>OY728120.1:260959244-265959244 GCA_963277665.1 Viscum album
ATCTATGTTAATGTGGTTATCTTATCATTGTTGGGTTCATTTACTACCCAAATAAAATGTTTCACTATAAAAATCATGTACATACGACAAATAATATCTAATGAAATAAATAAACTGAAGGGAATACATTGTAGTTTATGTCCTAAAAATATAGGGAAACCTCGTTATTTTTTTCAATTTCCCAACTACATATTGTCTCGCAATTGTTTATTTATTCTATATACCTCATTTATTCCTCCACATTCCTCTGGTCTTGGGTGAAAAATATCATCACTGCACTCTTTTATGATTATGTATCAGATTTATATTTTCATATTTACTATTTAGTAATTTATACAAGATTTTTTGTCAATAGTGTAACATAAAATTCATCTTCTTCCCATTTTATTTTAAGGATCAATATATACTTGATGTCTTGAACAAAAATGTATTCCTCTTCCTTCTCAACAAAAATCCTTTACAAAAATATTAAATTTACCTTGATGAAATAGTTTCACATTAATATAATAAATATCATTGATAATCATGTATTTCATCCTAGGTTTCTATATCCTATATCTATATTTGATAAATAGTAAAAATTATACTGAATTACAATATCGAGGTCTCTTTTATAGTAGGTTGTTCCTCTTTTATCGTCGAATATAAAACCAACAAAAAAATCACATTAATTTATTTTCTATAATTGAATATAGAAATCTAGCATGACCTATGTAAGATGAATATTACCACTAAAATATTTCAACAATATTTCTATATTTAAAATCCACACAATATCCCTCAATTAATCATTATACATGTCCACTAAAACCTACGAAATTTCTATTTTCACCTTGAACTCCACATATGAATGAAATGATATATTGAACAATCATTGAATAAAGTAATTATTAAATATTTGGATTGTCTTATTCATAATGAATCATGTCATACCCTTTTTATATACTTTACTTAAATCATATCCTTATCTTGAATAACTATCCTTTTTTGTAATTGTGATGTTTATTTCCTTGATGAATAGCTCTAAAAATGATTGATTAAATTTCAAATGTTTATTTTGAAATTTTAATCTTCTTAGTTTTTCTAACTATTAGACTAATGGTATCTCTTATAAAAATTACCATTCAACCCTTTTACATTAGAGTGAATGTATATGACTTTTACAATTTTAATTATCGATATATGCACCTTCATTTTTGGTAAGAGAGAAATTAATCTAGTGTTTTCCTCCATTTTACTCTTTTTATGTCATATGATGACTCTTACCGACTTAGAATAACTCTAAAAACATTTCAAAATATCAGACTCCATATTCAATTTTCGTATGATTATATTGGTATCTATTATGATGGGACTAGATAACCCTTACCCTTCCAAATGGGTCTCTTCCCTTTTATACATATCACCCATCACAATATAAATATCCCTTATAAATTCAAAAAATGACAATTATGCATTCATATAATTTCTAATATATTTTTGTTTTTATACATTAACTGTTATATTTACATTTTTTCTCCTAAGTCCAACTATAGTACAATTACACAACTATTATCCCCCATTAACCCCATAATTACTAAATTATTCAATATTGTTAATAAAATTGTTCAATATTTTTAAAGAGCATATAATAAATTAATCATAATTAAAAAATTAAAAAATATTAAAAAATATAAAAATATTTACAAACCTCTTCATCACCATTTCCAATTAATTTTTCAAAAATTAAGAATTATTGTTTAATTATATAATATATATTTAATTCCTAAAAAATAAGGATTAAAACATATCTACTCTTTAGTATATAATCCAAAATATATATTACATAAATTAAATAATCAATAATACATAATAATTCTTAGACTATTTCTCAAAAATCTATCCATTTTTGATATTCACCATTGTATCTTAACCACACATTTCTAGTCATAACTGTCATCCCTTAGATCCCATAATTTTTTAGTGTTGTAGATAGTTCTTCTAATATCAATGTCACTTTTAATGTACATGAAGATCTAATCAATAACAAATTGATGTATATATAAATTTCATGAAAACTTTTATCCTTGTTTTCTAGGAAGTTGTTCAATTTACATTTCCAATTTATATATAGAATAAATCACAATATCAACTTTCAATAATTAGGATCTTCATATTTCACAAAAATTCAGAACATGGAGACATTCTTTCATATAAACATCTTAAAAACCAATGAAATCTCAAATTCAATAATTAAGTTTTAGTTTTTAATCTTCTCGTTTATAGTTTTTGTTATTTCCTACTTCATTTCTCTAATAAATGTTGTTATTCTCCACCTTATTGATAATAAATAAAAATCAGATAATATAATTGAATGTCTCACACATCTATTTAACATCATTCATTTCTCTTCCCCTTAATTTTTTTAGTTTCCCTTTAATATTATCCACCTTTTTAGAGATACATTTTTAGTCAATTTATTGAATGATATAATAAAAAATCATGTTGAAATAAACCATAAATTAATCAATTTTATGTCTTTGTGAGTAATACTCCTTTTAGAATACAAATTTAATTTATATAGCAATCAAATATATCTATAAAATATTCAACAAGTGATATTAAATTGATTTATCTACCAAGGTGCGGTTATAAATATATTTCTCAAGAAGTTTATTTCTTATAAAAAATATTAATAAACACATAAAAGTATTAAAGTAAAATATATTATATCCCCCAAGGATTACAATTCCCTGACCCTTAATAAATATATTTTATATACTTTACAACAATATGAATGTGTGACTATAATTTCACAATCTTCACAATACTATAAATCATGATTCCCATGAATTTATTTTGTTTATTTATTTTACCTTATCTCCACTCAATGGATTCTTTCCATCAATTTAAATCATGTGAGATAAATTTTTCTAATTTTTTAATGAATACTCAATCACCACCTTCTGGATAGCTTGTTCAACTATTTGGAGATTATAAAACTGATAAAGTATTCTCTATTTATTCAACATCTTTAATTACCTACATGAAAAAATAATCAAATGAATAATACTGAATTAGTTTTTTTCTCCATGAGAACCTTAATGAGGGAGATAAGGATAATATTTTCTTCTCAACCCATTAATTTTTTACTCATCACTGTAATTTTCTGATAATTCTTCTAGATATCACTTCCTTTGGTTTTGTAAACCTGAAAACCCACATGTATCATGGTATCCTTGTTATTTTTAGTTTTATTCTTATTTAGAATAGTCCATTTCACTTTAAGTAGAAAAAATTAACTATTTAGTGACTATGAAATATTTTACAATAATTACAAAAATGTTTTAAATTTTTATAGTCATCATTTTAGAAAATGTACAACTTTTCTTTTTGTGTAGACTCGCTCTTTAAAATAGCATTTATGGCTAAGGAAGTCACCAAATCATTCTATATGTGTTTTTAAAAATCTATTGTTGTCCAAGTAGCTTAGTCATAATTTTGTTCAGTGTGTTCTCTGATATATTGATCTTTCTATAGAGATTTTTAATAGCCTTTGGGTTACAATCTTGCTCTGAAGTATCTTATATCAAACCCATCATGTCAGTTATTTCTTATATTGAATATTTATTTGATTCCAACCCCCCCCCCCTTTATAATGATATTCACAACCAGTTTTAAATGAACCATGATGTGATCCTTTTTTAATATTATAAGAGACACATAATTATAGGCGTTAAATCATTTACAGTATTATTATTTGGTATATTATGTTCGATAGCCTTCTTATATTTCATACCCATGGAATATCTTCCAACATTACTTCATTTTTTCTTTATTTTTTTTTGTGGTTTTCATTTCACATTAACATATTATTTTTGCATGGTTTATAAATACCAAGTAACATTTTTCCTATGACTAGCTTTCTTGTATTACAAAGAGATGTTTTCAAGGAATTAAATTCTTATGTTGGTAGAAAAATTCATTTTCATTTTTTGAAATTTCATCATAAATTATGTTTTCTCTTCCATTAAGTTATTTTTAAACCTACTATAGGATTTATATAATCACCCTATATTGAAATATTATAAAATAATTAAATATCCTTATTCCCAAATCTCAACTATTTCCTATAATGTTCATAAAATATCATTCCCTTATCTTTAGATATTATTTTTCATTATCTTATGGAATTCAATTTTATTGTATAATAATTATAATTTTTGGATTTCATGGGTTTATCTATTCTAACAAATTCTCATATCCCCTAATGAAATATCATAATATTTCACAATATTTTGTTTCAACCCAAATTTATGTATATTTTAAATTATAACCACTACTAATATATGAGATAAATTTAGTTAAAAATCTTTTAACTGAATCATGGGTTATATATTTTAGATTTTATTGTATGTTGATAAATGTTTACAGTTAAGATACTTTTTCCACAAGAAAATGTATTTTTAGAATCATTAATCATTTCAAAAAAACATGTGCAATTTATTATTTTAAAATTATATGAAGAATTTGATGGGGTAATTTTGAAATTTCTCATGTTAACCACCAAATCAAATCATTTTAGATTCGGAATGATCTTCTTATATTCATGTGATCTCACCCTTGCATCATATTATTTCATTTGATTATGAACTGGTTCTTCATGCATCTCATCTATTTCATGTAATTAAATATCATGCTTCATTAACCATTTGGATTTACTCTCTAATTGGGTATTCATGACATCCATGATAGATTTATTAATTTCCACCAATTCATGAATTTCATCCCCATAAATTTTTAATTCCATAAATGTCTCATCAATGTTGAGTTTTAATGATTACATATCCATATAAATTTTTTCTCTAATAATGATTCTACAAATATCATTGGATTTAAATTCAGGGATGAGAGAGTTGATTTTTTAAAACCAACCACCTTTTTATTTTTTCATAGAATATGCGTCAACTACCACCTATGAATATTTTATATCCTTAAATTATGTAAAATATTTGAGTAAAAACATTAGAAGTAATCTTTCTCATGTATTCATTAAACTTGAAATAGAGGTTATCAAAAATAATATCAATCATCTCATAATGTTCACAGTTCCATGTTGGTTCTTAAATATTATTATTTTCAATGGATTTTATAGATTAATGGAAATAATGAATCCCTTTAAGAATTGTTGAACACTTTCTTGTATTTGAAATATTATTCATATTTTTGCATAATTTTTATATTTATACCATATTTTTTTGGTTCAAAAACCCCTTGTTCACAGTGAATGTCATTGGAAGTATATTATAAATTTGATTCCCTTTTAATTTATCATTAATATTTGACTTCATATAAGTATGATAAAGAACTCAAAATAAATAATATATCCATCCCATGGAAACTATGTAAGCAATGATTCCACATCTAGTGCCTTCAAATGCGTGTAGTCATAGAAGGGTGGGGTGGGGTGAATCAACGTAACATTTTTTCAAAATTCATTTTCCCCTATTAGTATCCTTCATATTATTGCGACGTTATGTTTCAGATTAAGTAATATATGGATCAAATATGATTATCCATGGAAATTAAACTCTCACCCTCACCATTACGTAACAAAATATTGAAATTCAGGAACAAATATTTTTACAATGTGCATCCCTATTGTGGGTTACTAATCATTGTTGTGTTTAGTCCCATATAGACATAGATTTTAATAAAAAAACTAAATGCATAAAATAAATACCATTGATATAAACTAAATATTTTTGTAGATGGATATTATATATTTTGAGATGGATATTCATTACATTAGATAAATACATTACCAAGAAACATAACTGTTTAGTCCCCTTAGAGACATGGAACATGATATTATAGTCTATTGAAAGATCTTAAATGATTCAAAAAATTATATTCCCTATTAGTACTCATAATTAATCCAATATTTTTTAATTTGGTAAATAAAATTTAACAATGGGTGAGCATAGATTTTTTCCAAGGATAAATAAAGAAGATATGTAAGTATATCATGATCCGGAGGGAATTAGAACATTAGAATAACATTTTCAAACCATACCCTACATAAAAAAGATCATAATCATGACTCATTGAATAAATATTGACAGTTCATAAGACAAGAGTAAATATATAATGAAAAAAACAATATCCATGATGGCATAAAATAGGAATTAGATGTAGAATTATGGAATACATATAAAAATATAACATTTTCAACATGTATAAATAGAAACAGGTTCACTCATTAAGTTAATTAAATGAAAGAACCCTTTTATTTACTGATAAAAATGAACCCATGTCTATGCATAGACCTATGGAACTGAAAACCATGTCCAATCATATAATTGTGAACATGAAATTGGGTTCATAAATAACACATTTACCTAATGAGTTATCCATGTTTCAAAAATGAATTAGCGAGAGATATATGTACCACTTGTGAAATAATGGGAGAAAAATACTTGGTCTATAAGAATATAAGTCATTCTTCATATCAGAACCCATGGAAATAAATTATTTTCAGAAACATTTTATCATAACATAAATAATGGAAATGAAGTGGGTTTGTTAAAAATAATTCCATCACAAAATTAATTCAACAATAAAAACAATAAGTATCGTGTCCCAAAATAACATTCCCATCAAAGAATATATAACATAAAATTATGTTTTCTTTTATGAAAAATGATTTTGAAATATCACCTAAAATAATTTATGGAATAACATTTCCATTTCAAATTCATTTCATTTTAATGATATGTTAAATTATAAAAGATAAAAAATTATTTTAAAATAACCTTGTAATCTTGTAAATTATGATTAAAATAATTATGGATTCATTATGGTGGGATGTTGTGTTAATATATTATAAGTTAAAAACATTCCTTCTATAATATTTGTAAGATAAATCATAAAATACCATATTGGAAAATAATAAGAAGATTAATTATAAAATATTCTTCAAAAATTATAAAAAACGTGTAAAAATGAATTTAAAAAATCAGTTAATAATAGTAAATTTTTTTTGAAAACAATTAAAATGAATTTAAATATTACTCTATATATACATAAATATACAATATATCGAATATTAATGAAATTGTGGAATAAATAGTTACCAATTTTTCATCATTAAAATTATATTCCCCATGAAAGAATGAAACTTATATGGATGTATAAATACCATAATATTAAGTATAGAAATCAAAAAAAATTAAATAATGGTATTTATATACACTAAAAAAATAAGTCGCATATAAGGCATTTTTCCATGTGAAATAAAAGTGAAAAAAAAACCTTACCAATATCATATCATTTAAGTGGGCATTAATATAATGAACCAATTATGATTACTTATTTTTTATTAGAATAAATAAAGCCTAAATAAAATATAATATAATATAAATTCCATTCACACATAATTATAGAATTACATAATAAATAAATTAGTAGTTTTACCAAATGAATTGAAAATTATGTTAAGAATTCCCTTACAATAAGTCTTTCCTTTCATTGTTAACATTCATAAATATTATTTAATATATTTGGATTTCATATAAATTTATTACATAAAATTAATTTTATAATAACATTTATTATTTATTAATATCATTTTATCAGTTGTTTATTAATAATTATTACTTAAAATCATTGTTCTTGGTGATAACTGCTTAATTTTTAAAACATGTTTCTGTTTAGGAGTCATGGTCTTTATAATTTGATCATGGGATAACAATTTATAGAATGTTAATAATTTTATGTAAATAATATGTAATAATTATATACATATTTATAATGATTCATATTAATTATATATATATAAATGAATTACATCGTTCATGAAGATAGTAGGTCGTACATATGGATAAATGTTGTTTCCATTTTTCATTTAATATAATGGAAGATACTTAGATAATAATAAATATTTAAAAAAAATTATTATGATATATATATCATGTATTTTCATAAAAATAATTCTTTTTACCGTCCATGTGAAATATAATTGAAAATGAATTACATTGCATCGTCAAGATAACAGTCCATACATAACCCTGAGTGACGTTACTATTCCTACGAATTGGATAATGACCAGGTGGAAATAATATAATAATTATATAGGTATAGTAATATTATAATTATGATATATAACTACTAATCCAATCATAGTAAACATCAATATATGATGGTGGTAAAACATGAATCATATCTCTAAGTGGAGACAGTGAGCCATACATTTACACGACTGACACATTCACTTTTTATTTAATTAGAAAGAGGGTTTATAAATGTGTATTCATAATCGTAATAAAATTTAACAATATTTATATTAATTAATTTAATATTTTCTAATAAACATATTATATTTTTATTATTTATGCATTTTTATAAAAATAAAGTCATCAGTTAGAGCAATTACCTATTCATCAAAAATTCTCTATTGGATTTCTTATAAGGGGATCCAGGGTTGATCTTTTGAAAATACCATAACATCTAAATTTTTTATATTTTGTTTTAAAAAAAAAATTCATGGGATGGTTATAATAGAAGGATAAATGAGATTTAAATAAGTGAATTAGTGGGTTCCCTTTTACAATTTAGGTGAGGGGAACTTTTCTAAATTCTATAAATATTAATTTACAATATCTTCAATATAAATCCCACTATGTAGAAATTTCAATTGATTATAAGATATTTTGAGAAAATGTTTTATTATCATATAATAATATATTTTAGACATGTTTTCTTGGTTTTATTTCAAACCATATCATTTTGAATAAACCTTAGTTAACAAATATTAATTTTAACAATGATAACACATTTTTCAATATTAAAAGGTTAAAAAAATTAATTTTAATATTACAAATGGATCATAAATTTATAATATAGGATATGTTAAACCATATATCATCCCCTTTGAAACTATTGAGTTTCTGTTATAATTTTTTATGATTTTAATAAAATATTATTTTCAAAAAATATCATTGCTAACAATTATAAAAATATTCATTACATTGAATTTAAAAAAAATAATGATAACAATATACAACTGAAAAATAGAATCTATTATATATATAATATGTCATAATCATATAACTTTTTTTAATATAACATTAACGAAATCAAATAATAATTATTTTAATATTTTTAATTTAATTTATTTGATTGTTTAATTAGTTGAATAATTAATGCATCGTCATTGTGTAATTATTTAAGGCCCTTATTAAATCACTAAAATTAATAATAATTTACCATTATAATGATAAATGTTTTAGATTAAAAAATAATATTCATGGTCAAACATAACATTTGGTTGACCACATATTAAAAATTATATACTTATTAAAGGAATTATTGTTATAAGATTTAATTTTAATAAATCAAAATACTATAAGGGGAATAATGTATTCCAAGTTGATTTAATGGGTCACTAATTTAACCCATGGATGATTTTTGGGAACATAGTTGTCATATAAAATTTTGGAAATGTGTTATGTTAATTATACATTATTTATAATGTTATTTTTTCCCTTAATTACCTTATTTATCCTTAACTATGGTAACAAAATTACTACGGTTACAATTTATATTTTCCAAAAATAAAATGGTAATATTTAGTAAATTTTAATCGTCTAATTCCAAATATGTAATCCATTTTTTTAAATTTAAAACATAAAAGTGGCGAAAATTATTTTCAAAACAATCTCGCAGATGTGGGGACAAAGATAGGTTTTAATGTGAAAATGTTCAAATTATTATCAATTTTTTATATCCAATTTTATTATGAAATTAATCCCAATGACATAAATTGGATTAAAGGATATATAATTAAATTATAATGTCTTTCAATCCTATTAAAAATATAATTTAACATTATATATTAATTAGATGAAAAGGAATTTGTCATTATTAATCATAATATTAATCTTCTCAAAAAAATTACAAAACATTTACCCTTGGATAATTTTGGAAAAATTATTAATAAAACATTGTATTTTTTTAAATAAAATTTCTAAAAACGTGAAATTGTTTTTTACAATAATTCTTCCATTAAAAGGTGGAAGTTTTCCATTAAAAATACATCTTTTATGCCTAAATTGTATTTCTTCTTCTTTTATTTATATTAAACATGTTGTACGATTATAGAAACATTTAATTGAATATATACCTTATAAATTTCATTTATATCATTAAATAATAGCGATTTATTTAATTCACTAATATAAAATTCCATTGTGGAAATAAAAATCATAAAAAAATACATTATTTTATATTTCATTTTAAGTATATTTATAATTAATTGGTAACCCAAGAATTAATTTTATAATTTTTTTAATTATATTCATTATCATCATTCAATGTCAAGGTTGTAAATATTAAAATATTTAATAGTATATTATTTATCATTAAAACGCGGTATTTCCTATAACAAAAACAATCTAAGGAAGACATTTTTGTGTGTAACATAAGAAATACACTGTATTTCACATATTAAAATCCTGAATACGTCTTTCATGTAGCATAATATTAACTATGTGTTGTATAAAATGAAATAATGACTTATTTTATCATCCATTGAAATCCATCAAATATTTTTAATTTAATCAAAAATAATTTATCAAAACTATGGCTATTATATTCTACCCAATTAAAATGAATTTCACCCGATAATTGTTTTTGGGATATCTAATTTTTAATAAATTAAAGTAACATTAATAAAAACCCACATCATAAAAATGATTAATAAAAAATCCATTAAAAAGGAGAATTTGGAAGAAAAACGGTTACACAAAGTAACTTATTACTATGTTTACACATAATAGAACCTAGTATCGAAGTTGATACATAGAAATATATGGGAAACTATCAAGTTATAATAGAGAGTTATAGAGAACATGGTAATTATAATGTTACCCCTCACAAGACCATAAATTAGTTATTATCTAAGGAACCATTATATTTTTCATAAATTATGGTACTAAGATAACATTTTTTAAATATTCTTTTCATAAAGTTAGATAATTTAAACAAGAATTTATACTTATATGATTTATATTAATTTATCCTCTATAATTTTTTCCTAGATCTATTTTTACATTATCTCTTATATTATGAAATAATGGATTTTTTTGTCTAAAATAAAAATGGATGATAAGGTCTATAAATAGAATGATAAGTCATGACCTATATCTCTAATTATCATCATCACAAAATGGTTATCTCATCTTACCCAATACTCATAAATAATTATATGTTGATTTAATACATTAATCTTTAATAATGCCTCCAAAATTCAATATAAACAAGTTTAGAAATGGTTACCCATATGAACCATCCAAAATGATAAATACAAAACTTTCAAAAAAAGGTCACTAAATTTCTCAAAATAATCTTAAAAAAGATCCCACATATATCATAAATTATCACTTAATGTCACATTCAAAATATGTGAATACATTCATTTTTTATTCCCTTTTAAAAATGGTATTAACCAAAATTTCAACAAAAAAATTATGAAAAATGAATGATTATTTACTACTTAAAAAATATCTTGGATATATTTCCTTAATACAAAAAATATATAAACTCTATAAATGATAATAAAAACAAATTTTTTTTAAAAATAATTAATCTAATTCCATCGTAATCATTACTGTACTATTTACATTATACATATAAAAAATATCATTATCCAAACATGGAGTAATATCCTAATAATCATAAACAAATTAATGGAAACCTTACCTTAATCATGTGTTTTCTATAAAACATATCATTTACCTTAAATCAATTTTCTCAGAAATCAGTACCAATCAAAATTATCTTTTAGATCTTTAATGAAAAACAAATTATAAAGATCCAAAATATATTTGATAATTCATATTATACAATCATTGAATTAGAACACATAAATATATTCTGTATCCCACTTAATTCACAAATAATTAACTTAGAATAATAGTCTTATTTATTAACACTTATTTCCCTTCGTCTTTCACACGTAGTCACTTCAAGATCTGTAATATAACCATTACTCATAAAACCATTCTAATTTTCATCATGTTATTTATCCACATGAAATAAAATTGCATAGTTCCCATAAATCCCACTTTTAAAACATAAATATGTTTAAAATAAATTTGGGATAACAATATTAAAATCCATTACATTAACCAAATTCTTCATTTTTCCATTGTATTTAACTTCTTTTTTTCTCTCATTTCCTAAAAAAACATATACTTATTCTACTAATATAGTCACATGGGTGTTTCTTTCCATATTCAAAACACATTGGAAACTTATTCTTCCTTATCCAATGTCCTCCACCACACGAAATATCAGTGAATATTTTTTATTCTCTTATTTGATGAGTCTAAATGTCGTTAAGGTATACATTTTTTAATCATGTTCCACGAAAGTTTTTTAGTCATAATCTCAGTGTCCTTTACTCCAATCATCATCCATTTGAAATATAATCAGTAAATTATCTACTAAACTAATATTAACATGGATCCTTAAGGTTCCATCCAACAACTAGACCAAAACCATAGTTTTAGAAACAATAATCATATTTAGGAATCACATAATCATGAAAAATAACCTATAAGAAGTCTAAATCATGAAACCTTCTTCATTAATCTATGAAACCTTAGGAATAACCTAGATAATTCATATAAATATTCTATTTATGTCCTAACAGTTGTTTTGTAAAGAAGTTTTTATTTCCAAATAATAGAGATAGGTAGGGCCAATAAAGGTGTGATGATAGGGTCGTCGGCATGCACTATTTCTCGATTGACTCTAGGTCAATACAGTGTTTTCTGGGGTTTTACCCCTATGTACACATGTTCCTTATCCAAATAAACTCATATTATCCTAATAAAGATGTGTTTCTAGGAAACCCCTCACTCCATCATTTATCAAAATTCATGGACATTTTACAATACTTTAACTAATAATTAATTTATCCATAGATATATCCCAATAAAAATTAATAAAAATATATCTAGGGATATCACTATTGTTTTATCATCACTGTTTACAAAATCAAACTATTCAATTTCATTGAATCCAACTATAGTGGCCCAAGATTTTCATACATTGATATTACATCATTTTCAACGAATATTCATTACATTACAAAAACACATGCATGATTAATATATTAGATTAGTTCCTTTGGAAACATAGAACAAAATATTATCATCAATTGAAATATCATATATATTTACCATAATGATCTTCCCATTTAACACTCATATGTAAAACAAGTCTTCATAAATTTGGGGAAGGAAACATAAGAAAGAGTTCTCAGATTCTTAGTAAGGGTAAATAAAGGAGATACAAAAGCATAAAATGAAAATAATAATACGATAACTTCAAATTAAAACCATAACCCACATATCAATGATTATAATAATGACTCCTGTCACAAAGGTTGGTTGTTCATAAGGAATGATTCATAAGATAATACACACAACATAATGAATAAAAGAATAAAAATGGCATAATACATGGAAATATATCAGACACATTTATCTATAACATTATAAACATGTATTAATATAAAAAAGATCATTCCTTAATTTATTTAAATTAAAAAACCCCATTGAATAAATTGGTGGCCATGAAACTGGGTCCATGTATAATCTTATTTACATTAAAACCAGTTCCACTCATATAATTGTGAACATGAAATTAGGTTTATTCATAACAAATTTACCTCAAGATTTATCCATATTTACCCAATGTATTGAAGGAAAATATAGGTCCACCCATTACATAATTGTATATATTTATATTTTTTGAACAAGAACATAATTTGTTCATTATATCATAACCTATATAAAGAATTGTGTTTCATAAAAATTTCACCATAACCTAAAATATGGAAAAGAAACAATATAAAGTAATATCATTACATAATAAACAAAAACCAAATATAAAATTAAGAAGGATATTATCCTTGTATACTATCACTAGAAAATCATATTTTATATCAAATAATGTTATCTTATATTAAAAATAATTTGGAAAGATCGCCTAAAATAATTTGTAGAATAACTATTCAATTTTAAAATCATTTTTCCTATATAGACATGAAATTGTAAAAGAAAACATTTTTGTTGAAAATAACCTTCTATTATTATAATGTAAATATCAATTCATTAATGCATCATAATTACAGGAAATAAAATTCATTTCGTGTATGTTAAAAAAAAATTACTTTTAAACATTTGTACGAAAACTCATAAAATAAAATTTCCAAAAATTTTAAACATATTATAATAAAAAAAATTAAAAATGCCTAAAAATGTGTAAAAATGAATTTAAATTATCATTTAAGAATAGTATAAAAAATGAAATAATTTTATAAAACATGTAAATTGAATTGAAATATTCCTCTTATGACACTTTAAGATACACAATCTTGAATAATAATGGGATTGTATAATAAACCCTACCTATTCTGTAATTAGTGGTATGGTATTCCCCAAGAATGAATGAAGCTTATATGTATATACAAATTCCATAATTTAAAAGATAATTATCATAAAATACATTCATGGGTATTATATAAACCACGTTAACGAAACATGTAGTTTATATGGCATGTGTCCGATAGTAATAATAGTGATGTAAAAATAAATTACAATTATCATATCATTGAGATGAGCATTAATAAAATGAAGAAATTATTTTTATTCAATATAAATAAATATAAAATTTGTAAATAAAACATAATATAATCAAAATTAGTTTCAAAAAAATATTATAATGTCATAATAAATGAAATAGTAGTTTACCCCAATGATTCATAAATTGAGTTAATAATTCCCTTACCTTATGTCTTTCATTTTTTGTTAATGTTCAAAAATCTGGTAAAAATTTATTTATTTTATATAAATTAATTAAATTACATTAATTTTATCAAAACATGTATTATATATTTATAAAATCTTATCTCCCATTTATTGTTATTTAGTTTATTGAAATCACTGTTTCTGGGTGATAACTACTTCATTTTCCAATCAGGTATCGACATTGATATCATGGTCCAAGGATTTTGATCTTGGTCTCTAAGTTAAAGAAATTTAATCATAGAATAAATTTAATATATAATAGTTATAGACATATTTATAATAATTAAAATAAATTAGTGATAGATATATTAATTACAATGTTCTTGGAGATGGTGGGCCATACAAAGGCATGAATATGGTTTCCATTTTTCATCAAATGAAATAAAAGAAATTTAAATAATTCTAAAAAATTTATAGAATAGTTAATATGTTATATATATAATATCTTTCCATTAAAATAATCCTTATTACCATCTATGTAAAAAATATGTGAAAACAAATCACATCACATTGTGGAGATGATAGTCTATGCGCACGCACTAGCGACATTATCATTTCTGAAAATATTGGTTGATGATAAGGTATATATAATTTTATCATGATAGTGGTATAATTATATTATATATATCATATATAACCACTAATACCATCATAATACCCGTCGATATCAATAGTGAGGGAAAATGAATTTGTATCACTACATGGAGGCGGTAATTTGTACGTACACACGAGCGAAACATTGACGTCTTTATTAAGAAATATAGTGTATACCGGTGTTTTAATAATATTAATAACATTTAATAATATTTAGGATATTTAATTTAATATATTATAGTAACAATTATATATTTATATCATGTAATGATGATTAGATAAAAAGTGACATGTTCGAGAGATTACCTATTATTCAAAATGTCTCCTTTGGATATCCCCTAATGAGCTCCATGATTGGTCTTATGTGAAGACCAAAAACATTATAATGTGCCTTGGTAAGTTTATATGAGAAAATTCAAAAGGAGGGATGAAATAGAAAGCACATTGTGGTGTAAATAATTGAGGGATGAATTTCCCTTTTATAAATGATGTAAGGAGCACCTTCGGCATTTCTCAGAAAGATTAATTTATGTTAATACCAATATCAATCAAAATATATCGAAGATTAAATGAATTGAAATATAATATATTATATTATTTTAATTCCATAAAACAATATATTTTAGACAAGTTTTTGTATTATTTTAAACCTTATCATTCTTATTTACCCTTAGTTAACTAATTTTTATTTTTACTATAGTAACACCATTTTCAATATTAAAAGGTTTAAATTTTTTACTTAAAAAGGTTTTAATTCACTATAAATTGAAAATTTATGATTTTTTAAACTATATATAATCCTCAATGTCCTTGTTGAATATTTTTATTTTTTACATAATTTAATAAAATATAATTTGCATAAAATATCATTTGATTAAATATTGACACAATTCATTACACTGATTTTTTTAAAATAAATAAAATAATATATATTAACTAAATTAAAATAAAAATAAAATTTCTTAATAATCTTTTAAATTATTATATCACATTAATTATTTCAAACAATATTTACTTTAAAAATTTTAATATCATTTATTTGATTGTTTCATTATTTGAATAATTATTATATCATTGTTGATTAATTATTTAATGTACTTAATTATTGACTAAAATTAAAAATAAATTAACATGATAAAGATAAATATTTTATATATCCAAATAATACTTGTGTTTTAACATGTATTTTATATTACTGAATATTAATAATGTTTTACTTATTAAAATCATTAGTTTGACAAGTTTTACTTTTCATAAATTAAATTTCTATATGGGTATTAAAGTCATCAATGTGTCTCCAAGTGGTTATAAATTCAAAACAGGGATTTTTTTTAAAATAACTCATTCAAATAAATTTGGATATGTGTTAATGTAATTGGATAATATTTATAATATTATTTTTACCCTCAATTAACTTATTTACCCTTAACCGTTGTAATAAAATTTCATTGTTTTCCATTCATATTGTCCAAAAAATAAAGAGGCTTATTTAATAAATTTGTATATTATTTTTTCAAATAATTAATACATTCTTTAAAATCTAAACTATATAAGTGGCTAAAATTTATTTAAAATTAATCTTATATAAGGTGTGAGAAGGCGGGTTTTTAAAGACAAAATGTTCATAAGTTTACTAAATTTTTCTATTCAAATTTTAAATTCAAATTGGACACAATGACCTAAATTGTTATAATGGACTTATAATTTAAAAAAAAATTCTTTAAAACCAATTAAAATAATATTGTATGATTATATATATTTATAGTAAACGTATGATTTCAAATAAAATCAGCATTTTTCATTATTTATCAAAAAATAAATCTCCTTAGAAAAAAATCCACCATCCGATTATTTTCATATTATTATTTTAAAAAATTATATTTTGTATACTAAAATTTATAAAAGTTTCTTAATGTAGTCTTAAATCAAGTCGTCCATTAAAAGTCACCAAAAAAGCCTTATAGAGAAATAGGGATCTTTAATTCTTAAAATTGGATTTGTTCATATTTTATACCTGTAAAACATATTGAATGTTTAATAAACATTTAATTGAATATATAAAATATAAATTTTCTTAATAACATTTATTAAAAATGATAAATTTAATTTATTAACATAAAATACTTTTCTAAAAATAAAATAATCATAGAAACATCCTTTATTTTATATTTGTTTTTATATTAATATTTAATATTTAATTTTCTAATGAATAAATTTCATAATTCATTAAACCATATTCATTCCCTAAATTCCAATTTTTAGGTGATAACTATCATAATATTTTATAGTATATTGTTTTTTAGTAAAATAAGTTCTTGTGTATAACACAAGCTATCCAAGAAACTAGTTTTTTTGTGTAATACAAGACAAATCTTGTGTTTCATTTACCTCAAAAAATACTTTGTGTTTCGAATAGCACATGATTAACTTAGTGTTGTATAAAATGATGAATGAATTTTTATTGGGTGTAATAAATTTCATCAATAAATTCCATTTTTTTTAGAAATAATAAATAAAAACTCAAGGTGTTACACTATATCATAAAAATCATAATCTTTTGTGATTATAGAATAACTTATTTCCCAAAAGGGATAGAAATTATCTCAACTATTTTTCAGTCCCCAAATTGAAAATTTCTTTTGATTTTTATTTATATTGGATCCTTCCATATTTCCTATTAACACATCTGATCATGGGTGAACAATATCTTCATTTATATCATGGATTTAATTATATAGATGTTGGATCATACTCATTATTATCAAGTCATTGAATAATATATTTCTCTTAGTAGTATAATATTCTAGTTTTTTATCTTTTATATATTTCAAAATGGTCAACATATGCATGATAACACACACACACATATTTTTATTTATTCTCAATAAAATTCATTCACTATAGAATACTCATTCCTAGATATAATATATACATATTGGTTTTGTAATTATATTTTATGGACATGTTTTTATTACTAGATATGTTCAAAATACATTCCATGATAAAAAATAGATATTCTCAATAATTTTACCCTCACGTTCTCATTCGTAGTAGGGTTATTTACTTTAAACTATCACTCTTCATTATTTTGGGTGATCTTCAACTATAATTTAGGTCTCCACGACCCAAAAATTTGTTCTAAGAAATATTACAGGTTTATAATCTGAATCATTTTCATAACATAATTAACTATTTAAATATTGGTTTTATTTTAGATTCACTAATTTATTTAATCAAATATTTATATTTTTATGATTATGGATTCCATTCAATATTTCAATGGATTTTTTAATACATTTGTTATAAAAAATACTCCCTCATTTTCTCTATGTAGTGGCTTGGAGATAACATAGATTATGAATAATGGTTTAAGGAACCGTGACTACTAGAATTTACTGTTGAATATATATTAAAAAACTAGTTTTAAAAGGTTATAATGATATAAAGAAAACTATGGGATACATTAATGAATAAAAAACCAATAATTTATAACTTATCTATAATCTTGTTCAATGAAGAAATTTAAATTTCCCTTTATTTTTTTAATAACTTGGAAATAAAAAACAAAAACACTATACCACAAAAAATTATACTAGATAGATAAAATTATATGATTGATAATAACTTTTAGGAGTGGTACAAGTTTTTTCATTTAGTACATCATTGTTAAAGTAAACATTATATGACAGAGTGTACATTTCTAAGGAATCATACATAGGGAGAAAATAAATTGAAAAATGATCCTTCTAGGAGACATATAGATGATGGATTAGAATATTTAGGGCATCATGCTATCATTTATGTCTGGTGAATTATAGAAATTTAATGATGAAAAATATGCATATATGATGTTGTATCATCTCTTGGAGTTACACTAAGAAAGTGAATGGAAGGAATGACATGAGATCGCTGAAGAACTATTCAAGCATTTTTCGGTATAAGGAACCTTATATAACTCTCTTGTATGAAATATTAATGTATATATTATATAAATGAAAATTTTAGAGTTTTATTTGGATATTCAATTTTCTATCGATGTCATGTAATCATACTTACAAGCTAATATATCATGTTTAATTATTAATTATAATATTTAAAATATAAATTGTTCACTCCCAAATATATTGGATATGATTATCTTGGATGATAAATATAAAAAAAACATACGCCATAAACCTTATGGGTTATAAGAAAATCTAGGTAATGTATAAGATTTAAATTTATAAACCATATCCAATTAAACCTATGCATTAACCCTATAATAATCCAATTATAGCAATGAATATAAATGAACATGATATTGTTTTCTTACTATGTGATAAGAAGGGCCACTCAAATAACAATTTACACACTACGAGGATGAGGAATAAGAAATTCAAAACATAATGTAAAATTATCATTGAATTCAATATTTCTTTTTCAAAACATTATATATTAGATAATAATTTTTTCCCACAGATAAATATTAAAATATTGAAAATAACTATATTAAAAATGATATAAAATGGTTAATTAGTTCAAAAGGTATCTAATAAATAATTAGTGATATTATTAATTATAGGACAATATGATCATAATTTAAACATTATATTGATTGTCTAGAATATTTATTATATACCACATATGAGAAAAATATAACCCTTTTTTTATTTCATAAATGAAGTAATTTTATATCAATTTTTGAAATAATGGGGTTTTGTTTTATAGGAACATCATATATTATGGTATAACACATTTAAAAAATATTTCCATACAATTAAAATAGGTTATATAATTTTGTAAATTAATAATTAATCCAATGTATATGATAAAAATGAAACAATGATATAAAAGAGTTCATGGGAGATATTGGGTATCACTCAATGAGGATTATTCAGTATAATATTGTTCTTTTTTTACACTTCATGTTCTCTCCAAAAAAATTACTTGATTCTTGAGTTCTTGATTTATAATCATTTAATTTCATAATATATTTTTTTATGAAAATTCTAAATTATTAGTTCATGTTTTATCAGAGTTGTGATGAATTAAAAGAAATAAAATTTTAATAAATTCTAAAAAATATAAAATGACAAGGACTTCAATACACTACAATATTATATTTATGGAATAAATTCAAATATGCATGGAAATAACACCACTTTATTTTTATTTATACTGTTATTATTCAGGGATTCTTTTGGTTGATATTTCCATGATAAAAATGGGGAATGATTTACTTGGAGCTTATAGCTTCACCAATACACTGCAATGACATGTATTAGTTTTCATAGATGAGTTATAGAATTTTTTAAATTATTTTTGTTATAGAAGTTAGTATATTGGAACATTAGGGTATTACTAGTAAAAAATAATAATGTGATTTCATATTTTATTCAATTATGATTTTCAACTACATAATAAAATATAGGCCAATTAATTTATTATATCCTTTGTAATTTGAGGTCAATGAATCATATTGTAATAATTTCATACTATGACATAATGATCCTATGATGTTTTAATGGTATTTCATATGATAAAAATAATTGTGTCACAATTAAATTCATATTTTCATATTATGTTCGAGATATTTGCAATTCATGAATACTTGGATGATGATTTTATGGACTTAATTTAGATATTTTATCCATGATTGTTCATATCATGTTTAACCAAGGATTATAACATAATAAGATGTGATAATTTATTATTCTTGAGATCCTTTAAATAAATAATGATTTAAAAGAACTGAATTAAAAGATAGCTAGAAATGACCTAAACAATTAGGACCTCACTTTGGTTAATGACGAGGCAAGTGAGCCACAACAATCCTATCAATAATGGTATAGGTTTTGACATCTTCTGTAAAAAATTAATAGCCATATACCAAATATTTTTACATATCTCTTTATAATAGGACACTAGATAGTGACCACCACATGACACCATAAACCTAATAATCTAAGACATGGTCTTTCAACTACAACTACCACCTCTGTGTACCAGTATGCATTACCTAGTAACTTTTCAAAAAATATTTATTTTTCTCCATGATAACCAAACCCATATACTAATTCCTGATCAGTTTAACATTCAAAAAATGAGGGAATAAATCCTGTGAAGGGGTGTGTGTAAATATAACCAATAGGATTACATGATATAGGAAAAAAATATAAAACTACTAGATAGCATTAAAACCCTTTTACATGAGAGTAATTCGAATGTAAGGAGACAAGGTATACCCAAATATATATTACACGAATGTAAGGTAGGAACATAGGGATGTATTTTCACAATCGATATGTTCGACGAATAATAAAATTTTAAAATTATAATGTTACACTTATGTTAGCATAAAACATAGAGTGTCTAATCTTTATAGCCCAATTTCAAATGACACCATTATGGTGATTAAGGTTAGAAGGTATAATACTCCAACAACTAGAGTCCCATACTCATATATCATATTCTAAATTAACCAATAGTACCATATAAGAAACAAAATCAAATTGATCAAAGGCCCAATAAATACTACAATAACACCCAAGAGAAAACGAGTGGAATTGGACCACATTAAAATAATTGAAATAAATTTCTATGTCTTGGATATATGAATTACTATAATTGTGAATCAATATGTTGTAACCTGATAATATTTAATCTAAATAATTATAAAAATATGATATGTTTAACATAAAAAAAATTCCTCAGTATTTGTGGTTATTATAGACACATTCCTCACTAAATAGTTTATCAGCCATGGGGGTAATTATCCCTATTAAAGGACTTATGCATATATATGTGAAATGTGAAATGAATGATATGGTCACCAACATCATGTGTGTAAGAATCATTTCCTATCACCATGTGAGTGTTACTCACTCCACTAGATATATATAAGACCCATCCCTTGAGAGAGTATTATTGAAAGTGAATTACTGGCCCCGTTGATGATTTCATAACAATCTGAAACATGTCACATTCATTATATTATATAAAATACAATATTATTTAAAACCATGAATATATTCCTCATATGATGAAGATATATTTTACAACAAATTTTATATTGATCAAAATATAGAATTAACTACTCGTATTTCTAAACTGACACTTTGGTGAAAATATGTTAATAATATTAGAAGTTTCCTAGTAAATATAATTCCCCTCCAAGATACAAAATCTATAAGACACTCAGGAGGGGTGGTTATATAGATTTTTTACCAGATATTTGTGAAAAAATTAAAAATTATTTGTAGAAACGGTTATATGATATGTGATCCTTATGAAAATAACATATATGTATAACATGTATAGACAAAGTATATATTCCTGGGATATACTACCAGTATAGAGGTACACAAAATTTGTGGGTCCGCCATTTTGAACTAGTGTGTATATGAATTTAGGACCCTTGTACTTTTTCCCATGATACATTTCAGGTAACTGATAGTCACGTGACTTTGGATATTTAAAATCTGATAGAAATGTAGTTCCATTGAGTCTAAGTCATAGAACATGATTTTAAAGATTACATTTTTTCTGAAATTAACATTGATGTTTTAACAAAAAATTGGAAAATATATTGAATTTATCCCATTACTGTAATTTATTTCTGTTAGAAAAAAAATTATTCATTCCAAACAACATCATTTTTCTCCATTGACTTTTTCATCTCCAATATTACTAGATGAACCTCTTTTATCAATCAAACCTGATACCTTTTCTACCTTATGTAAACCTATAAAATCATCCACTAATCACTTCTTTTCCCCAAAATATAATGTAAATCATTGGGCGGGGACATTAAAATATAATTTTGAGAATAGTTGTAAGGGGATTATATGAACTTCCAAAAAATGATTCATTAATATATTCATTGAGTGACGAATAATGTATGAAGGGGACAAAGTTTGATTATTTGTTACATTATATAGAATATATTCAACTAATGATAAATGTAATCATCTACGAAGGATGTATCAATGAATAATAATAATAATAATAATAATAATAATAATAATAATAATTGATACTATGAAAAAACGTCATTTAAAAAATATACCCTACAAATCTTAAATTAAATATTTTAATAATTATGGTGGATTCATCCACATGTTAACCACATATTATCACAAAATAATTAATAAATATATAATCTTGTATGATTGCAATAAAATAACTCAAATTTTATATCAATAAGTCATGTTATGAGAACATTAATCCAATTTTATATTTATTTTAATTATTCTTAGGACCCTTACCATATTAAAATGATAAAAAATCCAAAAATAATCAAAGATGAAAGGAAAGAACATTTATAATTAGAAATTAATAATATTTGTGCGTGACATGAGAGACAATGACTAATATATTTAATAATATTCTTATATTAATATACAGTTATTAGTGTTTTGAATTTTAATTATATAATAAGTAATTCTATAATAAATTTTATTATTTTAAAAAAGATTATTATTATATCGAAACAAAATCCATCATGATCATTATTGGGAAAACATATTAAGGAAAAAATTGAACAAAAAACATTCTCTTATATTTTCAAAGAATAATTATCAATGTTAATCCACTAAAATTATAAAATTTTCTTCATCCCATGAATTATTGATCATAATGTTTTTTGATCATATATAATTTAAAATATTTATTAAAGTAATATATTTTAAACATTTAAATATTTTTTTCATTTCATCTCCTTAGAAATTTTAGTGACTTAGTTAAGAAAACAAGAAGAGAGAATCTCCCAATGTTATGAGGGATGGGTATTAGGGGATGTTCTCTACCGTAGTAGATAATATCCATCACACAATGATCTCATCACAAAGCCAACTCATTTTTTCTCCAACAACATGATGAACTTGTTGAATATAATGAATGTAATGAATTTCTATTCATAGTACGGAGAGATATACATTAATACATACAAATTTTATTCCACCAACAACAAAAATAATGATATGTATACTTTTTAATAAGGTGATAATGAGTGATGGTAGGAATTATTTATTCTATAAACTAATAGAAAAAGCCATCATAACTATGACTTTAAATTCCCCTTTTAAATTCCCAACTGATCAAGGGAAAAGTTTCTAAAAATATT
This sequence comes from Viscum album, assembly GCA_963277665.1. Classification (NCBI taxonomy): domain Eukaryota; kingdom Viridiplantae; phylum Streptophyta; class Magnoliopsida; order Santalales; family Viscaceae; genus Viscum; species Viscum album. Next base: position 260,983,800 of record OY728120.1, read on the forward strand.
TGGATGCATATTTTCAATAAAATATATCATTATCACCACATTTAAATAGAACTACTTCATGGCCATTACAATACTGGAAAACATATTAAAAAATATTTCATATTTATTAGTAAAGTGTAGAACTAATCATTTTTGTAAAAAAATGTCCTCAAAACTATTAAGCCATTATATTAACACCTATGCTCGTAAAATATACCCCTCATGTAAGAACATCGAATTATAAACTCAACTATTATGTTAAGATTTATTCTCAAATATCTTTTAGGATATATTAATTTTTTCTCTTATTAAATATATATTAATTTATTAATAAATATTTATAAATCCATGAAATCCATTTATCTTATATAATTAGAAAAATTTATCCCAAGGTTAATCACCATCTTCCAAGACTAATAGAATAATTAGAAAATTTTTATACTATTGGGTAAAAATCCCTCAAGGCATCATTGAATCCTTTTTTAGGTGATTGTGTGTGTTGAAAAAGTGGTCCTCCATGTTTTGATTGTTCACAAAGCAACCCATGATGTATAATTTGTTGAAAAATGGGTTTACATGGTGATTTTTCAGGATCAAGAGATTGTGTCGACTATTCATTTCTGATTGTTGAACCTCGAAAATGGAATGGATGATCTGGAGGCTATACAGAAAGATCAGATATAAGGTGGCACCATTTTCCAGTGTTTTCCAAATTTCTGGTCCTCAAAATCAGAAAATTGAGAGATTAGTTTTTGGAAATGGGAGGTGCATGCAAAATTTTAGTGGTTTCAAAAAAATAATATGTTGCACGAACCAAGTAAAAATTAGTGTGTCGTGTGCATTCTTTAAGGTTTATTTATACTCTGCAAAGGGAAGGAGAGATAGGAGGGTTTTATGTAACAACAAAACAAGATCAAATGGGGAATTTGTTTTAATCTTTCATACCCTAATTCACTCCCCCTCTCAGGGTATCTAGCCTAGTGGACCTAACAATTGGTATCAAAGGGAAAGGTTGATATCAATGTTTCCCTCTCCAATGGAGGTCACCAATCATAAAGGGATTCTGATCTTCGACAGTAATGATTTATAGCTATAGAAGAATCAGATGCAACACTACTTTTGATATTTGGGAATGGATGTGTTTACAGCAGAAATGCATGATATAAGTGCCGATATTAACAGTGGTGCTTTATCAGAAGCCGAGTAAAGAGAATTAGATGTTGACTCAAAGGGAATCAATGCCTCAGGGGGAGACCTATACAATGATATCTATAAGAAGCTGATGTTATTAAAAACATCACATGCCATGTGGGAAAATCTATTAAATATATTTGAAGAAGATACAAATGTTAGAGAAGCAAAGCTACAAATGTTGTGGAACAAGTATGAAGATCTGAGGATGAACCCAAATGAATCTATAGATTCATTCCTTGATAGGGTAACTATTGTAGTGGAATACATATGAGTTCTTGGAGAAGTTATTGAATACATAATGATTGTGAAGTGCATCTTGAGGAAACTTCCACCTCTGTTCAATCTGAATTATTCAGTTTTGGAATATAAATACCTGAAACAGTTGACATTGGATAACCAGCACAACACTCTTGTTTCCTATGAAATGAGAAATGATGACAATGATGTTGTGGAAAAGGGGAAATACAAATGGGTGGCATTTAAGGCCCTGAAGAATCTCACCATTGAAGATTCTCACGAAGAAGAAGAGACAGATGAGCTTATGTCATTCCTCTCCTCAAACCTTCAAAGAAGAAAAAAGAAAGATTAAAGGGAAAATTCCACTTGCTTGTTTTCAATGTGGAATGGTAGGAAATATTATGGAAAGATGCCCCAAAAATACCCAAGAGGATGATGATGTCGATGAAATTGAGATTCCCAAGAAGAAGTCTTCAGCCTACCAGAAAGGCAAGAAACATTTCAAGAGAAATTCCTTTAAGAAGAAAAATATTCATTCAAAATAATTCAATAGTTCAGATGAGTATGAGGGTGAGGATATTGAAGAGATAGAGAACTACAAAGATTGTGGATAAACTTCTATGGTGGCAGTTGTCTGCATTACTCAGAAAGGGGAAGAAATCGAAATTGATTAAGAAGAAGAAGTTGAAGGAATAATAGACATGAAAGCTGAGTTAGAGGCTTCGGTTGAGGGGATAAATGTTTGGAGAGCCAAAAAATGAAATCCAATAATATAGATTGTGATTCAAAACTCTATATGCAGTAGCAGGAAGAAGGGAAGTCTATGTTGATGGAAGAAATTGAGAAACTCAAGTCATCAACACTGGAGGACTCAGAATCAGTTAGTAAGTATAAAATCAAGATTGATGAGCAGAAAAAGGAGATATATGGCTTGAATAACACCTGAGAAGTTCAAATCATGCGTATTGAAGAATATGAAGGAGAGGTTTTTGGTTTGAAGAAAAAGGTTAAGGATGAAGAAAAACTCTTGAATCCTGTTGGGACATCAGGAAAGAAGATCACTGAGAAAACCAAGAAGCTGAATGTGGAGAATAGTGGTTCAGTTGAAAAGAAGAATCAATTATGTTAAGATTATAAGGACGATGGGGGGATTGATTGAAAACAGAAAGCTGTGAAAATTGAAGTTAGACCACAAGCACCCAATTCGAGATTGAAGGTTGATTTGGTGACAAATTAGAATCAGAATATTCAAAGATCCCAAGGTGAAACTCGCAGTGAAGAAGTGACATGAAGGAATGGACCATACATCATGTGTTATTGTTCTATAATGATGGGACACTCATAGTATGTGTGTTCCATATCCTAAAGATATCGAAGGGGTCAAGAAAAAAGTTGGTATCCAAACATAGAATGGATCTCTAGAACATACTTCGAAGGACACTATTTTATGTGCCAAGGCTTTCGGCACATGGCTAGGTACTACACATCGATCATACAGAGGAATGCTCCAAAGTTTAACAAAAATATTTACAAGAATTAGATCAATGAACCAACAGGTGAGTTGAAAAAACAAAATAGATTTTCAACTTTTCAAGATGAATTTGGTCCTTCATACTTTGAGAAAGAACAGAAGTCTCAATGCATGCCGAGTGTGAAGGAAAAAATATGGACCAAGAAGAAGAAGGATGGTAAGGTCATTGTGGAAGAAATTTCCCTTAAATCATCAAATCACTCTGGTGTGTGGATCCTTGATAGTGGTTTCACATATCACATGACATGTAATAAGGATCTGGTTACAAGTGTAAAATATGACAAAGAATGAGTTGTCATGTTTGGAAACGATGAAGACCGGAAGATTATTGGATCAAGAAAGGCCATGATTGTGGGATAAGAGATGAGACATGATGATGTCTTAGTAGTAGAAGGCCTTAGTCACAATTTTCTAAGCATCAGTCAACTATGTGACCCAGGACATTCCATAAGGTTTACTAAAAATACATTTGTCGTCAAAGGAAGAGACGAGGCAGTGGTTCTACATGGAAAAATAATAAAGGGAAATATCTACTTGGTAAGTGGAGAAGAGGATACATTTTTTCTATATAGAGAGGAAGAAAACAAGTTGTGGCATAAATGACTTGGTCATCTATGCCAACCATCCCTGGAAGATCTGGTAAACTGTGATGCAGCAAGAGACCTCCCTAAACAATCACGTGATCGTACTCACATGTGTGATGCATGCCCACATGGAATGATCATAAGAAAGACATATAAATCAAAGGAAAAGAAGTCAACAAGAGTGCTCTAATTGGTGCATTCTGATGGATGTGGGCCTATCACACTATGATAAATTGATGGAAAGAGGTACTATGTTCTTTTCATTGATGACTATAGAAGAATGGAATGGGTATTGGTTATTGACCATAATTCCGATGTCTTTAGCTGCTTAAAATATTACCAGAGGTAGTGCGAAAGGATGCTTGGATATAAAATTATGATGTTTCATACTGATACTGGTACGGAATTCAAAAAATGTTTGCTGAAAGACTTTCTTAAGAAACATGAGATAAGACATCAAGTTTCCACAGTGAGAACTCAACAAAAAAATGGAGTGGATGAATGGTGAAATCAGATCATCAATAACATGTCCAGAATGATGCTCATAAAAAAAGATCTACCAAATAAATTTTGGAAGGAAGTAGTTTTGACATCGGTCTACATTTCAAATTGGGCACTATTGTGTCCAAAGGAAGGAAAGACTCCGTACGAGATATGGAATGGAAGAAGCCAATAGTGACATAATTTCAAATATAATAAATTAAGTTCTTTATCCTCAATAAGGAAAAAATAGAAAATATTAGTCACAAGGAGATGAAGGGACATTCCTTGGCTACTCAAGAAAAATGTAAGGTATATAGATGCTTTAATAATAGGCTGGAAAAAGTAGTTTATTGAAATGGGGTCACTATTGTGGAGAATAAGGAGATCATTCCACAGAGCAGTAAACATTTTCATGATGAGAGTGATGAGGAAGAAAGAAAAGAAGGGGGAGCAGAAGCAGGTTATGTTGATTCAGAAGAAGATACTGATGATGATCATGAGGAAGTAAAATCTGTATCTGCACAAAAGCCAAGGAGTCAAGTTGAAATTGACAAGAATAATATCATTGGGTATTAGTCAGATCTATTTTAGATAAGAAGAATGAAATAACTATAGTAGACATATTTTCTATCTCAGGTTGAGCCAAAATGCTTCGCTGATGCAGCTGATGATGAAAACTGGGTTCAGGAAATGAATGAAGAGCTTGATCAGATTGAGAAGAATCAGACATGGGAGATTGTATCGATACCCACATATAAGAATGTCATCGAGACTAAATGGGTCTATCACAATAAAATGAATGAGTATGGAATAATTATTCAGAAAAAAGAATGATTGGTGTGAAAATGATACTCCCAGATAGAGGGAATAGATGTCGATGATACATTTGCACCAGTTGCAAGACTATAAACAATCAGATTATTCCTAGCCATTGCAGTTCAACGGAAGTTCAATGTTTTCCAGATGGACATCAAATCTGCATTTTTGAATGGGGTTCTGGAGGAAGAAGTGTATATCGAGAAAATAGATGGTTTTCTCATTCCTTTGTATGAGAACAGGGTTTGCATACATAAGAAGGAATTGAATGGGATGAAACAAGCACCAAGAGCATGGTACTCAAGACATGATTAGTACTTGAAGAATATTGGTTTCCAGTATAGGGGAGTGGATTACAATATCTATTTAAACAAAAAAATTAATCAATGGATGGTGGTCCTGGTTTAAATCGACAACATAATATTTGGGGGATCAGATGAAGCTCAGTGCAAATAGTTTTCTGAATTCATGAAAAGTGAGTTCGAAATGTCAATGATTGGAGAGCTAACTTTTTTCCTTGGTATACAAGTGACTCAAGGAAGGAATGGAACATTCATTTCTCAATAAAAATATTACAATGAGGTTTTGATAAGAATTGGAATGGAAAATTCCAAGGATATGAAAACTCCAGTTTCTACTAGGATGAAACTATCCAAAGATGAGGATGGAAAGGCAATCAATATCACAGAATATAGGAAAATAATTCGAATTCAACTGTACTTAACTGCGACAAGTCCTGACATTTTATTCACCACATGCCAAATAACAAGATATTAGATTAATCCCATGGAAAGCCACATGCTTGTAGTGAAAATAATACTTCGGTATATCAAGGGAACAATGGATTTTGGCCTGATATATAGTGACAAATATCAATCAAAATTATTGGGATATACTAATGCAGATTGGGATGGTTCAGCTAATGATAGGAAATCAACATTTGGAGGTGCATTCTATCTTGGTGAATTGTGTGTTTCTTGGCTAATTAAGAAGAAAGATTGAATTTCATTGAGCACCACAGAATTTGATTATATTGCGGCCACCCAAGCATCCACACAGTGGATGTGGATGAAGCAACAACTTGATGATATGGGAGTAGAAGTGAAGTCTCCGATTGGAATCCAGTGAGATAACTCAAGTGCTATAAATCTTAGCAAAAGTCCCATCCATAACTCAAGGGAAATGAAAATTATGATAAAGTATCATTTTATCAATGAGAAGGTTGAGCAGAAAATCATGAAGTTGGAGTATGTGCCTACAGAGCTACAAATTGCAGACATTCTGAAAAAGGTCTTACCCATAGAATATTTTGAGAGGAATCCACTGGCTCTTGGAGTTTAGTTGACTCCCCACACATGAAATAGTGTGGTTGTGAGAACCCCTACCCACCTCTCCATGAGGTATGGTGTGTTTTTTCCAAATGTGTTCATATGCTTTCTCTACTCTGTTGGAGACCACATAAGAGTGACCTTTGGTTTTGTTGACAAAGGGGGAGAAATATTTCCTCATCTAGTGGGAGAAATTGTGGATAAGGAAGGGAGAAAATATCATAGTCGAAGACACGGGGAGAAGATGACAGGTGGAGCACCAAGATTGGGGGAGAGCAACGGGAAAAAGGGAGATGAATAAATCTGATGCTGCAAGAAGTGATCGATCAATGATTAGATATCATGGCAGCTGAAGATCATGATAAAATTAGAAGGGTGGTGTTGGAATGATTTTAGAAGGTTTACATCTATCATAAATTGGTATTAGTTAGAAAATTGGTATTAGTCGGGTGCCAATGGTTACTGTTATAAATGAAGTGATTCATTGATGAACTTTTCATTTACTCTTGTTTTTCATGCTCGGCATTTCTACTGTGGGATTAGAGTATGTGTTGGGTGAATCCTTGATCACTATAAGTATCGCAAGAGGAGAATGGTGGTAGAAATTGGAAGAAGTGTTAATGCGGTATCAAAGTGCATATAGTTTTTATGAGAAGAGTTTTCAACAAACCCAAAGGGGGATATTGTTGGGAAAAAATCCCTCAAGTCATTATTGAAGCATTTTTTATGTGGTTGTGTTTGTTGAAAAAGTGAGCCTCCATGTTGTGATTGTTCAAAAAGAAAACCACAGTGTATAATTTCTTGACAAAGGGGTTAACATGGTGATTTTTTGGGTTCAAGAGAAGTTGTTGGCTATTCATGATTGATTGAAGAACCTCGATAATGGAATGAATGATCAGGAGGTGGTACAAAAAGATCAGATACAAGGTGGTGCTTTTTTCCAGTGTTTTCCAAATATATGGGCCTGAAAATCAGAAATTGAGAGATGTGTTTTTGGTAAAGGGAGGTGCACAAAAAATTGAGAGGTGCATGAAAAATAATGTGTTGCGCAATATATCAGTGTGGTGCGCGAAAAATGAAAGTGGTGCGTGAAAAATTATGTGTTGTGTGAAATATCAGTGTGGTGCGCGAAAAAGGAAAGTGGTTCACAAAATAGTTTCACGGTGTGAAAAAACGAAAATCGTGTGTGAAATATTAGAAGGTTCACGAAAAATAGAATTGAAGATTTTTTCACAAGAGGTGTTTCGCGATCAGAAACTCAAAAATCACCAAAGGCATGAGGTGTGTGAAATATTGGAGCATTGCGTGAAAAACTATGTTGTGTGAAAGATGTGTCTATCACACTCAATGAGGCTTATGCATGGAAGAAGGGTTTTCGACATGGGGTCGATTTTACCTATAAATATGAAGTGTCCACCATTCATTCGGGGAAGCTCAAGACATAGAGTGTATCTGAGCTCTAGCGCACGAAATTGGAGTATGCATAGGAGTTGCATGTAAACAACAATTTTGCGCGTAAAAAGGAGGTTTCATTCGGGGAAGCTCAAGGATTAGAGTGTCTCTGAGCTCTAGCCCCGTGAGGGTGAACCAAGTAAAAATTATCATGTATTGTGCATTATTTAAGGTTTATTTATACTCTTCAACAGGAAGGAGAGAGAAGAGGGTTTTATCTAACAACAAAAAAAGATCAAAAGGGGAATTTTTTTTAATCTTTCATACCCTGATTCACTCCCCCGCTCAGGGTATCTATCCTAGTGGACCTAACAATTGGTATCAAAGGGAAAGGTTGATATCAATGTTTCTCTCTCTAATGGAGGTCACCAATCATACAGGGATTCTGATATTTGACAGTAACGATTTCTAACAATGGAAGAATCAGATGCAACACCAATTCTAATATATGGGAATGGATGTGTTTACAGCAGCAATTCATGCTATAAGTGCCGATATTAACAGTGGTCCTTTATCAGAAGCCGAGTGAAGAGAATTAGATGTTGACTCAAAGGGAATCAATGCCTTAGGGGGAGACCTATACAATGATATCTATAAGAAGCTGATTTTGTGAAAAACATCACATTCCATGTGGTAAAAGCTATTAAATATATATGAAGAATATACAAATGTTAGAAAATCAAAGCTGCATGTGTTGTGGAATAAGTATGAAGATCTGAGAATGAACCCAAATGAATCTATAGATTCATTCTCTGATAGGGTAAGTGTTGCATTGGAATACATACGAGTTCTTGGATAAGTTATTGAATACATAAAGATTGTGAGGTGCATCTGGAAGAAACTTCCACCTCGGTTCAATCTGAAATATTCATTTTTGGAATATAAATACCTGAAAGAGCTGAAATTGGATAACATGCACATCACTCTTGTTTTCTATGAAATTAGAAATGATGAAAATGATGCTGTGGAAAAGGGGAAATCCAAATATGTTGCATTTAAGGCCCTAAATAAACTCACCATTGAATATTCTGAAGAAGAAGAAGAGACAGATGAGGTTATGTCATTCCTCTCCTCAAACCATCAAAGAGGAAAAAGAAAGTTTAAAGGGAAAATTACACTTGCTTGTTTTCAATGTGGAATGGTAGGAAATATTATTGTAAGATGCCCCAAAAATATCCAAGAGGATGATGATGTCGATGAAATTGAGATTCCCAAGAAGAAGTCTTCATCCTATGGGAGAGGCAAGAAACATTTCAATATAAATTTCATTAAGAAGAAAAATATTCATTCAAAAGAATTCAATAGTTCAAATGAGTATGAGGCTAAGGATATTGAAGAGATATAGAACTACAAAGACTGTGGAGAAAATTCTATGGTGGCAGTTGTCAGCATTACTCAGAAAGAGGAAGAAACCGAAATTGATGAAGAAGAAGAAGTTGAAGGAATAATAGACATGAAAGTTGAGTTAGAGGCTTTGGTTGAGGGGATAGATGTTTGTAGAGCCAAAAAAATGAAATCCAATAATGAAGTTTGTGATTCCAAACTCTATATGTAGTAGAAGGGAGAAGGGAAGTCTATGTTGGTGGAAGAAATTGAGAAACTCAAGTCATCAACACCGGAGGACTCAGAATCAGTTAGTAAGTATAAAATCAAGATTGATGAGCAGAAAAAAGAGATAGATATCTTGATTAACACAAGAAAAGTTCAAATAAAGCATATGGAAGAACATTAAGGATAAGTTTTTGGTTTGTTGAAAAAGGTTAAGGATCAAGAAAAACTCTTGACTCCTGTTGGGACAACAGGAAATAAGATCACTCAGAAAACCAAGAAGCTGAATGTGGAGAATAGTGGTTAAGTTGAAAAGAAGCATCAATTATGTTCAGATTATAAGGATGATGGGGGGCTTGACTGAAAACAAAAAGCTGCGAAAATTGAAGTTAGACCGCAAGCACCCAATTCGATATTGAAGGTTGATTTGGTGACAAATTAGAATCAGAATATTCAACGATCCCAAGGTGAAACTTGCAGTGAATAAGTGACATGAAGGAATGGACCATACATCAGGTGTTATTGTTGTGTAATGATGGGACACTCATAGTCTATGTGCTCCATATCCTAGATATATCGAAGGGATCAAGAAAAAATTTTGCAGCCAAACATAGAATGGATCTCCAGAACATACTTCAAAGGACACTATTTTCTGTGCCGAGGCTTTCGGCACATGGCTAGGTACTACACATCGATCATACAGAGGAATGCTCCAAAGTTTAACAAAAATATTTACAAGAATCATATCAATGAACCAACAGGTGAGTTGAAAACACCAAATAGATTTTCAACTTTTCAAGATGAATTTGGTCCTTCATACTTTGAGAAAGAACATAAGTCTCAATGCATGCCGAGTGTGAAGGAAAAAATATGGACCAAGAAGAAGAAGGATGGTAAGGTCATTGTGGAAGAAATTTCCCTTAAATCATCAAATCACTCTGGTGTGTGGATCCTTGATAGTGGTTTCACATATCACATGACATGTAATAAGGATCTGGTTACAAGTGTAAAATATGACAAAGAATGAGTTGTCATGTTTGGAAACGATGAAGACCGGAAGATTATTGGATCAAGAAAGGCCATGATTGTGGGATAAGAGATGAGACATGATGATGTCTTAGTAGTAGAAGGCCTTAGTCACAATTTTCTAAGCATCAGTCAACTATGTGACCCAGGACATTCCATAAGGTTTACTAAAAATACATTTGTCGTCAAAGGAAGAGACGAGGCAGTGGTTCTACATGGAAAAATAATAAAGGGAAATATCTACTTGGTAAGTGGAGAAGAGGATACATTTTTTCTATATAGAGAGGAAGAAAACAAGTTGTGGCATAAATGACTTGGTCATCTATGCCAACCATCCCTGGAAGATCTGGTAAACTGTGATGCAGCAAGAGACCTCCCTAAACAATCACGTGATCGTACTCACATGTGTGATGCATGCCCACATGGAATGATCATAAGAAAGACATATAAATCAAAGGAAAAGAAGTCAACAAGAGTGCTCTAATTGGTGCATTCTGATGGATGTGGGCCTATCACACTATGATAAATTGATGGAAAGAGGTACTATGTTCTTTTCATTGATGACTATAGAAGAATGGAATGGGTATTGGTTATTGACCATAATTCCGATGTCTTTAGCTGCTTAAAATATTACCAGAGGTAGTGCGAAAGGATGCTTGGATATAAAATTATGATGTTTCATACTGATACTGGTACGGAATTCAAAAAATGTTTGCTGAAAGACTTTCTTAAGAAACATGAGATAAGACATCAAGTTTCCACAGTGAGAACTCAACAAAAAAATGGAGTGGATGAATGGTGAAATCAGATCATCAATAACATGTCCAGAATGATGCTCATAAAAAAAGATCTACCAAATAAATTTTGGAAGGAAGTAGTTTTGACATCGGTCTACATTTCAAATTGGGCACTATTGTGTCCAAAGGAAGGAAAGACTCCGTACGAGATATGGAATGGAAGAAGCCAATAGTGACATAATTTCAAATATAATAAATTAAGTTCTTTATCCTCAATAAGGAAAAAATAGAAAATATTAGTCACAAGGAGATGAAGGGACATTCCTTGGCTACTCAAGAAAAATGTAAGGTATATAGATGCTTTAATAATAGGCTGGAAAAAGTAGTTTATTGAAATGGGGTCACTATTGTGGAGAATAAGGAGATCATTCCACAGAGCAGTAAACATTTTCATGATGAGAGTGATGAGGAAGAAAGAAAAGAAGGGGGAGCAGAAGCAGGTTATGTTGATTCAGAAGAAGATACTGATGATGATCATGAGGAAGTAAAATCTGTATCTGCACAAAAGCCAAGGAGTCAAGTTGAAATTGACAAGAATAATATCATTGGGTATTAGTCAGATCTATTTTAGATAAGAAGAATGAAATAACTATAGTAGACATATTTTCTATCTCAGGTTGAGCCAAAATGCTTCGCTGATGCAGCTGATGATGAAAACTGGGTTCAGGAAATGAATGAAGAGCTTGATCAGATTGAGAAGAATCAGACATGGGAGATTGTATCGATACCCACATATAAGAATGTCATCGAGACTAAATGGGTCTATCACAATAAAATGAATGAGTATGGAATAATTATTCAGAAAAAAGAATGATTGGTGTGAAAATGATACTCCCAGATAGAGGGAATAGATGTCGATGATACATTTGCACCAGTTGCAAGACTATAAACAATCAGATTATTCCTAGCCATTGCAGTTCAACGGAAGTTCAATGTTTTCCAGATGGACATCAAATCTGCATTTTTGAATGGGGTTCTGGAGGAAGAAGTGTATATCGAGAAAATAGATGGTTTTCTCATTCCTTTGTATGAGAACAGGGTTTGCATACATAAGAAGGAATTGAATGGGATGAAACAAGCACCAAGAGCATGGTACTCAAGACATGATTAGTACTTGAAGAATATTGGTTTCCAGTATAGGGGAGTGGATTACAATCTCTATTTAAACAAAAAAATTAATCAATGGATGGTGGTCCTGGTTTAAATCGACAACATAATATTTGGGGGATCAGATGAAGCTCAGTGCAAATAGTTTTCTGAATTCATGAAAAGTGAGTTCGAAATGTCAATGATTGGAGAGCTAACTTTTTTCCTTGGTATACAAGTGACTCAAGGAAGGAATGGAACATTCATTTCTCAATAAAAATATTACAATGAGGTTTTGATAAGAATTGGAATGGAAAATTCCAAGGATATGAAAACTCCAGTTTCTACTAGGATGAAACTATCCAAAGATGAGGATGGAAAGGCAATCAATATCACAGAATATAGGAAAATAATTCGAATTCAACTGTACTTAACTGCGACAAGTCCTGACATTTTATTCACCACATGCCAAATAACAAGATATTAGATTAATCCCATGGAAAGCCACATGCTTGTAGTGAAAATAATACTTCGGTATATCAAGGGAACAATGGATTTTGGCCTGATATATAGTGACAAATATCAATCAAAATTATTGGGATATACTAATGCAGATTGGGATGGTTCAGCTAATGATAGGAAATCAACATTTGGAGGTGCATTCTATCTTGGTGAATTGTGTGTTTCTTGGCTAATTAAGAAGAAAGATTGAATTTCATTGAGCACCACAGAATTTGATTATATTGCGGCCACCCAAGCATCCACACAGTGGATGTGGATGAAGCAACAACTTGATGATATGGGAGTAGAAGTGAAGTCTCCGATTGGAATCCAGTGAGATAACTCAAGTGCTATAAATCTTAGCAAAAGTCCCATCCATAACTCAAGGGAAATGAAAATTATGATAAAGTATCATTTTATCAATGAGAAGGTTGAGCAGAAAATCATGAAGTTGGAGTATGTGCCTACAGAGCTACAAATTGCAGACATTCTGAAAAAGGTCTTACCCATAGAATATTTTGAGAGGAATCCACTGGCTCTTGGAGTTTAGTTGACTCCCCACACATGAAATAGTGTGGTTTTGAGAACCCATACCCACCTCTCCATGAGGTATGGTGTGTTTTTTCCAAATGTGTTCATATGCTTTCTCTACTCTGTTGGAGACCACATAAGAGTGACCTTTGGTTTTGTTGACAAAGGGGGAGAAATATTTCCTCATCTAGTGGGAGAAATTGTGGATAAGGAAGGGAGAAAATATCATAGTCGAAGACACGGGGAGAAGATGACAGGTGGAGCACCAAGATTGGGGGAGAGCAACGGGAAAAAGGGAGATGAATAAATCTGATGCTGCAAGAAGTGATCGATCAATGATTAGATATCATGGCAGCTGAAGATCATGATAAAATTAGAAGGGTGGTGTTGGAATGATTTTAGAAGGTTTACATCTATCATAAATTGGTATTAGTTAGAAAATTGGTATTAGTCGGGTGCCAATGGTTACTGTTATAAATGAAGTGATTCATTGATGAACTTTTCATTTACTCTTGTTTTTCATGCTCGGCATTTCTACTGTGGGATTAGAGTATGTGTTGGGTGAATCCTTGATCACTATAAGTATCGCAAGAGGAGAATGGTGGTAGAAATTGGAAGAAGTGTTAATGCGGTATCAAAGTGCATATAGTTTTTATGAGAAGAGTTTTCAACAAACCCAAAGGGGGATATTGTTGGGAAAAAATCCCTCAAGTCATTATTGAAGCATTTTTTATGTGGTTGTGTTTGTTGAAAAAGTGAGCCTCCATGTTGTGATTGTTCAAAAAGAAAACCACAGTGTATAATTTCTTGACAAAGGGGTTAACATGGTGATTTTTTGGGTTCAAGAGAAGTTGTTGGCTATTCATGATTGATTGAAGAACCTCGATAATGGAATGAATGATCAGGAGGTGGTACAAAAAGATCAGATACAAGGTGGTGCTTTTTTCCAGTGTTTTCCAAATATATGGGCCTGAAAATCAGAAATTGAGAGATGTGTTTTTGGTAAAGGGAGGTGCACAAAAAATTGAGAGGTGCATGAAAAATAATGTGTTGCGCAATATATCAGTGTGGTGCGCGAAAAATGAAAGTGGTGCGTGAAAAATTATGTGTTGTGTGAAATATCAGTGTGGTGCGCGAAAAAGGAAAGTGGTTCACAAAATAGTTTCACGGTGTGAAAAAACGAAAATCGTGTGTGAAATATTAGAAGGTTCACGAAAAATAGAATTGAAGATTTTTTCACAAGAGGTGTTTCGCGATCAGAAACTCAAAAATCACCAAAGGCATGAGGTGTGTGAAATATTGGAGCATTGCGTGAAAAACTATGTTGTGTGAAAGATGTGTCTATCACACTCAATGAGGATTATGCATGGAAGAAGGGTTTTCGACATGGGGTCGATTTTACCTATAAATATGAAGTGTCCACCATTCATTCGGGGAAGCTCAAGACATAGAGTGTATCTGAGCTCTAGCGCACGAAATTGGAGTATGCATAGGAGTTGCATGTAAACAACAATTTTGCGCGTAAAAAGGAGGTTTCATTCGGGGAAGCTCAAGGATTAGAGTGTCTCTGAGCTCTAGCCCCGTGAGGGTGAACCAAGTAAAAATTATCATGTATTGTGCATTATTTAAGGTTTATTTATACTCTTCAACAGGAAGGAGAGAGAAGAGGGTTTTATCTAACAACAAAAAAAGATCAAAAGGGGAATTTTTTTTAATCTTTCATACCCTGATTCACTCCCCCGCTCAGGGTATCTATCCTAGTGGACCTAACAATTGGTATCAAAGGGAAAGGTTGATATCCATGTTTCTCTCTCTAATGGAGGTCACCAATCATACAGGGATTCTGATATTTGACAGTAACGATTTCTAACAATGGAAGAATCAGATGCAACACCAATTCTAATCTATGGGAATGGATGTGTTTACAGCAGCAATGCATGCTATAAGTGCCGATATTAACAGTGGTCCTTTATCAGAAGCCGAGTGAAGAGAATTAGATGTTGACTCAAAGGGAATCAATGCCTTAGGGGGAGACCTATACAATGATATCTATAAGAAGCTGATTTTGTGAAAAACATCACATTCCATGTGGTAAAAGCTATTAAATATATATGAAGAATATACAAATGTTAGAAAATCAAAGCTGCATGTGTTGTGGAATAAGTATGAAGATCTGAGAATGAACCCAAATGAATCTATAGATTCATTCTCTGATAGGGTAAGTGTTGCATTGGAATACATACGAGTTCTTGGATAAGTTATTGAATACATAAAGATTGTGAGGTGCATCTGGAAGAAACTTCCACCTCGGTTCAATCTGAAATATTCATTTTTGGAATATAAATACCTGAAAGAGCTGAAATTGGATAACATGCACATCACTCTTGTTTTCTATGAAATTAGAAATGATGAAAATGATGCTGTGGAAAAGGGGAAATCCAAATATGTTGCATTTAAGGCCCTAAATAAACTCACCATTGAATATTCTGAAGAAGAAGAAGAGACAGATGAGGTTATGTCATTCCTCTCCTCAAACCATCAAAGAGGAAAAAGAAAGTTTAAAGGGAAAATTACACATGCTTGTTTTCAATGTGGAATGGTAGGAAATATTATTGTAAGATGCCCCAAAAATATCCAAGAGGATGATGATGTCGATGAAATTGAGATTCCCAAGAAGAAGTCTTCATCCTATGGGAGAGGCAAGAAACATTTCAATATAAATTTCATTAAGAAGAAAAATATTCATTCAAAAGAATTCAATAGTTCAAATGAGTATGAGGCTAAGGATATTGAAGAGATATAGAACTACAAAGACTGTGGAGAAAATTCTATGGTGGCAGTTGTCAGCATTACTCAGAAAGAGGAAGAAACCGAAATTGATGAAGAAGAAGAAGTTGAAGGAATAATAGACATGAAAGTTGAGTTAGAGGCTTTGGTTGAGGGGATAGATGTTTGTAGAGCCAAAAAAATGAAATCCAATAATGAAGTTTGTGATTCCAAACTCTATATGTAGTAGAAGGGAGAAGGGAAGTCTATGTTGGTGGAAGAAATTGAGAAACTCAAGTCATCAACACCGGAGGACTCAGAATCAGTTAGTAAGTATAAAATCAAGATTGATGAGCAGAAAAAAGATATAGATATCTTGATTAACACAAGAAAAGTTCAAATAAATCATATGGAAGAACATTAAGGATAAGTTTTTGGTTTGTTGAAAAAGGTTAAGGATCAAGAAAAACTCTTGACTCCTGTTGGGACAACAGGAAATAAGATCACTCAGAAAACCAAGAAGCTGAATGTGGAGAATAGTGGTTAAGTTGAAAAGAAGCATCAATTATGTTCAGATTATAAGGATGATGGGGGGCTTGACTGAAAACAAAAAGCTGCGAAAATTGAAGTTAGACCGCAAGCACCCAATTCGATATTGAAGGTTGATTTGGTGACAAATTAGAATCAGAATATTCAACGATCCCAAGGTGAAACTTGCAGTGAATAAGTGACATGAAGGAATGGACCATACATCAGGTGTTATTGTTGTGTAATGATGGGACACTCATAGTCTATGTGCTCCATATCCTAGATATATCGAAGGGATCAAGAAAAAATTTTGCAGCCAAACATAGAATGGATCTCCAGAACATACTTCAAAGGACACTATTTTCTGTGCCGAGGCTTTCGGCACATGGCTAGGTACTACACATCGATCATACAGAGGAATGCTCCAAAGTTTAACAAAAATATTTACAAGAATCATATCAATGAACCAACAGGTGAGTTGAAAACACCAAATAGATTTTCAACTTTTCAAGATGAATTTGGTCCTTCATACTTTGAGAAAGAACATAAGTCTCAATGCATGCCGAGTGTGAAGGAAAAAATATGGACCAAGAAGAAGAAGGATGGTAAGGTCATTGTGGAAGAAATTTCCCTTAAATCATCAGACCACTCTGGTGTGTGGATCCTTGATAGTGGTTGCACATATCACATGACATGTAATAAGGATCTGGTTACAGGCGTAATATATGACAAAGAATGAGTTTTCAAGTTTGGAAACGATGAAGATCGGAAGATTATTGGCTCAAGAAAGGCCATGATTTGGGGAAAATAGATGAGACATGATGATTTCTTAGTAGTAGAAGGCCTTAGTCACAATTTCCTCTGCATCAGACAACTTTGTGACCCAGGACATTCCATAAGGTTTACTAAAAATACATTTTTCATCAAAGGAAGCGATGAGGCAGTGGTTCTACAGGGAAAAATAACAAAGGGAAATCTCTACTTGGTAAGTGGATAATAGGATACGTTTTTTCTATACAGAGAGGAAGAAAAGAAGTTGTGGCATAAATGACTTGGTCATCTATGCCAACCATCCCTGGAAGATCTGGTAAACTGTGATGCAGCAAGAGACCTCCATAAACCATTATGTGATCATACTTACATGTGTGATTCATGCCAACATGGCATGATCATAAGAAAGACATATAAATCAAAGGAATAGAAGTCAAAAAGAGTGCTCTAATTGGTGCATTATGATGTATGTGGGCCTATCACACTAAGAGAAATTGATGGAAAGAGGTACTATGTTCTTTTCATTGATGACTATAGAAGAATGGCATGGGTATTGGTTATTGACCATAAGTCTGATGTCTTTAGCTGCATAAAATAGTACCAAAGCGAGTGTGAAAGGATGCTTGGACAGAAAATTCTGATGTTTCATACTGATATTGGTACGGAATTCTCAAACTGTTTGGTGGAAGACTTTCTTATGAAACATGAGATAAGATATCATGTTTCCTCAGTGAGAACTCAATAACAAAATGGAGTGGAAGAAAGGATAAATCAGATCATCAATAACATGGCCAGAATGATGCTCATAAAAAAAGATCTACCAGATAAATTTTGGAAGGAAGTAGTTTTGACATCAGTCTACATTTCAAATAGGGTACTATAGTGTCCAATGGAAGGAAAGACTCTGTACGAGATGTGGAATGGAAGAATCCAATAGTGAAATACATTAAAATATTTTAAATTAAGTGCTTTATCCTCAATAAGGAAAAATAGATAATATTAGTCCTAAGGAGATGAAGGTATATTCCTTGGATACTCAAGAAAAAATTAAGGTATATAGATTCTTTAATAAAATGCTGGAAAAATTAGTTTATGGCAATGATGTCACTATAGTGGAGAATGAGGAGATCATTCAAAAGTGAAGTAAACATTTTCTTGATGAGAGTGATGGGGACGAAAGAAAAGAAGGGGGAGCAGATGTGGGTGATGTTGATTCAGAAGAAGATACAGATGATGATCATGAGGAAGTAAAATATGTATCTGCACAAAAGCCAAGGAGTCGAGTTAAAATTTACAAGAAGAATATCATTTGGGATTAGTCAGCTCTATTTTAGATAAGAAGAATTAAATTACTATAGTAGACATCATTCCTATCTCAGGTTGAGCCAAAATGCTTCGCTGATGCAGGAGATGATGAAAATTGGGTTCATGTAATGAATGAAGAGCTTGATCGGATTGAGAAGAATCAAACATGGGAGATTGTTTCGATTCCCGCATATAAGAATGTCATCGAGAAAAAATGGGTCTATCACAATAAAATGATTGAAGATGGAATAGTGATTTAGAAAAAAGAACGGTTCGTGTTAAAATGATACTCCTAGATAGAGGGAATAAATATTGATGATACATTTGCACCCGTTGCAAGACAAGAAACAATCAGATTATTCCTAGCCATTTCAGTTCAACGGAAGTTCAAAGTTTTCTAGATGGACATCAAATCTCTATTTTTGAATGGGGTTCTGGAGGAAGAAGTGTATACCGTGCAAACAGATGGTTTTCTCATTCTTGTGGATGAGAATAGGGTTTACAGACAGAAGAAGGCATTGAATTGGATGAAACAAGAACCAACATCCTGGTACTCAAGACTTGATTAGTACTTGATGAATATTGGTTTCCAGTATAGGGGAGTTGATTAAAATCTCTATTTCAACAAAAATATTAATCAATGGATGGAGGTCCTGGTTTTAATCGACAACATAATATTTGGTTGATCAGATGAAGCTCAGTGCAGATAGTTTTCTGAATTCCTGAAAATTGAGTTCGAAATGTCAATGATTGGAGAGATAACTTTTTTCCTTGGTCTAAAAGTGACACAACGAAGGAATGGAACATTCATTTCTCAATAAAAATATTCCAAGGAGGTTTTGATAAGATTTGGAATGGAAAATTCCAAGGAGATGAAAACTCCAGCTGCTACCAGGATGAAACTATCCAAAGATGAGGATGGCAAGGCAATTAATATCACAGAATATAGGAAAATCATTCAAATTCAACTGTACTTCACTGCAACAGGGCCTGACATTTTATTAACCACATGAATAATAACAAGATATTAGAGTAATCCCATGGAAAGCCACATTCTTGTAGTGAAAATAATACTTCGGTATATCAAGGGCACAATGGATTTGGGCCTGATATATAGTGACAAATCTCAGTCAAAATTATTGGGATATACTAATGCAGATTGGGATGGTTCAGCTAATGATAGGAAATCAACGTTCGGAGGTGCATTCTATCTTGGTGTCTTGTGTGTTTCTTGGATAAGTAAAAAGCAAGATGAATTTCATTGAGCACCATAGAAGCTGATTATATTGCGGCCACCAAAGCATGCACATAGTTATTTTGGATAAAGCAAAAGCTTGATGATATGGGAGTAGAAGTTATGTCTCCGATCGGAATCCAGTGCGATAACTCAAGTGCTATAAATCTCATCAAAAATCACATCCATAACTCAAGGACAATGAACATTAAGATAAAGTATCATTTTATCAAGGAGAAGGTTGGGCAGAGAATCATGAAGTTGGAGTATGTGCCTACAGAGCTACAAATTGCAGACAATCTGAAAAAGGCCTTACCCAAAGAAGCTTTTGAGAGGCATCCATTGGCTCTGAGAGTTTAGTTGACTCCCCACACTTGAAACAATGTGGTTGTAAGGACCCCCACCCACCTATCCATGAGGTATGGTGTGTTTTTCCCTAATGTGTTGATATGCTTTCTCTACTCTGTTACAGACCACATATGAGTGACCTTTGGTTTTGTTGACAAAGGGGAAGAAATATTGCCTCATCTAGTGGGAGAAATTGTGGATAAGGAAGGGAGAAAATGTCATAGTCGAAGACATGGGGAGAAGCTGACAGGTGGAGCACCAAGATAGGGCGAGAGCAATGAGACAATGGGATATGATTAAATCTGATGCTGCAAGAAGTGATCGATCAATGATTAGATATCATGGCAGCTGAGGATCATGATAAAATCAGAAGGGTGGTGTTGAAATGATTTCAGAAGGTTTCCAGCTATCATAAATTGGTATTAGTTTGCAAATTGGTATTAGTCGAGTGCCAATGGTTACTGTTATAAATGAAGTGATTCATTGATGAACATTTCATTCACTCTTGTTTTTCATTCTGGGCATTTCTAATGTGGGCATAGAGTATGTGTTGGGTGAATCCTCGATCAATATAAGTATCGCAAGAGGCGAATGGTGGTAGCAATTGGAAGATGTGTTAATGCGGTATCAAAGTGCATATAGTTTTATGAGAAGAGTTGTCAAAAAAACACAAAGAGGGATATTGTTGGGCAAAAATCTCTCAAGGCATCATTGAAGCATTATTGATGTGGTTGTGATTGTTGAAAAAGCGGGCCTCCATGTTGTGATTGTTCACAAAGCATACCATGGTGTATAATTTCTTTACAAAGGGGTTTACATGGTGATTATTTGGGTTCAAGAGATGGTGTTGGCTATTGATGTTTGATTGAAGAGCCTCAACAGTGGAATGATTGATCTAGAGGCGGTACAAAAAGATATGATACAAGGTGGTTTTGTTTTCTAGTGTTTTCCAAATTTTTGGGCCTGAAAATCGAAAAATTGAGAGATGTGTTTTTGGTAAAGGGAGGCGCACAAAAAAAATGGGAGGTGCGTGAAAAATAATCTGTTGCGTGATATATCAGCGTGGTGTGCGAAAAAGGAATGTGGTGCGTGAAAAATTATGTGTTCTGTGAAATATCAGTGTGGTGTGCGAAAAAGGAAAGTGGTGCACAAAATAGTTTAATGGTGTGAAAAAAAGAAAATAGTGTGTGAAATATTAGAAGGTTTATGAAATAAAGGATTTGAGATTTTCGAACAATAGGTGATTCGCGATCAGAAGCTCGAAAATCAACAAAGGCATGAGGTGTGTGAAATATTGGAGCAGTGCGTGAAAAACTATGTTGCGTGAAAGATGTGTCTTTCGCGCTCAATGAGGATTACGCATGGAAGAAGGGTTTTCCACATGGGGTCGATTTTTCCTATATATATGAAGTGACCACCATTCATTCAGGGAAGCTCAAGACTTAGAGTGTATCTGAGCTCTAGCACACAAAATTGGAGTACGTAAAGGAGTTGCATGTAAACAACATGTTTGAACATAAAAAAGAGGTTTCACATAAATCATAGGCTGCACGCAAAAAGGTTTTTGCACGTAACGAAGGATGCGCATAAAAGAAGGTGGTCGAGTGTAAAAGTGGATTTTGCACAAAAGAAAATAATTTCACATGAGGTAGTGTAGAGGTTACCTGTAAAAAGAAGAGGTTGCACAAAAAATAGGGGTTTCACGAAAATTGTATTTCTTGCAAGTCATGGGAATTACACGCATGGTGCAGTAAGGGTTGCGTGTAAAAATTGGGGTTTCATGGTACACCTGGTGAAATGAGAGATTCATTTGTGGGTGAATGTTGGATGTTAACAGATCATCTACTAACAGTTAAAGATGAAGATTTCATTACAGATAATGAAGAGGCCTATAGGTCTATAAACTGTGAGTGGATCTTCTGAAGAAGTAGTGAGCTCACTTCAGTTGAGAGATTAGTTAGTTCTCAAATTGTGAGTGGTTGTAAACCGGGAGGTACAGTGAGTCTGCTCTGAACTTGTAATCAGCAGTGCACTTATAGTGGAATTGGTACATCGGCACACCGCCAGTATGTGCTCCTTAGACGTATCCTAGTGAGGGTGAACCATGTAAAAATTGATGTGTCTCGTGAATGTTTTAAGGATTATCTATACTCTGTAACATGAAGGAGAGTGAAAAAAGTATTTTTTTTAACAACAAAACAAGATCAAAAGGGGCAGTTGTCTTAATCTTTCATACCCTGATTCACCCTCCCTCTAAGGCTATCTAGCCTAGTGGACTTAACATATACGATCAATTACTATGATGGAATTACCATTTCTTTATTATTAGGGACAGGATACTTTAAAAATATAAAAAAATCCAAGTATTAATCAATAAAAATATAGATTACCCCATCCCCTCCACCTTTAAAATATTTAATCCTTAAACCAAAAAAAATTCACATTTTCTATAATGAAATTTGAGTATTCTACAATAACACATGAAATAATGAAAAAAAAATTAGATGAAATTTTAGCTTTATGTCCTGAGATTGGATGCCACATATCATTTTTTTATGTGTGAGATTTAAAGTGAAATATATTTCATGAATAAGTTATAAAACACTCATATTTGAAACATAATTATTTCAAATAAAACTTCATCTAATTGAAGTTTGAATTTGTTGAGAATAGAAAAATTTAGGTCTTAATAATGAAACATGTCACATAAATCTTTTTGAAGACCTAAATAGATAATGCATACCAACACTTGAGACATTTTTTGGGAGTGAATTATCTCAAAATATCATTATGAAAATATGGTTTATGTTTTCCAAATTATATTATCTTGAATTCATTTAAATTTTTTATAATAATTTTTTAAGTTTTCATTTGAATTTATATAATTTATAGTATTTTTAGGATAAGAAAAAGGATAATTAATGATTTTAGTAGAGGTTCATTGAGAAGGATTCATGAGGATATGTGGGTATGCTAAATTAATCTTTTCACGGATGTATATTTCCTATATATATATATATATTAAAGATAATAATATTACATTAAGGGACTTATGGGGGATATTAATGATCCCTTAATCTATCTTACTAAATTGAATACAATTTTTATACCAAGATATATAGTTCGATAACAAATATTACTCTATTAGATAATGTGTTGTTTAGATAACTCTCCCAATGCGTTCATACCATGAATAGAGGAATCATATAATGAATTTTTGAATAATCATAAGTTAAATTAATATTTTCTAAAAATATCTTATCTGGAGAAAGATAAAATGAATTTTGTTAAACTTCCTCAAATGGAAAATGAGGTCAACAAATACTAAGTTAAATAAGTGATGTAGATCTTAAAACATGTATAATATATTAGTGTGTCCCTTATTTATAAGAAGAAATTAAATTTTTCACTGTAGTAATTCATTAAATAAATGAAAAGATAAAATTTTTATCATTTTTAGATTTTTTTAATAAAAATAAATAGAATCTAATAATTAAATATATTTAATGTTCAATACAAGATAATTATGAGAAAATTAAGATAAGAGAAAGGTTTAGTAAAATATATAAGAATATAGGTATACATAATAATCATTAAAGAACATAATATATGGATTCTAAAATTCTTGATTTTTATAAGAATAATGATATTTAATGTTGGATAAAGAGAATGATGAAGAAAATTTTTCTTAATCATAAACCCTCAAATTAATATAAATTCTAGTAGTGGATATTAAAGATGAATGTTTTAATAAATAGAAGATAATAAATTAACGAATAAATTCTGAAATGATTGGAAATAATTCAAAAGCACCATAAAATGTATGTTTTAAAAAATATGATGAAATTAGTTGTTTAGTAGGTGATTAAATTAAAGTGTCACAATATAAAAAGAAACACGTTTTTTCAAGAAGGGTGATAGTTTTTTATCATTGGTTTTGTAGTGGATACAAAAATGAGTAAAATGGATTATTGGTTGAATATAAGTTATTTATAAAATTCTATAATTTTTACAAATTACAAGTTCTAGGGGATTATATCAACTCAAATAAGACAATATCAAAATGTAGCTAATGGTCCTAGTATTTAAAAGAAGAACTAGTTTCATGATCTGAATATAGATTTTTGGAGATGTGATCTGACAAGTAACTCAGATTCTGAATTTTAATCAATTTTTAAGTGAAATTGATTATAAAAAAATTATGAAAAATTACAAACTAAGTATGAAAAATAAATGTAGAAAACATCACATTATCTTTTTATTTTATTGAAAATCAATGTAGATTGTCATTAATAATTATAAATGGTTCATATTGTCATAGAAATAGGGATAATATAGTTCATTCATGACATGAGAATTGTAGAGATGGATCTATTACATTTCGAAAAAGTGGAAGATTTGATGTTAATGGAATTGTATTAATTAAAAACTGGTCAAGAGAAAATGAATTCAATTATTACCATATTATTTTATGTATCTAAACATTTCATATAATGAATTTGATTTTTTACAAAAATATCTTATATTTTTGATGAATATTCAATAAATTGAACAAATACACGCCCAAAGATAGAAATGGTTTTTTGAATTTTGAGACTAATTATGAAATATTATTATTTAATAAATAAAAAATTATCATTCCCCAGAAATATCAACCAATTTTGTAAAACTTTTAAACATAACCCACATAAAATGTTTCATCAGATCAGGGGTAGTGGAAACATAAGAAAGGGTGATATCCGATACTCAGTAAAGGTAAACATGTGTGATATAATTCTATGATCAGATGAAATAATAACTTCATGTTAAGGGTGTTAGATCATGAACATAACTTAAAATATTTATACCTAACCTATCATTGATCATAAACAAAATTCAAGGCAAAGATAATTATTATTTATAAATATATGATTCAAAATAGTGTCAAATCATCATATTTCATAAACCATAATATCATGTCATAAAATTGTGGCCCCAATATAGGTATTGAAACATTTTAATTTTTAGTTGTTAACTAAAAATACCCTCAAACATTATAGATCATGTGACATCGCCTATTTAAAATTTCGAATCAATCCCATATGTCTGTTTCCCATTATGGATCAATCCTGTAGATGTATTTCCCATTGTGGATCAAGCTTGTGAGTTTTTTTTCTCATTGTTATATCATTATATATAAATATTTTGACAATTCATTTGAGAGAGATATTGGTCCCACCCACCATAACATTAATATCAAAAATATTGTTTTCCATGGGACCATAAAACATTAATCCTATCAAAATCCATGAAACTAAATGGGTTTAATATGACATTTCATCATAACATAATACATGGATGGGAAAAAAGTTCAATAATAATATTTTAGTGATAATCATAATCCATATAGATAAATAATAAAGAATGTGCAATAAGATTATATCACCAGTAATTATTATGTAACACCAAATGATGACATCTTAAATGGAAAAATATCTTGAAATAAAAAACACCTAGAAAATTTCTCGAGGAAAATACTATTTAATTGAAAATATAATTTTTAATACTGGTAAATTAATAAATGTTTTTTAAATCCCTTTACATAAAAAAATATTGAAACGTATAATGTTATACTCAATGTACATA
Organism: Viscum album; assembly: GCA_963277665.1. NCBI lineage: Eukaryota > Viridiplantae > Streptophyta > Magnoliopsida > Santalales > Viscaceae > Viscum > Viscum album. The sequence goes on from OY728120.1 coordinate 261,009,470, forward strand.
ATGATCATGATGTAACAAAATCTCATTCATTCTATACATGTTAAAACAAATATTCATTTGTATTTTTGGTAACTTCCAAACTAGTGTTGTTATGAAAATGTCATGAATATTTATTTTAGAACAAATTTTCTAAAGGTATAACAAGGGTATTAATTTTTTTAATAATTTATTTGAATAATTGAAAAATCATTTTTAATGGTTTTTTTGAAAATGTGTTTATGGAATAGAAAGGGTTTTTGACCTAAGAGAAAAATAAAGACTATTTTTAATAAAAACATTATTTTGGTCTCTTTATTAAATTAAGAGACAGACCTAATGTAAAAAATGTGTACTTTAAAAATAACCATAAGATAATATAATTACAAAATTTATTGAGGGGCGTATCTTATTAAATCATCATAAAAACTTAATCATAAACAATCCAATTAAAAAAATGATTTTTTATCATAAAACCATTACCAATTTTGTATCTTCTGAATTATAATCCCAATTAAAGATTAACATCAAATGAAAGATTAAATGTCAGTAATATAAGGATATTGATGATATATCATGTCAATGGTTTCATATACACTCTTCCTAAAATAATATAGTTGCAAAACATAACTTATTTTCCAAATGGGGAAATTTTAGAATCAAATATGTTATCTTAAATCCCAAATTTATTATTACATTTATGAACCTACTATATAATAAATAATGTTTTATAATAAATATATTATTGAAAATGTTTAATTTTTACCATTTATTACAAATTTATTAATAATTCGTTCTAAAATAACATTTTTGTGTAATAACTACAATATTTTTTAGGAATATTTTGGTTTGGTATATTCATTACTTTCATATTGATAATGGTTAAATCATATAAATAAATTATAATATGATATATATTTCATATATATTCATTATATACTTTTCTATTTTATTCCACTGAATTTATATATAGAAAATGAATTACACCATTCAAAGAGAATGTATGTTGTACATACAATAGAATGCTAAATCAATTCTCTTGATGGATGGAATAAATAATGTTAAATAATATATTAAACATAAATTGTCCATTTTAGTTGATATATACCATATATTTTTATTAATCCTATTTCTATTATCTTTTATGTAAAATTTCAAACAATCGTATCACTTCGTGAGGCGGTAGTGTGTCGTGCTCACGAGCGATGTTATCATATTCTAATAGAATTGAAGGTATGATGTTATATTTGATAATATAGTTCTATATGTATAATTTATTCATTAATATCATATAAATATGTTAAATTCATCGTTCTATCCATCCATGTGAGTTGGTTATCCAAAACAAACAACATCAGATTGCAAGACAGTAGTCCTCCAAACAAATGATTGATGGTTTTTTTACCATATTATGGATAAGTATATGTATGAATGATACAAAATTATCATAATAGAATATAATTATATTTTATATACTTAATTTATTTTATATGTTTGAAAATTATTTTCATGATATGGAAGAAGAAATAAAAAAACATCACATGTTTTACAATTATTCCTCTCCTTAAGAGAAGATCTATAGTTTTATATCAAAAGGAATTTTAGGATGGGGTTATAATCCAAATAAGGCAACAAGTATGTGATAAGTTATGTATTAAATATATTGGGGAATTTCATTATCAGTATAAATTGTCTTTGGAGTGTTAAATGGAGAATAAAGGGGGTGAACTTTTATAAGTTGGGGGGGACACACATAGAATTTTAGCAAATAAAAAAGTGTACCTAGTATTCTCATGTATAAAAAGGATCCAAAGGGTTAATTTTTTAATTTTAGGGGTGATAAGGTATATGTATTTCCATCGAATGGGTTTTGTAAAAGTCTAAAAATTAATTTTCCCATTATAATATAAGTTTAACCCATAAGTATTCCTTTTTGAACCTTAAGCATGGAAATTAATTGTGACTCTTTTAACAATTCAATTTGAAAAAAAATTAAATTTGTTTTATAATATAATTAATTTTGAATCAGAATTTGGAATCAATGATTCTAAATTTTATTCATATAATTATAATTATTTATTCTAATATTAAACCCACAAATACCACTGAATTCTCATCTGAGGCTTCATATGGTTAGTTTTGGGTAAAGCGAAATGGAAAGCCACCCTGAAGGAAAATTATAGGTTTGATGAGGGAGGTGTGAACATGTTTTTAAAAATGTTATCAATATCTAAATTACATGCACAAATATATTATATTCAAAAGGTGATTGGATTTTTCATATTTTCCATCATAGACAATAGGATTACCAACGAACATGCATGAAAAAATAGGGGATGAACACAAGAATTGAATGATGAATGCAATAGCGCCCTCATTCATTCCATAGTCTATGTAAAGGATGATATGATCTGTAGTCAAGATGAAGGTCCTAGGAACACCATGAGAGTGGAGGGGTGAATCAAGGTGTCAAATTTTTATTCTAAACTAACTGATATTGTTCCCATATTGTTATGAACCAGTTAAAAATGTATGATGGTAATGTGAAGTAATGAAATAATTCACCTGAAGATAGATAACACAATAATTTTTCATGGTTCACTAGAAAAGGCTAGTCCAAATATCATACACTGAGAATGTGTCAGATGTACCTAAATCCAATAATCATAACTAGTTGTTGAATAAAAATTTTCATACATAGTCTCTCTGTTCCAGGAATATTACCTTTACAATATATTAGGGGTAGAAAATTGCGACCCTTGGAACACCTCCATCGACTCCCCTTGCTCACTGCCTTGGGTGAAGTCTTACTCAGATAATCAACTTGAATTCCACTTTAGTAGTTTATAAAAAACATATTTTTTCCTAACTATCATGGAATTATGTTTGGAACATATACCTATGTTGATGTACTTTTAAAGCACAGTTCACTTAAACCTGATGTTCATAACTACTATTCATGGAGCTCCATTGTGAAGCTTACTACACTCGTGAAGCAACTTCATTCACGAATCTTGTTGAGTCAACATAGAATTCATAATCATCACAATGATTCCGTTACTAAAAATCATTATCATCAGTCAAGACTTAACAAATATTTTCATGATTCTCAACCACTTATAGAAATCCATATTCACATACAACCCAACCCTATTTAAATCATAGTGATTCTAGATTCTCGATGATATGTTTTGTGTCAAATGAAGTGGGGGTATCCTCATATATATAGGATCATTATTTCCTGAATCTTCCATGCCTCCAGAACATTTTTCAGTACTGTTAGAAAAATATTCATGTACCTCCTCCATTCAAGAAGATCCAGTTATATTTTTCATAGTCGCGAAGATCACCATCAAATCATCGTGCATTCGAGATTCAACACTTCTCATAGACACGAAGAACATCGTTAACCCATCCCGAACTCGCAAAGCTCACCATTTAAAAACCAATTCTTCTCGACCCACATCTGTTAAAAATATTTATGAATATTATATTCCAATAAAAAACCTTTCAAGATTCATGAATGTTGTTTTTTTTAGCCCAAAAATTTGGCATACATTGGGAAACGATTCCACCTTCAACATAATTGTCATCCTATATTGTAAAATCAATTTTATTTCAAAGACTTTGATCAACCAATTGTGGATAAACAAAAAAACTAACCAAACTCCATTAGATGAAAAGAAAAACCTTGGTTCTAACGCAATATCCATATAAATGAATGTAAATATGGGAAAATCCACTACTAAAACTGAAGACTAGTACACTCACAATCGATGATTTAGGGTATAAATAAAAGGTTATACCATCCCTAAAATAGGTTCTATAGAGGAAGAAAAATACTCCCATGTATCAAATTTATCCACTTCTACTAATGTTCACGACCTAAATCTCCAAAGGTATAGAATCTTTCGGGAATTTCCTCCTGTGGCCCCAAACTAGACTTGGCCCACTATTGAGCAATCCTCACACACCCCCCTCAACATAAGTCTCATCTGAACATAGAGTCAACTTGCATTAAAAATGAACTTTATTCACAAATACCAATCTGTTTCACACCTATTCCCCTTAAATTAATGTCTTGTGATTATTCTAGAGCATGATGGTCACAATTTTCTTACACAAAATGGTCCAATATTATGTGAAACTCTTACAACAATCCCACCAATAATTCATGAAACAACTTCTGTTTCCCCTAACTAACATCCCATATTCCTCTTGTTCACATGTTATCCTATCTGATACTTCAGATCATGGGTACTATAACTATTATTTCATCCGAACATAGGAACTCTAACGTAGACCTCATGATTGGCCACTCCTCCCATTGATGTACCTTGGTAGTGCCAATGCCATGCCCTAACCAATGGCACATGATAGGAATTCACATATGTCCCAAGGGGTGAGGAGTGAGTCCACCCACATCAGAGATAGAAGATATAAAACTACTTATATCCATGTCATAGTCATTCAAAAATAAACATCATGAAAACATCCACACAACCTCACATAAAATTTTGGTCATACACTATATGACAAGCACATGATTCTACATATGGGAGTGGAATAGGATGACCCACACACCTCTAATGATCACATGGAATGAGATCCTTCTAGAAATTAAATACATAAGGCCCACACCATCAATCCAGGATAAATCCTCTTGAGAAGGGAAGATTAAATTAATAAGATCCACACCATCCTTCATCAAATATCCTTTCAAGACATGAGTTTCCTTAATGTATGACATGAAACAACAATGATATTTTTTATCACATGACCTAAAAATGATGCATCGAAATACATGGGTTTTGATCCCTTATATATAAATATTGTATTTTGGATTCTTCCTTGAGGTTGTGTTCTGACCAATGGTTATCCTTGGTTCTCCCTCCTAGGGACATGCCTCCATGATTCACCTCAAGGTGAGTTCTCATCAACCACTTAGTTCGTATTTAAAGGGAATCCCAACTAAGGGTAAACTTGTGTGCTCCCTAATAGGGAAATACCTCCTTGATCCACATTAAGGGATATTCTAATCAACCTCTTAGGCCAACCTCAAGTGGGATACCAATCGATTGTAAACATATGTTACACCATTAGGTATGTACCTCCCGATCCACCTAAAGGGTCATTCTGATCAACTAATCAGGTTTTTTAACTACGTGCATCCCGACCAATGGTAAACTTAGGTGCTCCCTCCTAGAGATGCTCCTCCCTATTCCGCCTCAAGGGCCATTTTGACCAACCTCTTAGGTTTGAATCAATGGGTATCCCAACCAATGCTAAAATTAGGTTCTCAATCCTTGGGTAATACCTCCCTAATCAACCTATAGGGGTTTTCTAATAAACTTCTCTAGTACTCCCCAAGGTGAATAGTGACAATTAGTAAATTAGGATCTCACTCCTAGGGATGAATCTTCTAGATCCCCCTAAATGTTCAGTTCTAATATATATATACATGTTACACCTCAAGGGGTATTGTCACCAAAAAACATGGTGTGATGTCCTTTCTCTAAGGGACACACCTCCTTGGTCCACCTTAATGGGCATGATCAATATATTGGATCACCCCAAGGGGAGTTCTGATCCATCCATATCTGGTTCACCTCATGGATAACTCTCACCACCATATCCTCAAAAATTTTAAACATGCACCAATATTTTCCCCATGATAAGTTTTTTATGAACCCCACGAGACATTAAAACGATGACCAATATTCCTTAAAAAACATTGACATCGTGACCATCTTTGAAAGATGTAAATCTCATTCACTGAACCATTATACATACTTCATTCAAGATATGGGATTCCCGTGGTAAAAAATCATAGATGACCTATGCCCAGGAATCAATTACCTAATGATATCCATATAATTCCATTCATTCTTAATGTAATATGTATAATATTTGATCCCCTATTTAGAGTATGATTTAAAAATTACCAATGAACCCAGTTTCAAGACATTCATAGTGACGACCAATGTGTCTCCTCCCCTAATAATATGTTTCTTCCATGAGAAAAAAACAGCGAAATTAACTAGTGCCTATGAATAGATGGTGCTTGGAATGATTTGAATGAACAAAACCTAAATCTATGAGGGATAATCGGACTAGGAAAAAAATCTCAGTGGTGGAATACAAGGAAGGAAAAATTGAAATCCCATCATCCACTTTGAATTAAGGAGTAGACATCACCTTTGAAAGTGACGAAAGACACCCGACATTGGAATGTGGGAATGTGGGGTAACAGAAATTCCATGTGTGTTCATTTGTGTCGATGTATAGGTAGGCCCAATCCAAATTATAAAAAATAGAAATGGTGATCCCATTGTGAAACACATTTCCTCATCTTGGTGGTTAGTAAAAATCGAGACATCAATAGATTTTCATTTCATTGTATTATGAATTTTGGTTACAGGTCCCACATAAAAAACACTATGCCCAACACAGACCACACCAGAGAGTTTTGGAATTTTGTATTTTAAAATCCCCATTCATTGACATTGTCATTGAGGATCACTCTTCATCATTGGAAGACTGTAAGATGCAGGGGAATTGATAATCTCGTTCCTTGATCCTATTCTGATGACTGGTCCTACCATCCTTATAGAACCCAACCTATAAGAAATAAACCACCCAGCACCCGTAGGTGATGGGTGGTATAAATATGGATGCAATAAACACACTTAAAATTGGATCCAACATGAATTCTTTTGAAAATATAGATACCATGATCCCACGCCCTATATAACCCAATGAGATCATCCAGAGGAGGAAGATTGATATTGTTGTAAGCTGGTACAAGTAGAAGAGCGTAATTCCCACAAGGGACATGGAACAAAAAAACATGGTGGCATTATCACCTCCCCAACATCGCAACTACCATGGGTGGACCCAATGGAAACACCCCCTTTTCTAATAGCTAACCACATCGGGAGTCCCCCACCAAAATAATCCTATGACTCACTACCCTACTCCAAGGAGTTGGGGTATTCTCGAGTCACCCCGACTGTGACTACTACCCAGGAGTCACTAATGGGAGATCCCATTAGGTCATGTTAGTTCCCTAAGTAACCATTATATCATGATGAAGAGCATGTGTACATTACCCTTTTTCTTCTAGACTTGGTATGAGCCACCCGACACCAACATTCGGGGAAGATATAGGAAAATACCCAACAAGGTGAATTTTAATATATGACTCTAGTGGCCCCTTCTACTATCAAAATATTCCATCAAATCTATGAAACATTTGGTAAGTTGTCACTCTTCACCCAATTGGGATCAAGACCCCAACAACCGCATATGCATTTCAAGTTGACAATTTCAATAATGGGAACCATCAAAAGATATTATGGGCCAACCCATAATGATGAAACTCAATATAGATCCCTTACCCACTCAGTTAAAAACTAAAATGAAGGTATTACCCACTCTTAGAAATATGCATGAAAGTCCTCCTTGTGACATTATTACCAAGAAAGGATGACCTCCCCACTCGACCCCCAACCCATTCAGATATCCTTCCCACTCTCCCAAAGTCTGTTATAGAGGAATTCTGTGCATTATAACCTCTTAACATGGAGGTCTTACCCATGTCCATTTCATCCAACACAGATCCCCTCATCTTTCTCTAAACTACCATCATGAAGGTCCTCCCCATGTAGTATAGGTGCTCCAACCTAATGAACCATCCCTAAGAAAAAGGTGTAACACTCATCACTGAAGGCACAATCTTATGAATCTCCCAGTCATGTTCAAACTCATCGATCCATCTAATTCCATGGACAAAGGTGATTACGTAATGTATCATATACCACGATTATCAAAGTCATGTGTTGGATAATGGTTGGAAAATTTCACCATCCCTTATTTTTTAATCCACATGAACCTTTATGTACTTGTATGTGGAGGAGGATGTAGCTCCTATCACATGGATCACTATACATCCATTCCTATCAACACAAGTCTACCTCTCTAACAGAACCCACAATAATAGTGAGTTGTTCTAGTCTAGGATAAATGCTATAGAGGGTGCGATGTTTGTCAAGCCATAGATGTGTGTTGCCTACCTCACACATGAGGCAATGGAAAACACATTGTCCTACAGGGACTTGATTATGTGGTTCATACTAGCCCATTAATATGTACCAGAGTTAGTTGAACATATTACTTGCAACATGACCCCTATGTCAATCAACCATATGCCTAACCAATTGACAGTGGTTCATCCACCTATCTCCAATTCAGAAAGGATCAAAGTATGGGATGACTAAAAAAGGGACCCACCTTTGAGTAAGATAGATTGTGGGATTCTTTGTTCACAAATTAGTTTTTTGTGGTCTTATGTCATCCCATAACACAAAAATTTGACATCCTAGAGTCCCTTATTGAGTTCCAAGCAGCATATTCCCAGAAAATCGTTTTTCACATGCTTTAACTCCTATGTAATCATCTGTTAACTCACATAAAAATCCTAGTCACCTTGAGAACATCAAACATCAATGTTGAAAGGGTTTTTATGACAATATTCCTAGTGGATCATCACCCTGATTCATCTAACTACCACTAGAACCTCTAGCAGTGATTCACTAAGAGCCTCATAAGACTATTCTATATCAAGGAATACGAATCTCCACATGTTCTTATTAGATTATGGGGATAGTATGTTGTGCTCCACATCCTCCCTATATTGTGATATCCTGAACTACTTTCTAATGATTAGTGTTCCCATATGGGTATCATTATGGTGAATAAGGGTGTTCCAGGGTTACCCAGGAATATGGATACTGATATAGGATTTGATGAGGAAAAACATCACCAATGGGCCAACATAGTACCGGGAAAACCCTCAAATAGAAACCCTTACTGACTAGAGACGGTAGGTGCTCAGCAAAGGGGATCCCCCTCATGATCCACCACTGCCCCAAAATTGAAACATTTATAATGGAAAAGAGAATGTTGGGACCTATTATTCACTATAAGTTTCAATTAAAGCATTGTCAGATCCTATTAAACCCTTATTAATATTGGATATTATAGAGCACAAGAAGATCCTTTGAAATTATATGGTCAGTTGATAATCATATAATCATCCCACTCTAATTGATATAGTCTCCCATCTAGTGAAAAAATGTAGTCTCTCTTTGTCTTGTTTCCACAAGTTGATCTTGATAAACCTTTGTATCTATAGAAATAAAGGGTCATGGAGTATGGAAAGTGATCAAGGAAGTAGCTATCAAACCCACCTATGAAACATAATTACCCTCTTTGGGATCCTGATCGACCTATTCCATGATAAATAGAACAATCTTTTTGATTTGATGATATTTCCAATGAATTTGTGTTCCAGAATCCACATCAAGATAGCGACCCTTTATAGTTTGATTTGATATGTGATCTCCCTACTCACCTCGAGGACCTAAAGTTGAAATAGGTTCCATTTCAACCTGCTGTAAAACAATACCCAACGTGGGTGGATAACAAGTGACCACCCCTAGAGCTTGCGAACCCATTTTTTGCATCATTAAACGGTATGGGTGACCCATGCAGCACTTGGGAAACTTCAACTCAATTTTCGGGACTACATTATGAAACCTAGGGAAGTATAATGTCACTAAGATTCATTGTATCATCCAAACATTGGAAGGACCTATATTTGTATTGTACAAATAGTTATCCAAAGGATCCAATATTGGTTGATAAGACCTTTTCGGGTCAGTTTCTTTACCAGTTCAGCTCTACCTTGAACAATAGTTCTTTTGAATACCTCTTTAAGTGAATTTAGAATCCTGATGAAAAAGTCATTAATTTTTTTCACATGTGGAAAAGGCCTCACTTACTAATTCAACATGCCACTGACTCAAGATAAGAAAGTAATGATGGGTGTTAGGAATATTAAGATTGAGAAGGTTCTTACCCTAATCTACTATTTCCTTATAGGTGGTTTTTTGGATTTTTTTGATAAGTCCCAGTGTCTAGAGGAAGCCTTCCAATAGTCTAAAAAAGAGTTTCCATACCCTCTTTGAGCTAATACAAGATGGTATAAAAATAGAAATACTACTACCACTGTACTAGTTGAGTCCCCCAAGATATCATAATTTTTAGAACTTCTTCCAGAGGATCCTTTCCCAATGGATTATTATTATGGTCTGCCTCGTCTGGTGTAGAACTTCCATGCACCACCTCTCCCTGAACAACTGCCAAAAAATAGAATTTCACATTAACTGTTTTCAGAATCTAACCCCTCATTAGAGAAAGGATACTAGAGTGACCTTAATAGATATAAGAAACTAAGAATACTCCTTCATGGATACATAGGTCATAGGATTTTTCATCTTTTCCTTGGAAAAGGATATTCAGAAGCTATGAGAGTGTAGAAGACCCATGAAAGTAGGACGAACTGACCACCCTATCCACTAGCCTTACTATAGGATCCTTATACATACCATCATGGAATACTATGTGTTCATGTATTAGCTCCAGGACAAAGTGAATAATTGTTTGTTTATGTTGGGAAATTTGATGGACTAGGTAACTTATATCCATGTCGATCCAGATATGGACATCGATGGTTTAAGAGAATGGAAGTAGGCATAAAATCATGGAACTAAGATGTATGATGACTGGTCGGATTAAAATGTAGCCTCTAACACCCACAATGTCATTTGTGCTTGACTAGGTAAGCAAGAACCAATTGTGCTATCTTATATGCCTTCCCTAGTTTTTGCCTCTGCGTCCACTTCCAAATCATCAAAATTCCAAAATAGAATTCATCAATAGTGAAATGCTGATCAGAATCCTCCATCGGTGCCAAAATAGACTCAAAACCTCAATGATTTCATGCATATGGAATTGTAAACCTCCCCTACTGTCTAACCAACATTGGAATTCCCCTCTTATGATGATAAGTAGTATTCATCAATGAACACTCTCAAATTTGATGATCCCTTCATGGTGCTCAATGATAAGGAATAACCTAAAAACCTTATGAATGCCTCTATGTGATACTATTATTTGAGGGGTTGAATACATAAAATTTATAGTATAATTGAGGAATTTTTTTTGACTAATCCATGTATTCTACCTAAACTAGGAAGTTTTTTCCTCTGGAAATGGGGATGACCTCATTAATTTAAGGTTCAAACATTCCATGCGGTTTCTAACGGGTTTGTTTGTAGAACCGGAAAAATCCAATGATTCTATATCCATTTGGACCTACATTCCAAAGGTAGGTTCTCACTAGTTATGAAATAGTGATGCTTAAGAATTTCCATTGGTCGATAGGATGGGAGGTCGGACTCATCACAACCTTTTGGGGGGAATTATTATCTACTCCGGGTCTCTATTTATAGATTTAATTTATGTTCGTGAATCCTTATTATATTACAATGTACGAAAATGAGATTTCCTTAAAATCTGACAATCAATGACTAATATGTATGAGATTTAGAGAATCTTTTATATGTATTCGAGGTTCTTCATTGATAGGGAATCATATGTATTTGTTAGATATTATTAGTCAATGGAATCCTTCGACACATTATATAGAAATCTCTTGGTCATTATGATAAACATACTGGTTTTAAAGACACTAATTAGGGTACTTGATGTTTATTGTCATTCAGAAGGACATAGATTATTTCAGAGTTGGGATCATACCTGAAGATGGGCTACCTACGTATCCGTTGTTTTAGAAAAATGACTCAGAACCCACATAGTTCGAGTAAAGAAGTATGAGGTTTATGCATGATTGATGGCTCAAATAAAGATATCATAATTACTTTTACACTCTAAGCTCACGTGAGTCATTCTTGGTGTGAGAGACAAGACGTATTGGTAATACTAGACAATTGTTCCATGAAAGATGCAATTATAAGAAATAATGTGGGGCTTATGTATGTATGACTACCCATATAGATGAAGATTATGATTTACTTCAGGGCAGAAACCTATGAACAAGGTCCATAGAGGTATATGTGATTTTTAGAGATTTTGGTACATAACTTAGGAATTAATCCTGAGAAGGATGCCCAAATTGGAGAGGAATTATGATTGGGTTTTACTCCTGAGAAGGAATCCCAAATCAAAATTAATTTAAAATTGGTTAAGAAAAATTATGACTGGGGCTTACTCTTAAAGAAGAGGCCCAGGTTAAAGGGAATTATGATTGTGTCTTACTCCTAAAAATGAAGTCCAGGTTAGGGAATTTGGATTTTTGGGAATTTGGGGATTACTCCTAAGGAGGATGCCCATATTAAAAGAATTATGTTTGGGGATTACTCTTGAAAAGGAGTCACAGGTTAATGATATTTGAAGACTGTAGATTAGTCCTGAAAAGGAGGCCCATAATTAAGGGGACTTGAGACTTAGGACTTATTCCTGAGAAGGAGGCCTATGTTAAATGGAATTTATGTGTGGGGATTATTACTGAGCAGGATGCCCAGTTTAGAGGAATTATGACTGGGGATTAGTCCGGAAAAGGAGGCCCAAAATTAAGGGGACTTGAGACTTAGGACTTATTCCAGATAAGGAGTCCTAAGTTAAATAGAATTTATGAGTGGGGCTTATTCTTGAGGAGGAGGCCCAATTTAGAGGAATTGTGAGTGTGGCTTTGTCCTGAAAAGGAGGCCCATAATTAATGGGACTTGGGGCTTACTCCTGAAAAGGATTCCCTAGAATAATCTTCTCATTTTAAAGGATGAGGTTGAATGAATAGAATCTCTAACCGTAGTGACATAAAGATATGTAAATCACTAGGTTTTGAGAAATGTTCCATATAATTCCTTTCATACAAGGAATCCATCCAAGGAATCATGCAAAAAATGGATTTGAATTTGATTCTGAATGAATAACCTTGAAGAGGAGAGGTGATTTTGAATAAAACAAGTGAATAGGTAGGAGGGGCACCCAAAAAGAGAGAGGCACACAAGTCCTGGTCACGCAAGTATACTAGCGCAACACATGGGTACTTGCACGACGATCAACCCTTAGGGTAATACTTGGTATAGATTTGGCTCAAGCCATTAATATTATCCCTAAATGCTTCCAAAATAGTGGTGTTCATGTATTATTGACGGGATAAGGCGGCACATAAGTGACTTCAATTCCCTAAAGAGTCAGAAACATAGGCGCACATTTTTTGATGAATTTCAACACTTAGGCATTGTTCCCTCTCTTTAGACCATCCATTATAGGTAAGAAATTACCTTAGATGTGTTTGGAAGGCATTTAGAAGAGACTAGGGCGCCGGTTGCTCGAATATGAGTTTCATAATTTTTCGGTCTTCAAATGGGGGGCCCACTGGGGGTATTTATAGGCTGGTGAAGTCCTTGAGAAAATATCATATAGGGCACAAAAGTAACCTATGCGATCATTGGACGGCGCGCAAGTATACTTGCATGACCTTGGTGGAACATGCATGACCCAAGTGCAAATCAATCTTTGTTCATACCTTTGTCAATTTTTTATGTTTCTTCAAAGGATGAATCATTTTGGGTTTAAGGTATTTCCCTTTTCATTCATTTAGACTCTGTGAAGGAACATAGCGTCAACAAAAGTCCCCCCTCGGAGTTGGATCTGAAAGAAAAGAGGATGTGACTCTGAGGTGAAGAAGAAAACCAATGAATTCTGGAGCGCAAGTGTTGAGCATGCAAATGGCATCGCGCAGGTGCGAGCCGCGCAAGCTTCGGCGCGCAGGGGTGTGTCTTGGCCTATATATAGGTGGTCATTCCTCACGCAAAGCACCATATTTCAGATTTTCGAGCTCTCACCATGCAATTTTCCTGCATCACACAAGTTCTCTGTTTTCCGCTGGTTTCTTTGTGTCGCGCCGCTGCAAAGGTATTTGGACTTTCTCGGTGATACCTATGTTCCAAAACATGCACGACACACTTATACTTGTGCGCCAACTTTGGGACTTGCGCGCCTTAATTCCTTAGACATTTTTCCACTTTTCTTCCCAAATTTTATGAAAAATCAACTCACTTAAGAGTTAATTATTCGATCTTTGTACAGATTTAATAGCTCCTAGAAGAATGGGAATGGCTGATGAAAGGTCCAACAAGCGAATTGATGATATGATGAGCATCATTGGACATGATTATTTTGATATGTGGAACATCACTCTCCAAGATTTGGCCAAGTATTCGAAGAACTATCTTCTTGACTTCCCCTAGAGTATTTATCTACCTTTGTATAGAAATGGTCATCTGCAAGGATTCAACATTACAGATGCAAATAATTATACACCCGATATGCAGCCGCACTATTACTCCTCTATTTTGGTTATGCAATGAATTAAGAGCAGAAACAATGGTTTGAACTTTCAAATTTGTCCTCCATGTCATTTCCTTGTAGATATGAAAATGGAAAACCATGGGCTGATATGTTTTCCACTGCCTGTTGATGGGGAGAAGACTATCATGACATTAGAACCAATATATTAAAAGAGTACTCTCTTCAAATGGATCTTTACTTCCATTACTACATTCTCAAATCCATGTATCCATCTTACAAGTCTCTTAGATGGAAATAGAGTCACTGTTTGGTCAGCAGAAGATTTTATCAAACCGCACTCAAGAACATTCTTTTACAATTGTTCTAATAGGAGGTGGTATCACTGCATCTCTAAATGTATCTAGTTGAATTAATGAATTCTAGGTGGTTGCTGATGAATCTTGGGATGTTGTAAATCAAATGAAGAGTTATATTGGAAGCCTTTTGTAATTCCTGAATAAAAGAGAACAGAATCCAATCTGTGGATGTCCTTCTGACTCTTGTTTATAAATGAAAAGAACATTCATCATCAATAATTTTTTCATTCCTTCTTTTGCTACCTGTATTAAATTTTTACTTAAGCCAATGGGCCTTGTATGCATAGTTTTATTTTTACATGGAATATAAAAATATCCCAAAAAGCATTGAAACTTTTTAATTTCTCAATATTACTTAAAATCATAAAAAATGTATATTTAGTGAAATGGGACTTGACTTTTGTTCAGAGGTTCATTTTCTTTTGTGGGAAGTTCAAAGTCATGCATATCAGACATATAAAAGGATAATGTTTATGGTCAAAATAGATTTAACCAAATGGACTAACATTGTCTCAATTCATTGATAATTTATCTGAAAACAAATTACCATGTTCAAGTATGAGGGAAAATATGTAAACGATGACTTAAGAAATTTTGAATTTGAGGAATGATATGAAAAATGGCTAAAAGGAATTAGAAGAAGCAGTTCCAAAGAATGATGTTACCACTATTTAACAAATCCGTTAGGGGTTTGAATTATGCAGGGCCACATAAGGGCATCAGCTGCATAGTCAAATAATAGCATCTTTTGGGTGATAGGTCTGTTATGTAGACTGTTTATGCAAGGCCGCCTAAGGGATCATGCTACATATTCAGGAAAAAGAACTCTTAAAATTTACTTTTCTACTGCTAAAACCCCAGTGGAAGTTTATGGGGATTCAAATTTTCAAAAGCATAGAGTTTGCGTTATGGAGAGAGGTACTTGAATATGGAGAAGATATTTCCAAACAAGATTGTCTAAGAACAGGATGAATGTCACCCTTATGAGGTTTTGACCCAAACGTAGGGAAGGAAAATATAAACTATAGACTTGAATAGATTCATATCATGAAAAAAACATGGGATAAATGTAACGCCTCGACCCCAGTTACCCAGAGTCAGTGCATTATTACATAACATTGGCATGATCACAAGAATGATAGAATCCAGAAAGACCGATTAGTTTATAGCCTTGGAAATAGTAGATATATTCATAAGTCTTACATTACATCATAAAAATGAAAACTACAACAACATAATTTCTTCATAGTCCACACTCATAACCCTACATACTATCCCTGCAGGTAATTTATAAATTACTTCTTCACATCCTGGGAAAAATAAAACATTGAAAGGGGTGAGATCAAATTCCCAGTAAGGATAACAATATAGAGGAATCCTTCATAAATAAGAATAAACATTTAAGGCAATGTATAACTAAAACAAAAGACTTTTAAACTTGAACTTCAACAAAGTATGGAAGAAATGTAATAATTCCATTTACTTATTCACATGGATATTCTACTAATCGAATAATCACATGTAATATCAATAACCACTTTCATAATGTTGGAATGCATAATGCCAGACTATCATAACCACATAGCCAAGGCCTCGTTCCAAGACTACAAATAAGATTTTTCCAAGGCCTTGTGCCAAGAAACTAGTTTGTCTAATGAGACCTACCGACGCATCGAGGATCTATAGCGGACTCCACCCGTCACATATTAAGTCCAATGCATTCCCATATGAAAACGTTTAAAAATATCATAAACATTTGTATTAAAACTTGCATACTAAATTTAAATACTTCATCCATAAACCATGAATGGTATAAAAATAACACATCCACAGTCAAAAATATCACAAAACCTTCAATACAATATAGAATTTTTGTATCATAATAAATCAACTTCAAATAAGCGTAAAATCCATCAAAGGATGTTGACTTAGATGAAATCAAACTCTCTTTAGAGAATATCTCTTTCTATTTTGAAATCATATATTTATAAAATAAAACATTTTCATTGAAAATATGCTTATAAGCTTTTAAGGGAAGATACAAGATTTTATAACGGTGGAAAATAGCCGCACCCGCCGAATAAGTTAAAAAAACATTCTTACCTTAATTCTGCCGAAAATGATAAAAAAACACCATGTTTGGAAAATGACGAAAATATTCCTTTATAAACCTCTTATAAAAAGTAAAACAAGGGTATAAATGTCTTTAACCCATATTATTTTAAATAGTAAGAATTTTTGATATACATTCTTAAGAAAATGGATGTGGATGATAAATAAATCCCAGTAGATTATTACGTATAAACAACAGCGGATAATGAAGAGATTGTGAAATAACCCTTACCTTGTACTTTTCCTTGGTTGGGGTATGTTAACCTCCTGTATAATGGTGAAATAATTGTTATTAAATGATACAAGAATCATATACATTAATATGATATCATATATGATCTTTTAACATTGATTTTTTAATAATATATTAGTATTATCGTTGTTTCAGGTGTTAACTTACTCATTTTATTTTATATGTTTTGTTACATAAGTTGTGTTTTTCATGGATAGGTTGTATCTTAATCATATCCAGAATCATATCAAGTCCTTAGATACTATTATTAATCATCAGATGAGAATTATACTTTAATGGATACGATGGAGAATGAATCTCATCGCGTCATTGGAGACGGTAGTCCGTACGTAAGCACGAGCGACAATATCATTCATTTGATATTAAAATAATATATAATTGGACGGTATATAATATATATATAATCATTATCATGTTATATTTATTATTTACATGAATTATAAATCATTATTATACCCATCCAAATAATAATATATTGAATAACAATTACACCACGACGTGGAGACGGTAAACCGTACGTACGCACGTATGGTGACATGTCAATCGAAGGATGGATATAATACTGAATATGGTTGTACCATTTTTATAATAATATTACAGTATATAGTAGATACTGGAATAATTATTTTAGAATGTGAATAACAAAGAAAAAAGATGTTGAAGAAGAAATGAATTTGAAAAAGGGTGGTGAAAACATTACCTCTTCTTCGGGTTCTTCCTTTTGATTTGATCAAAAGGGCTCTTAGGTTGGCTTTATGACTAAAGGAAGGTCTCTAGGATGAAGTGAGGGAAGTATAGAGAGTATTTGGGAATACGTTGTCCGAACCAAAAGGCTTTGAAGGTGTTAGTTAATGATAAGGAGGAGTGCCCTTTTATAAGAGGGGTGAGGGGCACCTTTGGAAAATCTAGAAATATTAATTTATAATAAATTAATATTCGATTTATAATTGCTCCAAATTTGATTATTTAAAGGTTTTGGTGGGTATGGGTCGAAAAAAACTCAACCAATAGAATTTAGATAGTTTTGGGTTACTATATTAACATTATCTTTAAGTATTAACTCTTAGTTAATTAGTTTCACTTTTACAATGTCTCTTTGTATTTTTATATTATATGGTTAATAAAATTATTATATACATCCAAGAGACCCCCATGTGGTCCATTAATGATACACCTATCATGATATAAGTCACATGGCCAAACCCTAGTTTTTTAGAAATTTAAAATCAATTAATAATATAATATTTGTTTTAAAAACTCTTTTATGTCAATTTTGACACTATTCAATAATTGATTTTTGTGAAAATCAGAACATAATTATTAAATCTAACAACATTAATTAAGTCAATACTAACATGTCATATCAACCTAGAAAATTAGTTTAATTCATTGAAAGACTAAAATTATATTTATTTGGGTATTTATAGTATCAATTATTTTAATTTTTCACTATTATGGTAATTACTACATCATCATTGTGTCATAAATAAATTAAATTATATACTATCTGAAAATTATAAATAAAATATCATTATGTAGGAAATTTCCTTATATTTCTAATTAATATTTACAATAGAATTTATCTTATGTATATCCCTATATTAAAAATGTTTTAGTAAATAAGCATTGATTTTAACTCTTTTAACTCTTCTTTGAATTAAATAATAATAAATGTCTTAATCTAGTCCAAGTGGACCTGAATGATAATATTTTATTCCTAAGGTTGTTTTTGGTCGAGATACAGTTGTCCAATAGAATTAGAACATGTTTTAGGGTAATATTAATAACAGTTTTACCCTTAATTACCCTATTTACTTTTAACCGTGGTAAATAAAAGTAAAAAGTTACTATTCACCAAAAAATATTTTCATCTCGTTGAACCAAATTTTACTACTTGATATTAACCATGTCTCTTAGATTTTTGAAATTCAATTTACAGAAGCGTTAAAATTACGTTTTACGAAAAATTCAGTTTTTAACTACCACTTAGTGGTTTCACTATTCATCAACAATTGAATTATTTCTGAATAATGCCAAAATTTCACCCTAAGCTATAATTGATATTCCGAATTAAAAAATGATGTCTATTTTACTAAATACCAAACATATAAGTTTCATTAATTAATTTTATAATTAATTCCCATTGTTACAACAAATAGCGTCTTTTTAAGAAACAATATATATCAAAAGATTGACAATTGTTTATGTCCAATTTCAAAGTGAAACTAATTATAATGAACACCATTAGATAAAATGGTATAAATATATTGTAATTACACTTTAAAACCACTAGATAATATAATTTATCACTATAAATTATTTTGATTAAAAATTTATTTTTAAGTATTTTTCACTATTCATAAAAATCGGAAGTTCTCAGAAAAATACCAAAAATTCAACATAAGATAATTTCAATATTCTGAATCTAAAAATGAAGTCCATTTTGACATATAAAATATATAAATTTTCAAAAAGTAGGTATTACTATTCATAACGGCTAGTTTGATTGGTTGTGGTGTGTTAGAACTCGATGTTGCGTACAACACACGCTATTGCATTATTTAAAGAGAAGCGTATCGTAGAAGCTTGGGGTCTTACATTCTCCCCTCCTTCAAATAATTTCATCCTAGAAATTTCTAGAAAACTACCGCATGAAAGGACTCGCGTGGTTCTTCATCATAAGTTCCTCAGGTTCCCATGTTGCCTCTTCAATCTTATGGTTTCTCCACAAAACTTTTACCAGACATGTCATCCGGTTTCTCAGTACTTGTTCTCTCGTATCAAGAATCCTGACGAGCTCTTCGCAATAAGACAAATCGAGTTCCAGTTCTAATTCCTCATAGGTGTGTACATGCGTTGGTTCAGACATGTATTTCCTCAACAGAGATATGTGGAACACATCGTGAACTTTGGAGAGACTTGGCAGCATTCCCAATCGGTAAGCTACAACCCCAATTCGTTCTAGAATTTCGAAAGGTCCGATGTACCTGGGACTCAATTTACCTTTCTTTCCAAAACGGATGACTCCCTTCCAAGGAGATACCATCAGGAAAACATGATCACTGACTTGAAATTCCAAATCCTTCCCTCGATTATCAGTATAACTCTTCTACCTACATTGAGCTGCTTTGATGTGATTTTGGATTACCTTCACATTTCCCATTGTTTCCTCTAACAGTTCTGGACCTACAAGTTTTCTTTCACAAACTTCATCCCAACAGGTTGGTGTGCGACATCTCATTCTGTATAACGCTTCATATGGTGCCATATGAATACTCGAATGGAATCTATTGTTATTAGAAAATTCAACCAAAGGTAAATATTGATCCCACATACCCTGAAAGTCAAGTGATCCGGATCTAATCATGTCTTCTAAGGTTTGAATAGTTCATTCTAATTGTCCATCTGTTTGAGGGAGGTAGGCAGTGCTCAAATGTAGTTCAGTATCCAAGGCTTTCTGAAGAATTTTCCAGAATCTTGAAGTAAAACGGGGATCATGATGAGAAACAATCGATAGGGGTACTCCATGAAGTCTCACAACTTCATCAATATATAGTATTTCTAGACGTTCTACTGGTAGATCTTCTCTTATAGCAATAAAATCTGCGGACTTGGTTAGACGATCAAAAATGACCCATATTTCATCGTTCCTTCTAGGATTCTTTGGTAGCCCCATGACAAATCCCATCGTAACATTGTCCCATTTCCACTCCGGTATAGGAAGAGGTTGCATGACCCCTCCAGGTTGTTTCCTTCCAACTTTCACTTGTTGAAAAACCATACATCTTGACACAAAATCAGAAATCTCCCTCTTCATATTGTCCCACCAAAAATGTTCCTTCAAATCTCTATACATATTGGTGCTCCCAGGGTGTATAGAGAAATTGGAACTATGAGCATCATCCAGTAATTCCCTTTTTAGATCATGTATATCGGGAACGCAAAGTCTCTTCTCGAATTTCAAAATTCCATCTTCATACACAAAGTCTCGCAATCTCCCATCATTCACAGATTTAATCTTCTTTTGTAATTCTTCATCATCGGTGTGAGAACTCGTAATTCTTTCTATAAAGATGGTTTGGCAACCATTTTAAAAAGCATTGAGGTTTCACCTTCCCTGGTTATTCACATGTCCATCATCACTAGATCCATGACAATTGAATCCCTTTCAATTATCATATTGTTCAAAACTCCATGATCTTTTCTGCTTAAAGCATCTTCCACCTAGTTTTCTTTCCCAGGGTGGTAGTTTATCGTGCAATCATAATCCTTGAGTAATTCAATCCATCTCATTTGCCTCATGTTGAGTTCTTTTGTGAGAAAATATACTTCAAACTCTTGTGATCAATATAAATCTCACATTTTCACCATAGAGGTAGTGCCTCAATATCTTTAATGCAAAGATCACCACTGCCAACTCGACATCATGAGTAGGACAGTTTTTCTCATGAATTTTCAACTGCCGTGATGCATAGGCAATAACCCTATCATTCTGCATATGGACGCAACCAAGTCCTTTCTTCGATGCATCACTATAAATAAAGAACACTTAATTCCCCGAAGGTAGAGTAAATATAGGAGAATTTACTAATCTTATCTTCAGTTCTTCGAAACATTCTTCACACTCTTTTTTCCAAAAAAAATTTAACCCCTTTATGTGTGAGCTTCGTTAATGGGTTATCCAATCTGGAAAAATTCTGGACGAAACGTCAATAATAACCTGGAAACCAATAAAACTGCGTACCTCAGTTATACTCGTAGGTTCTAGCCATTCATGGATTTCCTTGGTCTTAGAAGGATCAACAGAGATTCAATCTTTAGAAACAATATGGCCATGAAAAGAAATCTCATGAATCCAGAATTCACAATTGCTAAACATCCTATATAATTCATGTCTTCTCAGAGTCTTCAGGTTAATGCGCATGTGACTTTCATGATCCTCATAGATTTTAGAGTATACCATGATATCATCAATAAATACCACCAAAAATTCATTGAAATATTCCTTGAAAACTCTATTCATCAGATCCATGAATACAGAGGGTGCATTAGTCAATCTAAAATGCATTACAGTAAACTCATAATTCCCGTACATGGTTCGAAATGTTGTCTTCGAAATGTCTTCCTTATTTACACACAACTGATGGTATCTAGATCGAAGGTCAATCTTTGAAAAGTATTGAGCTCCATGGAGTTGGTCAAATAAATCATCAATGCGAGGTAGGGGATACTTGTTCTTTATTGTTTTAGCATTGATCTCCCTGTAGTCGATACATAACCTCATAGATGCATCTTTCTTTTTAACAAAAAGAACAAGGGCTCCCCATGGAGAAACACTAGGGCGAATGAATCCCTTATTACTCAATTCCTCTATTTTTTTCTTTAGTTCAAATAATTCTACAGTGGCCATTCTATAAGGGGTCTTCGATATAGGCCTTGATCCAGGAATTTAATCAATGGAAAACTCAACTTCTCATTCTGGAGGATGTCCAGGAAAATCTTCCGGAAATACATCTACATATTCTTTCACAAGAGGTACATCCTCTATTTGAACATTCCTTTCCTCACCCACAATCATTTCATTCTCTTCCTCTCCAATAATTTAATTTAGTTGAGGAACTAGGGTTGGATCTAGATAAGAATTAGGTGGTGACAATTCTGCTCTAAAGATAAGGTGTTCCTTATCATCATAATCAAAAATCGTAACTTCCTTCTTATTACAATAATTCTTCGCATCATAGTCTGAAAGAAAATCCATACCAAGGATTATATCAAACTCAATCATAGGTATGACGATGAGATCAGCAGATAAAGAACATTTATGTGCTCTAATGGGGACTGATTCACAAAACATTGTTGCAATGATACTTCCCTTAGGAGTTTTTACTGACAACTCCTTTGTTAAATCAAATTGGAAATATCTAATTTTCTTAGCAAACTGGGAAGATATGAAACAATGTGATGATCCAAAATCAAATAATTCATTTACTAAACCTGAGGAAACTATTAAATTACCTACCACCACGTCTTTTGGAGCTTCCACCTCAGTAGTAGTGATAGAAAAATATTTGCCTTGATCCCTTGGCCTTTTCTGATGTATGTTCCCCTAAAGATTAGGACATTCATTAGCATAAAGTCCCATCTCCCTGCAATTTTAGCACTGAACATTGGTAGCTTCCTTCTTCCCTTTGCAATCACGAGCTTGGTGGCCTTTTTCACCACACTTGTAACAAACACCCATTCCCTTCAAGCTAGAAATGGGGTGTTTCTTCCCTCATTTACCACAGGATGGATATTCAACCTTTCCCTTATTCCCCTTATTTCCATTCCCAAATTGATCAGCAGATCTCTTCTACTCCTTCTTTGATTTAAATTCATAAGACTTAGAGAATTCCTTTTCTGTCTTGATAGCACATGAGACAGTGTCTTCGTACGACGAGAAGGATTTTGAGACTAATGATCGATGGATAAATGGTTTTAAACCATCAAAGAAATGATCAATATTACTTCTTGGGTTACATATATAATCTCCAGCATACCTTGCTAACCTTGTAAAGTTAGCCTCATACTTTGTGACTTTCTCATCCTCCTTTTGTCTCAGACTCAGAAATTGCCTTTCCATATCTGCTCGATGGTCACGAGGAATATATTTTTCTAAAAACGGATCTTTGAACTCCCTCCATTCCATATTTGATACTTCATCATCTTCCTTCGTGTTTTGAATCAATGACCACCATTTATCAGCATCTCCAGTGAGGTGGTAAACTGCCATGATAACTTTTTCCCTTTCACTACTCCCCAAAGCCTGAAATATTTTCTCTAGGTATTTTATCCATTGCTCAGCTACTAAGGGATTTGTACACCCATTGAATGTTGGTGGTTGTTGCATCATGAATAGATATAACATTGATCCGCCATGCTGCGGATCAGGGTACTCCATACGGGTATGGTTATTATTCATAACGTGAGTGATTTTTCCCAGTATGGTGATTATCTGATCGGCACCAGTTGCATCACCAGCTCCACTATAATTATCTTGAGCAGGAGAGAAATCCCTACATGGAGTTCTTGCATTGATACAGTTTCCATTTCTTCCACTAGGCGCCATTTATAAACAATGGCATAAACTAGATCGGTTTATGAATCAAAATACATCATTCCATACTTATAAAACACTTTACATAAACTGAACTATTTATTGATATAATCCATAATCATAATAATGTTTTCTTTCAGGAAGTATATACTTATAAACCATTCATAATGATTTGTAAAGAAAATGAGAGTTTTCCTAAGCATATCCCCTGGGAGTGTCATATCCAAGAGTGTAGCAAGGCCCGTTGTCGTGCACCAGTTCCCGTTCAAGTCTAGCTTAAAGCGGTGTTTTCGGGTTTTATCCCTAGGTACATCTGTGCCAAAGCCGCCTCTACCTGCTCGTATCCAGACAGGGATGTATTTCTTGGAAGACTCACAAAATCTCTATAATACCAAAATTCTAGGAAGTTCTTTTATACTAATCCTCAAAGTCCATCTTAGGTCTATGTTCTCTAATCATAGTTTATCTAAATATAGATTCCATGGTTTATACTAAACTTCCACTGAAACCAGTTGTAACACCCATGCCCCAGTTACCCAGAGTCGGTGCATTATTACATAACATTTCCATGATCACAAGAAAGATCAAATCTCGAAAGACCGATTAGTTTAGTAGCCTTGTAAACACTAGATATTTTCATAAGTCTTACATTACATCATAAAAATGAAAACTACAACAACATCGTTTCTTCATAGTCCACACTCATAAACCCACATACTATCCCTGTAGGTCATTCATAAATTACTTCTTCACATCCTGGAAAAAATAAAACATTGAAAGGGGTGAGCTCAAATGCCCAGTAAGGATAACAATATAACGGAATCTTTCATAAATAAGAATAAACCTTTAAGGCAATATATAACTAAAAAAACTCCTTTTAAACTTGAACTTCAACATTGTATGGAAAAAATGAAATAATTCCATTTACTTATTCACATGGATATTATACTAATCGAATAATCACATGCAATATCAATAACCACTTTCATAATGATGGAATGCATAATGCCAGACTATCATAACCACATAGCCAAGTCCTCATGCCAAGACTACAAATAAGATTTTTCCAAGGCCATGTGACGAGAAACTAGTTTGTCTCATGAGACCTACCAATGCATCGAGGAGCTATAACAGGCTCCACCCGTCACATTTTAAGTCCATTGCATTCCCATATGAAATGGTTTGAACATAACATAAACATTCGTATTAAAACTAGCATACGAAATGTAAATACATCATCCATAAACCATTAATGGTATAAAAATAACACATCCACAGTCAAACATATCACAAAACCTTCAATACAATATAGAAGGTTTGTATAATAATAAATCAACTTCAAATAAGCATAAAATCCCTCAAAGGATGTTGACTTATATGAAATCAAACTCTTTTTAGGAAAATATCTCTTTCTATTTTGAAATCATATATTTATAAAATAAAAAAATTTCTTTGAAAATATTCTTATAAGATTTTAAGAGAATCTTCAAAGATTTTATAATGGCAGAAAATAGTCGCACCCTCCGTATACGTTAAAAAGACATTCATACCTTAATTCTGCCGAAAAGGTTAAAAAACACCTTGTTTGGAAAACAACGGAAATATTCCTTTATAAACCTCTTATAAAAAGTCAAAAATGGGTATAAATGTCTTTAACCCATATTCTTTTAAATAGTAAAAATGTTTGAAATACATTATTAATAAACATGGATGTGGATGATAAAGAAATCCCAGTAGATTATTACGTATAAACAACCTCGGATAATGAATAGATTGTGAAATAACCCTTACCTTGTACTTTTCCTTGGTTGGGGTAGGTTAACCTACTGTATAATGGTGAAATAATTGTTATTAAATTATACAAGATTCATATACCTTAATATGATATCATATATGATCTTTTAACATTGATTTGTTAATAATATCTTTGTATTATCGTTGTTTCGGGTGTTAACTTACTTGTTTTCTTTTTTATGTTTTGTTATGTAAGCTGTGTTTTTTAGGGATATGTTGTATATTAATCATATCCAGAATGATATCAAGTCCTTAGATACTATTATTAATCATCAAATGATAATTATACTTGAATGGATACGATGGAGAATGAATCTCATCGCGTTCGTGGAGACGGTAGTCCGTACGTACGCACGAGAACCAATATCATTCATTTGATATTAAAATAATATATAATTGGATGGTAAATCATATATATAGAATCATTATCATGTTATATTTATTATTTACATGAATTAAAAATCATTATTATACCCATCCAAATAATAATATATTGAATAACAATTACACCACGGCGTGGAGACGGTAAGTCGTACGTACGCACGTATGGTGACATGTCATTCAAAGGATGGATATAATACTGAATATTGTTGTACCATATTTATAATAATATTATAGTATATAGGATATATTGGATTCATTATTTTATAATGGTAATAACAAAGAAAAATGACGTTGAAGAAGAAATGAATTTGAAAAATGGTGGTGAAAACATTACCTCTTCTTCAGGTTCTTCCTTTTGATTTGATCAAAAGGGCTCATAGGTTGGATTTTTGACTATAGTAATGCCTCTAAGATTAAGTGAGGGAAGTTGAGAGAGTATTTGGGATGAGTTTTTCTGAACCAAAAGGATTTGATGGTGTGAATTAATGAGAAGGAGGAGTGCCCTTTTATAAGACGGGTGAGGGGCACCTTTGGAAAATCTAGAAATATTATTTTATAATAAATACATATTCAGATTATAATGGCTGAAAAGTAGATTATTTAAAGGTTAAGGTGGGTATGGGTCGAAAACCACTCAACCAATATAATTAAGACAGGTTTGGGTTACTATATTAACCATATCTTTTAGTATTAACTCTTAGTTAATTAGTTTCACTTTTACAATGTCTCTTTGTATTTTTATATTATGTGGTTAATAAACATACTATATACATCCAAGAGACCCCCAAGTGGTCCATTAGTGATAAAAATATCATGATATAAGTCTCTTGGACGAACCTTATATTTTTATGAATTTAATATCAATTAATAATATAATATTTGTTTTAAAAAATCTTTTATGTCAATTTTGACACTATTCAATAATTGGTTTTTTTTAAAACATAACAGATTTATTAAACCGTAAAAATTTAATTAAGTCATTAATAAAATTTCATATTTACCTATAAAATTAGTTTAATTCATTAAAAGACTCAAATTATATTTATTTTGGTATTTATAGTATCAATTATTTTAATTTTTCACTATTATGGTAATTAGTGCATCATCATTGTGTCATAAGTAAATTATATTATTTAATGTCTAAAAATTTTAAATAAACTATCAATATGTAGGAAATCTTTTTATATTTCGAATGAATATTTACAATCGAATTTATCTTATTTATAACCCTATATTAATTTTTTTTAGTAAATAAACTTTGATTTTAACTATTTTAACTCTTCTTTGAATTATATAATAATAAATGTCCTAATCTAATCCAAGTGGACCTAAATGATAATATTTTATTCATAAGGTTGTTTTGGGTCGAGATACACCTTTCCAATAGAATTAGGACATGTGTTAGGATA
Organism: Viscum album; assembly: GCA_963277665.1. Lineage (NCBI taxonomy): Eukaryota > Viridiplantae > Streptophyta > Magnoliopsida > Santalales > Viscaceae > Viscum > Viscum album. Next base: position 261,037,091 of record OY728120.1, read on the forward strand.
ATATTAATATCATTTTTACCCTTAATTACCCTATTTACTTTTAACCGTGGTAAATAAAAGTAAAAAGTGATTATTCGCCAAAAATTATTTTCATATCATTGAACCACATCTTAATACTTGATATTAACCGTGTCTCTCAGATTTTTGAAATTCTATTTACAGAAGCATTAAAATTACGTTTTATGAAAAATTCAGTTTTTTAACTACCACCTAGTGGTTTCACTATTCATCAAAAATTGAAGTTTTTCTGAATAATGCCAAAATTTCACTCTAAGCTATAATTGATATTCCGAATTAAAAAATGATGTCTATTTTACAAAATACCAAACATATAAGTTTCATTAATTAATTTTATAATTAATTCCCATTGTTACCACAAATAGCGTGTTTTTAAGAAACAATATATATCAAAAGATTAACAATTGTTTATGTCCAATTTCAAAGTGAAACTAATTATAATGAAAACCATTGGATAAAATGGTATAAATATATTCTAATTAAAATTTAAAACCACTACATAATATAATTTATCACTATAAATTTTTTTGATTAAAAAATTTATTTTTAAATATTTTTCACTATTCATAAAAATCGGAAGTTCTCAGAAAAATACCAAAAATTCAACATAGGATAATTTCGATATTCTGAATCCAAAAATGAAGTCCATTTTGACATATAAAATATATAAAATTTCAAAAAGTAGGTATTACTATTCATAACGGCTAGTTTGATTGGTTGTGGTGTGTTAAAACTCGATGTTGCGTACAACACACGTTATTGCATTATTTAAAGAGAAGCGTATCGTAGAGGCTTGGGGTGTTACATTTTCCCCTCCTTCAAGAAATTTCATCCTAGAAATTTCTAGAAAACTACCGCATGAAAGGACTCTGGTGGTTCTTTATCATATGTTCCTCAGGTTCCCTTGTTGCCTCTTCCATCTTATGGTTTCTCACAAAACTTTTACCAGACGTGTCATCCGGTTTCTCAGTACTTGTTCTCTCATATCAAGAATCCTGACGAGCTCTTCGCAATAAGACAGATCGAGTTCCAGTTCTAATTCCTCATAGGTGTGTACATGTGTTGGGTCAGACATGTATTTCCTCAACAGAGATACGTGGAAGACATCGTGAACTTTGGAGAGACTTGGAAGCATTCCGAATCGGTAATCTACAACCCCAATTCGTTCAAGAATTTCGAAAGGTCCGATGTACCTAGGACTCAATTTACCTTTCTTACCAAAACGTATGACTCCCTTCCAAGGAGATACCTTCATGAAAACATGATCACTGACTTGAAATTCCAAATCCTTCCTTCAATTATCAGCATAACTCTTCTACCTACTTTGAGCTTCTTTGATGTGATTTTGGATTACCTTCACATTTTCCATTATTTCCTCTAACAGTTCTGGACCTACAATTCTTCTTTCACCAACTTCATCCCAACAGGTTGGTGTGCTACATCTCATTCCGTATAACGCTTCATATGGTGCCATATGAATACTCGAATGGAAGCTATTGTTATTAGAAAATTATACCAAAGGTAAATATTGATCCCACATACTCAGAAAGTCAAGTGATCCGGATCTAATCATGTCTTCTAAGGTTTGAATAGTTCATTCTGATTATCCATCTGTTTGAGGGTGGTAGCCAGTCCTCAAATGTAGTTCAGTATCCAAGGCTTTCTGAATAATTTTCCAGAATCTTGAAGTAAAACGGGGATCACGATCAGAAACAATCGATAGGGGTACTCCATGAAGTCTCACAACTTCATCAATATATATTCTTTCTAGACGTTCTAGAGGTAGATCTTCTCTTATAGCAAGAAAATGTGCAGACTTGGTTAGACGATCAACAATGACCCATATTTCATCGTTCCTTCTAGGAGTCTTTGGTAGCCCCATGAAAAATTCCATCGTAATATTGTCCCATTTCCACTCCGGTATAGGAAGAGGTTTCATGACTCCTCCAGGTTGTTTCCTTCCATCTTTCACTTGTTGAAAAACCATACATCTTGACACAAAATCAGCAATCTCCCTCTTCATATTGTCCCACCAAAAATGTTTCTTCAAATCTCTATACATTTTGGTGCTCCCATGGTGTATAGAGAAATTGGAACTATGAGCGTCATCCAGCAATTCCCTTTTTAGATCATGTATATTGGGAACACAAAGTCTCTTCTAGAATTTCAAAATTCCATCTTCATACACAAAGTCTCTCAATCTCCCATCATTCACAGATTTAATCGTCTTTTGGAATTCTTCATCATCGGTCTGAGAACTCGTAATTATTTCTAGTAAAGTTGGTTTGGAAACCATTTGAAAAAACATTGATGTTTCACCTTCCCTAGTTATTCCCATGTCCATCATCACTAGATCCATGAAAATTGAATCCCTTTCAATTATCATATGGTTCAAAACTCCATGATCTTTTCGGCTTAAATCATCTGCCACCTAGTTTTCTTTCCCCGGGTGGTAGTGTATTGTGCAATCATAATCCTTGAGTAATTCAATCCATCTCATTTGCCTCATGTTGAGTTCTTTTTGTGAGAAAATATACTTTAAACTCTTGTGATCAATATAAATCTCACATTTTCACCATAGAAGTAGTTCCTCAATATCGTCAAAGAAAATATCACCACTGCCAACTCGAGATCATGAGTAGGATAGTTTTGCTCATGAATTTTTAACTGTCGTGATGCATAGGCAATAACCCTATCATTCTGCATAAGGACGCAACCATGTCCTTTCTTCGATGCATCACTATAAATAAAGAACCCTTAATTCCCCGACGGTAGAGTCAATATAGGAGAATGGACTAATATTCTCTTCAGATCTTTGAAACATTCTTCACACTCTTTTTTCCAAACAAATTTAACCCCTTTACGTGTGAACTTCGTTAATGGGTTATCCAATCGGGAAAAATTCTGGACGAAACGTCGATAATAACCTGCCAAACCAATAGAATTTCGTACCTCAGTTATTCTCGTAGGTGCTGGCCATTCATGGATTGCCTTAGTATTATAAGGATCAACAGAGATTCAATCTTTAGAAACAATATGGCCAAGAAAAGAAATCTCATGAAGCCATAATTCACAATTGCTAAACATCCCATATAATTCATGTATTATCAGAGTCTTCAGGTTAATGCGCAAGTGAATTTCATGATCCTCATAGATTTTAGATTATACCATGATATCATCAATAAATACCACCACAAATTCATCTAAATATTCCTTGAAAACTCTATTCATCAGATCCATGAATATAGGGGGTGCATTAGTCAATCTAAAAGGCATTACAGTAAACTCATAATTCCCGTACTTGGTTTGAAATGTTGTCTTCGAAGTGTCTTCCTTATTTACACACAGCTGATGGTATCTAGATCGAAGGTCAATCGTTGAAAAGTATTGAACTCCATGCAGTTGGTCAAATAATTCATCAATGCGAGGTAGGGGATACTTGTTCTTTATTGTTATAGCATTGATCTCCCTGTAGTCGATACATAACCTCATAGATGCATCTTTCTTTTTAACAAAAAAGAACAAGGGATCCCCATGGAGAAACACTGGGGCGAATAAATCCCTTATTACTCAATTCCTCTAGTTTTTTCTATAGTTCAAATAATTCTAATGTGGCCATTCTATAAGGGGTCTTCGATATAGGCCTTGATCTAGGAATTTAATCAATGGCAAACTCAACTTCTTATTCTGGAGGATGTCCAGGTAAATCTTCCGGTAATACATCTACATATTCTTTCACAACAGGTACATCCTCTATTTGAACATTTCTTTCCTCACCCACAATCATTTCATTCTCTTCCTCTCCAGTAATTTAATTTAGTTGAGCTACTGGGGGTGGATCTAGATAAGAATTAGGTGGTGACAATTCTTCTCTAAAGATAAGCTGTTCCTTATCATCATAATCAAAAATCGTAACTTCATTATTATTACAATAAATCATCGAATCATAGTCTAAAAGCCAATCCATACCAAGGATTATATCAAACACAATCATAGGTATGATGATGAGTTCAGCAGATAAAGAACATTTATGTGCTCTAATGGGGACTGATTCACAAAACATTGTTTCAATGATACTTCCCTTAGGAGTTTTTACTGACAACTCCCTTGTTAAATAAAATTGGAAATATCTAATTTTCTTAGAAAACTGGGAAGATATGAAACAATGAGATGATCCAAAATCAAATAATTCATTTACTAAACCTGAGGAAACTATTAAATTACCTACCACCACGTCTTTTGGAGCTTCCACCTCAGCAGAAGAGATAGAAAAAGCTTTACCTTGATCCCTTGGCCTTTTCTGAGGTACGTTCCCCTGATGATTAGGACATTCATTTGCATAATTTCCCATCTCCCTACAATTTTAGCACTGAACATTGGTAGCTTCATTCTTCCCTTTGCAATCACGAGCTTGGTGGCCTTTTTCACCACACTTGTAACAAACACCCATTCCCTTCAAGCTAGCACCGGGGTGTTTCTTCCCTCATTTACCACAGGATGGATATTCAACCTTTCCCTTCTTCCCATTATTTCCGTTCCCAGATTGATCATCAGATATCTTCTACTCTTTCTTTTATTTAAATTCCTAAGACATAGAGAATTCCTTTTCTGTCTTGATAGCACATGAGACAATTTCTTCGTACGACGAGAAGGATTGTGATACTAATGCTGGATGGATAAATGGTTTTAAACCATCAAAGAAACGATCAATATTACTTCTTTGGTTACATATATAATCTCCAACATACCTTGTTAACCTTGTAAAGTAAGCCTCATACTTTGTGACTTTCTCATCCTCCTTTTGTCTCAGACTCAGAAATTGCCTTTCGATATCTGCTCGATGGTCACGAGGAAAGTATTTTTCTAAAAACAGATCTTTGAACTCCCTCCATTCCATATTTGATACTTCATTATCTTCCTTCATGTTTTGAATCAATGACCACCATTTATCAGCCTCTCTAGTGAGGCAGTAAACTGCCATGATAACTTTTTCTCTTTCACTACTCCCAAATGCCTAAAATATTTTCTCTAGGGATTTTATCCATTGCTCAGCTACTAAAGGATTTGTACTCCCATTGAATGTTGGTGGTTTTTGCGTCATGAATAGATCTAACATTGATCCTCCACGCTGTAGATCAGGGTACTTCATACAGGTAAGGTTATTATTCATAACGTGAGTGAGTTGTCCTAGTATGGTGATTAGCTGATCGGCACCAGTTGCATCACCAGCTCCACTATAATTATCTTGAGAAGGAGGGAAATCCCTACATGGAGTGCGTGCATTGATACAGTTTCCATTTCTTCTACTAGGTGCCATTTATAAACAATGGCATAAACTAGATCAGTTTATTAATCAAAATACATAATTCCATACTTATAAAACACTTTACATAAACTGAACTATTTATGGATATAATCCATAATCATAATAATGTTTTCTTTGAGGAAGTATATACTCATAAACCCTTCATAATGATTTGTAAAGAAAATCAGAGTTATCCTAAGCATATCCCCGGGAGTGTCGTAACCAAGAGTGCAGCAAGGCCCATTGTCATGCACCAGTTCCCGTTCAAGTCTAGCTTAAAGCGGTGTTTTCGGGTTTTATCCCCAGGTACATCTGTGGCAAATCCTCCTCTACCGGCTCATATCCAGATAGGGATGTATTGCTTAGAAGACTCACAAAATCTCTATAATACCAAAATTCTAGGAATTTCTTCTATACTAATCCACAAAGTCCATCTTAGGTCTATGTGCTCTAATCAGAGTTTATCTAAATATAGATTCCATGGTTTGTACTAAACTTCCTCTGATACCAATTGTATCACCCCTGCCCCAGTTACCCAGAGTCGGTGCATTATTACATAACATTGGCATGATCACAATAAAGATCAAGTCTCGAAAGACCGATTAGTTTAGTAGCCTTGTAAACACTAGATATATTCATAAGTCTTACATTACATCATAAAAATGAAAACTACAACAACATATTTTCTTCATAGTCCACACTCATAAACCCACATACTATCCCTGCAGGTCATTCATAAATTACTTTTCACATCCTGGGAAAAATAAAACATTGAAAGGGGTGAGCTCAAATGCCCAGTAAGGATAACAATATAGCGGAATCTTTCATAAATAAGAATAAACATTTAAGGCAATGTATAACTTAAAAAAATTCTTTTACACTTGAACTTCAACATAGTATGGAAAAAATGAAATAATGCCTTTTACTTATTCACATGGATATTATACTAATCGAATAATCACATGCATTATCAATAACCACTTTCATAAAGATGGATTGCATAATGCCAAACTATCATAACCACATAGCCAAGTCCTCATTCCAAGACTACAAATAAGATTTTTCCAAGGCCTTGTGACAAGAAACTAGTTTTTCTCATGAGACCTACCAATGCATCGAGGAGCTATAACAGGCTCCACCCGTCACATTTTAAGTCCATTGCATTCCCATATGAAATGGTTTGAACATAACATAAACGTTTGTATTAAAACTAGCATACGAATTGTAAATACACCATCCATAAACCATGAATGGTATAAAAATAACACATCCACAGTCAAACATATCACAAAACCTTCAATACAATTTAGAAGTTTTGTATAATAATAAATCAACTTCAAATAAGCATAAAATCCCTCAAAGGATGTTGACTTAGATGAAATCAAACTCTTTTTAGAGAAATATCTCTTTCTATTTTGAAATCATATATTTATAAAATAAAAAATTTTCTTTGAAAATACTATTATAGGATTTTAAGGGAAGCTTCAAAGATTTTATAATGGCGGAAAATAGCCGCACCCTCTGTATAAGTTAAAAAGACATTCATACCTCAATTCTTCCAAAAAGGTTAAAAAACACCTTGTTTGGAAAACGACGGAAAGATTCCTTTATAAACCTCTTATAAAAAGTCAAACATGGTGATAAATGTCTTTAACCCATATTCTTGTAAATAGTAAAAATGTTTGAAATACATTATTAAGAAACATAGATGTGGTTGATAAAGAAATCCCAGTAGATTATTACGTATAAACAACCTCGGATAAAGAAGAGATTGTGAAATAACCCTTACCTTGTAATTTTTTTTGGTTGGGGTAGGTTAACCTACTGTATAACAGTGAAATAATTGTTATTAAATTATACAAGAATCATATACCTTAATATGATATCATATATGATCTTTTATCATTGATTTGTTAATAATATCTTTGTATTGTCGTTGTTTCGGGTGTTAACTTCCTCGTTTTCTTTTATATGTTTTGTTACGTAAGCAGTGTTTTTCAGGGATAGGTTGTGTATTAATCATATCCAGAATGATATCAAGTCCTTAGATACTATTATTAATCATCAAATGATAATTATACTTGAATGGATACGATGGAGAATGAATCTCATCGCGTTCGTGGAGACGGTAGTCCGTACGTACGCACGAGCAACAATATCATTCTTTTGATATTAAAATAATATATAATTGGATGGTATATCATATATATAGAATAATTATCATGTTATATTTATTATTTACATGAATTACAAATCATTATTATACCCATCCAAATAATAATATATTGAATAACAATTACACCACGACGTGGAGACCGTAAGCCGTACGTACGCACGTATGGTGACATGTCTTTCAAAGGATGGATATAATACTGAATATTGTTGTACCATATTTATAATAATATTACAGTATATAGGATATACTGGATTCATTATTTTAGAATGGGAATAACAAATAAAAATGACGTTGAAGAAGAAACGAATTTGAAAAATGGTGGTGAAAACATTACCTCTTCTTCGGGTTCTTCCTTTTGATTTGATCAAAAGGGCTCATAGGTTGGCTTTCTGACTAAAGTAATGCCTCTAGTATGAAGTGAGGGAAGTTGAGAGAGTATGTGGGAAGATTTTGGCTGATCCAAAAGGCTTTGATGGTGTGAATTAATGAGAAGGAGGAGTGCCCTTTTATAAGAGAGGTGAGGGGCACCTTTGGAAAATCTAGAAATATTATTTTATAATAAATACATATTCGGATAATAATGGATAAAAAGTATATAATTTAAAGGTTAAGGTGGGGATGGGTCGAGAACCACTCAACCAATATAATTAATACAGGTTTGGGTTACTATATTAACCTTATCTTTAAGTATTAACTCTTAGTTAATTAGTTTCACTTTTACAATGTCTCTTTGTATTTTTATATTATATGGTTAATTAACATAATATATACATCCAAGAGACCCCCAAGTGGTCCATTAGTGATACAACTATCATTATATAAGTCTCTTGGCCGATCCTTATATTTTTTAGAATTTAATATCAATTAATAATATAATATTTGTTTTAAAAAATCTTTTATGTCAATTTTGACACTATTCAATAATTGGTTTTTGTAAAAAACATAACAGATTTATTAAATCGAAAAAATTTAATTAAGTCAATAATAACATTTCATATTTACCTAGAAAATTAGTTTAATTCATTAAAAGTCTCAAATTATATTTATTTTGGTATTTATAGTATCAATTATTTTAATTTTTCACTATTATGGTAATTAGTGCATCATCATTGTGTCATAAGTAAATTATATTATTTAATGTCTAAAAATTATAAATAAACTATCAATATGTAGGAAATCTTTTTATATTTCTAATGAATATTTACAATCGAATTTATATTATGTATAACCCTATATTAATTTTTTTTAGTAAATAAACTTTGATTTTAACTATTTTAACTCTTCTTTGAATTAAATAATAATAAATGTCCTAATCTAATCCAAGTGGACCTAAATGATAATATTTTATTCCTAAGGTTGTTTTCGAGATGCACTTGTCCAATAGAATTAGGACATGTGTTAGGGTAATATTAATATCATTTTTACCCTTAATTACCCTATTTACTTTTAACCGTGGTAAATAAAAGTAAAAAGTGACTATTCACCAAAAATTATTTTCATATCATTGAACCTAATTTTACTACATGATATTAACCGTGTCTCTCAGATTTTTGAAATTCAATTTACAGAAGCATTAAAATTACGTTTTATGAAAAATTCAGTTTTTTAACTACCACTTAGTGGTTTCACTATTCATCAAAAATTGAAGTTTTTCTGAATAATGCCAAAATTTCACCCTAAACTATAATTGATATTCTGAATTCAAAAATGATTTCTATTTTACAAAATTCCAAATATATAAGTTGCATTAATTAATTTTATAATTAATTCTCGCTGTTACAACAAATAGTGTGTTTTTTAAGAAACAATATATATCAAAAGATTGACAATTCTTTATGTCCAATTTAAAAGTGAATTTAATTATAATGAACACCATTTTATAAAATGGTAAAAATATATTCTAATTATACTTTAAAACCAAAAAATAATATAATTTATCACTATAAATTATTTTGATTAAAAAAGTTGTTCTTAAGTATATTTTACTATTCATAAAAATTGGAAGTTCTCAGAAAAATACCAAAAATTCAACTTAGGATAATTTCGATATTCTGAATCCAAAAATGAAGTCCATTTTGAAATATAAAATATATATAATTTCAAAAAGTAGGTATTACTATTCATAATGGCTAGTTTTATTGGTTGTGGTGTGTTAGAATTCGATGTTGCGTACAACACACGCTATTGCATTATTCAAAGAGAAGCGTACCGTAGAAGCTTGGGGTGTTACAATAAATATTTTAAGGATGGATATTTTCTACGGATCCTTACATATTGTCGATAAGACCAATAAGGACAAAAGAGGATTTTCTCCCATGAATGGAGTTACCATTATTTGACAAACCTGTTAGGGAGTTGAATTATGCAGTGCCTCTTATGGGCATTGACAGTATGGTCAAATAATAGTATCTTTTGGCTAACAAGTCTGTTATGTAGACTGTTTATGCCAGGCCGCCTAAGGGAATGAGATGCATAATCAGGCGAAAGAACTCTCAAGTATCAAACATTTTGTGGCCAGAAGCTCAGAAAAGTGTTATGGAGATCTAGAAGTATTCAAGGTTAGGAGTATGACACATAAAAATTGTAATTTGATCAATGCATGTAGAGATACGCAGACCAATGATAACCATAATCATGTTGTGGCTGGGTCCTGAATTGAAATGTTGGACTTCACAACATATCCCATAAGGATACGAATCAAGCTAGACGTAGTTCTTGAAATATATTTTAACGTCATGTGGGACGAGATTATAGGAAATCTTAGTTTAGTTTCATAGATCTTGGACCACTATAATGAATACATAGTGTGTGTTTTCATAGGGACTTTTCAGCCCAGGGACTGAAAGTAAAACTGGGGGTTATGCCCAAAGTCGTGGGGCTGGATTCGAGGGATGCTCGAATGTTCCTACGTATCCCAAAAGGATGGGAATCAAGCCACACGTAGTTCTTGAAATACCCCATGTACAGATTTTGATCGTACATATGAAGGGTGAAAAGGGGACTTTAGTGAAATGATGGTTTGACCCAAGATAAAAGGTCCAGGCATTGCCATGTATGCACGTATTCTTTGGAATATAACATGATCAGAGATAAATGTAAATAATGATTCCCTCTCAGGTGAGGGTGTCAAAAAATGTTGTAGTTTATTGTCGTATAGGACAAAAGTGATAATAGTTTAAGGTCATATGCATAGACCGTGGTGAACCAATGTAAAAAGTATTGGTTCTAGGGCTGCTTCACAGATCAACATCATATGAGATGGAGGTGAACCTATGTGAAGAGATTGGTTTTGGGCTAGAACCTGAGAAGGTTGCCTACGTACCTAGCCTAAAAGGCTAGGATCAAAGTACCCGTAGTTCAATTAATGAATGAATTGGTGATCAAGTTGTTCTTGAGGACAACGACCTAAAAAAATGATGTCGGGATTTACACATTGTTAGCGGCCCAGAGAGGGTTTTATGGTTGAAGTTTACTATAAGCTCACATGTGTCATACTCAGTGTGAGAAACAAGAGGTAGAAACAATATTAACGATGCATATTTTAATGTCATGTAGGAAATATGAAGGGACTATGCAGTTTAAAGTCTTGTAGTGGGAACTATTCATGCTGCACAGTTTAGTGTCATGTAGTAGGGACAAAATACAGTTTAACTTCATGTAGGACGTATTAAGGGTGTTTTACAGTTTTAGCATCCTGTAGCTATGACAATGAGGACTATATAGTTTAACGTCATGTTGGACGAAAGGGGGACTGTGCAGTTTAATATCATCTAGTGAGGACAAAAAAGACATAGTTTAATGTCATGTAGGATGTATTAGGGACTCCTTCTTAGTTTAATGTCATGCTGGATGATGGCACAGTTTAATGTCATTTTGGACAACAGATTATGCAGTTTAACATCTTGCTGGATGTTAGGGACTTCTGTACAGTGTAGCGTCATGTAGTTAGGATGACATAGTTTAACATCATGTTGGAAGATATGTATGCAAATAGATTAAGGTCATATGAATGGACCATGGGTGGTGTATTTTAACGTCTTGTTGGATGAAAGGGGTACTGTCCAGTTTAATGTCATGTAATATGCACAAAAGGGGACACAGTTTAACATCATGATGGACAATTTAGGCACTTTTTAACAGTTTAAGGTCAAGTAGTTAGGACGTCACAGTTTAACGTCATATTGGATGTCACAATTTAATGTCATGTTGGACATAAGTGCCAATAGTTTAAGTTCATATGCATGGACTACAGATTATGAAGTTTAGTGTCTTGCTGGACATAAGGGACATCTGTACAGTTTAGCATCATGTAGCAAGGACGTCACAGTTTAACGTCGTGTTGGACGATACCGATGCAAATAGTTTAAGGTCATAAGCATGGAACGTGGATGGTGTGGTTTAATGTCTTGATGGAAGATTAAGTATTTGTCTTACACAAAATTATTCTTCAGAAATATAGCATTGGTTGGAGTATTAATGAGTTCTCCATCAATTGAGATTAACGAATAAGCTACATTAGAGTAGACATTATGTATTGAATAAGGAACTTCCCATTTTGGCTCCAGCTTGGGAGGTTTCTTTCCTAGTATCATTGGAGTTATAAGAACCAATACCAATTATCCCTGAACAAATGAACAAATACAAACTTTTTTGTTGAATGCTCGTTCTATTCGATTCTAATAGACTTCCAAGTGGTGCAGGGTGCACAATCTTTTCTCATCTAACCGTTCGAATTCATCCAATCGCTTTTGAGATTGTTTATCTGTAGATGACTGATCACAAATGGATACTCCGAGAAAGGGTAATTGAAAATTAATGGGAAAGACGGGTTTCATTCCATATACCAATGAATATAGAGTTGACCGCGTTGTAGTGCGGGTGGTGGTCCGATAAGCCCAAAAAGCATGAAAGAGTTTATCAGGCCATGATTTCTTATCTTTATCCACCATCTTTTTTAGTATGTTTGAATGAGTCTTGTTGAAAGCTTCTATTTAAACATTTGATACTTCATGATATCGAGATGAATGATTGGATTTGATGTTGTATTCTTGATACAACTTCCTCACCTCAGATGAACAGAAGTTGATGCTATTGTTCGTCAATATGGTAGCAGGGAAATCAAATCTGGTAATGATGTTAGACTTGATGAAGATAAAAATTCATTTAGAACTGACTTTTTTGAGTGGTATTGCCTCTTCCCATTTGGAAAAGTAGTCAGTAGCAGAAAGAATGTACTTAAACTGCATGGATGTAGCCAAAGGATAAGGTCCCATTAGATCCATTCCTCATGTGGAAAATGGCCACGAGTATTTAGCTGTATGAAGCAACTCTAGGGGTTGATGAATAAAGTTGGCATTTACATGGAAGGAATGACACTTCTTTGTGAAATCAACACAATCTTGTATCATTGAAGGCCAAAAATATCCAAGCATTCAAATTTTATCAGATAGTCTGTGTCCAGACTGATGGGCACCATAGACTCCTGTAGGCACTTCTTTCATGATAGCCATTATCTCTTCACCATCAATGCATCTGAAGATAACTCCATCAAAACCACTTTTGTAGAGAATTTTCTCTAGGTGATCCAGGATATCATAAAGAGAAAAATTGTCCACATGTCACCAGATTTGTTCTTTCCCAGCTCTATCAGGTGGAAGTGTTCCATTATGAAGGTATTCCATGATAGGTGTCATCCATCCATTAGTATGACCATATGGTTCAGATATGGGACTAATTTCATTGATTTACTCTATTCTGATTTGAACATAAGGTGAAATTGTTCGTTGGTGGGCAATACTGATGGTTGTCTCATCCTGATTTGGATCTGCAAGATATGTGGCTATATTATCCAGTGCATCAGCTTGGGCATTTTGTGATCTTGGGACATAAGAAAATGTCGGTTCTGAAGGAAAGTCTTCCATTAAATCTTTGACGTAATCATACAAAGGTATTATTTCTTCTTTTCTGATTGCATAATCCCCATTGACTTGTTTGATTACTAGGTCTGAATCACATTTCACCTATAAGTGATTCACTTGTGCATGAAGCATCAACTCCAATCCTGTGATAAGAGCTTAGTATTCTATTTCATTATTGGTACCGCCTCCCAACAATGAGATGGAATAAGGTAGAACTGCCTTTTCCAGGGAAATGAGTACAATTCCTAACCCAACCTTGTTGAATTTAGGATCTTCCATTTTCTTCCATGTTGGACTTCTGGAGGCACCATAAATGTACATTTCCCAAGTTTAAAGATTATCTTGAAAAGAGAAGGCTTCCTCATCAGGAAGTTCAGTATCTAAAGATATATCTTCTACTGAAAGATGTTCCTCAAGGAAATCAGCCAGAGCATGGACCTTTATTTCCTTTTGAGACACATACTAGATATAAAATTACTGCCAAATGACTACCCACCTTGCCAGAAGTCGTGTAAGCAATGGACGACTAAGGATGAATTTGAGCGGGTTTTATTGAGATACCAATTGGACCTCGTGAAGTTGCAGGTAGTGTCTCAACTTCTAAACTACAATGATTAATGCTAGGCATCACTTCTCAATATTTGAGTATCGGGTTTCTGCTTCAAGCATAGTCCGATTGAGATAGTAGGATGTTTTCATTCTCAGCATCATTCTTCTGAGAAAGAAAGGCACCAAATGATCGCTCTATAGCTATCACATAAAGGATAAGTGGTCTTCCTTCAACAGGTGGCATTAACACTGGTGGACTCAAGAGATACTTCTTAAGAATAACGAATGCTTCTTGACATTCTTCAGTCCAGTGGTAAGTGACTCCCTTTTTCATCAATTGGGTGAAGGGTATACATTTTCCTGCCAAATTGGCGATGAAATTCCGAATATAGGCAAAGTTTCCTTGAAGTCCTCTCGATTCCTTTAAATTTAGAGGAGGTGACATAACAAGGATTGACGTTTTCTTCTCAGGATTGGAATCTATACCTCAATGGCGTACAACAAAGCCGAACTTTTTATCTGAGGTTACCCAAAAATCACATTTTAAGGGGCTCATCTTCAAATTATGTTGCCAATGTTTATGGAATATGAATTCCAAATCATTCAAGTGATTAGAAGGTTTCTTGTATTTAACCACCAACTTGTCTACATAACATTCAGCAAACTTCCCTATAAAGGGTTTGAAGATATGATGCATGGCACACTGATATGTTGTGCTTGCATTCTTCAGGACAAAGGGAATTACCCTATAGAAAAACACACCCTGAGGGGATCTAAAGGCTATAGATTCCTCATCTTCTGGATCCATTCGGATTTTATTATATCCTGAATATCCATCCATGAAGGAAAGTTCTTCATAGCCAGTTTTTACATCAATCAAGAGTTCTGTAATCAGAACTGGAAAATCATCCTTAGGAAAATGCCGATTAAGATCTCTGAAATCAATGAAATCTCTAATTTTTCCGTTCTTATTTTTCAGAGGGACAATATTAGCCAACCACTTGGGATATTGAACTTCTCTGACGAAGTTATCTTTGATAAGCATATCCACTTCAACTTCAATTTTGGAAGCATAGGTTGGGTGTGTTCTTCTAGCGGCTTTTTTGAATCCTCGATGTTCTTTTAGAAAACCCAAACGATGAGTGGAAACATCAGGATCAAGCCATATAATATATGTATAATTCCAAGAAAATATATATCGATTTTTAATTAAAAATTAAAAATACATCTCTTTCTCATCAAGAGTCATGGCTGCACTAATTAAGGTGGGGTGTGGATCTTCTTTTGTACCCATATTTATTTCTCTGAGTTCATCCATGGTGGTAGAGATACCATCTTCAAATGCTTGAGGATCATCCCTAAGATCATCCACTTCTTCTTCTGCATGTGTTATTTCTCCTGTTTCTACTTGCATAGTAGATAATGAAGTAGAATTTCCATGATCAGAAGAGTTGTTAAAATTTTAACATCTTGAAGAAGATGCATCCATTTCCAACCCGACTGATGATGAAGGGTCTTACTTGGTTAATAAAGAGGAGATGGTGGATTGAGAATCGACATCATCATTCACCTCTAACATTTCTAAAACTTCGTCTATCCAGGTTGGCGATGTATATAATTGATGTAATTTAGAAGATGAAATGAAGACATCTCCATTTGAGCTTTTATCATTTCTTGGTGAATCACCAATTTCCCTTATGTTGTCTAGCTTGATTGTCATAATTAACATTATGAATTTTTCTATAAGTTTATTTTGATTTGGGTCTATCCTTTCAATTTGACTGATAGGCAACATATACTCTGCACTCACATGTGTAAATGGATTTACTGGAATCTTTTCCAAACCCTATGGAGCATTAACTTTGGTAATCTCCCTTGTTGTGGATTTCTCCTTTCCCTTTATGTGATGTAATTCTACCTCAATAAAATGAGATTCACATGTCTTGAATGGGGATTAATCACCATACAATGTCCCAATTTGACCATCGAAAGAATATTTGAGACATTGATGGTATAATGAAGGGATGGCCGCATGTTGATTTAGCTAGGGTCTTCCATGAAAGATGTTGAAGGCTGAGTTTTGATCAACAACCCTGAAATATGAATTGGATACAAGATATCCAAATGGAGTTATGAGTTTAATCTCGCCCAGTGGTTCTTGTTCATTTTTATCATATCCTTGTAACATCAAAGTATAAGGAGATAAATCAGATTCTGTGAGGCCCAATCAACGAAGTGTACGAATAGGGATGAGGTTGACTCCTGAACCATTATCAATGACAACTCTTCGGATGTCTACACCATTGACCTTGCCAGATAAGTACAAAGGTCTAATATGTACATGCACAACATCATCTTCATCTTCATCTGTGAAAGATATCACTCCATGGGATTCTGCAGTTTTATTTTCTACATGGTAGACTTCAGCTGCAATAATTTCAGTTTCAAATTCTTGAGGATTTGAATAAACCTTGATGAGTTCCTCCCGAAGATCCTTTGATAAATTCAAAGCATCCAGAATTGATAACTTGTCTGGTATTTGGGATAAGTGTTTCAATACATCATACTTTTTATCCAAAGGTCTGTGTTTCCCAACAGGAACATGTGGTTTCAGAGGTACCTTAGAAGTAGATGCTTTGGAAGTAGATGCTTCTCGTATCAGGGTAGGAGTTCGAAATACTACTGTCTTTGGAAGATTAGACCGAATAGGTCTATTTACATGCTGAGAGGGAGATGGTGGAATCTCTAACCAATCCTCCAGAATAACGATTCTAGGACTGAGACTACTATTGGTGGATGAATTTTCTTGTTCTTGTTGAGCCCGTTGAAGGGATCTGCCATGAGTTTCTGCTGTATACATAGTTCTAGTAGGGGTAGAATTGGAATAGTGGCTTCTAGGATATCCACAACTTACTCTGTATCTCAGAACTCTCGAACTCCCTCTAATTCCTCTGTTGGATACAAGGAATTCAGGCTCATAAAAATCAAAACTGCGACTGGCATAAGTATCTATTAAATGAATCATATTAATAGAACCAATGATCAGCTCTTCTTTAGATGAATATTCCCCCTGATTAGTCAATTTAGATTGTTCCGTTTGGTTGGGCAGTTCCCGTGGCTTCGATGTAGATGCAAAGAAATCTGCCAGAGTCAAAGAAAACATAGGCTTTGACACGATTTCATCTTCTTCTGATTGTTCCTCTTTCTTTAAATTATTCTTCCCCTTTGAGGATTTTCCCTTTTATGAAGAGGGTTTTGCTGTGGCATTAATAGTTTAAGATGCAATTGGTTTCTTCAATTGCATTCGCAAAATGGCATGAGTTCGGTTGATCATTTTTCTGACCATCCAATCATCATATTTTTTTCGCAATTTTGTTCTTGACTTCATGCCACTCGCCTTATTCCTCCGGATTTGTAGCAGTAACACATGCAACATGAGCTGACAAACCATTCAATTTGACTTTTCCCGAGTCCACCATTTTTTGCAGGAGGTCTTTGAAGACAAAACACACCTGAATGGGATGCCCCAACATCTGATGAAATGGGAAATAATTGGGATGGTCTTCATCTCCTCACTTATTCGGAAGTAACACATGCTACATGAGCTGATGAACCATTCAATTTGACTTTTCTCAAGTCCACCATTTTTCGCAAGAGGTCTTTGAAGACAAAACACACCTGAATGGGATGCCCCAACATCTGATGAAATGGTAAAAAATTGGGATGGTCTTCATCTCCTCCCTTATTCGGCCTCTTGGGCCTTGGTAATTGAACCAAATTATTTTCCAGAGCAGAAATGAAGTAACCAAGAACATGATCATTTCGGAAAGAGAGGAATTTCTTCTTCAGATCCTCAAATTGATTCCGCCTTTGATCTCTTTGATCGTCTTGACGAAACAAGGCAGAACCCTTCACGAAGTTGAAGGACTTGAAGTAGAAGCAGGTACATGTTCTTATTTAAGCATAACTATAGAAATTTATTCTTTACCCATTCTCCTTCCTGGAGCTGATGGAATTACACGAGATTTTCCCTTAGTTTTTAGAAGGGAGTCTTCAATCTGCTGGGCAATCGAAGTATGGTCCTGAAACCCTCCAGTGTATTTCATTGGGATCAATGGTGTGAACAACTCACCACCCAAAATTTCCCCATGAATTGGAAACAACTCTTCTTGAGGGAGTTCTATGCTCCGGGAATATGTTAATCCCTTCCAGTGAGAAATGAAATATGAAACCCTTTCATTCTCCCTTTTCATACAATTTGTAAGATCAAAAACTGTTGTCTTTGGCAATGTTGAGCTGAATTAATGAATGAATTGTTAAAAAAGATCCTCTCACCCGGTAATTGACCAAGATTGAAATCTTGTATACTAGACAAAAGTATTCCCTTGTAATGACTGTAAAAAACACCTGATCATAACTAAATCTTGTTTCTGTGGGGTTCCCATCACAGGATCGAAACGAGAAACAAAATTTGTTTAGTGTTTCTCTTTGTCTCCTGAACCATTAAATATTGGGAATGTGGTACTTGGAAAATTTTATAGGGGAGGAATTGAGTCTACCCATTCATGGTAAGCTCTCTTCTCCGGTTGAACCAGCGCAGGCTTTCCCTACATAGCTTCCAACTGAGCTGTTAATGAATCAATAATAGTTATTAACTTTTGAGAAATATCCAGTTGAACTTGGACTTGAGCAGGTGCAATAACTGGATCTTAGACATATGTGGTGTCTTGTACGGCAACTGATGATAACACCATCGATTGTTGATTCATCATACCCATAGGATTAGACCTGTGAGGGTGTACTAATAAAGGAGGATATTCTTGATCCATCTGACTAGACGCAACAAATTCCCTTGGCTGACTGACTGAAGCGTGCTTGGGATGAAGGCTACTTTGAAGTAGTTCTGCATTTAACCTCATCAATTCCTTCATTTCTTCCTCCTATTGTGAAAATCATTGCTCTAATGAGAGTGATTGGCCTTCTCCAAAGGAAGGGTATGTAACCTGATTTTTACCTTTTCCTTTGTTGGATGCCTTTCGCAGAGGGGGAAGTTGGTTATTTGAAGGAATACCCAGATTTTGGGCAATCCTTTGATTATGTGTACGCACACCTTATTCATTTGGGTATGTGTGTACAACTTCTTGAGAGGAACTTCTTCATCTGATCCCTATGAGTGAGCCTCACCTGGGGAATCAGAAATAATGGAATTGATGACATTAATTGATGCATAACGCATTGCATCTCCTCTATCGGCATTTTTGCAATATTGTCTTCTTCCATCTCCTTGTTGAGACGCTGCATTTTTTGATTTGATTCCTCAGGAACTTCTTGACGAACCATAATTTGGAGGGAATCTTCTGATAATTTGGCTCTTTATTCCTCTTGGGGATTCATACCTAATCGAGAGAAGACTGACTTTCTCTGAGGAAGAGATTGAGGATTTGAAAAATTCCCCAGTCCTGTGGACTGGGGCTGTTCCTGCTATTTCTGCTCAGCTCCTCGAATCCTATTTGTTGATTCTGAGGGTTGGATTAAAAGAGTCCCTAGTCTAGAAAGCTGGGGTGGTTCTGGAGTTTTTATATCTAATACCTTGTTAAAATCTCTCCTAATCTTGTAGACTTGAGTCTGGAAATTGGTGGGATGCATCTACCTACATCCACTCTTATCACCTGGTTCAAAATACCGTTGGATTGATTATGACACTTCTGTCACTTGATGATGTGCTTTCTCCAAATAAGAGGCTTGTTCAATATTCTCGTTTGCTTAACACAGGAGTAATTCAAAAACTTGTTCTATGTATTCCTGATTCTGGGAAGAACTAGGTGAGTCCTGTCCTTGAGCAAGCCTTTGATTACAAACAAAGCCAATTGGCTATGGCCGGCCATGGGCAATAACATTGCATGAGACCATTTTTTGGCAGGCTTTACAGACTGGAGATTACAGTGAAAGCTAGTGCTCCATGTACACCCCATCCCTTGATATGAATACCAGATGGGTCATTGGAAATTAACTGGTGCAATTTTCTTAGTGTTCCAAGGCATGAACGCTGAAGGGCTCTCTGCTGCTTTTCATCCTTCGGATATCGAGAAACTAAGAGAGATAACAAGTCAATTTGTCATTGTAACCCTTCTATTATCATGACATGATTTTCATATTCATCATAAGATAATATTTTCTTTTTCAACTGACAATGAAATTTCCATACGTTGAGACAAATATCATGAATTCTATCTTCTGTCAACATTTCTAGAATGTCATACTGAGAGTCAACCAAAGGCCAAAAAATAAATGGAACTTGTCCATTAGCTAGTTTTTTTCTCATATTCTATACCTCCTCCTTATCATTTGACGAAGATTCTTTCACCTTTTTAGATTAAAGATGGTGCTTCTTTGTTTCTTTATCAGACTCAACAATATCGGTAGATAATTCACTCATCAAACTAGAAGAAGCATGATTCAGGGGCGTTTCAGAGAATGACCAACAACCCGAGATATCTTCTGATTAAGAAGGTATTTCACCTACTATTAGTAATGCATCAGACATGACGGTCTTCAAATTTTGATGTTCCTCAAGATAAGAGTGATTTCTCATCACTACATTTTCCATTGGAGCATTTTCCAGGCAATGTGAATTACTACTGCGAAGCAGACTTTCACAGATAAATTCATCATCATGGGGAGGACCACCATGGTGGGTTAAAGCAAATGATGATACATTTTTCTCCTTCGTATTCTGGACAAACATAGGGTTCTTGAGGCTCTCATCTGAAGATGAAACTTTCAGATCGATAGAACTGTCATGAAGCAAGATTTCATGAGGAAGAATCTAATGCAAACCTTCAGAATTATGTCCCAAATATTGGGAACTAAGAGAGTAGAATCTTGAGATTCAACTAATAACTGTCTGAGTGCAACAATAACTCCAGCATCGAGCAAGGCCTTTTTACAGATTGGACCTATATTTCATGACTGTTCTAGATGGTCCTTTTTCTTAGACACCTTCTTACTCACTTTAGGAACCACTTGTTGACAAAAGCAGTTATTATGGGCATGTGTATGTGCCTGCTCAAGAGAATGTATGAGGTTATGCTGATTATCTCCACTCAAATCAGGTGTATGTTCCTGACTTGGTTGTCTGTATGATATGGGGGAGTATAACCCACAACCCCCTTGGACTGGAATAGAGGTGTCTTTCTGTTCTGGAGTGAATTGTTGATGTGTCACTCCAATGGTTGGGATATATTTTTATTTTTTTCCCTGTGATGCTGCTGAAGTTGTTAAAATATCCTGGTAGGCATCCAGAATATGAGAAAGGATTTTCTTCTACACATTCACCATTGATAGAATATGCTTGGAGTCTTCAGCTGTCGGAAAGGGGATATATGTCCATTTTTTCTTGGAGTAGGTGTGTGTTCCTGCTCCTGTCCTCCTTTTCCTATCAGTGAATTCTGACAGAACTGATGTGTGGGGGTAGAGAGTTGAGTCTTCCTCCAATTTGTCGACGCAGCGTTCCAACTGACTTCTCCGAGTGATACCAAATGAGACTATTAGTAGGCTTGATCAATACTAGTAGGTGTATGTGCCTGCTGATTGCACTCCACTGAATGTGGTTGATGAACTTCCTTCAATACTGGAAGACGAGACTGCTAGCAGGATTGAAGAGTGTAAGCAGTTGTATGTGCATGTTTACCTGTTGTCAACTCATTAGGTTGGCGGGCTTCATCATATGTAGTCAGACGAGCCTGATGACTAGTTGATAACTTATAAATAGGTGTATGTTCTTGTATATAGTACCCCTCCAGAATTGCCTAGCGGAAATGGCGTGTTGCTGCCAGACGAGTCTGCTGGACAATGGAATTAAAACGGACGGGTGTGTGTTCCCGCTCATTGCTTGCCACCAAGTTTGTTTGGTGGACATATCCAGAAATGGAAGATATAAGAAACTTCTCACTGTTAACCAGTCGTCGTCTCTAGTGGTTCGTCTTCCCTGCTCGGGTTCGAGGAACCTGAGCCGAACTCCTGGAGATGACACCATCATCATGTTCATGGAGCACTACTGCATGAGTCTGGCAGCGATTTTCGGTTGGAGCCCTCATGAAGGACTCATGTTTCCTTGAATTAAGGCCCTAAGGGACCTACTCATTCACCTCCCCAGAATATGGGAGGGACTGTTTATTGCGTTCCAGGGATAACGACCCAAAACGGTTCGAGACTGTAGTTAGCACCGCCTTCTTCATGATCACTAGTCGTCGCTGTCCAGATGACCAGGGTGAATTATTGACTTGGAGGGATTGTCTAGCAGCCTCTGGAGTCAGAATAGTATCATTTTGACGGTACTCCTTAACCAGCGCATTTGATACCTAGTGTTGAAGACATTGAGTAGGTGATGTCGTCCTCAGAGCAGACGACGATCCAGCATGAGTACCAGCAGATGCATTCACATCAGAGGTTTTCTCAAGAATGAACATAAGGGAAGCCATTTTTTTAATGCAGAATATCTTGGAAAAGTGTGCCTATTTGATATAAAAAACATAATCAAGATAAGTTCGGCCGCTACATCTTTTGGATGAGCACATATGTTATTGATTGTTCTGTTAGACCTCTAATTGGGTTTAAATAGGCGCCTTACAAAATAAGTAAAACATCATTTTAACATGGTTAAGGATTCACGTCGGGTTCACCATTTTTTGTTTCCTCTGGAAATGGGTATGACCTCACTGATTTAAGGTTCAAACATTCTAAGTGGTTTCAAACGGGTTTGTTCATAGAACAAGAAACATCCAATGATTCTATATCCATCTCGAACTACTTTCCAAAGGTAGGTTCTCACTTGTTATGAACTGATTTGGCATAAGAATTTTCATTGGTCGAATGGATGGGAGGTCGGACTCATCACACCCTTTT
This sequence comes from Viscum album, assembly GCA_963277665.1. Lineage (NCBI taxonomy): Eukaryota > Viridiplantae > Streptophyta > Magnoliopsida > Santalales > Viscaceae > Viscum > Viscum album. Next base: position 261,059,961 of record OY728120.1, read on the forward strand.
GGGGGGAATTATTGTCTACTCCTGGACTCTCTTTATATATTTAAGTTATGTTTGTGAATCCTTATTATATTACCAAGTATGAAAATGAGCTTTCCATTAAATCTGACAATCAATGATTAATATGTATGGGATTTAGAGAATCTTTTCTATGTATTCGAGGTTCTTCATCAATATAGAATAATCTGTATTTGTTAGAGATTCTTATTCAATGGTATCTTTCGACACATTATATAGAAATATCTTGGTCATCAAGATTACCATACTGATTTCAAATCCACTTCATGTGGTATTTGAAGTTTATTTTCATTCAGAAGGACATAGATTATTTCAGAGTTGGGATCATTCCCTCAGATGGGCTACCTACATATCCATTGTTTTAGAGAAAATAATAAGAACCCACGTAGTTCGAGTAAAGAAGTATGTGGTTTATGCATGATTGATGGCTCAAATAAGGATATCATAATTACCTTTACACTCTAAGCTCACGTGAGTAATGCTCGGTGTGAGAAGCAAGAGGTATTGGTAAAACCAGACAATTGTGTCATGAAAGATGCAATTATAAGAAATGATGTGGGGCTTATGTATGTATGACTTCCCAGATAGATGAAGATTAGGATTTAATTCAGGGAAGAAACCTGAGAACAAGGTCCATAAAGGTATATGTGCTTTATGGAGATTTGGGTACATAACTTAGGACTTAATCCTGATAAGGATGTCCAAATTAGAGAGGACTTATGATTGGGTTTTACTCCTAAGAAGGAATCCCAAATCAAAAGTAAATTAAAACAGGTTAAGAAAAATTATGACTGGGGATTACTCTTAAAGAAGAGGCCCAGGTTAAAGTAAATTATGACTAGGGATTACTCCTATAAAGGAAGACCAAGTTAAGGGAATTTGGATTTTTGGGAACTTGAGGCTTACCATATTAAAAGAATTATGGTTGGGGCTTACTCGTGAAAAGGAAGCCCATGTTAAGGGAATTTGAGGACTGGGGATTAGTCCTAAAAAGGAGGCCTAGAATTAAGGGGACTTGAGACTTAGGAATTATTCCTGAGAAGGAGGCCTATGTTAGATGGAATTTATGAGTGGAGATTATTCTTGAGGAGGATTCCCAATTTAGTGGAATTATGACTGGGGCTTTGTCCTGAAAAGGAGGCCTAGAATTAAGGGTACTTGAGACTTAGGACTTAATCCTGAGAAAGAGGCCTTAGTTAAATAGAATTTATGAGTGGGGATTATTCCTAAGGAGGATGCCCATTTTAGAGGAATTATGACTGGGGCTTAGTCCTAAAATGGTGGCCCAGAATTAAGGGGAATTGGGGCTTACATCTGAAAAGGATACCCATGAATAGTCTTCTCATTTTAAAGGATGACGTTGAATTAATGGAATCTCTAACCATAGTGACATAATGATATGTAAATCTATAGGTTTTGAGAGATGTTCCATATAATTCCATTCAGAAAAGGAATCCAACAAAGGAATCTTGCCAAAAATGGATTTGAATTTGATTCTGAAGGATATTCATTGAAGAGGAGAGGTGAATTTGAAGAAAACAAGTGAATAGGTTGAAGGGGCGACCAAAAAAAGAAGGACACGCAAGTCCTTCCAGGGCACGCAAGTCCTGGTCGCACAAGTATACTTGTGTGACACATGGGTACTTGTGCGACGATCAACCCTTAGGGTAATACTTGGGAAAGACTTGGCACATGACCTTCATATTATCCATAAATCCTTACAAAAGAGTGGCGCACAAGTTTTATTGAATGGATAAGGCGGGGTGCAAGTGTCTTCTATTATCTGAATGGTTAGACACTTAGGCGCACATGTGTTGATTAATTTTAACACTTAGGCGTTGTTTCCTCCCTTTAGACCTTCCATTCTAGGTATGAAATTATCTTAGAAGTGTTCAGAAGGCTTTGAGAAGAGACTAGGGTGCCGGGAGATCGAATCTGAGTTTTGGAATTTTTCCGTCTTCAAATGGGGGGCCCACCTGGGGTATTTATAGGATGGTGAAGACCCTGGGCGAAAATCATAGAGGGCGCGCAAGTCACTTCCGTGACCATTGGGCGGCACACAAGTATACTTGTGCGACCTCGGTGGGACTTGCGCGACCGAAGAGAAAATGAATATTTCTTCATGCCTTTGTCAATTTTTGATGTTTCTTCAAAGGATGAATCATGTTTGGTTTAAGGTATTTCCCTTTTCATTCGTTTAGAATATATGATGGAAAGGAGTATCAACAACAGTATGTGTTGTTCAGTGCTCCATAAGCACAATCTTCCTAGCCTGCTCCATCAGATACACTATCATAGTTGACTATGTTAACTGATATAGAAGATCAATAGTAGCTAACAATGTTAACTGACCAGGAATAGAAGAACTGACCACACTGTTATCACCTGTATCTATCTAGATATAATCCTTAGTCATCTGAAAGTTGAACATCAATGGTTCTGAGTGATTCAGCTAGTTAGTACAAGGATATTGGGAGTACCAACCAAAATCCACTGGTACTACTAGCATCAGTCATTTTACCTCTTACCATGAAGTTCCCCATCATGATATAAACATGCCTTTTCAATGGAAATATGATATATTAATGCAGAATAACAGAAAAAAAGGTTTTATTGTCAAGTGAGACAAATTAAATATTTAGTTTATCTTGAATATATGTAGTATAGTATGAAACCTAGTTCATCTCCCAATGGATCCTTAGATCACAAAATTTTAAAAAGGATTTTATTACGAAAAAAAATTAATTGTATTTTATAATACTTTTGGTTTTTCTACTTATAAACATAAATTGGAACTATATTACTAAGTGTGTTAATTTTTTGGATATATCATGATCAAATCGGGTGAGTGTCCCTTGATGCTCAACCATCATCGCTCTCATGTTAAATAGGAATGGTCATTAATTCTATGATTGATACACACTAAAACAAATATGCCTTGAATTTTTTTTATTATAAAGATAAACCCCCTTTTAAGGGAATAAGGGGGAACCCAGACATCAAGGACAAAGGTCATACATGACCAGAAGGTAAAGAGTAAAACCTGACTGAAAATCTAGAGGTGCCCCTCACCAACATTGATCATGATGAAGCATCCACCATTGTAGGGTAATTCGGAAAATGAATGTCCTGTGTCAAAGCATAGGCCCTATCCAATGGCAAGCGCCATACCCTCTCAAACAGAAAAATCCAAAAAACTCTACAAAGATGAACGATCACCTCTAAATCCTCATCTGGAGACAATTACATAAAATCAAGTCTGGTGGCACTGACGACCTTCAAGAACACCCCATAAACAAGTAACACCCAAAACATAAACACATTCAGAAAATCCACAAAATCCATCACCACACACAGGGCCCAAACAGACCCTGTGCACCTTGAAACTTCACCGGTCGCTAGAACCACCGCTGGAAGACAACCCAACCGCCATCCATAGACAACCCCAAACACCCGTGGAAGCAACCCGAAAAGGAGTGGAGCCAGACCATCCCAGCACAGCACCTCAGGCATCGCTGATGAGAGGATCAATCCAAATGACAGGAAACACCTCACAAATCCTGGATCCAGATAGGGCAGCTCAGATCGCACACCACAGAAAGCCGGAGAAATCAGTGAAAAGCATGGAACCTCCGGTGACAGCGACACCGTACAAACAATCCAAAAAACAGCCTTAACTCTTTAGATGACACGATCCCAAAGCCCAAGGACAGCAGAGCGCCAAAACCTACAAAAACCAAACATATCCTCCCCCCTCTGAGCCATTCTGAGACCACGACGATCCACACTGAAAGAAGGGGCATAAGCATGCCAGAGCCATTGCTGAGCGAAGCCGACAATGGGGATAATTCTACAACGCCGAGAAACCCAAAGAAGAATCAAGAACACTGGAGCCCAAGATGATCCACGCCAATGCCATGACAACCCAGATGAGGACATCACTAAACCCCCATGAATCGCGCCAGAGGAGGGGAGGAGATGACTTCATCGAAGAAACCCTAGCCTTGGACGAGTGGGTGCAGCTGCCACTCAGAGGCCAGTAAAAAACACTAAAACAAATATGGTATGTGACTTATTAAAAGGTTACCACATAGTATTTTATCAATCAATGATATTTATTACTCGTGAATTTTCACAGTCACTAAAATTATGTCAATATAGGAACCAAAATCTATCATGGAATCACATCAACAGTGTGATGAGATTTCCATATTTGGATATATAACAAATAAAAATTTCAAGAAAAACACATGAAAATTCATCTTTTACCTTTTTGATTTCATTAAACAATGTAACCCATAAGACCAATCATGAAAGAGAAGGGGTGAGAAATAAGGCTAACACACTCAAATCATCACAATATCTAGTTGATGCATAAAAGTGTGAGGATTCTTGTTCCTTTGATTTTTATTGTAGCATACCTAATTGAAATTAAACCAAAAGGTAGAAATTAATAAAAATGGAAGAAAAACATAGAAATTCACTCACCTACCAAATAATACAATCGTTGAGCTCAGGATTACTCATATCCCCATGGGTGTCATTATTTCACATTGATTTACCGAATTTAAAATTTAAAAACATGAATAAAATGAATCACTAAACTACTCGGTAGTATAGGAATTGAAATTACAGTGTTGAACCCATATAGAAATGGTTGTAGAAAATATAAATAAAATTAAATAAACATAAACAAATTATGTGTTCATTAATAAAATCTATGCTATCGAGAATTTAATTGGTGGAAGAATTGGGAGAAGAAAATATAAAACAAGTGTCGCGTAGTAGTGAATCAATGTTTAAGGGATGAAAATGTATAAAAATAAATAATTAACAATTATAAATCCATTGAAATTGGGTACTACCAAATAAATTTTTTATGTAAAACACTCACCATCCTATGTTCACATTTTCTCATGGTAAGGTTCTTTGGATTACAATGAAGGTGTAATCTAAAACCTTATTTAAACATTTGGAAGAGGTAAACCCATTGGTCATGGTAAATATATAAAACCATGATCTCAAATTAATAAAATCTATTTAATAATCTCATTAAATTGTCATTAAAAAAATAAAGAATGAATTTATACCCATTTTCCAACAACTCTCACAATGATAATGAAATAAGAAATCAGTTAAAGGATAAAATTAATGAATGAAAATGAAATCCTAGTATGAATTGCCTTAAAATTTAAAATATCTTATAAATTCAATACCTTTTCATCCTGAAATCCTCAACAAAATGAAATCACCCTCTCATACTAACCATTAGGTATTGAAAAAATTAATTAAATAAAAATCCTACAAAAAGTGGTGAAGAAGGTAGGTCCATCCTAGGTAGGAAAACCTCGTTGAAGCTCTATACAAAATTCGAAATAAATTTTCTAGTAGTAGAAAAAACCTCCAATTTTATTCTTCAAATTGCTTATGCCAGACAGGTTTCATGACATGTAATATGATTACACATCATGTAATATTGATTTGTGGTTTCCTCCACAGATTTTGAATCTTGGAAAATTTCGAATTAGGATTTAAAACATTGACTACTTTACACATCATGAAAATAGGAATAGTGATGTGTAATCCTAAATTCATCAGGTCGCATGATTATCAACATATTTCTTGAGAAAAATAATCGTATCAAATGTCACATCATGTAATGAAGTTACACGACACATAATGGTCTTTCACAGTGTGTTTTGACTTCAAGAGTTGTTCTATGTGAATCTACATCACTTGATGAGGTAACAGTGTGTTATGGAATTATATGAGGTGTAATCATGTTTTGTTAATTTATATAGGTTAAAAAATCCTTATAAATCTAGTGTCATGAGGTGACCAATTTCCACATCCTTTTATTACATTTTCAGAAAACTAGTTATACCAACCCTAAAACATAAAAATAATTGATCCAAATTGGAGATATCATTCATTTAAATGCAAAAAATAAATACATAAACACTCTAAAATATATGAATGAATTACACTTATCAAACACCATATCACAAGAATTCATCCTTTTACTCATGGATAGAATCTCAACCTTCTATATAGGACATTCACCTTACCATGAATTAAATTCAATTTCAATAAAATAAATTGACAAATGGAAAATAAAATGTCCACGAATCACATAGGAAAATCCTTCACTACTCAATTTTCAATGAAACATGTTAACCCTATATTTTAGTTTTATTATTTGAAACAACCATGACTTTTCAATCATCAATTTTAATTTTTAAATACATTATATAATTTTATGACATATGTAATTTACCCCACATTAATTTTTACTCTCATTATCAGGGTAAAATTGTATATAGAATTCAAAACATACCTTAAGAACATGAAACTTTCTACAACTTTCAAGGAATCTAGAATCTCCACCATGTAATAATAAAATCACAATAAATCATGGGGGCTTCATCATTTTTAATCAAATAACTTTGAGGATTCATGGTAATAAGGTAAATGATGTTAATGGTAAAGCTTCAAAAAACAGTTTAACTGTAATGTAATTTTCATCACAATCAAAAATATCTTAATGATTGTCTCCTCTCCCCCAAATACATTAGAGATGACTCTTAAATAGATGAATTACAATAAATGAAACACCCTCTTTTATCATTTTTCTCTTGTTTTTTTAATATTGTGTTATGGAAAATTTTCACATCCACCACCCATCCCCTAGTGATCTCCCCACGATAATAATTATACTTGTTATAAAAATATCACTATTCTTGTAAATGGTGATGTTTTATCCTCCCAAAAAACAACCCAAATTTTTTCTTTGTTTTTTTCAGTAAGAGAGGTGATCCAACAAATAAAATGAAATATTTCATGTCCTCTCCCAATATTATAATAGAAAATCCCACAGAAGAATATCTACAATAATGTATATCCCGCTACACCAAATATAATTCCACTCCCACACTTATTCATTTAAATATCATGAAAAACATTTAGAGGGAGGTAGGGAAAGAAATAATAGGCTTCTAACATGGATCATTTTCTAACAAGGTTGTTCATGGATTATACGGGCTTAAAAAGGATTAAGGTATGGTGGGTATTAGGATAAGGTCTAACAAAGAAGGACTCAATAATTTTAAATGTGAATCCATTTGGTTGTAGCTTTTATAAGATGCAAAGAAACTTCCATAAGAAAGCATACCCAATTATCTCAAGAATTAAACTATAAAAAAATGAAAAATATTGACACATTGGTTGCTTCAAGAATGAGATGAATCGCTGGGAAAATTTCTCATGGAAATTCAGAACAATTATTTTATCAATGAATGGAAACATAAAAAATTCAAAACATGTCCAAATCTCAGAAAACATTAATTTAATATGATCAACCTGCTCCTCAAATTAGGAATTTTTAAATTCTAATCCACATTTTATTCTCTATTAATTATTTTAACCATTACCCCATTATTATTTACTGAAAAAAAAAATTAAAATTCATGGAATTATAATTATGTTGGGCAGTTTATGTCTCCTAGTTCATTTGATTAAAGAATCAATCAAGTTTGGGAATGAAAATCCCAATTATAAATCTAAAACAATTAAAATATATAGAATAAAATGAAAAATTAATGAATTGAAACACTTACTCCCCTAGAAATTGATGATTCAAACTAGGGTTGTATAATTTATTTATAATCATTTTTACAATGTTTATTTTCACTTCACTGTAACTTATTATCTTCCTTCTGCATGTTACCTTTTTTTTCTTAAGGTGGACCTGAAAAGAAATATAAACATGTGAAGGTGAAGACCCTTAAAATAAATATAAAAATAAATTACTAAATTGATTTATAATACTAATATTAAATTAATTCCTATGAATGAATTAATAATAAATTCCTTGAATGTGATAAATATCAGGTTCCCACCTAGAAGATGCTCTTTGTTAATGGTTTTTTATCTTGACCATACCTGGGTTAACTGATTGTAATGTGATATACTCCTAACAATATCATGTTTACCCAATCTCGACTTTGGAATCCACCCATATCACCTTCACTTTTCCTTAATGGAATTGGCATGGATCTTGTATGTGGTGACCAGAGCCTCAAAAATATTAGTGTTTCTAATAAGATATCGACATTAGTGTAGGCTGAGTAAAATACTTCTTCTTTTATGGTTGGCTTCATGGGTTGAAATTATTCAATAACTGAATCATTTTATGCATCCACCTTCAAAATTTCTCATTTTTTGTTACTTATTCTTCTTACACTATGGAATCTGTACAGTGTTTAGGTGGTTCTTATTCCTCATCATTGTCATATCCTTCTTCCTTTGTCTATAGTCATAGTTTTATTTAGGAATCTTTTTAGCATCTCAGATGTTAATGTTACTTTTTTTCTTCTTCTCCTTACTCGCTCTCTTCTTCTTGATGTTTTTTCTGAAATGTTCTTCAGTCTATTCGAGTTAGGTTGCAAGGTCACCTACCAAATTATCTTCAGAGCATACAAAAGAAAGGGAATTGTGATGAGAAAAAAATAATCGTAAGTGGTACAAACATCAACATCATTATTCACACTTATTTTATTTTGATACTCCTCATATAATTCTAGATATAGGATAGATGGTGTTGTGTGTTAAGTTATTGGGTATAGTTAAAGCACTTATAGGGTTTAATTCTCATTTCTGTAACATATTTATGTAGATTCACCATATCCTCTAGAATGAATGAAAACATTTCCTTAGTTGTTATCATACTTTTCAGTACTTCCATCACAACAAAAAATTACCAATGGGGAAAAATGTAATAAAAATAATAAAAATACTAGGATAAAATTAAGGAATAGAAAATATGAGAAACAATTTTATCTAAATTATTCAATAAATATATTTTTTCTCATATACCCAAAAATAGTGAAAAAATATGATAGCACTTCAGGTGTTGTTAATTACCACAAGGTTACCGAATTTTGAAATTTAGAACACAAATCAAAAAAATCACTAAACTATAGGGTATTGTAGAATGTTCATGTTCAATGAAGAACCCATAGAGGCATATTTGGAGAAAATATTAAATAAATTAAATTAACCCAATCGAATTATGATTTAAATTAATTAAAACCAAACTGTCATGCATTTGACTATTTGGAAATAGGGAGAAGAAAATATAATATGGGTACCATGTTGCAATGAATCCAGGTCATAAAAAATGTGTAAAATAATTAATTAACCATTATGAAGCCATCACAATTTGGTCCTAGAGAGTATAATGGTCATATAATATGATCACCATCCTATGTTTTCCTTTTCACATGGTTAGGTACATTGTATTACAATGAATGAGTAACCCAAAACATTATATAAACTTAGGGAAGAGATAAACCCAGTGGTCATGGTGAAATTATAAATCCTAGATCTCACATTACTAAAATGTATTCAATAATATAATGAAATGATCATTATAAATGAAAGAGATAATTTATACAAATTCTCTAACCCCACTCATAACACTCATGCGAGAAGAAATCAGAAAGAGGATAGAATTAAAGAAAAAATTTTAAATCACAACATGATTTGATTTCAAATATAAAATAATTCATACATTGAATCTTCATTCATCATGCTTTGTCAACACAAATGAATCAACTAATCATGCTAACAATGAGAGATTTTAGAAAACAAATAAATAAAAACCCTACAAAATGTGGTGAAGCAAGAGGGTTCATCCTAGGTAAGCGTCCCTCATCAACGCTCCATTCCGAGTTTTTTTAATAATTTTAAAGTTGTAGGAAAGACCTCTATTTATAGGATTCAAATTGGTTCTTATTGATAGTTTTCATGATGTGTAATGTGATTACCCATCATGTAATCTAGATTCGTGTCTTCCTTCGTGGATTTTAAATCTTTTCAAATATTTTACGCATATTTGAAACATTGAATACTTTTCAAAGTGTGAAATTAGGACTCACAACATGTAATACTTAAATATTTAGCTCCCATGAAATATAGAATATTTCTTCACAAACAATAATATCGATAAATGTCTCTTTGTGTAATGTACATGCACGATGTGTACTTGTCTTTCAGACCATGTTTTGACTTTATAAATTTTTTGGTGTGTATTTGCTTCACATGATTAGTTCATGATGTGTAATGGAATTACATGAAATGTAATAATGTTTTTTTCAGTTTTCCTTCTTCAAATATCCTTAATAATCTTGTGCAGCACCACTTTGCTTCGCTCATATGGGGAAGTGTCTTTTTCTCCAATTTCTCCCTTTTTCATTCATTTTTAAAAAAATAGTTGTTCCTACGATAAAAAAAATAGTTCGATATGAAATTGGAATGATTATTACTTTTAATAAAAAAACAATACATAAATCACACAAAAATATATGCATGAAACACACTTACCAATTACAACAAAGAACTCCCTTAAATTGATCACTAAGATAACTAGAAGTACAAAATTTAAAATTAGAATAATATATGTGATGTAGGCTCTCAATTTAAACTCACCCTTACCCCTAGTTGTTTCATCCTTTCCAATGATCCATGGAGTTATTATGATGAAATATTGGGTGAGTTGGATCCTTGAAAAGTGCATGGTCTTTGAGTCTAGGTGACTGGTTTATGAAAAATATTTTAATCAAGTTGATTTTTCCAGTTTACTAACTAAACCACTTTAAATTATTAAGATATTCATTGGAGAGGTCTAGATTCGAGTTATCTATCCAATTAATGCTTAATAAGACCAATCGGATGTTGTATTCCCATGTTATGACCCAAATATAGAAGGGTGGTCCAATCATTCCCACCCAGAATGTCTTTAATTTTGGGCCACTTTTGGGCCCTTTATTCTCACATTTATCCTTTCATCCAATTAGATGAAAGGAATATAAAAGAAAATATAATTATTGAAAAATGGGTTTTAAAAATTTGTATTAGTGTATTGAAATATATGAAAGAACTAGTGAAATATTGTCTATTTTGGATATTGTGTAATATAATATTTCCAAGATTTTTTTAAATAAATGAATTCAAAATAAATAATTAGTGAAAATTGTTTTAATAATTTGATAATAAAACAAATAAACTATTTAATAAAAATAATAAGGGTGATAATATATTTTATATCTCTTTACGATCAATACCTATGAGGATCTCGATACTTGAGGCCCTATGCCCATCGAAATAAAAGCGTCAGCCCTACACAGAATCCTTGAAGATCTCTCTTTATTTTGAAACAGAAGTATTATCCATATATTACTACTATAAAGTGAAGATAAATAAATATGAATAGACACCCATTATCTCTTTCTATTTAGAGAATGAGGGTGCCATATTTTAGGATCACAAACACTCGTCATACATCACATGCCAGATCAATGGCATGGAAGTCCATTACTGCTTGGTTGACACAGGTTCCGAGATTAAACTCATCCCAAATAGGATGATCCACAGGTTGAGGCTAGATAAGGTAGTTTTTTCTCTTTTTTCCCTAAAGATTTAGTTCTATGATAGGACTGATCAGATATAGTGTGGCATGAATCATTTGAATATGAAATTCGGAGGCTTGATAGTAAGTGATGAATTCATAGTTGTCTCATAGGATACCACAAAATATGTGTTTCTGGTTAGGACTGGGATTTATCTACAATCCTTAAATTCCTATTTAGATCAATATTAAATAAAATACTACCACAAAAGTTGAGTATGGGTACGGCATGGCGATTTTTATCCCTTTTACTCCTATGAGGCATGCTATATGGATGCCTATTATTAAAAGATTGAGGGGAATCATGTCTAAAACAATGAGGCTGAGTGAATGGCCACAGTGTCCAATCACTAGGAAGACATGGATGATTCATTTATATTTCTAATTCATTAGATGCTACCTAGAATTATGGATATATGAATCTACTTTATTGTTTATGTGAATAATTGTTGTGGAATATATAAAAAGATGGAACATTTGATGATTACCATGTACTCCTATGAAATATTGGGCTTTGTGGTATAAGAATCGACCACTCCATTAATGTACTGAGATGAAAAACCTATGGACACAGTTTCATAGAACTCCCACATTTTACATAGTGAAGTGTTAAATTGAATAAATCAAACTCATGACCATTGCATTCACATAAAGCATGGACTCCACAGTTACGTTTAAAGTCCTAAAGGGATATGGTCAACAACCAATATCACCATGGTTTATATCGAGAAAGAAACCATTAGTGGAGATTTTGTATACTCAAATGTGAGAACCAATTATCCCCTTATGTTGGAAGGCCTGGATGAACCTCATCATACTAATTCTACTCCCTCAGAAAATGAAGATGATTTGGAAGACACTCATCCAACATACAAATAATGGGTCTCCATGACCATCAATAAGATGATTTAGGTTATCCATGGTAAAGAGAAAGATTTATGGCCAATTCAAATCAATACATCCACATCCCCAAAGGAGTGAAAACAGTATGTGGATTTCCAAAATTAGCACTATTAAATATTTTCCCAGAGATACGACAAGATGTGAGGACTTGATCCTCAAGTCAGCATCCACTTTCTTTATCTCCCAAAGATTCTTAACATGTTTATGAAAAATCCCAAAAAAATTAATCCCTCTCATTGTCCCATGTTCATGTCCAATGTTATTAATATTTTCATATCATGATTTATTAGGGAAAACTAGTACCCCAAAATGGATTGCCAATAACATCTCATTTAGGAAAAATAATGTGGAGATCAGAGTCTATATTGACATTTGGGACCACAATATCTATATCACGAAGGATTATTTTACCCTAATCATTATAGAGATATTGTACAATTACATATTAGGTTTTTAGGACCTCACCTTCATGGATGTATATTTTTTGTACAACCAAATATGGATATCCTAGAGGATGAGAAACCCACCAGCATCAGGAACATCAAGGGACCTTTGGAATCAAGTCATTCCATTTTGACGGAAGAATGTATGAACCACTTATTATCAGGACATGAACAACATCATTGAACCAATCCTTATAATTTTAATGGAGTGATATGTGAACTACATGGTGGTAAAATCCCTCAAGTGTAAGGACCGTCTCAGAGACATCGAGAAAGTGTTTGGATTCCTCTTCTTCTACCATATGAATTTGAAACCCTTGTCTATTCATTCGGGGATACATCTGGGGAGATTTTAGGATTATTCATTAGAGACAGAGGAATTGAAATTGATATTATGAATATGAAGGAAATAATCTAGATGCATCCTTCAAGATAAATAAAAGATCTATGAGTCCACTAAGACCACTTATCCAATATATTATTGTTTGTCCTGAATATAGCTTGAAATTATAATCCAGTTTCTAGGATAATTAAGAAAGGCACCACCAACAATTGGAATGAGGATTTCTAGTCCACCATTGAGTGAAACTGGTTATATCTTATACATCCTCAAGTTCTAATTCCACCAATCTCAAAGAATAATCTTGTCATCTATGTGAATAACATGGAATGGTCCCTTAATTCCATTATCATCCATAAGAACAAGGTATATAGAGAGAACAATTAATAAAATCTCAGCCACATGGTCATTGACATAGAGGCTCGATACTCCCCCATAGAGAAGAGAATCCTCATGATGGTTTTTAGAGTGAAAATTTTGTGGAATTATCTCTATAATCATGTTATAATGTTGTTGTCCAACATAGATTCATTTAAGTATATCTTGAATCTCTCCATGCTAATAGGTTGACCGAAACATAGGGTGGTGATATTTTAGTAGTTTGACCTTAGGTTCATTATGAAAAAATTCATCATGGGACCGGAATTGGCATATTTGTTGGCTCCTCATACTACCCCTGAAGAATTTACCCTGGATCATGATATCCTAGATGGGTCCATCCTCTTAGAGGACCAATTCATTCCTTGCTCGTAGATTAGTTTTTTTGTTTCCTCCTAATGCCATACCATTATATGGGTCAAAAATCACATGTTCAGTAGAGAACACATAAGGATTATCTTCCTCACTCCTATAGATGTTTCCCTACCATGCTTATCTCTGCTGCAAGAAGGCTACACCAACAATGTGGAGTAGAATCATGATATCATTAATGGTGTCATGTTGGCTCTCAATATTGATTTCCTCCACTTTCATGTTGTGTAATAGTCCAAATTAGTCATAAAATAGATTAATAGACTCTAATTCATTAGAAAGATGGTGTTTTTCCCACTTCTAAAGAATACTCACTATATGATGGCATACTTCCATTTTTAGATAAAATTGAATCATGTGCCTCTTTTCAAAATGGAATAGTAAAATTCTAGTAATGTTTAGCCACATCTCACATAGAACCTGACCATAGCGGCCTATTAATTCATTTGGAACATTAGATATTCATCACTCCTATAATTTTTGATGAAGATGATAACAAACTGGTAAACCAGCATGTTGTCAATGCTTCCACATTAAGACCTTCAGGTAACCCCATATTAAAAGGATCCTTGGACTGGATACTCCTTTCATCGAGTACCTCTACTGTGGACTTTTTCCACCAGATCAAGTTAAGTCGGATCACATCTATCATCCCACTACTTAGTTTACCCTTAAGAGTATTCCTATCCTTTTCCAAACTCTCTAAAAACATGGGTTGAATAGAATCCTTCTCCATTGCATCCATGGAGTTGTAATTTCACAAGTTATTCTAGAAGTTCATTCCGAGTAATGTGGTGCTTATCAGGTAAGATTGAATCCCTCCCACTATATTCAATGTTTGGGATACATTTGGCCCCATTGTGGTCCAAAATATCATTTAGTATGCCAATAGGTTTCACATGTATAATATCTATGGAAACATTGTGCATCATCATACATTTCTTCTATAAACCACAATGTAATACTACCCCTTTTATGTATCGGGAGTCATTGTTGTGGGGACATATCCACCTACAAAAGGTTGTTAGTGTAGGTTCATTATAAGAATGAACGATTTATTATCCAAGTGGGAAGAATAGATTCCGCCTCAAGGAATTAAAATTTTGATCCATGATCAAAATTTTTAGATCACATATCATACATCGATTTGGAGTACCCCGTTTTATTTTAAGAAATAACATCAATAAATTCTTGGCTTCTTAGAAGAAAACATTCTACAATAAATACAACATCTAGTCCAACCATACATCCTACTACCACATGAAGGAAAATGGATAGATCATTATGTTAAATAACTCTCTCAAAAATTATGTAACTGATATTGGTCCAAAATAAGAAAACATTTCCGAACAAGCCCCCCAAATCTATATAGTCTTATCATATGATGAATCAGAATTCCATCTTGGTGACTCCATATTCCCTATTGTATGGAACAATGGTTTTCCTACCCATCAATATCTAGTTTCCATCACTCCCAATAGTTTGATATAACAATCGTATGCCATAAAAAATATAATTAGTATCTCTAGTTGAGCCCTATTTCATATAATAGAATAGGATATAGGCCTTTCCCATTCTAGAGACCACCAAAACATGATATTTATAGTGATCAATAAGAAGGTATGCATCTTCTCCTTCCTCCAGGGTGACATGGTACTAGCTCTCAGAATGTGATGATACCTAACAGGAATCCACCAAAGTTAGATCCCAAATGCGTAGGAGATTAAATAATTCATAACGTATATTCAAATGGATCATACTCATTAATCCCTAAGGATATAGATCATATTACACCTCCCAAAAATTCAATGTTTATCAAGAAGTAAGTCAAATAAGATGTGCACATTGTCTAAACTACATTACATTAATTTAAGAGCCTCCAAAACCCATACACTATGACCTTGAACTAGGTATCCCAGACCAAGTGTCTTGACTTTAACCATTATGAGAGTTTTTCCCAAAATGATTAATGTGGACTTGGTCCGTCTTGGTCATCATTAATGTCATCTTGTTCATTTGACACTATGGATACCCGTTTGGGGTGGTCACCCCATGTTATAAACTCTATGAACATAAAGAATTGACTTTGGTCCATAATATAGGACCCCAAAGCACCCATATAGGGGAGGGGTGAATCAGGGCATCAACATTTTATTTTAAACTGATGGATCTTGTTACCATGTTGGTATGAACCTATCAAACATGTCTAATGAGAATATGTTTAAAACAAACAATTGTATTTTAAGAGTTGACACAAAAAATTTACTTGGTTCACAACTATGGTCCAGTCTAATGAGAATATGCTTAAAGGTTATTGGTCATACCAAAATCCATTGATCATCACTAGTTAGGGAGTACAAGAGTTCATACACAATCACATTGTGACAAACAAACTACCTTTACAAAAAATCAGGGAATGCTCACTGTATCCCTCTAAACACTTATGTTCACTCCCTCTACCACACTTATTTGAGAAAATTCTAACTAATTCCATTGACTTGATGGTCACTTCATTGGATTGACAATAATTTCATTGTACCTAAGTTATCAAGATACTCTAATTTCACCATTCACCAGATTTGATTTTCATTTAAATCCTTTTTTAGTTAAAAATAATATTCAATACTACCTTTTATGAAGATCATTCATGAAGCTCATTCTTTCGTGAAGAACCCATGTCTTCCCAGAACACGTCGACTTCACGATGAAATTATACCTTCGTAGAAAAAAAATCTTTCAAAAAGCACACAATGTCAACATGGAAAAAGGTATCATCACGAAGAACCCTTTTCTCAAAATTATTTATATCAATAAATACTTCACTATTCTTTTCATAATGGTCAAGATTGTATGGAATGTTAGTTTCATTGATCTCCCCTACCATTGTGAAATTAGATCGATTTTTTATTTTCCATGGAAAAATCATTAGATGTTAAGAGGGTTATTAAATTATTAATAGGTTAATCCTTTCATGAAGCTCTGCCACCTCAAGTTCGTCTTCCAAATCCATAGAAATATCTTCATGGTGCACCGCATTTCATGATGAACAATCAGTATTTGATGATTTCATTGTACACTTTGTCAAAAACATCACTCAGTCTTGGTGATACAATTCTCGTAAGCACGTAGATCACCATCACTGATCATGATGCCCCAATTCTCCATTATTAGTGATTCTCATCGTAATTACGGAGCAACTCGTCAGAATTCAAAAATCCTTAATTAAACGAATTTTTTTTTGAAAATATTCAAGAGGCTCATTACTTTTCCATATTTTCAAAAGGAAATAAAGGAAATACACTTTTCATGATGCAATCCAACTTCCAAATTTTGGACTGCATAAATTTGGAAAACACTGGGAAATAAACCCACCTTTAATTCTGTTGCCAGCTGGAACTATAAGATACCTTTTCATTCAATCTCTCTGATCATCCATGTACTCCATGGTCTTCCTTGGTGGGGATTGAAAATAGACACAAGCCACAATAAATTTCTAGAAAATAACATCCTTGGTTCCAATAATTCTCCCCCTTTGGGTTTTTCAAAAATCTACAGATAAATTCAATGAAGCACCATCCACAATTAAAACCTGATACATGAGAAACAAATCATCGAACACTCCATGTCGACAGGATCAATGCTCAGTGTAGAAAATTATATGGGAATCTTAAATTGGGTACTCGTGTTTTGGAATACTTAAATATGTCTAGATATTCTATAATTTTTTTATAGAATCATTACATTCCTTGAAATGATTCCTCATAACAATTAATTCCCATTTTCACCCTTTTCAACTCATCAAATTCCACCATTACCTATTCTCCTCTCTTTTATAATTTCTTCATTCTTTTTTAACTATAAAAACATTTCATCCTCCTCCTTTTTACCATTATCCATATAATTTTTCCCCCCCACTGGAAATAAACCCAATGATCATGATTTTGACTTGTATAGATCAAAACATAATCACCTTTAATCGTATCTCCCCCATAAACCAACATCAAAATATCAAATATGTTAAAAAATATAATTTCACTAGGGAGAAGGGATTTTTGTAGCCTCTACAAGCACTGGGAGGTCGATGAACACTGAGGTTCAGCCAATTATTCTCAATCACTTGTGCTGATAATTGCTTGTTCATTATGTCATCCAATTGATCATCACTTCCAACATGACCCATTTTAATCATACCTTGTTCAACCTATTCCTTGATAAAGTGATATCTGATTTCAATTTGTTTCATATGATAATGTTGAACATGATTCTTCGTAAGATCAATTGCGCTCATGTTATCATAGTGAATCACCATTGGCTGTTTCACTTCATCACGAATATGTGTTAGATTTTTCATTATCCACATAATCAGAGTGCATGACTCTGTAGCGGAGAAATACTCAGCATCAGTTGTACTTCTATAAGTTCTTTCTTATTTCTTACTTAACAGTAAAGAACATTTTATTACCAATAATTAATTCTCCTCTACTTCTGGTCATCATATCAACTACTTCTCTAACCCAATCAACTTTAGAAAATTCAAAAATTTCATTATCAATACATGTAGAAATTTATAAACCATAATTTTGATTAAAATTAATGTACCTCATGATTCATTTCAGTGCTTATATGAGTTTTTCTTTTAGAGTCTGTTGAAAGAGTGCTGAAAATCATCTTGAAAATATGATATCTATTAGTGTTGTAGTAAAATATAATAGGCTTAAAATGATTCACCTTTATGTGGAGGGATCCATAGAAGTCCCTTTATCATGATTTCCATGTTTTGTTCCAATAAAAATCAGAGTCAATATTGGTTTTGAGCCATGCATGTTAAATTTATTCAATAGATCCCTCACATAAATTTCTTGACAAATGAATTTTTAATCATATTTCTGAATCACCGACATCCCTAAAATGTATATGAGTTCACCAATCATATACAATTTAAATTCTGACTTCATGTTGTTGGAAAATTCTTCCTGTCACGACCCGTCCTCGGGGCCCATGCTGTGACTACCCCAAGCCCGCCTTCCATAGGCCAGGGGCTGGCGACTAGCACCAAGGCGTAAATTCCAACAAAAGGGAAGGCATTTCCTTTAGAAAGTAACCAAGCACCACATAGTAAGCAAGCGAAAAAGTAAACACTAAGTAAAACTGTAACAAGCTGTGCTGAAAGTAAAAGGGGCCGGAAATAAAAGCCCAACTGTAAAGTACAACTAAAAGGGAAAAACATCAACTGAAAAGAAAACCTGCAGCGTCGAGCCGTCCTCTGGAAGTCCCACCTGAAGGGTGGGTACAGATAGCCTCCAAAGCACCTCGGTCCAACTGTCCGCTCCGAGTGCGTCCCACCCAGTGGTCCACCTCCAGGTACCATCCTGCTCTGCACGCCTCCACCAAGATCAGCGTTATCCGTCGTCTGCAACCAACACAACGAAGTGCGGGCATAGCCCGTGCAGGGGTGAGTATAAGCTACTCAGTAGGGACCCCGAGACCCCCTAAGGTCTCCCGAAATCCACAAAGGATAATCCACAAAGGAAATATTCAATCACGAAGTAACATCTGACACGGCTTATGTATATGCCCATACATATACCTAAGTCATCAATTCCCGCTCGGCTCCAATGTATGAGCCCAAGCACAACCCAGTCCACACAGGAAAGCAAAACGTATACCCACACAGGATAGCACAACAAAATCCACAAAGGAGAGTAAACAGTAAATCCACACATGATAGTTCAACACAATCCACAAAGGAGAGTAAACAGTAAATCCACACAGGATAGCTCAACACAATCCACAAAGGAGAGTAAACAGGATTCAGCTCACACAGGTATACTTCTTCGGATGACGATAAAGATGATCACTGATCCATCTAAGTCGTCGGACCCACAAAAGATCGATAGGTAACTGACCCCCTCAAAGACCCACACAGGATCGGGCCCACACAGGACCTGTAGGTGCTGGCTCACACAGAACTGCTGAGCGCTGACCCACACAGGATCGGATCCACACAGGATCGGGCCCACACAGGACCTGTAGCACTGATCCACGTAGGATCACTGAGTGCAGTAGTCGTCGCAGTCCACTGAGGATCTCTACACAGTCGTCGTCGCAGTCCAGTGAGGATTCTTTGCACGGTCGTCGCCGCAGTCCACTGAGGATCTCTGCACGGTTGTCGCTGCAGTCCACTGAGGATCTCTGCACAGTCGTCGCTGTCGAAGTAGCAGTCGTAGCCAGCACTAGGATTCTCGCACACAGCAAGCTCGTTTGGGAGGGTCCGCTCCACGAACCGAGAGGCTGATACATCAACTGACATAATTTCCGAAGTTGATGTATCCAAAAGTTCCGTATCGTCAACAGGAACTCAACGTCGCAGACGGTGCGTCAATCGGACGCTCGGTCTGAGAGTTATTGGCTTTTTCGTTCTCGGGGCCCGGTTGGTTTTTAAGGCAAAACCAACCTGACGGTACTCCACCTGCATCCAAAACTCGGGTGGAGTGAGCCAAATGATCCATCTCACTTAGAAGAATTCAACAAAGTCGACGGCACGTCGATCGGACGTCCGTAGCTCAAGATATGAGTGTTTCCGCTCCGAAGGCCTGGTTGGTTTCGTGTACGAACCAACCTGGCCGAACTCAAAGTATTCCGAAAGCTTGAGTGCAATATACTGAAACGACCGTCTCGATCGAAGGATCGTGTTGCCGCTGACGGCGCGTCGTTTGGAGGCACATAGCTCAAGTTAGGGTCATTTGACCGAAACGGTCCGAAAACGGGGGGTCCGGCCTCGGGCCGACCCCCCCCCCCCCCCCTGGGTCGGCCGAACTGGGTCGACCTGGACAGACCCGGTCCAGCCCGGCCAGGGCGTGGCCCGGCTCGGCCGAGCGGCTGCGCGACGCGGGGGGGAGCCGCCGCCCCCGGGTGACATCGCTGCGGCACCCGCGGGGTGTCGCCCTGGACAGCCGGAGCGACGCGGGGGGGGGGGGGGGGGAGCCGCCGCCCCCGCGTGACAACCCCGCGGCACCCGCAGGGTGTCTCCCCGGACAGCCGGACGCGGATTCAGCCGCATCCCGCGCGCGCCGGACCTGAGTGGCCGCGGGTCCGCGGGCGCCGCCACCGCGGCTTCAGCCGCGGTGGCCCTGTCTGGCGGCGCGCCGGGGCACCGCCGCGTCGCCGCCGGCTTCTGCGGGCCACCGGAGTCGCTCCGGTGGTCCGATTATGTTCCCTTCTGCGCCTCTGCTCCTCCCGGGATTCGCTCTTCACTGCGGAATCATCAAACTTCCGTTGCGGCTCGTTCCGTCGTCGCCAGTCAATCCGCACAACAACGAAGAACGGCAGAGGGTTGTCGGGCCGTGTTCGTTTGGCCCGCACCCTCCGCGTTAGAGATAAACAATGAGAGAAAAATAATTCAACACATGAAACAACAATTTTAATAAATTGGAATTGTTCATTTGCAACCGGTTCTTTAATTTTAAAGAAACGGTCACGGGAAAAGGGCATTCCAAAACATAATCCCTACCTCATCAAGTCGTCGCACGCGTTCTTCACGGAATTGCTCGTCACGGAATGAGGAGATCGCCGCGTCGTCGCAGAAGGGCGTTGCATCGACGAACTCCGAGGTTCAAGAACAAAAGATTTAATTAAAAATAGTTAAATCATTCTTGAGTTAAAAAACACAAAGGAAAAAATATGAAACCCTCACCTCAACGGATGATCGAAGGTTTTTGTTGCGGAATAAATAACGTCGCCGAAGGACATTGTAGGAAGGGAACGTTGGCATCGCGGAACACAACGTCGCGTTGTCGACTTCCGCAGGTTCGGCGTTCTTCATCGGAGGTCTTCGTTCTTCGCGTTCTTCGTGTTCTTCACGAAGGAGGATAAAGGCTCAAGAACCTCTGACAATATCTATCAACGAGTAATTCTCCAAAAAGACATGTTGGTCTTATTTTATTATTACGCCAACAACGAAAAAGGTAAGTAACGACCCATCAATTCGTTGAATTAAATAAACGAAAGAAACCACCAATTTAATTCATGAAATAAACCGCCCAATTAAATGGTGCGTTAAGGATTTAAGAAAATGCGTCATTTGACTTTCATAATGACGGATTTTCGCGGGTGCGTTACTTAGCGGAAAGAAACGGCGGGGCTCGTACGGGCCCCACCTCGCAAATATCCTTCCAAGAGGGTAGGATATTTTTGGATAGTACCCTATCCGCTTCAACTCAGTTTAAGTGGATTTCAAGTGGCTTCAAGTGGCTTAAGTGAAATAAAATAAAGTATGTCGAACAATTTATTTTATTTCTTAACATTAATCCCAAAAATTAAAATCCACACCCAAGCAAACACAACGCCGGAAGAGGTGTTTCTAAGAAAATACCGGTGCTGCGATTTCATCGGTGCCCTCAGAATTCGATTCTGGGCACCGGTTCAAAAGATAGAAAAACCAGCTCGTCCATCCACTGAACGTACCCAAGCCAAACTTCGGAAAATGATTCCGGGAACACCGGGCCTCAGAATCAGGTGCCATCAGAAACTGCACTCTTGTAAAATTCCAAAGAAAATTAAGAAAAAAAAACTTTCCTTTAAATTTACGGGTCTTTACATTACTCCCACCTCAGGGCTTTACGTCCCCGTAAAGATACATCAAAAACTAGGGAAACAAATGTGGGTACTGAGCACGCATATGAGCCCCCCGCTCCCATGTGCTCTCCTGGAGGTTCCCGTGCTACCATCTGATGCGCACAAGAGGAATCGATCACCCATATAGGACCCGCTCCTGTCGATCCTTTATCTCCACCGGGACCTCCGCAAAAGTCGCCTCATCATCCACGTCTAGCTCCCCATAGTAAATGATGTGCGTAGGGTCGTGCACGTATCTCCTCAGTTGAGATACATGGAAGACGTCGTGAACCCGGTGCAACTGAGGTGGTAGAGTCAGGCGATAAGCCACCTCGCCAATCCTGCTGAGGACCGGGAAAGGTCCGATGAAGCGTGGAGACAACTTTCCGCATCGGCCAAATCTCCGTAATCCACGTCGAGGTGAGACACGCAAGAACACGTGGTCTCCAACCTCGAACTCTAGTGGCCTCCGCCTCGTGTCAGCATATGACTTCTGCCGGCTCTGAGCTATCCTCGTTCGCTCCTGGATGACCTAGACCTTCTCTGGTCCCACAAGTGCTGACTCCCCAGGGTCTGTCCAGCACAAAGGAGATATGAAAGGCCTGCAAAACAACGCCTCGTATGGTGCCATCCCGATGGTGGAGTGGTATCTGTTCTTGTACGCAAACTCCACTAAGGGTAGGTGGTCCTCCCAGCTGCGACCAAAGTCGATGACACATGCCCGGAGCATGTCTTCGAGAGTTTGAATGGTCCTCTCCGTCTGACCATCCATCTAAGGGTGAAAGGCGGTACTCAGACGTAGCCGCATCCCAAATGCCTCCTGCAACACCTTCCAAAGCCGTGATGTAAAATGAGCGTCCCTATCAGAGACGATAGTCGATGGCACACCGTGAAACTGTACAATCTCCTGAATGTAGAGACGCCCCAATCTCTCCACTGAGCCCTGCTCTCTGATGGGTAAGAAGTGTGCCGACTTGGTGAGTCGGTCAACAATAACCCAAATGGAGTCGTGACCTCTGGAAGTGCGTGGAATTCCAGTCACGAAGTCCATAGATATCCCGTCCCACTTCCACTACGGGACCTCCAAGGGTTGTACGAAGCCTGCTGGTACCTGATGCTCTGCCTTCACCTTCTGGCAAGTGAGGCACCGTGAAACAAACTCTACCACAACCTTCTTCATGCCCGGCCACCAGTGCTGTCGTCTGAGATCCTGGTACATCTTCGCCACTCCAGGATGTACCGCCAAAGGAGAAGTGTGAAACTCTCTCATCACCTCCTCTCGTAAAGAAACTTGTACCAAGGTACGTCCTCTGAATATGATGTCGTGCTCTTCTCCAAAGGAGAAGCCATCAGGTGCCTGTCCCGAGGATATATGTGCACGCCGCGTCTCACAGTCAGCATCCTCACGCTGTGCCACTCTGACCCGCTGCAGTAGTGGAGGAGTGACTGTGAGAGACTGAAGGAAGGCTACTCCATCCCTATCCACGAAGGATATATGCAAAGCGGCTAGCTGCTATGTCACCTCCTCAAGTAGCTGGATGCCTGTCCTCCTACTGAGGGAATCGGCTACCACGTTCCCCTTCCCAGGGGTATAGACTATCTCAAAGTCATAGTCCTGTAGGAACTCAAGCCATCACCGCTGTCTCAGGTTCAGGTCCTTCTGTGAGAAGATGTACCTGAGACTCTGGTGGTCAGAAATGACTGTAAATCGCTGGCCCATCAGATAGTGATGCCATGTCTTCAGAGTGAAGACCACTGCTACTAACTCCAGGTCATGGGTTGCGTAGTTCTGCTCATGCGACATCAACTGATGTGATCCATAAGAAATCACGGCCCGCTCCTGCATCAGTACACACCCATGTCCGGTCCCTGATGCATCACAGTATACTACGTATCCAACTCCCTCCTCAAGAAACCTCAAGATAGGTGCGCTGGTCAATCTCTGCCTCAGCTCTTGAAAGCTCTGCTGACATCTGTCTGACCACACAAAGGGTTTCCCCTTCTTTGTAAAATATGAGAGTGGCGCCGCAACTCTAGAGAAGTCTGGCACGAATATCTGATAGTATCCGGCTAGACCCAAGAAACTCCGCACCTCCGTCACGCTCCTTGGTGGCTCCCAAGCTAGCACTGCATCGATCATCGCGGGATCCACAGCAACTCCCACCTCAGAAATGACGTGCCCCAAGTAGTGGACCTCACGTAACCAGAACTGGCACTTCAAGAGCTTTCCATAAAGCTGGTGCTCTCGGAGTGTGTCTAGTACAACCCGCAAGTGGTAGGCGTGCTCCTCCTCGATGGTCGAGTACACCAAAATGTCATCGAAGAAGACCACGACAAAACGATCGAGGTATGGCTGGAAGATCATGTTCATGAGGCTCATGAACACTGCTGGAGCGGTTGTTACGCCGAAAGGCATAACCAAGAACTCATAGTGGTCATACCGACACCTGAAGGCCGTCTTCTGCACGGCCTTGTCTCGAACTCTGAGCTGATGATAGCCAGACCTGAGGTCTATCTTTGAGAACCACCGTGCTCCCTTGAGCTGATCGAAGAGGTCATCAATCCTCGATAGCAGATACTTGTTCCTCAATGTCACCTAGTTCAGGCGACGATAGTCGACACACAGTCGCAAGCTCCCGTCCGCCTTCTTGGAAAACAATATCGGCGAAGCCCAGGGTGAAACACTGGGTCGGATGAACCCCTTTCCCTGCAAGTCCTCCAATTGTACCCGTAGCTCTCGAAGCTCAGTGGGGGCCATCCGATACGCTTGAGTGTATATCGGGGCTGTCCCGAGGTACATATCAATATAAAAGTATACCTCTCTACGAGGAGGTAGCCCTGGAACGTCATCGGGAATGACGTCCACATACTGATCCACCACTGCAGGAAAACTAGGACTCCGCACATCCACCACTCCTAGGATGAGGCTAGCCAATTGATGAGTGATGGGCTGCCCTCTCCTTTGCGTGAGTCCATCATGTGTTGCGAAGGATCCCTTATCGCCGATGAAGGTGAACCTACTCCCGTCGGTGCACACACATCGCACCTTGCGCCTAAAACAGTCAATCTGAGCATTGACTGTAGATAACCAATCCATGCCAAAGATGACGTTGTAAGGCCTTGACGCCGCTACAAGAAGATCCTAGCCGAATCTCTCGCCTCCTAGAGTAAGCTCAAACTACCGAAACCAGTGCGTAATCGTTGATTCTTCTCCCATAGGGGTCTCTAGCCATAAGGATCAAGCCAACGACTCTTTCAGAATCTCCGAGATCTGAACAAGGGAAGTGGCTATGAAAGAGTGACTCGCTCCTGTGTCTATAAGAACTGCAGCAAGGGAGGAATAGACACAGATCGTACCTCGAATCAACTCTGGCACGCCGTGGTCGTAGGCCTCTGCTGCTTGGAGCTGTGCCTGTCTCTACCGCCAGCTCCCTTTGGTCGGGGCGGACCTCCTGGTGGTGGTGGTGGCAGAGCCTCATAGCCTCGCCCACCACCTGCTGCTCGGCCAGCTCCTCTGCCTCATCCGACTCCTCCCTGCGGACCACCATGGTCGACCCTCTGCCTCTACCTGGGTGGCCCCTCCACCGTCTGCTGCTCCTCGGTACGGCGGGTCGGGCAGTCACGAGCCATGTGACCCTGCCCGCCACACGAGTAGCACTACCTGCCTCTCGGAAGACTGCCTCCGTGCTGTGTACCCCGTACTGCTAATCCAGTGTCCTAAGGTTGTCTGCCGGAAGGTCTACTCTGCCTGGAACCCTGAGTCATCCGTCGGCTACCTGCTGCCGAAGACTCCGCTACCTGCCGCCCTACGGTAGGTCTCGCTGTGGACTCCGCCAGAAATCTCTCGATCAAAAGGGCTCTCTATAGCACTCCTGCCTGGGTCGGGATGCTGAGGGAGATAAGTGATGCCCTAATCTCGTGTCTCAATCCCTGCTCGAAGGTCCGGGCCCAGAAGAAGGGGTCGCGTACCATGTTGGTCGAGTAGCGAGAAAGATCAGTGAACCTCGCCGTGTACTGAGCGACCGTCAGGCTGCCCTACCGCAGTTGAAGAAGCTCCTGAATGCGCACCGCACGGAGGGTGACTGGGACGAACTCTGAGAGGAAGAGGCTCTCGAAGTCCGTCCAGAGAAGAGAGGCTTCATCGTGCACCTGGAGCATCAAGCTCCACCATCGTCCCGCTGCTGCGTGTAGTAGGCTCGCCGCGAGGATCACCATGAGGTCTGCTGTTGTCCTCACTAGCCTGAAAACTCGGACGACCGCCTCCAGCCAGTCCTCGGCTTCCTGGGGGTCCGTCACCCCACGAATCCTGGGTGGTCGCTGGCGCTGGAACACGTGGAGAGCTCCAAGGCATCGTGCATCATCAGTGGTCGGCGCTGGAAGCATCGGGGGCTCGGCGGGTAAAGGTACCGCCGGTGCCTCTGCTGTCAACGGGCCCTGTACTGAGGCCTCATCGCTCGGCGGGCTGTCGTCGCGCTCTACTCTCGGAACCCTAGCTGGCTGCTGTCGTCAGGCCATCCTGAAAAGGAAACAAGTGCGCCATGGTCAGAACAGTATAGCTAGTGAGCTGACACAAGTAATCACAAAAAAAACTTGAAACACACATGCATTCAATGTTTTTGTGCATTAAGTTGGAAATCAGAAGTCAGGGTCCTGGTGTATGGATACGCCGGCCGCCACACCAACACTGGACTCCCTGGACTGATAACCACACTCAATACGCTAAACACTATTGCTTCACATAGATGAAAGACCAGAGTTTGCGGTAGAACCGAACTCCTCTGATACCAATTTGTCACGACCCATCCTCGGGGCCCGTGCCGTGACTACCCCAAGCCCGCCTTCCATAGGCCAGGGGCTGGGGACTAGCACCAAGGCGTAAATCCAAACAAAATGGAAGGCATTTCCTTTAGAAAGTAACCAAGAACCACAGAGTAAGAAAGAGGAAAAGTAAACACTAAGTAAAACTGTAACATGCTGTGCTGAAAGTAAAAGGGGCCGGAAATACAAGCCCAAATGTAAAGAACAACTGAAAGGGAAAAACAGCAACTGAAAAGAAAATCCGCAGCGTCGAGCCGTCCTCTGGAAGTCCCACCCGAAGGGTGGGTAAAGATAGCCTCCACAGCACCTCGGTCCAACCGTCCGCTCCGAGTGCGTCCCGCCCAGTGGTCCACCTCCAGGTATCGTCCTGCTCCGCACGACTCCACCACGATCAGCGTTGTCCGTCGTCTGCAACCAACACAACGAAGTGCAGGCATAGCCCGTGCAGGGGTGAGTATAAGCTACTTAGTAGGGACCCCGAGACCCCCGAAGGTCTCCCGAAATCCACAAAAGATAATCCACAATGGAAAGATTAAATCACGAAGTAACATCTGACGCGGCTTAGGTATATGCCCATACATATACCTAAGTCATCAATTCCCGCTCGGCTCCAACATCCGAGCCCAAGCACAACCCAGTCCACACAGGAAAGAAAAACGTATACCCACACAGGATAGCACAACACAATCTACAAAGGAGAGTAAACAGAAAATCCACACAGGATAGTTCAACACAATCTACAAAGGAGAGTAAACAGTAAATCCACACATGATAGCTCAACACAATCCACAAAGGACAGTAAACGGGATTCAGATCACATAGGTATACTTCTTTAGATGACGATAAAGATGATCACTGATCCATCTAATTCGTCGGACCCACAAAGGATCGATAGGTAACTAACTCCCACAAAGACCCACACAGGATCGGGCCCACACAGGACCTGTAGGCGCTGGCTCACACAGAACCGCTGAGCGCTGACCCACACAGGATCGAACCCACACAGGATCGGGCCCACATAGGACCTGTAGCACTGATCCACGTAGGATCGCTGAGTGCAGTAGTCGTCGCAGTCCACTGAGGATCTCTGCACAGTCGTTATAGCATCCCGCCTTTTTATAACATAATCTTTCATTACATTACACAAAACTGATGATCTTTAAGGTCTAGTGTCTTGGAAACCAGGAACATAAAACATGAAAACAACATAAAGAATTCTTCTTAAAAACTTGTAGTATTCTCCTTATGTTCATCCTAGGTTCATTACAGCATCTCATAACCTGGGGACATACATCAAAAGAAAGGGTGAGCAGAAGGCCCAGTAAGGGAAACAAGAGGAACATTTTACATGTGAACATGATATACTTCAATAAGGACATGAAAAGAACTTTAAGGCATGAGAAAGAAGTCATGAGGAATTTCATAATAAAAATAACAATTTTCATAACTTAAAGATGTGGCTAAATCATTTAACATAGACAATCATGAACATATCACCAAGGTCCATCCCCAAGGTATCATTTGAAAATTACCAAGGTTATTCACCAAGGTATCGTGAAAATTGTAATCTCTAGTGGTTACATCATTACCCAATGCATTGGAGCGCTATCAGGGCGCACCCTTAAATTTGACTTTATTATCATGTGAGCCACATATATCATCATCAAACATTTCATAAATAACCCATATAGCAAAAAATAAATGGGTTTCATTTCATAATCATAACGTTTTAAAAACTGTTTTAAAGACATGATCTTTACGTCAATTTAAACCCACGGAAGGGGAGAGCGGGTTTCATGTATGTTAATCCCAGAATTTAAAATAGAAATTTTTTGTATATATGTTAATAACCCTATAGAAATAGGAGATTTGAGTATTCACTTAATAACAAGAAGTAATTTTGAGAAAAATGGAGAGGCATTTTGAGACGAAAATTCTGCAGCACAACAGCTACGTTACATGGTTTTAGAAAACGTTGAAAAGAGAGGGGACATGAGTCAAACAATCATAAATGACCCATAAAAAGTAGAGGTACAGAATATAAGTTATTTAAGAAAATGGTAATGAAATTTGAAAATATAACATATGAAATGAAGAACATGAAAGGAAGACAAAAAATAAGATTTCTCTTATGAAAATTTGGCAGCCTAACATCGTTACATAAACTTCAACCCAAAATGAATTGATGATGTCAAATAGGGTCTCTCATCATATGAACATAAGAGTCCAGTATGATAGATATAGAGATCATACCCCAACATAACAAAAAGGAAAATGAAAGAATTGAGATGAAAGTAGAACTTCAAAACGAGAAGGGTGAAGAACCACTTAAAAATTCAGCAGCCTAACTGTGCCACTTAAAACATCAAAATACTGAATTGATGAGATCAAATAGGGTCTCTCATCATATGAACATAAGAGTCCAGTTTGATAGATATATAGATCATACCCCAACATGAAAGTAGAACTTCAAAACGATAAGGGTGAAGAACCACTTAAAAATTCGGCAGCCTAACAGCGCCACTTAAAACTTCAAAATACTGAATTGAAGAGATCAAATGGGGTCTCTCATCATATGATCATAAAATATCATTATGATATATTTATAGATCATACCCCAAAAAAATAAAAAGGAACTTGGAATACATTATATGATAATAGATCTTGAAAAATGGGAAGGGAGAAAGAATCTGTTACAAAAATTTCGGCAGCCTAACAGCGCCACTTAAAACTTCATAAAACGAAATAATGAGAGTAAGAGGGGATCTCTCATTATATGAAAATGAAAAGGGAAGTAAGAGGAGTATAAAAGAACATCCTACAACATAAGAACATGGAGCATAAAAGGAATGACATAAAAGAGATTACTTGAAATGAAAGAGAGAGGTCGGATCCCTTACCTTAAAACGTAACTCTTAAAACTCAAAGGTTTGGACATTGAGGGCTTGGGGGAACCTTGGTAGGACTCATTGGGAGGTAAGGAGATCAGAAATTCGTTGGAGGAGAGTGGGGAGTCGAATGGATGAGAGGATGGCTTGGTATTTATAGGGAAAGTGAGGGGACAAGGCATTAATGGCCAAGGGACACCTCATTAGTGGTTTTGGAAAAACCATGGGCTTGCCCATGGTATTTGCCCATGGTATTGGCCACTTGGGACACCTCATACCTTATCTTACTATTCATAATTCGACCATATTTAATATATACTTAATACATCATTTAATGAATGTCATTAAACACTCGTAACTTAAAAACTATATTTTCACTATTCATCAAAAATTCAACTTTCTCAGAATAATCCCAAAATTTCACCTTAACCAAATATCAATGCTCTGATTTCAAAAATGAAATCCATTTTATAAAAATAGTTTTCTAACTATTTTTAATTTAATTTTTAAATAAAAACACTATTCATCGAAAATTCATTTTTTTCAGAAAAATCCCCAAAAATTACCTTAACATAATATCGATGCTCTGAGTTCAAAAATAAAGTCCATTTTATAAAAATAATTTTCTAATTATTTTTAATTAAATTTTTAATTAAAAAACACTATTCACATGAAAAAGACTAATACTTGACTAATAATTTATGAAACCGTTATTTACCCATTTTATTGAATCTCATTACTTAATCAAGGTGCCTAGCTTATTTTAATACTTTCTTTAAGTGAGATTACTAATCCATTTGGACACATTATTAATCCTAATCATAAAATCACTATTCATAATTTACTATTCATCAAAAATCAAGTTGATCTTTTTAGACTCTAAATTTCGTACTGAACATAATTGTAGAAGACCATTTTTTTCCAAATCATTACACATTTTTAATTATTTAAGTTTTACAAAAACATTTTTAAAATATACTTTTTTCTAAAATTCATCAAAAATATGCATACTATATTTATCCGGTCATTTGAAAATTCATAAACGTCATCATAAGAAGAAATCCCAATTTTTATTTAAAAAAAGGATTACACAAGGCAGTTATGGTCTCCTTACATAGCCCCTTATCACACCAGCATAGGACCTAAGTGTAAGGTGTGCTAAGGTGAGAGAATCTGAGGGAGGCTCGGCCAACATCGCACGAGTAGTAATTTCTATTAGTTTGAACTTCTCGCGAAGGCGATCCCGTTCTAGCTTTACACGATGAAGTTCGGCTTGGGTTCGGTCCAGAGCAAAGCCCAGTGGTGATACCTCCTTCCTAAGTTCTGTTAGATGGGCTTCGATAGGTCCAAGACTACTGGGTGAGGCCATCGAATCTTATTTCTATATTAATTAACCAAGATTACTTGTATTTAGAGACAATAATCAAAACGTTTAGTTTCCAGCGGTCATATTGACCAGTGGTCATATAACAGTCAAAAACCAATGGTATCATTTTAATTATACTCATGTTATCAAATGAAACATTTTTGTTGAGTATAAAAATAAAATAAAATAACACATAAAATTAGAAAACAAGATTTATTCAAAATTTCGGGTCGTTACAATCTTCCCCCCTTAAGAAATTGCGTCCTCGCAATTTTTAAAATTAGGTTTTGAAATTTCAATGAAAGTACCACATCAGAAAAGGAGTCAGTAAAACTATTACTTTAAAAGAAAGAAAGGGAAGTATGAAGGTCACCCGAGTTAGCCCACACTAGGATTCCATGTAGGAAAACATGGACATGGAAGAAAAACAAAGGGTCAAGTTCTGAGGGAGAGTGATAGAGAACATGATTAGGAGAAATTTAACAATGAGAAAATCCCAAACTTATGATGTGTGTAAACAGTCATTGATTACCTAGTAGGAAACGTAAACCAACAACATTTTTGTTTTACGTTCCTTTTCATTATTTTGAAGAATTCATTTACTACATAGAACAAAAAAATAATAAAATATACGTACCTTCATGTAGAGTTTCATCCTTTAATAAGTTTCTACCAAAACTAATCTTTTCTCCAAATTATGAGCATTCAAAACTACTTGGTCTCATCAAAACACAAGAATCATCTTCTAGAGAATCACATAATCCACAAAAGATTAACTATCTATTTCTTCTATCTTTAAACATTATCCAAAAAACAGAAAGGGTAAGGTAAAACAACTCTTCAAAAAGAAAGAATCCCATAGGAAGGGAACTATTTTTAAATCTTCAATGTTCCATGGTACTACCCAAAGTTCATCATAGACCATCCCTTAAATAACGGTCCTTAAAATTCCTCAAAATAAACCAAACTAAGATTGAAACACAAATACAATAGGGATTTGATAACATAGTCTTCCAAAATAAACATCATTGTTCATCTCCAAACAACATCAACCACAACTAACATCTTATAAAAAAAGTAGCTAACCTAAACATATTTTACCCAAGATAGGTTAATCATTTCCATAAGTGACCTAAATTACTATAAGTCCTCCTTAAATTCATTGATTCTTCAAAATATAAGTCAACCTTACTTCTCAATGAAAATACCGCAGTAATCTATTTACCTTGATCATATAGGGTCCTCAAAATAGTGAACGTCTTCCAAAGTAATAATCATCTTTTAATCCCCTAATCTTCTCTTTCGTATTAATAAGGCAATCGTAGCATTTCCTATCACATTGGTTGTTGGGACATGTTCTTCCATTTCCCGCCATTAATTAAGAAAAGAAGCTATAATTAGGGGCTTAAATACTTAGCCAATAATCATGAAAAGAAACTTAAAGCATATAAGGATAACTTGTAGAAGAAAATTATACCCTAACTTGTGATCCCCTAGGTTCCCATCTAGGTTATCCATGATCATATATTCTTATGTGAACCTTTATTTAATTTTATCTTTGTTCCTTTAACAATGGTTCATACTAAGTTTATGAATTTACCAAAGCATATCCCCCGGGAGTGTCGTAACCAAGAGTGTAGCAAGGCCCGTTGTTGTGTACTAGTTCCCGTTCGAGTCTAGCTCAAAGCGGTGTTTTCGGGTTTTACCCCTATGTACATCTGTGCCAGAGCCACCTCTACCTGCTCGTATCCAGACATGGATGTATTTGCTTGGTAACCCCTTACTCAATACTCACCAAAATACCAGGAAGATTTCCTATATTTAAACTTTTATATAGGATTCTTCCTAGAGTTTTCATATCATAATTTCCACAAATAACTAAACCATCCATTGATACCAACTATAGCATCCCGCCTTTTTATAACATAAACTTTCATTACATTACACAAAACTGAGGATCTTTAAGGTCTAGTGTCTTGGAAACCAGGAACATAAAACATGAAAACAACATAAAGAATTCTTCTTAAACACTTGGAATTATTCTCCTTATGTTCATCCTAGGTTCATTACAACATCTCATAACCTGGGGACATACATCAAAAGAAAGGGTGAGCAGAAGGCCCAGTAAGGGAAACAAGAGGAACATTTTACATGTGAACATGATATACTTCAATAAGTACATGAAAAGAACTTTAAGGCATGAGAAAGAAGTCATGCGGAATTTCATAATAAAAATAAAATTTTTCATAACATAAAGATGTGGCTACATCATTTAACATAGACAATCATGAACATATCACCAAGGTCCATCCCCAAGGTGTCATTTGAAAATTACCAAGGTTATTCACCAAGGTATCGTGAAAATTGTAATCTCTAGTGGTTACATCATTACCCAATGCATTGGAGCGCTATCAGGGAGCACCCTTAAATTTTCCTTTATTATCATGTGAGCCACATATATCATCATCAAACATTTCATAAATAACCCATATAGCATAAAATAAATGGGTTTCATTTCATAATCATAACGTTTTTAAAACTGCTTTAAAGATATGATCTTTACGTCACTTTAAACCCACGGAAGGGGAGAGCGGGTTTCATGTATGTAAATCCCAGAATTTAAAATAGAAATTTTTTGTATATATGTGAATAACCCTATAGAAATAAGAGCTTTGAGTATTCACTTAATAACATGAAGTGATTTTGAGAAAAAGAGAGAGGCATTTTGAGACGAAAATTCTGCAGCACAACGGCTACGTTACATGGTTTTAGAAAACGTTGAAAATAGAGGGGACATGAGTCA
This sequence comes from Viscum album, assembly GCA_963277665.1. Lineage (NCBI taxonomy): Eukaryota > Viridiplantae > Streptophyta > Magnoliopsida > Santalales > Viscaceae > Viscum > Viscum album. The sequence continues at coordinate 261,094,367 of OY728120.1, forward strand.
AACAATCATAAATGACCCATAAAAAGTAGAGGGACAGAATATAAGGTATTTATGAACATGGTAATGAAATTTTAAAATATACCATATGAAATGAAGAACATGAATGGAAGACAAAAAATAAGATTTCTCTTATGAAAATTCGGCAGCCTAACAGCGTTACATAAACTTCAACCCAAAATGAATTGATGATGTCAAATAGGGTCTCTCATCATATGAAAATAAGAGTCTAGTATGATAGATACAGAGATCATACCCCAACATAACAAAAAGGAACATGAAAGAATTGACAGGAAAGTAGAACTTCAAAACGAGAAGGGTGAAGAACCACTTAAAAATTCGGCAGCCTAACGACGCCACTTAAAACATCAAAATACTGAATTTAAGAGATAAAATAGGGTCACTCATCATATTAAAATAAGAGTCCAGTTTGATAGATATAGAGATCATACTCCAACATGAAAGTAAAACTTCAAAATGAGAAGGGTGAAGAACCACTTAAAAATTCGGCAGCCTAACGGCACCACTAAAAACTTCAAAATACTGAATTGAAGAGATCAAATGAGGTCTTTCATAATATGATCATAAAATATCAGTATGATAAATTTATAGATCATACCCCAACATAATAAAATGGAACTTGAAATACTTTACATGATAATAGATCTTGAAAAATGAGAAAGGAGAAAGAATCCGTTACAAAAATTCTGGCAGCCTAACGGCGCCACTTAAAACTTCATAAAACGAAATAATGAGAGTAATAGGGGATCTCTCATTATATGAACATGAAAAGGGCAGTAAGAGGAGTATAAAAGAACATCCTCCATCATAAGAACATGGAGCATAAAAGGAATGACATAAAAGAGATTACATGAAATGAAAGAGAGAGGTCAGATCCCTTACCTTAAAACGTAACCCTTAAAACTCAAAGGTTTGGACCTTGAGGGATTGGGGGAACCTTGGGAGGAATCATTGGGAGGTAAGGAGATCCGAACATCGTTGGGGGAGAGTGGGGAGCCGAATGGATGAGAGGATGGCTTGGTATTTATAGGGAAAGTGAGGGGACAAGGCATTAATGGCCAAGGGACACCTCATTAGTGGTTTTGGCAAAACCATGGGCTTGACCATGGTATTTGCCCATGGTATTGGCCACTTGGGAAACCTCATACCTTATCTTACTATTAATAATTCGACCATATTGAATATATACTTAATACATCATTTAATGATGTCATTAAACACTCGTAACTTAAAAACTATATTTTCACTATTCATCGAAAATTCAACTTTCTCAGAATAATCCCAAAATTTCACCTTTACCAAATATCAATGCTATGATTTCAAAAATGAAATCCATTTTATAAAAATAATTTTCTATCTATTTTTAATTTAATTTTTAAATAAAAACACTATTCATCAAAAATTCATTTTTTTCAGAAAAATCACCAAAAATTACCTTAACATAATATCGATGCTCTGAGTTCAAAAATAAAGTCCATTTTATAAAAATAATTTTCTAATTATTTTTAAATAAATTTTTTATTTAGAAACACTATTCACCTGAAAAAGACTAATACTTGACTAATAATTTATGAAACCGTTATTTACCCATTTTATTGAATCTCATTACTTAATCAAGGTGCCTAGCTTATTTTAGTACTTTCTTTAAGTGAGATTTCTAATCCATTTGGACACATTATTAATCCAAATCATAAAATCACTATTCATATTTTACTATTCATCAAAAATCAAGTTGATCTTATTAGACTCTAAATTTCGTACTGAACATAATTGTAGAAGACCATTTTTTTCCAAATCATTACACATTTTTAATTATTTAAGGTTTACAAAAACATTTTTATAATATAATTTTTTCTAAAATTCATCAAAAATATGCATACTATATTTATCCAGTCATTTGAAAATTCATAAACTTCATCATAAGAAGAAATCCCAATTTTTATTTAAAACAAAGGATTACACAAGGCAGTTATGGTCTCCTTACATAGCCCCTTATCACACCAGCATAGGACCTAAGTGTAAGGTGTGCTAAGGTGAGATAATCTGAGGGAGGCACGGCCAACATCGCACGAGTAGTAATTTCTATCAGTTTGAACTTCTCGCGAAGGCGATCCTGTTCTAGATTTACACGATGAAGTTCGGCTTGGGTTTGGTCCAGAGCAAAGCCCAATGGTGCTACCTCCTTCCCAAGTTCTGTTAGATGGGATTCGATCGGTCCAAGACTACTTGGTGAGGCCATCGAATCTTCTTTCTATATTAATTAACCAAGATTACTTGTATTTAGAGAAAATAATCAAAACGTTTAGTTTCCAGCGGTCATAGTGACCAACGGTCATATAACAGTCAAAAACCAATGGTATCATTTTAATTATACTCATGTTATCAAATGCAACATTTTTGTTGAGTATAAAAATAAAATAAAATAACACATAAAATTAGGAAACAAGATTTATTCAAAATTTCGGGTCGTTACAGTCGTCGTCGCAGTCCACTAAGGATTCTTTGCACGGTCTTCGCCGCAGTCCACTGAGGATCTCTGCACGGTCGTCGCTGTAGTCCACTGAGGATCTCTGCACAATCGTCGCTGTCGAAGTAGCAGTCGCAGCCAGCACTAGGGTTCCCGCACACAGCAAGCTCATTCAGGAGGGTCTGCTCCCCGAGCCGAGAGGCTGATACATCAACTGACACAAAGTCTGATGTTGATGTATCCAAAAGTTCTGTATCGTCAATAGGAACTCAACGTCGCAGACGGCGCGTTAATCATACGCTCGGTCTGAGAGTTATTGTCTTTTTCATTCCAGGGGCCCGGTTGGTTTTTAAGGCAAAACCAACCCTACCGTACTCCACCTGCATCGAAAACTCGGGAGGAGTGAGCCAAAAGATCCATCTCACTTAGAGGAATTCAACAAAGTCGACGGCACGTAGATCGGACGTCCGTAGCTCAAGATATGGGCGTTTCCGCTCCGAGGGCCCGGTTGGTTTCGTGTACGATCCAACCCGGCCGAACTCAAAGTATTCCGAAACTTTGAGTGAGATATACCGAAACGACCGTCTCGATCCAAGGATCATGTTGACGCTGACGGCGCATCGTTTGGAGGCACGTACCTCAAGTTACGGGCTTTTGACCTAAACGGTCGGAAAACGGGGGGTTCGGGCCCGGGCCGACCCGGCCTGACCCCCCCCCCCCTGGGACGGCCGAACCGGGTCGACCCGGCCGGGGCGTGGCCCGGCCGGTCACACCGGCATGGCTCGGCCTGCCCGGCCTGGCTCGGCCGAGCGGCCGAGCGACGCGGGGGGGGGGGGGGGGGGGGGGGAGCTGCCGCCCCCGCGTGACAACCCCGCGGCACCCACGGGGTGTCGCCCCAGACAGCCGGATGCGGTTTCAGCCGTGGCGGCCCTGTCCAGCGGCAGGCCGGGGCGCCGCCGCCCCCGGCTTCCAGCGCCGCTGACGGCTTCTGCGGGCCACCAGAGTCGCTCCGGTGGTCCGATTCTGTTCCCGTCTGAGCCGCTGCTCCTCCCGGGACTCGCACTTCTCTGCAGAATCATCAAACTTCCGTTGCGGCTTGTTCTGTCGTCGCCCCGTCAATCCACACAACAACGAAGAACGACGGAGGGTTGTCGGGCCATGTTCGTTTGGCCCGCACCCTCCGCGGTAGAGATAAACAACGGGAGAAAACTAATTCAACACATGAAACAACAATTTTAAAAAATTAAATTTGTTCATTTGCAACCGGTTCTTTAATTTTAAAGAAACGTTCACGGGAAAAGGGCATTCCAAAACAGAATCCCTACCTCATCAAGTCATCACACGCATTCTTCGCGGAATTGCTCATTGCGGAAGGAGGAGATCGTCGCGTCGTCGCGGAAGGGCGTTGTGTCGACGAACTCTGAGGTTCAAGAACAAAAGATTTAATTAAAAATAATTAAATCATTCTTGAGTTAAAAACCACAAAGGAAAAAATCCGAAACCCTCACCTCAACGGATGATCGAAGGTTTTTGTTGCGGATTAAAGAACGTCGCTGAAGAATGTTGCAGGAAGGGAACATCGGCGTCGCGGAACACATCATCGCATCGTCGACATCCGCGTGTTCGGCGTTCTTCGTCGGAGGTTGGCGTTCTTCGCGTTCTTTGCATTCTTCACGAAGGAGGATAAAGGCTCAAGAACCTCTGACAAAATCTCTCAACGAGTAATTCTCTAAAAAGACTTGTTGGTCTTATTTTATTATTATTCCAACAATGAAAAAGGTAAGTAACGAACCATCAATTCATTGAATTAATTCAACGAAAGAAACTGCCCATTTAATTCACGAAATAAACCGCCCAATTAAATGGTGAGTTAAGGATTTAATAAAACGCGTTAGTTGACTTTCATAATGGTGGGTTTTCGCGGGTGCGTTACTTAGTAGAAAGAAACGGTGAGGCTCGTGCGGGCCCCACCTCGAAAATATCCTACCAAGAGGGTAGGATATTTTTGGATAGTACCCTATCCGATTCAATTCAGTTTAAGTGGCTTTCAAGTGGCTTCAAGTGGCTTAAGTTAAATAAAATAAAGTTTGCCGAACAATTTATTTTATTTCTTAACTTTAAGCCCAAAAATTAAAAACCACACCCGAGCAAACGCAACTCCGGAAGAGTCGTTTCTAAGCAAATACTGGCGCAGTGATTTCATCGGTGCCCTCAGAATTCGATTCCGGGCACCGGTTCAAAAGTTAGAAAAACCCGGTCATCCGTTCACTGAACGTACCCGAGCCAAACTTCGGAAAATGATTCCGGGCACACCGGGCCTCGGAATCAGGTGCCGTCAGAAACTGTGCTCTTGTAAAATTCAATGAAAATTAAGAAAAAAAAAATTACTTGAAATTTACAGGTCTTTACACATCCATTGATCTATGTCTGCATCTGCCAAATATAATATCATCCACATGAAGAAATACAATAAATTAGAATTCTATTGAATTATTCAAATATATTCTGTGGCTGACATTTCCTATTTCAAATTCAATATTCTTCATATAGGAACCTATATGGGAGTACCACACTCGTGGCACTTGCTTTAGACCACATAGGGACTTTATTAATATACAAACCTTTATTTCATCATTACCAAGAAGACAACTGATTGGTTTTTCTATGTGTAATTATTCTTCATGAAATCTATTTAAGAAAGTTATTTTGACATCCATTTGATTCACTTTGTATCCTCTTTGAAATTCCGTGGAAGGAAAAAAGTCTGATTGACAATAATCTAGCCACATGAGAAAATACTTGTTCAACATCAACACCTACAATCTGTGAATATCCATTGCACACCAATCTCAACTTGATTTTGATCACTTCACCATGCTCATCAAATTTATTCTTGAAAATTCTCTTCATATCAATCACATTGTGACTTTTTGTTCATGTAAAAAGATCCCATGTTTTGTTCTTATCGATCTGATCCAACTCTTGGTCATGTCTTTAACCCAACATTCATACATTGCAGCTTTTTGAAATGTTGATGGTTCCAAAACAGATATGAAGGATGATTGTGAATTACTCCTCATTCTACTTGTTTTTTGGGTGTTTTCCAATCCCCAGTGATATTGGATTGATCAATTTATACTCTTCCGTTTCTCTTATGAGGTTCAAAAGTGTTTATTAAGCCACATTTTTGTCTTCTAATTATTCTAGTGAATCTACATCTTGTTGTAACCTTTGGATTTTTTGAAATCCTTCCTCTACAAATACATTTTTATTCTATTCCATGTCTATTTTATTTTAAATCTTCAATAACATTAGTATATTATCCACTCATGGAATTTCTGGTCTTATCTTCAACTGTCAAATCATCACTAATTTCTACAATTATTCCATGATGCTTATTGAAACACTTGTTTGATTTATTATTCATCGAATATCTGAAGAGTATTTCTTAATTTTCCACATCACCATAAATTCCTTGATTTCCATCTTTGTTTCTGATAAAACTTTTACTTCCAATGCATGTAAATACTAAAAAGTGGGCTTCCTTCCATGCCACAACTCATACTGTGACTTGTTTTCACCCATATAAAGACTTGATTAATTTTTGATATACCCTGATACATGAAAAACCTCTTTCCATTAATGTTACGAGATATGAATCTAAATCAGAATAGTCTTTTCTATATTGTTTATCTGCCGATTCCTACACTCAATGAGTCCATATTTCTGTGGGGTTCTCATAGCATACACGTCATGTTTTATTTCACCTTAGTCTCAATAATATTCAAAATTAATGGATGTTTATTCCCCTCTATTTTGATATCGTAGAAAATTTATTGTCCATCCAGTATCATTCTTTTCAATTTAGCAATAAGTTTTCATGAAATCACATACATGTCGTTTCTAGTGTGTAACCATCACAGCCCCCATTCTAATAAAATCATTAATGAGAAAGATAAATTACCATTATATATTCATTCCTACAAAATTTATTGGACTACATATGTCTATATGGATGGGATCAAGAAGATTTTATTCTCTTTCCATCTTTGGCTGATAAGAACTATAGACCAAATTCCCTCATACGCAAGAATCAAAATTATTTTGATGATCAAACATTAGATTAGGGATATCCATGAAAATATTAATCTTAAATAAATTTTCCACGTATTTTTTATTGAATTTCTCTAACCATTGATGCCACATTTTGTTCCTTCTTAAACTATCCGAAAGAAAATGTTCTCTTTACTGTCGACATGATATAAGATTTCATCTATTCAATAGCCTTTCATTAGAGAATTATCTATCATTCCCTTTATAATGAATATTTTTTTATTGAAGTTCACTATAAGTCAAAAGTCACAAAGTTTACTCAAACTAAGTATATTGTGATGTAAATTGTCCCTATAAAGAACTCATGTTTTCTCCAAATTTCTATTATCTTGTTCAACACATCCACATCCATTGATATTTAATTTACCATCGTTACCAAATTTTACTGTTCCAGCAAAAGTATTCTTATCATTTGTTTGTAATTCATCATTACTCGTCATGTTGGATGAAAATCCGTTGTCAAGGATCCAGATGTTGTTTCTCTTTGTATCTTTGAGATCTACTTCTATAAATTTTGACTTTTCAATTTTCATATTTTCCTTCTACGAAATATTAGATTGAGTAATGGATAACGATGGACTTTAAGATCTCTCTTCCATGTAGGTAGTTTCTTCATAATCATCATCTTCTTCTAGAGAATAACTTATTCATAGGAGAAACATCATCTAGTTGAGAGTATTTAAATTTATTGGAGTTCCCTATAAATTTATCATGTATTTCATCTACATGCAATAAAAAACATTATAGAAAAGGTTATAATAATGAAAAAAATATCCATAGAAATTATTTCTTCTATAAGAAGTAATATATGAATTTTTTCTCCATTGATGAATTCCTAGATCATCCTCATTAAAATAGCTCCTTGCATCTTTGCAGTATTACATGGTATGGCCCCAATAGCCACAACAATGACATTTCATAATTAGAAATGTCTTCTCAATTCTATTCCCCATCATGTGGCCTTCATTATGAAATACGAGTTTCTACCTATCAATTCTGGACTCTTGAGGACATTTTTCAGTTATCATTTCAATTTGAATTGAGGATTTCATTTTCAGTATGTCTGGTGACTTTTCAACATGTCACACTTTCATATTTTCTTTATTTTGGCCTCTTTAATCTGCAACATTTGATGTTTCAACACCCCAAAATATTACAACATTTCCTATGCATGTGGATCTTTGATCATTAAAAAAATTTTCAACTCCATAAGAACTAGGTTTGGCTCTCTCCATCAACTCAACATCTATGTATTTTAAAAAATTTATTTTCACATTGGCAGCCATCGAATTAAATTCCCCTTCATGTTTACTCTGGAGATTAAAAAATTATTCTTTGAGTCCCTTAGTAGTCTTGGATTTCTCCTTCAATTAGTTGTTAATGATATTGATGAAATTTTCCTGTTATTCAATTTTGAGAATTAGTTCCACTAAATATTTTTTGTTTTACAAAGTTATTGAATATTCCTTCACTATTTCATCTAGTCATTCAATTTTATCTTCATGATGATCAACATATTATGATGATTCTTCCAAAAATTCTATCAAATGTTTTCATCTGTTACTTTGATTATAATGCTTACTTAGTGAATCCTTGATTTTCAACCTGAGATCGACATCAATGGTCATTTGATTATCTCTTTATTTTATCTCCTAATGGATTTGAATTTTCAATGGTATCCATCATGGAGGAATTTTTTTCGTGTTTAAATTTCGGTTACTCTTCATCAAAGAATTGATTATCACCATATTCTTCAAAGAAAACAAACATTCTCTATAATTTCCTTCCATATTTTAATTTTCCCTTTTTGAAAATATTTTCTACGGCTTTTCCATGATTCCATATTCACCTTTAACATCATAAAAATTTATTCAGAATCAAGGGGTAATGTGCCCAAATATGCCATAATGAAAACCACCATGTGGTTACTGGCCATCAAGATTCCCTTATCCCTTCTGAAATTTCATGGAAATTGGAGAAATAATTTCTTTTCCCTCACTATCTTCATAAAAACTATCTTTTTAAATTTCCATATTTTATATGGAATTGTATTCCATTTCATTTCTAACACGTGTCATTTTATCTTCCATCCTTAATCTTATCTCTTATTCCACCAGATTGCTCATTATATCATCTAGAGAATGTTTAGAAAGATCCATTTCATCAAGGGTTTATAGTTTTGGGTTGTATAGAGGTGGAAGCCTTATCAAAATTTTCATCACAATGTCAATGTCTTTGATTTCTTCCCCAATACCTCTATTTTGTCCTACTACATCAGTAATTTTATTGAAGAAGGAATATGAATTCTGAAGTAAATATCATTAGCTTTAGATATATCTGATTTGAAATTTCTGCAGTGAAAGCATTATGAGCATTAGAATATACATCAAGAATTTCTTTTATATAACATCCATAGATTGACCTATTGTATTAGTGACTTGTATTCCTTGTATAGTATAAAAACAAACTTCCATTATATTTGATCTTATATGATATTCCATCTGATTCTTCTATATCTAAATGTTACTCCAAACATAGAGGGGTAATCTCATGACATTAACTGTTTTCTCCATGATAGAAAATAAAGAAATGTTTAACATCAACAACCATTATTATGTAATTCTTCTTGTTGGAACTTAGAACACCCTAATAGGAGAGTGGAAAATAAAAGTGTAAGCATTTTATTTTCAACTGACGGATCTTGTTACAACTTTGGTATAAACATGTTAAACCTATTTGATGAGAATTTTTAGAAACAAATCAATCATATACAAATAGATGTCTTAACCATTTCACATGGTTCCCCACTAAGGTCTATTCCATGGATAAAACGCATAAATGTTGTCAGTTATACCAAATTCCACTAATCGTCACTATTTTTGGTGTACAAGAGTTCAGACTTAGTCACTCTATGCCATGAACATCACCTTTACAAAAATCCAGGGATATCTCATGGAATCCCTCAAAACTCTTCTATAGAATCTCCATGTCTCACTACATTTAGATATTTCAAACTCAATTTATCAACATGAAGTTAGATTCAGTGGTTTGGAATTAATGACTTTGTCCATGACTTAACACAAGATTCTACTTGACCCTTGGACGTGATTTTATGGTTTTTGAAATCCTTTTACACATAAAAATGATATTCAATACAACCTTTCAAAAATCTCATTTTTGAAGCTAAATCCTTCAAGAAGCACCCCTTTCTTCATGAAACACACTTCCTTCATGAAGAACCTTTGACATCATGTAAAACATTATTCACAAAGATCACAATGTCAATGAACTAAACCCTATCAACGTGAAGAACCATTTTTTGAAAATAATTGGCATCATTTAAGACATTACAAGTATTTTCATGATGACAAATCTTGCATTGAATGTTAGTTTCAACGATCTTCTATGAATTCGGGAAATTATATTGATTCTAGTTTTTCCAAGGAAAATTCATAATAACTGAAGAAGGGTATCCTCTTATTTATAGGCTCGTCTATTTGAAAAGCTCCACTGCCTCTAGTACAATTTCAAGATCTGTCAAAAACATCTCCATGAAAAACCTACATTCATGAATCACCATTGGGATTTGATTTTTTTTGTGATGATCTCCATCAAACACATTGTACTGCCACGATGCCACAATTATAATAACCACAAAGATCACTATCACCAATGGAAACACTCCCATTCACTGTGGTTTGTGATGCTCATTTTCATCATGGAAAAAATCATCTAAATCCGCAAATCCATCATGAAAAAAAACTCATGTAGAAATTATCCAAAAATCTCATGCCTTTTCCATATTTTCCCAAGGCTTTCTAGATAATCCACTTTTCCAGATGCAATCCAAATTCGAAATTAATGACTCCAAAATTTTTTGGAAACACAAGAAATGAAGCCACCTTTAATTCTATTTTGATATAGATATATAAGATCCACTTTCATTCAATCTCCATAATATTTCATATACTCAATGATCATTCTTGATGAGGATTGACAACAAACACAAACCACACACCATTTATCATAAAGAACACCCTTGGTTCTAACAAAAACACTATGACTTTATACTAAGATCCTTTTCTCTGTACACTATGGAATTACTCTAATATCATTTGACCCAAAATCTATGACCCAAAATAAGAGACATTTTTTAAAATAAATAATGTTAAACTAAGATCATTTTCCCCTAACTCTATGGGCTTAAACTAGGAGCCCTTTTTCCACACATTATATCCTTAAACTACGAACCTCATTGGTATGAACTCTAAGACCATAAACTAGAATTGTTGGTCCATGAATCATGACATTAATATATTTATGAGTCCTCTCAGGAATGTGTCGTGTAGCATAGGGCCTCATTAGACCTTATTCTTGTCTATTTTTTCATGCTTCAACAATACATATATTCATTTTCAAACATCTCTTGGAATGTGTTGTGTGACATAAGGTCTTAATTGGACATAAATTCAAGTCGGGTTGTAATTATACCTCCCTAAAAATACACTATTTTGAAGACTCTACCCCTATTGTTCAAAACACTATGACCTAAGACTAGAAGTTCAAGTCCAAGAAACATGATAATAAACTGAGTACAAGTCTCCCGGGGAAGGTGTTGTGTGCTGTCAGGTCTCCTTGGCTCTCCATTCACGTCGGTTTTATCACTCCATTATTTTATGTATCTCAATTTTAGATTCACCTTGTACATGGTCCATAATATTTTACCTTAACCTAGAGATATTTGGTCTGAGCATCATGACCATAAAAACGTATCCATACTATGGTGAAAAAAATATAAATTTAAAATATATGAAATATACCCATAAATTATAACCATAAGCTATTTTTATCTACTATAGAATTTTTTGTTTGAATTTAAACTGAAAATATAGACATCCAAAATGCATGACATCAAACTACGATTCTACCCCATACAAAATCAAGATACCTCTTCATAAGAGATGATTTTTACCTCATTTTAAATCGTAATTCATTATTCACTAAATATGGGATAGTTCAAAAACTCTACCCCATAATATGAACATAGGATACTGAAAAATTATTATTGGATGCCTCAAATTACCTCGCTATAGTATATTTCCCCAAAAATATGTTGGTCTCTTGCCAACCATGTCCTAGAACTACATGGGGATTGATTCTTTTACCCAAGAGATATGTAGTGATGCTCAATCCCTAAATTTCCTTATATATCCTCAAATTCATCTAACCTTCAGACCACTAGACCTATTAGTGTGGTGTGATATTTTTTTGGCTCTCTTGATATCAATCATTCTCTCTAACCTTGCCACATAGGTGAATGTAGGGCCTACATCGCCTCAATCCAAGCATCATGATGTTAAACTATTTTCTCCCTTTTCACTATTCCATTCATTATGATAATAAATGAAGTTATATTTTCTTCTTGACACTAGTTTCGTATGCATGGAGTCCTTGGGATCATTCATATCTGGTTTTACCTCTATCACACCACAAAAACTTCCTTGATTCAATCATTTTTATAGTATGAACATCTTGACTTTTTTTCCTAGAAAAACATCTTTAAACTATTTTACATTTTCTATAACATTTGAAATCAAACTATGTTCAATCATATTTATGATTAATTCACATGTTTTAGGGCCTTGTTGGCTCAGTAACAACATATTTTTACTCTTACACCAGACAAACGTCCTAGAATTTCCCTTTTGATCACAGTCAAGACTATATGACCTTAAACCTTTTGATTCCATCATCAAAACTATGTGTTGCATTATTCCCATCCTCATTGGTTACGTAGTGATGCTTAGACTTTCTGTATCCAAGCCCAACTACAGATTCATCATGAGACCACATGTTTCCTACTATGTTTTCACCACAAAAATGTTCCATCTCCCTTCTTTCAGGTATGATCCCCATTCAATTAACTTGACCCATTAGTGGGTCGAGATTCCCTCAAAGCCTGATAGGAGGAAAGAACATCCATAATGATTTATGTAAAACTATAGTTTCTCCATAGTATTGTTTGGTATGTCTCTGAATAAGGGTTGATTCTACCCTATATCAAACCATTATTCCCTATATATAAATAAGGGAAGAACAAACATTGTTAGAACATGAAAAAAATTTAGAAATATCTCTTATGAATTTGTTATGTTGCATATGAAATTATGATAAGATTCAACACCTTAGTTTGTTAGGTTAGACCTCAACCGGTGTTGTTCTACCACCAAACCATGTTCTAGAACTACGTGTGGATTCATTGAAATCCTCATGGGATAGATAGTGATTCCACGATTTTTTATTTCGAGTCCATCTAATCCATTAAAATTTTCTGTGATACTCTTTTTATGAAGGACATAATATTGTCTTGGGATACGTTTTGTCTAACATTATATGGAAGAACAAAATTTCTTCCCATAATTTACCTTATATTATTTGTACTTTAGGGCACACAATCCTTCATAAGACACATGTTCCCCCTAAATTCCAAGTTATTTGGATTTAAACTAGAAAAATATATAGTCCATGTTTTGTGACATTAAACTACCCACCCCAAAATCCTCAATGAAGAATTATAAACTAGAGTCCTACTCTAAATCAAATCAGGATTCCTTATATGAAACACATGAAAAGAATACATTATCCCATGAAAAAAGAGATGTTTATAAATTCTAGATGGTATGATTCTCCCCATCCTTGAGAACATGTTCGATACTACATTCTGATGCCCCAAAAAAATTTAAAAATTCTCTATTGTTTGGAACCCCTTTTTTTGAATACTGTATGTAGATTTTCTCAATATCTCTTCAAACTTCAACTAATTCTTATTTTGAGTTTCCACCATCCATAAAATCCAAAAAAGGAACACCAAAAAATGACCATTCAAATCCAAAATGGTTCATAAAAGGTGATTTGATAACTACTTAATAGATCTCAAATAAAAAATAATCGAATATGTGTTTAGAACATGGTAAAAAATTGATCCTTCATTTTCTCTATCCATTATTTACTAGATAATGTTTCTCCCTATTCATTAATTTAGAATTAGTGGACCCTATGTTTTCAAACATGGTCAATAATGGAATTTTCCATCAGTATCCCCATTATCTAGACCTCAAATGTTTTGATTTATCTCCATTATGCCTCATTATTTATTGGGATTATTCCATCACCCATGGTGTTTCTGCTTTTGATCAAATTTTTTTTCGAGCATTAATGTTAGTAATTAGGAAATTCTCAAACCAACACTTTTATAACCATCATGAATTTAAAATTTGTGAAATTCTACTCATGAATTTGTGGTGTGGTGTTGGGATTCCTTATCCCTCATTTACATTGGGTTTGTTACTCCTCTATGTAACATATATCTATTTTAGATCCACCATTTGTTCGAAATCTATTACTATAAACAATGAAATTTATCCAAGTCCAAAAAGAATGATTTTAAAATGTGTGGGTTTTGTCTCAAGGGAGTTCTATGCTGCATTAGGTCCCTCCTAGGCCCCACCATTCAGGTCATTTAATATTCCTTCGATGTCACATACATCCCTTCTCAACACTTCCCCTATAGTAAATGAAACTTTCCATTGTTTGGGCTAAAAGAACATAATCAATGTCTATTTTACTAGTCATATGACATTAAACCATGAGATACATCCTAGTCACATGGATTTAAATTGTTAATTGCACCATTCTCATTATATGATGTTAAAATACATATCAATTTCCTCACCATATGTTGTTAAACTGTGTTTATTTCTTCCCCATGGTATGATGTGAAACTGCATGGAATCTTATGCCCTCAATTTATAATCACTTTTATTTTGTGTTGGTCAAATACTGCACAATTCATTAGATCATTTCTCGAAACCCGAGATAACGCTTCCTCTAGATGATGATTTTTATATTCATTTAGATAGATATTCCCACGAATATGTTCCAAGCAACAATGGAATAATTTAAAAAGGGCTAGAATCCCATCAAACATATCATGAATTCATTTCTATACTTTATGTTCCCCTCATTTATATCCTCATCCAATTACACATCTAATGATAACCCCCTAATGGAATGGTTTTTTTCCAAGGGTCACCTACCATCTAGGGTAAATTCCCAAGAGGACATTTGATGCAAGTTTGAGGAAAAATACATGTCTTGAACATGTTCAATGGTTGAAACACACTTGTATTTCCCCATTCACAGCTAATAGATATGGATTCCATGTTTTTGACATGGTCAATATTTATTCTATATTATGACACCACTATCCATGTGTTCCAAATTTTAGACATCATGATTCACACTATTTATTCCTCCTTTGTTTGGGTTTAATTCAATTCTCTGTGTATTATCTCATTTGTGCACTATGAGACATTAGAGAAGAATGTTGGATGCTTTTAGAGACCTGTTATCCAGAGTAAACCTATCCTAGCCCAGCCACTGTCAAGTGAATGATAAATTAAAAGAAAGTCCATTATTTATCATAATAAACATGAATCATGTGGGCTTAAGTATTGGTGGTTGGGTGTCTCGGACATATCATTGATTTGAAAAAGTAAGAGCATATGAAAAATATATAACCGTGCTTGTTGAACAATTAAATAAAAAAGGTTCCAAAATTAATGAATACCATACACATACTATAGCCTCTATTGAATCCTGGAAAAATTTCCCCAATGACTCTACTCTAGAAATTGATCAATATAGCTTCAATAACCTATGTGTGTGGCCTTTAAGGCATGCTTCCACCTCCTGATATTTTATTATTCCTTATCATCCATATGAATAATCTCACCATATTTTGTATGTTCCCAATTCCTCTTAGTATATAGATAATCTATCTAATTGATTTCTTGAAACATTTGACTATCGCATCCGTTGGATGAGACCTTAGTCAAATGATAATGTCTGATTGAGAATTGAGGAAGCAAAGTGCTCATTCGATAGATCCCATAAATGATGGATTTTCAAGATAAATTCATGGATCTTTCAAATGTTTTAAGACTTATATTAGCTATAAAAAACAAATAAATTTTATCTCCCTTCATGCACCCACTCAATAAGGATGTTCTAAATTAGTATAGGGAGGCAATGAGTTTTGACCCATATAGTTCAAATATTTAATAGACAAATTATAGAGAGTCTACATCCATCTCACTTGGTGTGTTTATGATGTTTGGGTGTTGATGTTTGGTATTCTCTTCCAGTTCATCTTCCATAAAATATGACTCTCCTTAGGTGCCTCAGAGCCGGAGTCTTCCAGTTCCTCTAGTGATGTAGGCTTGTACATAGGGAAATCTATAAAGAGGGAAACATCAATAGGATGAGTTTCCCCCATTTCCTTGAATTCACACAAGAGAGAATCCTATTTAATTCCCTATTTATCTAGCACCATGATCACTAGCATGATCCCCAATATCATTTTACATGGACTTTCACTAGAGTATGATGCCACCCAGTTGGTAGCATAACCCATAGACATGAATTTAT
This sequence comes from Viscum album, assembly GCA_963277665.1. NCBI lineage: Eukaryota > Viridiplantae > Streptophyta > Magnoliopsida > Santalales > Viscaceae > Viscum > Viscum album. The sequence continues at coordinate 261,110,454 of OY728120.1, forward strand.
TGATGTTGGTTTTCAGAAGCACAATGGTCTCCCATAATCGCACATGCATCAACATCCACCAAATCTGAAAAATGATTCAGGGATTTAATTCCTCAAAATTCCCCATGTAGACTCTCATTTCCTTTTGGAAACAAATGAACTGTCATGTAAATCTTGATGGTGTATATAGTTTTTAGTAGATATGTTCATCAATACTATCTACCAACACTCTTCCACTGATACTCCGTAGGTACTACTTATATTTCCATGTCCATTCAGGATATCCACCATCTGTAAAAAAGTGATGATAAGGGGTTGAAGTTTATGTTCTCGTGATTTTTAATCTCAATCGTGACTCTGGTCTCATCCAGGGTCACTGCCCTTACCCTCAAAATATTCATCATGGTTGGCCGAATACAAGAATTTGGTGGGGTGTTGGAATTTAGGGGCTCAATCCCCTTAATGTTTGTCGTGCTCCAGCCATGAAATAAATATAATATTCCACAAATCCTTCTTGTAATTCTTCCTGTCACCACATGACCCCACAAGATTTATATATATGAAAACATGAGTACCCCCAGTTTTACTCAGCTATTGGTCTGCAATATTTTCCCCATCAACAGAATCACTAAGAATTGGGCCACCTAGGCTTCCCTATCATTAATCATCCAACCACTATGGAAATATTAATGAAATGAATAGTAGAAGACTAGTTACACCCATACTTCCACCACTCTACACCCCAACATTACAAACTATCCCACTTATTGGGTCAATAGATATGATCATTTCCTCCTAATATATATCACAATCAGATAGTAATTTCTATTCCACGAAATCAACATGATCAGATTTTTCATTTGAAACATTTAATCTCCTTCCTTGAGTGGGATATCCTTGTGAAATATAGGGGAATGGCCCATATTTTTCTTGTAATCCTCCTAGAGTTCTATTCTAAGATACCAATATACTGGATATGATACCATGTGATTGAAGATAGAAGGATTTCATTATACAATAACCCTACCATTGAGATTCAACCAATATAGTGAAAATCCCTCAAACTTATGCTCACTTCACCATGATGAATATAGAAGGTGTTAGTATCAAGGGACCATTAGTTGAATAACTTCGAAACAATATAAAGATGCAAATAGAAATGGAACTGATATTTCTATACTTCCTCGTACATTTGTATTTCATGCATCTCTACCCATACGCCATGAAAATGTAGTGTACCGAGTATTATATGACCTATTCAATGGAGAATGTTCAACCAAACTTCATGTCCCATTCCTTATGTCAGCCCAAGTTGTTTTCCTACACACTTCTCTACATAATGAGGTTATATTGGGTGCACAATTCTTCAACCTCCGGATTATCCCAAGTGATAATACTTTTGTTCCCATTTATAATGAATATTTCCATGAATCTATGTTCTCTAACATGTTTTTGATGAACTGTTATATTCTTAGGGTTGAGCTCATCCTCACACATGAACCAAAATAGTAGTGTGTCAATATCCAGACAAGGGATATTAACTGGGTCTTCAATCTTGAAAATCTAAAATGGAAGATTGTTTCTGAAAGGATAATTCTTATAGTCATCTATTATCAAGGCCAAGAGCATTTTTTATCCAAGATAACCCCCTCCCCCCCAGCTTGAGTTGCCTCAGTATTTCCAACCATTGTGGTTCTCCAAGCGGAGGATCTATCATCATACTCAGTTTGGTTCTATTGGTGAGTCATTTCTATGGATTTGAAAAAGTTTAGGGAAGTTATTTAATGAGGATGCACATGGAACACAAGAGTCATGGGGGAAAATTGTTGGGAAATTCACAAAAAATGAGTGCTTGTTTGCATAAGAAAATATATGAATGATTTTTCCAAGAAATATGCTGCTGAAGCTTGTATTTACATGCCAAAGAAGCAGAATAATTGGTATGGGAGAAGAAAAGGTCAATCATGCAAAAAGTCTCACTACCATACAGAGGGTACCCTCCAACTATTTATATATGTGTGTGGATTGATGAATTATGGATTCTCACAATATTCATTCACAACCAACTGTAGGTTTTTGTACCCTCATGGGAAGAGACCACTCTCTTCATCATTTCCCTATGAACCCAACATTATGGCCCCCCATTTAGCTCAAATTAAAAGTTGGAATTTTTTGGAATTGAAATCTCATATGGGGACCCAAATGCATATTTATGGGTAAATTGATCATCTAGGCCACCCTGAAGGACCTCTTCATGGTCAATGAGAAATGTGCATGCATGTTTTAATACATACGTGCATGAACTAAATCCCATGCACAAACTTCATTAACACTATAGGAGACATTAATTTCAATAATTTAATAAATTCCCAATTGTATTGAAAAGGAATGTGAGATAAAAAATAAGGGATGTGAGTGATATTTGAAAGATTCAAACAACACCCCCTTCCAACTATAGGAAATATCATGCCTGATATGTTGCATGGATAAGCCTCATGACAAATGATGTATCCATGAATAGAGCCTCTTCCAGGATCAAAGACAAGCATTCCCACTTATACGGATTTGGTCTATAAATAGAGGGTCCCCCATCTCTTAAATAGGTTCTCTAGATAATGAAGCACTGATCCCATAAGCGTAAGTACTCCTCTTCCATTGAAACAAGCATTATAGACCACCTATGAAAGAGAATCATCTGAAATAAACCTCATGTGGCCCAAAATTTACTTGGCCAATGGTTGAGTAATACTCACACAAACACTCTTAATGTATGTCGGGTGATCACAGAGAATCTTATTGTGTTCACCTTGACTAGGTTCAAAACTCCCAACCTTGTGTGCACCTATACACCTTGACTCAATGGCATGCCCTTGTTCTAGTGTATTCTCCTCAAACAAGTCTTTCATAAAACACTCCTTGCATGATCAAAACACACCAAAAATGAATGAATCAACATGTGATTATACAATATTACGTACCATATGACTTCAGTACACTAATTACCTTACCTAATACCTATAAGCATGGGAACTCTATCCCATGTTTCTTATGAGTGGTGGGACTCTAAAATGAACCTCATGAATGGAAAATTCTCCATCCATTATACCCTGATAGTGCCAATTCCATGTACAACCAAAAGGAATATGATTGGTCATCACATATTCCCTTGGTGTAATGAGTCAGTCCACCCATGTCTGATCTATATAACATAAAATTAAGAAGATCTATAACCTAGTTGTTCGACATTAAACTATACGACAATGTCGTCAACAGATGATATAAAACTATAGTCTTACCCTATGTGATAATTATAGGATTATCTATGTATGAGTGGCATGGGATGACCCCCACACCTGTACCCCACATATATAGTGATATGCTCTTGGATGGTTCAACACACAATCCCCACACCATTTATCCAAGATAAATGATCTTATTAAGGGTAGATTCAGTGAATAATTACCTCATAATCCCTTATCGATGGTCCTTTTTCAACATAAGAATCCGTTCTGCATTATGCTCAAGTACAAGGATCATTCCTATTACATGATCATAAAATATAGCATCGAACTATGTGGGTTTTGATCCCTATCTTCTAAATTGGGTACACAATATGCCTCCCTATGTTTCAATCTCAACAAATTTAAAACCTAGGCTCTCCCTCCTATGAATGTACCTCACTGATCCACCTCAAGGTGTGTTCTGATCATCCTCTTGGGTCATCTTCAAGTAGAATCCCAACCAATGGAAAACATAAGTGATCCCTCCTAGGGATGTACCTCGTCGGTCCACCTTTTCTTGTGTTCTTATTAGCCTATCATGTCCTTCCCATGGGGAATCCCTAAAAATGGTAAACTTATGTACTCCCTCCTAGGGATGTACCTCCCTCATCCAGCTTATGGGGAATTCTTATAAACCTCTCGGGTCTTACCCAAGGGGAATATCGATGAATTGTAAACATAGTTGATATGTCTTAGGATTTACCTATGTGATCCTCATTAAAGGGAATTCTAATAAAACAATTGGGTCTACCTCAAGGGGAATCCAAACCAATGGTAATATTAGGTTTTCCTTGATTCAATCATACCAACTTGATCCACCTAAAGGGGTGTTATAATCCACCTATTGGGTCAGAATTAAAGGGAATCATATCTGATGGTAATCTTAGGTTCTCTATCCGAAAAATGCATATTTAGGATCTTCCTCAAGGGGGTAGTGATCCATCCATCTTGGGATCACCTCAAGTGGAGTTATCACAAAAATTCATTGCATGATATCACCCCTCATAGGGAAACACCTATCTAGTCCACATCATGGGGTGTTTTTAATCTCCCAGACACACTTCAAGGGGTGTTCTAATCCATCCCCATTAGGTACTCCATATGGGGAATTCTCACCATCCTTTCCATGCAATATGTTAAACTTATTCCAATTCTATCCTCACATAATTTAAAACCTCCACACATCCTCTCCTCAAAGTATATTAATCTAGAACATAATCTATCTTCAAATGACTTTAACTCTATTACCATCTTTTTGATCCATTTAAATCACACCCCATCCCAAAATGAATTCTTACTGGAAGACATGGGATGCATGTGGTAAAAAATCTCTGGATGTCTTATTACCATGGTTTAAATTACCTTGTGAAATCCATAGGATTCCTTGGTCTCCATACCTAATATGTCACATATGTGATTCCCTCTTAGGAAGAATATTTACAGATGACCAATAGACCCAACATCCAGACATGCACAAGAGCTTGCAAGGGGACTACAACATTAACTAAGGGTTTCACCCCTGCTAGAAAGAATAAATGTAAATAACAGGTCTCTAGAAAGATATGGATGTCCAAAATGAGTTCTAAAAACACAACATAAATAAATTAAGAAGACACATACTAGGAAATGATATCCAAAAAGGAATCCATGGAAGGAGGAACTGGCATCCCATCACCCCAATTCGATCATGGAGTAGATATCACCATTCAATGTGGTGACATTTTACCACATTTGTAGAGTGGGATTGCAGAGAAATATAAAATAACATCACATGAATACATTTTCACATGATGGGGGGCCTTAAAGAAATCATCAGAAACACCCATTGACATGATCAAAAAAATTACAATGAGAAAATTAGTAATATGTAGAGATATTTTTCATATAAAAATTCAATATGAAATTGATTATAGTTCCCTAAATTGTATTATTAAATATAAAATTGAACTAATGGTAATTTTAAAATAATATTCAAATAATATTGAACTATTAAATACCTTAAATGAAAAGGAAGTTTTTATAAATGTTAGTTTTTTTAATATTCATTAAAAAAATTAACGTTTCAAAAAATTATAAAAAATTAAATAAATGATAATTTGGACATGTATTTTTCAGTTTTTTTAGATTAAATATGTTTCAAATATTATTATTTCATATTTATTTTAAAAAATAAATCCAGATTATTTTTTTGAGAAATTTTAATCTTCATAGTACATAAATATTTTACTAAAATTTATTTAAATATTTATAAAGAAATTTCTATTATTTAAAACATCTATTATAAAATTTCAAAATGTGATTATTCATATTCCCAAATAAAAATTTAACGACTTGGTTATACTAGTCATCCTTAAATAATAATGTAAGTTGTATACATTGGTTTGTTTAAAATAAGTGTTTCTTATAACATGAGATATAAAAGAAATTAAATATATTCAAAAAATATATAAAAACATGGGGGTTACATTCTATCGCCCTTAAATTAACCTCATCGTAAAAATTCCATTAACTTGGTACATAAAATTAGGATACTTTACCCTCATTACCTCCTCATATTCCCACACTTCATCTTCAAGATGGTGGATTCGCTAAAAACATTGACAAGTTGGGTGGTATTATTTCATATAAATTTATTTACTTTATACAGAATATACACTAGTTATTCATTATAAGAATGTTAATTCTATATTGGTATGACCTATGAGATCAGATCATTATTATCATAATGTATGTAAATTGTTAATATATATACAAGGAACACATCATGGACTTGATGGAACTTTGGTGGAAGCACTATTTGATAAGCTACAACCCTTATACGATCAATAATTTCAAAGGGAATGATATGGCTAGGGTTCCTTTTCCAATATTTCAAAATCAAAGTACCATTTTTTCATGTAGAATTTCATATAACCCCCTTATCACTACCATCAAATTCAATATCATCACATCATTTTTCAAGATAACTTTTAATCCTACAAAATGCTTCGCTTATGTGTTGCTGAAATGATTTGACCCGATATTCTATTTATTTTAAAAAACTCCAATCCCAAAATATTTATTTATACAAATTATTCTTAGTATGTTAGAGGCCTATACTTAATTCTATAGAGGGATTAATAAGGATCCATCTATATGATCGTTTGAATGAAATTTTTGTATGGAAAAAATCTAGATGAAGATATTGATCCCAACCACCATTTAACTACATAGAATAAGATCATAACATATCCTCTAGGATTTTAATTTTTCCCTCATATAGAATATATATCTAAGGATGATGTAAAGTATTGGAAATCAACTCTTCATAAATATATTTTTAGAGACATCATGAGAAACTTTAAGGTAAACCACAGATCTCGATCAGATGCAATGTAATTTGGTACTCCATGAAATCTTACTACTTCGTTAATGTATGTTTTTTAAATTTTATAAAAAGAGACAAATTATCTAATAGTGATAAATTGCGGTGTATTTTTAATAATATTGAATAAAACCTGTATAACATTATTCCTTTTATACATTTTGAGTATTACAATGAAAAAATAATAAGGTGGCATTTTCCTATTTTCATTTTGGTATGGGTAATGGTTGTAACATAGCCTTATAATTTTGTATCTCATCCTTAACATTCTTATTTAACAAGAAACAATATATGTACTATAATATAACTCTTTTTATTATATCATACCATAAATAATCTTTCGAATCGATATAGATATTTTTACTTGAAGGATGAATTTAGAATAGAGAACTATGTGATTCTTCTAACATCTCCTTCTTAAAATATGGTATGTATGGAACACATGCATGGTTCATAACCCTTATCATTCCATAAAAAAATGATTTACATTGAAAAATTTCACAAATTCTTTTTCATTTCTATAACATCCTTCTATACATTCATATTCTTCCCATGGATAGTTGTATGAACAATCATTTGAGAAAGATAATATTTTTACCATTAGATCAGTATTTTAATATAAATAATTTACAAATCCAAAAAAATTGGATCTGTTTTTATCCTCATACTAGACAAAAGAGTATGATCCTTTTGAAATAAATAATATTCCACTATGATTTTTTCATAGGGTTATATTATATTTAGATGTCATAATCTTTAATCATCAATTACTATTTTCTCTAGAAAATTTTATTTTCATTCTATGTAAATAATTCTTAAATTATTTTATGAGTATATATATCCTTATTTTATCAAAAATGATAATTCCTCGATGTAATTAATAAAAAATTACCATATGTAACACATGATCATTAGTTGGGTAAGATTTCCCATAAACCTTCCATTTTCATGAGGTATAAGATATAACCATGTCATTCAACATGAGAATAAAACCCATCCCCTTAATAAATGCGTAAATATAGAATATAAACCCTAATAAACTATAGTTTATTGTAGGAACAATCATACTATTTAATATTATATTAATTACCTTGAAATTTTCCTAACATTCATCTATCATGACAAACACGGCTCCCTTCTGAGATAACTATAGTAGTGGATTATAATGTTGTGATAAATTATCCCAAAAAAATTAACATTATCCAACCAATCCATTAAAACTTTGGATAAAAATTACCATTTTTAGTCATGTCCAATTTTATATAGAATCTGAATATAATTCATCCACTTATACACCCTTGAATGAGATAATATAACCCAAAAACGAAACATATTGTTTCCAAAATTCCCTCTATGTAAAATTTTCATAGTGCTTCTGCTTTCTTAGGGTATTCTGTACAATTATCATGTAATCATAATGAAATTATTTATCCTTTAAACATGTATGAATATAATTCATAAATACTACTATGAAATTATCATTGTAATATCTAACGACTCAATTTATTAAATCCATGAAAATAGATGGGGAATTAGTTGGATTTAATGGTTTTAATATAAAGTGATAATGTCCATACGTTGTATGAAATATAATATTCTGTATATCCTACTTATTTACCCTCAAATGAAGATATCCAAAATCAATTTTAATCTCAAAATTTATTGAAATTTGATAATTTTATCAAATAAGTCATCATTATTTGGTGGAGGACAATTTTTATTTTCTTTGATCATGTTCAACATCTGGTAATCAATGCAGAGTGACATCAATCCATATTTATTCATAAAAAATATAATAAGTTTACCTTTTATTGATCCACTAGGGAATATAAATAATTCCTCAATATTCTCTTTGAGTTTCTAATTCGATTCCTGTAACCTAATTGAGTCCATTCTATAAATATATTTATAAATGGAAGCAACACCAATTATGAGTTATATTGAGAACTCAAATTCATGATATAGTTTAAGGCTAGGAATATCTTCCAAAATAAAATAAAAAAATCCAAAAAATAAATCAATTTTAGTTGGTATGTTTCCCTCCCTCAATAAAACACAAATAGACCTCATGGCTACAATTTATTTCTCACACGGTAGAAGTAAGTCCCAATGGATTTTTTTATTCATCATAACAGCATGAAATGACCATGAGTTTATTTATAATACAAAATGTAATTCCCATCCACAAAAACTAATATTCTATCTATATAAAAAAATCCAATAAATTCTAAGAAACACGTAAAATTCATGTATTGGAGGAATCAAAATATTTACTGGAGTCGGCTGAGTTATAGAGTGGGGATGTAACCATTATACCTTTATGAGTTATTAATGATATACCAATATCTAATTTTTGAGATGGTAGTTAAATACTCTTTGAAAATTCATTATATATAATTGATTGGTTAAATCATGAATAAAATAAGTCAACCATCATTCTAGAGTAGATGATATCTGTACCTTTCCATAAATCATTCTTATATCCACGTTGAATGTTGTTTTCATATTATTTGTACCTATATATTTTTTATTTGTATTATTTTAACAATAACCATAAAAACCATTGAATTCATTCACTTATTTACATAATTCCCAAAAAAACATGATTTTGAAGCATTGGAGAGTGGGTTGTCAGTTAGTATGAATCCTCTTCTCCTTCATTACATTAGCCAACCTATTCATCATATTAGATATTCACAGGCCTCATTACCCAAAATTACATATATAAATCACCTACCTATTATATTTAAAAAAATAACCATTATGTATCTTCCCACATTTCTAGAATGTATATGGATATATTTTCTTTTCACCAAGTTATTTATTCGAGTTTTTATTGGAATAAATATTCCTATTCATATCAAAACCATGTAAATTATGGGAATATCCAATTTCCATTTATACCATGAGTGCCCATCACAATATTTATTCATAGTTACTAAATTATCCTAGGGAGAACACCTTTTAGATACTTGGTTTTAAGCCACCAAAAAATTAATAGATTTTTCTTCCAAGGATGATAATTAAACTAGAGACATACCTTCCACGCCCTGTAATATTATCCTCATTAGAACTAATTTATTACTCATCAATTTTCTAAATCTGAAGAAAATATTTATATAACTTTCTTCATATAATACATTGTATTTACATAATGATAAATATCCCTATAAACTCCTCCCTTTCAATAGTGTAAATTTATTCCTCCTTTCTTATCTTATTAATAATATTCCTCAGGTATTCCACATCACCATCCAAATTATAAAAATAAGGGGGAATATTTTCCTGTTATCATCAATAGATAATATAAAATATATTTCCAATCATGTTAATCCATCACTATGTCTAAAGTTGGTAAAAGAACTAGTGAAATAGGGTGGATGTCGTCTCATTAAGGATTCAACAGAACATTGTTCCATACTTTGATCATTTTGTAAGAACTACATGATTCATAACATAAGAAGGTTGTTTGAGAATAACAATAATTTTTTACATTCAAGAACCTATATCATTTGGTTTCATATGTGTAAATTCATTGATTTTTTTATCACTTTATGCATTAACACGATTCCTTCATGTCCTAGCCCCTGAGTGAAACTAAAAAGAATACACTAAGAAATAATAATAATAATGGTAAAATCTATAGTCCTGATATATAAATTATAGTTTATCTAAATCAAGACTCCATTGAAATTTATGAAATTTTATGTTTAACATTTCTAATCCATGATCACAATCTATTCAAATATATGATGATCATTCTTATTGAAAATATGATTTATCCAAAGAATATCCACTATTATATTCAATCTAGGTGTGTAGTATTTACCATTTAGTGTACCAAGTAATGCTCATGTCTAGCCCAATGTGGGTTTTTAGAGTTATTACCCCTTGGTACATTTGTTCAAGAACCACACCCACATTTATTATGTTGACAGGGATGTATTCCACGGTAAACCACATAATCACTTCCTTACCAAATTATTAGGATGATATCATAAGCCTAAGATGATATTAAGGGTTATCAATAATGTTTTATCAACGTATTTTATAATGGTTAACTAAAACTTTATACGATTCCATTATTAATGACATAGGTTTTTCATACATTAAAATCATATCTCCTTATATGCATATTGAATACATTTCATAACTATATAAACAATGAAAAAAATTGATTAGTTTCATAGGATTCTAGGGACACTATCTTCTTATTCAATTAATTATCTACAACATATCCCATATATATCTTTCTCTATAATAGTATTTAGTAACATACCATAGATAAAACTTTTATTCATAACATGGGGAAAGGAAATATAAGAAAGGATGTGCTCAACTGTTCAGTAAGGATAAATAATGAATATATCACTAAATGATCATATGAAATCATAATATAATCATAAGGTCATGAGATCATAAAAATAACTTACAATGTTTATATCCAAAACTTCATAGATCATAATCATGATTAATGAAATAAGGAATTATCATTTGAACATACATGATTTCTAAGAGGGTAAAATCATCCTAATTAATAAACATTAAGCTCATGTCAAAAAAGTATGAATCCAAAAAAATAATGGATTCAATTTCATTGTTTATGTTTAACTATGAAGACAACAAAACATAGATGATCATGCATAATTATGTATTTTGTATTGTTTATCAAAGTTATTAGTCATTTTCTTAGTGTGGATCAAGCCCATCAGAATTTTTCCTATTATGAATTAATCCCTTCACCTTTTTTTCATTACTATCTCATGGGATATAATGATTTACCCAATAAATTTGAGGTAGATATAGCTCCCACAAATCAAATAATTAAGGAAAACATATGTTTCCATAATATCATAAAGCATTTATCTAATAAGAGTCCATGTAAAGAATTGGGTTTCATAAAACATCTCATTATAGAATAACCCATTGAAGGGAAATGGGTTCCATAAACATCATTTCCTCATAAAAATAATCCATCCAAATTAATAATAAATATGGAATCATTGGATAATATACCCAATAAATATTAATTAAAATAAGAGAATATAAACATATATAGAAAATTATTTTGCAAAAAAAATAACATGGATCATTTTTTATGAAGACAAATATTCATTCATTGTAACCTTTTTAGACATAGAAATTCATAAAATATTGTAAAAATAAATTTCATTTAAAATAAAAATGAAAAAAATAAAAATTATTAATTAATTAATATAATTTTCATGGTGTCATTAATTTTCATACATGTCCTACACAATATCACAATGTTGCCTTTTAAAATTTCCATAAAAGTAAAAGGGGGATTATCTAGAGAATTACATGAAAATTCATTCTAAAAAAAACAATGACTATGAAATTATTTAGTATATCATTTTTATAAGTTTAAAATATTTTTTACTCATTTTTATTAAATATTTATTATATAGAAAATGTGTTTTCCACCAAACAGTGAAACAAATTTGATTTTTCATAAAAAATAATTTTACTATATTTGATCCAAAATGAGTGTAAATTTAATAGAACCCATGTATCATCCCAAAATAACCATATTATAAGAAATAAAATTATATTTTTTATATTTATATATTAAAATTACATAATCATAAAAAACTATGAAACAATTCTATCAAACAAAAAGATGGTAACAAAAAACCTTTACCAATATAGAATATTTATATTCATAATCCCCATTAACAAATAACATCCAATAAATCATTAAATAACATTAATATAATTATATTCATGATATAAACTGTCAAATGGTTATAATATAGACCTCATAATGATGATAGGCTCATAATATAACTTATATCCCAAAGAAAGAAATTTGAGACAAAAATGCCTTACCTTAAGTATAAAAATCATTTTTACATGTTAAAAACATATATATAATCAATATAGGATTATTTTATTTTTATCAAGAAACTAAAATCATATCTATAGTACCATATATTATTTACTTATATCCTTTTATTACCAATTTATTAAAGATTCCTTTTTAAAATCATGTTTTGGGAAATAACAACTTTGTTGTTCATGTATGTTTTGGTTTAGTATAATAATAACATTCATTTTGATCATGGATACATTATATATAGAATTTATATATTTATTATAAAAATATATACTGTAATCCATTAATTATATAGAGGGAAAAATAATTAGAGTGTTCATGGAGAAGTTGGGTCATACATACGCACAAATGTTGTTACCATTTTCCAAAAATAATAAAAAAATAAAATTAAAGAATATATTACTTCTAAAAAATAATTTATATTTTATATATGTTTTATATGTTCACTAAACCTATCCATATTACCTTCAATGAAAATATTTATTGGATGACATAACTTCATGAGGTGGTAGTCTATTTTACACAAGAATGAAATTATCATAGTCCCATTGAATGGAATGTAAAAATGAATATGTGAAATTATATTTAAATAAGGATAATTGTATCATAAATATCATATAAATTTGTGAAATCAATCACTATATCCAGCCATGAGAGGTGGTGATGGAAAAAACTACATTGGTTCATGAGGCGGTAGTCTATCGTCCACACGACTAACGTTATCATTCCCCCCTTGATGGAAGAGGAGATATAAGTAGGTTATTTCATTATAATAATAAAATATTATCATATGGGAGATAAATATTTTATGATATTATCATGTTTTACAAGATTTTAATGATGTAGGATAAGAAATAATAAAAAACAAATGTTTAGGTATTTTACCTCTTCTTTAGAGAACCATTATAGGTTTATACCTAAATCCCACATAAGTGTTTTCATCCTAATAATAAGGAATATATGGTTATGTTATATAAGTAATTAATATATTTGGTGATGTATTATATATGAAAAAATTTCATAGAAGTTTGGACATGAGAGGAGAGGGGTGGCATTTTATAAGTGGGGAGAGGGCCCACATTCAATTTTTTAAAAGAGAAAACTGTACCAAAATTTTTCACATGATAAAAGTATCAAAAAAGGCTCATTCTCAAAACGTTTATGTCATAGGGTTGATATATGGCTACAAAATGACATTTTACCTTTTATAGATCTTTTTACTATATATTTTATTCTTTTAAACCCCAGTAAAGACGTTTTTACCATAACCATTGAAATCAATTTTTAACAATGTTTTCTATCCATTTGAATCAAAAAAGAAGTATATATTAATATTTAATATGAATTATCGTATTATAAAATGTGGAATACATTTTTTATAAATTCCATTTGTATATGTGGAATCATTTATTTTTTAACTAAAATGACATACCTGAGGAAAAATATATTTTCTAAACAAAAAAGTTTCATAAGTTGAGAAAGTATTAATATCAAGATTGAATATGAAATAGATTCCACAAACCAAAATTGTTTCCAAATATTTAATATTTAAAACATATTAATTGTAATTAAATCTAAAAAAAATGATTTTTGAAATACTATAAAAGGAACATGTTTTTCAATAAAAATAAATATTTTTTAATATTATTATTAAAATTAACCATTTCATATAGTTATCTAATATTCAATGCTATATAATTTTCACATGTATTTCTAAAAATTAAATTTTCTTTTCCAAATAAATTTTATAAATTGTATAAAAATTATTTTTATTCTTATGTTCCCTTAAAGAAATAAAAATCATTTTTCTGATAAAAATGTATTTTCGATGAACATTGTGATTTTACTAAAAATTAAGTTATAATTTACAAATATTTTTTATTTATTTAAAATCTGTATCTTAATTATTAACATGTATTTTTTCCATTTCAGACCACCATATATATATTCTACATTATAATTTCAATGGTTAAATAATAATATTAATAGTATATCATGGTTATTTAAAACTCGAAGACGTGTATAACTCAAGCTATCAATGAAATTTAATTTATTGAAAAATATTTTTTTTAAAACTCGGTGTGTTATATAACATAATAAGTGAATATTAGATATTTGATGAATTGATTAAAAAAATATATTAAGAAAATATTTATATTTAGTTAATTGAATAAATTAAGTATGTGTTGTGACTTGAGGATAGTGGACAAAGGGTATTCTCTATCAAGTATGATATGCTAGAAATTTATGAAACTTGAGTTCGAAGGATGGTATGTGTGTTATCTTTTACGTGTGACTTCCATATTGTTTAAATAATAAAGTATCAAAAATAATTATACAAAAAGGTCTTGCAATTTTTGAATAGAATTATGGATCTTAGAAATATAAGTGGGTGATGAAAAAAATATAAAATATGAAAATTCATAATTTAGTTTATTATTAAAAGATCGAATTTGAAGTAAAATCTTCTATAGTGTGTAAAGAGGATATTTTGGGAAAATATATAAAAAGTGGAGGAACATATATAAATTATTTTGTTGTTATTTTTCATCATATAAAATTCAAAAATATTTCCTTTATAATGACTTATATTGGAGTACTTTTACATGATTGTTTGGTTATATAGTGAGATAGATATCCATTTGTGGTCGTTGACTATGCTGTAGAGGCTACAAGAACAATAGGAAATTTTTATAGTTCCAATAATACCCATTTCATCCACTGATGAGATATATAAGATAGTCATGTAGGGATATAAGACTCCTATAAATAATTAATGTTATGAAAAATATTATTCACTATATGGATGTCAAGTTAAAAAACATATTAACGACATGAATAATGCGTGTATAAGATATTACCCAAAAATTAAAGTTATTTATATGTTTCTTAATGTATTTAGGGATAAAAAATTTAAAAAATGTTTTTCTATAAATATTTTATAAAAGAGATAACAAAACATATTCAATGAAGAATTAATTACCTCATAAGAAGAAAAAAGAAAAAAGGAGAAGTTATTGTGTATTTTTAACTCCAAGGTTGATGAAAAAACAAGACTATTCATGAAGAATGATGGAATATAGGTATCAAAATAAATAGACCATAGTATATTGGTTGAATAAAGAGTTTAATTATTTGTTGCAATCTTAGGATGGTAATGTCAATGTTCTAAAAAAGAAGACAATATGATGATTAGTGACATAGGAGAGACTATATAATGATACCTTGCTGATGTCGTAGAGTATAAATGTCACGACCCATCCTCGGGGCTCGTGCCATGACTACCCCAATCCCACCTTCCCTAGGCAGGGGCTGGCGACTAGAACCAAGGTGTAAATCCCGGTAAAAGGGAAGGCATTGCCTTTGTAAAGTAAACAGACACCACAGAGCAAGCAAGAAGAAGAAGTAATCACTAAGTAAAAACTGAGTACAACCGTAAGTGCGGAAAAGTAAGTGGGCCAGTATACAAACCCAAACTGAAAGTAAAGTACAACTCGAAAGGGAAAACATCAACAAAAAGTAAAGCCGCAGCGTCAAGCCATCAACTGGAAGTCCCACCTGATGGGTTAGTAAAGATAGCTTCCACAGCTCCTCGGGTCCAGCCGACCAGTCCGAGTACATCCCACCCAGTGATCCACCTCCAGGTACCATCCTCCTCCACAAGCCTCAACCACGATCAGCGCTGTCCGTCGTCTGCAACCAACACAACGTAGTGCGGGCATAGCCCGTGCAGGGGTGAGTATAAGCTACTCAGTAGGGACCCAGAGATCCCAGAAGGTCTCCCAGAATCCAAAAAGGATAATCCACAAAGGAAAGACACAGTCACGAAGTAACATTCGACGCTGCTTAGGTATATGCCCATACATATACCTAAGTCATAAATTCTCGATCGGCTCCAACATCCGAGCCCAAGTACAACCCAGTCCACACAGGAAAGAAAAATGTAAATCCACACAGTATAGCACAACACAATCCACATAGGAAAGTAGAACGTAAATCTACACAGGATAGCAAAACACAATCCACATAGGAAAGAAGAACGTAAATCCACACAGGATAGCAAAACACAATCCACATAGGAAAGATGAATGTAAATCCACACAGGATAGCACAACACAATCCACATAAGAACGAAAAACAGGACTCATCTCACACAGGTATACTTCTTCAAAAGATGATAGAGATGATCAGATATTTCCACTAATTCATCTACGTCATCGGACCCACAAAGGATCGATAGGTAATAACCCCTGCAATTACCCACATAGGATCTGACCCACAAAAGATCGAGAGGTATCTAACCCCCGCAAAGACCCACACAGGATCAGACCCACAAAGGTTCTGTAGGCGCTGGCTCACATAGAACCGCTGAGCACTGACCCACACAAGATCAGACCCACATAGGATCTGTAGCACTGATCCACGCAGGATCGCTGAGTACTAATGTCGTCGCTGTCGAATCCACTGAGGATCTCTGAACAGTCGTCGTCGTCGTCGTCACAGTCGCAACACAGCCAGCTCTAGGGTTCCCGCACATAGCAAGCTCGTTCAGGAGGGTCCGCTCCACGAGCCGAGTGGTTGATTCATCAACTGACACAAATTCCGGAGTTGATGTATCCAACAGTTACGTATCATCAACAAGAACTCAACGTCGCATACCGTGCGTCAGTCGGACGCTCGGTCTGAGAGTTATTGGCTTTTTCGTCCAAGGGGCCCGATTAGTTTTTAAGTCAAAACCAACCCGACTGTACTCCACCAATGTCCAAGCCTCCAGCAGAGTAAGCCAAAAGATCCATCTCACTAAGTGGAATCCAACAAAGTTGACGGAACGTCAATCGGACGTCCGGAGCTCAAGTTATGAGTGTTTCCACTCAGAGGGCCCGATTGGTTTCGTGTACGAACCAACTCGGACGAACCCAAAGTATTCTGAATCCATGAGTGTGATATACTGAAATGAACGTCTTGATCCAAGGATCACATCGCAACTGACGGTACGTCGATCGGAGGCTCGTAGCTCAAATTATGGGCGACCGACCGGAAGTGGTTCCGTATTAAGGGGTTCGGGCCCGGTCCGACCCGGCCCGATACCCCCAGGGTTGGCCCGAACCGGGTCCGGGTCCGGCCCGCATGGGTGCGGCCCGGACCGGTCGGCGCGGCCCAACCCGGCCCGGCCTGGGTGCGGCCCGGCCTGGGTGTGGCGTGCTGGGCGCGCTGGCCAGGCGCTCAGCCAAACGGCCGAGCCGTTTGAGGGGGGGGGGGGCGCCTGCCTCCCTATCTTTGTAACTGTGGTCCCCCATTATGGGGGCTGCTTGAGCTCATTGTCGGGGGTTTGTAACCCCCGGATTCTCCATGACTGGTCGTCCCTCTTGGCCGGCCGGCTTCCGCTGCCACTGGACCGGCGACAGCCGGTCCCCCCTGCTCCGACACCGGTGGCCCGGAACCGGCCGCCGGTCTCCCTGCTCCACCGCGGCCCAGAACCTGCCGTGGCCATGGTTCTTCTGGCGCGGCGCATCGGTGCCGCGCCCCTTCGCCGTGGCCCCACTGCGGCCGCGGTGTTTTTGGTCTTCTCCGACGCGGCGCGACGACGTCGCGACCATGTTCGGTTTCACGGTGCGGCACGACGGTGCAACGCATTCCTTGCCGTATGATCCCGCGCGGTGTGACGTCACCGCGCCATTCCTGTTCCAAACCACATTAGAGACAACAACATGGATAAAGGAGGAGGGTCGGTCGTTTTTGTGCGGTCCGGCCCCCTCTCGTTAATCGATAACAATTGGTCATAACTCACGAAGAACGTCAAGGTAGTAATCACGAACAAAATAAATAAAACCCCTACTTTGAGCGTAGCTTGAACGGAGGATCGTTGCGGAAATAACCATCTGGGGAAGAGGCATCACAGAAGGAGACGTCGCGGAAGGAGACGTCGACCTCCGAGGAATCCGGCGTTCTTCACGTTCTTCACATTCTTCATGTTCTTCGACGAAGAAGATAAAGATACCCATGTCTCCCTTAGCCTTTCTCGCAATGCTCTCAAACAACAAGCCTCTCTAACCCAAAATAAAATAAGTCCCTTACTTATTTTATTAACACAACTTAAGGTTTGAAATTGAAAAGTTGAATTTAATCCACATAAATAAAATCACATGTTGTCAAATTAAAAGAAGAGTTATGGAAGGTTAGGGAATGTGAAGGGGTAGGGTTCGTGTGGGCCCCACCTCCCTCATAACCTCCATATGGAAGTTGGGGAGTTTTCCCCAACTTCCACCCCATGCTTAATCTACTTAGAGTAAAAATAAAATTGATGCTTAATATTATTTTTACCTTCCACAAAAATTTAACAACTTCTCTCGTGTAAACACAACTCCGGAAATGGTGTTTCTAAGCAATTATCGGCGCTACGGTTCCATCGATGCCCTCGGAATTTGATTCCGAGCACTGGTTCAAGAGTTAGAAATTCCTGCTCGTTCGTTCACTGAACGTACCCAAGCTAAACTTTAGATAGAAATTTCGGGCACACAGGGCCTCAGAATCATGTGCCCTCAGAACCTACGTTCTTGTAAAATCCCAAAGAAAATTAAGAAAAACAAATTCCTTGAATTTTACGGTTCTTTACATTACTCCCACCTCAGGGATTTATGTCCCCGTAAAGATACATCACAAGCTTGGGAAACAAATGTGGGTACTGAGAACGCATCTGAGCCTCCCGCTCCCAAGTGCTCTCCTGAAGATTCATGTGCTGCCATCTGATGCACACAAGAGGAATTGACCGTCCATGTAGGACCGGCTCCTGTCGATCCTCGATCTCCACTGGGACCTCCGTAAAAGTCTCCCCATCATCAAATTCTATCTCCCCATGGTCAAAGATATGCAAAGGGTCATGCACATATCTCCTCAGCTGAGATATGTGGAAGACGTCGTGCACCGGGTGCAACTGAGGTGGTAGAGCCAGGCGATAAGCCACCTCACCAATCCTGCCGAGGACCTAGAACAGTCCGATTAAGAGTGGAGACAACTTTCCACCTTCGCCATATCTCCGTAATCCACGTCGAGGTGAGACACGCAAGAAGATGTGGTCGCCATCCTCGAACTCTAGTGACTTCTGCCTCCTGTCAGCTTAAGACTTTTGCCGGTTCTGAGCTGTCCTCATCTGCTCATGGATGACCTGGACCTTCTCTGTCGTGGCCTGGACTATCTCCGGTCCCACAAGTGCTGACTCCCTAGGGTCGGTCCAGTACAAAGGAGATTTGCAATGTCGGCCATACAATGCCTCGAAACTCCAACAAGGGTAGGTGGTCCTCCTATCTGCGACCAAAGTCGAGGACACATGCGCGAAGCATGTCCTCGAGAGTCTGAATGGTCCTCTCTGTCTGACCATCCGTCTAAGGGTGAAAGGCGGTGCTCAAAAGTAGCTGCGTCCCAAATGCCTCCTGCAACCCCTTCCAAAGCCGGGGAGTAAAGAAAGCATCTCGATCAGATACGATAGATGATGGCATACCGTGAAGCCGTGAAATCTCCTGAACATAGAGATGTCCCAAGCTCTCCACTGAGCCCTGCTCTCTGATGGGTAAGAAGTGTTCCGACATGGTGAGTCGGTCGACAATCACCCAAATGGAGTCGTGACCTGGGAAGTGTGTGGAAGTCCAGTCACGAAGTCTATAGATATGTCATCCCACATCCACTACGGAAACTCCAGGGGCTGTACCAAGCCTGCTGTTACCTGTTGCTCTGCCTTAACCTGCTGGCCGGTGAGGCATCGAGAAACGAACTCCGCCAGAGCCTTCTTCATGCCCGTCCACCAGTGCTGTTGTCTGAGATCCTGGTACATATTTGCCACTCCAGGATGTACTGCCAAAGGATAAGTGTGAAACTCTCTCATCACCTCTTCCCTCAAAGAAACTGGTACCAAGGTACGTCCTCTGAAAAGGACATCATGCTCTGCTCCAAAGGAGAAACCATCAGGTGCCTGCCCTGAGGATATCTGTGCACTCCGCGTCTCACAGTCAGCGTCCCCACGATGTGCCTCTCTGACCCGCTATAGTAGTGGAGGGGTGACAGTGAGAGACTGAAGGAAGGCTGCTCTATCTCTATACATGAAGGATATCCACAAAGCGGTTAGCTGCTCTGTCACCTCCTCAAGTAGCTGAATGCCCGTCCTCCTGCTGAGAGCATCGGCTACCACGTTCCCCTTCCTAGGAGTATAACTATCTCAAAGTCATAGTCCTAGAGGAACTCGAGCCATCACCACTGTCTCAGGTTCCGATCCTTCTGAGAGAAGATGTACCTGATACTCTGATGGTCAGAAAAGACTATAAAGTGCTCGCCCATCAGGTAGTGCCGCCATGTCTTCAGAGCGAAGACCACTGCTGCTAACTCCAGGTCATGGGTAGTGTAGTTCTGCTCATGCGGCCTCAACTGACATGATCCATAGGCGATCACTGCCCGCTCCTGCATCAGGACACCTCCAAGTCTGCTCCCTGATGCATCGTAGTAGACTACATACCCTACTCCCTCCTCCGGCAACCTCAATATAGGTGCGCTGGTCAATATCTGTCTCAGCTCCTCTAATCTCTGATGACATCTGTCTGACCACACTAAGGGTTTCCCCTTCTTCGTCAAAGCTGAGAGTGGTGCCACAACTCTGGAAAAGTCTTAAACAAATCTTTGATAGTATCTATCTAGTCCCAAGAAACTCCGCACCTCCGTCACGATCATGGGTGGCTCCCAAGCTAGCACTGCCTCGATCTTCACAGGATCCACCACAACTCTCGCCTCAGAGATGACATTCCCCAAGAAGTGGACCTTGCGTATCCAGAACTGACACTTAGAGAGATTTCCATAAATATGGTGCTCTCGGAGTGTGTATAGTACAACCCGAATGTGGTCGGTGTGCTCCTCCTCTGTGGTCGAGTAAATCAAAATGTCGTCGATGAAGACCACGACAAAACGGTTGAGGTATGGCTGAAAGATCTTATTCATGACGACCATAAACACTACTAGAGAATTGGTTATGCCTAATGGCATAACCAAGAACTCATAGTGTCCATACCGACATCTTAAGGTCGTCTTCTGCACGTCCCCGTCCCGAACTCTGAGTTGATGATAGCCTGGCCTGAGGTCTATCTTTGAGAACCACCGTGCTCCCATGATCTGATCGAAGAGGTCATCAATCCTCTGTAGCAGATACTTGTTTCTTACTATCACCTGGTTCAGGTGACGATAGTCTACACAAAGTCGCAAACTCCCGTCTGCCTTCTTGGCGAACAATATCGGGGAAGCCCATGGTGAAACACTAGGTCGGTTGAATCCATTGCCCTGCAAGTCCTCCAACAGTACCCATAGATCTCGTAGCTCAGCAGGGGCCATACGATACACTGGAGTCGATATCTGGGTTGTCCCGGGGTAAATGTCAATATAAAAGTCAACCTCTCTGTGAGGAGGTAGTCCTGGAACGTCGTCGGTAAAGACATCCGCATACTGATCCACCACTGCCGGAAAACTAGGACTCTGCACGTCAACTGCTCCTAGGATGAGGCTAGCCAACTGATGAGTGATGGGTTGTCCTCTACTCTACGGAAGTCCATCCTATGCTGTGAAGGCTCCCTTCTCACCGGTGAAGGTGAACCTGCTTCCGTCGATGCGTACACATCACACCTAGCGCCTAAAATAGCCGATTTGAGCATGGAATGTAGATAACCAATCCATGCCCAAGATGACGTCGTAAGGCCTCGATGCCACTACATGAAGATCTCAGCTGAAGCTCTCACCTCCTAGAGTAAGCTCACACTACCTTCACCAGTGCATAATCGCCGAGTCTGCTCCCGTAGGAGTCTCTAGCCGTAAGGATCGAGCTAACGGCTCTGTCGGAATCTCCGAACTCCGAACAAGGGCAGCATCTATGAAATAATGACTCACTCCTATGTCTATAAGAATTGAATCAAGGGTGGAATAGACACAGATAGTACCTAGATTCATCTCGGGCGTGCTGTGGTCGTAGGCCTCCGCTGCCTGGAGCTGTGCCTGTCTCTACCCGCTAGCTCCCTGTGGTCAGGGTGGACCTCCTGGTGGTGGTGGTGGTAGGGCCTCAAAGCATCACCCACCACCTGCTGCTCTTCCAACTCCTCTGCCTCATCCGCCTGCTCCCTGTGGACTGCCACGGTCAACCCTCTTCCTCTGCCTGGGTGGTCCCTCAACCGTCTGCTGCTCCTCAGCACGACGGGTCAGGCAATCATGAGCCATGTGGCCCTGCCCGCCGCATGAGTAGCACTGCCTACCTCTCGAAAGACTGGCTCTGCGCTGTGTGCCCCGCACTGCTGAGCCAGTGTCCTGAGGTCGTCTGCCTGAGCATATAGTCTGTCTGGACACATGATTCATCTGTCGACTTCCTACTGCAGAAGACTCTGCTACCTGTCGGCATGCGGTAGGTATCGCTGCTAAAGAAGGCTCAATAAGGATGCTCTCGATCAAAAGGGCTCGCTCCAGTACTACTTCCTGAGTTGGAATGCTGAGGGAGATCAGCGATTCCCGGATATAATGCCTCAATCCCTGCTCAAAGGTCCGGGCCCAGAAGAATGGGTCTCGTACCATGTCTATCGAGTAGCGCGAGAGATCGGTAAATCTCGCCGAGTACTGGGCGACCGTCAAGCTACCCTACCGCAGCTGTATGAGCTCCTGGATGCGCACCGCACGGAGGGTGGCTGGGACGAACTCTGAGCGGAAGAGGCTCTCAATGTCTGTCCAGAGAATAGATGACTCATCGTGCACCTAGAGCATCAAGCTCCACCATCGGCCCACTTCCGTGTGCATTATGCTCGTTGTGAGGATCACCATGAGGTCTGCTGGTGTCCTCAATAACCTGAAAACTCATACAACTGCCTCCAGCCAGTCCTCGGCTGCCTGGGGGTCAGTCTCCCCGCAGAACCTAGGCGGTCACTGGCACTGGAACTTGTGCAGTGCACTAAGGCGACGTGCATCGTCGGCGGCTGGGGCTAGAAGCATCGGTGGCTCGGCGGGTAAAGGTACCACCGATTCCTTAGCTGTCAAAGGGCCATGTACCGAGGCCTTGTCGCTTGGTGGGCTGTCGTCACGCTCAACTCTCGAATCCCTAGCTGGCTGCCGTCGTGGGGTCATCCGGAAAAGGAAACAGGTGCGCCACGGTCAGAACAGTATACCTGGTGAGGTGACATAAAGTAATAAGAAAGAAAACTTGAAACACACATGCAATCAATGCTTTCATGCATTAAGTCGGAAATCAGAATTCAGGGTCCTGGTGTACGGATACGTCGGCGGCCGCACCAACATTGGACTCCCTGGACTGATAACCACACCCAATACTCTTAGCACTATTGCTTTACATAGAAAACGATCAGAGTCCAGAGTTCTGCGGTAGAACCGAACTCCTCTGATACCAATTTTTCACGACCCATCCTAGGGGCCCGTGTCGTGACAACCCCAAGCACGCCTTCCATAGGGCAGGGGCTGGCGACTAGCACCAAGGCTTAAATCCCAGTAAAAGGGAAGGCATTTCATTTGTAAAGTAAACAAACACCACAGAGCAAGAAATCAGAAGAAGTAATCACTAAGTAAAAACCGAGTACAACAGTAAGTGTGGAAAAGTAAGTGGGCCAGTATACAAACCCAAACTAAAAGTAATGTACTACTCGAAAGGGAAAATAGAAACTGAAATTAAATCCGCAACGTTGAGCCATCCACTGGAAGTCCCACTTGAAGGGTGAGTACAGATAGCCTCCACAGCTCCTCGGGTCCAGCCGACCGCTCCGAGTACGTCCCGCCCAGTGGTCCACCTCCAAGTACTGTCCTGCTTGGCAAGCCTCAACCACGATCAGCGTTGTCCATCGTCTACAACCAACACAATGTAGTGCAGGCATATCCCATCCAGGGGTGAGTATAAGATACTCGTTAGGGACCACGAGACCCCCGAAGGTCTCCCAGAATCCACAAAGGATAATCCACAAAGGAAAGATACAATCACGAAGTAACATTTGATGATGCTTAGGTATATTCCCATACATATACATAAGTCATCAATTCCCATTCAGCTCCAACATCCAAGACCAAGTACAACCCAGCCTACACAACAAAGAAAAACGTAAATCCACACAGGATAGCACAACACAATCCACATAGGAAAAAAGAACGTAAATCCACACAGGATAGCACAACATAATCCACATAGTAAAGCAGAACGTAAATCCACACAGGATAGCACACCACAATCCACATAGGAAAGCAGAACATAAATCCACAAAGGATAGCACAACACAATCCACATAAGAAAGAAAAACAAGACTCAGCTCACACAGGTATACTTCTTCAAAAGATGATAGAGATGATCAGATATTTCCACTGATTCATCTAAGCCATCAGACCCACAAAGGACTGATATATACTAACCCCAGCAATGACCCACATAGGATCTGACGCACAAAGGATCGATAGGTAACTAACCCCCGCCAAGACCCATACAGGATCGGACCCACACAGGATCTGTAGGCGCTGGCTCACACAGAACCGCTGAGCGCTGACCCACATAGGATCGAACCCACATAGGATCTGTAGCACTGATCCACGCAGGATCGCTGAGTGCTGAAGTCAACGCCGTCGAATCCACTGAGGATCTTTGAACAGTCGTCGTCGTCGTCGCAGTCGCAACGCATCCAGCTCTAGGGTTCCCGCACACAACAAGACGTTCAGGGGGGGGGGGGGGGTCCGCTCCACGAGCCGTGAGGCTGATACATCAACTGACACAATGTCCATAGTTGATGTATCTAAAAGTTTCGTATCATCAACAGGAACTCAACGTCGTAGGCGGTGCGTCAATCGGACGCCCGGTCTGAGAGTTATTGGCTTTTTCGTCCCAGGGGCCCCGTTGGTTTTTAAGTCAAAACCAACCTGACAGTACTCCACCTAAGTCCAAACCTCCAGTGGAGTAAGTCAAAATATCCGTCTCACTAAGAGGAATCCAACAAAGTCGACGACACAGCAATCGGACGTCCGAAGCTAAATTTATGAACGTTTCCGCTCCGAGGGCCCGGTTGGTTTCGTGTATGAACCAACTTGGCCGAACCCAAAGTATTCAGAAGCCTTGAGTGCGATATATCGAAATGACCATCTTGATCCAAGGATCGCATCACAACTGATGGTACATCGATCGAAGGCCCGTAGCTCAAATGATGGGCGACAGACCGGAAGTTGTTCGGTAATAAGGGGTTCGGGCCCGGTCCGACCCGACCCGATACCCCCAGGGTCGGCCCGAACCGGGTCCCCACAAATCTGGTCTGGGTCCGACCCTCTTGGGCGTGGCCCGGCCCGGCCGGCGCAGCCCGGCCTGGCCTGGGCGCGGTAGCCAGGAGCTCGGCGAAACGGCCGAGTCTTTTGAGTGGGGGGGGGGGCGCCTACCCCCTTGTCTTTGTAATCGCGACAGCCCATTATGGAGGCTACTTTAGCTGGCCGCCGGGGGTTTGTAACCCCCGACTTCTCCATGACTGGCCGTCCCGCTTGGCCAGCCGGCTTCAGCCGCCACGGGACCGACGACGGCCGGTCCCCCCTGCTCTGACACCAGCGGCCCGGAACCGGCCGCCGGTCTCCCTGCTCTGTCGGGGCCTGGAACCGGTAGCGACCTTGGTTCTTCTGGCACGGCGCATCGATGCCGCGCCCCTTCACCTTGTCCCCGCTTCGGCCGCAGTGTCTTCGGGTTTTTCCGACGCGACGCAACAGCATTGAGACCTTGTTCGGTTTCATGACATGGTGCGACAGCACCGCACATTCCATGCCGTATGATCCCATGCGTTGCGATGACACCATGCCATTCCTGTTCCAAACCACATTAGAAACAACAACATGGATAAAGGAGGAGGGTCAATCATTGTTTGTGCGGTCATAACCCCTCTCGTTAATCGATAGAAATTGGTCATAACTCATGAAGAACATCATGGTAGTAATCATGATCAAAACAAATAAAACCCCTACTTTGAGCGTAGCTTGAACGAAGGTTCTTCAGGGAAATAACCATCATGGGAAGAAGCATCACGGAAGGAGACGTCGCGGAAGGAGACGTCGACCTCCGAGGAATCCGGTGTTCTTCGCGTTCTTCGCATTCTTCGTGTTCTTCGATGAAGAAGATGAAGATACTCAAGTCTCCCTTAGCCTTTCTCCCAAAGCTCTCAAACAACAAGGCTCTCCAACCCAAAATAAAATAATTCCCATACTTATTTTATTAACACAACATAAGGTTTTGAAATTCAAAAGTTGAATTTAATCCACATAAATAAAAACACAAGTTGTCAAATTAAAAGAAGAGTTATGGAAGGTTAGGGAAGGTAAAGGGGTAGGGTTCGTGTGGTCCCCACCACCCTCATAACCTCCATATAGAAGTTGGGTGGTTTTCCCCAACTTCCACCCCAAGCTTAAACCACATAGCGTAAAAATAAAAATGATGCTAAATTTTATTTTTACCTTCCACAAAAATTTAACAACTTCTCTCGTGTAAACGGAACTCCGGAAATGGTCTTCCTAAGCAATTACCGGCTCTACGGTTCCATCGGTGCCCTCGGAATTCGATTCCGAGCACCGGTTCAAGAGTTAGAAATTCCCGCTCGTTCGTTCACTGAACGTACCCGAGCTAAACTTCAGATAGAAATTCCAGGCACACCGTGCCTCAGAATCACGTGCCGTCAGAAACTGTGTTCTTGTAAAATCCCAAAGAAAATTAAGAAAAATCATTCCATTCAATTTTACGGGTCTTTACAATAAATTTTTATGAAAAATGAATTTGGTGATTAATAATTGTTTCCAATGTCCCAATACATTTTTATTAAAAAGAGGTTATGTCAGCCAATCCATGGATATTGATTTATAAAACACAGCATTCACCATTAAATGGATATGGTTTGGTGTACCATCTCCAATTCCACCCTATGAATTTTTATTATAAAATTAAGAGATAGAAATATAATTGTAATGAATCTAGTTTTCCATTTGGCAGAAAACATATTTAGTATGAGTTTTTCAAATAGTGTAGGTTTTGATTTCATTTGTGTGTGTGTGTGTTTAGGGATTTGTGATCTATTCTAACATGTTTATTGAGTATAAATGTAGGAAGTATGTTTGGAACAAATAAAATATTTGTTTTGAGAACATTATTTTAAAATAAAAAATTGAAATTTTAGTTTTTAAATTCATTAATGTCATTATAATAAAAAAAATTTGATATTATTATTCAAATTCCCTCATTCCAAAACCATGTTATCTCACATAGGATTAAAATGATTGCATAATGGTTTATCTCTATATTGGAGGATGATTTATATTCGATAATTGAAATAAAAACCAAATAGGGAATAATATTGTATCATTGAATATGATTTTGATTAATGGTTCCCCTGAAGGTGTTTTCAAAAGGAGGAATTTTTAATTTATAAGTGTAGTGGACACAATATGTTTTATTGGTGTTATAATTTTCTATACACACGTAAAGAAAATTTTATGAACGTGGATTAAAACAAAACAAAGATTAATTTTGATAAATTAAAATTAGTGCAAGAACATTTATATTTTCAAAATAATTTGGGAGATGATTGGATTTGAAGAGTAATGTTTGTGAAAAGATTCCATATTGAAGAAGAAACCATGTCACATGAGAATATTTCACGTTATGATGATACTATGTGTGATTAATAATTTTAAAAAGTAAAGACATATTATACTGAAATTATTTTGTCTGCACCATATTTTTTTACTCAACCACGATGATATCTTTTTCGCTATCCATAAAATGAATAACACATAAAAAATGGTATGATTTGATATTCTTGGTCATATTACTTGGAGTGGGTAATAGGAATGTGTCTTAAAGAAGATTAATATGTTGTGAAGACTTAGAATACATCCCAATACATGTCAACATGAATATTTAATTCTCTTTATATTGAGCTACATTAATGGATATGCTATAATGTGGTGTTTTTGAGCCATAATTAACTTAAATGAATATAATAGTCAGTAAAAGTATTTTTTTTTGTTTTAATAGAATATTATTACATAGAACTGTCTATAATTACACCATACTATTTATGGGTATATATTTTGGTATTACATGTGATTGTAAAGAGTTTCAAAGATCACACTGTAATGGGATGTGTTACATGGAAATTCATATTGATGTTTTCAATATTTATAAGTTAATAATTTTTGATAAGAATGTTCATGACACATAGAATATAATTGAACAATAAAATTCATGGTCACTTGATAATTAATGTAGTCACATGGCGATCGATTTTGTATTCTATATTTTGTGTGGTTTGAGGTTGTTGCATCTTAGATGAATTATATTATCCTAAAACATAATGTTTTTAGTGCCTAAAATATATCAAGGGATTTTAGATGGTATATATTGATCCAATGGTTTATATTTAAGTGTTATAAGTTAAATATTATGTTTTAATTTTAATATAAATATGAATTTCATATTAAAATGATAATGTTCTCTATTTTTTAGTTATAGAATAGAGTGATAATGTATAAGGTTGTGCTAAAATGAGAGAAGGATAATTGTGGGTAAACAAGGAAATACACATAAGAGGAAGTAATTCCTATTTTTATTTTAATTATATTAAGAGGAATAACTCTATATGAATGGTAAAATGATTTATTTTTAAGAATATGATCTATATAGTTTTTTTGTTCAGTTTATATATTTTTTTTGTATTTCCTTGATTTGATGTTTTTTGTACTTGGAAATATATTAGTATGAATTGGGAATGATACTATATTGTTTATAGTCATAATAGGATTAAAAAATTTCATAGTTTCAATGATAAGAGATGATAAAATAATGAAACACTGTATTGATATAGTATTTTTTGTCACTTATTTGTTCGATAAAACTATTTTTGGTGCTCCTTTGAAAAGATATCACAAAGTGCTCAAGATCGGGTCATATATATTAAAATACATTTACAAACACATGCATTCAAGGATATTTATAACTTATTGTTATACGTTTAGATAACTAGTAGATAATATGGAGATGGATAATCTCACATAATTCAAATGATATATCAATTCATTTTAATCGGTGAACCATTCACATCATGCCACATCATGTTATCAAATTTTAGAAAATTCTTTTATATTTACATGTTTTATTATTTTATTTGATGTGTCTTAGGATGCTAGATTATTAAGAAATTTTTTGATGAAAAATAAATTGATTTTTTAGGGTTTTATTTATCATGAATTAATTGAGTATGGGTATAAACATGTAATGTATTATTAGAGTCCTCCCTGAGTTCAGAGAATACCCCTAGAGTTTTGTTGTTTTCAGAAGAAGCTATTATTTTTGCAGTCTCATATAGAAATACATGCTAGGTAATGTGAGTAAATTATGGTATATTATGCATGGTATATACCATGAAAATGGTTAAAAACATGAAGGGATTACATACCATATAGATATTTCATGTTCTGTAATGTTATTAATCATGTTTTTAATAGAAAAGAGATGGGTTTTGGGTAATTTTGGTCACCGTGGATTAAACAATTTGTAAATGTTTTATACCCCATGTTTTTATCATAATCTGGGTATTTAGTGAAATCCATAGATGATGTTTCATTCATTATTATGAATCCTTCTTTCCTCTATTTCTATAGCTCAATTATACTGATTTTGGGAGCCTCGTTTCATTTTTAATTGAATCGTTCAGTAATTGATCATCATTGAGGTAGGGGTTCATCACTCAGAGTGAGTAATAATTTCATATTCTTCAATAAAATTGATCTTGGTATCTCTATTACATTTCATTATCAGATCAATTATCTTGTCGGTATATTTCTCTTGATTCCATTCTAAATATGTTGTGTGATCTCAATCTAGTTGATTTTTCCTTGTCAGATGTTGTACGGTATGTCTGGGTTGTGGAAATATGTGTTGTTTCCTCTTCTCCCAAAACCCTTTTGTTAAATTGAATCAATTTTGAGATGTATGGATTGGTTATAGGGCCTCCATTTTCATTTTATGTTCTTTCTTCTCAGTGGATCCAGTTATGTGAATGTGCAACCTATGTTTTGAGGTTGGTGGTTCTGTCTCTAAAATGTGTTAGTAAAATACATTGCTCTGTATTTGATAAATTATATTATAAATTAATTAACATTATTGAATGGATGAATTTTAAGCTATGTGGAAATGGGTATTTATAAAATATGATTTACCCTTAGTTTTGGTAAATGAATAGTGTTTTTAAAGCATTTTGAATTGCTTTTGTGAAATCATTTTCAATAACTCGTTTAATGAAAATGGTTTGATGAACTTATTTCGAATGTAGACAAAATGGGAAGAACTGGGTACTTTGGTGGAAGGAATTGTAACATGTCGCATCCCCTATCATAGAGATTTCTCATAGCCCTTTCCTTTGATGCATAAGCTCACTATTCTGGGGACCAATTAAACTAATGGGAGATGGGGTCATTCAATTTCAAGGGAGTTACTATACTCTTAAGAATTGAGGAATATGTTTAGTTCTTTAATGCTTATGTGTCTATATATGATAGGAATGAGGGTCTAAGCTATCATGACCTACTGTTATCCATGGAATGATGTTACCTGTACTTTTTTCTAATTTGGGTTGTTTTGGATTCTACTATTTTTTTCATAATACTATGTTTTTGATTTCAGAAATGATATATTATTTGTGTCATTTTGATATATCTTCTTTTTAATATGTATAGATATTCATTGAAATTGGTATAATTATTTTTTTTAATTTTTTAAATGAAAATTAAATTGTTTTTCCATTGTTTCAATATAAAAACTATTAAACTGTTATCATTTCTTTTTTTATAAAATGTTGACCATGCATGTATTATTCTATAGAGACTTGTTCTCGAACACATGTGTGTGACCCTACATATCTTACTATATCACACCATAAGAACACATTCGATAGTTCATAGAGCTTGTTATATATTCCAATATAGGGATTGGAAAGGTTCCACTGTGATGTGGATTGGTTTTCTGTTAGATGGGATTTCTGTAGCTGGTAGTGAGATGGTTAGTGTTTTCCCATGCCATCACATATAGCTCTTAGTGAATCTATTTTATTTCTTTCGCCCTTTTTAGATGAACTTGTCTCTTAGAGATTTTTTTCTATTTTTGGAGTTTTATTGGTTCAATTTTAATCTATCTATTCTGGTATATGATTTTGTATCCCCCCATTCCCTTATTCTATGTGTACATGTGTCATGTTGTTTCATCAATTTGGGTGAAATCAATCCCTCTGGTTTTTGTTTGATTCCCTAGTTTTATCCACCCACCCCTTGTGATCAGGAACCCCCTTTAGGATTGTGGCAGATCGAGTATAATACCTCGTTTCCGAGGGTATCTAGTTTATTTTTTCACATAGTGGTATTAGAGGAACATTCTTGGGCTATATCCTTACAATTCATTATGATGGGATATTTGGAAGAATAGATATATGATTTTTGATACTTGAGAGATTGGTTGTAGTGAGTTCTTGGGCAGCTCTTTCCATGATGAGTCTCTAGTTACCATGGGATGTTGGGATGTCTATGTCTTATTTTGAGTAATTTATGTTAATATTATTTTTTTCTTAAGCTATTTCTTTTTTGAACTATGATTATTTTGTTGATGATGAATTATTTTATTTCACTATGCAGAAGAATGCCTTCGAGACATGTTACGTGATATCCACATGAGGGTGTAGCTGATACTCATTAGGGGAATCTATAGTTCAAATATATTTTTATCAAGGCTATCATATTTAATGTTCATATTGTTTACCATAATTTTCAACAAGTTTATAACATAGTTTTGGAATAATTTCAAGGATATTTTAGATAATGATATTGCTCACATGATTTATTACATGAGATTCCACCATCTATTAAGGTTACTAGTTATCCTCAAGAGGTGGGAGAATGATTTGAAAATATCTACAAGATATTTTAATTCGTAGATACACCTGAGACTATCATGGTATAGTTCACGTCATTCATTATTGAGGGTCCTAGAAAATATTGAAGGGATTTTATTGTATAGGAAGATATACTTGTAGACTTGGACAATAAGGGTTTCAAAACTATCTTCATTCAGAAGTTTTTTCAATGTTTCTGATGATTGTGAAGTCCTTGGAGTTAATATAATTTCTACATGGATAGTTATTTGTGTTGGTGTACACCAATTGAGTTGTTATGGTTCGTTTTACACCATAGGTTGTAATGAATGGCTAGCTAAAAGCTCAAAAGTACCTACAGGGTTTTGAAACTGATGTTAGATCATAGTTATTTATATTTATGATTTATACCTATTAAGATAGAGTGTACATGGTTATAATGGGAGAAAATAATATGTAAGGCTTGTTTAGATATTCAATATCTTATCTTCCACCTAGTGGTAGCTTCAATGTTGTGTCAAGGGAAAATATAAAGAGGAAAGATCATCATAATAGTGTTGGAGGTGGTTCTCAGAAGCATGCCTCTTCAACACCTCCAATAGAATCTAACAGTGTTCCTGTAACATGATATTAGTGTGGAATGTTTAAATCCACTCAATTATCATTTCCATCCTATTCCATTATTTTTAATAGTTGTGTATGTATTTTTTTTATCTATAACATTTCTATCAAGCAATGCCTAAACCTAAATATGGTGTAGGTTCTTCAGCTCTAATGGCCACTATGGGCTATCTATATGATTGATGTAATAGTAGGATCCATCCATAAGACTCAGGAGTGATAAACTTTCAAAAAGTATCTTTTTTTATGGAGTATGATGCATTTCTATTTATAGTTAGATGTAACATAATTATTTAAACTTTAGTATCTGTTTCTTTATTTGATTCTATTGCTTCCCATTCATTTCCATCTGGCTATTTTGTTTAGTTTATTAAACATACCATAGATATTGTGTCCTATTATATGTAGTTAGTTACAAATCTTGGGAATAGGAAATATAATGGGGTTCAATGCATTTTTTGTACTATTATTAGATGATGTTTAGTTATTATTGGATTTTCTAATTCTAAATCTAGATATATTTGATGTCACTACTGGGATGGACTAACTTACAACTCAGCATGCTAAGGTATATTTTTATCATCAATGTGTATCATTTCATGCATCCTTTAAGAGACCAAATGTCATTCATGGAGAGTGGTATCATAGGACTAAACATGCAAGGACCTTTTCCCAAAATCATGGGAGTTTGTTATATATTGTTTTAGTTTTTCAGAGTGAATTTTAATCTATTTATGTACATCCTATTTTTAATTGGGTAATTCCTTATGTTTTACAGGACAATTTCTCTATGATTCATCCAAAGAGGGAGGTAGATTCTTGGATTTACATTGTTTCTGGTACGTAATGTATTTGGTTAACATCATATCATTTGGAACCAATAGAGCTGAAAGAGTTGAGGATTTAGTTGGTCTATCTGGTGGAAAAGGGTTATGTTTACCCTTATGTTTCTCCATGGGTAGCCCCAGTTCCCTTTTCCATGAAGGCTGACTATTCACCTAGATTGTGTGTGGGCTATCAGAACCATTTCTATGTAATAATTAATAACCAAAATACTTTTACTCATGGTGATGATCTATATTTCTAATTAATGGGGTAAAATATTTGGTTTAACATTGATCTTCTGTCATTCTATCATCAAATCTATATTTGGGAGTTTGACATAACAAATATAGATTTCACGAGAAGGTATAGCCAGAACTATTTTCCTGTAATGATATTTAGTCCGAGTAACTCACCTTTATTGTTTATGGATTTGATGAATTTGATACTCCTTTATTATATTGACAATTTTGGGGCAGTGTTCATGGAACAAATATGGGTTTATTCAAGATATAAGTGTGATAACAACCCCCATTTGTGTTTTCTTTTGGAAATACTGTGGAGTTTCTATTTTATTGAAATATTTAAAAACAAATTTTCAAGATCCAAAAAGTGAATTATTGAGGCATGGGATTTCTGAGTAGGGATTATTAGTTGTTTCAGATAAGGTAAATATTGTTTCTTCTTTAGAAGAATAGTGAAATGTCTTTGAGATTCAATGGTTTGTTGGTCTTGTTGGATACTATCGATCATTCATTAAGGATTTATCAAATTTGGTGTCACCATTTATGTATCATACCATGAAAGAGATGAAATTCATATGGTATGAAAATTGTCATCCTTCATTCAAAAATTTGAAAATACATCTCACATCTGCTCCAATTTTGATCTTAGCTATTTCTAATAAGGGGGATGTGGTTTTATATAATACTTCGTCACTAGTTTGGGTTATGATCTCTTATAAGATGAACACATGGTAGAATATGGCTCTCCAAGGATTTTAAATCATGATAATAACATACCCTCTAATGATTTTGATCCTTTTATAGTTATGAATGAACATAAATGTTAGAGACATTGTGTTTTTTTAAATGGTTCCCAGCCATTTCATAGCATAAGAGTTTGATATATTTATTTTCTCTTAATTACCTCAATCATAGGTAGAGGTGGTGAGTGGAATACCTTCAAATGTTTGAATTCAATAGAACCTACACATTAAGGAAGGGGAATGTTTTCATAGGTGATCTTAGAAGGAACATTTTATCAAAATTTATTATGGAAATGAAAGAATAGTGGAACATTATGGGTCTCTTCACTCTGTTGCATTTGGATGCTCAAAAGGATGTTCAATGTATAGTTTGGAGTAGAATTTATTTATCATCATCTCACATGAAGGATTTTCTATAGATTCATTAGTAGGATAAAAAGTTTAGAGATATTCATGAAATCCTATATGTTCGAGAGACCATTTTAGTTTCACCTCTCTCATTAGATGGTATTGTCAATTTTGGGGATCAGTTTATCATCCTAGCATCAATGAGGAGCTCAGTTATTTTATTGTCATAGATCTTGGTTAGAAAATAATCCACACTCTACAATGATTTATTATGATATGAGAGGATTATTTTGGTTATAGGGTGTGAAGTGTGGCATTGCTGATCATGTTTCTCACCGTTACACTTACAAACAGATACATGGATATCATAAAATTCCATCTAGTTTTATTCATCCTCGTATGATACAAATTTTGAAGTTGGAAGAGGTATTTATTGAACTTATTATTGTACTTACATAGTCTACCTCAAAGAGTAATTCTATATGGGTGGTTTTTGATTAGTAGGAAAATCCAAGTCATTTTATTCCTATCAGGGACACTACTAAAGCTGAAAATATAGGTAAGCTATATGTAAAATAAATTTTGAGTTTATATGTGGTTCCTTCTACTATTATTTAAAATTGGGTTCATATGTTTACACTGACATTCTATAGGTGTCTCTATGTGTTTATGGTGAATTTGGTTAGGATTAGTACATCCTATCAACCATAGATAGATGCTCAGATAGAGTGTGTTATTCTGATCATGGATGATATGATTTTTTCTTTTGTCAAACACATTGGTAGATATTTGAAAAGCCATCTAGATAGCTTTAGTGTTCTTATAAAAATATTTAATCATTTTATAATATACTATATCCTTTGAGATAAATGTATGATCACTCGTGCACATCACCTATTTTTTGGGTAGAGGATGATGAAACATCATTTTTGGGAATGAGTTTTGTTCATGAGATTACTACAAGGATTTAGTATATACATTGTTTATTGGTTACAACTCAGAGTCAACATAAATCATATGTGTATCAAAAAAATAATTCATTGGAGTTTTCCATAGGTGTTCATTTTTTCATGAATGTTTATCTTTTTTTGTGTAACTGTAATTTTGGGGAATTGTGAATGTTGGATCCATGATATGTTTGACCATTTGAGGTCATTGATCACCTTGGAAATTTCTCTTATCAATTCACTCTATATTTTCATATAACAATAATTCATGATATTTTACAAATATCATAGGATAGGAAATACCATCCTCATCCCTCTTATGTTCTGTGTTGAGAATTAATTGAGTTATAACTTTATATTTATCTTATTGAATATCATGTGGAGATCATTGGCTCTATAGTTAATGAAATTCATGGGAAATATATTTTTGGTCTAATTATTGGGGTGACACATATCAAATAATAATGATACGTGGGAGAAGATGTAATTTTTTATGGAGATGTAGCTTCACCTCCTTAGAAAACTTCATTATTTTATATGAATATCCAAGGATGGAAATTATTATGGTGGGAATTTTGTAACATTTGATTACCCAATTTTAGGAAATTCCATTCTCTTTATATTAATTCTCATTTAATTGGATGTTCTATTGGACTCTCTAGAATGGAGAAAATTTTATAATAAAAATTATTAAATGATAAAGGATGTATGTTTATCTAAATTATTGGATTCCATGTATAGTTTTTTACTACCTCAATGAGGTTCCCCATGAGTTTAGAGAATGAGAATAGTTTATTGGGGATTCCATCTAATAATATAGTATTATTTTAAGTCTTATACAGAAATAAACACCTTTTAATATGAGTAAATGATGTGAAAATTATTCATGGAATATTTCATTAACCTGATACACAACATGCCAGGAGAAGATTCCATGTAGAGGTCACACACTGTGTATTGTTAAAAAATAGGTTTTTAATAAAAATGTGATGTATATTTATTTTTATGAAGACACAGTGGATTACAGGAAATAAAAAGAGTTTACATGCTTTGTAAATGTCCCAAGATTGAGATTTATGGAACTTCATAGATGATGTTTCATTAATTCTTCCATAGACTTTTTCTATCTCGACAATGATCTATCCTCAAGTGATTTTGGGAGACTGTTCATTGTGAATCACTTCATTCAATGATTTATCCCCATTGAGGTTAGTTTTATACTCTGTAGGAGATAAATATTTTCTTCTTCTTCATTTAATTTGATCGCATAATGTTATTGAATTGTATTATCAGATCCATCGAACCATGGTATTGTTTCTAATGATTCCAATCTATATCCATTTTTTGATCTCATTATAGAGGATGTTTCCATGTTGGTTGTGGAGTAATGGGTGTGCATTCATGAGGTATGTGTGCTTTCCTCTCCACTAAATTTTTTTGTAACATTAATGGAATTATGTGATATAATGATTGGTTATAAAGTCTCTTTTTAATTTTTTTTCGTTCTTGTTAGTGGATCCCATTTCTTGTGTGTACGACCTATGTATTGAAGTATGTGGTTCTATCTCTAGACTATGTTGGTAAATTATGTGCTCCATATTTGGTAATTTTATAAATAAATAAATTTTCATCATTGACTAATTTAAATTTTTTTTAAATGGGTTTCTATAAAATATTTTAACCCTAATTTTGGTTAATGAATAGTGTCTATTAATGAAATTGAAAATTGTTTTAAAAGAATGATTTTATGGAAATGGTTTTATGAATTGATTTGGAAAATAGAGCACATGGTAAGATATTGGTACTTAGTTGGAAGGCTAATTAATATGTGTTGTACACTATGAGTGGGTTTCTCATAGGTATTTCCTTTACTCCCTAGTCACATTTTTTCTAGGAATTCTTATATCTATTGGGGAATTCACTCTCTAGGGTATTCATATACACTATAGAATCAATTAATATGTCTAGTTGTTTGATGATTACAAAATATGCTATGTTAGTGTAAGGACCCGATCTTATTACATACATAATAATCAATTTAGTGAAGAAAACTCTTCCTTTTAAATTGTAGATCTTTTAAATTTTAGATCTTTAGAGAATTAGGATAATACATTCATGACATTACACATTATTACAGAGTGGATACCACAAAAATAGTTTCCATATTTTTTTAAAATATAAAACCATAAAACATAAAACAAGACTCCTTGACAATTCATCAACATTTAACATGGATTCCATCCTTGTATTACACATCCATTAACCTAGGAAAAATAATTTAAAAACTTTGGATGATCACAAAATCTCATTAAAGGATGAAAAATAAGGGAATATCACATTAGTCCATGAATACTCATAATGTATGAAAACATTTTCAAAAGACATGATTGTCACCCATAAATACATACTTAGTGTAAGATGATATTTACACAAGATACACACAGAAATGAGAACATAAATATTATAATAAAGGTATCTTGGGTCATTACATACAAAATGTTGTAACCATTCTTGGCTACCTTATAATTTGTAAACCTCATGACTACCTAACATTGTGTAACCATCATAGTTACACTTGGAGTAACCATATCGTCGACCTCCAACATACTCATACCCAATAAATTTGAGGGAGATATAGGTACCACCATTCATTATAAAGAATTCCCAATTACCAAAACATAATCATACAACATGAATAACTCCATAAAAACATTACTTTGGAATTTCGTAAAACTGAATTTTTTAAAAAGAGGATTTTTAAAGAAAAGAAAATTATAAATATCATAAAATTGAAGAGAGACGTAATAGAGTGGATATAGTATGTATATATACAGTGAATACATATTCTAAAACATAATATAAACAGAAACCATCACAAAAAAATTTAAATATCAGATAAATAATGAGATAGAAGGTTAACCCAAAGAATGGAAATCGGGTTAAGAATTCCCTTATGTTGGGTTTGTCTTAACTAAAACTTGTTTGAAACTATTTTATAATGGTTAAAAGAGTGTTATTAATATTTTACAGAAACATTTTCATGTTTATAAAATCATGTATGATCATTTCATAACATCATTTCACCCTTAATTGTTAGTATGATTCCCCTTGCACGGTTTTTGGGTGAATTCTTTACATGATTTCTATGATTGGTTCATGGTGGAAATTCTTTTCGATTGGATGTGAAACTCCAGAATTGGAATTGAGTAGTATTTACATATATCTAGTAACATAAATTATTACATTTAGCATTTTTAATTCTTACATGAGGATGATTAATATGTTAGAACAGTAATGATGTTCGTTTAGATCATTTTAGTGGTTCTTGGATAATAACAACCTCGTTTTGGCTTATAAATTAGAACCATGAGTACAAAATAATTACAGAAAAATGGGTGGGTCATAAAACATATATTATGACCTGGTTCATCCATATAAATGGTTTCATGACAAGACTTGAATGAATTAATGTAAATTGAAATCACATCATCCAAGATGTCGATAATTCGACACAAATAGACAATGTTTTTATTCTTTAAATAAGGGGGAGAGGAGAAGATTAATGATGACGAATCTTCCATGAACATGAGAGATTCTAGAATATACAAGATTATGGTTCTTTCATGACTCTTGGATAAGAGGAGGTGAGTAAAGAAGATTAAAAGAAAGGAATCTTAAAATAAAAGAAAACTTGATAAATTTCTCCCGAAAATTCGGCAGCGTAACGACGTCTCTTAAAATTTGATAAAAATAGTTTGATGAAAGGAAGGGGATATCTAATCATTCATACACAATATTTTAAGTAATGGGGGGATATTTAATAAAATATCACATCCTAAACCAAAGGGAATGGAAGAGAATAACATAAAATGAAAGAAAACAATGAAAAGAAAAGAGGATCTTTACCTCTTCATCTCTTCTCCTTTAGATCCTCCTTAAAGGGTTTCACTTTTGGTCTTTGGATGAGAACAGAAGATCCAGGACATGGGGAAGAATATTGGGGAGGGAATTTGGTAGAAATTAGACAATTCTCATGGATTTAGAGGTGTGGGAGGAAGAGGGGAATGAGGGTGGTATTTATAGTGGAGGAGAGGGTGTATTTTTCATTATTTTAATCATTATTATAATATTTTTGCTCAAGATAATGAATAATATTAATTCATGCTACCCAAAATAGTAAAAATGGCATGTGATTTCGAACCAAGAGGACTTACATCATCCTTGCATCACCTATGATGCTGTAAATCAAGTATTTGACATTTATCATATTTTATCGTATTTTACTATTCATAAAAAATTCTTGAATTTTAGAAAAAACCCAAAAATATTCCCTAACCATTTTTCGATGTTTATAATTCAGAAATGATGTCCATTTTTGAAAAATAATTTTCTAAATATTATTAATTTAATTCTTATATAAAAGCATAATTAATTCAAAAATTAACACTTCTAATTCTACAACTACTTCTTTATCACAATTAAAAATTAACCAAGATGTTATTATCTTCTAGCCTTAAGAAAATAAAATAATAATAAAATTTACTATTCATTAGGATCATATCACTATTCATATTACTATTCATAATGGTATGTTACTATTCACAAAAAAAAGTTGGTTCTAATAGAATCCAAATAACATACTAAACACAATTATAGATTATAGTTTCTTGAAATTCAAAACATAGAAATGAAAAAGTTGTGTTTTAAGGGATATTTACAAATACATACTTAAAACAAAGTTTCATTCATTTCAATTCATTTTTTTAAAAAACTGGGATATTACATTATCCCCACCTTCCAGAAATTGAGTCCTCACAATTTTATTTAGTTATTAAACAAGTGAGGGTACCTTGATCATGGTGTCCACCCGGTCTCATCATCATCTTGCTCACATAAATAGAAGGTCCATGCACTGCAATAATGATTTAGATATCCTTAAAAATCATTTTCTTCCTTCATCCAAACACACCTTGTACAACTTGGGTAATAAGGGTGTTCATAGAAAAATATTTTTGGAAAATAATCATGTATGACATATAATTTCAAAACAACTTATAAAACTTGATTTTTCTAAAATAGTCAGACTAAGTTTGAGTTGAAACTTTCAATCAATGGTCCTTTTAGAATACCATACATATGTGCTGAAAGAGTATTTTGCAATAGATAGTAAAAATAGTTTGCACAAGGGTCTCTTTCTTTAGCACCTATTTCAAAATCATATTATGCTTCAAAATATCTTGATAAGGTAAAATATTTAAAAATTACTTGATAATATTTACCTTTCTTGAAAATATGAGAATATTGATAAAATAAGATGTGCTTAAATACAACCCATGATCCACGATTGTATCATGGTATAGTGGAGGTGTTTGATATCTCAAAAAATTTCTTGCAAGTGAGTTGTATGTTAGAAAATGTTTCAAAGTTGTCTCGATGTGACTTTGAAATATTATTGCAAGAATGTAATCAGAAAGAGATAAGAATGTCATTTGAGATCCTCCTCCTTACATTTGTAACTGAATTTCCTTAATCTGAAATGTTATAAAAGAATGATTTAACTTAAAGAATATACATATAGACTAACCATATGTTTAACAAAAACACCTAATTTCTAAAGTTCTCTAAACCTTTCCTCTGATACCAACTATATGGAACTGACCGTATAATATACATAATCTTGAATCTGTTCACGAGAACTCTTCCTTTTATATTGAAGATCATTTCAAGTTTTGATATTTAGAGATTTAGGACAATACATTCATGACATTACACATTATTATAGAGTGGATACCATAAAAATAGTTTCCATATTTTTTTTCAAAATATAAAACATTAAAACTTAAAACAAGACTCATTGACAATTGGTCAACATTTAACATGGCTTCCTTCCTTTAATTACACATCCATTAACCTGTGAAAAGTTATTTAAAAACATGGGATGAACAAAAATGCTCAGTAAGGTATGAAAAATAAGGAAAGATAACATTAGTCCATGAATACTCGTAATGTATGAAAACATCTTCAAAAGACATGCGAGTCACCCATAAATAAATACTTCATGTAATATGAGATTTACACAAGATCCACACAAAAATGGGAAAATAAATATAATCATAAAGGTATATTGGGGAATTACATACAAAATCATGAATTTAACCTCTATGTTACTGGATATATATAAATACTACTCAATTCAAATTTTGGAGTTTCACTTCCAATCGACAAGAATGGCCACCATGAACCAATCATAGAAATCATGTTAAGATTTCACCCAAAAAGAGTGCAAGGGGTAAAATAATAACAATTAAGGGTGAAATGATGTTCTGAAATGATCATACACGTTTTTATAAACATGAAAATGTTTCTATAAAATATTAATAACACTCTCTTAACCATTATACATGAGGCTTAAACATGTTGTAAGTCAAACAAACCAGAGGTAAGGGAATTCTTAACCTGATTTCCATTCTTTGGGTTAACCTTCTATCTCATCATTTATGTGCTATTTAAATTGATTGTGAGATGGGTTATGTTAATATTATGTTTTATTATGTGTATTTACAATATATATACATAATCCATCAACTCTATTATGTCTCTCTTAAATTTTATGATATTTATAATGGGATTTTCATTAAAAATACTCTTTTTTTAAATTCAGTTTTACGACATTCCAAAGTAATGTTTTTATGGAATTAATCATGTTTTATGATTTTGTATTGGTTCATGGGAATTAATTATGATGAATGGTGGGACCTATATCTCCCTCCAATGCATTGGGTCCATACAACTTTAAATATTTAATTCAGGAATATATTGGACAGCCGGGTTGGGGATCGGTTCAACGAAAGCCCACCAGGTTAGGGACTGGTTAAAAGAAAGCCCTCCCGATTGGGAACTAGTTAAAGTACGACCTTCTGGTTAGGGACTGGTAAAATTAATCCCAATGGATTGGAGACCAGTAAAATTAAGCTCCTTGATGCATCGAAAGTTCTAATGAAACATATTACGTGGGTATTTACCCTTAGGTCATGGCTCGAGGCCTTGACATTCTGATATGAGTCCGGCCTGGATTCTCTCATGTTCATGGAATATTCATCAACATTATTCATCTAGTATCCCACTTATTTAAATAATAACAACATTATCCATTTGTGTCAAATTATTGACATAGTGGACTATGTGATTTCAATTTCCATTAATTCATTCAAGTCTGGTCATGAAACCATTTATATGGTTGAACCGGGTTATAATATATATGTGTTATGACACACCCATGGTTCTAGAATTATTTTTTACTCATTGTTATAATTTATAATTCAAAAAAGTTTGGTATTATCAATGAACCACTAAAAAACAATCCATGTATATAAACCCCTCCATGCAAGTGAATCCTACGGGTTCTTCTCCTCTTTCTCTCCCTCAAACTCTCCAAGCTCTCCAGTAAGCTCCTGCCAGTCCAAACTCCCCCCTCAACCTAGGTAAGGGACAAGAATGCCTTTTGAAAATTTTTTATATCTAAACACCCAAGTGGGATTATATCATCCTTGCATAACCTATGATGCAGTAAATCAAGTATTCAACGTTTATCATATTTTATCATATTTTACTATTCATAAAAAATTCTTGAATTTCAGAAAAATCCCAAAAATTTACCCTAACCATTTTTTGATGTGTAGAATTCAAAAATGATTTCCATTTTTGAAAAATAATTTTCTAAATATTGTTAATTTAAATTTTAAATAAAATCATACTTAATTAAAAAGTTAATAGTTCTAATTCTACGACTACTTCTTTATCACAATGAAAAATTAACCATGATGTTATTATCTTCTAGCCTTAGGAAAATAGAATAATAATAAAATTTACTATTTATTAGTGTCATGTCACTATTCATAAGTGTATTTTCACGAACCAGGCCGGGTCGTCATCCGACCTAGCGCCCGACCCGGACCGCGACATGGCCTGAAGGGCGTTCCTGATCCCCACGGGCAGGCACAAGTTCCCAGGTATCAAAACTCACTCATGGGAATGATTTACTCGAAATAGAAAACAAAAAGCAACTGATAAGACATATAAACTGAAACTGAAAATAGACAACCAAACAGTGCCTTAAACTAAAAATAGATTTAAAGGTTTACAACTAGAACCCATGTCCAAAACTAAACGAAAACAAAAGAGACTAAAACTCTAACTCAAACCTCCAAGCAACAAGAGTGGCGTATCATCCGCATGCCACAATACCAACCTACATGAGAAAACCATCAATGACCAAAACCAACATCGCTGAGCACGACGCACAACCTGGAATACAAAAGAAACAAGGTCTACATACTCCCGTAGTTGTATGCAGGGTGTGAGTGAAAGGCCTAGTAGGAAGTTACCCAATAAAAAGGTTCCATGCCACAACATCAAAAAGATAATTTAATTTTATTGTTAAAAAATGTACATTAAAAATGTTTTTAAAGAAAACATTTACAAGCTAAAAACTAAAAAACAATAATAGAACCCATTTCACAAACACGATCTGAAAGGGAAAGAGAAAAATTCATCAAGGGAATACATACACATACTCCCACACACACACATGCAAGCACACACATATACTCACACACACACACACAAGTGGTTCTCCATATGCTGACAGAAGGCACCATAACATTGATGGTAGGGCACTATGGGTAAATCCCCTAAGGATCATCTAGCTTGAGTGGGAACCTAGAACCTCATGTCTCGGTGAAAGGTGGCTTAGAAACCATGACCCTCAGAAACGTGGCTTAGAAGACCACGACCCTCAGAAAACATGGTTTAGAATGCC
Organism: Viscum album; assembly: GCA_963277665.1. NCBI lineage: Eukaryota > Viridiplantae > Streptophyta > Magnoliopsida > Santalales > Viscaceae > Viscum > Viscum album. The sequence goes on from OY728120.1 coordinate 261,155,407, forward strand.
ACGACCCTCAGTCATCATATGTTTAGTTAATGTTGTAATCATCAATCCGGCTAAGTGAAACAGGGACGACACCCATCTGGATCACTAGCGCACTAGTTCTAGTCCACCCACCTAGATACCCAGGGTTTTCCTTGTGCTCAAACAAGTTTCACGTTCACATAATGTATATTTCTCTCCCATATCCCGAACCAAACAAGAAATTACACATACAATTCACCACTTGCATACCCAAACACCATAAAAAAGACACACGCACACCAAAACTATTTTATAACATAGTTCAGATCACATTCATGACTTGATAAACTATTTAAACAATTTGAATAACATTTCTAAATAGCACAAAAAGAGATTGCACATGAGAGATGCCCAGTTTCACATGTAAGAACCCCTTTAAAAACATAACACACATAATTCTGTCAACCAAAACTCCCACACCCCACATATAATTTAATGAGTGCAATTAACAATTTATAAAACACTTCAAATTAGAATGAAAATGTTTACACAAGAAATATGAACTAGATTTCATATAAGAACATCGCTTTAAAACAAAAAGTACAACATATATAAACCAAAACTTGTTTTTCCATTTTCAAACAACTTCCAATTTAATTCCAAAAGTATGCAATGCGGAAAACACACCCATAGTGACTCATATTCATTGAAAATCTCTATTTGATTACACAGACACCTCAGAGAACTTGAAAACACATTTCGCACCTACCAAACAACCGCAAAAACCTTCCCAACTGTGATTCACATATCAAACGCCACTTAAATAAACAATATCTCAATTAATAAAACATCACTCATGCATTCTAAAAGGTCTTAGTTTAAAAAAACAAATTTTAGATGTCATGACCATTAGAAAATCAATTGTACATCTCAACCCTTCTAAAACCTCATTCGCACCCCTAAAACATACACAAGGTTCATAATAAAAATTAACATGTCAAAATAGTTTACATTAATTTGAAAAACTAAGTTTAATAACATTTGTACCTCAAGCATTCTTGAAAACACAATTTTCACACATTAAATAATTAACTAAAACACGTCTAAAAATTTCAACAACTCAACGCACATGAAAAACATTGGCATTTACTTAAAAAAACTCAAATTCATCAATATTAATATCAAAGCATGTCCGAAATAAAATTCACATCATGCAATTTATCACTAGAACACATTATAATTTAATTAATGAGAAATTTAAATCATCTAAAGATAGTATGGCCTGGAACCACCTACCTCGAACTAAGAAGCTTCCTCAAAATTGTGTGAATTCACCATCGCACCTCAACCGAACCTTATGCAACCTAGCGTGCACCCAAAACATGAATTCAAACAAAAAAAATCTTCTTAGAACCATAAAATTATAACTTATTCCCACTGGAAGACCAAAAAAAATGAAAGATTTAGAAAAAAACAAAGAGGGGAGGACCCTACTGAGATGGAATTCATTCGCGGAAGAGGGTTGCGCTGGTAGGGTGACGACGAACAGCATGCTAATGGATGGCATTGAGGAGGTTCGGTGGGTTCTGAGCCGAAATGAGGGGGTTCCAACAGGGGTTCAGGCTGGAAGCAAGAGGGGAAGGGAGTGCGGTGCGACGGGGTACCAGCGGGAGGGAGTTCGATGGGCTGAGGGGGAGGTCAGCCGGGAGGGTGGTCGCCGGACGGAGGCGTGGCTGGGAGGGAGGCCGTCGGACAGAGGCGCGGTTGGGAGGGAGGTCATCAGACAAGAGGTGAAGCCGGGAGGGAGTCACTGGTGGAGGAGGGGTCTGTGGTGCAAGCCGAGAGGGGTAGGCCACCGGACATGAGGAGAGGGAGACGGCACACGGGTTGGAGAAGGAGCAGGGGTGCGATGCGCTCTAGTTGGGGTGACATGGGAAGGAGGGCGAGCGGCCAGGGGGGGTGCAGCAGGGGAATATGTGCAGCATATGGTTTTGGGGGGAGGGGGTTCAACACGATGAGATGATAGAAAGTGATGGAGATATGGAATAAAAATAAAAATAAAAGAAAAGGAAAAAACTAGGGGGAAAATGGATTAAAAACCCAAAAAAACTTAAACTAACATAAGGTTAATACATAAAAAAATAACATACATAAAATATTAATAATGAAAAGATAATAATGTTGTAATTCAATATTAAAAACTAAATTAAGGTATTATTAATAATAATAATAACAATAATAATTGGGATAAACTAAAATAGAAATAATAATAATAATAATAATAATAATTATTATTATAATCTCAAATGACATTATTATGATTATTAATATTTAAAATAATTGTTAATTCATTTTATATCATTAATTAAACATCGACAAGGCATGCGATGAACCGGGTGGGACCGTGCGGTGACCCAAGCGTGGCCGCGCAGCTTTGACTCCATTGCGCTGGACGCAAACAAGACCAAAACACAAAGAGCTCAAAATATTATGTCAGGTTTCAACCCGAACTACCCGACACAAAGAAAATTAATAAAATAAATAAATTATAAACGATGGGTGTGACATGTATGTTACTATTCACCAAAAAAAAGTTGGTTCTAATTGAATGTAAATAACATATTGAACACGATTGTAGATGATTGTATCATGAAATTAAAAACATAGTGGTGAAAAAGTTTTGTTTTAAAGGTCAGTTAAAAATATCTACTTAAAACAAAGTTTCATTAATTTAAAATAATTTTTTTAAATTGGATGTTACAGTATCCCCACCTTTTAGAAATTGTGTCCTTGTAATTTTATTTACTTATTAAACAAGTGATAGTACCTTCATCATGGTGTCCACCTGGTGTCATCATCATCTTGCTCACGTAAATAGAAGGTCCATGCATTGCAACAATGATTTAGATATCCTTCAAAATAATTTTCTTCCTTCATCAAAATACACCGTGTACAACTTGGGTCATATAGGTGTTCACAGAAAAAAAAATGGAAAATAATCATTTATGACATAAAATTTCAAAACATATGATAAAATGTGATTTTTATAAAATATTTGGATTGAGTTTGTGTTGAAAATTTCAATCAATTGTCCTTTTAAAATACCATATGTATGTGCTGAAACTGAATTTTGTAAAAGAAAATATAAATAGGTTGTGTAAGGGTCTCCATCTTCAGCACCTCTTTCAAAATCATAATATTCTTCAAAATCTCATGATAAGGTAAAATATTTAAAAATTCCTTGAAAATATTTACCTTTATTGAAAATATGAGAATATTTATAAAATGGGATTTGAATAAATACAACCCATGATCCATGATGGTATCGAGGTATAGTGGAGGTGTTTGATATCTCAAACAATTTCTTGCAAGTTAGTTGTATGTTAGAAAATGTTTTGATGTCGTCTCGACATGCCTTTGCAACAATTATTGCAAGTAATTAGTAAGATATATGAATGTCATCTGAGATCCTCCTCCTTCCATTTTAACTGAATTTCCTTAATCTAAAAAGTTATAAAACAAGGATTTAACTTAAAGAATAGACATACTGGCTAACCATATGTTTACCGAAAACTCATAATCTGTAATGTTCTCTAAACCATTCTTCTGATACCAACTATAAGGACCTGTCCTTATTACATACCTAATCTTGAATGTAGTCACAAAAGCTCTTCCTTTTACATTGAAGTTATTTTCAATTTTATATCTTTAGAGAATTCAGACAATACATTCATGACATTACCCATTACTATTGAGTAGATACCATTAAAATAGTTTATATATATTTTTTCAAAATATAAAACAGTAAAACATAAAACAACACTCCTTGACAAATGGTCGACATTTAACATGGCTTCCTTCCTTGAATTACAGATCCATTAACATGTGAAAATCATTTACAAAATTGGGATGAGAAAAAAAGCTCAGTAAGGGATGAAAAAGAAGGAAAGAGAAAATTAGTCCACGAATACTCATAATGTATGAAAATATTTTCAAAAGACATGATTGTCACCCATAAATACACACTTCATGTAACATGATATTTACACAAGATCCACACAAAAATGAGAACATAAATATAATCATAAATGTATCTTGGGGAATTACATACAAATTTTTAATTTCACCTCTATTATACTGGATATATTTAATTACAACTCAATTCCAATTCTGGAGTTTCACTTCCAATTGAAGAGAATGTCCACCATGAACCAATCATAGAAATCATGTAAATCACTCACTAAAAAATAGTACAAGGGGACAAATACTAACAATTAACGATGAAATGATGTTATGAAATGATCATATAAAGTGTTATAAACATGAACATGCATTTTTAAAATATTAATAACACTATTTTAACCATTATACAGGAGGTTTAAACAAGTTTTAAGTCATAAAAACCAGAGGTAATGTAATTCTTAACCCGATTTCCATTCATTGCCTTAACCTTCTATCTCATTATTTATGTGCTATTTAAATTGTTTGTGTTATGGGTTCTATTTATATTATGTTTTATTATTTTTATTTACAGTATATATACACACTCCATCCACTCTATTAAGCATCTCTTCAATTTTATGATATTTATAATGGGCTTTTCTTTAAAAATCATCTTTTATTTAAATTCGGTTTTACAACATTCCAAAGTAATGTTTTTATGGAATTATTCATGTTATTTGATTATGTTTCGGTTATTGGGAATTATTTATGATGGAGGGTGGGACCTATATCTCCCTTCAATGTATTTGGTCCATACCACTTTGAATATTTAATTGAGGAATGTATTGGACCGTCGGGTTTGGGATCGGTTCAAAGAAAGCCCTCCGGGTTGGGGACTGGTTAAAAGAAATCCCTCCAGGTTGGGGACTGGTTAATGTAAGCCCTCTAGGTTAGGGACTGGTAAAAGTAAGACCTTCGGGTTGTATACTGGTAAAAGTATGCTCCTTGATGCATTGATAGTTTTCATGAGATAGATTACGTGGGTATTTACCCTTAGGTCATGGCTCAAGGCCTTGAAATTCCGATATGAGTCTGGCCTAGATTCTCTCATGTTCATGGAAAATTCATCATCATTATTCATATCTTCTCCCACTTATTTACTGAATAAAAACATTTTCCATTTGTGTCGAATTATCAACATTGTGGATGATGTGATTTCAATTTCCATTAATTCATTCAAGTATGGTCATGATTCCATTTATATTGTTGAACCATGTTATAATATATGTGTTATGACTCACCCATGGTTTTGGAATTATTTTGTACTCAAGGTTCTAATTGATAAGACAAAATGATATTGGTATTATCATATAACCACTAAAAAACAATCCATGAATATAAACCCTGCCATGCAAGTGAACCCTATGGGTTCATCTCCTCCTTCTCTCCCACAAAGTCTCTAAGCTCTCCAATAAGCTCCTGCCAGTCCGAACTCCCCCCTCAAGAAAGGTAAGGGACAATCATGTCTTTTGAAAAAATTTTATATATAAACATCCAATGGGCTTACATCATCTTTGCATCACCTAAGATTCAGTAAATCAAGTATTTAGCAGTTATCATATTTTATCATATTGTACTATTCATAAAAAATTCTTGAATTTCAAAAAATACCAAAAATTGACCGTAAACATTTTTCGACATGTATAATTAAAAAATGAATTCCATTTTCGATAAGTAATTTTATAAATATTATTAATTTAATTTTTAATTAAAATAATACTTAATTCAAAAATTAACAGTTCTAATTATACAACTACTTCTTTATCACAAAAGAAAAATTAACCAAGATGTTATTATCTTCTAGCCTAAAGAAAATAATATAATAAAAAAATACACTATTCATTAGGGTCATATCACTATTCATTTTACTATTCAAAAGGTTATGTTACTATTAAAAAAATACAATTTGGATCCAATAGAATCTAAATAATATACTGAACACAATTTTAGATGATAGTTACTTGAAATTCAAAACATTGAGGTGAAAAAGTATTGTTTTAAAGGCTAGTTAAAAATATCTACTTAAAACAATGTTTTATACATTTCAATTCATTTTTTCAAAAAAACTGGGATGTTACATTTAGGCACATGTTCCCTAGAAATATTGACCTAGTGTGATCCTTTGTGGGATGTTACCTATGATTATGGAAGAGTTTGGTTGTCTTGGAATGTACTAATTTTGGTGTTGTAATGGCTTAGGAATGAAATATGATAAATGATTTACTTTTTTTTTATATATCTACCATGATATATGGATATGAAATTAACTAATTCATATTTAACTAATTTATTTTGTAAATATTTAAAAGGGGGTAATTAATCTTTTTATCGATGTTTTTTATTTAATAATGTTTTAATTACTTGATTAATTGAATGTTGAGCATGCTGAGATTGTTATATAATGTATTTTTATGGAACACATGTGTGAGACCATATTAATCAAATTATTTCACACCATATTTACCCCTTTGATAGTTAATATCAATTATTTTGTTTTTTAATGAATTGAATGGTATGACACCATAGTGAGGTGGTGATGTTTTCTATCAACACGGTTTGGTGTAGTTCTTAGTGAGATAGTGGGAGTTTTCCCATTCTATCACATAAAGCTGTTGGAGTATATGGTTTAGTTCTTTCATAATTTTTAGCTCAACTTTTTTTCTTTGATATTTTTTAAAAACTTCTGATTTGTATCACTTTTGTTGTACTCTATCTATTATGGAATATATTTTTATCGTCCATTTGTTCTATATTATATGTGTATATATGCCATGTTTTTTTAATTAAATCGCATGTTTTTTAATGAGTTAAAATTTTTTTTTTTGGTTTAACTCCATTATTTTGAAATAATGTGAGTGCCAAATTAGATCACAAGAGTTTTGGGGTTGTTCGAGGCCTGTACTGAGTCCGGAGACTAGGATTTTGGAAAATGATGTTTGGAAACATAGTTAGTTGAAAATATGTGACCCAGACATCATGGGTTGAGGAAACCGTGTTGGAAATTTTTTTAGGTAGCAAGAGGCCACAATATTTTTTGGAATAATTTCCACCAAGTCCGCACAACTGTGTGAGGGATCTTTAGTTTTATGTGGATGCATGATGTAGGGTTTTCACATGGTTTCTCAAACTATGTTCATGAACCATGTGAGATCCCCATTGAGAAAGAAAAGGGTTCATGGTTGGCACATAGTTTGACCATATGTGTGGTCAAACCGTGTGACCCTAAGTATTTTTTGCAAAAAAGAAGATTTCAGTTTCATTAGTTTATAAAATAAAGTATATTTTATTTATTCCTCTATAGGATATCCTCTTTACATTGGGATCTCCCTTTTGAATCAAATTCATAGGCTTTGTCTCCATTTTATCATATGATGTCCCATCCAAGGACCATTTATCATGTTTTATCTACATTTTTATGTTCTTCGTTCAACTTGTGTCATTATTAATTTGACTTGGTATCAAAAACATTGTTTGGGTTTAAGATAATATGCCAATGTATAAGGTTTTATAACATTTTTCTCTCTCAATCTGGATCAATCCATTGTTTTATACTAGACATTTATTCTTACATGTGTATATCATAGGTGGTTTATACCATTCCCTCATAGTTTAGTTATTTATATATCTAGTTGATGTTGTTCCACAAGACAAAATTTATGGCATTGAACCTAAAAGGAATTTAATGCCTTTATTAAATAATTGGAACATATTTAGGTTTCTCACTCATACCTTATAGATTTTTTAGAGGTCGTTACCTCAACCCAAACCACCCTTGGGGTTTTCCTTTGTATCTTAATTACATTTTACCACCCTATTGGGTGTGTGTGCGAGTGATAAAATTTTTATAGGGAGACTTTATAATTGATAATAATTTAATTGAATGTATATGAGAGATTTATTCCTCCTTTTCCATGTGATAACATGATGTGAGTTGATTTAGTTGATTTAGATGAATTTTTGGATATGAGTTGGATAAACTCATGGAATGTGAATTTTTGTAAATTGATGAATGAATTGATTATGAATTGATTATGGTAGTGGATTCAATGGATGGTATACCATGGATCGTGATTCGATAGTACCCATGGAAATTTATACTCAATGGATCATGATTATGGTAGTGGATGCCTTGGGCCAATTTATTCCTTAGATCCTAATTCTCTAGGATACAAATTGAATTGCCTCCCCTTGGGTCTAGAATTCTTGGAAATGCATTGTATGTGGTATTTTCAAATTATCCTTTGAATCCAACAATATAATTATAATGTAATCATCGAGATTCTCCATGGCCTCAATGTTGATTCCTTTGTCTATTAAACATTGGATATGACCCTTCATGGTATGACAATTTTGATTACATGAAATGGAGATTATGGATGTGATACACACATGTTTATATGACATGACCATGGTGGATTTTATAAAATTTAATTAATAGAGTATCCATGTAAACTTTTATACCCAACATTACAAAGCATAGTCCAATGTGAATTATTTTGGTTTCTTAATTATAGGGAATTTCCATTGTGGATTATTTATGTGTTATATATATTATTTTATCATAGTGTATTAGTTTATAGTTTAACCTTATTATGTGTACTTGATTATTATTCGTAGGATGAAAAATAACATGTAACATTTATAATATTTCCATTGGGAAATTTATTTTCACTTTTGTTAATCTTGGTATATTTTTCACACTACTTTACATTGTTATACACATATTGGAAATCTTATATACATCATTGGAAGTGTCCAACTACGTTTTATTTAATACCCCATTTGGGACACTTTTGGCTAACCATCTAGAATTAATTGATGAGTAGAGGGGCTAAGGACAGTGATCATTATATAATTCATTATCTTTTCATTTTTTTAAGATTAGGGGAGAAGATGAATGAGCTAGGATTGTAATGAAATATGTAGGGAGTTCCCTCTAAGTTATTTTTTATTCGAATACATTTAGTATAATTATTTCATTTATAATAATTTTACATCTTTGTTTAGACATTACGTGATCACCATATGTATTTGATATTTTCTTTTTCAATTTTTATACATTCCTATCTCAGATATGTATCTTATGTTGGGTTAATTTACTACTTATACAATTTACTGATATTATTATTTTTTCTGCATTGGACTCCGGCATGACGGAATAGTCTACAAAATAACACACCCAAGGCCCTCAATTCAAGTCGTCACCCTCTGGTATATGGGGTGGTTCACTTTTGGCCATGTTTCCCACTGGCTTGGGGAACCATTTAGTGGAATACATGTTAATATGTTATAAAGTAATATCATAGCCTTTTTCTCTTCTAGATTAATATTTTTCATAAAACAGAAATGATATTATGGTGCAATTGGAATTTTTTAATGATTTGTGCCTAGGAGTAGTTAACCCACAAATGGGAGAAATCCAAATTGTTTGGAATAGAAATTGATGTTTTTTTATTGTTATAGTTGATTTGATTCCACTGTTTAGTGATGCACTATAATTGTGATGTTTTCATTAATATGATTATGATTTGAATTTTACCACAACCTAATGATATGAGGGTAGTCCATCTGATGAATCGTTTTAGTAACTTATTAGAAATCAAATTCCATACATAATTCCATTCCTTATATGATGCAATTTATAACTTCTTGAATTTATTATTTTTAACTTTATTGATATATCTTTGATTTTATAGATGAAATGTGCTGAAATTTAGAAAATATGGTTTATAATTAGAGTGTATGTTGTATCCTAAAAAAAATTTATACTTAGGCTACAACAAAAACCATATGTAGTCAACTTTGGAATGTGGATTCATGGGCCAATGTTCACATTGACAAGATCATCTTATGGTTTGGATTACATGGATTTCATATTTGTGTTTATGATATGTATGGGATCTTGTGGATAATATGTGGTAAACCATTTGGTTCAGCCATTTAAAAATATTATGGTATAAATGTAGATTTGAATGAAATGGAATATGTGTGATAGATATCTTAAACTTGACCCTGTAGTAGACTGCGAAGGATGAAGTGTCTCTGCTAATTTTTACGGTAGTTCTTCTTACACTATCAAGGATATAAGTGTAGGAAGAGGGGTGTGGTTCATGTATAGGAAGGATTTAAACTATCATGTTCATTTATCTATCATTTCATTTATATTTATCTTTGAATAGTAATATGTTTGGAATTGAAGAGACATGCCACCACAATGACCTCTAGTCATCCACCAACAGGGTTCCCACAACCATGATCTGGAGGTTGTGGGCCCTGGGCTATGAGTATAACCTCTTATAGGGGCCGATGAAAAACTAGTTTTTATAATAGATATGGGTTCTGAGGCTTAATATTTTTTTGGGTTTTCTATACTATATGCATACTTTTCTGGGGACAACACATCATCCCTCCTCTATGGAAGATATAACATGTGTGTTCCGTAAGCATCTTCAGCCCATGTATTTTGGGGTTTGGAAATCCAAATGCTTCTAAGATGTTGTTTGAGACTAATTTTTCTTTCCTCAAGAATGTAATGAAAAAAAATGAGAGTAGGGTGAAGATTAAAACATATATGACTTAGGGAGAAGCGATGCACTGGTGGGAACTTTTGATTTAGGATGATACATTATGAGATATCATTTGGAAATATTTCAAATCTATGTTTTATGTTATATTTTTTCCTATGACCATGATAGCTGAAAGGGATAGTGTGTTCATGCAACTAGGGCAAGGTGAGATGACTATTATGGATTATTTAGTATTCCTTATTGACTTTCATTGTTTTTCACTAATGTAATTTACTAAGAACCTATCCATGGTGAGACACTTCGAGGAAGGTCTCAAGAATTTCTTTTGATAATAGGTCAATGTGTTTCATATTAATACTATCACTAATAATTTAAATAAAATTATGATTATAGATTGGAGACTATGGGAAGATTGTAGCATAATGCAGGGAAGATTAGCATCTTGACTCAGTATTTCTACTTCTAGTGAAAGGGAGAACCATTTTTAGGTTTATCATGAAGGGATAACTAGCTAGGTAGTCGGTTTTCATAGATCTGTCTTCTATCATTAGTTTCGAAGATGAGGAAATATGAGGAATTATTGTCATAGAGACCTAGTATAGTGTTGATCTTGTAGAAAGATGGTCCACATGTAGCATCTTGGTAGGACTTCTCCACCTGTAGTTGGTGGAAGGGGATCGTCTCTAACTGGAGGTTGAGGAGGGGTATTCATTGATCTATGTCTGGTAGGGAGTTAGGTCAGTATCAGTCATTTGGGATGAGGTTGTGGATATGGACAAGGTATCCATGCAGCAGTTATACCTAGACCATAGAGTGGTCCTACTCTAAGTAGTGAGCTTGTTTCACAGGGTTGCATTTCCGGATATATATCTTTATTACATAATACACCAAAGGAGTAGAGCACTAGGCTATCTACGGTTAGAAGTATAATGTTATTCTCATCAACACATGCGTATGCACGTTTTGATATAAGTGAATCTCATAGTTTCATTTTATTCCCTTTTGTGGATATCCTTATGAAAGTTTAGTTTTCTAATGGTGTTATGACATTGGATACTCCATTGGGGATTTCAATGGAGGTAATACACTAGTAGATGGAGTTTCCCCTTGATATTTTTCGGCATTAGATCATATGAAATATTTTTTCCTTATGATGACTAGGTTTTTCATCATAGTCAGGATAGAATGGCTATTTTACTACTACACACATGTTGATTTCAATCATCTTATGGTGATTTTCACATCACTAGAGGGATACGTTTTTTTTAAAGGGTGAATGGGATTTCCAAGATAGAAGAGCTATACCTGAGCATCTTGGACTGGGCAGGATAACGATCTTGATTTCTAGATTATATCAAGATGATCAAGGTGGATTTTAGGGAGACTTATCTCTTTTGGTTGATCATTTCAAGTGAATTTTCCAAGATATATTTCTTTGATTACCTTCTAATATAGAGGTGGATTTATTGATAGAGCTGGTGGCATGAGCTACACTGATACACATTTCTCCTTATAAGATATGTACAACAGATTTTTAGGAGATCAAGAGGTAGCTGTAGGAAATAGTGGGAAATGGGTTTATATGAACCGGTACTTGTCCATGGTATACATTTATACTTTTACCAAGAAATTAAGATAGTACCCTCCGGGTATATGTGGATTATTGGAAATATAGTCACTTGATGATTAAGAACTGATATCCCTGATCACAAATTGATGATATCTTTATCCAGATCTAAGGAGATTATTTTTTTTCAATTATTGGATTGTGGTTGGGTTATCACGAGGTTCATGTTCAACCTCCATACATAAATCATACAAAATATCATAATTTGTATGGTCTATATGAGTATCATGTTATTTCATTCAGTCTAACAACTCATCCAGTGGATTTCCTAGCATTAATGAATATCGTTTTGCCTCATTATTAGGATTTTTGTGGTGGTATTCTCGGGCTACATCATGGTGTATTAATTCAATCAATGTTACCATGAAAAAAATCATGATATTATTTTGGATATTCAATGAGAGAATTAATTATATGCTAAGCTCACAGAGTGACACTTTTGGATGGATTAGATTCACTTCCCAGTTCATATCATCTTAGAGACATTAGTATCAGTTAACCTATAGAAGGTGAGAGATATAGAATCCAAAGAGAATCCAAATAATGTTTTTGAATAAGAGATTATCTTGGAAAAAAATGGATACTATTATAATATCATTGATTATTTATCACTCTTATTATCACTTCTTATGTGATTTAATATAATTGTTATGATGTTTTTATGGTTAAATACCTATGAGACAACCATTTATGAGCTGAAAGTGAGACCAGATTATGTGCCAATCCAGATTTTACTATAGACAGGTAGAGGATACATTGTGTATTGAGATGGAAAAAGCGTCAGGCTAGGGTAATTCTTGATGTAGGAGGAGATAATCATGGAATATGGGACTCATAAACTAAGGACACATGATAGTGACTAGATAATTCAAGATATTGAGTTAGCCATTTTTGTGCATACCTTTTGTTGTTGGAGTCACTATTTTGTTGGATAGAATTTTATGGTGTAAATAGACAAAAAAACCTCAAATATATATTTACATAATGTTATATGAATATGAGGTAGTGAAGGTGGGTTGAGTACCTGCAATATTTCATCTTCAAGAATGAATATATGATTGGAGAGGGAAATATAGTTGATGATGCACTAATCCTAATGAATCAAATACAGGTAGTTTCTGAGTCCAGTAGTGAGTGGTATCTTATGTATTTGTTCTCTAGGATGCTCTAGGAGGATAAGGATAATCTCAAGTATAATTTTCATTCTTCTTTATTTGTGAATTCAACTCATATGGATAGAGTGAGGATAAGATATTTATCTAATGCTGAGGACCCAGTACTGTGGGAGAATTGGTAGGTGGGGAGTCACCTACAGATTAGAAAACAGCAATGTTTGAAATTCAATATTTCTATGATCACATTGGTGTTCCATAAGACATATTTTATGAGATAATGTGATACATTCATTTCTCATTTTTGGGATTGGTATTGTGTAATTTCAAAAATGTATTGGGATTTACCTGGGAATTATTAGTGATCAGTGATAAATCAAGGGGTATCTGGTTTTGTTATGAGGTTTTCCACATGTCACTAGGTTATGGAGAAATATTAGTGAGTACCTTGTTTTTTAAAGTAGTTACCTATTCTCGAGTGGAAATTGGATGATTTTTAAAGGATTTCATGATGGGGTTTCCGTGTTCATCTTAAGGTAGTGATGTAATTTGTGTTTTTTTGGATATGATCATGATGTTCTATCATTTCCATTAGATTAGGAAGACTTTATCAGTTGATGAGTTTGTGAGATTATGCATATTTGAGATAGTGTGACTCCACAGGGTTCCACATACCATGGTATCATGTTGGGACACCCAGTTTACATCTCTATTTTGGTAGAGTATGTAGAGTGAGTTTGGTATACATGTTCTATTAGCATTGAATACCACCCTCTGACTAATGGAATGTTAGAACACACGATTCTTGTGGTTGAGGGTATGATTAGAGAATACATAAAAGATTATGGGGTTTAATGGATGGGAATATAACCCTAGTTGAGTTCACTTACAAAAAACAGCTATCAAGAGACTATATAGATGGAACCTTATGTTTATTTTTATTGTAAATCATGAAAATCACCCTAGTTATAGTTAGAGATATGTGAGGTAGAATTTTTTGGATTACTTATTTTACAGGATGCTTTAGTGAAAGTCTACTTAATCAAAAAAAGATGGCTACTACACAGTCTCAATGGAAATCTTACATAAATTATCATTGATGTCCTCTATAGTTCAAGGCTAGGTATTGGGAACTTTTAAATATCACATTGAGGATGGGAAACAGATGTATTTTGAGATAGGGTAAGAATTTAACAAGATATTTTGGGCTATTTGATATTGTGTAGAGAGTCACGACAGTAAACTATTTTTTTCATTATCTTAGAGGTATTAAGTCATAGATGATGCCTTCCATGTGTATCAACTATACTATTATCACTTATACCCACATTGTACACTATAATGCGATGAGGTGGATATATAGCTCAATGAATACTTTGAGTATAATCCTATTGGTATTGTATATAGGACCATAGTGGCACTCTGAGGCTGGTCAGTCTCACTAATTTTGGTGCAATTGAGGAATGACTTTTTTCAGGGAGGGACATGGGAGTGGGAGGCTGATGTTTGTGCCCAGTGATCAGAGTTATTCTCATATGATTCCTTGACATCTATTGATGACAAATTAGAGGAGGAATTACACTAAGGGAGTAATATTTTGACAACATGGGTTTTCCTATTAGGAATGGATCTATTTTTTTCAAATTATGTCCTTGTCTTTTACGTATTGTGACTATCTAATCAGATCACAAGAGTATCTTGGGGCGGTCAAGGATTGAACATATCATATATCCCATCTTTTTGGAAAATGAAGTTGGGATAAACTATTTATAGAAATTTTTTGACCATGAATACACAGTTTTATGAAACTGTGTTTGGTGTACTGTAAAGCAGTAAGAGGTCACACGATTTAAGGATGTCATGAAATTGGGGTCACACGACCATGTGTCTGATCAATAGTTTTTATTATAACTTTGAATTAGGGTTTTTTCATAGTTCACTAGTTTGTTTATATGAACCATGTGAGGGTCCTTATTGATAGAGAGGTGGGTTCATGGTTGGAACACAACTTTTCCAACAGTGTGTCCAAATCATGTGACCCTTTATATTTGATGTAAAATGACATTTACAACATAATGATTTTGTATCATAAAATCCATTTCCATTCTTCCTATGTAGGATAGCCTCTTCATGTTAAGATCTCCCTTTAGAATCAAATTAATTGGCCTTTCTCCCATTTCATCATATATTGTATGATCCGGGGACTTTTGGTCTCATTGGATCCACAACAGTATGTTATTCGATCAAATTTTGTTGTAATTTTATTGTCTTAGAATCAATTGAGTTATTTCTGTTAATGCTAATATACCATATTTCCATGTTTTTTATCCTCTCTTTATTTTTCCCTCTATATAGACTAAATCTGAGCTCGATACTAGATGAGTTTTATACCACATATATACGGTTTTTGGTCTACACCTTTCCCTTAATGATTGATTTTTTGTATTCCAAGTTGAAATTGTAATGCATAAGATTCATATTGTTATTAACCATAAATGAATTCAATTTATTGATTAAATGAATTTTAACCTTTTTAGGTTTTCCAAAAATACGTTTGATATTTTTATAGGTTGTTAGGCTCATCCTAGGCCACCCATGGGGTGGGACGTTGTATCTTACGTACATTATACCACCCTATTGGGTGCGTGTGTGTGTGTTATTTCCTTATTATAGGGATCCTTGCAAATTAATGATAATTGAATGGAAAAATTATGAGAGTGTTTATTCCACATTTTCCATGTGATTATATGATTTGATTTTATTAAATTTATTCAATAGAATTTGTGGTAATGGGTAGGATGAAGTCATGGAATGTGAGTGGTGGTAAATTTATTAATGAATGAGATGATGAATTTATTACTATACTGGATACCTTGGTTGATATATCTTGGAATCTAATTCCACAGGACACTATGGAAATTTCTACTCCATGGGTATTGATTATGGTAGTGGATTCCATAGATATTTTTACACCAATGATCTTGATTCTATATGATGTAAAGGGAATTGTTACCCCGTGAATCCATATTTATTGGAATGGATTTGGAAATGGTTTTTTGACATGTTCATTGGACTATAAACAATTATCTACTAAGTTTCCATTGTGATTATCTTGGGACTCGACATTGAATACTTGGTCTTCAATACCATGGATACGACCGTTTGTGGCCAAGCACTTTTGATTACATGGATCTACAATTGTGTATGTGATACACACTTTTTTATATGGTGTGGACATTTTGGATGATATACAACTGATTATACATCATGGTCGTGGGAAATGTTATATGCTGGATTATCTAGATTAAGAAAATTTGTATCCTTTTGGTTTCTTGTTTACACAGAATGAACGTTGTGCTTTATTTATGAAAGACAATTTTCTCATTCTTAGAGTGTCTTTTTTTAAAGTAGACCCATGCTATGGGAACATGATTATTATTGACAGGCTAGATAACATCACATTAAATTTACCATCATTTCCTTGGGAACATAATTTATAATACAATTGAATATGTTATATAGTAAACACTAATATAACCTGATATACATATACTAGACCTGTTATAGAAACCATTGGGGGCGTCCTACTAAGTGTTATCAAACACCCTATTTAGGCCACCATTGAGTTCCCATATAGAATTCATGGATATAGGTAGGGAATGGAGAATGTTCCCATAGTATGATGCTTGATGTGTTTATTACCAAGGAGTAGGTGAGCATATTATTGAGTTAGGGTTGTGATTATCCATTGTTATAGTTCCTATGGGTTATCTTTTTGATACATTTATTATAATTGATGCATGTATACATGTTTTCTATGTTTTGTAGAGACATTACATGATCTTTATATGAATATGAGACGACCATTTTTATTATTTATATATTCGTTTTTGGATATTTATATTTTATTTGGTTGATTAACCATTTATTCTATTGATTAATATGATTTCTACCATTGAGTTACCCCGCAACAAATAGGTATAGTCTCCCCATAGACACACACTAGGCCCTCAATACTGGTTAGTAGCCTCTAGTGTATTGGGAGGTGAGCTTTAGGCCATGTGACCAACTAGAATAGGGAACCATTTAGTCTATCCACATTGGGGCATTACATTGTTACTTCAAGTTGGGTAAAATCATTGACTATATTTACTATTCGGTTCCCGTGTTCTAGTCACCAACCCATAGGGATTAGGAACACCCATACGGTATGTGGAGGATTGTATTGGGTACAATTTTTATAGGGTATTTTGGTTTGTTCATTACACATCACTTTGTTGATCTTGGTACCTATAGATGTAAAGATGAAATTACAAATCAAAATTGATTAGAATCAAATAGTTTGGTGGGTATGAATAATGTTTTTTTTGTAATGGAATGGTTGTTACATCCTAACAAGTATTGAAAATAGATTGGTAAAATAATAATAAGAAATTTGTATTTGGTGATTCAGCATCCCCAACCCTCTCAGCTAATACTCATTGTAGAACCACACTATATTTAATATAACTTACAATAAATGTATATAATATCTATTGAGTGATGTGTGACAATGATTTCATGGGAAGGAAGGTCAAAAATTGTAATATGGGTGGAAATGAAATGTCAAAATTTATTATTATAGTATTAAATATATAAAGGAGTTTTGAAATTATGAAAGATATAGGAAAAACATATATCTAATAAACTAAAAAATCTTCTCTCAATTTTTAATTGGTTATTTGAAATTGTTATGGGTATATATTTTCATTAAATTAATTTATTGATTTGGTAGAATAAACTTCTAAATCTAAATTATTTATTCTATTATTTAATACATTTCTAATCTTTTATAAATGATGTTTTTTAGGATCAATTCTTGGGAATTTGAAAAAAAATCATTTGTGATTATTTAATTGTCTTAAAAAAATTCATATTTACTTTCAATAATTTATTTAGACTATTTTGATAAAAAAAATTGTTTTTTTAGATTAGAAAGGTATATTTTCATCTTTTTAACTAATATACATTTATAAATTTAAAATGATATCGATTATGAACTATATTATTTGAAATTAATGATTATATTTACATTTACAGATGATTGTTGGCCTATTTGATGGAAATTTGTAATGATTATAAATCTAGATAAACTATTTATACATCATTTTCAATATAATTTTTCACTGTTTGATCAAGCATCTCATATTTGATATAGTATCAAATTATTTCAATTTTGAACAAGTTCTTTAAATGATTTTAGTAAAAACATCTTTTAGGGTTGGTTTTTATCTTCATGATCTGGGTAATGTTTGTTTATGTTTTGGAATTATTTTTTATGTTTCCCTCAAAGTATAAAAAACTATAAAATTTGAAGTGATAGAATATTATTTTCCACATTAATTCAATTATAATTCATTGATTATAACTTTCAATTCCGTGTTATATTTAGGGATTAATCACATTTTAAATATTATTTATAATCCTAGTAAAATATATGAATGTAAAATAATTCATGGATTTAATGGGGAAAAATATTTTTTGGTTTCTGTGCCTAACATATTAAACACGGACATTTTTATAGATATATTTAGATGCATCTATAAGATCACCCTTCATCGTAATGCATCATAATACCCAAACTTGTTCTTTGCATGTGACCTGCAATTAACACATGTAGTATACTATTATTCAATTTCCCAAGACCCTAGAAGATTGGACACCTACTAAATATATATTTTACTTAATTAAACACAACCATATAATTAAATTATTCATTAATTCATCATTTTACAACCTCGTCCTTGGATAAATCAGTATTTCTCAAGAATTAGTGCTACATTACCCTAATATCACATCCCTATATACCAGAGGCTTCCAAATAGTATTGGTGGTATAAGTTGTCACCATTGGGATACTATACGCTCATATTTCAGTAATAGACAAAATGAAAATACACAAACGATATACATTGAAATTATCAAAGAAAATATTGTCTAATTAACACAATTATATAATAAATATACCATGTAGAATCATACAAGAAACAATAATTGGACTCCATGTAGTTTGAAAACATATGAAAATAAATATTATAACCACAATACATAATAATCTATACTTCCAACCCTATTCCTCAGATTATCCAAATCAATAATACCTATTTATTTAATCTAGCATACTCCATATAAAATACTTTCTTGACATAGAAGATAAAATAAGGTCTTTATGTGGACCAAAGTTCTAGTATAGGTCTTGAGAAATTCATATCAGTTTCATCTAACCAAGTTCCCCTATTATATTTCATCATATATGTGTATTCAAAAAGACAAATAAAAATGATACATAAGCATGTCATACGTCATGTTCTCACTAAGCCCCATGACTCCAAACACCTCTGGAAATCATGTGATAAACAAGACACTATTACACTTGATCGTACATGCATTAAAATTGTTCTAGAATCTAGTCATTGTCTCATGATATCTGATCCATATATCTCTACTTACCTAAGGAATAATGGTTTGGAATCAACTAAACATATCCATTCCAAAATGTTACATGGTAATATAACGTGTCTAGGTCATAAACTCACTTTCTAAATCAAGGTGATCCCAACAAAACTTTTATTATAGGTGTGGTATTCCATATCAAAAAATACACCTTATCTTACAAATATGTTCTATCATCCATATCTCTCATAAAATAAAATCTCTATTAGGCCCTCACTATTGGATGTCTCACATCCTATCCACCATTCTCTCACTTAGAATAGGTCCACAACCTTACCACACCCCTCTAAAAATATATGTATCACATAAAATATTTAACAAATATCTTCTCAATTTTGGTTGACCCTTCCAATAATATCTCACTTTGGAAGATTATATATATCTTATATACTACCCACTCACATTGGTAAGGTTATTAAACATTATCCAGCACCCTCTAATGTAGAACAGGGTAAAAAACTAACCATTACCCTCTCACATAGTGCAGGGTCCAATTAAATTATCCCTCCCTACTCACTCAGGCTGATAGACATAACCAACACATTTATTAAACATAAATCAAAACCCAAATTTCGTCATACAATCCTATTGTCTTTCTATTAGTCTTCTAGTCTGGAATGTCTTATCCCATCACATTGAACATATCTTCTCATTTAATAAATATATGATGGTCCCCACCCCATTATTTTAATTCTAATTAGGGAATATACTCAAATACATTAGACCCATATTTATCCTTTTTTTCTGATATCAATCCATATCTAACCTCAAATGGAGTTCTGATAGACCATTAGCTCTATTTTAGTTTTACTTCATAAGGATAGAAAATATCCTCAACATATTCCCACACTAAAACCAGCAGTCAATTCTCATATCACATCATTATTATAATATATATGAACCCATAAATCAAAATAAATATGTATTTTTCAAACCCTATCGATCCACAAATAACCAATCCCTAATATGTAATTTGAAAAAACCCACTCCGCCCTAAATGGGTGTTACACATAACACACGAGGTATATGGCCCTTTAGTGAATCATTCCTAGGGAAATACTCCCATGCCTACCCAACTATGCCTAGAAACATAACCTTGTATAACCACAAAATTTCCCTCACCCCATGTCTGACTAAAGGTCCCTTTCCCTTTCTAAGAGCATTTCCTTCCCTTGGAGACACAAAAATTGTGTGATGAAAACCACTCTATGTTATAAAATGAACTTATTAAACCCCAAAGATTCTCAATTCCACCCACTCTCTATATATGGTGCACTTGGTCCCTAATAAACGTCCTAGACCCATAATATATTCATGAAGGGAAAAAATAATTCATAAAACAGGATATGGGCATGTATTATTGGTATCTCCAAACTGGATATGGATGTTGAACCCATAAATCTATACCAAATTCAACAATCCCATCGATGCTTTGTCTAAACTCAAACCGCCAATCGAGGTCCAATCTTAGGCCACACAACACACATAATTAACAATTACAAAATTTGAATTAATTATTTATATTAATCAAAAGATTCATAACCATGAGAAAATATATAGGGATTCTTTAATCACTGAAACATAACTTAAATTTACATGTTCAACTTTTCCTATTGTCATGCCTCCCCAAAAATGAATTCCCCGTCATCCTTGTTTAATTCCACTATGTACTGGTAGAATATATGGATATCTCGAGCCTAAATGATAAAAAATAATGGAATATTATATGGGAACCATAATATATATAGGAAGAGGACAAAAAACCAAATATTTCCCCTAAAATGAACAAAAAAATATACATGACCATGGGGGATCTAATTGAGGTAGAGTGAGGGAAGAGTAGTTTGACACAAAACTCTCAAATTCCCACATAGAACTACAAATTTAGTTAGAGGAAGTGCTAAAATGATTTTTCTATGATCATTTAAAGAAATCCCCAATAATTAGTCGTGATGTGCCTTATGTGGGTCACAATACAATGTTCCCCATAACCCTAGAAGGTTATTAATCAATTGAGGGTCATGTCATGACAACCAATAGTATATATAACAATCCTTAACATACCTATTTCATAGAGAATCCATCCATATGTAAGGGAAACAATGTTGGAGACCACCCCTTTACCCAGAATTGTAATCAGAAGACCCTTGTGGGTTGAGTCAAAATGCACTCATATATAGAACCACTGTTGATGCTCCAACCCTTTTTCAAAAGACCTCCCATGCCTCAGGGTGTGGTATAAATATACACGATCATTTTCATGGTGTGAAATGATCAACATAGAACAACTTTTTCTAACTATAGAAACAAAAATTTTGGGTCACCCCTACCCCCATCATTGACACTTCCCCAAGAGTTATAAATATAAACTATACCCTAATCTACCTCAAATAACATCCTCATTTGTTCCAATTCTTATATCCAAATGTGAGTCTCAAATTTTGAAGTGAATCTTTATCATGACCAAAAAATATAATCTCACTTCAATATGTAATGTCCATGAAATCTAAGATTAATTATAACTATGGTATCCAAGACCCCAAAATTTCAATGAAGACTATATTTTTTATTAATTTCTCCAAAAGACTCTTATTCATTTCCTCTTCCACCCAAATCAATTCACATGAAACTCCTCGATCCAAACACACATATCCTTCTATACAACATAAAATATCAACTAACTTGTAGTTACTATGTCTACCAATCCATTTCAATCTAATACAGTATCATATCGTGGCTTCTGTAAATGTTCAATGAATTAACATATCCATTGGTAAAATATTTAGATTATCCCCACTCTAACTCATATTACTAATCCAATAAATCCATTTTGTAATAATAACACAAGAAACTTAGTTATTCCATCACGTTTTTAGAAATAAAACAACAGAATGGATCCATGTATCTATAATAAAATTAACATCCCTGTCTAGATAGACCAATCATCTACTTAATACAAGGAGCTAGGTTTTTTATGAAATATAAAAATCCAAAAATCATAATATAAATCCCATATTGACTCCATAAAATCTCTAAAATAATACTAATACCATCTCACTAAATCTTGACTTTCAAAAAATTTATTATGCATCCAAACATTGCTTGTATCTACTCATTTCCATCTATAGTAAGCCATATTAAAAGTTACTCCCCTCATTCATACACATTTCAATGGATCAATAAATTGATGATAAGAAACAATAAAATGAAAAATTATGTTATTATTCTTAAAAAATTTAAATAATGAATAGTTACACATTAAACTAAAATTATTGATGATTTTTTTATTGAATACATTGAACTATCGATGTGGTAAAATAACAATGATTGATAAAAAAATTCTATTAATTTTCACATATTAAATTATTTTAATTACTTACTTTAATTAGAGGGGGATCCAATACATATAAAGGGGATTAATGGTATACATTGAGGATGATTATAGGTTCTATTAATTATTTTTTACTATGTTATAATTTTATTATCCATTTTTTAATTAATATCTTTTTTTTAATTATGTTTTTATTTCAATTTATTATATCTTGGTGGCCTCTCAAACCCCAATTCTTTTGAGGACTGACTGAAAATTTGGAATATTAATGGAAGATCCTGTTTTCTCTTATGGGTTCTTATTTTCAAACATTAATATTTAAATCTAATTATTTCCTATAAAATAATATTTTATGTGGAGCAGGGAATATAATTGAATATAACTTAAATTGTATCCCATCATTTGATTTTTTCTATTTTTATGTACCTCAAGCTATCCCTTCAATGATTAATCCAAAATATTATTTATATATATATATACACACACACATTGGCGATGAAATGGTACACAGTCATAGACATATGTTACTTATCACAAAAGGTTTAGTTTCATAAATTCTATTCATGAGTGAGATATATTTTGAGTGGTTATATAGGGGTGTGTTCGTGGGAAATTCACTTGGGAGAGGGATGCTCTAAACCACCTTATACAAATAATAGAGGGCTTCTGGTTATTCTTGGAGGTGTTGGACAAATCATTTAAATTTAAATTAATAGGTCTTTGCGGAGTAATGTTATATAAAATCTTCATTATAAAATAATATGTTTAAAAAACATGGAAATATTGATATAGTGAGAATCAACAATCCTTATCAATTTTACTACATTTCTATGGTAATATTTTTTTACTGGAATAATTTTCCTTCTTTTAATTTTCCAAACGACATTCAATATTATAATACTTTCATTACTAATAAAAAATCATAAAAATAATAACTGACAGAAAAGTAATATTAAGCCTATTTTTAAATTACCATGTTGAAAACCACTAGGTTTCATTTGAAGATAAAATATAAATGACATTTTTAATTTACATTATATTCTAAATTAGTGGTGGTCTCTTTAGATTAACACTGAAACGTTATAAATTCACCCAAATTTATGTGTAACCCTTATATTTGAGTTTTCAGTTATGTTAAGGGTTAATAATAGAGCTTAGCGACGGAGAATTTGTAGGGGTGGTAAGGACCAGGTTGGTTGTGTTGTTTCTAGTTTTGGATTATTAATTTTAATTTATACAATATATATGATTGACCTATAATGGGAAATCCTATGATTTGTGAGTAATATTTGACTTTCATGAGTTTAAATTTGACATATAAGAAGTTATATTTTTTATTATTTTCATTAACAATTATTCATATTATTATTTTATGAATTTTTTATTATTTACATGTTTAATATATATAGAAACCCAGCCTTTAACTACAATAAAATTATACCATTTAGAAGATAAAATAATAATATTATTACTCAATGAGGATCCAAAAGTTTAGTTTATTTAGAAAACTATGACCATACATAACATTTATGACATAAAACATAAACATTTATTTAATCCATTCTCGTTGAGCTTCTTATTGTCCCTTGAAAACTCCTTAGTACACATAATCACCTAAGGATATACATCAAAAATTGGTGATCTAAAAGAAAATTAATAGGATATATATGAACAATATAACAATTTTTTATAATAATTATAACATATTCAAAGGATCGTGAACATGAAAGGAAGCATTAATAAATGTCATTAAATGCGATAATTCATAAAAATTAAACATCATGTCTTAGTTGTCAAATTCCACACATTGTTGTGAACAATGATAGAATAATATTCACACATAATTTACCTTTAACTCATGAGATTCATCACTTTACCCAATTTATTGGAGAGCTATATAATTACAATCACACATGAAAAATCTTAACATTCAGATAATGCTATATAATTTCGGGTGCACCCATCACGTCATAACATTTACATTATCTTACATGCCATATAGAACATATGTGAAACATAATCGTAAAATTACCCAAGTAAATGAATCTGTTTTACATCATAAAGAATAAATTCCTAATTAATTGTATCTAAAAATAAAGCGCGGTTAACATTCCTAACCTATAACAATCAACGATTAGTGATGTAGAATCAATCTCTAAGAAGTAAAAAGAGGGTGTTTATTTGTAAGAAGCATTATTCTGGAAGAACATTGGATTTATAATAAAATAAATTAGAAAACATGTGCCTCCCAGAATAGGTAATATGAGTATGAATAAATCATTATTTAGGAATATCCATATTAAAAATGTGTTGAAAGATGGAAACCCCAAAGTATGCGAGTTGGGTTCGAGAATTTCCCCTTACTTTGTATTCGAATGTTTTCTTCACATTAATGTCCTGTATAAGAAAATTAAATTAATTAATTAATAATTATATAACTTTTTATGCATTAATAGGACTCATTACAGATTTATTATGTTCATTTTTGGGCTTTTGGATGAGTTATAGAGTTTAAATTCATTTTTTGGGAATGCTCATTTTTATAGTTCTCTTGAACGGTTTTCTTGTATTAGTAAATTGAAAAACAATTAAACCATGGATAAACATAAAGAAATTAAATAATATGTTATTTACAATTTTAAATAACTTGAAATTATCTTATATATAATATTTTTATATACCAGGTGAATGAATCAATATATAATAATTTAATGATGATTGTTTGGGTTAATTCTGACAGGTTTTCGACTACAACGAACTTGTTTTGTTTAATCATTTAGTAATATATACATAACATAAGTATAAAACATTATATAGAATATAATACATATAAAAGAATCTGATAAAACCATAAAAATGGTTTTATGACCAAATTTGATGGAGTTAATGGAAAATGAAAACATGTCATTCTTGAAGGTGATAAATTAACACCTCACGAACAACTTTTTCCATTATAAAATAAAAAGAATTTGAGAAGCGGTAGGATAATATATTATCCCATTAGTATAATAATATTATATTATGTATAATATATTTAGGTAACAAACCATGTGTATGTGTATAGGTGGAGGGATATTATGAAAATAACCTAAAATTGAAAGGAAATTAAATGCAAAGAGAGGGAAATTACATCTTGAATCCACCATAATGAACCTTGGATTTGAATTTTAATGAATCCAAAAGCTCTTGGATTTGGGGGAGAGGCTATGGATGATTTTTGCGAAGATTTTATACAATACATGAATCTTGAGAGGTTTTTGTAAATGAGGGTGTGATGGGTGGTATTTATAGGGGAGGGGATTGGGTTTTTCTAAATAATATATTCATTAATTTATATTTTTTACCAAATACCATTAATAGGGATGATTCTATGACCAAGAATTGTAATAAGGGTATGTGAATTAGAAAAAATTGGGATTACATCAACATTACATCATACATGATTCTATAATTAATGTAATTAGAATATTTTGTAAATTATAGTATTTCAATATTCATAAAAAATTCATGTATTTCAGAAAAACCCAAAACATTCATCCTAACCATTTTTCGATATGTAGAATGGAAAAATGATTTAAATTTTTCAAAAAATATATTATAAATATGATTAATTGAATTTCTACTTAAAATCACATTTTACATGAAAAATACATATTTTAAAAATAAAACCGATTTCATAATGGTTTTTAAATTTACATTAGGTCTTATAAAATAATATTTAAACTAGAGGAAAATGAAATGTTAATTTATGAAAAAAAATTATGAAAATAAATTTTCTTTTATGTTTATTAATTAATTATAATTATTTATTTATGTATTACAAAAATATCAATACTTTTACTACAGTTATATTTTCACATATAAGATGTCTACAATTTATTTAATCATTCTTGGGTAAGGTTAATATTCTTTTGGATGATTTACTATTCATATAAGAAATTTTACTATTCATAAGGGTTGGTTACAATTCATAAGTGTATGTTACTATTCATAAGTGTTGTTTACTATTCACTAAATATTATGTTTGTCCTATTGGACTCCAATCATCTTACTAATCGCAATCGTGTATGCCAGATTTTTGAAATTCAAAACAGATAAGTTGAAAATTTGTGTTTAAAGGTCACATAGTATTTAATATCATTATATGTCATTGTGTTTCCTAACATGAGTATACATTAAGTAATTATTATAATAAGGTATTTCCATTGATAAAACATTGGTTTGTTACATTCTTCCCCCTTTATGAAATTTTAATCTCGATATTTCGTTTTACACAAACTGATGAGTGTACTTCTCCTTCATCACCTGCTCTAGTTCCCATGTTTTTTCTTCAAACTCATGGTTCCTCCAATACACTTTTAAAAATTGGGTTTTATTTTTTTTCGAACCTTATCTCTCTAGTTGAGAATATTTACTGGTTACATCTCATAAGAGATATCATCTTCCAGCTACACCATCTAGGAGGTAGGTACATTAGAGGGATCTTGTATGTACTTCCTTAGGAGTGATATGTAAAGCACATTAGTAACCTGATCCATATTTTGTGGAATTTCAAACCTATAGTCCATATATCCTAAGCTGTTAAGGATCTGAAAGGGGAAAATGTACATTGGGATTAGCATACCTTTCTTTCAAAACTACATGAATCTCTCCCATGGTGATATTAAAAGGAAGACGTTATCTCCAACGTCGATCTCCAAGTCCCTTCAACGGTTAGAAGCACTACTCTTTTACCGACTCTGAGCAGCTTTGATGTGTTTCTAGATGAGATGAACCTTCTTTGTTATTACTTTCACAATATTAGGTCCATGTAGCTTTCTTTTCTAACTTCATCCCAACAGGTTTGAGTTCTACATTGCATTCCATATAGATCTTCACATGGAGCCATCAGAATACTCGAGTGGAAACTATTGTTGTATGATAACTCAACCAATGAGATATTTTGATCCCATCCACCTTTGAGTTCTTGATAGCAGGCTCATAGTATGTGTTCAAGTGCCTGAATATTTCTTTTATATTGTCCATCAGTTTGGGGGGGGGATAGGTCATGTTGAAATATAATTATGTACACAATGAATATTGAATATGCCTCCTAAATATATATGTGAACCTCAGATCACAATCAGGGACAATCAATAGTGGAACCCCATGCAGTCTCACCACTTCCTTTAAATTTATGTTTTCATGTTTTTCAAGTGAAATATATTACCGAATAGTGATAAAGTAAGCTATCTTGGTGAGGTGTTCAACCACAACCCGTATCACATTATTTCCCTTGGACGTCTTTGGGTGACCTATGAGAAATTTCATTGTGATATTTTACCAATTCCACATGGGAATCGGTAATGATTTCATAATCATTTTTTACTTATTTCTCTCTACTATAACTTACTGACATGTTATGCACCTTGAGATATAGTCTAAAATATTCTTGTTCATGTTATCCCACCTGAAGTGTTCTCGAAGATCTTTGTACATCATGGGGCTACAAGGTTGGATAGAGAATGTTGGGCTATATGCATTTTCCAATCGCTCCTTCTTTATCCTAGGTGATGATGGAACACAAATACAAATTCCAAACCAAATAAAACCATCATCATTGATATGGAACTATTGAATCTTACCTTCGTTTACTAAAATAACCTTCTTTTGTATCAATAGATCATCCCATTGTGCCTCCATAATCTTCTCTTGGGTAGATGGTTTCAAAATCATTTGGTCAGGGTAGGATGTATCCCCTCCCATTATGATTTCCAAATCCATCATTTTCATATCTATGAGGATAGGTTCTTTCCCAATATGTAACATAGATAGAGTTGTAGGCTCTTTTCTTCTTAGAGCATCAGCCACCTTGATTGCCTTTACATGATGATAGTGAATAGAGTAGTCATAGTCTTTCGTTATGTATAACCATCTACATTGATGAATTTTGAGCTCTTTTTGTGTGAATATATACTTAAGAATCTTGTTGTCGGTGTATATGTCACACTTTTCACCATAAAGGTAGTGCCTCAAGATTATAATTGCAAAAAAATCATCGTTTATTTCCTTAAATCAATCGTCGGGTATATCTTCTCATGGATCATCAACTTCCATGAGGTTAAGGATATCACATTATCATTTTGGATGAGTAAACTACCCAAACCTCTCATTGAAGCATCACTGTATATCCAAAAAGTTATTCTAATCTTTGTTAAGGTGAGGACAGGCGCAACAATCATCCTTCTATTTAACTCCTTAAATAATTACAAACATTTATCCATCCATACATACTTTACCCCTTTCCATGGTAACATATATATCATTCTAGAAAATCTTGATAAATTTCATGAAAAAATTTGGTAGTACCCAGCTAATCCATGAAAACTATGGATTTCTGTGAAATTAGAGGGTCTGGGAAATTCCTCAGTAGCCTTTTTTATGGGTTAATAAAAATTCCCTCACTGGTGATCACATCTCTCAAAACTGTGACTTGATTATTACAAAACTGACACTTTCGGAACTTGGCGTATTACTTCTCCTTTCTCAATGTCGCCAACACAAGTCTACGATGTTTTTCAAGTTACTCATATCTCATGGAGTAGATGATAATATCATCGATAAAAACTACACAAAATTAGACTAAGTAATGTCTACAGAATCTATTCATCAAATCTGTGATGAATCAATGGAATTAGCATATCCTAAGTGAATCACCAGAAACTCATAGTGACCATAACTTGTACAAAACGTAGTATTCTGAATATATTTCTTCTTCAAATTTAGCTGATGATATCTAGAAAGAAGATACACCTTTGAGAACTATTAAAATCCTCTTAACTGATTGGTGAAGTCATAAAACCTTGGAAGTGGATACTTGTATTTTTGGTGATGTTGTTTATTTCCCAATAATAGATACACAACTACATTGGTCCATCATTCTTCATCACAAAGAGAATTGGTTCACCCCATGGTGATGCACTAGGGAATATGAACCCTTTGTCCAAATTCCCTTACAGGTGCTTCTTTAACTCCCACAGTTCGATAGGAGCCATCCTATAGGGACACTTTGAGATAGGAGTAGATCTGGGTATGAGTTCTATGGATATATCTACCTCACAATCTGGGATAATTCTAGGCAACTATTTCAGAAATACGTCACCTTATTCACTCACGATGGGAATTTCCACTTGGTTGAATCTTTTATTTTACTCAACCAGTTGACCAAGGTATGCCTCTTCACATGGAATCAACACCCACACTGATGAAGGATTTTTCAAAGGAGATTCATGGTCTTCCTTACATATGTATATGAGCACTTGATGGTTTATAATATGGAAATAGGTTTCCTTTTATAGATATATGAAATGTTTATATTTATAATTTGAGCCAATTAATTCCCATTATAGCATCAAATTCCACTAAGGGATGTATTACAAGTTTTGTTGGAAGAATCTTCCCACATACGCCACCTGGAGAAGAGACAAACAATTGGGTTGAAATGATTTCACCACTTGGTGTTTTTAGATATATCACTACTTCATGGTTTCGAGGAACCGATTATATAGTTCTTTCAAACCTTCAAGATATAAAAGAATGCATAGTACAACAACCAAATAAGACATTTTCCACTTTTGATTGAATAGGAAGTGTACCTTATATGAATTCATTTTCTTGCAACACTTACGCTATAGTGATGGAATAATCCTTCCCTTGATCCTTTGTATTTGGTGGATCCTGATGTAGATTACCCTCATGGAGTCAAGGTTTAGTGCACTTTATATCACAGTTCCCTTTCTCCCTATAGTTGTAGCATCATACCATGGGTGGTGTTATCCTTTATTATACCACATTCATTTACCTCCTCATGTATTTTAGGAATTCAAGAGCGTGGTGGAATTCTTTCCCATAGTTGAAGCACTTTCCCATCCCTTTAAGGTAGTTCCCATGATGAATCTTCCCACATTTTTGGCATATGGGTGGTTGAGTCTTCTTCCATACATTATCATTAGATCCTCCAGGTTGAAACTCCATATTTTGTTCTTATCACGATAGCCATGGGACCATTTTCCAAACTCCATCTCCACTTTGAGGGAACACCATACAACTTCTTCTTAACTCCAAATGTCCCGAAATTCAATATAATATCGAAGGTGTGAATTTAATCCAATAAATAATATATAAATTTTTCAATCATTGTTGATAAAAAACCCAAATCATACCCTGCAATCCTTGTGAATTATCTTT
Source organism: Viscum album (assembly GCA_963277665.1). Classification (NCBI taxonomy): domain Eukaryota; kingdom Viridiplantae; phylum Streptophyta; class Magnoliopsida; order Santalales; family Viscaceae; genus Viscum; species Viscum album. The sequence continues at coordinate 261,186,681 of OY728120.1, forward strand.
GTAGGTCATGATAGATTCTACATCCATCTTCCTGAGCTCTATGAATTCTATCCCCATATTCGTAAAAAGAGTTCTTGGGAAATAATTTTTACAAAATGATCTTAAAGTATTCTCGTTCCATATCATCAATTTCATCAGCTAGCTTGGTTTTCTTAACCAAATCCCACAATTTTTTAGCCTTTCCATCTAGACAATAAATGGTCAAAGACACCTTATCTTTCTCAAGACAATGAATCACATAAAATATCTTCTCCAAGTAGTTGACCCACACTTCCGCAACTAGTGGATTAGAAGCAACACTAAATATCGATGTTCATTTCCACATAAAATGATCGATAGCGAGTTTCTCCCTCTTCGGTAAATGAGGACGTTCCCCATAATTTTGTTTATTGTTCATAACCTGAGATAGTTCGGTGATCATATCCAATATGTTTTTAACTCTTCCTCTCAATTAATTGGGGATGCCATTTGGGAAATCACTGTTTTGTCCCATGCATGAGTTGTTAGCCTGATTCCTCTTGGTTACCACCATTCTTAAAATAGAAATGGTTAAAAAAACATGAGTCAAAATGTCATGAATAAATAATTTAGTCCCTTTTGAATATATTACTAAAATTATATCTTATTGTATCCCTATTTTTATCAAATATTATTGTGTTCTTACTTATACTTGGTATCATACAGGAGTTTTCTCTAGGGTTCACTAATCCTAATTCCTAAATTAACTAAACCATGCCTCTAATACCAACTATAGTGACCCAACATTTTCTAACACTACTATTACATCATTTATATTATAAAACACATAATAATATTACAGAGTGAGGATAAAAGGGTTTAGTTTCACGGGAAAACCAGGGATATACATATCATTTACAACATAAAATGTAAACATTTATTTAATCCATTATTCTACAGCTTCTTATCATCCCTTAAAAACTCCATAGTACACATAATCACATGGGTATATACATCAAAAAGGGATAAGATAAAATCCCAGTAATATGATAAATATTAAAAATATAAAAATGGGTGAGAATAATAAAAACATAAGAAACGGATGTTGAACAAGAGAGGAAGCAATAATAAATGACCTAAAATGTGGCAATCCATTAAAATGAAACATCACGTCTTAGTGGTCAACTACCACACATAGTTTTGAACAATGATATAATAATGTTCACACATAATTTCCTTTTAACTCAAGAGATTTATCACTTTACCCAATGCATTGGGGTGCAGTATAATTCTCGGTGCACCCATCTTATCATAACATTCGTATTGAGCTATATAATTCTGGGTGCACCAATCACATCATAACACTTACATTATTAGGAATTACACATAGAATGTATATAAAACATACACATAAAAATATACCATGGAAAGAAATGGGATTCATATCATAAAGAATACACTCATAAACATTTTTATCCCAGAAAATATGGGATAACATTCTTGGCATAAAAAATCAGAAATGAGTGAAGTACACACAATCATTGAGAAGTAAAAAGTGGGTGTTTATTTGTAAAAATATTTATTTTGGATGAACATTGGGTTTTTTATAAAGTCAACTAGAAAATATTTATATCCCATAATAATTAATATAATGATGATGAAATGATTCTTATGTCATATCCATACTGAAAATGGTTTTAAAGAGGGAAAACCCAATCTATGAGAGTTGGGTTTGAGAATTTCCCATTACCTTTTATCCGCACACTTTCTTCACACTAATATCATTTATAACAAAATTATTTTCCTTAATTAATAATTATAGAAACTTTTATACATTATTAAGTTAATTAAGGTTTTATTATGTTCATTCATGGTCTTTTGGATGAGTTATAGAGTTTAAATTCATTGTTCGATAACATTAATTTTTTTAGTTTTCTAGAACAGTTCATTTAAAAAATGGATAACCATCAAAAATTATATATATATATATATGTTATTGATGATGTTACAGAACTTGAAATTATATAAAAAATAATTTTTTTATATACCCTAATAATGAATCATTAGATAAGAATTTAATTATGATCGTTTGGGTTAATTTAGGCAGTTATGATCGTTTGACTACAACGAACTTGTTTTGTTTAATCATATAGTAACATGTCCATAAGTTAGTTCCAAAACATTGAATATGATATAATACATATAAAATATTCTAGTTCAACCATAAAAATGGTTTCACAACCAAATCATAAGGCATTAAAGGGAAATGAAAACATTTCGTTCCTGAAGGTGAAAAATTACAACCTCACGAACAATGTTTTCCTTTCTATAATAAAAAGAAGAGAAGAGTGGTTAGGATGATATATTAAGCCATTAGTATCATAATATTATAGTATATTTATGATAATAGATTTACCATACCACGTGGATGAGGATAGGTGGGGAGAGATTAATATTGGAACTTGAAATTGAAATGAAATTAAATGAAGTGAAAGGGGAATTACCTCTAGAATCCTCATTAAGGCACCTTGGATTTGTATTTTAATGAGACCAGAAGCTCTTGTATGTGGGGATGGAATAGAGAAGATGTATGGTAAGAGTATAAAAAAGTCTTGAATCTTTATAGCTGTGAGGAAATGAGGGTGTGATGGGTGTTATTTATTGTGGAGGGGAGATGGGTTTTCTCAAAATTATATTCATTAATTTTTTATTTCTCCTTAAGTGATATAATAGTGATGATTCAATGACCAATAATATTAATAAGTAATTGTGAGTTTGAACCAATTGGTCTTACATCATAAGAACATCATACATGACATTATAATTATTGTATTTAAGATATTTTGTAAATTATAGTATTTCACTATTTATCGAAAATTAAAGTATTTTTGAAAAATCTCAAAAAATCACCCTATCCATTTTAAGATATATAGAAAAAAAATGAACTCCATTATTCAATGAAAAATCAAAATATGATTAATTTAATTTTTAATTTAAATCACAATTTACTTTAAAATTATAGATATTAAAATTAAAACTGATTTCATAATGCTTTCTAAAATTACATAAGGTCTTATAAAATTATATTAAAACTATAAGAAATAGAATTGTTATTTTATGAAAACATTTTGGGAACATAAATTTTGTCTTATTTTAATTAATTAAATAATTATAATTATTTATTTATGTCTTACAAAAATACCAATAGTATTACTATGGTCTTATATTCAATTATAAGATTCCTAAATATCATTTAATCATTCATGGTTATAGTTAATATTATTTTTGGACTATTTAATATTCATAATGGTCATATAAATATTAAAAAGGCTATTTTACTATTCATAAGGGTTGGGTAATATTCAGAAAAAAATATGTTTGTCCAATCAGACACAAAACATTTTACTAATCGCAGCCGTGTATGTCGGATTTTCAAAATTAAAAACAGAGAATTGTAAAATTTATGTTTAATGGTCACATGGTATTTAGTATCATTATATTTCATTGTGTTTCCTAAAGTGATTATACATTAAGGAATGATTATAAGAATTTATTTCCACTGACAAAACATTGGGTTGTTACATTATGAATGGATAATTATGATAGTGTGGGAATAGTCATATCATCATTATATGTCATATCAATATATGATATCCTTGAGTATATGGGTTGGTGTTCTTCTAGTGACATGGAGACTTAGATTAATTGTTATTTAACTAGATCATCCAGTGGGTTTTATAAATTTTATAAGTATCCTTTGTTTATTTTCATTATTATTATCAAAATAGTAGATGGAAATAGGATAAGTTGGAACCTTGTATGAATGATAATGAAAATTTATTCATTATATCTTATGAAATTCCATTTATTATATTCGTTTACATTGGATAATCAATTTACTTATTTGATTCCATGAAATTAAAACATTATTTCATTTAATATTATAAATATTGCAAACTTTAACCAAAATTTTGAATATTATTCATTTATTAATATTTTGGAATAAAATTATAGGATTAATACTCATTGATCATATGATTTTATTAAGGAAAATGATGTTATTAATAGAGAGATATTTTAAAAAAATTTGGATGAGTAAAATTAAAATTTAACTTACTATGTAAGATTAACTAGGATTTTTGGTACTCATTGTACGAATAAAATCACCCTTGACATACAATGTAACTGTGGACATAAAACATTTATGGCTACGTGAGTGTAATTTGGAAGAAACAGTGTCTATGTAATAATAATTTCCATGTTATTAATGATTCACTGAAGAAAATCCAAGTCATCATAGATATTTTGTACTTTGAAGATGAAAGTTTAAGCATAGAATACCCAAGAATATAATCTAGATAATTTTAGTGGTTATATATGATAGTAGTTTTTTATTATTAATAAAATTATCATGTAAGAATAATTGAGGTTTTAATAGCTTGTGTAAAATAAATATGGTATTTTATGAGAATAAACCGATCACTCATCTTGTTGTAAATGAGTAAAGACATAACAACATGATATTGAACTAAACATATTAAAATTTATATAATTTATATCTAGAGGTTTTACTAATTTAATATAATTTGAAATAAATTTTTGGAATTATTCAATATATACATAATTGGTTTTTATAGATTTTAATGATGTAGAGTAAGGAACAATTAGAGTGTTTTTGACTCAATAACCTTATAGGATTAAATGGAATAATTTTTTTCTATATTAAATGTTTGAATATCATGTATGTTTGTATTAATAGGAAAATATGTATCCTTAATGGTTAATTGAAACTGTAAATGAAAGAAATCTCGAATAATTTTATTACATGTGGTGTGATCATTGAATCTAAGGGGATAAAGATGCTATTTTAGAATATATATCCATTATTTTGACAGATCTATTTTAAATGTGTTTAAATGTTATTACTTTATTGTAATTTTATCTATCTTTTTTTCATAATGTTATACTAGTAACCATTCACACAGTGGCTACTGGCCCTATCACCCGTTCCAGATCCAAAGATTATGGGTGTTTTGAGCTGGCCCCTTTTACTTTGTCCTCCCCCGTTTGTGCCCGAAAGGGCCTCCCTTGATGACCCTGTTCTTATCTAGAATGCATGGGGCATAGGGGATCTAGCAAAACGTGCCTTTCTGGCTTCTGAGGCTAGGTGTTATCTTGTTCAAGTTGTTGTAATCTTGGAACCCAAGCATGTGTCCAGCAAAGGCATTTCTTTTATGAGGAAAATGGGCTTCACCAACTATTTTCAGGGTGGTGCTGAGAACCCCCACATTTGGATTGGCTAGAAAAGCCATGTTTCTGTTGAAATTTTGAGTCTCTCTTCTCAATGAATCAATGCCAAGATCACCACTTCAAATCAAGTTTTGATGTTCTCCTTTGTTTATGCGGCCACTGAGGTTTCCAAGAGGAGGGATCTCTGGCACTTCCTGGAAACTTGCAAAGCGGGTCTCTCCCCTGGTTCGTGGGTGGTGACTTCAATGTCATTGTGGACGTCTCTGAGAAAAAGGGGGGCGTTGGTTTTAACTTTAGTGGCATACTGGAGTTCATTGATTTCATGAGGAGCACGGGGCTCTTGGACCTGGGTTTCTCTGGGCCTATGTTCACCTGGTGCAATCACCGTAAGGATGCAGAACGCATTTGGTGTCGGCTGGACCTTTGCTTGTCCAACCTTCAGGGGTTGGACTTGTATCCAAAGACGTCAGTCTCTCATCTCCAGCGGGTGCTCTCTGATCATAGCCTTATTTTAATCAACATTAAGAGGGAGGAGGTTGCGCTGTCTTGCTTCTACTATTCATCTTCCGAGCATGGGGAAGATTCCTTTTTAGATGTTATCAGGACGTCGTGGACTAAATGTGATGATGCTAGATCGTGGGGTGGCCTGGTAAATCGTCTTAGACATCTTAGATTAGACATGCAATGTTGGGTGATCACGAGACTTGATGTTGCCCAAGGTATTGACAACCTCAGGGTGGAAGTCGACAGAATGGAAGATTCTCTTCAAAACGGTTGGGATGAGAATGTGTTTGTTGTTTTGTGTTATAAAAAGAACCTCTTGGCTGAGAGGCTTGTTTCTATGGAGAGGGACTTCAAACAAAGGTCTCGGGTCCGATGGATTAAGAAAGGGGATCGGAACAATGCTTTCTTCCATGCTTGCATTAATGAGAGGAAAAGTTCAAAGTTGAACCTGAGGTTGGACAACGGGGATTACACTTCCGACATGAACACTACAGGGAGGATCGCTCTGGACTACTTTGAGAAGATCTTGGCAGGGGAGCCTGTTTCTTCCTTCATGAGGGGGTTTCATGCTTCAGAGGACTTTTTCAACCTTATTCCCTCATCGGTTAGACAGGTGGACAATTCTACCCTTTCCTCCATTCCTTCGGCTGAGGAGATCCGGGTGGCTGTCAGAAACATGCCCCAAGATAGTTCTCCTGGTCCCGATGGATTCCCGGCCAGTTTCTTCAGCTTTGGCTGGGAGATTATTGGGAAGCTTATTGTGGAATCGGTCCACGACTTTTTTAGGGGTTACCAGCTCGTTAGGGGCATTTCCGCCACCAAACTGAATCTTATTCCAAAAAGCATGAACCCCACTCTTGTTAAACAGTACAGGAATATTTGTCTTTGCAACGTTGCTTATAAAATCCTTGTCTATGTCCTTGTTAGAAGGCTGGATAAGGTTCTCTTGCACCTTATCTCAATGGAGCAGCACAGCTTCATCAAGGGAAGGAACATTCAGGGAGCGGTTGGCATTGCTAATGAGTTGGTTCAGGACATTAACAGAAAATCGGTTGGTCATAATGTCATCGTCCAAGTCGATATGAACAAGGCGTATGACATGTTGGAGTGGAGCTTCATCATACGGGTCATGAGGAAATTTGGGTTCAATGATGTTTTTTGCGATATTTGATTCAGATTTTATTCTTCTCTATGGATTTCCATTGCTTTGATGGGAAAAACCATTGGTTTCTTCAAGACTGCCGGTGGTGTTCGCCAAGGGGACCCCTTGTCCCGGCTTCTTTTTGTTATCGCCCAGGATGAACTCTCAAGAAGCTTGAAGCATGGAATGGACACCGGTCTAATGCTTCCCTTCCGGGGAAGGAATAGTGTTACCATTTCTCATCTTATGTTTGCGGACGATATTCTGATTTTTATGAATGGCAGGAAGAGATCGTTGAAGTTTCTCATGGATTCCTTATCCTCCTACGACAGATGGAGTGGGCAGAGCCTCAACCCTGCTAAAATCCATTTCTTCACTTCTGACAAATGCCCAGCTTCATGGTTTAAGGAGTTTCAAAATATTCTGGGTTATTGTAGGTGGCCGTTTCCCATCTTATACCTTGGGGTTCCGATCTCCTGTGGTCGCGTCAAGAAGGTGCACTTCTCTGCGATCCTTGATCGTATCCTGGGCAGAATCTATAATTGGAAAAAATAAGCTTCTCTACTTTGGCGGATGGATTACGTTGATTAGCAGTGTCCTCACGTCCATTCCCATGCACGTTTTCTCGGTGATCTACCCTCATAAGGGTACGGTGGAGAGGATGGAAATTATTCTCAACTCCTTCCTATGGGACGCCAAAGAGGAGGGAAGGGGTCACTCGGCCTCCTGGAAAGGGCTGTCCAGAACAGTGGAGGCATGAGGTATTGGCCTCCGTGATATACAGGGTACACTTCAAAGTCTTCAGGCACGACTCGCTTGGGATATTATCATTGGGGATTCATTGTGGGCGAAATTCATCAAAGCACGTTACCCGGGGCTTGAAGCTCGAGGTCTCTACAGTTCCACGAGGCTGGAAAGGTGCATGTTTTCCCTCATTGACACGTTGTCAGGTCATGCGAGGTGGATCATCTGTGTTGGGATGATCAGCTTTTGGGATACCAATTGGTCAGGGGAGCCACTACGTTACCCCGACTGTCCTTCTCCGGATATCACCTTCAGTAGTGCATGTGAGGACTTTGACTTGATCAATGACTCTTTGAAAGCTAACCAGATGTCTGTGTTCGAGAATATTGTCATGAGTGAGGAACCCGATAGATGTTGCTTCTCCGCCTCTAGCTCAGGGAGGTTTACCTCACAATGTTTCAGGAATATCGTTCAGACAGGTAGCACCACAAATTCTTGGGCTCCAACACTCTGGTGCAAAGATATTCCCATTAGAATGAATTTCTTGCTCTGGAGAATCAGAAATAGAGCATTGCCTACAGAGGACAGCATCCAACTCCGGGGCGTGTCTTTGGCCTCTAGGTGCTTCTGTTTCACCATTCACACGTGCGAACCTGCGAAACACCTGTTCTTTCAAAGTTAGTGGGAACTTCATCTTTGGTCCCTGTTCACGTATAATCCATGCAGAGACGCTGGAGAGTTCTCATTACAGGATTATGTGGTGTGCTGGTTTTCTGGCGCGGGGTCTTCTGATCCGGAGCGGATGGTTAGAACGATCATCCTTGTGGCTCTGTGTTGGTTGCTTTGGTGGGCGCGCAACTAGGTTCTAAGAGGTGAAATTTGTTCGTTGCTGTTCCTCCAGACTAGCCTCACGTCCCTCATTTTTGAGCTCGCTTCTCAGATCAGAGGTGGGGCGATGTCTGCTGCGGTTAACAGCCTCCTTAATCGCCCCTGTCTTCTGAGAAAGGGGTCTGGTTACTGGTTTAAATGGCCCCCCCGGTTGTGGGTCTCATGCTTAACGTTGATGGTTCATGCATGAGATGGATGATGAGGGGGGGAGGCATGCTTCGGGATTCCTCCGGATCGGTTCTCATCGCCTTCAGTGCCTTTTATGGGCCTGGAAATTCTCTGAGCGCAGAAGTTCATGCTTTGGCGTCGGGGATTTTGGTGTGCAGAAGAAAGAAGTTGGCAGTGTCCGAAATCGAAACGGACTCAGATACCCTTGTGAAGATCATGAAAGGGACGTGTGGGGTTCTGGGGGAACTCGCGTATATTATCAGAAGGTGCAGATTGGAAACCACAAATGTGGAGCGTTTGTCTCACAGGTGGAGGGAGGCTAATTTCGCGGCGGACTCCCTTGCCCGCTTGGGGAGACCGGACGATCCTCTCATTCACTATAATTCTCCCCTCTCCCTCCCTTCCGAATGTGCTCCTTTGTGATGGGGGATGCTATCAGGATTCACCATTTCTGTCCCCCTTGAGGGGTCTTGTTTCCTTTGAGTTTTCTTTTTGAATAAAAAAAATGAACACCTACTAATAAGGATTTTTTATGGTTACGATCATGGAAATTCCTTGTCTGTGTGGATGGAAAATATCCCATTCCATATTATTGTAGGTCAAAATCCCAAAATAGGATGTTTATAAGAAATTTTAAGATATTTAATTAAAAATTCTTTGGGACTATAAAATATCATTCCATTCATATAATAAGGAGGATCAATCTAAATAGATTTTTTGGAAGTTGAAACTCACAATTATTTATATCCATATGTGAAAAGAACACAATTTTTGACCAATTAATTGATTTTAATTTAATATAAGAATTAAGAATTTAATAAACTATGATATCATAACATTTATAATCATACACATTTATTTTAAACTATCCACCATATTTATAATTAATTTATTTTTTATGACCTTTTGTTTTATAAAAATATCAAAATTCCCCTAAAAATAACTCCTTATAATTTTAAATTTTAAATTTAATTTTTGATATTATGATAACCATGAAATTGAACCCGTATCTAGGGACAATCTAATTTTAAATTATAATATATTTTAATAGAATGATTTAAATTATATTTTCACATAAATGATAACCTATTAAAAAAATTTAATTATATTTTTTCATAGGTTGTAAAATATTTACAACATAATAAGAAACCTATTAATTCTTGACATGATCTCATAGTGATGACCAAATCACTTTTTATCTGAAAATTCAGATTCCTATTTCCCTAGAGTGAGATATTTTAAGAAGTTTGTAAATATTCAACTTGAATTTAAATATTATACTTTGGTGAATCCAAGTAAAACTCAATGCTTCGAATCTATTTGTTTATTCCATGCTATAAAATAAGGACCTAACATTGAGATATATTTGTAATCTTCATTTCATTTAAAATAATTACTATATTTTTATATCCCATAATTCATAATAAATTTTCACTCAAAACAGAATATATTCAACTATTTATATTGTTTAATTAGTTTATAGGTGATGATATAAGTAAAAACATAAAGGGGTTCACCATGGTTTATTCCTCATTGAACCCAAGTGGAGTGGTTTATGAACAATTTTAGTAGATAACATTCCCATTAACTCTAGAAGGATTTTCCAAGGAGGGGATATATTATATAAAACCTATAAAATTTAGCAGTTTAGATGAACTTCAACTAATAGTTCTCCAAATATTCGTTCTAAAATCAAAAATCATAATCACACGTAAGTACATTAATATAAGTAAGAAATAAAAGGTGAAACATTATATGAGTATTATGAGACAATAAAAAATACTTTTTAATATGCTCACATAATATAATTGAGGAATACTAGTTTCTAGTATTCCAAAACCTTGGACTAAATGAATGTGATAAATAAGTACTATATGTGAACTCATTGTGAAGATTAAAAAAATACCACAACTTCTTGGAATTGTCGATAATTTTAAAAAATCATGTCAATGAGATAAGATTTATTGAATCAACTTTAATAAAATATAAATGTTAATAAATATACACTTATGTTTAGTAGAAATAGATTATAAAATTAATAGATCTATAAAAAATAATTATTTCATGTAAAAATAGTAATCTATAAACATTTGACTAATCATTGTGTTCATGTTCAAGATATTAAAATCTATGTTACTACTTTTAAAAATAGAGTATTTCTAAAGAAAAAGCATAAATAATGATGGATGTGAAATTCTAAAGTCCAATAATGATTTGGAAATCTATAAAAATATAATATAACACTATTACAATAACAATTTCATTAATATCCACGTTTTTAATATAGTTTAAAGAAATTATAAAACCAAAACTAATTACTATAACCATTCCATCAAAATAAATTCCAAGATAATACTTGAAACATTTTCAACCAAAAAATTCTAAACCAATGAGATCCAAAAAACGAAGAGATAATAAATGAGATAAAAGTTTTGATAAACTGGATATGGAGCCTTTTGTGGACTTTAGTGATGATAAATAAAACACAAAAAAACACCCAACTCACCCACATTCAAATCTCAGAAGCATTGTTAGAATGGTAACAACTAGAAGTGGATTAGTGTTCTAGTTTTCTATAAAACTTGATCTAGAATAATCAATCTCAATGAAGGTAATGTGTAATAATAAAATTATACAAATAATTATTAAGTTCTAGGAAAAAATACAAATCAATGAAATAAAAAGGGATATATCCCATATTCATTTTTATCTAGAATGGATTAATTAAAGGAGAACCATGATGTGGATATCTAAAAATAAACACATGACTCATTTAAAAATACTGAAAAAATATTACACTATTGGATGCTAAAAAATAGATAGAAATGTATAAAAAATTTCATATGGAATTAAAAACAAATAATATAATAGTTTTAGGGAATTAAAGAGTATATTTTATAAGTAATTTAAAATATATCAACAAATTGTAATTAAAAAAAACAAGATCAAGGGATAATATCAATTTCTTATACCATAAGAAAAATTTAATTCATTGATGCTTTATGTGAGCTTTATTAATAAGTTAATGTTTTTCATAAATCTATGTTTTTTTATTGTAGGATGGAGAATTAAATCAAATAAGGGTTTCTGTATAACTAGAAAAATTATCATCATATTTTCTTGAATGAGTGCTTGAGGATATTCTGGTTAGTTTTGATAAATTTATTTTGATAAATTAATTTTATGTGAACATCATATAGGATGAATGGATCATTAACTAGTCACCAATAATAATAGGCATACACTTCATAATGATAGCTATAACAATAATATATGTTTATTAATATACAAAAAATAATATTACATGATAATAACTTGCTCTTAATTTTTTTTTCTTTATAAAGACTCTCAAATGAAGAAAAATAAATTTTACTACACTAAAACTTATAAGATCATAATTATCATGGGGAAACATATTTGTTGAAATAAATATTGAGTCTATAAAATAATCATTAACTTGAATATTGTATAAAAAATAAAAAATATGAAAGAACTCTAAGACACTTGAGATATATGGATAAAAATAGGTGAAGTGGTAAACTGTAAATTATATTATATATTTTTTAATTGGTTTGAAAAAAAGATTAATTTTTGTAGAATAACGTAATGTGTCTAAGGTATGTGAACAAAAAAAAATTAATTCATTAATCTAGAAAAAAAACTATGAATTAATCCATTATATATAGATATTAAATATTTGATTCTATTTGATGAAGAAAATATTCTTGTAAAAATTTATATAAACCTATAAAATGTTCATGAAATTAAAATCTTCAACCTTTTGGGATAAAATGTAAGATCCATTGAATTGATATTAGGTTACATACTTTTAATCATTCCAAAATGTAAATTAGTGTAATTCTTCTTGAATCAGATGTAAATCATAGGATATATAAATAAATTGGACATAATCTAACAATAATATAGGTATTTTTTTTGAAAACATTGGAGTGTTTGGAAAAATTTAACCAATTTAAAACTCACATTATGTTATCCAAATTCACATATGACATATAAATTCAAGACTATTAATTATTGAATATATATAATATTAGTTGATCTCTGTGACAGCCCTAAATATCCAGAGTGTAAATTTATTAAAGGATACTTAATCAAATGATTGTAAAAGTTATATTCCTATACCAATAATTGATCATATTAATGAAATATTATAAATCAAGACATAATATAACTTTATTGAAGTATTTTAGGGAAATTAGAGTTTCCCATTATAACTGATAACCTAGATAGAACTATCATCACTTGTATTAATAGAACTATTTATTAAAATATAATTCCATTTGGATTATTAAATAATCATATTTGTATATTCTATGAATTTTTTAATTATTTCAGTGATGTAATTCCTCAATAAATTCACTATTTTTGGGATATAATTTTACAATTACTTAGTAAACATTGATAATGTGATAAACAAGTGTATTAAAAAGAAATTTTTTAGGAATTATGGAATCATCCATTAAAAGAATGAAAAATAAAATGTTATTATTTTTTTGATCCTGAAAAATATGATTTATTTTGATAAGTAAAAAATGTAAAATAGTTTTTCATTTTCTTACTGAACATTAATGAAATATGTTTGGTAATTTTTAGATCATGAAGGTTTATAACAAGAGATTAATAATTTATTTTAATACAATATTTATAATAAAATTTAAATTAATTAAGATGGATTTATAATTCATATATAATTATTCTTTTATTATTTTATTTAATGTGCATAATATCAAGCTGATTATATCCCCTATGATTCAGTCACCGACATGGAACAACCCATTTGGGTTAATATGATATGTCGTTAATAGTGTTATTGTGGTAGTTATTTCCTAATAGATTTATAAATTAAATTATATCATTTTTATGCCTTAAGAACCCTGGATTTTATCTGGAAAATTTACCACAACATAGAGATTGAGTTTTTAGAAATTATTATATTTTATATTAATTAAAATAATATTTACATAGAAGTAAAGAAACTAATTTCAATAATTATGTGAAAATTAGGAATATCATGAAAAAAGCTATCGAAAATCCAAGCCCTGTGAGATGGATTTTGTTATTAAACTAGTTAGAAAAGGAAATTATGGATAATAAGGGAATATATAATATAATAGAAACCACATGATAAAACTACATCACATTGTAAAGGTAAGGACATAAAACAAGTAGAAACTAAAATATTCACTACCAGTTGAATGCCAATATATTATTGAGAGATTGTTATCTTGGTATATGAATTTGGAAAATTCCATTCAAACATTTCTTATTGTGTTTCACTTAATCATTCATTAATTTTTTGTCCTTAAAATCATATCTTAATATTATATTTTAGTTTACCCATATATTTGGAAAATTTATTTTTATAAATAGATTAAGGGGATATTTACAAAAAAATTAAGTACAATTTGAACAAAATGACTATCACACTCTAGATTATTGAGAATATATTAGACTTCAAGGAACTTATAAAAGAGACATCCAATCTTGTTTTCATTAATTTTTTTTAAATAATAACATGTGTGTTCCCTGAAAAAAGTTAATTTTAACTCATTGGTGAATCTAAAAAAGACATGAAATTCATGGAACACCATTCATTATTTATGAAACCATTGATATTTAGGGGAGAAATTTTTTGTGACCCTTTATCTTTTCGTTAGGGTATTCATATATTTTCCATAATGTTAATTATGTTTCAAAATAGGGACAGGATAATGCTACAAAAACTAATGAATCATTGACTACATAGGAATTTTTTCATAACACCAATTAGATGTTTAGGATACCAATAAAACTAATCAGTGATCTATGAAATAATTTTCTCTACAAAGAATAGAATATTAATCAGAAATTATGGATTAAACACCAAGACATTAACACCTTATGTTAAATCCCTAAATGTAACATGTGGTATATATTTTGAGAATTATTTATGTTTTTATTTTATTAGTTTTTGGTTTAAAATTGGATGTTATTTGATGAAAATATAATGAAGCATAGTTTGATAATGGTTTAATAAACAATAACATTGAACCATAACAAGTGATTATAAACATCTTGTAGATAGTTTATATTTTGTGCAATTTTGGTTCGCTTTTGGATTCCACATGGCTTGATAATGGTTAGATTGACCATATATTCAAACTACAATTTAGTTTTTCTTATTCTAATTATATCTTCATAGATACTTCATGATTCGACTAATCATGCTGGAAAACTATATTATATTCATAAAAATATAATTTTTATTATTTTTGAATTGATTATAAATAATTTCTCTCTTCCTATATTTCTTAAAAACTATAGTTAAAAAATCCTACAATTATTCCATTTCTTATTTTCTTCAATATGGCGATTAATTATTGTTAAATATCTATCCTTTAAGGTATGTCCCGTGAGGCCACTCACTCTCAACATTATCACCCATATCCTTTCTTTTTTTGAATTAACATGGTCATTGTGACCAAGGGGTTTTTTGTTCAAAATTCGGCATTGGGGTTTCCAAATTATAGGGAGTATGTAAGACATTTAATTTCCCCCACACTTCTCTAATATTTAGAAAATATCTATTAATAGTAGATACAACTAATTATGGAAGGTGGATCTTTACAATATATCTTCATTTAAAAATATGGTTGATTTATTCATTGAAATATCCATTTATTTGATATAAAACCAATATTATTTAATGTAATTATAATTATATAAAAAAATTAGTTTGTGTAAAATTTGGTTTAACATATGGATTTTCCAATATTAAATGTATAATTATTTTCTAATTAAAAAATATTCCTCTTATGTGGTTTTATTGAATTCCGATAATTTATTTCATTGAAGTAACAAAATAATTTACATGGTTTTATTTCAATATTGATTATAGAGTTCATGAATTTTTTTTCAATGTTTTTACAATATTAATAGGTAGTCTAGTAGTGTAGTTCATTTATAATTTTGTTAGTTTTAAAAATAATATTTTTATGTTATCATTTCTTATATTATGTTATTATATTCGGATTAATGTGATTTTTTATAAAATATATTGAGTTAATAGATTACTAAATTCTTCTTTTGATAATTATAAGTGCACAATATGAAAATTTAAGGATACATCAAATGTGGGGTTATCACCCTTGATGTGAGATCTCCTTTTTGTTGTGATTTTTGTGAATATATGAAGATATATTTTTATATATTTCGGTTTATTATAATTATTAAAGTGGAATATATTTTTATTGGATAATTTGTGATGTGGAATGAGTCATGATTTTATTATTATAGTATTTTTTGGATATATATATATATAAATTTACTTGACTGATCAACTAAATTTTTTATGTCATGGTAAATATGAGGTAGTTTTATAGGAGTATGAGTGTTTTTTACTACACTAGTTGAGATTATAAACTATAAAGTGTTACCCCTAGTGCATGATCATTTCTCTAGATAGGAATTACTATAACATGGGGAGTCTATCTTGGAATAAATATATTGTAATTTTAGTTATGTTTATTAGAAATCCGTATGACTTTTGTTATTGAGTTATGTCTTAGAACCACCCTGTTGTTCCTTGAGTTTTATCTACATTGAATTTAATGTGATACTTTTGTGTTTCCAATATATATGAGCTTGTTATTTTTAGTTATTATGTTTCAAGCTATGTTATAGTAATGTTTAAATGATGATATTTAGATACTATCTAGTTTCTTATTATTTATTCATTTTTACTATAAATTCCTATTTTTTATTGTTAGTTGATATTTATACTAACTAAGGCCTCACTTCCTATTAATAAATGTATGTGTCACGGTTCGTGGTATTGATATTTAAAAATCATGGTTAAATAATTTTTTATATGTGTATTTTTTAAAGCTATTTCTAATATAGAAGTAATCATTTTTAAAAAGAATGGGATTTCCATTCAAATGAGGATCACCAACTTTAGAATCAATTTTTTATTCTATGCAATTTTCTAAATGTATATTATCTTATAAAGTCTCTATTGATAATTATAAAAAGATTATGTGGGTTTTTTGATGAAAAATAAAAACTGAGAGTATATTTTTGATTTCTTTCATAAAATAATAAAAATAAAACATTGATATATTGTAATTAAAAATCGATTTCATAGATATATAATTATTGTATTGTGAAATCCTATTAAGAACATTAAATCACATAATTGATACGTAATATATATGTTTATGTCTTATTTTTATCTTTTATTGATATAATAGAGTTCGTTAGATCATGTGAATGGCTTAGATGTTTGATCATATATGGATATGTTATCAATAAATGTGAATCTTTCCTTAAAATGGGTCTAGATTATGGTTTAAATTTACAATATTTTAGATATGTTTTTTGGAATATTTTGGAGGATTAGTTATTTTTTATTTATTACCACAAATTCTATGGTTTCATAATATTTTTTTCATTAGATGTTATACAGTATGATAATCATTGGACTCCAGATAGTATCATTTTTACATTACTCTATTATTATTTTTGAACCTTATACTATTGTTTTTGTCCCATTGTTGGTTATAAAAATATTTCAAAACATATTATTTTCTATAAATTATATATAAATAAATTAAATGTTCATATAAAACTTCTAGGTGATGGTTTTTCTTTTCTTCCTTCATAAAAATAATTCCCAAGTGGATTAATTTTTATACCTCTATAGTAATTGATATCCCACAAAAATTAAGAATGTTATTTGTAACTTATGAACAATGATTTTGGTAATTTTTTAGGTTATACTGGTTCAGTTCATTACTCCTTATCACAATCATATCAATAGGAAATATAATATATAAAATATTTAAATGAATTTGTTTTTTGGTAAAAAAGTGAAACTTAATAGAAAATACTAGAGGCAAAGGTTGGAATTAACTTTTTGATCCCACATAATAGATTATGAAATTGTAATTTCAATGGTAATGTATATGTTAATATATAGGAAATTTTAAAAAATTCCTATATAACTATATCATAGGACATACATGATAATTAATAAGATAAACAAGATATTTAAAGAAATATGTAACTATGGTAATTAGTAAATATGAGATATTTAGGAAATCTTAAGGGAGAATTTTACAATTTTACAATTTTGAATGAAATAACATTAATAACTAATGAAATTATGATTTAGAAAGTAAAATTTCATCTAGTTGTACACATTTTGGTCTATAATTCTAGGGTGAAGTTTTTTTAGGTATTCTATGTTCATAATGAGATGGTCCATTCATTATTTATATTGTTTTATACATGTGTAATGTAGAAATAACAAGTGGTTGAGAGGGGAATCCATTCATTATTAGTTCTATTATTTTTCAAAAATACTATGGTTTTCCTTTAGATGAAGCATTGGAGGGGTTCACACTCCTCAAAAAATTAAATAAATGATACAATACCTTATACTTCCCCTTTACCTTGATTATCACTGACCTAAAAGTTCAATCTATTGATCATGTGAAAAATTGTTTTATGGATAAAATTATGTATTTTTTTTATTTCAATGTTATCATTTTTTTAAAATTTTATGTTTATGAAACATGTGATGTTCACTTGAATACCCCTGATAATTTGAGGTCCTATAAATTAGTAAAAACGGAATTAATTATTGAAATTAAATTTAAATGAATATTAAAATGATCTAGATTATTAGTTCTAATCATTTTACATTCATGATAATAATAGTGATTATTGAATCCCTTTAAAGGATATATTATACAATTTTTATATCACATATATTAGAGACTTATAGATAATTTTTATATCTTCATTATATTAACCTCATTTCATGATATATCCATTCCGTGATTGAATAACCTCAATTAGAGGTAAAATATTTTTCAAATATTTTAATATTGTAAAATTATCTTAAAAATGATAGATAATATTTTTAAAAATATTTTTTATCAGAAATATCTAATTAGAATAAATTTGAAATCTAGAGTTTTTAATAACCCCCTAGAATCCATGAGTAAAAATTTTAGATAGTAATATAAATTTTTTAAAAATCCTTAACAACCTGTATTTAATGTAAATAACGTGATCATTTCTAAAATAAATTGTGAGAGATGAAACATTTTTTTAAGTATCCTACGGGAGGAAGTACCACTAGTGTGGGAATATGGAAGGATAAATATATATTATTGGTAAATGGGTGTCACTATACTATATTAAATTCATAATATTCCTCCATTTTAATAAAAAGAAAAAAAATATTTTCATAGATGATTATGATGTATTATAGAAATTTTTTTCAAAATAAGAATGAAAATATAGTTTTGGTTGAAAAAAAATTGAACTGTGAATCTAAATACAACCAAGAAGTGATGTAGGGTGAATCCTTATAAATAAGAACGATTTAGTGTACCTTTATTGAATATCCAACAAGAAAGGATTTATTTTTTTATAGAGGTAAAATTCATCATTATTTCATAGAATATTTATGTATAATCACTTTAAAACCATTCACCACAAAATATCTATTACAGTTTATCTGATTAATACAAGTCCTTAAATCTATTATTTGAGACCCTAAAAGGATATAAAACATATTATTTACCTTAAATAAGTTCAAATTTTGATAAAAAGTTCATAAAAATATTAAACTTATTAATGAGTTATGAATATGCCTACAAAGATTTTTTTAAAGTGGATTTGGATGATAATAGAAGTGGAAATGAATTGGATTTATAAAATAGAAAAAATGAATGATGAAAATGAATATGTCTTGTCAAGATATAATTAATATGTATTTGTAAATTATTACTCACTAAGGATTGTGTTTTTAATTTTACATGGGAAATACATTGATGTTCACTTTTTTAGAAGTAAAGGTGAATAAGTGTGGATGCAACGAAAAAGACAATAATTCATTATATTTTTTAATATTCAATTCATTTTATTACCTTAAATGTTCTAATCAATTGTTTTATTTAGTTTTTTTAGAATTAATGATTCATTTCATTTTATTTTTTTACTATTGATTAATTTAATTGTTTTAATAATATTGATTTATTAATATAGATTTAATAACGTAAATATCATATTTTTAATTTTCCTTTGAATTACTTATAGAGAGATGAAAATAAGTAGAGAGAATAAATTTTCTGATCTCTAGGTGAGTAAAATGGAAATATCACATGTTTTGAATGGTAAAAATAGGATTTATGAACATTATTATTGACACTTAATTTCATTAAAGAGTCTAAAAATGGCAAAGGGAGTCCCCTTAGAGAGAAACATTGAAAATAAATGAAGAAAATCAATATTTTCAAAGGCATGAGATTTGGATTGCCTTTGTCATACCAAAAGGGCATCGGTGCGCAACCTACTTGTTGGCCACAAAATGTCATGCAGCCTACTTGCATGCCCAAATTCCTTTCTCCCAATGTCCCGTATTTTCATATAAATAGACCCTTGGGTCCTCCATTTGAGACGGACAAATTACCTTGAAGCCTAATTGCTGCACTTGTCACCCTAGTGCTACGCCCAAGTCTTCCTGAACATTCAAAGAAAGTTCATCAACACCTTGAGCTAAGGATTTAAATGAGGATCATTGGACATATTTACTTTTGGTGTTTGAAAACCATACCACTTTCGCACCTAAAGTGACCAACCTACACAAATCAGAAAAACTTGTGCACCATCTATTCCTTGTATAGAAACATGAGCACCACACTTCTGGGATTACCTATGAATACTCTTGAAGTATTTATCCAAGTATCACCCTAGTAATACCATATAAGTTGTTCATCAATTAACTTAATAACATGTTACTAATGTCAACTTGCGTGCCCATAATTCTGCACCCTTATCTACTTAACCAACCCTTATTTATTCACTTACTCTCTTCATTTTACAATCCATTAATCCTACATCAAAGCCATTCATGGAAAGGATTCTTCTTCCATGGATCCCTTGTATGAAAGGGATTCTGTTGAGATCTCCCATAATATCTGTAACACCCCAAACTTCCACGGTACGTTTCCCTTTGAATAATGCAATGGCGTGCATTGTACGCAACTTTGAGATTCTAAAACACCACAACCAATAAATCTAGCCGTTATGAAATTTTATAAATTCTATATCTCAAAATGGACTTCATTTTTGGATTCAGAATATCGAAATTATCCTAGGGTGAAATTTTGGTACATTTCGGATAACTTTCATATTTTGATGAATACTGGAAATTAATAAATTTTAATTAAAAACAAATTTTTTAATCGAAATAATTAATGTTGATAAATTATTAATTTTAGTGGTTTTAAATTATATTTAGAATATATTTTTACCATTTAATTAAATGTTTTTCATTGGAAATAATTTCACAATTATACCAGACATAAACAAGTGCCAATCTTTTGATAGTTATTATCTCGTAAAAACACGCTTTTTTTTACAACGGGAATTAATTTTAAATTAATTTTTGCCACTTATGTGTATTGAATTTGAAAAAATGGATTCCATATTTGGAATCAGTATGTCCAATTTGTGTAAATAGGTAACTTTTATTTTTAGACATTTTGAATAATTACTTCGGTAAATATTTTATTTACCATGGTTAGAAGGTAAATCCGGTAAATAAGGGTTAAAAAATAATATTATAATAATACAAAATTACCCTAAAACGCGTCCTAACCTTATTGGTTGATACATGTCCGACCATGGGAATCTTTGGGTCAATTTTGGGACCCCATGGAGCCACATGTAAGTGATAGGGACATTTTATTTTAATTAAGTTAAAATGAATACAAAAATGACACAAGCATATATCATTTAGAAAATCAATTTTTTACATAGGGTTATATATGTTGGATTTTTGACTAAAAATATTCATTAGAAATCTAAAAAGGTTTACTAAATAATGGTATTTTATTTATAATTTTTAGATATTAAATATGTTAATTTATTTATGACACAATGATGATGCAGTAATTACCATAATAGAGCAAAAATAAAATAATTGATATTTTAAATACCTAATTAAATATAATTTGAGACTTTTAATGAATTACACTAATTTTATAGGTTAATATGACATGTTAGTAATGATTTAACTAACTTTTTTCGAAGTAATATTTCTGTTATGAGTTTTAAAAAAATCAACTATTGAATAGTGTCAAAATTGACATAAAAGAGTTTTTAAAACAAATATTATATTATTAATTGATATTAAATTTCTAAAAATCTAAGGTTCGTCCAAAAGACTTATATCATGATATTTGTATTATTAAAGGACCACTTTGGGGACTCTTGGATGTATATAGTATGTTTATTGACTATATAATATAAAAATACAAAGTGACATGGTAAATGTCAAACTAATTAACTAAGAGTTAAAACTAAAATACAAGGTTAATGTAATGACTCAAACCTGTCTAAATTATATTAGTTGAATTTTTTTCTACCTATCCCTACCTTATCCTTTGAATAGTCAACTTTGGAGCCATTAGAAAACGAATATGAATTTATTATAAATTAATATTTCTAGTTTTTCCAAAGGTGCCCTCACCCCTCTTATAAAAGGGCACTCCTCCTTCTCATTTATTCACACATTCAAAGCCTTTTGGATCGGCCAAACCCTACCCAAATAATATCTCAACATCCCTCAATACAACCTAGAGAAATTAGTTTGATCATAAAAGTCAACCTAAGGAGCCATTTTGATCAAATCAAAAGGAAGAACCCGAAGAAGATGTAATGTTTTCACCACCCCTTTTCAAGTTCCTTTCTTATTCCACTTCTTCTTTCTTTGTTATTACAATTATAAAATAATAACTCAAATATCTTATATATACTGTGATGTTATTATAAATATGGTGCAACCATATTCAGTATTCTATCCACCCTTTGAATAACATGTCACCAAACGTGCATACGTACGGCTTACCGTCTCCACGTCGTGGTGTAATTGTTATTCAATATATTATTATTTGGGTGGGTATAATAATGATGTGTAACTAATTTAAATAATAGATATAACATGATAATTATTCCTTATATATGATATACCATCCAATTATATATTATTTTAATATCAAAAGAATGATATTTTTGCTCGTGCGTACGTACGGACTACCATCTCCACGAACGCGATGAAATTCATTCTCCATAATATCCATTCAATTATAATTATCATTTGATTGTTTAAAAATAATTTTTTAGAAATTTTTATCATTTTGTATATTAATAAGATACAAAATATCCATGAAAAACATGGCTTACGTAACAAAACATATAAAAGAAAACGAGTAAGTTAACACCCAAAACGACGATCATTATAAGTTATTATTAACAAAGAAATGTTAAAAGATCATATATGATATAATATTAATGTATATGATTCATGAATAATTTAATAACAATTATTTCAACATTATACAGGAGGTTATCCTACCCCCCGCCGTGGAAATTTACAAGGTAAGGGGTTTCTTATCTCACTCATAATTTCGTGAGAATTCCATTGTTCACCACTTATTTATTGCATGTGGTGTATGTGTACTACCCATAATTGTATTCATTGTGTATTATAATTCAATTTATGGGTATTTACATCATAATTGTATGATCCTTCTTTCATGGGTGTATGTTTCAAAAGTTACTTAACTGATAAGGGAATTTGAAATTTCAATTTCCATTTATTTGGCTTTATGCAAACTTCATTGATTATTTGACTCCGAGATTATGTGTGGAATAACTATTCATTTTCTTATGTCATAATTTCCACTCCCCTTTTTTGTGGATAAACTTTTGATACACATAATCACTCAATTTATAATTTCTCAAGTCATCGATATGAATTTGATAAGAGTAATTTTAACTCATTCTCCATTTGTTGAGTTAAACATTCAATTCATTGGTGTTGTTTTTACAAGGTTATGTGTAAATATCCTTTTATTGTTTTACACTTAATATCCAATCATATTTAGTGTATTTATATTTGTCACACATAACTATTTCGTTGATTTATCCTTAACCTAAGGATACGACCTTTATGAGAGATTTCATATCAATTTAAATTCCATTGAGACTTCTTCGTTGTTATACACCAAATCACTTTTATGTGGTGTATATAATGTACTTTGACATAGTATATCATGAATCCCTTTATTCTCATGATATTACAATGTTTTGATTTCCTCAATTATTTTTATTCAATTGTCTCTCTTTTAGTTAGAATCTCTAACTAAAATACTTTTTTAAAATGTTTTAAAGACATATTCATCTAAATGTTTCTCATTAATGTCCATGTTTTAAAAATGTTTTTAAGGATTTAATTATATGGAAATTAAAGTTTTTAAATAAAAATTCCTTTTAAAAGTTTCAAAATGGTATGTGACACTTTGATTCAAAAATCTATTTTTAAATGGCTTCTTGAAAAATAGTGTGACTTTTAAATGATTTCAAGAAAAAGGGGGATATTTCTCTCAAATAGTTTTGATTATTATTTTCTTCTATGTCAAAATCCTTCATTATTCATGATTGAGGTTAATGTGATACAATACAATCTACCATATTGTATCGAATGAGTTATGATTTAATGTGGATGTGCTATTTTTATACCATTCAGGGTTTCTGGATAAAGTATTGACATTTCGTATGCTAGTTTTAATACAAATGTTTATGTTATGTTTAAAATTGTTCATATGAGGAATTCATTGGACTTAATAAGTGACGGGTGGAGACCGCTATAGCTCTTTGATGCATCGGTAGGTCTCATGAGACAAACTAGTGTCTTGGAACAAGGCCTTGGCAAAATCATATTTGTAGTCTTCGCACGAGGCCTTGGCTATGTGGTTATGATAGTCTAGAATTATGCATTCCATCATTATGAATGTGGTTATTGATATTTCATGTGATTGTTAGACTAGTAGAATATCCATGTGAATAAGTAAAATGGCACTATTTCATTTTATCTTTTCCATATTATTCTGAAATTCAAGTTTAAAAGACTTTTGTTTTAGTTATAAATTTCTTTAAGTGTTTATGCTTATCTATGAAAGATTATGCTATATTATTATCCTTACAGAGCATTTGAGCTCACCCCTTTCAGTGTTTTATTTTTCCCAGGATGAGAAGAAGTAATTTATGAATGACCTACAAGGATAGTATGAGGGGAAATGAAGACAAGATTTTGTTTTAGTTTTTTTTACCTTATGATGTAAAGTAAGACTTATGAATATATCTAGTGTTTCCAAGACTACTAAAATAATCGGTCCTTAGAGACATGATCCTTTGTGATAATTCAAATGTTATGTAATAATGCACCGACTATGGGTTTCTAGGGTCGGGGCGTTACAGTTGGTATTAGAGGAAGTTTAGTACAATCCTTGGAAGCTAGATAAAATCGGATTAGAGCATATAGACCTAATATGAACTTTGAGGATTAGTATAGAAGAACTTCCTAGAATTTTGGCATTATAGAGATTTTGTGAGTTTTCTGAGCAATACATCCATGTCTGGATACGAGCAGGTATAGGAAGCTCTGGCACAGATGTACCTAGGGGTAAAACCTGAAAATAGCGCTTTGAGCTAGACTCGAACGGGAACTGGTGCATGACAACGGGCCTTGCTGCACTCTTGGTTACGACACTCCCGGGGGATATGCTTAGGATAATTTACATTTTCTTTACAAACCAATTTGAAGTAATATATATATAATATGAGAGTAAATGACCTTGGTTAATCCTAATATGTTTCAAATTGATAATATGGTGACATGCTAATCTCTAAATGATTTTATGACTACTGTTACTCACACAATGCTTTCTGGTTTTAGTCAATGGCTAGATTCCAAGGAAGTCATAGTGACTTTGAGAATGATGTTCAAGGTGGGAACAGTGGTGGCAATGAGCAACAAAATGGAATGTTGATAGGCGTAAAAGAAATTGTCTTTATGCCAAATCAGTTTACCAAAAATATGATCAACAATATATGTATTAACCAATTATCGGACTCAACAAAGAAGAGAAATGTGATGAATGATAAGAGCTCTAGTAGTGGAGACCATGGAGAAAGAAATCCTCAATTTCCATCATGCAAGAAATTTTGAAGGAGACACCCAGGAAAGTGTCTCAATGGGACAAAGAAATGCTTTACGTGCGGGAAGGAAAGACATAAAGTGAAGAATTTATGAAGAAAGATGAAGATTACTATGGAAGAATATAAAAATGGTCCCAAGAATCCATTTTCAATCATTTGTCATAAATGTAGGGGACCTGGCCATTACCCACGTAAATTTCCTATTTTATAGGATATTTTCTTGGTCAGAGAAGAAGCTATGTGGAAATAAATGGTTGAATAAATGTTTAAAAATTATTAGTGATCCTTGTTAAAGGGTTTACTTTGGAATAATTTTCTCTTGTATTTGTAACCCTAACGTTTGCCATGTGAGAATGATATTTATGGAAGAATTATCTTTTCTCTCTTGGATATAGTTATAAATAACCATTTAGTTTTATATGATCATTGGGTTTGAGGCAATTACAAATTATTATAATTTGGGATGAAAATAAAAGGTATGAGATCACATTTGTGGTTATATTATGTTATGGTTATTTTGAGGAATTTATCTCATTTTGGTAATGTTATAAAATATAGTTCATGAAAAAGGACAACACGTAGACCGTGTGACAACCCGTCGCGTCGAACAAAGCTATGGGAATCGAACCCCCAACCAAAGTGTGATTGGGATTTATCACCTACCACTGGACTACGTGACGTCCCTAGTTAGTGTGACTATTATTTTTAGTTAAATGATTTTATTGATCAATAATAATTTGATTTGGGATCTTATGTCTTACCAAATGAATACCCATAGTATAGGAAAATGATTTGGTGGTTAATTGATAAATGTTATTTTGGAAGTTGTTCGCTTTGTTGATAACACTATATGCCAATGGAAAATAGAGTAGTATGGGATTTCATTTGAGGATTAATGGTGGATTTTTTTTCTATGTTTTTATTGTGGATTTATTTTGATTTGGGTTATTTATGGAAATGATTAGGTTAATTACTTTTAAGTATGTGACATTAAGAGTAATTAATGTCATTTGAAGATACAATTTAACATGGGAGACTACATAATCAAATTCTTTTATGTTTTGGGTTTCAATATTAGTTTGGATTATATTGAAGGATTTTAAGGAAAATTGATTATTGAATGGTATTTATTTAACATTGGGGTATTATTGGTTTAATTTTAGAAAT
The DNA here is from genome assembly GCA_963277665.1 of Viscum album. Taxonomy (NCBI): domain Eukaryota; kingdom Viridiplantae; phylum Streptophyta; class Magnoliopsida; order Santalales; family Viscaceae; genus Viscum; species Viscum album. The sequence goes on from OY728120.1 coordinate 261,213,580, forward strand.
TAAGATTAGTTTTTATTTCCCTCAAGGAATATCCTTTTGGGGGATCATTAGATCTTGTACTAACCATTTTGGTTTTGATTAATCCTTAAAGGCAATGTAAATATATAGTTTATCCTGCATGGATCATGTGATTCTATAGAAGTTTATTCTAGCTCTTCTAGTGTGACCAAGTCTTCTTGAATACTCATCATTTTAAAAAAATGAGTTAGTGGTGGAAATATATTAAAGAATGAAACTATACTTAAAAAGTATTTATATATATTTATATTCTTAGTCAATATCATAAATGAATTCCTCATCCTTATGTAAGGTCACTTAAAACAAAAAAATGTTATCCGTTTACATTTCCTATTAGGAGACTAATGATCGTTTTTTCCAACACAAGTTTGTAGTTTTCTTATTGTTAACTTTCTCCTGATCATTATTTCTATCCCTCTCCATCAGAACATGAAACATAGTTTATCATCCACATCCATGTTTTCCTACCTGGAATCTTAGTATGGGTTATCTTGGGTGACCTTTATACCTCCCTTCCTTTCTTTTAAAATGATAGTTTTATTGACTCTTTTTCTGATGTGGGACTTTCCATTATAATCGCAAGCCCAATTTAAAAAATTGCGAGGACACAATTTATTGAAGAAGGGGAGAATGTAACACCCCAAGCTTCCACGGTACGTTTCCCTTTGAATAATGCAATGTCGTGCATTGTACGCAACTTCGAGATTCTAACACAACACAACCAATCAATCTAGACATTATGAAATTTTATAAATTCTATCTCTCAAAATTGACTTCATTTTTGGATTAATAATATCGAAATCAGCCTAGGGTGAAATTTTGGAACATTTCGGATAACTTTCATATTTTGATGAATAGTGAAAATTACTAAATTTTAATTAAAAACAACTTTTTTAATAAAAATAATTAATATTGATAAATTATGAATTTGAGTGGTTTTAAAGCCTATATAGAATATATTTTTACCATTTAATTCAATTTTTTTCATTGGACATAATTTCACAATTAAACAAGACATAAACAAGTGTCAATCTTTTGATAGTTATTATCTCTTAAAAACACGCTTTTTGTTTTAACAACGGGAATTAATTTTAAATTAATTTCTTCCACTTCTGTGTATTGAATTTGGAAAAATGGAATCCATATTTGGAATCAGTATTTCCAAATTTTGTAAATAGGTAACTTTTATTTTTAGACATTTTGAATAATTACTTCGGTAAATATTTTATTTACCATGGTTAAAAGTTAAATCTGGTAAATAAGGGTTAACAAATAATATTATAATAAAAAAAATACCCTAAAACGTGTCTTAACCTTATTGGTTGATACATATCCGACCATTGGCATCTTTGGGTCGATTTTCGTACCCCATTGAGCCACTTGTAAGTGATAGGGACACTTTATTTTAATTAAGTTAAAATGAATACAAAAATGACTCAAGCATATATCTTTTAGAAAATAAATTTTTTACACAGGGTTATATATGTTGGATTTTCGACTACAAATATTCATTAGAAAGATAAAAAGATTTCCTACATAATTGTATTTTATTTTTAATTTTTAGAAATTAAATAATTTAATTTATTTATGACACAATGATGATGCAGTAATTACCATAATAGTGAAAAGTTATAATAATTGATATTATAAATACGCAAATAAATATAATTTGAGACTTTAAATGAATTACACTACTTTTCTAGGTTAATATGACATGTTAGTAATGATTTAACTAACATTGTTAGAAGTAATAATTCTGTTATGAGTTTTACAAAAATCAACTATTGAATAGTGTCAAAATTGACATAACATAGTTTTTAAAACAAATATAATATTATTAATGGATATTAAATTCCTAAAAATCTATGGTTCGGCCAAGAGACTTATATAATAATAGGTGTATCATTAATGGACCACTTGGGGGTCTCTTGGATGTATATAGTAAGTTTATTAACTATATAATATAAAAATACAAAGCGACATGGTAAATGTCAAACTAATTAACTAAGTGTTAAAAATAAAAGATAAGGTTAATATAATGAACCTAACCTGTCTAAATTATATTCGTTGAATTTTTTGCGACCTATCCCCACCTTAGCCGTTGAATAATCAACTTTTGAGCTATTAGAAACCAAATATGAATTTATTATAAATTAATATTTCTAGCTTTTCCAAAGGTTCCCCTCACCACTCTTATAAAAGGGCACTACTCCTTCTCATTTCTTCACACCTTCAAAGCCTTTTGGTTCGGCCAAACCCTACCACAATACTCTCTCAACTTCCCTAACTAAAACCTATAGGCCTTAGTTTGATAAGAAAGCAAACCTAAGGAGCCCTTTTGATCAAATCAAAATGAAGAACCCGAAGAAGATGTAATGTTTTCACCACCCCTTTCCAAGTTCCTTTCTTCTTTCACTTATTCTTTATTTGTTATTACAATTATAAAATCATAACTCCAACATCTTATATATACTTTGATGTTATTATAAATATGGTACAACCATATTCAGTATTCTATCCACCCTTTGAATAACATGTCACCATACGTGCGTACGTACGGCATACCGTCTCCACGTCGTGGTGTAATTGTTATTCAATATATTATTATTTGGGTGGGTATAATAATGATGTGTAACTCATTAAAATAATAAATATAACATGATAATTATTCTGTATATATGATATTCCATCCAATTATATATTAATTTAATATCAAAAGAATGATATTGTCACTCGTGCGTATGTACGGACTACCGTCTCCACGAACGCGATGAGATTCATTCTCCATCATATCAATTCAATTATAATTATCATTTGATGATTTAAAAATAATGTTTAAGAACTTTATATCATTTTGGATATGAATAATATACAAACTATACATGATAAACATGGATTACATAACAAAACATATAAAAGAAAACGAGTAAGTTATCACCCGAAACGACGATCATTCTAAGATATTATTAACAAAGAAATGTTAAAAGAGCATATATGATATCATATTAATATATATTATTCATGAATAATTTAATAACAATTATTTCAACATTATATAGGAGTTTTACCTACCCCCAACCAATGAAAAGTACAAGGTAAGGGGTTTTTATCTCACTCTTAATTTCATGATAATTCCATTGTTCACCACTTATTTATTGCATGTGGTGTATGTGTAATAACCATAATTGTATTCATTGTGTATTATACTTTAATTTATGGGTATTTAGATCATCATTGTATGATAATTATTTCATGGGTGTATGTTTCATAAGTTACCTAATTGATAAGGGAATTTGAAATTTCAATTTCCATTTATTCGGGTTTACGCAAGCTTCATTGATTATTTTTCTCCGAGATTATGTGTGGAATAACTATTCATTTTCTTATGTGATAATTTCCACTCCGTGTTTTTGTGGATATACCTCTGATACACATAATCACTCCATTGGTAATTTCTCAATTCATCTATATAAATTTGATAAGAGTAATTTTAACTCATTCTCCATTTGTTGAGTTAAACATTCAATTCATTGGTGTTGTTTTTACAAGATTATGTGTGAATATCCTTTGATTGTTTTACACTTAATATCCAATCATATTTAGTGTATTTATATTTGTCACACATAACTATGTCGTTGATTTATCCTTAACCTAAAGATACGACCTTTATGAGATATTTCATATCAATTTAAATTCCATTGAGACTTCTTCGTTGTTATACACAAAATCACTTTTATGTGGTGTATATAATGTTCTTTGACATAGTATATCATGAATAACTTTATTCTCATGATATTACAATGTTTTGATTACCTCAATTATTTTTATTCAGGTGTCTCTCTTTTGGTTAGAATCTCTAACTAAAATACTTTTTTAAATGTTTTAAATACTTATTCATCTAAATCTTGCTCATTAATGTCCATGTTTTAAAAATGTTTTTAAGGATTTATTTATCTGGACATTAATGTTTTCAAATAAAAATTCCTTTTAAAAGTTTCAATGTTGTATGGGACACTTTGATTCAAAAATATATTTTTAAATGGCTTCTTGACAAATAGTGTGACTTTTAAATGATTTCAAGAAAAGGGGGATATTTCTCTCAAATAGTTTTGATGATTATTTTCATCTATGTAAACATCCTTCATTATTCTTGATTGAGGTTAATGTGATACAATACAGTCATCCATATTGTATTGAATGAGTTATGTTTGACTGTGGATGTGCTATTATTATACCATTCATGGTTTGTGGTTAAAGTATTGACATTTCGTATGATAGTTTTAATACAAATGTCAATGTTATGTTTAAACCTGTTCATATGAGGAATGCATTGGACTTAATAAGTGACGGGTGGAGCCCGCTATAGCTCCTCTATGCATCGGTAGGTCTCATGAGACAAACTAGTGTCTTGGCACAAGGCCTTGGAAAAATCTTATTTGTAGTCTTGGCACGAGGCCTTGGCTATGTGGTTATGATAGTCTGGAATTATGCATTCTATCATTATTAAAGTGGTTATTGATATTTCATGTGATTGTTCGACTAGTATAATATCCATGTGAATAAGTAAATGGAATTATTTCATTTTATCTTTTCCTTATTATGCTGAAGATAATGTTTAAAAGACTTTTTTTAGTTATAAATTGCTTTAAGTGTTTATTCTTACCTATGAAAGCTTCTACTATATTGTTATACTTACTGATCATCTGAGCTCAGCCCTTTCAGTGTTTTATTTTTCCCAGGATGAGAAAAGTAATTTATGAATGACCTGCAAGGATAGTATTAGAGGATATGAAGACAAGATTTTGTTTTAGTTTTTTTACCTTATGATGTAATGTAAGACTTATGAATATATCTAGTGTTTCCAAGACTACTAAACTAATCGGCCTTTCGAGACTTGATCCTTTGTGATCATTACAATGTTATGTAATCATGAACCGACTCTGGGTATCTAGGTTTGGGGCATTACAATATCTCCCGACTTATCAAACCATTTGGAAAGGCACATCACCTTGTCTCCGATTTGGGTTTGTATTTCCATAGTGAGAGGTTTCCCACATTTGTTTTATTTGGTATTTAGGAAACAAGGAATTTATGTGGGTTTATATCTCCATAGTCACATGGACCATTCTCCTAATAACAGTGTTTGGATGTTCCAAGTTTGAAGTAGGGTTTGGGTCCTAACCTCTCCCTTATCAAAGACACGACCCAGAACCTCAGTTCTCTAGTAGGGACGGTATAGTTCACACTTGAATTTCCATTTATGCAAAGGAAAAGTCTACCTCCGTTACCTGGATCAATTTTAGGGTAATCATCCTGGCATAATCCCCTAGAATTTCATGAAAATGGAAGCATCATTGATCCTCCTTTCTTCTTTGGCAATGAAGATCAGAGGGGAGATGGGAACAATGAATTTTGTTACCCCTTCCCTCTCCTGTTGGGCATTGTAACCATGGGAAGCCCTCATGGTTTAAGACCCTAACATTCATCCCTTCCTCCTTACATTGGACCCTTTTCCAATGTACATATAACAGAGGGATGTCTCGTCACCTCTCCCTCTTCCATAGTCACCTCGCCCTTGTCCACTCTCGATGCCATAGGTGCACCCACTTCCATCAGTAGAACAGGATAAGTGTGAATGAATTTGTTGAATCTTTGACATTCTCTTATTTCTCACAGTGAGCATGACTCACGTGGTCTTAGATATTTCTCATGGTCACAACATTTTCACAATTGAATGAACTACAAGAACAATGATTCCCACCATAATTAGGATACGTAGGAAGCCTTCTTAGTGACTGATCTCACTGGATGTCCTCTTCAGAAATACAACCCTAATTCCCCTAATTTTAGAATCCTCCATAGGAATAATCCCCAAATTAAATCCTGAAATCTCTAAGGCATCATTTTCAAGAAGTAAGCCCAAACTCACTTATCTAAAAGGACTATACTCTCCTATTAGACTTATAGAACTACGTGAGATTTAATTCCCACCTATATGGGATATTTAAGAAGCCTCTTTATGGTTCAAACCCAATACCTTAAATCAGCCCTCTTCTCCTTGGGCCATATTCCCAATAGGGTCTGATCTTACATGTCAACCCATATCCTTTCCATGTTCCTTGGGCTACTCCAGCATAAGGCCCACACTATGTTTAAACTAAGTAACTTCTACTTATAAGTCCATACCACATGACATTAAACTGTTTGGCTAGTTCCTTATCACATGACCTTAAATGGTATGATGTTTCCCATTCAGTGGCACCAAACTATGTGAGTTCTGGTTCCTTTTACAAGGATACCTAGTTAGCCCATTTTATGGGCATGATCCCTAGATCAAACCAAACATTCGTCTCCATGGATGAAAATATATTCTAGAGTACCATACTGAGTGGATTAAATACATGTATCATCATATTGATGATTAAACGAATATTTATATTTTATATGAGATGATATAATTGATGGAAATCATCTAATACATACAGATATCTCCATTAATGAAGAACATCGAATACATACGGATGATTTTAAACTTTTCACGTGCTAAATAAGTGATTGAATTTTCCATGGGATAATTATGATATACTTGGTGTATTAATAAGGATTCATTAAAATATCTTAAATTATAATGAGAGTCCTAGAGAAGAATATAATTCCCCCCAAATGGGTGTGATGAGTCTGACCACCCATCCTCTCAACTAATGCACATTATTAAGTATCAGGATTTTCAATCTTAATGAATGACTGCCTTTGGAAAAAGGTCCCCTTAGGATAAAGAACCATTGGATGATTCTGGTTCCATATATAAATCCCATGGAAACCGGCTAAAAGGCGTGATTCTGAAAACTAGAATAAACGTTTCAATGAATTACAAAACTAAAATGGTGAACCTAACATGAATCCTTAACCTGTTTAATAATGTTACCCACATATTAGGTCCCTATCAATTGATAAAGGAAGGCCAGACACAGGAATCAATCATGCATGTATCAATTTAAAAAGATTTTTTTTAATGGATTTTGTTGTTGTTTCATGTTTTTCTCAAAATTCCCTTCACTAAAAAATGGATTTCTTGCAGACAACATTTGTGAACTTCCTAACCACTGTAAAAGATGGATCCCAATACATTGGAAGGATGTCATCACCAACCCATCTTATTCAATGCTATGTCTCTAAGGTGATGATAAAGGAATATCATTGGAATGGTACAATCTCAACTTTGAAAGCTACTCTCTAGTCCCTCAAGGTCAATAACAATCCTTGATCATCCATCCAACGATGACCAATAATCAAGAAGAAGATGGTTCCAACCACCATCTTTAACAGTTTTGAGTCATTATCCATGGAACACAACAATCAATTCCTCCCGTACTATAGGGAGCTGGATCAAGAGGCCACTCAAGGCTTTAATTCAATAATGAAGGAGTCCTTCTTGAGGACTCCCACCAGCAATCACCACTAGCAGAATCACTTGGTAGTGAACCCACGACATGATGGTGGTGTTGCCTTTGGACGTTTGGCCCAGGTCTCCCAGAACTGGGCACGCAAGACAAACAGTCGAGGACAACGTCTGGTCAACAAGAACCAATTTCTTACCTCTACCCATTATGAAAAAGCCCATCAACCTAACTTGACAGTAAACAACGAAATGGAACATTCAGATATCCATCCAAATTTTTTTGTCCAGCAGACTCATCTAGAAGCAACCCACCAATGCCACTAGATAAATCTAGTGGAGTGTCATGAATTGGAACATACACCTGCTGACAAGTTTTCATCCAGTCAATAGTCTCGTCTGACTAAATTTAAATAACCCCTCCAATATAATGTTGTGGCAAATGGAAATAGGAACTTACACCTATTTATAATCAACAATTCTTCCAGAAGTCTCCTCTGCCAGTATTTAAGGAAGTATTTCAACCATACCTGATAAGAAACATCTAGAATGCATATAAACCTGTCAATGTTCATCATGTCTACCAATATTTTCATTTGGAAGCATCCAGAGAAGTCATTCGGAAAGCTCCAACGATAAATTTGGGGCAGACCCAACTCTCTGCTCGCATACATGAGAACTATCAAAACCCATTGACAGGTAAATTAGGACAAGAGAAGGCACATGAAACTACTCCAGATATGAAATGGGCGTATATTCTTTTTTCTTATACTGAAGTCACCAAACATATAATATCAATGGTGAAAGGGAAAACACAAATTCCTACACATATTCTTGAATCATGCAAGGATATTATAACAACCACTTTAGCAGTACTGGGGAAACAAACACATAAATATGTCCCCACACATGGGATGACACATCAACATGCCATCTAGGAATAGATACACAGCACTCTTCTAGTCTAGGAGGGTCATGGGGAATACTCCACCATATCATATAGGCAACAAGATCAAGAATATACACACCTTCCAATTGAAGGTAATGGGTCCATTACTGTAACCAATCCAAGGTAGGCACATACACCTGCCCATGATAACCACTATTCCTAGAAAGTGGCCCCAAATAAGTATAAGAGTACATCTAATATAATGTCTCGCCACGCAGTTTTCAAAAATCAACAGTCAAGCTACTATTTGGATCCTCTTAATGTTGGAGTTCTTGAAGCCCTCAGACAATTATTTGTTGCAGCTCAAGATCATATCCTCTTATTAACAAATGATGGGAGTGGTAGTTGTAATTATGAAGTTCCTCATTGGAAAATTCATCTTGAAGGCTTTCTTCATAATAATTCGGTCAATCTGGAGTGCCTATCTCATGATGAGAGCCACAACAACCCTTAGTGTGGCCAAAAGACCAAGAAGAAAGAATATTTATCCCATTATGTAATCCACCATGGTGATCCTCCCCGTGATGGAATTCACAGTGAATGTTCTCTCAATAGTAGTATTTCGCATTTTCATGAAAAATCCATAATTGAAAATGTAGCGATAGTAAATCCCTCCTATATCAAGACACTTTAAAACAAAAGTCCAGTCATGTATGATACCTTTTCATTGACAGGTGAAACACTTTCTCAACCAGAAGACAACATAAGGGAACAATCATTCTCTGAACCTCCCATGGGTCATTTTTCTTCTAATATAGAGCACCCCCTTTGGTCAGACCAAGTGGTGAATCCTATAGTGAAAGACAATGAATATGTGTCAAACATGAGGAAATAGTTGGATAAGGGAGAAGTACCAGTCATGTTCTGGCCTTTGAAAAATTCCCAGTATAACTTTCCCCAATTGATTGTAGAATATTTCATTCATGATATCCGCCTTAAACTATATTAGAATATTCATTATTTTAAAACCAAATTATTACCATATGATGAATATAAACATCATGTAATGGTAATAGAAGGGTTTCAATGCAAAATTGACTGGGCATATCTCTCATTTTCCAAGCACTCAATAGTTGAAAAACAAAAGAGATTCTTTCAGTGTGCATGCCTCAATGTTCTAAAGAGGCTCTGCCAGTTAATTTATGATTCTTTTTATATTATATGTATTAGAGGATGGGGTGCACATGCAGCATTGCAATTCACTGCACTCCAAAAACAGCAATTTCTGCCAAATTTTTTATCATGAAATGTTATTTACCATGGTCGGCCACAATCAATAGATTTTGTATGTAATCGAATGTACACTCAAGAACGGGATTCAAACAGCTCTCCTCAGAGTTAGGCCCAATGAAAAGATGTTTTCTAGTTGATTTTACATCAAGCATCTAAGAATCTTGAGAAGGCGCCCCACTTAGAGTATTTCGTCTATCGTAGAATTAAAATTTCTGAAATAAAAAAGCAATCTTCCTAAATAGGTGATTTGAGTTGTTGTCAGATAATTCACCCAGCTAATTTCCAGGCCAAAATTTGAAAAATCAGAAGAGTAGTTGCACAAATTTCTGCCATAGTAGTTCATGAATCACCCAAGGTTGCTAGGCTGGGGGGGGGGGTTCTCATTTAATTAAACCTTCAAATTCATTAAACAAAGTTCAATGATTTGAAGAAGAAGAAGAAGAATAGGAATAGTCTTATCCTATAGGGCTAGTGGCATTTTCATATCTGTAATACCATCCTCAGTGGAAGCCAGTTTTCTCCCAATTAGGGAAGATTCCATAAAGAGAGCATACAAATGGACAATATGAGGATTCCCTTCAGGTTACTATCTTCCAAACAGTTCCTGATAATTCATCATATAATAGAACAAAGTATAATGTAAGATACATAGAGATATAGTCTTACAAAAATACTGACAAAATTTCATAGATTCATTATGCATATGTGAATTCCATTAACACCATGATAGAAGATCCTCTAGAAAATGAGTGCAATTCAGGGGAATCAGAAGATGTAGTTTTTTCCATAATATGGTACATGCTAATTTAAAGGAAGAAGGTGTGCATACTTTAAATTAGAGGATTATCTAGAATCAAGGTATTCCTTCAAATAACTAAGTCCCACCCCTCTTAAAGGCATCTAACAAGGGAAAAGAAAATGTTTGATTGAAACTCACTTTTCCACTGGATAAGGTCAATCTTTTTATCATGAAGAAATATTTTCATGATAATAAGATGAAATGAAGGCGTTCAAAAGACTCCATATAGAGTTACTTCGAAGCATCATTTCTGCTAGATGAACTCCTCGGGTAGGTCCTAGATTTGAAAATCCTGTATGAGCTCCTCAACAAAGATAACTTGTAGTAACTAAAGATGCGAATATTGAATTACCTCCACTGGGTACACAATCAAGACAGGATCAAACATATCATGATAGGCATGTTCCTATGGGTTATCCATGGAAAATATCATCACCACCATCAGTGGTTTTGCAGATCATTGCACCAGCTCAAGCTCCTATTGCAATACCTGCACAAGTTCCAGCTCATCCAGATATTCCCCAAAATCATATGAATACAATTGGGGAATTAATGACTCGATTGAAATCTCTAGAAGAACTAAATTACCCAGTTTATCCAGAAAAGACCGCCTACCCTAAATGGGTGAATGAAATTCATCCCCCACAAAAAATTTTTAAATACCACATTCCTAATATTTAATGGTTCAGGAGATCCAGAACAACACTTAACACATTTTTTTCTCATTGTGATCCCCTGATGGGAACTCCTCAAAATAAGAATCAATAAAGCTTATGTGTTTTTTTGTAGTCATTATAGGGACTAGCTTTTTTCTGGTATACATGTTTACAATCTTAATAAATTATTGGATGGGAAGATCTTTATCAAAAATTCATTCTTCAATTTAGCTCAACGTTAACAAATATGACCATTTTTTATATTACCAATTTTTAAAAAAGGGAGAATGGAAGTGTTTTAGATTTAATTGTGTGACATAATGGATTAACATATTCCTTATGTCTATAACTCTATCAAGAATAATTTCTGCCAATTTGTTTGTAAAATTTACGTGATGAGTTACACATAACATTGATCCACATGAAATAAATAGGAGGGTTTCGATACAATAATTCAATCGCTCAATGAATTTAAGACTCTAATATATATTAAATAAGGATAAAACATGTGTAATTCAATCTTGTCTTGGGAGGAGGATAGGAAAGGTAGAAGCTTCTAATGTTACACTCAAGAAGGCAAATGTATCTGCTTCTACATCAAGACCTTCATCATACTGAAGGGCTCCACCTCATGAGCATAAGAAGGAAAGACCGCCTCATCAAGATGATCAAAGAGACAAAGACAAAAACAGTTTGATGAATTAATGAAAAAAGTTTATTCTTTCTGGAATGAACAAGTTCCTGGTTAATTCTTCTTAGCTCCAAAGAACAATTTGGTTTCGTTTCCAAGGCCGAAGAAACCAACTAAATAAAGATATGAGGATCTTCTGAATTATTGTCCCTTTCACCGGATGTTTGGGCATCTGATCCATGAATGTTTTGTATTCACGGAACTCATTCAAAATATGGTAGATTTTAAAGAAGGGAAACTGAAAAGTTTTTCACCTCAAGTAGCATCTATTTCCGCTGCTGATTCATAGGAGGAAGGTGAATGGTAGGAAGTTAAAATAAAAAATGTGCCAAAATATGATGATTGGATGATTATTAAAACAATAAACAATACTGATGCCATTTTATTAACACAGTTGAAACATCCTATTTTGTCTTCTGCCACTCCTGCCATAACAAAACCACCTTCATCAAAAGCTCATTCCTCAAAGAATTGAAGTGATCAAAAGGAAAATGAGTATTCAGAAGAAGAAAATCTCATGTAAAGGACAATGTTTTCCTTGACCATGGTAGATTTAATGCCATCTGTTTTAAAATCACGAGCACTACCCCACCAAACGTCACAATTAGAATTAACCTATCCGGAAGAATCTTTATCAGATAAAGAATTGATTTTGGGTTCTATCAGCATTATCAATTTAACAGATCCATATTCCAATGGTGAATCGGATTTTACTGAGATGGAATTACTCATACCTAATTGGGGGATGAGAGTAAGTGTTCAGGGTCAATGATACAGGGGAAGATGTTGGAATTTTAGAAACCACCATTTTAACTCTACCCATACTCGAACCATATATACAACAGAAACTAGTGGAAGATCCCTTCTGTAGGATCTCCACGAACAGGGAGTTTATTACATGAAAAACATTTTATGTTTCGACACAATTATTTTGGAGGATAGATTAGAAGTCACACCATCTTCCTCTCAGTAAGTGAATAGACCTAGTCAGTCTAATCTACAAAAGCCAAGATTATTTCCATCTTCTTCTCCGACACAGGGTATGTCTACATCATAAGCATCAACTTTCAAAACAACTTCAAAATAGCATTTTCATGTTAAAAAACACATAACATTGGACCAAAATCATGATGTATTGAAATTTTTTTCCCAATTACCGGCCATGTTGTCAATTATGGATGCTTCGAATCTATCAAAAGATCGTCAAGAAGCACTAATTGATGCTTTGTCAAGTCCTCAAGAGTTTTAAATCAATGTTGTCACTGTTAAGGTTTATAATATTGAGAATGATCCAACATAATGTCATGCAGTAATATCTTTTATAGATTAAGATGAAGATGATGTTGTAAATGGACAAATTAGACTCTTGTATTTGTCTGGATATAAAAATGATGTAGACATCTAACAAGCCTTCATTAATAATGGCTCTAGAGTCAACCTCATTCTTGTTCGTACACTTATTTGATTTGGCCTAACTGAATATGAATTATCTCCTTCGATATTAATGTAACAAGGATATGAAAATAATGAACAAGAACATTTGGGTGAGATTACACAAAGAACTCAATTTGGAGATCTTGTGTCTAATTCAGATTTCATGGTTGTTTATTAGAAAAAACCTTTAATATCCTCTTTGGATGGCCTTGGTTGTATCATAATGAATCCATAACTTCATCATACCACCAATGTATTAACTACTATTTTGATGGTCAAATCGGGACATTGTATGGTGATAAGGCTCCTTTCAAAACATGTTAATATCAATACATTGATGAATAGTTATATCACAAAGAAGGAATGAAGTCCATGACAAAATAAATAACTATAGTTAATGCTATGAATGGACTGGAAAAGATCCCAGCTAATCCATTCATGCCTTGGAGTGCATATTATGCACTACCCATCAATCAAACTGAAAGGGTAAAACCAATTCCAAGCACTCTTCCAATAACATCAATAATGTCAATTCTGGAAAATATGCTTGACATCATGAGAGAGATTAGTTATTCACCAAGTTGTGATGGAAGCCTAAATAGAGATGTTTTCATTTCATCTATTAAACAAAAACAAGCCTCTACTTCATCAATTAGAGTAGAAGAAATTGTAGATTTTCTAGAGAAAGACAATGATTTTGATTCTCAATCCACCAAATTCTCTTTATTACTACAAGAAACCCTTCGTCATCAGTAGGGTCAGATATAGTGGCCTCTTCTTTAGGATGTTCAAATACTGACTCCCCAACTAACTCTAGGAGTTTGGCCTTTTCATCTACCATGCAAGTGAAAAAAAGAGGTAACACCCAATTAAGAAGAAGAGGAAGATATTGGGAATGATCCTCCAACATTTGAAGAAGGTTTCTCTACCACCGTGGATGAACTCAGAGAAATAAATCTCGGTACAGAAGAAGATACACCCCCACTCTAATTAGTTCATCTGGGACCATTAAAGGGAAATAATTTTATACATAATTACTAAAGAAACTTCCAGATATATTTTCTTAAAATTATACATAAATTCTAGGACTTAATCCTGATGTATCCACCCATCATTTGGGTTTTCTAGAATAACATCATGGATTTAAGCAAGAAGAAAGAAGAACACACCCTACTCATGCATATGAAATTGAAGCTGATGTTGATAAGATTATAAAGTCTAAATTTTTTAGGAAAGCTAAATATCCCAAATGGATGGCCAACATTTTCCCAGTAAAGAAGAAGAATGGAAAAATTAGAGTTTCTATTTATTTCATAGATATTAACCATCATTTTCCTAAATATTATTTTTCAGTTCCAATTATAGAGCTTTTAATTGATGTAATGGCTAGATATGAAGATCCATCCATCAGGGATGGTTACCATGGGTATAATCAAATTTTCATGGCCCCATAGGATGAATAATATACTGCCTTCAGAGCTCCACAAGGTGTGTTTTGATGTCGGGTAATGCCATTTGGTTTAAAGAATGCAGGCGCAACATACAAACGTGACATGCAACATATCTTCAAACCCTTCTTTGGGAAATTTGTTGAATGTTATGTGGATGATTTGGTGGTACAATCCATACAATGTTCCAATCACATGGCTAATTTGGATACCATATTCTATAAACATCGGTAACACAGTTTAAAGATGAACCCCTTGAAATGTGCATTTGATGCAACCTTAGGAATGTTTCTTGGCTTTGTTGTGTGATATTGTGGTATCAAAGATGATCCTATGGAAGAAAATCAATCCTTGGTATGTCACCTCCTCGAAATTTGAATTAATTAAGAATAATCCAAGGACACTTGGCCTATATATGGAGCTTTATCGCCAATTTGGCAGGAAAGTGTTTACCCTTCACCAGATTAATGAAGAAGGCAGTCACCTACAAATGTATTGAAGACTGTCTAGTAGAATTGGATACCCTCAAAAAATATCTCTTGTGTCCACCGGTATTAATTCTAAATGATCAAGGATGTCTTCTTATTATTTATGTGACAACTTTATAGTGATCACTGAGTGACTACCTCGCTCAAAAGAATGTTGCTGCGAATAAAAACAACCTTTACTATCTCAGTCGAACAATGATTGATGCATAAACTAAATATTGAATTTTGAAAAGTGATACCTAGAATTAATTTTTGTTGTTCATAAATTGAGGCACTACCTGCAACATCATGAGGTCTAATTGGTATCTTGCAATAACCCGCTCAAATTTATCCTTATTCATCCTATGCTTACAGGGCGTCTGACATGGTGGGTAGTAATTTTGCAACAGTTTGATATCCAGTTTGTGCCTCAATGTACAATAAAAGGCCAAAATTTGGATGACTTCCTTGCTGAGATTCCATCTACAGAAGATACCTCCTTAAATACTAAACATACTGAGAAATAAGTCTTCTTTATTTAGGATAATTACCAAACATGGTAAATGTACTTTGATAGTTCTTCCAGAAGTCCAAGAGGGAAGATAATGGAAAACACTAAACTCAACAAAGATGGTTTAGGAATTGTTCTTATCTCTATAGAAAAGGTATTATTACCTAATTCATTCCTATTATCAGAAGGTGGAACCAATAATGAGGTAGAGTATCAAGCTCTCATTGCATGTTTGGAATTGGCACTTCAAGTGAAAATGAATCATTTGAAGGTAAAAGGTAATTCATAATGGGAAAGAAAGAAAATAAATGGAGAATATTCTATCAGAAAAAGGAATTAATACCTTTTTGTGATTATGTCAGCGGGTTAATGGATTAATTACCTCAGAACTAACATTGTCTTATGACCCGCGATCACAGAATGCCTAAGCAGATTCACTAGTTAATGCAGCTACAGCCTTGGCAGATCCAAATCTGGATGAGAAAGTCATTAGCATAGCCCATCGTCATGTGGTATCAACTTTTTTTCAAACCATAATAGAGGAAATTAAAGAAATTATCACTATTTTTGTACCATATGGTCATTGTATAGGATGGAGAACATCCATCATGGAAGATCTTCAAAAATTGAGTAATTCCACCGAATAGGGCTGAAAAAGATCATATTCAGTGATGATTTCCCAATCTTACTCTTTATGATATTCCAGTCCACCAAAATATCCTCTACAAGCAAGGATTTGAGGGAATACTCATCAAATGTATTGATAAAGAAGAGATTGTAGCTATCATGAAAGAGGTACATTCAAGAGCTTGTAATTCCCACCTGTCTGGGCATAGACTCTCTGATCAGAACCAAAGGCTTTGATACTTTTGGCCTTCAATGATGCAAGATTGCATAAACCTAACTAAGAAATGTCTTCCCTTCCATGTACATTACAACTTCATTCATAAACCCTAGGAGTTATACATATAGATAAATACTCCTATATATTTTCCACATGGGGAATGGATGTAGTTGGGCCTTATCATCCAACTACATGTACGAAGTTCATGTATACCCTTACTGCTACTGAATTATTTTCTAAATGGGCCGAGGGAATACCTCTCAAAGAATTTAGAGCCAAAATAATTTTTATTTTTCACAAAACTATCATCATCAACATATTTGGTGTCCTTTGTACTATATTTATGGACAATAGCACCAATTTTTGTCTGATCAAGGTAAAGGAGATATATCCAAAGAATAGTATCAAATCCAACCATTCATCTCGCTATCACGTAGATACTAATGGACTGATATTGGCCTTCAACAGGAACCTATAAAATATACTCTATAACCTGGTTGATAAAGATAAGAAATCATTGATTAATAATATTTTGAATAGTTTATGGGATTATCATACAACTACTCATATTTTCACCCAAGAAACTCTTTATTCATTGGTATATGGAACTGATGTATTTTATACAATTGAAATGAAATTGACTTCACTCAGTGTTGCAATCTGTGATCAGTTGTCTACAGATGAGAGGTCTTAAAAACGGTTTAATGGGATGAAATGATTACACGGAAAAAGATTTCATACCTTGCATCATTTAAAAGTCTATCATAACAGAATAGTGCGAGCTTTTAACAAGAAAGTTCACCTTCGTTCATTTCTTCAAGGAGAATTGGTATTGTCCCTTAGTACTCGAATGATACTAGGGAAGAAACCTCTAACGCTTAAGCCAGTGTGGGAAGGACCTTATTCCATACATAAGGTCTATTAAAATTGAGTGCATACCTTAATCTCAATTGATGGAGATCTTATTAAAACACCAACCAATGTGGGATTCTAAAATAAATAATTTGTGTAATTGTTCATATCATCATCACTGCATGATGTAAAACTGCACATTACAATGTCCTCGCTAAAAGACTAAATACAGTATAGCACCCATGTCCTTGCTACAATACTAAAAACTACACAGCCCCATGTCCATGCTATAAGATAGAAAACTACACAGTACAACTTCCTTGTTGTAAGACAGAAACTACATATAAAACAATAAGCTTACATGCTACATGATGTTAAAATGTGTAACATATTCGTCCTTGTTGAATGATGTTAAACTGCATGACATCATTTGTTCTTGTTGCATGACATTAAACTGTACGACTAACGTTTTCTCTATGAGATGTTAGAAGCATCCATAAGAAAACATCATTAACATCATCACTTCTCCTTAGTAGCGTATGATTCCATCTCTTTCCTATGTTTGAGTCATATATTCATAGGGACCTTATTTTAATAATTACATACTGATCGATTCTCATTTTCAATGAGATATGAGAGACTCCCAAATCTCCAATTTTGGGCCCAGCCGCAATCACATAATTTTCTTTTATTATTTCCTCCTCCTTTATATGAATCAAATCTATATAGAGTTTTTACCTAAGATATATTATTTGTTCCTTATACCGTTTTATGTCTTATGATTTACCATTCTCTCATAACGTGTCAAAATGCCCCATTATACATGTGACAGTCAATTGTTCCGAGGAATGATTTTTAAAAAAATTATGTACGACATGATTCTCATTTGTTTTTGATATGTAGATATGCCTAGATCTCTAATATTGGGCCCAATCATAATAAAAAACCATGTATTCCTTGTATAAGTATCAAACCTGCATTGGTAAAGTTGTAAGAACTATGTATGACTTGATTATTTCCTTCATCCAGACACATTGTGACACTTGGGTCTTATCCCTAGTCTAGTTACAATATATCATTCTTTTTCACAGTGGTTCACCTTTGTCCTTACCACACGACATTAATACTGGATGGAAATTTTACACCCACATTCTTCACCTGTGTCACCTTTGTATTATACAAGAAACCCATACTACTCCTTGTTTCTCACACCAAGCATAGCTCGAGTGGGCTTACGAATTGGGTAAAAGGATTCTTTATATAAATGAGGTGTTTCAATTCCTTATGGAGCTGAAAATGTCCTCACTTCATGACATAAAACATCACATCATAATATTAATTCAAAATAAACAAAGAAATTTTCCATTATATATATGGGTCATATCTATGTAAAGTATGTCAAAATCATGGAAAATATTGATTCAAATATTTCTCATGTGCATTGAGAAAAACCTCCATACATATTTCAAAATCTTAATCATGAATATTTCCATATCTTTAGAAACATTCTTATGGTTTTTGGTGAAAAAGTGTCAAATATTTAAGAACTCTTTTTCCTGACTATGAAGCATGTACCATTAGGTGGCCTTCAATAATTATCCTATATAACGAGCCAATTATTTAGAAGATGAAACTATTTGGCTATGCATCATATGCCCTAGTTGGCCTTGCATAATATAGCCCCCATAACAGGTTTGTCAAATAATAGAAATTTCATTATTTGTTATAGAGTCTCTGTCCCATTCAAACTTTGATGGCAATATACAGTAATCTTAATTAAAATAGTCATTCAGGTATACATTTCACATTATCCTTCTATCGACCTGAATGTCTTCAAGACTATGGTTTACAAATTTTTCTCTCCACATATTTGATATAATAAGAAATAAAATTGGAACCACTTGGCCACATATCACATACTGTTTCCATTTTAGGAACTAGTTGTATGACCTACAACTACAGACACCACACCTCCTACCTTTGGTCCATTCCTTCGTAGAAGTACTATTTCTCCTATTCATTGGAAATATTGGTTGGAAATACCCTTTCTATATTTAGGTACCTTTCTCCATAAACCAAACACTGTGATTTGAAAAATATGAATCTCCATAAAATTTCTTCAGCTTTTAGGAGTAGAATGACCGATTTTTGAGATCTCTTTTTCCTGACTATGCAGTACATGCACTTTGGTGGCCTTGCATAAGTTACATAAATAACAGGTCTATTTGTAAAAATATGCCACTATTTTTCTATGCACCATATGACCCAGTTGTCCCTGCATAATACAACCCCCAAAATGGGTTTGTCAAAAAAATCGTAACTTCGTTCATGGAAAAAAAGGCTTCCTCTAATTCTTTTAGGACTTTTCCGAAATCGTCCTTTGTATTCAAAAATTATTAAAACAAGGTTTATGATTTTCCATTCTATACCTAGATATGGTAATATATTTCTAAAAAAATTATCATGATATTGGGAGAGTCTCATTCCTTTGGTCAAAGCTAAATACCTTAAATAAAAGCCACACAATGTTCTCACTACATGATGTAAAACTGCACAGTACCAATGTCCTCACTGCATGACATAAATCTATACAGTACTAATGTCCTCACTGCATGACTTAAACTGTACAATATGATTGTATAAATTCCCCTTTCTAATAAATTTTAACCATTCCTCTAATACCAAATTTTTATAGAAATGGTTTTCCTATTCATGACATATATCATTTTAAAATATCCCTTTTATTCTTAAAATTTGTAAAAACAACCCATTGTGGCCTTGAGTCACCCAAATATTATTTAACCCTACCAATAAGTAGTAAAATGTCAAATTTTTAATGATCTATTTTTCTTGAATATGCAGTACATGCCCATAGGTGGCCTTGCATAAGTTGCCTACATAATAGGATTGTCAGTCTGAAGATTCTACTATTTGGGTATGCAGCATATGCCCTAGTTGACTCTGCATAAGACAACCCCCATAACGGGTTTTTCAAAATAATGGTAACTATGTTCTTGGAGGGGAATCCCCTTATGTTTATAAATGGTTTATATTTGGTGACCATAAAAATCATGACTCATGATTCACATTGAAAATATTAAGTGAATATTAAAAAAATTCTTAGCCATAGAGTCTTTTCTGGGATATTATTTCAAAATTTATAATCAAATCTATTAAAACTTAAATATTATCCCTTTATATTCTAACATGCATGAATATAAACTACCAAAATCTATGAGACATGGTACTTACAAGATTGAGAATAGGCAAAGGGAGCTCTGAATAAAAGTCGAGTACCATCTCACTAAATGTACATTTTTGTATGATTTAGGTAATATTGAGAAATAAAAATTCAAGAGATATAATGATTGTGGGTTTTTCTATATAGCCCTAGGAAAAATCAAAATATGCATACATGGTCCAATGGAATAAGAAAAACAAAATTATTTAGAGAATGTGAAAACACAAATGATTAATGACAAAATACTTTTCCTTTATGAAAATTTTTCATAGAGGAGCATCAAAAAATTGGAGTCTCTCTATTGTCAAAAATTAGAAATTATAAAAGGATTAATACAAAATTACTCATTTTTTTAACGGCCTCTTGAGACCTATCAACTGCCTAATGAAGCTCATTTATTGGACTGGCCTCCCTCTCTTCAGCGTGATGAAGTGCATCTCTAGCATCTCTAATGGATTTTGCACCATCCTTGAGGAATTCTCTTAAAGATCTATGAAACTGGCCAGGTTCCACTGAAATGATATCTAACACCTTTTTAAGGCACAACTGCTAAACAATATTTTATTTAATTGTCTGCTTGAGTACCTTTAACTTTTCAGTATGATAAGCTTCATCCTTGGACAGTGTTTCTTGGAACTCTTCAATATTGATTGATAGTTTGGCTTTTATTAGGTCTTGTCGATCCTTTTTTATCTTACTCCCTCTTCTGAACAATCTCTTTCCTCGTAGTATGAATTTCATGGTATTCAAAACCGCCAAATACTAAAATGATAAACAGAGATAAAATTTGTGGAATTCTTGAAGGCAATTACTCAAGTAAAATCTCAGATATTAACTTCTAGATGTTTTTCCATGCATTATGATGAAGATCCATCTTCAGTTATGGGCTTGATTAAGAATCACTATCATAAAGAGGGATATTGTCCTGGACTAATGCACTTAAAGAAGTGCCATGTTTTTGTCCTTCCTGAACAATGGATTATCTACCTTCCAATGTTGTTTGGGCTGATATAGAGGCTTCACCTCCAGATCTTTCCATTGATGTTGATATCACTATATGGTAAATCAAGAACTATGGATATGGTTAGATTAAATATATATGAAAAGTGATGGAAATCACAATATCAGTATCTATTATATAACAGTAGGTTAGTAGATTGAAAATAATCCTCCCCAATATTCTTAGTTTCAGCAATTTTGTTTGATGTCTATGGATGAGGAGTGTTATCTTGAATATGCTTAGGTTCTTTAGAGTTAATCTCTAGAAGATCTGATATCTCACGATCCACCCAATCCAATGTCTCCACAATGGTGGGGTTGATGTTAATATTAATACCTCCTTCAAGTGTCATTGTGGTAGCATTTTCATTAGATGGAAATTCATATTTCAACCAACCATGGTTACAAGGTCAATAATAAGAAGATTAATAGGATGAATAATGATAACTCACATCCAGTTGATTCTATACAAGTAACACCAAAATATTCTAAATAATTTGATATATTACCATGTTCTAATAGTTCTTCAAAAGACATGTCAAGGTTCATCATTTCATATAGTGATCTCCCAAATCCCAGTTTTGTCTCACCTATGGGAGAACATGTTTTTTTTGATTCGAAACCTTCCTCTGGAAAACTTTGGCCCTAAATAGCTTCCTCAGCAATAGTTGTGGGGTCAACGTCAATTGCTACAAGATGTTCTGGTGCTAGTGAAAAACCTAAAAGTATCACAAGAATTGAAGTTAGTTTTTTTTACATTTTATTCCTTCTGATGTATTGTTTATTTACCAGGATCTTACTCTCCTCTAATAATAGGAACATGAGCAGTGCGGGGAATATATGATGGTTATTTTGGCTTTAATTACTCTTTAGAAACTACTAGATTTGCATGAATTTTTGTCTGTTCAGCAGCACCCTTTATGGTTCATTGAACCTTATCAGTAGTTTCTTTCAAAGATGAAACATAAGAATTCCCTATAATCTTAATAATTTTAAACACATTATCTTGATAAAGGACTAAAATTCATGATTATTAGGGATACATACCACTGCTATGGAAGCACATAACCATGGCTATCTTTCTTCAGTGATTTTACTTCTCCGCCTTCTTATGAGGGCTTGAATCATCATCTCTAAAGATAGGTATTGGAGATTACAATAACATCTATATTTCCTCCTCCATGGCCTATTGGCCTAGAGAAATTTCATTCAACTCACAGGGTGATCCGGTATATCCAAGAGTAGTGCCTCCAGAGCTATAATGTGGTGAAGAAACTTCAGTTGTCTTCCATTTAACCAGCTGTAAGTTTAGATGATATTTCCCCTAAGTAATAATGTTTTGACTAAATTTCATGTTTCCAAAATGGAAGAGAATGAGAGATAATGGAAACATTCATCCCCAGTATCTAAAAAATCATGTTACTCTTCATCTATGATGTATTAATCCCCCTGGTGGTATCATGATCTATCATTTACTTCAATAGCTTTGTGGTAGGAATTGATTCATCAGCAGAATATATGAGCATTTTTATCTCTCAAATGAAGATCCTGACCTCATTAGGATTATTCTTAAAAAATGTTAGAAGAATCCCACAAGTCCCATACTCTAGGAATATTCAATCCATCACACAGAAAAATCCACATGGTTCCAGCATCACAGTATAGAATCAGCAATATTTGATTAGTCATCACTCTTTAGACTGAAGTCGAACAGATCGCCTCACTACGACTTCAGTAAGGATTGATGGAGTGGATCTCTTAATTCTATCAGGAGGGTTATATTAGGCACACGGTCTCTTTAGTGAATTCGGAGCATCATCAACTCTACACTTTGATTCTTGTGAGTCGACCCCTCATGATGAATAATTATCTTCCAAACGAAGGGGTTCCCTCAAGCTACTTCTATTCACCCCCACTCGAGGGATGACAAGATTTAAAACCCCTTAAGGGTAAGTTGTAACCATGTTTTTGGAATAATAGATAGTCAATCTACTTACTGCATCAGTGATGGGTAAATTAAATACTACCCTGGTCTTCTACACAAATATCGACAACCATAGTTTTTGGGAAACCATTGGGTGTTTCTTTAATGTGTCATGCATAAGAGGGGATACAATATTCTATTATAGAAATTTGAATTTAACAGAAAATATATAACGATCATAGGACCCACATATGATTTATACATCAATTTTGGGGGCCATCACTTCATCTCTGTAATCTAGAATATATCACCTCAATTCCGAACCGTCCATCACATCATCGATAAATCGCCCTATAGGTAGATTCCCATAAGGAAAGAAATGGAACTCCTTATGAATGATCTATCTAGAAATAATGTCATAAGCATTCGATGAAAACAATGAAATACCAAAAACATTTAGAATAGATTGTCATAAGGAACATCCAAAAACCTGTACGCCACATTGTATAGAAAAAGTTATGATGTGATTAGAGATCCATCCCCTCAATAGTTGGAATGGTCCCTCTTTTATAAATGGATAATTCCATTTGAAAATGTGTAGAAAAATCTTATGAATATAGGCCAAAATAAGAGTGGCCAACAATACTATCCTTTTCACCACCAGATTAGCTGAAATAACAAAGGTTACTATCCTCACACCTCCTTTGGAGTCTCGGACTGGTAATAAATACACTATGCTCAACATGGACAAGGAACATGTCAAACGGGTCTTTGATGTAATTTTTGGGTTGACATACTATCCCCATTTTTTTCAAATTCTCTTTTCTCCAAAGTTGAAAAAAAGTATTGGGGGTACCTATCTTATCTTCCCTTGGATAGCTAGTCAGATGGGTGTAAGTGGGATCCTTTTCCTTCTTCTTTGTCAAAAATATTTTCATCCATTCCTCCGGATGAATATCCCTCGTAGTACTAGATTTCATTGTGGTTGTGTTCTTGAGTTTATTAAATAATTTCATCAACTCAAGAACAAAATTATATGTCTTCTTTGAGTCATTCCATGTCACCTTGGGAGGAATAAACTCATGATACATATCTATAAGGATTGGAGCTCCAAAAATTATTTAAACGTCCCACAAGTGGATACCTACCTCACCATGTGTTAAATGAAAAGAATTAGTCTCTATGATCCATAAGCTTAATAATTTTTGCCTTAAATCATCATTCTTGTACACATAAGTATGTACAACCTAGATAGCCTCATAAATCCTGATTCCCTTTAAGTCATCTATAAATTCTGCATAATTCTTACGAACCCAGTATGCCCACATCCACTTTCTTTTACAGCTCCTCATGGGTGGATGTCCCAACTTTTCTTCCAAACCTTGGACTCATTTTCCTGAGAATCCAAAAATATGGATGAATATTAGTGTGGTTGTAGCTCAGTTGGGAGTGCCTTCAAATATAAAGCACACGGGCTATGATTCATAATATGAGCTTTCTCTACTATCCCAGAATTAGCAGATGAGCCCCCAACAGAAATGTTGGCTGAAAAAAAGTTTTTATAATCATGAAACCAAGAATGTGGGACATAGATATTTGGATTTTGAATATTAAAATAATTGAAATGGACATATATAGACAATGGCAGATAGGTGCTTTGGGGAAAGTTGAAATGATAATTCGTCAAATATTTTTCTGTGACTGGAAAATTAGTGTCATAAACGTCAATGTAATCATGACCAATGATATTCATCATGTCATCAATACTCTTACTATAAACCTCATCAGCAGTTCCAATTCTTTTGGGATCCATTGAACCTATAAAATATAGAAATCATCTTTTAAAGTAATTTCATATTTGGTGATTTACAATAAAATCAGCAAAGGAATTAAGGCATCCAAGTATAAACTTGACACACCAGTATAAGTCAGCCCAAAAGTATGGGTTCCAACTTATAGAGCGCAACTAAAAACATACAGAATAATCACAGTGAAATCGAAGTGTTTGAGTCAAAGAAGACATGTACACTGAGATTTGAAATTTCGGAAGTCTCGAGCCTTTTTGTGGATGTGAAGCCATTATATATAGGCAACACATGTAACCTTGTGTGCCAGATTCCTTCACGATGCATGCGAGTGTGACAAGTTTCTCAACGCGCATAATAATTTCGCACCCTAGTAATCTTTTCTCTATCCTTCATTACATTACCTCAATATAGGATCCTATTTTCATTTCAGATCCTATTCTGAGGAGGGGCTTTTTGATGACACTACATTCTGTCAAAGAGTCGAAAAATGTCAAAGGGAATCCCCTTAGAGTTAAAGGGGGAAAATTCCAGATGAAAATCATGATTTTCAAAGGCATGAGTTCTGGGCCACCTTAGTCATATCAAAAGAGCGCCAGCGCGCAACCTACTCGTGCGCCCCAAAATGTCATGCAGCCTACATGCGCACCCAAATTGTTTTCTACCAAGGTCCCATATTTTCCTATAAATAGATCTTTGGGGCCTCTATTTGATAGGGATGGATTTCTTTGAAGCCCAATTTTTGCTCTGGATTCCTTAGTTCTTCACCCGAGTCTTCCCGAACATTCATGGTAGTTCTTCAACACCTTGAGTGGAGGATTCAAATGAGGATCATTGGACTTATGTCCTTTTAGTGTTTTAAAACCATAACACTTGTGCGCCTAACGCACCCAATCTCTATATATCAAAAACACATGTGTGCCACCTACTCCTTTCAAAGGAACCTGAGTGCCCCATTTCTTATATTACATGAAAATACTCCTAAATTATTGAGCCAAGTCTTTCCCAAGTATTACCATACTGGTTTTTTTTCTCTTAATAGAATATCAAGTCACTCAAGTCTACTTCTGTGCGCATACTTTCGTACCCTTATCTACATGATCACCCCTTTTTGATTCACTTACTCTCTTTAGTTTATAATCCATCAAGCCTTTATCAATTCCATTCTTGGGAAGACTTATACTTTCTTGGATCCCTTTTCTGAATGAGATTATATTGAGACCACCACCAAAACCACATGACTTATCAAACCATTGGGAAAGGCACATCAGTGTTTATGATATTTTGGTTTTCATTTCCGCAATCACAGGTTTCCCATGTTTTATTTATATGGGAGTTATGATGCATGGAATGTATATGGGTTTGTATATCCTTAGTCACATGGAACATTCCCCCATGAACAATGTTGGTATGTTACTAGTTTAGAGGATGGTTTGGGTCCTAACCTCTCACTTCTCAAAGAGATGACCTAGAACCTCATGTCTCCACTAGGGAAGGTATAGTTCAAAATTTATTTACCATTTAATCAAATTATAAGTCTCCCTCCCCTACCAAGATTAATTTTTGGGCAACCATCTTGGCGTAAGCCCCTATATTTTCTTGCAAGAGGGGGAATCATTTCTCCTCCGTTCTTCTTCGGTGATAAAGATATTATGGGAGTTGGGAACATGGACTTTTGTTACCATTTCTCTCTCCCATTGGGATTTGTCACCATTGGAATCCCTCCTGGTGTAATCCCCTAACCTTCATCCCCTACTCCTTACATTGGACCCTTGTATAATGTAAATATAACAGAGGTAAGGCTCGTTGCCTCGCCCACTTCCACAATCACCTCTCCCTCATCCACTTTCACCACCATAGGTGTGCCCCCTTCCATAAGTTGAAGAGTAAATGTGTGGATGATTTTTATTAATCTTTGAAATTCTCTTCATTATCACACCAAGAATGACTAACACGGGATTTGAGATTTTTCATGGTCCCTACATTTTTACAATTGAATGTACTACAAGAAATAGGATTCTCACCATAATTGGGATACATAGGAAGCCTTCTTAGGGCCTGAACTCACTGGATGTCCTCTTCAGGAATCCAACCCTAATTCCCCTAATTTGGGAATCCTCCTTGGGAATAATCCCCAAATTAAATCCTCAAATCACCAAGGCATCCTTTTCAAGAAGTAGGCTCAAACTCATTTCTCTCAAAAGACTATACTCCCCTAGAACACTTATCTAACTACGTGGGATTATATTCCCATATATATGTGATACATAGGGAGCCACCTTGAGGTTCAAACCCAATTCATTAAATCAAACCTGTTCTCCTTGGGCTATATTCCCTACAGGGTATGATCCTACTTGGAAACCCATATCCATTCCATGTTCCTTGGGATGCTTTTTCATAAGTCCCACACTATGTTTTGACTAAGCACCTTATTCTTAGATGTCCATACCCTATGACATTAAACTGCACAGATGGGTCCTTATTGGATGACCATAAAATGTATGATGTGTCCCATTTAGTGGAAATGAACTTCGAGGGCTCTGATTCCTTTTACAAGGATACACAAGTAGAATATTTTATGCGAATGATCCCAAGATCAAACCAAACCTTTATCTCCCTGGCTATAAATAAATTCCAGAGTTCCCCACTGAGTGTCTTTAAAACTAGTATTATCATAACAAAGATTAAAAGAATCTATAATAGTATATGATAGGATACCATGAATGGATAACTATGAATACATACAGATATCTCCATTAATGAAGAAACTATAATAAATAAAGATGATTTTAATATTTTGACATGCTAAATAAGTGATTGAAAATTCAATGGGATACTTATGATATACTTAGTTAATTAATATTTATTCAAGAAAATATCTTAAATTATAAATATAGTCCCCGAGTTGACAATAATTCCCCCAAAAAGGGTGTGACAAGTCCAACCTCCCATCTTCTCAACCAATGCACATTCTTAAGTGTCGTGAAGTGAAAATTTAACTAATGAACACCTTTGGAATGTAGGTCCCCTTTGGATAAAGAACTATTGGATGTTTCTGTTTCCATAAATAAATCCAATGGAAACCTTCTAGAAGTAGTGATTTTTAAAACTCAAATAGAAATTTAAAGGAACTAAAAAAATTATATATAAGTAAATCCAACCATGAAAATCCATGATAAATTAAAAACCAAATGATAAATTCAATATGAGGGAAAATCGAGAAAATATTTTTGTATGAATAACATCCAAGATATATATTATTAACTAGAAAAATATTGCTTTAAATGTTTTTTTTGTTTTCCCAGTGAAACCAGAAGCTAGGGTTGTCCCTGAAAGATTGACTATAGAATTAAATGGTCTATGTTTGATGAATTAGAATCAATTTAAAAATAAACTAGTTATCAAATTTTATTATACTAATGTCTTAATATCCCTTATAAGAGTAATATGATCATTCAGAATAATAAATTAAAGTACTATATAGTTCATATGAGTGATGTATTGGGGATTTATCATTAAAAAAAACATCCAAAAATTCATGTATAATATTTCTATTATTTTTCCATTGTATGATAATTTGAATAAAATGATAGGAATTCTTTAGAAAATGCTACGATAAATTTTATAGAGATGTATAAGGTCACTATGGATGTATGAATCCTATATTGAACTTTTTTTCAATATAAATTAGTGCAATATATGACAAATAAGTGATGATTTGGTTTCTATTGAATTTTAAAAGGATATTCTACATTATGATATAAAATAAATGTAGAAAAGTAGATTATATGTGAGCATACCATTAAATTTGATGATTATATAACTAGACATGGTGAAAAAGACATTTAATCAAGTGGTGGGTGTTTCTTATAACAGATTGAATAATTCTGTGGAGGATCTAGAGAATGTTTTTGTTGAATAAATGTTCTTCGAAAAGGAGTAGTTATCCTAAATATATATATATATAATCCATTCATAATGTATTTAACACTAAAATCTCTAAAATAAATGAAGATTGAATATGGATAAATTTTAATGAAGGATAATATGATTTAAATTGTTTGAGAAGATTGGATGTGGTTCTATGATTTAATGGAGAAATTTATAACTCTTGAGTAAAAATTATAAACGTGAAAATTATCAAAGTCATAATTATTTTGGAATAAATTGAAAGGCCTCAGTGATTGACCTATGAGACTATGAAAGTCATTGTTGTATGAACATAATTGTTGAGCATATAAAATTATATTGGTTTCTTACTTCTGCATGATTACATGTCTTTGTTTCCAATTCAAAATAATTATAAAAAAATTATGACTTTAAGGATTTACATTCTAATCTTTCTAGAGAATATAAATTCTAATTTGACTAATGTTGAGATACCATAATATGGTATAGATCATCCATGACATTAATCAATTAGGTAGTAATTTCAGTCTACCAAGGTATACATTTTGGCCATTACAAGACATTTCTATATTCACATGTGACTTGTTGGTATGTCATATTATATTGATAGACCCATAATACTTTGTAGCCAATGTAATACATTAATATAAAAAAAAAATTCCAGTCTATATCCATGAATTCTTTTGATGCCCCGTATGTTTTTTTTGTTCTATATACAATATTTGACATGGATGAATTTTGATAATGTACATATTGAAAAGTGATGTCTTCAAAATTATTCATTTGTAAAGGAAGTAAATTTGGTAGGATTATTGAGCTATTATAACATGTTAGAACATCATGATTATATTATATGACCTGATGTAAGACCATTTTGTGTAAGGTAAATTTAGATGTGGTTGAGATGATCAAGATGATAAGTTTGATTCAATGCTCATGTTTTACATCAGTGTTTAAATAATTGTGAACTGTGTTGTTTTGAGTGAGTAAATCACATCTAATTTAATAAATAAGGTCATTTATGACAGGGAATTATATGAATTTAATGTTTTGAGAAATGTGGATATTCAAAAAATTTAAATCGAGAAAATAAATGTAAAATATATATATATTTTTTGTTTTTACAAGAATTTCAAGGGTATAAAAATTATAAATGACTTTTTGTTCTATGATTTAAAAATAATATGAGTGAGTTAATTTTATCTGATGCATACAAGTATAAGACGAATATTGTGCTATTTTCATGGAAACTATCACACTATTTGACATAGATTCATTCTACAAATATTTTTTATAATGTATGTATTTATACAAAATTGGAAGAGTGATTTATTATAGACATGTGAAATGTATTTTTTGAAGAAGTAAAAACTAGTCCTACTAGAATATCTAAAAGCTATATTTATCTATGATATTCAAATACGATAAAAGAAGAAAATAAAATTTCTATTCTATAATGTATGAAAATATTTTAAATAAAATAATCATGGGACCTATCCCTTTTCACCCTTTTTAATGATAATGGGAGAAAATGGGTATAATTTGGGGTTTGATAGAGTTATTTCCTTATAAAAATATTAATTTATAGAAATTTCAAAATATCTACCAATGAAAGAAAATTAGTTTCATGTATAGTAAATTTAGAAGAGAGAAATAAAATATTTTCAAAGTGTTTTGTATTTTTGTAAGTTGTTATAGTGTTAAGAGTATCATGTGGAATATTGATGAAAAATTAATTTATTATGATGGTAAATTTTATCTAATGTAAAATAATAAGAGTATCCAATAATCTGAAATGAAGAAACACCTATTACGTATCAATTATCTGTGTGAAGACCAATAGTTTTTGTGTATTTAATATCATGTAAATGTTCTGATGTTTTTTATATCACTATGAACTCCCTAAGTAAGATATTCTAGATTGAATTATTGAAATTTCCAATTTATAAAAATCTAGTAATATGTACCAAGAGGAAAAAGGAAGTTGTGCCTAAAAATGAAAAGAATTAATTTCATTAGAATTTATTAAAGATTTAATGGAATTAATAAACAATTTTATTTAGTACAAATATAATGTTTTAGGGTATAGATACTTCCCTAGACAACTAATTAACATTCTTCAACGATTATAATGAATTTCATATAAAAATAG
This sequence comes from Viscum album, assembly GCA_963277665.1. Classification (NCBI taxonomy): domain Eukaryota; kingdom Viridiplantae; phylum Streptophyta; class Magnoliopsida; order Santalales; family Viscaceae; genus Viscum; species Viscum album. The sequence goes on from OY728120.1 coordinate 261,244,908, forward strand.
TTGGTGTGATTCCATTTTCAAGACTATGGGACATAGTATAAATATCCCTTCACTTTTTTAATAGATTGAAGGAATTTCACCAAGGTCATATGGTGACCCTTTTCCTATGTAATTTGGAAATACACAATTTAGGATAATCCTCATCCAACCCACTTTAATTGGTAAAAATATTTTTAGAGTATACACTATGACTTATAAATCCATTGCATGGTTATGAGAAGGTTACCCATGTTGGGGAAAAATTGTTAAACACATATGTACAAACATTATATTTATAATATTTATATATTATAGGATTATTCTAGTATGAAAACCAAGTGATTCATTTATATTCTAATAGGTGAAATAGGTTCAAAACCTATAAGTTTTTATGTATGAAATGTATAATTAGTTTTTGGAAAAAGAATTTGAAAAAACCTATTTAACTAGTTCTTATGATTGTCTAAAAAACCCACTGAGACTCATAATTTAAATAAAAAATAATATGGGTAATTTAATGTTAGTTTTAATTTAGAAAACTGGTTGATTAAATATAAAAACATATTCCCGTATTTTGAGTATTAAAGAACAAGAAATGAAAAATATATAGATAACACCATGTACATGAACGATCATTAATTATACTCATGAAAGGATTCTTGAACACTTTTCTAACACATATAACCATCATTAATACTTGGATGGAATTAATATTCAATTTATTAATGTCCAAATATATTTTTAAGTGATTACATGACAATTTTTTTATCATATAGTTATCATTTCTTGTATTTTTTTGGTTAATTTTTGATCCATCATGTTTATAACCCATGGAGAGATAAAATCCATTCAAATATTGATTCATTTATAGGATAAAATTTTTTAGTTTGTGAGATTTAAATGAATTTTATAATTTCCTTTTTTATTTTGAATCTTAGTTATGTAGTGGGAGGTGTGTTTTATTGATATTTGATGGTTATGAATTTAATATTTCTATAATTTAATTTATACCTGTATTTTTCATACCTATTTCCCTCCACTTATTTCATCATATACATGATGGAATAATGTGGATTATATTATGGATTACTTGCAGATTGATTGTAAGTGAGTGTAAGGCAAGGATACCACTCTCAGTTATATTAAATTAACATCTACTAGGTGTTTCTATGAAATTAGATGAGATTTCAATGTTGAGGTTTTAGGAAATTTCATAATATTTCCCCATGAATATGATATATATTATAAATTTAAATATTTTTTATAATTTAGAATATCAAAAATTCATAATATCCATAAGTTGAATGTTTGTGATAATGGACTATATTGTTGATTATAGTTTAAATTCAGAATTAATCATTTAACTAACTATGATTGGATGACATTGTTAATCCAACACATGTATTAATGATATTAGACTCTACTTACAGTTAAAAAAATTATTACATTTTGGTTATTGTAATTATAAAAAATATTCAAGTAAACCTCTTCCCAAATTAGAAATAACATATAAATTTTTTATATTCTTAAAAAAAAGGATACTACACCATCTCTCTGAATAAAATTTGTGTTCATTATTATATGATATTTTAACCTTATGTTTTGAATTATTTTAACACACCAATTATAGAACGTGTCAATGGAGATTGGAATCTTGCACCATGAACCCCATTACATTGGAATTATATGCTACATGGGTTATCGAACTATATTTAATGGTTTTCGTATTATGATTGATTTTTTAGTGTATCATATTATAGTTACATTTTATTAGTTTACTATAGGACTTGTGTTTTAATAGGTGTGTATCGATCCATCTATAATAGATCATAATAGCATAATGACATGTGCATGACTGTTTATGGTAGATGTAAAATTGGGTTTTTAAAAAGTATTTTGAGAAAAAATAATTTAAAACTATTTTCTAATATGTGTTTCTCAATAAAATTCTAATAGTAAATTATTTGTTGTTTTCCTAAATAATTAAATTTGGACATATAAATTAACTAAAGGATATAATTTTTAGTTCTTTTTTTACTAATTGTGACATTTTTATGCTCATGGAGAGTGAATAAAATGATTCAATGGGGTTAAATGAATTTTTTGACATTGTTACGGTTTGATATTATGAGGATATGTATTGAGTGAGGAATAATACATGTATTTTAGGGATGAACATTGTTTTATGATGGACCGCGATATCTTGGATCTAGTTTGGATTTGACATTACAATAATATGAGGTCGATGGATGTTGGAATTGGATACCTATTGTATGAATTTAAATAGGCATTTGATTCTTAATGGGATAAAACCCCATGGGAGGGTAGAGTGAGGTGTTTGAGGTTCCCTTGTTATGTTTGGGAATGAATTATTAAATATTTATTAATGTAATGTGGATAAATTATATATCATCTACGATTGTTTGGGTCTTAAAAATGATATTTGTAACTATGAGGATACTTTTAGCAACGACAATCCAATGGTAGCATGATTTGGATTTGATAATAATGTAGTAGATAATCATGTCATCACAAGTGAATAGGACACAATATCTCAAATATGGTAGGGGTTATTTGGTTATATTTTTTCTAGAGGCATGCAAATATTTATTCATATTACCTATAAAATTTCGACAATGATGATTGGTAAATATGGGGATTTTAATTTTTTGGGTCAATATGTCCATAGATTCATGAATATGTGTGTGCTCTATATTATAAAGATTATATGTTTTGTTGTCGAATGTGGTAGATCATGTAGTAGTATGATTGTTAATTATTATTTTATATTAATAATATGGAAAGTGTATAAGTTAATATATTTTTGGAGTGTGGATATGAATTGAAAAGCATAATTGGGGATTAAAATGGAATCTAATTCCTTATTAGTGGTTTGAGGCCACAACAACAATTTTGTAATACTATATTGTTTAATATGGTATTAAACATGTTTGGAAAGCCAGACTAGTTTAAAGGGGGTTTCCCTTAAATTTATAACGTGAGGAATCAGATATAAATTCTTGGTAAGCATGAATGTAATGATAATTAGAACATGCTTGTGGAGTCTTAGGAGACCTTTGGATTAGTGATAGCGTATATGATATATGTGGGGGTGTGATGAATAAATCATTTCAAAATAACCATCATGTAATTAATTTGTATTCATGATTGATGTTAGAATATAAATAAGTCCTAGAATCTTGAGTGACTATTATAATATAATATTCTTTGTAGTTCCCTAGAAATACTACACCTGGATAAATCATGATTTAAATACTCAGAACTAATGATAAAGGTTTCACGATGGGATAGTGATAGTGGTCGGTATTGGAGAATATTTTCTGAGAAATACTACCACATACAATAGAGTATTGTATTAATAATAAGAATATATTTATGATTTCCATTCAATATGGAGTTATTCGGTTGTATGGAAAAACTAATATCCATATAGCCTATTTGGATATGCATTGGTGAGACTTTCATGTAGTGAAAGACCATCAAACCGAAATATATTGATAATTAGATGTTTTATTTAGGGTATTTTAAGATTAATATAAATTTTTCATGTTTGAATATTTTTAATTCATATTTGATTGTATATAATTTCATAGATATTGTCAATCATGGTTGATTTTAAGGTTTTAAGTAGTTTTATGTGGGGTATGTAATTTTTTCGGAGGTATCAAAGTGTTCTAATTGTTTATATTGATAAAAAATGGTAGATAATGATTGAATAAGGTTAATTACAAATCCATTATGTCCTAGGATCTATGAACAAGGTTTGTGGGGGGGGGAGGGGGTCTAAATTCAATAATATTTGATAAGTGTGTATTACGATAAATAGTATACATATTACATTGAAATTAATACATTATGATGTTAGTGGGATAATGAAATAGAAATCTCAATGAGAGGGAGTTCTTATTAGTTACATTGCATATAAACCATATGATAGGTGGGTTATAGTACACAGAATGGGTAGCCTATTTATAATTCCCTAGTATTATAAAATTGAGGTATCATAATGGATATTGTAAGTGGATAGGATAATAATATATACTTCATAAGAATATACTAGATTGGATATTTACCAATTGAATTTATATATTCAGAGAAAGTGGAAACTGATAGGGTGTGGATTCTTATTATCACTCTATATATGAAAAAAGGATAGATGATATTGATACTCATTAAGAGAGTAATAAAAAATATTATTGACATGGGATTCCTTATGGTAATCCAATTCTATTGTGGAGGACTATAGATCTGGTTTAGATAGCCAATAGACATGGGTGTGCCTACTCATGGATGTTAGTGACATTATTCAAACTAAGTATATCAATTTAGGGATTTAAACAAAAGTTTTAACATTATTATATATTTTTATAACTATAGCGGTTATTTTTAAGGAATTTATATGTATTAATTTTTTCAACAAAAATATGTGTGATATAAAAAATTAAAAGGAAGATGAAGAGAATGATTACTAGTGGGCGCTTCTCGCTTGGGGGTCAAGAGTGGTAAAATAAAATATAAGTTTGGTAGGAGATTAATAAATTTACAATACATATTATGGATTTAAATGAGAAACCTTCTTGAGGAAGTGTTAGAATTTACATATCCATTGGATACTCTGTAATGGAAGGAAAAAATCAAGTATAACTTTAGAGTTTATTCCATGAAAGATAAATTAAAATGTTTCTAGATAATGATAATTTGTATGGTAGGGATTATGAAATTACCAACATCCTTATTAATCAATATAATTGGTAGATTCTAGACTATTTTTTATCAAAAGACTGTTGTTTTAAGAAATATAATGTATGGATTTTTTTTAGACTATGGAATTAAATTGGAAATGGTTTTATATGAGTTTAAAGGTTTTACAGAAATATCATAGTTTCAGGTGATGAAATTAATGTAGTTGGGTTGTTTTTTAGTGAATAGGTAACCCTTAGGATCGTAGTATAGGTGTACTTGGATGTTTATGTGTTCAATATAACACTTATAAATATAGAAGATACCACTAATTATATAGTGTATAAATATTGGGTACTTATTGGGATGTCCATAAGGTGGTAAATCCTCATGATGGGAGTAGGGTTCCTGGTAGTCATCAACTAATAACCTGATGGTTCCTTGATTGACATCATTAAATAGGTGAAAAGGGGGGTAGTTAGTTTTTTAGAATCAAAATACCCCTCAAGATTCCGTCATTTAGACTGCATGTTAGGGAGAGATGTCGTTCCTATTCCCCTCTCCATTTCATTCATTTTTCCTCTATCAATTAAAGTTATTTTTTTCTTATTTCATCATTTGATACAAATATAATATCATTCCATATTAATTTAATCTTATTATAATTCATTTTACTCTAATTTTGGAGACCTCAGCTTAGGGATTTGAGTTACAATTCTACCATAGTTTGGTGGAAGCACACTATAACAAAGGGTTGTTTCTCATTGTACTTAAAGGTGGTTGAGGAATGATGGTTTTGACCAATTGTATGATATTTATTTTGATATATGTTGTTATTAGTTTATATTTATCATTCTGCTAATTTTTAGATAATTTCTTACTAAGTAATAGAATAAAATCAAGGGGTACCTTTTTATCAGAATTTCGAGATCATACTATGATATATTTTCAGGTTGTTAGAGGATATTCGTTATCACTATGCCACATTATGATTTTTAAAATATTATAAATATTTAAATAAATTATTTTAATTATTTTAATTAATTATACTAGTTTTTTTCATGATATTTGGGTTTTGGTCATGAAAAATGGTTGGTTTTAGATTAGATGGTGGATTTTGATATATATGGTTTGAAGGAAGACCCCCTAAAGATGTTGGTGGTCCCTAATTAAAATATACATGAATATTATATTTGTTTTTTTGGTGATATTATATGAGTGAATGAGAAATAAAGTCACTGATACTTGAGTGCGAGCTATGGTAATTCGAACAAGTGTTATAAATAAGTAAAACCTATTAGGTAAAGAGTGAATATTCTTATCACAATAGAATAATCTTCTAATTCCTTACCAATAATCTCACCTATGATACTCAATAGTTTATAAATTTATGACACCAAATAGGTGTGTGATATATTATTGAATGAAGGGACATATGTTTTTCTTTTTTGGTAACGTATGGGTAGTCTTGTAGGTGCAGTGTTTGTGATCAGCATGATGAGGATGATATTATTGTGTAAAGGTGGTGTTATGTCTTATGATATTAACAGTATACTAGAGGTTATTTTCAATTGTTAAACTGGTTAGATGGTTTTTCGTGATTGGAATATGATGGTGTGGAAAAATATCCCAGTGATAGGAATGGGATCTGATTTGTCTATAGAGTAGTCCACATGTAATTGATTTTGAAATTGACATCTAGTTTGTTGTGTTACTAAGGGGCTAGGTGTGTGGTATGGGAATAAAATATTCATATGATATGGATGTTTAAATAATTTCAAATTATATATTTAACAGTAAATTTGGGGGATCATCATGTCTAGGTGATATTTCATACTAAGGGTAAGATAGGTTATTTATATAAGTGGCATACCACATCATGAGATTCATGTTTGGGGGTGATGGTTTTCTCCAATATATTGGGTTATAATTTCTGACATGTGCAAAAGAAGCATGAGTAGATCCATGGTTAGTTGGGATTGGTTTATATTTTTATTAATGTCAGATTCAGGTTATTCAGGTCATAATATTGGATGTAATTATGGGATTCCATGGAAGCATCGAGGTATAGTCAGGTTTTATGAGTTGGTGAAATGATATTTGGTTTGTTATTATTTTCTAATGGTTTTTAAAATGCTAATGGCCCAATAATGTTTTTTATACCCCACTATGAGGTTTCTTCTAGAGGGATTGAATATGTAACTCCAATACCATGATTTTTATACACTTCCTTTGATATTATATTTGTTAAAACAATCTAATTTTTTTATTAACTTCCTAAGGGATTGGGTATATCTATCCCTTAACATTATTTTGGTAAACTTATTATGTTATTAGATATGTTCTGATCATTCTAGTATTCAGATGCACTTACCTTGGGATGAACTCAGTTACACTCTTGTAATAATTTATATTCATTTATCAATATAATTTAAATTTTACACACTTTCAATGATAAAGATTCATTTTCAAATATATTGGAAATTTTAATCCGTTACAATGATTTGTATTAACTTCCAAATGGATATCATATGTTACACATATTCAATGATTTGAATGATAATGTCTAGTATGTTAGATCTATTAGGACATTACGATTACCTATTGTGGATTCTTATAAAATATATGATTGACCTTAATAGGGAATGCTATAAAAGATCATGAATAATGGTAACCTAGTTAGCACATGAATGATAAACTTTTGTGATTCATGTTATGTTTTTTCATTTTTTGTATTTCATGGAAAACACATTCATATTTATACATGTTGAAATACTTTAGGGTTCCATTTAGTTGTGTCCAGATGTGTTTTCATCACACAACTATTATATAGAACATTGTCAAAATTTATAATTTTTTATTTAGGTAGAGGTTGTGGTAAATGATGATTCTAGGATTTGAGGTTATATTATTTGTTGAACTGGGAGCAGTTTCCATGGTAATGATGTGGATATAGTGAGTTATGGGTTTTAAACTTTTAGATTATTTATCTTTAATTTTTCCAAGTATATAAATAATTCATAGAATGAAATACCTTGATGTGTTAGAGAGGAGTAAAATTTATGGGAATCATTTTAATATAAAATGTGTTTTTTGCAATTATCATTCCAGTGTAATTCAATAATATTTCGTAATGGAATGTTTAAATTTTAGTTATTTGCATTGATTGGATGGTTATAATACCAAGGATGTATTCTCTTCTTGTTTTTGATTAAACCCTCACTATTAAATTATAGCATTGGAATATGGGGGTGACATGATTGAGTTGAGATAATGTCCCATTATGGTTACTATTTAGGTGAATTGACATGGGGGAGATATCGAAATACTAATAAATTATTGATAATTGTTAGATGGAGAAGACGATTTTCATTATGGTATTATGTAAATGGTTGTTTTATTGGATGTAAGAATATATTATTTATATAAAACCAATTTATTATTTATAGAATTATAAAATGATATCATTATTTTATCCATTAATAGAAATATGTTTTTTCTTCTTGTTTGGAAAATAATTCTTTATACTTCATTATTATGGAAATTTTTTTTATATAATTGAATATAATGATTATGGTATCAATATTATTATTAATTGTTTAATACTTTAATGTTAGGAAAATATAGTATATATAAATCTAGGTTTCCCTACTGCAATGGTGGGAATCCCTACCTTCTTATTTATACTTTTTGGTTCGATCCCCTCTAATATATCTGGATAATTATCTATTTCATTTTCACTTCATACTCCATCAATCTATTTAAATTCAATACTGAATATTTCAATAAACAATAATTGTCCCAAATATTATTCCTTGTTTTGTGTTACTATTATAATTCTCTAGAATTGTGATTTTAGTATCCATCTTCTCTCTAATGTGTATTTTTTACGGAATGGTTTTTAAAAAATATTTTTTGATACAATTTCTTATTCATTCTGGATAGATTATCGTTAAATTTTAAAAAATTATAAAGGCCTAAATTTTGAATGTATTGGATAAGAATTATATTATTAACACTTATTTTTGATATTCTATTTGTTCATAAATGGGTTACAGACTCTCTTGTTTCATTTATCAAGGTGGAAGATCAAACCATTTCCTAAACATCCTATATTTTCTATGTTATGAGTGGAAATAAATTTATTTTTATATTTACCACATCACATGAGTTTTAGTATTGTAAATGATATATATTATTTTAGAAAATAAGTTAAAATATAATAATTCAAATATTAATAAACTTTTTCATTTTTAGCATGGATATGTAAATGATTAATACATTAATAAATTGTATAAAAATGGTTATTAAAATCAACTCTTTTTGAATCTTTTGAATCATGGGAATATTTTTAATCCAAAATTATTTCTAATGAAACATATAGTACAATGTTTTTTAATACCATCTGTGATATTTGACATAAAAAATAATCTATGTGGAATATATGTAAATAGTAAACCACTATTTATAAGCACTTCACAAATTTTAAAATTCGTTTTAATATGAATGATTATGTTTTTCTTACAAAGAACATGTTTGAAACCTTTGGAATTTAAAATATATATAAAAATTATTTTCATTATTAACAAATAAAAAATATGAAGATACGATAATCATAACATGATGGATAATACATAATGAAATGGTCTATTCGTCATATGATAGATTGTTGAATTGTTTCATAACTCAGTCCTATAAAGACGCCATATTGGAATGGAATTTCATGAATGAGGATTTGATTATTGTTGGATATAGTATGAGAAATGAACAGCCAGATTAATATTCTTATTTCATTTTGGGGCTATAATATAGAGACTAAATCAATAATATTTAATTATATTAATTCTAAGGAAATCATAAATGCATCATATGATATATGGTCTAGGAAATATAAAACATGGATTTTTAAATATATTTCCAATGAAGAACATATGAATTGATCTATTTAATGTTAATTTAATCTTAGATCATTTAATTCTGTATTTTTAGTTATTCCAGAGATACCAAATGGAATCATTTACAACATACTACTTAGAGTAATGTGTTTGGGGCTATTTTAATAATTATTATTTTGAAGGATTATATTAATTGATGAGTAAATAGAAGGAAAATTAATCTCTGTTATGTTTATGTCCAAAACTCAGTATATTTCTTAATAATAAAAGTTACTTTGTTCCGTAAGAGTATATAGATAATTAATTCACACATTTAAAAAATGTTGTTTATGATGTCTTTGTTATTTAGAAAACATCACTTTAAAAAATGTTGTAATTTACGACTATGTTCATAAGATTAAATAATTTATAATTGCATATTTTCTCTTTTTTAAATAATTTTATCTGTGTTATTCTCTATAAAAAATTGATAATTATTATTACTATTACTATTGTTATTATATCCCTTGAAATCTATTTATAATAATACGATTTCCTAAATATATAAATTAATTTTATTAAATGATTCTAAATATAGTATATAATTTTCATTAGAATAGTAAACTCGATTAACATACTCTTATAAAATATTATTTTCACTAATTATATGAATTAAAATTTATTTTTTATATTAACATAACCTATATAAATAATTATTTCAATCTATTTATAAATTTTTTGAATAAAAATACATTTATTTAACAGCATATTAATAAGTAAGCTTTAAAAAAAATCATATCACATGTTCTCAACTCAAATATGATGTGATTAAATTTATTCAATTATCCTTTACTGAATAAATACTATTACAAAATCTTGGAAAAAATGTTATATTAATATTAAGATCAATAGATTTTACTGACATTCTAGATACATTTGGTTTGTGGCCATGTAGCCCCCTTTCTCATTGGAAAAAGGTGAACTTACCTAAATTGCATGATCAGAGTTGGGAAACACGTTAGGGAATCCAATGAGAAAGAAGATAATTTTGAAACCTAAAAAACTATCCAATAAAAGATATTATTTAATATAATACATTTTTCACTCCACATTTCATTAAGAAGGATACATACATATTTTATCCCCCTATATACATGATTGTTTATTCATTGAATTTATAAAATAAACACTTATATAAACTACCATAGATATAGATTTCATAACAAAATTACATTTAAGTCAAAGGGTCAGATACACCTTCTTCTGTTAAAATGGAAGGGAAAATCATTTTTTCATTTATTCGATTAATTCTATATCACATATGATGAACCCAACAAATGATACCTTGTTTTAGGAATATTTATCAACGGTTTTTCATCAATACATCATATTACATGATTCCTGACACACATTAACAATAATCCCAAATAATTTGAATAATCCACGTGTTCATAGATAATGATATATTATTGCAAATAAAATTTTTGTAACCTTTATTGGCAGATTTTCTTCACAACCTCACTTCTAGGAAATCAACAACTATGAACAACATATGAAATAGTCTAATTGTCTTATAATACTCCCTCACTTGATAATAAAAAATTATATATGTCCCATATTTTTTATATATAATTCCTATATAAAATATTTAATTAATTATATTTTCATTGAAATTCAAATTTCATAGCATATCAGTGAATTACCATAATCCTATAATGGAAAAAATATTGTAAATATATTACTAGATTATTGTTATAAAAAATAAAAATAATTATATGATTGTTAACAATGCTCCCTTGTGATACCATATTTTGATTTTATGTGGGCCTAAATTCCAAATAAATGTGTCGATATGGAAATACCAGATACACTTTGGGTTTCACTACAACACCAAAAGATTTTATGTTATATTTTCCATTAAATGAATATAATCTCATCAATACAATGTTTAACATAGAACCTCCGGTCTAAATGAATCATGATGTAGTATACTATAATAATATAAGAATTAAATTTCCATTATTACTAAAAATAACTACATTGTAATATATATATATATATAATGTCATATATAATAAATATTTATATATAAATTCATAATAAATAAGCCCTAAACTTTTTGTAAAGTCATTTTGTGCATCAAAAATTTGATTTCATTAAAAATGTTTATTATTGATTTTTTGTAGAAATTATAATTAATTTGTAAAATTTTAAAAATATTTATTTTATGGAATAAATATAATTTTTCAAACAATCGATTAAAAATTAAATATAGGTGAAATTTTGTAGTTTTTCAAAAATGATAAATTTTTCACTGAATATTTAAATTATATATTTTTTAAGTCTTATTTTTTAAAAGTAAAAATTACAACTATGTATTGATTTGTTTTATTTTAACATAAGTATCCTTCAAATACATCTAAAATAATTAATTATATATTAATCATCATTATATGTGATTTTGGTATGATTTCAGCACATGAGCCTTAGCCCAGTTGTTAAGGACTCCATAAGATCATCAAAGCAGATAGGGATCAAATCCAGGAGGAGGTAGAATTTCTGGTACTGTAGTAGTGATGTAGAAGGTATTGTAGCAGTAGTGTAGCTGGTACTGCAGCGGGAACTATAGCAGGCACTGTTTGGCACTGTTGTAGCCGGGAATATTCCACCGTTTGGGATTTCGGGCCACTGATTTGGTCCCTAAGTACTGTAAGGCCTTCGGGCCACCCAGGCCTTCGGGTCAGTAAGGCCTTTGGGCCACCTCAAGGCCTTTGGGCCAACTTAGGTGCAGATTCAAACCAGACAACCTACAAGGAACAAGCTCTACAGGGAGGATGAGCAAGGAGCTTTCAACACCGCAGAAGCTAAACGGATTGCAAGAATGAGAGGGTATGTCACCTGCCATTGGGACAATCTTGTGCATGTAGAGACCCGAAGCATGATGTTCATGGAAAATTACATTGCTTTAGTGGAATACATAACACATAACAAAAACAGACACACAAGGATCATAATAGTTTAGTGTCTTTTGAAACTCGGAATATAATCATCTAATCATGGTGAAAGATTTTCAACATCTCCCATAAGATCTTCCCTTTTTTGTTTTCTTACCTAAAACCTTTCTTTAAATCCTGGGGAAAAGAAAACATATAAAGGGTGAGCTAAAATGCTGAATAAGGGTATTCATGGATAAAATAAAACAAATCATATACATTTGAACATCAAAACATGAACATAATATTTAAACATCAGAATCCTGAGCAATGACATAAATCATGGAAGTACGTAAGGCATAGATCATAAAGAAAACATTAATCATGATAAAATAGCATGGGAATTAAACATGTAATTGTGGAAAACCATTAATCACATGATATGATTTCCATAGTAGCCAAGGCATTGCTTCCAACACCATCTTAGTGGACAAAGTCCCTTTCTGGATCGAGTTCACTCCTCGTTCACGTCTTGTATTACTGAACTGGTTTAACTTCCCGTTCCAGCCATGTCTATCTCACGAGATATAAGCCTTTACCCAATGCATTATAGGGAGATATAGGTCCCACCCATCTCATAATGAAATCATTCTTACTTGTGCCATAACAAAAACATAAATCATTCATCATAACCTAATGAATAAAATGGGTATCATAAACATCATCCCATCATAACATAATCCACATAAAAAAATGGATATCATTTCATCATAAGAATAGTGAAACCATGTAAATCATAGATACATTATACTTGAATCATACACATTAGAAATAATGTCATCTTAGATGGAAAAATGGTTTTGATAAAACATTTGAAATGAATTCTTGAGGAAAATGTCTTTTCTTCTTCAAAATCATTTTCTATTAAAAAAATGCCATGAACTTTTAAAATAAAATTATTTTGTTGAAAATAGTCATTAAATCTTGTAGATTAAGATTCATGAAAATGAGGGGTTATGAAACCGTAAAAATCCGTTCACGCCGTATAAGTTAAAAATAACATTCTTCTCGTACTTTTGTCGGAAAAGACAAAAAGTAACTCGTATGGTAAAAAAAATAGATTCCATACATACCATGTAGTAAAAGTCAAAAGTGGGTAAAAAGGACTTTAAACATACATGAATACACTTTTATAAAACATTTACATGGATAATAACAATAACCCTAGTAAATACTTATGAATATACAATCTCGGATAAGAATGAGATTGGAATATTTATCCATTACCTTATGTATGATATGCTTCATACGTATCCGAACCTCCTGTATAATGATTTAAATAATGTCATTGACTTATTACAGAATCATATTCATTTTTATGATATCATATATGGTTCACTTATGACTTTATATTACCAGTTCTTTTGTAAATTACATGTTAAAGAGCGTTTTGGGTAAAATCATTTCATTTGTTGTTTGTGTTTTGACTTGTAATTATTCATATGATTACATAGATCATGATTACTTAATTCAAGAATATAAAACATGGTTTATATATAATATATATTCAGAATATACATATATATAACAGATCGATAAATGGAAAGAAATACATCGTTCATGGAGATGGTTGGTCGTACGTACGGATGAACGTTGTTTTCGTTTCCTCATTGAATTTAATGGAATTAATTGGATGAAATACATATATATATACATAAATCCAGTATCATTATTATGTCATATATTTCATGATTACTTATTATATATACTTTATAATCATTTATGAATGGTTAATCATTGAGAATGAATCTCATCGCGTCGTGGAGACGGTATTCCGTACGTACGCACGAGCGATGATATCATTCCCATGATCGTGGAATTTTGTTGGAGTGAATGTATACTATTAAAAAATAAATATCACTTTATAATAATCATATATAGTTATTATTTACACCATTATACCCATCCAGGTAAGGTGGTGGTGGAAAATAGATTACATCACGGCGTGGAGACGATATTCCGTACGTACGCACAGGCGGTGATTTCGTTTTCCGTAGGATGGATAGATGGTGAAATAGGGTTTTTTCATACTTATAATAACATATAATTATATTATTGATACTGATTTTATTACTTCATAATGAAACAACCTAAGAAGACGAAGTGGAAGAAGAAATAAAGTTGAAAGAATCGGTAACGGACATTTTCTCTTCTTTGAAGCGCCTCTTTGAGACCTCCAATTAGGGAACTAAATTTGTCTTTGAAGAAGACCAGGACCTATAGTATGTTTCTAGGGAAGTGGAGAAGTGAAATTGGCAGGGTTTGGCCGAGCATGAAGGCTCAAAGTGGTGTGAGGAAAAGAGGGAGGAGGTGCCCTTTTATAAGGGAGGAGAGGGGCACCTTTGGAAAAAGTAAAAGTATTATTTTATTATAAAGTCATATTCGGTTTTAAATAGATCCAAATTGATTTATTTCGAAGATAAGGTGGGGATGGGTCGAAATACTCTCATCCAATATATTTTAGACAAGTTTAGGTCATTATATTAAGATTATCTTTTAGTTTTAACTCTTAGTTAATTAGATTGACATTTACCATGTCACTTTGTATTTTTATATTATATAGTTACTAAAAATACAATATACATCCAAGAGACCCCCAAGTGGTCCATTAATTATAAAAATATAATGATATAACTATATTGGTCGAACCTTAGATTTTTAGAAATATAATGACAATTAATAATATAATAATTTTTTTAAAAACTATTTTATGTCAATTTTGACACTATTTGGTAATTGATTTTTGTGAAAATCATAACAGAATAATTAGTTCGAAAAAAGTTAATTAAATAAATACTAACATGTCATATTACAATATAAAATTATTGGAATTCATAAAAAGTCTCAAATTACATTTATTTGGGTATTTATAACATCAATTATGTCAATATTTCATTAATAAGATATTAACACCATCATCATTGTGTCATAAATAAATTAAATTATTTTAAGTCTAAAAATTGCAAATAAAATATCATTATGTAGGAAATCTTTTTATATTTCTAATGAATATTTATGGTCGAATTTATCTTATGTATAATCCTATATTGAAAATGATTTAGTTATTAAACATTGATTTTAACTATTTTAACCCTTCTTTAAATAAATTAATAATAAATGTCCTAATCTAATCCAAGTTGGCCTAAATGGTCATATTTTATTCCTAAGGTTGTTTTTGGTCGAATTACACTTATCCAATAGAATTAGGACATGTTTCATGGTAATAATAATGACACTTTTACCCTTAATTACCCTATTTACTTTTAACCGTGGAAAAAATAGAAAAAAGTTACTATTCACCAAAAATTATTTTCATCTCATTGAACCACATTTTAGTCCTTGATATTAACCGTGTATCTCGGAGTTTCGAAATTCCACTCACATAAGCGATAAAATTATGTTTTATGAAAAATTCAGTTTTTTAACTACCACTTAGTGGTTTCACAATTCATCAAAAAATGAAAGTTTCCAGAAAAATACAAAAAATTAGGCCTATGATATATTTGATATTATGAATTCAAAAATGATGTCAATTTTACCAAATTCAAAACATATCATTTAAATTAACTAATTTAAAAATTAATTCCTGCCGTCAAAACAAATAGCATGTTTTTAAGAGATTATAACTATCAAAAGATTGACACTTGTTTATGTCTGGTTTAATTGTGAAATTACATATAATGACCAATATTGTATTAAATTGTAAAAATATATTCTAAATATACTTTAAAACCACTAAAATTAATAATTTATCACTATTAATTATTTCTATTAAAAAAGTTGTTTTTAATTAGAATTTAGTAATTTTAACTATTCATCCAAAATAGAAAGTTTTCAGAAAAATACCAAAATTTCACCCTAGGCTAATTTTGATATTCTGAATCCAAAAATGAAGTCCATTTTGAAAAATTAAATTTAAAAAATTTCATAAATTAGTTATTACTATTCATAACGGCTAGTTTTAATAATATTTTAACCATATATCGTTGTTTAGTGAAACCTGGTATTGCGTACAACACACGCTATCGAGGAAAGTCATGATTGCGTGTAATGCAAGCTATGTCAGGGTTGCGTGTTGTGAAAGACACCTCCATTGTTTATTATAACAAAATCCAACCATATTTCATTTATACATTGAATATATATATATTTATATATATACACTCAATGTTTCGTAGAATAACTACTATCAAAATTGTGTGTAACATGGTCCAAGAATAGTGTTGTGTATACTACAAGCTCATACGGTGTTGCGTGTAGTGCAAGGTAATCTTGTTGTAGCATTCAACACAAGACATCAATGATATTAACAGAATATTTTTCATAAAATCACGAAGTGTTACATTCTACCCCCCTTAAAATGAATTTCGCCCTCGAAATTCATCGGGGTTATAAATGGTTTACTACTCGAAAGATTGTTTAATAGTAACCCACATCATAAAAAGGAATACTAAAACTTGTCTTTAAAAACTAATGTATGAAATGTAACGGTTACCCAAATTAACTCATCACTGGGTTTCCACGTAGGAGAACATAGGTGAAAATATGGATATGGAAGAAAAATCTAACCATCAAGTTTTGATGGAGAGTGGTAGAGAACATTGCTATGAAAAATCCATCAATCACAAAGCCATATATTTGTGATGATCTAAGGTGCCATCTGATTCATTAGATATAAGGGAACTAGGACAACATTTTTATTTTTGAAGATCATTTTCCTAAAGTTGATGAAATTGGAAATAGAAGAAATACTTTCGTGATTTTGGTAAAGTCTCACCGTTGTTCGTTCTTTGGACAATTTCCACTTCATCTCTTAAAGAAATGAAGTTGAATTTGTCATTCGTGAAGTGTTAGCAGATCATGTGATAGAATGACGGGTCATTCCATCTGTCTCAAACAAAAGGTTATAAAAAGTTATCAAAAATACATAAGTCCATCTTTAGTGAGATTAGTCATATATGGTTCCTAAAATGGACTTATACTTCATATATCATACTGCTTAATATAATAAAACTAGTTTCTACTAAACAGGGACTTCCTGTAGGCCAGTGGTAGATGATAAAGGCCTGTCGCACTTCAGTTGTGGGTTTGATTCCCACAGCCTTGTCCGACGCGATGGGTTGCCGCCCATCCTGCAGGTTGTCCTTTTTCTAAAACAACATTACTATAACATCTCATCAATAACATCGAAAAAATATCTATCCTTAAACAATACTAACTTATGTCCATCATAATCCATTCCAATCTTTTAGCTTATCCAAAATACTGTTGTCCAATCTCATATTATAGTGAAAACGATTACCAAAGAGTTCATATAACAAGCCTGTTAATACAATCGTTGATCCCCATATATCATGAGATATGTCTTTTTGGTCACATTACAAACATTCGAAGGCCTTAATCATGTATTCTCTTGAAAAATGAATACCAATTGAATCTTAGTAAAAAAAAATGAATGATGTCAAAAGTTAACTCACTCCACATACCAAAATTCAAAAATTCTATATACTCAAACCATGATACATCCTTCTCCTTATATCAGTCATGAGCTCATTAATACTATCAAACATTTAATTTTCTCCATATCCCTTCATTATGCGCATATCATCTACTTTCCAAAAATATCTGAATAACCTTTCATGGTTACTGGTACCATTCATCATACACATTCAAAACATAAGGAAAGACAATAGTGTAACAATCCTTAGATGACTCTTTATTCCATAGTACCATGAGATTACTTATAAAAAATTACACTTGATAATCATGTAATCATTCCACTACCTTCTTAAACCATTGACCGAGATTCAACAATTATTTTCATCTCACATATCATTTGTAGTCTCTTCAACATCATCAACATAAATACTACCCATACGACCATACTGATTCTCTTCATGAGACTTTCCCTTAGGGAATTGGTTTTCATAATTCCCGTACATTCAACATTTAAAACATTTTCTAGTCTCTTTAAGACAATCTCCACCATGCTTCTTTCCACACTTTGAGCATAAGGAAACATTCATCTTCTTTTCACAATTATTCTGAGATTTCTCCTTGAACTCCATCTTTCGTTTCTTGTCAAAACTATGAGATGGATAAGTAACACCAACTTACATTTCTACCTTGATAGCACAACACACAATTTCTTCATAACTACTGAAGTATCTTATAGCTAATGCACATCGAAGATTTGGTTTTAAGCCACTGAAGAATTGATCAACTTAACTTTCAGGTTGGATGATAAAGCCAGATTCATACCTTGCAAGCCTTGTTAAATTCTCTTCGTATACACCAACAGATTCTTCTTCCTTTTGCTTTAGTTCAAGAAACTCCTTATCCATCTTTTTTCGAAGAATATGAGGGAATTACTTATTGAAAAATAAGTTCTTGAACTCGTCCCATTACATGTACTCAATTTCATATCTTGGCCTCGTATTCTTGATAAGATTCCACAATTGATCAGCATCACCTTCCAAACGATATACTGCAAATATGAATTTATCATGTTCAGAACATTGACGAACTGAAAATCTGTTTTCAGTGGTACTGATACATTGTTCAGAAACAAGTGGATCAGAAGACCCACTGATAGAAGGTGGGTGTTTCCTCATGAAGTACTCAATATAATATTGTTCCCTTCTCTACTCATTTGGAAGTCCAGAATGATTCATAGCTTATGAATGTATAGAAATAAGATTTTTCACTCCATATCCCATAACATTTGTTTGTTCAGGAAAACAATCATTGCATTGTCCATTTCATTGATCAACACGGTTCCTTCGGGTTCCAGCCATTATCTAAAACCCAAAAATAATAGTGTGAGAGGTAAAAATCATGCTAGGGAAAACGACATAGTAAAGGGGGAGTACCCTCAATATCTAAAATCTTAGGTTAAATTCTATGATCGTTACCATAGTTCTAGGACTATATCCTATATGTATACTTATCCTTAGGGACATCCCTATACATACCTTAGAAATATCTCTAGGGATCTCACTAATTTTCTCGCATCCAAGTTTCCAAAGGTTGACTAAACCTTTCCTCTAATACCAACTGTAGAGACCCGAAGCTTGATGCACATGGACAATTACATTACTTTAGAGGAATACTTAATACATAACAAAAACAGACACACAAGGATCGTAATAGTTTAGTGTCTTTGGATACTCGGAATATAATATTCTAATCGTGGTGAAAGATCTTAAACATCTCCCATAAGATCTTACCTTTTTTGTTTTCTTACCTAAAACATTTCTTTAAATAATGGGGAAAAGAAAACATATAAAGGCTGAGCTAAAATGCTCAGTAAGGGTATGCATGGATAAAAATAAAACAAATCATATACATTTGAACATCAAAACATGATCATAATATTTAAACATCAGAATCTTGAGCAATGACATAAATCATGGAAGTACGTAAGGAATAGATCATAAAGAAACATTAATCATGATAAAATATAATGGTAATTAAACATGTAATTGTGGAAAACCATTAAGAACATGATATGATTTCCATAGTAGCCAAGGCATTGCTGCCAAGACCATCTTAGTGGACAAAGTCCCTTTCTGAATCGAGTTCACTCCTCCTTCCGGTCCTTTATTACAAAACCAGTTTAACTTGCCGTTCTAGCCATGTCTATCTCATGAGATATAAATCATTACCCAATTCATTAGAGGGAGATATAGGTCCCACCAATCTCATAATGAATTCATTATTACTTGTTCCATAACATAAACATAAATCATGCATCATAACCCAACAAATAAAATGGGTATCATAAACATCGTCCCATCATAACATAATCCATATAAAACCAATGCATATCATTTCATCAAAAGAATAGTGAAACCATGTAAATCATAGAGACATTATACTTGAAACATACACATATGAAATAATGTCATCTTAGATGGAAAAATTGTTTTGATAAAACATTTGAAATGAATTCTTGAGAAAATATCCTTTCTTCTTCAAAATCATTTTATTTTCACAAAATTCCATGTACTTTTAAAATAAATGCATTTTAATGAAAATAGTCATTAAATCTTGTAGAGTAAGCTTCATGAAAATGAGGCGTTATGAAACCATAAAAATCCGTTCATGCTGTATAAGTTTAAAATAACATTCTTCTCGTATTTTTGTCAGAAAAGTCAAAAAGTACCTCGTATGGTAAACAAAAAACGATTCCATACATACCATGTAGTAAAAGTAAAAAATGGGAAAAAGGACTTTAAAGATACATGAAAACACATTTACAAAACATGTACATGTATAATAATAATAACCCCAGTAAATACTTAAGAATAAACAATCTCGGATAAGAATGAGATTGGAATATTTATCCCTTACGTTTTTTCTGATATGCTTCAAACGTATCCGAACCTCCTGTATAATGATTTAAATAATGTCTTTGACTTATTAAAGAATAATATTCATTGTTATTATATCATATATGGTTCACTTATGACTTTATATTACCCGTTCTTTTGTAAGCTACATGTTAAATAGTGTTTTTGGTAAAATCGTTTCATTTGTCATCCGTGTTTTGACGTGTAATTATTCATATGATTACATAGATCATGATTACTTAATTCGAGAATATAAAACTTGATTTATATATAATATATATTCAAAATATACATATATATTAAAGATAGATAAATGGAAAGAAATACATCTTTCATGGAGACGGTAGGTCGTACGTACACATGAACGTTGTTTTCGTTTCCTCATTGAATTTAATGGAATTAATTGGATGACATACATATATATACATAAATACAGTATCATTATTATGTCATATATTTCATGATTACTTATTATATATACTTTATAATCATTTATGAATGGTTAATCATTGAGAATGAATCTCATCGCGTCGTGGAGACGGTATTCCGTACGTACGCACAAGCGATGATATCGTTCCCATGATCATGGAATTTTATTTGAGTGTATGTATACTATTAACGAATCAATATCACTTTACAATAATCATATATAGTTATTATTTAAACCATTATATCCATCCAAGTAAGGTGGTGGTGGAAAATAGATTACACCACGGCATGGAGACGGTATTCCGTACGTACGCATGCACGGTGGTTTCATTTTCTATTGGATAGATAGATGGTGAAATAGGGATGTTTCATACTTATAATAACAGACCAGTATATGAGTGATACTAATGTTATTACTTCATAATTAAAAAACCTAATAAGAAGAAGTGGAATAAAAAATAAAGTTGAATGAATCGGTAACGGACATTACCTCTTCTTTGAAGCGCCTCTTTGAGACCTCCTCTTAGGGTACTCAAATTGGTCTTTGAAGAAGACCAGGACCTATATGATGTTTCTAGGGAAGTGGAGAAGAGAAATTGGCAGGGGTTGGACGAGCTTGAAGGCTCAAAGTGGTGTGAGGAAAAGAGGGAGGAGGTGCCCTTTTATAAGGGAGGAGAGGGGCACCTTTAGAAAAAGTAAAATTATTATTTTATTATAAAGTCATATTCGGTTTTAAATAGATCCAAATTAATTTATTTCGAAGCTAAGGTGGGTATGGGTCGGAATACTCTCATCGAATAGAATTTAGACAAGTTTAGATCATTATATTAGCATTATCTTTTAGTTTTAACTCTTAGTTAATTAGATTGACATTTACCATGTCACTTTTTATTTTTATATTATATAGTTAAAAAACTTACCATATACATCCAAGAGACCCCCAAGTGGTCCATTAATTATAAAAATATCATGATATAAGTATCTTGGCCGAAACATATATTTTTAGGAATATAATGACAATTAATAATATATTATTTGTTTTAAAAACTATTTTACGTCAATTTTGACACTATTTGGTAATTGATTTTTGTGAAAATCATAAAAAACTTATTAGTTCGAAAAAAGTTAATTAAATCAACACTAACATGGCATATTACCAAATGAAAATTATTTTAATTCATAAAAAGTCTCAAATTACTTTTATTTGGGTATTTATAACATCAATTATGTCAATATTTCATTAATAAGATAATTACCGCATCATCATTGTGTCATAAATAAATTAAATTATTTTTAGTCTAAAAATAACAAATATAATACCATTATGTAGGAAATCTTTTTATATTTCTAATGATTATTTATAGTCGAATTTATCTTATTTATAACCCTATATTAAAAATGATTTATTTATTAAACATTGATTTTAACTATTTTAACCCTTCTTTAAATAAATTAATAATAAATGTCCTAATCTAATCCATGTGGGCCTAAATGGTCATATTGTATTCCTAAAGTTTTTTTTGGTCGAATTACACTTATCCAATAGAATTAGGACATGTGTTAAGGTAATAATAATAACACGTTAACCCGTAATTACCCTATTTACTTTTAATCGTGGTAAAAATAGTAAAAAGTTACTATTCACCAAAAATTATTTTCATCTCATTTAACCAAATTTTAGTCCATTATATTAAAATTGTCTCTTGAATTTTCGAAATTCCACTCACAGAAGCAATAAAATTATGTTTTATGAAAAATTCAGTTTTTTAACTACCACTTAGTGGTTTCACTATTCATCAAAAAATGAAAGTTTCTAGAAAAATACCAAAAATTAGGCCTATGCTATATTTGATATTATGAATTCAAAAATGATGTCTATTTTACCAAATTAAAAACATATCAGTTACATTATCTAATTTAAAAATTAATTCCCGTCGTCAAAACAAACAGCGTGTTTTTAAGAGATAATAACTATCAAAAGATTGACACTTATTTATGTCTAGTTTAAATGTAAAATTACATCCAATTACCAACATTGTATTAAATTGTAAAAATATATTATAATTATACTTTAAAACCACTAAAATTAATAATTTATCACTATTAATTACTTCGATTAAAAAAGTTATTTTTAATTAAAATTTAGTAATTATCACTATTCATAAAAAATTGAAGGTTTTCAGAAAAATACTAAAATTTCACCCCAGGCTAATTTCGATATTCCGAATCCAAAAATGAAGTCCATTTTGAATGATGAAATTTACAAAATTCTAAAAAGAGGTTATTACTATTCATAACGGCTAGTTTTAATAATATTTTAACCATATATCGTTGTTTAGTGAAACCTGGTATTGCATACAACACACACTATCGAGAAAAGTCATGACTGCTTGTAATGCAAGCCAAGTTTGGGTTGTGTGTTGTGCAAGACTCCTCCATTGTTTTTTATAACAGAATCCAACCATATTTCATTTATACATTGAATATATATATATTTATATATATACACTCAATGTTTCTTAGAATAACTACTATCAAAATTGAGTGTAACATGATCCAAGAATAGTGTTGTGTATACTGCAAGCTCATACGGTGTTGCGTGTAGCGTAAGGTAATATTATTGTAGCATGAAACACAAGACATAAATGATATTAAAAGAATATTTTTCATAAAATCTCAAGGTGTTACAGTGCATGCACGGGAAAGCCTAGCCGAACAGCCATGGGAAGGTAGAGAGCTTATTTCATGATGAAGATGCTGGGGAGGAGCAATTCCAAATAGTTAGTCTGGGTTGTATGTAATGTTTGAAGCCTACAGGCAATATATTCCTATAAGGCCTATGGGACATGTAATACATACACCTACGGGCCTTGTAAGGGTTCCACCTCACCCCTTGAACATTGGATTATCAAAATCAATAAAAAATGAAGGCCTTCGGGACATTGGAGGTATGAGTTCATTTATGGGCAATAAAACATATTTTTTTAGAAAAACATTTTATGCAATCTAGGGGTATTTATTTTTCTAATTTAAATATATCATTATTTATAATTTATTTTAGTGAAATATAAATACTATTTATTCAATAGAATATTTTAATGTTCATAAGATAATGTTTACTAAGCAAGGAATGGGTGTAGATTCTTTTTTATTCTAAAAAGAATATTTTTATTAAATGTGTTTTCATTACGTTTTTTGATCTTATTTAAAAATAAATTCTCAAAAATAAAAAATAGAATTTAATAAAATAGAATATAAAATTTTAATCAGAATAATTTTTTTTTATAATTTACAAACATCAATTTTTTCATAATGAATATCTAAATTAGTAAAAACATGATATCATGCTTGTGGTTTGAATGGGTTTACCAGGGGTTAAACCAATAAATAAGAGTAATATTTACAAATAAAAATTTATAAATCTTATTTTATATACGTATTTAATCCCTATATAAACTGTAATTATAATACGATCCTTTAAGATTCATTTTTGTTTTCCAATTGTGTCATCTCCCACCCTTATAAAAGTTCACCACCTATCATGTATCCTCTAAAACTTGTGAAACATCTATCTTGGTCACTTCCTACCATAATAAATTAATAAAATACATCACCATAACCTAAAGGTAATTTTTTAATATAAAACCATTCTTTCATGTGTTAAGTTATAAGAAAAATGAGGTTTCTTGTAATGCCCCGACCCCAGTTACCCAGAGTCAGTGCATTATTACATAACATTGGCATGATCACATGAAAGATCAAATCTCGAAAGACGGATTGGTTTAGTAGCCTTGGAAACAATAGATATATTCATAATGTTTTACATTACATCATAAAGTGAAAAACTACTACAACAACATATTGTATCTATATTCCACACTATTATCCCCTCATAATATCCCTGCAGGTCATTCATAATTTACTTCTTCACATCCTGGGAAAAATAAAACATAGAAAAGGGGTGAGCTCAAATTCCCAGTAAGGATAACAATATAGCGGAAACTTTAATAAATAAGAATAAACATTTAAGGCAATGTATAACTAAAACAAAAGCATTTTAAACTTGAACTTCAACATAGTATGGAAAAAATAAAATGAAATAATTCCATTTAATTATTCACATGGATATTCTACTAATCTAATAATCACATGCAATACCAATAACCACATTCATAATGATAGAATGCATAATGCCAGACTATCATAACCACATAGCAAAGGCCTCATGCCAAGACTACAAATAAGATTTTTCCAAGGCCTTATTCCAAGACACTAGTTTGTCTCATGAGACCTACCGATGCATTGAAGAGCTATAGCGGGCTCCACCCGTCACATATTAAGTCCAATGCATTCCCATATGAAAAGGTTTAAACAAAACATAAACATTTGTATTAAAACTATCATATGAAATGTCAATACATTCACTATAAACCATGAATGGAAAAAAATATCACATCCACAGTCAAACATCTCAAAAAACCTTAAATACAATATAGAAGTTTTGTATCATAATAAATCAACTTCAAATAAGCGTAAAATCCATCAAAGGATGTTGACATAGATGAAATCGAAACTCTTTTTAGAGAAATATCTATTTCTATTTTGAAATCATTTAAGAGACATATATTTATAGAATAAAACAATTTCTTTGAAAATATTTTTATAAGATTGTAAGGGAACTTAAAAATATTTTATAATGGTGAAAAATAGCTGCACCAGCCGTATATGTTATAAAAACATTCTTACCTTAATTCTGTCGATAAGGTTAAAAAGCACATTTTTTGGAAAACGACGGAAAGATTCCATTATAAACCTCTTATAAAAAGTCAAACAATGGTTTAAATTAATTTAAACCATATTCTAGTAAATAGTAAAAATGTTTTGAAATACATTTTTAACAAACATTGATGTGGATGATAAAGAGATCTCAGTATATTATTACGTATAACAACCTCGGATAATGAAGAGATTGTGAAATAAAACCTTACCTTGTACATTTTTTTGGTTGGGGTAGGTTAACCTCCTGTATAATGGTTAAATAATTGTTATTAAATTATAAAATAATCATATACATTACTATGATATCATATATGATCATTTAACATTGATTTTTTAATAATATCTTAGTATTATCGTTGTTTCAGGTGTTAACTTACTAGTTTTCTTTTATATGTTTTGTTTCTTAAGTCGTGTCTGTCATGGATAGGTTGTATCTTAATCATATCCAGAATGATATCAAGTCCTTAGATACTATTATTAATCATAAAATTAGATTTAGACTTGAATGGATACGATGGAGAATGAATCTCATCGCGTTCGTGGAGACGGTGGTCTGTACGTACACACGAGCGACAATATCATTGTTCTGATATTAAAATAATATATAATTTGATGTTATATCATATATACAGAATCATTATCATGTTACATTTATTATTTACATTAATCACACATCATTATTATACCCATCCAAATAATAATTTATTGGATAACAATTACACCACGACGTGGAGACGCTAAGCCGTACGTACGCACGTATAGTGACATGTTATTCAAAAGATGGATAGAATAAAGAATATGATTGTACCATATTTATAATAACATAACAGTATATATAATAAACTGGGGTTATTGTTTTATAATGTTAATAACAAAGAACGAAGAAGTGGAAGAAGAAAGGAACTTGAAAAAGGGCGGTGAAACCAATACCTCTTCTTCGGGTTCTTCCTTTTGATTTGATCAAAAGGGCTCTTAGGTTCAATTTATGAGTAAAGGAAGGCCTCTAGAATGAAGTTAGGAATGTTTAGAGAGTACTTGGTCAGAGGTTTGCTGAACCAAAAGGCTTTTAAGGTGTGAGCTAATGAGAAGGGAGAGTACCCTTTTATAAGAGGGGTGAGGGGCACCTTTGGATAACCTAGAAATATTATTTTATAATAAATTCATATTCAGTTTATAATGGCTCGAAAGTCGATTATTTAAATTTTATGGTGGGGATAGGTCGAAAAATACCCAACCAATAGAATTTATACAGGTTTGGGTCATTATACTAACCTTATCTTTAAGTATCAACTCTTTGTTAATTAGTTTCACTTTTACAATGTCTCTTTGTATTTTTATATTATATGGTTAATAAACATACTATATACATCCAAATTACCCCCATGTGGTCCATAAATTATACACATATCATGATATAAGTCCCTTTTCCGAACCTCGGATTTTTAAGAATTTAATATCAATTAATAATATAATATTTGTTTTAAAAACTCTTTTATGTCAATTTTGACACTATTCAATAGATGTTTTTTGAAAAAATCTTAACAGAATTATTACTTCGAAAAAATTCAATTAATTCAATCCTAGTATGTAATATTATCCTATAAAATTAGTGTAATTCAGATAATGTATCAAATTATATTTATTTGGGTATCTACAATATCAATCATCTTAATTTTTCACTATTATGGAAATTACTGCATCACTATTTTGTCCTAAATAAATTAAATTATTTAATGTCTAAAAATTATAAATAAAATACCATTATGTAGGTAGTGTTTTTAGCTTTCTAAATAATATTTATAGTCTAAAATACAACATATATAACACTATTTAAAAATTGATTTTCAAAAAGATATATGCTTGTGTCATTTTTGTATTCATATTAACTTAAATAAAATAAAGTGTCCCTATCACTTACAAGTGGCACCATGGGGTCCCAAAATCGACCCAAAGATGCCCATGGTCGAACATGTATCAAAAAATAAGGTTAGGACACGTTTTAGGGTAATTGTTATTAATATAATATTTTTTTTAACCCTTACTTACCGGATTTACCCTTTAACCATGGTAAATAAAATATTTACCGAAGTAATTATTCAAAATGTCTAAAAATAAAAGTTACCTATTTACAAAATTTTAACATCCTGATTCCAAATATGGAATCCATTTTTCCAAATTGAAAACACAGAAGTGGCAGAAATTATTTTAAAATTAATACCCGCTGTCAAAACAAAAACAGTGTTTTTATGATATAAAAACTATCAAAAGATTGATACTTGTTTATGTTTGGTTCAATTGTGAAATTATGTCCAATGAACAAAATTGTATTAAATGGTAAAAATATATTCTAAATATACTTTAAAACCACTCAAATTCATAATTTATCACTATTAATTATTTTGATTAAAAAGGTCGTTTTTAATTAAAATTTAGTAATTTTCACTATTCATCAAAATATTAAAGTTATCTGAAAAGTACCAAAATTTCACCTTAGGATAAATTCGATACTCAAAATCCAAAAATTGAAGTCCATTTTGAAATATAAAATATATATAATTTCAAAAAGTAGGTATTACTATTTATAACGGCAAGTTTGATTGGTTGTGGTGTGTTAGAACTCGATGTTGCATACAACCCACGCTATCACATTATTTCAAGAGAAGCGTACCGTAGAATCTTGGGTTGTTACATTATCCCCTCCTTAAAATAATTTCATCCTCGAAATTTATAGAATACTACCGCACGAAATGACTCGGGAGGTTCTTCATCATAAGTTCCTCGGGTTCCCATGTTGCCTCTTCCATCTTATGGTTTCTCCACAAAAATTTTACCAGACGCGTCATTCGGTTTCTCAGTACTTGTTCTCTCGTATCAAGATTATTGACGGGCTCTTCGCAATAAGACAGATCGGGTTCCAGTTCTAATTCATCATAGATGAGTACATGCGTTGGGTCAGGCATGTATTTCCTCAAAAGAGATATGTGGAACACATCATGAACTTTGGAGAGACTTGGCGGTATTGCCAATCGGTAAGCTACAACCCCAATTCGTTCTAGAATTTCGAAAGGTCCGATGTACCTGGGACTCAATTTACCTTTCTTACCAAAATTTATGACTCCCTTCCATGGATATACCTTAAGGAAAACATGATCACTGACTTGAAATTTCAAATCCTTCCTTCGATTATTGGCATAGCACTTCTGCCTATTTTGAGCTACTTTGATGTGTTTTTTGATTACCTACACCTTTTCCATTGTTTCCTCTACCAGTTATGGACCTACAAGTTTTCATTCACCTACATCATCCCAACAGGTTGGTGTACGACATCTCTTTCCGTATAACGCTTCATATGGTGCCATCTGAATACTCGAATGGAAGCTATTGTTATAGGAAAATTATACCAGAGGTAAATATTGATCCCACATATCCTGAAAGTCAAGTGAGCAGGATCTCAACATGACTTCTACGGTTTGAATAGTTCGTTCTGATTGTCCATCCGTTTGAGGGTGGTAGGCAGTGCTCAGATGAAGTTCAGTATCCAGGTATTTCTGAAGACTTTTCAAGAATCTTGAAGTAAAACGGTGATCACGATCAGAAATAATAGATAGGGGTACTCCATAAAGTCTCACAACTTCATCAATATATAGTCTTTCTAGACGTTCCAGTGGTAGATCTTCTCATATAGCATGAAAATGTGCTGACATGGTAAGACGATCAACAATGACCCATATTTCATCGTTCCTTCTAGGAGTCTTTGGTAGTCCCATGAAAAAGTCCATTGTAATATTGTCCCATTTCCACTCCGGTATGGGAAGAGGTTGCATGACTCCTCCAGGCCGTTGCCTTCCAACATTCACTTGTTGACAAACCATACATCTTGACACAAAATCAGCAATCTCCCTCTTCATGTTGTCCCACCAAAAATGTTCCTTCAAATCTCTATACATTTTTGTGCTCCCAGGGTGTATAGAGAAATTGGAACTATGAGCATCATCTGGAAATTCCCTTTTTAGATCAGGTATATCGGGAACACAACGTCTCTTCCCAAATTTCAAAATTCCATTTCCATACACAAAGTCTCTCAATATCCCATCTTTCACAGCTTTAATATTCTTTTGAAATTCTTCATCATCAGTTTGAGAACTCTTAATTATTTCTAGTAATGATGGTTAGGAAACCATTTGAAAAAGAATTGATGTTTCACCTTCACTAGTTATTCCCGTGTCCATCTTCACTAGATCCATGAAAATTGGATCCCTTTAAATTCTCATATTGTTCAAAACTCCATGGTCTTTTCTGCTCAAAGCATCTGCCTCCTTGTTTTCCTTCCCCAGGTGGTAGTGTATCATGCAATCGTAATCCTTGAGTAATTCAAGCCATCTCCTTTGCCTCATGTTGAGTTCTTTTTGTGTGAAAATATACTTCAATCACTTGTGATCAGTATAAATCTCACACTTTTCACCACAGAGGTAGTGCCCCCATATCTTCAAAGCAAATATCACAACTGCTAACTCGAGATCATGAGTAGGATAGTTTTTCTCATGAATTTTCATCTATTGTGATGCATAGGCAATAACCCTATCATTCTGCATAAGGACACAACCAAGTCCTTTCTTCGATGCATCACTATAAATAACAAACCCATCATTCCCCGATGGTAGAGTCAATATAGGAGGATTGACTAATCTTCTATTCATTTCTTCGAAACATTTTTCACACTATTTTGTCCAAACAAATTTAACCCTTTTATATGTGATCTTAATTAATGGGTTTGCCAATCGGGAAACATTCTGGACGAAACGTCGATAATAACCTGCCAAACCAATAATACTGCGTACCTCAGTTATACTCATAGGTGATGGCCATTCTTGGATTGCCTTGGTCTTAGTAGGTTCAACAGAGATTCCATCTTTGGAGACAATATGTCCAAGAAAAGAAATATCCTAAATCCAGAATTCACACTTGCTAAAATTCCCATATAATTCATGTCTTCTCATAGTCTTCAGGATAATGCACAAGTGATTTTCATGATCTTCATATATTTTGGAGTATACCAAGATATCATCAATAAATACCACCACAAATTCATCGAGATATTAATTGAAAATTATATTCATTAGATCCATGAATACAGAGGGTTCATTAGTCAATCCAAAATGAAATACAGTAAACTCGTAATGTCTGTACCTTGTTCGAAATGTTGTCTTTGGAATGTCTTCCTTCTTTACACACAACTGATGGTATCCAGATCGAAGGTCAATCTTTGAAAATTATTGAGCTCCATGCATTTGGTCAAATAAATCATCAATGCGAGGTAGGGGATACATGTTCTTTATTGTTATAGCATTGATCTCCCTATAGTCGATACATAACTTCATAGATCCATATTTATTTTTAACAAAAAGAACATGGGCTCCCCATGGAGAAACACTAGGGTGAATAAATCCCTTATTACTCAATTCCTCGAGTTGTTTTTTTAGTTCAACTAATTCTACAGTGGCCATTCTATAAGGGGTCTTCGATATAGGACTTGATCCAGGAATTAAATCAATGGAAAACTCAGCTTCTCGTTCTGGAGGATGTCCATGTAAATCATTCAGAAACACATCTACATATTCTTTCACAACATGTACATCCTCTATTTGAACATTCCTTTCCTCACCCACAGACATTTCATTCTATTCCTCCACAATAATTGAATTTAGTTGAGCTACTAGGGGTGGATCTAGATAAGAATTAGGTGGTGACGATTCTGCTCTAAAGATAAGGTCTTCCTTATCGTCGTCATATAAAATCATAACCTCCTTCTTCTAACAATAAATCATCACATCATAGTCTTAAAGCCAATCCATACTGAGGATTATATGAAACACAATCATAGGTATGACGATGAGATCAGCAGATAAAGAACATTTATGTGCTCTAATGGGGACTGATTCACAAAACTTTGTTGTAATGATACTTCCCTTAGGAGTTTCAACTGAAAACTCTCTAGTTGAATCAAATTGGAAATATCTAATTTTCTTAGAAAACTGGGAAGATATGAAACAATGTGATGATCCATAATCAAATAATGCATTTTTTAAACTTGAGGAAACCATTAAATTACCTACCACCATGTCTTTTGGAGCTTCTACCTCACCAGTAGTGATAGAAAAAGATTGGCCTTGATCCCTTGGCCTTTTTTGAGGTAAGTTTCCCTAAAAATTAGGACATTCATTTGTATAATGTACCATCTCCCTGCAATTATAGCACTGATCATTGGTAGCTTCCTTCTTCCCTTTGCAATCATGAGCTTGGTGGCCTTTTTCACCACATTTGTAACAGACGCCCATTCCCTTCAAGCATGTACCGGGGTGTTTCTTCCCACATTTACCACAGGATGGATATTCAACCTTTCCCTTCTTCCCCTTATTTCCATTCCCATATTGATCAGTAGATCTCTTCTTCTCTTGCTTTGATTTAAAGTCATAAGACTTAGAGAATTCCTTTTCTGTATTGATAGCACATGAGACAATGTCTTCGTACGACGAGAAGGATTGTGGGACTAATGCTCGACAGAGAAATGGTTTTAACCCATAAAAGAACCAATCAGTCATACTTCTTGGGTTACGTATATAATCTCAAGCATACCTTGCTAACCTTGTAATGTTATCCTCATACTTTGCGACATTATCATCTTCCTTTTGTCTCAGAATCAGGAATTGCCTTTCCATATCTGCTCTATGGTCATGAGGAAATTATTTTTCTTAAAATAGATCTTTGAACTCCCTCTATTCCATATTTTATACTTCATCATCTTCCTTCATGTTTTGAATCAATGACCACCATTGATCAGCATCTCCAGTGAGGTGGTAAACTACCATGATAACTTTTTCCCTTTCACTACTCCCCAAAGCCTGAAATATTTTCTCTAGGGAATTTATCCATTTCTCAGCTACTAAGGGATTTGTACTCCCATTGAACGTTGGTGGTTGTTGCCTCATGAATTGATCTAACATTGATCCTCCACGCTGCGGATCAGGGTGCTCCATACGGGTAAAGTAATTATTCATAACATGAGTGAGTTGTCCCAGTATGGTGATTAGCTGATCGGTACCAGTTGCATCACCAGATCCACTATAATTATCTTCAGCAGGAGGAAAATCCCTACATGGAGTGCGTGCATTGATACGGTTTCAATTTCTTCCACTAGGAGCCACTTCTAAACAATGGCATAAACTAGATCAGTTTATGAATCAAAATACATAATTTCATACTTATAAAACACTTAACATAAATTGAACTATTTATGGATATAATCCATAATCATAAAAATGTTTTCTTTGAGGAAGTATATACTCATAAACATTTCATAATGATTTTTACTGGAAATTAGAGTTATCCTAAGCATATCCCCCGGGAGTGTCATAACCAAGAGTGCAGCAAGGCCCATTGTCATGCACCAGTTCCCGTTCGAGTCTAGATCAAAGTGGTGTTTTCAGATTTTACCCCAAGGTACATCTGTGCCAGAGCCGCCTCTACCTGCTCGTATCCAGACAGGGATGTATTGCTCGGAAAACTCACAAAATCTCTACAATACCAATATTCTAGGAAGTTCTTCTATACTAATCCTCAAAGTCCATCTTAGGTCTACGTGCTCTAATCAGAGTTTATCCAAATTTAGCTTCCAAGGTTTGTACTAAACATCCTCTAATACCAACTGTAACGCCCCGACCCCAGTTACCCAGAGTCAGTGCATTATTACATAACATTGGCATGATCACAAGAAAGATCAAATCTCGAATGACTGATTGGTTTAGTAGCCTAGGAAACACTAGATATATTCATAAAGTTTTACATTACATCATAAAGTAAAAAACTACTAAAAACATTTTTTCTCCATATTCCAGACTATTATCTCCTCATAATATCCCTGCAGGTCATTCATAATTTACTTTTTCATATCCTGGGAAAAATAAAACATAGAAAAGGGGTGAGCTCAAATGACCAGTAAGGATAACAATATTGTGGAAACATTCAAAAATAAGAATAAACATTTAAGGAAATGTATAACTAAAACAAAAATATTTTAAACTTGAACTTCAACATAGTATGGAAAAAATAAAATGAAATAATACCATTTACTTATTCACATGGATATTCTACTAATCGAATAATCACACGCAATACCAATAACCACTTTCATAATGATGGAATACATAATGCCAGACTATCATAACCACATAGCCAAGGCCTCATGCTAAGACTACAAATTAGATTTTTCCAAGGCCTTGTGCCAAGACACTAGTTAGTCTCATGAGACCTACCGATGCATCGAGGAGCTATAGCGGGCTCCACCCGTCACATATTAAGTCCAATGCATTCCCATATGAAAAGGATTAAACATAACATAAACATTCGTATTAAAACTAGAATACGAAATGTCAATACTTTCACCATAAACTATGAATGGTATAAAAATATCACATCCACAGTCAAACATATCACAAAACCTTCAATACAATATAGAAGTTTTGTATCATAATAAATCAACTTCAAATAAGTGTAAAATCCATCAAAGGATGTTGACATAGATTAAATCAAAACTCTTTTTAGAGAAATATCTCTTTCTATTTTGAAATAATTTAAGAGTCATATATTTATAAAATAAAACATTTTATTTGAAAATATCCTTATAATCTTGTAAGGTAAGCTTCAAAGATTTTATAACGGTGAAAAATAGCCGCACCCGCCCTATAAGTTAAAAAAACATTCTTACCTTAATTCATTCGAAAAGGTTAAAAAGCACATTGTTTGGAAAACGACGAAAAGATTCCTTTATAAACCTCTTATAAATAGTCAAACAAGGGTATAAATTACATTAACCCATATTCTAGTAAATAGTAATTTTTTTTTGAAATACATTTTTATAAAACATGGATGTGGATGATAATGAGATCCCAGTATATTATTACGTATAAAAAACATTAGATAATGAAGAGATTGCGAAATAAACCCTTACCTTGTACTTTTACTTGGATGGGGTTGGTTAACCTCCTATATAATGGTGAAATAATTTTTATTAAATTATACAAGAATCATATACATTAATATGATATCATATATGATCTTTTAACATTGATTTGCTAATAATATCTTAGTATTATCGTTGTTTCTAGTGTTAACTTAATAGTTTTATTTTATATGTTTTGTTACATAAGTCATGTTTGTCATGGATAGGTTGTATCTTAATCATATCCATAATGATATAAAGTCCTTATATACTATTATTAATCATCAAATGAGAATTAGACTTGAATGGATACGATGGAGAATGAATCTCATCGCGTTCGTGGAGACGGTGGTCCGTACGTACGCACGAGTGATAATATCATTGTTCGGATATTAAAATAATATATAATTGGATGATATATCATATATAAAGAATCATTATCATGTTAAATTTATTATTTACATGAATCACACATCATTATTATACCCATCCAAATAATAATTTATTGAATAACAATTACACCACGACGTGGAGACGGTAATCCGTACGTACGCACGTATGGTGACATGTTATTCAAAGGATGGATAGAATAATGAATATGATTGTACCATATTTATAATAAAATCACATTATATATAAGATACTGGAGTTATTAATTTATAATGTTAATAACAAAGAAAGAAGAAGTGGAAAAGAAAGGAACTTTAAAAAGGGTGGTGAAACCATTACCTCTTCTTCGGGTTCTTCCTTTTGATTTGATCAAAAGGGCTCTTAGGTTGACATTCTAACTAAAGGAAGGCCTCTAATATGAAGTGAGGGAAGTTGAGAGAGTATTTGGGCAGAGGTTGGCTGATCCTAAAGGCTTTGATGGTGTGAGTTAATGATAAGGGAGAGTGCCCTTTTATAATAGGTGTGAGGGGCACCTTTGGAGAAGCTAGAAATATTATTTTATAATAAATTAATATTCGGTTTATAATGGATCCAAAGTGTATTATTTAAATTTTAAGGCGTGGATAGGTCGAAAACTACCCAAACAATATAATTTAGATTGGTTTGGGTCATTATACTAACCTTATCCATAAGTATTAACTCTTAGTTAATTAGTTTCACTTTTACAATGTCTCTTTGTATTTTTATATTATATGGTTAATAAACCTACTATATACATCCAAACGACCCCCAAGTGGTTCATTAATGATACACCTATCATGATATAAGTCCCTTGTATGAACCATAGATTTTTAGGAATTTAATATCAGTTAATAATATAATATTTGTTTTAAAAACTCTTTTATGTCAATTTTGACACTATTCAATAGATGATTTTTGTAAAAATCATAAAAGAATTATTACTTCAAAAAAATTCCATTAATTCAATTCTAATATGTCATATTATCCTATAAAATTATTTTAATTCATAAAAAGTCTCAAATTATATTTATTTGGTTACCTACAATATCAATCATCTTAATTTTTCACTATTATGGAAATTACAGCATCACCATTGTGTCCTAAATAAATTTAATTATTTAATGTCTAAAAATTATAAATAAATTACCATTATGTAGGAAATCGTTTTATATTTCTAATGAATATTGATAGTCGAAAATCCAACATATATTACCCTATGTAAAAATTGTTTTTCAAAAAGATATATGCTTGTGTAATTTTTGTATTCATTTTAACTTAATTAAAATAAAGTGTCCCTATCACTTATAAGTGGCACCATGGGGTCCCAAAATCGACCCAAGGATGCCCATGGTCGAATATGTATCAACAAATAAGGTTAGGACACGTTTTAGAGTAATTTATTAATATTATATTATTATTTTGTAACCCTTTTTTACCGGATTTACCCTTTAACCATGGTAAATAAAATATTTACCGAAATAATTATTCAAAATGTCTAAAAATAAAAGTTACCTATTTACACAATTTGAGCATCCTGATTCCAAATATGGAATACATTTTTCAAAATTCAAAACACAGAAGTGGAAGAAAATAATTTAAAATTAATTCCCGTTGTCAAAACAAAAAGCGTGTTTTTAAGATATAATAACTATCAAAAGATTGATACATGTTTATGTTCGGTTTAATTGTGGAATTATGTCCAATGACCAACATTGTATTAAATGGTAAAATATATTCTTAATATAATTTAAAACCACTCAAATTCATAATTTATCACTATTAATTATTTTTATTAAAAAAGTTGATTTTAATTAAAATTTAGTAATTTTCACTATTCATCAAAATAGTAAAGTTATCTGAAAAGTACCAAAATTTCACCTTAGGCTGAATTCGATACTCTGAATCCAAAAAAAAGTCCATTTTGAAATATAAAATATATATAATTTCAAAAGGTAGATATTACTATTTATAACGGCTAGTTTGATTGGTTGTGGTGTGTTAGAACTCGATGTTGCGTACAACACACTCTATCACATTATTTCAAGAGAAGCGTACCGTAGAAGTTTGGGGTGTTACATTTCTCGATGAAGAGGTATAAATTTTCACTAAGTTATATAGATTTTGTTTCAACTTATATCTCATCAAAATAAATGGTATCCACTATAAAATCAGTTATTCAATATATAAAATATATTTAATTTTTATTATGGTTAGGTATTAACTATTTTCATCCTCTTTTCCATCAAATGGGAAATTAAAAATATAGCTTCTGCATATGTGTGGACTACCACCTCCATGTAGTGATATAATTCATTTTTCCTCACCATAAGTCATGAATAGTAATTAATATGGATTAATTGTTTATAATTTTTATTTTTGAAATAATTATTTATTTTTAATTATAATACATTTTATACCTTTTCTCCTTTCCATAACTTATAAAACGACACTTTCACGTGTGTGTACATGTCATGAACCACCTCGATGAAGCAATGAGATTCATTTTTTATTTCCTCCTTACATGGATGGTAATAAGAATACATTTAATAAATATATATATTATATGTATGATGTTATAATGATTCTATAATGGTGAATTTTTACTTACCACTAATTTGTTCCAATCATAAAAATGTGGATACATCGCTTGTTTTTTGCAAAAGATCTATCATCTCCACGAAGTGATGTAATCAATTTTCTAGTCAGTAATTTACATAAAAAATTTATAAAATATATATGATTAATTAATATGATAATTATTACATAATTAATGTTATATAGATGATAAATATATCTCCATGGTGAATGTTCCATAACCCTCAAATTGAAATAAACCTAAAAATAAAGATGTTATCAACCAGAAAAGGTTTTTTATAATGATTTATCAATAAATATGTGATAAGATGTTTTTAGTAAATCATATATGTTATGATATATATACTTATTTTTATATAATTCATATATAACCATTAAATATTTATTATATATGATTAATGAACATTAATAAAGAATGATAATATTTTATGTTAGGGGATTATGATACCATATCATTTCTTTTCACGATTATCCTGGCTAAGTTTACATTACGTGAAATTATATATATCGTATACATACACAATAAAACTAATTATCCTAGATTTTTTGATGTACTTTTCATGATATTTTTTCATTTCCCTCAAATTGGTAATTAATATTATCTAGAAATTGTTTTTAAGAAACCCCACCTTTATTTCTTATTTGGTTGGGATTATTTTTATTCATGTCCATATTCTCTATGTAATGTTTTTAATAATTTCTTCTATATTATAAAATTATTTATTAAATCTGTCTTAATCCTTTTATACTTCCTATAAAATGTATTAATTTTTTTATTCCCATCTTCCAAAATTGGTACATTTTATCGAACATGTGAACATAATTTTAATTTCTAAATATAGAATGAATATAATTTCATAGCATAACGATGAAACAATTATTTGAAGCTTCCTTTATAGTTACCAAATTTTATTTTTTATAAATTATTTTTCATGTTATTTGAGAAATTTTTATTTTTTAAATAATTTATTAGGAAATGTAAAGGGGACATTCCTCAAGATATAATCATGTGACATTTTAAATGAATTTTACATCTATGATAACATCAATTAATATAATTTTTGGTTTACTAGAGGCAATATTCAGTTATTCCATCCTTATTATTTACTTGTATTATTTATTATTATGATCATGAAATTTTTATAAAACCCTTTTATTTTTCATGGGTTATTATTTGATTATATAATAAATGTTTTATGGTTTTGGGGATTACATATGAATGGATTATGATTATGTGATGGTTGGTTCATTATATCCCTCCAATGAATTAGCTAAAGTGATATAGATATCTCATAAGGTGATGATTATAATAATGAACATTATTATGAATATATTTTTCCATATTTCATTGTGTGAGTATGATTTCTTATATTTATGGTAATAATATTATTCCTATAAATTATTGTAAAAATAATTGTTCACTTTTTAATGTGTGAGTACGATCTCTCTGTATCTATTATAACAATTTTATTCTTCTTGATTATCTATTTCATCAAGATTATGACTTCATGTGCTTATGATTCCTTATTCAATTTTATAACACTTGAATGATAACTACTACTTTGATAACCTTATTGATCATGCTTCTTTATAATATTTGGTTAGAGGGGTTATGATTTAAGTTTAATGGGTATGAATATTTTATATTAGGAATATGAACATGAATATACCAACATTATGATTTTCATATGATCTTATGATTTATATCTCTCATGTTACCCTATAAGAGCATCTATGATCACAAATTTTTATGTTTTTCTTACTCGAGTTCTAATTGAATGTTTTAAGTATGATTTGTCTATAAATGCACTAATATGAATATCATTATGGGAGATTTTGAATATCTTTCATGAAAAAATATGATTATTTATCATTTCTCTAAAGAAATTAAACCTTTTGTGTATTTGGGAATGTATTATTGTGGAATATATTGAATATTTATCAAAATGATATATTATTTTTTATATGTTTTAACAAATATATTTTTCAGAATTTGAGCCTTTGAATATTTCTGTTAGTATTTATGGATTCATCATTAGATTTTCTACTATGTTTTGGGTTTCATAGGACCCTGCAATTACTATATTAAAAATAAACAATATATTAAATCACATGATGGAATATTTTTAGAATGAATTGTTTTCCTATTAATTAGTACATACAATTGAAAATTTGAGACCATAGTTTTTTCAAGGACATGGTGTCTACCCTTGGTGGGATATAAATATGGTTGACTTCAGATATTCCATGGAAGACAGTTATTAAAAGGTTCTTTAATTAAATTAATTAAATAATTTTATTCAATTTATTAAAAATACAACCTAATAAATATATATAAATATGTTTCTAATGAAATTATCTAGGATTAGTTATAAAATCACATGAGATTTTGGTGGATATCCATGATACCCACCATTGGTGTTTATTAACTCAAGAATGTGGATCGATAATGAACGATCAAGCTAGTAAACGAGACAGACAATGAACACAGAGGCATATTAATCATCATTTGTAGTAGATTTTTTTCTTAACCAAAAACATATATGTTCTTGATTTGTAGATCCTTAATTTTGGATTTAAACCCTTTATATTCAATTTTTGAGTAATGATTCATTATCTACTTAATCCCTTGTTTTATGTAATTTTCATGATCTAGAATGTAATCTATGTTTTTATTATGATTATGTGTTTTTATTACACACATTTTGTTTAAATGTCTATTTATTCTATTATTATAAACATTTTCATGGATCTCTTAATACTAGGAAAAAATGAATTATTGTTTTTTGCATCTCACATCTCTTTTCATTACATTCTTCATTATTTCTCTAATGTGTCAATTATTTGAAATTGTTGGACTGGTATGAGAGTGATTGAACCTCAAGATTTAAGAGTGTTCACTATAAGACATTGAGATTGATGGCTTGTGATTTTATTGAGGGATAATAATAGAACATGTGTAATGGTTAAGGGTATCTAAAGATTATTTTAGCAATGATAGGTGTTGTGGATCAAGAAAGGGTTGCTGGAATCCCAATATATAGCTAACTATGGTATAAAATCAATTTTTGAAGTTGAATCCCTTAAATTAATGAATTATGGGAGATTCTATGGTTGATAGTGGATGTTATTCTAAATATCAGGATATATATTTTAGTATGGTAGGCAAGAATAATATCTTAATAGTCATTGAATTTTATTTTTGTTAGCTGAAGATGACTATAAAATGTTTACAAAAGGGTTTTACTTAAATACAAGGAATTGGGAAATGTTTTAAGGGAAGATAGAGGATAAAACAGTGTATTGAGTGAGACATGAGGAGGAAAATGTATCTGCTGAGAAAACCCCAACTACAGCCCTTGTAATCTTGTGGAACTCACAACATTTTCCTTATAATCTCATGGATGATTTGGTTTCAGTAAATTATTATTATCACACACCATGTAAAGGACCCACATGTTGTGAGTTATTTTCATGGTATCTAATAAAATAAATGTTGTTACATGCGTAGATATTCTGTGTGTCTTAGATGTCATTTATATAGGAGTTCACTCCATATAATGTTGTACCCCTACTCAACCGGTGATATTATTTCCGTTGAGGAACAATTATTTGACCCTGATTGGTCCCACACATAGTGCCACATTGATGAAATATCACGTATGTTGACCTATACTTGATTAGTGATATAGTGGGGTATGACAAGATAATGGCTTTAAGAGACATGTCATGTAGCTCAGAAAAAAATTCTAGTTACTGCACATAACCTTCTTCCCAACATATCTACTACATAGGGAAACTGATTCCAGACCATGTGTATAATATCCTATGTATTTTTCTAGGTAGGATATGATGGGGATATTGTTTTCACATTATAGATATGATGTGCGGTGACATGAGTGGGAAGTTTCTTTCAAAATGCTCAACCATTGGTGGTAATCAGGTTTGATCAACATATGAATAACGGGATTAGTACACCCATATCAAACATTGGAACGAGATCCCTATACCCTATATATAGGTACTGTCAGTACTCCCCCCATTACATATGTCTAAATTCCTCTATTTATAGAGTGATGATCCATATTAATTACTAACTGCAAGGGATTGGGTCTTCCACTTGAGAATTTCTACCTCAACTATAGACCGTAGTGTCTTGGAGTAGGACCTTAACCATAATTCATGTGAGGTTTCACTAGCTGTTTGTAAATGGATATATGATCAGTAGAGATGTAGGAATAATTATCGCAATCCTTAGTTTGTTGTAAATATAGAGATCCACTTCTATCTTCACACAGCTTCATTATAAATATATATAATGATTGTATTAATTTTTCTCTGTATATAATGTTGGAGTTTATTGTTTCTAATTCTCATAATCCACTCTTGGTTTTTTGCACACACTATTGGGTATGAATATACTCTCCCTTACATGTAGATTTCCCACACGTGTTGTGTCTTACACAGATGAAATATAGATTAGTAGTGATTATGGAAGACCTTAAAATAGAAGAGCTAACTAGTGTGTAGCCACCCTGGCCTCGTTCTGTCAAGAGAATCTGGGATATTGAGACAATATCTTGATTGATTCTACCTTTATAAGTTAATGTTATTTTGTATTTCACTCTGTATCTCTTGTTTGGTGTTTATTTTTCCCATTGTAATTTTATTCAACTTTGTTTCACCTTTATATGTATCATAAAGGTTATTTAATTCGTTTTTTACTCCCTATAGGATACCAATTTGTCATATCCGTTTATTATTGCATGTGTTTTGGTGTATTTTTATGTATCGGTACATTAGGCTAAGACCACCCATTTATGTGTTTTTTCTACCCTGTGATTGTTTTAATCTCCTAATGTATTGCAGGTGGTCTTTGGGTTCGACACTCAACTTACTAGATACCTATGTGGGGTCACGGTGTGTAGGGTTTCGATTGAGTGGTATCAAATATGGCTTTATCATTTGAAATATTAATAGATATAAACATGTTTTTATGACCAGTTTGGGATCATATAGAAACATTATTGGTGTATCTCATGTTCATATCTCCTGTTAGGTAACTAAGTGGTGGCGCATCGATAGATGTATCCATACACCATGACCCATAATACCTAGTTGTTGGGTAGGAATAGTTAGTAATCAGTTTCAAAGATAAATGGTATATTAATCTTATAATATTGGGTGTTCTTTACTTCTAAGTCATTCTTG
Source organism: Viscum album (assembly GCA_963277665.1). Taxonomy (NCBI): domain Eukaryota; kingdom Viridiplantae; phylum Streptophyta; class Magnoliopsida; order Santalales; family Viscaceae; genus Viscum; species Viscum album. Next base: position 261,288,229 of record OY728120.1, read on the forward strand.
GGTCAACTCTCTAGATATATCCTCTCTCACAAAGTATGAATTGATAATTTTAACGAATTTTTTATAATGATAGTCAACTTGGATTCTGAGATAGGGTAACTAAGACAAATAGTTAAAGGATAAGGCCCAAATGATGGGTTGAATTATTGAGGTGTTCCATTTAGTTGATCATATACACATTCTTCCAATCAATGAAAATTGAATGGACCCACCTCTAGTGGTATAGGAGGATGATTCCCTATTTTTAGCAATTGATAGGTCTATATGGACAAGATGATGATGATCAATAAAGGCTTGGGGTGATGTGTGAATTCATGTGATAGAAACTGGTCATGTTTCAAGAATTGTCAGACCAGTAGGAAACAAATGGTTGGATCAAGATAGTGGTCCTAGTTTTCCCACTACTATGGACCTCTACTAATCAAATAACTACTCAGGTTAAAAGTCTTCATATTATATATAAAGATAATTGGAAGGTTCTTGTTATTTATAACCACGATGAGGTGACTATGTCTTATGATAGATATGATAAACTCTTTATGTATTACATTTTAGTGAACCAATGGTTAACCAAGGAGTTTCAAGACGGGATGACTTGGGTTTTCCACCTTTGGGGCGACCCATCATAGTAATATTGTTGTCCTATGAAATACACTAATTCAAGCAAATATTGGTCATTTGTGGGTCCTAGTGTTCATAATATGTAATGTGGAATTGTGTATGAAAGGAAATGTGAGGATTACCCTACCATTATGTTCTCTATAGTGATTCCATTTATAGTCATATGGATGAGTTAGTGAAATCCAATGTGGATAGTGTAACGGTTTGGGGTATGATTTCCTTTTATTTTTATATTTTTATTCATTTTTGTAGATTTATGGTGTTGGTGTAAACCATGGTTATAGGGAACTAGTGGGAAAGGGGAAGGATAAATTTAGGCCTTAGAGGATTATGACCTAGAGTTACCAAGGATTATTTGAGGCATGACCCTTAACATCACTTCATTGGGTTAAAATATAGTATAAATAAGATATTGTCACTCCTTCCTAGCCTAAATACTATTTTGAGACCTATATATTCCCATGGAACCATTATCTTGACACTTAAATTAATAGACTCAAACTATGGAATGTTGATGACGTCACATCACATATTGAATTGTGAGTGTACTATTAGAGAATAGAGATTCTCATGGTGTCTTTCCATTATGGTATTGATACAAAATGATTTATAAAATATATCCCTATAGGGTGAATTTGTTTTCTATTCTTTGGAAAGAGGTAATCTATTGAAGAGGATTATTGGATCATATACAAGAGGATACAATTGTATTCTCATTAGTTTGAAATACAACCATTAGAGTGGTGGATTCTATGAGAATCGTTTTAACAGCCCCATTGTGTTCCCTTTGGGGGATTTGATGTTATTCTTAAAAAAAATAATGTTGGATATTGAGTCTTTTAAATGTTTATTGTCACATAATTTTGGTGATGATCAAGGATAAATATTCCTTTAGATTATTTTTTGTCTCTTCAACCAATTGAATGGTGAGTGAAGACTTCCAAATTTTGATCTCCGTTATGGAAACCACTAGTTGAGGGATTATGAGTATTTTTTACCAAAGTTGAAATTATAATTTTTCTATGACATGAATAGTTCCTGGTGATTTCATTGGGTGTGATATATTATACCATAGTTTTTATGGATCTTATGAACCAGATGTTCTAGCCTTTCTTAGAGAGGATTTTTGGTTACCTTTGTTAAATTTATCCTCATATACACTCCAATAGAGGTGGTACACATGAATTATTTAAGGATGCTAATATAATTAATCTCAATGCCCAATTTAATCCATATTCTATCAAAGTATCAGTTTTGGATTTTCAAGGTTAAATGTTTTTGTAATTTTATCATTGATCATAGAATATTTGTGGATGTTATAGTCATCAATTTCTTGATTACATGTGATTCACCCAAGAGTTGGTAAGAGGTGTATGGTTTATTATGTTTGGTTGGGTACTATGGGGGTAGTGATAAACTTTTCAGGGATAGAATCCCATTTTACTACATTAAAATATAAAGATATAAAATTATATTGGCTATAGTAGTGACAAATCCATCAAGGATTTGAGGCAGAACATGATTAGTGCTTCTATGTTGAGACATCCATAGGGGGAGTCTAGTGTGTAGTGTTTGAAAATTCATTTGGGGGTAGGCATAGATGAATTTTTATAAAAAAGTAGGATGTAATTTCTTATGGGTCTAGGTAGTTGAAACCAGGTGACTAAAACTATGTGACATAATAAATAAATTTTCTATTGGTAAATTTCTCCTTGAATATTAATATGTCTTATATTTTGGGTGAGAAATTCATTGGTTTTTCATAGCACCACATACATTAGTTTAAGTTTGTTTATTACTATGAATTTGATATATTCTATACACTAGGGAAGGGAATTGTTATTTTATATTCCATTATAAAAAACATTTTAGTATGGTTGAGGAGGTGGGAATAATTTTTCCTTGTTGTAGATAATCTTTATAGAGGAGAGGGATGTTTCTTATCTTCATTAGAAAAATATGGATCTACTTCTAAATTATAATGGATGAGATGCTCAATTAGGATTTGTTACCTATGAATATCTATGTGACCGTATAATCTCAAGAGACGCACCGGATAAGTTTTTGGGAGGTGGAAAGCATGTCTTCATTTCACATGGACATATGATTGTTCAAGCTACATTCATGTAGGTATATCAGGGAGGGTATGGATGTACAATGACCCTTAGTTGCAGTTATTTTATGTTTGAATAATGTGACATATTTTTTATTTCATTCCTTGATGCCACACATAGTCATATATAAATGATTTACATCAGGTACTAAGTGGTCGGACACAACCTATTATGTATCATGAATAGAAAAGGGTTGAAATATATATCAATTGTTTTGTGTGTCCCATGTACATAGATAATCCATGATGATATATCTATGATTTTTACCAACTTACATGGTTGGAACACTACCATTTAATAAGAGTGAAGTGGTTGATAGAGAGTTTGGGGAATTTTATGTGCAAAATCTCATCCATCCTTATGAGGTACCCACAATAATAATAAACATACATGATACTTGTTATACATCATGGTTTTGTAGAGGTTCACAGGAGGATTATATTAAATATATATTGATGAGAAAAATGTTTCACCCCTAGGAGGATAGTCACGTTGAGTGGACCATCCAGTTTTTTTAAGGGAGATTGAGAGATTGCATATTGGTTTTTATACAGAGTTGGGAGGATCCCTGACCATTGGTGTTGGTAACATATAATATAATTTATCACCCCATAATCATTGTGGAGCCAATATAGGAACTATATGGGATACAGTTCAGGTCACCCTTATGCTAGACTTGATTGGATGGTCATCTCTTGTTTGGTCAGAAATGGTGTTTGCAACATCGGATAATGGTTTAATTATTCCATGAGCATGTGAGGATATATCAGCATCAATTTAAATAAATCAAAAACCAACATATAATACATTTGGTGTTTGATCAGGGATATAATGGCTTCATGAGAGTATCCCTATGGTGAAGATTATAGAGTTTTAGTCTAAGAAAATATTTATCCCCTAGGTGCATAAAAAAATTTCACACGCTATGGAGGGTCAGAGGATTTTTAACACTTTCTCTTCCATGAGCATGTGAGGATATATCAGCATCAATTTAAATAAATCAAAAACCAACATATAATACATTTGGTGTTTGATCAGGGATATAATGGCTTCATGAGAGTATCCCTATGGTGAAGATTATAGAGTTTTAGTCTAAGAAAATAGTTATCCACTAGGTGCATAAAAAAATTTCACACGCTGTGGAGGGTTAGAGGATTTTTAACACTTTCTCTTCCCTCTATAGATAGACCATATGTATAGAATATTCTAGTTTTCATAGATGAGGATAAAAATGGACGAACTATCGCAATTTATTAACTCTGGGTAGATATGAATTGAGTATGGAGTGATCTTCTTATAATGTCGCTGGTAACGATGAATCGATATGAAAGAATCATGAGTAGATGAATTATTCTACTCATTTGAGTGCATTGGTGGCATGTGAATTTATAGAGGATATCTTTAGACAATTAGAGGTAGATGCAGGATCAATACCCTCAAGAGTTTTGTGTACATTTTGTTTTTTTGAGTGAAAAACATTAAAGGAGGGAAGAATGTAATAACCATGGTTTTGGGAATTTAATCCATTGAATATTTCATCAAGTATGTTAATATTTTCACTTGGAGTTTTCAATGTCTTCGTTTTTTCACAAGACCCCAAAATTAATATATTTAAATTATTAAATATTTTAAATAACATGCCTGAATATTTTCATAATAAATAGATTTACCATAAATGTGGACCTTTTATGAAATTTTTAATATTTAAATTCTTTCAAGAAAGGTTTTATCCTAGGAATGATATAATGTTTATCGGTATTAGATGTTTCATAGAAGGAAGTTATTGGAAGGTGTGTCAGATAAATGAAATAATTTTTTAAACCATTTATTAAATTTCTTATATAATCCTTATCCATTAATATTTAGTAATGGAAATTCTATAGGGTAATCTACATGTCTTTTAGAGATTAGAGAGGAAGAGGAGGAGACACATTATTGGAATCGACAAACTCAGAAACATAAATAGATATCAAATGGTTTAGTGGATTCATGAGATGAATGGTGAAAGAATTGGGATCTTCATACTCAATGCTATTGGACATGTTATTCACCAATAATCGACATGTTATCGAGGTAGTGGATGCTATTTTTTGTATTTATTATATATTTTTTTTCTACTGTTGAGTTTGGATTGTTTATATTTTTAATTAATTATCTTACATTATTTTCATTATATGGAATATATTTTTTATTTTTATTATGATTATCTATTTCATTACAACCTTGGTTTTTTCATCCATTATGGTCTTTATGATTATGAGTTTTGGTTTGGATTAGTTATCCAACAAAAATATTACATTTTTTTGTGCATCTGCATATTTTTTCTTCATGTTATTCTATATTTCTACAAGTATTAAGTGATTTTAATTTTCCAGACATGTTTGATTACAATAAAACCAATTTGTTCAAGGTATTTTTATTAATTAACATTGTATTGATTTATTGTGGATGGATTGAGGAAGAAAATTTGATTGTGGGAGATTTTTATAGCTGTTAGAACCCTATTTTGGCAAAAGGGGGGCCCATATCAACCATGGATGACCAGAATCCTAGTTTCCAGCAATTAGAGTTCATGAATTTCTATTTCGAGGCATGAACCATTCATTCTAGATATTTGGGAGAGATTATATTCAATCATGGATGTTATACTAGAGACGGAGACCCCATTTTAATCGAAGGGATTCATAATTAATATCATTTAGGTTATTTTATATTCTATTTTTTAGTCAGCGATGACCAAAAAACAATATCACAATGCATTTCCTAACGGATCAGGCCTCAGGTAGAGTTTTAGGTGATAATGGAAAAAAATTATTTTGAAGATACATGAGGAATAAAGAAAATATGTTGAAAAATAGACTACACACCATATATTATGGTGGAATACATGTTCTGTCCCATAAAATCTCACAGAAACTAGTGTTTTAGTCTTCTAATATTATCACACTCCTTGTGGAAGACCCAAAATGCATGTATAAATGGTTGGAAATCCTATCCACGTATCAGTAGTACATACTCCAGAAGTCCACGTAGGACAACATGCTATATAACTTTGAGTACACCCTGTGTACCCATACATATCTAGTGATATTGTATTCGATGAGGAACATCAATTTACTCTTATGTAGTCCCATATGTCATGTTAATCAGTTGAAACAAAATATATGTTAACCTTTACCTACTGAGTTATACTTTGGGACATGACCGAACTTTAGCTTCATGAGACCCATCATGTACCCCAATGAGACACAACAGATACTCCCCCAAGAACTATATAACTCACATAGCTCCCTCTTCTAGACATGGATTCAATCATATGAGTATGTGTAAGAAATGATGGTGGAAATACTTTTCGAGTCAGATATAATTTATTAGGTGATATGTATGGGACGCCTCTTTAGTGATGCTCAAATGATAATTATTATTGGGTTCGATCATTACAGGGATGTTGTAGTCAATACACCTCTATCACACTAGGGCATGGGTACCCCTTACACTATATATAGGTGGATTCTGTACTCCCCCTCATAATAGACGGAGTGGTTCCTCTATCTATAGAGTGTTACTCCCCCATCAACAAGATACAATGGGTAGTCAGTTCTCCACTAGAATAGTTCTCCCTCCACTATAATGTGTATAGGTGAGGAGAATTGACATCGATTGTAATATTTGTGAAGTTGTATATTTTTATTTGAGTTACAGATGGTTCCTTTCATTACTGGAAAAGAAGGTTATACCAATGGTTTAAAACTGTTGGTATATGATGGAAAACCGTTGGTATACCATATACCAAAGGTTTTCAAAACCGTTGGCTAGTAAGCCGTGAGGAAAGCCTTATACCAATGGTTTCATCCAAACTATTGGTATATGGGATATATAAATTTAATCCACTTTATACCAACGGTTTATAACCATTTGTAATGAATTAGAGGAAGTCTTATACCAACGGTTTAAAACTGTTGGTAATGTGATTTTCAGGAAAACATATACCAACGGTTTAGAACCATTGGTATTGTTTTTCCAGCAACACCTACACCAACGGTTATAAACCGTTGGTATTGGATTTCAAAAAATCCAGACACCTATACCAACAGTTTAAAACCATTGGTATAGTGTTTTTCAAAATCCCAGCACCCTTATACCAACGGTTTATAACCGTTGGTATAGAGTTTTTCCAGAACTGGACACAGCAGCCCCCTCCCTCCAGTAGCCCCTCCACTGTACACCTACATATAGACTTGAAACAGACTTGAAAATGGATTTTTCAGCTCATGTAAATGAAAAATCCATTTTCATGAAAACCCATTACAAAACCATCTCATGTTATGCAATTACATGAATGCAAAGTAATATTAAAACCAAAATGAATATGGTGTATTATCAATGCAAACTAATTTTAAAACCCAACTCACTAAACTAAATGACAATGTAAAAACACACAACATCTAATATCTTATCACCTCAATAATACGCCTTGGCAAGAAATATTATATAAAATAATTTTAACGTAATATTAACAAGTAATGCTATATTGAATGTGAACAACTAATTGATACAAGAAATAAAAGTTGGAACAAATAATTTACACATTATTAAAGATATTAACCTTCAGTTGAGGTATAATGAGAAAATCTATAATCAAATGCATTATGAAGCTGAATAAAACCCGAATGTGTGAATATTATAATGCGAGACTGAATAAAACATGATAAAAAATCATTAGTTAGAGATTCCAAGCCAAATAATGACCAAAAAGAGAGAAATAAACAAATTTGGCTTGCTTCAGATCTATCATTGATCCGTTACATGGGTCTGATGAAACATAAGGCTTAATTAAGATCATAATGTGATATTAGACCACTAAATTGAAGAAACCAATGATTTTAGTGCTTGGTTGAGATAGAAACAAGATCTATGGTGTGATAATCAAACTGTAAGAACCCAATTTCCCATTTCCAGGCATGGATTTTGTATTCGGGTTGCTTTGAGGAAAATTTAACATTGATGTCCTTTCCAGACCACGTACAGGTCATGTCTCAGCCATGTACCAAGTCATGTTGTGTCGTGGTCGTGCCTCTTACGGTGAGGCCCAGTAAAAGCTTATAGACAATGTGTATTGTTAAAGGAAATTTCGTGTATTTTATTTTTTATTTAATATAAGGGAGAGGGGTCATGTCTCATTTGGAGAATTAACTTCTTTTGACCTTGGTTCATCCATGTTCGGCCAGGAGTGACAATTATTCTCTGAGCCACTGATTCTCCTATCAATGTCCAATCAGAACTCTGCAAGGTGCATTGGGATCCCACCAATGAGTTCTCCCTTCAACATAATCCTATCCTCCTGATTCCTCACCTCATTTTATAGATATAGATTTGATAATTTATGAAAATTTTGTGGATTTTAAATGATCTTGGATGAATTAAAATCTGATATTCAACAATATTGTTCTCACGACTACGAGGTAGGTGGGTTGTGCCTATATGTTGTCTTATCAAGAATTATATGTGCCTAAAACTCATATACCCATGTTTTTGGTATACATGACTTGGAATTACACCGTGATTATCATAGGATATTGGTTGATTAGGTTATTAAGGTTATTTCTTTGAGATAGGGAACCACAGGGTTGTGTTTCCCTTGATTAATTTGTTAGAGCTATTGGCCCATGACACCTTAGATGCATACTGCTTTCGAGGAATTTTTTTGTTTAGGATGGATTATCGATTATTAAAAAGCGATGTGATAGTAAGATTACATGAGGTGATTTGATTATTATTATGCCATGTAATAGTTAGATTAGATGAGGTGTGTTGATAATAGTCTACGATGTAATAATTTAAATTAAATGAGGTACTTATTTTTACCTATTAATAGATTAATTACATATGATACATGTGGGTGAGATTGTGATATTTATGAGGGAGAGACTATGATGTCTGAGGGAGAGGATGTATTGTTTTCCTGAGGTCAAGACAATGACATGCGTTTAGGCAAGATATTGATGTCTCCAAGGAAAGTTTTAGCTATTCTTTACATCAATATTTACTGGTTGTTTATTTCTTTATACTATGTTTACCTTTGTACTTTGTTCTTATACAAGTATATTCACTAAAATTTGGGTACAAATCTTGTGGTGGATGCCTACTGGTATTATGTCTCACAACCTGTTTGGTTCATGCTTTGGGACCAAGCATATTACACTGAAAAATCCATTTTCATTTTCATGTAAAAGAAAAATCCATTTTCATTTGTGACTCTTGCACATCACAAATGACCCATGGATCGTTTTCCTAAAGTTTCAACAGAATCGGAATGCGTTTGGTCGGTTTTCCGTATGCCGGTAGTTGTTTTCACTTAAAATCATGTCCATTTCAAATAAAAGTGAGACCGTTTGAGTGGTACCAGCTACACCGTGCCTCAGATTGAGGCAATGTTGACTCGTACATGACACAAATGACCCATGGATACTTGTCCTAAAGTTTCAACAGAATCAGAATGCGTTTGGTCTGTTTCCCGTATGTCAGTTGTTGTTTTTACTTTAATTGTTGTCCATTTCAAAGAAAAGTGAGACACTTTGAGTGGTGTCGGCCACACCGCGCCTTGGATTGAGGCAGGGTTGAGTCATAAACTTCACAAATGAACCATGGATCGTTTTCATAAAGTATCAACACAATCCGAATGCGTTTGGTCGGTTTTCTGTAAGTCATTTATTTTAATTAAAAGTGCATTCATTTTAAACAAAAGAAATACATTTTGAGTGGTTCCGGCCACACCAGCCCTTATATTGAGGCGGGGTTGACTAGTACACGTCACAAATGACCCATGGATCATTTTACTAAAGTTTCAATAGAATCCGATTGCGTTTGGTTGGTTTTCCGTATGCTGGTAGTTGTTTTCACTTAAAATCATGTCCATTTCAAATAATAGTGAGATAGTTTGAGTGGTACCGGCCACACCATGCCTCAGATTGAGGAGAGGTTGACTTTTAAACAACACAAATGACCCATGGATACTTGTCCTAAAGTATCAACAGAATCCGAATGCGTTTGGTCCGTTTCTCGTATGTCAGTTGTTGTTTTTACTTAAACTGTTGTCCATTTCAAAGAAAAGTGAGACACTTTGAGTGGTGCCGGACACACCACACCTTAGATTGAGTCGAGGTTGACTCGTTCACGTCACAAATGACCCATGGATAGTTTTCCTAATCCTTCAATAGAATCCTAATGCGTTGTTCGGTTTTCCCTATGCTGGCAGTTGTTTTCACTTAAAATCATGTCCATTTCAAATAAAAGTGAGATAGTTTGAGAGGTACCGGCCACACCGTACCTCAGATTGAGGCGGGGTTGACTCGTACATGACACAAATGACACATGGACACTTTTCCTAAAGTATCAACAGAATCTGAATGTGTTTGGTCCATTTCCCGTATGTCAGTTGTTGTTTTTACTTAAACTGTTGTCCATTTCAAAGAAAAGTGAGACACTTTGAGTTGTATCGGCCACACCGTCCCTCAGATTGATGTGGGGTTGACTCATACACATCACAAATGACCCATAGATCGTTTTACTAAAGTTTCAACAGAATCCGAATGTGTGTGGTCGGTTTTTCGAATGTCGTTTATTTTAATTAAAAGTGCATCCATTTTAAACAAAATAAAGACACTTTTAGTGGTACCGGCCACATCGGCCCTCGGATTAAGGCGGGGTTGAATCGTACACATCACAAATGACATTATATAAATTTCTCAAAATTATTCAATTTAGTACATTTAAATATTACAATTAATTGGATATTTTTTGTTTGTAAATTATATTCCTAATCAATGAAAATATATAAAATAGAGAATAGAAATGTTAAAAATAAATTTTTTAACCAAAAAAATTAACCAATATTTCATTATCATTAAAATCCATTTATCAAAATCAAAAAGACACACACTTATTTACATTTTTTAGCCAAGGGAATTCATCACCTAATAAATCATTTTCCACCTCAAAAACCCTCATTTTATTATTTTTAAAATGAACCCCCAATATTACCCATGGATCTAAAACACATAATTTTTCATGTCATGTCCTTAGGCCCGAAATCTTACTTATGGATGAACATATGTCCTTAGGCCCTAGAACACCCATGACCCGACCCGAACCGACCCGGCCCATGGACACCCCTAATTTCGAGTGATTTTTTTTTAATATTAAGATGTAGATATTAACTTATCAAACAAGATATCATATAGGGAATCACAGTACCAAGGAATACTAAAGGTCAAGGTAGTAGACTAATCATACAATAAGAATCAAGTGAAAAACATAGATCTGATAACAACATCCCTATGAAGCAGAGGAAGACCCTGGAGTGGAAAACCAGGTTCAAAAATAAAGAGTTATACAGAATTCAAAAATGAAATGGATCAATCTGCCCCTGATCACCATCATCATCACCACTATCATCATCTGCCTTATCCTCGCCGCCATCTCTGTCCTTGTAATCATCCTCGTCATCATCCCCTTGCTCATCTTTAGCCTCATCCTCGTCCTCAGCTCCATCCTCACCCTCGACATCCTCGCCCTCGGCCCCATCCTCACCGTTGTCCTCATCCTCATCCTCACCCTCGCCATCTTCAGCATCCTCATCATCGCCAGGAACGTCATGATCTCGATCGCCACCAGAGCTGTTGCCTGGTGCATTGGATAATGCACCCATCGACGACATAAATCTCTGCCAAGCCGCGCTAGCCTCTGGTGGAAGTGATGAAGATAAAGCTTTCATCAGTTTCAGAAATTCTTTGTCCCTCGTTTGAACTTGTACTTCCAACTCTGTGACCCTTTTATCAGATTGTCTTTATTTATCTTTGACCTGTTCCAACTCAGTCATACTAGAATGGATACCTAGAGAGGACCAATACCTCGTTGGGACTATATTCTTACCAGGTCAGCAGCGTACTCGACCAGAGTGCTCCTCTCCCAAAACCTGATATAAATGATCGTGTGGCCCAAAATTATTAGGCTCCTGGGCATCAAATGTCTCTAAAGCATCCTGTTAAAAATATTAATTGATTAATAAATTTCAAAATAGATATTAAACTTCTAAATGAACAAATTAAAACATAAAATCTTTTCTTGGGCGGATTCATTTACCGCAGTTCCATCTTTTTTTCTTCTACTAGAGAAAAACAATTTTTCTCGAGGGATACGTCCTTCAATATTAATTTTTTTCTTCTGTAATGACATTGAAACAATATAAAGTGCATGTACAATCATATATTCAATATTCAATAAATCACATAATTTAAGTAGGAAATAATAAAAAGGTAATGTCCTAAAGAAAAATTATAAACAACTATATCGTACCAGCTGTCTCTCATGATCTGACATAGTTTTGCGGCCCAAAGTGTGGAGGTATTTCTTTGAATCAATGTTTTTTTGTTTTTCTCAGAAGATTCCTAAATAATGTTTAATAATAAATAAGATTATATTAATGCAAAATATGAAAATTCTGATTTAAATACCTCAAATGAGATTAATACCTTAAATTTGACAGTCGCCCAATGGGTAATCATTTGGCGATATTTCTCTATCGGGTATTCATCCACAATAAGTAAAGTCTCTAAATCCGTGCCCACCCTCTCACACTAGCCAACATACAGGTCATGCTTATACGCTATCCAAAGCTCTCCCAACTCTTTTAAACGCGCTGGTCGTGCACCTTCGCCATCAGGGAAGTTAAACCAAAGCTGAAACCCAATAGATTAGTTCATATAAATACAAAAAAATACTACATTAAATCCAATATATTTTTTACCCATATTTGTGCCCACGCGTTATCTTTGACTTCATGTGGTAGTTGTCTCCAAGAGAGAGGGCTGACCGGAATGATATTGGAGTATTTGGCTAGCGTCGCCAAAACCCCCCGACATTCCTGCCCAGATTTCTCAATCATTTGTCCATCAGCATTATATTCAACCATCAACTGTGTTTGGCGGTTCCATACCGCACGAAAGCGAGTACGCCCCCTCCCCCGCCTCTTATCTGTAGATGAATCTGTTATTAAAGAAAAATAATATCATTACAATTTATAATAAAATAAATTTTGGTATAAAAATTTGATAGAGTCAGATTAATAATCATGTGGTAGTCATATCAATGGGCGTCACTGGATGTGCAGAAGCTAAAGGAATATCCTGGACAGGTAGAGTGTCCCTTAGTGTACACTCCTCAGCCGCATACTGTGTCACATCAGGAGTCGAAGAAGGTGGAATATAATAGCTCGGGGATAATGAACCAGAAGCAAAAGATGATGGCATAGACGTCTGGCCAACTGGTAGTGTAAACATCGGAGGTCTAAATATCCCGTGTGTCCCTTGAGACACACCAGGATCAAAATGGGGTGAAGAAGATACGTCTGTGGCGGTGGATAATCTAACTCTCACCACATGAGGTCTCATACCACCAGCCTCAGTACCGGGCCCACTAGATGATCGTCCATCTCTGACACCACCCCTCCTCCTACCACGAGCCACTGTACTGAGAGCAACATCAAGCTCTTCATTAGATATATCTCGTCTAGGGGGTTGATCCTGAAAAAAAGTTTAACACATAAGTAAACACATGATATTATAAGTTACTAAAATATTTATATTTTAAATAAAATACTCACAACAGGGATGATTAGAGGAACACCCATCTGTATCATGCAATGATTATTATATGTCATCATTTTATGTTTCCTCTCTTCAATGGGTGTAATTTCCTGCAATGAAAACAAAAATGGAAGTAATTAAAAACGGATAACTAATGTGTAACCAAAAAATATATAGAAAAACCATTCTGATAATAAACCTAAAGTAAAAGAAGATTTATGGTGGTTTGAAGTTAAGCACAAGGATACACACTCTGAATGATGTAGGTGAATCATGTAGGTGAGAACACGACTGTATGGTTCTATATATTTCCCACCACAACATCAGGTTCACAATCAACTCTGACAATTGAGTTATTGATGTCATCATTTGTAATAAACGGATTGCTTCCAATTGTAGTAGGGATACTGTCAACATCATCATCACCGTCATCAAAAACATGTCTGGGATTTACTTCAATAATTACACCAAATTTATGATGACGGTGATCTTTGACATAAAAAAACCTTTTCACCATTGATGCCAATATATATGGTTCATCGGTGGCAAGAGTGCGATTCATGTCAATAACTTGAAATCCACAATCATCAATAAAGGTTCCTTGCCTCGTCATTGAATCAAACCATTGACATATCATCATCGTGACACGACCATGTGAGTAATAATCCAAAATTATTATTTTCTCCATGACTCCATAATAAGAAAATTTTTCAAAATGAGGTCTAGTATCCGATGAACAGGCATAACAGTCTGTTGTGGCAGTTATCATAACACCATTATGTTGTGTTCTCATGTTTCTTTCTCGTTCAGTGATAGTAAATTTGTATCCATTGATCACAAGTGATTTACAAGCACGAACCATGGTATTTGGACCAAAATCCAAAGCTCTTGTTTCCTCAGAAACAGAGTCAGCAGGCAAACTCGATACCTAAAATATAATCAAATAGTAACCTTAATTAAATATTATTTTTATTTAGTTATTACAGAAATATTTTTACCTTCAATTTCATCCAAGCAGAAAACCCTTTGCTATGCAAAGTCTCTTTCCTTATCAAAGATAATGAATGATTATTTCTATATATCAATTCATTATGTTCTATGTAGATAAAAATAATAATAGTTTAACAAATATTTAAAATTACAAGAGATAAGATAAGAGATAAATGTACAATTTACTTACTTGATATACTCATCGAACAAATCACAATTGAACAGCACTATGAGATGTTCTATCTCTCGCTCTTCAAGGATTAATGTCGTCAATGTATATGATCCCGGAATTCCTCCTATCTGAGGAAGTGATGGAAAAATGGGTTCAATTTTCCCATACTGTTCTTCTACATTTCTCATTGGTCTGTTTACTCTCTTAGTAAGATCAGAAAAATACATTGCGCAGATATCCATACATTCTTGAGCAAAGTAACTGTTCACAGTAGAACCTTCGGGATAATTTCTGTTCCGAACATATGATTTCAATGTGAACATGTTTCTTTCAGTTGGATACATCCAACAGAAAGAAATGGGTCCTCCAAGAAGTATTTCTGTCGGAAGATGGACAGTCAGATGCAACATGCATGTAAAAAATGATGGAGGGAATATTTTCTCTAACTCGCACAAAATTACTGGTGTCTCTGCCAACAGTTTTTGCAAGAAGCATTTGGATAGCCTCTTAGCACAAAGATCTCTAAACAAATAGCACAACCGAATCAATGAGACTCTAACATTATTTGACAAGAGATGACAGATTTCTATTGGAATCAACTCATGCAAAAGGATGTGATAATCATGATTCTTCAAAGATTTCATCTTCAACTCTTTTCTGTTGACCTGTTTTGATATATTGCTTGAATAGCCATCAGGAACATTAATAGTCTGTAGCACTTCCAGAAATTGATTTTTTCGGTAGGTGTCGTCACATAAGAAGCACATGGAACATGTCATTTTTTTCACTGATACAGATAGGATGCAATTCTGGTCTGATCCCCCATCTACCATGTCATGCCGAGATCGTAAATCATATTTTGTCTTCCCCTTGACATTAAGAAGAATCGAAATCAACATTTCACATATATTCTTTTCAATGTGCATTAAGTCTAAGCAATGACGTAACAAGATGGTTGACCAATACGGCAACTCAAAGAATATACTTTTATTCTTCCAATTGTAACAAGTATCATTGGAAACATTTTTCCTCTTTCTAGATTTCATTACACCCTTCCCAAATTAATAACTGAAATATTTCAATTCATTAAGCACATCAGTTCTAGACATACGCTGAGGTGGAGCGTCATTCTCTATAGTATTGTCAAGTCTTCGACGATTGTTTCTATATGGATGGTTCCTTGGAAAGAATCTTCTATGTCCCATAAAACTAAAACTACGATGATATTTCAGTCTTCTCGATCGAGTATTCTTCATACAAATGGGACATGACAATTTTCCTTTAGTGCTCCATCCAGACATCATTGCATAAGCAGGAAGATCATTGATCATCCACATAAGTGTAGCACACATCTGAAATATGTCTTTCAAACATGCATCGTATGTGGGCACACCCACATCCCAAAGAAGTTTCAACTCTTCTATTAATGGTTGCATGTATACATCTATATCATTGTCGGGATCAGAAGGGCAAGATATCATTATACTCAAGAAAGTGTAAGGATTTTTCATACACAACCAAGGGGGAAGGTTATAAATGTGTATGAAAATCGGCCATGTGCTGTGCGAAGTAAGCATATGCCCAAATGGATTAAAACCGTCACATGAAAGACCCAGTCTCACATTACGCACGTCGGCTGTAAATTCAGAATATCGAGCATCAAATCTCTGCCATGCAAATCCATCTGCAGGGTGAACCAACTCTTCATTATTCTTTTTTTTTCTCAGTGCCATGCCATCGCATTTTTTAGATATCTCATCAGACATGAAAAGGTTCTGTAATTTGGGTATCAATGGAAAGTGCCACATTACTTTTTGTGGCACATGAGATGGTGATCAATCATCTTTTGGATTCCATCGGGAGGTTCCACATTTGATACAATCATTTCTTTCTGCAGTTTCCTCCCAAAATAAGCTGCAATCATTCGAGCAAGCATGAATTTTTTTTGAGAATCCAATTTCATCAACTAACTTCCATGCCATATAGTGGTTTGAGGGAATATCTACATCATCTGGAAGTAATTCCTTCAAGAAGGTAAGAATGTAATCAATTGCAATATTTGAAATCCCACACATAGTTTTCCCATAAAACAATCGGATTAAAAATTCCAACTTTTTCATTTTACCACATGGCCGATATACTGGAGTCGTCGCAGCATCATTAAATTTTTTTACCCAATCAACATCATCATTTCCATTGGACGCATCATGTGTGCTTCTATCGAAATATTGTTGGCTAGAAATCCTTTCCTTCTCATGATATCGAATAAATGGAAAACGATCATATATCAAACTCTCCAATTCAGTCTTATCATTTGGATCATCAACATTTTGAGATTCCATTTTCTCTCCATTGTGATACCACACATAATAGTTGTTTGGAAACCATATTTGGTTATATGATAGCTAACTGCATCACGACTCAACCAAGGTCTTCCAACACAATTAAAACATGCGCAGTGTATGCGTCCACTATCTGAAGCCTTGTCAAATGAAAAATCTAGAAAGCTGTTCAAATTATTTTGAAAATCGGTTGAAATCTGATCAGTTTCGTACATCCAACTTCTGTCCATTTTGTAAAAAAACTGCAATAATTCATTTCAAAGCAATTAAATAATATTGAAGTATAATCAGAAAATTATTTAGGTAAATGAAAATTGTTTACATTATATAAAATCATAACTGACACATTACTCTATATGAGAATCATATTAAGAAATAAAACAAGAATCATATTAAGAAATCCAACAAAATACAGTGTATATAAGAAAATAAGATACATAATTTCTAATGCCTATATTCAAGGATTGCACAGTAAGGGGTGTGGGGTGTCTAGGGGGGTGGGGTCGTCCGGGGGTTCAGAGGTGTCCAGGGGGTCGGGGGGTGTCTAGGGGGGTCGGGGTGTCTAGGTGGGCGGGCTGTCCGCGGGGGTGGTCAGGCTGTCCAATGGGGTAGGGGGAGTCCAGGGGGGTGGGCGGGCTATCCAAGGAGGTGAGTGGGGTCTCCAGGGGTTGGGTGGGGCTGTCCAGGGGGTACAGGGTGTCCAGGGGGTGGTCTGTCCAAGGAGGTGAGCGGGCTGTCCGGGGGGGGGGTACAACGTGTCCAAGGGGGTGCGGGGTGTCCAGGGGGTGGGCGGGCTGTCCAAGGAGGTGAGCGGGCTATCCGGGGGCTGTCCAAGGAGGTGAGCGGGCTGTCCGGGAGGGTACAGGGTGTCCAAGGGGGGGTGCGGGGTGTCCAGGGGGTGGGTGGGCTATCCAAGGAGGGTACGGTGTGTCCAGGGGGGTGGGCGGGCTGTCCAAGGAGGTGAGCAGGGTGTCCAGGGGGTGGGTGGGGGCTGTCCGGGGGGGTACAAGGTGTCCAGGGTGTGGGCTGTCCAAGGAGGTGAGCGGGATGTCCGGGGGTGGGCGGGCTGTCCGGGGGGCGGTACAGGGTGTCCAAGGGGGGTGCGGGGTGTCCAGGGGGGGTGCGGGGTGTCTAGTGGGTGGTGGGGCCGTCCGGGGGTTGGAGGTGTCCAAGGGGTCGGGGGTGTCTTGGGGGTCGGGGTGTCTAGGTGGGCGGGCTATCCACGGGGGTGGTCAGGCTATCCAATGGGGTAGGGGGAGTCCAGTGGGGTGGGTGGGGTGTCCAAGGAGGTGAGCGGTGTGTCCAGGGGGTGGGGTCCCATTTAAATATAAATTTAGTGAAATATTAGTAGAAACATATAAAATTAATTCTGAAATATGATTTAAAGTGTATAACTTAAAATGAAATATCAAATAAAAACAAATTGAATTTGAATATTGAATGTTTAAATTAAGTCTCCACCCATATTAATAGTTATAGTGGGAAAAAAGAAGTTTCACTAGTTGTTTTTATGATTATATTCCATTACATATCTAGTTTTAGGAGAAGTTTGTGTTTAATGACATGGTTTAATGTGTGAATGAAATGTCCTATAATTTTGAGATACAAACTATGATATTTTCCACCAACGTACATTTTTGATGAGATATTGTGAGAGAGACACTTTAAGGTAAGTCATTGAAATGTTGTATGATCCATGGATGACGTGTTAATATTGACATATAATACAGAAATTATGAAGCAGACACTATTTATATATTAGAAGCTGAGGGAGGTCATGGGAGAATAGGATAGAATTATAGACTATTGAACTAGTATACCGACATCACGTGGTAGGATTTTTTTGGGGATTCCTATGAGATGAGTAACGGTCATGACTGAAGTACTGGTTTCTCAGTTTTTCCACAATAGTGTGGAAGAGGGGGCATTAAGAACATTTCATGTGATCATGACCCAATAGAGTCTCAACCATGTGGAAGGATAGTCAACATGAAGTGTTTCTGCTGGACCATCCCTCTAGTAGTGACTTGTGATAGACATATTCAAAAACAAGTTTTGGAATTGATTTAATAGCTCAATATAATAAATTAATATATATAAGTGATGTTTGATCATGTTGTTGATGTGGTGGTTGTGGTTGTTTCATCCATGCCATAATTACACTGAGAAATCAGTGTGTTCCTATTCCAAACAATGAGGTTTTATTACATGTCCATGGTTCATGAAATATCCATTATGTAAAACCTACCCACATGGAGAAGGGTTGCATACGAACTAGAGTGAGAGGTAAGATCAAAGTAGCCTCTACTAGCAAATCCTCTCATTTTGATATTGATGCATCACATGGATTCATATCCTCACATGTGGTGAAAATCCAATGTCTCATTATACTGTCTTCAATGAGTGTAATGATTCTAGAAATCTAAAAACTGAAATATTAGATAATGAAGAAGAGGAACCTGAAGGAGGTCGAAGATCCAAACTGGTCCGGCAGAAGGAGCTCCAAAATCGCCTAAATCAGCTGCTGCTGCTCCCATTTAGGGTTCTGTCTTCGAATGGGGGAGAGGAAGCGCGACTAGCAATTTGGGGGAAACATGTGCCAACGGTTTTTAAAAACTGTTGGTATATGGCTCCCCAACCACACCTATACCAACAGTTTAATAAACTGTTGGTAAAAACCTCCCCATCCACATTTTTTCCAACGGTTCTCATTTAACAGTTGGTAAAAATCACCTTAAACACATCATTACCAACGGTTCACTATAACCATTGGTAAAACCTTCTGTAAACCATTTTTTACCAACGGTTCTACGAAACTGTTTGTATGTAAGTGTGGGAAAAAACGCACATTCCAGTAGTGTTTGGATATGTAGGTAGAATCATACACATCCTTATCAATATGTGAATATGGAGATCCACCATATTTCTTCACTTCTGTGTCATTATGAGAATATCTAATGTTGGTTGTCTTTTCCCTCAATTTATATGGCTGAGAAGACTATGTTTTATTCAATTTATTCCCTATTTATGTTTAGGTAATCAAACTCTGTATTTATATAAGGACCCCTATAAGGGATTTTTCAAATAAATTATTATTAATATAAAATAAACATTAGTGGTGACTGTGGTTGACCTGGTATAAATTTATTTTAGTAGTTCATGGTGGCCTTGATTATGTTCGGTCATCAGACTCCGGGATCATCAAATGTCTTATCCCCTATATACCCCATTTTATTTTTTTTAGTTTTGGTTTCCACTTGGATCTTTGGATTGAAATTTATTTTATCCAACATAAATATAATTTTACTTATTACACATTGATATATAGTGTAGATGATGTTGAATGAACTCTTTTAACGATATGGGATACTTCTTTGTTAGGTCTCTTTATTGATTCATGGAGTTGTGTGTATGTGTGTATAGGTACATCAATCTATTGTCTCCCATTTTAGTATTTTTCCTACTAATTATTTTTATCTATCCCAAACCTATCATAGGTGGGCATGGGGTGTCACTGTTGTCTTACTACAGACCCAGGTGGTGGCCCAGTGGGTCCGGTCATGACATATATTATGTTAAAAATCATTAGTTGGTAAAAAAATCCAGTTTGAGTTAATCATTATAGAATATAGTTATTTTTTTAAAAAACCATGATATAATGCTATGTTTATGGTAATTTAATGAGTATATGGTAAATTAAAGATAGTTTGGTTTTATTTTCTATTTCATCTCTATCTTGACACCAAAAAGTGGATTCACGTGAAGCATTGAATCACATAAATTTAATAAAATCTAAATGTGGTAGATTATTTATTAACCCAATCATCACTAATATTATATGAGTGGTCCTAGGACTTCACACCTCAGAAGACAATTTCAGTGGTTATAATTTAGTTATATCAAATTCTCTTCATTAATAATTATGAATGATTAGAAATGACATCAACTATAAATGAAATATGTTAAATCAAATATTTCATAGATTAAAAACACAGTATCTTTATTTCAACATCCTATGAATTATTTTTCATGATTACATTATTACTTACAATTATTATTTTTTTATCAAAAAAATAATTTTTGGTGTTAGTCATTGGATGTATCCTTGAGGAATCATGTTAATGATAAATGTTATGGACAATGAAATAGTTTTTACCCGAGAATCCAAATGAAATAGGAGCTGGAATAAAAATCATGTTATTATTACAAACCAGTTACCTTGATATGTAATTATCAACTTCAACATGGGATAATTTATTTACACACATAATAAAAGGAAAACAGAGTTTCATCGGATTCAATTGACAAATATCCTTGAGTAAGAGAGATTCAACTTCATACATGTCATGAATGTGGGAGGAAGTACAATAGGAAATTTCTAAAAGGAATAGGAAGATGTTTAATGTGTGGAAATGAAGGTTATAATGTATGTAATTGGTGATAAAACATGATGATTTCATTGGATGGAAATAAATTGACTCTTAAAATACATTTTATAGTTTAATGTAATGTGTGTGGGGGAGTATAAGAACTATCTAAATCAATTCCCTATTCAAAGGGATAAATACAATACAAAATAAGGTGTTATGTTTTGTCCATCACTAAATTGGATCATGGTGGTTAATGTATAATTATCATCAACTGCTAATATGGGGATGTATTGTTGTTGTTTGTTAGAATGTATCCTATTAAAATATAATAGATCAAACATTAGTTTATTTAGATGTTATTTTTAGTATCAATTTGCACTCGTTAATTATATTTTATATCTATTCCCAAAATAAGGGTGTCATTTTTAATACTCTGAATCAACCTTTGATTTTCAATCAATACGAGGCTAAAAAACATCTAATGGGAATTACATAAATTTTATGGGTTTTAATACCTTTTAACAAGGTATAGTTACCTAAAATGGTTTGGGATAAATTAAACAATAAATGTATTCTTATTTTTCAGTATTATGTTGATATATTTCAAAAGGACATGCCTATAATTACCGTGAATTATAATGTGGAGTTTTCAATTTTATTTTACATGGTGGTACAACTATTTCAAAAAAAATAGATTGAAACTAGTTGTGCAACAACCCGAATCCAGACCCCCTCCACTGGTGCCCCGTACCCAGTTCGCCACATCAGCTCAAGCACATTTACCCAAATGCCAGAGGCTGCCGACTAGCAGTGAGGGCCTTGGTATGTTATTGGGGGAAACTATTCCCTCATTCGGTAATGTATACAAGGTAAGGAAAGAAACAGTAAATAGTGTAAGCATTAAACAATACGCAACTACTGAAACCAAGCAGTGGAAGAATAAATATATAGCAATGATGATAATGATGCAGCAGGTACAAGTATATAAGGAAAACAATAAACACAACAACATGTTGAAATAAAACTGAACACAAAGTACTAAAGAAACAACAACTCCAGCAGCATCGCAAGCCATAGCTTGTTCCCATGCTCTCCAACTCCACAACAAGTCAAACACCTGAAGTAGAAGGGAGCTTTCCCTTATCTATACCTGCGACAACATAGTCTGCTTGGGCCCAAAAGCTTGGCCCAAATAGCTTGTGAGATACAATCCTAGTAGGCAATCACCCAAAGATTTGTGCCTAAGAGTCAATGAATAAAAGGCAAGTAAAAGTGCATGAAGCAGTAAATAGAAAATCACACAATATCTATAATCCATAGTTCTGGAATATAAAGTACACAAGTAAACAACAATGACAAGAAGAAAACAGGTAACCCTCTAGGTAGATCTCAAAGCCTAACCCCTATGGTTCAACCTAAAAGTACTAGCAACCCTCTAGGAGGCACGCACAATCTTACCCCTCAGGTTCCTCTAAGAGTAGACTTTATGAGGAATCACTCACCATCAATTCCCCCTATAGTCTCATATCGTACTAACGGATCTCTGGGGAAGCACTCAACATCTCATTCGCCCTGTGGCCCACGTCGAGGAACTACAAAATCTATGAGGAAGCACTCATCTTCAATTCCCCATGTGGTCTGGAATTGTATTAAAAGACACTCTGTAGAAGCCCTTATGTCCATTCTCCCAGTGGTCTAATAAACTAGGTTCTCACAGTCCTGTGTGAAAATAAACATTCATAACGCTTGTGTATTCCCCAAGTAAGCCTCAGGAACTACTTGGCTATCATTCTATGGCTCAGCAGCAAAACAACACAACAGTTCCAATATCCTACAACTAGGCATGACAACTGGAATAACACCTAACAATAAAAGCAAGTACAGAAAACATCCAGAGTACAAAAAAAACTACCCTATTCACAAAGTTAAAACTCTACTAAAGCAATCAAGCAAGTAGGAAATCAATCAAGGGAAAAATAGGAAAATGTACAATTCATATTCAAGGGAATTGGAGAAATTGCACAATATATTCAAAGAATATCAACAGGAAGGAAAAAACCACCTTCCTTGATCCTAGAAGATCGATATACTTGAACCACGACGACTGATTCTCCCCCAAACGTCGTAGATCTGAGAAGACACCCAAAACGTTCACCCAACGATATCTTGAGAAGGATGAGGAATAGGAAAACAATACTCAAGAAGAAGGAAGTACTCACCATTGTGATTCCAACGCAACTGACCATGCTCGAATCTGATAATGGATGGAGAGGCGGGATCTCATCGAAGATTCGCAGATCCTCAGCGCTCTCAGACAAATGGAACCTAGAAGAAGACGTTCCTATGTGTAAGGCGCGACCCTGGTCTGTTTAGGGAAAAAAGAGAGTACACGGTGTGTAATTTTATCATACACGGCGTGTACTAGGTCTTTCCTTAGTCCGCCAAAATTGGCCTCCACATCACCCCTACAGATCGTGTGTGTGGCTCGGACATGGCCAACACACGGCTTCGAGTGGGAAAGGATTACATGGTGTGTTCTCAGAAATTAAATGTCGTGTACTTCAAAAATTTCCAGAAAATTGTTTTCTAAAAAACACCATAAGAAGGAAAGGCATGCCTGAAATGAAGATTCGGGTTCTTACAAACATCCCCACTTAAAGAAATTCATCCCCTAATTTCCCTAGCGATGAGTAGAAGAAGAAACCCCAAATAGCTCTATCCACTGTGATCGTACATCGACATCCCTCTCCCAGGTCTCATCTTGTACTCGCCAATGCTGCCATATCACCCATAAAAGAGGGACATACCACCCATGGAGAACCTTCATACTGCGATCGACAATCCGGATGGGATGCTCCTTAAATGATTCACCTGCTTTGAGCTCAACCTCCTCGGGCTGAAAGACATGAGATGGGTCTGAAACGTTACATCGAAGATGAGAGACGTGGAAGACGTCGTGCATGGCCCAGTACCTCTGAGGTAACTAAAACCGATAGGTGACCGAACCAACTCTCCCCAAAACCTCAAATGGCCTGACGTACCTCGGTGAACGCTTACCCTGTCTCTGAATCCTTATGTGTCCCAACCACGGTGTGACACACAGGAAAACCTGATCCCCAACCTCAAACTCCAGAGGACGTCTCCACTAATCCGCATACGACTTCTGCCGAGACTGTGTTGTAGCCATCCTCTTCTGAAGTAACTCTATCTGCACTGATGTCTCCTGAACAAGATGAGGTCTCATCAAAGTTGCCTCTCCTGCCTCCATCCAGCATAAGGGTGATCGGCATGGCGTACCGTACAAAGCATCGCATGGTTCCATCTGAATGGTCGCCTAAAAGCTGTTGTTGTAGGCAAACTCAATAAGAGGGATATGCTTCTCCCAAGAACTTCCAAATTCTAGAATTCATACTCAGAGCATATCTTCAAACACCTGGATCGTACGCTCGGACTTTCCTTTTGTCTGGGGGTGGTATGTTGTACTCAAAATTACATGTGTACCCAATCCCATCTGAAGTCCCTGCCAGAACCGAGAGGTAAAGCGTGTATCCCTATCTAAAACAATAGAGTGTGGAAGTCCATGAAGATGAACGATTTCTCGGATGTACAGTTGTCCCAGATCATCAACACTAAAGGTATCCTTGATCGGTATGAAATGTGAAACCTTCGTAAGCCTATCGATGACAACCCAAATAGAATCACTCCCCTGAGGTGACCTCGATAACCCGATCACAAGGTCCATCGCAACATCGTTCCACTTCCACTCTGGAATGGGTAACTGATGTAAAAGCCCTACTTGTCGTTGATGCTCTGCTTCCACCTGCTGACAGGTAGAACATCTCATGACAAAACCAGCAACATCTTTCTTCAGGCCTGGCCACCAATACTGGCGATAAATATTTCGATATATCTTGGTGACTCCAGGATGAACTGCCCAGACTAAGGAATGAAATTCCTACATCATCTCCTCATGTATGTCTGCTGGCACCCATACACATCCCTGGAAAGACAAGATCTCATCATTTCCCACTATCCATATAGGAAGAGGGTCCTCTCCTGACACACTCCCCCATAGGACTAAGCCTTATGAGTCTGATAGCTACCTCATCTTTACCCGATCAAGTAGTGTAGAGGTAACAGCTACAGAAGATAGGAAAATCGGTCCCTGTCTGTCATGCACGTCTAGATGCATCTCAAAGAATAGTGCCATAATCTGCCACTCACTGCTAGCCTCCTGAACAGCCTGAATCTGAGTTTTCCAACTCAACGCATCTGCCACTGTGTTTCCCTTTCCCGACATATAGCCAGGCTCGAAATCAAAATACTGAAGATACTCGACCCCCTGCACTACCTCAGATTCAGATCACGCTGAGTGAAGATTTACTTGTGATTATTTTGGTCGGTTAAAACTACAAGGTGCTCTCCCAAAATGTAATGTCTCCAACAGCGTAAGGCATGTAAAATAGCTGCCAACTCCAGATCATGCATCGAGTAGTTATTCTCAAGTGGATTCAACTGCCGAGACCCGTACGCAATGACTCCATCTCCCTGCATAAGCACAACGCCCATCCCAATACCTGAAGCATCGAAATAAACAGTGTAGCTCATGCATGGATCTGGAAAGACAAGTATAGGTGCTAACATCAGCATTCCCATCATCTCCTGAAAGGCTGACTCATAAGAATCTAACCATAAGAACTTCGTCCCCTTCTTGGTCAGACCTATCAGAGGTGCTTCTAGGCATGAGAAGTCCTGAATGAAGTGTATGTAGTATCAAACCAGCCCTTGGAAACATTTTACCTCAAAATCATTCTTCGGATACTCCAAGGAAACTACATATCTAACTTTTCTCGGGGTCCACAGAAACTCCTGCCTCTGAGATGACTTGACCCAAGAAGTGAATCTGTTCCATCCAAAAGTGGAACTTCGAGATTTTAGCATAAAGCAGATGCTCTCTAAGTGTTCTCAGAACGATCTCAAGATGTGTGGCGTGGTCGTGTCGACTGTAAGAGTACACCAAGATATTGTCCACGAAGACCATGACGAATGAGTCCATGTAAGGATGGAACACTCGGTTCATCAGAGCCATGACAATTGCAGGCACGTTAGTGAGACCGAACGGCATGACTGTATACTCGTATAGACTATTCCTGATCCTGAAGGCTGTTAGAGATATATCTGATGGTCTAACACACAACTGATGATAATCGTGTCTCAGGTCGATCTTTGAGAACACCCAGGCTCCTCGAAGCTGATCAAAGAGGTTATCGATCCAAGGTAATGGATATCAGTTCTTGAATGTCAACCGGTTCGGCTCTGATAATCCACACAATGCTGAAGGGAACTGTCTGCCTTCTTTGCAAATAAGACAGGTGAACCCCAAGGAGAAGTATTGGGTTGCATGAAACCTTTTACCTGTTACTCCTCCAACTACTTCTTGAGCTCCTCCAACTCAGGTGTATCCATCCTATAAGGAGGAATGAACACTAGTGTCGCTACTGGCACGAGCTCAATCGAGAAGTCTACCTCACGCTCTGGAGGAAAACTTGAAAAGTCCTCTGGAATGATATCCTTGAAATGACCTACCAATGGAGGAAAGTCCAACTTCGAAGTCCGTTGAAAATCTAGATAAAGACTAGATATCTGGGTTTTCACCCTTCCTAGCCCATGATGCTCGGGTCCTGCTCGACTCTCTTGAACATCTCATTCGCCTCTATGAAGAAAATATCAACCCTCTGGTAAAATGAAACTCACCCTGCGGTGATAATAGTCGACGAAATCCTAGAAGGGAACCATACAATCCATTCGAAGAATGACATCGTAGCCTATCATCTCTAAGACATAAATATCCCATAAGAAACAATACATTGCAACCTCTAGAGGGAACTCTCTACACTGATGTACACTAGATGTACTCATCCCCAAAGGTGTGTCAAGTTGCAATGAGTCGGCATAAGAAAAGGCACAGAGCCCAAGGCTCTCCACAATAGCAACAAAGATAAAGCTATGTGTAGCACCCGTATCGAAAAGAGCTGAAGATAAAATTGAGGCTACTAAAAACGTACATAGAACTGTAGAAGGGATGAAATCCTACTAATGATAGGTCTGATCTACGGCCAAAGACTGGCCTGCATCGCGGCCATGTGCCCCTAGCTGACCACTCTGAGCTGATACACCCTACTAGTGCTGAGGGACTAGTGGTTGTCTGCCACGACCTCGACCTCCACCTCGGCCCGAACAGCCGAAAGAACTACAGTTCCCTGACTGGTGAGAAAATGGTGGTGCTGCTCTTGAATGAGGAGTCATGGAAGAACCCTGGTCACCAGCTGGTGGTGAGAAAACCTGGAAGAAATGCTGAAGGTGACCCATCTTACCGCAAGATCAGCACTCCACGGGGTCCCTCTGGCACTGCGGCCTCGGGTGCCCTGACCGGCCACACTGGTAGCATATCACCTGGCTACCTGACAATGCATATCGCTTCCTCATATCACCGCTCGTAGTCTCCCTATGATGATTCTTGCTGTCATCTAGAGGAAAACCAGCTCCGGATGTAGAACCACCCTGGCTCACAGCTCTGGAGTCTCTCAGATTGCGCTCTACAATCAGTTTCTGGTGGACAATGGAAGTGATGGAAGTCAACTAGAAGATGTTCACCTGAAATCAAATCTCCCTCTTGAGACCATTCTCGTTCTTCCATGCTAAGAACACCCCAATCCCATCCTGGTGGGGTGTGAAACGTTGCATCTCGGTGAAACGAGAGGAATACTCCATCACAGAAATAGTACCCTGCTCTAAGATCATGAATTCCCGAGCTCGGTCGTCCCACATGGTCTCTGGGTAAAAGTAGTCATAAAAGACACACTAAAACAACTCCCAATCCATAACCTACTGATTTCCAGTCTATGAGATCATGTCCCACCACCTCTTGGCGGAGTGTCGGAGCATGTTGGTAGTGAGCTTGACCCTCCTCTCTAGAGGCGTCTCTAGATTCTCGATGATAGTCAGCAAGTATTCTAGCCATGAATCTACAGCCTGAGGTCCTCCTTCCCCCGAGAAAGTAGGAGGATCCTACTGCTGGAAAACACGCATCAAGTCTGCCATAGTCGTGGCAGGAGGCGGTTCTCCCTGGAAGGTCTACATAATCTTCATGGAACCTTCCCTGAATTGCACATCAGCGCCTTCAACTAGTATGAAAGCGGGTGCCAAGGCTGGCCCAATTGTAGGATCTGCAGGAAGTCCCTGATCAGCCAAATCTAGCGTCTGCTCACTGCCTGACGACAGATGTACAACTGGACGACGTCTCAGAGTCATAGCTTTAAAAGATCAAAATCACACATTAGAATAGAAGAACAAGGTCAAAAAAACACAAGAGTACAAAACGGGAATATGTGAAGGAAAACACACAAGTTTACAAAATACGACTACATGGCATGTATAAAAACTACACGGTGTGTCTTCTTAAGAAACTGACATGGGCGTATACCCCTAACCTACAGATCGTGTAACACCTCAAACTACACGGTGTGTTGACACGACACACAACATGTACTTGAAAACTATTTCCCTACTTGAGTCTCTTTACAAAACTAAACCACACGGTCTGACTTAACCCGAGACAACACGACATGTTTTGAATAAACACGACGTGTACTAGACAAGGCTCTGGCTGCCCGTGTTGTTAAATACATGGTTTTCTACATGGTTGGACCTTACACGGCATGTTCTGAACAAACACGACGTGTATAGGTGAAGGTGACAATGTCCCGTGTTTCTTGTGAAACAGCTGGGTACCCGAACATGAATACACGGCGTGTTCCTAAAATATCACATCTTGTCTAAGAGAAGGTATCGCCTACCCATGGTGTTCGTGACACGGCCGGGTACATGGCTCTGAACTAAACGGCATGTACCTACCATACATGGCATATTCCTGATGTTACATCCACAACAGCGAGTGTCTGTTCACACGGTCTGTGACAAGGCCTAAGAACTACATGGTCTGTAGCCAAAAAGTACATGCAGTGTAATCTGGGTTTTTCTGGGCAGTAGCTCAGATACTGAACAGAAGCCCAGAAAACACAGAAAACAAGGCAGAGAGGTGCCAAATTCTGATTCGTGAGGGCCCATACTCCCCGCAAATCAAAACATGGAATTTATTTATGTAAGGTAGAATACAAAAAATCCTCTAACAAGGCAGCAATGATTCTATCAATCATCTATCACAACAGCATGCATAATCTACACAAAGTCTATTACAACAGCATGCAATCGGTAATGCACCCTATATGGCATGGCAAGAGTGCAAGACATGTGATTTCTACGAGTTCCTATATGATGCATGAGATGGAATACCCTCATCTCATCGGGTTGCGACAGAAATAGAACCCCAATAGTCAAGACAATAGCAACACAAACATGTGAATCACTCTAGGTGAAATCATATCATCCGTAAAATCTTAAAACCAAAAAACTGCAACAATCGAGGTAGTATGGCTTTTCACTGTACACTGGTTAGCTAGTACTGAGAATAGCTTAACAACAAGTACTGATTACGTCCTACCCCTGGCTAAAGGATCCAAATAGTAAATGAAGAGAAAAGAACCACCCTCTAATACCGCTTTGTAACGACCCGAATCCGAAGCCCCTCCACTGGTTCCCCATACCCAGTTCACCACATGACCTCAGGCGCATTTCTCGAAACGCCAGAGGCTGCCAACTAGAAGCGAGGGCCTTAGTAAGTTATTGGAAAACTATGACCTTATTCGATAAGGTATAAAAGGTAAGGAAAGCAATAGTAAATAGCAGAAGCAGTAAACAATACACAACAACTGAAACCAAATAGCGGAAGAATAAATATATAGCAATGATGACAATGATGCAGCAGCTATAAGTATATAAGGAATATAGCAAACACAACAACATGATGAAATACAACTGAAAAAAGTAGTAAAGCAATAGCAACTCTAGTAGCATCTCAAGACGTAGCTTGGTCTCATGCTCTCCATATACATAGCAAGTCAAACACCAGAATTATAAGGGCGCTTGCCATTATCTATGCCTGGAACAACATAGTCTGCATGGTCCCAAAAGCATGGCCCAAATAGGGTGTGAGAAACAATCTCAGTAGGCAATCACCCAAACATTTGTGCCTAATAGTCAATGAATACAAGGCAAATAAAAGTGTAGGAAGCAGTAAATAGAACATCACACAAGAGCTACAATCCCTAGTTCTAGCATATATAGTACACAAGTAAACAAACAACAACAAGAAGAAAACAGGTAACCCTCTGGGTAGCTCTCACAGCCCTACCCCTATGGTTCAACCTACAAGTAATAGAAAACCTCTAGGAGGCACGCACAATATCACCCCTCTGGTTCAGCTAAGAGTTAAATTTCTGAGGAAGCACTCACCGTCAATTACGCCTATAGTCTCGTATCATACTAAAAGCTATCCTGGGAAGCACTCAATGCCTCATTCCCCAATGTGGCCCACGTCGAGGAACTACAGACTCTCTGAGGAAGCAGTCATCGTCAATTCCCCCTGTGGCCACACATCGTATTAAAAGACAATCTGGAGAATCCCTTAGGTCCATTATCCCTATGTTTTACTACACTAGGTTCTCATAGTACAGTGTGAAAATAAATATGCATAACGCGTGTGTATCACCCAAGTAAACCTCACGAACTACTTGGATATAATTCTAAGGCGCAACAGAAAAACATCACAACAGTTCCACTATCCTTCAAATAGGAATGGAAACTGGAATAATGCCTAACAAGCAAAGCTAGTACGGAAAACATCCAGAGTACATAAAAACTACTCTATTCACAAAGGTGAACCTCTACTAAAGAAATCAAGCAAGCATGCAATCAATCAAGGGAAAAAAGGAAATGAAACAATTTTTGTTCAAGGGAATTGGAGAAATTGCACAAAATATTCAAAGACTATCTACAGGAAGGCACAAAACATCTACCTCGATCTTAGAAGATCGATATACTTGAACCACGATGACTGATTCTCCCCCAAACGTCGTAGATCTGATAAAACTCCCAAAACATTCAACCCACGATATCTTAAGAAGGAAGAGGAATTAGAATACCAGGCTCATGAAGAAGGAATAACTCACCACTGGGATTCCAACACAGCCAACCGTGATCGATTCGGAGGACGGATGGAGAGGCGGGACCCCATTGAATATTTGTGGATCCTCGACACTCTCGGATGAACAGAACCTAGAAGAAGATGTTTTTGTGCATCAGGCGCGACCCCGGTCCATTTAGTGAAAAAAAGAAAGTACACAGTGTGTACTTTTAGGGTACATGGCATGTACTAGGTATTTCCGTACTCTTCCAGAATCGACCTCCTTGTCACCCCTCCACACCGTGTGTGTGGCCCGGACATGACCAGTACACGGCTTCGAGCGGGAAAAGTGTACACGGCGTGTACTCATATAGTACATAGCGTGTACTTCAAAAAATTCTAGAAACATTATTTTTCTCAAAAACTCTAGAAGAAGGAAAGGCGTAAATGAAACGAAGATCTGGGTTCTTACAATTTGAGTTTTCATAAATGAAGAAGATACTCCAAGATAATCTTGATAAAGGATTTATATTCCCCTGTGTGTCACCATTGTGTGAACCTAATATTTTTTTCATGAAAAAAGATGGTCCAATGAATCTTTCCATTTATTATAGAGAAACTAACATGATCAATATCAAGAAATTGTATCATCTACCTCATATTGATGACTAGTTTGGTCAACTGCATGGAGATCAATAATTTTCCATAATTAACCATCAATTTGGATATTATCAATAGAGGGATAAAAAAGAGAATATAAAAAGTAAGATTTCATCATATGGTATTTTCATTGTAAATTTAATGTGTATCATTTTAGACTTACCTATGTTCCTATTATCTTCATGTATTTAATGAATGGAGTCTTTAGAGATTACAAAGATCAGTTCGTCAAAGTAATTATAGATAATATTAATATATTTTTAATGATAATGATTTATCATAAATAATATTTCAGAATTGGGATAAAGAACCTAAGAAAGAATAATATATATACCAATTTTAGCAAGTGTGAATCTCGGTAAAAAAATATCTCATTAGGTAATATACTTTAAATTGAGGATTTATTGGTAGATCCTTCAAATATAAAATTCATTGACCAGTATCCTAGAATAACCATAGATGAAATTATTTTTTGTTGTTTTGGATGGGTTGGATACTATCTCTTCATTGTGATGGGTTTCTCAAAACTATCTAATCCACTAATCATATTGACCTAGAAGGGATTCAAGTTTCATTATATTGATTAATGAAAGGAAAATATGAAGGAGATAAAAAATGGTCATTCCACAAACCTATTCCTACCTTACCCTATAGTGGATATGGTTTTGAAATCTATAACAGTGAATAAAAAAATATGGGATTTGTTACAATACATAATGATATAGTTATAGAATATGGATCATGTGAAATGAAAATTCATGATCAATGTTAAAAAACCCATGATTTTTATATGGACTCAATAAATTTTTCATTTTAAATATGAAGGAATTATCTATATGTTGAATAATGTGATATATATGATGATAAAAAATGATTTATTTATATATTCATATAGATAAAGATAAATATTTTCTAGAGATGATGGGTGGATTTGATGAATATTATGACTAAAGAATGCATAATTACCATTGGGAAGTCAACATGGTTTATGATTCACTCAATCAAAAAGACCCTGATATTTTTTCCATGATGATGATTGAAAGAGATCGATTATTTATGTATTTATAGAATACTGTTCTTGAAATCATGATGGAATGGATCAAATCATATATTTCTTAGATGAATGTTCAATTACCCATCCCTATGGGGATAAAAGTGGAAAATAAAGAGGATGTGGAATAATAAATTAATGTGAAAATGATTCTCATGTTTAACCATGATTATGATGAAACAATTGTTGTATTTGGTTCCCTAGAGAAAAATTCAATGTAAAATCCTGATTTTTTTTCTTTTGATACCTTGAAATATATTCTGATATGTTTTCAGATCTATGAATTTTGATGGAATGAGATTTTGAGCCCAGTTAGGAATAATATAGATATAAAAAATATTATATATATGATATCACATTCTTAAGGATTCTCTAAAATAGTGGAATAAATATCTAATGGTGTCTAAGATGGGGAAATTGAATCCAACGATGACTCTAGAGTGTGGTTTTTTACCCTAGGCTTGACAAAATGAAGGAGTAAGTAGAATGTTTGGGTTTAGAGATATTTTGGTAAGAATAATAGATAAATAAGTAAATTTATTTATTCATGGTTTTTAAATTACCATAACCTAACCTGCTCTTTAAATTAATCCCTTTTCCAAAAGACAATGGTATTATAAAAAATAGAATGTATTTAATAAGAGAGTTTGGAGGTTTGTTGGAGGACTTTATAATTATGGATCACTGATAGATATACTATAGGGATATCCAATGGAGATCAATAATCTCACCTAAGAGAATGTCATAAAACTATTCTTCATTAATGATTGATCTAAACATTAGGTGGGTTGTCATTTTATATAAAATAATCCATGTTGTTTCATCACTTGATTAATTCTAATCAATTATTATAATATTTTGATTCATGGGTCATTATACTATGAACGTATGGATATATCTTCATAGAAATGGGAATTTTATATTGATTTGATAATACATATTCTTATTATTCTTCAATGATAATATATTAAGACAAACAAATATTTTCCACGATTTGTTCCTAATTTTTATGTTTTATGCCTTTATCTCCCCATTCTATATATGATCTTAATTGGTATTTATTTTGGAATATTATTTGAAAAATACCTACTATATTATCATTTAACAATTGGTATTTGGAACTATGGGTCACTAGTGTGGGTTCAAGATGGAGAACAATTATGTTATTGTGGTTTGAAATGACGGAGGATCAATCACGATTTGATTGTTTATCCACATTTTGGGGGTGTTGGTGTTTCAATGATGAGGAGATGTGATTCAAGATTCTTAAGGGTATTGGTGGTTGTATTCTGGTCAAAAATTATGTCCATGAATCGTCAATATTATATGCAAGATTATTGGTATATCTAGTTGACGAATCAAAAATGGTAGTGATTCAGGAAATAAATATATAATATTCTAAACTTTTTGGAAAATTTCATACTACATGGAGTGTATTCTACAGAAAACACACCACATGACACATTTTATATTTAGTTTGACCATTTTTTACCACTCAATGTGTATCTTGGATGGTAGATGTACATATACAAAACTAGGCATATGATCCTAGAAAGAATACATAACCATGGTCTAGTGCTTAGAAATATCCATGTATAAAGGAGTGGCCCAAATTATAAGGGAACGTTCTAGAGGACTCAAACTCGGGGTGGCGACATGCTGAGTACCAGATAGATCTCTATATTTCTTGTATAAGACATCATATATTTTGATAAATACATGAATTGTGAAAAATAAATGAAAAATAATCCATATAAAAATATAGGCACACAATTTAATCCTAGTACACTCCATATAATTCTTTTAGGGTAGGTTGAGGCCCCCGGTCACATTAGCATCGAATGGTAGTAGTTTGATGTTCTCCCTTTGTCCATTCCTATAATGGTACATTGTGTCATTACATTATCATTGTATGATATTTATTTTCTCTATGATTTATCTTCTGATAGAGATAATTTGAATCCACCAATGTGGTTTTTGATGGGGTCCATTATCGTATTATTTTACCTATGTGGGGTTTGAGGAATAGTAATGACCATATTACATGGGTGTATGATCCACTACTCACTGAGTTATTACAAATCGAGTTTGGGGCATCCCACATGGGTATGGTTATAGTCTACAATATGTGGATTGATCTCTTTGGGATTCCCATTTATAGTTATTTGGTAAGACCTTATGAGGGTGATCTCTTACTTGATTTCCATCAGTGACAGAATTCCCTATGATGTGTGATCTACTAGACATGAAATACATTAAATTCATGAGTAGAACACAAATATTGGTAGTATGGTTTAGATCTCTTTGAGACTTTGAGACTATCATGAGTATATCTAGGTAATCATTCCAATTTTATTATCTCAAATATTTATTTTAATACCATTATGATGATATATCTAGTCACTTTATTCATGATATTTCTTTTTTTGTGGTGTCATGCAGGGTAATGTTGTACTCACCTATGCATGGGATGCACACACACATGTCATGTATTATGTAGATAAAAATCCATTAGAATGTTTTCTTGGAGGGAAAGGAGAAGATTTTTCATAATGATCTATATCGATCCAGGTTGTACCGTGTGCTTCATATAACAGTGGTCCCCTCATAATATATAATGACCCATAAATTACATACATTGTTAATACTTCAAAATTGAAGAATATGTATTACAACATATAGAAAAACCATGAAAGAACCATATAGGTATAGAGTCTTTAGAAACTGGGAAACATAAACAACTGGTTCATAAAGAATCTACACTGTCTCCCATTTATTTCATCATATCTATAGTCCCTTTTGGCATATCATACTTAATAACCTTCTTCATGACCTAGGGAAGGAAAAAATATTGAGGGGTGAGCTCAAATGCTCAGTAAGGGTAAACAAAAGAAATATCAGTCACATCATATTCATAAGAACATAACATTTTGGAAATCTTACCCTGCAAAAGAGATCAAAATTTCATAACATGGGATAAATCATGGTAGTGAAATTTAATCACAATAATCATAAATTAAAACATTAATCTTTGTGGCATACACACATAATCATAGGGAATCATTTCTTATTAGTCAAGACTCATTGCCAAGACTATCTCAGTGGACAAAGTCCATTTCTGAACCAATTCCATTCCTCGTTTTAGTCCTGTTTCACTGAACCGGTTTAACCTTCCGTTCTAGCCATGTATATCTCATGAGATAAATAATCATTACCCAATTCATTGGAGGGAGATATAGGTCCCACCTATCTCATAATGATACCATTCTTATGTGTGCCACAAAATCATAAATCATACATCATTGCATAACCCATGTAATAAAAATGGGATTCTTAAACATCGTGACATCATGAAACAATTCATATAAGATAAAGGAATTCATAAAAATAATTCCATCACAACATATTCAATTCAATGTAATAATATAGATAGAAACAGAACCCTATGTCATCTTAGATGGAAAATAATTTTGATAAAACACTCGAACTCCATTCTTGAGGAAAATATCCTTTCTACTTCAAAAACACTTTTCCTTTCTTAACATGTCATAAAATTATAAACTAAAAGAAGTTGATTAAAAATAAACTTGAAAACTTGTAAAG
Source organism: Viscum album (assembly GCA_963277665.1). Taxonomy (NCBI): domain Eukaryota; kingdom Viridiplantae; phylum Streptophyta; class Magnoliopsida; order Santalales; family Viscaceae; genus Viscum; species Viscum album. The sequence continues at coordinate 261,324,876 of OY728120.1, forward strand.
GAAGCTTCTTGTAAATAATGTTTTACAAATCCATTCATGCCGTATAAGTTAAAAAAACATTCTTCTCGTACTTTTGTTAGAAAAGTCAAAAAGTAACTCATATGAAAAACGACAAAAGATTTATTTCATATCATTTACTAAAAACTCACAGAAGGGTAAAATTGGATATAAAAAATTGTTGGTGGATGGAAATAATGTTACATATTGAGGAAACATGGATGTGGATGATAAAATACATTCCAGTAAATTCCAAAGTATAAAAAATCTCGGATAAAAATGAGATTGTGATATTTCCCTTACCTTAGGTCCGATTTGCTTCGTAAGTGTCCGAACCTCCTGTATAATGATTTAAATATTGTTATTGACTTATTCCAGAATCATACATATTTTTATGATATCATATATGGTCATATTCATAGCTTCTTATTAGTAATATTTCATTACTAATTGTTATTCGGGTGTTTATTACGTTTTGTTCTTATGCGTGTTTTGTCGAATAAATTCTTATTATTATTTTTAGATTATAGATACCTCATTTACAGAATGGTATAAGGGTACTATATATCATATTTATTCATTCAATGCATTTATATAATCATTATGAAATGAAGATCATGTAGAACGAGTCACATCACATCATGGAGACGATATTCCGTACGTACGCATGAGAGATTATATCATTCCCATGATCGTGGACTGGTATTGGAGTGTATGTATACTATTTATGAATAAATACCACTTTAAAATAATCATATATAGTTATTTATTTGCACCATTATACCAATCCAAGTAAGGTGGTGGTGGAAAATAGATTACACCATGGCATGGAGACGGTATTCCGTATGTACGCGCACAAGGTGATTTCATTTTCCGTAGGATGGATAGATAGTGAAATAGGGTTGTTTCATACTTATAATAACATATCAGTATATGAGTGATACTGATGTTATTACTTAATAATGAAACAACAAAAGAAGAATAAGTGGAAGAAGAAATAATGTTTAAAGAATCGGTAACGGACATTACCTCTTCTTTGAAGCGCCTCTTTGAGACCTCCTCTTAGGGCACTAAAATTGGTCTTGGAAGAAGAACATGACCTATAGGATGTTTCTATGTAAGTGAAGAAGAGAATTTGGAAGTGGTTGTCTAATATTTAAGGCTCAATGTGGTGTGAGGAAGAGGGGGAGGAGGTGCCCTTTTATAAGGGAGGAGAGGGGCACCTTTGAAAAAACTAAAATTATTATTTTATTATAAAGTCACATTCGGTTCTAAATAGCTCCAAATTGATTTATTTCGAAGATAAGGTGGGGATGGGTCGAAATACTCTCATCCAATAGAATTTGTACAAGGTTAGGTTACTATTTTAACATTATCATTTACATTTAACATTAAGTTTGATAATTTTACTCTTACCGTGTCTTTTTTTTTCTTACACTATAAGGTTAATAAACTTACTATAACAAGCCAAATGAACCCCAAGTTGTTTATTATTAATATATATAACCTTATATAAGTCATTTTCCCGAAAATTAGATTTTTAGGAATAAAATAACAATTAATAATATAATATTTATTTTAAAAACTATTTTATGTCAATTTTGACACTATTTGGTATTTGATTTTTGTGAAAATCATAACAGAATGATTAGTTAGAAAAAAGTTAATTAAATCAATTATAACATGTCATAGTAACATATAAAATTATTCTAATTCATAAAAAGTCTCAAATTAAATTTATTTGGGTATTTATAACATCAATTATGTCAATATTTCATTAATAAGATAATTACTTCATCATCATTGTGTCATAAATAAATTAAATTATATTAAGTCTAAAAATTAAAAATAAAATACCAATATGTAGGAAATATTTTTATATTTATAATTAATATTTATAGTCGAATTTATCATATGTATAACCCTAAATTAAAAATGATTTAGTTATTAAACTTTGATTTTAACTATTTTAACCATTCTTTAAATAAATTATTAATAAATGTCCTAATCCAATCCAAGTGGGCCTAAATGGTCATATATTATCCATAAGGTTATTTTTGGTCGAATTACACTTATCCAATAGAATTGGAACATGTGTTTGGGTAATAATAATAACACTTTTACCCTTAATTACACTATTTACTTTTAACCGCGGTAAAAAAAGTAAAAAGTTACTATTCACTAAAAATTATTTTCATCTCACTGAACCACATTTTAGTCCTTTATATTAACCATGTCTCTCAGATTTTCAAAATTCCACTCACAGAAGCTGTAAAATTACGTTTTATGTGAATTTGGAAATTCCCCTAGGAGGTGGGTAAAAGACGGTGAAAAGTTCAATAAAATTTATATATATATAAAATTATTTTAAAATGACTCCAATGAATTGAATTGAAATTATATAGGTATTAAGTATCAATTTTTACCTAAAATAAATTTAAATAAAATAAATAATTATTTAAATAAAAATTGGTTTTTAAATAGTAACCCAGTGTTTTCACTATTCATAAAATATTGAATGTTTTCAGAAAAATACCAAAATTTCACCCTAGGCTAATTTTGATATGCCGAATCCAAAAATGAATTCCATTTTAAAAAATAAAATTACAAAAATTTCAAAAAGTGGTTATTACTATTCATAATGGCTAGTTTTAATAATATCTTAATAGCATATCGTTGTTTAGTGAAACTCAGTATTGCGTATGACGCAAGCTATCGAGGAAGACCGCAGTTGCGTGTAAAGCAAGCCAAGATAGTGTTGTGTATAGTGAAAGATTTCTCTGATGATTTATATAACATAAAAAACAAAATATTTCTCATAAATGTATCAGGTGTTACATTCTACCCCCCTTAAAATGAATTTCGCCCTCGTAATTCGTCACTTTGTAATGAAAAGATGAGGATACCTCTCCCTCATCATATCCTCAAGCTCCCATGTAGCTTCTTCTAATTGATGGTTCCTCCATAAGACTTTCACCAAGCGAGTGGTCTTATTCCGTAGGTCTTTTTCGCTACGATCCAGAATCTCTATCGGCTATTCTTCATAAGAAAGATCTTGCTCCAGCGGTACTACTTCTGAGATGAGTACATGTGAATGATCAGGTATGTATTTTCTCAGGAGAGATACATGGAACACATCATGAACTTGAGAGAGATTCGGTGGAAGCGCCAATCAGTAAGATACATTTCCAACACGATCCACTATTTCGATAGGACAAATATATCTAGGGCTCAAGTTCCCCTTCTTTCCAAATCTCATGACCCTCTTCTAGGGAGATATTCGTAAGAACAGTTTATCACCCACTTCAAACTCTAGGTATGTTCTTCGGTTGTCGGTATAACTTTTCTGTACACTTTGAGCTGCTCTTATGTGTTGTTGAATAGATCTGACATTTTATGCCATCTCATCAACAAGATCATGTCCTAATAGCTTTCTTTCCCCAACATCATCCCAGGAAGTTGGAGTCCTGCATTTCTTTCCACAGAGAGCTTCATAAGGAGCCATCTAAACACTAGAGTGAAAGCTATTATTATAAGAAAATTCCACCAAAGGTAGGTGTTGATCCCAACCACCTTTGAAATCAATAGAGCAAGCTCTTCACATATCTTCCAGAGTTTGAATTGTTCTCTCAGACTCACCGTCTGTCTGAGGATGATAAGTAGTGTTGAAACTCAACTTTGTAACCAGGGTATGCTGAAGACTTCGCCAGAACTTCGAGGTAAATCTCGGATCCCGATCAGATATAATAGAAGTTGGTACTCCATGCAATCTTACCACTTCCTTCACATATATCCTGGAAAGCTGATCCAGAGAGAAATCCTATCTAATATCAATGAAGTGTGTCGACTTTGTAAGACGATCAACTATGACCCGGATAGAATTATTGCCTTTGGATGTTTTTGGAAGTCTGGTGACAAATTCCATAGTGATGTTTTCCCATTTCCATTCGTGTATGGGTAATGGTTGTAACATCCCCTTAGACTTCTATCTCTCAACTTTAACTTGCTGGCAAACCAAGCATCGAGAGACATATTCAGCAGCATCTCTTTTCATGCCATCCCACCAGAAGTACTCTTTCAGGTCCGTATACATCTTTGTGCTTCCAGGATTAATAGAGAATGAAGAACTATGAGCCTCATCCAGCAGCTCCTTCTTTAATTCTGGGATGGGAGGTACAAAAACCCGATTCCTGAACTTTATTATCCCATCACAATCAAGGTTAAATTCAGGAATATTTATCACATTCTTTTGTAACTCTAAATCTCCTTCCTGCACCTCTTTATCTTCACATGTATAGAAGGTTGAACATTCATTTGAGAAAGATATGATTTTCCCCCCTTCCATTATAATTCCAAGATCCATCCTTTGTAAATACATAAATATTGGATCTTTTGTGATCCTCATCATGGATAAGCTAGCATGGTCTTGTCAACTTAATGCATATGCCACCTTGTTTGCTTTCCCATGGTGGTAATGAATTGAGCAGTCGTAATCCTTAATCAGCTCCAACCATCTTCTTTGGCACATATTCAGCTAATTTTGTGTGAAAATATACTATAAACTTTTATGATCAGTATAAATATCACACCTTTCTCCATAAATATAATGCCTCCAAATATTTAATGCAAAGATTACCGCAGATAACTCCAAATCATGAGTTGGGTAATTTTGCTCATTGATTTTCAACTGTCGTGAGGCATAAGCTATCACCTTATCATTTTGCATAAGAACACACCCCAACCCCTTCTTGGATGCATTATTGTAGACCACAAACCTTTATCCACTACAAGACAGTGTGAGTACAGGTGCACTGGATAACCTTCTTTTCAACTCCTTGAAATTCTCTTCACATTCCACCGTCCAAACAAACTTAACTCTTTTCCGAGTCAACTTGGAGAGTGGATTAGATAATCATGAAAAATCGTTCACAAAATGTTGATAATATCCAGCCAAACCAAGAAAACTTCGGATCTCAATTACTGTTATTGGTCTCGACCATCTTTCGATAACCTCTATTTTTGCTGGATCCACAGATATCCCCTCTTTTGAGATTATGTGACCCAAAATGAAACTTTTTGAAGCCAAAATTCACACTTGGTAAATTTGGCATAAAGCTTATCCTTTCTTAGGGTCTTCAATACAATTTTCAAGTGATCAGCATGTTCTTCCTTTCTCTTTGAATAGACAAGAATATTGTATATAAATACTACCACAAACTGATCATGATAGTTTCTAAAGACTCTATTCATCAAATCCATGAAGATAGCAGGGGCATTAGTAAGACCCAATGGAATCACTATAAATTCATAGTGTCCATACCTTGTATAGAAAACCGTCTTTGGTGTATCCTCACTTTTGACCCATAATTGATGATACCCTGAATGAAGATCAATCTTGGAAAAGTATTGAGCTCCGCGTAGTTGGTCAAATAATTCATCAATGTGCGGGAGAAGATATTTGTTCTTGATAGTGATCCTGTTAAGTTCTCTATAATCAATGTAGAGTCTCATTGATCTGTCTTTCTTCTTAACAAATAGAACATGTGCTCCCCAAGGTGATGCACTAGGGTGTATGAATCCCTTATCAATATTCTCTTGGATTTTCTTCTTCAATTCATGCAACTCAATTGGGGCCATTCTATAAGGTGTCTTTGAAATAGACAAAGCACCCGGTACGAGTTCTATTGTAAACTCAACTTCACGATTTCAAGTACTTCCCAGAAATTCCTCTGGAAAGTCATCTTTAATCTCTCATAAAATGGGCATATTCTTAATTGTGAGTTTCTCACCAACCATTTTATATAAATAACCCTCATTTAGTGGAATCAAGACCCATAAGATGGAATAAATTTCCACTGGAATGTTATGTTCATCCTTGCATCGATAGACGATCATAGATTGATCTGTAATATGAAATGTGACTTACCTTCTTTGGAAATTTATATGAGATCCACATAGAGAAAGCCAATCCATGCCAAGAATCACATCAAATTCTACTATAGGAAGGATCACAAGATTTGCAGGAAGCACTTTCCTACAAACATCTATCAGATAAGAATTATAAACTTTTGATGTGACTGTTGTGCCATTAGGGGTTGTCACAGCTAACTCAACATCTAATTGTTGAGGTAATACGGTGATACCCTTAGAAAATTATTCAGAAATAAAAGAGTGGGGTGATCCAGAATCAAATAAAACATTGTCTACTTTAGAGTGGATGGTAAGTGTACCTTTTACCACATCATTATCATACTCCACATCGCTGATAGAAATTTCATGTGACTTTCCTTTGTCTTTAGCCATAACAGTTTGTTGATGTCGACAATCATCATCAACCCTTGTATTAGGGAATTTATTGGCATAATTCCCCATTTCCTTGCACTTGTAACATTGAAGTGTAGGATGTGCACTCTGTGTAGCCTTTTCTTTGTTCGCATCACTAGACATCTTCTTCCCATAATTGCGGCATTGAAATTCCTGATGACCTTCCTTTCCACATTTGAAACATTTACTTTTCCGTTTATGACAACCCCCTCCATGTTTATTTCCACACTTTGAGCATAATGGAAAACTCGTCTTCTTTTCAGTGTGCTCTTTCGATTTTCCATTGAATTCCATTTTCCTCTTCTTATCAAACCCATATGACTGATGGGTTACTCCAATATCCATCTAAACTTTGAGAGCACATCGAACGATTTCCTCCTATCTAATGAAGTCCCTTATGGATAAGGCCCTTAGAAGACTTGGTTTTATGCCACTAAAGAATCGATCGATCTTACTCTCAGGTTGGATAATAATACTATAACCGTACCTTGCAAGTCTTGTAAAATTTTCTTCATAGGTACCAACAGATTCATCATCCTTTTGCTTCAGTTCAAGAAACTCTTTCTCCATCTTTGTTCGGAGAATACGAGGGAAGTACTTGTTGAAAAATAAGTTCTTGAACTCATCCCATTCCATGGACTCAATTTCATCCCTTTGCCTCATATTCTTAATAAGATTCCAATATTGATCAGCATCTCCTTCCAAACGATACACTTCTAAGATGACATTATCATTTTTAGAACATTGATGAACTAAATATATCTTTTCAGTAGTACTAATCCATTGTTCAGCTACTAATGGATCAGTAGACCCGCTGAATGAAGGTGGACGCTGCCTCATGAAGGATTCAACATAATGTTGTTCCTTCCTTTGATCGTTTGGAAGTCCTGCATGATTCATAGCTTGAGAAAGTTGTGTGAGCATGGCTACAAGATTTTCCATTCCAGCTCCCACAACGTTTTGTTGCTCAGGGGGACAATCATTTCATTGCCTGTCGCATTCTTCATTAACACGGTTCCTTCGAGTTCTATCCATTGACTAAAACCAAGAAGAATAGTGTGACCAACACTAATTATAATAGGAAAAACACATAATCAATAATAAAATTTCACACTTAAGGTCTTATCATAGGTTATTAATGGCTATTTCTAAAAAACTAAGATTGTGTTCTATGGTTAGACTTATCCTTAGGGTTCTTACTAAGACTTTCACATCCTAGTTTCCAATGGTTGACTATACCTTTCCTATGATACCAACTATAAAGAACCGTACATTAAATACATTGTTAATACTTAAAAATTGATGTATACTTATTACAACATATAACAAAACCATGAAAGGCCCGTATATTTATAGAGACTTTAGAAACTGGGAATCATAAACAACTGGTTCATAAAGAATCTACACTGTCTCCCATTTATTTCATCATATCTAGAGTCCCTTTTGGCATATCCTACTTAATAACCTTATTCCTGACCTCGGGAAAGAAAAATTACAGAGGGGTGAGCTCAAATGCTCAGTAAGGGTAAACAAAATAAATATCAATCACATCATATTTATAAGAACATAACATTTTGGAAATCTTACCCTGCAAAAGAGATCAAAATTTCATAACATGGGATAAATCATGGTAGTGAAATGTAATCACAATAATCATAACATAAATCATGAAGCTTTGTGCCATACACAAATAATCATAGAGAATCATTTCTTATTAGTCAAGACTCATTTCCAAGACTATCTTAGTGGAAAAAGACATTTTCTGAACCGAGTTCATTCTTCGTTTCAGTCATGTTTCACTGAACCGGTTTAACCTGCCGTTCCATCCATTTCTATCTCATGAGATATAAAATCTTTACCCAATGCATTGGAGGGAGATATAGGTACCACCTATCTCATAATGATACCATTCTTATGTGTGCCACAAAATCATAAATTATACATCATTGCATAACCCATGTAATAAAAATGGGATTCTTAAACACCGTGACATCATGATACAATTCATATATGATAAAATAATTCATAAAAATAATTCCATCACAACATAATCAATTCAATGTAATAATAGGGATAGAAACAAAACCCTATGTTATCTTATATGGAAAATAATTTCGATAAAACACTTGAACTCCATTCTTGAGGAAAATATCCTTTCTACTTCAAAAACAATTTTCCTTTCTTAACATGTCATACAATTCTAAACTAATAGAATTTGATTAAAATATAAACATGAAAACTTGTAAAGGAAGCTTCTTGGAAATAATTTTTTAAAAATCCATTCATGTCGTATAAGTTAAAAAAACATTCTTCTCATACTTTTGTCGGAAAAGTCAAAAAGTACCTCGTATGAAAAACGACAACAGATTCCTTTCATATCTTTTAATAAAAACTCAACCAAGGGTAAAATTGGATTTAAATAATTGTAGGTGTATGGAAATAATATTACATATTGAGGAAACATGGATGTGTATGATAAAATACACCACCGTAAATTCCAAAGTATAAACAATTTCGGATAAAAATGAGATGGTGATATTTCCTTTACCTTAGGTCTAATTTTCTTCGTTAGTGTCTGAAACTCCTGTATAATGATTTAAATAATTTTATTGAATTATTCCAGAATCATACTTATTTTTATGATATCATATATGGTCAATTCGTAGTTTCTTATTAGTAATATTTAATTACTACTTGTTATTCGGGTGTTTATTACTTTTTGTTCGTATGCGTGTTTTGTCGAATAAATTTTTATTATTCTTTTTAGGTTATAGATACCTCATTTACAGAATGGTATAAGTTTACTATATATCATATTTATTCATTCAATTAATTTATATAATCATTATGCAATTAAGATCATGTAGAACGAGTCCCATCACATCGTGGAGACGGTATTTCGTACGTACGCACGAGCGATGATATTGTTCCCATGATCGTGGAATTGTATTGGAGTGTATGTATACTATTTAAGAATCAATAAAACTTTACAATAATCATATATAGTTATTTATTTGCACTATTATACCCATCCAAGTAAGGTGCTGGTGGAAAATAGATTACAGCACGACATGGAGACGGTATTCCGTACGTACGAACGCGCGGTGATTTCATTTTCCGTAGAATGGATAGATGGTGAAATAGGGTTGTTTAATAATTATAATAACATATCATTATATGAGTGATACTAATGTTATTACTTCATAATGAAACAACTAAAGAAGAAGAAGTGGAAGAAGAAATAAAGATGAAAGAATCGGTAACGGACATTACCTCTTCTTTGAAGAGCCCCATTGAGACCTCCTCTTAGGGCACTAAAATAGGTATTTGAAGAGTACCAGGACCTATAGGATGATTCTAAGGAATTGTAGAAGAGAATTTATCAGGGGTTGGCCGAGCTTGAAGGCTCAATGTGGTGTGAGGAAGAGAGGGAGGAGGTTCCCTTTTATAAGGGAGGAGAGGGGCACCTTTGGAAAAACGAAAAAAATTTTTTTATTATAAAGTCACATTCCGTTTTAAATAGCTCCAAATTTATTTATTTAGAAAATAAGGTGGGTATGAGTTTCAATACACTCATCAAATATAATTTGAACAAGTTTAGGTTACTATTTTAACCTTATCATTTAGATTTAACATTAAGTTTGACAATTTTACTTTTACAGTGTCTTTTTATTTTCTTACACTATAAGGTTAATAAACCAAATATAACAAGCAAAAATCACTCCATGTTGTTTATTATTAATATATATAACCCTATCTAAGTCATTTGGCCGAACATTAGATTTTTAGGAATAAAATAACAATTAATAATATAATATTTGTTTTAAAAACTATTTTATGTCAGTTTTGACACTATTTGGTAATTGATTTTTGTGCAAATCATAACAGAATGATTAGTTCTAAGAAAGCTAATTAAATCAACATGTCATAGTAACATATAAAATTATTTGAATTCATAAAAAGTCTCAAATTACATTTATTTGGGTATTTATAACATCAATTATGTCAATATTTCATTAATAAGATAATTACAGCATCATTATTGTGTCATAAATAAATTAAATTATTTTAAGTCTAAAATTTACAATAAAATACAATTATGTGGTAAATATTTTTAGTTATCTAATGAATATTTATAGTCGAATTTATCTTATGTATAACACTATATTAAAAATGATTTAGTTATTAAACTTTGATTTTAACTATTTTAACCCTTCTTTAAATAAATTAATAATAAATGTCCTAATATAATCCAAGTGGGAATAAATGGTCATATATAATCCCTAAGGTTATTTTTGGTCGAATTAAACTTATCCAATAGAATTAGGACATCTGTTAGGGTAATAATAATAACACTTCTAACCCTAATTACCCTATTTACTTTTAACCATGGTAAAAAAAAGTAAAAAGTTATTATTCACGAAAAATTATTTTCATCTCATTGAACAACATTTTAGTCCTTGATATTAACCGTGTCTCTAGGATTTTCGAAATTCGACTCACATAAGGGGTAAAATTAGGTTTTATGTGAATTTGGAAATTCTCCTGGGAGGTGGGTAAAAGACGGTGAAAAGTTCAATAAGATTTTTATAGTTCTAAAATTATTATAAAATGACTCTAATGAATTGAATTGAACTTATATAGGTATTAAGTATCAACTTTGATCTAAAATAAATTTAAATAAAATAAATAATTATTTAAATAAAAAGTCGGTTTTTAAATAGTAACCCATTGTTTTCACTATTCATCAAAAATTGAAAGTTTTCAGAAAAATACCAAAATTTCTCCCTATGCTAATTTCCATAATCCAAATCCAAAAATGAAGTCCATTTTAAAAAATAATATTTACAAAATTTCAAAAAGTGGTTATTACTATTCATTACGGCTAGTTTTAATAATATTTTAATAGCATATCGCTGTTTAGTGAAACTCGGTATTGCGTACGACACAAGCTATCGGGGAAGGACGTGGTTGCATGTAAAGCAAGCCAAGCTAGTGTTGTGTGTAATTAAAGATTCCTTTGACGATTTATATAACATAAAAAAAATATTTCTCATAAAAGTCTCGGGTGTTACATAATAAGTTTCTGGAATCATTTATATGTTTTGGGTGAGATTGTATTTAGACATTTGTTCTTTATAGTGATTTTTCTCTCCAATATTGGATAGTTTTTTTTCATTCATTATTGTACCACTTGTAGTTTCATCTTTAAGCATGGTGTTGGTGGTCTGGATGTAGATTAGTGTGTACATTTATTATAGGAAATTGTCTCCCTAGTTCAAGATATTCATAATCAGTGATGGTCTTTAGCCACTTTTCACTACTGGAAATGAAAGGTATACCAATGGTTGAAAACCGTTGGAATAGGGTGGATAATTGTTGGTATAAATTATACCAATATTTTTACAAACCATAGCCATGTAAGTCACGACAATAGACATATACCAACAGTTTGAGATAAACTGATGGTGTATGTGAAGAAATCTACTCTATACCAACGGTTTATGTAAACTATTGGTATAGAGTTCTTATACAACACATATTACAATGGTTTCAAAACTATTGTAATATCTTATTTAGTCATACATTCACCCCTATACCAATGGTTTAAACCATTGGTAAAGGTTTCATACCAATGTTTTTGGACCATTGGTAAGAAAAATACATATAGAACCCATACCAACAATTTAAAACTGTTGGTATAGTCTTTTCTATACAATTCACATAGCAGCCTTCTCCATGTGCTGTTTTGTGAATTGTATAGTAGTAAATGCATAATACAATACAATACATAATAAAGATAGATAATTAAAAACAGATAATTAGAGGGATGAATAATTTAATAATCAATTATGGATCGTTTTCCTAAAGTATCAACAAAATACGAATATATTTGGTTCATTTTCTGTATTCCAGTTGTTGTTTTCACTTAAAATGATGTCCATTTTAAACAAAAGAGAAACATTTAGAGCGGTACCGGCCATACCATGACTCAGATTGATGTGGGGTTGACTCATACACATCACAAATGTCTCATGCATCGTTTTACTAATGTATCACCACAATCCGAATGTGTTTGGTTGGTTTTCCCTATGCAAGTTGTTGTTTTCACATAAATTGGTGTCAATTTAAAATAAAAGTGAGATACTCTGAGTGGTACCGGCCACACCGCGCCTTGGATTGATGTGAGGTTGAGTCGTACACGTCACATATGTCCAATGGATCATTTTTTCTAAAGTATCAACACAATTAGATTATATTTGTTTCTGTATGCCAGTTGTTTTTACTTAGAACCGTGTCCATTTAAAAAAAAAGAGATACACCTTGAGTGATACCAGCCACACCGTGAATCGGATTGAGGCTGGGTTGACTCTTACATGTCACATATGACTCATGGATCGCTTTACTAACGTATCAACACAATCTGAATATGTTTGGTCACTTTTACCTATGCAAGTTGTTGTGTTCACTTAAAATAATGTTCATTTAAAAAAAGAGATAGTTAGAGTGATACTGGACACACAGTGCCTCATATTGATGTGATTTTGACTTGTACACATCACATATGACCCATGGATTGTTTTCCTAAATTATCAATACAATATGAAATCATTTGGTTGGTTTTCTTTATGACAGTTATTGTAATCACTGAAAATGATGTCCATTTCAAATAAAAGTGTGACACTTAGAGTGGTACCGGCCACACCGGGCCTCATATTGAGGATCAGTTGACTCATACACGTCATTAATGACCCATGTATTATTGTGATAAAGTATCAAAACAATATGAATATGTTTGATCATCTTTCCGTATGTCAGTTGTTGTTACTTAAAAGAGTGTCCATTTTAAACAAAAGAGAGACACTTATAGTGCTTTCGGCCACACCATGCCTCATATTGAGGTGAGGTTAACTTATACACGTCACAAATGACCAATGGATCATTTTCCTAATGTATCAACAAAATATGAATGCGTTTGGTCAGTCTTCCGTATGCCAGTTGTTGTTTTCATTTAAAATGTTGATCATTTCAAATAAAGGTGAGACACTTTGAGAGGTACCGGCCACACCACACCTCGGATTGAGGCGGGGTTGATTCATACAAATAAAAAATGACTCATGGATCATTTTCCTAATGTATAAACAGAATCCGAATATGTTTATTCTGTTTTCCATATGCCAATTTTTGTTTTCACTTAAAATGATGTCCATTTTAAACAAAAGAGATACATTTAGAGTGGTACCGACCACACCATACCTCGTATTGATTCGAGGTTGACTTGTACACCTAAAAAATGTCCCATGGATCTCTTTCCTAATGTATCAACATAATATGATGAGTTTGGTTGGTTTTCCATATTCCAGTTGTTGTTTTCACTTAAAATGTTGTCCATTTCAATTAAAAGTGATACACATTGAGTGGTACAGACTACACCCCAAATCAGATTGATATGGGGTTGGCTCGTACACATCAAAAATGGCCAATGGATCATTTTACTAATGTTTCAACACAATTTGAATACATTTGGATTCCATATACCATTTATTTTTACTTAAAACTTTGTCCATTTTAAATAAAAGAGAAACACTTTGAGTATTACCGGCCACACCGTGCTTCTGATTAAGGCGGGGTTGACTCGTACACGTTACATAATACTCATGGATCATTTTACTAATGTATCAACACAACCCGAATGCGTTGGGTCAGTTTTACATATTCCTGTAATTGTTTTCAATTAAAATATTGTACATTTTAAACAAAAGAGATACATTTATTGTTGTACCGGCCACACCGTGACTCGGATTGATGTGGGGTTGACTCATTCAAGCCACAAATGTCCCATGTATCGTTGTACTAATGTATCAACACAATACAAATTAGTTTGGTTGGTTTTACATATGCCAGTTGTTGTTTTCACTAATAATGATGTGCATTTTAAATAAAAGAGAGTCATTTATAGTGGTACCGGCCACACCGCGCCTCAGATTGATGCGGGGTTGACTCCTACAAGTCACAAATGTCCCATAGATCATTTTAATTATGTATAAACACAATAATAATACATTTGGTCAGTTTTCCAAATGCTAGTTATTTTTACTTAAAACATTGTCCATTTTAAACAAAAGAGAGACACTTAGAGTGGTATCGGCCACACCGTGCCTTGGATTGATGCGGGGTTGACTCGTACAAATAAAAAATTTCCCATGGATCATTTTATTAAATTATCAACATAATCTGAATGCATTAAGTTGGTTTTTCGTATGCCAGTTGTTGTTTTCACTTAAAATGTTGATCATTTCAAATAAAAGAGAGACACTTTGAGTGGTACTGGCCACACCGTGCCTCAGATTGATTCAGGGTTGACTCTAACCCATAAAAAATGTCCCATGTATCATTGTTCTAAAGTATCAACAGAATCCAAATATGATTGGTCCATTTCTCATATGTCAGTTTTTGTTTTTACTTAAAATGTTTTCCATTTCAAATAAAAGTGATACACTTTGAGTGGTACTGGCCACACCGTGCCTCGGACTGAGGCGGGGTTGAGTTTTACACATCACATATCACCCATGGATCGTTTTTCTAAAGTATCAACACAATCAAAATATGTTTGGTCAGTTTTCCATACTAAATATGTTTCTACTTGAAGGGGTGTCCATTTTAAAAAAAAGAGTGAAACATTGTTTGATATTGACCACACCGTTCCTTGGATTTAGGCAGGATTGACTCGTACATGTGACATATGACTCATGGATCATTTTCCTAATTTATCAACATAATACGAAAGTTTTTGGTCAATCTTTCGTATGCCAGTTAGGAAAATCGTGTAACAATAGTGATAATATCTTATACTAAAACTATATAAAATGTTCATGATGTGCATCCCCTGGTGTGTGGTTAGGGAAAATCATGAAAAATGAATCTAATATATATTCTCGTATTGTTGTCAGATACCTTGTGGTATCGAATTAAATTTTTTACTAACCATGAGGCATAGTGTTTTTCTACGCCGACCGGGGTTCCGAGCTCCGAACAAGCCCCAGAAGCCCCCTAAACCATTATAACATCAATAGGTTTCAATATTTGGTAAAAAATAAAGAGTTACACTGAAATCAAAAATATCCATACTGGAGTGAAAAACCATGTTCTTATATTCTTCCTATTTAAAGGAACTCATCCTGAAGTTCACCTTCAATGGGTGGTAAAAATTTATTTGAGAACAACTATGTCTGGGGGATGGCTGAGGTCTAGGGGGTGTTAGGGGGGGGGGATGTCCAGGGGGCTATCTGGGGGGCCATCCGGGATCTAGGGAGGAGGGTGGGGGCTATCCGGGGGTTGGTCTGAGGGGCTGTCAGGGGGGATGTTTGGGGGGTTGTCCATGGTCCAGGGTGGACGGTGGGGGTTCTGTCAGGGGGGCTATCAGGTGGGCTATCCGGGGGCAATCTGGGGGGCTGTTCGGAGCCCAAGGATGAGATTGTGGGGGCTGTGATGAGTGTGTGCAAGGTGTTCTAGGATTTTAATTAGAACAAAACATCCATATTAAATAAAAAATCAAATGTCATAAATATCAGTCAAAAAATGTAATGGATCAATCTGCCCCTAATCACTATCACCATGACCACTATCATCATCATCCTCATCCTCACCGCCATCTCTATCCTTGTCTTCATCCTCGTCATCATCCTTATGCTCATCCTCAGCCCCATCCTCACCATCATCCTCATCCTCATCCTCGCCCTCACCCTCACCTTCAACTTTTCCCTCAATATCGGCATCAACATCATCCCCATCATCTTCCTTTTCCATATCCCCATCATCATTAGGAATGTCATCATCTCGAATGCCACTAGAACTGTCACCGGGTGCATTGGATAATGCTCCCATAGACCTCATATATGTCTGACAAGCCACACTGGCCTCTGGTGGAAGTGATGATGATAAAGCTTTGATCAGTTTCATAAATTCTCTATCCCTTGTTTGAACATGTTCTTCCAACTCTGTGACCCTTTTATTAAACATTCTTGCATTATCCTCGACCTATTCCAACTCGGTGGTACTAGAATGGATACCTGGAGAGGACCAATACCTCTTCAAGATGATATTATTACCAGGTCGGCAGCGTACTCGACCAGAGTGCTCAACTCCCAAAACCTGATATAAATGATCATGTGGCCCAAAATTTTCAGGCTTATAGGCATCAAGGGTCACTAAAGAAGCCTGTTAAAAATATTATTAGATTATTAAATTTCAAAATATATATTAAACTTTTAAATAAATAAATTAAAACTTAAATTATTTTCTTGTGTCAGTTCATTAACCGCAGTTCCATCTTTTTTCCTTTTACTCGAGCAAAACAATTTTGCTCGAGGGAGACATCCTTCAATATTAAATTTTTACTTCTGTAATGACATTGAAACAACATGAAGTGAATGTATAATCATATATTATATATTCAATAAATCACATAATTTAATTAGGAAACAATAAAAATAGATTTTCCTGAAGAAAATTTATAAACAACTATATTGTACCAGCTACCTCTCATGATCTGACAGAGTAGTGTGCCCAAAAGTGTGGAAGTATTACATTGAATCAATGTTTTTTTTTAAAATATTCCAAAATATTTTTTAATAATAAATAAGATAATATTAATGAACAATTTGAAAATTTTCATTTAAATACCTCAAATGGGATTAATACCGTAAATTTGGTAGTCACCCAATGGGTAATCATTTTTCGATGTCTCTCTATCGGGAATTCATACATGATAGGTACTGTCTCCAACTTCGTGCCCACTCTATCACACCATCCAATATAAAACGCATGCTTATAAGCTCTCCAAAGCTCTCATAACTCCTTTAAACATTCTGGTCATGCACCGTCGTCATCAGGGAAGTTAAACCGAAGCTAACACCAAATAGATTAATTAATTTAAATAAAAAAAATTCTACATTAAATCCAATTGATATTTTACCCATATTTATGCCCACATATTATCCTTGACTTCGTGTGGCAGATGTCTCTAAGAGAGAGGGCTAACTGGAATGATGTCATAGTATTTGGATAGTGTAGCAAAAAAAACCCCAACATTCCATCCCAGGTTTATCAGTCATTTGTCCATCATCATTGTATTCAATCATCAACTATGTCTGGCAGTTCCATACTACCCGCTAGTGAGTACGCCACCTCCCCCACCGCCTATCTATAGATGAATCTATTATTAATGAAAAACATATCAGTACAGGTAATAATAAAAATAAATATTGGTAAAAAAATTTGTTAGAGTTATATAATTATACCGATGGTAGTTGGATCAATGAGCTTCCCTGTATGTGTTGAAGCTGAAGGAATATCCTATACAGGTGTAGTGTCTCTCAGGGTATGCTCCTTAGCCACATACTCTGTCGGAGTAGGAGTCAAAGAAGGTGGAATATAATAGCTCAGAGATAATGAACCTGAAGAAAAAGATGATGGCACAGATGTCTAGCCAACTGGTAGTATAAAAATCGGAGGCCTAAATGTCCCATGTGTCCCTAAATACACACTAGGATCAAAATGGGGTGTAGAAGATACGCCTCTCATAATGGAATAGTCCAATCGGGTACGACCATTGGATCTTCAAAATCTCGCACCACGTGCCCTCAGACCACTAGCATTAGTACCGGGACCACAAGATGATCGTCTAACTCTGACACCACTCCCCTCCTACCACCAGCATCTGTGCTAAGAGCAATATCAGGCTCCTCGTCAGATATCTCTCATCTAGGGGGTGGATCCTAAAAAATAGTTTAACACATAAGTAAACACATGATATTATTAGTTATCAAAATATATATATTTGAAATAAAATACACACAACAGGGATGAGTGGAGGAACACCCATCTGTGTCATGCAATGATTATTTTCTGTCACCTTTTTCCACCGCATCTCTTCAATGGGTGTCATTTCCTACAAGGAAAACCAATATGGAAGTAATTAGAAATAGATAACTAATGTGTAACCCAAAAAACAAAATATAAGAAAACCATTCTGTTAAAAAAACTAATGAAATAGAATATTTATGTTGGTTTGAAGGTAAGTACTAGGATACACACTCTGAATGATGTAGGTGAATCATGTAGGTGAGAACAAGATTGTATACACACTCTTAATGATGTAGGTGAACCATGTAGGTGAGAACACGACTGTATGATTCTATATATTTTCCACCACAACTTCGGGTTCACAATCAACTCTCAGAAATTGAGATATTAGAGTCATCATAAGTAATAAATGGATTTCTTCCAATTACAATAGGGATAGTGTAAATATCATCATCACCATCATCAAAAAAATGTCTAGGATTTACATCAATAATTAAACCGAATTTATGATGATGATGATCCTTGATATAAAAAACTTGTTTCTCTATTGATGGCAACACATATGGTTCATCGGTGGCAAGAGTGTGAGTCTTGTCAATAACTATAAATCTACAATCATCAATAAAGGTGTTGTGAATTGTCATTGAATCAAACCATTGACATTTCATCATCATGACTCGACCATTCGAGTAATAATCGAAAATTATTATTTTCTCCCTGACTCCATAATAAGATACAATTTTAGAATGAGGTCTATTATCCGATGAACTAGCATAACATTCTATTGTGGAAGTTAAGATAACACGATCATTTTGTGTTCTCATGTTCTTTGCCCGTTATGTGAAAATAAATTTGTATCCATTGATCACAAGTGATTTACAAGCACGAACCATGGTATTAAGACCAAAAGAAAAACCTATAATTTCCTCAAAAATAGTTTCTGTAGGAAAACTCAATACCTGAAATATAAAAAAATTGTACAATTAATTAAATATTATTTTTATTTATTTATTACAGAAATATTTTTACCTTAAATTTCAACCAATCAAAAAACATGTTGCTATGTAAAGTCTATTTCGTTCTCAAAGATAAAGAATGATGATTTCTATATATCAATTATTTATGTTCCATGTAGATAAAATTAATAATATTTCAACAGTTATTAAAAATTAAAATAGATAAGATAAGAGATACATGTACAATTTACTTACATGATATACTCATCGAACAAATCACAATTGAACAACACTATGCGATGTGTCATCTCTCGCTCTTCAAGGCTTAATGTCGTCAATGTATACGATCCCTGAATTCCTCATGTTTAAGGATGTGATGGAAAAATGGGTTCAATTTGCACATAATGTTCTTCTTCATTTTTCATTGGTCTATTTATTCTCATAGTAAGATCAGAAAAATAAATTGAGCATAAATCTATACATTCTTGAGCCAAGTAACAATTCATAATAGAACCATTGGGAAAATTCTTATTCTGAAAATATGATTTCAATGTGTACATGTTTCTTTCATTTGGATATACCCAATTGAAATCAACGGGTCCTCCAAGAAGTATTCCAGTCAAAATATGGAGAGTCATATGAAATATTCATGTAAAAATGATAGAGGGAATATTTTCTCTAACTCACACAAAATTAATGGTGTCTCTGCCAAAAGTTTTTGCAAGAAGGATTTGGACAACTTCTTGGAACAATGTTCTCTAAACAAATAGCATAACCGAAAAACTGTGACTCTTATATTATTGGAAAAGAGATGATGGGATTCTATTGAAATCAACTCATGAAAAAGGACGTAATAATCATGAGTCTTCAATGATTTTAGCTTCAACTCTTTTTTGTTGACCCGTTTTGATATATTGCATGAATAGACATCTAGAAAATTAACAGTCTCTAGAACTTCTAGAAATTGATTTTTTTCAGCGGGTGTCATCACATAATAAGAACATGGAACATACCATTTATTTTCACTGATACGGACATGATGCAATTCTGGTCTGATCCCCCAATCTACCAAGTTACGCATAGATCGTAAATCATATTTTGTCCTCCCCATGACATATATAAGAAACAAAAGAAACATTTCACACATATTCTTTTCAATGTGCATTACATCTAAGAAATGATGTAACAAGTTGGTTGATTAATATGTCAAATCAAAGAATATACTCTTCTTATTCCAACTGTAACAGGTATCATTGGAAACATTTTCTCTCTTTCAAGATTTCATTACCCACTTCCCAAATGAATAACTAAAATCTTTCAATTCATTAAGCTCATCATTTTCAGACATATGTTGAAGTGGATCGTCAGTCTCCATGTTATTTTCAAATCATCGATGATTGTTTCTATATGTATGGTTCATTGGAAAGAATCTTTGATGTACCATAAAACTAAAACTACAAGGATATTTCAGTCTTCTCGATCGATTATTCATCATATAAAGAGGACATGACAATTTTCCATTTTTCTCCATCTAGACATCATTGCATAAGAAGGAAAATCATTGATCTTCCACATAAGCATAACATGCATCTGAAATATGTCTTTCGAACATGCATCGTATGTGGGCACACCCATATCCCAAAGAAGTTTCAAATCATTTATTAAAGGTTTCATGTATACATCTATATCATTTTCGGGATCAAAAAGGCCAAATATCATTATACTCAAGAAATTGTAAGGCTTTTTCATACACAACCATCGGGGAAGGTTATAAATGTGTATGAAAACCATCCATGTGCTATGCGAAGTAAGAATCTGCCCAAATGAATTAAAACAATCACATGAAAGACACAGTCCCACATTACGCATGTCTGCTTCAAATTCAGGATATCGAGAATCAAATCTCTACCATGAAAATCCATCTGCTGGGTGAACCAACTCTTCATTATTCTTTTTTCTCTCAGTGTAAAGTCATCACATTTTTACTGATATTTTCTTTGACATGAGAAGGTTCTATAATCTAGAGATCAATGTAAAGTTCCACATTACTTTTTATGGAACATGAGATGGTCTTCCATCATCTTTTGGCTTCCATCAGGAGGTTCCCATTTGATACGATCATTTATTTCAGTAGTTTCCTCCCAAAATCTACTGCAATAGTTCGGGCAAGCATGATTTTTTTTGAATCCAAGTTCATCATCTAACTTCCATTCCATATAGTGTATTGAGGGAATATCTGCATCATCTAGAAGTAAGTCCTTCAAGAATGTAAGAATGTAATCTATTGCAGTATTTGAAATCCCATACATAGTTTTCCCATGAACCAATCGGATTAAAAATTCCAACTTTTTCATTTTACAACATTGTCAATATACTAGAGTCATCACAACATCATTCAATTTTTTCACCCTATCAACATCATCATTTTCATTGGATGCATCATGTGTGCATGTATCGAAATATGGTTGGTTGGACATCATTTCCTTCTCATGATGCAGAATAAATGGAAACCAATCACATATCAAACTATACAATTCAGTCCTATCATTTGGACCATCAACATTTTGAGGTTCCATTTTCTCTCCATTATGATACCACACATAATATTTTTTTGGAAAACATATTTGGTTATGTGATAGATAACTTCTTGACCACTAAACCAAGGTATTCCAACACAATTAGAACATGGGCAGTGTATGTGACCAGTATATGAATCCTTTTCAAATGCAAAATATAAAAATCTGTTCAAATTATTTTGAAAATCGGTTGAAATACGGTAAATTTCATACATCCAACTTCAATCCATTCTATAAAGAAATTTTAATAAGTCATTTCAAAGAAATTAAATAATATTGAAGTTGAATAAAAAATATATTTCAGAAAATGACGATTGTTTACTTTTTATAAAAGCATAACTAACACTTTACTCTATATGAGAATCATATTAAGGAAAAAAACAAAATACAGTGTATATTAGAAAATAAGATATAAAATTTCTAATGCCTATAGTTAAGGATTTTCCAGTTAGATAATGGAAGTGGATCAAGGAATACATTATCCTTAAGGGTCTTGTTGGGAGTACATGAGTTTTATATTTTAACTTCTTCAAGTAGATCAGGACGAGGAGCAGGATGAGGATCACATCAAAAGTAGTTATGGCCTCATCATGTTTCACCTTAACCATGGATTAAAGGATCCTAGGTTTGGGGCCATAGATCATAGGTTGGTAGGGTGTAATCATTGAATCCTATCACAATTTATTTTGGATAGGGACCTTCAATAATTATAGGCATGGATTTGATTAGTAACACCTATAAAAACGATATTCTATAATTGTGACATCCCAAACCAGGATGCCTCTCATTAGTGACCTGAACCTAGATGGTCACATGGCCTCAATCACATCTACCAAAATTCCAAATGTTATTGACTTATAGTGAGATCCCTTGGTGTATTTGGGGGAGACTATTTATTCATTACCTAAGTTGCACAATTTTAATAGTATCAGTTAAAAAGTAGAAGAAAGATAACTATGGGAAAATATTAGAAATGGATGAAAATAACCAAATCAGTAATACCAACTAATAACAGAATCATAAACCGAATGATGGTAATTTGTGTCATGTATCAAGAAGAAAAACATAGTTACAACTAGTAGGAAGTAGTATTATACAAGAGGCTCCATAAATTATAAAATTTCACTTAGCTTATTGAGCTAAAACCCAATAATCTTCTACATGCTCCATAATATGCCATGTGAGTAGTCAGACTTCTATAAAATATTGATTCCCCTTACCTAAACATATAATCATGTAATTTATCTGGGTTCCCAATGGCATCTCGAACAATGTGTGGGATACAATTCATGGAGGTGACCACCGAAAGGTCTATAACTATCCAGCCTATTTATATAAAATTTTATTATAATGATATGATAAATTAAAGTGACAACTAAAAAATATAAAAGGGTTTTATATGGTTCCAGATAAAAAATATAAAGGGGTTTTCTATGGTTTCAGAGACAAAATATTAATGGGTTTTCAAGGATTAATCAAAACAGAAACAAAACAGATACATATCAAAATCAAAACATAAAACTAAAATATTAGATAGATAACAATAAAAATAGGGTACCACTTAAGAAAATACCTAATTTGAGATTGTTCAGATGAAGATTTAGTATCTTGGATGGGGGATGCCAAGATTCCAATCGTTCAAATGGAGGATCCAAGATGAACCCGAGACAGATGATGTCCAAATGGGGGAGAGGTGCTCTGATCACGGGGGAGAGGTGTCGTCCGAATGGGGGATAGGTGAATGGTCATGTATGGTTATTGGGGAAAACCATTACCAACAGTTTTCAAGAACCGTTGGTAAGTGGGGGGGGGGGAATTAGACCCCTTTAGCAATGGTTCACTAGAACCATTTGTAAAGGTTGTCATGTACTAGGTTTTACCAATGGTTTAAGCAAATAGTTGTCAAAACTCTTATATTCCAATGGTTTAAGAAAACCGTTGGTATATATGTGTTGGAATGAACCCCTATTCCAATAGTGTTTCTATTGAAGGATTTTGGTGTCTAAGTCACCTTAATTCTAGTTAGGAAGGCCCTGGTGTGTCATGTCATAAATTTTTGGTATCTAAAGTGGTTTTCATCTTAGGACTATAGTTTGGATATTTACTAGTTGCGTGGAATTTTTAGGGAACTTGTGAAATTGTGTTATAAATATTCTATGCCAACTCTCAGGCTATGTAATCTAGTTTTGTTTTCGTGACATCAATATCTACTCACTAGAACTATAATAACAAGCTTGTTGACACAATACATGTAGATAGCAGTCATAGACAAAACATTGGTACATAAATCCTAAAATATTGAGATATAGATTTTATTTTCTTCATGATTCATCTCCCTATATGTACTATTTAAAATGGTAAAACTTTTTTTTTAATTTTAGTGTGTATTAATTTTTAATTTTATAATGGATTAAATAGTATGATCATGAGTATAATTATATAGATATGATTTACATAAAAGGTGGTTCCTCTAGGTGTGTTTCCAGTTTTTCCACCACCCATTGAGCCATATTTTTCACTGATAATACCATCCATTGATGTGTTTAGGTACAACACACACCATGGGTTTTAGAGGAACTGATCTCTATGGTTTTAGGGAAAGGAAGACCCCATGGAAACTTAGGACTTTCTATAGGTAGTTACCAAAAATTTACACCTTATGAGGAAATAATCGGATAATAGTGTTGTCCTCAAGTTAAGTCTTTTCAGGTCTCCATAGGGAAGTGAAAGAGTATATAATTTAATTATATAATTAGATAGAAGTATTATAAATCCCCATTGTTACTATTATACATCCAGGATCATATAAAACTTCATTAGGGAACGATGTTTATGGTTTAGTATTCATTCATGTTCACCATCCTCTTGAGATACTCTCAGGATATGGTTTGAGATCCTTTCTTCTGATCATGCACCTAAAATAAGGTCCTACTCTAAGAAATTTCAGATGTTGTGATATATTTTTTTATTCCCACCTATGATGGATATATTTAGTGGGATTTAGATATTGATATCTTTTTAGGTGAGAATTTGGAGAGAGATAGTCCTGGTAGTGGAAAAAAATGATATGAGACATCAGTAAATAGTAACCGAAAATATAAATAGGGATATAGGTGTCTTTGATGATTTTGGAGAGTATATGAAGATATTTTATATGTATTTTAGATATATTAGGTGGATTTTAGTCTGTATATATAAAGGATGTGTTTCTCTTGTTATGTCCATAGACATCTTGAATAGGATTGTCTCGCCATTATGATAGCTAAAAGAGAGATGATATATGGGCCACTAAGGAAGATATATTGTAAATATCATTGGTATCCAATGGTAATTGGATATATTAGTGGAGTAGGGAGATCATATAGATGTGTAATCTAGTTTGACATGTTTCCACCACCCCACTCAACTGATCAATGCTAGGCTCGTGGAGCTGGTGGTTGGGGATGGTGAAACTACAAACAGTTGAGACCATTGACCTAGTGGATCCCATGATGATTATAATTAAGATTTATGTCTTATTTAATTTATCTACTTTACTTATAGAAATGGGTTCAATAAACTCTTTTTTATCCACATAACTTGTTCGAGACATAGTGATTCTGCTAGAGTGATTTGTTCAAATCCTAAACATGGATAACCCTAACAATGGGGATAAAATGATCACAAACTTTTACTGATAGTGTTACTTGACTCTTATAGGATATATCTAATTATGGTAACTCTTTGTATTAGTAATGATTCTATATGATTCCATGTTTGGTATCAGCTGAAAATCCATAGTTAATTCTTTGACTGGTGGTTATAGGCAGAGGATGGGAGTACCCATGATGATGAGATGAGGATTTCCTTCATGGGTGATAGTGAATCCTAGAATGTTTAGGATGCACTCATATGTTGGAGGATATAGATTATTTCTCATCATTTTTTGTAGTATTACCCTTGGAGTATTGGATACTATGTGCTTTCAACTTCATGTAGTAGTGGTGGAGTATAAGGACGACATTCCTGATGATGTAATGAGCTTACATACAAAATGAAATATATAATTGTGCATTAACAATTACCAAAATACATTCCCAATACATTCTCCCTCATATTTCATTCCTCCTATAATGCTTCATGAACTAATGGAGCAGTTGGAAGATTTATAGAAAAATGCCTTTTTCAGACACTGTGTTTCACAACATGTAGCTCTCGTAATGTTTTCTATGAAGGAAAATTAAAGAATTTGGATATATTTAGTTTACCATCAATTAAAACAGTTTATTGTAGGGAATAATTATCCAATACAGATTGTCAATGAACTCTTAGGTCATTTTATAGGGGTGAGATGGTTCTTGAATAGAGACCTAAAATAAGGTTATCTCCATCTCCATGTATGTGGTAGGGATATAACAAAAACAACATTCTATTACAGACATGGTCATTATGAGTAATTGGTGATTCCAATCATAATTAATAATTCCCCAATACTGTTCATTTAACACATGAATGATATGTTTTATCCCATTTGGTACCAGGTTCTTGTAGGCTTTATCGATAAAAAACTAGTGAAATTAATGTCAAAAGTGGATTGGGTAGGGAAAATTGGGATGTTCATGGACATCCTCTAAGATCATCATCATTATAGGATGTTCTTGAAGTTTCAATTCTGTATTCAATAGGTTCAAAATCTATGACATGTAATCTTAGAGTAATAGTTAGTTATAGAACCAACCATGGGTGAAGCTGTGTTAGCATGGGATCCACCCAAGAGCGTTATTTAGGTTTGGAAATTCCATGGTGTTGTGCATTGTGTTGAATTGGTTGTCAATAAGGTGTCAAGGATTGAATGGATGACAAGGAGTGTCGATATGTGAATGAAAAAGGAAGTGATGGTGATGGTGATGTTTTCAATTAGGTGTCAAGGATTGAATGGATGACATTGATTGGATATGTGAATGGCAAGGTGATAATGATTATTGGGGAATGACCATGGTACTAAGAAGCATGTCACATAGGAGAATCACTAAGTGGCATAAGAGGTAATGGTTGAAACACTCTCCATACCAAATCAAACGATTTTATAGCTGATCTTAATGTTCCAAGACTTGTATTGAGGAGATAAAATGTCACACCAATGTTAGAAGTCCATGCATTGTCTTCACAATGCTTGAGGAGATAAAGAAGTGCCATACACTATCACTAAGTGGATGAGGAATGAAGAAGGGATCCATCCACAACCTCCAAGTGGATCAAGTGAGAGAAATGAGAACAATTCATCGCTACTAAGTGGATGAAGTGATTTGAAGAAAACCATGCACTATCTCTTAGTGCATGAGGATTTGAAGATGATCCAACCTCATCTCTGATTGGATCATTAAAGAACACTGAAGAAACATTTGATTCAAGAGTAATGGTTGAAGAAGAACCTTCGGGGATTCCCTTTTAAGTAAAGAATACAGGTTGAGAAGAGTATAGAATTATAATGAAGAAGAGGACGTGAAGGATAAGATAATGGCATGAAGAAGACTTGTTCCTACCTAATTATTTAACTAAGTATACAAGGTAGAGCTTATGAAAAACAAATATGCCAACTATTGGGCCAGCCTTAGGGCCTCAACCCAAGGCACATGGGGGACTAGGTCACCACACCCATGGGGAAACCGCATGGGCCATCCCAATAGTGGTCGGGCCGTGTGTATGCCCGAGCCACGCAGTGGTGATGCCCACGCAACATGGGCTCCAAGGGTGCGCCCGTGAAGGAGGTAGAGTGGGTGCTAGAGTGCGCCCGGAGGAGAATAGTGGGCGCAGAAGCGCGCCTGTAGGAGAACCGGTGTGGGACGGCACCAGAGGGGGGAGAGGAGAATTCTAAATCGAGGATGGGAGGATCTGGTTGTTAAACTGTGCAACAACCGCGGTGCAATTAGATGTGGGATGAGTTTTTAAAATGCAGATCTAATCCTGGCCGCTCATCCGATCGCGCGTTTGATCGCTGCCATCCATCTCATCCACGGAGCTGGGTTCTAATCCTAGTCATCCGTGTTCATTAAACACAGATCCAATAGCGCTGGAGTCAACCTCATCCTCCCGCCAGCTGAGGGTCACCCCGCGTTGCCTTCTGCAAACCAGAGCCACCCGAGCAAGGTAGAAGGAGCTCCCGGCCGCCTCTGATGTAGATGAAGCCTCCGCTGTGTTCATCTCCCTTTTTCGAACACATGTATGCGTTAAAAGTTTCATGCACGCAATGAGATGAAGATTTTGAATTAGCACGAGGAAAACAAAGTTGTCAAGGGTGAAATGCCCATTCAATGTACAAGTAATGGCTTCAGATGCCTTTGTAAACGCATGAATGTGATTCGTACACCAAGAATGAAAGATCTTGTGGTTGAAAAAGAAAAAGGAAATAACCAAAATTTTTGGGATATCTCATCCGCATTTGAAGATCTCAAAATGCTGCAGATCTCAGGCCTTCAAAGATTTGATCCTCGCGGCTTTGATCAAACTCTTTGCCTATAAAAGTAGAAGCTCAAACCAAGAAGATGCTTGTTGATCCTCTTAGAGAAGTCCCGTGAAGCTCCTAGCCTAGCGAAGTTTGAATCTCCGTGCACCACTTGCGTGGTAGAGTAGCCCTGAGCCACCCGAGGCTTCAAGGGTTCCTTTTGCGCAACCACTGCGTGAAAGAAGTTTAGGAGGATTCCAGCTTGCACACTCCCCTTGCGCAACACGGAAGAAGATGAGGTGCGAACTAGCGCGCCCACTACCCGTATACTTGTGCGGTAGCAAGTGGATGCACTTGCAAACCCTCTGTGCCCGCGAACTCACGCAGTAGGAGGAAGCCACTGCGCCACCTGTGCGGTAGGAGAGAGCTACCGTAACTATGCGGCAGAAGGTGTTTCTGCACCACCTTCATGGTATAAGCTGTCGCACCCTGCGCAGTTGAAGATAGGAGTTGGCTGCATCATTTATGCCCCCTCTGTTGGTAAGGTGTACGGTGGTCAAGTGAAATGACACACCCATTTGAGGTTTGTGTGTGTGAAAAAAAAGAAGGCTGAAGCCTTAGTGTGTGAAAACAAGGAAGATCACACCCTTTGAGGTTTGTGTGTGTGCAAAAGGAGAGGAAGGCCACACAATATTTGTGTGTGTGTGTGCAATGAAACAAGAAGGCCGAAGCATTCATTATGATTTCAAGCAATGGAAGCCCATGTGTGCATAAAAGAAAAGGTGTCCCGAAGGAGCACACATGTGGGTGAAGTGTGCATGCCCAAGGCCCTACGGGTTGAGTGTGCTAAACAAGTGAAGAGTTCATTACCTCAGTGTTTGGAAAAGTTGAGTGTGCACACTTTGAAGAAGAAGGAAAGAACAAAGTAAAATAAAAAGGTGTGTCTGAAAAAGGAGTTTACACCCATTGGGGGTTTTATCACACCAAGAATAAAAGGGGACTGCATGCATTCTTGCATGCACATGCACACGTAAATAAAGAATCATTTGTTTGTGTACATTTGAGATGTCCGAGAACAAAGGTTCTTGAAGATATTTGAGATTCCATGAAAGTCATGCATGAATATTGAGAAGCCATGCAATCAGTGAATGATGATTTAGAGATGCCATGCATTTAGTGCATTAAGTTGAATTGAAGAGAGACTGAAGCCAGACTGAACTTAAAGACATCATTCATCTGAGTTTTCAGTAGTTGAGAAGACCAAGAAGATTGAGTGGGAATACTAAGTGGAAGAACATATTTTCCAATAATGATTCTGGAAGACAGTGGTCGGGTCATCCTTAGAAGAAGGAGATACAGCCTGAGCAAAGAAGAGAAGTCCAGGTCACCACCAGTGATCAGCAGAAGTGAGCAATTCCAGCTGACCTTATCTGAGGCTGTTGTATACTCATGAAGTCCTTCAAAAATGGATGAGCTACTCATGTGACTCTAGGAGCCAGGAGAAGACCCCCTGTGAGACTTAGGGTGGAGAAATCTTTGGTGGAAGCTAAAGTAGGCCACTGGGACTCTGGTAACACTATGGGATGCAGTATAAAGAACCTCCTGTGGGACTCAGGAGAGATATAGTGTGACTCTGTATCGACCATTGTAATTACTAACCAAATTATAGTGGAGAAACCACGTTGGGGCATTTAACCAACATGGCAAAGACGTAGGCCTTTGGAGCCTAACCTTGTAAATCATTGTGTCATATTCCTTTACATCTACTACATCACTCGAGGAAAGGATGAGATATACAAGAAGAGTGGATTGCGGCATTAAAAATAAATAGAGGTTTAATTGATAAATAATTAAATAGTAAAATTTTAAAAGGATCACTAATTCACCCCCTCCCCCTATCAGTGATCACACTGATCTGGGCACTTAAATTGGTATCAGAGGGTGGTTACCTCTAAAAGTTCCAAGTGAGTGTTTATGAAGTGCAGATTTGAAAAAATAAGTGAACAACTTCAAATGGAGATATCTGCCAAGACTCAGAAAAATAGAAACAGTAAACAGGCCACGAATATGAAGAATAAGATTGCTACTAATAGAGAAACACCTTCCACTGAAGGTAATGTGAAAGTCACAACAACTGAACATTCCTTTTATCACTCTTCTAATGAAGCCTTCTCTAGATGTGATAATGATGGAACAATCAATGATCTTCTAAATGCACTCAAATATCTTCGGAAGACAGCCCCCAAGGAAGTGGAAATGTGTATTGCTACAAGTATCCATGATCTTCAAGAAGAAAAATTACAGCTAGAAGAAGAATCAAATTCTATGGAAGATCAATTGGGAAGAAGGGTTGGCATAACCAAAACCCTCACAAAGCTAGTGAAGGCCAAATATGAAACCATTTCCCTTTGCAGTGGAAGAATGGATGATGTCACTGGAGAACTACAAAGAAGCATTTGTGAGAAAGAATTCTTTGAGATAGTGTTTAAAGATGTTTTCCATGCACTGGAAAAGAGGCACAGAGTTTCAATGGTTTTCAAAGATTCTCAACTAGAAGACAAAGTAAAAAGGGCGAAGAAGCTTGAAAATTCATTGCAAGAAATGAATAAGGTGCATGAATACCAGAAGAAAAAATTGAAAGATAATTGGGAAGGAAGGCAAAGATCTTTTGAGGATTAGAATAACTCTCTCAACATGAAATGCTTAGAGCTAGAGGTGATATTGAAAAATCAGCAATCACCCAAAGCTGAATCCTCCCAATCAATTGGAAGAAGAAGTGTTACCACTCAAGTGTGCATTGAGAAGGATGATTCCAAAAGAAGGAAATCCTCTAATGAAAGGGAAACATCTACAAAGAAGAAGGTGCAATCCATACCATCTTGTACTGATGATTCTAAATGTGTTTCCACAAAAAGTGCAGGATGGAAGAATAACTCTAAACAAGTATGGATGAAGAAGATGAAGAAAGAGAGCTCTCCTGAAAAAACACAGCAATTCAAGAGAAAGACCCAACAATCAGAAGCAGTCATGAATACAAGATTTGTGGGTCAATTTTGGTGTCGCAACATGTATGGACATTGTGCAACAGATTTTTAGTACAATCCGTTAAATGAAAAAGCACAATGGAATCCCATGCCTAGGGGGAACAAGAAAGACAAGAAGAAGCATCATCCACAGGTCCAGAAACATCTGTTTACTGCAAATAGATTTGGAATGTTTGATAACATCTGGGATGAATGCAAAAGGTGTCACAAGAATGATACATACCAATCTCCAAATGTTTTCAAAGCTGAAAAGAAGATAAGATCATAGAACCTGGCTAAGAATGAAGAAGTATCCCTGGGAAGCCAGTAGAAGAAAGTTGAAAATTCTCCCAAGAAGATGTTTAAAAAGAAAGTGAAGTTCTTGGAATTCAAATCCAAGAAGGGTGATGCATCCAGAAGGACCACCAAGAAAAAATAATTCTACTGTGGAAAGACAGGTCATACCATGGATCTTTGTAAACAAGCCATGAAACTAAATAGAAGCAAACTGCACTCAACAGGACAATCAATCCAGAAAAAGAAGAAGGGATTTATTGAAAATAAGCGGCCTAATAAAGGTAACTTAAAAGAATCAAGGGAACCATGTAGAACATCCAAATCTAAATCCTCTCTTCCAAATGACATATTAATCATCTGGCCAGAAGATTTGGAAAGAATGAGAAAGGAAGAAAATAAACATGCCAAAGCTAGTGCAAATGATAACCAAAAGATTTCACATGAAGATGATGTTCTGTGTGTGAGGTTCAATAAATATGGTCATATCAGTAATGAATGCTTGACACTCATTCCAGCTCAAAAAGATTTCTTCAAGAGAATGAAGATTGCACCATGAGATTCTAGTGATCAGAAGGAACTTAGAAAGAGAGGAGTCGCACATAAAGAAGTTTAATAGGTGTTATGATCCACACCAGCACTAACATCATTAAAGGTCAAATGTGCAAGTGTAAAGAATGTAGAAAGTTGAACATCGTGGTTGAGAGAATCTTCTCAACCTTGTTGTTCAAACTGATGAACCAATTAGGTTCCATCATATTCCCTAATCACTGGTATATACATGTTCTTTCATTTCAGGGAATTCAAGATGATGATCACTCTCAAATTGATAATGGTATGGATAGAATGGAGTTCACCCCTTGAGGGGGAGCTAATCTGAAGAAGATGATCTTTTGAGATTCATATCATCTTGTGAAGAATGAAGGTATTCCAATCACACTTTCATCCCTTGGTTCCTAATTGTATTTAACATGTCAATTAAGGGGGGTAAATTGATTGAAGACAACTGGACGAAATGGGGAGCTTTATCTTTGCACCTGAACATTATAATGAGTTTGGTGAAGTATGTGCAGGATTTAGCAATTCATTGTTATATCTGAAAAATTTCAACCCCTTGAAGCCTAAGCATGATCTCACATGTATAGTGAATTGTGAACAACATTGAATTCCTTGGTTACATCACTCTTGTTTTCTACATGGGGATAGCCCAAGTAGACTTAGATTTTATTTTCTATAGGCTCTTTGCTAAAGTGAACATGTGACATCATCCCGGTCATAGTGATTTTCAAGAAGATGCTATTCAAAGGGATGAAGAAATATTTTGAAGAGAACCACGCCACACCTTTGCATTTGGTTGCCAATAAGGAAGAGAAAAGCTTGGAACACATATTGACCCATTCAAATGTGATCTAGTGATATTGACAACAAATACAAAGGGGGAGATTGTTGTGTACTGTGTTGCATTGGTTTTTAATATGGTGTCAAGGATTGAATGGATGACAAGGAGTTTCAATATGTGAATGACAAAGGATGTGATGGTGACGGTGATGTTGTCAATTAGGTGTCAAGGATTTAATGGATGACATTGAGTGGATATGTGAATGACAAGGAGATGATGATTATTGGAGAATGACCATGGTACTAAGAAGCATGTCACATAGGAGAATCACTAAGTGGCATAAGAGGTAATGGTTGAAACCCTCTCCATACCAAATCAGACGATTGTAGAGCTGATCTTAACATTCCAAGACTTGTATCAAGGAGATACAATGTCACAAAAATGATATAAGTCCATGCATTGTCATCACAATGATTGAGGAGATAAAGAAGTGACATCCACTATCACAAAGTGGATGAGGAATGAAGAATGGATCCATCCACAACCTCCAAGTGGATGAAGTGAGAGAAATGATAACCATCCACAACTACTAAGTGGATGAAGTGATTTGAAGAAGACCATGCACTATCTCTTAGTGCATGAGGATTTGAAGATGATCCAACCTCATCTCTGACTGGATCATTGAAGAACACTGAGGAAACATTTTATTCAAGAGTAATGGTTGAAGAAGAACCTTTGGGGATTCCCTTTTAATTAATGAATATAGGTTGAGAGGAGTATATAATTATAATGAAGAAGAGGAAGTGAAGGAGAAGAGAATGGAATGAAGAAGACTTATTCCTACTTGGTTATTTAATTAAGTATAAAAGGTAGAGCATATGAAAAAAATATGCCAACTATTGGGCCAGCCTTAGGGACTCATCCCAAGGCACATGTGGGACTACGTCACCACGCCCATGGGGAAACCGCATGGGCCAGCCCAATAGTGGTTGGGCCATGTGTAAGCCCGAGCCACGTAGAGGTGAAGCCCGCGCAGCATGGGAGCAAAGGGCGCGCCCGTGAAGGAGGAAGAGTGGGTGCTAGAGTGCACCCGGAGGAGCATAGTGGGCGCAGAAGCACGCCCGTAGGAGAACCGGTGCGGGGCGGCACCGGAGGGCAGAGAGGAGAATTCTGAACAGAGGATGGGAGGAGCTGGTTGTTAAACCGCACAAAAACCGCGACGTTATTCAATGTGGGATGAGTTTTAAAACACGGGTCTAATCTTGGCCGCTCATCCGATCGTGCGTCTGATCGCTACCGTCCATCGCATCTGCGGCAATGGGTTCTAATCCTGGTCATCTATGTTCATTAAACATGGATCCAACGGCGCTGGAGTCGTCCTAAACCTCCCGCCAGCTGACGGTCACCCCACATTGCCTTCCGCGAACCAGAACCACCCGAGTAAGGTAGAAGGAGCTCCTGGCCGCCTCTAATGAAGATGAAGCCTCCACTGTGTTCGTCTCCCTTTTTTGAAAACATTCATGCGTTAAAAGTCACATGCATGCAAAAAGATGAAGATTTTGAATTACCCCGAGGCAAATGAAGTTGCCGAGGGTGCAATGCCCATTCAATGTACAAGGAAAGGCTTTTCAAGAATTTGAAAACGCATGCATGTGATTCTCACACCAAGAACGAAAGATTCCATGGTTGAAAAAGAAAAAGGAAATAACCAAAATTTCCAGGATATCTCATCCGCGTTTGAAGATCTCAATACGTTATAGATCTCAGGCCTTCAAATATTTGATTCCCAGGCTTCGATCGAACTCTTTTCCTATAAAAGGAGAAGCTCAAATTGAGAAGATGCTTCCTGATCATCTGAGAGAAGTCCCGTGAAGCTCCTATCCTAGAAAAGTTCGAAGCTCCACGCACCACTTGCGCGGTAGAGTATCCCGGAGCCACCCGAGACTTTGAGAGTTCCTTTTGTGCAACCCCTATGTGAATGAAGTTTAGGAGGAGGAAACCTTGCACACTCCCCTTGTGCAATAGGGAAGAATCCAAGGCGTGAACTTGTGCGCCCGCTGCCCGCATACTTTCTCGGTAGCAAGTGTCCGCACTTGCGCACACTCTGTGCCCGCGAACTCACGCGGCAGGAGGAAGCCACCATGCCACCTGCGCGGTAGGAGAGAGTTTCCGCAACTGCGCGACAGAAGGAGTTGTTGCGCCACCTGAATGGTAGAAGCTACCGCACCATGTGCAGTTGAAGATAGGAGTTGGCTGCATCATTTGTGCGCCCTCCGTTGGTAAGCTGTACGGTTCTCAAGTGAAAGGCCACAACCATTTGAGGTTTGTGTGTGTGCAAAAAAAGGCCAAAGCCTTAGTGTGTGCAAACAAGGAAGATCACACCCTTTGAGGTTTGTGTGTGTGAAAAAAGAGAGGAAGGCCACACAATCTTTGTTTGTTTGTGTGCAAAGAAACAAGAAGGCTGAAGCATTATTTAAGTGTATAGGAGAAGGAAGGTCGTGTGTGCATAAAAGAAAAGGTGGCCCAAAGGAGAACACGTGTGGGTGAAGGGTGCATTCCCAAGGCCCTATGGGTTGAGTGTGCTAAACATGTGAAGAGGCCATTATCTTAGAGTGTGCACGAGTGAAGTGTGCACACTTTGTAGAAGAAAGAAAGAACAAAAGAAAAGAAAAAGGTGTGTGTGCACAAAGAGTTTACACCCATTGGGGGTTTTATCACACCAAGAAGAAAAGGTTAGTGCATGAATTCTTACATGAACATGCACACATAAATAAATAATCATTTGTGTGTGTACATTTTAGAAGTCTGAGAACAATGGTTCTTGAAGATATTTGAGATTCCCTGCAAGTCATTCATGAATATTGAGAAGCCATGCAATAGGTGCATGAAGATTTAGAGATTCCATACAATTTTTCATGAAGTTGAATTGAAGAGAGACTGATACTAGACTGAAGTTAAAGACATCATTCATATGAGTTTTCAGTAGTTGAGAAGACCAAGAAGCTTGATTGGGCATACTGAGTGCAAGAACATATTTTCCAATCAAGATTCTTGAAGATAGTGGCCGGGTCATCCTTAGAAGAAGGATATAAAGCCCGAGAAAAGCAGAGAAGTCCTGGTCACCACCAGTGATCAAAAGAAGTGAGCAAGGCCAAAAGACCTTATCCGAGGCTATTGAAGACTCTTGAAGAGATTCAAAATAAAAAGAGTTACTCGTGTGACTCGAGGAGCCAGGAGAAGACCCCCATATGAGACTCAGGGTGGAGATGTCTTTGGTGGAAGCTGAAGCAGGCCAGTGGGACTCTGGAAACACTATGGGATACAGGATAAAGAACCTCCTGTGGGACTTAGGAGAGATACAGTGTGACTCTGTATCGACCATTGTATTTACTAACCGAATTATAGTGGAGAAACCATGTTGGGGAGTTTAACCAACATGGAAAGGACATAGGCCTTTGGAGCTGAACCTTGTAAATCCTTGTGTCCTGTGCCTTTACGTCTACTGTATCACTCAAGGAAAGGATGAGAGATACAAGAAGAGTCGATCGAGGCCTTAAAAATCCATAGATATTTAATTGATAAAGAATAAATTTGTAAAAACTTTAAACGGATCACTAATTCACCCCCTCCCCCTCTCAGTGATCACACTGATCCGAGCACTTCACATGGGTTAGAGGCCACTATAGTATTTGTTTCTGATTTAACAATTATCATAACTCCCTTGAATACATTTACCCAAAAGGGGAATCCTTTCATGTTTATGGGGATGTTTTAATACTCTTTTTTGGAGTTTTGGATGCTTTTTATGAGTGATTCCTTTATTATATTTTAATAGAAGGGTATTGAGTATGTGGTTTTTTACGAAGCCTCAAGGCTACGTCATGGATATATTTTGATGCAGAGGTAGACAATTATTTCATAAGGGTATCTAAAGATTAGACCACATGATTATAACTATGTGACCCAGAGTATAAAGCTATATGTGGTAGTCCTCACCTTGAAGATGTGGATATAGTAACTTAGGGTTGATTGGTTTATCATCTATTTTGACCACAATGGTCTCAATTATGTCTTCTCAAAGATGTATCAAAACATGAGATAAAGTTGATGGATAAAGATCACCAATTATTATGACATTAAGATAGTATATACTCCCAATAAATGGAATGTGTTTAAAGATTCTATTAGCTGGAAATCTTGATCATTATTTTTGAACAAGGTATTAGATCAGTTAGGATCCTTGAAATTGTCCCATGTAGATGTGTATGGTAAATCATGCCTCCAATTGATAGTAACTACCCCACCTTTTCTACAACATCTTTCTGATTCTTAGCTTAGAGATATCGAAATTTAGACCATTCATACTCATATATGCACTGTATGTGATCCTGATTGATTCTATGGTGGTAGGTAGTACTTTGTTTTGAGAGGATAGATGATGGTACCGTTGACATTGTGTTATGTGGTTTGAAGGTAGTTTTATACACCCCCTTGGTAGTGCATCAAGGTGTAGTCAAGATATACCAGGAACATGAATATGTCTTTTTGTGGTATCTATTGATGAATAAGTGTATATTGATGTTTGTCTCTCAATGCATCACTTATCATTATGTCAAGGGTTAACATTAGGTTTTAGGTTGTTTAGATCAACACCTTGAGGTCATGGAGTGGATGTGGTATGGTATATCTATGGACATTATAATGGGGCTTCCACAAAATTTTAGTGGAAAATCTTCCACCTGTGTGATAATATGAAAACTCACCATGTCAGGCCACATCAAAGTTATTTGAGAGTAGAGTTTAGATGATATATTAATATCCCAATACATGTAAGAGATAATCCAGATATATTAATTTCCCTAGATGATCAATTCAGACTATGATGCTCCATTCACATCACAATAATAGAGCGGATTTCATTTGGCCTTTTGGGCCCTATTGTGTTTGAGCATGGAGTTCCACACATAGAAAGACAACTATATTTATTAAAAATTATCATTATAAAGGACATGTAGTAGGTTTTTATGTTGGAATTTTTCCATAATTGGGCAGATCAAAAGCACGTGGACGATTTAATGTAAAAAATTATCTACCATTACACAATTGGTATGGAACCATTAGAGTCTATGTATTAGAGACATATCTTGTCATATTTATATTGGATTGATGGAGTTGAATCAACACTCATGGTCCTAGAGTTGTTGTAAGAAATCATAGAGATGGTGTAGATACTCTAGGAATAGATGAAGACAGCTAAGAGATATTATAATTCTTATGGATACCAAAAATGGTGTCCTTTAGAGTTCATGTAGTGGGAGAGAGTGTTCTAGATGGTGTCACCTCGATGAGGAATGTAGAAATTTTTCTAGAGTGACATGTTATTTTTGAGATTCATTGGCCCTTTCTAGATACTATGTGGTGTTGGTGAGGTGGCATACCTATTGTCCATATATTAATAGTTGGACTAGGTACATGATATCTTTGATGTTTCCTAGATATGAAGGTATGTATATGACCCATCACATGTTATTGAATGTGGTGAGCTTGAAATTGATTGTGGATCCACATTTATAGATCACACATTAGTGATCAAGGATCAGTAAGAGAAAATATTTCATTGGTGGTAGATTCCCTCAATGTAGAATTGGTGGAAGCACAAGTATCTTTAGGAGAGAACATGGGATAGGGAGACCCAAATGTGAGACCAATATGATCACTTTTTTGTGAAAGCAATTTAATTTTCTAAAAAATAATCTTCGAGGAGGTGAAAATACTATATCCTTCTTTCCTTTTTAGGTATTTAAAATGTAGTAAAAAACATTTTTATGAGACATGTGTTATGATGAAGTTTGATTACAAGGATTGTAATGTCTTGATTTTTATTTAATAAAAAAAATTATATTATTTAACATGCACATAGTTTCCTGACATAATTTAATAACTCTTAAATGGAGTCACGGATATGGAAAATGAGAGTTTTTTTAATTTAGAGAATTTTTTTACATATGATTGACCTAAATTTAGAGAAAATTATATGGTAGGGTTGATTTTGACCCTATGTGGGATAACTAATAAATAAAAAAATTATTTATTTATTTATTTAATAATTCTGATATCCTAATAGCCTGTATAAATTCATGATTATTCCAAAACCCTTGGATTATCTACATAACCCTATGTATTTTAGATGATATCAGGGAGTATGATTGGAGGATGTTATGATCACATATATATTATGGATTTATAATAGGAATCACTAATTCTAGTGGAGTTCATTGATCTCACCAATGATGGTAGAACAAAATCATTATTCACTAATGATTATTCCAAAATTTAGGTAGGAGTATTTTTATATGGTTTTATCCATATTTTTTTATCCCATGAGGAAATAAAATCCATTCTTCTAGATGTTTATTTATAGGTCAATCGTGTTGTGTTGATTTGGATCTATCATCCTAGAAATAATAATTTTATAATCCTCTGCATATATCTTTTTATTCGACAGTGGATTAAATATAACATGAACATTTTACTATGTTTATATATACTGTTTGTGTCTTGTGATTTT
This sequence comes from Viscum album, assembly GCA_963277665.1. Classification (NCBI taxonomy): domain Eukaryota; kingdom Viridiplantae; phylum Streptophyta; class Magnoliopsida; order Santalales; family Viscaceae; genus Viscum; species Viscum album. The sequence continues at coordinate 261,364,239 of OY728120.1, forward strand.
ATCTCCCAATTCCATGTTATATTTTTTAAAGTGTTTAATTTGGCTAGAGATCCACAAAATACCCAATAAATTATCATTTCACAACAAATATTTGGCATAATGGATCATTACAATACGCCTGAGATGGAAAAAATGGCTTGGATATAGTGAAAAATGAGGGAGCATAAATCATGTTTATATTGGAGATCCCTGGTTTATGATTGTTGGTGTCAGGATGATGAGGGGAAATGGAAGAGGATTCCCTAAGGGATTTATGGTTATTCATTGATCAATGATGATGTCCAAGCATAGTCAATCCCTAATATGAAATTATTAGTGGATTATAGGGAAAAATTGACTACAATGGATGAATGAGTGAGAGGAATAGAATTGTTGGGATTTTCTAAAAAAACATGTCTATATAGTGTGTAATATGATCAGAAGATTCCCTATAGTCCCCCCTAAATATAGAAAGGTTTTATGTTTATAAAAAAATCTCACATGTCATGTGACACGTGTCACAAACCATGTGGCCTAATGATTATGTGTCATGATATATCCTTGAGGTTATATAAGAGGAGACTTGACCAGAAACATGGGAATTAATGGAGTACAGATGAATGAATCTACAAATAGACATGGCTAGGTACACAGACATGACCTAAAGTAAATGGAAATGGGACAAAGTACGAAGACTCGGGAACATAGAATGTTGAGTATGGATTGATCTCTACACATCCTATTTATAATAAAACACAACACCTATGTATATAATTTCATGCCATGTGGGAATATGAGACATGAGAACTTCTATACATAAAATGTAATGAAATGTAAACCCAGTACATGTCATGTACTTCATTCAGGGTAGGTTAAGGCCTTATGATGTTTTACTATAGACCAATATCAGTTAGATGATTTCAATTAGTCCTTCACTATGAGGGTACAATGTGGTATTAAATCCTTAGAATATGGTTGAAATATCCTCTATGGGTTATCCTTTGAATGAGTTTTCCAAATTAAATCATTGATGTTTGGGGTGGGATCTTTTATCATTTTTCCCTTGGTGGGTTTTGAGGAATCATCGTGACCATTGAAGGTTGTCATAAAATCCCATACTATGTAGGTTAGTCAGGATATTGTTTTTAGTGTCCTCTATATGCATTTTGTGTTATCCCATATCGTTGGATTCACATATTTCGAGTTATAATGAGAATATATTTGTAAATACATAACCTCTTATATAAACACAATTAGTTATAACATTGATTATATAGTGAGATCTCCAGGATGAGTGTTATGTTATAACATTGAGAAGAATCATGTGGATATTAGTATAGTTGATACATTTTTTATAATTATATTCTATCATTATTCATTACGAATTATATTTCCTATTTTTATCTTTCATATCTTTATGGACATACCTTTGTGATGAGATAACTTGTCTCTTGATTCATTGTATTTTTTTGGGGTCTCCAACATTGTTTTATTATACTCACCCCTGTGTGAGATATTCCCCCATATTTCATGTCTAATGTATATGAAATTACATTTATTAGAGTTCTATGATGAAATGGATAAGTGATAGTATAGTGATATATAAAGGTATTGGTTGTTTGATTTGTTTCATCTGATAGTAATCCCCTCATTCTTAGAAGGCTGGACTTTATTATTACTTTTTGTAGGACTGTATTCAATCATTTTTCTTTTTATTACTTCATAATTATATGATTTGGGAAATATCTCATACATTCATCATAATTTTATTTTTTCATTTAAATTTCATCATAGTTATGGTAGTTTTTAGATAGGTTCATGTATATATTTACATTAGTTTATGGTCTCCAAAGTGTATGATATTCCAACTCAGGACTAGTTTCCATACCTTGACATATTGGATGTGGTCTTGTGGTATCACACTCAGGATATCATGAGTGAGGTAGTCCGAAATTTGTTGATTTTTACCAGTAGTTGTAATTTATTTTTAACTTTATTCATTGTATTCAATATTAACAAAAATACTTATCAAATCAGGATTTTTCTTCTACATGAAATAGAATGGGATAATATCCTAAGAGAAATTATCACATTGAATGGTCTTAGAAGTAGCTCTCTATGATGAGAACCAAAAATTTCAAGTAATGAAATTTAAAATATTTGTTCTTTATTCATATGGGTTAATTTTAAGGATAAAAATGATACCATTTGTTAGGGGTGGAGAGCCATAGGTGTTTCAGGAACCTTCTCATGGTAATCACCATTGTTAATATCCAGTGTATGTGATTTTGAGAATGATACCCACCTGTAGAAAATACATATTTATATTTATCATAAGATATTAATCTCTACATACATGTGTATTTATCCTTATAATTTCATATATTTATTTATGGATATGATGTGTTTTTAACTTGATGTTTTGATGAAAACTATGGCGACGTATGTTTGTAGTGAGTTTAGATACATTGGGTGCTACAAAAGTAATATTTAATAAATGAATAATAAGATAATGGATATTCCCCTTTTTTCTTTAATCTATGATGATATCTCAACAGATTTAATGGAAATGATATAGTCTAAAAAATACATGGTTATGGTGCAATGCTTGCAAGAATAATATCTCTAGTGAAAACAATGCATTGAGCACAGAGGTTGATGGAACTGGTATGCTCCCAAATTTATTATAGATATCATGATAAGGGGATTATGTAACACATTATGTTCTAGTATGTTTTTCTATGTCATTTTCAAATTAAATTATTTCTCTATGGGTTCCTTGTTGTATTTCTATATGTTTTCATTCAACATTGGACAATTTAAACTTTTTTCCCTAAGAAAGAGGCCCAGAGGGGCAAATATAAACTGTATCTATAAACCATGTTATATAATATTTTTATCATATTGAGTAAATATTATTTATGCATGTGGTTTATTTATCATTATTTTTTTATTTATCACATGTATTTTGTCACTATTTGATTACACAAATATTTTTTGGGAAAAATATTTAATAAATTTTTATTGAATTGAATATCTATTCATTTATGAGTGAATAATTCTATGATATTTATTTGTTAAATATATTTTCATTATTCATATCCCAATAAATGTTTCAATGGAATGGTTGGTCAAGATCAATGGTCATGTCAGAAATAATATATATTAAATATTATTTGAATGAAAAATATTTAATCTATTCACAATTTTTTCAAATGTTAAGAATTATTAATATTATTTTTATTATTATAGACATGGGGTTCCCATGAATTAAGGAAACAATAATGGCCCATGAGAAATTATTATTTTCTAACCCTAGTAGTGTATAAACCGAATTCTATTATTTATTAATAGTGGTTTCCATTTTTTATGCACCAAAATATATGGAAAATTGTTTCAATGTATTAGAGAGCTCCTTATCCATGTATTATCCAATGAACAAAGGGGTATCCCAATCTACCACCACCCTTGATTCTATTGAGATAAAATATAATTCTTCTTGAAGCGATTATTGGGTCAATGAATTATGAATGAATTATGTATTGTGATCTATAGTGCTAGAAACTTGGTATTCTTATGGTTATGTTCATAAGTTCATGGAGAATGTTTGGATCATCCCTGAAGGGAATATAAACATGATTCCTAGAATTTGAGGATGGTATGATATGGATAAATTTCTTTATATGGAGATAACGTCCACTATTCCCATAGTTTCCAATTATGTAAAATCCTTATCAAATAATTTGCTTCCCCTCACTACATTTGGAGTAAAATAATATTTAATATATGGATCTACAAGGTGAGTGTAGGTGGAGCCCATTTGGATCCAATGAAGATCCAATACAGTTGGAATAAGGGTGGATAGGTGGAAAGCTACAACACAAATATAGTAATAGATCAAGTTGTTTTACCCCAAGTTCAATAATTAATTTATCATCTACTGGATAAACTAAATATTTTGAAAATATCAGGACCATACCTCTTTATTATTTTTTCCATTCGATTTACATGGTTAATTTTATTATCTATGTTCAATCTCAATCTAACGAATTAGTGAATTCAGAACAATTCAATATGGAACTATAATAAATTAAGAAATGGTTAATAAATTAAGCAAATAAACATAATTATGATAGGAATATAATAAATATAAAATAGGTAATTTTTTCAAAAAGATAAAAATACCTAAATTATAAATATTATTTTAGTATATCCTTCCACTTATAAATTTAAAGTCAACCCATAGTTAAACATGGGTGATCAGCCTATGTTTTGGTGATTTAAATTATTAGATAATTATAAATTAATATTTTTGGGTTGAGATAACATAGTTCACATCAATTATTTTCCTCCCAATAAGGACATGGTGTAACTAAATGGAAATGTTTATTGAAATATAATTTATGAATTTCATTATTGGTGAGTCTACTCATTAGTTCAAGGAAATAAAATTTAATGTTGTTGTAATTTTTAATTCCAACATAAAACCATTCCAATTGCTTTTCAGTCCCATGTATTTGGTATGAGAGGGAGAATTTGGATCTTTGGAACTAGAATTTTTGAGAAACACTATTTCCCAAAGAACATGTCTATGTCTATTGATTTTTAATAAAATAGAGGGAGATTGGTAAATAGAAAATAAAATTTCTTATCTACTTCAAATGAAAAAGAACTAAATTTTTTCTCTTATTATTTTTATTAATGTAAAAAAAATTTGATTTCAAACATATCATTGCAATATATATCTGATAATGATAACCTTATCACAAGAACAAATTTGAAAGAATCATAAAGGTTATTATACATTATCCAATTCCATGAAAACAAAATATATCTATTAAAAAACCATATTTCTAATGATCCTGGAAAATACAATAGTGAGGAAGGGTTATATTGTTGAGACCCTAAGCATAACGTACATGGACGTTACATTAAATTTTCGAAATACTTAGTACATAACAAAAAAAACACACACACAAGGATCGTAATAGTTTAGTGTCTTTGGAAACTCAGAATGTAATCTTCTAATCGTGGTGAAAGATCTTCAATATCTCCCTTAAAGATCTTCCCTTTTTTTTACCTAAAACCTTTCTTTATATCCTGGGGAAAAGAAAACATAAAAGGGTGAGCTCAAATGCTCAGTAAGGGTAAACAAAAGAAAAATCAATCACATCATATTCATAAGAACATAACTTTTGGAAATCTTAACCTGCAAAAGAGAGCATAATTTCATAACATGGGATAAATCATAGTAGTGAAATGAAATCCCAATAATCACAACTTAAAACATGAAACTTTGTGTCATACACACATAAACATAGAGAATCATTTCTTGTTAGTCAAGACCCATTTCCAAGACTATCTTAGTGGACAAAGTCCCTTTCTGAACCGAGTCACCCTCGTTTCAGTCCTGTTTCACTGAACTGGTATAACCTACCATTCCAGCCATGTCTATCTCATGAGATATAAAATCTTTACCCAATGAATTGGAGGGAGATATAGGTCCCACCAATCTCATAATGATACCATTCTTATGTGTGCCACAAAATCATAAATCATACATCATTTCATAACCCATGTAGTAAAAATGGGATTCATAAACATTGTGACATCATAAAACAATTCGTATAAGATAAAGGAGTTCATAAAAATAATTCCATCACAACATAACAAAATCAATGTAATAATAGGTATAGAAACAGAACCCTATGTTATCTTATATGGGAAATAATTTTGATAAAACACTTGAAATGAATTCTTGAGGAAAATATCCTTTCTTCTTCAAAATCAATTTCTTTTCACAAAACGTCATGCAATTTTAAAAGAAAGAGATTTTATTGAAAATAGTCATGAAATATTTTGGTGGAAGCTTCATGAAAATAAGGCTTTATAAAACCGTAAAAATCTGTTCGTTCCGTATAAGTTAAAACAAACATTCTTCTCGTACTTTAGTCGGAAAAGTCAAAAAGTACCTCGTACGAAAAATGACAAAATATTCCTTTCATATATTTTACTAAAAACTCACCGAAGGGTAAAATAGGATTTAAAAAATTATAGGTGAATGGAAATAATATTACATATTGAGGAAACATGGATGTGGATGATAAAATACACCCCAGTAAATACCAAGTATAAGCAATCTCGGATAAAAATGAGATTGTGATATTTCCATTACCTTAGGTCCGATTTGCTTTGTAAGTGTCCGAACCTCCTGTATAATGATTTATATCATGTTATTGACTTATTCCAGAATCATATTCATTGTTATTATATCATATATGGTCCACTTATGACTTTATATTACCCGTTCATTTGTAAATTCATGTTAAAGTAGCGTTTTGGGTAAAATCGTCTCATTTGTCGTTCGTGTTTTTAACTTGTAATTGTTAATATGATTACTTGGATCATGATTACTTATATCCAGAATGTAAAACATGATTTATATATAATATATATTCAGAATATATATATATTTATAATATCGATAAATGGAATGAAATACACCGTTCATGGAGACGGTAGTCCGTACGTACGCATGAACGCTGTTTTCGTTTCCTTATTGAATTGAATGGAATTAAGTAGATGACATACATATAAATATACATAAATACATTATAATTATTATGTCATATATTTCATTAGTACTTATTATATATACTTTATAATCATTCATGAATGGTTAATCATTGAGAATGAATCTCATCGCGTCGTGGAGACGGTAGTCCGTACGTATGCACGAGCGATGATATCATTCCCATGGTCGTGGAATTGTGTTGAAGTGTATATATACTATTTCATTATCAATATCACTTTATAATAATCATATATAGTTACTCATTACACCATTATACCCATCCAATTAAGGTGGTGGCGGAAAATAGATTACACCACGGCGTGGAGACAGTATTCCGTATGTACGCACGCGCGGTGATTTCCTTTTTCTGTAGGATGGATAGAAGGTTAATTAGAGTTGTTTCATATTTATAATAACATATCAGTATATAATAAATACTGATGTTATTACTTTATCATGAAACAACTAAATAAGAAGAATTTTATGAAGAAAGAAATTGAAAACGATCGGTAATGGGTATTACCTCTTTTTGACGCATCTTCACTTAACCTCCACTTAAAGAACTAAGGATGGTCTTTGAAGAAGACCAGGACCTCTAGGATGATACTATAGAAGTGGAGAAGAGATTTTGGCAGGTTTTGGACGAGCTTGAAAGCTCAAATTGGTGTGAGGAGGAGAGGGAGGAGGTGCCCTTTTATAAGGGAGGAGAGGGGCATCTTAGGAAAATCTCAAAATATTATTTTATATTAAGGTAAAATTCGGTTTATAATGGTTCCAAATGGTCTTATTTCGAAGATAAAGTGGGTATGGGGATAAACCTCACATCCAATAGGATTTAGAAAAGTTTAGGTTATTATTTTATCCTTATCAATTAGATATAACTCTAAGTTAAATAATTTAACTTTTACCGTGATTTTTTGTTTTCTTACATTATATGGTTAATACACTTACTATAACATGCCAAACGAACCCCAAGTTGTTTATTATTACTATATATATCCTTATCTAAGTCATTTGGCCAAACCTTAGATTTTTAGGAATAAAATAACAATTAATAATATAATATTTGATTTAAAAACTATTTTGTGTCAATTTTGACACTATTTGATATATGATTTTTGTGAAAGTCATAACAACATTATATGTTCGAACCAAGTTGATTAAATCAACACTAACATATCATAGTAATCTATAAAATTATTGGAATTCATAAAAAGTCTTAAATTACACTTATTTTTGTATTTATAAAATCAATTACGTTAATATTTCATTAATAAGATAATTACTGCATCATCTTTGTGTCATAAATAAATTAAATTATTTGACTTCTAAAAATTACAAATAAAATACCATTATGTAGGGAATATTTTTATCTTTTTAATGAATATTTACAATCGAATTTATCTTATGTATAACCCTATATTAAAAATGTTTTTGTAAATAAACTTTGATTTTAACTCTTTTAACTCTTCTTTGAATTAAATAATAATAAATGTCCTAATGTAATCCAAGTGGGACTAAATGGTCATATTTTATTCGTAAGCTTGTTTTTGGTCGAATTACACTTATCCTATATAATTTGGACATGTGTTATGGTAATAATAATATCATTTTTACACTTAATTACCCTATTTACTTTTAACCGTGGTAAATAAAAGTAAAAAGTTACTATTCAGCAAAAATTATTTTCATCTCATTGAACCACATTTTACTTACTGAAATCAACCGTGTCTCTCGTATTTTTGAAATTCCACTCACAGAAGCGGTAAAATTATGTTTTATGAAAAATTCAGTTTTTTTAACTACCACTTAGTGGTTTCACTATTCATCAAAAATTGAAAGTTTTCAGATAAATACCAAAAATTAGGCCTAAGCTATATTTGATTTTATGAACTCAAAAATGATTTCAATTTTACCAAATTAAAAACATATCAGTTGCATTAATTAATTTAAAAATTAATTCTCGTCGTCAAAACAAAAGGCGTGTTTTTAAGAGATAATAACTATCAAAAGATGGACACTTGTTTATAACTGGTTTAAATGTGAAATTACATCCAATGACCAACATTGTATTAAATTGTAAAAATCTATTCTAAATATAATTTAAAACCACTAAAATTAATAATTTATCACTATTAATTATTTCGATTGAAAAAGTTGTTTTTAATTAAAATTTAGTAATTTCCACTATTCATCAAAATATGAAAGTTATCCGAAAATTACCAAAATTTCACCCTAAGCTAATTTCGATATTCCGAATCCAAAAATGAAGTCCATTTTGAAAAATAAAATTTACAAAATTTCAAAAAGTGGTTATTACAATTCATAACGGCTAGTTTTAATAATATTTTAATAGCATATCGTTGTTTAGTGAAACTCGGTATTGCGTACTACACACGCTATCGAGGAAGGTCGCAATTGCGTGTAATGCAAGGAATGTCAAGTATGCGTGTTGTGAAAGCTCATTTTGGTGTCGCGTACAACACAAGACATTATTTAAATTAAAAAGAATATTTTTCATAAAATCTTGGGCTATTACATTCTTCCCCCCTTAAAATGAATTTCGCCCTCAAAATTCATCGGGGTTATAAATGGTTTACTATTCGATAGTTTCTTTAATAGAAACCCACATCGTAAAAAGGAATACCAAAACCAAACTTTAAAAAACAAATGTATGAAACGTAACGGTTACCCAAATAAACTAATCACTGGGTTTCCACATAGGTGAAAATATGGATATGGAAGAGAAATCTAACCATCATGTTCTGATAGAGAGTGGTAGAGAACAAGGCTATGGAAAAGCTAGCAATCACAAATCCATAAATTTGTGACGATATAAGGTACCATCTGATTAATCAGATATAAGAGCACTAGGACAACATTTTTGGTTTTCAAGATCTTTCCCTAAAGTTGATGAAATTGGAATTAGAAGAAATACTTTCGTGATTTTGGTAAAGTCTCACTATTTGTCGTTCTTTGGACAATTTCTACTTCATATCTTAATGAAATGAAGTTGAATTTTTCATTCGTGATGTGTTAGCAGATCATGTGATAGAATTATGTGTCATTCCATCTGTCTCAAAAGGTTTGAACAGTTATCAAAAAATACATAAGTCCATCTATTGTGAGATTAATGATATATGGTTCCTAAAATGAACTTATACTTCATATATCATAATGATTAATATAATAAAAACTATTTTCTACTAAACAGGGACTTCCTATAGGCCAGTGGTAGGCGATAACGGCCAGTCGCACTTCGGTTGTGGGTTCGATTCCCACAGCCTTGTCCGACGCGATGGGCTGTCGCTCGTCCAGCAGGTTGTCCTTTTTCTAAAACTATATTACTATAACATCCCATCAATAGTATCGAAAAAAACCTCTATCCTTAAACAATACTAACTTATGTCAAACAATCTTTAGGCTTATCGATAATACTTCAGTCCACTCTCATAATATAGTGAAAACGATTACCAGAGATTTAATACCATCATTGATCCCCATATATCATAAGATATGTCTTGTTGGACACATTCTAAACATTCAAAGGCCTTAATCATGTATTTTTATTGAATACCCATTGAACCTTATTGAAAACATGAATGCAGATAAACGTTATCACTTTCCACATACCAAAATCCTCAAAATTCTATATACTCAAACCATGATATCACTTAGTCCTTATATCAATCATGAGATCATGAATACTGTTAAAAATTTAATTTCTCCTTATCCCTTCTTTATGCGCATATCATCTAAATTCAAAAAATATCTGAATAACCTTTCATGGATAGTGGTACCATTAATCCTACACTTTCATAACTCAAGGAAAGACAACAGTGTAACAATACTTAGATGTCTCTTTATTCCATAGTACCATGAGATTTCTTAGACAACATTACACATGATAAACATGTAATCATTCCACTACATTCTTAAACCATTGACTGAGCTTCAACAATTCTTTCATCTCACATATCATTTGTAGTCTGTTCATCATCATCAACATAAATAACTCCCATACGACCATACTGATTCTCTTCATGATACTTTCCCTTAGGGCATTGGTTTGCATAATGCCCGTACATTCCACATTTAAAACATTTAACCATTGTTGATGTCGTAGCAATACCATTATCCTCATCCATGGTGTTAACTGAACCTTTTCCTTTGCACTTACTTTCTTTGTGTCCTTCTTTTCCACACCCAAAGCATCTTCCAGTTCCTTTGAAACATTCTCCTTGATGCCTCTTCCCACATGATTTACATAGGGGAAATTGAACTTTCTTTTTTCTATGATCATCATGAAACTCCATCATTCTCTTATTATCCGAGTCAGGAAACTTACCAAATTTTACTTTATTGATCATATTATGAGATTGTTGATTCGGCATAATAATGATGTTTGGACTTCCAAATCCCATTTCATTATGAAGAATATCATTCCATTGTCCATCATATTCTCCATTATCGTGAATCATCTTGTTTCCAGCCATTTTCTAAAAATCAAAAAGAATAGTGTGAGAGGAAAAAATCATGCTAAGGGAAAAAAAATAATAAAGGGGGAGTACCTTCAATATCTAACATCTTAGGTTTAATTATATGATCGTTAGCATAATTATAGTACTATAACCTATACGTATACTTAACCTTAGGGACATCCCTTGACATACCTTAGAAATATCTCTAGGGATCTCACTAACGTTTGCGCATCCTAGTTTCCAAAGGTTGACTAAACCTTTCCTCTGATACCAACTATAGAGACCCATATCTTGACGTACATGGACATTACATTACATTTTCGGAATACTTAGTACATAACAAAAAAACAAACACACAAGGATCGTAATAGTTTAGTGTCTTTGGAAACTCAGAACGTAATCTTCTAATCGTGGTGAATGATCTTCAATATCTCCCTTAAAGATCTTCCCTTTTTTAGCTAAAAACATTCTTTATATCCTGGGTAAAAGAAAACATAAAAGGGTGATCTCAAATGCTCATTAAGGGTAAACAAAAGAAAAATCAATCACATCATATTCATAAGAACATAACTTTTGGAAATCTTAACCTGCAAAAGAGAGAATAATTTCATAACATGGGATAAATCATAGTAGTGAAATGAAATCCCAATAATCACAACATAAAACATGAAACTTTGTGTCATACACACATAAACATAGAGAATCATTTCTTGTTAGTCAAGACTCATTGCCAAGACTATCTTAGTGGACAAAGTCCCTTTCTGAACCAAGTCGCCCTCGTTTCATTCCTGTTTCACTGAACCGGTATAACCTACCATTCCAGCCATATCTATCTCATGAGATATAAAATCTTTACCCAATGAATTGGAGGGAGATATAGGTCCCACCCATCTCATAATGATACCATTCTTATGTGTGCCACAAAATCATAAATCATACATCATTTCATAACCCATGTAGTATAAATGGGATTCGTAAACATTGTGACATCATAAAAAAATTCATATAAGATAAAGGAATTCATAAAAATAATTCAATCACAAAATAACCAAATCAATGTAATAATAGGGATAGAAACAGAACCCTATGTTATCTTAGATGGGAAATAATTTTGATAAAACACTTGAAATGAATTCTTGAGGAAAATATCCTTTCTTCTTCAAAATCAATTTCTTTTCACAAAACGTCATGAAATTTTAAATGAAAGAGATTTTATTGAAAATAGTCATGAAATATTTTGGAGGAAGCTTCATGAAAATAAGGCTTTATAAAACCGTAAAAATCCGTTCGTTCCTTATAAGTTAATAAAAACATTCTTCTCGTACTTTAGTCAGAAAAGTCAAAAAGTACCTCGTACGAAAAATGACAAAATATTCCTTTCATATATTTTACTAAAAACTCACCGAAGGGTAAAATAGGATTTAAACAATTGTAGGTGAATGGAAATAATATTACATATTGAGGAAACATGGATGTGGACGATAAAATACACCCCAGTAAATACCAAAGTATAAGCAATCTCAGATAAAAATGAGATTGTGATATTTCCCTTACCTTAGGTCCGATTTGCTTCGTAAGTGTCCGAACCTCCTATATAATGATTTAAATCATGTTATTTACTTATTCCAGAATCATATTCATTGTTATTATATCATATATGGTCCACTTATGACTTTATATTACCCGTTCTTTTGTAAATTCATGTTAAAGTAGCGTTTTGGGTAAAATCGTCTCATTTGTCGTTCGTGTTTTTAACTTGTAATTATTAATATGATTACTTGGATCATGATTACTTATATCCAGAATGTAAAACATGATTTATATATAATATATCGATAAATGGAATGAAATACACCGTTCATGGCGACGGTAGTCCGTACGTACGCATGAACGCTATTTTCGTTTCCTTATTGAATTGAATGGAATTAAGTAGATGACATACATATAAATATACATAAATACAGTATCATTATTATGTCATATATTTCATTAGTAATTATTATATATTCTTTATAATCATTCATGAATGGTTAATCATTGAGAATGAATCTCATCGCGTCGTGGAGACGGTAGTCCGTACGTACGCACGAGCGATGATATCGTCCCCATGGTCGTGGAATTGTGTTGAAGTGTATATATACTATTTCATTATCAATATAACTTTATAATAATCATATATAGTTACTCATTACATCATTATACCCATCCAATTAAGGTGGTGGCGGAAAATAGATTACACCACTGCGTGGAGACGGTATTCCGTACGTACGCACGCGCGGTGATTTCCTTTTTCCGTAGGATGGATAAAAGGTTAATTAGAGATGTTTCATATTTATAATAAAATATCAGTATATAAGAAATACTGATGTTATTACTTTATCATGAAACAACTAAAGAAGAAGAAGGTGATGAATAAAGAAATTGAAAACGATCGGTAATGGATATTACCTCTTTTTGACGTGCCTTCACTTAACCTCCACTTAAAGAACTAAGGATGGTCATTGAAGAAGACCAGGACCTCTAGGATGATACTAGAGAAGTGGAGAAGAGATTTTGGCAGGGTTTGGCCGAGCTTGAATGCTCAAATTGGTGTGAGGAGGAGAGGGAGGAGGTTCCCTTTTATAAGGGAGGATAGGGGCCTCTTAGGAAAATCTCAAAATATTATTTTATATTAAGGTCAAATTCGGTTTATAATGGTTCCAAATGGTCTTATTTCGAAGATAAAGTGGGGATGGGTCGAAATCATCCCATACAATAGGATTTAGAAATGTTTAGGTTATTATTTTAACCTTATAAATTAGATTTAACTCTAAGTTAAATAATTTAACTCTAAGTTAAATAATTTAACTTTTACCGTGACTTTTTGTTTTCTTACATTATATGGTTAATACACTTACTATAACATGCCAAAAGAACCCCAAGCTGTTTATAATTAATATATATATCCTTTTCTAAGTCATTTGGCCAAACATTAGATTTTTAGGAATAAAATAACAATTAATAATATAATATTTTACTAAAAAACTATTTTGTGTCAATTTTGACACTATTTGATATATGATTTTTGTGAAAGTCATAACAGAATTATATGTTCGAAACAAGTTGATTAAATCAACACTAATATATCATAGTATTCTATAAAATTATTGTAATTCATAAAAAGTCTTAAATTACACTTATTTTGGTATTTATAACATCAATTATGTTAATATTTCATTAATAAGATAATTACTGCATCATATTTGTGTCATAAATAAATTAAATTATTTGATTTCTAAAAATTACAAATAAAATAACATTATTTAGGGAATATTTGTATATTTCTAATGAATATTTAAAATCGAATTTATCTTATGTATAACCCTATATTAAAAATGTTTTTGTAAATAAACTTTGATTTTAACTCTTTTAACTCTTCTTTGAATTAAATAATAATAAATGTCCTAATCTAATCCAAGTGAGACTAAATGGTCATATTTTATTCCTAAGCTTGTTTTTGGTCGAATTACACTTATCCAATAGAATTTGGACATGTGTTATGGTAATAATAATATCATTTTTACCCTTAATTACCCTATTTACTTTTAACCGTGGTAAATAAAAGTAAAAATTTACTATTCACCAAAAAATATTTTCATCTCATTGAACCACATTTTACTTACTGACATCAACCGTGTCTCTCGGATTTTTTAAATTCCACTCACAGAAGCGGTAAAATTAAGTTTTATGAAAAATTCAGTTTTTTAACTACCACTTAGTGGTTTCACTATTCATCAAAAATGAATGTCTTTAGAAAAATACCAAAAATTAGGCCTAAGCTATATTTGATATTATGAACTCAAAAATGATTTCAATTTTACCAAATTCAAAACATATCAGTTGAATTAATTAATTTAAAAATTAATTCCCGTCGTCAAAACAAATGGCGTGTTTTTAAGAGATAATAACTATCAAAAGATTGACACTTGTTTATAACTGGTTTAAATGTGAAATTACATCCAATGACCAACATTGTTTTAAATTGTAAAAATATATTCTAAATATAATTTAAAACCACTAAAATTAATAATTTATCACTATTAATTATTTCTATTGAAAAAGTTGTTTTTAATTATAATTTAGTAATTTCCACTATTCATCAAAATATGAAAGTTATCCGAAAATTACCAAAATTTCACCCTAAGATAATTTTGATATTCCGAATCCAAAAATGAAGTCCATTTTGAAAAAAAATACAAAATTTCAAAAAGTGGTTATTACAATTCATAACGGCTAGTTTTAATAATATTTTAATAGCATATCATTGTTTAGTGAAACTCGGTATTGCGTACTACACACGCTATCGAGGAAGGTTGCAATTGCGTGTAATGCAAGGAAAGTCAAGTATGCGTGTTGTGAAAGCTCCTTTTGGTGTAGCGTACAACACAAGACATTAGTGAAATTAAAAAGAATATTTTTCATAAAATCTTGGGCTGTTACATATATCTCTAAGTGTCATATTTAAATGATTCCACATATGATCAATTTTTAATCACATCATCCATGATTAATGAACTACTAATGAAATATGTGGGCATGAATGTGTATAGAATGATGTCTCGCCTTTATAATCTCTCTCTTTTGGGCATCATATTGTCAAGATTATTATTGAAATTGAATGTTTACACTTATTGGTCTTTATGATACTAGATAATTCAAAATATATCTCAACCTTTCCTTACAATACAAGTAATTTTATAGTTTAATTATTTTTTATAACATTAGAAATAACGAAAATAGTCTTTTGAATCATTATACTCTCATTTTCCATGTTGACAAGGACATGGGGTGTTGAGAAAACCACAATCCTTATGGTGAATATGAAAATGAATAACTAGGAAAAGTGTCCCAAGACTCATAAAATGTCTTAATATGAAGAGAAAAACATATCCAAGAAGATGATGATTCATTGGAAGGAAATTGAAATATAAGAAATATGTTTTTCATATGAAAAACAAGGGCATTGGAAGAGGATTTCATAACAAACCTGGAGGTTTTTCCTAACGTTACTTATTGGTGATGAAGTTTTGTTGCACATTAATTTCCATATGGGTTAAAAATTTTATAAGGAAAACTCTGAATGGTTCCAATATATGCAATGTGGAATGGGCCGTCGTTTTAAAGGACGTAAGTAATTTTTGGTTTCAAATAAATTGATTCCTATGAATTCACATTGGTCAATAGAATTGAATGTCAAGATCATCAAACTATTTTTTTATTGAATTATTTCCTATATAGGGACTGTTTTATAGATTTATGACATGTTCATGAATCCTTACCAATCCCCAATAAATTTTTCTTACACCAGTTCCAATTACTATATCAAAATCATATTTTTATGGGAAAAACACCATGTGCCATAGGTTCCCTATTACTCTCTTGTTTGTTTATAATGATTTATTTAATAAATATGTTCAGTCAACATATACTTTATCACCATATAAGGTGGATATTGGTTTTTTGGATATGATATTGAACCTTTTAGTGGAGTCATACATATAGTTCGAGAATAGTAATCATAACCTACATAATTATTTATACATAGTTTATGGTCATAGGACTAGATTACATCATGTAGTTTAACATCATGTGAAATGGTGTATATGAGGGAATTTATATGTTGAGTATTCAGATTTATCCTTAAGTTGAAGTTATATGTGTCCAATTAAGATAGGAATTAGAGACTATATATTTCATTTTATGGGCATTTGTGTCATAAAATGTGAGACAAAAGAGGCCTTGAGCTGTAATTTTTGTATGTAAGGCTATCCTAAATCGGCTCTTCTAGATTATGTCCCTTTTATTGATGATATGATTTAACAGAGCTTAGATATCTAAAAGGGAACCTATTTTGGTGTAAAAAACATTTTATTAATAAAATAATCATTAGTCCCTAGTCCCACATGATCATTGATTGGTGTGACAAACAAGTGATAATAGAATATTAGACATATCATATGAGAGAGAATTTGTGTGGAATCATACACTAAAGTCGTCCAAATATTTTATTACTAGGACTATGAGGATTATGGTGTGAAGAATCAATATTATGAAGGTGTCTTGCAAATCCTGCTGATAAACAGAATTCGAGTCCATGTAATTCATGTTATCTCTAACCTGCAAATGTGTTTAAGGATCTGGTCAGGGTCAAAAATTAATAGGATTACCATATAAGAACCAATTTCACTATTATTTATATAAGAGGAAGTATAATAGTGTTCTAATAGAGTTTTGGTTGAATAATTTTATGTTTATGGAATATTGTGGGAGTTAGACCAATGATGATTTCCATGTAATATATTCATTCTCCATTCATTGATGGATTAAGATAGATGATGACCATGAAATGTCTATCTTATATGTTTGTATATCATATAGGCCCATTTTAGGGAATGATATGAATAGGTTTCAATGAGTGAATAATCCTATTCCAATAAGGATACACCCCTTAAATAAGAGGCGTTGGGTCCAATCACTATATATGGAGTATAAAATAGTGTTTGTCCAAATGTACCTACATAACATGGATGAAATATCAAAAGGTGAATTCCTTAAAATAATGAAATATCTATGGGGTTTTGTTTGATGTGTCTAATGTAGTTGTTTTGACATTTACATGGGTGTCTTCCTGAAATGTTTGAGTGTGTATGCTTGAAAATGATAATGTCTCCAGCAGTCCTCATGTGATAAAACGTGACATGTCCATGGTGCTTCACTTGATAATAGTAGAAATATACAAGGATCATAATGATATCGATACTGATATGTGTAACGTCATTTTCATGATCATGGATGACATATTAGAGGTTTTTTCCTAAAAATGTTGACATTTCCAAGGGTTTTCATATAATATAACATGACATGTCTTGCTAGATTCACATGATAAAAGAAGAAATGTTAAAGTGATTTCACCATGAAATTCTAGCATGACCATAGGTCATCACATGATCAAATCCAATATTTCCTATTGTTCTCATATATTAAAAAATGACATGTCCTTCTAGATTTGCATGATAAATGAAGAAAGGTTAAAGGGATTTCACATAGAAATTCTAGCATGACCATAGGTCATCACATGGAAAAATCCAATATTTCAAAGTCACTTTTTATTATAAAGGCATACAAGCCCTATGCCACATGATATAATCAGAATAATTTCCTGGATTCCTGTGATCATTTGATTTTAAAAGATATATGGCATGGGGTCTTGTGAACATAACTAGAATCACACACATTATGAAGGGATTATATACAAGGGTTCATGATTCATAACAAATGGAATCCTAATAATTCCACATAGACCATGGTTTGTATGATTTGTTAGGTGAATGGTCTAGGTTTCATTCCAATGGGTTCACATACATTTAATACCACATATCTAGGAGTGTTCTCATGAAAAATTTTAATGTGACCGCATGATTTTAAGGGAGTTAGGGGACGGTGTCTCCATATGGTATCTCACATACAAGTCTAGGGTTGTTATACAAGGGATTATAATTTATACATATATATAGATATTTAAGCATCCTCTATACATGAATGATTAGTTTCATCTTCATAAAGGGTATAATGTCTACGGTTTCATAACCCAGGCCACATGATCACATCATATTACTGATGAAGAGTCATGTGATCATCTTACTAAGGGTTTATGCATGAGTGTGTCTAATAATCTTCAATTTATCATGTCATATCATGACGTAAAAGGAATCTTGTAATGGTTTCTTATGATGATATCTCAGAATTATCAAGTTAATCTTCTCAAAAGGTAGTGTCCCACTACACCTCCACTACTCCACTCCTTCCTCCCTTTATCCTACCATACATTTTCAATGTGTCGATGAAAGAATCTAGATAAATTTTCTTCCATTCATGGTGAGCGTGACACATGAATTGTCATGTGGTCATGGAGATCATCGCATAATCGGTGTAAAATGATGTATAAATGATCACACAGTTTCTTCACATGATTTTTTTTAAAAATGTTGATGATTTTCATGAAAAAATCAATGGATTTTAATGATCTCTATTATTTCACATGATGGCTTCATGTAATGCTTGGGATAGTCTAAAAGGGTTTCATATTTTCTCTTTTGATGTACACTTGGAATTCCATGCGATAGTCATTGAAAAATACAATAAGGAAAGTCGTAAAAAAATGTAAAAGCTGGAAGTCTCTTTTAATGGAAACATATTTAGTTTTTCATGTGAACCATGTGACGTCTTAAGTATTTTCATATTCATTATCTTTTGATTATATGATCCATAGAATAAAATTTAATGGATTCACATAGTTTTGATGATCATCTTTATATTATAACTATGTTCTTAAAAACACTACAAGCATGGCATTGAGCATGCCCCCATCTTAGAAATCCTTCAAGTGATAGGGTAGAAGAAAACTAGATATTAAGCACTCAATGATCACTAGTGTCTTCATGTGATAGATCATGGTATTGGGATCTATAATGAATAATATGTACAAGGCTATTCATGTGATTAATAGTCATTTTATGGAATATATTCATTCAAATAATGATATTCATGTTAGAAAAAGTTTCAATCATAGCATCAAACATGATCCTTCTTGCATGGGATTAACTACTATGGATGGGCACAATTGAGGATGTTGAGTGTAAAAATTCATGTATGGTGTATCTACCTCTTGAAAACTATTATAAATAATAAGATGTTGAGGATGAAATTATTGGTGTAAAGTAGACATTGATTTTGGCTCACGATAACAAAACAGTGGTGTCAGGGAGTGCAATTAATGAGTGGATATAAAGAACTCATGGGGGTTTGATAAGATATCCATGCTTGACAGAATCAAATGATTCTGGTTTTATCCACATGTTTTTATAATGTAATAGCAAAAATCCCGCAATATTTTTCCCACATCAATCATGGTATCTATTTGTCACCACTTAATATTCATCTCCCTATCATCAGTTCAGAAATCCATGGCACCAAGGTTGGTACCTAGACACACCTGCACCCATGACCTCAAATGACACACCACACCCTTGTGTGGAATCTCTAGGAACTATAACCTCACCATTCACACCTAGAGTTATCTATTCTCACCCACCCCATAATGGACATCTACCTAGCTATTCTAGATCTTAGTCTAGGTTTATGTGACTCCCATAAGTGCCCTAGGATATGTTGGGTGGTTGGAAACTATTTTTTGGTTGAGGTAATAAACATCCACATGGAATAAAATTTATAAATAAAAATTAATGATATAAGTTCCCTAATGTGTGACCCTATAAAATGAATCCTAATACCAATATTTCATTGTAAATATATCATAATTTTAAAATGTTATTAACACTTCTGAAATATTCCATAGAAAATTGAATGGTACACAATTATGGTTGCCAAAACAATCCCCCATGTAATTGGAGTCATTTGAAATGAAATTAATTCAATTACAGGTTAATCATAGTTCACTTTTTGATGTACTTGATCATCTACATGGCATTGATACCAAAATATATGAATGTATTTTTCAATATTGTGTTGGCTAAGGGCTTCTGGTCACCATCAACAGGAGAATATTGACTCAAGGTATTAGTGTTTCCATGATTGATATCCTCTAAATTTCCATGATGGATAAAAATTTAATGAATCACATTTCCCACAATAATAATATCTTCGTGATTAATATCTATTTAAAATTGGAGAATATAATAAATCCCATATTGAATAAATGATTGGTATGTAATAAATTTGTTTTGGATCCAAGATAAGTGAATCAGACATCACTGTGAATTTCAATGTAATTTGAATTAATGTATACATAAATCTTGAAAGACATATATGTCATCCAATATCATGAATAATTTTAATATGATTTTCGATTAAAAAAATAAAATGAAGGATCTTAGGTTGATCTAGATCATACCTAGGAAAGGGTTTTTCATTCTTTCTTGAATGAATCATAGGTAAGGACATGTGTTTAAGTTTGGATTTTACATAGATCTACATCTCAATGGACATTTTAATGAATATATTGTATTCCATTTTAATCAATTTAAGGGACTATGAGATTGAACAACTATCCTATAGTTTCAATACACAATGGGACAAGGTACCCTTAATTGGGTCCTGATGAAATATTTATAATCATTTTTCCCAATGATAGTGGATCCACAGGGCATCTCTTGATTTTCTCTATGACCATATATTGGGGCCCAAAAAATTTATATCACATAGTTTTCAACAATATCGTTTTCATATGCCATCAAGGGAGAGGATTAGTGGGAAAGACAAGGATTTTATCAGGCTTCCCTTTATGGGTTTCCATCTTGATAAGTTTTATTACATTTCATTTCCTGAGTGATAAATGTTTCCATGATCACAAATTTTTTTTCTAATGAGCTTATAATAAAAATTTCATTTGGTTCCACTTTCACGTTTTATCCTAGTGAGTTTTTCATCTCATTAAATTATTATATTAACGTATTTTAAATCATAATGGTGTGGTGTTTTAGTTTAGGTAATTATATCCTAGACCATCCATTTTTATCTTTTATGGTCATTTATCACATACATTTTCATAATGGTTATGAAGGATGGGTATTCATGAAGGGTATGGAAACCACACATCCTTTCAAGGATGATGAAGCATAGGTAATCATAAAGGGTTTAGACACCCTGTATACTTTTTTATATGATGAATCATGGGTATTAATGTTGGATTCAGAGACCCATATCCATTCATACACAATTAAATATGGGTATTTGTGAAGGGATTAGACACCTCATATCAATGATTACATGATGAAAGATGGTTATTTAGGAAGGGTTTATAAACCCTACATTTTTTTTGAGATGATGAAATATCGATATTCAAGAAGGGTTTAGAAACCCTGCATCCTTTTCTGATATATTTATTAGTGTATGGTGAATTAATACCAAGGATGTTAGACCTATATGGATAGTTGGATAATGCGATCTCCAAATAAAAAACCAGGAATATCTATATCAAATAGAACTTGATACTTGTATGTATGGATCAACTATTAGTAATGGGGGAACCCCATATCCCACATAGTTAGTAAAATAGCACCTATATTTATGGGAGGACACTCTATTGGTACTGGAACATCTACTAGGAACAAGCACTTAGGTGTTTTGTTAATTACCTAAGAATCCTAACTAGGACCCTTTTGTATTAGCCAATACATGTTACTAGTCTTCTATAGGGGAAATAAATGCATGATATTGGAATGTTCATGGGTTTCTAAAAAAGGAATATAATCTCTAGGAATTATTTTGTGTCAATTTAGATATTAAAATTAAAATTTTTTCCCATTGAGAAAAGTCTATACATGAGTGGTTATGGAACCTTGGGGGAAATTTTCAATTTGGTTATTAAGCTTAGGCCCTACATTTAACATTTTCAAGTAATATAATGATGTCCACTAAAACATTCATGGATGAATTACTACAATAATTATTTGAAAATGGGTATAGTGAATGGTGGTGTAACTTTGAGGAAGTCAAATCCACATGAATAGTGTGGCTACAAGAATTATAAATATTGATTTGGGATTGTGTTTTTCAACTAATAATAGATCCATGTGGTTATATTCCAACCATTAGTAATGATGGAAACTGATATCATAGTAGTTAGATAAATAGATCATGGATTAAATTGGAATGTTCAAATAGGGACAAAATGTCCACTAAACTGAATATCAGTTTTTCTTCGTTATTCACTATTGAATTTTTGGGATTAAATTTTAGATAATCTTGAACATATTATTAAAAATGTATAGGACAGGAAGAAGAAAAGTAAATCAAGGATATGGGTTATCCTAAAAGTGTATAAACTCTTGAAATTGGTGGGTGTTATCTCAATGTAGTTAGAGAAATAGATCATGGATTAAATTAGACCATTCTTATAGGGAAAAAATGTTCACTAAAAAAATATCTGAGGTTTTTCATTATTCACTTTTGAATTTTCAGGATTAAATTTTAGATAATCTTGAATGTGTTAATAATACAGTATATGAGGGCACCAAGAGAAGTAATTCAATGATATGGGTTTTTTAAACATTTATCAACTCCTGAAATTTGTGGGTGTTAGCAAAAACATAAAATTCATGAAGGTGGTCTATAAAAAAATTTAATATTAATTAAGGGTGTTGGCACACAATAAGTTGTGTCACCATGAATTAAACATGTTATCATTTCCAGGTGATGGGATAAATCACCCCTGTAACATTTTTCTAGAATAGGGGTCTAGAATGTATAGATCATCATTTAACATGGCCACTAGATTATCCCTTTGTGTATTTTTTTCTTTTTCATATTTAGTCTCTGAATCATTCTTCAAATTTTGAGATGTAGATCATAGTGAGAAAAAAATAACATTTTCTTAGACTACACTTTATACGTTTTCAACATGACGTGTCTCATGTCCATTTCAAAATAATTTTTTGATCATAACATTTGAACTGTCAATGGACGATGTATAAGGTCACACTTCTTTTACCAAAGCATATATAGTTTGACTTCATGGTGGATGGAGATCTAGTATCATGTAAGTGTTAAATAATAACCACATTTCCACTCCCAATGTTGAGAGTACAAAAACAACCTTCCACAAAAGAGACGTGAATGTTTTAAATCATGGATTATTGTTCTCAAGTCTTTGAGGTATGTTATGGGATAATCAATTCAATGCTAACCATGAATCACTCTATAGTGTCGATCCCCATTACAATTATTTCAAGGATCTGATGTATCATATGCACTTCTCTATAGGGCCAATATGACTCTCGTTTATGGGTCTAAGAATGTCATGTAGATTCATCTATTAAATGATTGATCATAGGAATATTTTCAAATTTACAATGGTCTTATAAGGTTTTTGGAAACATGATGTTTTCATGTCATGATGTGTGATTTATAGATTGAGTTTGTTAAAAGATAATGGAAGAGACCTTTCCAATTATTGACAAAGTTCATGGTCTTATATTCCTTTGATAAGGAGTTATGGTGGTTCATGATCAGTATTTTTTAGATTTTTTCAGTGGGGACGTGTATTCCTTTTAGTTTAACATCACAAAACAAGAATTTAATTTTGGTAATGTTTAACATCAGGTGTCAAGGATTTCCCCCTTGTATATTGTCTTAATGTAGCTAGGATGTGGGAGCCGACATGAAATTATGAAATATATCCTTATAGAAATGTTTGTATTGATTTGGGGTATCAGAATATAGAATGAATTGTTTACCTTTTATTGGATTACTTATAGGTAGAATTATATTAGATCCCATACAACATAGATATATCTCTTATAATGGAAGTTATTGTGAATATCTGATTCATATGTATTTAATGTGGGTATGTATGACTCATTAATCCCCATGATATTTTTTTTCTATGGTTGAACAATATTTTGGGAATATACAACTTATGTGGTTGTGATTCCTTGGTTTTCCCTATGTGTTTTCTAATGGAATGAATCCATGAAATAGTAAGCTCTTTTAGTGATATCCCCCATTTTAGATCAAACTCATACATTAAATGGGGATGTAAACACACACAGTTTTTGTATTTTTCTGATGATCCAAGGATTTATAGATCCTAGAAATCACTAAAACTTTTTTAATAATAAGAATAAATCCACACATAGTCCTGTTATGTCACCCCACATAGATTTAACACATGTATGGGGTGGGGGAATTTCATCCAAGCCATGAAAAATATTTATGATTATTACCTTGAATATGTCAATTTATTGTATTGGAATGGATTATTAAGCCATAACTTAGTAATGGAAAATCATGGAAGTAATGTATCATGCTAATGTTTTAGGATCTATTGTATGAGAGAATTTTTTTTATAAATTCAGTTCTTACATTACTTAAAATTTGTTTGATCATAACTATGTGTCGTGTAGGAATATGAATCAAGCCACACATTATTATGGAAAATTTAATGTACCCCTTACATAGATCATATTCATATGTAGGGGATATGGGAATTTTCTAACAGAAAGAGAGGTCACCCACTATCATTAAAGTACGTGGTATCTTACTATCGATCGTTCCATTGAGGTGAATGATCTCTTTTTTTGATAGGATTTACCTTGTTTTAGAATATCTATAGTATCATGAAAAATTGAGGTAGAAAGCATTAAATATGAATCAAGAACCTGGGAAGGTTTTTTTATTGAAAAACCAATGGTTGGACCAACGAAAATATACAAAAGAATTCCTACATAACTAGATAATCCAGGAATCCAGACACAGCCAGTTATTTATAGAGAATATTTCTATCATAGATCATGCTCATGTTCATGGACAAGGGATCTTTGAAGATTCTTATTTCCTTTCCACTATAGTTAAGAGGAAGGAAAGGTCTAGACATTATTTATTTTAAGTACTGTGTTATCGGAGTTTTCATTTTTGGTGTAACTAATGATCTATTTTATTTTAATTTCATTTCAAATTTCCTCAAAAGGAATAGATAAAAAGAAAAAATAATCACAATAAATCTCAAATGAATGATATGAAATTCAAACATGGTTCTTATTTGATATTAATCCCCACATAGGTCTAACTCATATTCAAGGAGGGGGTACTTATTTTTATCTTCCCTTGGTGATACTCAACATCATTGTTGGCTAAGGGATCATATTTATAGATCTGTCTCACACATAGGGAATGAAAATCTACTTTTATCTTTCCTTTGTGATCCATGACATCATATATGGATATGATATCCTCTAAAATTTTCAGTCCCTTATTTATGGAAAGGGAATTTCCATATTTCATTATTGTATGGAAATGAAACTATAATTTCATGTATGGATTTACGGATAAGATGGATTTCTCTATGAAATTTAGGTATTTTATGATAGAATATATTCCATTTTTTTTTAATTTCATGTGACTAGGGTATCTCCCTAATAATAATTACTATCACAGGGAATTTAGGTCATCCTAGGAAATTAATGCCTCAGAATGGAAGGATATAAGAATACAATATTAAAATCTATCATCGATAGTGGATACAAAGAATATATTTGTAATACCATGGGTATATGAATCCACATTAAGAGTTATGTTTTGTGAAATATAAAATAAAAAAAATAAGAATATATGAGTCAATAAAATTTGGAGACCAGTGGGTATATGTCAACCATCAATAATGATAGAGTGCATGTCTCCTGCAATGTATTAACAATTGATCCTAGATTTAAATGCAGAGTCAACCATTGTACCATAACATCTACAAGGTCCAAGCATTGTGAAGTTGTGTTATTCACTAGTTAATCCAGGTGGGGTCCCTTTGGATTAATGTATCCATATTACAAATTATCTATTGGGGGAACCAATATCATGGGATCTCATGGTCCATGGGGTTTTTTGTTAAGGATATCAACTCGAGTGATTGGTTGGTATCAATTATAATGTTGAATAAATTAAATTTAATAAAGTATAAAATTAAATTAAAGAAGGTTTTGATAACCCTAATGTGAATTCTATTTATTATTTAACACATTCTGAGGTGAATGGATAAACCATGTGATTTTTTAGTACACATTCCTCAAACAGGATGATCTGATAAACCTGAAGAAATATTATCTTCATTTTTTCCATCCTCCAACAAAGATTTTGTAGTGCAGTTTAACATAATTTGACTATGACTTGGTTCCCTATATATGGATATAACATAATTTTGTATCAAATATAAGGTAATCTTTACAAGTTCCTTAAGATCACATGAGTCATGCTTAGTGTTGGAAACAAGAGGCAATTGAGTAATAGAGTGATCCATTCTATAGTTCTTGAAAGAGAATATGTACCATATATTACTGTTATATATGATCTAGAATACCTATGAAAAATTTGTTCACTATGAGGGACATAGTTTGGAGTGATGAAAATTAAATGATGGGCTTGAAAAAGAGAATCTTGGAAACACAACATATCCCATAGTATGGGAATCAGGCAACAAAAAGTTCTTATCAGAGAATACTCAATGCATGTCGGACCAACAAATAACTGAGTGTGCATTTTTTTACATCATGGATACAGATACAATTAGTTACCCTAGCATCACTATGTATACTATTATAACATGAATCCATACAGACACCATTCTTCAAAATAATGTTCCCTACATTAAT
The DNA here is from genome assembly GCA_963277665.1 of Viscum album. NCBI lineage: Eukaryota > Viridiplantae > Streptophyta > Magnoliopsida > Santalales > Viscaceae > Viscum > Viscum album. Next base: position 261,391,469 of record OY728120.1, read on the forward strand.
CAGGATTGTGGTTAGGGAAGGGGAATTATTACTCCCACACAAAGGCCAATCATGTTCCAATGAATTCAAAATTTGTATAGATCTCATGTATGGTAAAATTCAAGTTTCAAATTGAAAGTAAAATCTAGAAATCACTATGTATATTATTCTAATGAGACATGTGTTAGAAATTTTTCTAATAAATGGTCTCTATGTTGATCTAATTCTTATACAGTGAAAGAGGATTTTTATTTTCACCTTATAATTTTTTTTGGACCAAGGATTTTAGATCTAAGTGTCACTATGTTTCTTATTCTAATAGGAATTAATCCACACATAAATTTTTTATGGAAAATTAACTTCACATATTGGTCTTCTTTGCATGGAGGGGGAATTTTTCCTTTTATATTGAAGATCAAACAAGGATTTGAGATCTAGGTGTCACCACAAATCCTAAGATAATAGGAATCAAGACATAAATTGTTTTTATATTGGAGGTTTGTCAACTCTATCCAAATGAGATACCAATAAATTTTATATCAAATGAATATATGAAGTGTAGTTATTATGTTGCCCACAAATGGAAAAAGGAACGATATAGAAATATGGATATTAATATACTATTTCACTAAGACATTTTTACCTTTAATGTGACTCACAATAACATGACCTGAGGAACATTATGTGAAGGGGTCATGTGATCCACGTCATCTATTCATGATCCCACAAAGCACCCCTTAAAAGTCTTCCTAATCATCCAAATCCCCATCACAAAGCCTAGTTGATCATTTTATTTCTCTAAAATTATCCTTTTTGTTAATGTGACATAAAAGTTGACAATTTCAAAATCCGTTCCTAATATAAATGAAACAAATATTATATTATTCATCAAATAGTAGTTAGATTGATTTTGACACATCGTGGTAATACACTTCATGTGATAAACTAATGATGACATAAAGCCCCTCAGACAATTCTTATTTGATAATGTGAAAGTCTTTGTGAAATGATCTCATAAATGTCATTCAACATATATTATTGGTCATCTAATGTATGGATATAAAACATATGGGTGAACTTCATATACAAAATAATATATAACATGAAAAATAGGGAAGATTTATGTGAAGGGATTTACGTTTTTCACATGTTATAGTCTTATAAGCTTCACATGATTAGTTTACATATCATGATAAGTACATCTGACATGAAATATTGATAAAAAAGTGGCCCTAGAAAATTTGGCATGATCATGTGAAATGTCTGTTGACATGCAACCTAATATTATGAAGACATATAGACATGTTAGAATGATATCATGAAGGATCATTATGAAGCCAACTAAATCATGGGAACAATATCAAATATAAGGATTAAATTACGCAAAATCCATTTTGGTATCCTAGATTAATCATGGGGGTGACCTTTTAGAATCCATAGGAATAATAAAATAATTAATTATGAAGTGCTCATGTAGTTTCTATTTATCACACGACCTAAGGAAAATTTCAATGTTGACATGTGGTTAGATCATGTGAATATCTCAACCACTTATATTAGATATATGAGATTTATTCAGCTTAAAAAGTGCCACATATTCCAAATAGTGATGCCCCTAAAATCCAAACTAAACACACACAAAAAGAGACACACGTAGATGGAGGTGAGAGTCAACTTCATTGAGAAAAGGGTCATTAGATACGAGGATCCATTAACCTAAAAAAATACTTTTTACTAACTCATGGGATTATGTAATATGTATACTCGCATCATGTGACAATTTCATTGATCACATAAAGAGTGTTCACCAAGTCATTAGGATCACGTAATGTGACTTCGTCTTGTCATCTTAATTACATAATTCCTCAGAAGGAAAATTCCAAACAAATATTGGGACATTCTATGAGAATTAGAATAAAGATGGTCGGACCATCATGTGAATAAGGATATGATTTTCATCAATTGAGTGACTTTAGCATTTCACACGATAAGTTCCATGATCATGTGAAAACAACCTAGACATGTCATCTTGGTTCATGTGATGCACCAAGGTCATGTCATCATGATCACATAATTACCTTTAGTCATGTTATCTAGGTTAACATGACATCCATTGGAAATGTGAAAATGTTTTTGGGAATCCCTATTTATTTTCATCTAAGTTCACATATAAAGGACCTAGAAAATTTGAGTTTGATCATGAGAATCATCTTTTTGATTTCATACCTTTCACTTGATGACCCCCTAAATTGTCAACTTTAATCATGTGAAGCATCTATGACTTGTCAGACCATTCACATGAGGTCTCCCTAAGATGTAAACTTTTATTATTTGAATACCCCAATTTATATGAACCATGTTTTACATACACATTGGATATGTCATAAAGGTTCATGGGAACCCCATTGGAATTTCATTCGATTCAATTTAGAGTCCTTAGTGATGACCATGTGACATAGTCCAGAAATTTCTGTCAAACATCGTTAGACATTTCACCCTTTTCTTGAAAGAGTACCTGAATATGTTCCATTGAACTATACAATCCCATGATCACAATCCTTAGGAAGATAAGTCCCCATTTATAGATAAACTTTCCATAATGTACTAAGCTCATGCACTCATGAAATAATGTTTGTATTATGGGATATCAATTCCATCAAAGAATGATTAGTAAAACACTCATGGTCCCCGCTCTATATCCTTCAGATAATTAGGATTGGGTGTCTCTCTTGGTAATGCACATTTGTATAAGACCCTATATTTCCCATTTACTCAATTTAATAAGACCGACCCTAGTGGGTCTACCATTATTCCTTATCGATTATAAAAACAAAAAACTAAATAAATTACTAAGGATATGGTTAATATTATAAGAAGGATAAATTGGATACCATACTAAGGCCCATGCCCAAAGTTGAATATTTTATTACGGTTATTTCATGTCAAATGTGTAATCCCTGCATCTATTTTATGTGAACCCAATATCATTCAATATATTGTTTATCACACTAAGAATGACTCATGTATAGTTATGCATTTTCATCAATCTTATCACTGGAGTCAATAAAGTTCCCTATGAAGGGTAACAATTTTAGGTTATCCACATTCAAAAAAATTATAATTGCCTCCTTACATCGAAATCCACCATATTGTAGGTCACTATTGAATTTCCATATTGATAAGATATGTGGTAGTGCAATTCATGAGTTAAAAATTATCTATTCACATCCATCAGTGGAGTGAGGAAAAAACTAAACAATGAAGAATTTGATTCTTTTTGCAAACATGATACATCTAATGAATTCCTTAGGTTCTATATCAATCATGAAGCACCAATTACCATATTGTATGGTAGAAAATTTCAGTATATGTAGTCGTATGGATTCAAAGAGAAAGAAGTCCCTCATGGTTAAGTAATAATCGGAACAAGATAGAGAACTAATAAAATATCAATATGGCATAATTAATAGAATAAAATTTTTCATACACATGGATTTAACAGAAGATTTTTTTATTATAATAACAAATCTCAGATTCGGATTTGGCATAGATTCATTAACATGTCATAAATATATAAGAGAGTACCAGGGTAGGAAATAATTTCTACTAAAAGGGTTTGATGAGCATGACCTTCGATCCCCTCATCCAATCTGTGTTCCCATGTTTTATTGGGTTTGAAATCCCATTTGGTTTATGCCTTTAGAAAGATTCTATGTTCCATGTTATGGATGCAGGAACCATTAAGATTTTCCACCATTCAAAAAAACAAAAATAAAAACCCAAATATGAAATATAATAACAATTAAATTTAATATGTTTTATCAAGAATCTAATTAAAATTATGTGCACATTTCATTCATGAAAAAAATGTTAAACCAATTACAGGAGTGAAAAATTATGTTGCTCGTGCATGTCTAATTTAGCATGTTTCATCCAAGCGACGTTGTACTGATTAGTGACGTTTTTTGATGTTTTCATTATGAATAAAGAAAATAATTTTATATTGAACATGTATTTTCATACATGGATATTATATAATTTTATATTAATAATCAATACATCACAAAAACACATGCTTATGTACCAAAATAGATTAGTGTTTTCGGATACTAGCTACACAATATCTTTATTTGGTAAATGATCTTAAAAATATCCAATAAAGATCTTCCCATTTTTTAATAATCACGAATATTACATATATAAGACATTTATTAACTAACTAGGGAAGGAAAACATAAGAAAGAGTGAGTTAAAATGATTAGTAAGGGTAATAAAGGAAGATATCAATGATCACATAATATTGTCATGAGCATAAGGGTTTCAGAAAATGAGAATAAAAAACGAAAAATATACCCTATATATAAAGTTCAAAATATTGAGTGATTAATAAATATTTTTTGTTCAAAAAGAATTAATTATAATGAAATCAATTAACAAGATCCATGAGAGCATTACATTGGCGTATGAAATATAATTTTTGGCACATAGATAAGCATGGAAAATTATTTCCATAGTCGTCAAGTCTCATTTCCATGGATATAATAGTGGAATATGATCACTCCCCAAACCATCATTGTTGTGAATTTTTACTCCCAAGACCATTATTGTTGAAAAATTCCCTTAATAAACCATGTTCACTCCCCAATTTAGTCCTATCTAACTCAGGGGATATAAATCATCACCTAATGAATTAAGGGGAGATATAGGTCCCACCCATCACATAATGAAAATGTAAGGTATGTGTTCCACAATAAGATATAACATTCATCAAAAAATAAAAAATGAAATAAAATATGCTTCATGAAAATATCATTATATCATTTCTTATGGAAGTGAGATAAGAGTCATAATCAATTCACCATTTCATTATAGTATAACCATTGAAAATATAATGGTTTCAATAGAATTTCACCATGGTATAATACATGGAATAGTAATGGGTTTCATAAAAATAATATCATCATAAAAAATTTAGAGAAAGAATAAAAACTGTAGCCTTGGTTCATATCCCTAGAAAAATATAAGTTTTATAAAAGGTTGAAATCTTGTATTGATAATGATTTTGATATATCACTTGGAACATTTTTTTGGGGAATGTAATTTTAAATGAAAAATAATTTTTAAAAAAAATTATAAAATCATTTTTGAAATCATTTTCATTAAAAGTAAACATTGAAACATACAGATGAATCTTAAAAAATAATTGAAAAAAATTATTGAGTGAAATTAATTTTCACTGAAAATTTGTTTTGAAAACTAAAAAATCATTAATCATTTTGGAAATACATTTCATAGAAAATAAACTATAATACTAATAAATTGATATTTAAAAATCATAAAAATACTTACATAAAGAGTATTTAGTTTCCATTTTGATTTTTTTAAAAAAATAAAACATTTTTAAAACCCATTTATTTGAAAATATCATTGATATTCTATAATGGAAAAAATATTAAAAATGATGTTAATGAATGTGGGAAATTCCATTCGTTATTTACATGTCAAATACCGATTCCTTTCACATTTTTAGTAAAATAAAAATGGTAATTATATAGAAAATGATATTATATTTATTTAAATAAATTTATTTAATTTTAAAAACGGTTAAAAATAAATTATTAATCATTATAATAATTTCAAAAACTTTTTTTAATGAGATTTTAGAAAACATGGTTTTTGAAATTAAAGGGTTTTTGATATAAGAGTAATATAATGTCAATTTTGATTAAAAAAATATTTTGGTATCTTGAGTAAATAGAGAGCGGTGAATAAAAGAAAAATATTTATTATAATGTAATAACCATTGGAGAATAAAACTAATCTATTTCTTGAGATATGGATCATCTTATTTTAGCACTAAATACCTTATCAAAAACTATTATGAAAAATTATGACATTGTATCATAAAACTCTTACCACTTTAGTAACATAAAATAATAATAACCATGAAATTATAACATTAAAATAAATATAAAATATATTTATAATAAACAAATTCATGATATTAAAAGTAAAAGGGTATTTTTATAGACCTCATAAAATAATATATTTTCCTAATATGACATATATCGTATAGAGGGAAAACATAGAAAAAAAGTACATACATTATTCTTATCATTTAATCCATATACCCCTTGAAAGTGATTTCCGGAAATATATATGTAAATGACCATAATTATTTTGAGAATAAATATAAAATAGATTAATTTATAGTATATACACAATATATAAATAATATGTGTTTAATATGACATGTTTTCATGAATATAAAGGTGAGATAAAAAATATCTATCCAAATTAGTAATATTTTGAATCATAAACCCAATAAAGAATAACATAAAATGAAACAATAATTACTATTAAAATAAAGGGATTATTATATAAAATTTCAATGGTATAGTAGATTTATAATCATAAAGTACATGTTTGGGGAATTTTAATTTGTCTTCCAAAAATAAAATTGAGTCTGTACATTTGTTACCTTAATTCCCGATTTCCTTTATACACGTTCAAAAATACTTTATATTAAATATAATTTTATTAAAAATTATTTACCAAAATAAATCATACCAAAAATAAAATATTTTATTTACTTATGATCTTTTATTTCCAATTTATTAATATTTCCATATTAATGTCATATTTTGGGTAGTAATTGATTTAATTTTTGGTTATGTTTAGATTTATTATTTTTTTCCTCCAAAATTGATCATGGTTCCATCATATCCAAATTTTTTAACAAGATATAAATATAAGATATATTTATTAAAATACTATTTATTGTATTCCATTATTATTACTGATAGAAATTGAAATAAACCTTTTATAGAGATTGTAGGTTGTACTTGAACATGAATGATATTTCCATTTTCTTGATGGAATGAAGAAAAATAATGGTAAAAAATATATTACCAATAAATAATATCTTTTATTTCATATATATATATATTATTTTCATTAAAATCAGAGATATTACCTTCTATGTAAAGTGTTAATGAATCAGATCACTTCACAGTGTGGTAGTTCTTTGTATACACGAGTGACATTATTGTATATCCAATGAATATATAGTAAGATGTTATATGTCATAAAATAATTATATTTTGACAATAATTTCAAAACTATAATCTATAATCATTTAAAAAATAATTATATATTTCTGTGAGAGGTGGTAATTGAAAAATGAAGGACATTGGTTCATGAGGCAGTAGTCTATCATATAAAATAGCGATGATTTGGTAAGCCATTTTATGGAAGAGGAGATGGTTTTAGGTAATTAACATGAAATTAAAAAATTGGTTTATAAGGTATAAGATTATTTTATTACATCTATATGGTCTAATCTTATTTAAACGAGGTGGAGTATAATATAAAATAAAAAACATGATTAGGGACGTTAACACTTCTTCAGACAACATCTTTTAGTTTTCATCACAAGGCTACATAGGTTTTATTTCTAACTAAAATATGGAAAATATGATGAGAGTATAGAATTTGGGATGTGATTTGAGTAGGTATTTTCTGAAAAATGATATAAGTGGTGAAAAGGAGAGGAGAGGGGTGGCGTTTTTAAAGTGATTTGAGAGGCACACATGTAATTATTGAAAATAAAAAATGTGAACCAATGTTTTTAACATGAAGAAGGTAACAAATAGATTATTCACGACCCATATAAATTTTAAAAATTAAATAGGTCCATTAAATAGATATTATACAAGATTTTATTTAATTTTAACCATTATCATTATATTTTAACCCTTAGTAAACCCATTTTTTCCTTCACTGTAGTAATTAATTTATATAGTTTTTACTTTTCATTATGGTCAAAACTTATGTGGAAATTTTTAGAAAATATAAATTATCATTATTAAAAACAAGTAATCCATTTTCTAAATTCCATTCACATAATTGAAAAAATTAATTTAAAATTTATCTCCAAAATGTGATTAGATAAAATATTTTCAAAGAGAAAATGTTCAATCATTTACAAGGATTTTATATCAATAATCATTATGAAAATAATTACAATAAACTAAATTGAATTAATAGATATTTAATGGAAGAAATTTTATTTTAAAAATAATTTTAAAAATAATTTATCTTTATAGATAATTTTAACAGAAAGGATATTTTCAATTAAAATTCAGTATTTTCAATATTCATAAAAAAATAATATTTTTCATAAAATAGCTAAAAATAAACATTTGTTAATATAGACATTTTTATTCAAAAAATACATTTTTTACATAATTTTTTTAAAAGTGTCAAAAATTAGTTTTTAAAAAATGTAAAAAGGGGCGACAAAACTCTTCTTTAGATAAAAATATGTTTTATGCGTAATATTGGATTTATTCAAACCGATTGTATATAGAATAAATAATATGAATTTTAAATATTTTATTTAATATATTTTATAAATAATTCATTATAACCATTCACCATATGAGGGTTTTTTAATTCACTGAGGTAAAAGAATTCATAAAAATTGTTTATATGAGAATGAATTTCTTTAATTTAAAATAGTTTTTATAAATTTATAATTATTTATTTTTTAAATATTTCATTTTACATAAATTTTTAAACAATATTTGTTCATAATTTAGTTACTTTTATTCATACCCTAAATTCTAATGGTTAGGTGTTAACAATCATATTGAATAATAATATTTTATTGTTTTGGCATGTTACATTTTAACTCAATTTTTTATATAACACATGTTAAACCTGTTTTCATGTGTAACAAAAGCTAAAATCGATGTTTCACTTAAAAAAGGATAAACATGATGTTTTTTGAATTTAAAAATATCAAAAATATTAAATTTATTCAAAAATATATATTTCAAAAAATCATATGAGTTTATATTTTACCACTATTTAAAATTAATTTCACCATTAAGATTCATCACACTGGTACAAAACAATGAGGAAAATTATGCCTTATTACATTTCAGGTTTCTATGTTGCATCCTCAATTAAGTAGATTCACTATAAAACATTGACAAGGTCTAAGGTATTGTTTTTATAAATTTTTCTAGTTGAACCAGAATCTCTATTAGTTGTTCCTAATAATAAATATCATGCTCTAGTTCTATGAGCTATGAGTTTTATACCTGTAATGTATCAAGTATGTAAATCATCAAGACATATTGAAGGAAAAAATCTTGAACTTAAGATATGTTCTATGTATGTTCCAATTAGATTGAAACTGTCCCAATATGATCAATAATATCAATGTGACCAATATACACGGGGATTAGTTTTCATCTATATAGTAAGAAAAATTTCACCTTTTGTTGTAATTTGTTCAATTTACACTGCATATCATACTCAAAATATGAATATGATTTTTTTCATGAAGAAATTATAGATCAGAAGATCCATAATATAATGATTAATCCATTCCTCTTAACTATAGTAATATCAAAATGGTTTTAAATGGTTATCCAATATTTATAAATAACCATATGGTGACGTAATACATTAACAACTAAAACGTCATATAAAGTCCAACATAAACCATTTCCTTAATGGTTAAGCTTATGAACCTTTCAAAATAGTAAAATATAAAACCATTTAAATAATTTCATCAAATATCCAAAATGAACATATCATTAATATCCAAAATAACATGATGTAGCTCTTAATTTTCACTTTAAAAACATGTGAATAACACAATCTAGTCTTCAATTGAAACATATAAATAAATTGAATTACCATAATTTTTTAAAAAACGTCCATATTACATCATTTCTGGAATAAAAAATATATTATTGAATATAATTCATAAATCGAATAATGTTTTAAACTATATCAATGATAACCCAAACTACCATGTCCTGAACTGATTGATCAGTTCCTGGTTAAAAAGTATTATCCAATTTACATTATTCATATCAATCATCTCTTTATCATAATAAATACCATTTTCTATGCATGTTAATGATATTATGGGTTATCTTACATTAATAAAAATATCACCATGCCATTAAATAACTATTCTAGGTCATCTGTACCATTCAACATTTTTTGAAAATCCATATCAAAAAACATATTTTGAAAATTTCTTATATATTACATTGTTCATATAGTATAATTCTTTAATTAAAATACATAAATATATAAATCATCCAACTTACTTCTGAAACGGTCAACTAAGAATTATTATCTTATTCTATAACAGATATTTCATCATATATCATTTATGAATCATGTATTAACATTCCTTAACCTATATTTAATCATTCGTATAACCTTTGACATAATAAATTATGCTAGAACATCCCATATATTTCATATTTCATTTTTAGTGTCCACGTCATTAATAGGACAATAACATTTCAGAACCCATTGATGATAATATTCATGATATTTCCCCTTAAAACATCAATGATAATAGTTCTCATACACTACATATTTGAAATATTCATGAATGTCACTTGAGTGATAATATTCATGATATTTCTTTGTGTCATTATTTTCCTCACCCAAAAAAAATAATTTCATCCCTTTGAGAATGTCACTTGAGTGATTCTTACCACATTTTTGACATATATGAAACCAAATCTTTTTTTCCTCCTTGTTCTCCACTACCGGAACTCTTAGTGAGTAATATCCTTCCATTCATTAAAGATTCTGAGAGTTTTCTAAGGTTCACATTATTAATCATGTCATTTTATAACATATTATGATCAATTAGAATATCATTCACTCTAGTAATCGTCCCATTTGGATTCTCATAAACATATTGTCTATAACATTGTACATTAATCTAGTTCCTTCTGATTCCATAAATATAATAAAACTAGAAATTATAGTGTGAGAAAATAAAATCAAGTTGCAAATCATATAATCATAATAAATCAATTATATTTTGACAAAATCATGGTAAATTTATTTTAATATATGAGACCTTAGGCTTATACAAGGTCATTCATGGTAATCATTTAAATTATTCTTTTTGGTTCATGAAGAGTTTTTGAATTTCTAATGTATATCCCCTGGGAGTGTAAAACTATGTTTGTATAAATGCCCATTTTTATTCACCAGGGGATGATCCATTCCATCTAAATGTTCCCATTTTATATTTATTACCCCTTGGACCTCTATTCCAGATCCACATAAACTTGTAGTATGTAGACATGTATATAAAAACATAGAAACCACTCACCCTATCCTTTAAAAAATTCTTGAAAATTTTCATATAAATTGACACATACATAGACTTATCCTATGATTTATTCATATGAATATTCATATAAATATCCCTAGGTATATCCCTAACCATTTCTTATCCTAGTTTCCAATGGATAACTAAAACTATCCTCTAATACGAATTAATTTTAATCAGCCATTTCTTAAATGAATATTACATATTTTTATATTAATATTTAATACATTAGAAAAACAAACACCCGAGGACTACTATAGTTCATTGTATTTGTAGAATAGGTGCACAATCATAAAATTTGGTGAATTATCTTCAACATATTTTATAAATATCTTAAACTTTAGTAATATTAATAAACATACCCTATGAAAAACTTTTATTCATAACATGGGGAATAGGAACATAATAAAGGGTGAGCTCTTTGATCAGTAAGGGTTTGAAAATTAGATATAAATTATCACAAAATAATGACATGATCATATGGGTTTGAGAATATTAAAATAAAATATGAAAACTATAACATTTATATTAAATATCAAAAATTTTGATTCACTTCACAAATATAGAAATATCATAAGGCATGAATCATAATGAAATGCTACCAAATGATCCATAAGTGCATAAAATAGGAGTAAGAAATATAATTATGTAATTAAAATAATCATATAAAATAATTTTCATATTATTCAAGGATCAAAATGAAGGATACTATAATTTAATGGCTCCATTCCCTAAACCATCATAGTGGTCAAGGTATACTCCCATTACCACCATAGTGAACATGGTACCTTGTTAGACAAAGTTTACACAACATTCATGACCTTTTTATCTAATGAGATATGAATATTTACCTAATTAATTGTAGTTTGATATAGGTACCACCCTTTACATAATGAAAATCATTCATATGTGGGACAAAAGATAAGAAAAAAGTCATTGTTTCATAATCTATGAAATAAAATGAGTTTCATAATAATTTCATCATATCATAACATTTGGAAAAGATATACTTTTCTTAATAATTTTATCATTTAATCATAACAAAACCAATAAAAATAATTTTGATTCATTAAAATTTTAACATGGTTTTATTGGTGGAATAGAAATGGGTTTTATAAATAGCTTTTCATCATAAACAATTTATATAATGACCAAAAATGATATCCTAGATTCATATCTCAGTAAATAAAAATTTACATAAGAATATTTAATCCATTATAATGACTTAATTTTAAATATAACTTGGAACATTTCATAAGAAATATAACTTTTATTTGAAAATAAATTCCAAAATATTAAAAATCAAAAAAAAATTTAGAAATCATTTTTTGAAAATAAACAATAAAACATAATAGGGAAGACTTAAATAAATTTAAAACATTTATTATGAAAAATAAATTTTCCTTGAAAATTAATTTTAAAACTAAAAATTACTAAATAAATTTGGAATTTTGTTTCATTAAATATAACCATTTAAACTTATAAGAACTTTTTGACAAATAATTGAAAACAATTTTAAAATGTAAATATTTTTTCCACATTGGAAAAAGTTTTCAAAACATGCATCATTTTTAAAAAAATTTTAATAAAAAACAACCATGAAGACAAATAAAATAATCATTAATTAAAATAATTTTCATGATTTTTGGAAATTTAGTTCATTCCATACACATTTTAAAAATTGTTTTTGTAATGTTTTTGATAAATGAGATATGATCAATGTTTAGAAAAGGGAATGATGATTAATTTTAAAAAAATGTAAAAAGAAAAATATGGGTAAACTTTTATTTAATAAATTATTTCAATTATATAAAATAAAATTGTTTTTTGTAAATCATTATTTTTTAATTAAATGTGTTTTCAATTTAAGATAGAAATATCGATTTTTTTCTTTAAAACATTATTTTGGTCAATCGGGTAAATATAATAGAAAATAACGGGAATACATGTATTCTAATGACATAACATGAGTATAAAAATATTCATGAATTTCCTGTTAGGTGGATCATAAAATTTCATTTTCAAAAACATAATCATAAACAACCCAAATAATGAATGATATTGTGTCATAAAACTCTAACCACTTTGGTAACAATGAATCATATGCCCCATGAAATAATAAAATAAAATTATAGATAAATTATCTTGGTAATTATTAAATTATAGACATTACATTTCAATGGAGATTTATATACTCCTCATAAATTAATATTGGTGGATAACATGACATGTGTATCAAATAAGGCAAATTGAGACAAAATTAACATAGTAACATTGTATGTTTTGAACAATGAACCCCAAGAAATAGGTATAACAATGTAGATAGTAATGCCACCATTATTTTTAAATTAATAAAACTAAAATAAATTCATTTACATTATATAGAAAACATATACCAAACAAGTGGTGATTATGACATATATATAAGAGATAAAAAAGTGAGATGAAAATTCTCTTACCTATTTACTAATAAATTGAATATAAGTAAAAATAAATATTAAATTCCAATTAAGCATTTAATTTCATAAAAATAAATAGAGTTGTGATATAACCAATAAATATGGAATTATATTAGATCACAAAAGGAACATGTGTTGAATTGGAATATATCTCCATGAAATTAAAGGGAGACTCGAAATCCCTTACCATAAGTATCCAATTTCATCATGTAGGTTGAAACCTCTAGAGTAATTAATATAATTTTTTTATAAATATATTATATATCCCAAATAATAAGTATCTTACTGTGTATTATTTACTTATAACCGTTAATTACCATTTCTTAACAATTCTATTTTAATATTATGTTTCAAGTAATATCTACATTGTTTATCATGTATGTTTTGATTTGTTATTTATTTTTTATAATTAATTTGATCATGATTACATCATATAAATAATATTAAACATGTTATATATATCATATATATTAATTATATATATGTATTTAAATTTATAGTATTCCATTAATTTTAGAGATAGAAAATGTAATACACCGTTTAGGGAGACGATAGGTCGTACATATGCGTGAACACTGTTTCCATTTTCTCAATTTATAGAATGAAATAAAGGTAAAAAATAGATTTCTGGTAAATAATAAATTTTATGTCATATATATGAAAATTTTTCATTAAAATCATATTTAATACCTTCTATTTAAATCACAGATGAATTAATTTGCATCCCAAGGAGGTATTCTGCCTTACACACGAGTGACGTTATAATATTCCCATAGATTGGAAGGTAAGGAATTATGTGTGTTATATTATTTATATAATTATAATAATATCATAAATATCATATATGTAAAAATTTGTTAAGTTATTAAATCTTGTTGTGAGAGGTGGTAATGTAAAAAACAAATGATATTGGTTCCTAAGCTGGTAGTTTTCTATACACACAAATGATATGCTAGTAGAAAATTTAATGGAAGAGGAGATGGTTGTAGGTAATTTCCTTAAAATAAAAATAAACACACACAAAAAAAACACAATCATATATATAACCAATGTTGTTATATTATGATTTTTTAATAAGAATTAAATGATGGGGAGGTAGAAATAAAACAAAATGATTGGTTATAGATGTTACCTCTTCTTCAAACAACATCCTTTGGTTTCCACAAAGTGGATTTGTATGATTCATTTTTTTCTCAAAATAAGGATTTTAGGATTATATGAAATAATTTTTGAAGTTATTTCATCCGGTCTGGGATAACCAAAATGGGTTTAAGGTTTAAAGAGGAGATTAGGGTAGGTGTCCTTGTTTAGGTTAGGTGAAGGGCATAATTGTAATTCTTTAAAATAAAAAGGTGTTCCCATGTTTCTCACATGAAAAAAGTGTATAAAAGGATTAATATTGATACATATAATTTATGGGGTATATATATAGACATAAAATATATTTTAGACATGTTTATAGGGGATTAAACAAATACATTTTTAGTTTACCCCCAAGTAAACCCCATTCCCTTAATTATTGTAATTAGTTTTTTTGTTTTTAAAAATTATTATGGTAAATAATTATGTTGATCTTATTAGATATTATAAATTAAAATAATTCAAAATATTGATTCCATTTTCCCAAATTCTATTCACATAACTAAAAACTTTTAATTTAATATTAATCATGCAGATGTGAGGAGAAAGTGGGTTTACATTGATAAAATGTTCAAATATTTACAAGTATATTATGTCAAAATCCAATTATAAAACGACTAAAATTTCATTATTGGATAAATATATATATATAATTAAACTAATTTTAATTTTAAAACTTTTCAAAATCTAATTAAACATTAAATATATTTTAAACAAAGAGGTATTTTTTAATTAAAATTTATTATTTTTAACTATTCTTTAACAAATGAATATTTTCAGAGAAAATCACACAATTATAATTTTTAATTTATTAATAAAAAATAATTTCTTTTCAATCAAATATTATAAGATTTTATGAAATTATTTTAAAAAATAAGTGCACAAATGGGTGAAAAAATTGTTTTTTAGAATAAAATCATTTTAAAGCATAAACATGAATATGTGGAAAATATAGAGAACCATTAAATTATTTATATCATATAATATTATTATTAGAAAACTATTATAAAATGCAATGAATATTAATGTCCTTATACTGCCATTTTGATAGGGGTTCACTTGTATAGTCTGGAAAATTCCTCGGGATAGGTGCAAATTCTTATAGACGAAATCAAATGTGATATTCTGATGGAACATGACTTCCATCATACCCTAGATATAATCAATATCTAATCATAAAATCTATAAATAACCTTAGGGTAGGATCATATTCCTATCGATGAAGATGGTCAAAATATTGTAGCATCATATGGGATCTAGGCACATATCCCTAATACTATTAATGAAATACTGCACTATCAACCTTCATTGGTGATACATGAAAGGCTCATACCCCTTCACCCATTTTATATATTCATTAGTATATTATATTAGTGAATTAATATTGAAAATAGTCTAATACCCATGCTTCAACAAAGGTTGACCATTATATTACAAAAAACCACCCAAATATAGGATTATATAACTCTTGATGATATAAAAGTTCACTACCATAATCCAGTAACTTATCAAGAGACAGATCATATCAATATAGCTACAAATGATCATTAAAATATTTTATCTCCCATCATGAATTACGATAATATCACTATAAATCTATAAATAATAGGTTTGAAAACTCTCCCAATGACCTAAAATGAGTCAAATATTCATGATTTTTTCAATACAAGTGTCCTCAAGGACGAACTAAGTATATCTATAGCACTTGGAGAACCCACTAACTCATTTATAATAGTAATAGGTGGTTTCTACCTCATTAGTCCTCCTCATATTAGTATATTTATTGATTACAAGGAATATAATCCTAACATCTACTATGGATGAACACCCCAAGGTTATATCACACTTAGACAAAGAAATAGGTTCCATTCAAAGGAATACTTATTTTGATAGGATCTCAAAACATTGGGGCTACCTGTATATAGATACCCCAATAAATATCACCAAAAAACTCACCTCGGTCATTCTTTAACCTAGGTAAATGACAAATGTGGTCGTACTAGGTTGAGGAATTTATATTTCATGAATTAGAAGAAAGCATAAGTATGTGGATTGATTTATCCAAATACAACGTTATATCCCTTTTTTCTCCCATCAAAACATCAAACTGTAAGATCCCAGATAAGCCATAGGTTGAGTGTATTTCTTACATAAGGTAGAATATGTGGGAGTCCAAGAAATAATTGAAAATTAGACACCCCCAATATGTTGAAAATAAGGATCACCTATTGATAAAAAATACGATCTGTTGTCATCTAGACATGGCTGCACTCTCTTTGGATAGGGACATAATATTAGAATATCCTAAGAAATGCCTATGGTTTGATTTCCTCTAGTGAAATATATTCCTCTAAATAGTAATTTATAATTACCCATATGATGTTGAATTATGATGATCTTGATGTATATAGAATTTCACATTTCCCTTTCACCATTTTTGAAAATAACCCTACATATGGAAGCCTATAATTTTTTAGTTTTAGGACAGATCATGGGAATGGGAAATGTGTGGGATTGTTTTCCAACACAATGATGAACCGCCACATTATGGATACACACAAAACATGAATAGAGATAGAGGGAAACAAGAATACTTCCATGTGATACCTCTCAATGAAATTAAAGCACACCTCATAGACAAAATCTGATGTCATATATTACCTAATATATTAATAATGAAAGTGACTCTAATCATATGTATACATTACACCAAACTCATTCATGAAGGATATTTCTCCCATTGAGTTATATCATAGTATAAAATTCCATGAAAGTCATCCAATAGAAAACATACATAGTAAATATGATGAAATTTTTATCCCAATCACCACCATCTGGGTCATCACACCACAAGAGGGTCGTGAAGAAATTGTTAGAGGCTCCAGTTCATCCACATTCCATAGGGAAAGGGGAATTTTTATTTATTTCACCACCACCAGGGACTTCATGCACTAATAGGGTACATTGGAAATCAATGGTGATTTCATATCTACCCCAACCCATAGGGATGGGTGAATTTTTATCTCAATATCCATGCCAGGAGTCACCAGATCCCCAAAAGATATGACACAATGTTAATAATGGACATCAAACAAACCCATCACATAAGTGTGGGATCATTTTTATCTATATCATCACCCTAAAATGAATTTGTTTTTTCTTTCCTAGGACTTAAATATTCGAAGCATCCATCCTACTTTACCTCTTACCATAATACCCACCCATTTCATCTGGGTCAAGCTCACCAAGAATGATTGAAAATTCCCTCATGGTAACTATAAATATACCAGGACATGGGGAACTTCTGAAAGTTGAAATAAAACCATGAATGATCCATAAAAAATATATTCCAATATAACCAAGGGATCTGAGAAATGAAATTAATGTGACCCACAATGGAGGATCAAATTGTTAAAATCCACCCTATTACGTAGAGAGTGATGGGGTGTCCATTATCACATAGTAACTATCAATTATTGTTTTCACCATTTATTTGAAAATTCATCTATACCAAGATGATAATATAGAAGGATGAATTTTGGAAATCATACATCAGGAGGTAGAAAATTAAGATTCACAAAATGAGGTTGCACATATGCATAATCGGATAAGGATATATAACTAGGTACATCCAATGGATGAGTTTCCACCACGTCGGTGGAACTCTTCCTTGGATAGAGGGAAATGGGTTTTTAGATACATATTTCCACATTGAATATCCCAAATACCCTACATATAGGAGTAACTATAATAGTATGAGAATGAGATAAAAATGATAGAAAACTCAATGAGGAACTACTCAGGGTAAATTTTTCTAAAGGATTTAGCCTTCAAAAAGAAACGTGTGTCCCTCATTGGATCAATAATGAGAGAGATAATCCTTTGGATGGATATTTATTTGAGTATTAAGTCAGCTCTAGATCAAGAAAAATTGTCTGTATAATTGAGGATGTCTACGATGATCATGACTTTCCTCTATACAATGATAACCTCTCATACATCAAGGTGCTCTTTTGGTGCTGGTATAGATTGATAATTAGAGGGATATAAAAGCATGGACACCCAAACTATATTTTCCTTCTATCAATATATGGGGGGGGGGGTGGTCAAAATAGTGATACAACAAGAACTCATCAGTACCATTGATTCCATAACTAATCGAATTGAAGCTATGGAGGTGATGTGAACCCCAATACAAACCCAAAAATGTCCTAATCCAAATGGGAAGATGAAACTTTTCCCCTAACAAATTTCAGAAATCTTATATTCCCAATTTACAAAGGTATATGAGACCCCGTAAAACATATCATGAAAATTCATTCTCATTGTGGCCTCATTATGGTCCCTAAACACCAGTATGAGTTAGAAAAACTAGGAATTTTTTATACAGACTGTAGTAGGTATATCCTTTATTTGGTACAACATATTTAAATAGTGATCATTTATGGGTTTGGAATATCATCATTGTTAATTATATTTATAGTTATACTTGAAATTAAATAAAATAACGACTTTTAAGCACAAAATCTATAAATAGTTTGAAAAGGAACATTTATTGACATTATCACAAGAAGTAATGGATTGACCTATTTGTTTAATATCCCACTCTCCTAAGAGAAATTGCATCCAAATTATTCAAGGGTTATTTAATATGAGATGAAAACACATTGGATAACAATTAATTATCATGTTGGACTCAACAAATTCATATAAATGAAAAAATTTCTAGAAGATTCCATTCGGCAGTCCAATTCTCAACCCATGACTAGGATGTTGAGAAGAAGGCATGATAAGTGAGAGAATAATTATAGTAACCTAAATCAAGTAATAGTGATCGTAAAAAAACCTTGGAAGAACCCTAATCTCCTATAACCACTTTTTGAGAAGTAGTAGTATAAAAACCAACCTCGATTGGAGGTGATGAGAGATCAGGGTCATCTTAAATTTGAGAAACATATGAGAAAAGATTACATCGTATGAAATGAATATGTTCCTGGTTTTTTCCTCACAAATATTGAAAAAAACCTTCTCAATATACTTGATCCCAACTAATCCATGAGGCCAACCTTATTGGATACATAGACTACTTCTCTCTTCATAGGAGAATCAGTGACCCTATATAGAACTTCCTTTTCTTCAAAGGCATCCAACAAAGAATGGTTGATTCTATATAGGGTATACTAGAAAACATCCTTGTACATGTGACATGTTTTTATATCACCTAACTAGAAGAAGTGGGTGATAATTAAGAAATTATAGCTGGTCATGAATAAAAGATAACATGATGAATCAAAAAATAGTTGAACAAGCTCATGAAACCTTGAGATAACTTCTTATTAAACTAGTAATGATCCCATAGCCTTGGGATAATTCATTGAATATTCCTTATAGATGAATATAAAATCATCAAATATTAGAAAAAACTAGATAAATAGTCATATATAACTCCAATATAGACATTTATTCTTGTATATTTTATTCTTTCAATATTTGGATAATGGGAACCACACCACAAAAAAGAACTATCATGAATTGAATATATATTTTCTTATTATGGTACCATAGTTTAATTAAAAAACCCCTTCTTTGATGATGTTTACCCCCTAAGTATGAGTTCCCCATACCTAACTAGGTAGCCATAGTTTTATGAAGTAGAAGATGAGGGTACATGGGATTTTTTAGCTGGGTTCAACCCCAACATTTTGATCACATTTCTAGAGAAGTAATGTACAAGGATGAGTGATTCATTAAGACCCATAATATAATAAAGAATCCTTGTATCCCTTAAAATGGTAGATCAAACACAATCATTTAAAATTATTCCCTTGAAGAGTTTGATTGACTAATGACCAAGTTCAATGGGGTGGGGAAATATGGGAAACTACATTTGTGACTGAATCCCACACAAATAATTCCCAATAACCTTCTTCATCTATCTCAATAATATATTCTCGTAATTTTGTGATAAGTATAAACCCATCCCATGAAAAAACATATATCTAGAACAAAAATATGAAATCCTAAGACAATTATTAGTTTTCCCATCCGAAAAATCAATTATTTTTTTATTTCAAAATTCAAACGAAATTAGAGAAACACATGACGAGTCCCTAAAGATACAACCATAGTTTGAGATAGAATTTACTTGTTCTATCATCTATGTGGGACACATATTTCTCTATATAGGACCTCCAGTCGAGATATCACTAATTAGAGGTGAGGAAAGAAGATATTCCCATGACTTCAGTTCGAATGTGGTATGGACACTATGAGTATATATTGATGTCATTTAGAATGAATAATTCTCTATATATTTTTATAGACCTAGTTAATAGATTTAATAGATATTACCTCCAATAATTTTTTTAGTATTTTTCAATGATATTATGATATAATTATTTTTTACGGAGGAACATGAGTTTAATTCTAACACTGTTCTAATAGATTTTATAAGGGGGAAAAACATGCTATGTATAGTAAATGTGAGTTATGGATAGAGGAAGTATCATTTTTGGGGAATGTTATTAATAGAAAAAGGATATATATGGACCCTTCTAAAACAAATTCAATTGAGGAGTGACAAAGACCAAGATCTATAATAGAGATCTGTATATTTCATGGATTATCTGGGTACTACCGACATTTTGTGAGGAATTTATCAAAATTTTATAACCCACTAACTAAGTTATCATAGGCAGGGATAATGTATAAATAGATGGCGAAATATGAGGAATTATTTTTGTAGATTAATAAGAGGCTAATAACTGCACATGTGCTCACACTACCAACAGGTGGAGATGATTTTCTGATATAAAATGGTTTTTTTAAAAACATTCTGGGTTGTTTACTCAATGAAAAAAATAAATTGATATATTATTCCTAATGGTATTTAAATAATCAAGAACATAACTACCTTACGTATGATCTAGAGCTGGTAGATGTGATTGTTTATTCAAAAATACGGTGGCACTGCCTCTATGATGTGAAATGCGACATATAGACTAATAATAAGTGCCAAAATTCTATATTCAAACAAAATGATATTGAAATAATTCGGAGGATATGGTTAGAGTTAATCAAGTACTATTATATGTCTATTCACTATAATCTAGGGAAGGGAAATAAGTTTGCTGATCATCTTAGTAAGAAACCCAGTTTATCTATCCATGATTCATATTGAGAAAGACCCTATAATAAAGAAAATATGAAGGATAGATGTATAAATCCAAATAGTAGGGAATATATCCTAACTTTACCAAAATATTTCCTAACTATATATATAATAGAAGATAAAGAAGGAAAAAAGGGATGAGTTGGTACTGAAAAAGTTTGTGAAAATTGTAATGGAATGGATGCGACATGAGTTACACGTCGATGACGATGGTGTGATTTGGTTTGGAACTAGGATTTGCAGGCCTTCGTCGCTTCAAATAAATAATATTATAATAGATAATGCACATAAGTCATATATATCAATCAATCATGGATGTACTAAGATGTATCATGCTATTTGAGTAAACTTTTGGTTGGAAAATGTGAAAAAGGTGATTGAGTATATATCAGTGTGTTTGGTTTGTCAACATGTTAAATCAGAGTAATAGAAGTCCAAAGGGATGATGAAACCATTACCAACACCCACATGGATATGGTAGAATGTCACTATGTAAATTATCATTGTTCTACTAAAACATCCAAAGGAGGCAATGTGATTTGGGTTAGGGTGGAATGAGTCTCTAAGACATACCACTTCATTTCTATTCACGATTATTTCTCACTTGAACATCATTCCATGTTATATGTGAAGGATGTTGTGAGACTGCATGGGTACCACTTTTGATTTTAATTGATTAGGAACCAACCTTCACATCAGAATAATGGAGAGTTCATCAACATGATTTGAGAATGGAATTGATTTTCAGTTTATCCGATAACCCCCAAACAAATGAAAAGTATGAAAGGACAATTTAGATGTTTGGGTACATACTGAGAGCTTGCTAAATGGAATTTAATGGTGGATGGGATCAACATCTCCCATTGGTTGGGTTCTTATACAAAAACATTTTAAACTCGATTATTAAAATGTCTGCATATAAAGTTCTCAATGGGAAGTAATGTAAAACTCTATCCAATTTGAATGATGTTGGAGAAAAATATTTATTTGGACCAGATATTGTGAAAGAGATGAAAAATATGATTCAAGCCATGAAAACACATACCAATGTTTCTCAGAGTTAGGAAAATAGAAATGAAAATGATCCTTGATGGGATTTGGAGTTTCATGTTAGAGATAATGTCATCCTTAAATCATAACAATAAAAGGGAGTCATGTGTCACAGAATGAAATGGATGATTATCAAATGGTATAATGGCCTCATTGTGATACATGATCTCATAAGAGCATAATCCTACCAGATTTCACTTCCACCAATTTGTTTTCTTGTTCATAATGTGTTCCATGTATCTCTCCTGAGGTAGTTCATACAAAACCTTGACACTTCTACTGAATCAAAAGGTGGTAAAACTTTATAATGACATCTCATATGAAGAGAAATTACTGAAGATCATATAACATAGATTTAAAGTCCTACTTAAGAAGAAAACTCTTCTTTCCAATGTGTTGAGGGTGAATCACAAGTATAATGAAGAAACCTAGGAACTCAAGAAAGAAATTAATTAGAATTCCCCTCACCTATATTAATCATGGAATGTAAAATCAAATTTAAATGGAAAATTTTCATAAGTGGGAATAATATAACAACCCATAATTTTATTAACTAAATTTCCCATCTTATCATTACATTGTATAATATATAAAATAAACAACATGTAGAGAACATAATTTAAACTATATTATCATATGTTAATAATTAAATAAGTAATTTTCATTGAAATTAAGGATCCTATACTAATGGAATTGTAACATGTTAATTAAAATAAAAATATGACCATTTGGAATGGTAATATGGCCGATATAATAGTAACCTCACCTATGAATTCATAATACAAAGTTAGATATCTTATGAATTAATATATTATATAATTATATCATGGAATTAGTAAATACATTTCATAAAAATGATAACATAAGTGCAGTTATTTTCGTAAAATGTAAATGTTTATTTAAAATATTATAATTAATAAAATTATTTAAAAGAGTTTTTATTTTCATAATATAAATTTATAAATTAATATTTTTTCCTTATGATTATAAGATAATTTTATTAGACCTTAATTAATTTTTCAAAGTTTCATTAAATAATTTATAATATTAAAACTGTTATTCATCGAACAAATGAAGATTTCAACAAAAAATTAAATTTATCATATATATATATATATATATATATATATTTTAATAAATGGAGTCCTTTTTTGAAATCTACAAATAAAAAATGGCCAGGGTGATTGTTTTTTTTTTGATTTTTCAAAAATAGTTGATATTTGGTGAATAATGGAATAGGATAATTTGTAGTATTTGACATTTTAAGCCAAATACATGAAATGATTAGTCACAAATAATGTGTAGATATAGTGAACAACTATTAGTTAAAACTCACATAGAATTTTTACTATATGTTATCACTAAAAACAAAAAATATGATATTCCTGGGAACAAATAACCAAAAATGAATAAAATAATAAATCACACCCCTCTCCTCTACTATAAATTCAATCCCTCATGACCCCTTCCCTCCATAACTTCAAAACCATGAGTCCTTTCTGAATAATCCCAAATTCCACTCTAAAGCCTCTTCCCCATGTTTTGGTATTTCTCTTCTCACCCAAATTCCTTTTATAAGTTCCTTATAGAGGTTATCGAGGAAAATATATTGATGAGTTAAAAAACTCATTCTTTATCTTTCTCTTTTATTTTATTTCCATTTCATAACAAATACTCACCATCCCTATCCAATGTAAATTGATAACTCTATTGTCAAATATATATATATACTTTAATTTTATTATCTTAATGGATTGCCCATATTCAAAACTCTTCTCCAATACATTTTTTCTAAAATTAAACACATCGTTTATGGGGTGTCAATTCACCGCTATCTTGGACCAGAAGTTTTTATTTTTCAATACCATATTGATGGTTTTCCCTAATACCATTTTTACTATTAAAATAGATTTTTATATTTGTATAAAAACTAATTTAATTTTATATTACCAGTATATAATCATAATATTAAAAATTGAAACTAGGTCATGATGGTGATAAAAAAACATCCAAAATGAGAAAATCATTTTTCATTAACATTTTATCTCATGAATTATCATCATGTGAAAAAAGTAAATGATAAATGTGAAAAATTGAATTTATGGAATTGAATTAATTTCATATAATCTCACTTCTCTTTATTTATTCCAATTTTTGAAGAACATCCAAAATTATAAATAAGAAAACCAAACACAAAATCATGATATAAAAGGTCGAGAAATGAAAAAACTGAAACTCCATAACTCATCCATAAATCCATAAATGAACATAATAAAATTATAATAAATAAAATATAAATTGAGTAGGATTTGAATAGAATTATTTTTTATTTTAATTTTATTTTCCATGAAATTAGGTGCATGTTCATAATAGTTTCAAACATAAGGTACGAAATTCACTCATTACATCCATTTTTTTCTTTTGGGTTACACTTTCTATCTATTTTACCAAATGTAATTGTTAATTATTGTTATTTAATCATTCAATTTTATTTATTTATTACCCATACATATATACCTAGCTCAATTCATATTTATTTTATTTGGAATTTTTTTTATAATGTTCAATTTTCAATTCATCAGAGTAGGAAATCCTAATTAAGGGGAACATTCCAATTTAATAGCCATTTTAAATTACTATTTATAAAATATTTTAAAAAAACCATAATTTATTTAAAATCAAACATTTTACTATGAAAAATAAGTCTTTAATATGATTTCTAAAAAAAATAAAAGGGAATAGTTTAATTTTTTTTAAAAAATACGCCTTAAAAGAAGAAAATTGGATGCTGCTTTTAGGTATTTGTGAAAATTCGACATCAGTGAGGCCACCTTTTCATTAAAACCATTTTTTTATATTATAATTATTTTATTAATATATTAAAAATTTTAATGTTATATTATTATGTTTTTATTGTTATATATATATATATATAAATAAATAAAACAAAATGCTTCAACGTAATTTTTCTTTTATTAATTTACGTGAATTTGATAACCTATAAAATATAAAAAATATGACTGATATGAATGAAACTTTAATAATTTATTTAATTTATAACAAGTAGTCAAAATTTTAATAATTTTATTAAAAAATGTTGATGCAAAAATAATTTATAAGCTTTCCAATCCTCCTACATGAAACGTAAAAATATTTCATGTATGTGGATTTTCTAGACTATAAAATATAAACAATAGGACCGATATGAATGAATTTTTAGACATTGATTAAACATATAACTAGTAGTATAAAATAAAAATAATTTCTTAAAAAATGTTGATGAAAAATAATTAATATGCATTTTCATCCACCTAAATGAAACTAGAAAATGTTTCAAGTATGTGAATTTAATAGCCTATATAATATACACTATAATACCAATATCAATGAAATTTTAAACATTGGTTAAAAATATAATATTTAGTTGAAAATAAAAATAAATTTCAAAATTTTTTTGATGAAAAATAATTTATAAGATTTCTAATTAACCTACTTGAATTTGAAAAATGATTCAAATATGCACCTTTACAAGATTATGTAATATAAACAATATGGCCATTATGAATGAAATTTTAAATATTCATTAAAAATATAATAAGAAGACAAAAATAAAAATAATATATTAAAAAATGTTGATGAAAAATAATTTATAATCTTTCTAATCCACCTACATGAAACATAAATATGTTTCATGTTTGTGAAATTTAAAACATATATAATACATCCAATAAGACCGATATGAATGATATTTTATAAATTGTTTAATCGTAAAATAAGTCTTTTAAATTAAAAATAATTTATTAAAAAATGTTGATGAAAAATAATTTATAAACTTTCTAATCCACCTACTTGAAAATTAAAAATGTATCAATTACGTGACTTTGCTAGCTTATATAATGTAAACAATAAGGCCGATATGAATAAAATTTTAAACATTTATTAAACATATAATAAGTAATCGAATTTTTAATTTTTATTTATATTGCTTTAATAGTTTTTATTTTATAGGCTTTCAACGTCAAGTATGTTGCTTTGGATACTCCTCGATATTCATTATTTTTTCTCTCACTTATAAGTTACTTTTCTTACATTCCTTTCATTATCATTTATTTATTTTATTTATGAAAATCATTATTTTAAAAAACATTTTATATTTTTAAGATATCTTATAAATTTTATTTAAATTTTTTTATTGTATATTTTATAATCTTTTAATGTTATTTACTTGAAATTTAATAATTTTTATTATGTTTCCCATTGTCGACTTTGAAAGCTTTCAAATATAAATAGTGGCTAAAATATAACTGAAAACTGAAATACTGTATAAAAATAAATGAATGGATAATATTAATAACAATATTTTCATTTTTGTAGACATAAATCATATAAATGAACATGTACAATCACTGTTTATATCTATGGTGGGGATATTATGTCCCACATGGTAGTCTATGAATAGGACGTCTTCATCGAGTGAGAAATGGAGTCTGATTACCTAGAGAGGGATGATCCTCAGGCATTGGACTGTAGATTATCATATCCTCTATTTGTGTGTTAGTGGGAGGATCTGTCAACTGTATCATGTATGGGCCTCCAGATCCTTCTCCCACTAGGTTGGTAGAAGGACATTCCATCATCGCAGCAGGGAACCATGCCTATGATGGAGCTATACCCCAAGACTATGATGGATCTCAACCCCAAGGCTGCAATAAATCTAGAACCCAAGGGTGTGATAGACCTATAACCCAAGGCAGCGATGGATATGGACCTCAATATGGAGAGAACTGAGGATTTCCTATCAGGAAAGATGTATCCCATGTCACCTGAGGTATATCCTAAATCAGCTGATCCCGGACCCCTAGAGGGCTGACATCATCCTATGGGATAGGTGAGGCCTTACATGTATCACGACGCTATCTACATCACCGTGGTCATGGATCCTCAGCACCCATATATGCTTCAAGATTTTCCTCTAGGGTAGGAGCCTCCTCTCTCCGGGACAGAAGCTTGAAGATGCTCTTGAAAAGAACATGAAATGATCCCTCACCTTTAGCATAGTAGTATGGACAACATCCCGGCTAAAGACCCACTCTTCATCCTCATCACTCATGTGAACAAGATAATATGTCTGAATTCCCTATAAAGAGATTCAAATTGAATTAGAAATTAGTTCATTAAACAAACTAATGGAAATTTATTTACATATCATCCTCTGCATCTCTCTTCCATGTCGGGTAAGATACAATATAGATTTCAGTCTATACCATGGATCATATGCAGCATGTTCTAAATGAAATAATTGATTCATAGGTACAACCAGAATATTAATCTATTCAGATCAGTTCCAATAGTCGATAAAGTATCAATGTACTCAAAGCCATTACTCATCCTACCTTCCCTGTCAGCTTCATCCCATAAAGCTCCTCTATATATCTCAAATGCAATTGAGTCGACTGAGCATAGAAAAACTGGCACATGACTCTATTAGGCAGTGTCCACTCAATAATATGGAAGTAAATTTGGGAACTATATCCATAGCGTCATCAAACCCAAAAGTGAAGTATGCTAGAAAAAGGTCCATAATACTCCAGTAGGGATACCATGAAATTTGAAATGATGTTTGACTTTCTCAAAAAAAGATCATAACTAAAAATAAAAATTGAATATATTATTTAATTTTTTATACAGTGATAGATTGAATATATATACTTGATCTGGTAAGATAGAGTCTATCATGGGCCGATATATGTTTAAATGGTGACTCAGAACCACGTTGAAGTTGTTTCATTGACACCACTTGTAAAATACATCATCTATAGTGAAAAATAATTAAAAATTAATGTTAATAACTCCTATTAGAATCAGAAAAAAATATAAATTAATGATCATACCATCAACCATGTGGATAATCATGTGGAACCTCCATCTCGATTGGCAGACCAACAAGCTTAGGGCGGAATGTGAGGATGCGATCCCTTTCCAACATCTGAATAAGGATGACACATCCCTTCAGACCTATGTGCTCTTTATATAATAGTCTGCATAATGCTCTATATGTGTATGCCATTCCGCCTAATCCCCATATGTACATCCCAACATAATCAAATTTCTCGAGTATGGGTAGATATATCATGTTCACGTGCATCCCCAAGTGATCAGTACACATTGCCCCACCAATGAGCCATAATATATATGCATGGGCATAACACATGACAGTATGCTCATCAGCATCATTGGGTAAATATAGGATCTGCACCTCCAACCAAGGAATATATATAGATGATCCATCTGTAGACCTATGGTCGAAGAAAATGTCAATGCCTAACTAGCAGAGAGAAAGTTGTGGCCATGAATCACGAGTGAGTCGAATAATGGGTCTCCCCTGGATAGGAAGTCAGAGAAACACTACCACATCCTAGATGGTGATATTCATCTCTCCCTCAGGCAGGTGGAATGTTTTATCTCTAGTTTCCACCTCTCAATGAGGGAAGAAAGTATGTTACGGTCTAAAAATGGGAAATCCGATAAGGTAAGGCCATATAATTCAGCACGACGTAAGTATGGTCTAATGGCATGTGAAGGCTCCCTGTAATGAAAATGGTGTGCACGATGCACCTTGACCAATCGATCTGCACCAACCTCTTACATGACCTTGGAAATATGGGTATGTCTCTAAATGAGTAGTATGGTATCATCCATATGCATATAAACAAATGAAATGATTCTTAAGTGTAAAATGTACAAATAATGTTATGCTCAGAAAAATGTTATGACTCGTAGAATAAAAGCCATTCAATGTTTATTTAAATTATTTAGTGAATTTATATTTACCAAATTAAATATAATTCTCCAATTATTTTAGTTTTGAATGAAATAATGATAACAAAAGGAATGATAATATAAAAAAGATAATGGTAAAAAAACATTTATGATTTTCCTAACATTTGATAATTGTGGAAGTAAAAACATTGATACTTGATTTAAGGTAATATACCATTGAAGAATCCAAGACACTAATGTAAATAATATGTTATTGAAACTTTTTAAGTTGAATTTTTTGTATTCTTATGTATTTTGATCCAAGAAATATGTAGTGAAATAATTTTATTATTGAAGTTATCTTTTTAAGAATACTATAATATATAAGGATTGTATTATAATACCATTTCATACTGGATTTGAGATAATATGTTGAATGGAACCAATGGACAAGAAATTTGATTTAGTGAAAAATTTAAACACTATTAAATCACATTATTTGGGGAATATGACCCTAAATATCTACCTAATTTTGAGGTTTATGAATTTTGGGATAGGGTTTAGGTTTTATGGTCTATGGTTTATAATTTTTATTTTATCATTTTCGAACGATGTTTTTGGGTTAACTGTTATGATTTCGAGTTTTGGGGTTTATAAAACTAGGAAAAATGAAGAGATAACAACATAAAATTTAAAATACAAGAATGTCACAATGAAGACAATACATCATTGTGGCTGAGAGTGTGAACATGATCCAACAATGTTAGGGAATATTTTCTGGTTATGAACTTCTTTCTAATATATGGTGAATCTCAAACATGTGCATTGATCTTGAGTCTAGTGCATCTCATTACACACCCTACTAGCCATCAGTCTCCCCTGAGGATTATACCGATTAATTTCAGGTATCACTATCATTTGGCCTTCAGGTATTGGGATATAATGAAACTCCCAAATAACTGTCCATGGTGCAGTATAACTGTTAGAAATGTTGTCCATCTCGTACAATAAATGAACATATGCATCCCATGATATGTTCACTGAGGCACAAACTTTGATGGTGTGTGTGCATGGAAACTATAAGGCCTAAATGTTTCCATAATGACATTACCTTATTTCTAGTAATACCACTATTTTTTTCATCGATGCGATTTGTGATGGGGTCTGAATACTCTTGAACATAAAATCGAGTGTCTTCCCATCAAAAAAGGAAGACACGATAAAAATAAACTTCATCAATATTATTTTCAATCTCTTGTTTTATGTGTCTTCTGTATCATATCCCTTGTTGTATTCCGTCTGATGCTAGTTTTTTTTCTATCACCAAAGTACGTCACACACTAATATAATGTATCCAGAACTAGGGTGGTAATAGGTAGCTTGTGTAGACCTTTGATTACACAATTGATTCCCTCTACAATGTTTTTCATCATGTGTCTGTACCTCTTCCCCCATCATATGCAAATGTTAATTTTTTTCGAAACTGCAATATATAATCCTAAACGTCCTAATTATCCTGGTGAATTTGATCAAAATTTTCTTCAAATAATCATTGATCTGACTCATATGCTACACATAATATATTATATTTCCCATAATTTTATCTTATCTTTATGTTCAAATAGTAGAAAAATAACAAATACAATGCATACAAAGTCTCGTTATTTCCGTCTTCATCGGTTCATTATGGAATTTTCTATGCACATTTCTAGCAATGTGTCTAATGTTGAACCCATGATGTGAATTTGGGAATCTCCATGTATTAGGATCTTCATTTATTTTCTCATTAATTTCCTGATGGTAATAATATATAAAATAAACACACTGAAGGTTGGTGAAATGGTTGCAGATACATGCCAGAAACCAACTCCCAGACTCATAGTTTTATTTATCTATAATGGAAAAAGAAAGAATAAGAGGTGAAAGGATTCCATATTTGGTTTCCGCAAAAAAAATATGTCGTTGTATATTCTGAATAGAAATGTTACTTCAATATGAATGGAATATTTGATGAAACAAAATGTAGGGATATATGGGAGGAATTCCCAGAACAACTGATGAAATTGAACATGAGATGGATCAAGTTGGTTATTGCAAGACACATGTTATTTTGTATAAATATGGAAGACCAGTAGGTTATGTTGCCTCATTATGGCTAGAAATTTCAAAAAACCCTGATATGAGTCATCCCAATCACCAAAGACCTTCATAATTTCCTTCGGTTTCGCTATCCATGCCTTATTATTGGAAATCATATAATTTAATGTGTGTTGTATCCTCTCTTGAATAAGGTCTATCTGAACATCTTTACATGTCCTAATCATCTCAACAAAAATAGATAACACAAATTCTGCATCCAATGAGGCATGATCTTATGTTAGGATTGGTTGAACGCAACTATGAGATGCCTCAATCCTCAAGATTCTCCAACCTCCAAATTCCATGTATGGAATCTCCCTGAAGAAAAATCTACAATCATCCCCATACTTCTCATACTATATGACATATTTACTATGAAATCATTTATGAACTATATAGATGTAGTTCCCCTCAATGTGAAATCAATTAATTACGATTTTTAATGAATCATTACATGGAAAATTCCTTCAAACATATAAGGTTTTCCCAACTCACTAAACCTATATGGTTAAACTCTAGGGAACTTAGTTGCCGGTGAGAGAACATTATTTCCCAATTCAGTCACACATGTCATTGCTTCTAACATAAAATACAAGGAGTGGTGTATTATTTATTATATATCTCAGTTTATGTACAAAAAATGCTTTTCTTGAAACCTCCTCCCAAACATCCACTGGTCCCTCCCCATTAACACGGTTGTCACAATATGATACTTCATTATGAAACATCATATCAGAAGATGGATTGGCATGTATATCTAAGATATTGTGTAGGTTCTCCTCTACTATATCATTTGGAATAGGCTCAATTTCATGGGGCAGACTAACTTCAACCACTCTTGTATGTATATATCTTCATACAACTAGACATTATTGTTATACATTAAAAACATCAACATATAACTCCATCATGGTACCATCTTACCACTGAGAAAATAAATTAATTTCTTGGAAACACTGCACATCAACAACCAATGTACAAGGCAGATGCCACAGTTTTTCCTAGAATTGAAAATTTCTATAGCTCGTAGACTTGATCTCTTGATCGAGTCCCAGAATTAAGGTACCAAAAATTCTCTCTTGAAGGTCACTTATTGTTACACAATAAGTTTTACTAACTACTGTTATTGTTTGTGTACTATAAGAAGATCCTTGCTTCACTTCAATGTTATTTTTGTAATTTTATTAAAAATGAAAGAAAAAGAAAGTACAAAGAAGGAGAAGCCAAGATGAGCTCTCCTCCAGAATGGAGTCTACAGGGGTATGAAGTATTGTAAACCGATGGAATCCCATTTAATAAAATCAATCCCCTTGGGTTTAATGCTTCCAGCTGTGTGGAGAAATATTAACAATGTTTGTTGACCATATAATTTATATTACAATGTAATTTTAGGATGAATTTTTATACCCTAAAATATGCTAGAAATGTTTTATTATATAAAATTTTATGAGAATATATTTCACATAATGTATTAGAACCCGAGGTAAAAAGAAGAGGAAACATCAAATTAGTCTATTTATAATTTTGAAAATGAATATTATGAACATATAAATTGAAATAAATAAGAAAAAATGCGTTAAATAACACATGAAATCTTTAAAAAATTCTATTAATTCATTGAAATTTTTCAATAGAATGTGGTTTGTATGAGATGAGTCTCACTTAAGATAAGGTAAAATTCAACTTATTTTTTATCGAAATCTTAATAACATCATCGAACGGTGTGTACTTCACTTTTTAACAATGAGAATCTTTTAAAAATCTAATGACATATCATAGATGTCATTAGAAGGAAATAAGATTTTGAATGTTCAAAAGTAAAGTATAGATCCTTCAATAATGTTATTAAGGTACCAATTACAAATATACTTAATTTTACCTCATGTACGAAGTGAGACTCATCTCATCTAACCCACATTTGATTGAAAAATGTCATTAAATTTATTGTATGTCATAAATAATTCATGTGTTTTTTAATGTGTTTTTTCTTATTCATTTCACATTATATGATCATAAGTATCATTATATAATCATTATATGGATTTATGTTTTAATCCTATGTTTTTATTAATTATTCTATAATAAATAATTTATATTAATAACTATTATTTCTAAACAATATAATCTTTACTATAAAAACATTTTAAAACACTTTCTTCTCCTTTTCATTTTATATAATCGAAATTGTCATTTTATCACGTGATTATCTTAGTATAGTTTTTAACTAATCAATCATTATTTAATCCCCAATTAATCATTATTATCTTAAAATTAATTATTTATTCTTTAATCATTATTCATATTATATTCCTTAAGTTAATTAAAATTAAACAATCATATGTATTCGTTATTAATTCTATGTTATAGTTAATTAATCTATAGTTAATCATTACTATTAATAAGAATTATTTCTAAACTATATATAACTAATGAAACTACATAATACATAACATCTTTAATTACTGATAATTAAGTTCATTTGTTAATGATGTTGTCCTTATTTTATTCTATAACACCATTATTATCATTTTATAATTTATAAATATACTAATTTGATTTTTCTATTCTTATACATTTTAGTTGTTTATAATGAAAATATGAATAATCTTAAGTATACATCCAGAGATTGTCAAACCAGGAGTGCAATAAGGCCCATTGTCGTGAACCAGGATACCCCTGGTCAAGCCTGAAACTCCTTGTTGGAGTTTTCACTCCTAGCTACATCTATTCAAGAGCCATATCCACATGTTGGAATCCATACAGTTTTTTATTTCTTAGATATCCAAATAATTTTTATGCTACTAAAATTTCACAACACTTAATCCTAAGTAAATCCTACGTTAATCTCTATATAATCTATACTTAATCTATACTTAATAATTGTTAATAATAATTATTATTCCAAACTATATCTAACTAATTATATAACATAATAAAAAAATTATTTAGAACTAAAAATACTAATAAAAATTTCAATATTTAAAACTAAAAATAATTCAATTAAATAAATTAAAATAAATAAATTAAATAAAAAAATAACTTTAAATGATCCTTCAAAAAAACCACCTTTTTGGACCACCGACTCCACCGCACCGAAAATGTGTTTTTTAGAGAGAGAAATAATTTATTTAGGAGAGATGAGGTAAAAATCCAGTGATGAGAATGGTGGCACCCTTTTATAGGGAGCTGAGGAAAAGGTGGCATCCGCGGTGCTACCTTTCACCTTACCCAGAGGTGAAGGGAGACATCCCCCAGCCCCCTTTTCCATGTCATAGATATGGGCCAAAGGCATCACAGGGGATAGAAGGCAGCATTGCCTATGCAACCTTTATGGCATATTTTACACAAACAAACAACCTATGGCATTTTAATTTTTTTAGATAAAGTAATGAAAACCCCATGAAAAAATAGCTTAGTTGGTTTCTTGTTTTATTCCAAAAAATATTCCTCTATATAATTTAATGAATTTTTAATGTCTTTTCCTTATACTAAAAATAGTAACTCAATTGTAATGTTTCATAAACACACATTTTATATATCTTCTATTTAGTTAGAAAACATTTATCCTTGTATATTCTTATTTTCCATTATGAATTTCTAAGTATTATTTAAATTGATTCTTTCACTGATTCCAATATGATATGATTTTTTATTATGCCTTATGACATGATTATAATACACATTTCCTTTCAGGGGTTACATTATGTTTATTCCCTATGATTCATTTTTTATATGGAACACATATGTTTGAAAATGTTATGATGGGTGTTCTCAGATATATCTCAAATGCATTGGGTAATGTGTAGTATCATGAGGCATCAAGTTGAGATTGGGAGAAAACCTAATTTCATTATGGGACTTTTCAACCTTGTGATGTATTCATTGAATAGATCCTTGACTGATTTTTTTTTCATGTTATATGTTGTGGACACATTCATATGTTTCCATGATTACATTGTCCCAGGTTATATATGTTATTCTTTTTTAGGCTCACTCTTGTTCCATACCTTTTTATGTCATCATGTTATACCTTCTAACTAATGTGTTATTCATTATTCCTATTTTTATTCCCTTATATGTTTTTTATCTCATCCCTTTGTTTATATTTCCCCAGGTTATGATACTAAGATGTAACTACTCCAAGAACGTTTGGAGCTCATTATTGAGGTTAAATAAATGTTTTCATTATTTTTATTCCATGCATTCTAAATATGAACCCAATATTCAAATGACACTAGTATTTATTATCCTTGGTTTTTATTTTAGGGGTACTTATGTTAAAATTATTTAATAATATATCTAAAGGCTATGGTCTCTAAAGAGAATACCCCATGAATATTTCATATAACACACTCTGAGACTGCACATTGTTATCTAATTTTATCTTGATTTTCATACTGAGCATCACCCCGGTGAGATTAGTAAACCCAGTAAGTCAGTCTATACAGTATGATTAAGGTAAATTATATCCAAATACAAGGAGAAATTTAATTATAACATGTTTTTATACTACACCAAAATACATTTTCATATTGAATATATTATCCCATAGAATATTTTTATAACAAAGAATAATATATTTTATCCCATCACATCTAAATTTGTCCAACATGCACTGGAAAAGTCTTTAGGGTTATTAATCCCTTCTTAAATTTTATACTCTCCATGAAACAAATTCATATATTCTATATCTGATTTGATACCAACCAATTCCTCAAGATTATATATCTCTCTTAGAACCCCATGGACACAGGCCTCCCATGAACTTGGTTCCCCTATAGATAAATTGTAACATGGGATGGTTATTCCAAAGGTACCCCACTAGGATTCAATGGTGAATAACGCAATTCCTCCCAGCTAGCTCCTACTAGAATTTTTGTTCCCAAAAGAGAATCAACCATTAAATCTAAAAGATATTACCATGATTTCATGGGATATGGGATATCTGACTTTAATAATAGTGGAAAAGTACCCTCGATTCTTCAAATCATGTTAAATAAGATACTGTAGGTTCATTATTTAAAACTACCACAACAAAACTATTATTATGGATTAAAATACACTATATATTAAACATTTTTTCATCAAAAACATTGTAAAAGAATGATTATAATATCATATTCCTGTACCCCACCATATCGAGGTATGAATATCCTTTGAATACACAATTACCAAATTTACCCATTCCACTTAGGTATACGTCTGAGTCACATGATATTAAACAGCCTTATAATATCCATGTCACATGACATTAAACTACACATCCATTTCATATCCTACAATGTTATGATAAATGATATATTATTCATCCTATAAGACCTAAAATTCTATAGAGTGGGTTGTCATATCAATAAATTTGTGCCAGTGATGAAATTTTAATCTCCATTCAATAATGAAATATTAAAACTCTCTTTCCATACAAATGAACATGATCTAATTATAGGACCAATTAGTCAACCACGATGAAAACACTCACAAAGGAAAGTTAAAAATTTCATTCTCCTAAAATATGAGATATTTCTATTTAGGGAGTATCATTTTATGAGGACAATGTGTAGCCTAATTCTAGATCTACCAGGATATATAGTGACATCTGGGAATATTATCATGTGCCCAAATGCAGTTTTTCCACTATCAAAACCTTCCCAAGTGCATGATCCACATTGAAAACTGAGAACCTAGGTAGTTTAGAATTCTATAGAAATACCCACACTAGTTAATGAATCTACTAATAAGAGATCCATTCACCACAGAATCGTTATCAAAATTAAGAGATCATGCACCAAAATGATGGTGGTTGACCTCCATTTCATGTAAAACATTCCCCTATCAACTACATATAAGTCATATCAATGTATGGGGACCATGAAATTCTCTAGAACCACATTTGTGTTGATTATTATCCCTATGGGACTTCTGGTAATTCTTATACCACTTGTCACTAATCCCAACCTTGAATTTCAAAAAAGAATCCCCTCCATCTTAGTGTTGAAACTATAGCAGTGATACAACAAGTCTATGATATCCATAGATTAATATGACACATAATAATCCTTTCCACCATGTAGTCAAAATCCATGCAGTGGGATCCTTACAAATATTTTGTAAAATCTAATGAAATTCCCCCTTCCCAAAATATAAGTTTGATCCGTATGGAGTAGAATATGGGAAATAAAATTAAGGAATTATTTAATCCCTTAAAAATTCAAAGTAGAACCGATGGAATCACAGTCATATAAGATGCATATTCCCCTATGATCTAGCCTACCTTATAATATATTAGGTGAGAAGAATCATATACACTCACATCACC
Source organism: Viscum album (assembly GCA_963277665.1). Lineage (NCBI taxonomy): Eukaryota > Viridiplantae > Streptophyta > Magnoliopsida > Santalales > Viscaceae > Viscum > Viscum album. Next base: position 261,429,646 of record OY728120.1, read on the forward strand.
TACATATGAATCATATATTCATTTTGTTTTCTTGTGAATGAGATAGATCTATGTTGTATGATCTCATGTACAAGGATACCTACCAGTAACCCAACACAAGGATAAAAGATTTATCCTACATATAAATTAGATCAACATGTTAATGTTTCATTAAGGATATAATTCATAATTTCACATTACTTCCCACGTCCTAGCAGTATAGACATAAAATAGCTGGATGACGTCATTATCACAATATGTTACACATCATCAAAGAGGTTCCCTCATTAAAAGAATTTAAAAAAAATGATGAAATTTTATAATCAAATTTTATCAAAGTACCAAAACATCCTATCCTTGTTCATAAAAAGTGTAGTGAACTTCATTCATATATCTTCTAATCACGATATATAAATAACAATTTGTTACCTGAGTTCAATAATTACCAAAAATATTCCTTCTCCCTTAAAATTGAACACTCAACCTCAAGGGACACCTTGTTTTCACTGACATTTTTTCCTTCAATCCAAAATATATGCCCCAATATTTTCAACAAGATGTGTCTTTTCCAGGAAATGTGGGCCTTTAGATCCTTGTGTTCTTTGAAAACATATATTTAGACCGCATCACTATAGTTTGCTCCAAGATCATCCACGAAATGAACTTCACATATCACCACTCTCAATTCATGAACCTGATCAAATGATATACCTCACATTATTCCCATTATAAATATGGGATTTTAGTACTCTTGGGCATAGGTGTCTATATTAAGTTAATGTTTAACACTCTTCTGATTGACGGTACACAAGAATCATAACCATAAACCATATGAAATTTGTTAAAATATTTATGATTTTGACCTTTAACCATTAATTATATAAATTGTATGACTATAATCTTGCATTGAAAGAGTCATAGATCATGTTAGTCTAAATACATACAAATGGATTTCTAAAAAAATACCAATTCTATATTTAATAAACTATTTATATCATGTTTTTAGGTAAAAATGAGAGCTTAAAAATAATAGATAAAATTAAATAACATTGGAAATAGATTTTGGCCCAATTAAAATCTATGATATGCTCAACAGACCCATTAGGAGATGAAATTGATACATTAATGATTATTCATATCTCCTCACCTTGATAATTTTTTCACTGTGATGTGAAAAAAATTATGATTATCATTCCCTTCATGAATATTTCCTTTTCCACAAAATAAGTTCATGTATTTAAATTAGAAGATGAATCAAACAATTCGTTCAGTTGATACCTTTCTCATGAAACCCCAATTAATTTCATTATTTCTCTTGGTTATTCAATGTGGTTTATTGGTAAATGTTCTAAATTCTATAAAATTACCCCACTAGGATTTTCTATTGAGTAATGTACCACCTCAAGTATTGCGCATATTTTTGTTTCAGTCCCATAGGAAAGGATCCAATTAATGTAATGAGCTATCTTTTTTACTATGTGTGATACTAGTTTCCAGCATTAATAATGTTCGACATGTACCCACTGGCCTCTATTTAAGTTGACACAATTATTCCAAGACCATGATTTAAAATTCTTATGGATAAACTATTCAAGTGGATTTTACATCATCAACATTTCATCACTATATATTGTACACATTGTTAAAGAAAATAGGTGGTTCTCTTTTGTTGATTCTTTTGGTGTCCCACAATATGTCACCTGAAACAATGTAATATAGGTCCCCATCTTCACATCCCAATATTGAACTGAAACCCATCTTCTAGAACACTCCTACAATCAACACTCTTCTATTATATGATTCACATTATAAGTGTTTAAATATAGATAAATATCTCATGTCCCTTAAAAAGGAGTGTGAATCCCTTTGTTTGACTATGTATGAGCTGGGTCTATAAAAGGGAATTTTTAATATCCTAAGACCCACACTCTCAGATCTGATTCTAAAAATAATATAATTACATTTTGGGATTGGATACTTATTAATTTCACCATATTTTATTCCCATACAAAACATAAAAAATAAAAAGGAACTATTTAATCACATATATATACATGAACATTTTAGTATTATATTTTTATAGAATTATAAAAATTCATAACATCTTTGGTTCAAAAGAAAATTTCTTATAACAATCAATATCATCTTCCTTTATACCCATCTTTCCTTATTCTATGTAATTTATTCAAAAAATACCATGAAGACCATACACATTAATCCATTATAACAGAACAAAAACATTTATCATTACTATTCAAAACATGGGGATGGAAACACAATAGAATGGTGAGCTTATATTCTTAGTATGGGAAATTAGGGGAGATATCATTGATAACATAGACATAATAGACGAATAAGTGTGTAATAACATGATATAATAATCTAAAATCCATACCTTGATTATCAATTATAATAATAATTAATGGAAGTAATCTTGGAAGTTTGTAAGATATTAATCATAATATAACATGGACCATGGGATTATAAAACTTTCATAAATTATTGATTTATAGAATATTGATTAGTATATGTCAACACTTCCACTAAGAAATTCATAACATATCCTTCCTGGGATAACCACATGTGTACGTAAATTGGGATTGTGATAAACATTTATGTACTCTATTTATTTTTTGGATATCCTCTCATATATACTCTTTCGGACATGGGGTAACCTCTCATGTACCGTTTTTTGGGCTTGGGATAACCTCTTATGTACCATAATAGCTCATGTAACATTAATAATTAGTAAATTAATAGGATATAGATATAGTTCCAATAAAATTTATAACAAAAATCTTATATAGATATATGTTACATAATATCATAAAATATTGGTCATATTAGGTAAAATGAAAATAAATGGGTTTCATAAACATGTTATCAAATCATTACTCATAAAAATGAAATCAGTTTCATAAATATTGTCTCCACATATTCATAATGTATTTAGAGGAAGAATAAATATGGTATAATTGGATTATATTCCCAATAAATATTATATATCATTAAAGGATTTCATCTTAAATGTAAAACTATTTTGAAAGGTAACATGGTTCATTTCATGTGGAAAATACCCTTCAATTTTAAATTAATTTATTAAAAAATATATGTAATTAAAAATGAAAACATTTCCCTTATTAAAAATAATTTAGATGTGTAAAGTAATATCCATTGAAAATATTACTCTGTAATACTGGAAAACACTTTCCTTTCATATATGTTAAAAATATTTTGCTTACTAGTTTTTTAGAAACGACACAATGTGCCACATTTATAAAATGACAAGTAGATTCATTTTTAATAGTTTTATAATAATTCAATAATTTTTATAAATGAATTTGAAATAAATTAGGAGTATAGTAAAATCATTAATGAAAACTTTTTTAGAAATCATAAACTTTAAATATAAATATTCTTCAATGGGGACTTAAGGAGAAACTATCATGGATAATTATAGAATTTTGAAATAAACCTCTTCCAACTTGCAAAAAATTGAATCATAAGCCTCATGAAAGAAATAAAATTATAGGGATAATTTGTAGAGACCCGTATCTTGACGTACATGGACATTACATTACTTTTGCGGAATACTTATTACATAACAAAAACACACACTAAAGGATCGTAATAGTTTAGTGTCTTTGGAAACTCGGAACGTAATCTTCTAATCTTGGTGAAAGATCTTCAATATCTCCCATAAAGATCTTCCCTTTTTTACCTAAAACATTTATTTATATCCTGGGGAAAAGAAAACATAAAAGGGTGAGCTCAAATGCTCAGTAAGGGTATACAAAAGAAATAAAAATCATATCATATCTTTTTGAAAATCATAACCTGCAAAAGAGATCATAATATCTTAACATGGAACAAATCATAGAAGTGAAAATGAGATCACCATAATCATAACATGAAACTTGAAACTTTGTGGCATGCACACATAATCATGGAAAATCATTTCTTGTTAGTCATGACTCATTGCCAAGACTATCTTAGTGGACAAAGTCCCTTTCTGAACTGAGTTCACTCCTCGTTTCAGTCCTGTATCACTGAACCGAAATAACCTTCCGTTCCAGCCATGTCTATCTCATGAGATATAAAGTCTTTACCCAATGCATTGGAGGGAGATATAGGTCCCACCCATCTTATAATGAATCCTTTCTTATGTGTGCCACATAATCATAAAACATACATCATCGCATAACACATGTAACAAAAATGGGATTCTTGAAACATCATGACATCACAAATCAATTCATATAAGATAAAGGAATTCATAAACATAATTCCATCACAACATAGTCAAATCAATGTAAAAATACGGATAGAAACAGAACTCTTTATTATCTTAGATGGAAAATAATTTTGATAAAACACTTGAATTGAATTCTTGAGGAAAATATCCTTTCTTCTTCAAAATCAATTTCTTTTCACAAAACATCATACAATTTTAAAAGAAAGAGATTTTATTAAAAATAGTCATGAAATATTTTGGAGGAAGGTTCATGAAAATAAGGCTTTATAAAACCGTAAAAATCCGTTCGTGCCGTATAAGTTAAAAAAAACATTCTTCGTACTTTTGTCGGAAAAGTCAAAAAGTACCTCGTACGAAAAAGCGACAAAAGATTCCTTTCATATTCTTTACTAAAAACTCACCGAAGGGTAAAAATGGATTTAAACAATTGTAGGTGGATGGAAATAATATTACATATTGATGAAACATGGATGTGGATGATAAAATACACCCCAGTAAATACTTACGAATAAACAATCTCGGATAAAAATGAGATTGTGATATTTCCCTTACCTTAGGTCCGACTTGCTTTGTAAGTGTCCGAACCTCCTCTTCTTTGAAGTGCCTCTTTGAGACCTCCTCTTAGGGCACTAAAATTGGTCTTTGAGGAATACCAGAACCTCTAGGATGTTTCTAGGGAAGTGGAGAAGAGATTTTGGCAGGGTTTGGCCGAGCTTGAGTGCTCAAATTGGTGTGAGGAGGAGGGGGATGAGGTGTCCTTTTATAGGGGAGGAGAGGGGCACCTTAGGAATATCTCAAAATATTATTTTATATTAAAGTCAAAATCGGTTTATAATGGTTCCAAAGGGTCTTATTTCGAAGATAAAGTGGGGATGGGTCGAAATCCTATCAACCAATAGGGTTTAGACAAGTTTAGGGTATTATTTTAACCTTATCAATTAGATTTAACTCTAAGTTAAATAATTTAACTTTTACCGTGACTTTTTGTTTTCTTTCACTATATGGTTAATAAACTTACTATAACATGCCAAACGAACCCCAAATTGTATATTATTAATACATATATCCTTATCTAAGTCATTTGGCCGACCCTTAGATTTTTAGGAATAAAATAACAATTAATAATATAATATTTGATTTAAAAACTCTTTTGTGTCAATTTTGACACTATTTGATATATGATTTTTGAAAAAGTAATAACAGAATTATATGTTCGAAAAAAGTTGATTAAATCAACACTAATATATTATAGTAACCTAGAAAATTAGTGGAATTCATAAAAAGTCTTAAATAACATTTATTTTGGTATTTATATTATCAATTATGTCAATATTTCATTAATAAGATAATTACTGCATCATCTTTGTGTCATAAATAAATTATATTATTTGATGTCTAAAAATTAAAAATAAAATACCATAATGTAGGAAATCTTTTTAGCTTTCTAATGAATCTTTACAATCGAATTTATCTTATGTATAACAATATATTAAAAATGATTTACTTATTAAACTTTGATTTTAACTATTTTAACCCTTCTTTAAATAAATTAATAATAAATGTCCTAATCTAATCCAAGTGGGCCTAAATGGTCATATTTTATTCCTAAGTTTATTTTTGGTCGAATTACACTTGTCCAATAGAATTAGGACATGTGTTAGGGTAGTAGTAATATCATATTTACCCTTAGTTACCCTATTTACTATTAACCGCGGTAAAAAAAGTAAAAAGTTACTATTCACCAAAAAATTATTTTCATCTCATTGAACCACATTTTAGTCCTTGATATTAACCGTGTCTCTCGGATTTTTGAAATTCCATTCACAGAAGCGGTAAAATTAAGTTTTATGAAAAATTCAGTTTTTTAACTACCACTTAGTAGTTTCACTATTCATCAAAAATTGATGTTTTTCAGAACAATGCCAAAATTTCATCCTAAGCTATATTTCATATTCCGAATTCAAAAATGAAGTTTATTTTACCAAATTCATAACATAGAAGTTTCATTAATTAATTTTATAATTAAATCCCGCTGTTAAAACAAATAGCGTGTTTTTAAGAAACAATATCTATCAAAAGATTGACACTTGATTATGTCTGGTTTAAATGTGAAATTACAACCAATGACCAACATTGTATTAAATTGTAAAAATATATTCTAAATATACTTTAAAACCACTCAAATTAATGATTTATCACTATTAATTATTTCGATTAAAAAAGTTGTTTTTAATTATAATTTAGTAATTTTCACTATTCATCAGAATATGAAAGTTATCCGAAAAGTACCAACATTTCACCTTAGGCTAAATTCGATACTCCGAATCCAAGAATGAAGTTCATTTTGAAAAATAAGATTTACAGAATTTTAAAAAGTGGTTATTACTATTCATAACGGCTAGTTTTAATAATATTTTAATAGCACATCGTTGTTTAGTGAAACTCGGTATTGCGTATTACACACGCTATCGAGGAAGGTCGCGATTGCGTGTAATGCAAGGCAAGACAAGGATGCGTGTTGTGCAAGCTCCTTTTGGTGTAGTGTACAACACAAGACATTAATAAAATTAAAAAGAATATTTCTTTATAAAATCTTGGGTTGTTACATTCTACCCCCCTTAAAATGAATTTCGCCCTCGAAATTCGTCGGGGTTATAAATGGTTTACTATTCGAAAGTTTCTTTAATAGAAACCCACATCGTAAAAAGGAATATCAAAACCAATCTTTAAAAACAAAAGTATGAAACGTAACGGTTACCCAAATAAACTAATCATTGGGTTTCCACATAGGTGAAAATATGGATATGGAAGAGAAATCTAACCATCATGTTCTGATGGAGAGTGGTAGAGAACATTGCTATGGAAAAGCCAGCAATCACAAATCCATAGATTTGTGATGATATAAGGTACCATCTGATTCATCAGGTATAAGATCACTAGGACAACATTTTTGGTTTTCAAGATCATTTCCCCTAAAGTTGAAAATACTTTATTTTGGTACAATCTCACTGTTGTTCGTGATTTGAACAATTTCCACTTCATCTCTTAAATAAATGAAGTTGAATTTGTTATTCGTGATGTGTTAGCAGATCATGTGATAGAATGACAGGTCATTCCATCTGTCTCAAACAAAAGGTTAGCAAAAATTATATGCATAATTCGATCTATAGTGAGATTAATCATATATGGTTCCTAAAATGGACTTATACTTCATATATCATACTGCTTAATATAATAAAACTAGTTTCTACTAAACAGGGACTTCCTGTAGGCCAGTGGTAGGCGATAAAGGCCAGTCGCACTTTGGTTGTGGGTTCGATTCCCACAGCCTTGTCCGAAGCGATGGGCTGTCGCCCGTCCTGCAGGTTGTCCTTTTTATAAAACTATATTATTATAACATCCCCTCAATAATATCGAAAAAACTTCTATCCTTAAACAATACTAACTTATTTCCAACATAATCCATTCCAATCTTTAGGATTATCCATAATACTGCAGTCGACTCTTATAATATAGTGAAAATGATTACCAGATATTTAACACCATCATCGATCCCCATATATCATAAGATATGTTTTGTTGGTCACATTCCAAACATTCAAAGTCCTTAATCGTGTATTCTCTTGAATACCTTAGTGAAAACATGAATGCAGTTAAAAGTTAACACCTTCCACATACTAAAATCCTAAAAATTCTATATACTCAAACCATGATATCACTTAGTCCTTATATCAATCATGAGCTCATGAATACTATCAAACATTTAATTTTCTCCTTATCCCTTCATTATGCGCATATCATCTACATTCCAAAAATATCTGAATAACCTTTCATGGATACTGGTAACATTAATCATACACTTTCAAAACACAAGGAAAGACAACAGTGTAACAATCCATAGATGTCTCTTTATTCCATAGTAGCATGAGATTACTTATACAAAATTACACATGATAAACATGTAATCATTCCACTACATTCTCAAACCATTGACCGAGCTTCAAAAAATAATTTCATCTCACATATCATTTGTAGTCTCTTCATCATCATCCACATAAATACTACCCATATGACCATACTGATTCTCTTCATGAGTCTTTCCCTTAGGGCATTTGTTTGCATAATGCCCATACATTCCACATTTAAAACACTTAACCATTTTTGATGTCGTAGCAATACCATTATCCTCATCCATGGTGTTAACCGACCCTTTTCCTTTGCACTTACTTGCTTTGTGTCCTTCTTTTCCACACCCAAAGCATCTTCCAGTTACCTTGAAACATTCTCCTTGATGCCTCTTCCCACATGATTTACAAGAGGGAAATTGAACTTTCTTTCCTCTATGGTCATCATGAAACTCCATCTTTCTCTTATTAGCTGAGTCACGAAACTTACCAAATTTTACTTTATTGATCATATTATGAGATTGCTGATTCGGCATAATAATGATTTTTGGACTTCCGAATCCCATTTCATTTGGTTTCTCATGAAGAATATCATTCCATTGTCCATCATATCCTCCATTATCATGAATCATCTTGTTTCCAGCCATTTTCTAAAACCCAAACAGAATAGTGTTAGATGCAAAAATCATAATAAAGGGGGAGTAACTTAAATATCTATCATCTTTGGTTTAATCTAATATCGTTACCATAGTTCTAGGACTATATCCTATACGTATACTTATCCTTAGGGGCATCCCTAGACATGCCTTAGAAATATCTCTAGGGATCTCACTAACGTTTTCCCATCCTAGTTTCCAAAGGTTGACTAAACCTTTCCTCTGATACCAACTGTAGAGACCCGTATCTTGACGTACATGGACATTACATTACTTTTGCGGAATACTTATTACATAACAAAAACACACACTAAAGGATCGTAATAGTTTAGTGTCTTTGGAAACTCGGAACGTAATCTTCTAATCTTGGTGAAAGATCTTCAATATCTCCCATAAAGATCTTCCCTTTTTTACCTAAAACCTTTATTTATATCCTGGGGAAAAGAAAACATAAAAGGGTGAGCTCAAATGCTCAGTAAGGGTATACAAAAGAAATAAAAATCATATCATATCTTTTTGAAAATCATAACCTGCAAAAGAGATCATAATATCTTAACATGGAACAAATCATAGAAGTGAAAATGAGATCACCATAATCATAACATGAAACTTGAAACTTTGTGGCATGCACACATAATCATGGAAAATCATTTCTTGTTAGTCATGACTCATTGCCAAGACTATCTTAGTGGAAAAAGTCCCTTTCTGAACCGAGTTCACTCCTCGTTTCAGTCCTGTATCACTGAACCGAAATAACCTTCCGTTCCAGCCATGTCTATCTCATGAGATATAAAGTCTTTACCCAATGCATTGGAGGGAGATATAGGTCCCACCCATCTTATAATGAATCCTTTCTTATGTGTGCCACATAATCATAAAACATACATCATCGTATAACACATGTAACAAAAAATGGGATTCTTGAAACATCATGACATCATAAATCAATTCATATAAGATAAAGGAATTCATAAACATAATTCCATAACAACATAGTCAAATCAATGTAAAAATATGGATAGAAACAGAACTCTTTATTATCTTAGATGGAAAATAATTTTGATAAAACACTTGAATTGAATTCTTGAGGAAAATATCCTTTCTTCTTCAAAATCAATTTCTTTTCACAAAACATCATACAATTTTAAAAGAAAGAGATTTTATTAAAAATAGTCATGAAATATTTTGGAGGAAGGTTCATGAAAATAAGGCTTTATAAAACCGTAAAAATCCGTTCGTGCCGTATAAGTTAAAAAAAACATTCTTCGTACTTTTGTCGGAAAAGTCAAAAAGTACCTCGTACGAAAAAGCGACAAAAGATTCCTTTCATATTCTTTACTAAAAACTCACCGAAGGGTAAAAATGGATTTAAACAATTGTAGGTGGATGGAAATAATATTACATATTGATGAAACATGGATGTGGATGATAAAATACACCCCATTAAATACTTACGAATAAACAATCTCGGATAAAAATGAGATTGTGATATTTCCCTTACCTTAGGTCCGACTTGCTTTGTAAGTGTCCGAACCTCCTCTTCTTTGAAGTGCCTCTTTGAGACCTCCTCTTAGGGCACTAAAATTGGTCTTTGAGGAATACCAGAACCTCTAGGATGTTTCTAGGGAAGTGGAGAAGAGATTTTGGCAGGGTTTGGCCGAGCTTGAGTGCTCAAATTGGTGTGAGGAGGAGGGGGAGGAGGTGTCCTTTTATAGGGGAGGAGAGAGGCACCTTAGGAATATCTCAAAATATTATTTTATATTAAAGTCAAAATCGGTTTATAATGGTTCCAAAGGGTCTTATTTCGAAGATAAAGTGGGGATGGGTCGAAATCCTATCAACCAATAGGGTTTAGACAAGTTTAGGGTATTATTTTAACCTTATCAATTAGATTTAACTCTAAGTTAAATAATTTAACTTTTACCGTGTCTTTTTGTTTTCTTTCACTATATGGTTAATAAACTTACTATAACATGCCAAACGAACCCCAAATTGTATATTATTAATACATATATCCTTATCTAAGTCATTTGGCCGAACCTTAGATTTTTAGGAATAAAATAACAATTAATAATATAATATTTGATTTAAAAACTCTTTTGTGTCAATTTTGACACTATTTGATATATGATTTTTGTGAAAGTAATAACAGAATTATATGTTCGAAAAAAGTTGATTAAAGCAACACTAATATATTATAGTAACCTAGAAAATTAGTGTAATTCATAAAAAGTCTTAAATAACATTTATTTTGGTATTTATATTATCAATTATGTCAATATTTCATTAATAAGATAATTACTGCATCATCTTTGTGTCATAAATAAATTATATTATTTGATGTCTAAAAATTAAAAATAAAATACCATAATGTAGGAAATCTTTTTATCTTTCTAATGAATATTTACAATCGAATTTATCTTATGTATAACAATATATTAAAAATGATTTACTTATTAAACTTTGATTTTAACTATTTTAACCCTTCTTTAAATAAATTAATAATAAATTTCCTAATCTAATCCAAGTGGGCCTAAATGGTCATATTTTATTCCTAAGTTTATTTTTGGTCGAATTACACTTGTCCAATAGAATTAGTACATGTGTTAGGGTAATAGTAATATCATATTTACCCTTAGTTACCCTATTTACTATTAACCGCGGTAAAAAAAGTAAAAAGTTACTATTCACCAAAAAATTATTTTCATCTCATTAAACCACATTTTAGTCCTTGATATTAACCGTGTCTCTCGGATTTTTGAAATTCTATTCACAGAAGCGGTAAAATTAAGTTTTATGAAAAATTCAGTTTTTTAACTACCACTTAGTAGTTTCACTATTCATCAAAAATTGATGTTTTTCAGAACAATGCCAAAATTCCATCCTAAGCTATATTTCATATTCCGAATTCAAAAATGAAGTTTATTTTACCAAATTCATAACATAGAAGTTGCATTAATTAATTTTATAATTAAATCCCGCTGTTAAAACAAATAGCGTGTTTTTAAGAAACAATATCTATCAAAAGATTGACACTTGATTATGTCTGGTTTAAATGTGAAATTACAACCAATGACCAACATTGTATTAAATTGTAAAAATATATTCTAAATATACTTTAAAACCACTCAAATTAATGATTTATCACTATTAATTATTTCGATTAAAAAAGTTGTTTTTAATTATAATTTAGTAATTTTCACTATTCATCAGAATATGAAAGTTATCCGAAAAGTACCAACATTTCACCTTAGGCTAAATTCGATACTCCGAATCCAAGAATGAAGTTCATTTTGAAAAATAAGATTTACAGAATTTTAAAAAGTGGTTATTACTATTCATAACGGCTAGTTTTAATAATATTTTAATAGCACATCGTTGTTTAGTGAAACTCGGTATTGCGTATTACACACGCTATCGAGGAAGGTCGTGATTGCGTGTAATGCAAGGCAAGACAAGGATGCGTGTTGTGCAAGCTCCTTTTGGTGTAGCGTACAACACAAGACATTAATAAAATTAAAAAGAATATTTCTTTATAAAATCTTGGGTTGTTACATAATTATATCAAAAAATGATAATATTAATAAAATCCATTCATATTAATTATATACCCCAAACAAAAGAATAAAGAAGTGTATTTGTCATGTGTCCCACAAAAATGAATGTGAGATGAAAAATCCTTACCATGAGTCTAGATCATCACATATGTTATTTATATTCCTGAACAATAAACATAAATTAATTATTTACTATATCAAGAACATTTTTCACATTTATTACTCATTTTATATAACTATTTATCTTATTATAAAAATTACATAGTCATATTTGTTCACATAATATGCTTAGTGATATTTTTTACATAAGTCCAAAAAAATTAGGTAGGTGGACTATGGTAAAAAAATATAACTATTTCATCATCTAAAAAAATAATGAAATAATTATAATTTATATACATAAAAAAAATTAAATCCATCCATCACATTTGTTTTTGGAAAATTAATTACATTAAAATTATAGGGACATTAGTCCTTACGTACATGTGAGTAACATTTCCATTTTTCAATTACCATCATGAAAATTGGTAAAAAATATTATATTTATATAAGAGTTACTATGTAATATATAAATCTAAATATATAATATTAATAAAAAAATATAATTATATTAATCATTGATTTTATGTGGTGATGTAAAACGAACAACATCAATTCATAGAGGTGGTATTCCATACATTTGCACAACCAACATTATTATTTTTCTATTTTTAGAAAGGTATGAAGTTAAAAGAAATATTGTCATGAAATAATTATAATTAAGTCATTAATATCATAAATAATTATTAATTACATCATTATAATAATTATTTTGTGATGGTGATGGAAAATTAACTACATCGATTCCAAAGGTGCTATTCTAATTTACACATGAATGATGAATTACATTTCCCTTTGATGGATTTCAGAGATGGATATAAGTTATGAAGTAGAAATTATAACATCTCAAAACATTTAGGTTACTGGTTTTATAATATTTTTTGTGTATAGGCAAGATTTTAAGAAGGTGGAAGAATAAGTAAAAAAAATTCCAGACTAAAAAATATACTTCTTCTTCCATAAACATCCTTTTCTTGTCAGTTTAACACCACTAGGGTTGGGGTTATACTGAAACCAATATCTATATAATGACTGTTTGGATTCTAGGAATGTATTTGTGAAGGTATTTTAAAAAAAATTATTTTATTGTGTGATAAAATGAGAATAAGAGGTTCCCTTTTATAATAGAGGGGAGGGCCACACTTGGAATATCTCAAAATATTACATTAATATAAATTTCTATGCATTTAAAAATGGATAAAAAGTAATTATTTAAAATATATTATGATTATGTATCTAAATACTCTAATACAATAATTTTTTTATATGTTTATACTATTTTAATGTCTGTATCTTTTGATTTTAACCCCTCTTTATCTCTCTTTTAACATACATTCACAATATGTTTATTTACACTTTGAGGGTCATAATAACAACTATAATAAGATAAATAGTCCATAAATTGACTTTGGTGAATATTATATACAATATAACAATAATTACTCAAATTATATAATTTTTAAGAATTTTATATAATTTAATAAAATATTATTTATTATAAAATACCAATAATGTCAATTTTTAGAAATAGTCATTACATTGACTTTTAAAATATCAACATAAGAAATATAATTCAAAATAAAATAAAAACAATATTATGTCCATCATTTAAATTTTGGAATAAAATTAATTATCTCAAATTATAATAATTATAATATTTTTATTAGCATTTATTTTATTTTTTCCATTAACTAAATACTTAGTACATCAGCATTGTTAAATAATTTAATGTAATCATTTAATAACTAAGCATTGAAAATAAATTACCATGATGGAGATACATTTATTTATCATAATAATATTTATATTAAAACATATAATCTAGATTTCCATACTGTAAAAATATTATAGATATTAAAAATTATAGATTGATATATTTTAGTTTTATTAAAATAATATATAGTAACAATCATAATTTAACCAAAATGGACATAAAATTATCTGTAACTATTTTTCAAGATTATGGAAGAAACTAATTCATCATATAAAATTTACTAAACATTTAATGTCATCTCATAATCATTGTGATTATATTTTTATCATTAATTACACGATTTACCCTTTAACGTGGTTAAAAAAATTACTAAGGTAATTATTCATATTGAAATAATATAAAAGTGACATATTTAATAAATTTGGAACTCATGATTCTCTATGTGGAATTTTTTAAAAATTAAAATCAATTATGTTTTATAATTTAATTTAATATTAAATTGAAAAAATACAATGACAAATCGTTTTCCAAATAAATACCACTTTATTATATATAAAAAATTATTCTAAATTAAGATATAAGATTCATTTTATAAACCATAATTGAATTATTTGAAATAATAAGGAACTAATTAAAATTTAAAACTAATATAAGATATAATTTTTCTTTTTCAACACTTTAAATAAAAAATCTATTTAAATAAAAATTACAATTTCCACTATTCATTAATAAATCAATATTTTCAGAAAATTCTCCAAAATTCACTGTTAGGTAATTCTTTACATATAATATCAAATATAAAATTTAAATTATAGAATAATGTTTCTAATATTTATATAAATTATTTAAAATATTCACTCATAAAAAGAAAGAAAACCACTTTTGAGGAAAATGTATTTTGGTTGAAAATACTGAATAATAAAAAATTGTGTGATTATTTAATCAGAATTTACGAATGAATTTATATTTAGAAGGACAATTATATTTATTTAGAAAATTAGTTAACTGTATTCATACCATCAAAAATAACAGCTGGTTTATAATAGTCACATTTAAATAATAATATTTCTTTGTTCGTTTCAGTGTTGTGTTTCACATCATTTACTCTAAGAAACATAGTATTGAATTTTAAAATATTATGTAATTAAATTATTCCCCTAAAAAGTTAATAAATATTTCCCTCATCATTTGAAATAATTCTTAATAACTAGAGGTTTTTCATTCCATAATACGTTTATCGAATTCCCACATCGTAAAAACAGTAAATAAAACATCTACATGAAAAGAGGGAAATAGAAGTATGATGGTCATCTAAAATAACTAATAATACATATCCAAGTAGGAAAAATTTGAGGATAATTAAAACATAGATATAGAATAGAAAATTAATCCCCAAGTACTAATATATATTCATCGATAACATGCATATGACAAAGTTAACCATCACATAACTGTAAATATGTGATGTGTTAAAAGACCAATTATTTTGCAATAAGAAAAGAAAACATATAATGTTATTGTTTCAAGATCTTATTCCTATATTTTAAGAATTAATTTACCTCCTAGAATATGAATATAATGATATATTCTTACTAGAAAATAATAACTTCATCTTCTAATTAATTTTGACAACAATCTCATATTTTTCCCTTAGGATGAGTAATCAAGATGATTTTTTGTTTTCTAGAAGCACTAAAATAAACGTTTAGCAATTACCATAATAAAAAAGGATACAAATATATTACTCATGTATTTATAAATAATTAAAAAACAAAATGGTTATCATAATATTATAGAGTTATTAAATTTATTATTTCATTAAAACAAAGAAAAAAACATTTACTACCAAAATTAAATACTAATACTCATAGTTCAAAATTGATAATTCAAAACACTTATTTAATTTTCAAATTAACCACATTTAGGTTAGTTGGAACCTCAAAATTACCTGATACAAAATATCAAAACATCACATAAACATATGTTCAACATAAATGGACGTTTTAAAAAAATTACAGTAGCTGAAACTTCACTGACTTCAAGTTAGAAACAAAAAATCGTGCCACAACCTCTGGCCACAAACCATGAGGGGACTAGTTTCTAAATCCTTTCACACTGACATACCTAATATATATGATCATAAATAAGTTCACCATAAATAAAACCATGGGAAATCCGACTTCATCTCTCTATAATCTCGTCTTCCATGTCCCCTCATACACCACCCAATAACATAATGAAATCCAAACACGAAAAACCTCCAATTAAAACTACATAATTATATTTCCAAATCTGGGAAACACTATCCTCAATAACAACCATGAACCCCAATCTACATCTTTAGGAAGCACTCTTAATTCCAAGATGAAGTTGAATTATCACCACCATAGAAATTGAAACCAAAATAAGAAAGAAACTAATGCAAAACCCCCTGGAACACCGTTGATGGGTCAACCTCAAATCCCATAACTCCCCTGAACATCATTGAAACAGACCAATATGAGGTATAGAATGAAATATATCAATGTAAGAGTAGAATAAGGACTAAACTCAGGGTTTTATATGGGGTACGACCATAAAAACCAACATGATGAATCCAAAAATGAAGCCTCTAGCCTACTCCCATAAAAATACCAAATCAACTTCAGTACCATCACACCAGACCAAGATGGGTTTATGAATCTTGGGAGAGGCCAATAAGAGTATAAGGGAGATGATTGAGGACATCTCTTTTAGGGAACCTAACAATTAAGGAAAGAGAATGAAATAGTGGATGCTTGGAAGAATGATAAAAATGTACACAACGAAACCAAATTTGAGGCCAATGCCAAGGGTGAGGGGAAAATTTTAATTTGGCATAATAGATAAGGGAAAAACGATAAGAACACCAAGAAGGGAGGAGGGAGGGCCATCAAAAGAGAAGGAGGTGATTCCATAGAACCCGAGAGGTTGTCCCTGATCGTATTCCCACAAATCATGAACAAAAAGGGGAAATCAAAAATTGATGGAGTGAAAAGGAAGACTCCACTGAGTAGGGAGTAGATGAGAAACAAATAATTCAGGGAGAAGATACCCATTGTGAGATAATTATATAAATAACTATCCATAAAATTCCACAAAATATTCCAAATAATGATTAAAAAACACATATTTGAACAATTTGATCACATAGGCTTCCAAGATATGTTTAATATTTTTCTCTAAGTAACACCTAACACTTTTAATGTCTCATTTAAATAATTTAATTTCCATAATAACATAATCTCCAAGATATGATAACTTCTTCTATAAACAACATGCATAAACCTAAATACACTTTAAAATAATTTATTCTTCAAAAACAATTCATTATTTATTCATTGAAGATCATCATATAATATTCTATTTACCTTAATAATATATGGTTCCTAAAATTGTCAAAATTTTATAAAATTACATTAATATTGTATTCAATCAATCACATTAATTCTTATTATTATATAAAAAATAAAATAAATATTCCCAAAAGGAACTAAAATTTTCTCTGTCATATAGTTTAAATAAGTAAAATCATGGTTATACTAACTAGGAAATCATGTAGGCCAATGGTAGGTGATATAACCTTATTGTCAATTATTTATGGGTTCAAGCCTCACAGCCATTTTAGATGTAATGGGTTGTTTCCAAGTATAAGGATTCTACTTTTTATTGAAAATATAATAATATAATACCTATAACATTCTTATAATTTTTTTTAAAAAATAATAAAAATTAATTATATTAAATTTGATATAAATTGAATGTTTTATCCTTGAATGTTATCTCATAACTTTTATTTTTTATCCAAAAAAATGTAAAACCCATATTAACACAAAATAAATTAAAATATAATCCTTAATGGTTATCCACACATTTAAAATTATATCTATAAAAAATAAAAGATAATCCTTTATCAAATAACATTTTAAAATGTTAATCTTAATGGTTATATATATCTCAATAATAAATTCCTCCAATAATATCAGTATTCACCTAAAAATTTCATAACATAAAAACTGAAAAGGGTTTTCAAAGACTAAGAAAATATAATAGACCAACAAATTAGAAACATATATGGTATCCACAACTCTTAATATAACATCAGACGATATAATCTTAATATCCGATGTTATATAAACCCTATTTGTATACCAACTAAAATATCATATGTCTCCAACTCTTGAATATGGTATTAAAATCCAAAAATTTACATTTATTGAATTCACACAGATAAATTTAACCCGATTTTTTTTCATCCATCACATAAAAAATTAAATATTGGGTAACATACATAACCATGGTCAATTTTGGATTTGCGTTTTATAGATTTAGGAATAACCCTTACAAACATGGGTTCATAAAAAACCTGTTCATTTCTATCAATATCATATCCCAATATATGTATCTTTTCATATTCCATGCAATGTGTTAAAAAAATCCAATAAAATTAATGACATATGAAACCTTTTTAATTTTTTTTTTCAAAATTATTATTAACATTTGGAAGGTAAACTCGAGAAAATTGTTATCTAAAATGCCATGTAATGGAAAAAAAGGAGATATCAATGATCACATAGGTATAAAATATGCATAAGGGTATAAAAACACGATCTTTATATTTGAAAACCATACTCTTCAGGTCAAATATCATTATATTACATCATGTTGTTAATATTATTTGTTCATAGGGCATGGATAATTGTAGAAAATGAACCATGAGATCATAAATGTTTTATAATTCACAGATTTGAGGCACACACATAACCATAGAAATTCTTATTTCAAGTGTATCCAGTAAGACATTCATAACATAATAGGCTAGTGATAAATACTCATGTACCCACATCAATATTGTGATAAACTCTTGTGTACCCTTTTTAGGGATTGTGATAACCTCATGTGTACCCTCTTTCCAGAATTGGACAAACTCTAATGTACCTTCTTTCAGTATTGGGATAACCTCCAATGTACCCTTTAACCTCATATAATAATAATCATTACCTAATTAATTTTAGTGATATATATATATTTATTTAGGAAGATATTCATCGGGGTGCACCAGCACACATTCGATCAATGGTGACAGATGCATTATACCCTGAATAATGGTATTCCAAAGGTGGAAGACATTCATAACTTATTTGGAAATGTATTCTCCTTGATTGAAACAAGATTATAGGATTTTAGCCTCTTCTTCAATTGATTTATCCTTGAAATTAGTTACTTAGTCAATGTATCCCTTACATATTATGATTTTTCTCTTGAAACTCTTCCAGGGGACATATCTTTGTAGACGCCAGTTAATTACACTACTTCTGTCAGGATATTCCAAAGGGTCATGTCAAGGTAGCAACCTTCGATCAGGAGAGTAGTTATGATGGGATTCGATAGAATGTCTGGATTCTATAACATTTCTACACTTTAATTATCCCTTTTTATATGGATTATAGAAGTGGTGAAAGCCCAAGGCATCCCATGTTAATTGGAGGGTATCCTATTACAGAGGCATGTCTCTGAGGCTTTCCTCTGCATCCCATGTTTAACACGGGGTATGGTGTGAGTTAAAGACCTAATGAAGATGGATCATACTGACCAGAAAAAAACTTCAAGTTGATTATATTGGTACATCCCTAAGAGGGATAAAAATGAAGGTTTTCTAGATGGATGGGTCAAAACCCTCGATGAGGACAGGCTCTGGATGACGTGTCCTAGAAAGGGAAGATTTCACCCCATGAAAGTTGATCTGGATATCACAAAGGATATATCAATGAGGATGGCCCCAAAAAGGGGAACACCTAGGTTTACCATTGGCTCAAATTAAACCACAGGGAGGCTTCCTTTTATCCCTTTATAGAAGATAGGGATCAAAACCCATGTAGTTTGAATTGGTGGTTTGGGTATGAAATATGGATAGTTTCCCTTTACAATAGGGGAAATCTTTGCTGGATGCATATGATTTGTTTGGATTATGCATGGTTATCTCCTCGGGTTAATGGTGTGATCCCACCAAGATGTGTAGGACTATATTAGAATCAATATGAATGATGGATGACTAGGTGAAGTGGTTGGGATGAATGGGTCAATGTTGACATGAACGTGACAGAGTTGGGCTTGAACCTTAGGGAGCCTTCATACGAATCCTGGTGGCTAGGAATGAAAGTCCTTGTAATTCGGTGGGGTGATGGGACACCTAAGGAGGAGGCCTATGTGAATGGAGTGCATATTAAGGACCCGAAGGAACTGAAACCTCTATATTGGGGCATGATCTTCCCAAAACACAATGGCTACAAGGAGAGATCAGGATGGAAAATGGGTGATGGGATTGAACCTTGGGGAGAATTCCTACATATCCCAGTTTCTAAGAATAAAATCCCATGTAGTTCAACACGGGGGGTCTAAAATCATGGCATACCCAAAGGAAAACATCTTCATGATGAGCCAACGAAATAAGCGTGGTTAACTTCCCTTCACATGAGGGACACTTTTGGTTGGGGGATTATAGTGGAGTGCGGGGATTATACATGGTTAGATGCCCATGAGGATTAGAAAAACTGAAATGATGGATCCAAGAGACATGTCCACAAAGGGGAAATTTCACATCATGAGGGAATACCTCTATAAGGGTTCACTATAGTTTACCGTTGGTTGGGATTGAACCTCAAAAATGAAACCTACATACCTAAAAGTGATAAAAACCCATACAGTTCAAATGTTTTTGTTTATAATCATGTAGGATGAGAGTGATTCAACATAAAATAGTTAGGAAAAATGGATTGTGTCGAGTGAGTGGCCTGAACCTCTGAGAAAATTTCCATGTACCCTTTTTAGAATATAGGGATCATAGTTCATGTACTTTGGTACAGGAAGTTTAACAACTTGTCGGACAAAGTGGGGATGGATCTTATGCATGCCTAGTGGCCCAAAATCATGTTGGGGATTACAAGTTTCTTTCAGCCAAGAGATGAGGTCATATTAGATGTTTACTCTAAGTCCACATGTGTCATTCGTTGTGTGAGTATCAAGAGGTAACATAAGACATGATGATCCTGTCTCAAAAGTAGTGTCCATGATGGATGGTGTGGGTATTACACATAGATAGTGGCCCAAGGATATAGATAATGGGAATTAATTTATAATGGAATTTTAAGAACACGTTTCAGGGTTTACATAGTTACTACTTGAAGTGAACATGTAGGAAAAGTGCAAAGGGAAAGAGAAGGTGTAATGAAGAGGCGGGAAGTGAAAGGCTCCCAATCTAATCCCCTCTCTAATGCTCTCAGGCCTACCATGCATGTGGAAACATACAGTTTAACATCATTTGTTGAGAATGTGGGGATTGGTAGTTTAACGTCATATATCTCAGATAATAAGAAATCAATTCTCATCCCTTAGAGTAACATAACTCTTACTAACCCACAATTGGAGAAGGGAAGGTATAAGAAATGCTCGAAATTAGTGAGGAGGATGAGTTTTCAATGGTTCCCGGGGCTTATTCATAGAAGCTTCATGTTATGTCATCCTCATGTTAGGACACGAGGACATCTCGACATGATGTTTGGTCAAGGTAAATGGTTTGAGGATTTTTCCTTATGAGTAGTCCCATAGAGGTTTTTTGATGTTCATCTTAGGATAATGCATCTTATGATTGATGCATAAGGAATACTATTCGTGAATGATAGGGTATTATATAGTTTAAATTCATGTGGTGAGGAAAATTTGAATATTATTCTTGATGCATTAGGTATATCCTATTCAGAACAAGAGGCATTCTATGTTTTTCATATAATGTGTAATTTAGTTTAAAGTCATTTATTGGGGAATGGAATGTGATGGGACTAAAAAAAGAGTGACCCTTTTCAGTTCAACCTATCATAGAAGACTGGTGATGGGTTTTGAGGATTTGGTTGAAGAATTTCTCAACTCAATGCACTTAGGGAATCTAATATGAGGATCTCATCTTACAACCTGGAAAATGGACCGAGAGAAAAATTTCAACTGAAGGTGGTTTTAGGAGTTTAGAATAGTATCTGAAATCATGGTTTTCTTGGGGTGGATGTTTGGATTGTATAGGTGTGCATCAAGAAATGGATTTGAACCAGCCTGAAAAGATTGTGGTGAAACTCATTATTTTTCATAGAGGTCTGTAATAGCAGTGAAGGGATTAGGTCATAGGGCCCGTAGCACATCACAATAGTGATCCCAACTAGGGGTTAGAGGGTGCAATCCCCATGGTGTCAGCTGGTGGGCGTGAAGTTAAGAGCATCATGAAGGATAGAGATTCACGAAGGAAGGGTGATTCATGAAGGAAGGAATCTTCATGAAGGAAATACTTCGATGGGGTAGTTCTTTGCCTTAGTGTTGAGATGTTATGTGAGTATGATATACTCTATAATACCAAATGCAGGATCGAAATAATATAGATAATCAATAATGTATCTAATGATACTCAATATACAAGAGGGGGGTGAATTGTATACTTTAAAAAGTTCCTTTGGATCTTTTAAACATGATTATGTTTAACAAGGTTAAACAAGGTAATTCACAAAACCTCTAACTCTACACACTTGCTTGATTTAGGAAATATGATTCCGAGAAAGTGAATCAGGAAAGATGGTTCCAAAAAATGAAACTTAATGAATGTTTACAAGTTTAATGACTCCACATTAAAGCATATATAATCTATCTAAATCATATAATACAAGTATAAGGATGTATAAGATAGTTATACATTCCTCAAAAAAAATCAGCAGAAAACTTGTAACAAAACAAGTAACAAGTATTAAATCTTTTAACCCAATGAGTAGGGTATCCAACAACCATGGATAAAGTACCCTCGATTTATAATTTCAAGAAATTCTATCTTACCCATATCAGGGTAAGCCCTCGATATGAATATCGGATTCTTTCTTGATATCCCTGCAAGCTCTCAACTTCAAAGTATTCGGTACCTCTGTCTTCCTCAGCAAGGAAGCCCTCAACATAAAGGTAGTCGACACCTCTGTCTTCCTATCCCCGAAATCCCTTGATTGTACACAGTAACAATCGAAGTCTCAAAAATAAAATATAAATAATAAGTTCAGCACACACAAGGAAATGAGGGTCTATATCTATAAATCACTTCAACAACATATAATATCTAGAGTATTAGAACAATGTTGAGATCTTTCAAATGAGATCCTATTTATAGGTATAGCACCAATGGTCGGATCCCTCCTCCAACAGTCATATTTTCCTTTTTTCTAGAGGGACCATTACATGTGTCACTCAAACAACAGTTTGTTAGTAACTGAATGCACGCCATCATTTTATTAAAAAACAAGTGTAAGCAAAAATATGGTTACATAAACAAAATAAACTATTCAGGGTGAAATAAAATAAAAGTTTGGAGTCTAATAAAAAATACATTCGGCGTCTATAATACAAGGATATTTATATTCTATTTTCTAAGGAATTCAGAACCTATACTCTATTGAATTTAGGATTCTGAATTTCAACGAAATTTAGAATCTGGATTCATAAGAATTCGGAAACTGAGCATACAAAATTCAGAGTCAGTGTTCATGATAATTTGGAGTCCAAACTCTCAATTTTTGGAGTCTGAATTCCTTATAATTAGGTGTCAGAACATACAACGTTTTGAGTCAGAGTTCTTGAGAATTTGGAGTCAGAACTCACAAAGTTTAGAGTCATAATTCATTAGATTTAGAAGCCATAACATACAATGTTTGGAGTCATAATTTATTAGAATTTGGAGTTAGAACTCAGAAGAGTATGGAGTCTGAGATTAGAAGACTCTGAGTCTGAATTCAGAGTCTGAAAACAGAATGCTCTTTATCTAAGTATTATATGATTTTGAGGTTTTAGGTATGTAACTGAATTTTACACTTAGACAAGATGATCAACAAAAAACATGGTAATGATAAATTTCCTTGGGGGGAAATTTTCCTTTGTGAAGTGAAACACGTGGTAGAATGAGATTTTATTTAAGATAAGCTGTTTGTGATTTTAAAAACAAGAAGGAAAGGTAAAGGTATAATGATAACATATTGACTTAAAAATCTCCCCCAAACATGAAGGAATGTTAAAGTCATAAAGAAAACATTATTGACTCATCAATCGTCCCCCTTTTGGAAAGCACAATCATTCTTACGAAATAGAATAAAAGTACTTTGTCAATATTTTCTAGACATTGAAAATAAATCTTATCTCCCTTTACACATGGAAAATGATGAATATGACTAACCCCCCCTAACGCTATGGAACACTAAGGATCATATTCTAGATTTCTGGAATGATATTTTCTATTATCTTGAGTATGGAAATCTATGTACTGAAAAAACCCCCTTGGATATACTCCCCCTTTCTTATGGATATTTCTTCTTTTATTAGTACTCTTTTTTACTTTCCCCCTTTTGTAATTTTCAAAAAGAAGTTGTGGGAATGGAAAAGAAATTATAGTACCTGAAATATTAGTACAAAACATCCAAACCAAAACCAACAACCAAAATTTCATTAAGATATGATGAATTTGTACCAGGAAAGAATACAACAAAAGATAGGATTGGATCTATTTTCCTTCCTTCTCTTTGGGTATCAATTTATTCATAATGGTTTTCAGCTTTTTTAGTTCCTTGAGGTATTCCTCTACTTTCTTTAGGATCTGATGCTGATCCTTTCCTTTCTTCTCTAAAGATTTGATTTTTTCTTCTTGAGCCTTCAGTGCCTCTGCCTGAGCCTTCAATAACTCATCTTTATTAACTAGGTTCTCTTCGATCTTGATCCGAAGACCCATTTACCTCTTCAATCATTGGGAAATATAATATAGCTTCCCATTCAGGTCCTTTACCTCTTGAGTCTGATTATTCTTCTCAAGAGTTAGCTTTTTCTCAAAGCAAGTCATGATATCCTTGATTTTTCTATCTTTATTATCAAAAGATCCCTTAACATCATGTTGTAAATCATCAAGCTCTCTCAAGTCATCATCTATTTTATTTGAGTAGCTAATCACATTCTTACAAGATTTTTTGTGGGCATTGTAGTTGATAATGAATTTCATGAAATTAGCCTCAAGTTGGACACACTTATCCATCACCATGGATAATGAATCCGATTTTTGATTCATGCTATGTTGGAGCGTCTGACATTTTGAGTAAATTCTTGGAATGATCATAATTGTGTCAACAAGCTTCTTCAGTGATTGAATGAAAAAATCATGTCCTAGGGAAGATGATTCTGAATCTGATATTTTTCATGGTGAAGTATCTTTCTTTAGATCAACAAGAGTCCTCTTCAAAGATTCACCAGCATCCTTTACCTTTAGAAAAAATTTAATAGGTGTATCTGCAGTCACATATTTCCCTTTATCAGTTCTCAGAACAACTTCCCCATCCACAGACTATTGTTTACTTTCAGACACCTGACCAACTCTACCTTCATATACCATCTCCTTCTCAGCTCTTGCATCAACATCTTTAGGGTGAATGAAATGTTGATTATAACTCTCTTCCTTGGAGAGGTTATTCACTTCGTCTTTAGCTTTTTCATCAACCATAGGACTAGCAAGCTTCGAAGATTTGGCTTGAGAAGTTCGGATTGATAATTTCTCAGATGCACATTCCTTATCATGAAAGTATTTAACTTGCTATATGAGGTCTACTGTGTCAACACTGCTTTCCTATTCTTGCACTTATTCCATAGCTTCCTTTTCTTCAACATCCTTCTCTTGTACTTTTTCTAGAGTGGGAAATTTCTTCCCCGGTGTCTCAGGTAAGGGTTCTACCAGAAAGGATTTTGGTACAGGAATATTCTCGGATGTTATTTTAGTATCCCACATAAGGGATTGAGAAATCATAGCTTATGACATCTTCTTATTTTTCATCATTTCCTTGGCATGCTTCTCATGCTCATCAGCGGTCTTCTCTTTCAAAGCATTGGCCTCAGCAGGATCCATGCCAAACTGCAGCTCTCCTTCCTTTTGGTTTTTCTTGTCTACCCTCCATTTATCTTCAAACACATCTGGATAAGAATTTTTCTTCTTGGTCTTTAGAGGTGAGGAATGGGTTCCTTTATCCTCTGGGGTTTTACCTTTAAATAATACTTCTTGCAACATCCTCTTCTTTCCAACATTTTTTGATGGTATCTCACTTCTGGCTTCTTTGGAACGGCTTCTGGTTTCTCATATGGTAAGTCATAGAATTCTCTGGAATCTTTAGAGAAACAAATATTCATTCTCTTCAATGTATCATCACTTACCAACATGACATTGCAATTCCTTGGCTTGGAACTACAAGGAATCTTTAATGACTCAAGGTACCATACAATTAACTTGGAAAGAATAGCAGGATACATTATAATATGTGCTTTAAAATTCCCATTCTTGATATTCTCTATCATAATGAGAATATGCTTCATCAAGTTGATCTTCCCCAGATTCACCAGAAAATCTTGGATATACATTTCACTCTTCTTCAAGGTGTCCTTATCACCTTTTCTCAGAGTGATAAAACCATGAACCCAAAATTCAAGGATCAAATTATTTTTAGACAAACTAGCATTCCTTGACGTATTGACATCTGAAAGTCCAAGACACTCTATAGCTTCCACCTTGAAAAATATTCCTTGTACTTCTGGTAATTTATGGGAACAGAACTCAGAATCCCTTTCATAAGACAACACCACCAAGCTACCATCATTGGTGTACGAAAGGGAATTAGTTTTTCCACAGATCTTGAAAGATAATTTAATCATGTCTTCATCCTTGAAAAAACACACAGATTCATAAAATTCGACAAGAAGATCTGGATATACGACATCTTGAGCTCCTGGCTTTGAAATGAAAACACTTTCCCATCCATTCATCATGATGTTTTTGAATATAATGGAATCGTACTTGGAAAAGAAATTCTGATGCACCAACCTCTCTCTATAAATATACCACTCCAAAATAGAATTGACAGTTGACATTTCTTGAGAAGGAACTTCACCAAAAATTTGGATTTGAGTAATATTTTGAGAGGATTGGAACAAGATTTTGAAAGGGAGACATAGAATTAGCACGTAAAGGATTGAAAACCCATGTGGAATAACCCTTTGGGGTTCTAATATATAGGTGTTGATCCGATAGTTGAACTTCCCAAGAAAATACAATGGTTGAGAAACATTTTGATTAGATGTGATGGTTGAAATGATAGATGTAAGGAAAAATTGGTTGGATCCGATATTTTGAGGTTTTAAAGGACAAAATTTGGATTTAAGGAAACTAGAATCTGACAAATTTAAAACACAAAAGAAAATACCAGCAAGTAAATAATGATTATGAAAAATTTATAAAGAAAACATACCGTTTGGATTACTAGGAGAATTAATCGTATTGAGGAAAAATTCGTCTTGAAGAAATTTAGATTTCGAAAATTTT
This sequence comes from Viscum album, assembly GCA_963277665.1. Taxonomy (NCBI): domain Eukaryota; kingdom Viridiplantae; phylum Streptophyta; class Magnoliopsida; order Santalales; family Viscaceae; genus Viscum; species Viscum album. The sequence continues at coordinate 261,457,243 of OY728120.1, forward strand.
GATTACGAAAAAAAATGAAAATGAAGGGAGAAAAAAATCCCTTATGAAAATATTTATTATGAAATTTTCAAAATAGAAAAATATGAGGAAAATTTTCATTAAGGAGATTTGAAAAACTTCATTACAAAAAACATGAAAACTTCTTTACAAAAAACAAGAAAAACCATATTATGAAAAAACTTGAAAACTTCATTACGAAAAAATGTGAAAAACTTCATTATGAAAAAAAACTTGAAAAACATTATTACGAGAAAAACATGAAAAACCTCATTAAGAAAAAAATTGAAAAACATCATTACGAAAAAAAACATAAAAAACATCATTACGAAAAACTTGAAAAACATCATTACAAAAAAAAAATTCATTATGAAAATTTGAAAAAATTCATTACAAAACACTTGAAGAAAATCATTACAAATTTTTTGAAAAACTAAAAAGGAAATGTACTTCCCCTATTAAAAGAAGTTTATTACTGTAAAGAAATTAATTTAACAGAATGATAACAAGGAGGATTACCTTATTTTTATCATTCCTAACTTCTTTTTAATGTATTCAAATCTATCAGAGGGTAATGATTTTCTGAACATATCAGCAAGTTAATCATGCATTATGATAAATTAAAGAATGATATCTCCTTTAGGAATGTGATCCCTAAGAACGTGATGCATAATATATATGTTTTTTCCCAAGAGTTATGTGTAGGGTTTTTACTAAGGGAAATGTCACTTAAATTATCACACAAAATTTGTGTTTTGGTAAAACTCATACCATAGTCTGTGAGTGTGTGTTTCATCCACAACACTTTATCACAACAACTTCCCACTGCTGCATATTCAGCTTCAACAGTGGAAAGTGATACTGAGTGTTGCTTCTTGCATTACCAAGAAACTAATGAATCTCCTAAGAAATGAAAATTTCTAGATGTACTTTTCTTATCCATTCGACATCCACTAAAGTCAGCATCTGAAAAACTTTTCAAAACAAAATCATTTCTAGATGTTTTAAAGAGTCCTAAATACTTGGTTCCATTTAATTAGAAAAAAAATATTTTCACTACATTTAAATGATATTCATTAGGGTTGGATTGATATCTTGCATATAAGAATACTAAAAACAATAATTTTGGACGACTAGCAGTCATGTAAAATAAACTTCCTATCATACCTCTAAAATATGTTTGATCTACTGGTATCCCAACTTCATCAAGCTCAAGTGTATTTGTGTTACCGATAGGAGTAATTATACTCTTAGTCTTGTCAAATCAATACTTTTTAATAAGATATTTAATATACTTGTGTTGGGATATATATTATTTATTGTTTTTGAGAAATTTGAAATCCAAGTTAAAATGTTAACTCACCAATCTTACCAATTTTAAACATAGATTTCATTATATTTGCAAAGGAATCAGTTAAGGATTACCGAGTTGAAACAAATATAATGTCATCAACATAAATTTGAACAATCAAAACGTTTTTCTTATATTTCTTTATAAAAAGGGTTGGATCTGTATTTCCCTTAACATTATTATTTTGAAGCAAAAATCATGTAAGTCTATCATACATGGATTGAGGGGCTTTCTTAAGTCTATACAAAGCTTTGGTAAGTCCAAAAATGTAATCAGGATATTTTGTATCTTCAAAACCAGGAGGTTGTTCACCAAAACATCCTCATGAACATAACCATTAAGGAATGCACATTCCACATCCATTTGAAAGAGTTTAAAATTGAATAATGATACAAAGGAATGTAAGATACGAATATATTCAAGTCTAGCTACTAGAGCATAGGTTTCTTCGTAGTCTATTCCCTCTTGTTGATTATAGCCTTTAGTAACTAATATATCTTTATTTATAACTATGATTTCATTTTTATCACACTTAATTTTGAAAACCCATTTTACTCCAATAACAGAAGTTCCCATAGGGTTTTCAGCAAAGGTCTAAACTTTATTCCTTTCGAATTCATTTAGCTAATATTTCATGGATTTAATCCAATCATCGTCACCTAAAGCCTTATCAGTGCATTTTGGTTCTAATTGGGAAATAAATGCTAGATGTTCTACTTAATTCCTTGAGGAACTCATAGTCCTTACAGGATGATTTACATCACCAATGATACTATCATTTGGATGATTCTTAAGAAGCAACTGATTTCATTTGTTTAAAACCTGTTCATCAACATAGGGTAGAAAATATTCTTTGGTAAATGCCTCAGAAGTATCTTCTTGGACATTTTACTTATCAGAAGGATCTTCTAACAGTGGTTGATAATCAGTTTTTGAAAAAACATCCGAAGATGTAGGTTGGGGTTGTTTAAAAACAAAAAGATCTGTTTCATCAAATTTAATATGTAATGTTTCATCAACAGTAAATGTTTTTTATTAAAAACTCTATAAGCCTTAGAAGCTGTGGAGTAGCCTAAGAAGATTCCTTCTTCAAATTTTGGTGCGGATTTTTGTAAGTTATATTTAGTAATCAGAATGAATACATGACCGCACTGTCATGACATGTCAAATTGATAACATTTTTAAGGTTAATTTATATTCTAGAGTAGACCCTAGGTCATCTCTCGAGGAGTGTTGATAGGTTTTGATTATGTATTATAAATAAATATTACTAAAAGAGGGGGTGATTTTGAAAAAAGTTTTAAGAAAATAACTTATCTTAAATTGTTTAATAGTTGATAGAATATGGTGGTGGTTTAGAATTATTAGATAAGGAGATCAATTCAGGTTCACTACACATCTTGGAAAGTTCATTGTTCTAAATATTTCACATGGTTTTGATTAATTCTTTGGATGAGGGTTGTGAATATCATGATTCCCCTCTTGCCTCTCTAAATGTTGCACAAAGTACCAACCCGTGGCACAGCAATCGTGTTGTCAGGGTTTGGACTTCATGAACAGATTAAATTTTATGAAATCATACTAAAATTTATTATATTTGTGAGAGAAAGAGGATCCTTATGTTTCCCAATCAGAACAACTCATGTTTCGCATTTGAAATTTCAACCCAATCGGTGTTTAAAAGTGAATCAGTTCACTTAATTAAACCCCAAAAAAGAACTCAGAGGAGAAACATGATTAGATAAAACATAAGTGAAATAATAAAAACAAAAATTACACAAAACCAGTTGAGTATCAGGGGCCGTAACCCCCTCCCATGTATGTGTAGCTCCCTTGAAATGATCTTCCACCATTTAGCTCGCCATCGAGAGGAGGAGAAGGCGTGAGTGGAACTCCTTCTTCATTGTTGATACACCTATGATGATAGGGGCCTCCATAACATCAAGTATGAGGATATAACTCATTTGGGTCTCCAAAATACCAGATATTTACCTCCTGGTCGAGCTTACAAATGAGGAGCCCAAGGAGCCATTTTATAGGAAAATGGGAAGGTTGTTTTGAGCACATAGAACTATTAAAACCAATTGTTACGGGTGTTTCTACCTGCAGATAGCCTTATCTCTATATGGAGAAAATAAAAAAGTTGTATCCCCACATCTTGGATGTCTGCAAAGATATTTGGGCACAATTTGGACAATTATATCCTGAGATATGGATAGATCACAACACAACATTTTTGAATCCATGCAGATTTGGTGAGCTGGACATATCAAGTCCGTATGTCCATCAGATGTTAGAATTAGTATTGCGTTTTTTCATATGAAATGTAGAAAGTTTAGTTTTGGACCAGCCCAAAAAATTTCATCCCAATTGGATGTATGGTATAGTAGCATTGTGTGGATTTATCCACTGGTGTGCTAGGATCCTATGAAGTTTGGCCCATTTTTCTTGGACATCATCATGGGCCCTCCAAATCACCTTCACCATCAATGAAATTTTCAAGACAAGTAAAATTGGAATATTTAATAGAGATAAACACAAATTATATGATTCATACATGGAATTAAATTTTTATTATTTCTGGAATTTACAATACAAATTCAGTTTAATATAATGGTGTAAGTGTGAAAATGACACAGTGAATCGTGGTTCGATCTCACCCCCACACCTAAACATTTTCACTCCTTGGAAAATTCACATATCAAAATAAAATGATGCATATATATATATATATATATATATTCCAAAAATCATGATGAATTCACATTTTAGGAAATTTTAATTCACTAAAGTAATGTGATCAATGCACGAACCACACAAAGGAGTTCTTCCAAGTGAAAATGGAAAAAGATGTCTCATAAATCGTATCACAATATAATTCAAAGAGATTCATTAAACCAACATGTGAAAGGAATTCAAAATTAAACCATTCCACTAACTCTCCATGTGTGTGTGTGAAAACCATTCAATTCTTTTCATTCCACTTTCTATCAAATAAATATAGGTTATTTTAACATTATTCAGCTTTAAATGATTTTTCACCAAACCCGTCCTACATCCTTTGCAATCATATTTCAAGACCCACTCACTTATGAATTCCTAGAAGTCAAAACATAATCTCTTAACCTAGATATCCCTATATGTTTCACATTTTAGCACTCCCCTCATTTATTATATTTTTTTGAAGTTGCATTTGGAACAAATCTCACACTCATCTCTCAACCCATGTTTGATATCCTCACGACACTATTTGAAATTGTTATAAAAAGGTAAAAGGTTGAGGAGGAGTGGTTTTTGACCTTCCATAGACACTTTTTTTGAGGGTGCACAATAGTCTGAAATTAGGTACTCACACATAGGTCAATCCGGTACAATAATGAAACAAATCAGATAAGGAACGAACATATGAAAATATCATTTAAAGCTGAAAAATATTAACCTAACATATATTCATCTTATATTAAGAAAGAAATATTAATACTTTGTTGTATGGTGAAAACATGTATGGTGATATTAGTGACACAGTTTTCTGAAAACTACTCCCACAGGGGGCATCAATCATCTCAAATTTTTCACAGTGATATAACCATTTATATCATTGATAGAAAACCAATTCACTAAAAATCACTCAGTAATGTTAACTTCATAAAATTATTCTTTTTTACTATTCTATATGGTATTATTACTGCCCCCCCCCCCTTGATGGGGGAAAATGAAAATACTATAACGAAGGCCAAAACGAGAAGAAAGAAAAAAGAGAAAGAGAAGAAAAAAAATGTAAATCTCTATCTAACCCAAGAATGTACCCATCCCCCCTCACCTAGAATGTGAAGTGTACTCACTATAATAATTGAGAGGGTAAGTAGGAAAGATAAAACATGTTGTGTTTCACTACTATGTGGTTTCTTGAACATGGAGTTCCTCTATTGGGAACTCTGAAAGGGCTTTGTGGAAGTGCTTCAGCCTCTACCCATTGACTGTGAATGTTTTCTCGGTTTCTTCATTTTGAACCTGAAAAACCCCAAATAGAGATACATTAATAAAAATGTATAGTCCAAACTAGTTGGAACAAAGCTTACATGGGTGTAACTTCAGCCATGCATTATAAATGGGGACCTTCTTCCCAATGTGGAAATGATGATGAAGGATAAGGTGGTCGTCGGAAGCCTTGGTTCTCTCCCTATTAATCATGTAGTTTTCATATGAATCTATTATCATTTCCTCTAGCTCCTGAATCTAAAACTTTCTTTGAGCACCTGCACCAGAATGATTAGAATTTCATTTTTTGATGGCCCAATAGGCCTGATGCTCAATCTCAACAGAGAGGTGACAACTATTTCCAATCACAAGATAATAGGGTGACATTCTAATGGGTGTTTTGAAAGATATACGGTAGGCCCATAATGAATCATTAATTCAAAGACTCCAATATTTCTATTGGGTTGAACCATTTGTTCAAGAATTTTTTTCACCTCCCTATTTGACTCCTCCGCTTGACCATTGGTCTGTGGGTGATATGCAGTAGACATTCAATGACTGACCCCATAACTATGAAAAAGTGATTGCATAGTTCGATTGCAGAAATGAGAACCCTGGTCACTGATGATGAACCTAGGAAATCCAAACCTACATAAGATTTGGGTTTTCAGAAATTATAAAACTACCTTAGAATCATCAGTCCATGTAGCTCATCCCTCTATCCATTTTGACACATAATCACCTTTCAGAAGAATGTAAATGCTTCCAAAGGAATTGGGAAATTTCCCCATAAATTCACTACCACAAACATCAAAAATTTCATGACAGAGAAACGGTTACTGTGGCATTTAATTTTTTTAGAGACATTACCCATTATTTGACAATGAGAACAAGATTTTAAAAAATCATGGGCATCCCGAAAAAGTGTTTTCCAAAAGAGACCAGAATCTTAGACCTTGTGAGCTGTCTGTTGGGGACCAAAGTGGCCCCCATAAGAAAGAGTGTGGAAAAATCTAAGGATGGACTGAAACTCACAATTGGGAACACAACACCTAAGGACATGATCACAATAGGTGTTCCAATGGTAGGGGTCATCAAAAATATAACAACAGGACTCATCTTTTAGATGATTGAATTTGTTTCTGTTGAAATCTGTAGGAATACAAGATTCTATGAAATAATTTACAATTTCATCATATTAAAGAATAACATCTTGCACTCGGTACAATTTCTAATCAGGAAACATTTCATTTATGGGAATATAGGTGTATGAGTCAATGTTTGAGTATGGATGAATCCTACTGATATGGTCAGCCACAACATTCTATGCTCATTTTTATCACTAGTTTCTAGATTGAATTCCCGTTGTAGGAGCATCCAATGACTGAGATGTGGTTTGGATTCCGGTTTTATAAGGAGGTACCGAAGGGCTGCATGGTATGATAACACAATGTTATTGGACCCCAAGAGGTATGACCTGAATTTTTCCAATGAAAACATAATGGAAAGGAATAATTTTTCAGTTGTGGTGTAGTTTTCTTGGGCATGGTCCATATTACATGAGGCATAGGCTATGACATGTGGAGTTCTGTCGAACCTTTGTGACAAAACTGCCCCAACTACATAGTTAGAGGTGTCACTCATGAGATCAAATGGTAAATCCCACCGAGGTGGTCGGATTACTGGGGGTGAGGTGAGACTCCATTTTAACTTATTAAAATCATCCTCACATTCTTTATCCAAAATAAATTCCTTTTCTTTTTGGAGTAATCGGGTGAGGGGGAGTGCAATTTTACTAACGTCACAAATGAAACGACATTAAAATTCAGCATGACCTGGGAATGATCGCACATCCCACATATTTTTGGGCAATGGAATGGAATAAATGAAATCAAGTTTTGATTGTTGTAGTGGTCTATAAAAGTTTCATGCATGTTAATTGACTGATGATTTCTTGAACACTGATGATCCACTGACCATCGATGATACTGCTATGCTTGTAAAAGCTCATTCCTCACCCGAGGTTGATACCATTGAGCAGTTAGATGAGATCAATGACCTCCCACTTTCACACACACTCCCATCAATCCAAAATCCACCATAATTAGAACTAAAACAACTGCCTCAAGATTTAAAATATTCATATCTTGAGAATGGAAACATGTTGTCCGCCATCATTGCTAGTTCACTCCCTCCCGAGCATGAATTGAAACTGCTTAAACTGTTGATGGAGTATAAACAAGCTTTGGGGTGGACACTTACTGACATTCCTGGTATTAGCGCAACAATTTGTACACATCATATTTTGTTAAATGATGAGGCTTAACCAGTGAGGCAGCCACAACATTGACTGAACCCAAACCTCCTAGATGTTGTGAAAAATGAGGTAACAAAATTATTGGTTACTAGAATCATTTACCCCATCTCTTATATCCAATGGTTCAGTCCCGTTCAAGTAGTTCCAGAAAATACAGGCCTTATAGTAATTTAAAATGAAAATAATGAAATGGTTCCATCTCATGTGCAAAATAGTTGGCATGTCTGTATAGACTATCGCCGACTAAATCGACACACAAGGAAGGACAATTTCCCTCTACCATTCATTGACCAAATTCTAGAGAGGCTAGTGGGTAAGTCCCACTACTATTTTCTTAATGGGTATTCTAGATAATTTCAGATCCATATTGCCCCTCAAAATCAAGAAAAGACAACATTCACTTTCCCCTTTAGCACATTTTCCTATAGAAGGAGGCCATTTGGTTTGTGTTATGCTCCAGGTACTTTCCAATGATGCATGGTTAGTATTTTTTTGGATTACCTAGTGAATTGCATGGAAGTATTCATTGATGATTTCACTATTCATGGATCTTCTTTTGATGAATGTTTGAGTAGTCTTGGTTCAATCCTATGTCATTGTATTGAAAAGAATCTTGTATTAAATTTTGAGAAACACCATATCATGGTTCGAAAAGGAATATTATTGGGGAATGTCATATCTGGGGATGGTATCTAAGTAGATAAATCAAAATTTGATGTCATTTATTCCATTCTATTCCCCAATAATATGTGGGAAGTGTGATCATTCCCAGATCATGCTGAGTTTTAATGTCGTTTCATTTGTGACATTAGTAAAATTGCACTCCCCTACCTGCAATGAAGAGTAAATGGAGTGAGACATCACATTTATATAGGCACATAAAGCATGAATAGCATTAGAAAAATAATACTCCCCTATGGTGCATGTAATTGAGATAGTTCTAGGATCATTGCACTTGGAGGAGAGTGATGGATCTATCAATGATGAAACATTCCTTCCCAATATCACTTTCTCATCACCTCGAAGTCACCTTCGGTGTGTACACATATCCTTTAGAAACAAAGTGTATTGTGGAATTTTCATCACAACATCAATCAATGGGATGTTAACCTTCACTTTCATGAAAATTTCCAATATTTCTTTATCAAGTTTAGTTTCATTTTGTTTTTTTGGTTGGGTGGCCCTTTGAGGAAATGGAAGAGGAATGGTTGGGCTAGGTAACTTATCAATATTTACACTCTTTTCTTTGGAAGGTATTCTCCCAAGATAAGGTTCTTCAAAAATTGGATGATTCTTAATGTTTTGGATGGAGGTTTCCTCAGGAGGTGATGACTCTAATGAAGGATTCATTTTACTTTCTAGTGGTTTTCCACTCCTAAGGGTGATGAAACTAACATTTCTTATATCCCTAGGGTTAACTACTAGTTGAGGGGGATGTTTACCTATCCCATGACTTTGAATTTCACCCACTGAGTTAGATAGTTGGCCTAATTGGGTTTTTAGGTCTTGTATGGCTGCCTGAGTGGTTTGTTGGAATTGTATATTGTTGGAAGCAATTTGTTTCACCATATCGTCTTGGATAATATAGAGTTTTTGAGGGTCTTGTTGGAAAGGACTTTGGGTGATTGAGGGTTTCTAGGTAGTGGTAGATGATGACTACTCTGCCCCGGCTGGTTCCATTGTTGTTGAGGTTGGTTTGTATACCACCTTTACTATAGGCTTGGTTCTCTTTCCACCCCGGATTGGATGGAAAATATGCTTCTTTCCTAAAGGGTTGGTTATAGGGGTGGCCTGGAAATATTTCCTCACAACTCTCAAACGTTTCCCTCAATTAAGGACATTGGTTAAAGTAGTGGGTTTCAGAATAACCTGTACCAAAAGGGATATGAGGAGGAGATTGGGATTTCCCTTGGGAAATAGAAAGCTGTCAAAGAAGGGTACTTATCTCTTTCAACTTTGTGTCCACCTTCCTCTCGAATTTTTTACTTTTCACCTCATGGACACCTCAAATCAGTACATTGGTCCTTGAACCTAATGGCTGTTTGTTTTGGGCCATGTTCTCAATCAGTGTTCTTGAAGCAATTGGGGTCTTATCAACTAGCGCACCACATGCAGCATCATCGATCATATTTCAATCAATGGGGATTAAACCTTCATAAAAATATTAAATTTAAAGTTGAACACTTATTTGGTTGTGTGTTCCACTTGAAAATAACCTTTTAAAACATTCCCAATATTCATGTAATGTTTCCCATTAAGATTGTCTTATCCCACAAATTTATTTCCTTATTGTTTCAGTTTGAGAGGCTGGGAAATATTTTTTAAGAAAAATGTGTTTTATGTCCGACCAATCTCTTATTGAGGAATTAACCTAATATAACCAATCTTCCACAGTGTATTCTAATGAAAATTTTAATTCTCTAAGATTTACTTGTTCCTCATCCACATTAAAAGGTTTTAATGTTGACCAACAGTATGAAATTATTTTATGTTCTTGTGTAGATCCTCTCTAGGATGTTCATATAATCTTGGTAATAGATGAATTAAGATAGATTTTATTTGAAAATTGGGTGCCTCTCCATGTATTTGAATATAGGTGGGTTAGATATCAACATCAATCAAGGTTAGTTCTTTTAATGTTCTGTTGCTTTCATCCATATTATGCAAGTTTATTTCAGTTTTTATATTGGTTCTAGAAGAAGAATATGAAGGATCAAGAAGAGTTTCATTGTTTTGTGTGTCCTTCTTCGATGGGTTATCTTGTGCGTCTCGAGGTCATGGATGTAGGGTCCTCTCCGGATCAGGTTCTAATTGAGGTAAATCTCCCTGATTAGAATGTCTCATGAACCAATCCTACACAAAAAAATAGATCATAATACAAAAATAGAGGTAGAGGAATAAAATAGATAAATATTCACAAAATTTACAAAAAAAATCAAAAGAACGCACTAAAAATCAAAGATCTCCCCGGAAACAATGCCCAAATTTGACCACACTGTCATGACATGTCAAATTGATAATGTTTTTACGGTTAATTTATAGTCTAGGGAAGACCCTAGTTCAACTCTCATGGTGTGTTGATAGGTTTTGAGTATGTATTATTAATAAATATTACTAATAGAGGGGGTGATTTTGAAAAAAAGATTTAAGAAAATAAATTAACATAAAGAGTATAATAGTAGATAGATTAAGGTGGTGGTTTAAGAATTATGAGATAAGGGGATAAATTCAAGTTCACTACACATATTTTATAGTTCATTGTTCTGAAAATTGCACATGGTTTTGTTTAATTCTTTAGTTGAGGGTTTTCCTGATCTTGATTCCCCTCTTGCCTCTCTAAATGTTGCACAAAGTACCAACCCATGACACAACAATCATGTTGTCAAGGTTTGGACTTCAAGAATAGATTAGAGGTTAACAAAGCATACTGAAATCTTTTGTATGTGTTAGAGATAGAGGATAGTAGTGTTTCCAAATCGGAACTACTCAAGTTTCCCACTTGAAATTTCAACCCAATCGGTGTAGAAATGAAATTCGGTTCAATTAATTAAACCAACCAAATGAACTCAGAGGAGAAAAATGTTTACATAAAAAATCTGTGAAATAATAAAAACACAAATTACACAAAACCAGTAGAGTATCATGTGTTGGAACTCCCTCCCATGTATGTGTAGCTCCCTCAGAATGATCGTCCACCGTTTAGCTCACCAATGAAAGGAAGAGAAGCCCCCTACGATGATAGGGGCCTCCAGAACATCAAGTATGAGGAGAGAAATCCTTTGGGTCCCCAAAATACCAGATCTTTTCCTCCTTGTTGAACTTACAAAAGGGGATCCCAAGGTGCCATTTTATAGGTAAATGGGAAGGTAGTTTTGAGCACACAAAATTATTAAAACCACTTGTCACAGGTGTTTCGACCTCCATACAACCTTATCTCGATTTGGAGAAAATAATAACATTTTAGCCCCACCTTTTTTCTATATCCACAGAATTTTTGGCACAATTTGGACACCTATATCCCGAGATATGGATAGATCACAGCACACTACTTTGGAATACGTGTAGATTTGGTGTGCTGGATAGATTAGGTCGGATATGACATCATATTGATGAATGGGTCTTTGGTTTCTTCATATGAAATGTAGAAAAATGCGTTTTAGACCAGTCCAAAAAATATCAGACCAATTGGATCCACGGGCTAGTAGAGGTGTGCCGATTTATCCACTAGTGTGATTGGATCTTGCGCAGTTTGGACCATTTTTCTTTGACATCATCATGGGCCCTCCAAAACACCATCACCTTCGATGACATTTTCAAGACAAGTAACACTGGAATTTTTCATACAGATAAACCAAAAATAAATTATTCAAACTTGGAATTAAATTTTTTATTATTTCGAGTATTTACAATACAAATTTAGTTTAATAAAATGGTGTCATGGTGAAAATGACATAGTGAATCGTGCTTCGATCAATACCTTGCAGCCAAAATCCTTGATGTAAGAAAGTCTAGGTTTTTTATCATTTCATAACTAATAAATAGTTTTATTAAGAAAAGATCTAATAAAAACACGATTTATAGTATAAGAAGCAGTACATATAGCTTCAACACAAAAATGTTTGGGAATAGAATATTCTATCAACATGGTTATTATTATCTCTTGAAGAATTCTATTTCTTCATTCAACAACACCATTCTGTTGAGGAGTTCATGGTGTTGAGAAAATGTGAGTAATTCCTTTTCTACTACAATATGTTAAAAAGTCAGAATTTTGAAATTCTCCACCATGATCACTATGAATATTTTTCAATGGAAGGGTTTTCTCATTTTTAACATGGGATCTAAAACATTTAGAATACAAGAAGGCTTCAGAATTATTTACTAGAAAATAGACCCACGTAAATCCACTGTAATCATCAACAACAAAAAAACATAATACAGGCCTTCAATGCTTCCAGTTTGTGTAAGACCAAAGAGATCCATATGCACTAACTGTAATGTATTCGTAGTTATGTCTTCACCGATTGATTTAAAACTTGATTTATTTTTCTTTCTGTATTGACAAGGGTCAAAAAAATTTGAAGAATCAAATCTAATCTCTGGTAGATCCTTAACTAGTCCATTAATATAGATTTTACATAGGTTCCTATGGTTATAGTTTCCTAACCTTCTATGACATAACCAAGAATGATCTTTCATTGCACTAAGGCAAGGTATATCTTGGCTCCTAATGTATTCTATGTTTAGTGTGTATACATGTTCTTGCCTATGGGCAGAAAGAATAAACTATTCCTTGGAATTTTGTACTAAGAACATTTAATTCAAAAAATTAACAAGGTAAACTTCATCACATTATTGGCTTATGCTAATGAGGTTGTTCTTAAGACCCTTAAAAAATAAAACATTTGAAATAAAGGTTTTTCCAAGAAGAACGATGTTACATATACCAATAATTTCTCCCTAGGCATTATCTCTGAAAGTTATTTTTCCTCCTTTCGTCTTGATAATCTTTTCAAATAGTTTTTGTTACCAGTCATATGATGGGAATATCCAATATCCATGTACCATGTATTTATATTGGTACTCTCTCTATTTTCATGAAAACAAAAGAGTTAGACATTCTAAATCCAAAAATTCTGGGATTTGGAAATTTCCTAAAGCAAAATTTTAGGAACCCACATTTTCTTAGAAAAATAGGCTTTATGAAATCTTAAATAATGAGTTTTGTTTAATGAACAATTATTTGCCCAGTGTCCACCACACTAAAACTTAGTGCAGAATGGATCACTTTGAGGAACAAAATAATTGTTGCTTAAAATTAGTTTAGAAATAGTATAACCAAAACCAGAACTATTCCTTAGTGTTCAGATTTGAGAATACATTTTATCAAAATTTTCCGTACCTAAGGTAAATTTTGAAAAACACTTCCTCAAGGAAAATTTTTCTGATTTCAGTATGATAACCATGTTCTTGTCTTCAAAAACATCGGATTTGGAACTAGAGTTAGGATCGAAAAGAAATTTCCTAGAAATTACATTTTCTAGATCCTTAAAAAGTTTTTTCTTCTCAGAATTTACTTCCTCAAGTTTTTTTGAAATACTTTCAAAATCAATAATTTTATTATCAAGATCATTATAAAGATCAGATATTTCCTTATTAAGAATAGTGTTCCTAGAATTTTCCTTATCAATATTTTTCATTAATTTTGAACTCTCAATTTCAAGGAGGTTGGAAGACCTAGAAACTTATTCATAGGATGGTAAATTATTATCTTCATCAGAAGAATATTCTTATAATTTGCATTTAAATAAACATTGGTCATTAATTCAGCATTGTGTACCTTGTCCATCAGGAAATGATTTTCAATAGGTAATCTGACTATTAGACCAAGATTCTTCTGTCCAGAAGATTCGTAATCTAATGATTCATCCTAAGAGTCACCACCACTGGCACTCCAGGTGTCATTAGCTTGTAAAAATTTCTTAGAATTATCATTTTAGTACTTCTTTCTGTTTCTCTTGGAATGATTTTCCTTTATTTCATTTCTTTTGAGCATAGGACAATTAGGCCTTATATGACCAGCTCTCTTGCATTCATAAAATGTGACTTATGAATCATTCTTCTATTTACATTCTTTCTTAATATATCTGGATTGAATGTTCTTCTATCCAAAAATATTGTTCATAATTCAAGCAGGACTTGAAAACTTATTTTCTGAAGATTCACTTCCACTAGATTCATATTGGATAATAACCTTCTTATATTTAGATCTAGTAACTCTCTCAGGAGTCTTGGATTTCATATGATTTGATGTAGTTGTAAAAGAAACTCCTCAATTCCCATTCTTCTTTTTAACATTATCAGTATCTCTCTTCATTCTAGTATCATGTTAAGAAGACTTCTAAATAGATTATCCAAGGAAATTTGGGTGACTTTCTTGTTCTCATCAATTGTTGTCCTCTTAGACTCCCAGTCATTTGGCATAATGTCTAGGATCTTATCTACAAAATCCCCATCATCCAAACCTTTTTCTCATATTGAATGTAATCTATTCATGATATTAATAATCCTTTGGTGAACTTTTCTTATAGGTTCTTTATAAGTAATGCTTAAGCCATGGTATTCATCTCTTAACATAGCTCTTCATATCTCTATAACTTTAGAAGTACCAAAATGTGTAACCCAGGTTTCTTCCAGATACTATTTGTAGATGCATAAGAAGATATTTGGATATATATATTACTATTCATAGAAAAAATCAAGGTTTTGTGTACCTTATAATTCAGTTGATATTCATGATTTTCTTGATTGGTGAATGTACTAACTTCCTTGTCAGGGATTTTTTATCCTCTAGTAAGTGTAACAAAATTATCAACTCCAATGTTGATAATGAATGTATTCATGCGATCCCTCCAATATTTATAATAATTTCCATCAAAAATAGGTGGTCTTGTTGGATTTAAGTTGTCAATTGAACCAACATTGATTCCTGCCATCTTCAACAAAAATCATCCCACAAAAACTTGTTAAAAGAAATAGTTTTTAAATAAGGAAAATAATCATCATCAAGGAAAATAGAACTAGGGTGTTTTTAATAAAAATATGAATTTGAACTCAATGAGTCTGAAAATATGATTCTGAAAAAAAATAGAACAAGAAGAGTTCTGTTCTGATTCTAATCGTGAGATTAATTCAGATTGTACCTTTCCTCTAATACCAATTGTTGAGATGTTATATGAGTATGATATATTCTATAATACAAAATGTAGGATCGAAATGATATAGATACTGAATAATGTATCTAATGATGCTAAATATACAAGAGGGGGTGAATTGTATACTTTAAAAAATTCTTTTGGAACCTTTAAAAATGATTATGTTTATCAAGGTTAAACTAGGAAATTCACAAAACCTATAACTCTACAAACATTCTTGATTCAGGAAATATGATTCCGAGAAAGTGATTGCTGAAAGATGGTTCCAGAAAAAGAAACGTAATGAAAGATTACAAGGGTAATGATTCTACCTTAAAGCGTATAGAATGTCACTAAATCAGAGTATACAAGTATAAGAAAATATAATATAGTTATACTTTTCTCAAAAAAATATGTAGCGGAAATCTTTTAACAAGAAAAGTAACAAGTAATAAATCTTTTAACACAATGAGAAGGGTATCCAACAACCGTGGATAATGGTCCCTTGATTTATACTTTCATGAATGTCTGTCTTACCCACACTAGGGTATTCCCTCAATATGAATATTAGAGTCTTTCTTTATATCCCTGCACGCCCTCAACATCAATGTAGTTAGCATCTCTATCATCCTCAGCAAGGAATACCTCAACATCAAGGTAGTCTGCTCCTCGGTCTTCCAATCCTCGAAAGCCCTTGATTGTACACAACAAAAGTTAGAGTCACATAAAGAAAATATGAACAAGAAGTTCGGTATGTACAAGGCAATTAGTGTCTCTCTCTAGAAATCACTTCAACAACATGTAATATCTAGAGTCTTAGAAACGTGTTGAGCTCTTTCATATGAGCTCCTATTTATAGGAACAACACCAACTTTCAGCTCCCTCCTCCAACGGTCATATTTTCCATGAATTTTGGAGGGACCTATACATGTGTCACTCAAACATTGGTTAGTTAGTAACTGAATGCATGCCATAGTTTTATAACAAAAACATGTGTAAGAAAAAATATAGTTATATAACCAAAATAAATTATTTGGAGTGTAAGAAAATAAAAGTTTGGAGTCGAATTAAATATAAAATCAGAGTCTATAATACAAGGATATTTGGATTCTGTTTTCTAAGGAATTGGATCCTGAACTCTATAGAATTTTGGAGTTTAAATATCACGGAAATTCAGAATCTGGATTCACGAGAATTCAAAACCTGAACTTACGAAGTGCAGAGTCAGATTTCATGAGAATTCGATGTGAAAACACACAAATTTTGGAGTCTTAATTCATTATAATTTGGAGTCATAACATACAAGGTTCAGAGATTGAGTTCCTGAGTATTCGGAGTCTGAACATAAAAAGTTTCGAGTCAGAATTCATTAGAATTCACAGTTAGAACTCAGAAGAGTTCATAGTCTGAATTCAGAAGACTCGGAGTCTGAATTTGGAGTCTGAAAAGAGAATGCTCTTTATCTATGTATTATATGATTTCGAGGTTTTAGTTATGTAACTAAATTTTACACTTAGACAAGATAAAGAACAAAAAAACATGGTAAGGATAAATTTCCATGTGGAAGGGAAGTTTTCCTTAGAGAAGTGAAACACAAGGTAGAATGAAATTTTTCTTAAGATAAGGTGTGTGTGATTTTCAAAACAAGAATGAAAAGTAATTTCATAAGGATTACTTATTAACTTAACAATCTCCACAAAACATGAAGGAATGGAAAAGTCCTAAGGAAAACCTTATTGACTCAACATTTAGAAAAGAGATCATTTATTGGAGATATATCAGAAAAGGCTTAATGCTTCACACAGACTAATGAAATCTCATGCGGGTCCCTCATTCTCAAATGGTGGGGGTCTTCAGAAAGGGTATCCCAAATGTTGTTAGGGGAAAACCACTTTCTCTCTTGATTGTGATGCTCAAGATCACTGTGAAATGGGTTATTCGAGGCCAAAAGGGTGGTGTAGCTTGCAATTGATGTTGGGGGAGCCACATAATTATTGGAAATGTAGCTCACGAACATCATGGGGAAAAAATAAAGGAAAGGAAGGGTCAAAGAAAATACATTTGCATGGACGCATAGAGGAAAAGGGAACTGTGAAGCCAATAAATTCACATAGATGCGGAGGGAGAAAGGGTTTCATGAAGCAATGACATTCACATGTTCATAGAGTAAGCTCTAGTAACAATGATTCTCAGAATCATGTCATGAATATAAAATGATATCGTGAAGAAAATAGGTTTTTTAGCTATGGAGGGAGCTCCACTAACCATTTTTCTAGCCTTACATCAAACAACCATAACTTCTAATATGTAACTCTATTTGGGCTCTATGACCATTCAAATTGAATCCTGTGTAATTTTTTGTGCTCTTAGATCAAGTTTGGAAACATTTATGGAGCCATTTGGACACATTTTATGGATACAACAAGGTAACGCAACATACATAATAAAAATCATACATATCTACTCCATAATATAATAAATCATTCATCATATCAGAATCCATGAAAATAAATGGGTTTCCTAAAAATTACATCCTAGAAAAAATCATTGCAAATAAATGGGTTTCATAAACATTTTATCATAATTTAAAAAAAAAATCTTGAGAAAGAATAAATATTGTATCACTTCATAATATTCCTTATAATTATTTTGTAACATCAAATGCTGTCATAATAAATTTCAAATTACTTTCAAATATCACTGGGATGTTTTTAATTGAAAATAATCTTTCTATTTTAAAATCACTTATATTAAAAAACGATAAATTACATAAGAAATAATTTTATTTAAAAATGAATTTTTAAAATTGTAAATTATTATTCAAATAAAATATTATTCATCATGGTGGTAAAATCCTCCCATGTCATATATGTTAAAAAGTCCTTCCTTCCACACATTTTTTCGAAAAGTTAAATCATACCTCATTTGCAAAATTACTAAATGATTCCTTTTGAACAATTTTGTAAAAATTATAATATGGGTATAAATGAAGTTAATATATTTTAATAGAATATTAAAAACCATTTTGATGATATTTGTAGAAAATATAGACATGGAAGATAAATATTCTATACTAGAGACTTAATCAAAATCAATCATGAATATTTATGAGATTTGGAAATCAAATGTTACCACTTTGTTATCTTTTGAATAATTTTCCTCTTCAAAGAAATAACATTATATGGAAATTTATATACCATAATTTTCATTATACAAATAATAAAATTCATTCATGTGATGTATATACACCCCACAAAAGAAATATTTAGTGTATAAGGCATGTGTCCAAAAAGTTTAAAAGTGTGCCGAATATCCCTTCCCCTAAGTCGGACTCATCACAAAAATCCTTTATCATTAAAAATTATAATCTCAAGTTAATTATTTTCATTAAAAATAAAATTATTAAATTTTATTATCATTTTATCTCACTTTTAACAATATTATAACAATTACATTATCATTTATGCTCACATTTGATGTTTTAGTGATATTTTGTACATGACTCCAAAATTAAATTAGTAAATTGAATATGGTAAAAGTGTACATTATTACATAATATATAAATATGAATAAAAATTAAACATTTATCATTTTGATACATCACTTATAATTTTAAATTTGGCCATAAATATGGTCATGGAAAAAGAACTATGTTTTAATCACAGAAATAGTAGGTCATACATATGCATGAGTAACTTCTCCATTCCAAAAATAATAATGGAAAAGGTAGGTTTTATTTTATATTTACTTAATGTTAATAATATCATAAATAACATATAGTTAATTTAAATGTTATTATATATATAATCCATGTGATGTGGTGATAAAAAAAACGAATCACATCTCTTCATGGAGGTGGTAATCCACAAATACACTTAAACAACATTGTCATTATTCAGTGAATGAAAATGAAAGAATAAAAATGATATATTATGTTTGTATGATGATAATTATTCAATTAATATCATTTATAAATATTAACTCCATCTCTAAAATAAGTCTTGAGATACGGTGATGAAAAATGATGTTCATCAGTTCGTGAGGCATTATACTGGTATACACATGAACAATTGATTCCTTTCCAATTTTATGGATTTTTTAAATGAATATAGGTTATTCCATTAAAAAATGAAATATCAATATATGTAGGATACATATATTATTATTTTATCATATATGTAGATGATTTGAAGGAGTTTTAAGAATAAATAAAAAAATCAGTTGATTAAAAAAGATACCTCTTCATCAAATAACCTATTTTGATTATCACATTATGTCCCCTAAGGATAATTTTCTGAAAAAAAAGAAACCCTAAAATGAGAATATGGATACAATTAATGTATTTGGGTAGTTATTGGAATAATAAAATTGATATTTAGGTGTGATGTAATGAGATGTAGATGTCGTATTTTATAAGAGAGGGGAGGTGGACTCATCGAATTAACTAAAACGATAAATTAATATAAATTATTATTCCATTATAAATAGCTTAAAACACATTTATTTCTATTATATGATGAGTATGGATTGAAATAATCGCATAAAATAATATTTAGATAATTGATTATTATTTTTTTTATCACTACCAATTGGTTTTAACTCCTTGTTGATAATTTTTAAACATACCATGACATCAATGTTTATTACTCATTGAGTGTCATGATAATTAATATAAAGTAAAAAAATAGGATAATTGGAATTTTTTGACATTATCTCTAGTATAAGAATCATATAAAAAATATCCTTTTTTAGGAATTTTAAATCATTAAATAAAATATTATTTATTATAAAATATCAATAATTACATTTTTTAGAATTATTAATTTCAATGAAATTAATAATATAATCATAAATCATATAATTTGAACACAAAAATTTAAAACATGAAAAAAATTGTGTTTATCTGTAAATGTTTTATATAAGATTTATTTTCTCAAATTAAAATACTATGAATATATTCAAGTAATTTATTTATTTTTTATATTACCTCTATAATTGTTATGCTAGCATTCTGTAAGAATTAGAGGAATTTATTTCCTCAAAAAAATTGAAAATAAATTACCATGGTGAATAAAATACTGTTAGATATCAATATTCAATATATATTTAAAAATATCATCTCAATAATCCAAATTTAATAATATTATATTTATTAAAAAAATGAGTGTGACATGTTTTACTTTTCATTATATAAAATATTATTGAGGTCATAATTTAATTTCAAAGAAATACAATGTCATATAAATGAATATATTATTCCTATGGATGAATTAGAGTAATAAAATAAAATTAAATCTTATTTTAGGGACATTTTATAAATATTATCATATTTTTTCTAACTTTAACTACCTCATTTACCATTTATTAGGGTAAAAAATTAATAATGGTAATATTCATATCAACTAATAATTAAAGGAAACTATTTACTAAATTTGGGGACCCTCATTCCAAATATACAATGTATTTATAAAAATTCAATACACATAGGTTATAGAATATAAATAAAATGCAATCAATAAAATGGAATGAAAAGACATTTTTCAGGAAAATGCATTTTCTAAATATAAAAGGTTTTTATTCTAAATTCAAGAATGAAATCCACTTAAAATATATTTAATTATTTTAAAAAGTATTAACTAATTGAATTTTAAAACTAAAAAAATATAATTTTCATTTTTAAATAAATTAATACAAAAATATAGCCTTCAATAAAAATCAATATTTTTTACTATTAATTGAAAAATCAATATTTTAAGAAAAATCATAAATATTCAAAATTTGATAATTTTTACATGCTCATTTCATAAATTAAAATAAAATTATAAAATAATATTTCTACATTTTATATAAATTGTTTATAATATTAGCTTGTAAAAATAATGAAACATGTTTTTGAGAAAAGGTATTTTGGATGAATAAAATGAATTAACTAAAAAATCAGGTGATTATTTTTGACTAATTCATGAATATACTATATGGGGTAGAAACATTATAATTTTTTTTAAATATTTTAATACAATTTATACCCAATAATTTAATATTCACGTTATAATAATCCCATGAAAATAATAATATTTCATTGTTTGTTTATGAATAGTGTTTAATATCTTGTATGCTATCAAACACAGTCATTCATTTTAAAATATCATGATATTATAGACTTATACACGTAAAGTAGTGGAATCTCATCCTTTTAGTAAAGAAACTCAAATCCCCATGATCTTGTAAAACAATGTCATGGAACTCAATACCTCTGAGTGTTTTTCGATCAACCCCATCATGTCTTCCTCAATCCATCGTCCTCAATTTAGTCTCCTTGAGATGTGTTTTTTATAACCCCTATTACAACCATCAAAGAGTTTTTTTAATTGATCCTTTTTAATTACAATAATTTTTCCACTCTAATATTTTCATGTTCCATTTGATACTTGTTATGGATAAACAGTACATTCTTCATTGTTCTGGACTGGGGTTAAGGAGGAAATGATTATTGGGCTGATACTGGTATAAAATATGACATAGATGGTTCTAGTAATTCCTAAGAGGTTGAATGAAGTTAAGGATCATCAAAAATTATATTCTTATCATAGGAGGATACCTGAAGAGATTGATATTTGTGATCACCTAATCCAAATGTTTAACCCTCATCATGGGTAGTGATGGGTTGGTAATGGAAGCACAATTTCTCCCCAGTTGGTAGGGCCTTGTTAGGTTTTGGATCGTGCTAGATCCCTAGAGCATCGAATAAAACATACCCCATATATGATATTGATACATTATGGGTCCCCCATGTTGAAACTCCATAGTTATATTCAAAATGATTCTCATTTTAGTTATTTGTTATAAATTGATATTGAAAACAATGCAACGTTATAGGAATGGCCTATGGAGATTCAGGACCACCAATAGAAGGTGATGTATGGGCATTTTATTCCCATGTTTCAGTCCTTGTAGTGCACTATGGAATGTATGAGAGTACATGGGAATGTGATTTGTAAATTTCTACTTAGTACCCTAATCTATTTTAATTTTATATATTCTTTAGTAAATTTGTTTTCTTGTGTATATTGACCTTTTTCATTTGGGAGATTCTTTCCACATATGGAATATTTTGGATTTAATCTCATATGAGAGGTATATCCACTATTAGAGTGTTTAAGTATTGTTTTTTGTTGTTTCATGGATTTTAACTATTTTTCAGTAAGTGTGATTGTTAAGATCATGAGGTATAAAGATCATTGAAAGGTATCTTGGAGTGTGGTTGTATGGATGACCACTTTTGTTTTCACTATGGTTTGGTTTTATATTCCCACGGATGATATTTTTTTGATAGGTATCTAATTTAAGGGTCTAGATCCATAGAGTCTTCCCATTATCATATTTTCATAGATTATGGTTCTCATAGGATTCATGGGTTGTGTTTTTAGGGGTGTGAATACTAAAATATAGAAGTAGGGAGAATACAAATATTGTAAATGTGGTCCACATAATTTATCAAATTTTTGTGTCATGTGTGCAAGGAAGTTTATATCCTATAATAGATTGATGTATTTTAAATGATTTCCCATAGGGTGATACATAGAATATAAATTTTTAGAGTTATTTGGATCGAGGTGATGAGTTTTTTGGAGAGATTGGAATCCGGACATTTAGATGGCATGAAAAGGGGTTTCACACCATGTTAATACCCTAAATAGTTTTCATATAAAGGATACAGTGTCTTAGTTTTTCTTCAAACCCAATGGGTTATCTAAAATTCCATGTTTTTGGTAACACTCTTTCATGGAGTTTTTGGATTCTATTTTCAGGGATTGATTATTAGCCTTTTGACTATAATATTTGTTGATCTAGGAAGTTTTATTCTTCATTTTCCCAATGGTTCTCCCCAATATATTTCCCCCCCATTTCATCTCACCATTATATGGATCTTGATCTATTCTATTCTAAATAGATTTCATTATTTTTTTGTGTGATTTTTTCACAACGTCATTAGGTGTCAATATTTTCATCAAATTAGATGTGATGGATAATCTGTAATGTTAGTCTATTCTTGTGTGAATACTGTTGATTACTTAAATGTAAACAATTCATTTATTATCTTATTTCATAAATGTTAAATACCAAATTTACCATGCTTTATCCCTTTGCATGGAAATTTAATTAACTATATAATATTGAATCATGTTAAAAAATTGGATTGTGATTTCATGGTGATGTTGTTTCTTTATACTGTTAGAGCAATTTTCCTATCGATTTTCTAGATTGTGTGATATATATTCTACGAATTATTATCTTGTTCATGTAATTGGAATAGAATTTTTAAATTGGTAAACAATGTAAAAAAAATTATTTGATAATTAATTGGATGGGGAATGAAGAAGTATACTTGTAATCTTGTTGTTGTTTTAATTCAATGATAATAAAAATGATGCAAGTATCCATGTTTAATTTAAAATTATCATAGATTTTATTAATGAAATTTATAAATAATTTCAATAATTATTATTCATTTTTTTGATAATAATAGAAAACTCATGTTAAATAAAAAAAATTTGATACTAGGAAGCATGTTTAAATTGGCTGTTTAATTACTATGGTTTCTTTTTTAAGCTTAATGGCTTAGGATTACCATAGTTAGATATTTTAAATAATTAATTTTTTATTTCAAAATGGATTGGTAAATGGTTTTGTGGGAAAGATTATTTCTAGGGCCGATGCTTCTAGACTTCCTGAGAATACCAAGTGCCTTTAGTTTGGAGTCATTAGAGATTGTTTATGTGTGAAAGATATAATCCATGCTTTGAGTCACATAAATTAAAATGTTCTATGATTGTTTGTTTCATATTTATTTTGTGATATTACCCAAATGTAAGATTTTTTTCTGATTCGATATAAGGGGGAGGCCAAGAGGCCCGAATGTGATACGTTCCTGAGACGCCTTATGTGATGTGGGAGGGGTGGCTCGAATGACATGGTGGAATTTGATTCCTGTGATGGTGAGATGAATTTGGATATACATTTGGGTGTTAGAGATGAAACTACATGTGATGGAAGAGTTAGAAGATGGTTTTACATGTTTATTTGGAGTTTATATCTTAAATTCATCCTTCTGAATTTCTTTAATGGATGGTAGTTGGGTTTGTTATTTTATGTGCATTCATTACCCCACTGCCTGAGGTATATGGATTTTCTTGGATTCTTGTTTCATATTATGGTGGTATATTAGGATGGTTTTCATATAATACATATGTTATGGAATGATTCTAACAATGAATAAATAATTCCTCACCAATGGGGTTGGTGTTGATGGAATAAAAATAAATAAATAATGTTAATCTTGAAAACAAATAAATCATTCTGGATTATGAATGGAGGGAAAGGAATTTAATTTTATGATTAATGTGATTTAATTTAGAATAATATTAATGGTTAATGAATGGATAATGAATTAATCAATAGAAGTAAATGACAAAGTGGAAATAAGTCATTAATCGTTTTCTATTAAATTACTCTTTTATTATCAAATAACTAGTCATAACAGTGGAATCAGAGAGTCCAAGAAACATTATCTGCAGTTAATTATAAGAGTAGGTAATTCTTATAGGGTTGTTTTTATATATATTATATCCTATATATTTTGTAATTTTATAAGTTTCTCTACCCATTTATTTTTTGGAAACTTGAACCCAATGGACTATAAGAGGCGTTTTTCCCCAATATCTCGATGGGAGAATGGATGGATATCTACCCACTATCATCCCACTCCCTTCTCATAGTAATTAATCATGATGTTATTCATAGAGGATAGGTTTTTTCTATATATTATTTTAGATAGATATTATGTATTGTGGCTACATCACCCACATGTTTTACCATATATTGTGTTAAAAGGGTTACTATATGTATGATGGTTACATGTAGTATTAACATGAAGTACTTAATTGGTGTATGGGTTATAATGGCTTAAGGTATATTACTATATGATTGATAAAAGTCATATGATTGGTTTTGGATATTGAAAACTACTTGGTCAATATATATGAATATTTTCATGGGATTATGTGATTATGTGCTAAACAGAGGTCATGTTTTGATTCCACTCCCAAGTGTCTTCAGGATGGCCTATTTTGGAGGGGGATGGCCTTGTATATTTGAACGTGGGGTATAGAGGAAACCCAATGGGGATAAAGGAGTAGGGTACCCTTGATATTTCATTATTATATTTTATTCTCCCTTGTTTTTGATATTTTCTAAGTGTTAGCCATAGTGAGGCTAGGAAATTAGTATACCAGTTTTGGATAAGAGTTAGTTTCATTATTGTTAACTTTACTTTAGAATTCTTTATTTACCTTTTACATGAGAGGCTCTAGGGAGGATCCAACTGAGTATATCGTTAAGATCAATATATGTATATATATATATAATATTGTTCTGGTTAATATGTGATGTTCAGGTATTCTATAGGATATTTCTATCGTTTGTTTTGTTAGTAGATTTTTAGGCTTTGTGGTCACTTCTGTTGTAACATTTTGGTTCTTGTATTTTCCCTTTAATTAGATATATTATTGTATGAAATTTCACATATACACATTGGATTTATTTTTATACAAATATATATTAGAAAAAATTGATTGGTTTATTTTCCTAATATCTCTTTATATACCTCTACCTATCTCGCTTTCTCATGTTCTCTTAGTGGGTAATGACTTCCATATATATTCTTATTATACCATTCGTTCTAGCTAAAAACACATGGCTTACTAGAGAACAGGATTAGGAAATCACCATATCCTTTCCCTCATTGTCAGCCTAGAAGGGGTACCCTTTGTGGGGTGGGATTTAAGACATGAATGAATTATTAGCCCAAATTCATGAAACATTTGGTAAAAATCCCTAATCAGTGGAAGCATTATAATTTGATGCAAGATTAAATAAAACATGTTAGTTACTTGGAACATCACACATTCACTTTTAAATAATGTAAATAAGAAAATTCCAACATTCTATAATGAGTTATATACAATATTCTATTCCATAACATAATAGGAGTACATATAGAAATATAACTATGCCTCACCCTGTTAGGAGTAACATACAATAGTTACCTTGGTCTTTTAACCTAATGAATTGTAGATATTTAAAGGATCCACCCATCATTGGATTAAAATTTAATCCACTATCATCCATCCTAAAATATAACCAATATATAAATTAAAATTTTAAGGTCAAAATACATCCATCAATTAGTATTTTAACAATATTTTATTACATTCTAATATTTCTATCTATAGTTTATCCCAAGGTAACACTATTTTATCATTAACATTGGTATCAAATGTTAATAGTTTTTTTTAAAATTAATTCATGGAAAAAATTATGCTATAAATGTTATATAACATTAAATATCCTAATTAAAAATATTTTATTCATTTTATCTAATAAAATGAATGAATTTTTTAGAATTTAATATTAATATAAAATATCAAAATTTGATGGAATGTTTTTTCAAGAATAACAATGGCTTCCCATATATGAGATGATATTATGCGAAAATAAAGAGGAAAATTGATTCCAATGACCATAATTGGATTATTAACAATATAAATTAACTAATTTTACATTTAAATAATTATATATCAAAATGGATATTTTTTAATACTTGAAACAAAAATAAAAGTTTAAAAAAAATCAAAATTTTCAATATTCATCGAAAATTCAATCGTTTTAGAAAATTATAAAAAATTTACTCGAAGATATTTTGAAAAGAGGATTCAAAATTTTATTTTAAT
The DNA here is from genome assembly GCA_963277665.1 of Viscum album. NCBI lineage: Eukaryota > Viridiplantae > Streptophyta > Magnoliopsida > Santalales > Viscaceae > Viscum > Viscum album. The sequence continues at coordinate 261,484,369 of OY728120.1, forward strand.
ATTATCAAATAAAATTTTAAAATATTCCGAATCTAATTTATAAAATTTTCTTATGAAATGTGATAAAAACTAATTTTTTTTGGAAAAATGTATTTTTTAAGAAAAAAGATGACAAGAATAATATTAGAATTATTATTTTTTGATTATTAAAAAATAAATTTTTAATTTTTAAGATATTATTACAAAATTTTCAATATATGGTAATTTTAATTCGTTCCATTCAACTTAAGGGCAAGGTTTCAGTATTCATGTTAAAAAAATATTTTGTTGTTGTTTAAGTTATGTATTACATGTCATATAAGCAATCAATCATATAATCATTTTTTAAAATCACAATGTATTATATTCTCCACCCAGATTAAAAATTGTAATCCTCAAAAAACTATATTAATGACATTAATCATGGGTTTAACACTTAAAAATTAATTTGTTGAGAACTCAAATCATAAAAATAGTTCATAAAACATCATCTCAAATTGAGGTATTTTAAAATATAAAGTACATATAGAACATAACATAACTAGGTTTTAAAATATATGAAAATTATTGGTAATTAAAAATATGACATGGAGTAAAAATTTATTGTACAAATAATTTTGTTGAGTAATTTATAACATTAAACACACTAAAGTGAATGATCATGAGAAATTCAGTGACCAAAAAACATTAAACTAATAAGGAATTGAAAAAGTCATTAATTTATAAAAAAATATAACATGATAACGTTATTATTTAAAGTAAAATTTCATGTATTTGAATAATTCATTTAGAATAAAAAATAAGAATATTATAAAATATACATTTGATATTTTCATCCATTTCAAAATAAAAATTTGAACCTTTGGTAGTGTCTCGGTCAATTCTCACTTATATAACATATCATATTTTATCAAACGATTATTCAAGATTAATTATACATCCCTAAAAAAAATTAAGCATATAATGGATCACATGATACACAAAAGGATATCATGTTATTTATCTTTTCACATAACATTAACAAAAACCAAAATGGTTACAAAAAGTTAGTATCGTTTCTATAATAATTAAATAGTAATATAAAGAAGTAATATATTAATCTCCAAAATTTAATAATAACATAAAATTTATACTTTATTCGATGATTAAATAATATTATATCCCAATTTACTTTAATAACATCAATATTAATAAATTATTTATCCTCAATGGGTTTCTTAAACCATTCATCTTGAATCCCAAAAAATAAATAATATTATTCAGAAATAACCCTTTACATTAATCCTGTGTGTTACAAATACCTAGACTAAATAAATGTTTCCCTAAATTATCATTAATAACTATAAAATATAATAAATTAAAACCTAAAAATGGTTTTTTATTAATCTAATGTTTTAATCAACCTTAATCTTATAAACCCATTATGGTATCCATAACTATTCAGATATACTAACTTAAAATCATTCTAATCTCTAATGTTTTATCTACCCATCTTTGATTCCAACTATGACTTCCCCGAAACGTCACTCTTAGAATTTGGTGCATAAAACATAATAATTTATTTTATATTTTTGATACCAAAAAATGTGATCTAATTCTATATATGTAAAACCTAAAAAATAAAATAAAAAAAATATATCACTTACAAACCAGAAAACCATTTTTATTCAATTTTTTATGGAATAAATAAAGACTCTTACATAACATTATCTGTGAGATTAAATCAGTAATTTTTTCCCATTAGCCTATTATTTTGTTATTTAATATGATTCATTTATCATCTCTCACATATAATACTTCTTGAGAGATCTTACATAATAACCTTCTTTATAACCTAGGAAAAGAAAAATAATATGGGTGATCTCAAATGATCAATATTAATAAATATAGGTATAAAAAATTTAAAAATATTATAAATAACTAAATCGGGATAATGGTATGAGAACATATACAATTTGAATATTCATAACATAAAATAATTCATTCTCGTCGATGCCTATATTATAACAATTGTGACATTGCATGGCAATTTAACCAATGATGAGAGACTTATGAGTAAAAATTCATGATCTATGTGATAATAATTTTTGATAATAGAAATCATTAGAACATGATTAAAACATAAATAAAATATGTTAATAACATGGAACATGAAACATTCATTAAGGAGTCAACTAATGATGATAATCCCAAAATTATATTTTTATAGACATATTAAAGTTAACATCATCACTTTATAGGATTGCCTATAAAATCCTAACTCTTTCTCACTCCCTTGGGATTATCATAAAATAGAAAACTAAATCCCTTTATTAAATTATTTTGATGGATATTAAGGACTAACACATACCAAATTTGTAAAAAATCACCCATAATTGGTTTATAATAAACCTCCGATCAGTCATCTATATACATGGAAATTGACTATACAATGAAGAAAATAGAAACATTCACTATTTAGGAAAACAAAAAACATGGTCTTATTATGGTAATATTTACTCACGGAAAAGAAACATGTTCAATGAAAATATCACAAAACCAATTATATTACATCCATAAAATGAATATTTATTGTATCATTAAAAAATATACCCAACATAGCACAAATAAATAGAGGAATTTCTTTATATGAGGAATGTAAATACCAATAAAATATAATTAATTTTTTTTTGAGGAAAATTTAATTACCTCTATGAAAATATTATTTCAACAATAGAAAATTTCTGAATATTAAAAAATAATATATTTTCCTTGAAAATAATCATGTAAAAAATTAAAATGATGTTTAAACGAAAATATATTTATAATGGTGAAAATGGAGGTTATGTCGTATATGTTAAAATAAAAAATTCTTGATAATATGGGATGAGACTGTAAGTGGAATCACATTGATTGAGTTCCCCCAAATTTTACCTTTCACCCCACCATCATTGATCGGATTCGGATCTCCCTTTAGAGATTCTACTCAGTGAATTCGTAGCATGTTTCCTCTACTAGTAGAATCATGGTGTAGGCCAAACATTCTTAGAAAACCCCATCATTTGATTCCTTCTTCTTACCCAAAACATAATGTTCGATTGGGATTTCACGGAGGAACAGTGATGATCCAGAGTTTGAACTCTAGATGTTGTGGTATGGGGGTTATCACTGCATTTTGTGTTAGTGGTGGTTGTGTTGGGAGGATCTGGTCTCTATGTGCGGGTTTGAAGGTGACGATGGGATCTGTGGCTCTAGCTTAAATCAAGGTGTTGTTCGAGTGAGATTTAGATTTTGGGAGGTCCTTTATTTCCTATTGGTTTGTGATTCTTGTTTTTCATATACTTTTTTTAGTTTTGGATATGAGATAGCATTAGTGTATTACAATTTCGATGTTGGTGCATGGTGGGAAGATGATGCTTTAGAGCTTGTTCTCTCTGGTTTTGATTTTTGGATATGGATGATGGATTTTTATTTGTTTTTGAGTTTTATGTTGATTATGAGTTTTAGAAGAAGGGGGAGAATCAATTGGGGGTTTGGTCCATGGAATGTTTTCTATGTTGATGAATTTTCTACTTCATGGAATTTTGTTTTCGGAAATGTTTTCATTGTGGTTGTGCAGTTCATGTTCAAGGGAATTTAAAACCATTTCAACTACAATGAGGTACTCCTTTGGAGGGTCCTACTAGAATTTTCACCTACTCATTACTATTCAGATTTGAATGTTTGAGTGCGTATAGAATTTCCATCTATACCATGCCCATGCAACCATGCACGAGTCAAAAATTCATGTAGTGATGAGAGGGTGGTAGTTGGTCTTAATGATTTTCATATTTTGTAGGGACCTCACATTATAGCTTTGAATGAGATTTTTCCCTTGAACTAAGTATAGAGGATTTTTTTCTTTCTAATTCATTGATTTCATGTTGGTTTCCCCCTATATATCGTTAATGGGGGTTTATGATAACAAAAAATTTATTTTTTATTCAGTTAAAATGAAACATTCAATCCACAGTAATTAAGAAGAAAATATGTCATATAAATATTGTTAAAAATTTTCTTTTTTAAAACCATTGTATATAAATTAAATGATAATTGAAATAAGTATAAAAAATTATTGATTCTTTAATAATCACATTCTTGAAAACATTTTATAAAACATGGATATATATAAATAAATATATATAAGAATCATTCCTAATCTAAAATAAGATATAAGACATGTATCACATACATACAACATTCTTGAAGTTTAATTAATCAATGAATGATGAAATGGAAATTAAATAAGTAAACCAAATTCATAATAAGATGATAAGAAAAGATATATGGTTTATCAAAATATAATAATATGATCCCCCAATGTAACATTTATCATAATAAATCACAAAATAAGATATGTTTGTGTCGTAAAAATAATTACCATTTCTGTTACATTTAAATATTAAGAATGAGAAATAAATTACTTCAATTTAAACATCCAAACCGATTAACATCAGTATTTAAATGATATAATAGGCCATGGGTTAGTACATACACCTTATGAAAGAAGATATTTTCATAACATGAACATATTCTCTAAATAAGGAAAATATGAGATGAATATCCCTTATAAAACTCATATTGTTGAATTTAGAAATAATCATGTGATTGATTACATGTAAAAAATTTTAAATCCAAAAATGAAAAGATAAAATACAACATAACTCAAATTGAGGTCATTTAACACATATGTTTCTCATAATATAATTAACAAGGTAGTGATATATTGAAATTAAATTTAATTGTGTTATGAAAGCCCTTACCTCATTCCTCAACATTATATACACATTCCTTATCTTTCTAAATAATTATCCTTTATTAATTATAAATTTTCATAATAACACTTTGAAATTTTATTATCCATTTTATTTATCTTACCTATATTTCAAAGTTAATTGTATAATCAATTAAGTTCATGTTAGTCATTTCAGGGATTCTCAGTTCATAAGTCTAAAATGACTTCGACAGGTTCACTATGGTCAATACAATCATGATTCCAAAAAAATTCATATTTTATAAAATATAATATATTTTATATAGTAATAAAATTTTCATATCAGACTATAAAATGAAACATGAAACATGAAATATGTTTTATCACAGATCTGTTACTCCACATAAACACATGAGTATCATTTTTATTTCTATATTATTGAATGGGTAATAAGTTATATTTTATTTAAACATTATTAAATAATTTTTGAATAATAAATATAATAATAAGAATTTAAATCCATCAATATAACCATCTATGGGAGGTGGTAATGGAAAATAAAATAAATCAACTTGTGATGTTGTAGTCCATGATACACTTGACATGTGATTTATTTCTCATTTGGAATATAAATTCAGAGGTAATATATTTATTTTCCCAAAAAAATAGTTCAATTTATATAAAACATATAATATTTTATCATTTAGTTATATGGTTTTTAATAGATTTACGTGGCGGTGATAGAAAAAGTTACATCCTTTTTTGGGAATGTAGTCTTACATAAAAATGAATTATGGTTCCATTTACATTTAAATAAATAAGTGGATATACTACAGTTAACCCACAAACATAATAACATCTAATTATATGATATATAATTATGTTATTATAACATAATTTTTGGGAGTATTTTTAAAGAGGTATAAGAATATATAAAACTAAAACATCTGGTTAAAATCTAGAAATCTTATTCAAAGAACATCCTTTGCTTTACACATTAATGAATATAATATTAGTATCATACCAAAGATAAAACAACTAGGAAATTCATAGGTATTTTGTTATGTAACTTGGGAATGTATGGACTATTATAATGTTCTATTTTTTTGTAGATGTAAGAGGATTTGGGGTGTACCTTTATTTTCATGGAAGTGGATAGACTTTGTTTTTTTAATGTATTTAAATATTATTAAGTAATGTTCCTTGAATATCATCCCATGATCAACTTAATTATTATAATAAGGTTGTGAGGGTATAAATAAACAAATAAAATATTATTTTGAAAAAATATTATATCATTTTGACACTCAATAAATTATTTTACCCCTGATAAACTAGTTTTAACATAATCCATGATAATAGATTTTAACTCTTTTAAAATTCATAATGACTAAATATTAAGTTAAATTTTTTATATAATATAGATAATTGTGAATAAAAATATGGAATTTATTTTAAAAATTTTAAATCATATAATTTTTATTATTTAATTTATAAATAAACATAAAAAATGTTATGAAAATCATTTTCTAGAAAAACAAAACATTCTAAATAAAAAATGTTTCTATAATCTAATAAAGTATAAAATTAATTAAAATGAACATATTTATATAATTAATAATATAAAATAACTAATATGACTTTTAAATTATTTTAAAATAAAATTTAGATTTGTTTTTACTTGAACTAAATAGAGAGTTTTCAATACAAATCAATATTTTTTACTATTCATTAATAAAATTTCAACAAATCCTCAAAAACTCACCTGAAGGTAATATTTAAATGAAGACTAAAAATATTATGTTTCTTTTATGAAATAATTTCTTACAATTTTTTTTAAAAAAAAATTAATGCTTTATCATAAAAAAATAAAATTCATTTTGGAGGAAATGTATTTTTAAAGAATAAAATGACATTACTAAAACTAAAATTCTTATATCAAAAAGAGAAATCAATATATTTGTATCAGTTATGAAATAAATAAATAAATATATATATATATATCACAGTTTAGTTATTTCAATTATTACCCACCAATATAATATCTAGGTAATAACAGTTATTTTTACATAATAATATTTCATGGTTGTTTATGATCGATATTATATTTCCAGTACGCTATTAGATAGATTAATACTTTATATAATCATGGGGAGATTGATTCTATAATTTTAAAAAAATAAAATGGTGGAACATTAATAATTTGTAAAATATTAAAATAATGTTTAAATAACAATAATTCCATCAACCTTTTTTAATTAACTTTTAATAACATGAGTATTGAAGTTTCCATAGTCATCTATGACATAAATTTATAACATTGTCCAATCAAGATGGTAAATCATCACATATAAGATGAATATATAATCTATGGTTGAGTATTATTATGAAGTTTATTATTTTTGGAAAAAATAATTATTATAAAATCATTATGATTATAAATTCATGTTTCTAAACTAATTAATTGAATTTTATGAAATCTTGACAAATAATAAAACACTAGATGAAAAAAATGTCACATCCATGGTGGATGTAGTTCGAACATACGCCTCAGATACTCATTCAAATTCCTTAGAATGGGAGGAAGATAAGTAAATTTTTATAATTTAATATTTCTAAAAATGTTATATATATCATATCAATCCACTAAATTCTCCTTGTTAACCCTACAATCATGGTTGTGATGAAAAATTTAAAACATTATCCATTGTGACAGCAGTCCAAACAAATGTGTGACAATGTTTTCATTTTTTATGTAAAAGGGAAATGGTAGTTACTGATTATTACTTCAACATAATTATTTTTCATTATATTAATTAAAATTATTTATTCATAATATAATGCCAAAAATATTACATAATCACTAGGATGAGTAATGAAAATAATTGAAATGTAGAAAGAGTAATTTAGAATTCCCACATAACTCATTGGAAAACACCTTTTAAAAAATGATTAATCTGTTGAATGGGGTTCTTAACAAGATGAGAAACATTATGATGTTTTTAGGAATTTTTTGGAGGTATTTCAGATGATTTTTGGTCGAACTATGTCTCTTTCGATGTTAAGAGAATTGGTGTGGAGAATTCTCAATTTATAAGTGAAGGGAGTGACATTTTCCAAATATATAATTGTTAAAGTAACTATTAAATGGTTTAAGTTATCTAATAATTAAAAATAATGAAGAAGAGAAGGTTGAAGGTTGTGAAGTCCTAAATAAAATTCCCACACGTGATTATATATTTTTTTAATGTGTTTAACTATAATATATTTCATATTTAACATTTAATTTTTTTATACCCATGAATTTTACTTTTAATGGCTACCAATAAAATGGTCATTACTACATAATTTCAGACAAATTTTCCCATATATACCCTCAATTTAATGAAATAAAACTTTTACAAGTAATAAAAAAATATTATTAATATTAGAGAATGTAAATCATACAAATCCAATTTTAAAAAAAAGTTATTTTTAAGAACTTTTTTTATGATTTATATAAAATTATAAATGTTATTTTTAAATAACATTTGTTTTTTTATTATTAAAAAAAATTAATATTTATATATTACAATGAAATCCCAAACATAATTATATCATGTGATATAATAATTAATAGAAAATTTGAAAAACGTTTTTATAAGAATAAAATGTTATATAAGTTTTAAAACAATGACTATTGGTTTTATAGACAAAACATGAAATGTTTAATTGAATAATTTAACTCCTTATAAAAATTCATGGTCATGAAAAACTAATTATATTTTTTTAGCCACACATAACTCATGATTGCCTCATAATAATTATGGTAGTAGTAAGAACTATACTTTTCACTGTTCACCAAAATCCAGGATCATTCGAAAAAGTCAATTAAATTTGACGCATTGAATCTAAAATAAGAAGTTCATTTTGTAAAATTAATATTATAAAATTTAGGAGTAAAACTAGTATTTAGAAGATACATATTCTAGATTACATGGTTCTTAAAATTAAAAAGTTCTTCAAAAGCTACATGTTATCAAATTTATTTGAAAATTATATTTTTTTGTATTTGGAAGTTAAATTTTGACAAATTAATATTAAAGTTACATGGTTCTTAAAAAGATGAATTTTTAGGATAAATGTTTAATAATAAATTGTTATTATTATTTATTTATATATTTTAATTTATCATTTAATTATTATTAAAAAAACATTTTATTTTTCTTTATTAATATATCTAAAAATGTATTTACTTATAGTTACACAGTCTAATTCAAATGAAACTTTATTATATTCTCATTTAATACATATATGTTGATCTTCTTAAAATATATTGTAGTTTCACATCAATTCATAGATACATGTGAAAAAAACAATTCAAAATAATATTTATTTAATGAATAATTATATATTAAATTCAATAGGTGTTATAAAAGTATTACATGAGTCTACTTCCACTCTCCAAGGCTTTAATTAAATGATTTCCAATGATTTTTCTCCAAAGGAGTCCACAAATGAAACTCTATCTAAGAAATTTAATTTATCTCTCAATGTTCATACCATATAAAAAGGTAACCCCTCAGTGTATATCCCCCCAATGATTCATATCCTCATATCAAGAATTTTGTGATGGTTATTTATATATATCACTAATAACCTCCTTCAATAGAATATGTGGATACATTAGATGTTTTGGGACATATAAAGTCACTATGATTATGAAAAATATTTCAAATCATATCTCTCACACACTTTATTTATTTAATAAATATACACATAAAAATCTAAAAAGGTCAATAGGACCACTAATTTGAGTAATTCTATACATATTAATATAACATGATACTAAGATGTAATGAATTTATTTAAAAACTATATAAAATTCCGTTAAAATCCCATTTATCTTCTAAATTTCATGGTTTAACCTTGGGATTTACTTAAGAATGAGGTGATCTATAAATCACATTAATGAAATAATCAAATTATACAATTAGGTAATGAAGTTCATGTGAGTAAGGGGTATGAAATGATGACATAAGAAGGTGAGATTCATAAACATGAACATCAAATCATGATATAATATGCTAACATCAAGACATAATAATAATATGGAAACAACATAAAACATCACATAATAAGTATATGTCAATTTTAACCATTGAGACAACATAATATAATGTTCTTAGGATGAACTCCAATGCCCCATAAATGATATCTCGTGAGATTAAAAAAATCCAAATGATTAGAGAGTAAAATAATTCTTGGCCCATCCATCACATTCATATCATGTACTTAAATTTTTGTTCCATATATATCATATGAAATAAGAATACATTTCATCACATTTAATCCAATTATTAAGGATTTTGTGATACATATATAAATGATGAAAATCTATGAATGATAGATAAAACTAGGTGGACACCCTAGACAGGAAATGGGAATGGGTATTTACAATAGTAATTTTTTCATGGAAGAATCTTGGGATAATGTTGTTATCATCAATATTTTATATAATGGTTAATATAAGGGTTTAAAGAGAGTACAATTTGGTCTATAATTACTCATAATTCATAAGGATGGTAATTCTTTATGCAAAAAAAATTATAGTATGAAAAATAGGAAATAAAAATCTATAATACAAAGAATGTACTAGAGTAAAAGGTAGAGTAAGAAAATACCTCACCATGAAAGGATGCCTCTAAAATATTTGTAGTAATTTGTTGTGATAAGGGTAAAATTTTGGTTGATTTAATGAGGTATAGGGAGAGAAAATTTATTCTGAATAGGTTTTTAGATTTTTGGAATAAGATGTTGGGTGTGTATTTATAACCACATGTTAGGGGACTTATTTATTAATTTCTACACATAGGATTTGAACTCTAAGTAACAAAATAATAAAAACCAAAATCTATATAATGTTATTTTTTAATGAAAGTTGAAAAATATTATTGGAATTAAATATTTTATTATCCTAAAAATTGAGCTTATTTAAATAATACCATTCAGAATGTGAAGGTGAGTCATATTAAAAGGGTAATGTTTTTAAAAACAGAAATTATAATATAGGTTTTGTAGGATTGATTATAGTTTATCAAACAACATTAAAAACTCATTATATTAAAGGGGAATCATATTTATGGTTTTTATATTACTTTTATAGTATTTGTTACATCACTTTTTTCTATTATGATATCATAATAAGTACTTATTTTTTAAATTATTTATTAAAATTAAAAAATCTCAGAAAATTATGAAAAATATATATGTGGATAATTTAGATGTTATAATTTAAAAAACTATATAAATTTAATGAAAATAGTTTTATAAATATAATAAATTCCACTTTTAATTTGAAATAAATTTTTATTGAGAAATACAAGCATTTAGGACAGAAAACACTTTCTGACTCTTATAAAAATTATTTGGGTAAGAATTAAATCATTTTATTATTTATAATTAAATAAATATTATTCAATAATAGAACATTATGGGGATAAATTGTATTTCAAATTTTATATATTTTATCAAAACAATTTTTTATTTTGAACTATATATATTCCCTAAAAATAAAAACGTTTATTCCTCAGTATGAAAATAAAATTTTAAAACACATATTATATAAACATGTACATATATAACATAATAATGGAAAAGGATAAATATAATAGTTACGAAAATATAAAAATTAATAATACTTCTGTATAGATATATAACCAATTATTACAATACTTTATTTTATACGTTTAAGGTGTGTTATGGTAGTATTTTATTAGGATTGTTGGGAAAAACTGGTTTGGTTGGTGATATTAATAAACATGAAATTATCCCATAGACATTTTGACTTATTTTTTAGTTATTTAATCTTGGATTGGGATTGTTCATTAGTTAATAATAATGACACCATCTCCTGTGCAATATTTGATAAATTTGATTTATAGGTATGATCCTACTAGCTGAGGCTATCACTTCTTCATTTTATGTAAATTGGACTTTTTCATAACACATAATATATACTAATCATAATGATCATTTTAGTGTTGATATATTAAAAATGGTCAAGATTATTAATGGAATTTTAATCTTTAATGAAAATTTATTGATATATTTTACTATAAAATAAAGGAAAATTTAGTTTATATATTATATATAACTATCTTACATAATACGGAATTTATCCACTCAAAAGTGAATCTCGTAAAAAGTTTAAGTCCATAAATTATTCACAAATTAGAAAATTTAACCTTAAAAATTTTCATTTTGTAAACATAAATTGAAAAGAGAATGTAAGTTTTATCACCTATTTTAGTTCCAATGCTTCATCTTCAAATGTTTTGTTATTCCTTGGTGCTTTGACCAGGTGAGTTTTCTTATTTCATATAAATTTCTATATATTTTATAATATATTCACCTACTTCTTCTAATGATAATGATCATTTTCCAATTATACAAGAACCAAATTCATAACAGGTGGGGTTTATGTAATTTACTTCCAAAAGAGGGATATGTGGGACACATAATGTACATGGGAAAGGTTGTATGGGAGTTTTATTCAATAGGTTATAGGTTTCATGTGAACAAGGATTAAAAAATGGATGATGCCTCTAGGAACATGATTTATCTTATACCCATACCCCATGAATTTGTTCCATAGTGATATGTGAAGGAACACCATGTCACAAAACATAAACTCTAGGCCACAATGATGATTGTTTGTATATAATTATTTTGAGTTTTAGTGGACATCTTATAATTATAATGATTTTGAACCTTATCTATTATCTATTGGATAAGGTCAGGTTCAATCCTTTTACACTCTCCATCTTCATCCCAGCATATTAGAATCTGAAACCTCTTCCAATATGGAGCATCATAAGGTTAAATTTTTATTCTAAAATGGATTATATTTATTATATGTGACCTCTACTAGAGGAAAGTGTTAATCAAAATATCATTTAAAATACATTTAACAAGAACATAGAATATAATAATGTGTTTGGATGTCTCTTTTAGTCTATCCATTCATTTAGGGGAGATAAAATGTATTTAAACTCAATGGTTTTTTCCAATTCATGCTAAAGAATTTTCCAAAACCTAAATATAAACTGTATATGTCAAACAGTAAAAATGGAGAGCATAACTTCCTTTAGTCCTTCCAAATTACTTATGTATATCATTCGATTTTTGTCAAGAGATAAATATTCAATATACGTACATAGTATGGTGATAAAATAATACCCAAATGGAATTATTGCTACTAGATTTCATATGTCCTATAATGAAATCCAAGGTTATTTCTTCCAATTTCCATACTAGTATGGGTAATGGTTACATCAAATACTTACTCATTATTCATGAAAACTTGAAACGTTGTAATTCAAATCATAAGGATACAAATTATTCAATATATATCTTACATTTATACCATTAGAAGATTTTGTTTAGATCTATATATATCATTTTCCTTCTTATATGACTAGAGAATGATGATCGATACCCATCATCAAAAATTTCCCACTTTTGTTATTTTTTTATGGGATGCATATATAGGTTCCAAAAAATATAACTCCATTTACAGAAAATTTAAAATCCGGAATATTTTCGAGATGTCTCTATAGCTCTAAATTATATTTTTTAGGTTTCATGATCCTCTCATGATTGAATGGTTCAGTGGTAATTTGATTAGGTAGGATGACATTTAATTTACTATTCTTATGTGAAAAAATAGTGTGCTCAAGAAGTTTATATCACAATAAATACTCATTATAGATAGGGTTTTTGGATGCATCCCACTTATAGAATTTACCAATTTCTTCTCAATTACTGGATGGTAATTGATTGGAAAATTGTAATCCATGATCATCTCAAATAAAAAAAATTTAATATTGAGATCATTTTGTGTGAAAACTTACTTAAGGATTTTATGATAAATATATTTCTCACAATTCTCCCCATAGTGATATTTTCTACAATTATTAAATGATATTGTCACGAAAGACAATTCTTGATCACATTTTGTTGATATATTCCGATTTATCATTAATATTTCAGAGACCTAGGCTTTCAATTTTCCATTTTTCTTGAGTATGAGTCCAATAATTTTTTTGGATTCATTTTTGTAAATAACAGTTCCTTCCCTACTAGTTTGTAATTTGAGAATCGTTTTAGTGACTGGACTTCTCTTTAACTATATAATGATATTCTATTAATAATCAGTACATAAAAACATCACTCCCTTCCGAGTTATCATGTTTAGTATATTGGTAAATCATGATATGTTTCTCCCAAATTGGTTATAGTTCCTAGGAAATCCAAATAGAATCTAAATCACCATCTCAGATGTTGGCCCTGGGCATCCTTTAATGGAATTTTTCTTCAAAGGATTCATAACTATGTCTTTATTGGTGATAATGTGTCCTATTAATGTTACATTCTCGAGGTATAATTTCAATTTAGAACCAGTCCAATCATTTTGAAGATACATAAAAATACATATTCTTGGAAAAAATAAAGATATTATCACTAAATGTGAATTTTTCCTTGTTGATATTTCCCTTATTAATAATCATTAGATCTGGATACACATTCTCATAATGATATTTTATTAATTCATGATATGATTATGCAATGTGAGATCAATCCTCCTCCTTAATCTTGTATAAAATCATTGGATGATTCTTGATATAGAGTGTCCTTTCCTTCTCCAAAAAAATAATTTTTGATATATATATATATATATGAACATTCAATCCATTATTAGGATAATATCAAATTACACTAATGGGATAATTAAAAATAAAATAATATGTAAATATAAACAGGAAACCGTGATACAATAATCATAATAGGTTTTACCTAATGATATCAAATCATTTGGTATGGTGACTCAATGTTAATATAAAATTTATTTCATATACTAATGTTTCATGAATTTAAATACCAAAAGTCATAAAAAATAAAACGTAGAGCTTAATTATTCTACTCTTATCGAGATCCATCTCAGTTTTTATCATATTATATGTCTATCCTTATTACATTGGCCTAGTATATTTTTAGGGATTATAATAATTTAAAGCACTTTAAATAAGTAATTATATTATATAATACCACATTATAAACATTTATGACTTAGAAATGGGAATGTTAACTTAATTATAACTTTATTTGACTTTTATCAAGTTAACTAAATTATTTATGTTTTAATGGAAGACAACATCTTCATGCCCTATTTTTTCAAACATAATGAAACTTTATGTAAATTTGAAAATTTTCACATCATAACTATTTCAAAAAATTTGACCCATAGGGAATTGAAACATATTTACTTTCTCAAATTTATCATATGATCTTTCAAGATATGTCATCTTCCCTTTATTTGATGCGTTTAGAGATTCAGCAATGTGCTTGTTGTTAATCATTAATTTGTGAAAGTTGGTTTATCATAATCACAAGATCAATTACATTAACCACGTATGGTTATTAGTATAATATTTAATTTTATCACATTTCCCATCACACTATATATTTTCATGATTACTCATATTTCTGTCCATTGACTAAAATTATAGAAAATTACGGATGCGACTTTTCCAACTATGAAAATTGTTGGGATAGTTCATAAATGACATATATTATTTTAAAAAATAATTTTTAGGTTATTATCTATGTTATGCATTATATATTTATTGACATTAAATTTTATAGTAATATTTATTCGCTTTATTATGTTTTATAAAGAGCTTGTGAATTTACAAATGAATATCCCCAAATGGTGCCAAAAAAGGTTCACAATAGGGCCTCTTTATCATCCACAAGGGGAAGAACTAATTAGTACCTAAGATATCATTTTAGTGGTTATTGTCTACATGTAAAATTTTACCAGAGCCACATAAACTTTTAGTATAAAAAGAGTGATTTCATTAGTCGGAAACTACTCACTCTAAACATTAACAAAATTTAGGGATGTGTTACTATGTTTATTTTTATCATTATGGTTTTTAGTATTTATTACTAATACTAATAAAAAAATAACTATATCATTCTATGATACCAATGATTACATCTCATTCCTCTTATATACTACTTTTCATGATTTATTACATAATGATACAAATAACCCAATCCCATAAGATAGACAGTCCTATTGATAATGGTTTGTTAGGTATATATAAAAATAACTTGAAATAAGTATACAATGAAATTATATATCATAATATAATATTGAAATACAATTACATTTATCATATTTAATTTCATAGGATAACATGGGGATGTACCTAAGAAAGGGGTGATCTATAATGTCCATTAAGGAAACAATAAGATGTTTTATTACTTTTTTTCAATAAATAATAAAATTAATTTTTTCCACTTTTATAAAGTTCATTTGACAAAAATAAAATAAATTTATAATTAATCATTGAAAACTATCTTATCTTGATGTATTTTTAATTTTCAAAAAAAAATTATGGATGAATAGTGAAAAACAATAATATTTCTTGAAAAGTTATTTTTGGATCATGAAAATACAAAGTTACATAATTTTTAACAATGTATTAAGTATAATATTAGTTCAATTTTATTATTATTATTAAAAAATATTTTGTTGGAATTAATTTCAAATTTATGTTTGATACAATTTTTGTATACTTTTGAATGATTTTTCTTCGGAAATGAGTTTTTTCAACACATTTTCAAGTTTTACGTTAATTTAAATTCATGAACTTAGGTAAATTGAACAAGGAAAATTGTATTCAATATTTTTTAATTATTATAATTAATATTGTATAATAATTTCATCTAATGTTTTTTCTTAAGGAATTTTAAAAATAATAAAAATTAGGCATCACAGTTAAGGTTAAAATGGGACTAGTGGGGTTTAAATTAAAAAAAATTAGTCATTAAATAAACTAAAAATTGTCCAATTCATATTTTAGAGTATCATTTTTACATTATGACATATATGGTTTGATAATTATCCATTTTAAACACATTTGGAAGGTGTAAAATGCTGTTATAATTTTCTATTTTCAAATATTCCAATTATGTTATCTAAAACCTTTTTAGAATAGAACACCCTCTCTTCTATTATTCGCTCTTCCAAATCCATTTGTATCAAAAAATAATTATTAAAATAAATTCCTTACTTCCCTACTCAAGTCATGTAGGCCTTATTCTAACTATCAAACCCTTCTATAAAAAACTTTGTGCAAACCCATATAGTTTTTATAATGAAGAGGTATAATTTTTAACCAAGTATTTTTATTTTATTTATTTTTAAACCAATATAAAATATTCATCAACTATTCTAATATCATACCTTCATTATCTTATGTATAATTTAAATTATGATTTTAATTGTATAACCAATATCCATATACTCCTCTAACAAATAATGAACAAAACTATTGATCTTGTGTACTGTGTACTATCTCCATGCGAACTGAGGTAATTAATTTTCCATCACATGATCCAATAGATTTTTATAATGATGTATTTTGTGTTAATATATTATATATATGCAATTTTTATACTCCTGAAATTATAATATCCCCACTACCATTTTACCTTCCAATCCATTTGAAAAAAAAAACAATACCACACATGCATATGTGTGGACTACCACAACACCTAAGAGATGTGATTCATAGTTCCTTTATTTTTTACAAGGATAATAATAAAGATATATTTAATGGATATAAATAATATATATGACATAATAATTAGAAGATATATGTACCCACAGTCCTTGATCTGGTGTTGTAGACAACAACATTACATTTATTACTTTGATACTATTTAAGGTGACTGGAATTTTTTCCATCCAAAAAATTAAGCATCAAAAAGTAAATTTGGATCACATAAATTTATAAGGACCTTGTAGGTTATGAATTTTAGATAATTAGGCAATTTTTTGCACAAAATAACACCCATTTAATTAAATATTAATTTCCCCCCACAAGACTCGTCTTTCTCATTTCACATTAAGTCGCCACCATCATTTATATAAAACCCTTATATACATAATTAATTCAACATAATTGATAATAGCCTGGGAAAAAGAAAACATAAAAAGTGTGAGGTAAAATAATTAGTAAAGTTAAACCTAAAAATTTACAATTGAATGTCATCAATGAAAATAATATGTTCATATGGGTATGAAGAAGTAATTAGAGTGCATGAGGGAATTATAAAAGAACTTATCTAGATAAACACCTGGAGCATCAATCATGAAACATGGAATATGGATTAAATAAGGAAAACATATATAATAATCAATAACCATTACCCATTTGATATCAATATTTATAAAATTAAATGTTATAAACAAATTAATATCATATATAAAACATATTTGTATCTTTGGAAACCATACAAGTCACAAAAAAACACATTATTATTTTATTACATTATTATCTCATATCTAGTGGAAATATTTATTTCCAGATCATTTTTTTAGTTTTAACATTATTTTTTGACTGAATTTTATGAAGGAGATGTTATAAATAATTGTATTAATATTGTTTTTTATAACAGTGACATCTAAAAATTAATAAAAAGGAAACTTAAGGTGACATTCAATGAAATTTTATATAAAAACTGATGTTGCAAATAAATATCCACTTTAATTTTATTTTTAAATCGATTTGGATACTATTTCAATGTTTTTTGTATAAAACCTTAATTCAAGGATATATTTTTTAACTTGGGAAATCACTTCACAGTTTCATCATTGTGTTTTTTTATGAAAAATGATTATGAAATATCACTTCAATATTGGTTTTCAGAAAATAATGATGTTGAATGTTGAAATGGAATGTTTCTTAAGAAATTTAATGTCATTTCTAAATGAACCAACTTATAATGACCCTTTAAATGTTGGTTTGTAAGAAAACTCCAAAAATGATGTGGGATCACTGATACTGATTGTAGTATTAGAATATGATGTAGATTATCAATATAAAAGAGGGGTGAATTGTATCCTTTATGAATTCCTTTAGAACTTTTAAAGTTGATATAAACCATTCTATTGTTTAACAAAGTTAAACAAGGTAACTTCACAAAACCTCTTAGTTCTATAGACTTGCTAGATTCTGGAAGTATGGTTCCAGAAATGAAACTAGTTCTAAAAAATTTCTTGATTCCAGAAATATGGGTCCAGAAATAAAACTTATCAAAAGTTTACAAGGACCAAGATTCAACCTTAAAGCATATAGAATCTTAATTAATCAGGGTACAAATATAAGAATGTATAAGATAGTAATACATTCCTTATTAATCTAATGTAACATAAAAAACATGAAACAACACAAGTAACAAGTATGAAATCTTATAACACAAAGATTAAGGTATCCAAAAACCTTGGATAAAGGTCCATTGATATATACTTTAAAAAATTTATGTCTTACCCACACTAGGGTAAGCCCTCGATAAGAATATCAGAGTCTATCTTGATATCCCCATAAACCGTCGAACTTCAAGGTAGTCAACACATCTGTCATCCTTATCAATGAAATCCCCCTTGTCTTGATAATATTTTCAATGATGTTTTTTTACCAGTCAAGTACCGGGAACATCCACAAACCATGTACCATGTATTACTATTGGTATTATCTTTACATTCCTGAATATAAGAATGTGAGACTTTCATAACCAAAACATTCTTGGATCCAGAAAACTTAGAAACCAAAATTTTATGAATACACATCTTATTGGAAAAATAATATTTATGAAAACCTAAAGACTATGTTTTTTAGTGACCAATTTTTGGCCCAATGACCACCACACTGACACTTAGTGCAGAATGGAGCATTTTAAGGAACAATATAATGGTCACTAAAAACTGGTTTTGAACATGTATAACCAAATCTGGAATTGTTCCTTAGAGGTCGAATTTGGGAATAAATCTTATCAAAATTTTAATTTCCCATGGTATAATTTTACAAACACTTCATCAAAGAAAATATTTCTGACTTCAGTATAATAAATAAGTATATATATACAAAAACAATAGTTTTAGTAATAGAGTTAGGCTCTAAAACACTTTTCATAGAAATTACTTTTCCTAGATCCTTATAATGTTTATCCTTTTAAAAATTAATTTTTTAAAGGGGTTTTAAAACTTTTTAAAAATCATTATATTTCTTATCAAGATGTTTAGAAAGATCTGATATTTCTTTAGTAAGAATAGTAATTCTATAATTTTCTTTATCATGTTTTTTATTGACTTTAGAATTTTCATTCTCAAGGTTCTTAAAAAACATAGAAACTTCTTCATAGGTAGGTAAAGTATTATCTTAATTAGAAGAAGATTATTCATCTGATGAATCGTATTATTTACTATCATTATAATTATCATTCAAGGGTACATTGGTTATGGATTTAGAATTGTGTAACTTGGCCTTAAAATAATGATCATCAATAGCTAACATGAAAGTAAACATGGATTCTTATGATCAGAATATTTGTACTCTGGTGATTAATAAAAAGAGTCACCACCACTAGAACACTTGGTGTGATGGAATTTCATTCGTAGCCTTAGTTTTGTAGTTTTTATTTCTATTCCTCATAGAATTCATTTCCTTTCTATCCTTTCTCTTAACCATAAGAGAATATTCCTTTATTTTCCATGATCTTTTTCATTTATAACAAGTGAATTATAATCCTTTCTTGTCCTTTCATTAATTCTTGTTGTATCTAGATTGAATTATCTTCTATCCAACAATATTGATCATCCTTCTAGAAAGATTTTCTAACTCATTTTCTTGAAGATTCACTTCCACTAGATACATATTGAATAACAAACTTCTTAGATTTTGATATTGTAACTCTTTGAGGAGTCTTGGAATTCATATGATTTGATGTTGTTGTAAAAGAAACACTTACATTTGCATTCTTCTTCTTCATATTTTTGGAATCTCTCTTTATTCTAGTCTCATGTTGAAGAAGTGTTCCAAAAATCTCATCAAGAGATATTTGAGTCACTTTTCAATTTTCATCTATAGTTGTCCTCTTAGATTTATAATCATTAAGCATGATATCTATAATTTTGTCCACAAGTGCCACATCATCTAATCCATTCTCACCCATAGATTGTAAACTATTGAAAATGGTCATAAATCTTTATTGTACCTTACATATGGGTTCTTTATAAGGAAAGAATAAACTATGATATTCAGAGCTGAGCATATCTATTCTAGTTTCAATGGATTTGGAAGTTCCAAAGAAAGTTACTTCAAGCTTCTCACAAATACTATTTGATACATCAAATTATGAAATTTGGATATATATATTTCTAGTCATGGAACAATGCAATGTATTTTGTATCTTAAAGTTCAGCTGGTATTCCACCTTTTCTGTATTAGTAAAGGATCTATGTTCTTAATTAGGAATCTTATAATCTCCAGTAAACATAAGATAGTTTACAACAGCTATGTTTATCAATAATTTCTTCATACAATCTCTGTAATACTCATAATCATTCCTACAAAATATTGGTGGTCTAGTAGGATTACAAATGTCAATCAAAACCACATTCTTTCCATCCATCTAGAAGAAAATATCATTCCACACAAACTTGTTAGTAATAAAAGTTTGTAAATACGGAAAAATCCTATGCAAGGAAAATATATAACAATGAGAACTTGAGCAAGAAAACTTATATATGAATATATGTATTTTAGATACCTCCTTTGATACCAATTGTGGGATTGCTGATACCGATTGTAGTATTAGAATATAATGTAGATGCTCAATATATAAGAGGGGGGTGAATTGTATCCTTTAAAAATTCCTTTGGGACTTTTAAAGTTGATATAAACCATTATATTGTTTAACAAAGTTAAACAAGGTAACTTTACAAAACCTCTTGGTTCTACAAACTTGCAAGATTCCGGAAGTATGGTTCCAGAAATGATACTAGTTCAACAAACATTCAAGATTATAGAAATATGGTTCTGAAAATGAACCTTATCAAAATTTTATAAGGAAAAATTTTCTACCTAAAAGCATGTAGAATCTTACTTAATTTGAGTAAAAATATAAGAATGTATGAGATAGTTATACATTCATTATTAATCAAATGCAATAGAAAACAAACTTGAAACAACAGAAGTAACAAGTATGAAATATTTTAACCCAAAGAGTAGGGCATCCAACAACCTTGGATAAAGGTCCCTTGATTTATACTTTCAAGAATGTTTGTCTTACCCACACTAGGGTTAGACCTCGATAATAATATCAGAGTCTGTCTTGCTATCCCCGAAAGACCTAGAACATCAAGGTAGTCATCACCTATATCTTCCTTATCAAGGATGTCCTCAAACATTAAGGTATCTGGCACCTCTATCTTCCTATCCATGGAAGTACTAAAACTATAAGTTAGTAGGCACCTCTATCTTCCAATCACCGGAATCCCTCGAATGTACTCAGCAACATTCGGAGTCGCACAACGAAATTTGAACAATATGTTCATTACACCCAAATAATGTGAGTATATATCTTTAGAAATCACTTCAAGAACATGAAATCTATAGATTTGTAGACGAGTCAGCAGTTAAAGTTCATGAGTTGTGAACTCATTCAAATGAGCTCATATTTATAGGTACATCTCCATTGATCGGCTCCAACCTTCGATGGTTATATTTTTCCTTGAATCTCGGAGGGACCAATACACATTTCACTCAAACAATGGTTAGTTAGAAACAGAATACACAACATCATTTCATAAGAAAATGAAAGAAATATATGGTTACTAAACCAAATCTAATTTTCCAGAGTCTAAGGAAAATAAATTTCAGAGTCTAAGAACATTCAGATTCTATATTGCATGAATATTCAGATTCTATTTTTCAAGGAATTTGGAGTCAGAATTCTATAGATTTCAAAGTCTGAATTCTATGGAATTCGAAGGCTGAATTCTAAGGAATTAGGAACATGAATTCTAGGGAATTAAAACCCTGATTTCTAACGAATTCGGAACCTGAATTCTAATAAATTTAGAACCTAAATTCAATGGAATTAGGAACCTGAATTAGAAGGAATTCGAAGTCTGAATTCTAGGGAATTCAGAGTCATAATTTCAGATAATTCAGAGTCTAAATTTCAGATAATTTAGAGTCTAAATTTCAGAGAATTAAAAGTCCTAATTTTATAGATTTTGGAATCTGAATTTCATAGAATTTAGAGTCTTAATTTCAGAGAACTCAGAGTCTGAATTTTAGAAAATTCAGAGTCGTAATTTCAGATATTTTGTATTATGAATTTTAGAGAATTTAGAGTCTGAATTTCATAGAATTCAGTGTCTGAATTTGGAATCTGAAAACAAAATACTCTATATCTAAGTATTTATAGAACTCTGAGGATTTATATGTGAAACTGGATTTCACACTTAGAAATAAAAAGAGTTACTTTTAGAGAAACAAAACCATGATCAATGAAAAGCATGTAAGGATTGATTTTCCTTGGGGAAGGAAAATTTTCCTTATTGAGGAAAATAAAATTTTCCTTAAAATAGAGCGTTTGTGATTTTAAAAACATAAACGAATGTAAAATTTATAAGGAAACCTTATTGACTAAATAAAAGAATTTATTTTCTAAATAAACATCCACCTTTTATTTTTACTAATTATCAATGTTTATTTCATTCCATTATAGTTTATAAGAAAACCGATGAGGAAAGTCAAATATTTTTTAAAAAATTGAATAAATTTCATTCCAACCAAATGTGAAAACATAATGAAACCATATAAAATATTTTAAATAAAACTAATTACCAGTTGTTAAAAAATAATTCACATTATATAGGGTGATTTTACCTTGTACCTTAGTGAAAACTAGTAAACAATTTTGTAATTCCATCACAAGACCTCTTGAAAATTAGAAAATATGGCATTATGATATTGAATATTGGAAATGTAAAAAATAATACAACTAAATGTGTTTTATTTCTATTAATGGATGAAATATTGGAAAATGTAATATGAAACATAAAAATATTTTATAACAAAATTATCAATTTTTGAACTCTTTTTATTTGGAAATGTAATATTAAAACTAAACATTAAAACAAATAATAAAAACCAATTATTAAATTATTAATATTTAAATGTAAATATAAAACATGAGATGTTAACAAATATATCAATTCTAGTGGGTTGTATTAAGGAATAATCTAATCTAATATATCAAAACCAATTTAAGAATAACAAAACATGAAAATATATTATTAAAATATATTTAAATAATTATTATAATTTCCATCCTATTTAGATACTATAATCCACACATTTGATAAATTTATTTATGATATTTAATAACTAGGAAAATGTTAGTTTTTTTTGTTTGGAAATTCATAAATTTTATCAATACAAACATGAGTAGAATTTTATAGTATTATCCAATTAAATAAAAAATAATAAAATAAAACCCCTAATATGAAATTTTTTATTGAAAATATAAACCAAAAATTATATATAACACAAAATATATATTATCAAATAGAAAAATAATTTTCCAATAATTTATAGTAGTTGAATTTATTTGGCTTCTATATCGACCATTGATCATTGTGAATCCTTTTCCATGGCCTATATTTTAATATATAAATTATTTAACCATTTTGAAACAATAATAATTAAAAATATAGAACTAATAAAAAATAATAAAACAAACTTTAGAAACATGCTAATGATTTAGGTACTTAACCTAACACACCGTCACAAAGCATAGAAAAAACCGGTAAAATAAAACACAATATACCCAATAAATTTAGAAAATAGTATGTATAAATACTATCTTTGGTAAATTTAATTAAAATAGAAATCCCTAAAATATAAAAAACCTATAAAAAGGAACTAAATATACAAACTTTAACCCAAAAATTATTTTATTAAGCACTCATTTATAAAACATAAATTAAAAGATACATACCTAATATTTAATATTTTATCCAACATTAAAAATAGAGTGAAAAAATAAAAATATTAAGAACATAATATAAAAACATTTAGAAAAAATATTATCTTGTCAATAGTATTTTAAAATTTAGATAAAATATGCATGCATTATAATTTAAATTGTATATGACTCAACATAAATGAAAGTATTAAATTAAAATGAATGTTATATGATTAAAAAATAGATTATTATGACATAAAAAATAAAATAATTAATATAATTAACTACTAGAGAATTCATTCGTCATCCTAGTTGTGATTATCGAAAAGAAGATTATTAAAACCAAATAAATGTATTCCACTCTATTTTTTTGACGATAACACTTAATTTATAAATAAAATTAAATATATATATATATATATAAAAGAAAAAACACATATTATCTAATATATAGTATATTTACCAATACTTTCTTGTATTTGATTTTATTTTTCTTCATTATCAACAATTGTGCATTGTTAATAATTTTCCATTAACTATATTTTAATATTTAAATTATTAAAACATGTATAAAAATAATAATTAAAAATAATGACCTTATAAGAATGAATAAAACATATTTATTTAACAGATTTCTAAAAGATTAATGTACTCCAACTGATACATTAATATAAGGAAAAGAAAAACCTGGTAATACAAAAAATAATATACCATCAAAAATCAGAAATCAATTTTTATAAATACTCATTTATTAAACATATATTAAAAGAGATATTCTTAAAACAATTTAAACCAATAAAGTAAAAAATAATATAAAACATTAATCTGAAAAATTATTACACAATAAATCCTTTTTAAAAGTAATCTAAAACAGTCACACCTGTGAATTTTAAATATTATATTGTGTGAATGTCGTTTTGTAGATCAATAACCCTTTATAAAAATAATAAAAATCTTGTAAAATCAAACAGAATATACATTCATAAAAAATATTATATCAATATATAGTTTCTAACATTAATTAAAAGAGACATACCTAATAAGTTAAATCACTATCATACTTAACAAATAGTTTGAAAAAAAATGTAAAATTGGGTACGTTAATCATTTTTATAAGACTCTTTATCATTGAAAATCAACAATAAAAATGAATGTTATAATATTAAAAAACTGAATAATTTGATATAAATAATAAATTAAGTTATATAACTAACCATATCAAATTCAGTCGTTGACTCACTTTTCATTATCTCATACATGAATCTTAAAACATAATAACCACATTCCACCATTACTTTTTATGACGATACTATCATTATAAAACATTAAATTTAAAATAAATACCAATACACATATATATAAAAACAAGAAAACAAAAATATTCTCAAATATAAAATTTATTTACCAATACATACATGTATTGGATTGTATTTCGTAGCATTATAGACAAGTTGTATTTGTTAATATTTTTCCATGATATTAATTTTCATATATACAAATAAAAAAATGTATAAAAAATAAGAATTAAAAAAAAACTTATAAAAAATAATAAAACTTACTTTTCAAACAAGATTCTAAATTTTTAATAAACACCACCAAATAAAGAGAAAATATAATATAATGTGAATTTACTTGGGTAGAATACACTTAACATTAGATGATATCTACAATATAAATTGAAAAAAAAAATAAGGAATATTACTTCATAATTATATTAATTTCCATATAGATCAAGGAATGAAAAAATCTAGCAACTAATATCTTTATTTTATAATTTCTCAAATATATGTATGAAACACTAGAAAGCGATTTATGATATGTCATATACACTGACATGAATTATAGATCTATAAGGCCATAAAAACTATTGGTCTCATATTTAATAATAAGAATATGTATACACCTATTTAAATAAGTAACATACATAGTCACGTGATATCTTCTTTCATTAATAAAATAATAAATAAAAACATAAATTTACATACATGGAAAAAAACTACAACAGACGCATGTTGAGATCATAAAAAATAAAATGATCCATGATATATTTTTAATTATCAAAGGATAGTATCTTACACATATATATACCATCATCCAAAACTCATAAATATTATCCAAGGATGATAAAATCTAGGAAAATCTTTTATCCCATGAGATATTAGAGAAGTATCTGATGTTTTTTGTACCTAGACCTTCGGTTTATTTTTCAATAATTATTTTTATTTTATATACTCCTACGTAAATTTAATGTCTAAAAACATTATAATATCTTTTTTCTAATATGTAAATAATATTAAAAAAACAATAAATACCTCATATGTCAGATAATGAAAATTTTATCTATCCAATATAATAAATGAAACAAATAATCTCCAACTCTGGTAACCTTTGTAGTAGGAAATGCTAGTAGACAAGATGGATCCTTAATATCCGATTCAAATATTCTTACCTAAAAAAAATTAATAGGATTGCGATGAGAATATTACCAAATAAATATGTATGACTCCATACACTATAATACATACATGGGGATCTCCGTCATATAACTCATAGTGTACGGTCGAGTCCAAACAAGGTGGTGGAGATTCTTAATTAGCAGGGTGGGAAGGCTTGGTAGGTAGGGAATGTATTGTATTATGAGCAGGATAATATTGTCTTCCCAATTTTTTGAATATAGCCTGCACAAAAGATTGAATTTTATTTTCCATGGATAGTTTCAGTTATTTCACCTCATATATTAAGGAATATATTTCTGTGTTTCATTATTTCTTACATTGTTTACTGAATTATTTTCTAATACTAACACCAGCCTCATATCCTCTTATGTGGTTGGGGAGTTCGGGATTTCCAAAAGTAGTAACTAGGATGTCTATCCTAACCTCAAGAATTAATGTACCCTCTATAACTTTCCCAGGAATTTCATCTTAAAATGAAAATTTCAAATGGAATATTTGTGATGTTAATTTAAAAAATACTAATATATTTTGAAAAAATATAATTTATTATAATTTTTTCTTCAACTAATTTATATTTCATTGTAATATTATTTTTAATTTTTCTCTCCTCACTATATACCATTTTTTCTATCATGTGAGGGTAGATGGATTAGTACACTAGGATTCTTCTAAACCACTAGTATATTGGGCGCCTAATGCATCGAAATTTTCTTCAATCATTTTTCTCTTAAAATCAATAATACCCACCACATGATAAAGTATAAGGTAATATATTCTATAACTAGACCTCCAGATGAGATTTCTTCAAGGAAAATTATTTAAAATTATTTTATTATGTAATCTTGTAATATATTTATATTTTACAATATTAAATTTTTACGATTACATAAATGGTTCATCATTTAGGCTGGTGAAAAATTTCATAAATATATATGAATATAAAACTCAAACTTGTGGAATGAGTTTTTATTTATTATTATCCCAAAAACAGAATTTCTTTTTCAATTTTATATAAAATATCTCACATGAAGTGCTTCTAAAGAATGAAATATTTTCTTACTTTCTTTCTTTAAATCAAAATTTAATGTCATTTTATGTGAATAAATTAAATATTAGTCATCAAATGTATTAAACATTATAAAATGAGATAAAAATAAATCAATTGTGTTATTTTACCATTATGGACTTCCATTGATTTTATTTTCCCATCTTGTTGACAAACATC
Source organism: Viscum album (assembly GCA_963277665.1). NCBI lineage: Eukaryota > Viridiplantae > Streptophyta > Magnoliopsida > Santalales > Viscaceae > Viscum > Viscum album. The sequence goes on from OY728120.1 coordinate 261,512,636, forward strand.
AAATTCAGATATAATATTAAAATCTTATAATGGATCTACAAGTATATATAAATGGAAAAATTCATTGAATTTAGGCTAATTGGTTTTTTTATTATCATTCAAATTAATTTTTATTCTCTAGTCTCCATGGTCAAGTGAGAATTTCTCTCAACATGTAATACCATGTTTACGGACTCTATAAATTGAATTATCCATAAAATTTGGAGAGGACTCCTCTATATGAGCTGAATATGTTGGAGGGGCATCATCATTCATGCATTTTTTTCATTTAAATGTATCGTATTAGTAAATAGTTATATATGAAAATATTTAACAATGTGTAAATAAGAAATAAACATTGATAAATATTAATATGACATTATGTATATTATTGAAATAGGAATGTGTAATGAAATTATTTTTACATATATATTATTAGAAAAGTGAATATTTAAAAATCAGGACTATAAAAATAGAATAAAATTAGAATCATGGAGGTAAGTCCATGATCTAGAAAATTATTATTAAAATAAAAGTCAGGCATACAAGAGGATAAAAATTTGGGGCACAAGTGATGAACACAAACGTTATCCACACATTGTCATCCTCTTGTCCTTCCTCCTCTCTCGCCTCTTCCATGAAGACCACCACATCCTCATGGATTTCGGCCTCTTTTCCACTGATTCGGAATCTTTAACTCAGCAACATGTTACTCCACACCTCCATCATTAGAGCCATCATGACGAGCATCATCTAGATTATCCATAGTGTCAGCATGATGAACACCATGATCTGTACTATCAGTGCCTTTATCCACATCCTCCAAGCGCTCCTCAGTATTGGGATGCCCAATCTGCTTAGCATTGGCCTATGTAACCAAAAAATGTGAATTATTAACATGACCTTTCATGGTGACATGATGTTTCCTCTCACAACTCTCCATATAGAGCATATAAAAATCAGGGGAATTCATTGTGTCCAGCATGGAAAAAATTTTTGTATCACTAGTGGTAGCATTAAAAGCCACAACACCATTTTTGGGAGTCACTATTATTGTGATGGCATGTTTATCCAAATAAGTCGGTCGATCAAGTGGTAAAGCGCCTGCATCCAATGCATTAACGGCCTTGGCATCCGAGGAAGGTATAACAGAATCTTGCATAGCAGCGGCCTCAAGTGAGGATGAAATAACATTGACAGGTTCACCTAGGGAAACAGAAGAAATCCTAGCAGGGGCCTCAAATGAAACTGTTATGTTGCTATGGGAAGTCTTCCCAACATTCACCTCCCCCGTTTTCTCAGGAGACACAATAGTTGTTGTGAGAATAGCAGCAGAAGAACTATAGGCCTATGCGGACCCCACTGTATGTGCAACAATATGAGAATCAGAAGCATTAATGGCGTTATAACCTTGCACAACCCTTTGTGAAACAGAGTGATCAATAGAGCCTCTCCCACCTGATGACCCCCCCCCCCCCCCGCTTACCTTTATCAAAGTATTGCTCCCCCAAAAAATTAGCATAATCCATCTCCTGTTAAATATCAGCACCGTCAGAACAAATATCACCCCATTTAGAGGGTTCTCCATGCTCAATTGTATGTAAGCTAGAAGCAGGGAGTGTGATATCACATGAGGGATTAGACAGCACACCCCTGCCTTGCTGATCATTCAAAGGCCTCTCATTGGGACTTTTACCAGCAACAACATCAGCAAAAGAAACAGTACCCACTTTCCTAGAATCAGGTGAATTTTTTTCACAAAATCCTCCTTGATTGTCGAAGGTGAGAGACCCTTCACACCATCAAAGGTAGAAAAAGGCAATGATGACCAATTCGGGACACCCTTCCCCCCATCCTATTCCCCTTCTATACCAATTGATGGAGCGCGAGCACCTGGGGCATTGAAAACAAATATTGACATGATTCTTAACAAAAAATAGTTAGGTTAATGAAATATATATAATAATTAGTTCTAAAATGATATAAACATTTGTAAATTTATATATCATAGTAATAAAAATGAGTTTTTATATGCATAAATTTATCCAAACATGATGATGTAGGTTAGGTTTTCATATAATAATATTTTTATCTAAACCATTAAATAAAAACTTTAACTCATAAATCATATAAATAGTCTAATATATGTAATTAAACACATAATAATTACAAAATTATATTTTGTAAATGTAAATTAACGAAACAAAACATTAATATTTACATGAATAATTAGTATATTAATTTATTGTTTTCCCAAATCCCTTTAGTGTGATCATTTCACACAACCTAGACTAACCCTACATTATAGTCATTGTTATCATTGGAAAATGACATAATAGATGAATAAGCCACATATAAATTGATAACATCAGAATCATCCTCATAACCCAAATGAGTTATTTTCCATTTCAAAATGACTAATAAGTGGTCATTCTATAGATCAATGACATAAAATATTTTCATTTCACGTGTCACTATGATAAATAGTTCATTATAGAAAATAAATATTTTCAAATCAACCAGTGTGAAGCTATTATCATTATGTTTCACAACACAATTACTATAATTACATTTAAATATAAACAACATGACTCTAAATTTAGTATAATCAATTTCCAAGACATCCTCATGATCTCCCAAAAATATTGGTGATGCAGAAATTATTTTTTTAATCATTTTTAACTAAAAAAATAAATAGATTTAATGTTGACCATTTACCCACTATGTTGAATGGTACTATTATCTTCTGGATTTTTGGTGTAATGTGTACCCATTAATTTGAAAACCATGCTATGTGATCACATTAAGATATTGTCCCATGTTCAAAAATATCAATATTTCTGATATAGATATATCTCTAAGGGATTTATCTTCGAACCATGACACAAATGACTTTTTAAGCTCACTCTTCAACCACATTTCGTTTCCTTTCAGATAAATTACTTTTAATTCAGTAATTTTTTATGATTTTTTGACCTCATATATATTTTTTAAAATATATAAATGTCACTACATAACTTAATCACATGGAATGAATGTTATATTGTATCCCTGAATCCCTCAACTGTCATTATCAACTATCATAGGTAGAGATATAGGAAGACCAATATGATCTACATTATTTAGATAATTATTACAAAACTCAATAACCTCTTCTGATATATATTTTTTATCAATAGAGGCCTCTGATAGATACATATTATTATTATATACCTTCAATATTTACATATATATTTAAAAAGTATAAATCCAACATATATAAATAGGAAAACATATTATTATATCATTCACCAGATTAATCATTAGATAAACAATTGTATCAAAAAAATTAGTTGGGAAATACATTTCTAGTTGAAAAACTATAGGATCATCTTTATTCTAGAACACATATTATTAATTTGGATCAACATATTTAGTAAAAATAGATTTGAAATAATTATATAACCTGCAGATAGTATTTATAAAAGGTGTCGAAAATATGCTACACTCTGTGGTCAGTAGTAGTTATTGTATCAATACATGAAGGTCATTATATTTAATATCAATTAATTTAAATGTCTTCCCTGACACCAAACTCTATTTTATTTGATGAATATCCACAGTGTACTTTAATAATGTATATACATTAGTAACAACTAATCTTCTCCCTCTTTGTTTTTGTGTGACACGTCGAAGGTAATTTTTTTCCTTTCATAATGTGAGTTGACTCAAAATTTATCCCCATTGATATCTCGTCCAATCATGCGTGCAATTCAACTTTTTTTCATTAATTTATGTCTATTAAAGACCAATTAAAATTTCCACATATGTTTTTATATTTATTAATAATGTTAATGTTATGTTTTTGGTCTAAAAATATCTAATAAGGTAGTTCAAAAAATATTTTGTTTCCTCCAGATATATTTTTGGTGACTATAAAAAACATTCAGTCCAAATCTGAAATCAAAATTTTTCACCATATAAAAATATTATCTACTAAAAATGGTTTTGGTGGAAGATTATATTCCTATAAATCATTAAATTACTTTTAAAATAAATGAAAATGATAATCAATTAAAAAAATCTCTAATGTCCCATATATAATGTCATTTTTTCATTCTATAACTGATAATACAATGTCTCTTATTCAAATATTGTATATGATTTTTTCCATTTAAACTATATCTAGATAATTATCAATCTGAATGAAAGTTTTTTATAGTGAAAATTAACATAGAATGAAAAATAAAATTAACTTTGATGAATGTGTCAAAAATTGTAACAAATGTATCCCATATAAGTTTCAAATCATCATTAACTGAAAAAAGATAAACATCAACATAGTTTTTAGATGTTTTTCCCTATAAATCATAAATATAATTTAGAATTTTTTTTCATCATACATATATGTGGGGAAAAGTGGTAAAATAAAAAAAGTCCTTGAACTATGTTGTCTTTATAGGCTTCGATATAGATTCATTTCATCTATGCACAATCCCATTATGATATTTCTGACATCAGTTTCAAAATTGGGAACGTCTTTATAAAATAACATACACTATCATGACATAAGTTTCATCCGATATAAACTAGTTTTTTTTCTATCATAACTTTTATTCATCAGTTGAATTTGAAAATTGATATTTCAAAAGAAAAATTATTAGAAGGTTCCAAATTTCATTAACAAGAGTATTGATTCCCAAAACTAAGAAGGAATCGGAGTTGAATTGATGGAAATTTATAATGGAATATAAGGGAAGGATATATTGGATGGAACCAAATTTCCATACTAAGAGGTAAGATGTCAGTACCTTATGATGAATAATAGTTGATCTTTTCATCCATCTTATAGCGTGATGTCCCATATTTAGGATATTTTGATAAATATTTATATTCCTACATAAAAAACACACATTCACTGGAGAAATCATTTATCATTTTAAACCTCAATCACATTTGGAAAATTATTTTAATTACCACATAATTAGAATCTGGAAGCCTTCTTTCATCTAGATGTTTCCCTTTTAAAATATTAAGAAACTCATAGAAGGTTTTATCACTCCTCCCATTTCGTTATTTCCAGATAACTTATCAAGGAATAACTTATAGAGTATATATTTAGTGCAAACTAAGAATAATGGTTTCTCATAATCTCCATTAAATCCTTCCATAGATGATATTTTTTGATAGTTTCAATGCTTCCATCATGAATTAATTCTTCAATATGATGCAATTCCTCATTCTGAATATTTTCATAAACAATTGATGTTAAATTTTAAATTTGTTTCACCATTCTAGGTCCAACCTGTAAAATTATAGTTAAAACCATAACAAACGAGATTATCATGATTTCTCTTGAATATAACATTCACATATTCAATCATTTCACTAAATGATATAAAATCAAATTTATGTTATGCATATTTTATTTACATAATGTGATGAGATTATCAAATCAATTTTCATATTTGTTAGTGGTTTTTCATAAATTTATCCAATTATGATCCATTAAATACCTATGATCCCAATATAAAATAGGAATATATTAAAATTTATAAACATCAAAAAAACATATATAAACAGATAAAATTTAAAGATAAAAATATATAATTGAAATTAGAGAAGATATTATGAGAAATATATATGAGTATAATCATTCAAATCATAAACAAATTACTTTAGGAATCTATTTTTTAAAATATTTAATAATAATATTTGTTTAGTGATCTTAGTAAAGGAATGGTGTTAAGTTTTTCATGTTTTCATATATTTTTTTAAATGATTATCACACTAATAGTGTAAGAGGATTCCTATAAATCACAATAATGACATAATGTTTTGAAGATAAAAAATAAGTGCAGTCATCATTATCATTCAATATTTATTTTGGTTGAAATTAAAGAAAACAATTGTTGTATTATATCATAGACTATTATTAATTTTTAATAACTATATTATGAAATATATGAATCAAAATATGAATGATGTTTGTCATACTGATCTAAAAATATATATAATTTGGTTAGAATCAAAGATGAAAAAGACTATGGATACTAATTTTTTATGATATATGTGTGTATATATTTCATTATTGGATAAAACATGAGATAATTCCATTAGATAATGAAATTATATAATTTAAAAAAATTTATCAATGAAAGTTATAATTAAAAATAAAATGAATAAAAAATTAATGGATAAATAAAATCTATAACTATGACATAATGATTTTTTCATCAAAATAAAAAAATCTGGTAAAAAATATTTCTTAATATCTCTTTAGATCTAAATTCTGTAATACTTGTTTTCACAAAACTAATTTTACTTTTTCTCTCTGAATCATTTTTTCTAATAATATTTATTCCGTATTTGATACTATGAAATAATAATTATTCATTTCAGTTAATATATTTAAAAAAAATTATAGATCTATTATTTATATATAAATGATAGTTATTAATAATTATATATAAATCAGCAGAAATTAATAATTTAGTATTTAATTATTAATATTTAATTACATAATATTCTGAAATATCTATATAAAAAAATAATTTTATTTTTAATTATGATTTTCAATTTTTTAGTTAAATATATTACTTTTAATTTTATTCATTTTATATTACATTGCTATATTTTTTTATATATAATTTTTATAATAATCCAATTATATTTCACCTCTAAAAAGATTGATTTGAATTTTATTTAAATATTTATCTATATAATTATCTTTCTTTATTTTTGTAGTTATTCTATTTAAATTAAATAATTTTTTTTTGATTTTTCAATATAAATTCATTGATAACATTATCTCTTATTTAATTTTTTTACTTTTAAAATTATATCTCATATAATTATTCATTTTACATACAATATTCATACAAAATTTATCTATATACACTTAAAAACATATATCAAAATAATAATAATGTTTTTAAATTTTTAATTTTTAATATTTTTTATAAATTTTGAATTCACTTATTTCAAATTTTTTAATAAATATTTAGTTTTTATTCTTTTTCATTGATTATATTTTGTATTTTTTTGTTCAATATATTTTTTAATATCAATTTTTATTAGTATTAAAATAATTTCTACATTCATGAAGAAAATAATATATTTTTTCAATATATATAATTTATTATTTATTTTGAATATAATATAAGAAATATTTTCCTCAAACTCAAATAATTATTTAAAACCCCATATAAATTTCAAAATATCTTCAGATAAAATATAATCCAAATAAAAAATAAAAAATTATTTTATTTTTTATATATTCTATTAACAAAAAGACATTAAATCATTTTTATAACATTCTGATAAAGAATTTATCATCAAAATAAAAAAAACATTCAAAATTTGTTTTTTGATAATGGGAAATTGATCTTGAATATTGATTTAATCCATAAAAGATATTGGAAGGGTGGACACTACAAGATTGAAAAACATAGTTGCAAAAACAAACATGAAAAAAAGATCAAACAAAAACCTTCCACTAACTTTTACAGTTGATTGGAATATATTTTTCGGGAACAAAATATTTTCATGGATCATGAAACAAGGATGGATAATAAAAGACTATGTCTCAATTATTTCACAAATATGACTAAAATTGACTAAAATCTCCATCAAAGATCATAGGTGGCTCGCGGTACCCTGATCGACTAGAATATGGTTTCCGAGAAATAAAATCATTCATTGATTTTAGATACCCAGACCCTAGAAGCCTAGAGATGGAGCCTTTATTTACTAAATTTTTACTATTAACAAACGATCACATTCCAAATTATAGGATAGTTTTTTATCTTTGTAAAACAAGATACAAATATAAGTTTTACGTTACAACTTGAAAAGAAATAAAACATAGAAACTATTTAGGGAGCATCTCTATTCTCCTAGATCATCCCTTCACGTAAAACATAATATACATCATAGAATCATGCGGAAAAATAAAAAATAATAAAGGAGTGATCCCATATTCTCATTAATGGTAAGACATACGTTAGAATCTATCATAAATAAACATAAACGCTAAGGAAAGGTGAATAACAGAAAACTCATACCATTAAACATCATATTGTGCATAATATGGAAGGAATAAAATATTATTACATAACTCTATATAAATAATCACATGAGAAAGATACTTAACAGTGGATATTCTTCTAGTTTAATAATCACATTGATCATCAATAAAAAATATCATACTAAGTGAATTAAAAATGCGGCACGTCGTAAAAACACCATCAACACCTCCACTAAAATGAATACATAAATGGGTAAAGCCTTGGAGAAAAACCCAATCTAGTTTGTCTCATGCAACATAATGATAAATTGAGGGGCTATATATTTCCCACTTGATACTTATTAATTCCAATTCATTCCTCATATAAAATTGTTGGAACATAAACAACATATACATTCATATTGAAACAAGTATCTGAAATTTAAATAATTTCCCCGATCAATAAACATAATCATAAACTATATAGAGTAATATGGAGAATGGTATGATGATAGTACATACCTAGTCAAAGTTATCATAAAATATTCAATAAAACATGGTATGTGGTATCACTTGAGGTCATGCATTAGAAATTAACATAAGGGTTACATATGGAATGAAATTGGTATCGTAGTCATGAAATAAGGCCTACCAACATGAATTATAATTATTAATTCCAAAAAATAATGGATTTAAATCATACATAGGCATTAATACGGGAATATAGGCAAAAAATTTGATAATTTATGTCCAAATAAAGAGAAATTATTTAAAAATAATGTTTAACTCACTTCATAAATGATCCACTTTAGAGGGATTTATGGGAAAATATAAAAGTGTATTTAAAATAGAAAACAGATTATATATTTGTATAACCAAATAAATGAAAATGATATATTTTTATAATAAATTGGATTACTTTAAATAATATTTCTATAATAAAATACAATATGGAGTTTACATTAAATGGGAATGAAATTGGGATGTTCTTTTTAATCAGGCATTCTTATTTAGAGGAATTGATAAGGGATCCTTATAAAACATGTATTTCTACATCATGTAAATAATAATTGAGATACGATAATATTTTTGGAATATAACTTGAATTTTTGAGTGTGAAATATGATCAATTAATAATTAAAATGGAAAAAATATAGAGAAATTGTAACCTGAAGGAAAAAATCAAGGTTCAAGGAGAATAACTTAACTTAGGTCTGAAAGTGTTCTTCCCTTATGCATAATGTTCTATAAAATTAATTTAGATTCATTAATAAATGTATATATAACCTATTTTAATTTTTTTGTATTTTTCATTATTTTTGGAATTTGATTTATGGAATTTTGGATGGGTAATAAGATTCAATTTTTTCATTGAAGAGTGATTGTTTCCTTGGGTTTCATGATTGGTTCACCTGTATACATGTATGAGAGATCATGTAAAATAGAAAAAGTAATCCGAAATTGAAATTATATGTTTTTTATGAAAATAAACACTATTAAATGGTATTTTATAAAAAATGTTTTAGATATAAGTATTATTCATTAGATAAAATGTAAATTACAACCATTTGGATTATTTTGGAATTTTTCAATAATCATAAACTACATTGAGTTTATTAATTAATATTATGAATATATACTAATTATATAACACAAAATAAGTTGTAATATACGTTTTCTAATTTTTTTTAACAATAATAATGGTTTTATAACCAACCTTAATGGAGATAATGTAAAATGAAAATGAATCATTCATGATGGCTGTAAATAAACACATCACAAATGATGTTTTAATTTTTTCTAATAGAAGGGAGAGGAATAGGGGTTTCATGATTGATATTACATTAACATAAAAAAATTATAGTATATATAATATTATTGAGTCATCATTCTTGTTTTTATATAGGAGGTGAGGATCAGATAATAAAATAAATAAAATTGAATGAGAGAGTGGGAGAGTTTTACCTCTTGAGTGTTGTCTCCTTGAGAACCTCCTTAAGGGACTTATAGATGACCTTTTGGTGAGAGCTGAATGACTAAAAAGTGGTGATGTGGTTTTTGATAGGAATTGGGAAGATTATAAGAATTCGTCTAGGCTTAGAAGGTGTGAGGAGAAGAGGCGGAGTGTTTTGGTATTTATGATGGAGGAGTGACGTGTTTTTTGATTATATTGTTCATTTGTTTATTATTTTAGCTCAATACTATCAACAGTGTTGATTCCTGTGAAAACGTACCATGAATAGTGAACGTGAGTTCTGAATAATGGTTTCTCACATCATGTGCATTGTTATAATTCATGTGCAAGGCTTATAAATTTAAATACAACCAATAACCATATTTTATTATTCATAAACATTAAATTATTTTTGAAAAAACAAAAAAATTAACCCTATCAATTTTTTGATGCATTGAATTAAAAATGGAATATATTATTTTAAATACTATGTTCTATATATGAAAATTTTAATTGTCAATTAAAATCATCATTTATTAAGAAAATAATGATTTTAAAAGTATAACTGATTTTCTGACACATTGAAATTTAATTAAGGTCTCATAAAATTAAATAATCGTCATAAGAAAATAAAATACTACTTTAATAATTTATTTTGAAAATAAATTTTCATTAAAAATATTTTATTATTTATATAAATTTAAAAAATACATTATGTTTCCCAAAAGTACTAATTCATAATTTATGATTTTTAAAACATTTATTTAATTATTCCATGATATAAATATATTATATTTTCATTCATAAGATACCTAAATTTTTTTATACATTCATGTGTGATGTTACTATTCAATTGGTAATATTACTATTTATAATGGTCAAATTACTATTCCAATGATCTTATAATTATTTAATAGCATATCACAATTCATTTAACCACAGTCTATAAGCTATCGAAGATTTTAAATTTAAAAGGGACCTCCCATAAGATATTGGGGTGTTACATTATCCCATCCTTCAATAAATTGTGTCCTCACAATTTTAAATAAAACTTCAAAATCAATTTTTTTTAAAGAAACCCACATCGTAAATTTCATTAAAAAAATATCCTCTTTATAAAAAGGGAAAGGTAAATGTGAAGGTCACAATACAATTAGGCTTCCATATAGGATAACATTAGTGTGAAGTGAAAACCTAGTCCTGGAAATGAAATCCAAATATTACATTCTAATAGATTGTGATACATCACATGGTCATTAGATGGTATAATTTCAGAAAATTGTAAATTTTTTTATCTATTAAAATCACACAGATTTCTCATTAGGAAACGAAAACACTCAAAATTTTCGTTCCAAAAACCTTTTCCTAGATTTGAGGTATTATTTTTTTATACATATAGTACCATGATAAAATGAACTACATTTATTTCTTTCCATGTAATAATAATGTCCTGATCATTTGGTCGTGGTTTGATCTATCTAAACATCATTTCTTAAACTAAAATATGGATATTGAAGATGATTTTTTTCTTAATGAATAATTATAAAATGATCCATAAGTCATTCCTTTTCCCATTAAATATATTCCAATAAAAATATATTCGTAAGATTTTATCCAATATAATAAATCATACATTGACCTAAAGTAATAATATCCAATTCTAAACATAATTTATTCGATAAGTAGTTACTTTAAGACTCAGTGAAAATACATGTTTCCAAAATCAATGTCTATGAATTTAAAAGTTCACTAAATCTACAAAATAATAATAACATTATATTTTTCCAAAAAATATAGCTCTTATTTTCATTTACCAAATATATGGATAACTTAATATCCTTTAAACCACTATGAAATATGCATGGTTATAAGAGTAAAATATTAGGCTATTGAATATATTCCATAAATCCAAACATCTAATAATTCTCACATAACATAGATAATCAATTAAAACCTTCATGGTAACCAATATTATCCCATAAAAACTATTTATTAATATCTCCACATTAATCCCATTTTTAGGGTCATCTTTCTCAATTCATTTATTTCTAAAAAGATCAACTTAAAATAGAATCACATCTTTCAAATTGTGGTGCTATTAATTCCTTAAATAAGAAGTAATACAATAAAACACATACATACACACACATATATATGTATCATCATTCTTCTAACTAATATATCATTTAAAAAATAATTCATGAATCTAAAAAAATATATAATTTATTTATTCCACATTGATAATACTAAAATCATATGCTTGACCCTGATCCATTTTTCCATCTATGCTATATTCCCTTGATGTTTGAAACATTCATGGGTATACTGTCCTATATCTTTTTAGGTGAATCTTTATACATTTTCAACATATTTCTTACATTTAAATCATAGTCCATGTGGACTTTTTCTATACACATATAACAATATTATAATCCCTTCATGAAATTAATGAGGTGTTTCCTTCCACAATTCTCACATGTGGAAAAATCCTTCTTTCTTTTCTTCTCGATATACATTTTTTGATATCCCATCGTCTTCTTCTATTTTTTACATTCAAAACCATAATTCAAGGATAATTATTTCTCCATCTAGATATAACATGATATTTTATCCCCATATGGTGGGAATGTTTTGGAGATTAGATCCCATGAAATTACTACTTTAAGACCATAAAAAATGAGCAATCACACTCTCCAGATTACATACATAGTCAGAAGCATTGTTAGGTAACATAGTAAAGTTTTATTCATAAATAGTAATATTTTCCTCATCTGTTTGTCCTAGAATTCATAATTTTATCTTCATATCTTCTCTATTTTATCTAGGAAAGTATTTTTACTAGAAACGATCTTTAAAATAATTCAATTCCATGTTTTCAATTTCATTTTCCTCTTTAGTGTTTTGAATCAATAAACACCATTGATCCACATCTCCTATGAGATGATAAACATCCATGATAACCTCCACCCTTTCATTGCTTACCAAAGTGATAAATAACTTCTATATGGACCTTATTCATTAATCATCTGTAAATGGATTTATAGTCCCCTAGAATAATTGATGTTTTCATCGAATGAAGTGGTCTAACATTGTTAGGCCATATTTTGGATCCGGATGCTCTATGAAGTTAAGGTTATTTCTCATAACCTTTGAAATTTTTCCATAATAGTTATAATATTGTAATAAATAGTTACATATCCATCTCAAACATCATCATATTTGATAAGATAGAAATCCTTATATGGAATATGTGGGTTGATTCGATTTCCATTCCTTGCACTAGGAATCTTTTCTAAAAAATAGAATAAAGAAGATTAGATTATGAAAATTTTAAACTAGAGAAACAAAATAAAGTATAAATAATTTCAACATCATATTATTGGTTACCTTAAGACAATTATCAATGTTAGTTATATGATTATATTTCCCTATTTTATATTTTCCTAATTCTAGTTTCCAATATTCCTAATATACTTTTTCTAATACCAATTGTAGAGACCCCGAATCTAGTATCCTAGAGAAATTTCCTTGATTAAATTTGTACTATGAACAAGTGATCATAAAACAAATGAATGACTAGATTAGTATCATTGCAAAACTAGTTACAAAAATTATTTTTACATTACATCTTGAAAAGAAATACAACATAGAAACTCCCTGGGAACCATATATATTCTCATATATCATTCACCTATTCCAAACATAATATACATATTGTAATATATGGTAAAAATAAAAAATATTAAAGGGGTTAGCTCAGATGCTCAATATGTGTATGAAATATAGTGGAGGAAATCATAAATAAACAGTAAAAACTACAAGGTGAATGAAAAAACACATTCTATAATAACATCATCATTAGCATAATATATAATGAATAAAAGTTGATTAAATAACACTATATAATTAATAAAATGATAAAGATTCATATCCACAGATATTCTACTAGTTAAATAATCACATGTATTACCAATTACTAATCTCATAATTAGGGAACTCATAATGTGGTACATCATAAACAAATAATCATGTCCGTGGACATTAAGTCCACCTAAATGGGTAAGGCAATAGCCAAAACCATGTCTAGATTATCTGATGAGAACTACTGGTGCATCGAGGGTCTATATAGGTCCCAACCCAACACGTACATTTCCAAATTAATTCTTCATATGAAATGGGTAAAACAAAATCAACATATTTATTCATATTGAATCTTACATTTGAAATGTAAATAATTTCCACAATCAGAAAAAATAATCATTAACTATCCAAAGTAATATGGAGAATGGTATCAAGAAAGTAAATATCTATAAAAAATGATAATAAAACATTTAAAAAAATATATTATATGGGATTATAATAAATTTATCATAATAAATTATCATACGGATTTCACATGGAATGAAATGTGTATCATAATCATTTCATATGGCATAACAAACATATTTATCATAATTGTGTCCATGAAATAATGTTTTTAAAAAGTAAGAAAAAATTATTAAGGTAAACTATTAATATATAATGATTATTTATGATTAACTTTAGTGAAAACATGTAAAAAGAGTGTTTAAGGAAATCTAGATATGATACACTTTTTTGTTGTTTTTGTGAAAATATGAAATTTTCTTTAAATTGAAAAAATAAATAATTGTTTTGATAAAACCAAAAATGAAAAAAATTGATTTTCATGATAAAATTGGTGATTATATAATATTATTGGTATCATAAATTATATTGTGGATTGATCATGAAAATGGGTAATAAATATGGATGTTATCTTTAATCGTGATTGCTTATCGTAAAGAATTTAAAAGGAAACCTTATAAAACATGTATTTCCCCATAAAAGAATTAAAAATTGAGATAGTTATATATTATTGGAACATAAAAAAGTAATTTATAATGTGTACATATAAGAAATTAATAATTTAATTATTGAAAATAGAGAGAGGGTATAAACTGAAGGAAAACATGGAGGTTCGGGTAGAATCTCCTACGTAATGTCCGAAAGCATTATTCACTTGTGATTAATGTCATGGATAATGAAACTAGATACATTAATAATTTAATTTAGAACATATTCATCATTTATTTTATTTATTATAATTTTATTATAGTCATTTATGAAGAAATATTTATGATTTATAAGATTAACTTTCAACATTCATGAGTGTTCATTTCCTAGGTTTTCATGATTGGTTAACCCCTATATATTTTTGAAAGTTCATGTAAAATGGGAATAAATATCTGGAATTTAAATTATATGTTATTTATGAAAATATAATATATTTATTGTCTTAATATATAACGTTTTACATATTTGAGGATTATTAATTAGATAAAATGTTAAAGACAAATTTTTTCATTAATTTGTCAAGTTTCCAATCATCCGAAACTAGTTTTGTTTTATTTTTTAATATATTGTATATATATTGGATTTAGAACACTAAATAATATGTAAAATAAATTTTAAAATAACCTTTAGTAATAAATATTATTTTGTGACCATCCTTGAATGTGGTAATGGGAAATGAAAATGCATCATCCATGATGGCAGTAAATCAACCCATCACGGAGGATGTTTTCATTTTTTGAAAAAATGCGAGAGGAGAAGGGGTTCGATGATGGATATTAAATTAACTAAATAAAATAATATTATATATAAGATACTATATTAATCATTCATATTTCTATAGAGTATGTATGGAGAGGATAAAAAAAAGAAAATAAATTGAAAGATGTAGGGGGAAGGTTTTACTTCTTAAGTGTCGTCTCCTACCGAACTTAGTTAAAGGACTTGAAAATGGTATTTTTGTGAGAATAGAAAGAATAATATTTGGGGAATATTATTATGAGGGTAATTTAGAAAAATATTATCAATATTTAAGGATTATATTTTTTACGAGAATTGGTTGTGAGGAGTTGTAATTTTAGTGTACGATTGGGGTATTGTTTGATTAATTTATTCCTTTTTTGTTATTTTGGCTCAATAAATTCAATATTTATGATTCATGTAGGTAAATATAGAAACTAATTCATGGGATTTCGAACTAGTGTTTCCATATATCATTCATTGTAACATCCATCCCCTCCTCATTGGATTGAGTCGAGTCATAATTGCTACTTGGCCCTAAGTGACATTCCCAAGATACCAAAGGCTAGTAATAAATAAAATGGGATTCAATCCCATTAAGAGAAGCTTTTCACAATGAGAAATAAAACAAATTGACCAAAAATGTGACAGAAAATACTATTATGATAATCATGATAATAGTATAAAATTACACCAAGTAAAACCATTGATAATAAAACCAATTTATAAACAAGTACCATAGTTTAAGACAACTAAAATCAATGTAAAACGTGGAAGACAAATCCAAAAAAAACCCTAGGGCACCATAGACATAACTCCAAATCTCTAACCATAATCCATGATCCCACTCCGAAATACATCATATGAGTCATGATGCATTATAATATAATTGTTATTATTTTCCTTTTAATGTGTCCTTATAGACAATATATGCCATATCACCAAAGATTCAAAGATGGGGGGAGTAATGAAATTCATTTGTCTTTTCCCAAATGACATCCATACTCTTTCCACTTTGATAGAACATGTTATCACATATATATATATATATATATTGATGAAAATTATACCAAAGTCATGAATTTTAATGCCAAAAAAATTTCAGTGGAAAAGAAACCAAACAATAGATTAAAACATTTCAAATTTTTATGTCATTCCTATAACATTATTTACCACAGACTCACACATGCATGTTCCATTGACAGTTCCATACTCATGAGTGGTTTCTTGTCCAACCAATTAGTCACCAAAAAGAGGTCAATCTCCCTTTTCCCTAATGAAACACACCCCTTATCTAGGTTCACATCCCTTTCTTCACAAATGGAACATGCCCCTTATTACGGGTCATGTGAAAATCATGAACTCACCCAAAACCATGTATACTATAACCATATCTAAACAACCATTCCAATACATTTTAGTAAAATTATTATTTCATTAGAAAAAAAATCTAACAAACCATTTTCATAAAACTAATGAATCCATATTCTAAAACCAGCATTTTAAATCCAGAAAAAACTCACACAAAAAAATAAATTTCTACAAATTTCAAAAAAAATCACAAAAACCATCACTACAGAAGGTTTATGACATTATTTTCCATTAAAATTCTTAATAATTTCTAATAAATTTAAATTATATGATACTTAGTCATTATGTTCTAAATAGATGAGACTTTATTGAAGCCACCGAACTCAATAATTATGGAGAAAAAGAAGAATTGGAAAAAAAATTCCAATAAAACCAGGTTGAATCTCCGATAACCCGCCTTTTACCTCTTCCCATATCATCAAAATGAAAAAATATAACCATGATTGGAATTAACTTCTTTTTACCTATCCACAATGAACTAGATATAAAAAATCAAAAGAGGAAAGAAAGAATATCTAAAAACAACCATGAAAACATCCACAGACGATGACTTACTGTAGGAATTAGGTTCCAACGCACCATTAAATGCATCCGGATCACTTATGATTTGATGAAGGAATGGTTTCAAATCCTTTGGGAGGATTAATTCATGAGTTAGGGATTACTAAAATCACAAAAGATGGGTTTAGAGTTCATCCTAACTAATGTCAACTTTTTTATGATCTGGTTTTTAAAATTTTAATGGTTTGTCACACAGTTAAAAAGACTCTTTACTAACCTTGTGCCAGCCCCTACTTCAACGAGAACCACACATTCTTGTCTCGCATGTTTAGTCAAACGTTGGACCAACCATGAAAAATCCCACTATCCAAATTTTCATGTTTTCTCCAAGTAAAAGACATGTCTTCTATGAAATATGTTACTACCTATACGCCTTCCCTTTACCAACATTCTAATTACATATGGTTTCCCCTAGGAGTTACATGGTTTCCAAAAACATTGATCCAACCATTCACCAATAGAAAATTCCTAAAATGTTGAAAAAGTCTTCCAAAACCTCCCAAAAATCACTCAAAAATATACATATTTAAAAAACAAAAATAAAGGGTCCCATTATTGAAACTGGGGGGGTTTAAATTAATTCCACCATTAACCATTCCACCCCTCGAAGGAAGAAACCCACTAATGTCCCAAAAGAGTTCGGGCCATTTTCTGATCATTTACTTTTCCATTTCACAAGTCTCTTCCTAAATTTTACCATCTTCCACAGAACCCACAATATACTGATTCTTTTCCAATGGTAGACTTTCTCTTTCCTATCCAAAATTTGTATGTACCAATGAAGAATCCAGCTCTAGGTCAACATGATCTCATTAATTCACCTGGTTAGGATCAAGGATTTACTTTTTCTCCTGATATACATAATGCACATTATCCACATAACTAATCCATAGTTGTAAATCCAGTTCTTATTCCACCTCACCAAATCATTCAAGTATCCCAAAAGTGCATTTGTATCCAGGATAAAAATTTTCCTAGTTCCCAAAAAAAGGATTTACAGGCCATGGAGAGATCCCCAAGAGCACATTATCACTTAGATCAAAATACAACAGTCATCGAAGATGATCCGCATATGATTGCTAATGACTTTAATCCATCTCCATCTATTTACTAGTCAACTGTATCTTCTCCATTTTTCTTGGACAAGCCTCAGCCCAACAAGTGAATTCTCACATGTTTCCACCTAACAAAGTGGAAAATGAATAGGGCGCCCATATAGTTCTTCAAAAATATCCATATTCATTGAGGCACAATAACTATTTTCATACGAGAACTGTACTAATGGTACATGTTCTTCACATGTGCCACCAAAATCCATTGCAGAAGCTCATAACATGTCTTGTAACATTATTATCAACCTTTTATAGTTACCATCCATTTGAGGATGATAATCTATACCCATAGTCAACTGAGTCCCAACATCATGCTATATGGATTTCGAGAAATGAGACGTAAACCTTAGATAATCGTCCCACAAAATATAAACTGTTAATCCATTACTCATTACCAATTCTTGCATATAGATCTCTAAAAACTCTTCCACCATATGATATTCCTGAATAAGGATAAAATAGGTTAACTTGGTTAGCCGATATGCTATCAACCCTATAGAATTGTGTTTTTAAACCATTCTTGGATAACATATTATAAAACTCATATATACTTTTTCTTATTTCCAAATAAGATTAGGTTAATACTACAACATACATATTGGTCATTTATGGTGTACCATGAACTAGTTACAAGGTTAGCTCTAAAAAACCAACTCATCCACCTTTATGTTCATACCATACTAGAATTTTTTTTATTTCAATTCCTTGCACATCTTCTGTATTCCAGGATAAAAAACCCATCTGGAATGGTGGTATGTATGAAGGTGTTATTATAGGTATCCCATAAGTATGAACATCAGATTTTGAAGCCACAAAACTAAACTTCCATATCAAAACCATCCATGAATGGTCTCCTGAAAATTGAGTTTTGACCTCATCTCAACACATTTAGAATAAGATATTTGTGCATCCTTAACTGTCTCAACCAAATTAGGATAATAATAAAATTAAAAAAACTACATGATCACCTTGGTCTTCATATATCAAGTTCATCTATATAATCACAAATATGAACTTCCACGAGTCTAACACATATTTTTCTAATTGAACATGTCACTTTCTACTTAATGCATCTTACATCCTATTTACATTACCTGGTGCATACATCAATTCAATGTAAAACATTTGGTGTTACTCCATCCATCTCCATTGCCTCATACTCACGTCCCATTGTGAGAAAATATGTTACAATCATTAATGATCTGTAAACTCTATAAATTTATCACTATATATGTAATGAGGATAAGTATTTAATGCATGGATGATAGAAGATAACTCTAAATAATGTGTTGGGTAATTATTATAATGAATCCATAACATTATTTATCTATAAGAAACAACATGATCTCAATGCAGGGGAACACAACCAAACCCTGATTTGAATCCTTAATAGTACACCATGTAACCTTTTCTGGATTCTAGAAAAATCAATATGTGTGTTGGTGTAAGGAGAACATTAAACTCTTGAAAATAAAACTAAAATTCATCATTACATTTTAATTTAACATTATTCCACGTAAAAAATGTTATTAGTGAATATAGTCATGATAAATCATGAAAAAACATAGGTAATAACCAGTTAGACCATGGAAATTGAATACCTCAAAGACATTATTTGGTGATTCACAATATATAATTGCTTCTATCATTTATAGATCCATAGAAAACCCTCTTTCATAAAATAAATTGCTTCGGAAACATTCCTATTGTGTCCTAAAATAATAAATTTATAATTTTGAATATAGATGATGATCACTCAAGATTCCCAACACTGTCTCTAAGTGTTTCTCATTATCATCCCTTGTTCATGAATACACCAATATGTATTCTAAAAACACCAGGAAAAAAGAATCCAAATACATTTTAAATATCCAATTCACTGTTTTCATATATACTACTGGTGAATTCGTAAGACTGAACGTAATTATCCCACATTCATAATGGATATATATACTCGTAAAATATAACCTTAGAATATCCTCCTTCTAAACCCACAATTGGTGACATCCTGATCACAAGATAATTTTTGATAACAAATGAGCTCCCCTTAATTGATTTAATAGATCATCAATGTATAGAAGTGGATAATAATTGAATATCATAACATGATTAAGAATACAATTATCCACACATACCTGAGGTATTTAATCCTCCTTCTTGACAGACAAGAGTGGTTCTACCCACATATACATGCTTTTCCAAATGAACCCTTTTCTTTCTAACTATTCCAGCCACACATCAAATTACCTAAATTCTATTGGCTCAACCAGGTAATATGGATGGGATATATGACTGTTTCCTAGAAGGATATCAATCATAAACATGACTTCTCTTGTCGGTGACAAACATGAGGAATTCTCAAGAATACATTATGAAAATGATCCTAAAAAGTTTGGAAAATAATTTTATTGATATATTTCTTCGATGAAATAGTTAATGATTCCAACTTGTATGAGATAAATCCAAATAATAGTTTCGACAAGCTGATTTCACATACATTTACAATCTGGTCCCCTCTAAAGAGATGCTCAATGATATCCCCAGTCGTAATACTGACTCATCAGGTATAATTGTCAATGTGAACCTTGAACATTGTCAACCAATCCATAACCAATATTATGTCAATGAAAACCATTTAAATCATAAATAAATCCCATTTTATCTATGCTCCATCAATAATTATAAAGCATAATTTTCACTCTAGGGATCATAATTTTATTTGACCAGGAGGTGTTTGAAGATTCATCATAGAAGGAATAATTTCAAATTTTAAACCCATGATATCAAAAACTTTTGATGAAATAAGTGAATAGAATATAGGTATATAAAAAAATATTGCAGATGTGTAAAATTAAAAAAAAAATCAAACCTTGGAAAATTGTTGGTCCAAACTGATCATATATGTTGGTTAGATTATCTCCATATAATTTATCACTAATTTATATTTGTTTTATTTTACATTGTTGAGTTTTCAAGTCCTAAAGAGAACTGGTATTCCTGGAATAACCATGAATAGCTCTGTTCTACTGTTGAAAGGGATTCTAGATCCCTTTTCACATTGAATCATCATATGTCTCTATCACATGAAAAGAGTTTTGAACACCCGACCTTAGAGCACTGTGACAATAGACAAGATGATTCCCCATTTTATTTAAATTATTTCCTGATATTGATGGAATCATGCAATCTCACTTCATGTGGTTGAATTAAACACATTGGAAACATCTAGGATTACTCTTGGGACCTGGGGAAGATTCACTCATCCAACTATTTTATTCATAGTCATACTACCTTATTGGAAATAGGTGTCCCTCTTCTCTGTGTTCCCAACATTATAGTTCCATATGTTTCCCATGGGTATTAATATACTTCCTCCACCCATATTTCCTATGATGTCCCTTTATACTACCATCAATCTATTGACCATATCTGAATAACACATTGTACAAATCATGTCAATCTTCAAGATAATCTCCTTCCTCATCCCCGATTCCAAAATGTGTGCCTTATATAAAGCACAAAAAACAAAATTATATGAAAAGAGGACTAAATTAATTTATTTATCCATGTAAACTATCACTTTGAGGGTTTAATACCTAAATATAAGGATGTTGTTCATTCATTCCATTATAAAAACGTGAGGATATAATTTTCTATTGAAATAATTTTTTTGGAATCCCCCTAATCAATGCCCTCGTCTAATATACCCTTAATAGTTAAATCACACCATTGGGGTGCAAGATCCTCCATCATATGCATATCCATATTAACATTAATCTTTTGCGGTGTGATAAAGAAATCCAAGATTTGACCTATACTATTCATCCACACATTTTACTAGTCTAGTTATGAATCACCTCAAAATGTGGGTGGATTATTCTACTTAAACAATATATAATGATCCCAATTCCTCAATTCATACCTCATGGTCCCTCTATCCACATCCGAAAAATCTTGGACTACACATTGAACCAACTGCGGGTTCACCATTTTCTAAGGTGAAACCACATTTTTAGCTTCTTCCTCTTATTGGTTTCTTCTATCCCTACTACGTTTGATTTTCAATAATCAAGACAGATTCCATTAGTCCCACTCTTTAGAAATTAAAGGCTGAAAAATTTAGAATTCTACCACATCATCTATCACAACATTACATTCCAAAATTCCACATTTTCCACAATCAACCCTCTTTTGAAAATCATACGATTTTTAAAATAAAAATTTTATTCATTTTCAGACACTCACATTTTAAAACAACATTACAATTTTAAAAAATAAATACTCTTGTAGCAAGTCATATATCACTACATAAAATGAAATTTTCACTAATAGTGGGAATTCATTTCTACAATTAATTCTATTCATGTCTCATTGGCTAAACACATAAAATTGAGATCTCAAATGCAATAACTATCTCTAAAACACTTATGTACCCAAATCCGTAGTAGCATAAAGTTCATTATAAAATGGTTAGATATGTATTTTTATTCTCTACATTTAATGTCCCAAAACCATCAAATTTTATAATCACCCATCACAATAGATAAACCATAAGAAATTTAATCACCAAGACTGAGAAAAGATAACCATGTCGAAGACTCACCAAGACTAAGACCTCTTGGAAGTAAAGTACTGAACACGATTTTATCACTTGTAACATCCCACCCCACCTCATTAAATTGAGTTCAGTTGAAATTTCTACTTGGTATTAATAAACCTCTCTAATATGCCAAAGGCTGACAATAAATGACATGAGTTTCGATTCAATTGGGGATGAATTTCCCTTTTAGCATTAAAACAACCCATCAAAACATTCCATAATAAAAGACTACATGATTTATGATAACATTGAAAAATAACTCATAGTAAAACCATTGATATTAATACCATATTATAACTAAGAACCATAGTTGATGACAACTTAAATGAATGTTAAAAATAGAATAAAAATCCAAAAAAAGGAAAGGACTCCAATATATAACTCCACATATCCAACCATACACCATGTTATAAATACACAATACAACCCAAGCATCACGATGCACCATGAAATATGTGTGATACTTTACCTATTCATGTTTCCTGTCATAAAATATCTATAAAATCACTATAGTTCCAATGTAGTGGTTAGTAATGAATCTCAATAGGCATTCCATGAATGACATCCCTACTCAAACCAATAACATAGGATATCAGGAAAATTTAATATAAAAAATTATATATAACATTTGAAAATATTTTATATGAAATTAAATTAATTGAAGACCAAAATATTTTACTAGAAAAAGAAACCAAACAACACTTCAAACCATTTTACATTCATTTTTTGCATACCCATTCCATGATTCACCATACACCCACACATACATGCTTCACTAAAAATTCCATACTCATTAGTAGTTTATTTTCCATATAGTAAGTCATCACAAAGTGTAAAATTTATTTATAACCCAATGAAACACACTATTTATCCAAGGTCACATCCCATTGTAACCAAAATGTACACACCACTTATTTAGGGTCAAGTTGAACGCATGAACTCGCACAAAACCATTATTTTTCAAACCAATTAAAAACTAACATTTCAATCCATTTCAATAAAACTATTATATATTTTAAAAACATTCAGATAAAAATTTCATAAGTCCATCAATTTCATAATTTAAAATCAAAATTTCAAAAATAAGAAAACAACACTCTTTGGTTGACCAATTTCCAAAAATTCCAAAAAATCCTAAAAACCCCAAAAATCAAATGAATATTTATAAAAAAGGTTTCTAATAACATTTTCACATAAAATTCACAATAAATATCAAGTAATTTAAATAATTTGAAACTAACTATTCATGATAGAATAAGACGAGTCAACAGTGAAGCCAACAACCTTGTGAATTTTTATGAAAAATAAGAACGTTAGGAAAATTCCCTCAAAACCAGGTTGAATCATCAAAAGCCCATATAAGAACTCATCCAATGTTATAATAAAGACCAAATATAACCCTGATTAGAATAAGCCACCTTAGATCTATCCACATGGGGAAAGATCTATGAAACCATTTGATAGAACAATGTAGATCTATGAAAAATCAAAGAATAACTTCCAAAAGTGATGGAATAACAAGGTAATAAGGCTTCAATTCTTAAATAAATTCATGCGGATCACATCTGATGTAATGGGGAAAGGTTTGGAAACCTTTGAGTGGAAAAATTCGTCAGTTAGGGTCGATAAGTCTAAAATGAGGGGTTTAGATTTAATCACAACCCATATTCCCCTTTTAGGATCTTTTTTTTAAATATTTCATAGTTAGTGGTACAGTTAGGAAAATCATGTAGTAACCATATGCAAACCTATGCAACAAGGAGTAACTCACATGGTTGGCATATATGGTTAGACAAATTGTGTTCCAACAGTGAAAAATCCACTATCCTACTTTGAAAATTTATTCATTGGTAGCCGCATGGTTTATAAATATAATCCTTCTATCCCTAAGATATATCTTTAGCCTCTATCTCACTATACATAATTTCTTGTATGAGTTGAACAGTTTACAAAAACCATGCTCCAATAGTTCATCTATATAAAATCCCAAAAACATTTTATAATTATTCCAAAACCCTCCCAAACTGACCAAAACACTTTACAAACCTAATCAAAATAAATAAAGTGTTACTTACTAGAAACCATGTGTTCTACTAGCATGATGTTATAAAAATGTATTTGGATTACAATGTAAAATATAGTTAATTAATATATATCACAATACACAAAAAATTCAACTATTTTAGAAAAATTAACAAACATAACCCTAACCATTTTATAATGTTTAGAATTTAAAAATGGATACCATTTTATGAAAATAATTTCCTATATGTTAGAAATTAAATTTTTTATTAAAATCATCATTTATTCAAAAAATAATGACATTAAAATTATAACTGATTTTATGATGCCTTGAAAAATGAATTAAGGCCTCATAAAATTATTTTATTATCATAAGAAAAAAAAAATTAATTTATGAATCTATATTGATAAATTAAATTTTCTTTTAAATCATAATATTAATAATAAAATTATAAATGGATATTTATATTTTAAAAAATTACCATTTCTTAATTTATAATTTTCTAAAATTTATTTATGTATTCCAATACATAAATATATTATACCTTCTTTAAAAAGATACCAAAATTTTATTTATAAATTCATATGTGATGTTAATATTCTATTAGTCAGATTACTATTCCTAATTTTCATATAAATATTTCAACAATCATGCTAATTTTTAATAGTATATCACAATTCATTAATCACACTACCTATGTTATCGAAGATATTAAATTTAAAATATACATATCATAAAATATCAGGGTGTTACTGGGATCATGAAAAAATGATAGTAAATGATAGATTGAGGATAAAAAATCATCAAATTTTGATTAACATTGATTAAAACATACAATGTCGAGATCAATTATTGGTTGGTGGTCGTGGGTATCATCATAGATTGAGAAAAAAATATTTTTTGGAAAAATTAAATGAGGGGCTCGAACTATGATTGTTTATTAAGTAGTTTGAACATCTAATTTTCTAATAACTAATGTTGAAATTGTTTTTAATGAATTGACATGGGGTTTTTAAAAAACTTTCATTTTTTCTGACATATTAATGTATGTTTTTTAAAAATCGACATTAAAATATATGTCAGAATATATTTAAAATCAATTTTATTTAAAATAAACATTGATCGATACACTTAATTCACTTTAATGATGATTAAATATATATTATATTAGAAGGTTTCTATATAATTTTAAATATTGGTTTATAAGAAACTGATACTATAAATTTCACTTCAAAATAATTATTTCCACTAGTGAATAGAGAAAAAATGAATTTCATGTTAATCTAATTGAAAAATAAAAATGATATTGAATGAAAATGGGTTATATTATAATCACTTTGAAACATGATTAACACATCAAAACGAGAAGTGTTTCATAAAAAAGTCATTTTAATAATCTTAATCCATCTAGAGAAAGATTTAGGAAGGTATCATTACCAATTATTCCAAATGGGGCACATATAACAAAAAAATTAGAATTCAAGAATAGAAATATCTCTGAAATATCAATGAATACATTTTTGAAGCAAATAATCTTTTCATTTTGAAATCACATTAACGACATAAAAATACCTAATTTTTTTAAAAAACTTTTTTATTTGAAAAAAATCTAGGAAATATATAATGTAATATTTAAATATAATTTAAAATATTTCATGAGGATAATACCATTTTAGATTGAAAAAAAACATTTTTAAATAATTTGAAAATCGAATTACTCTAAAATAACCAAGATAACTTATAAATGAAAATTTGAATAATATGATGATCATGATTGTATAAAATTACAATAATTTCATATAAAATGATTCATTCTAGTTTTTTGTTAAAATCCAAATGAAATGATTTTTGAAAATGACATGAATATTCCCATTAAAACACTATAATAATTAAAACATGGGTAAAAATTCCATTAATATATAATCATGAAATAAAATTAAAAACAATTGAACACATTTTTAGAAAATAATGTTTTGTATTAAATTTTGTTTTTGATTGAATAGATGATTTTTTTTTAAAAGTTATTTTTGAACTCTTAGGAACATGAAGAGATGAAAATAAAGGGAAAACATGTATCCTTGTAAAATAAATATAGTATGAGAAAAATCAGGAATTTATTGGGAGTTTGATAGTAATATTATATCATCAGAATCATAAAAAACCCATTCTGATAAAAGATGTGACTATAACATAAAATATTTACCAGTTTTGTGTCAATAAAACATATTTTTGATGAAGAAATATCACTAAAGTTAACAAAAATATACCACAAGGATAAATAAGATCATAATATTTTATATCAGATGGGATATATATTCACTATTTACAAGAATAATGTTTCAAAACATAATCATATGTATCAACGAATGGAAATTGAGACAAAAATCCCTTAAAGATTTGGTAACATTTGAATTGTAAACCCCATGAAAGAGATATCATAAAATGGATATGGAAATAACAATAAATTTACATATAATTATCATAATATAAATTCATGGGAAGTATATAAACCACATAAAATAAAAACTTTGTGAATGTGTCTTGTGACTGATATAAAAATAGAAGCGATACGAAAATTCCTTAGTTTGAGTTAGATTTGTTATGCATGTTCATTAAAATAATTAATAATAAAATTAAGTTAATTTTAGAGTTTATTTATATCCTTTTTTTGTTTAATGTTCATTTTATTTCCCTACTAAAATTTTATATATTATTACTTAATCAATTATGATTACATTGGATGTTTTAACTATATTCAGCTTATGTGTCAAATATGAATTTGGTAGGTTGACTATGGTCAAATAAGTAATTTTATAAACAAATCCATAATAATAATCATCAAATAATAATCATATTTGTTAATAAAATATACATTTAATACCAAATCATGATATAATTTTATAAAAAATGGACTATGTTACAATCATCGTAACGGTAAGTAAAACGTATGAATGAGTAACATTTACATTTTTCAATGATCATTATGTAATGGAGGTAAAAAAATATTTTATCATTAATGATTGACCATAATATCATATATACAATATTATTAATTAATATATACTTATATAAATAATCCTTCTCGTGTGGTGATGAATATATAGTTGCATCACTTCGTGAGGGTAGTAGTCAACAAGTACACGGACGATGTTTTCAACATTTAAATGTAAAAAAATAAAATTTTATATTAGTATTTTAGAATGAAAATTATTTCAAGAATATAATAATTATTTCATTTACATTACATATTTTTTTCATCATTTCCTTTATTATTTTCCATGTAATGGGTTACTGAAAAATGAATCACATTTCTTCGTGAGTTGGTAGTCCCCCATAGACATGATTGAAAATTTATATCACCAACAGAATATAATTTAAAATGTTATACATTTTATAATCACTCTAGTGACAA
This sequence comes from Viscum album, assembly GCA_963277665.1. Taxonomy (NCBI): domain Eukaryota; kingdom Viridiplantae; phylum Streptophyta; class Magnoliopsida; order Santalales; family Viscaceae; genus Viscum; species Viscum album. The sequence goes on from OY728120.1 coordinate 261,541,227, forward strand.
AATTATCTTATAAATATCACATATATACTTTGTATCCATCATCATACTCAACCATGATATGCTTTAATGGAAAATTTAATGTCATCAGTTAACAAGGTTGTGGTCCCCCGTACACACGAATAATGTTTTCGAAACATATTTAATGGTAGAGGGAAAAGATTTATGTTTTGACATTAACGTGATAACATATAAAAATATGGAATAAATATATTTTATTATATAATCATGTTTTAATACTAAATTATGGATGTGGAAAAGGAATTAAAATTAACAATTGCATTGAGGAACATTACCTCTTCTTCAATTAACCTCAATAGGTTTCCACAAAAGGCTATAAAAGATATGAATTATAACCTAACAAAGGATTATAAAATGACAAGAGGGAAGTTTAGAATTTATTTTGGTAGGTATTTTATGAAACCTAGAGGTTTGATGGTGTGAATAACATATGACATGTGTGGCCTTTTATAATTGGTAGAGAGGACACACTAGGTATTTTTGAAAAGAAATGAGTGCTCCCATATTTTTTATATATCAAAAGGGTCCCAAATAAGCCTTTAAATAAAAATATTTGTTTAAAAGTCAAAATATCACCAAAAATTAGTTTTTAGATATGCTATTAGTATATTTTTTCACTTAACCTTTTAGTTTAACCCACCTAATAAACCCATTTTTACTTTAACTGCTGTAATTACTTTTTACTAGAGTCATTAATTATTTTCGTAAAAATTTAATTTAAAATTATATGATAATTTAAATTGTTAGTATTTAAAATATGGAATCCATTTCTCCAAATTAAAATCATATAATTTGAATAATTTAATTGAAAATTAATCTCACAAATGTGATGGGAAAGAGGGTTGTAAAAGAGAAAATGTTTAAAAGTATACTATTTTTTATGATGTTTAGAAATAAAATTTAGTAATAAATTATATTTTTTTAATTTATATAAAATTTATCTAATTATACTTAAAATCAAATTTAAAATATATTTTAATTTTATAAAAAATTAAATGATCATATGATTTTCAATTAAAATTCTAAATTTCTAATTATTCATCAAAATATTTATCCTTTTAGAAAATAAAAACAAAACACCATTAAATAATTTTTAAATGATAATTTAAATAATTATGTTTATTTTTTCAAGTAAATTTTCTAATTTTTAATAAATTTTAAATTTAAAGAACGTATAGACGTGATGGAAAAGTGGGTTTCAAAGAACTGTATTTTTTCAAAAACCAAATGATTTTTTATTAACACTAGGACTAATAATAATCATTATTTGAATATAAATTATTATTTATTGAAATAAAATATATGTATTTAATTTAAATAATTACCCATTAGTTGTTATTTTAATTAATTATAATTAAAAAGCTATATGTTTTGTAATAGACTTTGAGAAATAGACACTTTTAAAAAATTAATATTTTACTAAAATAAAATTATAAAGTTAATTTAGAAAAAATTGAGTAGATAAAGTATAACTAAATAATATTTTTATATTTTTTTAAAAAATTTGGTTATTTAAATTACTTAATTTATTGAAAATAAATGATAGGTTTACAAAAATCATTTTTTTACTATTCATTGAAAATCATTATTTTTAGAAAAATTCAAACATAACACCCAATGTAAATTTTGTTATTACAGTTCAAGAAATCATAATAATTTTATCAAATATATTTCCTGAAATTTTCACAAGATAATTATAATATTCATTTCATGAAAATAAATAAAAATGAATTTTGAAAAAAAAATGTTCTTGAAAAATAAAACCCAATTGCTAACAATTGATTGATTATTTAATAATTATTTTTTAATAATATATATATATATTATAATATATATATATGAATTTTTTAATGTATTTGATTCTATTTATACATAAAAATTTAATGTCGTGGATATAATTTTTATTTAAATCCTGGGTCGTTTAAGATCGATGTTACATGTTTAATACTTTATCAAATATAAAAATAATTTGGATGAATGTACCAAAATTCATTGAATAGATTTAATTTATTGTAAACGAAGTATATAATAATGTCTGAGGAATTTACACTCTCATTTATGATTAGGGCTGTTAGTCTTTTACACTATCAAATACAATTTTCTTCTTTCATAATTATTAGGGCATTACAATATTCCCACATTAATTAATTACACACTATCAATTTGAACATTATCTCAATAATCAACGGATGAATATTATAAAATAGTTTTTCTATAAACCCAAATCATAAAAATGGTTACTATGAAATCTTATTGATATAAGTGAAAGGGAAGTACGATGTTCAAATGAAATAACACATAATTTATTTCCAAATAGGGGAACATAGGTGGGAACTAAATATTTGGACATTAATGAAAATAATAAGTAATTATAGTTAGTTATTGACATAATTGACCACAAAAAAGTAAATGATAAAAATATAAATAATGGTCAAATGACCACTAATTAGTGATGAGTTAAAATACCATTTGATTCGCCGAATAATAATGTAATAGGATGAATTTTTCCCCTGCTATTTTTAATAATTATTACGATTTAATTTTCCATTCAATATAAGAGAATAAGTAAATGTACTTAATTAATGAGTAGTATTTCATAATTTTTTAAAATTTCCACCACAGTCTCATATTTTTCTTAAAATTATGAGTATTCCAGCAGAATTCATTATGTATTAAGAAATAAAAACAAAATTTAAAGACCACATAACCATGAATGTTAAAAAAACTTTTCTACTGACTTTAGAAATTTAAAAACAAAAATTATTATAATATGGTATAGTAATTCCCAAAAATTAATAAATATTCATTTGATACATTAATATTAAAAATAAAAAATTAACACCAAAATTTCAAATTAAATCATTCCTAAAAAATCAATATTAAATAAATTTTTAACCAATAATGTTATCCAATACATTTTAACATTCATGCACAACACATGAAAATCATATTTTTTTAAATAACATTAATCACTTTGTCAGAAAATCACTCTTTAATCATGTGGTTATATATATGATAAAAAATGTGTTCCCAAAATTTTTGCAACATCAAATATCATGTAAACCCAAAAATTTATCAGTAGCTTAAATATTATTTTAATTATGTTTAAATTCATACAACGCATTTATCCAAAGCATTACATATACTTCAACTTAATAAAATTTCTTCTAAAATGACATTAATCACCTTATGATCTCATCACATTAAACCTCAAAAAGAGTATTTAGAAAATTGAACATATGATCATCCACAAACTTATAGACAAATGAAGGTATCCAATCATCTTAATATTTCCTCACATGAAAACGTTATAATCATTAAATATATCACAACTGACCTCTGATACCATATATAATAGTCCATAACCCACACTGAGGGATCTTTTTCTATAAACATAATCATGACATTTCCTTCTTTGATATAGATGAAGGTGACTCAATTTTCCCCATCCAAACATTTCTACATGAAAAGAAATATATAGATCTCATACATAGTCAAGGAAATATTTGGTTTTGAATTTTAAATAATTTAAAAATATTATTTTAAAGACCCGGAAATTTCAAGGAAATTTTTTTCACAAATACCTTGGAATTTTAAGAGTCTGTGGCTTTTGACGGCACATAATTCTGAGGCCCGGTGTGCCCAAAATCAATTTATGAAGTATTGTTCGGGTACATTTAGTAAACTTACGTGCAGGTTTTTCTATCTTTTGAACTGTTTCTTAGAATTGAAATCTGAGGACACCGATGAATTCACAATGCCAGTAATTGCTTAAGGGGACCTTTACCGCAGTTGTGTTTTATGCGGGTTGAAAGTTAAAAATTGGGGTTTAATTAAAAAGTTAAATAAAATTGTTTTGAACAATTTTATATATCTATGGAAGTTATTTCCTCCCATGGGAAGTTATTGTTGGGGCCCACACCCACCTAACATCCCATGTGTGGATATTTGAGAGGTGGGGCCCACTCGAGCCCCAACCTCTCATCTTCCATAACTCTCCTCAAACTCCCCAATAAATCCCTCTCCTTTATTGCAAAAAGTTCCTTATTTATGAGTTCTCTTCACCATCCCCTCTCTCCCTCTTAAATGTTTGCCAACACTTGTTAATAAATGAATTCAACCTCTTCTAATTAATGGGTTGAGCTACTCAATTAATTAATTATATGAGGTGTCATGAATTCTGTTGAAATATTTTGAATTGCATGACACCAATATAATTATAGAGAGACTTTTGTTTCATTTAAGAAATGGCTATTATTTGGAAGGCTTGGGAGAATACACAGGTCTTCTTTCGACTAATAATGCCTCCGACGAAGATGGACTTTCTCCCTCGACGAAGAACATTCTACGATTCAAAGAACGCAGAAGACTTCTCAATCGATGCTTCCCCCCGGACGCACCCCGACGTCCATGGAATTGATGTCTGATCTCCGCGACGTTGTTATCTTCAACACCATCTACCGCAATGCTCATCATTCATGGCTCAACGATGTGCGATGTCATTAATCGAGGTAGGGTTTATTTTTTATATTATCATATGTGTGATTTATACCCTCTGTAATGGGCATTCTTTTATGATTAATTATTATTTGAACCACTAACGTGGTGGGTACAGTCTAATGAACAAGTCCGGACCCTTATCTGTAACGTTCTAAATGCGCTGATTGATGGGAAAAAACGAAATGGGGCCGTAATGGTGATTTGAAGCCTTCGCAGTGATGAGTGGGTCCTAGGAGAGCCGTTGGCTCAGACAGTGGGCGAAACGAACCACCACAGCGCGTTTGGTGGTCCGCGAAAGGTGGCGGCAGCGCAGCGGCACCGGCGCACTCCCAGAACAGTCTGTTGTGGCTGATCCACAATGGAAGAAGAAACCGTAATGGAAAAGATGTTCCGGAAATAGTGGGGTGCGTCTTAATGCCACGCCAGCTGGGGGTGGTCGCGCCCTCCCTGCTAGGCCAGCTGGCCGAGCCAGCGCACCCCCTGCTAGGCCGGGTCGTGCCGGCCGGGATGGACCACACCAGCCGGGCTAGACCACTCCCAACTGGGTCGGACCGGGTCCCGGTTTGGGTCCCCCCGGTTTGGGCCGACCCAGGGTGGATTGGGCTGGGTCGGACTGGGCCCATACCGGCCTTTTTCGGATCAGAATTGTTTAAACACCCATAACTAGAGTTATGGATCTCCGATCGATGCATTGTCTATTGCGTAGGATTCCTTGGATCGAGAGGGTCGTTTCGGTATATTAAATCCAATGTTTCATCGATGTTTGGGTATGTCCGGGTTGGTTCGAACCAGAAACCAACTGGGCCCTCGTAGTAGAAACGCTTATAACTAAAGGGCCAGACGTCCGATTGATGTGTCATCAACTAAGTTGGATTTTTTTGATGAGACTGTTATTTTGGCACACTCTACTCGAGGTTCAGACGCAGTTGGAGTATGGCCGGGTTGGATTGTACCCCAAATCCAACCAGGCCCCTAGAACGGAAAAGCCAATAACTCTTTGACTGGACATCCGTTTGAGGAACCGTCAGCAGCGTAGGTAATCTCATTGACAAACAGTTCCATTGAGTATACCACATGGGAGGTCGGGGTACAGTTGGGATACGGTCAGGTTGGTTCGTACACGAAACCAACTGGGCCCCTAGAACGGAAATGCTAATAACTCACAGACCTGGTGTCCGATTGACGCATCGTCTGTTGCGTTGAGACCCCTATGATGAGGCGGTCCTTTGATATACTTCTACGTGAGATTATTTGACACATGGAGTATCAAATAGTATCTCATGGAGCGGATCCTCCTGGAGATGATCCTACGGAGTACGAAGACCGTGTAGCTGGCTGAGACCTGATGACTGCTTGTTCGATTCATAACAGAGTGACTTGACTAGACCATTGGGGAGCACTTCTATGTTTGTGTGGCAGAGCCATGATGGAGGAGCACTACTGTGTTGGGGAGGTAGACCCGCAGTACCTGATAGCAGGAGTACCTCTGTAGGCTATTAGGATGTGTGCTTCTATGTTGGGGCAGCTGAACCCTGGCAGTGATCACTACTGTGTTGGGGAGACAGACCCACGGTACTCAACAGGAGGATTACCTCAGCAGTCTAAGGTTAGTGAGTAGCACCTCAGAGTTGCGACATGGCTACTGTGCTCGATAGAGGAGGAGTTCTCCAGCATCCGTGTTTTTGACATTGTGAATGGAAATCCTCGTTTAAGCTGAGTCAATGACCTTTGTGTTTTCTTCATGATTGAGATGGGTTACTTGATAACATAGGTATATGAATGGTAATATACCTAAGTAAAGGTTATATGTTGAGATATTCCTTTTTGGTTTATCCTTGTTGGATTTTGTGAGACCATGAGGGTCTCAGGGTCCCTACTGAGCATCGTTATACTGACCCCTACATGGACTATTCCCACACCTTGAGAAATTTGTTTTTGGTTTATCCTTGTTGGATTTTGTGAGACCTTGAGGGTCTCGGGATCCCTAATAAGTATCATTATACTCACCCATGCACAGGATATTCCCGCACATCGTTGTGTTGGATGCAGATGACGGACAACACTGACCGAAGTAGAGTGTACGAGGACTGGACGTTACCCGGAGCTGAACACTCGGCGTGGTGGCACCGAGAGTGGACCGATAGACACAGAGTACTGAGGAGGACATCTGTACCTACCCTTCTGGAAGGAACCTAGACGATGATCCAGGAGCTGCTTCACCTTTCAGCTGTAGTCCTTTCAGTTGCACTTTTCTTTCAGTTGTAGATGTACCTTTCAGTTGGGCTTGTATTTCCAGCCCCTTTGTACTTTCATCACACATGTTATACTGCTTTACTTAGTGAATGCTTCTGGTTTTTCTCTGGTTGTGTGAGTTTACATTTTATAAAGGTAATGAATTCCCATTTATAGAGATTTACGCCTTTGGTGCTAGTCGTCGGCCCCTGGCCTATGGAAGGTGGGCTTGGGGTAGTTACGACATGGGCCTTGTGGGACAGGTCATGACAAATTGGTTTTAGAGGAGTCAGTTATAACGCAGAACGTAGGACTCTGATATTTTCGTTTCTTTTAAAAAAATAGTTTTTAGTGTACCAAGTGTGGTTTTCAGTTTAGGGAGTCCAGTGTTGGTGCAGCAGCAGACATATCCATGAAACAGGACCCTGACTTATGATTTCCGACTCAGTGCATGAAAACATTGATTGTGTCGGTGTTTTAAAAAGTTTTCTTTAAGTCATCTCAAACTAGGTCAGCTCACCAGGTATAGTCTTTTGACCTTGTCACATCTGTTTCTTTTAGGAGGTCTTCACCAAGTCAATCAGTGCGGGTTCCGAGTAGAGAGTGTGATGGTAGTCTACTGAGTAGTGAGGCCACGATGCATGGCCCCATCACAGTAGTGGCACCATTGGTACCATTACCCACTGGGCTACCGTTATCACCAGCCCCAGCAGCAGAGAGTGCACGCCGCTTGAGCACGTTGTATGAGTTTCTGCGACAGAGTCCTTCGATTTTTTGAGGTGAGTCAGCTTTGTTGACGGCTGGGTACTGGATGGAGATTATAGAAGGAGCTTTCCACACAGCTGGGACACCCGCTAACTTGATGGTGTACCTAGCTATTAGCCTCTTTCAGGGAGAAGCTAAGAGGTGGTGCAGCCAGATTCTCTATTTTTGCGACGAGATGACCTTTACCTGGGGAAACATTGAGGGGTTTTTCAAGGTGGATTTTATACCAGTGACTCTACACTCTATGTGTGCTTAGGAGCCACTGCTCTCTCCGCAAGGCTTTTCGACCATAGAGGAGTCTTCTGCAGCTAGAAGTAAACAGATGACACAGAAGTCCAAGTGGGCTAGGACAACAGGTGGGTGACCTCATGATAAAGGTTCAGTTGTGCGAGGCACCCGAAACCAATCCATCCATACGAGTAGATGTAAGTGTTATGCATGCGGAAGGCAGGGTCACATAGCTCGAGACTGCCTGACCTGTCCATCAGATGAGCAGCAGGTAGTAGATGATCCTACTAGACTGAGGCAGAGGAGCTGGTCATACATTCGGTGGTGTACGATGCTTCAAGGTGTTGCCACCACCACCACTAGGAGGTCCACCCTGACTGTAGGGAATATTTGGATATGGGAGAGCTCAAATTCAGGCAGCTGAAGCATACGACTATGGAGCTCCGAAAGCAGGTGGACATGAGCGGGACTAGTTCCAGGCATGGAGGCCTTTGTTGTTGTTGCTTCTAGTTTCCATGTTGTCATTGCTGTGTTTGCTTTGTGTCTTTGTACTTCTAGCTGCATTAATAAAATACACAAGTCCTTCTGATGTTTGTTTTCCTTCCTTTTTGTGTACTAAGATGTTCTAGTTTAAACTATTGACTTGACCCTCACTTTTGAGATTCCTACTGGAGGATAACGAGTGACCATACACTGATGTCGATAGTGTGACTTGACCTTTGGAGGAGAGAGTGACGGTTTGATCGCTTTGTAGTAGCGTCAAGGCCTTATGATGTCGTCCATGGAATGAATGTATCATTCATGTCATGATTGACTGTATTAGGCATTAGGCATGGTTCATCCAGGGGATGAGACCAAATTTCTCTTTTCGGCAATGGATAAATCATAGCACCTCTTACAGATCGTAGGCGAAGAAGGGTGATCATCGACCAACTAACCAAGTCCGCCCACTTTCTACTGATCAAGGAGTATGGCTTAGTATAGATCTATGGAAACCTCCACATACAGGAGAACGTATATCTTCATGTTGTGCCATCGATGATCATTCCCGATCGGGATGGTACCTTATGAAGCACTCTATGGCCGACCATGTAGATCACCTCTGTGCTGGACTGATCTAGGGGAGTCAACACTTGTAGGATCATAGATGGTACATGATACGACGGAGAAGGTGTAGATCATCTAGGAGAGGATGATGACTGCATAGAGCAGGCAAATTCTTATGTTGATATGAGGCGGAGACCTCTGGATTTTGATGACAACGACCATGTCTTCCTACGGTTCTCACCTTGATGAGGTCTATGAAGATTTGGCCGAGGTGGCAAGTAATCTCTGAGGTTCATCAGACCTTTCCAGGTCCTCAGCACTATAGGAGAGGTGGCTTATCTCTTTTCCCTTCCACCTTAGTTGCACTGGGTGCATGACATCTTTCACATATCTCGGCTGAGGAGATACGTGCACGACCCTTCACACATCATCGACCACGGGGAGCTGGGCATTGATGACAATGTTACTTTAATAGTGTTCCAGTAGACATTGAGGATCGATAGGAGTGGGTCATATAGGGATGGATTATTCCTCTTGTGCGCTTTCTCTAGTAGCACGAGAACCTCCAAGAGAGTACATGGAAGCAGGAGGAGCAGATGCATGCTCATTACCAGTTTTTTTCCTAGTGTGTGTTGAAGCTTTACATGGATGTAAAGCCCTGAGGTGGGAGTAATGTAATGACCCGGAAATATCAAGAATTTTTTTTCATAAATACCATGAAATTTTAAGAGTCTCTTGACAGAACTTGATTCTGAGGCCCAGTGTGCCCAGAATCAATTTCTGGAGTTTTATTAGGGTACGTTCAATAAACGTACATGCGAGTTTTTCTATCGTTTGAACTGGTGCTCGAAATTGAAATCCAAGGACACCGATGAACTTAGAGCGCTGGAAATAGTTTATGGGGACCATTACCGCAGTTTCGTTTTATGTGGGTTAAAAGATAAAAATTGGGGTTTAATTAAGAAGTTAAATAAAATTGTTTAGAAAAATTTTATATATCTATATAATTTATTTCCTCCCACGGGAAGTTATTGGTGGGGCCCACACCCACCTAACTTCCCATGTGTGGATATTTGAGAGGTGGGGCCCACCCAAGCCCCAACCATTCAGCTTCTTTAACTCTCCTCAAACTCTCCAACTAACTCCCTCTCCTTTATTGCGACAACCTCCTTATTTAGGAGTTCTCTTCACCTTCCCCTCTCTCCCTCTTTAATGTTTTTTCACAATTGTTAATAAATGAATTCAACCTTTTCTAATTAATGGGTTGATCTTCTCAATTAAATAATTATATGAGGTTCCATGAATTCCTTTGAAATATTTTGAATTGCATGGCACCAATATAATTATAGAGAGCCTTTTGTTTCTTTTAAGGCTTGGATATTATTTGAAAGGATTGGGAGAATACACCATTCCTATTTTATCGAATAACACCTCCGATGAAGAAGGACATCCCCCCTCGACGAAGGAAGTTATATGATTCGAAGTATGTGGAAGAATTATCCATCGACGCTTCCCTCCGGATGCACCCCAACATCCACGGAATTGACGTCCGATCTCGGCGATGTGGTTCTCCATAACGCCATCTACTGCAACACTCGTCTTCCGTGGATCGACGATGTGTGACGTCATTAATCAAGTTAGGGGGTTTGTTTTTTATATTTTCATATGTGTGATTTATACCCTCGAGCATGAGCGTTCTTTTATGATTAATTATTATTTGAACCACTAACGCAGTGGGTACGGACTATCGAACAAGTATGTAACCTTCACCGTAACATTCTTGATGCGTGGATTGATAGGCGATGATTAAATGGGAATGAAATGGATATTTGAATCCATTGTAGTGAAGAGAGGGTCCTGGGGGAGCCGTTGGAACAGACGGTGGGTGAAACGGACCACCAGAGCGCGTCTGGTGGTCCGTAGAAGGCGGTGGCGGTGCGCCTCTCCCGCGTGGCGGCATCAGCGACTGGTGGAGGTGGAGCGATGCTGGAACAGTCCACCGTGGCTCAGTCGTGGTGGCAGAAGATACTGGAATGGAAAAGTTGTTCTGGAAATGGTGGGGCGCGACTTAATGTCGCGCTAGTTGGGGGAGACCGCGCCCTCCCTGCTCAGCCAGCCGGCCAGGCCAGCACCACCCCGGCCAGGCCGGGCCGGGCCACATCCAACTGGGCTGGACCCATACCCGGGTTAGGTCGACCCAGTTCAGGCCATCCCAGGGTGGGTTGGCCCGGGTCAGACTGGGCCCAGACCCACCTTTTTCAGACCAGAATCATTTAAACACCCATAACTGGAACTACAAACCATCTATCAATGCACTGTCAGTTGAGTAGGATTCCATGGATCGAGACGGTCATTTCGGTATATTACACTCAAGGTTTTGGCTATGTTTGGGTATGACCGGGTTGGTTCGAACCCGAAACCAACCCGGTCCTCAGAGTGGAAACCCTTATAACGTAAGGACCAGATGTTTGATTGATGTGTCGTCAACTACGTTGGATTTATTTTTATGAGAAGGTTAATCTGGCACACTCCACTCGAGGTTTGGTCATAGTTGGAGTATAGCCTTGTTGTATTGTACCTGAAATCCAACCGGTCTCCTGGAATGGAAAATCCAATTACTCTCAAACTGAATGTCTGTTTGACGAACCGTCAACGGAAATGGTAATATCATTGATAAACGGTTCTATTGAGTATACACCTTAGGAGTTTGGGGTACAGTTGAGATACGGTCGGGTTGGTTCGTACACGAAACCAACTAGGCCTCTGGGAACGGAAATGCTAATAACTCACAGACCGGTCATCCGATTGACACGTCGTCTATTGCATTGAGACCCCTATGAATAGGCGGTCCTTTGAGATACTTCAACATGAGATTAAGTGACACTTGGAGTATCGACTAGTTTCTCATGGAGCGGGTCCTCCCGGAGACAAGCATACGGAGTACGAACACCTTGTAGCTGGCTGAGACCTAATGACTGCTTGTCCAATTCATAACAGAGTGACTTGACTAGCCCAGTGGGAAGCACTAATGTGTTGGGTTGGCAGACCCATGGTGAGGGAGCGCTATTGTGTTGGGTCGGAATACATGTGGTACCCGATATGAGGAGTACCTATGTAGGCTATTAGGTGGTGCGCTACTTTGTTGGGGCGGCAGACCCATGGCGGGGATCGCTTCTGTTTTTGGGTGACATACCCGCGATACTCGACAAGAGGAGTACCTCAGCAGTCTAAGTTTAGTGAGAAGCACCTTAGAGTTGTGATATGAATAATATGCTCGACAGAGGGGGAGTTCTCCAGCAGCCGTGTTTTCGACCTCGTGAATGGAAATCCTTGTTTGAGCTGAGTTAGTGACCTTTGTGTTTCCTCATGATTGAGATGGGTTACTTGATAACTTAGGTATATTTATGGCCATATACCTAAGTAAAGGTTATTTTTTGAGATCTTCCTTTGTGGTTTATCCTTTTTAGATTTTATGAGACCTTGAGGGTCTCGGGGTCCCTACTGTTTATCGTTATACTCACCCTTGCACGGGCTATGCCTACACCTTGAGAACTTTCTTTGTGGTTTATCCCTATTATATTTTCTGAGACCTTAAGAGTCTCAGGGTCCCTACTGAGTATCGTTATACTCACCCTTGCACGGGCTATGCCAGCACATCGTTGTGTTGGATGCAAACAATGGACAACACAGACCGAGGTAGAGTGTACGAGGACTAGACGGTACCCAGAGGTGGATACTCGGTGTGATGGCACACAGAGCGGACCGATAGACGCAGATTGTTAAGGAGGACATCTGTACCTACCCTTCAGGTAGGAACCCGGAGGACGGTCCAGGAGATGCTTCACCTTTCAGCTGTTTTCTTTTTAGTTGTACTTTTCTTTCAGTTGTAGATGTACCTTTCCATTGGGCTTGTATTTCCGGCCCCTTCGTACTTTCAGAACACTTGTTATACTGATTTACTTAGTGTTTTCTTCCGCCTGTTCTCTAGTTGTGTGGGTTTACGTTTTATAAAGGCAATGCCTTCCAAGTTATAGGGATTTATGCCTTGGGTTATAGTCGTCGACCCCTGGCCTATGGAAGGCGGGCATGGAGTAGTTACGACATGTGCCCCGGGGGACGGGTCGTGACAATTATTACATAAAAAACACCCATGTCTATCAATGTTACTTTCCCCAAATTATGGAAGATTTTCTTATTCCACAATAAGTCACCATGATCAGCTATATGAACCATTTTAGATATAATTCATTAAAAATATCCAAATATTACAAGGATAATATAAAAAATAAGAAGGGCGGTCACAAATTCTCAGTAAGGGTAAACATATACATTAACAATTTAATTTCGTAAATTAAAATAAGAAGAGAATAAGGGGAATATGACATAATATGAGTTCATGAGTGAATCCTAAAAGGACACATAACCATAAATACATGCATAATCATTCATGAAAGTGGAATAATGGATTAATATGTTAAGGAGTCAGTATAATCCATTATCATGAGCCATGTGATATCATTCTCGATCAATGGAGGCGTTAAAAACACATACAAAGTGTATATATAATGTATTGGTATCTTAGGATATAGTCTTGATATAATACATAATGAACCCTTATAATTTAAATTACCATGCAAGATACTTAAAATATAATTATCTATAGAAAATAATCATTACCCAATGCATTGGAGTGTTATCTAGGTTCAACAATTATATAATCTATAGTGGCCTCACCTGACGCTATCTGGGTCCACCCATTGTATAAAATTTCAAAGAACCACACCATGAAAAATGTAAATATATATTTACTCATTGACTACGTATAAATGCCATTTGTTAGTTAATAACCCAATTAACATAGGTAGAAGAAATGGGATTCATGTCAATATCTTTAAAAAATCAATAAACTATGAAAAAGATATGTGTTCCAAAACAATATCTTTCAAACATGATTAATCTAAGTAAAAATATCAAGTTCCCTAAAAACATATTTGAAATAGTACTAATCCATCTAGGTAATTAATGATGATAGTATCATTACAAAATATCCCTAATGGAGCATAAGTTAAAACATGGGTTTTTAACAATGGTGAATGGAGATAACAATAAAAGATAATTAAAATAATTTTTTAAGAAAATAAACTATTGATTTGTAAATAAATATTAAAATTATAAATATTCATAAATATTGTTATACTATTATTCCTTGAAGACAGCCTTGGAAACATATAAAGGAAGGATTAAAAATCATTTAAATCATTTCATGATTAAAATATATTTTTTTCTTGAAAAACCCTTTTCAAAACATTTTTTTAAATAACCCATAAAACATATAATTTAATATTTATTGAATATAATAGACATGATGGTGGGAAATTCTATTAATTTTATATATATATATTCCTTTCATCTTTTTCATAAATCATAAATTGGATTTTTATTGAAAATGATATTAAGATTACATTTAAAAAAATTAAATATTGAAACATGGGTAAATAGATAATCATTAAATCATTTTTAAAAACAATTCGAACACAATTTTAGAAATCATGGTTTTGGAAGAAAATTGGTTTTCTTTAGAAAAGCCATTTTTTCCTAAAACATTGTTTTTGAACTCTGGAGTAATTATATATAAAATATTGAAGGGAAATTTTTACTCTTTTGAAGTATCCATTTGAAAATAAAAGTACTTAATTTTATGAGAGATGGATCATAATATTATATCATTGGAAACATAATCATAAAAAATCATAATAAGCAATGATATTGTAACATAAAATCATTAAAACTTTGGTAGCTTGGAAACATATTACACAAGAAAAAATATAATTATATTAAACCTAAAATACAATAAGGATATATTAATTCATGATTGTTTAGGTTGAAGGATCTAAGTATTCATCTTTTTAAAGAATAAATGTGAAAAAATAATCATATATCCCAGAGATGGAAAATTAAGACCAAAATCTCGAAGTGAATTGGTATATTTTGAACCATACACCCCATGAAAGATAGATCCTCAAATGGAAAATATAATAATAATAATTTTAAATGTAATAATTATAAAATAAATTTATGGGAATTATATACACCATATAAAAGATAAATGTGGTGAATATTGTGGGTGTCTCAGAGACATATAAATGTTATACTCATATCCCTTACCTCAAGTTAGATTTTTCGTGCTTGTTCTATATAATGAAGAATAATAAAATTTTCATAATTATATAAATTCCTAAGAACATTTTTCATGTTTAATATTATTTTAATTTCACTTATTACTATGTTATATATTATTACATAATCAATTAGGTTAACACCATATGTTTTGACCATATTTGGTGTATGATTCAAAAATAACTCTTGTAGGTTGACTATGGTAAATGTGGTAATTATATAAATATATAATGAATAATAAGACTAAAATAACTATCTAATTTATAAATAAATTATATTTTTAAAACAAATCATTAAATATGGTTATAAAAAATGTGATTTATTATTATATTGTAGATGGTAGGTTGTACAAACGCATGAGTAACAATTCTATTTTTCATTGACCATTATAGAAATGAGTTATGAAATATTTTATCATTAAAGAGTGATCATAATATAATATATACTATAATTTTTCATGTGAATTAATGAAAATCATAAGGTTTAAAATTACATAATCACTTTTGCAATTCATATTTTATACAATATTATGACATTATTTAATATATGGTTAAAAAATGAGATAGTTTGTATCTTTTTTAGGTGTAAACAAGGGGAAAATGTTTAATTTTTAAAAATTCAATGTGTGTCCTCTCCCCCACTTGTCAAATAGAACCCCATGTCATCTTCTCTTCAAACTACCAAAGAATGATGAATTTTACAAGAACATACCAAATCCATATATTACTTCCTTAAACATTTATTATAGTCTATCATAGTTATTTAAACACTCCTATTATGTATTTTTTCTAAAACAATGAGGTTTTCTAAAGAAGATGTATCGTTCTTAACAGACAATTTTTTGTTTTATTTCATATTACACAAGCATAAAAAATTATTAAAAATGATTACAGAATAAAATAAATATATTTTACTTATTTATATTTGATTATGTTAGTGGAATAACCTATATCGATATCATACCCCATCAAATGAGAAACAAAACCACTGATCATGTTTACGACAGACTACCGCCTTACGAATCTATGTATTTTTTCAATCACAGTCGCTCATGGCTAGAGATAATGATCAATTTAACAATTATATATATGATATTTAAATCATATTTTATACTCCTTGAATTATAATACCACACTAAACATTTTATAATCTAATTTTTTGGAAAATAGAAACGCTGCTCTTGTGAACCTGCGGACTACAGCCTCCACAAAGCGATGTCATTCGTTTTTTATTTTATTTTTACATGGATGGTAATATAGATCGATTTTATTAATATAAATGATATATATGACATAAAAATTATTTTTTATGGTGATATATTATTTACCTTTAATTATTTCTATCCATTGAGAAAAAAGAAACATCATTCATGCATGTGTATTCCCTACCATCTCCATGAACGGTGTAATTAATTTTATAAAACTAAATTTAATAAATTAAACAAAAATAAATATAGAGTAAATATATAATATATTTATATCATTGTAACAATTTTTTTATATTATCTAATCATGATGAATTTAAAATAGAAAAATATTAGAGAAAAATATACATGGAAATAAAGTTGTTATTACACAAAAAGTGATTTTTAACAAAGAATTGATAACAAATCAGTGAAAACATGTTGAATGTAAATCATATCAAGTATGATTTATCTGAGTATGGATAAATAATATTTCTATAACTAACCAATATTTATTTTACAATATTTTTAAATGTGTGTGGAGAAATTCGAGACATGATGTATGGTGTTTTCCCCCAAATTATTTTCATTGGACATATGATATGAATTGAAACTATATTATATTATGATAAATATACACATACCCTAGGTATGTTATACTTTCACAAAACAATCATAGATACCTAGGTACCCTGATAGCATACCCACCCTTACATATCTTGAAGGGCATTTTGGAACCCCATGGGTTGGAAAATATCACAAGATATCATACAAAATAAAACTGGGAATGAATTT
Organism: Viscum album; assembly: GCA_963277665.1. Taxonomy (NCBI): domain Eukaryota; kingdom Viridiplantae; phylum Streptophyta; class Magnoliopsida; order Santalales; family Viscaceae; genus Viscum; species Viscum album. The sequence goes on from OY728120.1 coordinate 261,558,172, forward strand.
TCCACAAAAATAGAAGAAGATAAAGATACCTATTAGTATTATCTACACTTCAAATGGTTCATTAAATGAATTAAAATAGCTATATAAGAAACCAATACATTATGCCATCAAATTTCGTAAAATTAAGCTGGATTATCTCGATGTCCCAAATGATAGATCACTCAAAACCCAAACGATCAAGAACATCCATCTCCTCGAAGATACAACTTCACATTTCATGGACCTAGAAGAAGAATATATAAAAACCCATGAATAGAATGGTAGGTTCTGAGATAAAAATACCCATAGCATCTTACGACGTTTTCCATAAAATTAAATCATATTATAAACTAAATCATGCTTTCAATATTTAATAAAAATTGTACGATAGTATATTTCCATATTTAAAAAAATTATTTAATTTTTTATTATGGAAAAAATTTCAAACACTTACTAAAAAAATTATATAATACTATTTATATAAATCAACTAATGTGAATAAATTAATTTCATAATTGTGGTAATTTATTATCCAAAAAACCACAAATAGAACTATATTAATCTATCCCATGGTGAGAAGGTTCCTAGTAATAGTATCCTCACAAATATCTTACAACATAACATTAAAATATGTATACACATTTACCTTAAGCTCCAGTTGAATAGGACACATCACAACCCATCAGGGATATGATCTTCATAACTATGTTTTTTTTACGATTTTATAAATCCAGTATGTTTCAAGATTATTACCATCATGGTGTGATTATTAAAAATAACCCACTGACTAAAATATCATTTAAATAATAAATATATCAATTTAAAAGGGTAAAATAGTTTCATTTCAATTTTTTATTATTCACAAATCAATTCCACAATTTTCCATTTCAAAATGCATTTGCAATAAAGAAAAAAATAAGGGGTTTCATCAACTAATGTATTTTGAATAAAAAATCAATAATAGGTTTTAATTATTTCAATTTAGGAATATTTATAAAAAATATTCACAAATAAATTCAAAAATTACATTAATTTCATATTATGCCCCAAAGCCCAATTCCACTGGAATTTTGAGTTTTTCCAAAATTCAATGAAAATTCAAATAAAAAATCCAATTCATCTTGAATAGGTTTCTTATAAATAAATTAAATGAAATTTAAATCAAATAAATTAATTGAAAGTATAATTTTATGGAGAAACTCATACGAACCACTTGCCTTTAGTCATTAAAATTAACACCCACAATGGGACTTGCCAATGAAAAATGAAGCCACAAAATATCTAGAAAGTCATAATAGAATAAGGATTCAACCACATGGGGTTTAGATCCATCAATCCTAATATGACCTCTCAATGCTTAAGGAGGAAATAAATATATATCAAAAGAGACTATAAGACCACTTACCAGAATGGATGCACCAAAAATAACACGATAATCAATCGATTAATAGAAGATCATGAGGGATTATAAAACTACAAAATCACCTAGGGATGGCTCTAGGTTGATTGGGAAGGGTTTTAGGTAATAATATAAGGAAATAATTGAAGTCCCCTAGATTAATATGTTGTATAATAGGAACACATGATGGGTATTCCTTCCCCATCTTGCAATTCCATGAAGTGAAATGACATAGAAAAATTCATCACATTTAGTTTGGAAACCCAATTTACCCACTTAACATCATGAAAAAAAAATCACAAAATTTATGTTGGGAAAATTACATGACATGTAAACACATTACATGATGTCTAAATTCCTAGAACACATTTCTTCACCCAGTAAACTACAAAAAATCCACACAAAATAAGATAATAATTAAAAACAAGGGACAAGTCATACCTTAGAAGTTAACATGGTGTTTCAACCTCCCCACCATAAAACAGTTATACCCAGAATTACTATCAATATGTTTCCAGGAAAAATGGTAATCCCACTTCTATCTCATTAGTGCCTCACACTACCATGTCTCATTTTAATAAGAACAGTTCTTTTATATCACACAAACCAAAGGGACCATCCTCCTAAAAAGTACCTTCATTATAGAATCAACTATCCTAACTGATGCTCATTCACGAATACGAAATTCTCAACATCAAGATCCTCCCATATCACAAAATGATATGGGCTAAAATGATACATCTGATGCAATGATACATGGAACACATTTTTTATCGTCATCGACTTAGGTGGATGTGATAGATTGTAATCCACTTTCCCCAACTAATCCACAATAGGAAAGAGTTCCAAAAAACAAGGAGTAACATTACCTATCCTACCAATCCTTTGATGACCTAAACGTTTTGAAACCTTAATGAACCACTGGTCACCAAATAAAACATCCTATAGTCTATAATGATGATTAGTATAACATTTATATAGGCTCTTTTTCATCAACAATCAATGATGAATCAACTGAATCTTTATAGTTGTCTCTGAGGCCAAACTCAGTCCAACCAAAAATTTTCCCCAATATATAACTAGAACTATTGACATATACATGTCCTATAATATAAGGAAATATAATATTCCTTTATTCTTGAAGAATTGTATCTATTGTTATCATAAAACTCAACTAGTTTCAAATGGGCATCCCAAGCTCCACCAAAATCAAGAATATAGGTACATAGAATATTCTCATTAATATTTATATCCATCTATGTATGTTCATCTGTCTATGGATGGTTTCTTCTAATCAAATAAACCAGATATATCATATCCTCCTAAAGGAGTCACTAAAAGTGATAGGTAAAATAAGAATCCCTATTAGCGGAAATAACTTATGGAACTGTAATAAAATGAACAATATCATTCCCATAATGATTTACCACCACCTAAATATGGGTTGTATCACTAATGGGTATAATTTGAGTAGATTATATCAATCTATTGATAACAACACATATTTTAATATTACTTTTCTAGGTACATGGAAACACAACAAAAAGTAAATAGAAATATCATCCCACTTCACTTTAACTGATGGAAGTGGCTGAAGAAAACCCGAATGTTTCTGGTTCTTGGCCTTGATATTTTTGTAAGTATAACAATGAGAGAAAAAATTATCAATGCCACATCCCAAACCTAGCCACCAGAATCATCACCTCATGTCATAAAACATAGTTTTGGATTTGGGTTGCACATCCCATGTGGAATTATGGTAATCCTCCACCACAGATTTTACCATGAGTAATATAATAATATATTAATTTTCAAAATAGTTAATACCCTATATGGATCATGACCACTCAGCAATAGTCTCTCCAACATAAAGAGAGCCTCTAATTATGAAATTATTATCATCTATATTATGTTATTAATTAATCATCTTGAAAAGAACATAGGTTTTTTGAAAACTATCCAAGACAACCAAAAACATTATTTCCCAAATTCCAATATGAAAAAATAAAAAAAATAGACACCAAGTTCTACTCTTATGATGGTTATTTCCTGTCATGTTTCAAAAATTTCCTTCTCGAAGAATCCCTAATTAAATTCCCTTTACCTTGGGTATAGAAAATTTCAATGTTAAATGACTACATGTTCTCCACCCAACACCTCTAGTAGATATTAAAATATTTTTTTTGAGAATAATAACTCATGAAATTATGGTCAAAATAAATGGTAATTCTTTCTCTAAACATTTAAACTAGTAACTATTAAGTTCATGCATCAAAAAATCATGTTCAATGTCATGGGTTGAATACATCATCTCTTGTGACCTATTCTGCCCTTATCTATACGAAATTATGTGATCAACTTACCTAATAACACAACCTAAATATGAAACAGATGTTTCACAATAGACCAAAAAGATATCCAAACCTCTAAAAGATTCAACAGTAGTGAGTAAATCAATATATGACTCAACATAGAAAAATAACTCTTCCATTTCTCATCCCAACAAAATTCACCCACATCAGTGTTAGATTGGTCATTAGAGATTCCAATTTGTGAAATCCATTATGAATTAGTGATAATACCTATATAAACACAAGAAACTATTAATCTCAAAGAAATTACATGGTTGATAGCATTTCCTAATAGCTATCACCTTTTCAAGATCAACATAGACACCATGTTCCCAGACTATGTTTCCTAATAACATAAATTCCCAAATCTAGAAATCATATTTCAATAGCATGGAATAATGTCAGTGATTTACCATTAATTCCATATCTCCTCTTAGATGACACACATGATCCTCCTCATACTAAGATTAAACCTAGATGTCATCCACATAGACCGACATGAACATATTATGTAACTCATGGAATATCTTGTTCATCCAAGCCATAAAGACTACCAGAAAATTAGATAGACTAAATGGCATGAAATGATACTCATATTGGCCATACCAACTCTGTTGGGAAGTTTTATCAATGTCAGATTATTTTATTCTTAACTGGTGATAACCAAATTGAATATCATTATTCAATAACCAATTTCCCCTTTGAACTGGTCAAAAAGATTATCGATATATAGTAATTGAAACATTCTCTTTATCATAAAAAATTTGAGTTATTGGTAATCAACACATAAGAAAAGTAATCAATCAAATTTATTATAAAATAGAATATGATACTCTTGAGTTGACACACATGGACCTAATGTGCCTTCCAATATCAAATCATCCAATTTAATCATAAAATATTTCATTTATACTAGTTACATTTAGTAATAAGGAAATGATAATAGTAGAGTTCTAGTCACTAAATAAAAAAACACTACCTCTCTTCTAGTTGAAAATGAGATAAATCATAAGGAAATAGGTCGGGAAACTGAACGGATAATATAGGGAGATAAATTCTCAATGATTCCTTCTCTCGATAAAAATCAAACCCTAATATTAAATTACCTATCTCCAGATAATAAGGGAAAACTCCACCCAAAATCGAGTCTCATTCTCTCTAAAATAAATGACACAACCCTATAGGCATGGTAATGATTACTTATTGAAGATAACAATAAATTAGGGATTTATTTTAAATGATCCAATCCATCCCAAAAATAAAATCGGTAGGTTTCATTTCATGAACTATAAAATCCCTAAAAATATTAATATTTGATAAATGGATATCATAATCAAGAAAATGGAGATCACGCTCTCTGTTTTTTATAAGGGGTGTAGTAATGACAATCACATAAGAAAAAACTCAAAATGAAGATTTAGAAGATTGAAAATAAAATCCAATATAAATGAATTTGTTTCACATATATCTAATAAAGTATTCATCCAAGATTAATATATATTGATGGTGCATCTCACAATTAGTAGACATGTATCATATTTCTTTGGAGACTCTTCCATAGCATAAAGAAGCTACATTCCGGATACATATGGCTAGAACAACTTTGTTCATGATAAATCTGATTGCACTGAAGTACTTTTAGGTGTTGATGATTCTTTTCAACTATGTGGGGGAAAATATATGACATATTTTCTATATGTGTCTGAAACAACCACTAGAACCACATATGTTGGTTGATTCAATTCAAACTTGTTTTGAATTACGAGTCTCAAAACACCAGAAGCAGGTCAAAGGGACTCTTATAGAGATTAAATAAGGTATATTAGAACCTTTAAATCAATATCCAACATGAGTCTCATCACATATAATATTTCCCATGAAGGAACTCACAGAACATCCACTATTAGAAAAATAAAATCCCATCAACCCTAACATTACAGCGAGATCGAGCTCATCCATCCATTCCATAACCATCATGTCCATATAAAATTCAATATTTATTAGGAAACCTATGAATAAATATCATACATATCTCCTGTATCGAATAATTGAGTCATAACATTCTAATTTGATATATTCTCACGTGAAAACTATGTAAGCTCGGTAAATAAATTTTCATACTTAGTCATTGTTCTACTAGCCTGCTCAAGTTATAAAAACCCTTTATCCTTAGCCAACAACATGGAATCTAGATAGAAATCATCATTGAAAATAAAATCAATTTCATTCAACTAAAAACCCTCATGCTTCTTATCCAACACCATCAAGTTCCACAATCTCTTTCTATGTACCTCTAGCGTGATGGTGGCATTTTTCACCTTATTTGAATCATATGTTTCTAATAAATAATGAAATGAATATCTATATTTCTCAACCAATACTAAGAATATTATGGATTATTTGAGCCATGGAATATAGGTTTTTTCAATAAAATGAACCCCTAATAATGATTCCTAGATTCATCCCTATAAGGTTCCATAATTGGAGCATGAATGGGAGTAGGAGTAGGTTCATGTCTGAGAGCATGGATTACATAGAAAATAATCTCAATATGAATCAGGTCCAATAATGAATTCTCTACTTGTGATTCATCAAAAGGTTCCACATGGATCCTATTAGCACATCTCTATGGAGAAACTATTATATTAAATGTCACAAGAAAATAAAATATTACATCATATTACTCAGATCGATACTCAAATAATAGAAACATGGAAATTAATCCCATTAGATAAGAAAAAAAAAGGATTTTCGTTTCAACCTATCTAAATAAAAATCATGGAAAAGACTATAATACTTCCCTAATGTGATTTTCCAAAACAACCCATAGTGAATTAAGGATCATTACATTGATATATGGACATGAATTTTCTCACAAATACCTCTAATATTCCAAATTTATATTTGAGACTACAAACTGACCTCAAGGAATGATTCTCACCCATCACCTTAGATACCAACATGTCATAAAATAGCTCGGTTACTCTAGTACCTTGATACTGAGATGACACACAAATGGATAAAAGGGTGTTCTCGATCCCCATGGGTTGTTGACTATAACCTTGAATCCTATAAAATAAAAGTGATAAGTAATTTCCCACATAAATAGAAAAAGTTAAATCTGCATATTTGTATGATAAAAACAAAAAAGTGAGCAGTACTAGAAATAATATAGGTATATCAAAAACCTGATATAGTACATAATCAACATACTCAAAATACAAAATATAAACTCAATATCCTAGAGGAAACATAACTCTATGACCTAAGGATCACGAAAATTCACAATGGTGATGTTCGGGTTTATCTAAAAATCCTAGTAGGGTCACACTTACTGTTCCATAAAATGTTATCATAATAACAGAATAAATCATGTATTCAATTTAAAATAAAATAATCAAGGACGGACATTTACATATTTTAAATAAGCATTCTTTCATTTCATGTGATGTAAAATATTTCAAACATTGATTAAATAAATATTTTATATAAAACAATATATATAAATCAACTAGTGTGAATAATAAAATTTTATAATTTATAGAATCTATAATCAAAATAATCATTATATGCACAAGGGTCATCGTCATATGGTACAATAGTTATTGGTTATATGGTCCTCACACATCTCATATTAGTGATCATGGAAATATTTGTACACATGTCCCTAAGGCTCAAACCAAATAGGACACATCAAAATCCCATAGGGGACAAGGTATGCCAAAATAAGTGTTTTCTATAATTATAATCATCAATACATTTATAGGGAATTATCATCCTAGTGTGCTTTTTCCAAATAACCCACTAAATTCCTATGATCAAATTTTCTCAATCAATAAATTTAAAAGTGGGGAAATCATCTCATTTCATGTAAATAATCATTCATAAATAAATTTCCCACATTTCAATTTTAAAATTAGAATACAAATTCAAAACCAAAACATGGGTTTTCATTAATTCATGTCTTTTTAATAAAAAAACTAACCACTAATTTTAAAATTTTCAATTTAATCCATTTTCTCCAAAAAAACACACAAATAAATTTAAAAATTCCATCAATAAATATTTATTCCCCAAATCCCAATTCCATTAGAATTGTTGTTTCTTTGTAAAAATTCCATTAAAAATATAATAATAATTCTGATTCATCTTCAATTAGTTTTTTATAAATAAATTTTCATTAAACCTAGGAAATTTATTTTTAATTATATGGAGAAACACAAATGTCAGCTTCTATTTTTTTCCTGAAAATCAACACCCAAAATGGGATTTACCAATAGAAAACGAAGGGGAGAAGGTCAATGTATGCATCCAACAATCAGGATTAAAAAACAATAAGTTAAAATACATCAATCCCATGATGGCTTTTCAAACTCCAATTAGGAATGAATTACAGAACATAAGATTCTATAAGACCTCTTACCCAAAGAGACTCGCCACATCCAACATGATGATCAATCACTTAAGGGATCATTTGGAGGGTTTGGAAAACTCAAAAATCATCTATGTATAGATCTATGTTGAGATTGAAATACTAGAGGTTGAAATAAAATGAAATCAGCCAAGTCACCTGTCACACCCTGACCACGGACGCCTGTTATTTTATTCTTTTATCAATCTCGTGTTGTTTGGATGTGGATTAGTTAGGTACTTGTTGGAAATTTTCCGATGTTTGATTTTTTGGTAGGTTTCAGGCCGGTGCGCGGTCACTGCACCGCTAGCGGCGATCATGCATTCTATCCTGGAGACTGCACGGTTGACTGATTATTATTATTATTCAACCATGAAATGAGATAAATCTTTCTTTTTAATTATCATTTAGTTTATATTAGTACTATTTTGTTGTTATTATTATTATTATTATGAGTATGTTATTATTATTATTAACACATAATTTATTATTATTATTATTATTATCATCATTATATTATTGTTATTATGTTTTATTAAAACTAATGAAACCCTAATCCCATCGCCCCCTCTCCCATTTTTTTGCTATGTGACACACCTCATTGGTCACCATTTACACTCCGCCTTGACTCCACTCCCTCAAGCCCCTGCGCAGGTCACCCTCCCAGACCACCACCTCCGGTCTGCCCCCCTTGCACAACCCCATCCAGTGGTGCCCCTCCCTCTTCACGTGATGCCCTTAACCTTTCCCTCCTCTTCCCCGGTTCAGTGAAGCCATGCACCCCTCCTCCCCTTCATATGTTGGTACGCACCGAAGCCCTAGCCGACGTCGCCTCGCCCTGCAGGTTTCCACCGCCCATCTCCTCAGTCTGGTGCAACCCCCTCCCGGTCCAGTAAGGCCTCCCTCGTTCGGCATGATATCCCTTGTCTGGTCAGCTTCCAACCGACCTCACCTCACCACGACCCCGCATAGAACACGTTGTCTGGACCCAGCCCCCTTCCCAGCATGATTTTGGCAACCCTGACCCCCTTCCTAGTGCGATTTCGGCGAACCCAGCCCCTACAGTTCGACAATCTTACAACGCAAACCCGGATTTCATGGCACAGTGCCTCAGCGTGCTCCGACATGACAACAAATTCCCTCTTTGGGTTCATGTATGGTATCTCGGGACATGTTGGACCCCGTCTCATTCTCTTCCACTCAAGGCGATGCGATTCTAATCGCTTCGGATCATATGCTGTTGTTCGTGGGGCATGTTTGGCCTCACTGCATGTTTTGGTTTTCTACCACCATCCAGGGCAAGAGTTTGTTATCACGAGTGCATTTATTTTTATTGTTATTATAGATTTTTGAATTCCTTATATCTTGTCTTTAGTATGAATAATTATTTTGGTGTGTAGTCTTGGCTTTCCATGTTCTCATGAGCACCACCGATTTCTGAGGTGATGTTTTTAATCCCTCACTTTGTTATACCCTTTATTTTTGTGTCGTGTTTGCATCTTGGATTCCTTGGTTTTAAATGGGAGGTGCATCGGTCGGTGTCGCCAAATGTTGGGTGTCAGAAATTGTTGCAGGAGTCATGATCGTTTCCATGTGCAGGCACACATTTTTCTAGGTATGGATAGATATACATGGAAGTGCATGCATAAATTCATGGTGTTTCGTGAGTTAAAATGTTTCGACTGGACTTCCTTGAGGTAGGAAAATCCATTCATTTACATTCCATTTCTTGTCCTTGATGCTTGAGGTTTTTATTATATTATTATCTATTTATGGATCTTCATGGTACCTCTTTAACGCTTTTTTTGCTGTTCTAAAATTGTTTGGTGTTATTAAAGATAGGGTTTACATGAATCTTGGTTTTGGCCTTGTATAAGATGCCTTGGGTGTTTTTAAATTTCCACTTGTTCTCTTTTGGGGGAAATTGGATGTTTGGGTGGGGTTTTCCCAAAAAATGTTTTATTAAATTGGACTGAAATAGGTTTTAGATTTCGTGAATGAAAGGTGGTGTTTTTCCTGGTTGTCGTTTGGTGTTTTTCTAAAAACAGGCTTTTGCTATATGAACATTTGTGGTATTTTATATGTGAGTGATATGGGAGTTTTAGGGTTAAAATAAAAGGCTTTATTTGTAAAATCTGGTTTCTAAATTTTTGGTTGGTTTTGAATTGTTCCTCTTGGTTTGTCCCGGTTGGCCTGGGAACATGCTACGGTGAGTTGTTGGAAAATAAAATGGTTGTTTGTAAATTCTGGGGTGTGTTTTGGTGAAAGATGTAGTCAAAGCCTGTTTGGAAATTTCTTATGTGTTGTTTTAATTTGACATAAAGTGAAAATGGGAAGGTGTTTGGTAAATGTATTATTTAAGGGGTCGTTTGGCCACGTTGGTATAAAGATAGTATTTGTGGTCATTTTTGAATGGGTTAATAAATGTTTTGATAAAAGGATGAGTGTTGTGAAGCTAAAATCCCGTTTGGAATTTTATATTGGGTGTTTACAAAAGTTTTAATATGTGTAAATTGTATGAGGCCCGTTTGGCCTCTTTGAAACTGTTTTTTTGGAAAACCCCTCTTTGGTTAGGCCCCTAGCCTCCTCTTTTGATCATTTGATAGGAGGGTCCTCGGTGTGGGCCTCCTTCTGAGAATATTTATTTTAAGGAATGAGACTAACCTTGAGGTGGTCGGGGTGGTTTTTGATTGTGTCACATGGTTGATTATATATATATGGCTAGTTATTTGAATGTGTGTCACACCTCTTTGTGAACATAGCACGAAAACATAGCATAGCAAGGGGGTTTACTGAGAATTATTTCTACACTAGTTTAGATTACACACTGGCTAGTGGTCCATAGCATGGGATGTTTTTTTAGTGTTATTTCTATGGGATAGGGCCCCTCGACCAGGCCAGGTAGGTCGACGGTTGGGCGTTTGGGCGTTATGATGTCATCAAGAGTAGGCATGCCTTCGGGATGAGTCACGTGTATCGTACTTTCTGGTCTTCTTCCGAGTTCTTAGGTTTTTCGTGAACCTTCGATATGAGCACTATTAATACCATTTCCCTTACTGTGTGTGGAATCATACCCTTGAACTTGGTTTTGTTGTTTATTGGAAAAGTTTTATGTAAATGGTTGGTTTTAAAAATGTACTTCAAAGTATCTGTTTTGAAATGTTTTGTGTGAAACCATATTTTGTTTTATTTTCCTTGTTTTTGAATTATTAGGGAAATGGATTTGTGATTGTTAGTTTTCAAAATGCAGTGTAATATGCAAACCTTATTTTTATAAATGTAGTTCAATCTAGTATTATTGGAATGTTTTGGAATTGGAAAATGCAAGGAGTTTGTGTTTCGTTCTTGGCATCCCGACTGAGCATCTTGGTGCTCATGCTTATTATAACATTCCAGTTGGAGGATCAGTTTCTTGTGTAGGTTTCTAGTTATACTTCTCAATGTTGGAGTACTGTGGTCTGAAGTTGGGTGGTGACCAAAGAGGTCACCAGGAGGAATGTTTGGTTTTTTTCTCTTTCCACGGTCATTTTATATGTTTATCGTCAGTTTTTTTTATCTATTTTTCTTCGTCCCATAGGCCAAATCATTCCAAATAGTTTAATTTTGATGCCTGACACTAGTTTCCAACCCGTGGGGATCGCGAACGCCCTTCAGGTCATGTCATGGACTGGCTCGGGTGACCAGCTCAGGGTCATCTTAGGTTGGTTTGTGAAAAATGGTATCAAAGTAGGCCTTTGTTATTTGCGATGTTTGGTAGAAGGAGATTAGGACCGTCGGGGCTCAGGAGGTAGATTACTGGTCAGTGCCTAATAACCACCACTCGTGACGAGACCTGAGTTTTCAGGGTTAGTCCGGGATTTGATTCTCTTGTATTTGGTTCTTTTGGATTGAGGGATAAAAATGGAGGTGAATCATTTCATGTTGCGGCCTCACATGGGGTGGTGACCCATGTGGAGCCCAAGTGAATGGTTTAAGGACCTCTTAGTGTTATGCCTTACCTGGGGCATGGCTCACCACCATGTCGCCGGGCTAGGAACACACACTAGTACTTCATTTTGACGTTTTATAGTTGGTTGTGTTTTATTTTGAACTCAGTCGATGAGAGTTCCTGTTGAAAATGAAAGTGATTTCGAAATGAAAAAAGGGGTTTCTTCAATATTTATTTTGAAATTAGTAAAGTGGCTTTTTTAAAGAGAACGTGTATCGGTTTGGAAAACATGGCATGTGATTTGATTTAGTAAGGAAAAAGTGTTTAGACCTTGGATCTCTTTATGGAGGGTCACGTGTGCATGGGTATGTATGGAGAGTGCGTAGGGGCACTTGTTTGCAGATGATGTGAGCCACATTGAATGAATGCACGTGTGATGGATCATATGGTTCCGTAGGTGAGTTTTAAAATTTTAAACGAAACAATGGTTTGGGAAAAGTGAGTTTTTCTTGTGTCTTTATATGTTTGGATTATAGGCCTGTTTCCCATGGCTTGTATTGTTGTTTTGATTGGGTTTTGGCTTGATGACAGTTTTAATGGTGTTTTTCTTGTTGTTATGAGTATGCCACCCATAAATCAACAAAAAGTTGTTAATGGGTTATGCCCTGTTCCCAATTCTTTTCATGTGTTGCATGTTATTGAGGTAATCGAAGTCTGTTAAAGACAATTTTATAATTCATAAAGATAGCGTGTCTTCGAGTTGTTGGGAACTCCCAGGGTAATTAAGGTTCGTATTGTCCCAGAGTTATTTGAGGGTTCAGTTTTAGACTAGTAAATATGAGATGTGTTGTCGTTATTAGAATTTTGGGCGTGATTAATGGTAGTCGACTTTCACAAAGGTTCCCCTTCTGGCAAGAAGTGTGGGCTTGTGGAACCTGTCTCCAAGAAACCACCCTCGTATTTACCGACTCCCAGTTTGCTGGACCATTCTCTTGCATGCGACTAGCGCGGCCAGTTCAAGCATTCTATGTCGCCTAATCACATCCCTCCGACATCTTGATACCATGCAGCGGTTTGGGCCACCGGTGAGAGTGATGGAGGAAGTGTTGTTCGGGAGGAAGGAGTTAGGGACCCGAGGATGCAAATGCATGACTGTGAGGTAGGAGATGCTTCAGCCATCAGAGCCCCAGCCTCAGGTCTTGAGGTGAATCTCTCACACAGCCCGGAGTTTCCGAGTGTGTGTGGAACCTCGTTCCAAATAATGTTTTCAGCATTGGGATGAAAATATCCAGAATTTACGTGTTCTATTCTCATCGATGTCGTAATCTCATCCTTATTGTGGTGGCGTGACAAGTTTGTTCCCCCACAATCCAAGCAGTCTTATCTTCTCTCAATGTAGTGTTTAAACTATTCCATCTCTTTGAATGGTTTGGGCCAGTGAAAAAACTGTCTTGTTCTCATTTGAGTTGGTCTCAACTGTGTTCATTAGGGGGGATGTTCGTTTGGTGAAATTTATGGAGGTGTTGAGTTAATTTCTCATCATCAGGTTGCTGGATTATTTTGCAGAATGCTTTCCATCAAAGTATCAGGTGTGTTGTTTGGTCTATCTAGGGAAAAGGAATTTTTCTGGTTTGGGATTTTCTGTGTTTCCTCCTCGGGGTGGGTTGTTCGGGTTTCAAAGTTTTCTGTATTTGTGAATTCTTGTGGTGGGGAGAACCCTCTTGTGTTCTCCCCTAAATCTCTGGAAGTGGTTTTCTTTGAACTGGTAGGATGTGACGTTTGTGGAGAATGGTCACCCCAAGGCTCTCATTTCTCTATGTTTCTGTCTGGGCATGGACTCAGGTTGTGACAACTGTTGATTTGGTGACTTTCTGGGGGAAGAAAGTGTCTGTGGTGGGGAGAATTGTCACACCCCGACCCCGAACACCTAATATTTTATTCTTTTATCCATCTCATGTCATTTGGATGAGGTTTAGTTCAGTCCCTATTTGAACTTTTCTGAAGATTGATATTTTTGGCAGGTCATGGGCCGGGGCATGGTCACCGCACCGCTAGCGGCGATTGTGTGTTCGGTCCTAGAGACTGTGCGGTGGACCGATTATTATAATTATTCAAAAATGAAATGAGATAAATCTTTCTTTTTAATTATCATTTAGTTTATATTAGTACTTATTGTTGTTATTATTATTATGAGTTGGAGATTATTATTATTATTAACACGTCATTTATTATTATTTTTATTATTATTATCATTATATCATTGTTATTATGCTTTTTTTACCCTAATGCAACCCTAATCCCATCGCCCCCTCTACCATTTTTTGTTGTTGTGTGCTGCACCTCCCTGCTCACCCTCTACACATCGGCTTGACCCCTCTCCCTCGATCCCCTGCGCCAGTCGCCCTCCTGGACCACCACCTCGCGTCGGCCCCCCTAGCATGATCTCATCCAGCGGCGCCCCACCCACTTCACATGATTCCCTACGCCTTTCCTTTCTCTTACCTGGTCTAGCGAAGCCATGCACCCCTCCTCCCCTTCGTCCGCTGGTGCACACAGAATCCTCAGCCGGCTCCACCTCACCTTGTAGGTTTCCGCTGCCCAACCCCTCAGTCCGGCACAGCCCCCTCCCGGTCTGGTGATGCCTCCCCCGTTCGGCGCGAGATCCCTTTTCCGGTCGGCTTCCGACCGACCTCATCTCACCGTACCGCCACCTAGCACCTACTGTCCAGACCCAGCAACCATCCCAGTGCCATTCCTGCAATCCCGACCCCCTTCCCGGCATGATTCTAGCAAAACCAGCCCCTACCGTTTGACGATATTACGATGCAAACCCGAATTTCGGGGCACAGTGCCTCAACATACTCCAACATGACCGCGAATTCCATTGTTGGGTTCGTGAAGTGTGTCTCGAGTCATGTTGGACCCCATCTCATTCGCCGCTACCGAAGACAATGTGATTCAAATCACTTCAGATCGTCCCCTGTTGTTCAGGGGGCGCGTTTGGCCTCGCTGCATGTTTTGGTTCGCCGCCACCATCCATGGTAAGAGTTTTTTTATCACTCACACATTTTTTTTATTTTCGTTATAGTTTTTTAATTCCTTATATCTTATTTGTAGTATGAATAATTATTTTGGTGTGCAATATTGCCTTTACATGTTCTCATGATCACTACCACTGTCCAAGGTGATGTTTTTAATCCCTCTTTTGTTTCACCCTTTATTTTTGGGCCGTGTTTTCATCCTTGATTCCTTGGTTTTCATTAAGAGGTGCATCGGTCTATGTCGCCTTATGTTGGGTGTATAAATTGTTTTGTAGGAGTCGAGATAATTTCCAGGTGCGCGCACGCTTTTTTCCAGGTATGGACAGATATACTTGGATGTGCTTGCGTGTAAGCGAGTTGTTTCATGAGTTAGAAAGTTTCGACTAGACTTCCTTGAGGTTGGAAAATCCATGCATTTACTTTCCAATGCATGTCTTTTATGCGTGAGGTTTTTGTTCTATTATTATCTTGCTATGCATCTTCATGGTACCTCTTTAAATCTTTTTGTGTTGTTCTAATTTGTTTTTCTGTTGTTAAAGATAGGATATACATGAATCTTGGTTTAGTCCTTGTATGTGACGCATTTGGTGTTTGTAAATTTCCAATTGTTCTTTTTGGGTGAAATTGGATGTTTTGGTGGGGTTTTCCCCCTAAATATTTTTGTTAAATTTGTCTAAAATATGTTTTAGATTTCATGAATGAAAGGTGGTGTTTTTCTTGGTAGTGGTTTGGTGTTTGTCTAAAAATAGTATTTTGGTTTATTAACTTGTGTGGTATTTTATAAGTGAGTGATATGGGTGTTTTTTGGCTGAACGTAAAGGGTGTATTTGTAAAATTTGGTTTCAAAATTTTTGGTTTGGTTTTGAAGTGTGCCCATTGGTTTGGCCATGTTGGCCCTGGAAAAATGCTTGGGTGAGTTTTTGGAACATGATTGGGTTGTTTGTAAATTCATGGGTGTGTTTGGGTGAAAGTGGAAGTCAAAGCCCATTTGGAACTTTCTTAGGTGTTGTTTTAACATGACTTAAAGTGAAATTGGGAAGGTTTTTGGTAAATGTTTTATTTAAGATTCCATTTTTCCATGTTGGTATAAATATAGTATTTGTGGTCGTTTTTGAATGGGTTAATAAATTGTTTGATAAAAGGATGAGAGTTATGAAGCTAAAGGACTGTTGGGAATTTTAGATTGGGTGTTTACAAAATTTTTTATATGTGTAAATTGTATGAGGCCCATTTGGCATCTTTGAAACTGTTTGTTGGGCAAATCCCCCTTCAGTTAGGCTACTTTCCTCGTCATTCGATCATTTAACAAAAGGGTCCTCGATATGGGCCTCCTTTTGAGAATATTTATTTTAAGACATGAGACTAACCTTGAGGTGGTTGGGGTGGTTCCAGATTGTGTCGCATGATTGATTATATATATATATTGATTTTTATTTGAATGTGTGGCACACCTCTTTGTGAATATAGCATGGAAAATTTCCATTGCAAGGGGTTTACTAAGAACGATTGTTGCACTAGTTTAGATTACGCACTGGCAAGTAGCCCATAGAAGGGGATGTTTTGTTATTATTATTTCTATGGGATTGGGCCCCTCGACCAGGACATGTAGGGCGACAGTCGTGCATTAGGGTGTTATGAAATTATTGAGAGTAGGCATGCCTTTGGGATGAGTCACATGTATAGTATGTTCTAGTCTTCCTACGAGTTCCTCGGTTTTCCATTATCTATTGATACGAGCACTATTAGTACCATTTCCCTTACTGTGTGTGGAATCATACCCTTGAACTTGGTTTTGGTGTTTCTTGCAAAAGTTTTGTGTACATGGTTGGTTTTAAAAATTATCTTTAAAGTAACTATTTTGAAAAGGTTTGTGTGAACCCCTCTTTTGACTTATTTTCCTTGTTTTTGAGTTGTAAGGGAAATGTATTTGTGATTGTTAATACTCAAAATGCAGTGTAATATGAAAACCTTATTTTTGTAACCGTAGTTGAAACTAGTATTATTGGACTATTATGGAAGCAGAAAATGCATGGATTCTGTGGTTCATTCTTGGCATCCCTACTGAGCAGCTTGGTGCTCATGCCTATTATATCGTTCCAGTTGCAGGTTTAGTTTCTTGTGCAGGCTCTTGGTTCCACTGCTCAATGTTGGAGAAGTGTGGTATTGATTTGGGTGGTGACCTAGGATGTCACAAGGAGTTATATTTGGTTTTTTTCACTTTCCACTACTAGTTTATATCTTTATCATCAGTTTTTATTATCTGTTTATCTTTTTCTCATGGGAAAAATCATTCCCAACAATTGAATATTGATTGTCGACACTGTTTTCCAGCCTGTGGTGATCGGGAACGCCCTTTGGGTGATGACACAGACTGGCTTGGGTGACTGGATCAGGGTTGGCCCAGGTTGGTTCGTGACATCACCTTGCTTAAGATACTGAATTCGTGCAATACCTAACTTGTATTCCTTCTACATCATGTAATACATTGATGTGAAATTACAGGAAACAATGCATCAAGTTTTTCTTAAAAACCTAATCTAACCATTTAATTTCATTAAAAAATTCATAAAGTCTTCCCTATGAAAATTACATGATTTATAATAACATTACACGACGTTTAAATTACTAGCAGATAGTACATCGCCTAGTTCTTTTAAAAAATCCATAAACCAAAAAAATTGAAATCAAAAAAAGGAAAAGGAATACCATAGATGGTCCTATTATTTTTCTTATATGATGAATTATTTTATTCTCATTATATTTAATTTTTTAGTTAAATTAATTCTTTCATGGGGATTATGAATGAAATGTTTACAATGCATATAATAGATTTTCATCTCATCTTTATATATGTGGGAAACATTCCATATTCCCCACTTATTTATATTGTGTGGTTCATATACTACTCGTGATTTTATTTTATATTTATTATAATTAGAATTATCGGATATATAAATCTTTATAATTTTTTATATTTTATAGGGAATATGATTAAAATGTTACTAATTTGGTAATGGTTTTATGTTACAATCCCATTATTTTCTCGGGATTTTTATGATTATTTTTTATGATAAAATATTATGATACCCCTCCCATGAAACCTCACTTGTATACTCGTTATTTTTATATTTCTAGGGAATAAGTGTCTTACTTACATTTAACTAACTAATGATAAAAGGGAAAAAATAATTTGTTTAAGAAAAATATACATTATTTTTCTTTTAGTTAAAATCATTTTCCCTCCATGTCCAGGTTTTCTAAAAAAATCATTAAATAATTGTTCTACTATTATCAAATAATTTTAAAAGTCATTTTGCACCATTTTAATTAATAAAAACTTTTTTTCATGGAATATTCTTATCATTTTTCAGATAAGGCACTTTTAAATATTCACAAAAAAGATGAACGAAATATTTATTTAACATATATGTCATCAACCAAATTTCTTTAGATCAACATCGCTTAATAACTTATAAATTCAAATAAAATTTACCAAAGTTAATTTCAATTTTTTTTAATATTTGATAAATTTTTAGATTTTAATGAATTGATTTCAAAATGGAAAGGTTATTTCCATTATTATAGTTTTAATGATATTTTGTATAATTTTACTCATCAATGACAAAAACAATAATGTCCCAGTTCTATGTGCCACCCAGAGGTGCCCCGTACCCGGTGGATCACATGGTCTCAAGTACATTTCCAAGAACACCAAATGATACTGACTTTTTGTGAGGGGATTGGGTGTGATAGTGGGGAAACATTGCCCTCAATGGCAGAGTAATGTAGTGGAAATAAATAGATAGCTATAATAGAATTAGTAATAACATGCAATATGTAAACAATGGATTCATGCGAGTACATAAACAACTAGAGCGCATATATAAATTATTTATGTCACATATGTCTAAGAAATAAGGAAGACAAGTCACAATGTTGGAATACAATTCTAAACCATGTACATGGGAAGGCAGTTAATTAACTCCATCTGCATCGCAAGCCTCGTCTTGGTCACTTTCTCTCGAGCTCCACTATAATCAAGTACATGAAGTAGAAGGGAGCGTTCCCATATCAATACCCAAAACAATATAATATGTTTGTCCCAAAAGCATGGCCCAAATAGGGTTTCAGATGAATAACAATATGAAACCACCCAAAGATATATGCTTAATTGTTTTTGAATATATATGGTAGGGAATAAGTAGAATAAAGCAGTAAACAAGGAAGTACTCAAAATAAAGAAAACCGACATTTTCAATTGAATTCATTTTCACATATCATGTAAGAATCAAATAAAATACATGTAACCCTCTAGGAAGTACTCATATCCAAATGCCTCTAGATCATCCCATCAAACACAAGAACATACTCTCTAAGGAAGCACTCACCTTCAATTCCCCACATGGTCTCTTATTGGTAACTATGTACACTATAAAGAAGCACTCAACATCCAATTCCCCATGTGGTCTCGCAACGTGGAACTATAGATACTCTAAGGGAGTACAATGTCCATCCTCTTATATTATGAAAATGTATAAGTAAAAAAGACTCCGGATAATCCCTCATTGTCCTCTCCCCCCATGTTCTACAACAACAAGTTCCCATAGCCCTATGTAAGCCAATCGTACCCAATGATGTTCAATGGAAAAAGAAATCCTTAATAACTACTTGGATAACATCTTTCAAGAACTACATGGATTACAACTACAAGAATTAAATAGAATCAGATAATATCTTTCCATCCTAACAACACTAGGCATGGTAAACAATTAGTGTAACTAGAAAAGCTAGACCAAACAATCAATGACAAAAAAAAATAGGTACAACACATCCATAGAATGAAAAATAACCCATTTCACAATCAAACAACTTCTAGTCAGGCACACAAGGCATAACATTCTTTAACGTGGAAAAAATATCTTACCACACAATACCCCAAACTAGGGTATTGGGTAATTTTTCACATACAATTCAAAGAAAAATGCAAATAGTAACAAACCACCTACCTCGGCATTATAAGATCGATATACTCCAGCGTCAACCCTTGAAACGACCTAGAATGACTTAGATCTACAAAAACATATAAAATGTTCAACTAGGGATATCTTCATAAAGGAGAGAAATCATGAAACGAGGATCAAGTAGAAGGAATAACTCACTATGGCGATTCCAACGCAATAAAAGGATGTTGAATAGGAGTACAGATGATCGATGGAGGGCTTCAGGAAGAATCGCGCTCCTTGGTCACTCCTTGACGAGACATCATTAGAAAAAGGGGTTTTTGTGAATGAGACACAACCCTGGTCTGATATAATAAATAAAAATAAAATTACATGGTGTGTCTTTTAAAAGTACCTAGAATTTATATGACTTTACTAGGCCCTGCTTTAGGCGGTCTCTAGGTTACCCCACCTGGACATGTAGTCGGCCGTTATATTGCTAGTAAATGGTGACTCGTGGCAACCGAATACACAATGTGTACTCCAAAGTACATGGAGTGTACTCCTTAAATTTTTGGATTCTCTTCTTTTTCTAAAAAATATTAGAAAATAAAAACTCATACTTGAAACAAAGAACCAGGTTCTTACAAACTTCCCCCCTTAATGAAATTCATACCTGAATTTCCTTAAAAAGGTGGAAAAGAAGAATAATCCTCGAGCAGATCTGGCCACTGCGATCGAACATCAGTCTCCCTCTTACAAGTCTCATCATGTACTTGCCAATTCACCCATAGCACCTGTACATGAGGAATAGACAGGGCATAGAGAACCATTGTTCTTTGATCAAAAATCTAAATGGGATGCTCCTCGAACAAGGCATCCACCTCTAACTCAACCAACTTGGGTAAAAAATATGAGATGGGTCTAAGAAGTGACATTGTAGTTTAGAAACATGGAAAACATTGTCCATAGCTTGGTACTTATGAGGTAATTGTAACAGATATAAAACTATCCTAACCCTATCCAAAACCTCAAACGGACCGACAAATGATGTTGAATTCATTCCCTGTCTAATAATACTCCTGTGTCCCAACCTCAGTGTGACACATAGGAAAACCTGATCTCTGACCTTGAACTATAGAGGTCATCTCTTTCGATCAACATAAGTCTTTTGTTGTGAATGTGAAATATCCATCCACTTCTGAGTCAACTCCACGTACTATGTGGTCACCTGGACAAGGTGAAGTCCCAACATAGCTACCTCTCCTGCCTCTAGACAACATAAGGATGATTGGCATGGTCTACTGTACAAATCCTCATAAGGTGTCATCTGAATAGTTTCATGAAATCTATTATTGTATGAAAACTCAAAAATAGGTATGTTCTTCTCCCAATAACATCAAAAATCTGGGATGAATGCTCGAAGAATTTCCTCTATCATCTTTATCAAATGCCCAGACTAAACATTTGTTTGGGGTTGGAATGTTGTACTCAGACGTACCTATGTACACAAAGCCCTCTATAGTCTCTGTCATACCTGAGAAGTAGAATGGTCTCCCCTATCTGAAACAATTGAGTGTGGAACTCCATGTAAACGTACAATCTCTATGATGTAAAACCTTTCCATGTCATTAGAACTAAAGGTATCCTTGATTAGAAAGAAGTGTGCAACCATTGTCATTCTATTAGTGACAACCCAAATTGCATCATTCCCTCAATGAGACCTTGGTAAGCCTATCACGAAGTCCATCACGACATCATTACACTTCCACTCGAGAATTGGTAATAGCTAAAAAATCAATACTGGTCACTGATGCTCTGCCTTCACCTACTAATAGGAGTAACACCTCATCGCAACACGAAAAACATCCCTCTTCATGCCTGGCCACCAATACTGACATTGTAGATCTCGATACATCTTGGAAACTTCATGATGAACTGCCCAAACAGAGGAATGAAAATCCCATATCAGATCCCCACGTATGTCATCTAACACCGATACACACCTATGAAAGTACAAGAACTCTTACTCTCCTATGGTCCTTCCTGGAATAGGTTCCTCCCCTAACACACTCTCTCATAAGACTAGGCCTTCAGAATCTAATTTCTACCTTATTCTCACTCGATCAAGTAGAGTAGAGGATTCATCCATAGAAGAATGAAACGTCTTCCCTTGTCTGTCGTGTACCTCCAAATACATCTTAGGGAAGATAGCCATAAGCTTCCACTCACTGCTGGCCTTTTGAACTACCTATTTATGACTCCTCTTTCTCAATGCATCAGCCACAACATTGTCTTTCCCAAGTGTGTAGGAAAGATCAACATTAAAATACTGAAGGTACTCAACCCACCTTCACTACATCAGATTCAGATTTTTCTAACTAAAGATCTACTTGAGACTTTTGTGTTTGGTGAAACCCACAAAATGATCTCCCAATAGATTCAATAGCATAAAGGATGAATGACTGCAGCCAACTCAAGATCATGTGTCACGTAATTCCTATCATGTGGCCTCAACTGTCGAGACTCGTACGCAACAAATCCTTCCCCTCCATAAGTACAACTCCAATTACGATAACTTATGCAACATAGTACAAAGTATTGATCATGAATAGTTCTAGAAAATCCAGTATTAGTGTGGAATTCAATATCCATTTCATCTCCTAAAAGACTGACTGACAATGATCTATCCACAAGTACATCACACCCTTCTTAGTCCGGACCGTTAGTGGTTATCCTAAGCATGAAAATTCTTGTATGAAATATCTATAGTAACTAGTCAGCCCTACAATACTATGTACCTCAAATATATTCATCACCTTCTCCTAGGAAACTAATGCTCTAACATTCTATGGTTCTACTGATACTCTTGTCATTGAGATAACATGACACAAGATGTGAATCTGGTCCATCCAAAAGTGGCATTTTGAGAGCTTATCATATAAATGATTCCCTTTTCAGAGTTTTCAAAACAATCTCAAGATATGTGTCATGGTATTGTAGAGTGTGAGAGTACACCAAGATATCATCCACAAAAACCACCACAAAGGAATCCAAGTATAGATGGAACACTCAGTTCATCAGTGCCATGAATACTCCAGGCGTGTTCGTGATACATAACAACATAACCACATACTCGTATAGGTTATACCTACTTTGAACGATTATAATAGGTATATCAGATGGTCTAACATGAAGCTGATAATAACTAGATCTCATGTCAATCATCAAGGACACTTGAGCTCCGTGATGTTTATCAAACAGATCATCAATCATTGGCAAGGGATATCGGTTCTTAACAGTCAACTTGTCTAGCTTTCGATAATCCAGACAATGTATGAGGGTGTTTTCTTCCTTCTTCACAAACTTGATAGGAGAACCCCAAGGAGAAGTATGTGGTTAGATGAATCCCTTTTCTTATAACTCCTCCAACTATTTCTCGAGCTCCTGTAACTCTAGTGTAGCCATCCTATAAGGATGAATGGACACCGATGCCGCTCTCGGAACAAGATCAATAGAAAATTCAACCTATTTCTCTGGAGGATAACATGGAAATCTTACGGGAAAGAAATCCCTAAAATGATCCACCACTGGATGAAAGTACAACTATGAAGTTCCATGTTCATCGAGATATAGACTAGAAATCTGGGCTATAACTCCTCCTAAAACATGATGCTCGAGTCTTTCTTTGCTTGCCTGGACATCCAATTTGCCCTTATGATGAAATGAAAATCCCTATGGTGATGTGAAACTCACCCTATGGCGATATCAGTCATACACATCTTAGAAGGGAACCAACAAGTCCATTTTGAGAATGATATCATAGCCCACCATCTCTATGTCATAGTGGTTGCATAAGAAGGGACATCCGCTGACCTTAAGAGGGAACTCCTTTCACTAACATACATTAGAAGTTAAAGTCCCCAACAGTGTGTTCAGTGTCAAGAAATTAGGATAAGTAAAGATACAATGCCAAAGGATCATGACAATAGCAACGGGTACAAAACTATGGGAAGCCCCTGTATCGAAAAGTGCAGAAGCTAAAACTGATGCAACTAGAATTATAACTTGAAATGTAGAGTGTTTGGGATACTACTCATAATGGAACTACTCCACTGCAAATTTTTGACCTGTAATGTGGTCATGTGACCCTGCCTGGCCACCATAAAGTGATCCACCCTATTGTCAATAAAAGCATGCCAACTGGATACCATGACTGTGACCTCAAACTTAGCCAGAATGGCTGGAGGAACTCTAGTTCCCTGACATATGAGAAACTAGTGGTCCCACTTCTAAATGTGGAGTCATAGAAGAACCTCGGTCACCCACTACTTGTGAGATGATCTGACAAAATTACTGAAGATGACACATATTTTTTCCAGATTAGAACTCCACTGGGTACTCGGGAAATGTGGCCTAATATGATTGTTCTTTCCACATTGGTAACACACAACCTAGACACCATAAGAATTGTTCCACAAACTCGGATCTCTATATGTAGATTCCGTACGGCAGGTACGACTATCAGTCAGAGTGGTACCAACTCCGTATTCCGAGCTACCCAGGCTCACAGCTCCATAATCCCCCAGGTTGCGCTCTATGATCAATGCCTAGTTTACTATAGAAGTGATGGAATTTAATCTGAAGATATTCACTTGAGATCGTATTTCATGCCTGAGACCATCTTCAAACTTCCTCACTAGAAATAACTCATCACCCCCTGTAATTGGTGTGAAAAACTACATATCTGTGAAGTGATAAGAATAATCCATGACTGAGAGTGTACCCTACTCCAAACTCATGAACTCTCAGTCTCGATCGTCCCTCAAAGTATATGGGTATAAGTAATCATAAAAATAATGCTAAAACTCATCCCAGTCCATAATCTACTGGAATATTTCCTATGAGATCACATCCCACCACCTCTTGGCAGCGTCCCGAAGCATATCTGTAGTGAACTTCACCCTCTTCTATGTTGGTGTCTCCAAATTCTCGAAGTTCGACAACATGGATTATACCCCATACTATGCTTCATGAGGTACTCTATCATATGAAAAGGTGGGAGGATTATGTTATTGAAAGACCCGCATTAACATTTCCATTAAAAGGGAAGGATGTGGTAATCCCCTGAAGGTCTGTGTAAACCTCATGATGCCCTCTCGAAACTGTTCATCGGCACCCGTATTCGAGATAATGGCTAGGGCCATGATAGGCATAAATGTAGGACCTACTAGTTGTTTCTAATAAACCTATCTGTTGTATGGTCACTAGCCAGAATATGACGTACAATCAATGTACATCACGGTAGTATGATTATGCAATTTGAAGCACACACCTTAGATCAACATTATCAACGATTGAAACATTTAAGAAAAAAATGAAGTTGGACAAAGAAGTAACTAAATATTCTAAAAATAGGGATACACTGTGTGTATGACCTCTACACAGTGTGTTCTTTTAGGCATTTGCATGTTCATGAACTTCTTCCAAAACTGGTCGTGCAATACCCCGACACACAACATGTTCTACCAAGACACGGCATGTACATGATGTATTTCCCCATACCCATGTTCATCTACATGACTAACCCACACAATTCTCCTAGAACGTGACTACATGGCATGTTCTTGCCAGAAATGGCATGTACTAGAAGGATTTTACCATCTCATTTTTTTCACATGACCGGTTACACGACAGACTCTACATGGCCTGTTTGTGCCAGACACGGTGTGTAATAACTATCCATAATCCACTTATGTTTTTGGTCACATGGCTGGACACATGGTCTATACACAAGGCATATACATACGATACATGACGTGTTCCAATGAAGATTTCCCAACCCTGTGTTTCTTCCCACCCAACCAGTGACACAGTTAGATACTACACAAATTATACATATAGTACACAACGTGTACATAAGAAAAATAGTTCTTTCCCAAATAGAAGGATACGTGGAATGTATAATTCAAAACACACAATTTATTCTATGTTTTTTTGGATAGTAATCCTTAAAAACTACTCTGTAACCCATAGAAATACTGAAACAAACATCAATGTTCTGAATTACAATCCATGAGGGCCCATACTCCCCACAAATCAATGTTTTACATCATATACATGTCATATAAAAACATAACAGTGCAATGATCCGCAAAATTCCAAACCATGAGGGCCCATAAACCCTCAAGAACCAAAGTTTGGAGTTCATTCAAAATAAACCTTACCAAATTCCAATACCCTATCAATTAGTAGGTATTCTTTCAAGGAATCTATCACAGCAGCATGCATATATTGCACAACACCTATCAAAACAACATAGAGTCTGTAATGCACCCAAAATGACTTGACAATAATTCATGACATGTGATCTCTAGAAAGTACCTATGTGATGTAGGAGATGGAAAACCCTCATCTCATCAAGTTGAAGTAGTAATAGAACCTCAATAACATCAACAATAATAGCACAATACATGGGAATCACTCAATAGTGAAATCAAATGAACTGTAATATTTTCAAGACCATCAAAATTACAATATATGAGGTAAATTGAATATTCCATGTACACGGGTTAGTTACGCTTGGCCACAGCTTATTACCAAGTACATATTCTTTCTTATCCCTAGATATAGGCTCCAAATAGTAGATCATGAATAAAACAATACCTCAAATACCACTTTGTAACGTCTTTTTTCTAATTGATGCCCATTGGTGCCTCGTACCTAGTTGGTCACATGTATTCATGTGCATTTCCCCAAACTCCTAAGGCTTCTGACTAGAAGCGTGGTCCTATGCTATGATAGTTGGTAATCTATGCACTCATTGGCATAATAATGCAGCAAAAATAAATAGTTAACAGTAGAAGAAGCAAAAATAATAAGAATTAAGTAAACAATGGTAGTCTTCAAGTAGATAAAGAACTGGAGCACATATATAAATGATGAATGTCACATATGTCTATGAAAGGATACAAACAAGTCACAATTCAGGAAAATTGTTCTAAACCATGTAATAGGGAAAACATGTAAATAACTCTAGCCTCATCACAAGCCTTTACTTGGTTCCATGCTCTCCAGCTCCACAACAATCAAGTACTTGATGTAGAAGGGTGCTTGCCATTATATATACCTACAAAAATATTATCTGTTTGGGACCAAAAGCATGACCCAAACAAGGTGTGAGATGAATCCTAGTAGGAAACCACCTAATGATATGTTCCTAACAATCATTGAATATATATGGTAGGCAATAAGAAAAATGTAGTAGTAAACAAGGAAGTATTAAAAAGAAAACAATCATACATTTCAATTGCATTCATTTTCACAAATCAAGTAAGTATCTAATGAAGTAAAAGTAACCGTATGGGAAGTACTCACAGCATAACCCCTCTGGTTCAACAAATCAAACACATGTATCAACTTTTTGAGGAAGCACTCACCGTAAATTCCCCCAATGGTCTTGTATCGGTAACTATAGACACTCTGAGGAGGCACTCAATGTACAATTCCACCTATGGTCTCTCAACATGGAACTAAAGACACTCTGAGGGAGCACACCTTCCACCCCCCATGTTCTATAAACTTAAAAGTAAAAAAACACTCTAGAGAAGCCCTCCGCATCCATTCACTCTATGCTCTACTACATCAAGTTCCCACAGCCCTATGTAAGTCAATCTTGCACAATGATGTTCAACAACAAAAGTAATCCTTATCAACTAATTGTTTTACAGCTTTCAAGAAATACATAGCTAACATCTACTTTCATAAAATAACATTAAATAATATCACTCTATCCTAACAACACTAGGCATGGAAAAGAAGCATCCTAACTGCAAAATCATGACCAAAGGATCAATGTTAAAACAAATAAGAGCAATACATCCACGATAAGGAAAATAATCCAATTCACAATAAAACTACTTGTACTTAGGAACACAATGCACAACATGTATTAACAGGGATAAATTCCCTCACCACACAATTCTACGAACTAAGTTATTGGGAAATATTTCACATAAAACTCAAAGAAAAATACGGAAAGGTAAAAACCACATATGTCGGCATCATACAATTGATATAATCTGGCGTCAACCCTTGAATTAGCCTAGAATGATGTAGATATAAAAAACATCTAAAAATTTCAACCATGGATATTTGATGAAATAAGAGAAATCAAGAAATGATGCTCTAGAAGAAGGAGGAACTCACTATGGAAATTCCAATTCAATCAATGATGGTAGAATCTGAGAATGGATGATTGATTGGGGGATCTAAGAAAAATCTTACCCCTCGGTCACTCTAGGAGAAGACATCGTTTGATGATGGGTTTTTTTGAATGAGATGCAACCCATTTCCGATATAAAAAATAAAAAGAAAAGTACATGGTGTGTGTTTTAAAATTACACGGTGTGTATATTCCTCTTTTGGGCCCTGCTTTAGGCAGTCTCCAGGTCACCCCACACGACCGTGTACTTGACCTTTACACGGCCAGTACGCGATCACTTGTGGTAACTAGATGCATGAAATGTACTCTAAAGTACACAGTATGTACTCCTTAAATTTCCAGATAATCCTATTTTTCTCAAAAGCACTAGAAAAGAAAAACTCATAGATGCAATGAAGATCCGGTTTCTTACAAAAACATGGCTGTTTCTTATGACTTATTGGGGATATGATAAAATTCTACAAAAATTATTCTATAAAAGGATGAATTATGTTTATGATGAAATAATTTTTAGGAAACCTATTTCTTTCCCATCATTTATAATATGATGATATTTTTATAAAACACATTTTATTTCCATATATTATGCTATAGTGAAATGATTATGAAACCCATTTTTTCATGGTTTATTAAAAGATGAATGATTTATATTATTATGGAACACATATGTATGGTTTTCATTATATTACTATAGGGGCATATATCTCCCTCTAATTCATTGGGTAATTATTATTGTTCTATGAACTCAAAGGTACATAGGATGTTATTCCAATCCCATAAAAAGGTATAAGGGATGTTATCCCATGCCAACAATTAGATGGTACATGGGTTGTTATCCGAAACCCAAAATAGGGTACACAGACGTTTATCCCAATCCCAGAAGAGAGCGCATGAAAGTTTACCCCAAAGATAATGTAGGTACTCAGGTTTTCAGTTGAATCATAAGAATTTCTAAATGTTTTGGTGGGTATCCTGACATAAAATTTTCTACTCTTATATGCATTCCAAAAATATATATATTAATCAAATTCAAAGATCTCATGGATTGTATTTTTTGATTAATTTATGATTCTTCAGTTATGAACTATATAGACTTATTTTGTGACTCATGTTAATGACATATCAATGGTAGGTTATGGTTTTCAAATGTTATTAACATGTTATCATACCCTTATGATAACTATATGTTGATTCTCACACGTTTAACCCTATTGGGTATTTGATCTCACCATTTCTTCTATTTTGTTTCCCCATGTTATTAATAAATTTATTTTATATGATATGTATAAGGAGGGTTCTAGTTATTAATAAAATGGTAGGAGATGATGTGGTTTATCTATGAAAGAGTTTCTTACATGTCCATGTTTCCAATAATAGTAGACTTATCAGATTATAGTGTGAATCATTATGTTCTTTATTAAATATTCATATAATAATATGTTATATCTTTGTATGAAATTTATATGAGTTTATAATTAGGAAAAAAAATATCATGAGAAATGGTATCCCATGAGAGAAACATATTACCCAATGCCTTGGTGGGATATATAATTTTGGGCCATCCCTCATAATTCATATAAATGTACATGCATTTCTATGTCATATTGATCTCACAAAATAAGAACGTAGTTATACATTGTTAATACCATGATTAATTTTTTTGTTTTATACATAAAATTCCAAATAAAATTAATTATATTTATAACTACTTGAATACCCTTTTGTTGAAATGGGGATGGGTATTCACAACAACAAAAATTTAATGTAAAAATAATTTGATATTTTTAGTAGTATAATGAGTGTACATAAGGTTTATAGAAAGTTTTATTGATATTGAAAGGTTGTTTCTCAACACTTGGGAATCATAATGATAGTAAATGGATGTGTAAAAATAATAATAAAACTGGAATAAATATAAATCCAAAGACATAATAAAAATGATATACTTGAATAAAATGAAGAGGAGGAGAATCTGTTTCCTTAATAATGTTGTTTTATAATATTGGGATAAGCTTTTTAAGAGCATGATAATGACATGGGATAGATTTAGAGGGGGATATAAAGTGGAAATTGTTATTAATGTTTTTAGTGAATATAAATGATATTTTGACTATATATTTATAGTATAAGAGAATAGAATTCTATATTAATTTCAAAATGTAGGTTTTGGAATTCAAGTGATCGGAAATCAATAAAACTAAAAAAATTACCATGAGTTTCAATTGATTTATGAAAATTTAGAGTGTTTTTAAATTTATTATTAAGATAAGAACCGAAATCAATAAATTAATACCATACATTTTGTGGTGGTGAGTCATGTTCATAATGATTTTTTTAAAAACATAAATTATAATTTATGTTTTTGAGGATTTATTATAAGTTTGAAATATTAAAAAAATATCATAAAAAAATTTATTTTAATAGAGATATAATTTTTTTATGGATGAAATTAAGGGTATTACTTAAATCATTTTTTGTATATTATTATGTCATAATTCATATTTTTTATTTGTAGTGCATTCCAAAATTCGGCTATCTCAAAAAATTACAAAAAAAACAACATTTGATAATTCTAATGTTTTGATTTTAAAAATTATATTAATATCATATATGTAAATTTATAAATATATAAATTTATACTTCTAAAAAAATACATAAATATTTAAAAAAATCTATTTCTAAGGCCAAAATAACATTCTATCCCTTATAACAATTACACAAGACTTCATTAAATTATGTTATCATTTATATTAAAATAAATATTTTGCAAAAAAACTCTTTCATGAAAATAACAACTATTTCAAAGATTATTTAATATATCAAAATTAATGTTTTAATTAATGATATATATATTTTAAAAAATTAGAAATATTTTTTCCTCCAATAGATAACTAAATTTACCAAAATCATAATATTATCATGTATATATAAAAAGTTATAATTAATTGAGATAAATATAACCATTATGAAAATTAAAAAATTCATACTAATAGGTTCAGGATACATAATCCCTTATTAGTCCATCACACACCTTAAGGGTAATGTTTGAAATAGTGGTACATTCTTAGGGTTTCTCGATCAACATGGTTTAGGAGGTGATCTAAATGATCTTGACCACATCCTGTAATTGGTCTTTATCATGTTATAATTGATAAATAATGGCTTGTGATTGGTCAAGGGAAAATCCCCATGATTATATATCTGTTGTAATATTTGAGAAATTGTCTTCAAATGGTATGATCCTACTGGTAATGTCCATATCTTCTTCCCTCTATGTCCATTTACTTTTCTCATAACCCTTAATATATTAAAATACTAACAATCACTATAGAATAGAAAAATTAACAAGGGGTGTGATTCTTAATGGTCTTTGAATCTCAAAATAAATTTATGGATATTTTTTAAAATGTTATAAAAAAATACACTACATCTGTTTTTTATAACAGCATTACTTAATAAGGAATTTAATCATTCATAATGTAAATTAATTAAATGTTTTCGGCCGTTAAAAAAGTTATTCCAATTTATGAAAAACTAACGCAACCCTGATGTTTATTCACCATAATCTCAAATAATAAATATTTTATGTGAGAGTGTCACATAGCATCAAGTAATTCACAATGTTCCCCATAACATATTTTTTCCACAATAATATTATGCGTGCATGAATTATTTTTTTGAATAATTGGTCTTTTATGAATAGTTAGACATCATTAATTCATATTAGATTCCATAAACATTTTCCTTCCATTAATGATTACATTGAGATGAAAAATACATTATTATATTTTCATTATTCCTTGTATAGTAATATTTATAATTCTTTCTAGGTGATATTCAATTTTTGTGGGTGTCAAAAAATACCCCCATGTAATAGTATTTTATTGGATTAAAGAGGATTTAATTCAAAAAAGAAAATTCCAACACACATAAGTTTCAAATAGTGCACATGAGATCATAGAATATATATATATATATATAAATATGTTTGTGTGTGTGTGTGTGTCATCCTTTTCCCTTTTTCAATACTTTGTAGTCACATTTAATCATCCTCTCAACATTATAATATATCTTCTTTTGTGAGAAAAAAATGAATCATCAAATGAATGAAGATTCCCATTAATGAACTTGTATATGTGACTACAATGGATTTATTTTGTCTTATATACATATGAAGTTGTTATGTAAACCATTCCCATTTACAATGTTTTTTATTTGCGATATAATTTTAATATTCGAACCATCACATTAAAGAAAATATGGTTTATTTATTCCCCATGTTCCACCTATCATTTCATTTCCATTATTTTTTTAATAGAGATAAATCTTGAAAAACACATTCTAGTTGCTACTATATGGAAAATATATATGAATTATGGTATTGAATCTCATGAACATCATTTCATCCATCCAAGAAATTAACATATCATAGTGTTTATAGTAATATTCTATCAATAATTTCCAATGATAAAAAGTCATCCCAATTAGGGGTTGCGGTCGTTGAGAAATGCATCCTCTCACATAATTTTATCAACAAGTCAACCATGAAGTTCGATTATTCATCCTAATGAAATATCATGAGGTAACATTTCATTAATTGGATGCTTCATTAGGGAGGATAATCATGAATAATCCCATGCTTATGGGTTTTATAATCTAACCCGATGAGAATAAGAACTAATTCTAGAACTGAATCTCAATAGTTTTTCTTCCATTTGGAATAAATATAAAAATATCTAGAGAATAGGTTAGAATTTTAGTTTTGAAATTTTCCTTGTATGTGTCCCTCAGCATGGTATGAGGATATAATTTAATAGTATATTATAGTTTCTTGGAGGTTGGTTTGTATCTAAGGGTTTATGGGAAAAATTAATTTTCTTGTGTATCATAAGATTTATCCTATAATAATAATAATAATAATATCACAGAACTGGTTTGTTGGAGAATTCCAGACATAAAAATGATTAATTTAACACATGGAGACCTCAGGATAATCCATTATAACATGCACAAGAATTATATAGATCCATTTTATGGGGATATTTATGATGAATACATTCCCCCTAGATCACATCAAGGAAAACACTAAGAAGACCCCTTGTCTTATAAGGGAGATACTCTAGATACTAGGGAATATCATGGCATGGTATATTCAACCAAAAATCGATGTTCCCATTAACATTTGGGTTGAGTTCTCCCTTATGTTGAGGGACTAAGAAACATGGAAAAGGAGGCCATATAGTTTCCAAACCCAAATTACCTATGATATTCTAGGTTCCTACATTTCAATATTAGAGGAATGATGTAACAATTAATTAGATTCATATGTCACCTATTTGTTCAACCACATAATCCATCTTGTAGTTTCCATAGAAATATTAATTTGGGGATAGAAACTCTAAATGATGGAGTTTCACACAATAGAATTGGTTTTGACTTTCATGATGTAAAATCATGTATAAATTAGTATGTTGATTAAACAGGTTATACTTATATTGCAAAATATCTATATTGACCTTTATAATATCTAGAGGGGAAGTCCCAATACAAAAAAATTAGCATAAGGACCCATACATTACAGACATAGATATTACATATTAATATACTAATATTCAATATATTTTACAAATACAACCCTGAGGATTGTAACAGATTATTTTCATTAATGACTAGATGCAAACTCTTCATATTTCCTGAAATACTTTCAATATCTCACACAAATATTTCCCCACATAGTACCCTTCTTATACATACCCTAATTAAAACCATTCTACATAACCTAGGGAATAGAAACATAATAAAGGGTGAGATCATAGTCTCTGTAAGGGTAAAAAAGGAAGTTATAAATAATAACATAAATATAAAATGAGAATTAGTTTATGAGAATATGAAATTAACATTTATAAATAATACCCGGCATATTATAGATCATTGAATTGAATAATTGCATAATGTTTTGTAGTTAAAAATACATAAATCACATATGAATAAAAGTACATGATCCATGAGACCCTAACATTTTTCATAACACATAAGATTTTTTCATAGATATAGTAATAGAAAATCATTTTATTGGTCCATGATCATTTTCAGGATAATCATAATAGATTTTGTTTAATCCCCATTCCATTATATCATTAGTCACGGTTCGCTCACATGACTATCATAGTGGAGAAATCTTGTTACTGAACGTGGTTCACTCCCCATTATAGTCTTTATTTTCTCCTAACATATCCATATTTACCTAATGAATTAGAGGAAAATATAAATCATGTCCCATCTATCACAAAATAATAATCCATTAGTACGTGCACCACAAGATCATAAAAAATTCATCATATATCATAACTAGTGAAAAAATAAATATTTTTCATAAGAACATCAACAATTCATCATATAATAACCCATGGAAAATAAATGGTTTTCCAAAACAACTCATCATTATAATCAGAGACCATCTAAAATAATAATAATGATTCTATCATTGGATCATATCCCTGTCAAATCATAATTAACATAAAAATATATCATCTTAAATGAAAAAAACGTTAAAATATCACATGAAATAATTCTGGAGGAATATATTCTTTTCACTTTAAATTTCTTTTTACAATATAATGATTTCCCAAATATTATAGATTTTTTTAAAATAACCATGGAAAATTTATTACTAATATTCATATCATTTATCATTCATGACTACATGATATTTAATTCAAACTCTATATATTAAAAAATGATTTATTTCACTGTATTAGTTGAAGAATAAAACGTTCCTCATTTGGAAAATGACTAGAAGATTCATTTTATAAATTTGTATTGAAAGTCAAATATTTATAAATAATTATTTTAATATTCATATGGGAATATTAAAAACATTCTTGAAAACATTTAAAAAACAAAATTGATAAAATAAAAAGGATTTTTTACTGCAGAGATAAATACATTCATTTTTCATTGAAATATTTTATTTCTTCTATCATATTATGAATTTTTCAAAAATGGAATGAAAAATTGAATTTCTATAAATATCCATATGAGAATAAACTTCCGGATATTTCTTAAAAATATTTCATTAAATTTCATTTTTAGGATTTTTGTCATAAATAATCCTAATAAACAATGAGCCTATAAAAAAAATTTGTTCCTGCTTTGGTGAATTTTGAATAATAAGTCACATGAAATAATAATCTCAAATGAGTCATTGAAAATAGTAATTATTATTATTATTTAAAATGTTAAATGGGTTGTATATAAACGTAATAAAATAAGATAGGTTCATAACATAACATTTTTTCTAAAGGTGAATATATGATAATACAAACCCTTAAAACATTTGTAATATATAAATAATAAAATAATGAAAGCGATAAATTTATATATATTTTATAATCAATATAATTTTAGTAAAAACAATACTA
Organism: Viscum album; assembly: GCA_963277665.1. Taxonomy (NCBI): domain Eukaryota; kingdom Viridiplantae; phylum Streptophyta; class Magnoliopsida; order Santalales; family Viscaceae; genus Viscum; species Viscum album. The sequence continues at coordinate 261,593,866 of OY728120.1, forward strand.
AGAGAAATTTTTTTCTAATATATACCCCAGACAAGGGAAAAAAGTGGTGAATATGTCATGCGTCTAATTGAATTAACCCTGATATGAGAATCTATTAACTCAAGTTGGAGTTCATTAAAAAATGCACAAACAAACTATATAATAAATTAAAATTTATTATACATCAATACCATAATTATTTAAATACATATAATTGAAAATATTATTCAATTAAAAAAATTTAACAATATTTTTTTTATAATTACTTATTAAAATCATAGTTTTAGGTCTTAAGTGATACATTTTTCCTAGAAGATTTGGTCTTACAGATCTAGTTATTTCCCATTGATCACGGTTCCTTATTCTAAATAATATTACCCATTATATAAATATAATATATATTAATTACATAATTGTTTATAATTATCCATAAATGTTATTGATATAAAAATGAATTTCACTATTCATGAACATGGTAAGTGATACGTACATAAGGACAGTCTTTTCATTTTATAAAATAAATATAAAAATATTGATTAATATTGTTTTATCATTATAGAAAAAAATTATATAATAAATAAAACACACATATATATAAATAAAATATATCCTTATTACCATCCATGTAAATAATAAATAAAAAACTAACAAAATCACTTCATGAAGGTCTATGTTCACACGTATGCATGAGTGATGTTATTGTGTTCCATTGGATTTCAATATAAGTAAGTAGATTTAATATTTTAATTAAAAAATAATAATAATTTTCATAAATATATCATATATAAATTAAATCCAACATTATAAACATTCGTGAATAATGCTGTAAGAAAATGAATTGTATCATTATTTAGAGGCAGTAGTCAACCTATATACAGGAGTGATACCATCTATTACAATATTATATAATATAGGGTAAATAATTGTGTTAAGTTAGTAATAATAACATTTAATTATATTTAAGGTACTGAAGGAATTAATTAAAATTAAATACGACATATTTAGAGGATATAAAATAATAAATAATTTGGAAGAGGTCAGGAAGGATGATTTCCTCTTCATCAGTACACCTCCTTTAGATCATTTATTAAGAACCCATGGAAGGGTATTTTAATAATAATATAATCAATGAATCATTTATAAAAACAAAAGAATATATGTCGGTAATGTTTGGTCAAACTATATGGCTCAATATGGTTTAAAAACGTGAAATGAGGTCTGTCATTTTACAAGGGAGGGAAAGAAAACATATATTTAAATCAAACGAATTATTTTTTATATGAAAGTGGAACCATGTGGATATAATTAATAATATAATAAAATATATAGTTTATATCATTTCAACCAATAATATTTTGAATTGTTTATGTGGTATTCTAAACCTTATCTTTTAGTTTAACCCCTAATTATGAGATTTTAACCATAACAATGGAAACAACACTTTCAATATTAAAGTGTTTCATTTTTTCTTATAAAGAATCAATTAGATCAAGAATTTAATAGTGATAACATTTTGACTACTTTTCATTCTACTTTTCCCCATTCAATATTTTTTCAATTTTTAAATAATTTAATTTTTTTTTCAAAAACTATCATAAATATCATTTTTGAGACTATTTTTTAATTATAATTTAATGATGTCATGATAAAAAATGGAATTAAAATATAATGACAATAAAAAATATGATAACTTATTATTCAACTTAAGATTATTGTGACACTATAATTCATAAAAAAATTGAATATTTCAAAATTGATTACTTTAATTTAACTACAAATTTTACAAGCATTGTATCAATATTGTGTAGGCATTTAAGGTGACTATAACATTATTTTAAATAATAATAATTTAAAATTATAAAAAATATTAAATAAAGTTTAAAATAAACAATTACATTTAGTTATAATATATTCATATCAATTCATGAACATAAAAAAAATTAATGAAAGTTCGTGACATTTTTGAATTTTTATTACTTAATATAATATAAATCACATTATCATGCTAAAATACAAACAAAATTATATTTATTCTAATTAATTATTAATATGGAATAATTATTCCCATCCAATAAAATTAATTGTTCATGTGTTTTTGTAAGAACATATCACATGGTTTTAACTCGCTTGTTATAATTTTACACTTACCAAGGTGAAAAATAGTTACCATAGATATGATTCATAATGACCAAAATTAAAAGGTAGAATTTCTAAAAATTTGAAACTAAAAATGCCATATTTGGATTCTATTTTCACTATATAATATCTAGAAGCGGTATGAATAAAATTTAATATAAATACATAATATTTAATGAAAAATATATTTTCAAAACAATTTTTTTTTGCATTAAAATAACTTATAAAAAATTATGAATTTTCTTATAAAATATTAATTAATTAGATTATTAAAAATCAAATTTAACATATTTCACATTAATAAATTATTTATAAGATAATGGTACATTAAATTTACTTCATATAATGTAAATAAATGACATAATTTTTAAAAATAGTTATTGTTTACTTTTAAATGGAAAATCAATCATTTTAGAATAATACAAAAAATTCACCATATGCTTTGATATGTTTATTTAATTTTTTTTATTTTATTATATAATATTTCTAAAAGTTCAGGTAATTAATTATAATTTCCATACACAAATTCCTATAACCATCCCTTTTGAGAAAATTAATTGATAAATATTCAAATGACTTCACTAAAGAATGATTGTCCATTTATTAAGAAACAATCAACAATTTTTTAATTATTTTTACCAGTAAATATTTATTTCATTATTTTCTCCTTCATATTCTTACCGACAAATATATTGGCTATGTTATAGGAGTCACATTTAAATAATTATAAATATATTACAATTTCCTTAAATCTTGGGGTTACATGTTAAGAAATGTATCAATAATATTATTATTTTTAAACTAAATTTTCCCCGAACTATGAATATATTTCCCCTAATAATGTTATATCTTTCATAGATGTTTTAATGTTTCCAAATACATTTATCGAAAAAACATTTCATACAACGGGATAATAAAAATCACATTGAAAAGGGGAAGTGGGAAACATAAAGGTTGCCTAAAATAATGAATAATTGTGTAACAAGGGAAGGATAACATATTGGGGAGTTAAATTAAATAAATAGAGAAGAAAACTAACATTTAATTACTAATAGAGAGTTATAGAACAAATGGTCATCAGAATGATAATGACCAGAAAACCATAAATCATTGTGTGGTGAAAATACCCTGAATTATTCATAATTGATGGTAAATTGATTAAAAAAAATTCATGACAAATTTATAAAATTTATGTGATTATTTTACTATCATGATAGAGAATAAAATAATACATAATTACTTCATTTATTTTTATAAGTATAATTAATCATTATATTGTGCTTCGATCAGTTTCCACATCATCTCTTACTCAAAGAAATGAATATTAAAGATAAGTTTGTTTCATTATGGAAACACTAAAATTGAATTTTAGTGGAGTATGATATCTATAAATGAATTAAAATTGATTTCTACTACATCAAGATATTCAATAAAACCTAAATTATAACTACAGCTTATCCAATTTGGATAAATCATACTATAATATCTAATAATAATACCCAATGTTCATCTTAAACTAATCCATATGTAGTTAACCTTAATATATTTATAAAATATGTGTAAAAAATTAATAAACAAAAAATCAAAAATATTTGATTACATATATTTTATGATCAACTTTAACATTTATCTATTGACAACTTAAATTGTCTCATTAATTTTCACACCAAACAGATGAATACAATGATGTATATTCTATTATAAAATAATAATAAACTAACTATGTATAAAAACTCAATGAATCCATATATTATTAAAAAGTTTAACACAATATTTATTCCTTAAATAACATCACATACTAATGAATATATTCCATAAATCCAAAAATGAAATAAACATCATCAAAGATGACCTATATCAATTTTTCATCAAATCGCTAACTAATTTCACTGTCACAAACACAATCCTATTTACTTCATCAGTGTCAATAATCTCACTATCCCAAAAAAACATTATTTACCACACATTAGGCACTTATTAAGGGTTACATTTCCCTTAATCATGTCTTCTCTAAAAATATAACATTACCAAAAAAACACATTCCATAGTTATTAGTTTTCCTCAAAATATGTTTTCAAATAATTCAAGAGAACATATCCCAGAAAAATCATTATATATTTGTGATTTATATAACCCAAATATCAATAGTTTAGAAACTCCACAAAACAATTCATTAATACCCATTGGTAAACACTTAAATTATTCTATATCAATCATTTTCAAATAATATGTCTTTTTTAAGATAAGAGTTGACCCATATATTATTTAATTGACTCATATAATTACTATATTTCCCACATATAATACATTAGACTATAATTTATACCATAAGATGAACATCATTTTCCTTCATCAGACTATTCATTTTTACTTAAAAATCACAAGCTCTATGACATTATTTTCCACACAAAAAACATATTATCATTCCTCTAATACTTTTCCCATGGATATTATTCCAACACACTTGAAATATAGGAATTAGATTATCATTCCCTATATAGTTATTATGAAACAATTTTTTTATCTTATAAGGTGAGTCAGAAAACTCACCAAAGTTGAGGTTTATAACCCTAACCAATATATCATACATCATAATCTTGAATCATTGATTAAATTTGGCAGTACATAAGACATGACACATAAAAGAGTCAAATATCATGATCCACAAGAGCATAACATTGGAAAAAGACATTATTTTCTCTCATACACATAATAGTATAAAATAATTTCATTATTATAGGATTGTTTATTGTAATATCACTTTCTATTGGGTTCACTCCCCATTAATTTGTAACGATGGTCAATCTTCACTACCATGATTAGAATAGAGGACAATGTCCCTTACAAAATTTATTTCACTCCCTATTCCCATACTTATTATCTCATGAAATATACTTCCTTATCTAATTAATTGGATGGATATATAATTCCAGTAGCACCCATATCATAATCAAAATAGATTTATGTGACTCCCATAATATAATAAAATATTCATCATATATCATAACCTATGGAAAAGAAACATGTTTAAAAAAAGTTTGAACAAAAACATCGTAGTAGAAACTAGGGAAAATCATGATGTTTTATAAATATCTCATCATCTTAATCATAAACCATATAGAGAAAGTATAGGAATTTTATAATTTTATCATATCCTCCTTAATGATTATGTAACATCAAAATATATAATATTATATTAAAAATGCCTTTAAAATATCACTTGGAAATTTTCTTGTAAGAAATACCCTTATTTTTTGAAATAAATTTTTTATAATTTTAAATATTTTCAAATAAAAGTTTTTAAAAATACCTGCAAATATCCTTGTAAATTATATTATAATCTTGAAATTATTTATCATTCCTAATGGTAGGATATTACATTTATTTCTTCTACTGTAAAGTAAATATTCCATTCATTTTATCATTTAAAATCTAAAAATACATCTTTCAGAAAACTATAAAAACATTCATTTGCAAAAATTATAATGAAATTATAATATGGGTAAAAATGAAAAAATGAATCATAAAAAAATTAAAACCAAAATATTGAATTTTTTTTAAATAAAACATTAACATTGTTGATAAATTTGTTTTGACCCAAGTCGGAAATAAACTCCAATTTCTTTTAAAATATTTTATTTGGTCTCTTGTGTTTTTAAAGATAGAAAAATAAATGGAAAAATTTTTAACCACTATAAATAACATTAGAGGAATAAAATATATTGGATTATTGAAAGATAATTCAGAAAATATCATCATGAGAGACCAAATCAATAATAAATTTGATAAATAATGAGATTGTAACATAAATCACTTGTCACATTGGTATTTTGGGATCATAGGTCCCCTAAAATAATAACATCAAATGAAACATTAAAAATAAGGATACTATAGAGATTAATTATCTAACTTGTCAAAATGGATTTATATACAACTCATAAAATAATATAATTGTGTTATGTTACATATGTAACAGAGAATAAACGTTGTGATGATAAACCCTTACCCCTTTGGTAATATCTGAATAAAAAACATATGAATGATAGAAAATTATATGGATTTTATAATCCAAATAATTTTAATTATAATCACAATAAAATACATTTATGGGGTGTATATAAACTACCAAATGGATAAAAGCCGTGAATATAGCATGTGTCTCATAACAATAAAAGTGATATGATAATCTCTTACCTCATCATTGACATACATGGAATGAAATTTATACTCTGGTTAATAAATATAAATTTATAATAATTATATATCTAATTAATTTACATACCTATAATTAAATATATTTCTAAACTAAAACATTAAAACCCCATTCATTAATAATTACTTATTAAAATCATCATTTCTAGGGCATCACTATTTTCATTTTCTTGGGAGTTTTAGTTCAATAGTTCTGATCATTTTTCATTTATAATGGAATAATCATCTATAGAATGTTTTTCATGATATAAATATCAACTATATTAATTATATATTTATTTATAATCATTCATAAAAATTTTATATAGGCAAATTAGTAACATTATTTAAGGCGATATATGGTTGAACACCTTATCTCATACTAGAAACACCAGGTCTCATCCGCATTTGTCTGCATAGCTCTTCTATCGACTGTGAATAACACTGATGTGTTTTTTAATTATATTTTACTTTTTTATAGTTTTCTGAACCATTTGATGTTAATATTGCTTTCATTTAACACCAGCATTCTATCACATGATTAGTCTAGATCCCATCCAATAAATGTATTCATATGGATATATTTGATTTCTTGAATGAATGTTATTATTGTATGATAACTCAACTGAAGGAAGATGTTGGTTCCCTCATCCTTTGAAGTCCATAAATAATTCTCTCATAAGTTATTCCATTTTCTGAATAGTCTATTCATATTGATCATCATTTTATAGTTCATAATTTTTCCTGAATCTCAAATGTTTTTATATAGAATGTTGGATACTTTTTCATAATATGTAGGTAACTCTTAGTTCTCAGTTATATAAATTCTATTTTTGGTGTTCTATGAAGCCTCAAAAAATCTCTGATATATATCCTTGATTTTTCATCATGTTATCTGTCCTATAAAACATTAATTAAGTGAGAAATAATTGAAATATGTTCCTCCAAAAGCAATATAGAATTGATTCCTCTTGATGTATTTAGAAGACTAATGGGAGGGTCTATGGTGCTACTTTCCAATTTATATGAATGTATGGACGATGGTCTCATAATCCCCATTTAATTTTTTCATTCATCCTTTACCCTTGTACACACTCGATTTTTTAAAAAAAAAATTAATGATAACATTATTCATATTTTCTAACTTATAGTGTTCTCAGAGATCTATATACATGCTTTTTATCCTACGGTGAACAAAGAAGATAAATCAAGGTGTGTCATTAAAATTATCCTTATTTAACTCATTATATTATGGTACAAATATTTTTGACCGAAATATTTAAACTTCTTCAAAAAAATTGATCTTTGAGGATATCCTCTTTATTATAGCTTTCACTGTCTTCGATATTTCAAAATTATCGATTGGATAATCCTTTATTATATATAGAAGGAATGGTTAAGAACTCATTAGATAAAGTAATGATGATGTTCCTTCATTTAATATCCTCATTACCATAATTTTAATGTCTATGTAGAATTTATACTTCCCAATTATAATCATTGATATAGTTATCAAATCCTTTATACTCAGTGTGCCTGCCACATTATTTTATTTCACGGGATAGTAGTGGATTGAAAATTTATGGTGCTTTATAAACTATAACCATATTAATTGGAATATATTAATCATTATACGTGAAAATATATATTTGAGGATCTTATGATCATTTATATATCTTTCATTTCTAACCATAGAGATATGCCACTAAATTTTCAATTAAAATATTACTATAGCTAATTCCATATCTCAATTTGGATATTTAATATCATGAAATTTCACTTTTCGTGAGGTTTAGTCTATAAATTTTTCATTTTCCATTATCACCCATGCAATTTTCTTCATTTAAGCATCATTGTATACCATTAAATGTTCTCCAATTAGGGGTAGTGTGAGAAGTACTACAATGATAAGAGTCTTTTTCTATTACTTAAATCATTCGTCATATTCGTTATTCTAGAAATACATTACTCCCTTACAATTCATGTTAGTTATCAGCTTTTACAATTGAAATAAGTTTCTAAAAAATCATCATTAATACGATTATACTCCTTGGAGACTATGGATCTTTATTATGGATATCGATCTGGGTCACTCCATAAATTAATTTGTCAAAGAATTATCACCAAGTACCCCGTTACTAGTGATAACATCCTCCAATAATGATACTTCATCCATATACAACTCACATTTCAATTAATTTTCAGATAGAATCTCTATTTAAAATTTATTTATCAAATTATTAAAATGTTCCTTATTCTCCTACATACTTTTGGATTATATCATAATATCATTTGTAAATACTACTACAAATTTGATTATTTAATATATTATGAATCTAACCATCATGTCCATTGTAACATGCCAGGTAAGTAAAGAATAAGACATTCTCATATTTATTAATATTTGTTAATAAAATATTAATTAATTTTACTTTAATGTGGTTGTTATGTTGGAAAGCGTACCAGATAGGCAACAACATGTTTCTTTGAAATCATACATGGCACACTAATAATATAATATTATTATTTTTAATGGTAGTTAACTCTTAGTCGTTGTATTAGTGGGAATGAACAAAACTAACTAAAATATGATTATACATGTTTGTTAAATGTATTTACATTTAGCTAATAAAAGTTAAAGGCTTAAATTGAGAATGAATCTAATATTATGCAAAATTTATATTAAATGGTCAATTTACCATCATTTAATGGTGAACCCTCTTTAAATATTGTTTTTTTAACTTTAATATGTTCTATTTGATCAAATAAAATCTTTCTTTACAATTGGTACATAAAAATTTACTTTGTGTAAATTTTGGGAATTTTTCCGATAAAGTTCATTATTTAATAAATAGTGGAAAATATTGTATTTTAATTCAAAACTGCATTTTAATATAATTTATTTACTTAGTTATATTATATTTTTAATTGGTTTTAAAATTTAATTAGAATATATTTTTACAATTTAATCCAATTTTGTTTATTGGAATTAAATTCACATTGAAATTGGACATAAACACATTTCAATCTTTTGATAGTTATTGTTTCTTAAAAACACGCTATTTGTTTTCATAATGGGAATTAATTTTAAATTAATTAATTCAAATTATATGTTTATAATTTGGTAAAATAGACAACATTTTTGAATTTGTATTATCAAATATATCTTAGGCTAAATTTTTTGTATTATTCAGAAAACTTTAATTTTTGATGAATAGTGAAACAACTTAGTAGTTGTTAAAAAACGGCTTTTTCATTTAAATGAAATTTTACCACAACTTTGAATTGAATTTAGAAAATTCTACATACATGGTTGTTATTAGTAAGTAAAATTTGGTTTAATAAGATGAAAATAATTTTTATGAGTAGTAACATTTGACTTTTATTTACCGCGATTAAAGGTAAATAAGGTAATTCAAGGTAAAAAGAATATTATAATAATTCAAAATCACCTTAAAACTTGTCCTAACCTTATTTTATGAGTAATGTCCGACCATGGGCATCCTAGGGTCGATTTTGGGACCCCATGGATCCACTTATGAATGATAATGACACTTTATTTTAATTAACAAAAAGTAAAGGCAAAAATGACAAACAAATATCTCTTTGTAAATTAATTTTTACATGGTGTTATATTTTTTACTATAAATATTCATTAAAAATATAAAAATAATTCCTACATCATGGTATTTTTTTAAATTTTTAGACATCAAATAAATAAAATAATTAATGAGACAATAATGATGCAGTGTTTACCTCATTAATAAATGATTTAGATAAATAATAATATAAAGGTTAAAATAATATCCAAAACCTGTCGAATACTTATTGGATGATTTTATTTACACCATGAGTCATCTTATATTCTACTCTAATTATTTTTTGACCTTTAGAAACCAAATATCATTTTATAATAAAATAATATTATCACACTTCCTAAAAACCCCCCTATAAAATCCCTCACTTCTATCCAATTCCACACACCTCTCGATCCTTTTGGATCATCCAGACTCAACCCAATTAATCTCCCTATATCCCTATACTCCTCCTAGAATCCTTAACTTTGGAAAAGGGAACTTCAAGAAACACCTTTGGTTCATACCAAAGGGAATTACCCAAATTAAAGGTAACATTTTCTCTTAACTTCTTTTCTTTTCTTTTACTTCTCTAACCCCAAAAACATTTTTATTCCATTATTTTATAACAAAACCAGTATCCTAGAAATTCTAATATGTTTTAACGAGAAGGATTCAAACTCCACATACACACAAATCCATCTAATGGGTGAAGAACATACTATTTTATGGTTGGAAAACTAATGCCTCACGAAATGATGATTGCTCGATTATCTCCTACCAACTATCATGGTGGACATTATGATGACAAAATATTTATATATGATATATAAAATGTTTACGTTTTTTCTTATGCTTATGTATTTTTCTTTTATAGCATACCTTTATTGTTTCCGTTTTGGGTAAACGCGAAAATTTCATTTGAGGAAGTGCGACTACCACCCCCTCAAAGTGATATGATTCCTTAATGCCATATATGGGACATATAAAGGATAGGGTTAATAATATTATATATGATATTATACTATAATTATAATATACCTATGTATCATTATGTTTTCATTCCATTAAAATAAGAAATAGAAACGAAAGTATCATTCATGCGTACGTACGACTTACTATCTCCATTAACGATGCATTTCATTACTTATCTCCAAATGATATGTAGTATTATAAATTCATATATTTACTGGGTATATCTGATATATATAATATTTAAATAACGAATATCATTATGGATATAATATTCTACTGACCACATGGACAACTTATAAATACAAGGGGTTTATTTTTTACTCAAGTACAGAATATCGACAAAATGACCGTTATGAACTTAAATGATTACATAATGTTTATAACAAGGTATTAAGTGATATAAAAAGAATAATAAACTTGAATAATGTTATTAAGAAACTATAAATTAACTTTAGTTTATTATTCATGAGATTAAAGAACGATCGAGTCAAGTCAGACACGAGGTAAGGGACTTCGTCTCAATCTCCTTTCATCGAGGAATATTTTGTTCTAAGACACGGATTTATTTTATATGTTGAATAAACACCTTTGACTTTTCATTTCATTTAAATGGAATATATTTCTATGAAGAATTTTACTAAATGATAAAAATCAATGTTTCTTTTTAACGTAATCGATGACAATGACCTTTCCTCCGTTGCGAGTATTATTTGATCTTTGGTTTCCTAAACAAGTCGGAATGTTTTTAATAGAAAAATAAATACCATATATTATTTTACATATTTTTGGTATTGAAAATTGTTTTTATAATGGTTTTGATACATTGATATATTTAAATCTTATATTGTCATTTCAATGTGGATAGGTTATCTTTCCTTTATGCTTATGTTATGTGTTGTGATCATGTTATGGTTCTTCGGAATTATTTACGTATACGGGTGGTTCTATGATAAAACTAGGGCGGGTGAGTGCGAGATATCTCTACAATGCTTTGGGTAACATGACAGAGGTAAACGTGAATGTATCCCCTAAAATATTTAGGGAATATAATGTGATCGGTATTCCAAAGTAACTCCCTATGTAGATGTGATAAATACAATGTAAGTATGTTATGGATGCCACAAGTTACCTTTATAATTTATGATTTCTATGTGTTATTCATAAATATTAGGATTTCATGAGGTATGTAAAGGAGTTTATGTTTTGTATTTACTTATGAATTAATGTTTTATTTCTTTGTTTTATAACCCTTCGTGATCTTTTTATGTTCATCCTATGTTTTTACATTTTTCCACAGGACTTAAAGATGAATATGTTTAAAGATGGGATCAAGGAAAAGTAATGTATTCTAAAACATGGAACTAGACATGACCCTTTTTTTCAAGAGTTTTTATTTTATGAAATAAAATGGAAACTGAGTTTAAGTTTCTACTTTTTAATCTTTTGAGATGTAATAGTTATAACTTAATTCTATAAAACACTAAACCTAAAAAGATACTCAATGTGAATTATTCGTTTAATTCAATATTATGTAATGTTTTAAGGCTGAGTCTATATAGTTGGTATCAGAGGCCAGTTTAGAAATGTTTAGGAGTTAGGTTATTGTTAAATTAATATCCATAACGTAATTTATGTTAATAGTGAGATCATATAGAATATACAGATTAACATGTTGCTTCACCTAAGATATTTCTATGTTTATAATGGTTTTTTGCAGAGGAAACATGGTAGCTATATTGGGATGAAAACAAGAGGAAGACAACCTTCCAAATCAGTAATGTGAGATGGTAGGAATCAAAACTGAACAATTTGTTGTAGTGATGGCACAATTGACTCAGTATATTAATGGTGGTGGTATACATGCACGATATCATCCAGGTCAACCACAGAGTAACATGTCAATAGTAGAGCATTTCATGAGGAAACATCCCCCATAATTCAGAGGATCATATAACCTTATGCTAGTAGAAGGGTGGATTAAAACACTTGAGAAAAGTTTTGATGTCATGGGGTGTTTAGAACCCCAAAAGCATAGTATTGTTGTTTACCATTTTGAAGGTGAAGTTTATCAGTGGTGGTCGATGGTGAAAAATATCAGGGATAGTGAGGAGATTGATGCTCTTGATTGGGATGAATTCAAAGGTATGTTTCTTGAGAAATATTTTCCTAAGGTGGTTTGTCTTCGGATAGAAAAACAATTCCTAGAATTGGGGTAGGATAATGACTCAATGGTTTCTTATGAAGAAACATTCACTCAACTCACAAGGTATTCTCTAAATTTCATATGAGATTTTGATACTAAAATCAACCATTTTTACTCAGGATTAAATCCATAGTATCGAAGGGATTTAACATCTCCTGAGTTCAAAAGATATGAAAAACTTGTTTGTTTTGTGGAGAAGATGGAAATGGACTTTGTCTATGATCATGTGTTCTTAGATAAACAATAAATTAAGAGGTAGAGGTGGCAGAACAAAATAGAAGAACTCTTCAAAAAAGACTGATTGTGAGAAACTTAGTTTTACAGTTTGTGAAAATTGTGGTAAAAAGAATTCTGGGGAATGTTTTTTGAACTTCAGTATGTGCTACCAATGTTGTAAAATGGTTCATAAGGCTCGGAATTTCACTGAAAAATATCAAGGTAATTGTAAGACAAAATATGATTTAATGTCAGTAAATTGTTATAAGTGTAACGAAATGGGTCATTATGAAAATGAGTGTCCAACAAAGAACTCATTTGAGGGAAATCATCCAGACTACAAGCAGAAAGGGGTGGTGAAATTCTTCGCAACTATTTTAGTAGATGTTGAGCCGTAAAATGAAGTAGTATCAGGTACACTGTTTGTCTGTTCAGATTATGCCAATGTGTTGATTGATTAAGGGTCTACACACTCTTTCATTTCTAAGAATTTTTCTTGTAAATTTTTAATTCTATCTCAAGATATGAATACAGAACATACGGTAAAAAAACCTAGAGGAAATGTGGAGAAAAAAAAAAGAAAACATAAGAACATTATTATCCTTATGTGTGGAATGAATATACCTAAAAACATTATTATTTTTTCTCTAGTAGAGTTTGATGTTATTTTGGGCATGGATTGGATTTCTGTTTATCATGATTAGATTGAATGCAGAGATAAAGAGGTTTTCTTTTAAAATGATTTTAGTTTGTTTACAAGAATGAACTCTTGCTTTTTATACATATCAGGAAGCTGAGAAGCTAGTAAAACATGGAAATTAATTTTACCTTGCTCATATTTTTGAAAATAAATTGTTCAGATTAATGATGTGCCAGTGGTAAATGAGTACCTCGATGTTTTTCTGGATGATTTGCCTGGTATTATACCTGACCGGGAAGTTAAATTTACTATTTAATTAATTCCTAATGCTAAGCCAATTTCAAAACCCACATATTGAATGACTCAAATTGAACTTTTAGAGTCAAAGTATCAATTGTATGAGTCATTAGATAAAATTTTCATTTGACCTGACACATCACCATGGGGTGATCTTATATTGTTTGTTAAGAAGAATGATGGTTCAATGAAACTTTTCTTTGATTATTGATCATTGAATAACATAATTTTTAAGAACATGTATCATTTTCCTCATATAAATGATTTGATTGATCAGCTCCTGGGAGCTCATTATTTTTTGAAGCTTGACATGAGATCGGGGTACCATCAGTTGAAAGTGAAAGAATCAGGCATTCTGAAGACCACGTTACATACTAGATATGGCCTTTATGAATTTTTATTTATGACTTCTGGTTTTACCAATGCTCCTTTTGTATTCACGGATCTTGTGAATAGAATTTTCAGGGAGTTCATGGATAATTTTGTGGTTGTGTTCTTTGATGAAACACCAAAATATTTCATAGTACGTTATCTCATTAAAGTAATTCAATTGCTTGTGCTACACACAACACTGAGTTCTAGCGCACTACAACTTATAAAACAAGCCATTAAAAAAATATTTATGAATAGTATTAACTGCATTTTGAATCTTATATACTCTATATAATTTTAGCATCCATATTATGTGTTTCTTAGACATAATATAAGAATAAATTCATTTTTTCATATAAAAGAAGTATTTTTAAAAAAATGAAATTTTACCACCTTTTAATGGATATCCCTTTTTAAAACCAATATTTGACACTTTTATATTCAATTTAATGAAATAAAATTTTCTCTATAAGTGGGACATAAAAATTTAGTTTGTATAAATTTTTGGTACTTTTTTGATAACATTCATATTTTGACGAATATTGAAAAATACTATGTTTTAATTGAAAACATCTTTTTTAATCGAAAAAATTTATAGTGTTAAATTATTCATTTGAATGGTTTTGAAGTATAATTATATTATATTTTTTTCATTTAATAAAATATAGGTCATTATAAATAATTTCACATTTAAATTTGATATAAACACATGAAAATCTTTTGATACTTTTTATTTTCATAAAACCCCATTTATTGGTCTTGACAATGGTAATTAATTTTAAATTAATAAATACAACTTGTATGTTTTTAATATGGTAAAATAGACTTCATTTTTGAATTCAGAATATCAAAATTATCTTAGGGTAAATTTTTGCTATTTTCTAAAAACATTCAATATTTGATGAATAGTAAAAAACATTACATTATTATTTAAAACTGACTTTTTATTTAAATAATTATTTATTTTATTTAAATTAATTTTAAGTCAAAATAGATATATAATACCTATATAATTTCAATGTAATAATTTGATTCATTTTATAATAATTTTAGATATATAAAATTTTATGGAACTTTTTACGCCTTTTACCCACCTTCTAGGAGCATTTGCAAATTTGCATAAAACATAATTTTACCACTTCTGTGAATTGAATTTCAAAAATCTAAGTGACACAGTTGACACCAGTAAGTAAAATGTGGTTCAATAAGATAAAAATTATTTTTGTTGAATAGTAACTTTTGACTTTTATTTGGCACGGTTAAAGGTAAATAAGGTAATTAAGGGTAAAAATGATAATATTATTACAATAACACAAGTTCTAATTATATTGTATAAGTTTAGATCGAACAAATACTACCATAAGAATAAAATATGATCATTTAGGTCCACATTGATTAGATTAAGACTTTTGTTATTATTTAATTCAAAGAAGAGTTAAAAATGTTAAATTTAGAGTTTAATAACTAAAACACATATAATAGAGGGTTATACATAAGATAAATTCGACTATAAATATTCACTAGAAAGATAAAAATATTTCCTACATCATGGTATTTTATCTATACTTTTTAGACATTAAATAATTAAATTTATATATGACACAATGATGATTCAATAATTACCTTATTAATGAAAGAATCAAATAAATGGTATTATAAATATTAAAATAAATATAATTTCAAAGTTTTTAGGACATCCACGAATTTTATATGTGACTATGACATGTTAGAGTTGATTCAATGTATCTTTTTTGAAGAAATAAAGTTGTGATGACTTTCACAAAAACCAACTACCAAATAGTGTCAAAGTTGACATAAATTAATTTATAAAACAATAACTATATTATTGGTTAATATAATATTTCTAAAAATATAAGGTTATGAAAAAGGGATTAAATAATATTATATATGTCATTAATGAACCACTTGAGGTTCTATTGGATGTTTAGAGTATGTTTATTAACCATATAGTGTAAAAATACAAGAAGACACGGTAAAAGATAAACTATTTAACTAAGTGTTAAATCTAAAAGATAAGGTTAAAATGGTCACATAAACTTGTCTAAAACCTATTGGTTGAGATTATTTAGACCCCTAACCACCTTATCCTAGAAATAAATTATTTTGGAGACATTAGAAACTGAAAATTATTTTATTATAAAATAATATTTCTAGCATTTCCTAAAGTGACCCTCACCTCTCTTATAAAAGAGTGATTTCCCTTCTCTGCCATTCACACCTCCAACGACATTTGGCTAGGCCATACCCTGCCAAAATATCCTCCCAACAATCATGTATTCATTCTAGATGCCTTATTTTGGTCATAAATCCAACCTATGGATCCCTTTTCATAAAATCAAAAGAAAGAACCCAAAGAATAGGTAATGATTTCACCACCCTATTACAAGTTCTTTTCTTCTTCCACTTACTCTTTATTTGTTATTACCATACCAAAATAACAACTACAATACCTTATATATACTGTTATGTTATTATAAATATGGCACAACCATATTTTTTATTCTTTACATCCTATGAATGATAATGTCACCATGCATGCGTACGTACGGCTTACCGTCTCCACGCCATTGTGTAATTTGTTATTCAACACTATGTTATTTGGATGAATATAATGATTAGTAATATGTACATAAATAATGAAAATAACATGATAATATCTCTTTAAAATTAATTTACCATCCAATTCCATACCATTAAGGAAGTGATGTTATCGCTCATGCGTACATACGGATTTCCATCTCCACAACGCGATGAGATTCGTTTCCACATTCACCATTCATCGATGATTATAAAAAAAATATTACTAATAAGTAAGTAATATATTACATAATAATTCTACTAGTGATATATATATTTATATGTATGTATTTGTTTATATTCATACATATATCTTATTCACTTACTTCCGTTCAATACAATATGAAAACAGAAACATCGTTTTGGCGTACGTACGACCCACAGTCTCCATAAACAGTGTTTTCCATTTCATGTATCTATCTATTATAAATAGTTATATTCTAAATATGTATGATATATAAATCAAGGTTTATATTCAGGATGTATTAAAGTTATTATCTAAATTATTCGATCAAGAATAACAAGTAAAAATATGTTTGATAAAGAAAGTGATTATTACCCAAAATCATAATTTAACATGAAAATCATTATTAAATGGGTAGTATAAAGTCATAAATGAATCATTTATGATATAATAAATATGAATATGGTTCTAGTATAATCTAATAACATACAATGTTCCTTATACTGGAGGTTAAACATACCCTTGACCAAAGGAAAGTGCAAGGTAAGGGGTTTTTCATCTCATTCCTCATTCCCATGAGATTCATGTTATATTGAAACTATTACCTTTTGTGTGGTGTATGTACTCCCCATAATTGTATTATTTGTGTAATAAACTATAATTTATATGTATTTACACCTTCATTGTATGGTACTTCTTTCATGGGGTGTATGTTTCATATGTTACCAAATTGGTAAGGGTTAATTCCTCAATCTCATTACTATTCGAGATTGTTTATGTGTAAGTTTTTACAGAGACATATTTATTATCCATGTCCATGTTTCATAAAATAATTTTCAAAGGGATTATTTTTAAATGTCACTTTTACTAAAACATCATTTTAAATGTTTTAAAGATTTATTCTTCTAAACCTTTCTCATTAATGTCTATGTTTTTAAAATGGTTTTAAGGATTTATTTATTTGGACATGAATGATTTATAATGTTAATTCCATTCAAAGGATTAAAAGTGGTATGGTAAAAATTTATTGAAAAAAATCTTTTAAATGAATTCCTTTATAAATTATGTGTCTTTTAAATGCTTTCATGAAAAAGGGATATTTCTCTCAAATATTTTTACTGATCATTTTCAACTATGTCAGCATCTTTTATGGATATTATTCTTGATCGATGTTGATTTATTATGATACAAATATTCCATATTGTATTTATGTTTTTTTTATATGTTTGAATTTGGTTGAGTTATTCTTACTCCATTCATGGTTTATTGTTAAAGTATTGTCTTTTCGTATGCTAGTTTTTACGAATTTTTATGTTATATTTCAACCTTTTCTTAAGATGAATGTATTAGACTAGTATGTTTCTGGTTGGGGACATGAAAATATAATCCCTAAGGGTTGGGTTCTGGATATAACAGACCCTCTGAGTTGGAGTTTGGTTACAGAGGCTCTCTAGGTTGGAGTCCGGTTATAGAGGATCTTCTGGTTGGAGTCTAGTTACAGAGGCTCTCCGGGTTGGAGTTCGGTTATAGAGGTTCTCCGGGTTGGGGTCCGGTTACTGTTATCCCCTAGGTCCTGACACGCTGCCATGACACAAAAATTAAAGTCCAGCACTATACATTCCCTCCTTATGAAATTAATTATTTCATGTGATTATTCGACTATTATAATATCCATTTCCATGTTTATATGGTAATGTTTTATTTATTTTTTCATATTATGTTCAAGTTTATGTTTAAAAGGATATTGTTTTAAATAAACATCATGACTTAAAAGATTATAGCTTCATCTAAATTATTTACCCTTACTGAGTATCTTAGATCACCCCTTTCTTATGTTTTATTTTCCTAGGATCCCAAGAAGTGTTTTATGTTGGAGATGTAGGGTAAATATAAGGGAACAATGGCATTATCAAAGGATTAATTTTTTATGTTAGAATGTGTAATGTAATGTTCAGGTATGTAATCTATTTTTCAGGACTGCTAAACTGATCAGTCTTTCAGGACTTGATTCCATGTAATCATGCCAATGTATTAAAATAATGCGCTGACTCTAGGTAACTGGAGTTGGGGCATTACAAGTAATGATATTTTGGTTTTTTCCAAAAGTAATGAGGAACATGAAAGTCATTAAAGGGTTGTCTTGCAAACCTTAAAAGAAAAAAAACTGTTTGGAAAATTCAACAAGTGTGATTTTTGGTCACAACAAATTTCTTTCCCTGGCCACATTGTTTCAAAAAATGTAATAACTGTTGATCCTACTAAAACAAAAGTTGTTGAATAATGGATAAGACCCAAAAATATAACTTAGATCCATATTTTTCTTGGTTTATTAGGTTATTACCAGAGTTTTGTTGAAAATTTTCACTGTTATCTAGTCCAATGAATAAGTTAACTCGAAAAGGTGTTTGTTCATAAGGAAAAATGTATGTGATGATTGTTTTCAAGAATTGAAATGAAGATTGGTGAATGCTCTAGTTTTGGCACTACCATCCAGAAATGGTGAGTTTGTTATTTACAGTGATGCTTCGTTGAAGGGACTTGGTTGTGTCCTAATGTAGAATGTTCAGGTAATTTCTTATGCTTCAAGTCAGTTCAAACCACATGAGTTAATTTACCACACACAAGATTTGGAGTTATCTACTGTTTTTTATGCTTTAAAACCTCGGGGGCATCATTTGTATGAAATAAAATGTGAAATATATTCTGACCACAAAATATTTAAGTATATATTCAATTAGAATGAATTTAACATGAGATAGATGAGATGGTTGGAATTAATCAAGGATTATGACTTCATAATTCTTTACCATGTACGAAATGAAAAGAAAGTGGATGCTTCTTTGAGTTGAAAAGGTAATACATTATTAACCATGTTATATTTGGAACAAGATCCTTTGGTTTTTTATTTGATAATCTTTGGCATAAAAGTTGTTGGTGCAAGAAATTCATCTTTTTTTTATCAGGTTTCGTGAGATCATCTCTATCAGAAAGAAAAAAGATAGGGGATAAAGAAGATAGTGAGTTACAAAAATGGAAGAGTTGGTTCATTAAGGTAAGTTGCATGATTTTAACATTGATAATGATTTTGTCTTCTGGTTGGAAAAATATTATGCATGCCTTGTGATTCACAATCGAAGAATGATTCGTTATGTGAAGCACATAGTTCCCTGTTTTCAGTTCATCATAGCAGTACTAAAATGCGCAGATATTTTCAGGAGTATTACTATTGGGATGGAATGAAAAGAGATATTGATGATTTTACTGTGAAGTGTTTGACATATGAGCATGTTAAAGCAGAGTGGTAGTTACCAAAATGGATGCTTCAGCCTTTACTGGTGCTAGAGTGGAAATTGAAAAAATATATCCATGGACTTCGTTATGGGATTAACAAAGACATATTGAGGTAATAATGCAATCTAGTTTGTTGTTGATCGATTGACTAAATCTGCTCATTTTGTTCCTATTAGAGGTACATTGTCTCTAGATGAACTTTATCAGTTGCATGTTAAAGAGAAATTCAGGATGCATGGAGTTCCCCTCTCCATTGTATCTGATCGTGATCCCAGGTTTAATTCTATATTTTGGAAAGTCTTTCAGAAGTCATTGGGTACTGAATTGACTTTTAGTACAACTTATCTACCTCAATCAGATGGGAAATCATAATGAACAAATCAGACTCTGGAGGATATGCAACGTGCTTATTCACTGGATTATCAAAGATGTTGGGACCAACAAAATTCATTAGTTTAATTTCCATATAATATCAATTTTCCTTCCAGTTTACAGATGGATCCATTGGAGGTATTATATGGAAAGCGTTTTTGAACTCCAGATTTTTGGGATGAGTATGTTAAAGGAATCTGACGGGACCATAATTGGTAAAAGATATGGTAGAAAAGGTTTAGTTGATTCAGAAACACATGAGAACGGCTCAGAGCAAGTAGAAAAGTTATGCAGATAACTAGTGGAAGGATCTTTCTTTTGAGGTAGATGATCATGTCTTTCTCAATGTTTTCTCTGTGGAAAAGTGTGATGCATTTTTGTACGAAGGGAATGTTGATTATGAGGTTCATTGGAACTTATGAAATCCTGGAGAAATTTGGATCAATTGTGTACAAAGTGACTTTACCCCCAGTTTATCCCAAGTACACAATGTTTTTAATGTTTCAATGTTGATAAAGTATATGCCAGATTCATCTCATGTTTTGAGCCTAGAGGTAGTTAAGTTGGAAGAGAATCTCTCATATGAAGAACAACCAGTCCAGATGCTTGACCATCGATAACAAGTGTTGCTGAATAAGGTAATTCACTATGTAAAGGTTTTGTGGAAAAAACACAAGGTTCATGAGGCAACGTTGGAATCTGAAAGCGCTATGAGGGATTAATATCCCCACTTATTTGATATGTGAATGAAAATTGTGAGGATGCAATTTCCAAAAAGGGGTAAGGATGTAACATCCCAGGTAAATAAAGAATAAGACATTTTCATAATTATTAATATTTGTGAATAAAATATTAATTAATTTTACATTAAATTGGTTTATATGTTCGATAGCGTACCCAATACGCAACAACATGTTTCTTAGAAATATTAAGTTGCACACTAATATTATTATATTATTATTTTAAATGGTTGTTAACTCATAGTCATTGTACTAGTGGAAATGATAAAAATTAACTACAATATGATTATACATGTTTTTTTAATGTATTTACATTTATCTAATAAAAGATAGAGGCTTCAAATGTGAATGAATCTAATTTTAAGCATAATTTACATTAAAAGGTCGATTTACCGCCATTTAATGGTGAACCCTATTTAAATCTAGTTTTGGTCACTTTTATATGGTCTATTTGACCAAATTAAGTCCTTATTTTTAATGGGGACATCAAAATTTACTTTTTTGTAAATTATTTGATTTTTTCCGACAAAGGTCATTTTTAAATGAATAGTGAAAAATATTGTATTTTAATTAAAAACTACATTTTAATCAAATTTATTTATATGGTTAGGTTATATTTTAAATTTGTTTTTAAGTATAATAAGAATATATTTTTACCATTTAATCCAATGTTGTTTATTAGAATTAATTTCACTTTGAAATTGGACATAAACAAGTATCAATCATTTGATAGTTATTGTTTCTTAAAAACACGCTATTTGTTTTGATAATGGGAATTAATTTTAAATTAATTAATGAAACATCTATGTTTAGAATTTGGAAAAATAGACATAATTTTTTAATTTGGAATATCAAATATAATTGAGGCTGACGTTTTGGAATTTTTTCTTAAAAACGTCAATTTTTGGTAAATTGTGAAACCACTGAGTAGTAGTTAAAAACTGACTTTTTCATTTAAATGAAATTTTACCACTTCTGTGAATTGAATTTAGAAACTCCGACATACATTTTTTTTATTATTAAGTAAAATATTGTTCAATAAGAAGAAAATAATTTTTGGTGAATAGTAACTTTTGACTTTAATTTGCCGTGGTTAAAGGTAAATAGGGTAATTCAAGGTAAAAAAATTATAATAATTAAAAATTACCTTAACACTTGTCCCAACCTTATTGGATGATTAATTTCCAACCATGGAATTCCTAGGGTCTATTTTGGGACCCCATGGAGCCACTTATGAATGATAATGACATTTTATTTTAATTAACTTAAAGTAAAGGAAAAAATAACATAAACAAATATCTCTTTGTAAATTAATTATTACATGGTGTTATATAAGTTATAATTTCAACTATAAATATTAATTGGAAATATACGACTATTTACTTCATCATGGTATTTTTATTTATAATTTTTAGAAATCAAATAAATAATATTATTTATGACACAATAATGATGTGGTGTTTACCTCATTAATAAATGATTAAAATAAATAATATTATAAAGATTAAAATAATATCCAAAACTAGTACAATTTATATTGGATGATTTTATTTAGATCATCAGTCATCTTATCTTAGAATCTAACGATTTTTGGACCTTTAGAAACTGAATATCATTATATAATAAAATAATATTATCACACATTCCTAAAGAGCACATCCTCCCCCTTATAAAAATATCTAACTTCTAACCAATTGAACACAAATCTCAAGACTTTTTTCTTGTCCATAATCTAACCAATTAAGATCCCTACATCCCTCTCCTAATCCTAGAAGCCTTACCTTAGGTAGAAGGAAATTCAAGAAACCCTTTTGGTTCATACCAAAAGAGAGTAACCCAAATTAAAGGTAACCGTTTCTCTTAACTTCTTTTCCTTGATTTTACTTCTCCAACCCCTAAACTCATTTTATTACTTTATTTTATAACAAAACTAGTATCCTAAATATACTAGGATGTTTTTATGAGAAGTATTAGAAATACACTTACACACACCTCCATCTAATGGGTGAAGAACATACTGTTTATGTGGATGGAAAACTAACTCCTCACGAAATGATGATTGTTCGATTATCTCCTCCCTCCTATCACGGTGGACTTTAAGATGACACTATATTTATATATGATATATATTATGCTTATGTTTTATTTATGCTTCTATATTTTCCTTTTATATCATACCTTTATGGTTTCCATTATGGGTAAATGCGATAATTTCATTTGAGGAAGTGCAGACTACCACCCACTCAAAGTGATATGACTTGTTAATGCCATATGTGGGATGTATAAAGGATAGAGTTAATGATATTATATATGATAATATACTGTAATTATAACATAAATATGTATCAGTATGTTTTTATTCCATTAAAATATAAAATAAAAATGATATTAGTGTTCATGCGTACGTACGGTTTACCATCTCTATGAACGGTGCATTTCAATTCTTATCTCCAAATGATTCGTACTATTATAAATTAATATACATACTGGGTATATATGATATATATGATATCTAAATAATTAATATAATTCTGTATATAATATACTATTGACCACGTGGACAACATGTAAGTATAAGGTGTTCATTTTTTACTCAAGTACCAAATATCGACAAAACGACCGTTATTAACTTAAATGATTGCATAATGTTTATTACATGGTATTAATTAATATAAAAAGAATAATAAAATTTAAAAAGGTTATTAAGAAGGTATAAATTATCATTAGTTTATTATTCATGAGATTAAAGTACGATCGAGTCAAGTCAGACACGAGGTAAAGGACTTCACCTCAATCTCCTTTCATTGAGGCATATTTTGTTCTATTACACGACTTTCATTTATACACTGTATAAACACCATTGAATTTTCATTTCATTCAAAGGGAATATTTTTCTTCAAAGTGTTTTACTAAATGAAAAAAAGGAATGTTTCTTTTTAACGTAAACGGTTACAATGACCTTTCCACCACGATGAGTATTATTTTATCTTTGGGTTCCTTAACAAGTCATAATGTTTTTAAATGAAAATAAATACCATATACTATTTTATGTATTTTTTGTATTGAAAATGGTTTTGATAATGGTTATGATACGTTAATATATTGAAATGTTATATTTTCATTGCAATGTGGAAATGTTATCATTCCTTTATGCTCATGTTATGTGATATGATCATGTTATGGTTCTTGGGAATTATTTACGTATACTTGTGGTTCCTTGATAAACCTAGGGTAGATGAGCCCGAGATAGTTCTCCAATGCATTGGGTAATGTGAAGGAGGTAAGAATGAATGTTTCTCCTAAGAGATTTAGGGATTATACTGTGATGGGTATTCCAAAGTAACCCCCTTTATAGCTATGATAGATACAATGTAAGTATGTTATTGAGGACACAAGTTACCTTTATGATTTATTATTTCTATGTGTCATTCATAAATCTCATGATTTCATGAGGTATGTAAAAGAATTTATGTTTTGTATTTATTTATGAACTAATGTTTTTTTTATTGGTTTTATAACCCTTACTGAGGTTTTTATGCTAATCCCATGTTTTGAAATGTTTCCACAGGACTAATTGATGAATAGGGTCAAGGATGGGATCATGGAAAAGTCATGTAGTCTAAAACATGGAACAAGACAAGACTCTTTTTTATGTGTTTTTATTTTATAAAAAAATGGAAACTTAGTAGAAGTGTCTAATTTGTAATCATTTGAGATATTATAGTTATGTACTAATTCTCTAAAACTCTAAACCTGAAAATATCCTTAATGTGAATTATTAGTTTAATTCAATATTATGTAATGTTTTATGGCCAGGTCCGAATATCCATATTGATTACTAGTTCTTTGTGGACTCTAAATGGAAACACTATGAACTCATAGTATCTTTACATCATTCAAAAGGTTATATTGGGAATATCGTCCTTCTTTATCATTAATTGGTGATATCCCAACTGAATGTCCCCTTTAGAGAAATACTGGGACCAACATAATTGATTGAACAATTAAGCTATCTATTAATAGAGAAACATGTTCTCTATCATGATTTTTTTGACCTCATGATAATAAATTAAAAGGCACATTAGCCCATCCATCTTCTTCAAGAAGAGGACTGGATCACCCCACGGTGAAGTACTCATGTGTATAAATCCCTTTTCTAGAATCTCTAGTAATTTCTTATTCAGTTATTCCATGTAACATCCCAGGTAAATAAAGAACAAATAATTTTCATATTTTTTAATATTTACGAATTAAATATTAATTTTATTTTAAAGGGGTTGGTATGTTCGATAGCGTACCTGATACGCAACGATGAGTTTCTTTGAAACTTACGTAGCACACTAGTAATAAAATAATATTATTTTAAATGTTAGTTAACAAGAAGCCATTGTACTGGCGGGAATGGATAGAAATAACTAAAATATGATTAGATATGTTTTTAAATGTTTATACATTTACCCAATAAAAGATAAAGGCTTAAAATACGGAAAGAGTTCAATTTTAGGGCATATATACTCTAATTTTCACTAAAGGTTCACTTATCACCTTTTAATGGTGAACCGTCTTTAAATATAGTTTTTACCACTCTTATACTTTATTTTGGACCAAATATAACTCTTCTTTAGAATCGGGACATCAAAATTTACTTTGTGTAAATTTTTGGTACCTTTCTGATAAAGTTCATTTTTTTATGAATAGTGTAAAATGTTGTATTTTCATTCAAAACCTCTTTTTAATCTAAATTATTTATATGATTAGATTATTATTTTAATTGGTTTTAAAGTGAAATTAGAAAATATTTTTACCAGTTAATCCAATGGTGGTCATTGGAATCAATTTCACTTTGAAATTGGACTTAAACTGGTGTCAATCTTTTGATACTTATTGTTTCACAAAAACACACTATTTGTCATGACAACGGGAATTAATTATTAAATTAATTAATTTGACTTATATGTTTTGAATTTTGTAAAATGGACTTCATTTTTGAATTCGGAATATCAAATATAGCTTAGGGTGAATTTTTGGTAATTTTCTGAAAAACTTCAATTTTTGATGAATAGTGAAACCACTAAGTGGTAATCAAGCAAACTGATTTTTCAGTTAAATGAAATTTTACCACTAATGTGTATTGAATTTTGAAAATCCGACATACATGGTTGTCAATAAGAAGTAAAATGTGGTTCAATGAGATTAAAATAATTTTTTTGGTGAATAGTAACTTTTTTTCATTAATCGCGATTAGAGGTAATTAGTGTAGTTTAAGGTAAAAATGGTATTATAAGAATGTGAAAACACCATGACACTTGTTCTAAACCTATTGGGTGAGTCATGGACGACCAAGAAAAGCCATGGGCCAACTTGGGGACCCCATGGAGCCACATTAGTTGGAAAATGACATTAATATATTTTTATTTAATGTTAAAGTGAAAATGACACTAACATAAATTGTTTAATTAAAATAATTTTTGAGTGGGGATATACAAGTACAAATTTTGATTATAAATAGTCATTGGAAATATAAAAAGATTTCCTACATCATAGTATTTTCTTTATAATTTTTAGACATTAAATAAATTAAATTATTTATGACATAATAATGATGCAGCGATGACATCATTATTTGACTATTTAAATAAAATGGAAAGATAATGAAAAATCTAAACCCTACACATGTCCAAAACCAATTGGATGAGTGTATTTAGATCCCTTATCACCTTATACACGAATTATATCAATGTGGGACCTTTTAAAACTGAAACACATTTTCAAATAAAGTAATATTTCTTTACTTTCCAAAAGTGCCCCTCCTCTCCTCTTATAAAAGGCCCCCACCTCTACCTCATTTCACACACTTCTCAAGCCTTTGGATCGGCCAACCCCTGACCAATTACTCTCTCCACATCCCTATCCTAATCCTAGAGGATTCCCTTTGGGAAGAATCCTTTAAAAGGAAGCCTTTAGGCTCAAATCAAAAGGGAGTTACACTTTTAAAGGTAATTCATTCTCTCTTGTTCATTTGTTTTATTTTGCTTCTCCACCCTCTAATCTCTTTTTATTTACTTCTTTTGTAACAACACCAGTATCTTCAATATACTAGAATGTTGTTATAATATTTATTTGAGTTACACTCTCACACAACTACATCAAATGGTTAATGAACATACAGTTTCCGTGGATGGTGAAATTCTTCCTCCCGAAACGATGATTGTTCAATACTCATTTAACACCTTCAAGGGTGGCCATTATGATGTCACTATTTTTATATATTATATATGATATATTTATGTTTTCTTTAAGCTTCTTTATTTTTCATTTTTGGCATACCTTTATGGTTTCCATTATGGGTAAACACGATATCTTCATTTAAGGAAGTGCGGACTACCACCCCCTAAAAGTGATGTGATTCGTTAATGCCATATGTGGGACGTGTAAAGGATGGATTTAAAGTTATTATATATGATGATATACTGGAATTATAATATACCTCTATATCATTATTATTTCTTTCGATTAAAGTATGATATAGAAATGAAAGTAGCGTTCATGCGTACGTACGTCTTACCGTCTCCATGAACGGTGAATTTCATTTCTTATCCCCAAATGTAATGCACTATTAAAATTACATGTATATAATGTATATATATAATTAATGATATATCTAAATGATGAATATAATTCTGGAATTAAAATATACATACCTCTCATTTAGTTTTAATTCCACTAATATGACAAAGAAATGAAAGTAGCGTTCATGCGTACGTACGGCTTACCGTCTCCATGAACAGTGCATTTCATTTCTTACCTCTAAATGATTATGTAATATTATAAATACATGTATATGCTGGATATATATGATACATATTATATCCAAATCAGGAATTTCATTCTGGATATAAAGAACTTTTGACCACATGAACAACATGTAATTGTAAGAAGTCAACTTTCGACTTAAGAACCAAATATTGACAAAACAAACATTATTAACTTAAATGGTTACATAATGTTTATAACATGGAAATAAGTGATATAAAAATAATAATGAACTTTAAAAAGGTTCTTAATCAAGTATAAATTAACTCAAGTTTATTATTCAGGACGTTAATGAACGATCGAGTCAAGTCGGACCCAAGGTAAGGGACGTCGTCTCAATCTCCTTTCATTGAGGCATATTTCGTTTTATACACAACTTTCTTTTATACGGTGTATAAAACCTTTGACTTTTACTTTTATACAAAAGGAATATTTTTCTACGAAGCGTTTTACTAAACGACAAAAAAGAATGTTTTTTAACGTATGCGGTGATAATGACTTTTTCCGCCGCCGCGAGTATTATTTGGTCTTTGGCTTCCTCAACAAGTTGTATTGTTTTTAGAATAAAATAAATACCATATACTCTTTTATGTATTTTGGTATTGAAAATGGTTTTGATAAAGGATTCTATTATGTCAATATATTTATGTTATATCATGATTGAAATGTGGAAATGCTATCATTCCTTTATATTGGTTTTATGTTTTATGATTTTATACTGGTACTTGGACATTTTAACGGGTGGTTACGTTATAAACCATATGACGGGTGGTGCCGTGAATACCAGGACGGGTGGTTACGTTATAACCTCCAATGCATTGGGTATGGAAGTCGGCCGTATGGCTATTCCATCATGTATGTATAGAAATTGGCCGTATGGCTATTCCATTAAGTGATATGTGTGGAAGTCGACCGTATGGTTATTCCACTTAAGTAAGTTTATGTCCCACGTTACCTTTATATATGTTATGTGTTCTTTATATGGGTTTTATGGTAATCCTTTGGTTACGAAAGGGTAAGTAATGATACTTTATTCAGTGAAGAGTTTTTATTACTTCATAAAGGTTAAAAGTATTACATTGATAAAGTATACATGGTTTACTTGATGTTTGAAAAACTAAAAGTTTTCATTCTTTTTGTATCCCTTACTGAGCTTTTTATGCTCACCCCAAGTTTTTCGAAATGTTTTTCACAGGACTTAAAGTGGAATAAGGTCAAGGATGGGATTAAGGGAATTTCATGCTATCTAAAACATGGAATCTAGACATCATTCTTTTTAAGAGTTTTTATTTTTATGGAGACTTAGTAGAAGTGTCTACTTTGTAATCTTTTAAGATGTAATAGTTATGTTCTAATTCTCTAAAACTCTAAACCTGAAAATATCCTCAATGTGAATTATTCGTTTAATTCAATATTAAGTAAGGTTTAAGGTCGAGGCCTTATAGTTGGTATCAGAGGTCAGTTTAGACAACTTTAGGAGTTAGAAAAGTGTTAAATTATAATATGATTGAAATGATATAGCATTTACGGATTACCATGTTTCTTCGCCTAAGATATTTCTGTGTTCAGAATGGTTTTCCGCAGAGGAAACATCGCAACTATGTTGGGACGACATCAGGAGGAAGATAACCTTCCAAATCAACAACCTGAGATGGTCGAAATCGGAACTGAACAGTTTGTTACAGTAATGGCGCAGTTGACTCAAGCGATAAATGGTGGTGGTGTCCACGCACGAGATCAGCCAGATCAACCGTAGAGGAACATGTCAGTGGTGGAACATTTCATGAGGCAACATCCCCCATCATTCAGAGGATCATCTGACCCTATGCAAGCTGAGGGTGGATTAAAGCACTGGAGAAGATTTTTGATGTCATGGGGTGTTCAGAACATCAAAAGGTTAGTCTTGTTGTTTACCGTTTTGAAGGTGAAGCTGATCAGTGGTGGTCGATGGTGAAAAATATAAGGGATAGTGATGAGATTGAGGATCTTCACTGGGAAAAATTCAAAGGTATGTTTCTTGAGAAATATTTCCCTAAGGTGGTTCGTCTTAGGATGGAAAAGCAGTTCCTAGAATTGAGGCAGGAGGATGATTCAGTGGCTGCTTATGAAGAAGAGTTCACTCGATTGGCAAGGTATGCTCCAAACTTCATACGAGATCTTGATAGTAAAATAAACCGTATTTACTCAGGGTTAAATCCAATGTATCGAAGGTCTTTAGCTTCTCGTGAGTTCAAAAGATATGATAAACTTGTTCGATGTGCGGAGAAGGTGGAAATGGAGTTTGCCGATGATCAGGTGTTCTATGATAAACAACAGAATAAGAGGTCTAGTTGGCAGGAAAAGGGGAAGAATTCATCAAAGAAGCAAGGAGGTAAGAAAACCAAATATCCATCCTGTGAGAAGTGTGGTAAAATGCATCCTGGAGAATTTTTATCCGAGCCTGGTAGGTGCTTTCGGTGTGGTAAGTCTGGTCATATTGCTCGTAACTGTAAGGAAGATGATCAAGAAAGAAATGAAAATCAAGTGGTAAGATGTTTTAAGTGTAATGAAATGGGTCATTATGCAAACAAGTGTCCAACGAAGAACTCAACTGGGGGAATGCAGCTAGACTATAAGAATAAAGGGGTGGTAAAATCATTTGCAACAACTTCCGAAGATGTTGGGCCATCGAATGAAGTGGTATCAGCTCCAGGGAGCTCAGTATTTTTCGAAGATTGACATGAGGTCGGGGTACCATCAGTTGAAAGTAAAAGAAGCAGACGTTCCGAAGACTGTGTTCCGTACTAGATATGGCCATTATGAATTTGTAGTTATGCCTTTTGGGTTAACCAATGAAACTGCTGTATTCATGGACCTTATGAATAAAATTTTCCATGAGTTCTTGGGTAAGTTTGTGTTTGTGTTTTGTGATCTGGGAAGAGATTGTGTGTGCCTTGTGATTCACAGTTGAAGAGAGAGTTGTTATGTGAAGCTCATAGTTCTCCATTTTCAGTTCATCCGGGC
This sequence comes from Viscum album, assembly GCA_963277665.1. Classification (NCBI taxonomy): domain Eukaryota; kingdom Viridiplantae; phylum Streptophyta; class Magnoliopsida; order Santalales; family Viscaceae; genus Viscum; species Viscum album. Next base: position 261,625,451 of record OY728120.1, read on the forward strand.
AGTACTAAAATGTATAGAGATCTGCGGGAGTATTACTGGTCGGATGGAATGAAAAGAGACATTGAAGATTTTACTATGAAGTGTTTGACATGTCAACAGGTTAAAGCAGAGCAGCAGTTACCGAAAGGGATGCTTCAGCCTTTACTAGTGCCAGAGTGGAAATGGGAAAACATATCCATGGACTTTGTTGTGGGATTACCGAGGACATCTCGAGGTAATAATGCAATCTGGGTTATTGTTGATCGCTTGACCAAATCTTCTCATTTCCTTTCTATACGAGATAGTTTATCTCTAGATCAACTTTCCCGTTTTATCTTAAAGAGATAGTCAGGTTACATGGAGTTCCTCTCTCCATGGTATCGGATCGTGATCCCAGGTTTACTTCTAACTTTTGGAAAGGCCTTTAGAAGTAGTTGGGTACTGAATTAAATTTTAGTACAGCTTTTCATCCTCAATCAGATGGGAAGTCAGAGCGAACAATTAAGACCTTGGAGGACATGCTATGAGCTTGTTCGATGGATTATCAGGGAAGTAGGGACCAACATCTTTCTTTGGTTGAGTTTTCTTATAATAACAGTTTTCATTCCAGTATACAGATGGCACTATTTGAGGCATTATATGGGAAGCGGTGTCGAACTCCAGCATTTTGGAATGAAGTGGGTGAAAGGAAGATGATGGGACCAGAATTGGTAGAAGAGATGGCAGAAAAAGTTCAGTTGATTCAGAAAACACATGAGAACAGCTCATAGCAGGCAGAAGAGTTATGCGGATAACCGGAGGAAGGATCTATCTTTTGAGGTAGGTGATCATGCTTTTCTCATCGTTTCTCCTTGGAAAAGTGTGATGAGATTTGGTAAGAAAGTAAAGTTGAGTCCATGGTTGGTTGGACCATACGAAATTCTGGAAAGAGTTGGATCAGTTGCATACCGGGTGGCTTTACCTCTGAGTTTATCTCAGGTACACAATGTTTTTCACGTTTCGATGTTGAGAAAGTATATGCCAGATCCATCTCATGTTTTGAGCCCAGAGGCAGTTCAGCTGGAAGAGAACCTATCTTATGAGGAACAACCGGTCCAGATTCTTGACCACAGGGAGCAAGTGTTACAGAATAAGGTGATTCATCAGGTAATGGTTTTGTGGAAAACCATGTGATTGAAGAGGCAACGTGGGAATCTGAAAATGCTATGAGGGATAAATACCCCCACTTATTTTGATAAATGAATAACATTGCGAGGACGCAATTCCCAAAAGGGGGGAAGGATGTAACATCCCAGGTAAATAAAGAATAAAGAATTTTCATATTTATTAATATTTACGAATTAAATATTAATTTTATTTTAAAGGGGTTGCTATGTTCGATAGCGTACCCGATACGCAACGATGAGTTTCTTTGAAACTTACGTAGCACACTAGTAATAAAATAATATTATTTTAAATGTTAGTTAACAAGTAGCCGTTGTACAGGCGGGAATGGATATAAATAACTAAAATATGATTAGATAAGTTTTTAAATGTTTATACATTTACCCAATAAAAGATAAAGGCTTAAAATACGGAAAGAGTTCAATTTTAGGGCATATATACTCTAATTTTCACTAAAGGTTCACTTATCAACTTTTAATGGTGAACTGTCATTAAATATAGTTTTGATCACTCTTATACTTTATTTTGGACCAAATATAAGTCTTCTTTAGAATCGGGACATCAAAATTTACTTTATGTAAATTTTTGGTACCTTTCTGATAAAGTTCATTTTTTATGAATAGTGTAAAATGTTGTATTTTAATTCAAAACCTCTTTTTAATCTAAATTATTTATATTATTAGATTATTATTTTAATTGGTTTTAAAGTGAAATTAGAAAATATTTTTACCAGTTAATCCAATGGTGGTCATTGGAATCAATTTCACTTTGAAATTGGACTTAAACTGGTGTCAATCTTTTGATACTTATTGTTTCAGAAAAACACGCTATTTGTCATGATAGCGGGAATTAATTATTAAATTAATTAATTTTACTTATATGTTTTGAATTTTGTAAAATGGACTTCATTTTTGAATTCGGAATATCAAATATATCTTAGGGTGAATTTTTGGTAATTTTCTGAAAAACTTCAATTTTTGATGAATAGTGAAACCACTAAGTGGTAATCAAGCAAACTGATTTTTTAGTTAAATGAAAGTTTACCACTAATGTGTATTGAATTTTTAAAATCCGGCATACATGGTTGTCATTAAGAAGTAAAATGTGGTTCAATGAGATTAAAATAATTTTTTTGGTGAATAGTAACTTTTTTTCATTAATCGCGATTAGAGGTAATTAGTGTAGTTTAAGGTAAAAATGGTATTATAAGAATGTGAAAACACCATGAAACTTGTCCTACACCTATTGGGTGAGTCATGGCCTACCAAGACAAGCCATGGGCCAACTTGGGGACCCCATGGAGCCACTTTAGTTGGAAGATGACATTAATATAGTTTTATTTAATGTTAAAGTGAAAATGACACTAACATAAATTGTTTTACTAAAATAATTGTTGAGTGGGGTTATACAAGTCCAAATTTTTATTATAAATAGTCATTGGAATGCTAAAAAGATTTCCTACATCATAGTATTTTTTTTATAATTTTTAGACATTAAATAAATTAAATTATTTATGACATAATAATGATGCAGCGATGACATCATTATTTGACGATTTAAATAAAATAGAAAGATAATGAAAAATCTAAAACCTAAACATGTCAAAAACCAATTGGATGAGTGGATTTCGAACCCTTATCACCTTATCCACGAATTATATCAATGTGGGACCTTTTAAAACCGAAACACATTTTCAAATAAAGTAATATTTCGTTACTTTCCAAAAGTGCCCCTCCTCTCCTCTTATAAAAGGCCCCCACCTCTACCTCATTTCACACACTTATCAAGCCTTTGGCTTGGCCAAACCCTGCCCAAATACTCTCTCCACATCCCTCTCCTCATCCTAGAGGATTAAATTTGGGCATAATCCTTTAAAAGGAAGCCTTTAGGCTCAAATCAAAAGGGAGTTACACTTTTAAAGGTAATTCATTCTCTCTTGTTCATTTGTTTTATTTTGCTTCTCCAACCCTCTAAACTCTTTTTATTTACTTCTTTTGTAACAAAACCAGTATCTTAAATATACTAGGAAGTTGTTATAATATTTATTTGAGCTACACTCTCACACAACTACATCAAATGGTTAAAGAACATACAGTTTCCGTGGATGTCGAAATTCTGCCTCCCGAAACAATGATTGTTCAATACTCATTTAACACCTTCAAGGGTGCCCATTATGATGTCACTATTTTTATATATGATATATAATATGTTTATGTTTTCTATTATCTTCTGTATTTTTCATTTTTGGCATACCTTTATGGTTTCCATTATGGGTAAACACGATATCTTCATTTAAGGAAGTGCGGACTACCGCCCCCTAAAAGTGATGTGATTCGTTAATGCCATATGTGGGACGTGTAAAGGATGGATTTAAATTTATTATATATGATGTTATACTGGAATTATAATATACATCTATATCATTATTATTTCTTTCCACTAAAGTATGAGATAGAAATGAAAGTAGCGTTCATGCGTACGTACGGCTTACCGTCTCCATGAACGGTGCATTTCATTTCTTATCCCCAAATGTAATGAACTATTAAAATTACATGTATATAATGTATATATATAATTAATGATATATCTAAATGATTAATATAATTCTGGAATTAAAATATACATACCTCTCATTTAGTTTTAATTCCACTAATATGACAAAGAAAGGAAAGTAGCGTTCATTTGTACGTACGGCTTACCGTCTCCATGAACGGTGCATTTCATTTCTTACCTCTAAATGATTATGTAATATTATAAATACATGTATATGCTGGATATATATGATACATATTATATCTGAATCAGGAATTTCATTCTGGATATAAAGAACTTTTGACCACATGAACAACATGTAATTGTAAGAAGTCAACTTTCGACTTAAGAACCAAATATTGACAAAACAAACATTATTAACTTAAATGATTACATAATGTTTATAACATTGAAATAAGTGATATAAAAAGAATAACGAACTTTAAAAAGGTTCTTAATCAAGTATAAATTAACTCAAGTTTATTATTCAGGACGTTAAAGAGCAATCGAGTCAAGTCGGACCCAAGGTAAGGGACTTCGTCTCAATCTCCTTTCATTGAGGCATATTTCGTTTTATACACAACATTCTTTTATACGGTGTATAAACCCTTTGACTTTTACTTTTATACAAAAGGAATATTTTTCTACGAAGCGTTTTACTAAACGACAAAAAGGAATGTTTTTTAACGTACGCGGTGACAACGACTTTTTCCACCGCCGCGAGTATTATTTGGTCTTTGGCTTCCTCAACAAGCCGTATTGTTTTTAGAATAAAATAAATACCATATTCTCTTTTATGTATTTTGGTATTGAAAATGGTTTTGATAATGGATTCTATTATGTCAATATATTTATGTTATATAATGATTGAAATGTGGAAATGTTATCATTCCTTTATATTGGTTTTATGTTTTATGATTTTATACTGGTACTTGGACATTTTAACAGGTGGTTACATTATAAACCATATGACGGGTGGTTCCGTGAATACCTGGACGGGTGGTTACGTTATAACCTCCAATGCATTGGGTATGGAAGTCGGCTGTATGGCTATTCCATTAAGTATGTATGGAAATTGGCCGTATGGCTATTCCATTAAGTGATATGTGTGGAAGTCGACCGTATGGTTATTCCACTTAAGTAAGTTTATGTCCCAAGTTACCTTTATATATGTTATGTGTTCTTTATATGGGTTTTATGGTAATACTTTGGTTACAAAAGGGTATTTAATGATACTTTATTCAGTGAAGAGTTTTTATTACTTCATTAAGGTGAAAAGTATTACTTTGATAAAGTATACATGGTTTACTTGATGTTTGAAAAACTAACAGTTTTCATTCTTTTTGTATCCCTTACTGAGCTTTTTATGCTCACCCCAAGTTTTTCGAAATGTTTTTCACAGGACTTAAAGTGGAATAAGGTCAAGGATGGGATCAAGGGAATTTCATGCTATCTAAAACATGGAATCTAGACATCTTTCTTTTTAAGAGTTTTTATTTTTATGGAGCCCTAGTAGAAGTGTATACTTTGTAATCTTTTAAGATGTAATAGTTATGTTCTAATTCTCTAAAACTCTAAACCTGAAAATATCCTCAATGTGAATTATTCGTTTAATTCAATATTAAGTAAGGTTTAAGGCCGATGCCTTATATTCCAAATATATGGTATTTATTCTATAATATTTCTTCAATATAGGAAATGATCCATGTATAAAATTTATTGATAAATCATCCTCTCATATAGTTGTATGTTTTGGAAACACTTTAGGGAATACATCAGTTTAATACCCAATAATGGGAATGTGTTCGAAAATGATTCTATCTTTTATCTCATAAATTGAGAAACATATTATTTAATAAAAGTAAATAATATCCACACTTGAGATGAATATTCCAATGTATTTTCATCCCCCTCATTACACTTGTTCAAAATTAGAGGATGGTGTATGATATAAATAGTTATCTCCCTCTCCTATTATTTCATGTTGGATTTGTTTAATGATGAAAAATTCATGATTAATATAACATTAATCACCATGAGAATAAGTAATACATTATTTCATGATAGGTTCAATCCCCAAACATTGAATGGGGATGATTCATTTATATGAAACATAAAAATGGATCAGTTTTCAATTCTTACAGATTGGTTAACCCCTATGTTTTTGGTTGGCATTTGAATAGTTTAAATGGACGTTCAATATTTGAAATAATTCATAGAACCATAATACATTTTAATTTTTAATATCCTCAAGAGATAATGAGTTCACCTTTCACTATTTGATTATTTATATAATTATTTATGTTATCCTAAATGAACATAGGGATGGGAATATAGAAACATGTTACCTTACAAGAGGGAAAATATAAAATTAGAACAAATAAATTATAAAAGATACATAAATCATAACATATGAGTCTATTTGATTCAATATATATTGTCCAAGGTAATTTCCCTATTATGTTTGTGACCTAAAATTATTTTCCATTCCTTTAAATGTTTAATAACGATTTCCTAAAAATTCCATTGCATTTCCCCTAAGACTATGAAACCAGGTGTGTGAAGAGGCCTCATTGTCATATACCAGTTGATGATAAAGTTAATTCCCAGTGAACCATTTTAATATTATTACTCCAAGGTAAAACTGTTCTAAAGCTATATACACTTATAATATCTATACAAGGAATTAATTTAATGGAATCCACTCACTATATACCTCCCAAAACATATATAATGTTCTCCTATACTTAAATTTATCACTAGGGTTCTCAATAAATTATTATCTTCATAATCCACCCAAATAACTATACCATCCTATGATATGAACTATAGTTACCTAAGACCTTAACTGATTTTATTACGATATTTTTTTAACATAATTACAATTAAATAAATCCAAAGTATCAAGTTCCTAGTATCATTTTATGACTATATACATAAAAATATCTAATTTAAAAATTCATCTTTTTTTAATCACTATGATGTTATAATAAATCCATTTAGCTCCTTAAAAAATATAAGATAAACTTTATAATGCATAAACTAAAAGGGGTGATCTATAAAGACCAGTATAGTAATAAGAATAATAAAAAAATATTTCACATGTGTGAGAAGAAATTATATCCTATAATAAGAGATAAGGATCTTAAATAACAATATTGGAGTATAATATAATGAGAATAGAAACATAATATCATTGAAACATAATAATGTGTCATCAACATATAACATGACATAGAAATAAGAAAAGGATCACCTCTAACACAACATCACATGGTGTATAAAGTCCCTTGATGAAATAATTTTACTCCCTAATCTCATTCATAACATATCATGAGGAAAAACATTACCCAATTCCTTAGAATCCAAATTGGGTTCACCCATCATAACATGTACAGTTTTTTGTGTTCAAAAAAATGAAAACAATTATTACCCATGATAAAACCACCATGAGATTTTCAAAAAAGTAATAGGGGGTTAATTAGAGTTAGGAACTATTTAACATTTTGTAAATTTTTATCTCATTAACTATTTGACTTGTTAGGATATTTCTTCCCATATTCTCTTTTTTCAATTATCGTATATAGGTATATGAATGTAAGTAAATATTGAAAAAATATGCTTTTAAAGATCATTATTTAATAAAAGTAGCTAGTTCTTATTTTATTTATCATCAAATATTATACAGATTATTTAGTATAATTATTTTCTATGCACATTATTTTTTTCTCGAAAACTATCCATAACCAAGTGTGAGTCCCTACACTTCATAGGGGAAAAATAAATATTCTTCCCAATACTGGAGAAATCTTTGTCCATCTTTATATATCATGTCATGGTGTTACTTTTAACATCCTTCACTCTTCCTATTTTTTCAAGAAATTCTTTTTATATTTCTTATCTAGTAGGAGATAAGAGTTTTTATCTTCATTTATCTTCTTATGTTGTCTAGAAATTTTCGATCAATATTATCCATCCATTATTGATTGTACAATGGATTTACCTTGGGAGGTTTGGCGGAAAATTATTCTTATACTCTATGGAAAGATCAAATTTTCACATTATTCGTATTTCTTCATAAAAAAAATTATCATTATGATTATTTTATATGATCCTACCCCAGTGAAGTGTTTTTCTAGAATGTTTGAATGATGTATACTAATAATCATCACATAATTATTACTCTTCTCTAATATGATTTAATGTGTTATAAATGATTATTATGTGAGGATTTGTTCATCTATTTCCTCCCATCAAAACTATTCTGATCACTCTAATATTTTATTTCTTCTTCATCATCAACCAATAGATTCTGTGGTTGGAAATATCCTTATTCATGCTATAGATTTAAAAAGTATATATAATAATAAATTTTCTTATTTAAATTATTTAGCATCACCTAGTGATTTATATTTTTATGTTACCTCTTACTCTATATGTTTTTTCCTTTTACTAATCTTAAAACATAATGAGAATAGCACTCAATACTCATGGTCATATTTTCCTTACAACATAAATTAAAATTCACTTTAGTTCCTTCTCACATGACCAATGTTCCATACAAACACAATCTCCATTATATTTCAACCATTTTTATAGGTTTACATTCATAGTATCAAAAATATATTTTCCATCCAAAATCAGTCTGGAATTTCAAACATCTATATAATTTTTATTTCACTAGAACTCATCCTAAACATATTAGAACATTCTAGAGTTTAAAAATCCTCTTCTAAATTCCATAAATATTTATTAGAGGAACATTTATAAACACACATAACTCTTATAGAATAAAAAAATCCATCATGATTATTGGAATATTGAATGATAAACTCACCATCACCATAACTTATAACGTTATGAAAACTTCAAAAATAATATTGAACCCTACAATTTTCAAAAAACATCATCCCATAAACTGATTATCACAAATTTTGTTCAGAATTGTTCTTTTAAAAGTTTCACTTAGTTTTTCATAAATTGTATTTCAGAAATTTTCATCACAAAAAATTATTTTTCTTGTTTGAAAATGGTTTTCAAAATGTTCTTCCAAAATTTACTTTTTATTTTTTACTTTGTTCATCCAAAAATCACTATCTGATATTTTCATCTAATTTTAACATTATTCATCCTAAATGTGTCATCCAAAATATTCATCTTATATTAACTTTGATCATCCAGAAATGTAATTCTAATCTTTATTGTTTAGAAACATACCAAATCTACTAAACTTCCCAAATATCCATCATAAACATTGTACTAAAAGACATCCAAAAAAGATAACCTTTATAAAGATTGTATAATTTAATAATATTCATAATCATTAAAAACTTTTTAAAATTCATAAAATTCATAAAAACTTTTCCACATCCATAACTCTACTCATTATTCTCTATCTAATGAACTCTAAAGAACACCATAAGATGGAACATTATACACCTAAACAAATTTCTCTGGCTTTCATCTGAATGCATGGATCATTATATTCTAAATATAATGATTTTGGAATAATCAAAAATATAAATGCATCTTTGGATTATACATTTAACAACTTTTACACTAGGTAACTTTCTATTCATAATCTTCCTAAATAATTTTCATCTAATCGGCCCTCCCAAACTTCTTAGGGGAAACTTATTATTTAATTTTTATCTGATATTATTCAATTTCATATGGGATGTTGGACCAATATTTTTTTACATTCTTAAAAAGTGTTTATTTGATATTTTTCACTTTCATATGAAAATATCATCCAATATTTTTCAATTTCATTTTAAAATGTTCATTTAATCCTTTTAAAATATTTAATAAAAGTTCATCTGATATTTTTCAAATTATTATGAAAAAATATTCCTATAATTTTAAATTCTATAATAAATGTTCATCAAGTATTTTTCACTTTATTAATATAATTTCATAAAATATTTTAAATTAATTAATAAATTTTCATCTGATATTATTTTCTATCATACTTTTAACCTTCTAACATTCGTAATAAAAAAACATAAGTAAACATCACAAGCTATTTAATATTGATAACATACATGAGTCTACAGAATATGTTTAAATATTTTAGACATCAAAAATAACTCACCAATAATCATAAGTAAATATTAAAAGCCCTAAAAAGAACTTATTTATGATAATATAACATCAGTAACATCATTACATAAACAACCATGATATATCACTTTTTTATCAACAATGGGAAATTTAGATGAATATATAATAGCTTTTTCTTTCTATATTCTTAATCATATGATATCAGTGAGAAATTTTTATTTCATTGACAATCATAAACTACTGACATACACTAACAACAAATAAAAATCATAAATATAGTTCTCTCAACAGTATTACCCTTTGTATTTATTATATATACCTTCAATGTTATTTATTAATGAATATGTAAAAATATAGAACATTATCCCCACATTACATTTAAAAACAATCATTTCACTTTTTATTCCCATTATTAATAAGAAATAAAAATTTCATAAGAAAATTGTATACAATCATTCTTAATAATTTTTTCACCCTTATTTTTATTCTTAGTCTATGTGGTCCTTGCTCATTTTAGAAAAAAAAAGAGGATTTGATTTGGGAAACAAGGTTTTCTATTATCAACTAGTCTTGATACCTCATTGAATGAGTACTCTAAACATTTTCTTCATGTAATTTACACTTTTAAAATAGGACAATGGAAGGATATTTGAAATGAATTATTTGTATGAATTTTCAACATAAAATCATGTACTCACTTCGATAAATAGATCGAAAACATTCAGGTTAAACTAGAAGGAACAGTTTCCCTGGGGATATTTTCATACTTTACCATTTATTATATCATTTAATATTTTAAATTATTCCCGTTTGGGTAGTATTTCTTATTATAGTGTCCAGTGTCAATAGAGTATGTAAATTAAATATTTTAAATGACCTGATCTAGGCGTAATTTCTGAAATATTCAAAAACCTTTAACATAAAAATTATGGTATCTTATTCAACATTCTTAAAATTTCTCCCCCTAAAGGATACTTTTTATTAAATCTATTTAATAAGGAATATTAAGAGGATATATTATTTCAAAACTTATTTTTGAAAAGTAATCAATATTGATCTTTTCTTATATTCATTTACAATATTGTAAATATCCAAATATTCATCTAGGATGATCCTTTTATATGAATTTTCAACGAACACATATAAAATATTATAGTATGGAAAATTTATAAAAAATATATCCTGAGGTTGAAAACCATTTTTCTTATCTCAAGTTATCCACCTGAGATTATATATCACCTTTAATTCTATGTTAACATATTTAATGTTTTAAAAAATGTTTATATATTAAGGTAGATCATTATTTTTTTCTCCAATGTGAAAATAATGTTTAAGGTTATTTTCAAACCAAGTTACCACATTTCCTACATTATTTATGCTCACATATATGAGCTACAACTTGTATTGAGGATATGTGTATCTTAAATCTTATTTAATTTGTTTGTGTGTGATTTTTTCGTCTCAAGAGCTTTTAAAGTGTTTGAATAACCTAGAGAGAAATTTACTTTCTATAAAAATATATCTTATGATGGGGTTATTGTATAATGAAATTTATTATTGTGACTTTATTTATTTTACATCACACAAAGAACTTATTTATCTTCATGTGAAATTTTGGCCTTTATTTTTTTGTAGCCTCACCTTGTGCATTATCCTTTTTATTTAGTCATTATTAAAGAAAATTCCAAAGAAATAACATATCATATGGAACATTGACAGTATGTTTTTGAGTTTCTACATGAATTCTTCCAACTAACATCTATACTATTTTAAATTTTACATGAATCAACTTTCATCAACATATTTTATTTGAAATTGAAGGTCCTCTCACTTTTATTTCGGGAAAACATATGGGTTGAATTATTTTATATCAAAATTATACATAAATCTAATGGTTACCTATTATTCCATCACCAACATTAATGTACTCATTTTTTCATATTTTGATAAATTTTGAGGTTATAATGTCCTTTCTTTCTAACAACTTCATTCTCTAACATTAGATTTATATCAAAACCTTCTTAAATAATTGGATGTTTTCATATTTTTTTAATATATGAATATTTCTTATTCAACTATATAATAATCTACATTGAGATGATATTCAATTATTATTTTTCATTTTAATGATTATACTAATAATATATTGCCAGATGCTCAAAAATATTTCAGCCCTAATGTTTTTCCACAAACCCTAACATTATTATATTTTCTATATTGAGTTTTTGGTACTTTATCACATATTATTGAACTCTTTTCATGGAAAAATCATCCAAAAAATTTTCAAATTCATCCAATTCATGGTTATAGGAATATAGTCAATTTTCTTCATCAATACTAACACATTTTTTTTCTAAACATTCACTTTTTATAACAATAGATTTCAAAAAATTATTACATGAATATATGGATGGTACCTCTTTCATCAAAACTATATTAGATAGATCATAAAAATATTTCCTGTTCTCCTTTTATAATTTGGATTTTGTTTGACTCTAAAATCCCCCTATGAACATTTATTTTCAGCATCATGTTTTTTTCTTTGGGAAGCCTCAATATGTCTCCTTTCAATACTGGCCAAAATCACTTCCAATTATAAAAATTTAATATTGCGGTTGTTTTTTATATTCAACAATAATCACTTTCTCTTCATAAGAATTATTTAATTTTTAATTTCCTACATCATGTATCTTAACATTTTTTGAACACCAATAAACTTCGTTAATTTATAAAATTTTACTTCTTGTTTAAAATTCTTGATATAAGTTATATTTTAAATATTTTAAACAAGGGTATATATACTATATTTTTTAATAATTTTTAATTTATCTTTCTATTAAATTATATTATCCAATAATATCCGAATATTGAATAAAAAATTTCATCATCCATCTTTCTTACCTAAAATACTCAAACATCCATAGATTGGATTATACAATCTATAAAACATCCATTTAAATCATTATCCATTTAATAGACTTCATCATATAGCTGGGTGATAACTTCTTACACACAATGAAAAACTCAATAAATGGGGGACAATATTAATTTGGGAACTCCATGTGGAATATCACTTAATTTGTTATGTAATAAATGTGTGCGTGTTATAGATTGGTCATCATCACCACTTATTCTAGTATTTAACTATCGAGGATAATCTTTTAAAGAATTTTTACATACCTCATGACCGCATAATAATAATGATTCAAATAAGATAAAAAATTTATCCTTCCACTAAGGGGTAACTTGAGTCAAATATTATTCTAAATCTATGACTGATTTATATTCATTTTTGGAAAGGCATATTGAAATTGATACATAATCATTTTTAGATAAGTGTGATAACTTCCTCTTCTTTATTTTCTCCTTATTCATCGTGTTCATCTTAATCAAGGTAGAAATAGAATTATTATCAAAGATAACTAAATCTTCAAAAATAATCATATCATTATAAACATTGCAGAAAATAAAATTTTCAAATGGGAGTTGTTATACTGTAAAGAACCTAGTATAAGATAACCTCTCTTCAAAATTAATTTATAAGACCAATTGGAGATATAAATAACACTCGGATGGTTTCTGCATCATTTTTATTAAATTTTTATCCTTTAATAACCTCTAATATCATTATCAATTTTAACATGTTATGATTTTTATTCTCATATTATATTTTTTATTTTAGAAATAAGGTATATCAAAAAATGTAAATATAGAACATAATTTTCTATAGGGATCTCTACTGAGTAAAATTTCATAGACCTTATCTTGTAATGTTGCAACCAATACATGGATTCTCTACTATAAAAATATTCCATGTAATAGTGGTTTAGCTAAATAAACAATCCCTAGAAAAATTTTTAGTCCCTCAATCAAGGAGTAGGAATGGAAAAATATTACTCCATTGATTATATAAAACATATTACAAATCTTCAACTCCTGTTGAGTTTTTAACCTAACTATAAATATATTTTCTTACTTATTTGTTATGTTTATAACATTACCGACGTCTTCCACCTATTGATACTTTTGATTAATATAACATTAATACTTTTTATATCCTCTACTCTTGATATTACTGCAACATAATCTTTTTTAAATTCTTATCTAGAATTTGATAATATATTTTCTATTCTTTCCGCTACTTCATTTTTCTCAGAATTTTCCATCGGGTTTCTCCATCCAATAATATCTATCCAATGGGTTTTTCTACATATGTTTGGTTGAAATTTTTTATTTTTATCTATAGAAAATTGAAAGCTACAAATTCTTTATTCTCTATATATCTAATTTTTTTATCCAATAATTTTTTGTAATCTCCTCCTTCAGTTGAGTGCATACTGAAAGATTGGCTAATAAATTTTGATAATTGACATAACTTTATTATTTTTTATTTATCTGATTCCAACTATTATAAATTATTTTATGATAAATATTTTTTCATCTGTTGACATAGGTCACAACACTTAAAATAAATATCAGTATCTTTTTCTTCTTCTTAAACTATGATATTCTTGGGTTGTTAACTTTCCTATTTGAACATTATATTTTGGAATTATTCCTGATATTAAATTTTCTTCTTATGGTTCTTTATTTTCATTTGGTTCTTCAGTGTCATCCATTACCTCCTTCTTTGTTTTTATCTCCTTTTACCAAAGATACACCATGAAGAGAAAATCTATTAAACTTTATAGTCATATATTCCTTATAGTGTAATTAAATAATCACATCATCTTCTTTGGACCTTAATAATGTTTCACTCACACATATTATTCATACTGTTTTACCCCTTTTAACAGGCTAACTCCACAAAAAAGAATATATATATTCCCACCCAGATTAATCATGAATTTATAACATACCAATAATTTTTTATTGATATATTCTAATACAATTTTGAACATTTGAGAGTTTAACAAACTTCTTCAAATTTCCCTAAATCTATTCTTGAGGAACTTCTATAAACATCATTAACACTATTAGGATAAAAAAATACATCATTATTGGATTTTTTAAATGTAATATCAACATCACCACAATTGACATATTTATGAAAACTTCTAAATATATTTAAAGAAAATAATAGCACAAAACTTATCTAGATAAACTGTTTATATGAAATATTCATCTGAAATGTCTTTTCAAAATTTTATTCCATGATGTTCTTGTGAAATTTTCAATTTATATTCTCACTTTTTGACTGAAAAATATTCATCTAATATACTATTTTTTATCAAAAAAATTACATCTAAAATATTCATCTGATTTCAACTTTTTTGTCCAAAAGTTTTTTCTTGACATTTTCATCCCATTTCAACTTTTATTGCCCAAAAATTTTAATGATAATTACATTCTTCAAAAACATTTCTTTGACCTATAAAATTAAAAAATATCCATCACACACTCTATATTACTCCTTCCTCCAATCTGGGAAAACAATTTAAACATGATAAACATCGATAAACATCATAAAATTTATAAACATTGGAAACTTTTAAAGAATTATTGTCTTTATAATCTTCATAAACATTGTAAACAACTATCCTTATACAAAACACTGTCTTATATTTTTATTTGGTGAAATCCATAGGATATTACATGAAGTAAATTTTTATAGCAAAAAAAGTATACACCTTCATCCCAAATACATTCCTCATAAGATTTTGTAACTCAGGATGTTGGATATTATTAGAACCAACGATCATTACTACATTATATTTTCTCTACCTTTTAGGCTCAAAAACCTTTTCTCGAAATATTATTAAAAAAATATTGCATGACCAACATTATCAAACTACCTATGGGAATATTTTTAAGGAATGATTATGAGATCTATTTCAAATTATTAAAGAAATTTCATTTGATCATTTTCACATCCCAAAGTAATGTTCATATTATATTGTATAATTTATTAATAAAATATCATCTATTATTTTTCCATTTCGTATGAGATGTTTTTATTATTTTTTCACTACGTTAGTAAATGATAATTGTATATTTTTCACATTATTTTGATACTCTCATCTGATATAATGTAATTTATGATGAAAATTTAATCTAATATTTTTCACTTTCTTCTATTATAACTTCCAAACTTATTAATGATAAACCTTAATGAAACATCACCAACATTTTAATGCTGATAATAAACATGATTCTACAGTATCATATTACATTTTTAGATACTAAAAATGGATCACTAATCTCCATAATTAAAAATTAAATTAATTCAATAAAACATAATTATGATAATAAGACTTGAGTTAATTATTTGCTTCCATATCCAATCGATATCAAATTTTTTTACAATATTGGGAACTTCAGTTGAACACCCAAAAATTTATTCTTTCTAACTTCATTAACTTATTTACCTCAGTGAAATCTTTCTATTTCAATGAAAATAAATAACTGAAAACATCCATTAAAACCCATATAACTGAATCCATTAATGGTAAAAATAAGGCATAAATATAATAATTTCCCAAGGAAAGAAATGGGTTTTATAATCTTTCCTCATATCACTTAAATTACCCATGAAATGAAATGGGTAACATTTTTGAAATTGAGATGGAGAATATATTACCATATCAATGGACAAGATAATAATCTTGGTAAATATTTCAGAGATATATATAAATAATTTAATATAATTACATAACATAAAATAGACGATGAAACTGAGAAAGTACATAACTGAAATTAAAAGTTTGTTCTGAGATATTCATTACCATAGGTTCTAGATCACACGATGAATTGAAACAATATCTTATATAATCAAATTAGATTCACTAATTACATAATAAGAACCTTTTAAATATATATTGTATTTATGATAATTTTATTATTTTCATTTGCAATGAATTCTAGGAGATATATGGTCAAATTTTACTATTCCATGGAAATTTATTTCATGGTTCTAATGTCAAATCACTTCTTGATACTTATTGATGTTCATGTAAAATGTGACATAAACTCTATATATTAAGTTAAATGATATTCATGTACACAAATACATTTTAATGTTTCCAAGTCTCCTTTTTTGGTCATAGGGAAGATTCACTTATCAAAAATGATAACATTTTGTTGTTAGATCATTTTGGATGTTTTACTAACCATGGAAAATTAGTAATGTTTTATTTAATATTTCAACTGTATAATAATTCTATAACAAGATATAATTTATGATATACATATTAAAATAGAATTTATCCATAATAATATTTGTATTACTAGTCTTTGATGTGGTAATAGAAAATGAAAACTCATCGACCACAGAGGTGGTGAACAGAAATAATATGATTGAAGTTTTCATTTTTAGAATAAATTGGAGAAGAGAAGTTGATGGATTATATTTAATTAATGAATAAAATTAAATTTTTGAATAAATAATATTTTTTTACTTATTATTAAATGCCTAATGAAATTTTTTGGCGAATGAGTAGGAAGAGGATAAAAACATGGTTGAGGGTCCTACCTTCTACTTTGATTGTATCCTCTTGGGAATCCACTTAAGGCACCATCGATCTATCTTTTGATGGCCCCAGTAGCACTATGTCATGGGGGAGAGAATTGTAAAGTGATTTGTATTGAAATTTTTAATGATACAAGGAATAAAAGGTGTGACCAGATAGGGTTGTGTGTAGTGATAATTATAATGGTAGGAGAGGGTTTTTTCTTTAAATTATATTCATTAATTTATTCTTTACGATTAATAATACCAATATTATTGATTATTTTCACTATATATAGTAAATAATTCATTTTATTTGAAACTGATGAGTTCTTAAATCATCCATGACTAAAAATTCCTATGATTGTATTATAATGTTAATTATTTTGTTTCACCGTATTTTAGTACAAATTAAAATTTAACTATTTTACCAAAAAAACCAAAATTTTACCATAACAATTTTATTATAGGTAGATTAGAACAAGGTAATACATTTTATTAAAAAAATTGATAAATATGAGAAACATAATTTTTAAATAAAATCCTAATTTATTTTAAAACTACCATTTTTAATATTATGATTGATTTTAAAACCCATAAAAAATACTTGTGTTCTCATAAAATTATTTTATCATTATAATAAAACATAATATTAACTTAAAATACATTTAATGGAAATAAACTCTATTTCAAATCATTATTTTTAATATAAATGTCCAATTAACAAATTTATGCTTTCTAAAAATACATAAACATAATTTATAATATTAAAAACGTTTATCTAATTGTATGATAGTGTCTATATATATATATATATATATCATATTTTCAATTTATAATATACCTAAATTTTATTTTTAACTTCTATATAGAAGGTTACTATACTAAAAATATGGATAATACTCATAACTATCAGATTACAATTTCAATGATTACTATTCTAACAGTCATATTTGTAACTATCATAAAGGCTCTATAAATCATATAAATTCATAATATCTCATCCATTTTCCAAAAAGAGTTGATTTTTTCTCCATGTTACTTATATATATATATTCATTTTTTAATGAATATTTCAATTATTAATATTTTTCTTCATTTTGACAGTGTTATCCCTGAGTATGATTATTATATGGGATCTAGTCTGTTTGAATTTTCTAAATATTTTTATCATATTTTCAATTCTTTAACCCATTGTAATATATTAAATTCTTATGGCTATATATATTATCTATTTTTAATGTTAAAACTAATATAATAAAAATATTTTTATGCTTCTCTATGTGGTTCATGTGCTTTATACTACTTTACAAAATATGAAATAATAATATATTTATGGTAATCTCCCTTAATAAATATCACGGGTCATTACAATCATTCGAATATAATAAGTACCAATTGATAAATTTCATTTTACATACTACGATGAAAATATTTTAGGGTACTTCTTCTTCATGCCTTCCTTTGATTCCATTATTTCCTCCTCATTTATATGATTTACCAATAGTACTTTTTCTGGGTGAGTTATCTTGTTATGTATAATTTTATCTCTAAAATCCATTATCATCAACGAATGATCCCTATAATAGAGATCAGTTTATAGTTTTTCTACCTTTGGATTCAGTACATGTGAGAGATCTGGTACATACATCATCTAGTGGGATACATGGAATATGATTTAATGGAAGTTCATTCCCTTGAAATATATTTAAATATGTTAATGAATATTTCTTCAGATAGTTACCCAAAATTTGTGTGATTATGTGGCCTAGTGTGCCTGGAATTATTATTTTTTAAATAAGCATCATTTATATCACGTACGCCCAGTTTTTCAGAATTATGGTATATCTCATAAACAGAGTCTCAAAAACTAAATTTGAGGCCATGGTTTAATATAGAGTTTGGGATTTATCTTTGACATGACCTGATGTTGGTCTGATCCAGAATTTTGGATAAAGCATCCATCGGTGAGTTATTTTAATTTTAAAAATAAATAATTTATTTATTTTGAATTGAATATCCTAAAAACCCTAATCAAATATAAATTCACTATTATGGAGAAATTATTGTGTTAGACACCAAACCTTGTGATAATTTAGAAGAGGTTATACCACATATTTTTGTCAAATTGAGATCAGCCCATGAATGAAAACCAGATCAATGTGAATAAAGGCACAAGAAATGAAATAGAAATTATCAATCTACGGATAATTATTGTTTCACCAACCTATGTTCTGAATAGAGTTAGGAAACATAATTTTGGGATTTATACCTTATTAATGAAATATTTAGCTATTAAAAATATTATTTCTTGATATGAATAAAAATAAATACTTTTCAGGATACCATGTATTGGATTTCAATTATTTAATTAATTTATCCCCATATTTCCATGTTTCTCAATTTGGATATACCCAATTTTTATTAGTTTTCTAAGAAATCATGGCCAATTATTGGTTGAATTTTTTTTTGGTGTTTACCTCCCATTATTCTTCATGTTTCTCTTTGTTGGAATATTGGACCATAGTTTGAAATTTTTTGTTGGGTTCAAGAACAATTAAACCCCCAAATTCATATAATATGCACATGGCACTAATGAATGGAAAAAAGTATGATGAATTAGATAGGTTTTTTTAGATTCATGTGATTCCATCATTGATTTGGAATCTTGTGAGGCATTAAGAAAAACCATAACCAATGGTCAGTACATATATCCTCAAGTGGGGAGATCAGAATTTTATTGCTGGCTACTAGAGGGGTGAAGTCGACATTCAGAGGAAATTTCCAACAATTTAGATTATTAAAATGGAAGGAATTTATGTGAGGGAACAATATCTATAAGACACATAAAACCTTCTTCAGGTTCATGAATATCCTAACACACACAAGTTGTATTTTGATAAACACACATGGTGTAGTCTATTTTCATCTGTCACATAGGTTTTTTGTTAGAATTAAATATAAAATTAAATGTATAGGGACCACAAGCCATGTAACCCCAGATTAAAAGATCAAAATTTATATAGGATACACTCCCAAAATCTCATGTATCCCCAAACAACATGTTTGGTTGGGGGCATGCTTGGTACTACAGAGGTTTCATGGGCCTGTGTTGGTAGAACATGCCCAGTGTCAACCTAACCCTAAAATAACATATGGGGCATGGAACATACCATGTATTATAACATGGGAAAAATAATTGGACTTGTACATAAGAACATTGGAAGGCCCTATGAGGCCTAGATATGTTGTGTAGTTAAATAAAACAACGTTTAATACCACATAACTAGTAATCTATATGTTTTGAAGGATACATAGAGGTAGTAGACTAGGACCACATGTTGTGTGTCCCGTATATGTTATGTACCCCTTTAAGAAACATCATCATCTCATATATCCTTTATATGGACTCATATTTTATTCAATTATTACCCTATCCTGAGTTATTTTCAACATAAAATGTGATGGGGGATTTTGTTGCAACTTTGGAGATACAATGCGAGATGTTCTGAGTGTGAATCCTCATTTAGTGGTGCTCAAAAATGGTAGTGAAATGGGAAGATAATTATAGAGTGGAACCCTCCATCCAGGATGGGGAATGAGTACTCTATATATAGAGTGGAACCCCCTAATGGAATATGGTGTGGGTCTTATATAGTGTGGAACTCTCCTACTAAGATATGTTATTAATCATCAATTCATAGAATGAAAACCTCTTACTATGATAAGCTATGGGTTCTCTACATATTCACATAGTGGAACCCTCCAACTAGGATAGGGCATTGATCCTCTTCTGACATAGTGGATCCCTCTTATAGAGATAGTACATGGGTCCTCTATTTACTATATTGAACTATCCTGCAGGGACTGGGCATGAGTTCTCTATTCACATAGTGGAGCCCTCCTCTAAGGACATGGAATGTTCACTATATCTATCTACCGAGTGGAACAATCCTATCATACCAGGGCATGGGTCCTCTATGTAGAGATGGTTCCACATTGACTATAAAACATAGAAAAGAGGTGTGGCTTTACATAATTACTCTTATGGAAGACCCATAATATGATGGGAATCATTTATCGACTTTTAAAATTGTTGGAAGACTATTTCTATGGGATGGACTATAAGATAGATATACCTTTTCTCTCTTGTTTGGGTTTCTTTTATGAGTATATATATATATATTAGTGTGTGTGTTTTTGAACCTTTTCATTGGTGTTTCTTAATTTGTATTGAGTATTCTACTTATATCCTATCACATATTTCTCCCTCATTAGCTTTTAGGAAATCCAACTAGGTATGTATATACTCGCCCCTATAAGTTATCGGCCCAAAAAAATTATTATGATGATGAAGAACATTTCATATGTGGCTTTACTAGATAAAATGGGATACATATGTGAATTTGACCGTTTATGGTTGTTGAGGTTTAGAGATTAAGAGGTGGGGTCTCTCCTCATTATTTTCCCCACTATTTTTATGTTTGGTAATCTGTTCTGGTTGGGTGTGTATTTTTCCTGATCATTTTGGTGTACTCGGTCACACTATTAGTATCCCTTGAGGTTGTTACATGCATTGTTGTTTCTCTATATTTTTTAGTAAATTTTTATAACTACTCCTTTTTATTTATTCATAGAGATGGTAAGGTGAAAGTGTACAGGTAAATAAGGAAAAGGTCTCCCATATTAGTTATTCCGTTTGTCTCTTATCTGTAGCCCTAGGACTATGGTGATCAGATTTGGGTATTAGTGGCTCAACTCTTTGCTAAATAGGATGGATTCGGTTTTTTGGGTCATGGTATTTTGGAATCATAACTGGTTTGACTGTGGGATGGTGTTTTTAATTATTTCCCCTTTTTTTGTATGGTGACTTAGGTAAATGGTTTTGAAGTCTCTTGAATTTGGAATTCAAGGTAGGGAACCCAATGATGGTCCAGTAGGTGATGTTTCCATATAAGAGAACTCTGAGTACCTAATTTCAACATGGGATATAAGACAATGGTTGTAGGGAAATTTTTTACAATCATCCCATAGGATTGTGTCTTTTGACATTCCATCTTGAATAATGTCCCCATAAATATATATTCTCATTTGAACATGGTATGTATTGATCACTTAGGATATGACTTTGTGAAAATTTCTAGCTAGGATACTGACTCAGTATCATGATGAAAATTCAATGAGGGATTAGGCATCAGTTCGGGGGTAATCATGTGAGATATTTACTCTAGGAAGGCATGTTGTAGCAGTCCTACCTCTTGAGAAGTAGATTACGCAAACAAATAAGATTGTGTATGCATGCAGGCTTAGAGAACATCTCATTTTCTTATTCTAGAGGATAATAAGGTTATGTAGTTACCCAGATCCCTAGGTAGTTGAGGATTGTATTGAGTTATTGATCCATGTTTTTTGACTTTTGTGGATCTCGACTAACAGGATGGTTTCAATTTCCACATGTACTCTTTATAGATAAACACTTCATTCCAGTGATACCAATGGATGATTCACCTATACTATGTTCGCATTTTGGGTTTTAGATATAATGGTATACAAAGCATCATGGTGATATAGGCTCAATTATCTTGTGTTGGGGGATATGACATATCATGTGGTTTGGAAATGCTGCTCGGATAAGAAACCCCTTGATAGTGGTCCTTATAGGGTGACCTCCCTATAATGATATTAGGAATCTGTATTTCTCTATTATGGGGATGTTTAGAATGGATTAAAAAATTCATGAAACAGGGAATCTTCCCCCATGGAAACATGTTATTATTACATGATTTAATGTCCTTGGGGTGATTCATTTCAACCCAAAGAGAATTGTGTAAAGGAGTGGTTAATGAGTCCCTTCGATTTTTTTGACCTGGGTAGGTTGGAGTGATGAGTTATGAGAACATGACCTAGTTGAGGAGAGTAGGTAAGATAGGGGATGGATGAGCTTCTTATTGAATGGGATTCTGACTGGGAGGCTCAAGTGTGGTTTGTCTTATGAACTATGTCTCAACTATTTCAGATATAGTTTTTAATATAAGGTAAAAAGATACATATCCATGGATGTATCCCCTATTTTAGACATAGAAATACATGTGTAGGACATTTTATATGACCCTTTTGTTATAGAAATACTAGTAGAGTAGTGTATGTTATGAGCTCTAGGATTCCTATAATGATGGTGGTGTATAGTGACATATTTCCTAAAGATGTTTCTAGTTTACCTCCCCATTGTGAGATGGACCTATGTATAGACATTCCACAGGTATGGCCTAATTTTTGTGCTATCACTGGGGTTGTGAGAGCTAGTGGTGTGGTTGGAGAGTCTACCAAGGTGGGGAAATGTAAGGCCCAATGTTTTCACATGGGTAGCCCTATGTTGATCTCCTGGTAGGTAGAAGAGTGCTTGAGGTGAGGTGTAGATTGAATTCATTAGAACCTGGTGAATTTCAAGGATATGATCCACCCATAATAATCGATGACTCCTTCCAATAGTGGTTTAGAGAAAAGTGGTTCTCATAAATTTAACTCAAGATAGGTTATCACCATCTCAGGGTTTGGTAGGACACTATTCCAATCATGGCTTCATAGATCCAATGTAGTTTTTTTAGTAGATGGTGATACCCTTCATGACATTGGACACCCAGAGTATTTTTGAGATATTTTTGAATTACGTTGTTAATCATTTCATGGACCACTATAGAACATTATTTTCCATTTAAAAATATGTGTCCTTAGTTTTTCAGTAGGAGTACACATGACACTTAAGGAAAGATTTTTTATATGATCTAAAATTTACAATACCAAAGATAACTCTCATATATTCATATATGGGTTCAGAAGTTTCATGGTGAAAATATATATGATTACATCCCGTTAGACAACCCTACATGAAATGGTAATTAATTTTTCTATATTGATATGTTTTAGAGATATTTTGAGGAGTTTGGGTAGGTGATGATGAGTGCTCATATTTTGAGGCAACTAGATGAGGGGACATAGTACCTAGTATATTGTGAGGCCTAAGAATCTTGGTTCGACTTCATTTTGATGTAGATGATGATAGTGATTGCCTAATTTTGACGGTATTTGAGACCCCATAAGAAGAACTATGTGAATGATGACCTATAGTTAGAAACAAAAGTCTTTGCTGTGAGGTTGTGGAAGATATATTTTCTGGGAGAGGGATTTATTGATTACTCAAACCACTAGAGTCTCTGGTATGTATTCATATATAGAGATTTGAACATGAGACTAAGGCACTGGTAGTAATTTCAATAATACTATGACATATATTTTTTCCATAATCTTAGGAGGTGAAACATTGTGTTAGATTCCATTACCTAGAAGTCATGTTCTTTCATGGTAAATGAATTTTCTGAGTAGTTTGCTTCATTGCATCAGACCCTAGTTGAGAAGTATGGTGTAAAATTTCTTTTATCGATGGTGTTGAATCCTTCACATCTCTAATGTGTGAGGGAGACAAATTTAGGAGACATCAATTGTGAGGTCATATTGGACTATATATCTTTATATGATTCACTATATGGATTTTATAATAGAGGGAATCAAATCACCATTTTTCATGGAAATATAGTTGTCCCAATAATTATTTGAGAGGAGGTGATGAAGGAGATTCACAATTCATCTATGATATTACATTACAGTGTAGGGAAGATATATTGATATCGACATCAATATTTTTTGTGGTATGGAATAAGGTGGATCGTGACCATGTTTTTCTCGTGGTGCCTCACATGTTAAAAAAGTAAAGGGTGAGAACCAAGTTCTGACATGATTTTTATCACCACTTGAGATATTGAATTATAAATTAGATGTAATATCCATTTACATTATGGATTGTCTTCCATAAGCAACATGACGTAATGATTCCTTCTATGTGATAGTTGATCACCTTATGAAGTCGGCAATCTTTCATACAATTAGTGAGAAGCGTTTGGTGGATATTTTAGTGTAATATTATGTAGAGATGATCATATTCTTTTATAGTGTTCCCTGAATGATTTTCTCTAACCATTATGCACAGTTTACATAATGGTCATGGAGAGTCTTCCATGAATAATTTGATACCCATATGAGGATGAGTATAGTCATTTACCCCCAAAAGGATGGGGATAATGACTGCACTATCCAGGCACTGGAGGATATTCTATCATATTTCATGTTAATATTTGGCCAAATATGGTAAGACCACATAACATTGTATATTTTTTTATAATAATATATGCCCCACTACTATCAGCATGGAAAATTTTGAGTCCCTATATGGAGACCCTATAGCTCACCCGGATTTTTGACTGAGGTTATTGATTCATATATTATTGGGTAGTAGATAGTCATGAGATAATTTAGAAGGTCCAAGTCATCCAGAAGTTGATGAGGATATCTCAAAGTTTGAAAAAATCATATATAGATCGGCATCATAGGCCATTGGAGTTCTAGAAGATGTACCACATTTTCTAGTGAGTCTCCCCACAATGAGGATTGTAGAGACTCAACCGGGGTGGAAGGATAATGTTAAGGTTTATCAATCCATTCAGTATACTATGGAGGGTTTATAAGGTTGTATAATTCCTCTCCATAACCTCACAATTTCATTAGTGCATGAAATATTCAATGTGTCGCATCTAAGAAGTTCCATTCATGAATCCACATGCATTATTGACTTGTGAAATATGGACATCAAGGATAGGTCCAACTTCATAGAGTAGTCAATGTAGATCGTTTATTGGTAGAAGTGGATTATATGTGGATGGACCATTCCTTTGGTTCGTGTTCTATGGCAATATGTGAGCATGCGGGACACCTCTTAGTAGTGGGAGAGTATGATTTAATATCAGTATCATCCCCCATTTTTTCTAGTTTTTTCATTCTAATAAGGAAAATATTGAAATATGGAATTATGTAAAGACCTTGTTTTTACCTGTAAGACTTTGAAATATGACAAAGAATATTTTTTGTGCCAATAACTGAGATTGAATGTGATTATGAGGCCTAAAGTGCTTGTAATTAGTTTTATGCAAATATTAAATATATTTTATATCACGCACATACAGTTTTTCAAAAATAATGTTATATATCTTAAATATTATCTAGGATTAGAAATAGGATTCTAATGATGAACATATACTATGGGATTTACCCTAGGAATGACCTAATTTTCGTTGGCACCAGATGATTAGTTAATGCAGCCTTTGATAGGTGTGATTATTCAAATAAATCATTTACATATTAATTTGGAATTATATTCTCAAAACCACAAAAAACAATGTAAATATGTTGTTATGAAAAATCACCAGGCCTAGTCCCATAAATGTGGGATCATTGAGAGGGGGTTATACTATGCTTCATTGGTGAATTGAGATCATCTAACAAATAAAGACCAAATCAAGGTGAATTAAGGTGCATCAAATTTAATGGCCCATCCCCATCATTATTGAATGGATTCTTCACCAACGAGTGATCTAAATAAAGTACAAACTCATTATTTTTGGATTCTAATATTAGGATTAAAATATTGAGCATGATCAAAACCATATTTATTGATATTTGTCTAAATAAATCCTTTACATGATCCCATACATTGGATTTCAATTCATTATTAAATGTTTCCTCATTATTAAATGTTTCTCACTTGGGATAACCCCCATTTTTATTCTATCATAAATAATGATTGGAAATTTTTTATTTCTCATTTTTTTTAATTCTCCGCCATAATTATTTATGTTATTCACCATTTCAATCTATAGCCATTTTTAGACATTTCTAGGTGCGTTAGAGCACAATTGAACCCCCATATTCAAGGCAGATTCACATGTGATGGATGGATTAATGACATAAGTATTGATTTGGCTGTTTCTAAGGATGAGAGTAATTCCACAATGGATTAGAAATCCTATGAAGTGTAAGGAGGATAAAAAGTCATGAGGAATGTGTAAAGATTCATTCTCTAATATAAGAATTTGATTTCATGCCACCGAAGTGATGAAATCTATAGTCGGAGGAATATTCCCCCAATTTTCAATAATCAAATAGTGGGAACCATGGATAATGAACTCGATATGGAATTCTCATAAAACATTATTTGAATTATAGAAAATAAATACATACATCATGTGTACTGTGATGAACACACACTCTGCAGTCCAGATTCTATGGTAGCTACGGTATCACCATGTAATAAAATTTGAAACACCGTATAGAGGGAATATATTTTTTTAATGCTAAATGGATTTTACAACATTTAAATAGGTTATAAACCTTGAATATCATCTGTACAGACAAGATATATACTGTTCGAGTATATGTCATTTACATTGTAGCATAGATGAGATTGTTAAGGCATCAAACACCACGTGTAGGTCTAACCCAATCACTCAAAGTATGTTATGGAACATGACATTTATTGGCACATGTCCAAAATATATGGTCACAACAATGAGAAAAAGGGTTGTACATGGAGTCCAGTAAACTCAATTTGGTAACTTTACCTGCTACCTAATAATTCATGTCCAGTGAGCCATGTTGTGGAAAGGACACATCCAGAAAGTAGAGTGGGACTATACATAGTATGGCTCCCTTACATGCCATGTACCCCTTTAGAAAACTCCAATATCTCACAACTCCTTTATTTGGAAATGAATTTTGGCCCATGAGTAGGCTAACTGAAGTGTTTTATCATATAGAACATAGTGATGGCCTTTGTAGTGACTTTGGAGATACAATATGAAATGTTCGAAGTGTGGATCATTTTTATGTGGTGATAAATAAAGAAAGTAATTAAGAATGATCATTACACAGTGGAACCCTCTTTAAGGGACATGGCATGAGTCCCTAATCAACAGAGTGGAACCCCATTGATGAAATAGTGTGTGGGTCCACTAAATAGTGGATCTCACCTTATAGGTTAGGTCATGGGTATTCTATTCAGATAGTGGATCCCATCTACTAGGACACGACATGGGTCCTTTATTTATTCATAGAGTGGAACCCCACTATTAGGACATGGAATGAGTCCTCTGTTGATAAAGTTGAAACCTCCATCTAGGTACGGTATTTTTTCCCTTATTCACTTAGTGGAACCCTCATACTAAAATAGGGAAGGGATCATTAATATATCTACTGAGTGGAACCCTCCTATTAGGATAGAGAATCGGTCATCTATTCACTGAGTGGAACCCTACTTCTAGCATATTCCTTGAGTCCTCTATCCATATAATATTTGAAGCCTCCTATCATCATACGTAATGGATCCTTTATCTATATATGGTTTTCCTCAACTACGAGGCATTGTGGTGTTGTCTATATCAACATAGTAACTCTCCATAAAAACACATGAGAAGCTGGACATATTTTATGGACATTTGGAGATTTTAGTAGACACTTTTCTCTGGTTGTGTATTGATATGGAGATCCCCTTTCTCTCTTTTTGTTTTCTTTTATAGTAATATATATATTTATACCAGTGTATTAGGTTTTCTTATTATAGTTTTATCTGTATACATCTATCATGTCTCATATTGCTCCCCCATCATATTTTGGTGCATCCTACTGGGTATTCATATACTAAACATCACATTTTCTTTCACCAAATGTGTCATGTCTTTTGTAGAATATGGAAAGGACAATGGTGATTAATTAGTATCACATGGGTTACCTGGCGAATTTGAATGGGTATGGTGGTTGGGATCGAAGATCATGAATTAGGCTCTCAAAACATTTACTTTTTATATATTATCAGGTTCAAAAACCGCTTCTTCTAGGGTTTTTATTTTTCATTTATCATTTAGGTTTACATAGTCACCTAGTTTTTATTCTTTATTGGTTGTAAAATGCATAGTTTTTACTTTTGAATTAATTGTATTTTTATTTTTTTCCTCTTCATTTTTTCATGGAGTTAGTCGGTTCATGCGTATAGGTAAATTAAAAAAAATTAATCCCATTTTAGTTATTCCTTTTTTTCTTGCCACAATCCCAAACACTATAGACTCAATCATGGGGTAGTTGCATCTCACATCTCTACTGTCTAGGAGATCTCTGGTGGTATGATTAAGGAAATAATTCATGTACTTGAGAAAGGGTTAATTGGAGTAAAAGAAAATAGTCCAGAACACTAATATGATAGAGAATATAAAAAGTATCAATGTACATATGAAATAAACATCCCATATTCCTAAATCAAATGGCTCTATTCAATTGAGATATGTAGAGGATCACATCATCCCTGATTCTAAACTCATGTTCTCACTGAAGATTCTCATCAAATCTCTTTTATCGAATCTAAGTGGACTAAATGTGGTGAGGAATATGATTAACATTTTCTACCATTTATTGAAAAATTTCATGTTCCAAAAACATGTATTCTATAATTTAATCCTAGAATATATTTTTCTACATATCTTAGAATAAATGGATTTATATGGATTCACTTGGATGCTTGATTGAAATCTACTAATGTCTGAAAACCTAGACATATAAATTTTTTGTTCTAACATCCTTATATGTTCATCAATCATGTTATAATTTTTTTATCATAGTCTACTCAATTTGGCCATCATTTTTGAGTTGATAATTCATATTTATTTTTAATCAGTTTTTAGATATTTTTATATAATTTTCCAATACATGGAGGTAAGTCTAATATCATAGAAAAATACATTTGATAGTAGTGTTTCATACATCCTCAAAAATACTATGATGTATATAATTTCATGTTGATCAAGTGAGAAATCATTTTCAATTATATTTAATTTATAAGACTTTGTGAGATGATCTTTAAAAAAATCGTATTCCATTATTTCCTCAGGATGTCTTCAGTAGACTAGTGATAATTTCCACAGTGATTTTTTCCACTTTCTTATAGGTATGGGTAATCATTTATCATCCCATTTTCATTTTCCTTTCAAACATTTTATAATTAAATACTTTGTATTTTTAAATATATTTCATGACCTATTTATTAAAAAAATTCACAAATAGTTATCCCAAATATGGTGATACATATTCTTCCTCCCTAGGTGGATGTAGAAGCATGAAATATTTCCATAATTCAACATCTTATTTTTTTCTCTGGACTTGATGATAATCATTCTCATGACCCAAATCATATAACACATTATTCATCATTTTTGTCTCTAAGGACTTCCAATTTCTTATAACATCCACATTATTCAGTATTTTCAAATCACCTATTTGGTAACCAATTATTTTCTCAAGAAAGGATAGTCATGAAATAACTTGATAAAGTGATTATGATGTTCCATCCTTTATTATTACCATATCTATAATTTTATATTCTAAGGATATTTGTATCCTTATTAATTATCATAATTGATAAGATTTTCATATCAATTTTCTATATATCAACCTCTATATAATTTTCATTAAAAGGATTGTAGTTTATTGAGAAATAATTATCCATAAACTTCTTAAACCAACTCCACTGTCTTTTATTAATATTCTTATGTGTGAATATATATTTGAGGTCTTAATGATCTATATATATCTCACACTTCACACTATAGATATAAAATTTTCAGATTTAGAATATAAATCTTACTACATATAACTCAATATCATGTGTTGTATAACTAAAATATTAAAATTTCAATATCCCTTAGGTGTAGGCTATCATTGTTTAATTTTTAATTATTATATAGACTAATACATTCATTGAATAATCATTATATAATATGAAAATCTCCCCACTTGAGGTAAGTGTGAGAATAGGTAATGTGGGATGCCTCATTTTCAATTATTTAAAGAACTATTTTCATTCAATGGTCTATAAAATCTATAATCCCATCTTATTATTCTTGTTTATTTCATTTGAAAATTATGGGAAGATTCTGAAAAATCATATTTAATACTCATCTAGTATAATAAAATAAGAATCTCCATTATAGAGGCATGTCTTGGTCATTCATCAATTTAAAATGACCTAGAAGGGCCCAAATGTATAACATGGTTACTGATAACATGCCCCATGAATTATTCTTACTCCATCAAGAGAAAAAATTTAATATTCCTTGAATAGAGATTCTCTTTTTGAAAATTATTTATCATAATATTCAAATTCTTCTCTTGCACCTCCTTTATTATTGAGGGTAAAGTAATATCATCTATAAATAATACCACATATTTTTATTGGTAGTCTCTAAAGACTCTATTCCATATGATCATTATGATTTAAAGAGAATTAGTGAGTCATAAGGGTATCAATATGAACTCATAGTGTTGATTCCTCATTCGAAAGGCAGTATTTCGAATATATTCCTTCTTCACTATTAATTAGTGATATCTTGGATGAATTTCCATCTAGGAGAAATACTGAGTACCATATAGTTTATTGAACAATTACTTTACCCATGGATAGTTATACTTATTCCTTTTTGTGATGTTTATGATCTCATAATAATCAATGTATATATGTTCTTATTTATCCTTCTTCTTATTTATGAGGACTGAAACTCACCACAGAGAAGAACTTTGGAATCTAAAACCATTTTCAAAATTATCATGTGACTACTAATTTTTTTATTATAACTCAATGGTGGAACTTCATTAATGAGTCTTGGATATTGTAAGAAATATACTTATATGATCAATTGAGAATTAAACCTTTCTATATTGAGGAATAACCACCAAATCATCTCAAAATACATTTTTATAATATATAACAATAGGAAACATCAAGTTTAATTTTCTGATTTTCCTTAATAAATTATACTAGATTAATTTTAATACGGAAATAAAATCCTCACCTGAGATGAATTTTTCAAATTACATTCATTACCTTCCTTATACTTGTAAATAATTAGAGGTTGACTCAAGATGTGATGATTGATCTCCCTCTCCAAAAATTTGATGTTTCATATATATAATGGATATTTAATCCATGCCTAATATAACATGATGCTATACTAAAGGATGTAAGGAAATATTTTCATTGAGGTACTATCGATAAAAATTAACTAAGGATGAGTTATATACTTAGGATGAACTAATTTCAAAATTTTCTAATCTTACAGATAGCTCAACCATCTTTTATTGATATGGTGATTGAATAGTTCTACTAATCATGGAATATATGAAAGAATTTGTAGATGTAGAGACCCAAGCTTGACGTACATGGACGTTACCTTACTTTTGTAGAATATATAATACATAACAAAAACCAACACTCAAGGACCCTAATAGGTTAGCGTCTTTGGAAACTCGAAACATAATCTTATAATCATGGTGAAATATCTTCATCATCTCCCATAAAGATATTCCCCTTTTTCTTTATTACCTAAAACCTTTTTTATATACAGGGGAAAAGAAAACATATAAAGGGTGAGCTCAAATGCTCAGTAAGGGTAACCATGGTGAAAATAAAGCAAACCATATACATTTGAACATAAAAACATGAATATAATGTCTAAACATCAAAATCTTGAGTGATGAAATAAATCATGGTATAACGTAAGGAATAGATCATAAATGAACATTAATCATGATATAATATAATGGGAATAAAACATGTAATTTTGGCAACCATTAATCACAGGTTATTATTTCCATTGTAGCCAAGGGATTGCTGCCAAGACCATCATAGTGGACAAAGTCTCTTACTAAATCGAGCTCACTCATCATTCCAGTCCTGTATCCCTGATCTAGATTCATTTTCCGTTCTAGAAATATCTATCACATGAGATATAAATCTTTACCCAATGCATTGAAGGGAGATATAGGTCTCACCCATCTCATAATGAAATTATTATTACGTGTGCCAAAAAACAATCCTAAATTATTCATCAGAACCCAAAGAATAAAATGGGTTTCATAAACATCATCCCATCTTAACATAATCCATATCAAACAAATGGATATAATTTTATCATAAGAAAAATAAAACCATGTAAATAATAGAGATATTATAATTGAAACATATTCATACTAAATAATTTCATCTTAGATGGGAAATAGTTTTGAATAAACACTTGAAATGAATTCTTGACGAAAATATCCTTTTTTCTTCAAAATAATTTTCTTATCATAGAATGTCTTGTGATTTTAAAAGAAAAGAATTTTTTTGAAAATAATCATGACAATTTTTAGAGTAAGATTCATGGAAATATGGAATTATGAAACTGTAAAAATCCATTCACAGCGTATAAGTTTAAAAAACATTATTCTCGTACTTTTTCCAGAAAAGTCAAAAAGTACCTTTATGGTAAACAAAGGAAATATTCCTTCCATTCAATTTGGTAAAAGTCAAAAAAGGTTAAAAATTAATTTAAACATACATGAATTAATATTAAACACTTTATGAAAACATTTTCATGGATATAGATGAATAATATAACCCTAGTAAGTACTTATGTATAAGCAATCTCAAATAAAAATGATATTGAAAAATTATCCCTTACCTAATGTCCAATTTCTTCCGTACCTGTCTGAAACTCCTATATAGTGTGTTTAAAAATATTATTAACTTTTAACAGAACCATAATAATATTTATTATATCATATATGATTCACTTAGGACATTATATTACACATTCTTTTGTCAATTCCATGTTAATGCCGCATTTTGGGTAAAATCGTTTCATTTATCGTACGTGTTTGGACTTGTTGTTCTTGATATTATTATTACTTATGTCATGATTTAATTACTTCCAGAATGTAAAATATTATTTATATATCATATATATTCAGTATATATATATATATATAAAATAGATATATAAATGAAATGAAACACAATGTGCATGGAGATGGTAGGCCGTACGTACGAATGAACGTTGTTTTCCTTTCCTTATTGACTTGATTGGAAGTAAGTATAGGGAATATATATATATATATCCAGTAGAATTATTATGTCATATATATCATCAATATTAATTATACATACTTTATAATCATTCTTGAATAGTTAATATGGAGAATGAATCTCATCGTGTCGTGGAGACGGTAATCCGTACGTACACACGAGCAACGATATCATTACCATAATTATTTAATGGAATTGGAGTAGATGATATAATATCTTAGAATCGGTATGATGTTATAATATCCATATACAGTTATCCTTTACACTATTATACACATCCACATAAGGTGGTGCTGGAAAAACAGATTACACCACGGCGTGGAGACGGTATTCTGTATGTACGCACACACGGTGATTTCATTTTCTGTAGGATTGATAGAAGGTGAAATGAGTTTGTTCCATATTTATAATTACATATCAGTATATTAGTTATAATTATGTCATTACTTTATAATGAAACTACTAAACAAGAAGATGTAGAAGAATAAAGAAACTTGAAAGAATCGGTAGAAGATATTACCTCTTCTTCGACGCGCCTCCACTTAACCTCCACTTAGGGAACTAAAGTTTGTCTTTGATGAAGACCATGACCTCTTAAAGGTTTCTATGAAAGTGGAGATGTTAAATGAGCAGAGTTTGGCTGATCTTGAAGGCTCAAATTTGTGTGAAGTGGAGAGGGAAGAGGTTCCCTTTTATAAGAGGGGTG
Organism: Viscum album; assembly: GCA_963277665.1. Lineage (NCBI taxonomy): Eukaryota > Viridiplantae > Streptophyta > Magnoliopsida > Santalales > Viscaceae > Viscum > Viscum album. Next base: position 261,660,173 of record OY728120.1, read on the forward strand.
AGGGGCACCATAGGAAAAACATAAAATATTATTTTATAATAAAGTCATATTAGGTTTATAATGGATCCAAATTGATTTATTTAGAAGCTAAAGTGGGGATGGGTCAAAATACTCTCAACCAATAGGTTTTAGACAAGTTTAAGTTACCATTTTATCATTATCATTTAGATTTAACTCTAAGTTAAATCATTTAACTTTTACTGTGTCTTCTTGTATTCTTACACTATATGGTTAGTAAACTTACTATAAACTCCCAATAGAACCTAAATTGGTTAATTAATGTCATATATAGTTTTATATAAGTCTTTTAGACTAACCTTATATTTTTAGGAATAGAATACCGATTAATAATATAATATTTCTTTTAAAAACTCTTTTATGTCAATTTTGACAATATTTGGTATTTTGTTTTTCTCTAAATTCATAAAAGCATTATTACATAGAAAAAAATTAATCTAAGCCGCCATAATATCTTATATTAACCTATAAAATTAGTTTAATTCATAAAATTTCTAAAATAACATTTATTTTTGGTATTTATAATATCAATTATGTTAATATTTTATTAATAATGTAATTACTCCATCACTATTGTGTCATAAATAAATTAAATTATTTAATGAATAAAAAATATAAATAAAATACCAATATGTAGTAAAACGTTTTTGATTTATAATGAATATTTATAGTCTAATTTATCTTATGTATAACCCTATATTAAAAATTTTTTAGTTATTAAACATTGATTTTAACTATTTTCACTCTTCTTTAAATAAAATAATAATAAATGTCCTTATCTAATCCAAGTGGACCTAAAGGGTAATATTTTATTCCTAAGGCTTTTTTTGGTCTAATTAAAATTATAAAATAGGATTAGGACTTGTTTTACGGTAATAATAATATCATTTTTACCCTTAATTACCCTATTTACTTTTAACCGAGGAAAAAATAAAAGTAAAACGTTACTATTCACCAATAATTATTTTTATCTTATTGAACCAAATTTTACTCATTGTTATTAACCGTGTATATTGGATTTTTTAAATTTCACTCACATAAGAGGAAAAATTATTTTTTATATAAATTTGCAAATTCTCCTAGGAGTGGGTAAAAGAGGGTGAAAAGTTCAATAAAATTTTTATATATCTAAAATTATTATAAAATGACTCCAATGAATTACATTAAACATATATAGGTATTATTTTTCAATTTTGGTTTAAAATAAATTTAAATAAAATAAATTCTTATTTAAATAAAAATTCAGTTTTAATCTATAACTCAGTGTTTTTTCACGATTCATCAAAATTTGAATGTTTTCAAAAAAAATACCAAAAAATCACCCGAGGAAAATTTTGATATACCGAATCAAAAAATGAAGTCCATTTTCAAAGATACAATTTATAAAATTTCAAAAAGTGGGTATTACTATTCATAATGGCTATATAATATTGAAATAACTTATCGTTGTTTAGTGAAACTCGGTATTGCGTACAATGCAAGCTATCAAGGAAGGTTGATCTTGCTTGTAATGCAAGACTAGAATAGTATTGCGTATACTATAAGATAATATGGTTTTGCGTATAGCGGAAGATAATCTTGGGGTAGCGTATAACAAAATACATCAAAAAATTTAAAAGGAATAATTCTCATAAAATCTCAGGGTGTTACATTTTACCCCCCTTAAAATGAATTTCACCCTCGAAATTCATCGAGGTTATATATGGTTTTCTACTTAAATGTTTCGTTCATAGAAACCCAAACCGTAAAAAGGAATACTAAAACTTAATTTTAAAAACTAATGTATGAAACATAACAGTTACCCAAAGAAACTCATCACTGGGTTTCCACATAGAAGAACATAGATTAAAATATGGATATGGAAGAGAAATCTAACAATCATGTTCTGATGGAGAGTGGTAGAGAATATGGAAATGAAAAATACAACAATCACAAAGCCATAAATTTGTGATTAACTATGGTACTATCTGATTCATTAGATATGAAGGCAATAGGAAACAAATTTTGGTTTTCAAGAGAATTCCCAAATGTTGAAGAATTTTTGAATTAAAATAAATACTTACTTGATTTTGGTACAGTATCACTATTGTTTGTGCCTTGAAAAATTTCCACTTCATCTTTTAATGAAATTAGGTTTAATTTGTCTTCAGTGAAGTGTTAGTAGATAAAGCGATAGAATGATAGGTCATTCCATCTGTCTCAAACATAGGGTTAGCAAAAGTTACATACATAAATCCATATTATGGTGAGATTAATCGTATATGGTTCCATAAATGGACTTATACTTCATCTATCATACCGCTTAATAAAATAAAACTTGTTTCTACTAACCAAGGACTTCTTGTAGGCCATAGATATGTGATAAAGGCCTGTCGCACTTTGGTTTTGGGTTCGATTCCCACAACCTTGTCCGACATGACAGGTTGTTGCCCATTCTGTAGGATGTCCCTTTTCTTAAACTATAATATTATAACATTCCAGAAATAAAATCAAAGAAAAGTTCTATCCTTAAACAATACTATCTGATGTTCAACTTAATCCATTCCAACGTTAAGACTTATCCCAAAATACATCATTCCAAACTCAATAAAAAAATTATTACTATAAATTTCATCAACGAAGCATGTGAATACCATCATTTATCCCCCATATATCATAATATATATCTTGTTGTTCACATTACAAACATGTGATTACCTTAATCATATATTCTTTTGAAACATGTATTACCATAGAACCTTAGTGAAAAGATGGATGCTATCAAAAGTTAAATCATTCCACATACCAAAATCCCAAAATTTTGTATATACTCAAACCATGATATCACTTTTTCCTTATCTCAATCATGAGCTCATGAATACAATCAAAGATATTATTTTCTTCTTATCCCTTAATTATGTGCATATCATCTTCTTTCCAAAAATATTTCAATCAGTTTTCTTGATTATCTGTACCATATTCTTATGTAAAACCACAATGGACCAATACATAGATATTCCAATATACCGTAAAAGTACCTCAACAACATTAATCTTGAATACCAATACATATACACTTAAATCCATTCTCTTCAATGATTTTCATGGAATAATTCCTACCTTTATTTATAAGTAACCACTTTGGTCATGGCATTGAGTTGGGTAATGCCCATGTTCTCCACAGATAAGATACTGAACTCCATAATAGTTTGTAACTCTATAACCCTTCTCCCCACACAGATAACATCTCCCCCTCCATTTGATGTATTCATCAAGGTTTTTCTTCCCTTATTTAAAAATTTCAATTTTCCTTTCTCTATGCTCCGCACCATGAAAACATTAATAAAAGTCCATCTTCCTCTTATTTGATGAATTAGGAATGCCAATAAATTTCACATTATTAATCATATATATCATGATGACTGATTCAGCATAATCACAATATCTTTATTTCTGTGCAATACGCAATTTCGTTTCTCGTAGTCACCAATTTTTCCATTGAATTAAATGTTGAACAAATTACTTATGGTTCCCTCTATTGACAAAAATTAGAAACCATAGTGTAAGAAACAGTTAAAATAACAAGGAACTGCATAATCATAAAATGTCACTCATGGGAAGTCTAACATATCACACATTCTTCAATTCATGACACATTATGTTTACCCTAGGTTATTCATCATCGTCAACATAATTATAGTACTTTACCCTATAGTCATACTAAACCTTAGAGACATCCCTAGACATACATTAGAAATATCTCTAGGGATCTCACTAAAGTTTTCACGTCCTAAATTCTATAGGGTAACTAATCATTTCATCTGATACCAGTTGTAGAGACCCAAGCTTGACGTACATGGACGTTACACTACTTTTACAGAATACATAACACGTAACAAAAACCAACACTCATGGACTGTAATAGTTTACCATCTTTGGAAACTCGGAACATAATATTCTAATCATTGTGAAAGATCTTCAACATCTCCCATGATGATCTTACCCTTTTGATTTCATACATAAACCTTCCATTATATCCTGGGGAAAGGAAAAAATATAAATGGTGAGCTCAAATTCTCAGTAAAGGTACCCATGGGGAAAATAAAACAAACCATATACATTTGAACTTTAAAACATGAACATAATGTTTAAACATCAAAATCATGAGTGGTGAAATAAATCAAGGGAGTACGTAATGAATAGATCATATAGAAACATTAATCATGATAAAATACAATGGGAATAAAACATGTAATTGTGGAAACCATTAAGCACATGTTATGATTTCCATAGTATCCAATGCATTGCTGCCAAGACCATCATAGTCGACAAAGTCCCTTACTGAACCGAGTTCACTCCTCGTTCCTGTCCTCCATCACTGAACTGAATTAACTTATCATTCCCGCAATGTCTATCTCATGATATATAAATATTTATCCAATTCATTTGAGAGAGATATCAGTCACACCCATCTCATAATGAAATAATTCTTACGTGTGCCACAAAACAATCATAAATCTTTCATCATAACCCAAACAATAAAATGGATTTCATAAACATCATCATATCATAACATAATCCATATAAACCAAATAGATATTATTTCAACATAATAAAAATCAAACCATGTAAATAATAGAGACATTATAATTCAAAAATAATCATACTAAATAATTTCATCATTGATGGGAAATAGTTTTGAATAATCATATGAAATGAATTCTTGAGGAAAATATCATTTCTTCTTCAAAATAATTTTCTTTTCATAAAATGCCATATGATTTTAGAAGAAAATAATTTTTTTGAAAATAATCATGAATTCTTGTAGAGTATGCTTCATGGAAGTAATTCATTACAAAACCAAAAAAATCCATTCACACAGTATAAGTTTAAAAAAACATTCTTCTCGTACTTCTGCTGGAAAAGTCAAAAAATTACTTTATATGGTAAACAAAGGAAATATTCCTTCCATACAATGTGGTAAAAGTAAAAAAAGGTTAAAATTACATTAATAATACATGGAAGAAAATTAAACAATTTATGAAAACATTTTAATGGACAAATATGAAAAATATATCCCCAGTAAATACTTACATATAAGCAATATTGGATAAAAATGAGATTGAAAAATTATCCCTTACCTTAGGTCCAATTTATTTCGTATGTGTCCATAACTCTGGTATAGTGTGGTTAAAAGTAATATTAACTTCTAAAAAAACCATAATAATATTTATTATATCATTTATGATTCACTTATGACTTTATATTACCCATTCTTTTGTCAATTCCATGTTAAAGAAGCATTTTGGGTAAAATCGTTTAATTTATCATACGTGTTTGGACATTTTGTTCTTGATATTATTATTACATATATCATGATTTACTTACATCCATAATGTAAAACACGATTTATATACCATATATATTCATTATATATATATATAATAGATAGATAAATGAAATAAAACACAGTGTTCATGGAGACAGTAGGTCGTACGTACGCATGAACGTTGTTTTCATTTCTTTATTGTCATGAATGGAAGTAAAAAAGATGACATATATATATATATACATAAATAAAGTAGAATTATTATGTAATATATATCATTATTATACATTATATATACTTTATAATCATTCTTGGATAGTTAATATAGAGAATGAATCTCATCGCATCGTGGAGATGGTAATCCGTACGTATGCACAAGTGATGATATCATTCCCATAATTATTTAATGGAATTTGAGTGGATGATATAGTATCTCAAAATCAGTATGATATTATAATAACCATTTATATTTATCCTTTATACCATTATTCCCATCCAAGTAAGGTGGTGTTGGAAAAATAGATTACACCACGACGTGGAGACGGTATTCTGAATGTACGCACGTGTGGTGATTTCGTTTTCCATAGGATGGATAGAAGTTGAAATGGGGTTGTTTCATATTTATAATAAAATAAAAGTATATTATTTATACTTATGTAATGACTTTATAATGAAACAACTAATGAAGAGGAAGTAAAAGAATAAAGAAACTTGAAAGAATCGGTAGAAGAGATTACCTATTCTTCGACGCGCCTCCACTTAACCTCGTCTTAGGGCACTAAATGTGGTCCTTGAAGAAGACCGGGACCTCTAGTAGGTTTCTATAGAATTGGATAAGTGAAATGGACAGGGGTTGTCCAAGAATGAAGGCTCAAATTTGTGTTAAGAGGAGGGGGAGTAGGTGCCCTTTTATAAGAGGGGTGAGGGGTACCTTAGAAAAAACTTAAAATATTATTTTATAATAAAGTCATATTTGGTTTATAATGGCTTATAATTGATTTATTTGGAAGCTATAGTGGGTATGGGTCGTAATACTATCTACCAATAGGTTTTAGAAATTTTTAGGTTACCATTTTGACATTATCATTTAGATTTAACTCTAATTTAAATAATTTAACTTTTACCATTTATTCTTGTATTCTTACACTATATGGTTACTAAACATACTATAAACTGCCCATCGAACCCCAATTGTTTCTTTAATTTCATATATATTATTATATAAGTATTTTTTATGAACCATAGATCTTTAGGAATAGAATATCAATTATAAAATAATATTTGTTTTAAAAACTCTTTTATGTCAATTTTGACACTATTTGGTATTTTGTATTCTATAAATTCATAATAGAATTATTAATTTGAACCATATTGATATAACCAACCCTAATATGTTATATTAACCTATAAATTTAGTTTAATTCATAATAAGTATAAAATTGAATTTATTAGGGAATTTATAATATTAATTATGATAATATTTCATTAATAAGGTAATTACTGCATCACCATTGTGACATAAATAAATTAAATTATTTAATGTATAAAAATAATAAATAAAATACCCTTTTTTAGAAAAGTTTATTATCTTTTTAATGAATATTTATAGTCGAATTTATCTTATGTATAACCCTATATTAAAAATGTTTCTGTTATTAAACTTTGATTTTAACTAATTTAACTCTTCTTTAAATAAAATAATAATAATTGTCCTAATCTAATCCATGTGGACCTAAATGGTAATATTGTATTCATAAGGTTGTTTTTAGTCGAATTACACTTACCCAATAGAATTAGGACATGTTTTAGGGTAATAATAATATCATTTTTACCCTTAATTACCTTATTTACTTTTAACCGTGGTAAATAAAAGTAAAAAGTTACTATTCACCAAAAATTATTTTTATTTTATTGAATCAAATTTTACTCCTTTATATTAACCGTTTTTCTCGGATTTTTGAAATTCCACTCACAGAAGCGGTAAAATTATGTTTTATGTAAATTTGTAAATTCTCCTATGAGGTGGGTAAAAGACGGTGAAAAGTTCAATAAAATTTTTATATATCTAAAATTATTATAAAATGACTAATGAATTACACTATACTTATATATGTATTATTTATCAATTTTTACCTAAAAATTTTAAATAAAATAAAAAATTATTTAAATTAAAATTCAGTTTTAAACTATATCCGAGGGTTTTTTTACTTTTCATCAAAAATTGAAAGATTTTAGAAATATACCAAAAATTCACCCTAGGCTCATTTCGATATTCTGAATCCAAAAATGAAGTCCATTTTGAAAGATAAATTTTATAAAAATTCTAAAATTGCATATTTCTATTCATAACGGCTATATAATACTGTAATAAAATATTATTGTTTAGTGAAACTTGGTATTGCGTACAACGCAAGCTATCGGGGAAGGTTTCTCTAACGTGCAACACAAGACAAGAATAGTGTTGCATATACTAAAAGATAATACGGTGTTCTGTATAGCACAAGATAATTTTGGTGTAGCATACAACAAAAGTCATCAAAGAAATTAAAAGGAATAATTCTTATAAAATATCGGGGTGTTACAGTAGAACTATAATCACATTGGTTATATGGATAACATGAGTAGATAATGAGTTTACCATTCACTATTTTATTCTGTTTATAATAATATTTTATATCCAAATTGAACAAAGGGCTTCGGATACCTAAAATAATAACCATATTGAATTGAAACTCTAAAATAGAAGAAATATATTATAAATGAAACATAAATCCTTAAATGAGTTTCTCTAGAATTCAATATAGTATATCTATGGTAATTTAAATATTTTTTATTCTAAAATAAAAATGCATTCATTTCCATTGTAGTGGTTCATATATTGTTTGTTAATTTACAAAATAATATCCCCTAGGAGTTTCAAATATGGTTTTCAATAAGTCCACTCTATCATGCACAAGGTGATGAATGAGTTACTACCCAATGTGTCATTTTAGGGTTATTAAACCTATGTACAACAATGTCAATGTCTCATCCATATGTAGTAACCCAATAGGTAAATAATTTATTTTGACCCAATCCCTTTATACTTCATTAATATTTAAGGATATTCACATATACATAGACTTGTCCCTAGTGTTATCACTAAATTATTCTATTTTTAATCCCAATAAATAAATAGGTCATCCTATGAAACCAACTATAGTGACCTAATCCTTTTACAAATTTTATTAAATGGTTTTTAATGTAAATATATATTAAATACATCTAAAGTATTTAGATGACTAATTCATTTGAAGACTAGGTACCTAAAACAACAAAATGAAACTAAAATAAAATATATTTATTTTAATATATATAATGCTATCCAAATTAAATTTGAAATCCTAAAATTAAATAGGATATCCTGATGATTACATAAACAAAATGGGGTGAGTTATAAATCCTATTATGTGAATAATCATGAGAATGATGAATTGATTGTAAGTCATAAGGATTAACATAATACCATAATAGAAAAAGTTAATAAACAATAATATGGGATAATAACAAAAATAAAATGAAATAATAATATTTTAAAAACATAGGAAAGTAGAAAAAAACCAAAAATTACATAATCATAAGTCGAGGCTAACCACCAAGACCATATCAAATGATGGACAAAGTCCCATCATGCATTAATTCTACTCCCTAATCCCATTCATAACATCTCATTGAGACAAAAACATTTCACAATGCATTATAGTGCTATCTAGGTTCACACATAATAAAATATTCATGAATATGTGTTTCAAATATTAAAATCAATAAAAATTCATAAACATAATAATTTTACATGGAATGAAATGGGTTGTATATTCTTGCCTCATATCATAAGAATTACCCCAAGAAATAAAAGGGTTGCATTTAAGAAATGGAATTAATAAATGTATTACCCAATAAAAGTAAGGGAGTATAAGAAATATATATATGCTACAAATGTATATATATATATATTATAATAAATACAAAACATTAAATTGGATAGAAATTTAGAATGGTCATAACCTAAAGTAAAAGGGTGGTTTGGATACATCATATTACTTAGGCTCTCGAATATCCCTATTCTTCCACCGAACATCTTGTATAATAAAATTTGATTCAATAAGTACTTAATAGAAAAACATTTTTATCAATATTTTATTTATTATAATTTTCATTTTTTTCATTTATATCCATTTATATGAGATATAATGTTTAAATTCATTTTTTAGGGTGTTTGTTTCATGGTTATTCAGTTAGATCACTTGTGGATAATTATTGATGTTTATTCAAGTGGTAATAAAAAAATAGAAGTGAAATAAAATGATATTCATGGATATAAAAAAATTAATGGTCTTAAATATAAATTTTTGTTCAAACATATGGACGACTATCATTGAGAAAATGTTAACATTATGTGTGTGGCTCATTTAGGCGGTTTTAAAGACCACAATGAACTAGTTTCAATGTATTAAAATTCTTGACTATATAATAATTACATAATAATAAATATGTTATTATAGGAATATTATAATCTTATTTACTTATAATAATATTTGTATGACCGTCCTTTAATTTTGTAATAAAAATTAAAACTCATAGTCAACGACGATGGTGAACTAGCATAATACAAACAATGTTTTAATTTTTAGAATAAGAGGAGAAGAGAAGATTATGTATGATATAAATAATAATTACACAATATAATTCATTGAAATATATTATACCAGAGTAATTATACCATGTTTAATAGATTATATTTGGAGGATGAGTAGGAAGGAAAAAAGGAAATGACTCAGTTGAGGGTGTTACTGTCTCCTTTAGAAGTATCCACTTTTAATTCAACTTAAGGAATCGTACAAATGTCCTTTAAATAGACCAGTAGAACTATGATGTATGGGAGAGTATTGGTAAGGTATTTAGTAATAAATATAGAAATAAAAAATTGTATAATGTGTGAGGGGAAGGGTTCCTAAGGGTTATTTTTTATAAGGGGATGTGACTTGTGTTTTTTAATATTATATTCAATAGATTAATACTTTGGCTCAAGACTACAAATAGTATTGATAAATGTGACTATAACAAAGAAAATGGTTGATGGGATTATAAGATAATGGTTTTTTACTTCTTCCATGACTAAAAAATTTATGTATTATCTTAAAATCTTAAATACTACATTATATCGTATTTCACTATTCACAAAAATTCAACTATTTTAAAAAATACTAAACATTCACCTTTATAATTATTCAATGTGTAGATTAAAAAAATGGAATAAATTTTATTAAAATAAATTTTTATATATGGGAAATCTAATATTTAAATAAAATTCTTATTTATTTGAAAATTAAAAATTATAATTTTATGGAAAATTTCTAACACTTCGAAAAATGAATTATAGTCTCCCGAAATTATATTATCATTATAGTAAATGTTATTATTAATTTATGAATACAATTTATTAACATAGTATTTATTTTAATTAATTAGATTTATTATTAAATTTCAATTTAATCATTTATGTTTTATAAAATACAAATGATTAATTTATCATTTTTTAAATTTTATTTTCTTATACGACTGTTAAAATATATCATATTTTAATTTTATAAGATACCTAAATATTATTTTACACATAAATAGGTGAGGTTACTATTCTAATAGTAATGATACTATTAATAAATGCCATATTACAATTGTGAGGACATGTTAATATTCCAACTATTATATTACTATTCGAGTGTATAGATTTGTAATAGACAGATTGTCTCACTATATCATATAAATACCATATATTCCATCCATTATTCATCCAATATTATGTTATTTCCAATATATTTATATATTCATATTTATAATTCATATTTCCTTATAGATATTCTTCTTCATTTCTACAGTGTTTTTTATGACTGTGATTATTATAGGGGATGGAGAAAATCCAAATTTTGGTATTATTTTTATCCTATATTCCATTTTTACGGACTATAGGTCTTTTTATTCTTGTGAAAATATTTATTATATAATTGTAATTTTCCAAATTAGTGTCGTAAAATGATGTTGGTTTCCTCATGTGGGGAATGTGGTTTATAATACATTATTAAATATGACACAACTGTATATTCATAATGTAAATTATATTGATTAAATTTCGGTTCATTACAATATATGGAACATTGTTTTATAAAGAATAGAAATGAGGGATTTCCATTTATAAGGGAGGGAAATGACACATATGGTATTGATCAAAGAATTATATAATAAACTTATTTACATGTGAAAGTGGAACCACATGGCCGTGATATTCAAGATAACCAAGTATACATATGAAATCCCATCAAAAAATAAAATATTTGTTAGCTTAATTTTATTTTAGAGCTTATCTTTTGGTTTAACACCTTTATAAAACAATTTTATCATTAATTTCTCCAACCGTTTCAATCATAAAGGGTTATAATATTACTTATATGGTAACAATTGGCTTATATATGGCTATGGGGTTAAATGTTACACCTTTTATCATTATACTTTTCTTATTTATATATTTTTATGAGTTTTAAATAATTTAATAAAATAATTGTATAAAAAAATATCATTAATGTAATTTTTGACACTATTTATTTAATTTGACATGAAAGGCCACAATATAAAAAGGTAATTTGAATCAAAACTATTTAAAAATAAATTATACGTTTTTATTAACTATAAATATTTATATGACACCATAATTCATCCCAAAATATTAATTTTAATTTTTAAAAATTATTTACTTTTATTTTCTTACTAATTCCACAAGAATTATGTTAGCATTGTGTGGAAATTTAAGGTTAATATAAAATAACAACAGATTACAAATAAATTAATTTCACAATAGTTTTTAATCATGTTAAAAACAAACTTTTATATTTATATAGGAAATATTATTATCTTAATGTTAACATAAAAAATAAAATGATAGAAAGAGAGGAAGATTTTGGAATTTTATTTATCATAAAAAATATTAAGTCATTTATTAATGTAAAATGGAACCAAAGAGACATATATTCGAATTTGATATTTATTGTGTAAAATTAATCACATAAAATGAAAATAATATATGTTTTGGGTTAATTTTGTGACCTTATATCAGGATTTTAAACTAATTTTACACATTATACCATTACCGAGGTGACAAATATTTACCATGTTACTATTCATAAAGATGAAAAATAAAAGGGAATTTTTTTCTAAATCATACCAACTTAATTCAAAAAAATTTAATCCTTTTTTAATATTTAATATCATTAAGTGGTTGGAATAAATTTCGATATGAAATCAGAAAATGTAAAGGAACAAAATTTCAATAAAATGGGTTTTTACGAATACAATTCATCATATATTTAAATTATAAATATTTATAATTAAATTTATATTAATTATATTATTCTCAATAAAATGAATCATACAACATTTTTGATAAAAAAAATTAAAAACTAAATTTTACTTTTAAATTACTATATTTAATGATATAAAATTGTAGTGTAACATCATGTTACTTGATTTTAGGTGTTTTGACCCATTGATTTGGGGTTCCTTTGATTAGATTTCTTCAAAGTTTATTGTTTTCATTTTTTGTTGGGTGTTTATAGTTTTATGTTCCAATTAATGGGTATAAAATGGTTTGAAAAACCATATGCCCATGCTTTACAACAATTTCTAGTTGCCCGGTTAAGGGTAAATGGTTGTTGCATGGTTAGACATACCATGAATCCAAATCATGAATCCTATTATAGTATTTTAGAATGGGTCATATAGTTGAAGCATGATACAACCAAAAAGAAATATGAAACATACCCCTCTTTTGTGGAACTAATTGGGGCACACAATTAGGTTTAATATCAGTACTAATTGAGTGACCTAACCCATGAAACCATGCATTTTTTTTAATTCCTCGGAAAATGTACACCAAATCTTAATGACCCCATAATTATCCAAAAACGTCCCCCATTAGAAAAATAATATAGTATTTTGGATTTTGGTTACCCTCTAGAGGAATTTTGGATCTCTTAGCCTCATCTCATAGTTGAACAAAGCTTTGATCAAATTGGTGATACACATACAATGAGTTATTTTATTTTCAGTCATGAATATTTATCATCATTATGATTCTTTATTCCTATATTTTACAATAGACTTTTATTTCACAGTAATGTGGATGGTTTATATGGAATTTTGGATAAATTATCTCTTCTCCTGTTAATTGGGATATATATTCTTAGATCGGGTGGTCTCCATTTATTGAAAATCATTTTAGAATCATTGTAGAGGGATTCCATATATTATAAGTAGTTGTTTCTCTTATTTTCCATTACCGATTAAGTTTATATTACATTGGAAGTTTTAGATATGTTCCACTTTATAATGCATGTTTTGGTATAATTAATCTCGAACACCATTTTAAAATCCTCTTTGATCCTATATTAAATAAATTGGCACTATTATGGGTTCTTTTTTATGGTTTTATAATTTAGTGAATTATAGGATTATTTTAATTTCATTTTAATGTGTTTTTCAAGGATACCTTGTAGAAAGTGAAGGATTAGGCTCAGTTTTGATTTCAATTGTTAAATGAAATAATTTTAATGAAATGAGGTAAACACTTTTATGTTTTTTAAATAGTTTCAAATTCATATATTTTTTAAATGACCAAGACCCCCCTTTAAAATATTTTACCATTCTTTTTAAATGGTAGTTATTAGGTTATTTAAAATTACTGATTTATTCACATGGACTGATGCCATAAACCCATTTTTTTAAATGAATATAATCCCTTTAAAATTGTGCAACTTTATTGAATGTATTTGGGTTTTTTAAAGGGTATTATGTTTTAAATTTAATTTAGAATTGTGATAATGATTTTAAAAGGTTTTCAATTGATAATGATGATTTTGGATATCATGGGAGATAATTTATGATAATGTCCTCTTATGATAATCCCTTAATGTAACTTTCATGGTTCATATAATTCTTATGGATTTTTAAAAGTAGATTATTAATTTTAGGGAGCATGGGTGTGAGAGTGATATGGTATTTGTGGCTAGGTTCCCATGATTGAATTGTTGAGGGCATAATCCCATGAGTCTTAATCAACAGGATCCCCATTTTGGTCCTCATACCTTGATTATATCACTGACCTCTTTGACTAGTCATAGGAATATAAACAATTTGATGGGATGAACTATGTATATTCATTGTGAGTGGAATTACCCCACCTTTAGTGGATCCATAGATAACATGAGAGGTTCGGGCAATGGATATGTGGCCAGGAATGTTTATGTATGTGGAACTAGTTTTCAAATGACCCATGAGTATAAATGTAATGTTAACCATTAGACAAGATAATTATTTATTATCTAGTCTATAGTAGACTAACTATCATTTCTTGTTTGTAATCATGACATCAACATATATGATAATTGATATATGATATCGTTCATTATTACTACATGGCATCGTATACACTATGCTTGATTGATTTCTACTATTTAATGATCTATTTATTTTTATTATTATACACCATGACTCTATTGTATTGACTCCTATAAATACCTTGATATTCAGTGTATATTCATATTTTCAATGATTATATGACCCTATCATTTTAAATTGATTTCTGTGATTTTAAATAAAATTATTTGTTTTTAAATGGTTATATGGAGAGTTTTATAAATACGGTTTGATATAATATTTTGAAATCTTTTAAACAACATATTAAAAATAATGATATTATTATATTTATTATACTCATATTTTATCATATTTTAATTACGTTTTGAAGTAACTATTTATAATCTTTATAGAAATTCAATTAAACTATATAGATCACACCCTTCTTGTACCATTTGGTGTCTTTATCCTTCTTATTCTTATATAATGAGATCAGGTGATAATAGAATTATCTTGTGCCTTTTGATTTGGAAATGGAGGATGGGTAATCTCAGACATGGTGGGTGTTTTTGGACCTCCTATAGACAATGTTTTGGAAGCTCTCCTTATTTTCAACATTGTATCTTCCCCTTGTACATGATATGATTATACATATGTCTTCATATGAAGAGGTTTGCATAGTATAATTTTGTATTGTATGTTTTTTTGGGAAAAATCATTCCCAATGGTTATTTTATGATTCACATGTTCTTTTCATCGACCCATGTGTAATGGTAATTATTATTAGGTTAGTTGTGAATTAGCTAGAATAGTAGTTTATATAGTACTCCAGGTTGGTTCATCATAAATGGTTTCAAAGTGTTTTTTCCTTAAATAAAATCACTTCTCCAAGAATTCCCTTATATTATTTGGGTGAGTGTTGGTATAAGAATATTAAGGATATGTTGGGACATCATAGGTAGTTCATGAGTGTGTTCTTTATCACCACCACTTAATGGTGAGACGTTAGTTACCTTGGATTTGGGGACTATATTATTCCAAGTGAGTTATTGGTTTCCTCATGATGAATGGTATTATTATTCCCAATGTGATTATATTTTATTTTGGGAGTCTCTTATGAGTTTCTAGTTGGATCTGAAAGATTAAAAAATTTTAAATTATTCCTCCACAGTCTAGTAAACTATGGGGAAATATGATGACTAATATGGATGTAAATATAGGAACTGTTGTGTGGGAGTTGTCTGCTATACCAGCCCATGTAACCAATCCATGTATTGTTATACTATAACCTAATATTATACTCTTCTTCCATTATATCTAGTATGAATTTACTTATGTGAGGTTAGTTTTAATGTTTACATATGTGTTTTGTTACACGGTCTTATGTAGGTGCTTCTAGTTTAATCTCATTTTTATAACATTAAATCCCTTTCTAAAACCAATTTTTTTCTTCAAATAAATTTTTTGAGCTCTATGAGAAATGTTTTCAATTTCCAAATGGTTTTTCTTATGAAATGCATCTTTTGTAAAAAAAACTCTCATTGACATTTGTTTGATGTTATAAATAATTTTATATATATGAATTATTGTTTGTAATCTATTTCAAAAGTGACTGGTTTTAGAAATTATAAAAATAAGATTAATGTTTTTGAAACCATGGATGAATTTCAAAAATCCATAAAATATTTTAAGAAAAAATTGTTATGGGTTTATAAAAATATTTATCATTATTTAAAGGAATGAGTAATGTTTTATAAATGGTGAAATCTTATGCCTTTTGAAATCAATCATGCTTTGATAAATTGTTTTATGCCAAGATCAAATTCTTTTTTCTTGATTTTATTTTATTCCTAATTTTCTATTCCTAATTTTAATAGCCAATTTTTGATGATGACTATATATGTATCCCATGATGATTTTAATTAATGATGGAATGGTCATTCATCGATCCAGCTTTCAGATTGGTCTATGGTGTTTTCAATGATTGAGATCTCTTGTTGACGCCTCTGTATAGACTCTATAACATGTGGTCTCTCCAGATACCTAATATAATTTGAATCCCATCCTTGGATACTAGGATTTTCATAAACCCTATTATAAAGGTGAATGAAGTTATCATGAGTTATTAAAGTGGGTCGAAGATGTTGATGGGATATTTGATTCTCTCTGGACCCATGCTGATCTAATAGTCAATTATTACGATTCTTTGTTTGATGGACCTTGACCGGAGTGGTGCGAAATTATGATTACATCATTTGTTCATGAAATTTTTTCGTGGGATTTTTTCATCTTAGTAATCATTCTGTGGTTGTATACTATGTATGTTAAGATGGAGAAATATACAGAGTTCATTAGTTTTATTCTAGATGTGTTATCAATCAAGGAGTATGAAAATATATTCCCATGTTTTATATGTTACATACCTGGACATTTAGTAATTATTTCTATAAGGATATATATTATCAAACATCCCTACACCAATAGACTATAACCTGCATTCCATCACATCCATTTATATCTTATTTAGAGGTAGTAAATAGGTATTTATTTTGTTGATGTGGAGCTTGGTAAAAGGCAAGAAGGGAATAATTATTTTTGTAGTCAAGTATGGAATGTATTCATTGTAATAGAATATTAATTTCATGTAATTAATGTTTAAATCACTAGTCATCCTAAGATGATTTTTTTGAATGATTCAAGAGATTTTAAATAGTGTGAATGTTTGGAATACTTTAATATGTTTTGTATATTGGGTGACTGGAATGGGAAGTTTCTGTTAGGAATCATTAATTCCTGACATCAAGGAAGTCGATTATTTATGGTCATATGGATCCAACCATAATAATAGGAGTGATAATTTATATTTGATGGTGGAGCTACTAGTCATCGATGGTGGTTTATATTTATTTATTTTTTTATGAATTTGGAGTTGAAAATACTTGAGATATTCCCTATTTTATCTTGTTTTTTAATCTTTGTGAATAGTATCTAGTGGATCTTGGTTTGGGTAATTTTTGGACCGATAATGTTCCAATGATTTCATTTTTCAGTGACCTCTATAGGTGAGCCTAGTGGATGGGAACTCTTAAATTCTTGATATTCATTTTTTATAAACATTAGTTTCTTGATGTTTCTTGTACTCATGGTGATGTAATGGAATATTATACTGAGAGGCCTCGATTTGTTTGTGAACTTTTGTTCTTTAAAAAAACTCCCTTCCATGGATGTGTTATTATGGATGAGTTTATAAATAGTTCATTTTGGATATTTTCCCATGTGATACTCTTATTTTTCCTTTCCTGGTAGAGTTAAATTTTGATGTGCTGGATGACCTCTCCTAATGGGGTGAAGTTCTCTATTGATAACTGATCATGTTGTTTGAGATATTTCTAAATATACTAGGATAGACCTTGAAAATTTACCCATGCAACTAGGATGATGTTATTATTTAATAGATAAAACACCTTGAGGTGTTGGGGTATGATTTGATGAGTCTATAAAAAGGTGAGCCTGGGTGTTGAAAATACTAGGATACAATTGAGTACATACCCTAGGTACAAATAATTATCAATTATATTCCATTCATGTAGAGGTATGATCATAGATAGACCATGTGATCATTTATTTGTATGGAAATTGTGACTTTTTTTATTCCATTCTTTTTTCATTTCGATGTCGGACCTTAGATGTTCTCCTTAGAAGGTGGATAATTTCTCTTCTTTGGATCGAAGGGATATGTTTTTCTCATGTTACACCATTTTGATGAATCTTTAATAGGTGGGGAGACCTATGATCTGTATCTAGTCTATATATGGGTTAGATATACATGATTGTCTTTATTTTTTTTCTTATAGTAGTGTGTGTTATTAGACTTTGGATGACCCTCTCTTCTAAATGACAAATCATCCTCCCAACAAAATGATTCAAGGACTAATTTTTTATTTTTCCTTATATATCTGTCAGACTATAAGAATTATAATGAAATAAATTCATATAGTTGGGATTTTTTAATATCCCGCAACATTATTTTAGGTTTTTGACATCATTGAATTCAGGACCCTTTCATTTGATCTCTTCATGGGTTGTTTTCGGATTTTTGGAATTTGATTAAATTTAATGGACTTATGAATGGCCAGTGCACTGTTTTAAAATCCATGCATCCAAACCATTAAACATCTTCTAGTATCCCATTAAGGGATTCATGGTTTGTGAAAAGATAGAAAAACCATGAAACCAAAACATGATAAATTTTCATGTATCACATAAGGGTTCACAAGGTTAGAGCATGGTTAAACTAACAATGTAGAATAATTATGCTTTTCTTCTAGTGGATATTTTTAGAGATCATGGTTTTTACTAACCATGTGACCTAACATTTTAAATATGTTCAACGGTTATTAATTCCTTGAAAATAATAGTTAAAATTACAAAACCCCCATAATTAACCCCAAACTTCTCCTATTTAATTATGATCTGATAATTTCGATTTTGAGAGACCTATATATGTGTTCTTTCTATCTAAAACTCTTATATTAGTGAATCTAAGTGGCAATAAAGGTAGTGATCTCTATTAGTGAGTATTATTATTCCTTTCCATTGATCACCCTTTTTATTTTGATCTGTTTTCCTAGAGGTTATGATTACCTTATGATTTGTTATTATATGGAAGGTTGATATGAAATTTTGGATCTAGGTACTTTTCCCAGTTCAATGGCGATTAAACATCCGAGATATAGTGAGTGTTATTGATGGAAACCCAACTTATATTAATTTCAATAAGATTACAAATATTTCATGCTGGTGTTTCTACACATTTCCATCAACTTATAATTCATTGTTTCTTGAAAATTTGTTTAATGTTCCTCCTTAGAACACGTGTTATATAATTGTTTATAATGAATTCCATTTCCAAATCAACTTTTATTCTCTATTAATTAAATTGACCATTGTATGGTTCCTCTCATGGTTAAATAAATTGGTGAATTATAATTTTGTTTTGATTCCCTTTCAATTACTTTTTAATGTTTCCTAGTGGAAAGTGATGTCTTATGCCCGATTATTATTTATAATGTCAAATGAAATATTTTGATTGATATGAGTTTAAAAATTATATGTTTTCTAAAGAGTTTCTAATAATTAAATATGTTAAATGATTGATAGACCACATTAAAGGATTTAATATTTAATTTTAAATGGGAATTCATATGTTATTAGAAATAGTTGATTTATTAATATGAAAAGATGGGGATAAACAAATTTTTAAATGACCATAAGATTTTTTTTTAATTTGTGAAAATTCCTTGAATTAAATTGGGATATTTTGTATTAAATACATGTTTTAAAGGCCCATATGGAATTATATTTATGATTTTTTGGATGATTGTATGCATACACTTTTAAAAATTGAATTGAAGAAAAGGTTTTCAATTGAAAGTGATGATTCTTAATGGCCCAGTTGGCACATTATGAATATAATATATTGTGATAATCTATTATTATAATATGCATGATTATTAAACATCCCATTTATGGTTATTATGAAAGGGATTATTCACTATTATAGGTATTTGGGTGAGAGTGAGATGGAATTTTATGGAATACACCAATGATTCAATTGTAGAAAACTTATGACCATGACTGATACTGATATAGATCCTCATTATGATCCTCGCAACATAATTATGTCACTCACCTATTTTACTAGTCATGTGATCCTAGATACTCTGATGGGATGAACTAGGTATTTTATTGTATATTGGACTCAAATCCTGTCTAGTCTATCAATATTGAACATGAATGGATCAGGATACAGATGTTCCACTAGGAAAATGATTCTATGAGGAACTAGTTTTTCAGCGTTATATGATACTAGATATAATCCTAACAATTATATAGGATGATTTTTTGTTACTATTTCTATGGTTTAGTCACTATCATACATATTTTTTTCTAATGAAAACCAAAACATAGATACTCTATACATGACAATGTCCATTGCCTTTACTTTCCACCGAAGTATACCTGGTAAATTGATTATTAATCTTGATTGATATATTTGTAGTTATTATACATGTTTAATCCCTTATATTGAATATTTAAAAAATCTTTATAATATTTTAATATTCATTTTTTTCATTATTATATGACTCTAGCATGTGAAATGGGTTTCAATGATTTTGAAGAAAATGTTTTTTAGAAGGAAAATGGATTATCTTATAGGTTTGGTTAGATAAATGGTTTTGAAATTTTTAAACATCTATTTTGAAACTAGGATCCCTATACACATTATATTTCTCATATTTTTTAATATTTGACTTACCTTATGAAGTAACTTTAAGGAGTCTTTGGTGGAATTTCACTGGGATCTATAGCTCACACCCTACTTGTATTATTTTGTATTTACTGCCCTCTTATTCATATAGTAGGTGATCATGTGATCATCAAATTATTTTGTGCCTTTAGCTTTGGTTTAATTAGTATGAGTGTAATGATGCATTTTGGGAGGTCATTGACCACTAGGTGTCGAGTTTTTGGCATCTTTATTTATTTTAAGTATTGTGGAATCTCTATTTCCATGATATGATCATACTGGTGTATTTATTTGGTGATGTTTTCATAGTGTAATTTTTTGTTTTAAAATATTTTTGGAGAAATCATTCCCAATGGTAATTTTTTTATTCCCATGTTATTTTCACTAGACCATGGATTCCCGGAATGCTCTTTGGGTTTGTGAAGAATTGGCTAGAAAACTATTTTATATGAACTATGGGTTGTTTCATCACAAATGGTATAACATGAGTTCTTTCATTAAAAGAAAGAAAATGTCATTGAAATACCTTATGTTATTTGCGATGACTCTAGGTAGAATAATATTATTGATGTGCCGGGACTCAAGTGTTATTTTTTGAATGGGTTATTGAATGCCACCTTCTCACGATAAGTCTTGAGTTATAATGGATGTAGGGGATTATTTATTTATTTTGAGTTATTTTTTTCCTAATGATTAATGATATTTTGATTCCAATTGAGATTATATTATATTTTTTTTGAATATATAATGTTTTTTGGGTCGAAACACAAATATAAAAATTGTTACACTGTGTATTTATAGTCTATTTATCATTGTGGAATTAGAGAGATAGATCTAGAATTAAATCTAAGTACTATTTTGTTGTAGATTTGTGGTTTACTAGGCCAGTGTGATCAATCCATTCATAGTTCTACTCTAACTTAAACAAGTCACATTTTCAGTTGTTTCTAGGTTGAATTCACTTTCACGGGGTCAAGTGGAATTGTTAAGGATGTGTTCTGTTTCATGATCTTATGTGGTCATTCCATGTTTAATCACTTTTGTTTATTTTTAAAACCTTTATAAAACACAATTGGGGGTAAAAAATTATTATTACGTTATTTTAGAGTTTTTTAAAATACCAAAAGGTGTGTTATTATGAAAAGTATTATCCAAAAATAAATAATTTTTTGTATATTCTTAGGTGAGGTTATAAATAATTTTTAAAAATAAATTTTTTTTATAATTTATTTAAAAAGAATATAGATTTAGAAATTTGAAAAAAGGGAATAACATTGTTAAAATCAAGGAAGAACTTCCATGACCTTGTAATGAAATTTTCTAAAATAATGATGGATTTATAACATGATTTATCATTTAGAGAGGAATGATTAATGTTTCATTAATTGTTAAATATTGTTTGTTTTGAAATCAGTTATTTTTTATAATGAGGTTTACGGTTTATTTAAAATCTATTGTCTTTTCTGTATTTATTTCGGGTTTTTGAGTTTTGATTAATTTTATAACCCTATGTTTTTATAGGAACAAAAAATTTACCCCTGTATGTTTCCCATGAATGATACAATTTTCAATCATTGGCATAATATTGGTGTGGTCCTTCTAATTTTCTATAAGTGGCATCTCTTGTCGATGAGTATACCTAGACTATATATTGAGTGGTTGTTCCAGAAACCATCAATAATTTGAACCCCATCCTTCATTTTATGGATTCACATCCACCATTTTTTAAAGGTGGATAAGGTTTTATTGAAGTAGTAATGTTTTTTGTAGATGTTTATGGGATATTTTATTCTCCCAAGAAATCTTATAATCTATGAGTCAAATTTGTCAATTTTTTGTTTTACGGACCTGGCCAAGAGTGGTGAGAAATTTTTCGTTCACTATCATCTAAAATAAATTGTATTATGTGAATTTTTTGGTATTATTATTAATTTAATGTTATTATCATCATTATGTGATGAATGATAAAGTTATTCAGTTATAGGGTTTCAATCAACATGAGATATTGGTTTCAGAGTATTCTAAGAGATTATTATTTTGATATGATTATTACCTGAGATTATTGTAAATAAATACAGTGAACATATCTATTCTAGACACTATTTTCACCCATACAGTTTAATTAACATTCCATCAGTCTCATTGATCTCAATACGTGAGATGCTCAATATATATTTTCCAACTAAAGAAGATCGTTTGAAACAACAATAATGCAGGAATTCCTTGTTCTTGGTTGAGGAATGATAAAATTAACTAGGAAAAAGTATGAATATTATGTGATTATAGTGTGGGTCAAATATTCATTTTTGGAGGTTTTTTTCGAATGATCTGAGAGTTTGTAAAAGGTGTTTCTATTTGGGTAACTTAAAGAGGATCTTCAAATTCAGAAATCATAAAAGGGATTTTTTTGTCTGGAATCATTTTTTCCGAACTATGGGGTAGTATACACTTCATGATTATATGGCTGAAACCCAATTCGTTTGAGTGAATACTTTCATGAGTTGGAGAATCATTCGGTTCCTAATGGTGGTTGATGTTGACCCTTGTTGTTTTTTCTAATGTTTGAGTGGAAACTTCTTGACTTTTTTCATTCTTGTTGATTATTTTGGTAACTTTTTTAAGGATATATTTGAATCTTGGTTTGTTTCATTTTTTGGATTGATTATTTGACAATTTTTTTATTTTATTGTGACTTATTTTTTTGTTCACTATAGTTGGGAACTCTTATATTCTTAGTAATCTTCTTGGAATGACTATATTTCCTTGTTGTTTGTTGTCCTTCTTGTGATGGAGTGGAAATTGTTTTTTAGAAACAGTGTCATGTTTGGTCGTTTGGGATTGTAAAACCCTATGATTTTATGTGATAGATTATTTTTTTATTTGATATCTTGTGTTGTATTATATTCCATTATTATCTTGTGCTATATGCAACATAGTATTTGCTTTTAGTATACACAACACTATTCTTGGATTGTGTTACACACAATTTCTTGTTCTTTTGATATAATTCATTTCACACAAAACATAGTATATATTTTTTTCAATGTATAGATAATCTATGTTTGGATTATTTTATACGCAACACCAAAGGAATATTTCACTATAAAAAACACTGAAGTTTCTTGTATTACCTGGAAAAGCGACCTTCCACGATATCTTGTGTGGTACGCAATATCGATTTTCACTAAACAATGATATATTATTAAAATATTATTATGGGATATAAACAATCAATTATGAATACTATTAACAAAATCTCTAATTTTATAAAATTAAAATTCATCTTATGTATATTTTATACATGATATAAGAACATGATCATTTTTTCAGAAAAAAGATATATTTTTCAAAAAAAAGCCGTTTTGCGGCCATTTGATGGTTACCCATTTTTTTTTTAAAAAAATGACATGTATATAAGTTAAATTTTAAAAATAAACATCTTATTTGGAATCAGGATATAAAATTTCACATTGGATGAATTTTTGATATTTTTCTGATAACATTCATATTTTGAAGAATAGTAAAAATTCGCTAAATTTTAATTGCTAACAAATTTTTTCATCGAAATAATTTATATGGTTAAATTATTTTATTTAATGGTTTTAATGTATAAATATAATACATTTTTAAATTTCAATACAATTTAATTCATTTTCATTAATTTTACATTGAATTCATATGTAAAAAAAGTCAACCTTTTTCAATGTTTTAACTTTTCAACAAAAACCCCATTTTTTCAACAACCAGATTAATTTTAAATTAATACTAAAAATTATGTGTTTTGAATTTAAAAAATAGGATTTCATATTTGTAATTAGTAGGTCCAAATTAATTTAATGGGATACTATTATTTATTTTGGCATTATAAATACTAACATTGGTAATTATTTTTATTACCATGGTTAAAGGTAAATTGGGTAATTAAAGGAAACATAATATTATAAAATTTACCAAACACCTAAAATAATTATATTCAATGAATAAAATTATACCCATATAACTTATGTGTGGGAATTTATTCATCTTTTGGAATCTTGTCAATGAAAATTATGTAATTATTATTAAAACAAAATAATGAGACAACATGTCACTCTCTTATATCTTATAAGTATAATAATTTTAATATAGTGATAACATTCATAAGACATCTAAAGTAAATATTCTAATAAAATATAATGAAATTATCTACATAATGTTCAGTTATTTTTAATTTTTAGAGATTAATTAATTAACATTAATTATGATACTATAGTTATGTAAAAATTACTTTATTAATAGATAAATAAAGTAAATTGATTAAAAATATTATAATAAATATCATATAAACTAATTAAAGGGATCCCGGAATTTTTTAGGTTATTATGAAATGTTATGAGCGTATTAAATATTTTCTTTTCAAATTTATCTTTTGTGATGATTTTATTGAAATTCAAAAAAAAGAATAGTGTCAAAATTGACACTATTGAAATTTATAAAAATAAAATTTTATTAAATTATTAGAAAATCATAAATATATTTAAAATTTACTGAGTTATAATTATAAGATTGTAACTATCATAAAATACCAATTTATGGTAAATTAACACAATATATGTAAATATTTATTACCATTAAAAATTTATAATAATATTAGCACAATTAAAATTAAATAGAATAACTATGTGTTAATTAATGATTAAATTGATCTAAAAACAAGTCTGAAATTTATTGGTTTATGTGACTACAAATATATATCATCTAATATTAAAAATTTAGATATTTGTGATAATTTTATGTCAATTTTATTTTATTATAAATTAATATTTTGAGGTTTTCCAATGTGCCCCTCACCTCAATTGTAAAAGGGAACCTCCTCCCTCTCCTATTAACTCCATTTTGAGACATAAATATCGTCCAAACCATACACATTTTTCTTATAAACTTACCTAGTTTGAATATAGAGGTTATAGTGCTCTCAGAAGAGCATCTCTAGTTTACGTAATAGAAGATATAAAGAGAGAACATCAAAGAAGAGGTAATCGCTTCAACCAATTCTTTCAAATTTCTTTCTTCTTCTACTTCTTCTTAATTAGTTTGTTAATTATAAAGTTATAACATAAGTATAAATAATATAATGATATGTTATTATAAATATTAAACTACCCTATTTTTCTTTTTATCCATCCTACAAAAAATGAAATCGTTGTGCGCGCATGCATACAGCTTACCATCTCCACGTCGTGGTGTAATACATTTTTCAACACCACCATACTTATATGGTTATAATGGAATAAATAATAACTACATATTATTATTATAACATGGTGGTAATTATGAGATACTATACACCATCCCCTTCAATATAATTCAAAAATTAAGGGAACGATATCGTCGATCGTGCGTACATATGGCTTATCGTCACCATGATGTGATGTGATTCATTTGGAATAATCTTCATTAAACCATGATTATATAAAATAATTGAATGAATATATATGACATATATTATATTAATACCATTATTTAAATTATATAACTATAAAATTAATTTTTAATAAGAACTTATTTGACAAAACATGCATAGTAACATAAAGCTGTTAATACCCGAATAACGAGTAGTAATGAAATGATGCCAAGAAACAGATGAAAATATGTTCATAAATGTTATCATAAAAATTATTATGATTATGTAATGAATTAGTAACATTATTTAAAACATAATACAAGAGTTTATAATACATACAAAGCCTATCGGACCTAAGGTAAGGAATAATTTTTCAATCTCATTTTTATGTAAGATTATTTGTACTTATGTACTTAGTAGGGATATATATATCATCTATGTCTATGTTTTCTAAAAATGTTATCAAAAAATGTTTATAATTCTTCTATGTATTCTTAAATTCATTTTTACCCATTTTTTACATTTTCTACATGGTATGGATGGAATTGTTTTTTTACTATATGAGGTATGTTTTTATTTTTTCGACAAAAGTATGAAGAGAATATTCTTTTTACTTATACAGCATGAATGGATTTTTATGGGTTCATGATGCCTTATTTACAGGAATATTACTCTACACTATTTCAAGTATATTTTCAACTAAATTATTTTCCTTTAAAATTTCAAAACATTTTGAGAAATGAAAATGTTTTTGAAGAATAAATGATATTTTCCTCAAGAACTATGTTCAATTGTTTTATCAAAATTATTTTCCATCTATGATGAAGCTCTTGAATAAGTTTTTTTCTTAAATCCCTATTATTACTGTTATTTTACTGTGTTAATGATGGAATGATATTTTATATGGATTATTTTACGAATCCATGATATTTACGATTTATGTCTTGACTAATGATTTTGATATTTAAACTTTATGTTCATGTTTTTACATTCAAATATTTATGGTTTGTTTTATGTTCTCCATGATTACCCTTTTTGAGAATTTGAGATAACCCTTTTTATGTTTTCATATCCCCAATATATAAATAATGGTTTTATTTCTGGAAACTTAAGGGTAAGACCTTTATGAGAGATATTGAAGATCTTTCAACATGTTAGAATATTATGTTCCAATTATCCAATGAAACTAAACTAATACATCCTTTGGGAATATATTTGTGTAATGTATTACGTATTCCAAAAATGAAATATAATGTCCATATACATCAAGAATGGTTCGTTGGAGATGGTATTAGAGTGAATGATCAGTTAAAGATTAGAAACTATGAGTCTAAAACTTTTTTGATAACCCTATAGTTATTTCTAAGGTAGGTCTAGGAATGTCCTTAAGGTTAAGCGTAAGTATAGGATACATAATTAGAATTATGGTAACAATCTAGAATAACCTTCGATAAAAACTAATATTTTAGAGATTTAAATTACTCCCCTATATTATGTTTCATCACTAGTTTGATTTTTGCCTCTCAAAATATTCTTTTTCGTTTTAAGACAAATGCTAGAACCTAAAAGAGCCATGTTAATGATCAATGCACTGGGAAATTCAATGATTGTCCTCCCAAACGACCTGATGTTATGAGAGATGGAATGAAAAATTTTATTTCTTTACTTACACAGGATATGAAACATTTTATACTCCCAAATGATCATTGAAGGGAACACCATTCTATTGAGTCCTTCATGAGGTGATGTCCACCTTCTTTCATTGGGTCCTCTGATCCACATCTTGCTGAACAATGGATCAATACCATTAAAAATATATTTTCCAGCCTTCACTATTCAGAACATGAAAAATTCATTGGGGCTATTTATCATTTATTATGTAAATAAGAATTTTGGTGGACTCTAATTAAAAATACAAGGCAGTAAGATAAATTGAATCCATGGAATGGGACGAGTTCAAGAACATGTTTTTCAATAATTACTTCCCTCGTATTATTTGGACAAATATGGAAAATAAGTTCCTTGAGCTTAAGAAAAAGTATGATGAATCTTTTAGTATATACGAGGTGAATTTTATAAGACTTTCAAGGTATGATTCTGGATTTATAATCAAACCTGAATGTAATGTTGATCGATTCTTCAGCGACTTAAAACCAAGCCTTCTAAGGGAAATATCTAAAGAGACATCAGTAGATATTAAGATACAATGCATTTTTCAATCAAGGTATAACTGGATGTTTATGTTACATATCCATCTCAGGGTTTTGATAATAAACTAAAGTTAGAGTTCAAGGGAAAATATGAAAACAATGGTGAAAATAATTTTAATGTTTTATTATGATAAAAGTGATGAATGAAGCATGGTGGATATTTTAATGAAGGGAAAAGAAAATGTTTCAAGAGTAGAAAAGAAATTCATCATGCAGTTAAATGTCTATGTAATGAGAAAAACATTTCTAATTATGTGAATGGAGAAAAGACTAAAGATAATGCAGCAAAAACACTACAATGCTACAAGTGCAAGGAAATGGGGTATTGTGCTAACCAATGCCCTAATCCAAGGGTTAATGATGATCGACGTCAGCAACCAAATAAGGAAAAAGAAAAATGGAAGTCACATGCGATCACTATTTGTGATGTTTTGTATTAAAATGAAGTGATGGGATGATTAAGTGTTTATGTAATGGGATTCGTAAATAGTGTTATGGAATCTCATTTATAGTATTATGTAATATTGGAATATCTATGTATTTGTTTATTGTGGTTTTAAAAAATTATATGGTACTGATTACCATGAAAAGTGATCAAAATATATTTAGAAATCCAATGATATGCACATAATGAAGGGATAAGGATATAATGAGATGTTTTATTGTATTAATGATCTCATGATTGATATAAGGACAAAGTGATATCGTAGTTTCAATATATAGAATTTTTAGTATTTTTGGTTTGTGGAAAGAGGTAATTTTATATAGAATGCATGTTTTCATTATGTTTTTATGTTAATTCATGTTATTATAATGTTTATAGAGAATACATGAATAAGGTATTCACATGTTTGGAAAGTGATAACTAGGTACTAAAAGAAGAGATACGAGAAACATATGTTAAGTCGATTTAGTTCACCTCAATCTAAAGTTTTACATTTTCAGTGTCTTGATAGATTGTAATGTTATCCATTTATGGATAGTTTATGTTATATTCATATTGATGTTTGTTAGATTAATGTATTATCTCACTATAGGGGAAAATATGCATATTTGATGACATGTTCTAACCTTTTTTGTTGAGACAGATGCAATGACATGTCATTCTATCACATGATGAGATAACACTTTAAGAATGAAAAATTCAACTTCAATTATTTATATAAGAGAAGAAGTTGAAATTTCATAGGAAATGACCAACGGTGAGATTTTACTGAAATCAAGTAATTAATTATCCTCATGTAAAACATCATAAAATTTAAAAGAAGGATCTTGAAACCAAAAATGTTATCCTAGTACCTTCTTATCCAATGAATCAGAAGTTCCCTTAAATCATCATAGATTTATGGATTTCAAGTAGTTAACTTTCTTAAAACCATATTCTCTATCACTATCCATCCGGACAATATGGTTATATTTCTCTTCCAAATCCATTTTTTCACATACCACCTATGTTCTCCTATGTGGAAACCCAATGATGAGTTACTTTGGGTAACTGTTATGTTACTAACATTCCATTTTAAAATAATGCTTATGTATCCATCTTTATGATGTGGTATTCCATGAAATAAACTTTCAAGTAGTAAACCATTTATAACCCCGAAAAATTTTGAGGCTGCAATTAATTTTAACGGGGGTAAAATGTAAAACTACGAGATTTTATAGGATAGATTATTTTTATTTTCATTGATGTATTGTGTTTTACATTACACCAATATTAGCTTGAGCTATACGCAACACAATATTATCTTCCAGTATACACAACATTATGCTTGGATTGTGTTACACACAATTTCATGTTCTTTTGATTGAATTTATCTCACGCAACTCTAAAAATATATATTTTTTCAATGTATAAATGAACTATGATAGGATTATTTTATACGCAACACCAATGGAATCATTCTCTAAATGCAACACTGCCATGGATTGTATTACACACAAGAGAGACCTTCCGCAATAGTTTTCATTATACGCAATACCGAGTTTCCCTAAAAAATGATATATTATTAATATATTATTATGTGATATAATATATCCATTATGAATATTATTAAACACATTTAGAATTTTATTAAATGAAAATTCATCTTATTAATTTTCTTGAACTGATATAAGAACAAGATCATTTTTTTCTTATAAAATATGTATTTCTCAAAAAATGTAGTTTTGCAGCCATTTGATGATGAACCCATTTTAAATAAATTTTTTGACATGTTTATAAGCTCAATTTGAAAAAATAAACTTCTTCTTTGTAATAAGGATATAAAATTTTACTTTGTATTAATTT
Organism: Viscum album; assembly: GCA_963277665.1. NCBI lineage: Eukaryota > Viridiplantae > Streptophyta > Magnoliopsida > Santalales > Viscaceae > Viscum > Viscum album. The sequence continues at coordinate 261,691,132 of OY728120.1, forward strand.
TTTTATATTTTTATGATACATTTCATATTTTGATAAATAGTAAATTTTTGATAAATTTTAATTGAAAACAACTCCTTTCATCAAAATAATTTATATGGATAAAATATATTATTTAATGGCTCTAATGAATAAATAGAATATATTTTTATATTTTAATATAATTTAATTCATTGTCAGTAATTTTACATTGAATTCATATGTAAAAAAATTTCAACCTTTTCTGGTGTTTTAACTATTAAACTAAAACCCATTTTTTCGACAATAGGATTATTTTTAAATTAATTACTATAACTTCACTTCTTTTAATTTTGAAAAATTGGATTCTATATTTTTAATCATTAATTCCAAATTATGTTAATGGGTTACTTTTTTTTTTGGCATTATGAATAGTAACTTTGGTAATTATTTTTATTACCTTGGTTAAAGGTAAATCGGGTAATTAATGGTAAAAACAATATTATAAAATTACCCAAAAACCTAAAAATATTATATTTGATGAATACAATTCTACCCATATCAATTAAGGGTCTGAATTGATTCATTTTATGGACTCTTTTCTATGAAAATGTTGTAATTATTATTAAAACAAAAGATATTGACATCATGTCACTATCTTATATCTTATAATTTTAATAATTTTAATATAGTGATAAAATTCATAAAAAATAAAAAGTAAAGAGTCTATAGAAATATAATGAAATTATCTAAATCATGTTAATTTATTTATAATTTTTATAGATTAATTATTTACCATTAATGATGACACAATAGTGATGTAAAAATTATTTTATTAACAGAAATATAAAAAATATGGTTTTAGAAATATTAATAGAAATATAATATGACCTAATTATAGTTCTAAATTAATCATACAGGTGACTATGACATGTTAGGAGTGTATAAATATTTTTTTCGAATTTATCTTCCATTAAGATTTTATTTAAAGTCAAATAAATAAATAGTTTCAAAATTCACACTATTGATAATTATAAAAATAGAATTTAATTAAATTACTAAAAAATCATAAAAATGTTTACAATTAAAAATTGATATTTATACGATAAAAAATTTCATAAAATAGCATTTTATGGTCAATTAAAACCATATACGTAAATATTTATAACCATTAAATTTTTAGAATGGTATTACATCAATTAAAATTAAATAGAATAACAATGTGTTAACTAAAATGATAATTATTATATTGAAATAAAAAATTGTCTATAGTATATTAGTTGATTATATTACAACCATATATAATCTAATCTTAAAAATTGGGATATCTTGGAGGATTTTACGTAGATTTTGAATTTATTATAAAATAATATGTTTTAGGTTTCAAAAAGTTCCTCTCAACTAAATTATAAAGGGAACCACATCCCACTCCTTTTCACTTCATTTTGAGCCATCATGCTCATTGAAACCCTAAACATTTTTCTACTCAAATTCCCTAGTAAAATTCTAGTGTTTTTTTATTCTCAAAAGACCAACTCTAGTTCCATTAAGAGGATATCTAAAGAGGGAACATCAAAGAAAAGTTAATTTCTTCTACCTATTCATTAAAATTTATTTCTTATTATACATTATCTTTATTAGTTATTTCATTATAAAGTAACAAAATTAGTTTTACTCAAATATTGATATTTTATTTTAAATATGAAACAAACTTATTTCACCTTCTTTCCATACTACGAAAAATAAAATCACCATGCATGCGTAAATACGGCATACTCTCTCCACATTGTGGTGTAATCTGTTTTTCCACCACCACCTTACATGGATGGGTATAGTGGTGGAAAAAATATATATAATTATTATAACATGATACTAATTCTTTGTTACTATACAACACCCACTTCATTACCATTCAACTATTAAAGGAACGATATTTTTTATCAGGCGTACGTAGAACATACCATTTCCATGGTGCGATGTGATCCATTCTCCATAATCATCATTAAACCATGATTATATAAATCAATTGAATGAATAAATATGACATATATTATATTAATACCATTCTTTAAATGATATAATTATATCCTAAAAATTTAAATAAGAACTTTTCTGACAAAACATGGATAAGAATATAAAGAAGTTAGTCCCCGAATAACGAGTAACAATGAAATATTACTAAGAAACAGATGAAAATTGGATCATAAATGTTATCATAAAAATGATTATGATTCTGGAATAAATCAGTAACATTATGTAAATAATTATAACATATTTATTAATACAAATGAATCATATCAGACATGAGGTAAGGAATAATTTTTTAATATCATTTTTATCTCATATTGTTTATATTTAAGTATTTACAGGGGATATATTAAAAATCCATGTCCATGTTTTCTAAAAACATTATCATAAAATGTTTAAATTTCATCTATATATTTTAAATTCATTTTGAACCATTTTTTACTTTTACTAAATGGTATGGAAGGAATATTTCTTTTGTTTACCATAAGAGGTACTTTTTGAAATTTATAACAAATGTACGTGGAGAATGTTTTTTAACTTATACAGTATGAATAGATTTTTATAGTTTCATGAATCCTTATTTCTATAAATCTTACTCTACACTATTTCAAGTTTATTTTTAACTAAATTCCTTTATTTAAAATTTTCATTTCATTTTGTGAAAAGAAAACGTTTTTAAATAATGATAGATATTTTTCTGAGGATCTAAATTCAAGTGGTTTATCAAAATTATTTTCCATCTAAAATGACACTATTAAATGGGGTTATATTCATATATACATTATGACTATGGTTTGATTTTTTTAATTATGTAATGATCTTTTATATGGATTATGATATGATGGAATGATATTTATGAAACCCTTTTTATTTCATGGGTTATGCTATAATGGATGGTTTTTGTTTTGTGAAACATGTATGTGTTTTCATTATGAGATAGGTGGGACCTATATATCCCTCCAATTAATTGGGTATTGATTTATATCTCATGAGATAGACCTGACTAATAAAACATGTTTATCAGGTTAAGTAATAACTGGATGGAACGGCAGGTAAACTCAGTTCAGTAATGGACTTTGTACACTATGATGGTCTTGACATAAATGCCTTAGCTACTATAGAAATCATATTATGTTCTTATTAGTTATCCACAGTAATATGATTTATGAAAATTCTATTCTATCGTAGTTAATTTTCCATTATGATCCAGGCCTTATGTACTTCCATTATTTATTTCATGACTCATGAATTTTATACCTAAACATTATGATCATGTTTTTACATTCGAATGATTATGCTTTGTTTTATGCTCTCCATGTTTACCCTTACTGATAACTTGAGCTCACCCTTTTATGTTTTCATTTCCCCATGATATAATGAAATGATTTATGTAGGAAAACTAAAGCTAAAGATCTTTTTGGGATATGTTGAAGATCATTCACCTTGTTATAAGATTATGTTTACAGTTTCCAGAGACATTAAACTAATACGGTCTTCTATAATATATTTGTGTAATGTGTTAGGTATTCCAAAAATGAAATATAATGTCCATTTACGTAAATCTTGGGTCATTAGAATGATTTTAAAAAAATTTGATTCAATACATCTATTTCTTTTTATAATCATTATAAGATTTATTTCATTTTGGCTATTTCACCATGGGATAATCTTGTTATCCATTGGTGGTAAGATATCTATTTTGATGTGTTAGATGATCTCCCTTGTTAGAGTGCAGTTCACTATTGTGCATTGACCTACATGATTGAGCTCTTTACTTATATACATGGATGAAACATGGAAAAATACTTAGATGACTAGAACAATTTGATTCCTTAATATTTTATACACCTAGAGGTGTTTAAGTGTGATTTCATTATCTCATCATGTAGTGAGGCTTGATGTTGAAATTATTGTCTTATTGTCAAGTAGTTACTCAGGGTTGAATTTCTTCACAGTTTTGTGCCATTATTATGGACACTTTATCATATATGGAGCATAAGTAAATTTTTCTATATGTAAATCATCTGTTATTATATATTCCATTCATTTACAGTTTTCATTGTCAGCCTTTATATATTCTCTTTAGAGAATGGTTCAAGTATCTTCTTTTGATTTTAAGGACATTCTTTTATCATGTTACACCATTTTAAAGAATCTAAAAATTTTGAGGATACCTATGATTAATCTCCATCCCTTCACTAGTTTGGAGACTATTAATGATATTGTTGAGTTTTTTTATAGTTTTTTGTGTGTTGTTTGAATTTAGGTGAGTCTACTTTCTGGATTTCAGACCGTCCACCTCACCAGATGAGTAACGGGGTTCCTCTGGATTTTTTTATTTTATCATTCAGAATAGAAAGCTTTTTTTGGATATAATTTTCTATGGTGGAGAGGCTATAACATATCGTTACTTTCATTTATATTTTTAAAACCATTTATTTGAAGATAAATTTATTGAATCTCTTCATTGGAAATTTTAGTCCATTTTTGGATATTTTTAATGGGTTTTGGTCCATTGCAGACTCTGAAAAACCATACATCTAAACCGTGCAACCATTTCTAGTAGCTCTATTAGTGGAACATGATAGGGGAATGATTCAAAAATACATGAATCCACACTATGAAACCTTTTTTCAATAGTTTAGAATGGGTTTCATGGTCGGATAATGGTTAAACTAACCATACAGCCTGACCATATAGATCATCAAGTGGCTGTATATATGATCCACATTTGCCTGCACTATTATTACTCCTTGTGTGACCGAATCTAGAAAACTATGTGAATGGTTTCTAATTCCAAAAAAATGTGTTAAAAATTATGAAACCTACATAATTAAACTAAAAATTATCCCATTAAAATATAATCTATTCCTTTTTCTTCTAGTATCCCTCATGGGGCATTTTGCCTCTCCCAACATCTTCTTTAGGCATATAAAAGCATCAATGGAAGCGATGATCCTCTTCATGTGAGTTCATCTGTAACGAACTATAATGTTTTCAATGAAATTTATCTTTTTACATCATAGAGAACCTAATAAAATCATTATCCTAATAAATTATTAATGATACATTATATAGAAATTAAACTGATAATTATAGCTGGACAAGAAATAGATAATAAATTAATATAATTATGAAAAATTATATATCTATATGATCCATAAGAATAATTGAAGTTGTGAACAAAAAGTAAAAATAAAACATGCTGTTAATAATAAAATTTTCATGAAAGTAGAAAAAAATTTATGTAACTTATAAATAAAAATATGTTATATTTATATTATCGGTAATCGAATAAATGTCAACAAAATCATAAATTAATTGTTTTTATTTTTTCAAAGCATAAATTATTATTTATAATTATATAATTATTATAATTATTTAAATTACGATTTTCTCATGAAATAGATTAATAAATTTATAGTTTTTTTTCTTATGATTGTAAGATAAATTTATTAGACCTTATATTATTTTTTAATGTGTCATCTAATCGGTTATAATTTTAAAATCTATATTTTTGGAACAAATTATGTTTTTAATTAAAATTAATGATTACTATATTTAAGGGAATATTTTAATATAATGGATTCCATTTTCTAAATATACAAGTCAAAAAATGGTTGTGGTGAAAATTCGATATTTTAAAAATAGTTGATTTTTGTTTGTGATGAATGAAACATGTTAAATTATGATACGTAAAATTTTAAGGAGAATAAATGAATTTTTGAATCATGAATGATGTAACCAACCATTATCTCGAACTAATATACTTTAGTTCAATACATAGTCTCAATAATCAACACTATTGATAGTCTTGAGAAAAAATAATAATGTAATGAGTAAATAATAAAAAAACACCCCTCTCCTCCCCAATAAAAACCACCCCTCACCAACTCTTCTAATCACACCTTATAATATTTGCATCATTCCAATATTTTACCTAATTAATATTCTAAGCCTCTTAATAAAATATTTGTGTTTTTGGTCTCACAAAAATACCAATTCCAGGTTCCATAAATAGGTTCCCAGGAGGTGACATTTAAAAGGTAAAATCCACCTTCTTTCAATTTTAATTTCATTTCTTTTATTTTTGAATCATTTCTTGAATATCCGATACAAATTGATATGATAAATATATTATCATAAATATATATTAATTTTATTATTTTATGAGAATACCCATCACTAAATCTCTTATGTTCTTTTATTCTCAAAATGAAAACATCATCTTTGATGTTTCGATTAAACACCTTCCTAGATGATGATTTTTCATTATCCATTACCACATTTAAGAAAAGCTATAAAACCATTATAATAGTTCAAAAATATTGAAAAAATTTTATAATAATTTTTTCTACTTTCTAGAAATATATATATGCAGAATATTAAAAAATAAAATAACCTAGTTATGGATGATTGATTAACCACCAAAATAAACTAAACATTTATCATTAACATTTTATCTAATGAATAATTTTCATATCTATAAAAATTAATTATGGGAACATTTGAAATTATGTTTTAATATTAATATCATTTAATTCCACTTTTGTATTTTTTCATCCATTTGACATGATCTTCCATAATATACACTATTAAACAGACTATGAAATCCATGAAATGAATGCCCCCGGAACAAAAATCAAATTAAACATTATAACTCACTGAAATGGTCATAAATAACTTAATAAAACTATAATAAATAAAAAAATATGTCTACAGTGTTATGAATAATGTAATTTTGGACTAAATTTTATTATCCATGAAATTAAGTGCAAGTGTAGAACACTTTCAAACATAAGGTAATGGATCTCTTCGAACATCCAATTTACCTTTGGGTTGTTCTTTATTTTTATTTCTTCCAATGTATCTCTTCATTATTATTATGTAATTATTCAAATTTTTATTTATATGTTCTAATATTATCTACCTAGATCAATTCACACTTATTTTATGGGGAAATACATGTTTAAAAAGGATCACTTCTCAACCCCTCACAAAAACAAGACTGATTAAAGGGAACCTCACTATTTCTTACCCATTTTCATGTACGCTCTAAATATAGTATTAATCCACCATGATTTATAAGATAATGGTTTATTACTTCTTCCATGACTAAAAAATTTATGTATTATCTTATAATCTTAAATACTACATTATATCGTATTACACTATTCACCAAAAATTCAACTATTTTAAAAAATACTAAACATTCACCCTTACAATTATTCAACGTGTAGATTAAAAAATGGAATCAATTTTATTAAAATAAATTTTTATATATGAGAAATCTAATATTTATATAAAATGCTTATTTATTTGAAAATTACAAATTTTAATTTTGTGGAAAATTTATAACACATCGAAAAATAAATTATAGTCTCCAAAAATTATATTATCATTATAGTAAATGTTATTATTAATTTATGATACATTTTATTAACATAATATTTATTTTAATTAATTATATTTATTATTAATGTTCAATTTAATCATTTACATTTTATAAATTACAAATGCTTAATTTACATTTTTAAAATTTTATTTTCTTATACGACTGTTAAAATATATCATATTTTCAATTTATAAGATACCTAAATATTATTTTACACATAAATAGTTGAGGATACTCTTTTAAGGGTAATGTTACTATTAATAAATTCCATATTACTATTGTGAGGGATATGTTACTATTCAAACTATTATATTACTATTCCAGTGTATAGTATTGTAATGGTCAGATTGGCTCACTATATCATATAAATATAATATATTCCATCCATTCTTCATCCAATCTTATTTTATATCCAATATATTTATATATTCATATTTATAATGCATATTTCATTATAGATATTCTGCTTCATTTCTAGAGTGTTGATTTTGAGTGTGATTGTTATAGGGGATGGAGAAAATCTAAATTTTAGTATTATTTTTATCTTATATTCCATTTTTACGCACTATAGGTCATTCAATTCTTATGAAAATATTTATTATATAATTATAATTCTCAAAATTAGTGTTGTAAAATGATGTTGGTTTCCTCATGTGGTGCATGTGATTTATAATACATTACTAAATATGGCACAACTATATATTTGTAATGTAAATTCTATTGATTAAATTTTGATTCATTACAATATATGGCACATTCTTCTATAAAGAATAAAAATGAGGGGTTTCCATTTATAAGGGAGGGAAAGGACACATATGGTATTAATAAAAAAATTATATAACAAACTTATTTACATGTGAAAGTGGAACCACATGGCCGTGATATTCCAGATAACCAAGTATACATATGAAATTCCATCAAAAAATAAAATATTGCTTTTCTTAATTTTATTTTAGAGCATATCTTTTGGTTTAAGCCCTTTGTAATCTAATTTTATCTTTATTTTTCTAACCTTTCAAATCATAATGGGTTATAATATTACTTATATGGTAAAAATTGGCTCATAAATGGCTATGGGATTAAATTCTACACCTCTTATCATTCTACTTTTCTTATTTATATATTTTTATGAGTTTTAAATAATTTAATAAAATATTTTTTTCCAAAAATATCATTAATGTAATTTTTGACACTATTCATTTAATTTAACAGTAAAGGCCAAAAAATAAAAATGTAATTTGAATCAAAATAATTTAAAAATAAATTATACATTCGTATTAACTATAAATATTTATATGATGCCATAATTCATCCCAAAATCTTAATTTTATTTTTAAAAAATTATTTACTTTTATATTTTTACTAATTCCACAAGAATTATGTTAGCATTGTGTGGAAATTTAAGGTTAATATAAAATAACAACAAATTAAAAATAAATTAATTTTACAATAGCAATTACTCATGTTCAAAACAAACTTTTATATTTATTTATGAAATATTATTATCTTAATGTTAACATAAAAAATAAAATAATATAAAGAGAGGAAGATTTTGGAATTTTATTTATAATTAAAAATATTAAGCTATTTGTTAAGGTAAAATGGAACCAAAGAGACATATATTCGAATTTGATATGGATAGTGTCAAATTAATCACATAAAATGAAAATCATATATGTTTTGGGTTAATTTTCTGACCTTATATCATTATTTTAAACTAATTTTACACAATATACCATTACCAAGGTGACAAATATTTACCATGTTACTATTCATAAAGACAAAAAATAAAAGGGAGTTTTTTTCTAAATCATACCAACTTAATTCAGAAAAATTAAACATTTTTTAATATAAAATATCTTTAAGTGGTTGGAATAAATTTCGATATGAAATCAGAAAAAGTAAAGGAAAAAACTTTCTATAAAAATGGGTTTTTTAGAATAAAATTTATCATATATTTAAATTAAAAATATTTATAATTAAAATTATATTAATTATATTATTCTAAATAAAATGAATCATATATCATTTTGATAAAAAATTAAAAACTAAATTGTACTTTTAAATTACAATATTTATTGATATAATATTGTATTGTAACATCATGTTACTTGCTTTTAGGTGTTTTGACCCATTGATTTGGGGTTCCTTTGATTAGATTTCATCAAGGGTTATTTTTTTTTTCATTTTTTGTTGGTTTTTTATAGTTTTATGTTCCAATTAATGGGTATAAAATGGTCTGAAAAACCTTATACCCATGCTTTACAACAATTTCTAGTTGCCCAGTTAAGGGTACATGGTTGCCTCATGGTTAGACATACCGTGCATCCAAATCGTGAATCCTATTATAGTATTGTAGAATGGGTCATACAGTTAGAGCATGATACAACCAAAAATGAATCCTAACCATGCCCCTCTTTTGTGGCTCTATTTGGGGCACACAATTAGGTGAAATATCAGTACTAATTGATTGACCTAACCCATGAAACCATGCATTTTTTTAATTCCTCAGATAATGTACACCAAATTTTAATAACCCCATAATTATCCAAAAACGTTCCCCATTAGAAAAATAATCTAATATTTTGGATTTTGGGTACCCTATTGGGAAATTTTGGATCTCTTAACCTCATCTCATAGTTGAACAAAGCACTGATCAAAGTGGTGATACACATACAATGAGTTATTTTATTTTCAGTCAGGAATATTTATCATCTTTATGATTCTTTAATCCTAAAGGTTACAATGGACATTTATTTCACAGTTATATGGATGGTTTTATGGAATGTTGGATAAATTATCTCTTCCCATGTTAATTGGGATATATATTCTTAGATCTGGTGGTCTCCATAGATTAAAAAAAAATTTAGAATCATTGTAGATGGATTCCATATATTCTAAATAGTTGTTTCTCTTATTGTCCATTACCGATTAATTTTATATTGCAATGGAATTTTTAGATATGTTCCTCTCTATAATGCATGTTTTGGTATAATTAATCTCAAACACCATTTTAAAATCCTCTTTGATCCTATATTAAATAAATTGGCACTATTATGGGTTCTTTATGATGGTTTTATAATTTAGTGAATTCTAGGTTTAATTTAATTTCATTTTAAAGAGTTTTTCAAGGATAACTTGTAGAAACTGAAGGATTAGGCTCAGTTTTGATTTCAAATGTTAAATGAAATAATTTTAATGAAATGAGGTAAACACTTTGATGTTATTTAAATAGTTTCAAATTCATAAATTTTTTAAATGACCAAGACCCCCCTTTAAAATATTTTTCCTTTGTTTTTAAATGGTAGTTATTAGGTTATTTAAAATTAGTGATTTATTCACATGGATTGATGCCATAAAGCCATTTTTTGAAATGAACATAATCCATTTTAAATTGTGGAACTTTATTCAATGTATTTGGGTTTTTTAGAGAGTATTATGTTTTAAATTTTATTTAGAATTGTAATAATGATTTTAAAAGGTTTTCAATTGATAATGATGATTTTGGACATCATGGGAGGTAATTTAGGATAATGTCCTCTTATGATAATCCCTTAATGTAACTTTCATGAATCTTATAATTCCTATGGATTTTTAAAAGTAGATTATTAATTTTAGGGAGCATGGGTGTGAGAGTGATATGGGATTTGTGGTTAGGTTCACATGATTGAATTGTTGAGGGCATAATCCCATGGGTCTTAATCAATAGGATCCCCATTTTGGTCCTCATACCTTTATTATATCACTCACCTCTTTGACTAGTCATAGGAACATAAAATATTTGTTGGGATGACCTAGGTATATTCTTTGTGAGTGGAATTACCCCACCTTTAGTGGATCCATAGATAACATGAGAGGTTCTAGCAATCGATATGTGGCCATGAATGTTTATGTATGTGGAACTAGTTTTCAAAAGACCCATGAGTATAAATGTAATGTTAACCATAAGACAAGACAATTATTTATTATCTAGTCTATAGTAGACTAACTATCATATCTTGGTTGTAATCATGACATCAACATATATGATAATTGATATATGATATCGTTCATTATCACTACTTGGCATCTTATACGCCATGCTTGATTGATTACTACTGTTTAATGATCTATTTATTATTATACACTACGAATCTATTGTATTGACTCTTGTAAATACCTTGATATTCAGTGGATATTCACATTTTCAATGATTATATGACCCTATCATTTTAAATTTCATTCTGTGATTTTCAATAAAATGCTTTGTTTTTAAATGGTGATATGGAGAGTTTTATAAATACGGTTTGATATAATATTTTGAAATGTTTAAAACTATATAATAAAAATAATAATATTATTATATTTATTATACTCATATTTTACAATATTTGAATTACGTTGTGATGTAACTATGTAGAATCTGTATAAATCCAATTAAACTATATAGATCACACCCTTCTTGTAAAATTTGGTGTCTTTAGCCTTATTATTCTTATATAATGTGATCAGGTGATAATAGAATTATTTTGTGCCTTTTGATTTGGAAATGGAGGATAGGTAATCTCAGACATAGTGTGTGTTTTTGCACCTCTTGTAGACAATGTTTTGGAAGCTCTCCTTATTTTCAACATTGTATCTTCCCCTTGTACATGATATGATTATAATGATGTCTTCATATGAAAAGGTTTGCATAGTATAATTTTGTATTGTATATTTTTTTGGGAAAAATCATTCCCAATGGTAATTTTATGATTCACATGATCTTTTCATCAACCCATGTGTAATGGGAATTATTATTAGGTTAGTTGTGAATTAGCTAGAATAGTATTTTATATAGTACTCCAGGTTGGTTCATCATAAATGGTATCAAAGTGTTTTTTCCTTAAATATAATCACTTCACCATGAATTCCCTTATATTATTTGGGTGAGTGTTGGTATAAGATGATTAAGGATATGTTGGGTCTTTAGAGGAAGTTCATGAGTGGGTTCTTTATCACCACCACTTATTGGTGAGATATTAGTTACCTTGGATTTGGGGACAATATTATTCCAAGTGAGTTATTGGTTTCCTCATGATGAATGGTATTATTATTCTCAATGTGATTATATTTTATATTGGGAGTGTCATATGAGATTCTAGTCGGATCTGAATGATTAAAAATGTCAAATTATTCCTTCATAGTCTAGTAAACTATGGGGAAATATGATGACTAATATGGATGTAAATATAGGAACTATTGTGTGGGATTTGTCTAGTATACCAGCACATGTAACCAATCCATGTATTTTTATACTATAACCCAATATTATACTCTTCTTCCATTATATCTAGTATGAATTTACTTTTGTGAGGTCAGTTTTAGTGATTACATATGTGTTTTGTTACATGCTCTTATGTAGGTGTTTCTGGTTTAATCTCATTTTGATAACATTAAATCCCTTTCTAAAACCAATTTTTTCATCAAATAAATTTTTTGAGCTCTTTGAGAAATGTTTTCAATTTCCAAATGGTTTTTTCTTATTAAATGTATCTTTTGTAAAAAAAATTCTCATTCACATTTGTTTGAAGTTCTAAATAATTTTTTATATATAAATTATTGTTTTTAATCTATTTCAAAAGTGAATGGTTTTGGAAATTATAAAAAAAGATTAAGGTTTTTGAAACCATGGATGAATTTCAAAAATCCATAATATATATTTAAAAAAAATTGTTATGGGTTTATAAAAATATTTATAATTATTTAAAGGAATTAGTAATGTTTCATAAATGGTAAAATCTTATGCCTTTCGAAATCAATCATGCTTTGATGAACTGTTTTTTTCCAAGATCAAATTCTTTTTTCTTGATTTTATTTTATTCCTAATTTTCTATTTCTAATTTTATGAGCCAATTTTTGATGATGACTATATATGTATCCCATGATGATTTTAATTAATGATAGAATAGTTATTCATCGATCCAGCTTTCAGATTGGTCTATCGTGTTTTCTATGATTGAGATCTCTTGTTGAAGCCTCTGTATAGACTCTATAACATGTGGTGGCTCCAGATACCTAATAGCATTTGAATCCCATCCTTGGATACTAGGATTTTTATAAACCCAATTATAAAGGTGAATGAGGTTATCATGAGTTATTAAAGTTGGTAGAAGAAGTTGATGGGATATTTGATTCTCTCTGGACCCATGCTGATCTAATAATCAATTATTACGATTATTTGTTTGATGGACCTTGATCGGAGTGGTGGGAAATTATGATTACATCATTTGTTCATGAAATATTTTCATGGCATTTTTTCATCTTAGCATTCATTTAGTGGCAGTATACTATGTATGTTAAGATGGAGAAATATACAGTGTTCATTGGTTTTAGTTTAGATGTGTTATCAATCGAGGAGTATGAAAATATATTCTCATGTTTTATATGTTACATACCTAGACATTTAGTAATTATTTATATAAGGATATATATTATCAAAAATCCCTACACCAATACACTATAACCTCAATTCCATCGGACTCATTTATATCTTATTTAGAGGTAGTAAATAGGTATTTTTTAGTTGATGTGGAGCTAGGTAAAAGGAAAGAAGGGAATAATTATTTTTGTATTCAAGTATGGAATGTATTCATTGTAATAGAATATTCACTACATGTAATTAATGTTTAATTCAATAGTCATCCTATGAGGTTTTTTGAGCGATTAAAGATATTTTAAATAGTGTAAATGTCTGGATTACAGTAATATGTTTTGTATATTGGGTGACTGGAATGGGAAGTTTCCATTAGGAATCATCAATTCCTGACATCAAGGAAGTCGATTATTTATTGTCATATGGATCAAACCATAAAAATAGGAGTGATAATTTCTATGTGATGGTGGAGATACCAGTCATCGATGGTGGTTTATATTTATCATTATTTTTTTTCTGAATTTGGAGTTGAAAATACTTGATCTATTCCATATTTTATATTGTTTTTTCATCTTTGTTAATGGTATCTAGAGGATCTTGGATTGGATAATTTTAGGACCGATAATGTTCCAATGATTTAATTTTTTAGTGACCTCTATAGGTGAGATTAGTGGATGGGAACTTTTAAATTCTTGATATTCCTTTTTTAAAAACATTAGTTTCTTGATGTTTCTTGTACTCATGGTGATGTAATGGAATATTATACTGAGAGACCTCAATATGTTTGGGAATTGTTGTTCTTTAAAAAATTCCATTCCATGGATGTGTTATTATGGATGAGTTTATAAATAGTTCATTTTGGCTATTTTCCCATGTGATACTCTTATTTTTCCTTTCTTGGGAGAGTTAAATTTTGATGTGTTGGATGACCTCTCTTATGGGGGTGAAGTTCGCTATTGATAACTGAACATGTTGTTTGAGATATTTCTAAATGGTATAGGATAGACCTTGGGAATTTACCCATGCAACTAGGATGATGTCATTATTTAATGGATAAAACACCTTGTGGAGTTGGGGTATGATTTGATGAGTCCATAAATATGTGAGCCTAGGTGTTGAAAATGCTAGGATACAATTGAGTACATAACGTAGGTACAAATACATATCAATTATATTCCATTCATGTACAGGTATGATCATAGATAAACCTTGTGATCATTTATTTTTACGAAAATTGTGACTTTTTCTTGTTCCATTCTTTTTTCATTTCAATGTCGGACCATAGATGTTCTCCTTAGAAGGTGGATAATGTATCTTCATTGGATCGAAGGGATATCTTTTTCTCATGTTACACAATTTTTATGAATCTTTAGTAGGTGGGGAGACCTATGATCTGTATCTAGTCCATATCTGGTTTAGATATGCATGATTTTCTTTATTTTTTTCTTAGAGTTGTTTGTGTGTTATTAGACTTTAGGTGAGCCTCTCTTCTAAACGACAAATCATCCTCCCAACAAAATGATTCACGGACTACTTCTTAAGTCTTCCTTATATATCTTTCAGACTATAAGCTTTATAAGGAAATAAATTCATATAGATGGGATTTTTTAATATCCCGCAACATTGTTTTAGGTGTTTTGACATCATTGAATTCAGGATCCTTTCATTCGATCTCTTTATGGGTTGTTTTCGGATTTTTGGAGTCTGTTTAAATTGGATGGACTTATGAATGGTTACTGCACTATTTTAAAAACCATGCATCAAAACCATTAAACTTCTTCTAGTATCCCAATAAGGATTTCATGGTTTGTTAAAATTTAGAAAAAACGATGCAACCAAACCATGAAAACTTTTCATTTATCGCATAAGGGTTCACAGGGTTGGAGCATAGTTAAACGAACAATGTAAAATAACTATGCTTTTATTCTAGTGGATATTTTTAAGGATCATGGTTTTTACTAACCATGTGACCTTACATTTTAAATATGTTTAATGGTTATTAATTCCTTGAAAAATATAGTTATAATTACAAGACCCCCATAATTAACCCCAAACTTCTCCCATTTAATTATGATCTGATAATTTAGATTTTGAGAGACCTATATATGTGTTATTTCTATCCAAACCTCTTATATTAGTGAATCAATGTGACAATAAAAGTAGTAATCATCTATTAGTGAGTAATTTTATTCCTTTCCATTGATATCCCTTTTTATTTTGATTCTTTTTTCCTAGAGGTTACGATGACCTTATGATTTGTTATTCTATGGAAGGTTGATGTGAAATTTTGGATCTAGGTACTTTTCCCAGTTCAATGGGGATTAAACATCCTAGATACAGTGAGTGTTATTAATGGAAACCGAGCTTAGATTAAATTCAATAAGATTACAAATATTTCATGCTGGTGTTTCTGCGCATTTCCTTCATCTTATAATTCACTGTTTCTTGAAAATCTGTGGACATGTTCCTCATTAGATCACATGTTATATAATTTTTTATCATGAATAACATTTCCAAATCAACTTTGATTATATCTTAATTAAATTGTCCATTGTATGGTTCCTCTCACGGTTAAATAAATTGGTGAATTATAATTTTATTTTTATTCCCTTTCAATTACTTTTCAATGTTTCCTAGTGGAAAGTGGAGTCTTAGGCCCGATTATTATTTATAATGTCAAATGACATATTTTGATTGGTATGAGTTGAAAAATTAGATGTTTTCTAAAGAGTTTCCAATACTTAAATATGTTAAATGACTGATACACCACATTAAAGGATTTCAAATTTAATTTTAAATGGGAATTCATATGTTATTCGAAATAGTTGATTTATTAAAATGAAAAGATGGGATTAAACATGTTTTGAAATGACCATAAGATTTTTTAATTTGAGAAAATTCCTTGAATTACATTGGGATATTTTTTATTAAATACATGTTTTAGAGGCCCATTTGGAATTATATTTATGATTTTTTTTGGATGATTGTATCCATACACTTTTAAAAATTGAATTGAATAAAAACTTTTCAATTGAAAGTGATGATTCTTGATGGCCCAGTTGGCACATTATGAATATAATATAGTTTGATAATCTATTAATATAATATGCATTATTATTAAACATCCCATTTATGGTTATTATGAAAGGGATTATTCACTATTATAGGTATTTGGGTGAGAGTGAGATGGAATTTTAGGGAATATGCCAATGATTGAATTGTTGAAGACTTATGACCCTGACTGATATTGATATGGATCCTCATTGTGATCCTCGCAATATAATTATCTCACTCACCTATTTTACTAGTCATGTGATCCTAGATATTCTGATGGGATGAACTAGATATTTTCTTGTATAGTGGACTCAAATCCCATCTAGTCTATCAATATTGAACATGGATGGATCAGGATACAGATGTTCCACTATGAAAATGATTCTACGAGGAACTAGTTTTTTAGAGTTATATGATACTAGATGTAATACTAAAAATTATTTATGATGATTTGTTATTACTATTTCTATGGTTGAGTCACTACCATACAAATTTTTTTCCAATGAAAACCAAAACATAGATACTCGATACATGACAATGTTTTTTGCCTTTACTTGCCACCGAAGTATACCTGGATAATTTTATTACTAATCCTGATTGACATATTTGTATTTATTATACATGTTTAATCCCTTATATTGAATATTTAAAAAATCTTTATAATATTTTAATATTCAAATTTTTCATTATTATATGACTCTATCTTGTGAAACGGGATTGAATGATTTTGAAGAAAATGTTTTTAGAAGGAAAATGGATTATCATATAGGTTTTGTTTGATAAATGGTTTTGATATTTTTAACAATCTATTTTTAAACTAGGATCCCTATACACATTATATTTCTAATATTTTTTAATATTTGACTTACCTTATGATGTATCTTTAAGGACTCTTTGGTGGAATTGCACTGGGATCTATAGCTCACACCCTACTTGTATTGTTTTGTATTTGCTTCCCTCTTATTCATATAGTAGGTGATCATGTGATCATCAAATTATTTTGTGCCTTTAGCTTTGGTTTAATGAGTATGAGTGTCATGCTGCATTTGGGGAGGTCATTGACCCCTAGGTGTCGTGTTTTTGGAATCTTTGTTTATTTTCAGTATTTTGGAATCTCCATTTCCATGATATAATCATACTGGTGTATTTATTTGGTGATGTTTTTGTAGTGTAATTTTTTGTTTTAAAATATTTTCTGCGAAATCATTCCAAATGGTAATTTTTTTATTCCCATGTTATTTTCACTAGACCATGGATTCCATGAATGCTCTTTGGGTTTGTGAAAAATTGGATAGAAAATTGTTTTATATGAACTATGGGTTGGTTCATCACAAATGGTATCACATGAGGTCTTTCTTTAAAATGACGAAAATATCATTGAAATACCTTATGTTATATGGGATGACTCTAGGTAGAATAATATTATGGATGTTTCAGGACTCAAGTGTTATTTTTTGAATGGGTTATTGAATGCCACCTTCTCCCGATATGTCTTGAGTGACAATAGATGTGGGGGATTAGATATTTATTTTGAGTTATTTTTTTCCTAATGATTAATGATATTTTGATTGCTATTGAGATTATATTATATTTTTTTGGAATATATTATGTTTTTTGGGTTCAAACACAAATATAAAAAATGTCACATTATGCCTTCATATCCTATTAAACTTTGTGGAATTTGGGAGACATATCTAGAATTCAATTGAAGTACAATTTTGTTGTAGATTTGTGGTTTACTAGGCCAGTGTGATCAATCCATTCGTAGTTCTACTCTAACCTAAACAAGTCACATTTTCAGTTGTTTCTAGGTTGAATTCACTTGTATGGGGTTAAGTGGAATTGTTAAGGATGTGTTCTGTTTCATGATCTTATGTGTTCATTCCATGTTTAATCACTTTTTTTTATTTTGAAAACCATTATAAAACATAATTTAGGGTAAAAAATTATTATTATGTTCTTTTAGAATTTTTATCAAATACCAAAAGGTGTGTTATTATGAAAATTATTATCCAAAAAAATAAATTTTTATAGATTCTCAGGTGAGGTTATAAAAAAAAATTAAAAATAAATTTTGGTTTTTAATTGATTTAAAATGAATATAGATTTAGAAATTTGAAAAATGGGAATAACATTGTTAAAATCAAGGAAGAACTACCATGACTGTGTAAATAATTTTTTTAAAATAATGATGGATTTATAACATGATTTATCATTTAGAGAGGAACGATTAATGTTTCATTAATTGTTAAATATTGTGTGTTTTGAAATCAATTATTTTTTATAATGAGGTTTACGGTTTGTTTAAAATCTATTGTCTTTTCTGTATTATATTTCAGGTTTTTGAGTTTTGAATAATTTTATAACCCTATGTTTTTACAAGAACAAAAAATTTACCCCTGTATGTTTCCCATGAATGATACAATTTTCAATCATTGGAATAATATTGATGTGGTACTTCTAATTTTCTATAAGTGGAATATCTTGTCGATGAATCTACCCAGACTCTATATTGAGTGGTTGTGCCAGAAACCATCAATAATTTGAACCCCATCCTTAATTTTATGGATTCACTTCCACCATCTTATAAAGGTGGATAAGGTTTTATTGAAGTTGTAATGTTTTTTGTAGATGTTTATGGGATATTTTATTCTCCCAAGAAATATTATAATCTATGAGTCAAATCATTCAATATTTTGTTTTACAGACCTGGCCAAGAGTGGTGAGAAATATTTGGTTCACTATCATTAAAAATAAATTGTATTTTGTGAATTTTTTGTATTATTATTAATTTAATGTTATTATCATCATTAAGTGATGAATGATGAAGTTATTCAGTTATAGGGTTTCAATCAACATGAGATATTGGATTCAGAGTATTCTAAGAGATTATTATTTTGATATGATTATTACCTGAGATTATTGTAAATAAATATAGTGAACATATCTATTCTAGACACTATTTTCACCCATACCGTTTAATTAACATTCCATCAGTCTCATTGATCTCAACACATGAGATGCTCAATATATATTTTCCAACTAAAAAGGATCGTTTGAAACAACAATAATGCAAGAATTCCTTGTTCTTGGATGGGGAATGATACAATTAACTAGGAAAAAATATGAATATTATGTGATTATAGTGTGGGTCACATATTCATTTTAGGAGGTTTTGTTCGAATGATCTGAGAGTTTGTAAAAGGTGTTTCTATTTGGGTCACTTAAAGAGGATCTGCAAGTTCAGAAATCATAAAAGGGATATTTTGGTCTGGAATCATTTTCTCTTAACTATGGGGTAGTATACACTTCATGATTATATGGCTGAAACCAAATTCTTTGGAGTGAATACTTTCATGAGTTGGAGAATCATTCGGTTCCTAATGGTGGTTGATGTTGACCCGTATTGTTTTTTCTACTGTTTGAGTGGAAACTTCTTGACTTTTTAATTCTTGTTGATTATTTTGGTATCTTTTTTAAGGATATATTTGAATCTTGGTTTGTTTCATTTTTTGGATTGATTATTAGACAATTTTTTTATTTTATTGAGACTTAATTGTTCATTCAATATGGATGGGAACTCTTATATTCTTAGTCATCTTCTTGGAATGACTATATTTCCTTGTTGTTTGTTGTGCTTCTTGTGATGGAGTGGAAATTGTTTTTGAGAAACAATGTCATGTTTGGTCGTTTGGGATTGTAAAACCATAAGATTTTATGTGATAGATTATTTTTTATTTTATTTGATATCTTGTGTTGTATTATATTCCATTATTATCTTGCACTATATGCAACACAGTGTTAGCTTGCAGTATACACAACACTATTCTTGGATTGTGTTACACACAATTTCTTGTTCTTTTGATATAATTAATTTCACAAAAAACATAGTATATATTTTGTTCAATGTATAAATAATTTATTTTTGGATTATTTTATACGCAACACCAAATGAATCGTTCACTACAAACAACACTGACTTTTCTTGTATTACATGCAAAAGAGACCAACCACGATAGCTTGTGTGGTACGCAATACCGAGTTTCACTAAACAATGATATATTATTAAAATATTATTATGGGATATAAATAATCAATTATGAATAATATTAACAAAATCTCTAATTTTATAAAATTAAAATTCATCTTATGAAATTCTAGACATGATATAAGAACATGATCATTTTTTCAGATAAGACGTGTATTTTTCAAAAAAAAGGCAGTTTTGCCGCCATTTGATGGTTACCCATTTTAAATAAATTTTTTTACATGTTTATAAGTTCAATTTGAAAAATAAACATCTTCTTTGGAATCAGGATATAAAATTTGACATTGGATGAATTTTTGATATTTTTCTGATAACATTCATATTTTGATGAATAGAAAAAATTTGCTAAATTTTAATTGCTAACAGAATTTTTCATTGAAATAATTTATATGGTTAAATTATTTTATTGAATGGTTTTAAAGTATAAATATAATATATTTTTAAATTTGAATACAATTTAATTAATTTTAATTAGTTTTACATTGAATTCATGTGTAAAAAAAATTCAACCTTTTGCAATGTTTTAACTTTTAAACAAAAACCTCTTTTTTCAACAACCAGATTAATTTTAAATTAATACTAAAAATTATGTTTTTTTAATTTATGAAATTAGATTCCATATTTTTAATTATTAGGTACAAATTAAGTTAATGGGATACTATTATTTTTGGTATTATGAATACTAACATTGGTAATTATTTTTATTACCATGGTTAAAGGTAAATTGGGTAATTAAAGGAAAAATAATATTATAAAATTACCCAAACACCTGAAATAATTATATTCAGTGAATAAAATTCTACCCATATAACTTATGTGTGGGAATTGATTCATCTTATGGAATCTTGTTAGTGAAAATTATGTAATTATTATTGAAACAAAATAAACAGAAAACATGTCACTCTCTTATATCTTATAAGTATAATAATTTTAATATAGTGATAACATTCATAAGACAAATAAAGTAAATATTCTAATGAAATATAATGAAATTATATACATCATGTTCAGTTATTTTTAATTTTTAGAGATTAATTAATTACCATTAATTATGATACAATAGTTATGTAAAAATTACTTTATTAACAAAAATATAAAGTAAATGGATTAAAAATTTTAAAATAAATATCATATAAACTAATAAAAGGGATCCCTGAATTTTTTAGGTCATTATGACATGTTATGAGTGTAGTAAATATTTTCGTTTCTAATTTATCTTTTGTGATTATTTTATTGAAATTCAATAAAACGAATAGTGTTAAAATTGATACTATTGAAATTTATAAAAATAACATTTTATTAAATTATTAGAAAATCATAAATATATTTAAAAATTACCAAGTTATAATTATAAGATTTTAACTATCATAAAATACAAATTTATGCTAAATTAACACAATATATGTAAATATTTATTACCATTAAATATTTATAATAATATTCCCACAATTAAAATTAAATAGAATAACTATGTGTTAATTAAAATGATAATGATTAAATTGACCTAAAAACATGTATAAAATTTATTGGTTGATGAGATTAAAAACATAAATCATCTAATATTAAAAATTTATGTATTTTGGAGAATTTTATGTGGGGTTTTATTTTATTATAAATTAATATTTTGAGGTCTTTCAAATTGCCCCGAACCACAATTGTAAAAGGGAACCTCCTCCCTATCCTATTCACTACATTTTGAGACATAAATATCGTCCAAACCATACCCATTTCTCTTATAAACTTACCTAGTTAGAATATAGAGGTTATAGTTCTCTTAGAAGAGCATCTCTTGTTCAAGTAATAGAAGATCTAAAGAGAGAACTTCAAAGAAGAGGTAATCTCTTCTACCAATTCTTTCAAATTAATTTATTCTTCTACTTCTAATTAATTATTTTATTAATTATAAAGTTATAACATAAATATAAATAATATAATGATATGTTATTATAAATATTAAACTACCCTATTTCTCCTTTCATCCATCCTACAAAAAATGAAATCATTGTGCATGCGTGCGTACGACTTACCATCTCCACGTCGTGGTGTAATACATTTTTCAACACCACTATTATTAGATGGTTATAATGGTATTAATTATAACTATATATTATTATTATAACATGGTACTAATTATGATATATTATACACCATCCCCTTCAATATCATTCAAAAATTATGGGAACGATATCGTTGATCGTGCGTACATATGGCTTATCGTCGCCATGATGTGATGTGATTCATTTGGCATAATCATCATTAAACCATGATTATATAAATTAATTGAATGAATATATATGATATATATTATATTAATACCATTATTTAAATTATATAACTATAAAATTAATGTTTAATAAGAACTTATTTGACAAAACAAGCATAGTAACATAAAGCTGTTAATACCTGAATAACGAGTAGCAATGAAATGATGCTAAGAAATAGATGAAAATATGCTTATAAATGTTATCATGAAAATTATTATTATTATGTAATGAATTAGTAAAATTATTTAAAACATAATACATGAGTTTATAATATATACAAAGCCTGTCGAACCTAAGTTAAGGAATAATTTTTCAATCTCATTTTTATCTAAGATTGTTTGTACGCATGTACTTAGTAGGGATATATATATCATCCATGTCTGTGTTTTCTAAAAATGTTATCAAAAAATGTTTATAATTCTTCTATGTATTCTTAAATTCATTTTTTTCCATTTTTGACATTTTCTACCTGGTATAGATGGAATCGTTTTTTACTATATGAGGTATGTTTTTATTTTTCCGACAAAAGTATGAAGAGAATTTTCTTTTAACTTATACAGCATGAATAGATTTTTATGGTTTAATGATTCCTTATTTACATGAATATTTCTCTACAATATTTCAATTATATTTTTAACTAAATTATTTTCCATTAAAATTTCAAAACATTTTGAGAAATGAAAATGTTTTTGAAGAATAAATGATATTTTCCTCAAGAACTAAGTTCAATTGCTTTATCAAAATTATTTTCCATCTAAGATGAAACTCTTGAATAAGTATTTTCTTAAATCCCGATTATTACTATGATTTTACTATATTAATGATGGAATGATACTTTATATGGATTATTTTACGAATCAATGATGTTTAAGAACCCCATTTTATTTCTTGGTTTATGTTATGTATTTGTGGAACATATAAGATTGATTTTATTGTGAGATTAGTGGGACCAATATCTCCCACTAATTCATTAGGTAACAATTTATATCTCATAAGATATACATGAATGGAACACAAAGTAAATATGATTCAGTAATAAATTGTTGAAACGACATGTAAACCCAGTTCAGTATTGAAATTTTTCAACTATGATGGTCTTGGCAGCAATTCCTTGGATACTATGGAAATAATATTATGTTATTATTACTTTTCAACAATTATATGTTTTATGAAAATGTTATTCTATCATGGTTAATGTTAATCTATGTCCACACCTTAATTACTAACAAGATTTATTTCTTGACTCATGATTTTGATATTTAAACATTATGTTCATGTTTTTACGTTCAAATTTTTATGGTATGTTTTATGTTCTCCATGATTACCCTTTTTGAGCATTTGAGATAACCCTTTTTATGTCTTCATTTCCCCAATATATAAATAATGGTTTCAGTTTGGGAAACTTAAGGGTAAGACCTTTATGAGAGATATTGAAGACCATTCAACATGTTAGAATATTATGTTCCAAGTATCCAATGACACTAAACTACTACATCCTTTGGGAATATATTTGTGTAATGTATTATGTATTCCAAAAAAGAAATTTAATGTACATATACATCATGAATGGTTCGTTAGAGATTATATTAGAGTGAATGATTAGTTAATGTTTAGAAACTATAAGGCTAAATATTTTTTGATAACCCTATAGTTATTTCCAAGGTATGTCTAGGAATGTCCCAAAGGGTAAGCATAAGTATAGGCTACAAAATTAGAATTATGGTAACAATATAGAATAACCTTCAATTAAAACTAAGATTTTAGAGATTAAAATTACTCCCCTAGATTATGTTTCACCACTAGTATGATTTTTGCCTCTCAGAATATTCTTTTTGGTTTTCAGACAATGGCTAGAACCTGAAAGAGCCATGTTAATGATCAATGCACTGGGAAATTCAATGATTTTCCTCCCAATCAACCCGATGTTATGAGATATGGAAGGAAAAATATTATTTCATTACTTACACAGGATATAAAAAATTTTATACTCCCAAATGATCATTGAAGGGAAAATCATTCTATTGCGTCCTTCATGAGGCGATGTCCACCTTCTTTCACTGGGTCCTCTAATCCACATCTTGCAGAACAATGGATCAGTACCATTAAAAAGATATTTTCCATCCTTCACTGTTCAAAACATGAAAAATACATTGGGTATATTTTCATTTAGAATGTAAATAATAATTTTGGTGGACTCTAATTAAAAATACAAGGCAGTAAGATAAATTGAATCCATGGAATGGGACGAGTTCAAGAACATGTTTTTCAGTAATTACGTCTCTCGTATTCTTTGAAAAAAATATGGAAAAGAAGTTCCTTGAGATTAATAAAAAGGATTATGAATCTTTTAGTACATACAAGGTGAATTTTATAAGACTTTCAAGGCATGATTCTAGATTTATCATCAAACCTGAATGTAATGTCGATCGATTCTTCAGTGGATTAAAACCAAGCCTTCGAAGGGCATTATCTAAAGGGACATCGATAGCTATTAAGATACTATGCATTGTGCTATCAATGTAGAACTGGATTTTTATGTTACATATCCATCTCAGGGTTTTGATAATAGACGAAAGTTAGAGTTCAATGGAAAATATCAAAACAATGGTGAAAATAATTTGAATGTCTTATTATGATTAAAGTGTAGAAAGAAGCATGGGGGATATTTTCATGAAGGGAAAAGAAAATGTTTCAAGTGTGGAAAAGAAATTCATCATGCAGTTAGATGTCGATGTAATGAGAAAAACATTTCTAATGATGTGAATGGAGAAAAGACTAAAGAGAATGCAGCAAAAACCCTTCAATGCTACAAGTGGAAGGAAATGGGGTATTGTTCTAACCAATTCCCTAATCCAAGGGTTATTGATGATCGACGTCAGCAACCATATAAGGAAAAATACAAATGGAAGTCACATGCTATCACTATTGGTGATGTTGTGTATGAAAATGAAGTGATGGGATGATTAAGTTTTTATGTAATGGGATTCCAAAATAGTGTTGTGGAATCTCATTTATAGTATTATGTAATATTGGAATATCTATGTATTTGTTTGTTGTGGTTTTAAAAAATTATATGGTACGGATTACCCTGAAAAGTGATCGAAATATTTTTAGAAACCCAATTATATGCACATAATGATGGGATAAGGATATAATGAGATATTTGATTGTATTAATGAGCTTGTGATTGATATAAGGACAAAGTGATATCGTATTTTCATTATATAGAATTTTTGGTATTTTTGGTGTGTGGAAAGAGGTAATATTATATAGAATGCATGTTTTCATTAAGGTTTTATGTTAATTCATGTTATTATAATGTTTATATAGAATAAATGAATAAGGTATTCAAAAGTTTGGAAAGTGATAACTAGGTACTGAAAAATGAGATACGGGAAACATATGTTAAGTTGATTTATTTCACCTCATTCTAATGTTTTACATATTCAGTTTTTTAATAGATTGTAATGTTATCCATTTTTGAATAGTTTCTGTTATATTCAAATTTATGTTTGTTAGATTAATGTATTATCTCACTATAGGAGGAATTATGCATATTTGATAACATGTTCTAACCTTTTTTGTTGAGACAGACGGAATGACATGTCATTCTATAACATGATGAGCTAACACTTTAAGAATGAAAAATTCAACTTCATTTCTTTAAATCAGATAAAAAGTTGAAATTTTATAAGAAATGACCAACGGTGAGATTGTACTAAAATCAAGTAATTATTTATCCTCATGTAAAACTTCATCAACATCAGAAGAAAGATCTTGAAACCAAAAATTTTATCCTAGTTCCTTCTTATCCAATGAATCAGAAGTTTCCTTAAATCATCACAGTTTTATGGATTTCTAGTAGTTAACTTTCTCAATACCATATTCTCTATCACTATCCATCAGGACAATATGGTTAGATTTCTCTTCCAAATCCATTTTTTCACCTACCACCTATGTTCTCCTATGTGGAAACCCAGTGATGAGTTACATTGGGTAACTGTTATGTTACTAACATTCAATTTTAAAATAAAGCATATGTATCCATTTTTATGATGTGGTATTCCATGAAATAAACATTAAAGTAGTAATCCATTTATAACCCCGAAAAATTATGAAGGTGAAATTAATTTTAAGGGGGGTAAATTGTAAAACTATGAGATTTTATAGGATAGATTATTTTTATTTTCATTGATGTATTGTGTTTTACATTACACCAATATTATCTTGAGTTATAAGCAACACATTATTAGTTTCTAGTATACACAACATTATGATTGGATTTTGTTACACACAATTTCATGTTCTTTTGATTGAATTCTTCTCACGCAACTCTATGTATATATTTTTTTAAATGTATAAATGATCTATTTTAGGATTATTTTATACGCAACACCAATGGAATCATTCACTACACGCAAAACTGACAT
Organism: Viscum album; assembly: GCA_963277665.1. Lineage (NCBI taxonomy): Eukaryota > Viridiplantae > Streptophyta > Magnoliopsida > Santalales > Viscaceae > Viscum > Viscum album. The sequence continues at coordinate 261,718,700 of OY728120.1, forward strand.
GGATTGTATTACACACAAGAGAGACCTTCCCCAATAGTTTTCATTATACGCAATACCGAGTTTCCCTAAAAATGATATATTATTAATATATTATTATGTGATATAATATAGCCATTATGAATATTATTAAACACATTTATAATTTTATTAAATTAAAATTTATCTCATTTATTTTCATGAACTGATGTAAGAACAAGATCATTTTTTTCATATAAAATATGTATTTCTCAAAAAATGTAGGTTTTCCACCATTTGATGGTGAACCCATTTTAAATAAATTTTTTGAAATGTTTATAAGTTAAATTTGAAAAAACAAACTTCTTCTTTGTAATAGGGATATAAAATTTTATTTGTATTAATTTTTTATATTTTTATGATACATTTCATATTTTGATAAATAGTAAATTTTTGAAAAATTCTAATTGAAAACAACTCCTTTCATCAAAATAATTTATATGGATCAAATATATTATTTAATGGGTTTAATGTATAAATAGAATATATTTTTATATTTAATAAAATTTAATTCATTTTCAGTAATTTTACATTTAATTCATATGTAAAAACATTTCAACCTTTTCTGTTGTTTTAACTATTAAACTAAAAACCATTTTTTCGACAATGGGATTAACTTTAAAATAATTATTATAACTTCATTGTTTTCAATTTTGAAAAATTAGATTCTATATTTTTAATCCTTAAGTACAAATTATGTTAATGGATTACTTTTATTTTTGTGCATTATGATTAGTAACTTTGGTAATTACTTTTGTTACCTTGGTTAAAGATAAATTAGGTATTTAATGGTAAAAATAATATTATAAAATTACCCGAAAACCAGAGAAATTATATTCCCTGAATAAAATTCTACCCATATCAATTAAGGGTCTGAATTGAATCATTTTATGGACACTTTTCTACGAAAAACTTGTAATTATTATTAAAACAAAAGATATTGACAGCATGTCACTATCTTATATCTTATAATTATAATAATTTTAATATAGTGATAAAATTAATATAACATAAAAAGTAAAGTGTCTCTAGAAATATAATGAAATTATCTAAATCATGTTACTTTATTTATAATTTTTAGAGAGTAATTATTTACCATTAATTATTACACAATAGTGAGGTAAAAATTATTTTATTAATAGAAATATACAAAATATGCTTTTAGAAATATTAATAGACATATAATATGACCTAATTATAGTTCTAAATTAATCATATAGGTGACTATGACATTTTAGGAGTGTAATAAATATTTTTTTTCGAATTTATCTTCTCTGAAGGTTTTATTTAAAGTCAAATAAATAAATAGTTTCAAAATTCACACTATTGATATTTATAAAAATAGAATATTATTAAATTACTAAAAAGTCATAAAAATATTTAAAATTGCAAATTCATAATTATATGATAAAATATTTCATAAAATAGCATTTTATGGTCAATTAAAACCATATATGTAAATATTTATAACCATTAAATTTTTAGAATGTTATTAAAACATTTAAAATTTAATAGAATAACAAAGTGTTATCGAAATTGATATTGATTATATTCAAATAAAAACTTGTCTATAATATATAAGTTGATTATATTAAAACCATATATAATATAATCTGAAAATTGGGATATCTCGGAGGATTTTATATGGATTTTGATTTTATTATAAAATAATATTTTTTCGGTTTCCAAAAGTTCCTCTCACCTCAATTATAAAGGGAACCACATCCCTCTTCTTTTCAATTCATTTTGACCCTTAAAGATCATTAAAACCCAACAAATTTTTTTTCTAAAATTCCCTAGTAACATTCTAGTGTTTTTTTTATTCTCAAAAGACCATCTCTAGTTCCATTAAGATGATATCTAAAGAGAGAACGTCAAAGAAAAGGTAATTTCTTCTACCGATTCTTTCAAATTTATTTCTTATTATACATTATATTCATTTGTTATTTCATTATAAAGTAACAAAATAAGTATCACTAAAATATTGATATTTTATTTTAAATATGAAACAAACTTATTTGACATTCTTTCCATACTACGAAACATAAAATCACCACACATGCATAAATACGTCTTACTATCTCCACGTTGTGGTGTAATATATTTTTTCACCACCATCTTACATGGATGGGTATAATGGTAGAAAAAATATATTAAATTATTATAACATGATACTAATTCTTTGTTACTATACACCATCCACTTTAATACCATTCAACTATTAAAGGAACGATATATTTTATCATGCGTACGTAGAACATACCATTTCCATGGTGCGATGTGATCCATTCTGCATAATCATCTTTAAACCATGATTATATAAATGAATTGAATGAATAAATATGACATATATTATATTAATACCATTCTTTAAATGATATAATTATATCCTAAAACTTTCAATAAGAACTTATCTGACAAAACATGCATAAGAATATAAAGCATTTAGTCCCCGAATAACGAGTAACAATGAAATGTTACTAACAAACAGAAGAAAATAGGACCATAAATGTTATCATAAAAAGTATTATGATTCTAGAATAAATCAATAACATTATTTAAATAATTATACCCGATTTCCTAATACAAATGAATCATATCAGACATGAGGTAAGGAATAATTTTGTAGTATCATTTTTATCTCATATTTTTTATACGTTAGAATTTACGGGGGATATATTAAAAATCCATGTCCATGTTTTCTAAGAACATTATCATAAAATGTTTAAATTTCTAATATATATTTTAAATTCATTTTTTTACCATTTTTTACTTTTACTACATGGTATGCAAGGAATATTTATTTTGTTTACCATATGATGTACTTTTTTACATTTCTAACAAATGTACGAGGAGAATGTTTTTTAACTTATACAACATGAATAGATTTTTATAGTTTCATGAATCCATATTTCCATAAATCTTACTCTACACTTTTTCAAGTTTATTTTTAACCAAATTCCTTTATTTAAAAATTTCATTTCATTTTGTGAAAATAAAACGTTTTTAAATAATGATGGATATTTTTCCCAGGATCTAAATTCAAGTGGTTTATCAAAATTATTTTCCATCTAAAATTACACTATTAAATGGGGTTATATTCATATACACATTATAACTATGGTTTGATTTTTTTCAATTATGTAATGTTCTTTTATATGGATTATGATATGATGGAATGATATTTAATAAACCCTTTTTATTTTGTGGGTTATGCTACGATGGATGGTTTTTGTTTTGTGAAACATGTATGAATGTTTTCATTATGAGATAGGTGGGACCTATATATCCCTCAAATTAATTAGGTAATGATTTATATCTCATGAGATAGACCTGACTAAGAAAACATGTTAATAAGGTTAAGTAATAACTAGATGGAACGGCAGGTAAACTCAGTTCAGTAATGGACTTTATACACTATGATGGTCTTGACATAAATGAATTGGCTATTATAGAAATCATATTATGTGCTTATTAGTTATCCAAAGTTACATGATTTATGCAAATTCTATTCTATCATAGTTAATTTTCCATTATGATCTAGGCTTTATGTGCTTCCATTATTTATTTCATGACTCATGATTTTTATGCCTAAACATTATGTTCTTGTTTTTACATTCTAATGTTTATGGTCTGTTTTATGCTCTCCATGTTTACCCTTACTTAGAATTTGAGCTCACCCTTTTTATGCTTTCATTTTTCCATGATCTAATGAAATGATTTAGGTAGGAAAACTAAACCTAAAGATCTTTTTGGGATATTTTTAAGATCTTTCACCTTGTTATAAGATTATTTTTTGAGTTTCCAGAGACACTAAACTAATACGGACTTTTGGAATATATTTTTTTAATGTGTTAGGTATTCTAAAAATGAAATTTAATGTCCATTTAAGTCTATCATGTGTCATTAGAATGATTTTAAAAATTTATTTTGATTCAATACATCTATTTCTTAGTAGAATCATTATAAAATTTATTTAATTTTGTATATTTCAACATGGGATAATCATGTTATCCATTGGTGGTAAGATATCTATTTTTATGTGTCAGATGATCTCCCTTGTTGGAGTGCAGTTCACTATTGTGCATTGACCTACATGATTGAGCTCTTTCCTTATATACATGGATGAAACATGGAAAAATACTTAGATAACTAGAACAATGTGATTCCTTAATAGTTCATACACCTAGGGGTGTTGAAGTGTGATTTCATTCTCTCATCATGTGGTGAGGCTCGATGTTGAATATATTTTCTTACTGTCGAGTAGTTATTCAGGGATGAATTTCTTCTCATTTTTGTTCCATTACTGTGGACACATTATCAAAGAAGGAGCATGAGTGCATTGTTCTCTATGTAAATCATCTATTATTATATATTCCATTCATTTATAGTTTTCATTGTCATCCTTTATATGTTCTCTTTGGATAATGGTTCAAGTATCTTCTTTTGATTTAAGGGACATTTTTTATCATGTTACATCATTTTAATGAATCTAAAAATTTTGTGGATACCTATGGTTAATATATATCCCTTCACTAGTTTATATATTATTAATGATCTTGTTGAGTTGTTGTTATAGTTGTTTGGGTGCTGTTTGACTTTTGGTGAGTCTACTTTCTAGAGTTCAGATTTTCCACCTCACAAGATGAGTGAGGGAGTTCCTCTGGATGTTTCTTATTTTATCATTCAAAATGGAAAGATTTTTTGGGATATAATTTCCTATGGTGGAGAGGCTATAACATATAGTTACTTTATTTATATTTTTAACAACATTTATTTGAAGATAAATTTATTTTATATCTTCATTGGTAATTTTAATCCATTATTGGATATTTTTAATGGTTTTTGGTCAATTGCAGACTCTAAAAATCCATACATCTAAACTGTGCAACCAATTCTAGTAGCTCGATTAGTGGAACATGGTAGAGGAATGATTAAAAAATACATGAATCCAAACTGTGAAACCTTTTTCCAATAGTTTAGAATGGGTTTCATGGTTGTAGAATGGTTAAACTAACCATACAACCTGACCATATAGATCATCAAGTGGCTGTATATATGATCCACATTTTAGTGCACTATTATTACTCCTTGTGTAACCAAACCTAGAAAACTATGTGAATGGTTTTTAATTCCAAAAAAATGTGTTTAAAATTATTAAACGTACATAATTAACCTCAAAATTCTCCCATTAAAAGATAATTTAATCCTTCAGCTTCTAGGATCCCTCTGGGGGCATTTTGGCTCTCCCAACTTCATCTTTAGGCATATAAAGGAATCAATTGAAGCGATGATCCTCTTTATGTGGGTTCATCTGTAAAGACCTATAATTTTGTCAATGATATTTATCTTTTTACCTGATAGACAACCTAATAAAATCATTATCCTAATAAATTAATAATGAAACATTACTAGAAAGTAAACTGATAATTATAGGTGGACAATAAATAGATAATAAGTTAATATAATTATGAAAAATTGTATATCTATATGATCCATAAGAATAATTGAAGTTGTGGAAAAAAAGAAAAAATAAAACACACTATTAATAATAAAATTTTCATGAATGTAGAAAAAAATTAGGTATCTTATAAATAATAATATTCTATATTTATATTATCGGATAATCGAATAAATGACTACAAAATCAGAAATTAATTGTTTTTATTTTTTCGAAACATAAATGATTATTTATAATTATATAATTAATATAATTATTTAAATTAATTTTTTTTCTTTAGATAGATTAATAAATTAATATTTTTTCTTATAATTATTATAAGATAAATTTATTTGACCTCATATTAGATTTTAAAGTGTCATCTAATTGGTTATAATTTTAAAATCTATATTTTTTGAATAAATTAGGTTTTTAATTAAAATTCATGATTACTATATTTAAGAGACTATTTTAATATAATGGAGTCCATTTTTTAAATCTACAATTCAAAAAATGGTTATGGTAAAAATTCGATATTTTTCAAAAAAAATGTTGATTTTTGTTTGTGAAGAATGAAACATATTAATTTTTGATACATAACGTTTTAAGGAGAATAAATGAATTTCTGAGTCATGAATTATGTAACCAACCATTATATCGAACTAATATACTTTAGTTCAATACATAGTCTCAATAATCAACACTATTGATAGTCTTGAGCAAAAATAATAATGTAATGAGTAAATAATAACAAAACACCCCTCCCCTCCCCAATAAAAACCACCCCTAACCACCTCTTCTACTCACACCTTATACTATTTGCATCATTCAAATATTTTACCTAATTAATATTCTAATCCTCTTAATAAAATATTGGTATTTTTGGTGTAACAGAAATACCAATTCTAGGTTCCATAAATAGGTTCCCAGGAGGTGACATTTGAAAGGTAAAATCCACCTTCTTTCTAATTTAATTTATTTTATTTTATTTTTGAATCATTTCATTTAATATCCTATAAAAATTGATATGATAATTATATTGTCATAAATATATAGTAATTTTATTATTTTATGAGAATACCCATCACTAAATCTCTTATGTTCTTTTATTCTCAAAATGAAAACATCATCTTTGTTGTTTCGATTCAACATCTTACTAGATGATGATTTTTCATTATCCATTACCACATTTAAGAAAAGATGTAAAACAATTATAATAGTTCAAAAATATTGTACAAATTTTATAATAATTTTTTCTACTTTCCAGAAAAATATATATGCATAATACTAAAAAATAAAATAAACTAGTTATGGATGATTGATTAACCGCCAAAATAGACTAAACATTTATCATTAACATTTTATCCAATGAATCATTTTCATGTCTATAAAAATGATATATGGGAACATTTGAAATTATGTTATTATATTAATATCATTTAATTCCACTGTTGCATTTTTCCATCCATTTGACATGATCTTCCATAATATACACTATTAAACAGACCATGGAATCCATGAAACGAATGCCCCTGGAAAAAATATCAAATTAAACATTATAACTCCCTAAAATGGTCATAAATAACTTAATAAAACTATAATACCTAAAAATATGTCGACAGTGTTATGAATAATGTAATTTTGGATTTAATTTGATTATCCATGAAATTAAGTGCAAGTGTAGAACACTTTCAAACATAAGGTAATGGATCTCTCCAAACATCCAATTTACCTTTGGGTTGTTCTTTATTTTTATTTCATCCAATGTATCTGTTCATTATTATTATGTAATTCTTCACATTTTTATTTATATGTTCTAAAATTATCTACCTAGATCAATTCACACTTATTTTATGGGGAAATACATGTTTAAAAAGGATCACTTCTCAATCCCTCACAAAAAACAAGACCGATTAAAGGGAACCTCGCTATTTCTTACCCATTTTCATGTACGCTCTAAAAATAGTATTAATCCACCATGATTTATATAAAATCACTAATATAATCCTGAAAACTATAATAGTTCATTTATGGTTTTATATAAAATATTATTTTTTCCTCTTTATTGTCTATTTAATATTTTCTCAGAAGAAACACATAAGTTGTCATTTCTAGTATTTCATAAACACTATAATTTCATATCAGTTGGACATTATTTAACATGATATTAGTATATTTTCCCTTATTAATGTATATGTATGATTTAAATACATTCTTTTATTGAAAAAATTATGATATTCTCATTTTTTATGATTTATAAATTATTATGATACCCATTTATTTCCATAGGTAACCCATATGTTTATCCCATGTGTTTGATTCTTTATATAGAATAAATATACATGAACATGTAATTATGGGTCCACCCAGATAGGACATCAATTAGTTGATTATGTTTTTCTTTCTTGAGACATCATGTATGGGGGATGACACATACATGGATAGTAGAGATATTATGGGGGCCTTGGCTCTATCCTCCTTGCATGACATCCTCAATGGTCCTAATCTGTGCCTACTGATAGGTTACCCGAGGTGGATGGGGTTTTTTTTATGTGATTCCAAAGTAGATCTCAGACCAGGACAATGATGAGTTGAGCTCCATCCCAGATGATAAGGTGATATAGGAAACCATGATGAGCCTTGGCCCCGAAAGCACACCAGGACGCGACGGATTCCCATGTTCATTCTACAGAGTATCATGGGAAGTCATCAAGACTAATGTTTCATCTTTTGTGCACAACTTATTCTGGGGGGGCCATCTTCCCAGGGTTTTCTATTCCACAACTGTGGTCCTTCTCCCCAAGATCAAGAATCCCTCCTCCATTAATCACTTCAGGCTGGTGATCCTGTGCAATTTCTCGTATAAGATCCTGGCCAGCCTTATCAATGTGAGGTTGTCCCCCCACATCCCTCGGTGGGTGTTTCTTTAATAGCAAGGATTTGTGAATGGACAATCGATTCAAGGGGCATCTCCATGGCCCAAGAGATCATAAGAGTCATTAACTTTATGTCTCGAGGCTCCAACTTGGCCATCAAGATGGACATGAACAGGGAATTTGACCGGGTTGAGTGGGGGTTCATCAACAAGGTGTTGGGAAAGATGGTTTTCTCCTCGTGGAATGTGGACATACTCTTTAGTTGTTTCATCTCACCCAAGTTAGTAGTAATTTTTATGGGGAAAGCATGTGGGTTCTTTATGTAATGTCGCGGTCTGAGACAGGGCAATCCCCTTTCCCCGATCCTTTTCATTTCGTCACATGATGTTCTTAGTCGCATATTGGACAAGGGTATCAATGGAGGAGAGGTAATGGAATACTGTAGAAAAATGAGAGCTCCCATTGTCTAGAAACTGATTTTTGAGGACAACACCTACATTTTCATGAATGCTTGCTTGCGGTCCATTAGTGGCATCAACAAGATCTTGCAGGAGTATTGTCTCTAGAGAAGGAAAGTGGTAAATAAGAAAAATAAAAACTTCTACATCTCAAATAGAGTCACTTCCACCAAAATCCCCTTCATTTAGAGTAACCTGGACATGTATAGGGGGTCGTTCTCTATGGAGTTCTAAGCTTCCCTCATATCCCCAGGAAGGCTTGGTGTATGTGATTTTGATTACATCATCAATAGAATTATGGACCGGATCCTCAACTATAAGAACATATACCTTTCATTCAAGGGTAGGATTACTCCAGTTAGCAGTGTGCTCCTCGCCACCCATGTCCATGCTCTTTTTTCCATTAAATCCCCATCGAGCATTATTATTACGTTTGAAAAGATCCTTGCATGATTCATCTGGGACCCGTGTTCGGTCATAAGTCATCACTGGTCTTCCTATCATAGAGTGGTGAGAACAGCTAGAGAGGGCGGCATAAATGTATGTTGGCTTGAGGAATCTATTCGTTGCATGCATGCGATGCTTTCCAAGGATGTTTTTCAACAAGGCACGCTTTGGGGGATCACTGTGAATGCTTCCATTTCGGGTCCTGAGGATCTGATCACTGGACAAGGATCACTATTCTTGTTCATTATTTCTCCTCTTATCACTTCCCTAAAACCCCACTCCAGATGGTTCATAGGGAGGGGGATCTCTTTTTGTCACCATAACTAGCCCAGGATGGTTCTTGGCTTCCCTGGGTTCTCGTCCACCTCAATCTCTTTCAAAGATTCTAGCTCCCATCTGACGTTTATCGGCGAGATACTAGACATGGAAAAGAAGGACATCTTCAACCTCATTGATCTTAAAAATGATACAGAAAAATGTTTTTTCTCTACCTATTCCTCAGGGGCCTTCTCCTCAGGATATTTCTAGTGCACTAGGGCTACCCCTGTACAGATCAGCCCATGGTATGAGATCCTTTGGTCCAAACATACTACCTTTAAAATGAACTTTTTATCATGGAGGCTTAGGCACAAATCCATTCCATCTTAGGAGAACATAAAAGCATGTGGCATCCCGCAGGCTTCAATATGTCATTCCTTAATGATCCATCGAGAGGAGAGTGCGGATCACCTATTTTTGAAGGAGACTAGGAAAGGGCAGTGTGGGAGTATTTTGGTGAGTTTTCTAGTGTAAACTATAACTGCTTGGATGGACTCCCCTTTCTTGATCAATGGTTCCATGGTGTGGGGGAGAGGGGTCTAGAGCAGAAGGTGCGCATGGTGGTCTTCCACACCAGTTGTTGGATGATCATGAAAGAAAGGAACAAGGCCAGACATGAAGGAACCATCACCTCGAGACAAAGTGTCATTCACAGAACTAAATTCCTTATTCTAGATATGGTCTTTTCTATTAGAAACCGGAAGGATGTGCCTACCCATTGGAGGATACAGGTCAACAATAACCTGCTACTCTGAGTAGCAGGGTGATTGTAGGTAACAGGGTAAGTTGGACACCGCCATGTAGGGGGCTCAACCTTAACACCGATGGGTCATGCAATAGGGGGATTATATGAGGAGGAGGGGTGGTGCGTAACCCCTCGGGATCGGTCATCATGGCATTCTCAACGCGCTTGGGCCATGGGTCTTCCCTCCAAGAAGAGGCCAGGGCGATGTTTGTTGGCCTCATCCTATGCCATTAGAAGGGGATCTTCTTATCGATGGTGGAAACAGACTCCCAAATTCTACACAATGCTATGTGAGGCAATGGTCCCATCCCATGGTCTATCCTTTACATCATCTAAAAGTTCAGGGGCATGATTATCACAAATACTAGTGTGGCCCACATGTGGTGAGAGGGGAAAAAGGTAACGGACTTTCTTGCCTCCATTGATGTTGCAGGCCCGGATCCCATTTGTATTCACAATGTTTACACCATGAAAGCGGACAGAGTCAATCTTGTTCTAGGTTATTTCCTTGGCTTACACTATTTTCGGCCACCTTAGGTCCCTCATCTGAGGCTTTTGGGAATGTCCCCTCTTGTATCCCTTTTCCTTGTTTCATTGAATAAAAATTTACATGATGATGACAATATGACTTTTTTGACCATGTGGTGTAGTCTTGGCAGTTATCCATGAATCATGTTTATGTCATGTTTTATGTTGCTTCCAAATTCCTATTTATCCATTATTACATGATCCCATGTTATACATGTTATGTTTCCATATTGTTATTCACGTTACATTACATTTTATGTCAACATGTTATGTCTTCTAACACATGTGAAATTCTTTATTCTTATGTTTATTCCCTTACTGGGATTTTTAGCTCATCCCTTTTACCTATGTTTTCCCCTGGGTTATCCTATACATATGTATGAGCTAAATGGATGTCAAGAGATCATTATGGATCATTAATATAAATATGTTTTATTCTACTTCCTTTTTTTAGTTTTATGAACATAATATTATAAAGACACTATAATTTATGATCCTTGGTTTATATTTGATATATAATTATGATTAATACCATGTAATAATTTGAGAAAAAGGATAGGGTCTCTATAAAATTTCTTCTCATCCTTTTATCTCTCTTCATATTCTTATTCGTTTTTCCTAGAGGTTGTGATGGAATTTTGTTTCACTGTTCCATGCATGGTTGATGTATAATTTTGGATCATGGATCACTTATCAATTCAATATGGATCTCACTTCTTAGATCTAGTGATCTCAATTGATGGAAACACATCATAGATTCATTATTTTTTGATTTTTTATACTCAATAATTTTGTTTCTATTATTTTCCATCATATTTTAATTCATTATTTATTGAGAATCTATAGATATGTGCCACATTCTAACATGTGTTCTATAATAATTAGTCTTGAATTGGCCTATGAAATCCTCTTTTACCCTCTCTTAAATAAATATAATGTTATATGGGTTCCATCTCATAATTTTATAAATTAGTGAATTCTATGTTTATTCTAATTCCCCTCCAAGGTTGTTTTCAAGGTTACTTTGTGTAAAGGGGGACTTAATCCCATTATATATTTCTAAAGTGAAATTCCATGATTTGAATGAAATGAGTATAACTATTTTATTTTTTATAAGTACATTAGAATTATTGAATATTGGAAATTACCAAGGGCCCCTTTTGAATGATTTTACATTTTTTAATGAGAATTTGTGGGTTTTTTGAAATGAGTTAATTATTCACATGTAAAGAGGGTATAATCCCATGATTTGAAATAACCATAAGGATTTTTGAATTTTTAAAAGTACATGAAAGTATTTTTGAATATTTTCAAATAAATTTAGGTTTTAATGGACATCATTTCATTATAGTGATGATTGCTAAAGTAAATGATTAATCTTGCCTTTTAAAACTTTTATTCGAAAAAAGGGGTATAAATTAAACTTGATGGTGATTGATGGCTCTGTTAGCAACTTATGATGATCATATCTTGTGATAATCCCTTAAGGTGACATTCATGAATATTTAAATTCCAATTTATCGGTTTTGAAAAATTTATTATATTATTTTAGTTAATATAGTGGTGAGAGTGATATGGGATTTGGGTGCAAGTTGCCATTGTTGAAATGTTGAGGGCATAATCCCATGATTTATATTGATAAGGATCCTTGATGTGATCCTCATAACTTGGTTACTTCACTCTCATATTTTACTAGTCATGGGAACCTGGATAGTTAGTTAGGGTGACCTAGATATGAGGATTTCAAGTGGAATCTCTGCCCATCTAGTGGATCCTTAGGTAATAGGAATGGTTTGGGCTATGAATATGGTGATAGGAAAGTGGGTTTGAATCAAACATGTTTTATTTATGACATGTGAGACAATAGGTAAGCCAGGTGATTATCCATAATGATTTTCTATTATCTATTCTACTTTGGACTAATTATCATATTTAGGTTTTACCCATGACTACCACATAAATGATAATTGATACATGAAAGAGTTTTTTGTCACCAAATTGCACCCAATTTTCATTACATGATTGATTATTTATCTTTATTGATATATTTATTATTATTATTCATATTGAATCAGTTTTATTTATTCTTGTAAAGAACATTATATTTGGGTCATATTTAGTTTTTTTCATTATTATCTAACACTAACCTATGAAATTATTTTCAAATATTATCAAGTAAATGATTTATTTTTTAATGTTTAAGTGGCATGTTTAATAGGTTTGATTTGATAAATGATTATGATATATTTAAAACTCTATTTTAAAAATAAGAATAATATTCAGTTTATTATAATAATTTTTTATAATATTTTATATACCTTATAATGTAACTGGAGAGAATATTTGTTTGAATACTACTGGGATATATAGCTCACATCATCAACGTATTGTTTGGTATTTTCATCACTCTAATTAATATATTAAGTGCTCATGTGATCATCAATTTACTTTTTTTTCTTTTGATTTGGTTAACTGAGGATAGGTTAACTAAGGCATGGTGGGTGGTCAAGGATAACCAAGAGATGGTTTTGGGGTATGTTTATATTATTTAAACTTTTGTATCATCTCCTTGTACAAGATTTGACTATACCTATGTATGTATATAAGTATTTGTCTACATTTTATATTGTTTAAAATAATCTATTGGGAGATAAATCCTTCCAAAGGTTTGTTTCTTGATGCCTATGTTACTTTACCCATCTTATAGAGTTCGAGAATAATATTTCGTTTAGTGGATAATTGTTAGGAATACCATTTTATATGATACATAAGGTTTTTTCATCATAGTGATTATTTGAATAATCACTATCTTTCACCATTCATTGAAAAATCAGTCATTTCAAAAACAAATAGGAAAACATACCCTAAGATAATTTCTTTTTGATGATTTAAAAACTATATTCATTTTATAAAATAAAATATATAAAATTTAAAGAAATTAATTATTATTTCCATGCCCAAAAATTAATAAAAATCATATTTGATGAAAAATCATTTTTGAATTATAAAATGAATTCACTTAAAGAAGATTACCTATTTATTTAATGTTAACCAATAATGTTTGATTTATTAGGAAAATTAGAAATTTTTTAAATTATGTGTTTACTCATATTCATAAATTAAAATTCAACAACTATTTTATTAAGGAAAAATTTAATTTATAATATTTTTGTAATATATTTCAATTTTCGTAATGAAAGTTGTTTAGTCTGAAGAAATATTTCAATATTATTTTTCACATTAAAATAAATTTCTAGGGTTTTATAATTAGTTTATTTTATTTAATATGGGGATGGACCACAAACTAAATGGGAGGTTATGAGTTCATTAATGACCAATTACTATTAATACTAATTCCCATGAAAATATATTCATAGAATATAGGTGGAGATAGGACACTACCACATCTAGATCAAGAAGTGAGAATGTTTTCAATCATCAATAAAATGTTCATATTTTTTGTTACCTAGACCCAAATTGGATTATTACTAACAACATGATTGGAATCCTTCAAAAAAAATTCATACCAAATATCATTTCTAGAAGGTTATACTAGTGATGATGATTGATTATGAGACTATTGGTGAGTGGTTTTCACCCTACAAATTTAGTTGATTTTTTTAAATGTAGAAAAAGTATCTCAAACATACTTTAATTTCCCAATTTTGATGACATCGTATTGTTGGAAGCCTATTATAGTTGATTATTATATGATAAGGAACAATAATATGAGTCATTATCCTTCCAATATATGTCCCGGTCCAATTTTCAACCGACTATGATAACACCTGGATTTGTTCATACCATTATGTGTAGTTCGATGAATTGGTTCCTCAATATGGGGGTCCACCAGAAACCAGAGGTTGAGGATAAAATGACTGGTAAATGGAGGCAACATGTTCTTATAATAGGAATGCACTATGAAAACCTAAGGGGGACTATGTTACTATAAATTGAGTCGGAAAACTAGACTCATTTCCATCAAGGGGGTGTGAAATCGATCTTCGAAACCTAGTATTGTTTGATGATTTATACTCTATAACCTAAAGAGTGTGGTGTTTTTTGAGGATTATCTCATTTACAAAGGAAATATAAGATACACTATAGGTAGATATGGGTTTTTGGGGGATTTTAGGTTGAAAACCATGCCCATTAACAACTATTATAAGATTCAATCAAATGAATTTGAATCCTAAATCATGAAACTTGAATTTTCAATCCACTTAAACAAAGTTATATCCCTCTTCTCCAATTGTGTACGTAAGTTTATGTAGCACTAGTTTCGTGGTGGTAATAAGGATGATGAGGATAGTCACAATAACGAGTGACCTCTTGAACTATGGGCTCCCATAAGAGAATAAGAAAGAAGTACTAATTCTACCTATAAAGAAGTAAAATGTACACCCACTCAGACTTAATATTTTATCATCAATGTAATCAATAATTCCCGAATGGTGCGTTATAGGACTATAGAGGGGCCTTGTTACCCTTCAAATGTAATGATTATTCAACCATAGGATCATTGATCATTGATAATTCCTACCAGGTTTAGAAGGTTGAAGTAGAGTCTTATATTACTAGGAGGGAAGAACTCTAATTAGTGGTCTTCAAAACACTAGGAGTGTTCCCAGTTTAAATTATGGTACTTCCTCAAATTAAAATATACACTTAGCATGTCTTTAATCTTTATTATGAAGTTTTTTGGGAGATCTATTTTCTCCCATGTGTGGTAGGTAAATATTATATCAGTATTATGATCTCCAGTTATTCTCTTACAACATCATGTTGATCCATTTTTATATTTAGATACTAATCACAGATTTTCAAGATTCATTCACTTAGAATGATCTCAAATTGAATTTGAAACTAGGGAATACCATGTAATGTTATTACAAGCTATATTATGTAGATGATATTTTTTTCTTGAAATTAATGTGTGTTATATGATATTATATAATATTATACACCTAAAACACATATCAAAACGAAAAAACAATTTTTCTATAGTATATATCATTCAATTAATTAGAAACAAAAACCAATAAAATAACTATCATTAAATGCAAAAAAATATAAAATAGATAAATATAATGGGAATTTATAGATCCCCCCAATTGGCCAGAATCATCACCCCACGAATAGCACTACGGTGAAAGAAAAACATATTACCAACCAATTGAAATTTTAAAATAAAAAATGTAAAACCAAATGACCAATTGATGAGAAAAATGAATAAAGGAATGAATTGGTATTAACAGGGGTTAATGTGGACATTATAATAGTAATGTGACTGTTGGAATTTTTACTTTACTATTGGGAATAATAACATGACGATTGGGAATAGTAATCTAAATGTACGTTTAGTAATACTATATCAAAATAATGAAATTTGAAATAAAAAATATTTTCATTATTAGATTATGTAAATAAATATATTATAATATCATACAATACATATCATGATAAAAACCATAATGAAAATATAAGATCATTTTTAGTATATATTAATTTCTGGTATTTCATAAAAATAAGAATTTTTTTTAAACTAAAATTAATAACAATAGTAAATTATTTTGATAAAAGTAATTTCATTTTTGAAATCGTAACTTCAAAATTTTCCAAAGCTGATTTTTTGGTGGAATACTAATATACATCAATCTTATATGAATAGTAAAATAAAACATTTTCAAATACAAATTGTTTTATGACATAATGATAATGAAATAATGACTTTATAAATACTAAATTGGTTATTTAGAACAAAAAAGAATAATTATATTAATGGGAATTTTAAATATAATTAACTTAACTATCAACCCAAAAATATATTTTCTAAAGTCTAAAGCGAAATGTGCCCACTTAATCAACATTTTTTTATTTTTTCCACAATAAATTTTAATAAACTATTTAATTTAAATTATAATGGATTTTAATTTCTTAAACTAATTTTATTATAATTATATGTGATTTATAGTCTCAAAAATTCAATATTACTAGGTTTACATTTGATATAGTATTTTATCAAATATTTTATTATAAAAATACCCATACTCCAAAGTATAAATAATCCCACTGCCTCCCCATGGAAAACTACTCCTCCCTTACATACCAAAACCAAATATCTGCCAAAATCTACTCAGTAAGTCCTCTTATAATATTTATGTAAATTATTGATTATTCAATTTCCCATGATTCATGGTATTAATTTTCCTAGAAATATTACCACTTCAAGAGAGAGGTAATTTCCTTTCTTCCTTTTATTTAATTTTCTATTTCTAATTTTATATCCACCTTCTCTTTAGTAATGGAATCCTTATTAAAATATTTATAAAGTATTTTAACAAGATATATAAAATTTTTATATAGAAAAAAATGTTATATTTAATATAATCATTTATTATACATCCCAAGCCCCCTCTTTTGACAATGTCCTATAAAATGGCATTTAATCTCCAATAATGAAATCTCCATTTATTTTGTAATCACCAATAATATGGTTTGTTATAATAAATCATTTAGGATATAATAAGGTATAAATATATTTATTTTAATCTTATATAATTTATTCTACTTATGTATAAATGAATGTGATCATTATAATGATATATAAGCATAAAAAGTAGTTTTTTGGAAATTATGACTTAAAAATGATTACGCTTTAAAAAAGTGAGTAATGAAATATAATTAAATTATTTTAGTTGATAAATTGTGGAAAAAATTAAAATAATTCACTTATGGTTTAATGTTTTATTAAACCTATTTTTATTCTCCTAGATATAGAAAAGTGACCAAATAAAATAAGATTAAAGGAAAAGGAAATTTCCTCACCCAAAATCTTTTTTTTTTGATTCTCTTATATTTCACGCTAATTTATGTTTGGATATTACTATATTATATATAAAATTTTATTCTAGAATTACTCTACTTTTCTTTTTAGGGATATACATGATTCCAATTTTAAAAAAATATTCTTATCCATTGAAAAATATATTTCCAATAGACATTAAAATCTAAAACATATCTTTGACTCATCTTAAATCATTTCTTATTCACATAATAATTATGAATTTTTATTCAAAAATATTACTTCCCACAAACATGTGGGAACCAATAAATGTTTTTTTCTTCAAATATTATTTATGAACTTCTTATGAAAAACATCACTATTCATGAGTTTATTTCATGACTATGATTTTTGTAAATTCTATTTGTAAAGCGTGATTATGGGAGTTTTATTAATCAAAGGTGTTCCAAGAATTATATATGACTATAATTCATTGATTAATGTAATATATCTCATGAGATAATTTTATTATGTGTGAAAATGATTCTATCTTTTTTCACACTAATCATGTTATGATTTATGAACAAATGTTATTCCTGATCATGATGTTAGCATTGTTCACAACTCTATTTTGTATTTCAACACTATGTTGTGATGTTCCATTATTATATATTTGAAACATTCAATACCTAAATAAAATTTTTAATCATGATTATGTTGATAATAATATGCTTATTATATAGTGTTGTTTGTTATTCTCACCCATGTACTATTGATTTATACCCCTTATTACTACTCTTATTGGGTTTTTAGATCACCACATTCATTGATATATATACTCAAGTGAATACATCAATGAAGTTTACCATTAGAGATTTTGAAGGATACAGTAAATAAATTTAAAAATTGTTTTTGTTTCATTATCTATAACTTATATATGTGACTAATTTTACAAAGACACTAAAAATTGGGATCCCATATTTTATAACTATTATATTTTTTATCTTGAATGTGATGAAATAGTCATATAAGGAGAAGTTGGGTCCCTATATAGAATATAATTGAATCTTGACATAAATGTGTCGTATAATGTATTGGTGAATTCAGGACTAGTTGATAAAATTATATATGTTGGGAAACTAAACGAGCACCCTAAATCAAATGTCTCCACATTAAATGAATCTATATTGGATGGTGATTTATTTTAGTTTTTCACTTACATTATCATTTATGAATGTCAATTTCTATTTTCATGTTCATTCCATCACTGTTCCATAAAGGATTCATTAAGATTGGAGATAAATTTTGGGATTGTAGATCCATAAGAATGTGTGGTTCTTCTAGTGGTGGAAATATCACCCTATTGTCTGAAAAATGATCACCATGGAGAGACCCTTCTTCTACATATTCCAAGGTGTTGAAAATGGTTGGATAATTTTACACTCTAGAAAATGATGTTGGGTATTTGTAACTTATATTTCTTCTTCTTCTCACATGTTATTGACTAAAATATTCTTGATATTAATTTTTTAATCACTTCCTTATTCTAAAAAACTCAATGTAATGCTACTTCAGTGTCTCAACAAAAAAAAGTCATAAGGGTACATTCTTGTTCAATCCATGATCGCTTGGTATATTTCTATATATTAACATACATATATGAAATGATACTCGATTATGTGATGATACTTCTGATGGGATTTTATTTGAATTAAATGTTTTATTCATTTAAGTAGAGGATTCGATAATGTTTGTGGAAGAACATTTGTAGGTCGGTCCATGAGACCCCTCTCTTTGATCTCAAAGGCGAACTACATCATCTCCAACACAAGTTCATCACTCTAGGATATGAAATATATTACTATCATGTAATATATTATAGTATCAAGTAGGTTATCAGTGACAAAGAACATTATAAGGAACTCATATTGATGATTTCAAATTTAGAATCAATGACTCAGTCAAAAAGACTTAGAACAGTTTGGATGAATTAATTTTTCAAACATAAAACAGTAGTTGAAAAAGAAATAGTATATCACAAAATAGAGGTCCTAGATGGAATAACTCTATTAATATATTTTTTATTCTGAAAAAATGTAAAATGATAACCAACAAATGGATTATAAGTATAAAAAGACAAGGAATTATATTGTCTCAAGGGTAGTGGTGATGCGACCAGATTCAGAGATTGAAGTCTCAATATTAGAGGACCTACACCATGAAATTAGTGATATAGAGTAAAAAATTACCCAATATGGAGGATCAATCACATATTTCTTTTTATATTGATGTATTTCATTACAGATTTTGTATATAATGATATATTAGATTGATATTATTGATTCTGTTGTCCTTTTTTACCAATGAATGAAAAAACATCTTAAAAATTTTCAATTTCTTTAACACCTAGGTAAATATTATTATGAGTTTGTAATGATCTATGAACCCAAAATAGTGTAATATCTTAAAAACTAAACTCATTTTAATATTTTTTAAGTTTTAATTGGTTAAATAATAATCTAAAACACTTGACTAAATGACTAAGTATAAATCAAACCATTATATTTTTAACATTTTCCCTCATATGGATATACTGGATTAATATAGTGTCACAATAAACATCACTATAAGTTGGTGTAATATTTCATTAAAAATGACTGTGACACTTGGTTTCCTCATATTATTGTTCACATGGACTAATATTAGTGGGTATAATATTAAAGAACATTTACCATCACCCTTAGCCACGGTTATCCCATTAAAACATGGGTTGTGGATTAATTTTGATATTATTCTCTTAGAAAGATATTATTAGGATTAATATAGAAAACATTTTCAATTAACATCATAAATGGTTAGTAAATTTGAAAATGAGATGTTGGGATAAATTGATATAACAAAAATCCTATAGGGGTTTTTTAAAGGAGGAATTCAATGATCAAAGGATCTTAAGTATCCTAAAATTACACTTCTCAAATTCCATACATATCATATAAAACAATATATTTCAAGAATATAAGGGTGATTTAACATTCCAAAGGCCTGTAAACAAATAGATAATAACATAACTTCTTCTTGGACTAAATAGGGATCCCTAAAAGATTTATATCTTAATCTATTTAGGCACTCACTTTTTCGTAATCTTTAAATCAGTGTGGCTTAGTCTTCAAGATCTCATCTTTTTCTCAGGATTAAAATTGAGGGGGTTAGATCTAAATTAATTTATGGATATACATTTTTTTAAATGACAATGTTTTATCAAGGAAATGCATGGTGGATACCATATGTGTAGAGACTCAACTTTTTCCCAGGTCCCCCTTTGTTGGGTTTTAACATGGGGAGTATTATGTCTCTTTCTTAGGTATGTTTAAGGTCATAAAATCAATAAAAAAGAAGATTATTTTTGTGGAGAAAGATACTTGACTAAAATATAAGGTAGTGTATGTAAAAAATTTGTGGTGAACCAAAATTTACACACCCTAAAATTTATTTTTCTTATTAATTCTACTATTTAATTTTTTTGTCTTATATATGTGTTTTTAAATTTGGGGTTTTATTTTATATATTTCAAGTAGTTAATTTTTATTTTCAGGGTTATTAAAATGTCTTTCATATTTAGATTAGTCCATGAAAGTAACCCATATATAGGAATCTCTATGGAACCAGATTAGTGTGCATGGTTTCTAGGGAAACCATGTGATTACCCTTACATAGTTGTCATTTTAGTTCTTTTTTCCATGCATGATTTTCAAACATAAGTAGTGCATGGACCTGTTCATATATGTTATATCTATTGGAAACCATGAGTGAACATTGATGTATAAGTCTAATGGTTTATAAATAGTAAATAATTAATAGAAACCTTTTGAAAAGTTTGGGAATTTATTTTTTAGATCGTAGAGTGGGATCTCTTCAGTGGGTTAATAGTATTCAAAATTGTATTTCCAAACCATATATCATGCCTTTTTTTATTAAAAGACAAAAGGTACTATATAACTTTCTTGAACTAAATAATTTTTGGGATTAGTTTCTTACCCAATCTACCCCCATAGATTTTAGAGCACTCCCTCTAGAATCATCCTCTATAAAAGCCCATTTCATATGTACATTTTCAAGGTTTAAGGTGCATTATTCTAATTAATCTCTTTACAATATCATCATTTACCTAAATTTATTATTTCCTTTTTTTCTAGGAATATCATGGTCTAGGTGTCCTAGGGTTTTCCTTAGCTCTATTTTTATTTGGGGGTCTTGGTGTTTCAGGGTTTCGAATGATATTATATGCCACTTCAACGCCAGTTTTGGTGGATTAATAACATAATTTTTTAAATTGAATAAATTAATGTTTTGAGGCCCCTTGCATACCTATTTCAATTTAGAATTATTATTTCCTGTTGATTTTTAGGGGACTAATCACTAATTTAAAAAATTATATCAATTAATATTAATATTTTTGTTAAATGATGTATTTACTCCTTTGAATTTAATAAAATGAGAATGAGGTTTCATAATTTTGTTAAATTATATATATTTTTTGAAATCCATGAAAACCAAGTATATGCATGAATACATTATACACTTCTTTAACATTGTGTTTGGATTGTAGTGGTTTCACTAGTTTTTGAACTTAAGTACTAGAATATTCATTAGGCCTAGATAGCACATTCAGAATGTTTTCAGAAGATAATAATACAATGAACTATTCCACATCTGTTCTTGATATTGAATTTATATTAATTATATATAAATTATTTTTTCTGGTGTGGTGTATTATTTACTTTTATATATGTTCATAGGGAATTTGGGTCTATATCATTTTAGGTATTCTTAATTGAAAGGGTGAATTGTTTTTTTATTTGTATTGTGCATTGTTATATGACTATTTCTTGATATCACCTATATTTTATTGTAATGGGAATCCATGGGTGTCTAGGGTGGGAATATATAGATAATTACTTCACAACATATTGACTATGATTTCTCTAGTGTCCGTGAGATATAATATGTTATTTTTATGCGATTTTACCTCTTGGTTGGGCTAATGAGGTATATACTAGGTACTAAGGTGAGTTCATTAATATCTAGTTTTGTTCTCACTTGATGATTAGTTATTTTAGGATATTTTTATATTATCCTCTATGATCTTAGGTTTTCATGTATAATAGTTTTTTATGCATTATATTTCATTATACCATGTAATACAAATTTAAAAATTGATATCAGTGTCTTTTTCATCATATTTTATTTAAAAATTATCATTGTGTTTCAAATTAGTTTTCCTAAAATGATTTAAACATGATATAAATAATTAATAGTTTTTCTAATTTTAATAGGAAATGGTTTTAATGGATATAAAGATGCCAATTTTTGGAAATAAATATAAAATAATATTTTTATATGTATGTTAAACCTATATGTTATTGTTTTATCTTTAAATGATATCCATGGGATGTGGGCAGGATACCTACTGGGAAATTATTGTCACCCCTATATTAATTATAGGATTATTTGGTCACAGATTGTTACAGTGTATAATATTATTGGATTAAGATTTTTTGGTTGTTATAAGTCAAATTTCATGTTTAATAATTGATATGGGTAGCTGCAGTATTTTGGATTTCTTATATTTTTTCTTTTTACCCTTATTGTATCAACCTTTTAATATTTATGATTTGAACCCTATATCTTATTCAATTTCTATTGTATGGGTTAATTGTTTTTAGAATCTAATTAATTTCAATTTATTATTTTCTTAATAAATTTCAATATTTTTTTCATTATTTACTTATTGTTGATTTCATTTGGTGTAATAATGCATAGACATCTCTATTTGGTTCACGTATTGCTGGTTTTGAGGACATAATTATCAAGAATGTGCCTCAATTATGCTACAGGTTCACTCGAGTATTTGGTTCAGGGGTGGACTGGGTTGGTTCATGGAAAAATGGTATTTATCCTTTATTCATGGGAGGGTATAGGTTCTAGACATTCTCAATCTATATTTTTTCTTATATTGTATAGATATTAATATAAAAATTTATTTGGTTTGGCCTGAGTAGTTTATAAATGACCCATGGACTTTTGGGATGAGTTTATATCAAACATTAGAAATTAATAACTAGTTTCTTCCCATATTATATGTATTTTTTCAATATTTTCATGTTTATATTTAATGTATGTTATTTTTTTGATGGAATTCTTTTTCAGAGTGAATTCATGCTGAAATCAAGGGATTGAAGGTCTCTGTGAATGATCTAGAAAACTATGTTCGTATAGTTAATCGATTTCTAGGAGATTTCTAGAATAACATTTTATGGTTCCCACAATATTTTCCAAATCATGTAGCCAAACATTATTCAATTATAAATTTTATAGATTTTTTATTTTGGATTTATTGAACATGTAGACTCATTTTTTTATTCTTTTTGTTTAATTGATGATAATTTGAGTCACTTTACATGATATGATAATGTAATTTATATTGAGTGAAAATGGAATTAGAAATAAACAAAGATATTAATTATTTTATAAAAGGGATAAGAATTATTTAATTATGTGGAAATTTACGTGAATTTTTATGATTTTTATATATGAATATGATATTAAAATTATTTTTTCTATTGAAATTGGATTAGTGTTAATAATATCTAATAATCCACATGAAAATATAGAAGTATAGACACTTAGGATCATTTAATATGTTTCAATTTTTGGGTATTCTCCAATGGATATTTCAATGTGATTGAAATTGATGAATGGTTTTATTATAAATAGAGATAAGTATTAAATAGGGAATTGAAAAATAAAAGTTCATTAAGGATGGGAGTTTAAAAAAATAAATTTGAAATATGACTTGTCATTGTGTAATTGGATTCAGAATCGTTTTTTATGATTGATTTATGTAGTTTTCATATTTGAGAAATTATTTAAAAGGTATTTTTGGAATTGGTTAATCATTCATGTTTGGAGTTTATGGATATTTTGTTTTGAATATGGGTAAATAGTGTTTCATGTTTCTTTCTTTAATAATCATCCCCAACTATGTCTTATTGAACCCCATGAGTGATCTTTTGGATATTTTCCATTACCATACACATAGGTTGATCAAGGATTATCTTGACTGACTAACTTGTCCACTCTAGATAAAAATACTCATAGTCTTTCTCTCCTAATTTAACATCATAAAATTGATTAGATTTTATATGATTTAGATCATTCTAACTTATTAGGGAAATAATATTGTATGAAATCATAGGATTTGTTGTAGGGTGTGGAGGGGATCTTCCGATGTCTTGAGTTCCACAAGTATCTTAAATCCAATTTAACTTTCTAAATGCTAGAGGGATAGAGTTTGAGTACTGGTTGTCCATTATTAGGGTTTTTCCATGGATTAAAATTCATTTGTAAGGCTATACTTAAATCTTCAGTAAACATTACTTCCTTGGTTAGATAATATATAAAGGTCTATAGAACAATATTAATTCCAAAAAGGTGTTCAATAATTTTAGGGTTTTCAAATCATTTTATTGAGCTAGTTTTATATCTATATGATCTATCCATAGATGAATCCTTGAACGCATGTAATTTTTTTTAGTTTTTCAACCATTTCATATATTAGTAATATCCTCAACTGGAATCATCATTTATGAAGTCATAAAGAATAGAAAATTATATTAAATATTAGAATGGATTTGATTCCGGAGGATATATATATGTATCCCTTATTATCAGTGGTGGTTGAGGAATTTCCGAGGGAGGAAAATGAAAATGAGACATATCTCTTATGTTAGGTTGTAATATTATGATATCATATTTATTTCTCACATTAAATTATTTCAGGATTCAATTCAATAAATGACACTAGTGTAGAATGGATGGGTATAACAAATATTCATGTCGGATGATCTATTTGAATTTTGGTACCTATGGTTATCTAGGATCTTGATAAAACAAAATTTTATCATTTATTGTATTAATATTAAATGAAATAAATTCATCACATTGTGTCAATTATGTTCATTTGTTGAATATTTGGGATTCGATCATTCAATTAGAAATTTGTTCTAAATTCCAATTCTGATCCATTAATGTGCACTATACTGTTTTGACCACAAATATTTTTTGACACTTATTTAAAAATAAAATTTTCTAATAGTATATTTCAATTAATGGGATACAAATTTCATACAAGGATTTGATCTAGATCATGCATTATATGAGATAAAAGGGGACATGAAGTCAATTTTGGACTGGAATCTCGATATTTTACACCACTATATTATTAATGACATGTCCTCTAAATACCTTCAATGGCCCAAAGGCCTTAATTTTTTATTGATTTTTGTTAATCCACATTTCAAGGGGTGAGGTGGAACCCTACATGGCCCTTAGGCATAAGTATTACATGGCCCACATGCCTTAGAGGAATTCATTGCTCGTAGGCTTCAAACATTACATAAAACCCAGACTATCTACATGGAACTAATCCTCCCCAGAATCATCATCATAAAATCATCTCTCCACCTTCGCATGGCTATTCGGCTAGGCTTTCCCATGCATGCATAGCCTTGTCCCGATGGCAGGTGCCATACCCTCTCATTCTTGCAATCGATTTTAGCTTCTTCTATGGTGAAAGGTCATTCCTCCTCTACCTTCTAAAGCATGTTCCTTGTAGGTTGTCTGGTTTTCATCTACACTTAAGGTGGCCCGAAGGCCTTGAGGTGGCCTGAAGGCCTTACTAACCTAAATTTCTGGGTGGCCCGAAGGTCTTAAAAGACTCAAGAACCAAATTGGTGGCTTCAAGGCCCAAACAGGGGCATATTCCCCACTACTAAAATGCCAGACAGTTCCTGCTACAGTTCCTGCTACAGTACCTACTACAGTTCTACATCATTCCTGCTATAGTACCCACTACAATACTTCTACAGTACCTGATACAGTACTTCTATAGTACCTGGAAATTATCCCCCACATTATCCTATAAATACATGCTTGGATTTGTACCAAATTTTCCCTTAATTTAGAATACATAATTTCAAATAAATAGTCCTACTATAAGGATAGATGGTTCATGGGTTATTGAGGATAAAAAGGTAGATAACCGAGGATTAAATTTTTTAGATGAATTTCCTAATTAACACATGAAACCTATAATAACCTTAACCTCCTCCCCCATATATAAATATATATTTTTATAATTTTTTGGGGTTAAGTGATTTATAAGATTTTGAGAAGAAGAGATATGGTGTTTCTATATTTCAATTCACTATTGGAGGAGCGAATCTATCGAGTTAGAATCTTCTCCAAACTACTCTTATTTTCCTCATTTTTTTTATCTTTGTTATTGTCTCCCTAAAAACACTATTTATCTAATATTTCATCTATAATTTCCAATTTTAACTACCATTATTTTAATTTTTTGGGCTAGAACTCAAGATTAGAAATGTGATTAGGTTATAACCTTCTTGAACCTTTTCACATTAAAATCATTCCTATGATGACTATGTCGCTCATGGAATAGTAGTTTTTCTTATAATAGATCTATATATTACATTACTTATTTAATTATTTTGAGTCTATGATCTCTTGTAATTCAATTAATATTATATATGATTTGAGTTTTTATTTTCAAAGAAACATATCAGGATATTAGACAATTTACAAAAAACACTTGTGGTTGAGAATTATGTGAATTTTGGGTGAAAAATATTTAACGAACAAACAAAACCACATGAGATTGATATATAGAGTTAATATATAATCCCAAAACTCAATTAATACTAATTTCCATAATGGATATATTCATTAGTTAATTTCATCATAATAGTTAAGATAACTCTTATAGAGTTTCAAAGTCAAAAAATTAAAAGATCATAATTAATTGTTGTTTATTTGAAATGATAATGATTAATAGGTAATTGAAGATTTGGATTTACATCGATTATTCATTTTAAAATATCTTTCAAAAAATACATATTTTCATTGAATATTCTCTATCCTATTTCAAAAAAAAACAAAAAAAATATTATCTTTTTACAGCATACATATTATTATTCTACAAAAAACCACATACAACCCCCATCCTTCTATATTAAATATTTCGTTTATATTTATTTTCATAATATCATTATGATGTTTTTTTAAAATACTTCCACTTTGAGGGTCAACCACCCTTCTTCACCTAAATACCCAAAAAACACACATCATTTGAGAGTGCCTATGATGGTTCCTTTAAAATTGATTCAATTTCTAGGGAGGAAAGTACATATTTAAACCAATTAGATGTATGTAGAAAACATTTTTTGAACTTCTTCTGCTATTTAATTATACTTTCCCCTTTCTCATTTTTTTCTACATTTTGTATTTTTTTGGAACATCAACCCAAACATATTTTCCTTTT
Source organism: Viscum album (assembly GCA_963277665.1). Classification (NCBI taxonomy): domain Eukaryota; kingdom Viridiplantae; phylum Streptophyta; class Magnoliopsida; order Santalales; family Viscaceae; genus Viscum; species Viscum album. The sequence goes on from OY728120.1 coordinate 261,746,710, forward strand.
ATTATAGTTAATTTTTATCAATTACATTTTTCATTGATTTAGGAAAGATCCTAATCCCAAGGATCTCATAGACCACGAACATGTGATTAAACATTGCCTTAGTTATTCAATTAGATAATCTAAATTTATGAGGAGTTTCAAAATTCACCCAGTTGGGGAATTACTCCATTCTGAGAACATTAAAATTTGAAACACTTCTGAATCAATGATAAAATAAGAAATAATGGTTTTAAATCATAATATAATACATAACAAAACTATTTGAGAATTGGATACACAAAGTGTTAACTATCATGAAAATTTTATTGCATATCTAATTCTCAAATCAAACTATGAACTAAAATCGGTATTGATACACCATATTACATAATTTAATGGTCACTCAAGAGAGGATCCAACAAAACATTTAAAATAATTTAATGTTGTTTTATTAATCCTAAAACCATGAACTATCTCTAAATTGAAATTCAAATTAAGAGCATTCCCATTCTCACATGATGGAATAATAAAATATTATATATATTATTTAAAACATTAATATGTAACATAATGGATTGATTTGAAAAAAAAAATTCTTGTAGTGATTTTTTCCAACATCAAGGAACACTATCATTAAAAAATTTATCTTAGTAATCAAACAATCCCAAAGGGAGTCAATTTATGAGTACTATGAGTGATTCAAGAAGTTCTGTGAATAATTACAGTATCAAAAAATTAGTGAACAACTACATATCGATTAATTATCTAATGGTATCATAGTTATGGAGAGGATTATTATGGATGATGTGGCCAGAGGGGCATTAGTCGACAACACACCCAAAGCTTCACATGCATTGATTGACAAGATGGCACAAAACTTCCCAAAATTTGGTGATATAGGAACACCACGTGTTAGAGGAGTACATCAGGTATGTTCTTCTACTATTTAAATGATTTCATATTAAATATGTTTGAATATTTAACCACTATAGGGATGTAGTTTACTTTGGATAAAACCAAATCCCAATCTACTCTTGTGAGGCCTTGTTGAATTTTCATTGAAATAGGCCACCCAAGTGATTATTTACCCTAACTCAAAAGAGACATAGGATTTCATAGTAGTACTCCATAGGTTACCATATGAACTGCAACAATAACCACATCCTCAAAAGAAGTATGGTTCCTTTTAACTAAAATACTACCATTAAAGGAAAAACCAATTACACATGAATTATGGATATAGATAACAATAAAGTCTCCCTTATTGATATAACATCTATAAGCACCCACCTTACCAATAGTGTTCTCAAAAACCCCAATATATATTTGAGGACCAATTATCAAAAAGTTAACAAAAAGGGAATTCTCAACAAAAGGGATATTCTAATACTGATGATCTTTTGAAACAAATGGTTCTTAATCAATTGAATGATTTGAAGAGTCATGGTTTAGAGTTGAGGGAGATGAAGAGATAAATGAGCCATATTAACACTTCCCTCCATAAACTAGTAAGTATGAACTATGGGAATATCCCTTCATAACATAATCCAAATACCAAGGTTAATGTTATTTCTATTACATTGATATGGGTAAATAAAATAACTGATACATCCTAACCACTCATTCCACAATGATTCCCCATAACGATGGAGATTCCCCATTCATGAAGAAATGATGAATAAACAAAAGAGAAAGAAAAAGGTTAGAAAAATATTGATTATTTTCAACCTATACCCCTCCCCTTTCCAAATATAGTTCCTTAAAAAAATATGGATGAATATTCAATTCAAAAAGGGGGTTTGGACACATTCAACTGCGATGATTAAAAATTACCCATTATCGGGGCAATTAAAAAATCCAAAGGTCTGAAAAATTCTTAAAATAACATTGAACTAATAGAATTGGAATTAAGGTAAATTGGAGGATCGATATTTGAAGGTATTTGTTAGCACTCATTACACCAACTTAACTAATGACAAAAAAGTGAATGGATCCTGGGTGATTAACCATCCCATGTCCCATAGGGGAGTTACAATTTTTTTATGCTTCATGTGGTTTGGAGGCTTCTATAAATTTGATGCCTCACTCTTTATTCTCTTCCTTACATGTTTATGGGTCGAAGCCGTTGAGATTAGGGGTGAAGTTGTTGAATATACCTACAACATATGCAGTATAATTCCTAGAGGATGAACTTGTTTGGGTAAGATACAGGATATTTACTTTATATTTACATGTTCATAACAAGTATGATGATTAGGTAAATTTTATTCCTCCCATTATATTGGGTATGACCTTCCCTAAAATAGTAAAAACTATCCTCATTATCCATGAGTTTACACTTTTTATAAATTTTAGAGATAAATTTGTGATATTTAATTTTATAGACTCCATGAAGTACCCCCTCAGAGTACCATTTTGATTTTTTTATCCACCATTTTCAGCCACCAGGTTATAAACCCTTGGATTTTTATTATCCTATTCGTAGATAGATTATTAACATGGGTTATAATTTGATATATAAGAGTAATTCCACGCCTATTTCTAATGAAAACCCCTCTCTTAGATTTAATTTTTATATGGATTCATATTATAATTTTTATAATGTTCTTTCCCATTATGACATGTTTGTTGAGTATGATAATAGATTTGATAAATTATTCTTTTGTTTTTAGGATTTCTATTCTAATAAAAGTTTTAATTGTGCACATATTTCAGTTAATTCAATGTCTCCTTTGATACAATGCTCGCTTCACTGGATCTCATGCCATTGCTAGTAAATATCAAATACACTTACTTGTTGAGTGGTGAGAGATTACTAGTTATTATTTATATCAATGAACTATTTCAACATGAAGAAATATATTTGAATATGTATAGGTAAAAAAATCAGGATATTGGGTGGACCTTGGATGATATATCTAGTATTAGAGCATTAATTTTTATGCATAGTATTCTTTGGTAAGATGGGGATAAATCGGTTAGGTGGGAAAAAATGATACTTAATATTACCCTTATGGAAGTTGTTAAATTTTTTGAATATTTTATTGAGGAAGGTATCATTTATCCCATTTCAGATTCCCTACTAGGTGAGTTCTATTCAATTCATTCCAATGAAAACTGGTGCTACTATTTATAGAAATGTGTGTGGGGAGTTAGTTCCAATGTCAGTTCCAAATAGTTGGCATGTGTGTATTGATTATAGGAAACTAATTCAATCCACTCGCATGGATGATTTAACCATCAAATTAATTGATAAAATGACTGAGATACTAGTTGGGAATACACATTATTATTTCTTTGATGGATTTTATAGATATTTTTAGGTTCTGAAAGCTCTGTAGGATCTAGAGGAGATAACATTTACTTGTCCATTTTGGTGCCTTTTCCTGCTAAAGGATTCCATTTGGACTTTTAAATTCCCCAGGTAACTTCTTTATATGCATGGTGAGTATTTTTCAGATATCATTGAGACCTAAATATAGGTAATTATGTATGATTTTATACGATAAATATTTTCATTTTAGTAATGTATAATTAGTTTGGGAAATGAGATGAATCATTGTATTGAGAAGATTCTGGTTCTGAACTTAGAAAAAAATCATTTCATGGTAGAGCATGGAATTGTCTAAGGTAATGTAGTGTTAAAACATGAAATAGATGTATATATATATATGTTGGATATTATTCCATCCTTTCCATAACCTCCATGTGTCTGTGATGTTATATCATACATAGAAATGTGGGAATTTATAGACACTTCTTCATAGATTTCTCTAAGATCATTCTATGAGAATCATGATTTCTTAAAAAAAATATTGAATTCATTTTTGATAATTCATATATGGTATTATTTGATGATATAAATATGTTTCTGACCACTCCACCCATCATACAACCACTTAAATGGGAAATTTCTTTTGATCTTGTGTGTAACACATCCAAATACATAGTTGGAGTTGTCTTATCTCAGAGGGTGGAAGGGTGGTACCATGTGATTGTTTATGAATTAAGGACTCCAGATTCATCCCAATAAAATCAACCCACAATTGAGAATTGCTTTATTAATGTTATAAATTCATTATATAAATTTTATTCATATATATGGGGCACTAATGTAATTATTTTTTCTAACCATACAACTCGGAGGTAACTCTTGAAGAAGCTAAATACAAAGCCCATATTTATCTGATATATGATCCAATGTCAATAATTTTATATTGAGAAAATGGATAAGTAGGGTTATGAAAACATGGTAGCAGACCTCTTGAGTAGGATTACTCACACACAAGTGGGTGACACTATGGACTAGGTACCACTTCAGGACACTTTACCTAGTGAGAATCTATATGTAATCTCAAGTATGAATATGTGGTATGTAGATTTTGTGTACTAATTTACTACGTCATAAATTCTTTCAAATTTAAAGAATCATCATGAAAAAAATTAAGGTTCGAGTCTAGGTTTTATGTGTGTGATGATCTCTACCTATTGTGCATGTGTAGTGACCTAGTCATTTGAAAATGTGTGACTGATCATGAGTTTGAGTCTCCTTTCCATTTTTTGTATACACTTTATTATGGTGGAAAAATTAATCTCTAAATGATGGATATGAAGTTTTTAGACTCTATATTGTATTTTTCTACCATGTTCTATGATTCCAATGTGTTTTTTTAGTAATTCTATAATTTCAAACACACTAGAACAATTTCGATGAGACATGACATGCCCCAACAACCCATATTATTCAGTGATATTTTTGATGGTTAGTGAATTGAATTTTTGAGTACTTTTCCCTATTCATTTGGGTTCATGTAAATTTTTTTCACTTTTTATAATGATATAAAATCGGTGGAGTTCAAGGCCGCTAGAAATAATTATTCTCATGTTTTAGTGTATTTTTTCAATGCTTAAATTTTCATAAATTTTGGATTACCAAAGTCCATAATCAGGGACCAAGGGACACACTTCTTAATCCATAATTTGGGGTACCTCCTTCCTATGTATGAGGTCATGAATAAAAATTATACAATATACAACCCACAATCAAACGCTCAGGACAATGTCTAAAATTAGGAGTTGAAATAAATTTTTCAGAAAACTGTGTAGCTAAATTGGAAGGAATGGAGAAATATATTAGATGATATGCTTGGGGATTATAGGACCACATAAAAGACTCCCATTATTATTTACCCATTTTTTATTTTTTTTGGGAAATCATGTTATCTCCCTATAGAGGTCATACATCAGGGATATTGGGCTATAAATAATTGCAACATAGATTTGACACAACTAGAATTAAATGATGATATAAATTCAAGAGATTGAGGATATTTAATTTTCATTATATGATAAATCAATGCTCTAACAAGAATTATAAAAAGTGGATCATTATATAATGATCCAAAAAAGGGATATTCATGTAGGGGAGAAATTATTAGTCCGCAGTTTATGACTGAAGCTCATTCTTGATAAGTTCCCTTCCAGATGGTTAGGTCTTTTTATTATATCTAATTGTTTCCCTTATAATGAAGTATAGATCACATAGTAGGGAATAATAAGGAGACTTATTTTAATTGGTAAATTTTTGAATCAATACATTGAGGGACTTCCCACCCATACACATGATTTCATCCAACTGTATTACCCCATCATTACTTTAGAATATTAGGTCTTTCATAACCATTTCACTTTTATATTAGTTATCCCATTTAAAAGTCTAAATTTTATATGCTGATATCTTTTTTTCAGTTCACATTGAGTAAAATAAAATATTTTATTTCTAGGGGAGTGAAAATAATGCGGGTTACCTATTTAGTATTTTCATTTTACTACTTTTTGTGTGTTTTTATTATGTTTTTTGTCAAAAATTTTAAAAAAATATGAACAAAATACCATTTAACATGATCATTTACATGTAGAACATATAAAAAATTCATATTTTCAAAATTCATTGTTGGCATGAAAATAATGAGAATAATTTCACCTTCAAGGGTTTATTTTTATCAAAATTTAATTCATAGATGATATGATTGGTTGTGTAATTATAAGCCCATTTATATTTTCGAATTATTCATTGTGATATTTTTTCATGGAATATTATGTCCTTTATTTATCCATAAAAATATTCATGAAACCATTAGTTGAAAAATATACCCTACTCAATTGATGGTATAAAAATGATAAGTGAAAATAATTCATCTAATATCAATGGTTTATCCATACATTTGTTTCTCTTCTGATTGGTTTCATTACTATACCAAATTTACCTATGCGTGTGTACCTAATATCCGAAGTTTTTATTCCCTAATAAATCAGTCAAAAAAATAAAATAACTATATATATATATATTATCTTAATAAATAGGGTAGTGATTAAATGTACAACCCATGGTGGATATCTTGGTCGGTAATTTAACTTTTAACGTTCCAGAATAATTAAGTGAGTGGGTCTTGAAATTTGATTGTAAAGGAGTGTAGAAAAGGATCAATGAATTAAATATTGTAAGAAGAATATTTTTACATGACCAAAATATACTAAAAAGGGGTGAATATGTGAGCTTGATGTGGTTGTCACACACATATGGGCAATTAATGGCATGGTAGACCCTAACTTGTTTCACTGTTATTAGTGTCATAAATCTCAGTTTATTTTTTTAAATAAAATTTTTGAGATAATGAATTTTAATTTTAATTTATATTTTCCATTGATGAGATTTATATTATTCCAATATTTCCACTATAGATTGGAAAATATGAACATGCATATCGTGACATAATTTTTTGGAATTCTTGAATGGTGACTTTAACTAGGACTACAATAGGGTAAGTGTGGGGGAGTCAATAAAAAACATTTTTATTGACTATTTTATTCGAAATAAATGAAATTAATTCCTCACATTATGTTAAATGTGTTCATTTATGTAATATTTTTTATAAGAACATTAATTTTCATATTTGTTGAAAATTCCAATTTTGAACCTTTAAAGTCCACTGTAGAATTTTACCATAAATATTTTTATGTGAGTGATTCGAACATAATATTTCGTAATTGTATTCTTAATTTAATCCCATTATAGTTTCATTCATTACATTTAAGCTAGATGTTGAATTTTATTGTATTAAACTCACCATGAAGTCATAGATGGACTAAACTCTCCATATTTGAAACCACCTCATTATTTAATCCATAATTACTTCCTCTATTATTGTATTGGGTTAAAATTACAAACTAAACTAGAAGAACGAATATAAAAAAAGCCATCAATATTTAATTATAGTTAGTTCACTTGTTTTTTTGGTCAAACGTTGTATCAACATAGATTAAAATATTTGGACAAATTTTTCCATTCACAATTGTCACCTCTTATATCCCTAGCTTCAACTCCACTAAATAAATATGAATTTTTCTCCTTTGGATGGGTTGTACATTGTTTTGTTTAGTGGGTTTAAAAGATAACTCATGAATTTACATTTAAATTCTCTATTAGTGGAGGGAATCAATCAATCCCGGATCTCCTGAAAAATTCTCTTCAATGTTATAGGTTTATTCTGTTTTGAAAAATATCACATGAAAAACATTTCTACAATGACTACACCACCCCTGGATAAGTAGTTTTTTATAATATAACTACTTATTATCTTATTAATATATTTATTTTTAATAAATGATATTTTAAAATTTACAAAATTTGATATATGAATTTAGTTTTCAATTTAAAGTAAACTATAAAATATACTAATCAATTAACTCAAAATACATGAGGTTATGAATTGTGTAAATTGTGAGTGCGCAATATTAATCAGTAAAACATAAAAACATGAAATAATTTTAGGGAGTTCAAATATAATCGAAAAATTATATTAATGTTAATTTCTATAATTAACATGTTCATTAATAATCCACATACCATAATCTATCAATGTAACATCAATCAAATAAGGGTGTTATCATTTCATGTTCTAAAGAAAGCCTTAGTTTTAATTCATCTCGTCATCATGGATAAGTTAACTCCCATTGAGTAATATGGTTAAAATATTTTGGGATCATAATTATGGGTATTTAAATTTAAATTATAATTATTAATAATTAAGTGAATTGTTACAGTTAGATAGATTTCTCCTTTTAAAATATTTTTCTAAAAACCATTATTTTATTGTGTTTTCCCTATCCCATTTCCAAAATAGAAAAAATACAATCTTATTACAGCATACTTCTTCTTATTATTTTATAAGAATACCCCCCAACCCAACCCATCCTTCAAAGTTATGTATTTATTTAATATTTATTTTCAGAATACCATTAAGATGTTTTTTTAATTACCATTGCATTGAGAGACGACATTGGTTAGCCACTCTGCTACACCAAAGTACCCAAAACCCAGAAAACATTGGATATCACCCAAGACATTACCTTTAATTCCTCTGTAAATATTATGTAGGTTCATTCTATTTAAGAGAGTTGTAACTAAATTTAATCCTTCATAATATCCTTGTCTTTAATATAATGAACCATATGTCATTGTAGAGATTGTATGAGATTTTCATCATTGTATTATTCTCTATTATGTATATTCTATTTTCCCAGGATGTTATTATGTTTATGTGTTCCTTTTTATGAAAATATTTATGGATTTTTTTGAATTTAATATCTTATGTTAAGGTATTATAGTCAATTCTGATTCTTTTATGTTTTATACAATGGTTTTTATGTTGTAAATTTTTTATGAGGTGTAATGTCTCATTGGAGGTTTTTTGGTTTGACATAAGATTCACTAGTTGTGCTTAATTTTGGATTATTAATATTTTGTGGAGTCGATAATAGAGTAATTACATAGTGTTTCTAGTGTGATTTCTTCCATTTTTTTCAACTATGGAATTAGTATCTAGTAGTACGGTTTATTATTTTAAATCATCATGACCCAAACAAAACTAATTATATTTATAATATCATCATCATGGATCATGTTTTGGATACTCCTAGAGATTTTATAGTAGGACCTAATGGGTTTAAATTATCATCCCCATATTTGGATTGGTATGTTTATTGTTTTGAGAATGTTTGTATAGGATTTGGTAAACTTCTTTTAAGGATAGTCATTTTATTAGTCATGGATCCTTGTACATATTCATTAATGAATTTTTCTTCAATATTTTGAGTAATCCTACACATTATGGATAGTTTCCTTGGCCATGTAGTTTTTATATATTGATACATATGTTTGGAGAAGCCAAAACCTTGGTCTGTGTATTATTCAACTAAAACATCCTGTTATTTCTATATAAAAATGGTCATTGTAAGGATAATTTTCCGACTTTTACCATTATATTTCTTATTGTTCCATTTATACAACTATTTTTATTTTTTCCATTGATATTTTTTAAATTTTGGATTTGGTTTTTTGGATTTAAGAGTGTTCTTATTCATATTGAAAATTGCTACATAATCGTTTCACTATTAGATTAAACCATGTAAATGACACTTACGAAATAATCTATATAGCATATAGTTAGAGCACATGGTTTAGGGTAAACTATATTATTACTTTAATATAGGGTTCATTTTATTTAATTTGTTCATGAAATGTTTTCCAAAACATGTAGTGTATAGTTTGGTTTAATCCATACGAGATCCTAATAAAAATATCCAAGGGATTTGGGGTATAAGTATAAAAATGAATGGTGTGTGCACTATTAAGACTAATAATGAAAAGTAATATGAGTTATTTATTTATTTATAGTATCAGGATACTTATAGTTGACATACAGTTTTCAAAATTATATAACCAAACCATGCATAGTGACTAATTTCATTAAATATTGTGAAAGATTTTATCCCCTAAAAATAAATCCATTGGTGGATTCATTTCTAACCCATTTGATCTCCTTGTCTCGTAGAGTTATCCCTGTTACATCCTCCTCCTTCCAAGGTCATCAACAATGTAATTTTTAATGTTTATGGTTGATTTTATTAGGTAATATCCTTATAATCTCTTCCTATAACTACATTAATCATTTTTTTACAATCTTATCAGTTTCTAGATGACCAGAGGTTTTTATTATCTAATTTTTTATTTTAAAATTTAATATCTTATTATTTTGATTAATCTTTTAAGGACCCTTTTTCTCTCTTTTTTGGATATATTCCATCTTTTATGAATGTGAAGATATTAAAGGTTATAGGGCCCTTACATACCTATATAAAACTATTATTTATTAGTTTTTTTAATGATAGTATTGTGAGTTTTAGAAATTTTATCACATACATTTAATATTTTTGTTAAATGTTGGGTGTTATCTATTGAATTACATCAAATGTGAAAGAGATTTAATTTTGATTTCAAATTTTTTAATCAATATTTGAAATTCATGAATACCAAGTGTTGGTAGAAATGATTGGTATGATATTTGAATTTTATGATTATATGAATAAGGATGTTTTGGTTTATAAATGTAAAAAATGAATACTCATATAGAACAGTTTTAACTTTCAAATGGGTTTCTAAAGATAATTAATTTTTAAACATACCCAACATGTTATGGAAAATGATTTTTTATTTATTCATTGTAAATGAATGTTCCCAGTGTACATCTTGTCAACATTTATATATTTTCTTGATGAAACATGGTATGTTTCTTATGTGGATTTCCAATGTGGGGGTGTGATTTTTTTGTGAATTGTGTTATACATTGTTATTTCATTATTGATTGAGGTCACCTCCATTTTCCTTTAATGGGAATCCATGGGTATATATGTGGTAAATCTTGATATAATTACTATACTAGTTTATTTTTACACTCTGACGTGTGACCCTCTGAAATATTTTTTTTTATTATTGGATATTATACCTTAGTTAGGCTAGTGAGAGTAATACTAGGATTTCGGGTAGGTTGTTTAGTATATGGTGTTGATCATCCTTTAAGATTTTTTATGTTGTATTTTTCATGTACTATCACTCAAGGTCCTACTTTCTCGTGATACTTCTTTTAAATGTATTATATTCCCTAATTTATTATGACACTATTTATAAAACGGTTCTTCCAATCATGCACCTCAATTTCATTTAAATGATTTCATTGGGTTTAATTATTTTTATCTAAAAACTATTTCCCAAAAAATTTTAATATTCTAAATTATTTGGAATTATATTGTTAAATTGTTTTGAATGATATTAATATTATACATTGTTTTTAAGGAAATTGGAAACCGTATTTTTATATATTTTTCAAACTATCATGAAATGGTTTTATCTTCAAATGGTATATGTAAGAATTGGGAAAGATAAATACTATGAAATTTTGTGAATGTTAATAATCATTATAGGTTTAGATGTTTGATTGGGTTGTAATGGATCATTTTCATGGGTTTTATTTCAGTGGAGGTAGTATGTGAGCGTGGTCCCTTATTCACAAAGATTAGTAATATCAATAGATTGGTTTTCTATTCTTTTTTTAATTTTTGGTTATTTTGTTTTATCTATATTTTCATATTTTCACTATACATCCTATATCTTGAACTATTACTCGATTCTATATTTATTTAGTTTTGAATGTAATTGATTTCAATTTATTTATAAATTTTGATATGTTTATTCTTTTAATTTCATGTTTTATTATTATTAATTTCATTGGGTGTTATAGTTCATAGAGAGATCTACCAAATTAACTTGTTTCTAGTTTCCATCTCTAGTTGATCAATAATGTGCCTTACGTATACCTGGATTTGGCTTGTGTAGCCGGTTTAAGGGTGGAATGGGTTGGTTCCAGACACAATTTGAATCGAGATAAACATACTAGTATAGAACATCTCATATAGATGTTCTTATAGTTTTATTCCATACTACTTATACTAATGAAGGCATAAGAATAAGGTCGAAAAAATTTACCACAATGTGGGATTATCTATATAAAAACTTCATGGAAACCCCAACATGGATTAAGGTCCTAAAGATAAAATAGAAAGTCATGAGTTGAGGTGCATGAAATTTATGTTCATATTACACTTACAAAAAAATAACAAGTTTAATGTCATAAATCATTAACCAGTAGATAAAAGAAATATATAATAAGTGAAAGGTGATAAACCAATATAAAATAGATCCCAATACTAATTTTGAGAATAATATATAGAGTTAAACCTAGTTTATGATCATGGTTCATTATCAGATTATGGAGTGTTTTTTATAACAATCTAAATGGTCAATAAGGTCCAGAAGTACACAATACATTCAGAATAAGGAATATAAATAATATAAATCCAAACATGAGGGACTTGAATTAAGAATTAATTTGATGGAATAAGTATGTTGATAATTGATTTTTAATGACATTTAAATAACCATTTCCCTGAAAATGTTATTAAAGGAACAAGGATTTACAGTTATTTCTCCTCAATAAAAAAACATGCCTCTACTTAGTTTCCTTGATGTAGAGACATTAATATCATTACCAGAAATACATATGCTTTTGGATTTGAATACACTTGTTATTAATAATAATAAAATATATATGATTATCCAAAAACATAAGGCTTGATTCCTAGTATATGGGATGAATATATTCAAAAGGAAACTTAAACATCCTAGTTTAAGTCTGATCATGGTTGGGATATTATAGAATGAAAAATGGAGTATAAGTAGACGTTTTCCATATATTGGGTCTAATGTTTAGAAATCACTCTACATCCTATGATTATATTAATGGGGAAACACATTGTTCTTTGAAAGGTAATTTTGACACTTATATTATGTTAGAACAAAAAGGTAAGATCTATTCCATCGCACAAGATAGGATATCTATTTTTACTATAAATAATTTTAGTGCATGGTAAATATAATCTGCATATATGGGAGGATGTAATATTTTGTGGCTAGGTTCTAGGTATATAATTAAAACATCAATATATATCATGAAATAAAATAAAACAATCCACATATAATCTTTCTAAAAATTCTCACCCTAGATTTGAATCATATGTATTTTTAATATTTAAGTATCATGTTCTACTATTGACCTGTTAAAAGGATAACATAAAATAAATAAAAGAACGCAAAAATTATGAAATAATAATTGAACAATAGTTATTTTATCCTATCATATAATTAAAGGTAAAGGACCTTATACTAAGCCATACAATAAGAATTCATCCCTCATATAAGGATATTATATTGTATTACCGAAAAATATCCAAGTAGTTTGTGGTTCATATCAGGTGGACCATATGTCATGTGGTTTAAGATCATGGGACAAGGACCCTGATGTTATATAATTTTATGGTCTTATTAGGTGGACCTTTTATAGAGGGATTTAAAAAAATATATGTTATGAAAAACATGGGTCAATTTAATATTTTTTTAACGTAATTGGGGAATACCTGATGTGAATTGAGGGTTTCATAGACATTTAGATAAGATATGAATTTGATATAGATGAAACTCTCAATTGATCCAAAGGTAAGTAATCTGCGTGTCACTAAATTTCTTGGGAAAAAAAGAATTAGGACACATATTTCATTTTATTTTCATGGTGTATGGGTAATTTAATAATACTCAACATGTTTGTGAGGACCCAAGTAGTAAAATAAAGATGGGGATGAAGGTGTTGTTGAATTATTTCTAGAATCATATCATTCCCTCTATGCATCAATTTATATCACAGGGTAACAAAAATAAATCCACATATTGTATTTATAAGATGATTGAAAACATATAACTCCTGCACTTGATAAATATTAAATAAATGGATGACTATCCTAGGTTGACAATAGGGGAACCAACTATAAATAACGTATCAGTAGTAAGAAAACAATAAATGTTCTCATCATAATTCACAACCATGTGAATACCTAAAATGATCCATTGTGAATACCACATCCTAAGAAAGGTCCATTGTGAAAATGGAATATATCAGTATGGGAAATTCCTTCATCATATGTTTCATGAACAATAATATTAGTATTGGAATTTGTGGCAATAAATATTGAATCCTTCAAGAAATAACACCCTAATATAAATCAAGATCATTTATAAGGGTAATTTATCACTTGATAATACATTAATGTGTGGTAATAAATATTGACTCCTTAAAGAAATAACACCCTAATATAAATAAAAATAATTAATGAGGGGAATTTATCACATTATATTACAGTAAATTTTCCTTTCTATGTAGTTAAAAGTTATGAAATATGGGACACTTAGAACATTTAAATTTAATGTGTGATATACCATGTGTTTTTTTTATTTTAACACCCTTTCAAAAAGAAAAAATATCATTCGAAATTTTATAAGAAGTGAATCTTAAATAAAGGAGATACAGTATCTATGAAGAGTGTCTTGACTCATGGAACTTTTCTGTTCATTAAAAAAATGAACAACTAGTGGTGAAAGGGTAAAAAATTTGGATGTCAAATTATTGCTTTGGAAATGGTTAATATGAATCCTAACATTGAATCTAGGTCATTTTAATACACCTAAATAGTTTTAGTATGGAATATGTATATCATAAATTGAGACTTTGAATTATAAAATGATGGGATGGAAAAAACTATCCATTATGTATGATGACCAATTCAAATTATGGGTTCTGTAATAATGTTTTCAAGATTTCATGGTGTTAGAGGACCTTCTCCGCAAGATGGAAACTTGATTCTAGTTAATATGTTTGATATGTGTACATATAAAATTATCATGAATACGTTCTAATTTCATAAACAGATACACTCATTACTTATATCCATAATAGGGTTAGGATGATTAAAATTCTTAAATAAAGAAGTATTTTTTATTGATAAAGGGATATTTAAAAATAATTTTAGTATAGTAAAGGTAATTCCACTATTTATTAAATAAAAAATAAGGGATATAAAATATTATTAAAGATGGATTTAGTATATTATCACCCAAATGGTATTATCCATTTCATGTGAATAGTTAGTTTAATATTGAACAAAAATATACCAATTGCACTATTTATGATCAAGTGCCTAGGAAAATAAGATATGCTCTAAAATTTTCCTTGACTAGTTTAGTCTATATACCATATATTGAATTATTCTAGGCCGAAGTGTGGGTCCTTAAAATATTTTTCCCTTTAATAAATTTTAGTAAAAAATTTCCCAGAGTCATTACCTAGAATATTTTAACTAGTAAAGACTTCAGTTTTTATTTGGACGTCATTTATGGGTTTTAAACATTTAATTTATTTATCAATTTGTTTTTTAGATTATAGTTATTTTATTTGGACCATATAAGATAGATTTTAAATGCATCACATCATTTACTAATAGTGGTTGAAGATTAATGTTATTCATCTTTAATGAATAACTAGGTTAATTGTTTATAGATAAGGGGGAAATTGGCCCGATGTAAACAATATATCTCACATGAATATAGATGACCCTAATGGGGATGAAAATATATGTCTTATGATAATAGGAAACAGTCTATAAGCAGTATTTGTTATGTTGTCATTTTATCCATGTGTAGGGATATTTATGCGAAATCCAAAAGGAATTGGACGACCCATACACCAGGATGGTGTAGATAATTATGTGTAATGTAATTTTGCGGGATAATCCATGAAACCAACATCTGAGCATCAATATATATCCAGTGATAAAATAAATCAATCCATATATAGTTCTTCATAATTATATTAAATCAATCCTCATATAGTTCTGGATAAACATATATCTTCCCAATATAAGATCAAAAATGGAAATACGCAATTTTAATTAAAAGACCACATGCTTGGAGAAGGCATTGAAATTGATGTAAATTAGGGGTTAGGTCGGGGATGGTAGATCCAAGTAACACTACATGTCATGAGATAACAAGAATAAATCCATTCATGGTAATTAAACATGAAATGTTTCATAGGTGAACCATGAAATATAGGATGTAAAGTGTATCCATAAACATAACATCCTTGGGGAAAGAAATAATATTGTTTAGATCAAGATATTAAAATGTGGGATCTTTTAAATTTGGTTTCATGTTGAATATACCATTCCAATAAATTTACTATTACATAAGATTAACAACATCAATCAAATTACGGTCACACAAGAATGACTATACATTAGAAAATATTATATAATATGAAAAAAATAATATATCTTATAGTTGAAGGTCAGATGACTCAGACATTTTCCAATTAGTTCAAAGAAATGTAGAGTTTACCATATATTATGTAGTTTAAATTCATATAGAGATGACTTATAAGCCTACCATGAAATGATACAGATTATATCATGTGAAACCTTTCATTAGTTATAGGATTGATATAGTATAATTCAATTTTAATTAGGGAATAATCTCTATTGGGGTAGACCATATGTATGGTATAAGGTCCTTTATCATTTTCATACAACTTATAAGTATTCTTATTATATACCACACGAGTTATCATGGATAAAATTTGGTTACCTCGGATAAATTAGTAGATGAAAAAACAAACCTCTCAATACTCATGGGACTAAATTCTAAGGTATTTCAAGGCTATATCACACGTGTTCCCCTTTTCTCGTCAATTTATTCAAACTCCTCAAATTATTTGGGATAAAGTCCATATTTATATATATTATTTTAAAGGGAAATTAAAAATTAAGGATATTGGAAATCAATTGGTTAGAATACCATTTTCTTGTATATAAGAAAATATGGATTAACTTGCATGGATATATCAATCATAGTGTAACTATCATAGATATAATATTAGATCATGTCTATATATGATTTCTTGTCCTTTTCAACCTTCTTTTTAATGATATTAAATAGATTTTTTATGGCCTCTATATATCCATTTTTACCAAATGATATCATGACTTATGGTTAAACTAAATATTATATTCTAGGTAAACCCTCTTGAATTTGGTATCATATAAATTGTTTTCATTATCTGTTAATATCGTGTTAGGGGAACCAAATATTGTAATTATAAAAGGCTCCATGAAAAGGATGAAATCTTTTGTTATGGATAATATGATGGGTGATGGAAAAATTAGTTGTAGTTAGGATATAGATGAACATTCTATTTATAGATAGCAAGTATAGAATCAGGACTAGTATCCCCCATTTGGAAAATTGAAAAATAATATTTTGTGTCACACCGTTACATTGGGGTTGGGAAATGAAGTTATAATGTATTTAAAATGCATGAAATTTTGTTATGAGCTCTATAAAGCCTTATATCATAATGGTCCAGAAGTATCTAAGTCTCTTGATTTAGTGAAAAATTATGGATCCTTATATGTTGGCACCAAAGGACCTTCCCTGAACTTCTTAAATAACATAAAGGGTATGTCTTCATTCAATTTACTTGATGAAAATCTCATCAAATCCACATTTATATTGGTCCTACTTAGAATGGATGATTTTTATGTATTTTGTTTCTTTTGACCATTTATAAAATTGTTTGGTTGATATGTTGGAATAATTATAGTTTGGGGATTTTTTATTATCAGAGACATACATCCAATTTTGGAATCTATTGGAAGGAATACATTATTTCTTTGAACATGGGTGGTGTTAACTTATTTTACCTCTTTTAAATTATTATTAATGAATGGATAGACCTGTAACGACCCAAAAAATTATAAATGGAATTCCATTCTTATAATTATTCCTTAGAGTATAATTACATTAGGAATTAAAATGACATATCATGATAATAAATACGATGTGATCATTAAACATAATTTTTCCACTTTTATGTTTTGAATTTCGAAAATCTGACATACATAGTTACGTTTAGGGAGTTTTTGGTGTCTAATTGAACAAACATATTTTTTAGTGAATTTTAACCTACCCTTATGAATATCAACCTACCCAAATGAATTATAATATGAACCTAATGAATTGTAAATTTAAAAAAAAAATAACATCACCCATGAATTATTAAATAAAATTTACACATCATATAAGTTATAATATGACCACAGTAAAAGTATTGGGATTTTTAGATGATATAAATAAATAATTATAATTAATTAATTAATTTAAAATAAATATTATTTTCCTAAAAAATCGTAAATAAAAAATTGTATGACTTTTAGTTTTAATATAACTTTATAAGAACTTACATAATTTTTTAAACTATTATGAAATCAGTTTCAATTTTAAAATCTGGATTTATATAATAAATTATGATTTAAATTAAAAATTAAATTTGTCAAATTTATAAAATTATTTTTGAAAAATGGAGTTCAATTTTTTTTCTACACATCAAAAAATGGTCAGGGTAATGTTTTGGGATTTTTTTGAAAAACGTGATTTTTTTATGAATAGTTTAATTCTATAATTTATAAAATAAGCTAAGTACATTAATTATAGCATCATGTATGATGTTCTGATGATGTAATACCAACTTTATAGAACTGGCATGAACTTATTACTATTATTTTTTATGGAGTCATAATTATTACTTTTCTTTTGGAGAAATAATAAATTAATGAATATAATAATGAGAAAACTCATCTCCCCTCCACTATAAATACAACCCTTCACACCCTCATTTCCTTACACCAGTCAAGCTTCATGAATTTCAAAAACTCTGTACAAAAATATTTCCTATCCCCTACCCCACGTCCAAAAAATCTTATGGTATCATGAAAAGGCTGATCTAAGGTTCTTTAAGGAATATTCATGAGGTAATTCCTCTCTCCCTCTTTTCCATTAATTTCATTTCAATTTCAACTTCTTTTCTTAATCTCTCCCCATCTATATTCATCCAAATGGTATGGTAACTTCAGTATCATACATATAGTTTATTTTTATGATACTAATGGAATTATATATTATCTATACTCCTTCACTTCTTCTTTTTACTTAATAAATGAAAATGTTGTTTGTGAGGTGTTAATTTATCACCTTTAAGAACGACATGTTTTCATTTTCTATTAACGTCTTCAGATCTGGTCATGAAAAAATTTATTGTTGAAAAATATTATATTATATTTATTATATCCTATTTAATTTTCAAAAAATAACTTATGTACATATTACTAAATTATTAAACAAAACAAGTACATTATGGTCAAAAAACCACCAAAATTATCCCAAACGATCATCATTAAATTCTTTTCAAATGATTTATTCTCATGGTATATAAAAAAATATATTATTTTTTCAAGTTCTATAACATCATATATAAAATATAATTACCATTATTTAGGTTTATCAGTGTTTTAAGTGAACTTCCATTCATGATTACAAGTGAACCCTTAAGTAATCTATAAAAATAAACATTCCCAGAAAATGAATTTAAACAATATAACTCATCTAAAATTCCATAAATGAACTTAATGAAACCATAATAGATCTTATTAATGTATAAAAGTTTCATTAATTGTTAATTAATTAATCTATTGTGGTTATACCAGACATTAAAGTCAATAAATCATTCAAATACAAGGTAAGGGGAAATTCTCAAACCCAACACTCTTTCTTTGGGTTTTCCCTTTTCAACCCATTTTTAGTGTAGATATTTAATAGAAATCCTTTATTAATAAGTATATTACATTTTATGGGGTATTCATTTTCTCTATTATATTTTATTAAAACCCAATGTTTTTCTAAATCAACTATTCTTTCAAATAAACACGCCCTTTTTTAATCCTACAAGATTGTTTCACTCTTCACTCAAGGTTAATAGTTATATGCCATGAATGATATTCACTCTTTATTTAGGGAACAAAATGGTTACGAATGTATGATTTATGATGTGAAACCCATTTATTTCCATCAGTAATTTTTTTAATTTTCAATTTTGACATATTTTCAATGTGGCATGCATGACAACGTAAATGTTATAATGTGACGGGTACGCTCGGAATTATATTGGATAAGATGAATTTTACAATGTGACAGGTCTTCCTAGATTTAAATATATCTCCAATCAATTATGTAAAGTGATGAATATCTTGAGTTTAAGTGAAATTATGAGTGAAAATGATGTTATCTGTGTTCACAACTATGTGTGGTAGTTGACCATTGAGAAATGATATTTCATTTTTTATGCTTTGCAACATTTGATGTCTTCTATTAATATTTCCTCTCATGTTCATTATCCTTTTTCTATGTTATGATTGTTCTCAACCATTTTTATATTGTTCTTATATATACTCTTACTGGGATTTTTTCTCACCCCTTTTTGATTTATATCCTCAGGTTATTTTGTGTACTAAGGAGTTTTAAAGGGACAATAAGAAGTTGGAGAAGAGTGAATTAAATAAAAGATTATGTTTGATATTATAAATTTTATGTATGGTACTAGTTTTTTCATGAAACTAAACCACCGGATCCTCATGGTGTAATATTATTATGTTTTTTTATCTTTATAATGATGAAATTGTAATGTAAAAAAGGTTGGGTCGCTATAGTTGGTATTAGAGGAAAGGTTTATTTGATTTATGAATTTGAATTAGTGATCCAGTGGGAAAACCTCTATTATGAGACTAAATTCAAATATTCCACAAGAAGATTTACATAGTTCTCCCATTATTAAGGATTTTACTAATAATTTCAAAAAATAATAAGTTATTTATTCATGACTTGTTGACTTATGTTTTGTTCTAAACTTTTCTATTTTATAAAATTGTGGGAACCCAAAGAAACTAGGACAACAACCCTTGTGAGAGACAATGAAACGATTCCATGAACGACATCACCACTGCTTTGGGAGGTGGAGTTAAAAACATCACGGATATTCTTACCAAACTATCTTAGGTTATGAACAATGACTAGAATAATGGGGAACCTCCTCTTTCACCTAAGATGGATAAACTAGATGTTGAGTTTTTTATGCGGCAATGACTACCGACGTGTAGTGGGTTTTCTAATCCACTAGTTTTGGAATAGAGGGTCAACTCCAGGGAGAAGATCTTTTCTATGTTTCATTTTTCTGAGATGGAGAAGGTGACACTGTCCATTTATCATCTATATTGAGAAGCTGATCAATGGTGGGATTTGATTAAGAACACCAATCCAAGTGAATAAATTTAATAAATGGAATGAGAATACTTAAATATCATGTTTCTTAACATGTATTTCCCACGAACTCTTCATACAAAGATGGATAGAGAATTCATTGAGCTCAACCAAAAGGAAGTAAAATCTATCACAACCTATGTAGTTAATTTTAAAATACTTTAAAGGGGTGCTTTGATTTTTTTATCAACAATGATAGAAAAATTTATAGATTCTTTAGTAGATTAAAACCACACCTAAGAAAGGATTTTGAAATTCAAGACATTGGGAGTTATGAAGAATGTTGTTTAGTGTTCCCTCATTGTGGGGATAGAGTTTGGAGAATAGTCCCATGGATTTGGTGATAAGAAATGAAATATAGAGTTTCAAGAAAGAGGATCTAATGATAAAGGTTGGAAGAAAACTAAATGACCCACATGCCAAAAATGTGGGAAGTTATAACATGGGAACTGCCTCAAAAGGGATAGGGACATGCTTCAAGTGTGGGAAAGAAGTTCAACATGCTAAAGAGTGTTGAAAATATGTGATAAGGAAGGATAATGTTGTGGAAGAAAGGGTAGCCCCACCCAAGGTTCAATGCTACAACTGTAGGGAGAAAATGCACTATGCAATCCAGTGCACAAAACCTCGAGTCCTCAACTGTAATCGGCATATGTAGACACAAAATACAAAGGAACAAGTGATGGATTATATCATAACTACTGCAGAATTAGGGAAACGTAATGAATTTGTACAAGGTACACTTCCAATTCACCCATTAATGGAAAAGGATTTATTTGATTCTGGTTCAATGAATTCCTTTATATCGTGAAAGTTTTCTAGAACTATAGAATCAAAGCCCTAAAACCATGAAGTAGAGATTTCTATAAAAACACCAAGTGGTTAAATCATTGCAACCCAAGTGTTTTAATTTTCTCATGTTGGCATATGTGGGATGATTCTTCCAAATAATCTTGTAGTACTTACCTTGATTAAATTCAATGTTATAATGAGAATGGATTGTCTCTCGTTATATAGAGCACATATCAACTACCAGGAAAAGGAAATATCTTTTTATATTCTAAACCATTCCATGATCCTCTAAAAAATCAAGAATGATCATTATTCTCCTTTGAAAAATACTTCAATAGTGTGTGTATTGATACTCGATGAAGAATCATACCTCACCCAAATGGTTGAGTCAATGTAAAGTTCCAGCCTTTTGGAAATTCCAATTGTGAGGGAATAAAAGGATTTATTTCTTTCAGAGTTACTGATAATTACCTCGGGTTGTGAGGTAGATTTATCAATAGAACTGATTCTCGGAGCTAATCCAATCTCAAAGTGTCCCTATAAGATGGCTCCTATTAAACAAGAGGAGTTAAAGAAGAAACTATGTGAGTATTTGGTCATGGGTTCATATGCACTAGTGCATCACATTAGTGTAATCTGATGCTCTTTGTGATGAATAATTATGGGTCAATGCGGTTGTGTATCGATTATTGGGAACTCAACAAGATAACCATAATTATCATGTATCCTCTTCAAAGTATAGATGGTTTGTTCTATCATCTAAAAGGATCTCAATACTTCTCAAAGGTGTATCTTTATTATTGATATCATCTGTTGAAGGTGAATAAGGAATATATTAAAAATACTGCCATTCATATAAGGTATGGGCACTATTAATTTCTGGTGATGCCCTTCAGACTCTCTAATTCCCCTGAAATCTTAATGGATTTGATGAATATAGTCTTTATGCATTACCTTTACAAATTTGTGGTATTTTTTATCGATTATATTTTCATCTACTCTATAATAAAGGAGGGAAATGGAGAATATCGTATACATGTGTTGGTGACCTTAAGAAAGGGGAAGTTGTACACCAAGTTCAACAAGTGCGACCATTAGATGAATAAAATCACATTCTTGGAAAACTAAATCACAAGTTTGCAAATTTTTGTGGACACTTTAAAATCATGGGAGATTGAGGAATGTCATAGACCCTCTAGTTTCATTGAAATAAGTTGTTTTCTTGGATTAGTTGGGTACAACTACTGTTTTGTGATAAATTGGTCATGATTTTCATGTCTGTTAACTAAGTTAACAAGGAAAGGGGTAATGTATGTCTGGATGAAAGAATGTGAGGGAAGATTCAAGGATCTAAATAGAAGGCTAATCACTACACGTATACTCAAACTACCAAAATATGGATAAATTTTCGTGAAATACAAGGATGCTTCAAAGAAATTATTGGGTTGAGTACTCATAAAAAATGATAATTTTATAGCCTATGCCTCATGGAAGTTGATGATAAATGATAAGAACTACCTGGGACATGATTTAGAGCTGGAACCTGTGATATTTTCCTTGAAAATATGGTGGAACTACCTTTATGGTGAGAAGTTTGGCATATACACCGACCACAAGAGCCTAAAGTATATCTTCACGCAAAAGGATCTCAACATTCATTAAAAGAGATGGTTAGACATAATCATGGACTACGATTTCTCTATTCACTACCGTCTAGGAAAGCCGAACATGGTATCTAATGCTCTATGAAGAAATTAACCTACTAATCTATCCATTTTACGGTTTGAGAAAGACCCTATATTCTTTGATATTCAAAGTATGGATTTGGAAACCATAAGGGTAGGGGATACATCCTACCTTTCCCAAATTATTTATCAACCTTCTATCCAAGTGATGATTAAGGAGGCACAAAGGGATGGTATGGAGTTTCCAAATATGTTGAATTTAGTAAAGGATGGGAGGCTTCAAGAGTTCCATATTGGTTATGATTGAGTGATTTTTTTTGGAACAGGACCTTTTATACCTTCATCACATGTTATAAAGAAGGATCTATTGGAAAATGCACATAGTTCAATATTCTATATCCATCGTGGTACAACCATGATGTACCAATATCTTTGAGAACACTTCTAGTGGGATAAAATGAATAAGATGGTTGTGGAATATATCTCAAGGTTCATGGTATGTCAGAATGTTAAAGTAGAGAGAAAATAGTCCAATGGTATGATGAAACCATTGCCTATAACTATGTTAAAATAGGAGAATGAAACAATAGAATTTTTCATGGGTCTTGCAAAGATTTCAAAGGGAAATAATGTGACATGATTGTGGTTGAATGACTCACCAAGACTTCCCATGTTATTGCTATTTGGGAAGATCTCTCTCTTGGAAAACATGCAATGATATATGTGAAGGATGTTGTGAGACTACATGGTGTTCCTCCCTCTATTTTCTCTAACCTTGATCCAATGTTCACATCTATTTTCTGGAGGAGTCTTCGATATGCTTTGAGTACTAAATTAAATTTCAGCACGACCTATCACCCCCAAAATTATGGACAATTAGAAAGGAATAGTCAGACTCTTGAATATATATTAAGACCCTTCTCAATAGAATTTAGAGGTGGATCAGATCATCATCTTCAATTTGTTTAGTTCTCATACAACAATATCTTCCACTCAAGTATTCATATGGCTCCATATGAAGCTCTGTATGGAAAGTGATGTAAAACTCCATCCTGTGGGGATGAAGTTAGAGAAAGAATTCTACTTGGACCCAATCTTATAAAATATATGACAAAAGAGGTTCAATTCATCTAGAAACATATCAAAGCTTCTCAGAGTACGCAAATGATCTATGCTGACAACCGTCGAAGAAACTTGGAGTTGAAATTCGGAGATAATGTCTTCCTTTGAATATCACCATGGAAGAGAGACATGAGGTTTAAAAAGAAAGGGAAACTAAACCAAAGGTACATTGGACCCTTTGAGTTCCTTGAACGCATATGAGCTTTGGCCTATCATCATGAACTTACACCGAATATGACTCATTATCATGATGTGTTTCATGTATCACTCATAAGGAAGTGCATACCAGATCTCGCACATGTACTGAACTCAATTGTGGTATAGCTGGAAGATGCTCTCTCTTATGAGGAGACACCAATAATGATTCTAGATATGAGAGATAAGGTCTTTTGAAACAAAACAACCCATACCTTTAAAGTTTTTTGAACAAACCATATGTTTTAAAAAGCTACATGGGAACTGGAAGAGGTGATAAATTAAAAGTACCCTAAACTTTTTGTGTAAAATTAAATTTTGAGGGAGAAATTTCATAAGGGAGGAAGAATGTAACAACCCAAAGTTTTAACAATAAAATTACTTTATAATAATCATTCATTATAGTATAATCACATTAGGAATAAAATTACACTTCTTCATACTAAATTCTATTTTATCATTAATCATAAATTTTCCACTTTTATGTTTTGTGTTTTGAAAATGTGATATACACAGTTGTGTTCCGGGTGATTTTTTGATCAAATTGAATAAACATATTTTTTGGTGAATAATAACTTACCCTTATGAAAAGTACATTACCCTTATGAATAGTAATATGACCCTTATGAATATTAAATCATCGAAAATAATAGTTACCTCACACATGAATAATTAAATAAAATTGAGGAATCTTATAGGTGATAATATGACCATAATAAAATAATTGGTATTTTTGTAAGTAATAATTAATTGTTTTAACATAATTAACTAATTTAAAAGAAAATTTATTTTTTTTATTTTTTTCTTAAATTAAAATTTATATGTATTCTGGTTTTATGCTAATTTTATATGATCTAATTTAAATTTTGAATGCATTATGAAATCAGTTTTAATTTTAAAATCTGAATTTTTTAAATAAATTATGATTTTTCTTAAAACATAAATTAATCATATTTATAAAATTGTTTTTGAAATATGGAGTTCATTTTTGTATTCTTCGCATAAAAAAATTGTCAGGTTTAATTTTTGGGTTTTTTTAAATGCCTGAATTTTGGATGAATAGTGAAATGTTATAATTTACAAAATAAGATAAATACATTAATTATAGAGTCTTGTATGATGTTCTTATGATGTAATCCCAATTATTTCAAACTCACATGAATGTAATACTATTATTGATCATGTAATCATCACTATTACTTGTCTTTTGGTTAAATAATAAATTAATGAATATAATATTTAGAAAACCCCTCTCTCCTCCACTAAAAAGACAACCCTTCACTCCCTCATTTCCTCACACCTCTAATGCTTAAAGCCATGTCTGAATTCTTTCCAAACATCTTCTCTATCCCCCACCAATAAATAGATTCTATTATCATCCAAAGACCAATCCATGGATCCTTAAGGAGGATTCAAGAGGTAATTCATGTCTCTCTCTCTCTCTCTCTCTTCCTTTATTTACCTTTCAATTTCAAGTTATTTTCGTAATCTCTACCCAACTATCCTTATCCAAATGGTATGGTAGCTATCTTATCATAACTATAATTTTGTTTTATGATACTAATGGTATAATATATCATCCAAACATCTTCTTCTCTTCATTGTATTTTAGAAAGGAAAATGTTGTTCGTGAGATGTTAATTTATCACCTTCAAGAACGACATGTTTTTATTTTCCATTATGGCCTTCAGATTTGGTCATGAAACCATTTTTATGGTTGAAATAGATTATTTTATTTGTATTATATCCTATTTAATTTTCAGTAACTAACTTATGTACATATTACTAAATGATTAATCAAAACAAATTTGTTGTGGTCGAAAAACTGCCCAAATTTACGCAAATGATCACCATTTGATTATTTTCTAATCATTCAGTCTCATGGTATATAAAAAATTATTTATAAGATCATTTCAAGTTCTATAAAATCATTAATACAATATAATTACTATCCAAGATGTTTTTCCATGTTTTAAATGAACTTCCATTAATGAATACAAGTGAATCGTTCATGTAAACTAAACAAATTGTCATTCCTCAACAATGAATTTAAACTATATAACTCATCTAAAATCCCATATATGTACATAATAAAACCATAAAGAATATTATTAAATTATAAAATGGTATGTAACTATTAATTAATGAATATAATGTGGTTATATAAGACATTAATGTGAAAAAAGAGTTCGACTATAAGGTAAGGGGAAGCTCTCGAACCCAACTCTCTTTCTTTGGGTTTTCCCTCTTCAACCCATTTTCAGTATGGATATACATTAGAAATTATTTATTAATCACCATCTTAAATTTTATGTCATATATATGTTCTCTGAATTATTTTATTAAAAACCCCATGTCATCCAAAGGAACACTTCCTTCTAATAAACACAATGATTTTTTACTCCTCGAAAATTGTTTCACTCTTCAATCAAGGTTCATACTTCTATGTTAATAATGATAATATCTCTTTGTTTTTTGGAACCAAATGTTTATTATTTTATGTTTTCTATTTTCAAAACCATTTCTTTCACTGTGTAATTTTTCTTATTTTCATGTTTGACATATTTTCAATGCCACATGCATGACAATTTAAATGTTATGATGTAACGGGTGCGCCCAGAATTATATAGTGCAATATAAATGTTTGAATGTGACAGGTTTTCTCGGAATTATATAGTGCTCCAGTTAATTGGGTAAATTGGTTAATCTCATGATTTAATGTGCAATGATGTGTGAACATGAGGTTATATTTGATCACAACTATGTTTAGTAGATGACCACTGTAAAATGATATTTCATTTTTTTTGTATTTCCACATTTCAAGAATTTTATTAATTCTCCCCTCATGTTCATGAATATTTTATATGTTATTACTATGCTAACCTGTTGTAATATCGTTCTTATCTAACCTCTTACATTGATTTTATCTCACCATTTTTTGATGTATATCCTCGGCTGATTATGTGTGTTATGGAGTTTTGAAGGGACAATAAGAAGCTGGAGAAGGATGAATTAAATAAATGTTTATGTTTCATGTTCCAAATGTTATGTATGGTCCTAGTTTCCCCATGGCACTAAACATCTTGATCCACATTGTGTAATACTATTATGTTGTTTACCTTCATAATGATGTAATATTAATTTAAGAAAGGGATGGGTCTCTATAGTTTGTATCAAAGAAAAGGTTCAGTGAATTTGTGAATTAAGATTAGGGGACCCTAGAGAAAACCTATAGTGGGGTCCCATACGTTATTCTTTTAGTGAAAATTGTATAAATGAATATGTTATTTATTCATGAATTGTTGAATTATTTTTTGTTTTAACCTTTTCTATTTTTAAAAATGGTGGGAGCCTAGAGAAACCATGCCAACAATTCATGCGAGGGATAATGAAATAGTTTCCTGAATGACATCCCCAATGATTTCGGAGGTGGTGTTCAAAACATCATGGTGAATGTTACCCAACTATCTCAGGTCATTAACAAAAACTAGGATAATGGTGAACATCCTCCTTCACCTAAGAGGAAAAAACTAGTTGTTGAGTGTTTTTGGTGTTAATGACCATCGACATATAGTGGGTCTTCTAATCCACTAGTTGTGGAATAATGGGTCAACTCCATGGAGAAGATCTTTTTTGTGCTTCACTGTTCTGAGTCAAAGATGTTGACACTAGCTATTTATCTTCTAGATGGAGAGGCTGATCAATAGGGGGATTTGATTAATAACACCAAGACAAGTAGAGATATTGAAGAAATAGAATGATAAGCCTTTAAGATCGTGTTTTTTAACATGTATTTCCCAAAAAAAATTCATACAAATATGGAGAGATAATTCATAGAGCTCGTGAAAAAGAAAGGAGAAATGGTAACGACATACAAAGGAATTTTACAAGGCTTTCAAGGTACTCTTTAGGGTTTTTTTTATCAAAAATGATATCAAAATATATTGATTATATAGAGTATTAAAACCACATTATTGAAAGGATACTGAAACTAGAGACTTTGGGTGTTATGAAGAAGTTGTTCAGTGTGCCCTCAAATTGGAGATAGAGTTTTTAGAATGGTCCCATGTATATGTTGACAATAAATTAAAAATGGAGTTTCAAGATGAAGTATCAAATGATAATGGTGGGAATAAAATTCAATTCCCCACATGACAAAATTGTGGGAAGTTGCATCATGGGAACTACCTCAAAGGGATGGGAAATGCTTCAAGTGTGGGAAAGAAGACCACTGTGGTCAAGAGTGATGAAAATACATGAGAAGGAAGTATAATCTAGTGGATGAAATGGGAGCACCACCCATGGTTCAACACTACAACTATTTAGAGCAAGGAAACTATGTATGCTAGTGCACCAAACCACGAGTCCTCGAGGCTAATCAGTGTTAGCAGCCACAAAAGCAAAAAGGGAATAATGTAAGGCTTCTGACATCACTACTATAGAAGTGGAGAAAGATAACGATGTCATACAAGTTACACATCCTATTCACTCAAGAATGGAAAATTTATTATTTGATTCTGGTTCTACGCATTACTTTATATCTTGAAAGTTTTCTAGAACTCTATAATTGAATCCCTGAAACCTTGAAGTAGACATATCTGTGAAAAAAAACTAAGTGTTGCAATCATTGCAACCCGAGTGTTTGACTCTTCTCTTGTCGGTGTATGTGGGATGATTATTCCAACTAATCTCATAGTACTTCCCTTGGTGGAATTATATGATATAATGGGAATGGATTGGATCTCGTTATATAGAGAAAAAATCAACTGTCAGGAAAAGGAAATATCTTTTCATATTCTGAACCATACCATGATCCTCTAAAAATTCATTGTAGATGATTAATCTCCTTTGAAAAATCTTTCAATGGTGTGGGTGTTGATACCCTATGAAGAATCATACCTCACACAAATGGTTGATTCAAAATAAAGTTCCATCCTTCTGTAAATTCCCCTCATGAGGGAATACATGGATGTATTTCCCGAAGTGTTACCTGGAATTCCCCCATATCATGAGGTAGAGTTTTCAATATAACTCATATCCGGATCTATTTCTACCTCCAATTGTCCCTATAGGACGGATCCTATCGAATTGGAGGAGTTAAATAATCATTTGCAAGATAATTTGGACAAATGGTTCATAAGACTTAGTGCATCACCTTAGGGTGCTTCTGTGCTCTTTGGGAACAATAAATATGGATCGATGCCACTATGTATCAATTATCGAGATCTCAAAAAGATCATCATAAAGAACAAGTATCCTCTTGCAAGTATAGATGACTTATCTGATCAGGAAAAAGGAGGCCAAAACTTCTCAATGGTAGATCTTCATTCTCGATATCATTAGATGGAGGTGAAGATGAAATATGTTCATAAAAATACCTTTAGTACAAGGTTTGGAAATTATGAGTTTCTAGTGAAGCAATTTTTACTTACAAATATCCCTACAATCTTCATGGATTTGAAGAAAATAGTATTTAGACATTACCTCGAAAAAAATTTCAAAGTGTTTATTAGTGATATTCTCATCTTCCCTAAGATAAAGGAGGAACATGAAGAACATATAAGACTTGTGTTGGTGACATTGAGAAAGGATAAGTTGTAGACCAAGATCAGAAAGTGTTACATTTGGATAAAGTAAATCACATTATTGAGACATGTGATCATAAGTGTGGGAATTTCTGTAGACCCATCAAAAACAAAGGTGATTTGGGAATGGCCCAGATGCTCTAGTGTCATGGATATCTACTGTTTTCTTGGATTAGTTGGGTACTACTGACATTTTTTTAAAAACATCTCATAACATTCAAAACATCTAACTAAGTTCACATAGAAACAAGTTAATTATATCTGGATGGTAGAATGTGATGGAAGATTCAATGAGCTAAATAAAATCCTGATCATTGCACCTGTACTCACACTAAAAAAAAGTGGAGAATGTTATGTAATATATTTTGATTCTTCAAAGAAATTATTGGGTTTTGAAATAATGAAAAATGTTAATGTGATATCCTACAGCTCATGCAAGTTGATGATCAATGAGCAGGACTACACGATGCACGATCTAGATCTAGAAGCTATGAATGTTTCCTTAAAAATATGGCGGCAATACCTTTATAGTGATATGTGTTACATAGACATCAACTAAAAGAGCCTAAAGTATATCATAACCCAAAAGATGCACAACATGCATCAATGGAGATGGTTAGATCAAATTAGGTACTATGATTGCTCTATTCACTACCATCCTAGAATGGCGAAGAAGGTAACTGATTCTCTAAGAAGAAAATAACCTACTATTTTATCCATGTTATGTATTGATAAAGACCCTATATTCTTGGATATTCCAATGATGAATATTGAAATTATATGATATGGGGATAGATCATTCCGTTCCTAAATTATTTCACAACCATATATCTAATAGAATATTAATGTGTCACAAAGGGATGATCTAGATATACAAAAATGGCGAATGAAGTAAAGGACGGGAACCTTCAAGAGATCCATATTGATTATGATGGTGTGATTCGTTTTGAAACATTAATTTGTGTTCCTTCATCACCCAGGATAAAGAAAGAGCTATTGGAAAAACCACATACCTCAACATTCTCTATCCATCCTAGTAGCACCAAGATGTACCGAGATCTTCGTGATCTCTTCTATGGGACAACATTATGAATGAGATTGTAGAATATGTCTCCAAGATTTTGGTATGTCAGCAAGTTAAATCAGAGAGAGAAGATTCCAAAGGGATGATGAAACCATTGCCTATACCCATGTGGAAATTGGACAATGTCACTATGGACTTTGTCTTGGGTCTCCTGAGGATGTCCAAGGAAAATAATGTGATATTGGTTATGGTTGACCAAATCTCCAAGACTGCCCATTTTATCTCCATTTGGAATGATCTATAGCTTTAACAACTTCCCCATATATATGTGATGGAAGGGGTGAGAATACATGGTGATCCATTAAAAATTGTCTCTAACTATGATCCAAGGTTCACATCTAAATTATGGGAGAGTCTTCAATATTAATTGAGTACTAAATTGAATTTTAGCATTTCCTATCACCCCCAAATTGATGGCCAATATGAAATTACTATTCATATGCATGATGATATACTAAGAGCCTTATCTTTATAATACAACGGTATATGGGATTAGCATATCCCATTGGTTCAGTTCTCATATAACAATACCATCAACTTGAGTATTTAGATGGATTCATATGAAGATTTGTATGGAAAAAAGAATTATAACTCCAACCTGTTGGGATGAAGCTGGATAAAGAAATCCATTTGGATCTAATCATGTGCAATTGATGATAGATAAGGTTCACGTCATCCATAAAAATATCAAATCTTCTCAGATTCTGAAAAAAAGCTATGCTGATAGCCTTCGATGGGACTTGGAGTTCGACGTTGGAGATAAAGTATTCCTTCAAACATCACTATGTAAGGGAGTCATGTTGTTTTGAAAGAAAAGGAAGTTAATCCCAAGGTACATTGGCCCCTTTGAGATACTTGACCGAAAAGGAGTCTTTTCCTATATTATTTCACTCCCACCAAATATGGATCAAATTAATGATGTGTTTCATGTATCACTCCTATTTTAGTACATACAAGATCACTCACAAGTACTGAACTCAGAGGCGGTATAGCTTGAATATGATCTCTCTTATGAGGAGTAGCTTGTAAAGATTACAGACAAGAGAGATAAGGTCCTATGAAACAAGACAAAACATCTTGTTAAAGTGTTGTTGAGGAACTATATGATTGAAGAGGATACTTGGGAACTGAAAAAAGTGATAAAGGATAAGTATAGTCACCTATTTTTGAAAAATGAAATTTCATGTGAAAAAGTTTGTATGGGTGGAAGAATGTAATGACCCAAAGGTTAATCAATGGAATCCCCTTGTTATAATTTTTCCTTATATTATAATCACATTAGTAAGTATAATTAAATATAATGATACTAAATACTATGTGATCATTAAACATAAATTTTTCACTTCTATGTTTTGAATTTCAAAAATCTTACATACACGGTTGCATTTAGGGTGTTTTTTTTTGGATTCTAATAGAACAAACATAATTTTTGGTGAATAGTAACCTACCCTTTTGAATAGTATCATACCCTAATGAATAGTAATATGACCTTTATGAATAATAAATCTCTAAAATAATAGTAACATCAGCAATGAATGATTATATAAAATTTATGCATCTTATAAGTGATAATACGACCATAGTAAAAGTAATGGTATTTCTGAAAGTCATAAATAATTAATTATATTTAATTAATTAATTTAAAAGAAAAATTATTTTCCTAAAATGATTTGATAACTAAAAAATTATATTTATTCTATTTTGAAGATAATTTTATATGAACATATGTAATCATTGAAGGAATTTCAAAATCAATTTTAATTTTGAAATATGTATTTTTAAATAAATTATTATTTTAATTAAAAATAAAATTAATCATATTTAGATAATTATTTTTGAAAAATGTAGTTCATTTTTTTTATTCTACACATCGATAAATGATAAGGGATATTTTTTTGGGATTTTGATGAACTACATGAATTTTTGATGAATAATTAAACGATATAATTAAAAAAAAGATAAATACATTAATTATACATTAATGTAAGAATTTATTCTGATGTAAGACCAAATGGTTTGAAATAACATGAAATTATTACTATTCTTGGACATTTAATCATCATTATTAATTTTCTTGTGGAAAAATATTAAATTAGTGAATATAATATTGAGAAAACCCCTCTCCCCTCCACTATAAATACCACCCTTCACACCCTTATTTCCTCACACCACTCAGGGTGAAAACATGTCTAATATCTATCCAAACATATTAATTATCCTCTCCTCCACATCTAATGATATTTTGGTCTCATAAAAATACCAATCCAAGGTTCCATTAAGAGTATTCGGGAGGTAATTCCTCTCTCTATCCATTTTCTTTAATTTCCATTCAATTTCAAGTTATTTTCTTAATATCTAACCATATTTCCTCATAAAAAAGGTATGGTAACTCCATTATATAAAATATAATGCAATTTTATGATACCAATGAGATAATTTATCATCCAACCTCCTTCTCCTCTTCTTTGTATTTTAAAAAGTAAAATGTTGTTCATGAGGTGTTAATTTTTACCATCAAGAACGACATGTTTTCATTTTCCCTTATCACATTCAGATCTGGTCATAGGACCATTTTTAAGGTTTAAATAGATTATTTTATATTTATTATATCCTATATAACGTTCAGGATCAATATTATGTGCATATTACAAAATGATTAAACAAAAAACGTACAATTTGGTCGAAAAACTATCTGAAATAACCCAAACAATCATCATTAAATCTTTTCTAATGATTCATTATCATGGTAAATAGAAAATTATTTATGAGAAAATTTAATTTTATTTAAAATCATTAATAAAATATAATTATGGATGTTTATCCATGTTTTAAATGAACTTCCATTCATGAAGATAAGTGATCTGCTTAAGTAAACTATTAAAATGGCCATTTCTGAACAATGAATTTAAACTCTATAACTCATCCAAAAGCCCCTAAATTAACATAATAAAACCTTAATAAATATTTTCAATGTATTAAATGCTCTTTAACTTTTAATTAATGAATATAATGTTGTTATACAAGACATTAATATGAAAAAAGTGTTCAGATACAAGGTAAGGGGAAACACTCAAACTCAACTCTGTTTTTCTGGGTTTTCCCTGTTCAACCCATTTTCATTATGAATATGCCTTAGAAATAATTTATTCATAACTATCTTACATTTTTTTGGATATAAATGTTCTATAATTTATTTTATTAAACACCAATGTTTTCCCAAAATAAATCCTCTTTCAAATAAACACACCCTTCATTACACCTCGAAGATTGTTTCACTCTTCACTCTAGGTTAATAGTTCTATGTGAAGTATATTATTACCTCTTTATTTTGAGTAAAAATGTTTTTTAATGTATTTTTTATGATTTTAAGCCCATTTCTTCCCTGGGTAATTTTTTTTATGTTCACATTTGACATATATTCAATGTGTCATGCCGGACAATGTAAATGTTATGATGTGACGGGTGTGCCTCTAATCATATAGTACATTATAAATGTTTGAATATGATGGTTGCCCCCATTATTTTACATAGATCCAATTAATAGATTAACATGATGAATCTCTTGAGTTAAATTGAAATTATGTTGAAAATGTTGCTAGCTATTTTCACCACTATGTTTGGAAGTTGTCTACTAATACATGATATTTCATTTTTTATTCATTTCCACAATTCAAGTATTTTATTAATTCTTATTATCATGATCATGATCCTTTACCTATGTTATTATTAGGCTCACCCATTGTCATATTGTTCTTATCTATCCTCTTTCTAGGCTTTTAGCTATCCCCTTTTTTATGTATATCTTTATGTGATTATGTGTACTAAGGAGTTTTGAAGGGAAAATAAGTGGATGTAGAAGAATGATTTAAATAAATGTTTATGATTAATTTTTAAAATGTTATATATGGTCCTAGTTCTCCCAAGAGAATAAACCTTTAGATTCTCATGGTGTTATATTATTTTGTTTTTTATCATAATAATGATGTAATATAAAGCAATTCAAACCCTACCAAGTTGGGATGCTATAAGACCACCCAATAATTTGTGATGTGAATAACCATATCATAATAGAATGGATCTATCATTGTTGTATCTTTATTAGTCAGTTCATTTAAATTGGTATTCTATGAAATAGGGATATGAGGCAGTGTTTAATATAAGGGTAATTTAATAATCAAAACTAAAAAATAATCTACAATTGGAATAAATTATTCCTTTTGGATTGTGTAGTAACCATTGATTTAGTTGATTAATATCTCTATATCACCCTTATTATTAAATAAGACTACTGATATTTTCATGTCCAATTAAAACCCTAAAATCATGGCATGATATTCTACCTCATTATTTTTGAATCCCCCTAATATCAATGAGAAAAGGAAGATTGTCTTTTATTGGATAGAGGAATTGAATCCCAAAGTCTTCCTCATTTATTTTTGGGTTCAAAATAATTCAACCTATTAGACTCCAATAGGGTTAATTGATGTAGTTTTCCAAAGGATAAGAGGTTTTATAGATAAGGAAGTCTTACTCCACAAGAGGCTCTATGTTTAGTAGTGACTTCCTTGAAATAGGGTTCCCCATGAGGAAATCAATTTACTTGTTCCATTTCAATTCATTTTAATACATGAATTAGATGTGAACCACTTTTAGAATGACCAACCACCAATATAAACTCCATGAAAGCATCATCAAACTATGTATGTACTTGATTACAGTGATAAAATGTAACGTCCCGGTTCTAGAAGCCATCCAGAGGCACCCCGTACCCGGTTGGTCACATGGCCTGAAGCATATTTCCCCAAACTCTAGAGGCTGCCGACTAGCAGTGAGGGCATTGGGTGTGATAGTGGGGAAACTATGCCCTCATTGGAAGAGTACATAGTGGAAGTTAATAGATACATACAAGAGGGGAAGATGTAATAATGGCATACAATAGTAACATAAGAAGATTGAAAGTATAAACTTGATAATAATTATGAAAAGATGCATGATACATTTGTCTAGGAAAACAGAAAAACATGTCACAATGTTAGAATACAACAGTACTAAACCAAAATGTAAAATAAAAAATCTATAATCCCCAGCATCGCAAGTCATAGCTTGGTCTCATGCTCTCCAGCTCCATAGTAATCATGTACTTGAAGTAGAAGGAACATTCCCTTATCTATACCTACAATAATATAATCTGTTTGGGCCCAAAATCATGACCCAAATCGGGTGTGTGACTAAATCCCAGTAGAAAACCACCTGAAGATATGTTCCTAACAGTCAGTGAATATATGGAAGGTAAAAGTATAGTAAAATGTAAACAGTAATAGAAAGGTACTAAGTAGAATACAATCCTCAGTTCAATATCAATAAACAGTGAAACAAATAGCTAACCCTCAAACAGGTAACCCTATCGAAATTACTCATAGTCATCCCCTCTAGTCCTACATAAAAAGTACAGACAACCCTCTCGGAAGTACGCATATCCTAACCCATCTGGTTCTGTCATAGGAATTTAATAAGAATCTCTCACAAAGAACTCACAGTCTATCCCCTTATAGTCATAGGTAAAGAAAGATTCTCTAAGGGAGTTCACACAGTCTATTCCCCTTATAGTCTAGGGTAGTCAAGGTCTCTCTGAGGAAGCTCACACGTTATTTCCCATTATAGCCCCAAGGCCTAGGACTCTCTAAGGAAGATCACTCAGTCAATTACCCTTATAGCCCGAGTCATTCATAGACTCTATAAGGAAGCACTCACCGTAAATTCCCCTTATTGTCTAAATAGCTAAGAATTAAAATCAAGTACTCTCTAAGGATGCTCACTAGGTCAATCCCATTATAGTATAAAGCAATCAAGGACTCTCAAAGGAAGCCTAGTTGGTCAATTACCCTTATATCCCCAAGTGCTTCTAGGCTCTCTGAGGATTCTCAGTCGGTGAATCCCCCTTACAGACAAAAGTGCTGAGTGACTCTCTGAGGATGATCACCTGGTCAATTCCCATTATAGTATACTACACCGGGTTCTCATGGTCCTGTGTATGTCAACAAGTATAGGAGTGTAATATAGAAAAAGTAAACATACAGAAATACTTGTCTTAATATTCTACATCATATCAAGCATGTAAGAAATAAAAAACTCTCCATCCTACGACAACAGACATGGAAAATAGGCAAAGCATCCAAAGGATAAATTGGACCAAACGGTCATAAACAAAATATTCGAGCGAAAAACATCCAAATCATAGCAATAATCCCAATTAATATCCAAATTAACTCTATACAATCATAAAATCATGGAAGTCAAACTGCAGTGGTAAAACTGTAAACATGCAATACCTTGTTCAAGTGTATTGGTGTAATTTTCACATAATACTCAAAGAGTACAAATAGAAAGGCACAAACCACCTACCTCAAGGTTTGGAGATCAATATACTTGAACCTCGAAGCTTGAATCTCCTTGGAACGTTGTAGATCTAAGAAAACATCCAAAACATTCAACCCATGATAACATGGAAAATAAGAGGAATTGGAGAACAAGGATCAAGCAAAAGGGAGA
This sequence comes from Viscum album, assembly GCA_963277665.1. Classification (NCBI taxonomy): domain Eukaryota; kingdom Viridiplantae; phylum Streptophyta; class Magnoliopsida; order Santalales; family Viscaceae; genus Viscum; species Viscum album. The sequence goes on from OY728120.1 coordinate 261,784,684, forward strand.
ACACACCGATGCAATTCAAATGGAATAAACGGTGTTTGAATCAGTTGACGGATGGAGGCTCAGGGGTTTATCGAATATTTGTGGCCGTACAGACTCTCGCGGACGAATGAGACCTAGAAGATGAGTGGTTTGTCTGTCAGACATGACGCCAGTGTAATTAATGGAAAAAAAAATACATGGTGTGTACTTTTAGAGTGCATGGAATGTACTTTTTGTTTCCATACACTGAATTAGGAGGCCTCTAAGTCACTCCCACATGGTCGTGTGTGTGGATACTACATAGCCAGCACACGGCCTGCTATGGCAAGGAAGTACATGATGTGTACATAGAAAATTTCCAGATATTCAACTTTTCTCACAAAACAACCAGAAAAGAAAAACATACCTGAAAAAAAGGTATGGGTTCTTACAAACCTCCCTTCTTAATGAAATTCATCCCCAAATTCCCCTAGTGTGGTGTAGAAGAAGAAACTTCGAATAGTTCCGGCCACTGTGCTCGTACATTGATCTCCCTCTCCAAAGTATCGTCCTGCACTCGCTCGTGCTTCCATAGCACTCATACCAGAGGATCAAACTAGCCACGAAGAACCTTTGTACTGTGATCCAAAATTCAGATAGGATGCTCCTCAAATGACAAATCTACTTCGAGCTCAACCTCCTCGGGTTGAAAAAAATGAGACAGGTCTAAAAAGTAACGTCGGAGCTGAGAAACGTGGAATACATCGTGCATAGATAGGTATCTCAAAGGTAATTACAACTGATAGGCAACCGGCCCAACTCTATCCAAAACCTCAAACGGTCTGACGTACCTCAGTGAAAGCTTACCCTGTCTTTTAATCCTTATATTTCACAGCCTTTTTGTGACATGTAAGAAAACCTGATCCCTAACCTCGAACTCTAGAGGTTTTCTCCACTGATCAGCATAAGACTTCTGTCGAGACTGTGCAGTAGCCATCCTCTTCCAAATCAACTCTATCTACTATGTGGTCTCCAAAACAAGATGAGGTCCCAAAAAAGCTGCCTCTCCTGCCTCCAGCCAACATAAAGGTGATCAGCATGGTCTACCATACAAATCCTCATAAGGTTCCATCTGAATAGTTTCTTGAAATCTATTGTTGCAGGAAAACTCCACAAGAGGTATATGCTTCTCCCAAGAACATCTACAATCTAGAATGCATGCTCAAAGCATATCATCAAGTACCTAAATCGTATGCTTGGACTGGCCATCTGTCTAGGTATGGTAAGTTGTACTTGAATTTACTTGTGTACACAAAGCCTTATAAATCCCCTACCAGACCTAAGAAGTAAAATGAGCATCCCTTTCAGAAACAATGGAGTGTGGAACTCCATGAAGATGTACAATCTCTCAGATGTACAACCATCCCAACTCATCAACACTGATGGTCTCATTGATTGGAAAGAAGTCAGCATCTTTCGTGATTCTATCATTGACAACCCAAAATGCGTCATTCCCCAATAGTGACCTCAGAAAACCGGTCATGAAGTCCATTGCAACGTCATTCCACTTCCACTTGGGAATGGATAACTGCTATAAAAGCCTTGTTGGTCACTGATGCTCCGCCTTCAACTACTAACAAGTGGAATAGCTCATGATGAAACCAGCAATGTCCCTCTTCATACCTGGCCACCAATACTGACAGTGTAGATCATGATACATCTAGGTGATGCTAGGATGAACTACCCAAACTGAGGAATGAAAATCTCGCATTAGCTCCTCGCGTAGGTTAGCTGGCACCCACACACATCCCTGAAAACGCAAGATCTCATCCTCCCATATGGTCCATCTAAGAATAGGGTCCTCTCCTGACATGATTTCTCTTAGGACTAGGCCTTCAGAATCTGATTTCTTCCTCATTCAAACTCGATCAAGAATAGTAGAGGTAACATCTACAAAAGAGAGAAAATTCCACCCCTAACTTTCATGCGCCTAGAAATGCATCTTAGAGAACAGATCCATAAAATACCACTCACTATTATCCTTCTGAACTGCCTGTATTTGTGTCCTCCTGCTCAATGCATCAGCCATTTCATTTCCCTTCCCTTTCATATAGGCAAGCTCAATGTCAAAGGACTTTAGGTACTCATCCCACTTGCACCATCTCAAATTTAGGTCATGCTGAGTGAATATGTACTTGAGACTCTTTTTGTCGGTGAAAACCACCAAGTGCTCTCCAATGAGATAATGTCTCCAATAGTGTAAGGTATGAACAATAGCTCCCCACTATAGATCATGCGTCAGGTAATTCCTCTAATGTAGCCTCAACTACCGAGACCCGTATGCAACGACTCCATCACACTGCATAAGAACAGATCCCAACCCGATATCTAATGCATCACAAAAGACAATATAGCTCTTTCCCGGCTCTTGAAATACTATTATCGGTGCTGAATTCAACCTCACTTTCAGCTCCTAAAAGGCTGACTCACATAAATCTGACCACGTGAACATTTCACCCTTCTTGGTCAGACCTGTTATTGATGCTGCTAAATGTGAAAAGTTATGTATGAAATGTATGTAGTATGCAGCCCGCCCTAGAAAACACCGCACCTCAAAAAAATTCTTCAGCTACTCCTAGGAAACTACGACTCTCACTTTATCTTGGTCTAATGATACTCCTGCATCTGATACCGCTTTGTAACATCCTGGTTCCAAAACCCACCAAGAGGCACCTCGTACCCATTTGGTCACATGTCCCTAAGAGTATTTCACTAAATTCTAGAGGTTTCCAACTAGCAGCGAGGGCCTTGGATGTGATAGTGGGGATACTATTCCCTCATTGGTAGAGTACATTGTGGAAGTAAATAGATTCATACAAGAGTGGAATTAGTAATAATGACATACAACAGTAACAATAGAAGACTGAAAGTATAAAATGGAGAACATATATGAAATGATGCATGGTACGTATATCTAAGAAAATAGAAAACGAAGTCACAATGCTGGAATATGACTGTACTAATCCAAAGGGTAAAATAAAATAGCTAAACTCCTCATCATTTCATGACATAGCTTGGTCACATGCTCTCCATATCCACAAAAATCATGTACCTGAAGTAGAAGGGTGCTTTCACTTATCTATACCAGAAAAAATATAATCTTTTTGGGCCCAAAAGCATGACCCAAACAGTGTGTGAGACTAAATCCTAGTAGGCAACCACCCAATGATATGTGTCTAATTGTCAGTAAATATATGGTAGGTAAAAGTGAATTAAATAGTAAACAGTAACAGGAAAGCACTCAGTAATAAACAATCCACAATTCAATATCAACAAATACTGAAACAAACAGCTAAACCTCAAATAGGTAACCCTCTAGGAAGTAATCCTAGCCACCCCCTCTGGTCCTACCTAAAAAGTACAGACAACCCTCTGGGCAGTACACACATCCTAACCCCTCTTTTTTTGCCAAAGAAATTTAATAAGACTATCTGAGGAAGCGCTCACATTCTATCCCATTATATTCACAGGTAAGGAAAGAATCATTGAGGAAGATCACACAATCCATTCCCCATATAGTCTAGGGTAGTCATGGCCTCTCGTAGGAAGCTCACATGTCAATTCCCCTTAGAGCCCCAAGGTCTACAACTATCTGAGGAAGCTTACTCGGCCAATTCCCTTTATGGCTCAGTTCATTCGTAGACTCTCTAAGGAAGCACTCACCATCAATTCCCTTTATTTTCTAAACCGCTCGAAATTAAAATCAAAGACTCTCTAAGGATGCTCACTCGACCAATCCCCTTATTGTCTAAATCAATCAAGGAATCCCTGAGGAAGCTCACTCAGTCAATTCCCCTTAAAGCCCCAAGTGGTTCAAGGCTCTCTAAGGATGCTCACTCAGTAAATCCCCCTTATAGCCAAAAGTCTTCAAAGACTCTCTGAGGAAGCTCACCTGATCAATTCTCCTTATGGTCTACTACACCAGGTTCTCATGGACCGGTGTATGTCATCGAGCATATCAGTGTAATATGGACAAAGTAAACCTATAGAAATACTTGGCTAAATAATCTACAACATATCAAGCAAGTCAGAAATACAAACTCTTCATCCTACGACAATAGGCTTGGAAAATAGGCAAAGTAGCCAAAGGATAAATAGGACCAAATGGTCATAAACAGAATATACAATGGAAAAACATCCAAAGCATAGAAATCAACGGATTTAATATCCAAATTACCTCTAAAAAAGCATACAATCATTCCCAGCAAACAAAAAGGGTAAATCGATAATCACGCAATACCCAATTCAAGGGTATTAGTTGAATTTGCGTATAATACTCAAAGACTGCGAATAGAAAGGAACAAACCGCCTACCTAGGGGTTAGGAGATCAATATAATTGAACCTAGAAGATTTATTCCCCTTGGAACATCATAGATCTAAGAAAACGTCCAAAAAGTTCAACCCAAAATAACAAGGAAATGAAGAGGAAATGGAAAACAAGGCTCAAGCAGAAGAGAGAACTCACTGATGTGATTCCAATGAAATCAACGGTGCTCGAATCAAAGGACACACAGAGGCTCGGGGTTTCGTCAAATATCCATTTCGATACGGACTCTCTCAGATGAACGAGAACTAGAAGATGAGAGTTATTTCCATCAGATCTGACCCCGGTGCATTTAATGAAAAAAAAACAAAATACACAATCTATACTTTCGGAGTACACGATGTATACTCCCTGTTTCTGTACTTTGAATAAGGTAGTGTCCAAGTCCCTCCCACATGACTGTGTGTGCGGCTACTACATGTACAACACACTACCTGTTGTTGCAAGGAAGTATGAAGCATGTACTTATAACGTAAATGGTGTATACTTATAAAATTTCCAGAAATCCAACTTTTCTCCAAAAACGACCAAAAAAAACATACCTGAAAAGAAGGTCCAGGTTCTTACATAAAACGCCCATATGAACCATTTGGAATTGAAAATATTGTCTTATATTCTGTAATTTTAACATTACAGTAAGGAATAACTTCATAATGTTAGAATATTGAGTTCCCTCATCCAGCATTTTTTATCTAAGATAACATAGGATATTCTACAAAATTCACTATTATTCATTCAAAAGAGATAATTGTCCGATATCTCTAGTTTTATCAAATAATTTTTGAAAATCATCAACCTAGTTATAGGTTCTGCCTTTTTTGTCATCCTTGTAGAAGGAAAAAACTTGTTTGTGAGGATGGCTATGAAATGCCCAATACAGAATGTATTCCATCATAGTCCTCTCAAATATAATTGGTCTCTCAGATGAGTCTTATTGATTATCATATTTTCTAAATATTTTCAACATTTATTCCATGATTGAATACTATGAAGCAATTTAATTTCATGGATTATATATCAAATGTTAATTTGATGGTTTTTATATTCATGTTTTATTGTCACTGTTTTTTTAAAACTGTTTCAATATTGGTAATATGGTTAAAATTTTGAATACATTTTACTAATAGATCACACATATATAACTTCATGGTATTCCCTAAAAATTATGTCATGATAAAGAACATGGAAAACATGTATGTTGTGTCGGTTTTCTATAAGATAAATTGAATCACATTGTAAGATTACACCCCTTAAGGTTTTATAAAGTTAGTGGCATCATCATATTCAATGGACATCTAGATCTAGTTGCAGCTATAATACACATCCATAAAGGATACGGGTTAGAATCTTCCCATAACATCAACAATTAGATCCATGGCCAATATTGGGTAATAACCCATTAAGAAATTCTGGTTAAGACACCTGAAGTCAATGAAGACTTGGTATCTCCCATTATTTTTTAATATGGACGATATTGGATAGTAATTTCTCATATTATAAATTTTGATGTATATTTTCTATGATTATATGATTATATTTTTTCTTCACAATAGAATCATGTTTTAGAATAATTCACTTTACATTATATTTATATCCATGGACCAACTGATGAGTACACACATAGGGATCCAATCAAGGAATTCAATATAGTTCCTCGTAAAAAGTATAATATTTTTTTAAAATAATATTTTATTATCCCTCTCATCATGAGTAATAGTGGAAGTAATAGATGTTGGACATACATATTCCTTGGAATCATGATTAATATTTCTAGGTTCATCAATGGTTATTGGAACACCATCCTGGAATGCTAAAGGGGAATTATTGAATTCATATTCTTCTACCTCTCCATAATTTGGATTATAAGATAGACTAAAATCTTGAGATATAAATGTTTATGTAGGGGAATTATTTTCTTCATCTAGATCACAACCTTTTATAAATTTAGTTTCCCACATGATGTAGTCGACATCATTGGAATTATAGTAAATATGTATGTATCTCACAGTCCTCTAAATTTGGGATTTGTATTTAGTTGATGAAATAATCATGGATGCATTGAATAAGGATACGTTAAATCCACACTATGATATAGATACATTAGGTAAATATTGATCTTTATAGATTATTTAATGGTATTTTCCTAATCTAATTATGGATTCTTAATGGAATAATTCACTTGATCATCACATGAGAGAAAAATTAATAGGGGTTTTAGATAATTATCCAACTTAACCAATGTAACTGAGTGAATTCAAATATATAGAATCATCACCTCAACTCTTCTAATGGGAAACATATAGTCTTCACCATGAAATGTAGTGAATTCGATACATGGATTTATGCTATGTACATCCATCCCATTGAGTAGTGATTTATATACCATTATATACCATCATCTTCTTCCCTTAATATTTTTAGTATGACACATCTATGTATTCATATTCATAGGGCTAAAATTGTTATTATCTCCATATAGTACCCTGACCTACATGTCAATAGGATTTTTCTGGAACCGAGGATTTAAAGAGGGAACTATTATATGAATTTGGAGAAATGCAATCCTTATAAGGGTGTTAAAAGTAATTTTATGTGAATAAATATAATCATGGATTAAGATAAATGTTTTCTCAAATTATTTATATTCCTAGACTTGTAGATATGTTTCTTCTCATTCTCATCATACCATTTAATTATCATATTAGAAGGATTTGTTTTAGTTTTATTTTATGCAAATATCTAGAGGGTATATATATGGATGAGGTTGATATTATAACCATTATCAATTTTGATGGGATGTATGTTAATATCATATAAATTTAAAGTTTTTTAAAGGGGTTATATGTTCCCATAAATAAAAATATCACAATCTTGTTTTTTATGTAAATGTATATATAAAATTTTGAAGATTTAGTCTCTACATTATACATATCATTTGAGAAATGTTCACTACATAACTCTTGAGGGCTTAAAAGATTATCAATATGGATTTACTAAGATACTTCAATAGGATATGGGAATAAAAATTGATATACTATCTGGGAAAATAATGATATGTTTTATGATGTTATGATTCTGAATCAGGGGAATTTTCTCCCAAACATGAGGATACTCCATGTCATGAGTATTACTTCATAAAATTAACTATATTTGATACTCTATTCCTTAAATACCTATAAGTAACAAATTTAAAATATTTCTATTGGGATGGAATATCATTCCCACATTTCAATGTTAACTAATTAATTTTATGTATTCTTAAGATCCTCCTATAAAATTTGGTATAAATGATCCCAAAATGGTTTATGATAAAATCAATGATTCTATTGAGTGTATTAGAGTTCCCTTCTTCAGGTTTTGGCTATATATGGTTTCTTTGAAGTTGACACAATAACATTAAGTATTTTTCTAACCTCAAATTCCTTGACTACTACATCATCTTCCAAAATTTTGGATAGTGTGTGGTCTCAAATATTTTTTTCCTCTTTTTATGTGAGGGGATCATCCTATAAAAAAAATGATTGATCCATAATGTGACTCCTCATTTGATTAAAATGTTGTTTTGTGTGGTGTAACCCACCATCCCAATGATTGGGAAAAAATTCAGAGATGTTATATGATAATTTCAGTAGCCTTAAGGGTTATTATTCCCTCACCATATTTATTAAGTGATGATTACATTAACTCTCATATGACTGTGATAATTAAGATTCCATCCCTTGAATAATAGTTAGGGTTTGTTTCATAACATGTTGGTCTACATGATCCAAGAGTATTGAATATGATTATATGACCATTTTCTATGTAATCTGGAAATAAAAATACTACACATGTATATTTGGGACTTCCTGACACTCTCCTTATACTTTAGGTGATTTAGTATAGATGCAGGTCACCTATGCAGAGGGTTTTCCCAACATAACATATCTAGAGTAAATAATCATTGAATATATATCCTATAATATGAATCATTATTTAATTTTAGGTCACAACATCTATCGTAAGGGTCCATAATCATAGTGATAATTCAACTTACATTCATTGGGCCTCCAGACCACTAGTATGCAATCCAAGGTATGAATCAGGGTAGTGATGAATATATCTGATAAATATTATTTTTATAAATAATAATATATATTCTTCCAGAACTAAAAAAATTAGTTTTTTACATTCCTTTCATCCCTATGAGGGTATTATTGTTTCAACTATTGTTTAGGGGAAGGAACTACATGTCTTGGGAGAAGAATTTATCATCAAAACTAGTTTATAAATAAACTTTTTAGTATATGATTTACCATATTTTACATGTGTTGATGGATTCAATAGATATTCGGATTTTAAATGTCAAATGGAAACTTATATGTGTTTTTATATGACTATTAACTCTTGGAAACCACTATAATTTGCCAACAGAACAAGGGGATTCTAGAAAAAATTACGATGATTCCCCTTCAAAAAATACAATAACTTCCCTTTGGTAATGTGCATATTTATGGAATAGGAAAATATATACCTACCAAAATAAATTTGAAAAGATTCTCATTTTCACATTAATTTCAATTTATAAGGTTATTTACCACTGTGTTCCTCAATATATAGTTGAAATGGAAATGTAACATTCACCAAATATCATTCCAATTGGCCACATACCTTCAAATATAGTGGTTTTATAAGAAAATTTCTATTTCTTCCACTATCTATCTAAACCTCAGAGTTTTTTTCTTCTTATTTCCCCAAAATACCAATCATAGGGTCGCATTTAGTTAAAAATAGTAAGAATTTTTGTTTGAAATTTATCTTGAAATTAAATATTGTGAAAATATATTTATAAAGTTTATTATAGGAGTATTAAAGTTCACCCACTAATAGTATGGTTTTGAAATGAACTACATTGGTTCAAATTTTTCATTTATTCAATCATTTATATTAAAAGGGGAATTTATGGAGTCAAGGAGTTCTTGTGACACCATCATAAGGAAAAACACTCTAGTTAAGGAAAAAGTTAGATCTTGATATAATCAATCCTCTTGTGTCTGCTATTAATACCCCTCTTGAGTTGTTTTGGGATATATTTACTGACATGGGAGGGGTTGTTACCATAAAATATGGGGTTCATTATAGTCCATAATCCCCAGGGATAGATAAACAAGTTTTCTTATAGCTGGTCAGTCCAATAATCTTATTTATGCTCTCATTCGTATGAGAGATCCTTCTAATTTAAAGAGATTTACCAAAGGAGGTATGTTGTACTTGTATTGGTAGTTATACTCTGTGGGAATATTTTCTTTTTATAAATTCCGTTTTAAGATTCCATAGTTTCTATTTCTCGACATTATATTATGTTGTTGTGACATATACATTCCTTTATCATTAACATTATTTTCAGATCACTGAGCATGTGGTAGTGGTATGTTACAAGGATTTTTAAAATCATTATTCTACCTCTAATTTTGGGTACACACATCATCTTCTCATGTTTTGGTCTACACCTTATTTTAATTGATTTCTCGTCATTTTGTTTTTTATGTTAGCTTAATGCTCTATATTATTTCTAGTATTGATATTAATGAAATCCAATTAAATGAAATGTTCATTGGGGATCATATCTTCCTCAAATCTGTGGTGGGATTTATCATATTCAAATTATTCATTATTGGAAAAGTCATAATCCACATTAACATGTACATTCTTAGTATATAGCTTAATCTTTCATCCCATATATATCATTACACTTTTCATGTAGGCACTCCATTAGAAGTTTTTTATAGAGGGTTTTTTGTAAGGGATTTCTTGATATATTTCAATGAGTGAACCCCCAATGAGGGAGATGAGTCATATGTTTAAGAATATTTAACTATTCTATGGTGTAGTGACTTCTAATATATTTAATTCCAATATCCATTGGAGTGGTGGGTAACAATTCCCCAATCTATGTTTTATGGGGTGTATATTTCAATAAAAATATCACATCCATGATCCACTATCGATTTTATAATATGAAGGGAAATTATGTTGACTAATATTCCCACATCCCATAGGGATGGGGTTGCAATTGTAATGCTACAAAGGTAGATGTTAGCATTTAATTTTAGGAATTTGAAGCTTCATTCATATGTTTAGTTCGTTTTTATGCCATTTTAGGATGAAAACTACTTATTATTGAGGATTTATATTTTCTTGTTTGATTTGGTTTCCTCCTAATTGATTCCTAATTGAAATTATTGTTAGAATGATGAATTACTATTTTAATTGCTCAAAACATTCGAGCATTTCATTTATTTATTTAATAGTATAGGGGCTTCATTGGATAGATTGATAGGTATACGAAGTCCATATACTGAAAATTTATTCTGAGGGATTGAAATTTAAATATATGTACATTGAGGAGCCTTGTTGGTTGGTGGATTAAATATAAAGATCCATATTCTCCCCAGCAAATGATAAAAACTTAAGGTGGGGTTTTTCTGACATTCTAGTGGATCACCTTCATACACCTGAGGTATTCAAATTATATGACCCAAATTTGTTTCCACACCTCAGGTTTATAGCCCCAAAAAATGTGTTCATGTTGACATGGTGGGAGAGAAATTTTTTCTCTTTTAAATTGTTATTGTACTTTTTATTTTTTTTAATTGTATTTCCTTGAGTTATCATAGTGTTTCCCAAATGTTATGAGGAAAATTGCATATGTACTCTTCTTTAAGTGCCACTAGAATTTGAAAATGGGTATTAGGTATGGGATAGATCATGATTGATATTACACCCCAACCAAATATTTCTTATGACCACAAAATTATATTTATCCTCTATGAGAAGTTTTTTAACTTGATATTACAATAGAAAATGTTTATATAATAAATTTATGAGTATTTAAATCAATTAAATTCTCCACAATTTCTTGAGAGGTTAAAGGTTTACCTGGAGGAATATATTAAAACTATCACCGCATAATATCATTTGACTATAATGAAATATTATTTTTCAATTATGAGGAACTTGGTCTATCTAGCCATATTTTATTTAGTGAATCTATGTTTGAGGGTAAACATAGATCAACATTTTTAGGATGAAGAACATCATGTATGAAATTTAAATCATCAAGAGGAGTGACTAGTCAATGAGAATCATTCAATGAAATTCCGTGGTTGTTGATTTTAGGCTTTTTGTCTAAATGAAGTTCTCTACTTTGCATGTATTCTTTGTCATAATAATAACCTATGAAATACATAACTTGAAGGAAAACAACAAATATATTATCCTTGTTCACATATAGAGGGCATGTATTGTTACCAGTTATTAGTGATTTTGTAGGAAAATGATCTCCTTGCTAGAAGATCTCCATATTGTGTGGAAGAGTGTTACAGTCTACACCTTGGGGATTCCCTACATGGTTGATATTCATATCTACATTTGGGGGACCTGTATAGTTTAAACTATAGGGAGGAGCACTATTGTTATTTATCATTGTAATGTTGGGACGGCCTATGTGTCTATAGAAACCATCACCAATTGAGAGGAAACTGGTAGATTATGGGTTCATTATCAAAATATTCCTAATAGCCTCAAGAATGATACCTTATACAATGGAATTGGACTACTCTTGGATTGTGTATTTTCCTTCATGAGGTTTCCTTATAAATTTTCTTATCTAGTTGACTAGGACTGTAAGCTCTCTTAAAATTTGGTTTATGTTATATGGTCAATGATGGGGTTTTTATGATCATCTAATGACCATTTATACTTAATGATAACCCAAAAACACTAGAGATATATCTTCATGAAATTAAGATATAAATAAATATATAAAATAGAGTACATGTAATTATTGAACACAAATAGTTTCAGAATTACTAAAATAGTGAATATTTGTGGAAGATAATGAGGAGAAATTTAAAAAATCACCCCGCCTATAAGGTAATACACTAGATAATTGATCAATGATTGTATTATTTTCATACCCGATATCAGAAGGGGTGTTAGTTCCTTCCCAAATGTGATAAATGGAGTTTCTTGAAGAAGATATATTATCAGAGTCCAATACACAATAAACAAGGAAACCCCCCAATATACGAGGATCACATCCTCTTATATAGAAAAATCCTAAGGATTTTCATTTTCATAACTCATCATATACATTTTTTCTATTGGGTATAAATCATTGAACATGTTCAAGGATTTAATGAAAAAAACATAATCCATTAATGGATTTATTATAGACAATGGAAACCACTTGAAAGAAATTAATACTATATATATATATATATATTGTTAATAAATGAAAAATATATTTATCATATGCATATATTTTATTTATACGATATATAAAATATTTTATTTTATTTATTTATTTATTTATCTATATGTCATGAACCAAATTTATGTGTACATAAATATTATGCATGTACATTTTAGTAAAGATACAACAACACCCCACTTGGAATGAAATCCCATAATGAATTTATGAAAAAATTCATAACACTTTTTAAAACCATTTAAATTTATCTAGATACAGTATTTCATTAAACACTATTAATTTTAAACAAACACATTGTCTGAAATTTTTTCCTCATCCAATGGACTAATTCGGTGGCCATTAAGTCCTTAGTAGTAATGACAAGAACTATGAAAAACAAATTTCATATGTTTAACCAAATAATGACCTCCAAAAATTAATTCATGCTACCCAGGCTATTAAGTGGTCTTGTGTGATCTCCATCGAACATACTCATATAATTATAAAAACATTTCCACCATAGGATTTATCATATACATCTTAGGTATACCAATTCAATCCAATTTTTCATGAAATCATGTTTCCCATAGAAATGGAACATGACAATCTACTACTGGCCACTCGTAGTTTCTTTCTTCTTTAAAAAATGACCATGTTAATAAATACAACCAATGTTATTTATTTATCTTATAATTACACCACATGTTATTTATCCAAGTAGTTTAACACATTATATGTGAAATAAATAATCATGAACATGACTTTAATTAGTCCAATTCAATCATTGTCTATATAATTTTTCCTTTTATACATGTAAACAAATCCCATCTAGGTTTCACTACAACTGATGATGTGATCAGAAACAAACACATTAACACATGTATTAGCAATGTTCGTATATAGAATTTTGTAAATAATGGTTAATTTTTTAAAGGTTTTAATTCTTGTTTTCTCTCAAACATAAAATAATAATTATTGATAATAATAATACACCACAAAATAAATTTTTAATCGTGTGAAATTCCATGAAATAAACTTTCCTTAACCAGTCCAAGTAACAACTGTCTAATTAATTACTTGTGAGTCAATTATTCATATATCATATAAAACCCTCTGTAACATATTCAATAATAAATTCAATAAAACCATTATTTATAATCAAAATCCATTTTAGTCCATGATGATAACCAATTAAGGAAAATTCAATATTTTTTACATTGAGGTTTTATTTTTAATTCAACCATTCATGTAATGTAAACTTATATACACATGAATGAATGATAAATTTATATTTCAATTATTATAATTACACAGTATTTATAGAACCATTACGACCAATATATTTTTAAACTCTATATGTATTTCATGTTATTACTGGGGCATTTTTTAATCATAAATACATATGTAATTCTTGTCACATCTGAATGTGACCATTTGATAAAATAACCCCACTATCTTTTTAGTGAGTAAAATTTATGAAGAAAACTATTTTTAATAATGGTGTGACATTGGAATAATATTCCTACTATTCAAATCATTGAACATATATTCAAAATTCGTTATTTTATAACATCAAATTTCCTAATATTATCATTTGTTGTCTACTCTGAAATTTTTCTATGTATATCATCATTATCCATGAAACCCTATACATACAAAATTTTCATTAAAATATTTTTTATTTCTTATTATTACACACATTATAACATTATCATCATATAAAAAAACTCTATTTGGATAAAGTTAAATCCACTTCATTCTGGTAACTAATATATGTCTTTACCTTTCAAATTATTTTCTTAGCCTAATCTTTTTTAGGCTACCAATTAAAGTACATTATGTAATAGATATTATAATACTTTTGGAAATAGTGATGTTGACCTCTTATGGTAACAAAATGTAACTCTTTACATTTATTTTTACCATAAAAAAATAATTATCCTCTTTAGGATATTAAGTGAATAATCACTTTATTAATTATTGGTTTAGTTATTTAATAAAAAGTGATATTCATTTTCATGTGGTAACTTACTGTAATATTTTACATTATAATCACTACATATCTTAAATTAATTTTGGATATAAAATAAAAAATCACTTAATATTTATTTTTTAATGTTGAACTTCTATAAGTTTAACCATACTCCCTCTAATAATCTGTACATTGTATCCTTCTTAGAATATCATGATATGATTCAACAAAAACTTTTTTGTGTAAGTAAATAACACTTCTTTCCTTTTACTGGTATTATTTTGAAAATAATCTATTGTTTCCATATCTCATGAGCTATTATATGTTATAAAAAAATTTTCAAAAAACAATATTCATCAAAATAAACCACTATTGGGTGGAATCACATTCCTTTATATTTTAAAAAATAGCTAGATAAACACATTACCCAAGATAAATTACTTTATTCCATATCTTATTCTCGAAACATGTTATAGAATCTAATGAATAAAAACCCCAATTTAAGAAATTAAGAATCTCATGTTGTAACTAATAATTATTTATTATCATCTATTATCTTGTAGGAGGTGTGATATGAAGATACACATCATTTACCTAGTTTCATCTAATCTTCATATATATCCTTAAATTAAAATCTTGGATGTATAATTTTTTACTACATAACTTGAATAAAAACATACAATCTCTTTCACTTATATCATTGATTTTGAACTCATGTATGAATAAGACACTTTTAAATTACACATTCAATATCATGTACCCTTCAAAATCAATAAATCAATTTTTGTAACATTAATACCTGATGTGGAAATTCAATGGAGTTATAAAGCCCCGTCAGGTATTCTATATAATCTAATTATATTAAATAGTTAATCCTTATATATAATACCATCAGGTTTAAAATAACCTTATATTTATTCATGAAGAAATATTATTTGACTTTCGAATATTTCCTCTCCTAGTTTATACCTCCATGTACTATCTATAATATATATGAACTTGGACATCATATTCCTAGATCATCCATTATCATCACATTAAGAAAATTGAGTAAATTTTCATTAAATTTAAACCTATTGTATGAGAATTTCCATATCTAATAATAAGATAATATCCCTGACAACAATAAAGACTTATATAATTTCTTCAACCTCTGCAAAAAATAATCAATAATATTTAATATCATTGTCATACCCAATAATGTTGAGTTTAGGAGACAATAATTCCTCAATTCAATTAGAACTAATTTCCATTGAATCACCAGATGAATCAATCCTTGTGGGTATAATAATATTTACTTTCTTGAAGAACTACATAAAAAATTTTAACTCAATAAATAATTGTTTTCACACATAAAACATTTCTATTTCTCAATGTTTTTCTTAAGCTACCAGCCTAATGAGTTTCACACTGTAAGATTCTCATTCCAAGGTTTAATATGATTTTTTGATTAATGATAATAATGAATTTATCTACAAAAAATATTCATTCATATGAATATCATGTCTCATATATTTTTATCAAGGACATATAATGAAATTAATCCCAGTAAAATTGATGATCTTATACATCATATCCATTTACTGTGTCCAGATCTATATTTCACTAAGTAACAAGTCTGTTATAGGATTCTCCTCATCACATAATTATCTACTTATGCAATTATTCCAAAACTAATGGTTATTTCTCATGGATAGTTGAGTGGATATTCATTAATCAAAATTCATAATATGGATTCACTCAAATCTATTACTCCATTATCCTTCCCAATGGTTTTCTGGTTATGTAAAATCCAAAACCATCATAAAGAAAAAAAATAAAAAAAATATAATCCAAGATAAAATGACTCTGGAAATGTAATGTCTCGGGTTTTTCCATTTATTATTTTAAATATTATGTGGAATTATTTCGAGACCGGGTGTGAAGACTTCACATCGTTCCGAGGTCCAGTGTTCCAGGAATGGTGGTTTGAACTTTTTTTAGTTAAGTGAGTCAGCACTTATGCGTGGTTATGGCAGTTTCCAAAACGGATGCCCGGATTAAATATATGAGTGCACCGTTGCGTCCAGGATGATGACTTTACCTAAGAATGAGGCCAACCTCGACTGGTGCGGTTCGAGGGAAAAATTTAATTTACGGATGTTTTAACTAAAATAATAATAAAATAAATTAACAAGTTTATTTTATTTTCATTCAAGGAAACATCCGCTGGAGCACGAAAATGGTGAAACTATTTCCTAAATTAATGCTTCGTCATAATAACTTCAAAATGGCGAGTCAATGTCATTATTGCTACCACATAATTAAATAACAACATGTTTCCCTTTTTAATGGGTTAAGAAATTGATGATTATTGGCATCAACTGAGAGGAACCTCTGTCGAATCCACAAGGCGTTGGAGGAAATTATCGGAGATGAACGACAACGGATCGAAACCAAGGATCATTGCGCCGACGTTGAAGGATCTCGATGACAACAGCATCACGAAGCCTTTGTCAATGATTGATCCTTTTGAAAGTTAGGGGTTTTTATTTTGATTTCATTTCCCCGTATTTAAGTTTAAACGTCGAGCGCGGATCAACCATGAACAAGTTGATCCGCAGACTCGTACATTTTTGATGGAGGGATTTTCTTCGGGAAGATTATGGGGAATTGATCCATGCTTCATGTTGTTGTTAATTCTTTCTCCGTTTAAGCTTATTAATTGGAGTAAATCAATTCCGTGATGAACGAAGGTGGAGGTTTGTTCCTCAATTGGTTTATTTGGATTTTCTTCCACCTTTTCTCTCGCGCGTTCTCCGAGCATTCTTCGTGCGGGAAGATCAAAAAACGTTTTTGGAGCCGATCGGAGGTCCGAAAACAGCGGAAGCAGCTTCGTGGTGTTGGGGCTACCAAAACCTAATGTTTTGCAGTGATCAGACGACCGGATTGATGATCGGAGCAGCACGGGAGGTGCGCCAGTGAAGAGCGTCGTTTATGGAAATTTCCAAAATACAAAGTGTGTACTTCCGAAGAACACAACGTGTAGTACTGGTAGTGGTGGATAGGGTTTCGGGGTTAGAGAAGAATCACACGGTGTGTGAACCTGGTCACACGGCGTGTGACCCTGGCCACACGGCGTGTTGGACCTTCCCCGAAGCTCGGTGTGTACTTTGGGTAGTACACAGACACGGGATGATCTACACGGCTTCAGGAGACACAGCGTGTATAGCCTGGAAGAGGCGGCTACGCGGAGCTTAGCGTGTATCCCGGGGAGACACGGATATGGGATGGAGTACACGACCGTGTACTCCATCACACGGCCAGACAAGGCCAGCAGCACGGGTCACCCCATGTGCAGTTTACATGGGTTGGAGGACCGTGTACGGGTAGATGGCCAGAGTACAAGGAGCCAACCCAGTTACCCAAACACGGTGTGTACTCCATACTACACACCGTGTACTATGTTTTTTCTACACGACCAGCCTCACAACACGAGTCGTTGTACAGGGCACTACCCGAGGTCGGACAACATGGTGTGTATCATTTCTACACGCCATGTACTCTTTGGAAAATGGCTCGGTCCTTTTGTTCACCATGCCCTGAACATCTTTTGTTGGGGTTAGTGCCCTTTCTTCTTGTTCCCCTGAAGGGTATGCGTCTTTCCCTCACGTAGGATTATGATCCCTTTAGCCGTACTTTCAGTTATAGAGTCAAGCATGCATCCGAGAGGCCTAGATTGAGATCCTCTATCCATTCCAAACCCTTGGTAGAGTCAGGCATCGACGTGTCCAACTCTACTTAGCATTGATCCTTTACCTAGCAGGTGAATTCCGAATGAGTCACAGTATCCGCCATGGCCCTAGTAGTGATCCTCATCTATGTATCGAGATCTTTCCCACTCAGGAGTGTGTCTCCCATAATTATTTCTTCTATCTACCGTAACTTTTCCACTCAAGAGTGTGTCTCCCGTAATGAGTGTAGATATCTCTCGTGACGGTACCCGACGAACAACACTTCCCATACAGACGTCATCAGAGCTATAGGACTCGTGGATTGTGTTCTCCCAGAATGAGCGCATCACGGAATCTTCGAACTGAATCCCTTACGGGGGTATGCGGTTGTGTGATTTGTCTCTAGACCACAGGTCTGGGTTTATCTGGTTTGTTTTATATGTTCTATAAACATATACAGTGCATATCTGATTGTACCTTTACTTTGTATTTCTTTGTGGTTTTTGGGGTCCTCTACTGAGTATTGTTATAGTCACCCCTGCACGGGCTTTTCCCGCACGTCTGGTGTCTTGTGAAGATGAGCAACCTTTTGACAGAATGCAGGGCGGACCAGGACAGGACCGAGCTTTCTGAGTTCCCTACAGGACGAGGCGTTGCTACAGCTACGAGCGGCAGTCCTAGTAACTTTTGTGCTTACAGGTTGGACATTGTAGTTTCGTAATATTGTTAGTTTTCTTTTTTGTGGGCTTGTATTTTGGCCCAGTTTACATTTACAGTACTCTACCTTTTGTCGTACTCTTTTGGTTGGGGTTTAGTTGTATGCATGAATTGTGTTCCTTAGTGTTTTAAATTTCTGAATTTGTGGGCTTGGAGATGTTTGTGTGTGTACAGGTACTTAGGAAGTGCCTCCCATGTTAGTGATATGCCTACTCGGTGCTAGTCACCAGCCCTGGCCTATTGGAGGCGGGATAGGGGAGTCATGGCGTGGGCCCCACTGGGACGGGTTATGATAGAGTGGTATCAGGGCTGGTCGGTTCTACCTTAGGACCAAGAATATATGAGTTTTGTTTGGGGCAACAGTGTTAAGTATTTCATGTTTGGCTTTCAGGCCTGAGACCCCGGTGTTGGTGTGGCGGCCGACGTATCCACACACCAGGACTCTGATAACCTGCTTTTCGACTCGGTTCACGAAAACAATGGTTGTGGGGAAATAAAAGGTACATGCATCATATAGGAATGGGTTGTGCATTCCTTGTCCTTTGTGTCATCTATCCAGATATACTGATTGACCATGGTATATCTTGTTTGTTTACAGGATGCCTCTGCGATGCATACCCTCTAGGATTCAGTAGTACGATCAAGAGGATGACCCCCTCAGTGATGAGGCTTCGATATAGGGACTAGCTCCCTAGGCATTGCCACCAGGTGGTGCACCTGCTATACCACCACTAGTGGAGAAGCCAGTGGTACCTGTAGTACTGACCGGCGAGGAGCGCAGGCTTAGAGCGCTCCATGAGTTCCAGAGATAGACACCCCTCAGGTTCCAAGGCGAGCCCAACCCACAGGCGGCTGGGGACTGGCTTGAGGTAGTGACCAGAGTTTTCCATCTAGTGAGGACACTAGCAAACCAGATGGTGATCCTAGGAGCGATCCTTCTTCAGGGTTCGGTGGGACGATGGTGGAGTCTGACCACGCAGACTCACGATGAGGAGACTCTTTCATGGACGGAGTTTGAGTGACTCTTCAGGGAGGAGTTCTCTTCGGTTACGCTGAGAGATGTGCGCATCCACGAGCTTCTTCAGCTCCAGCAGGGTAGTATGACGGTGGCTGACTATTTATCGAGGTTCACCAACCTCACCAGGTACTCAATAGATATGGTCAGGGATCAGTACTTCAGGGCTCGGACCTTCGAGCGAGGTCTACGAAGAGACATCCAAGCTAGTTTCGTGCCTCTACACATTTAGACTTATGATGGAGTGCTCGAGCGGGCCTTGGTGATCGAGAGCTTCTTGGCGGAGCAGAGACAGCCACCAGCAGTCAGCAGCAAGTAGACAGGTGCGGAGACACTGACAGCAGGGAGTCGACATCAGACGCAGGGATCAGGATGTGAGAGACGTCGGAGGTGGACCCATTATAGGGGATCCACAGTCTAGGGATCTCAGGTGGGATCCAATTAGCATAGGGAGAAGATATTCTATGCATGCGATGGTATGGGACATCTCGCTAGAGATTGCCCGACCCGTCGAGCTGCTGACAGGGAAGTGGTGGATGGACCACCGAGGAAGAGGCGGAGAACAGAGCAGGCAGACCCGCCAGGCTGCGGATGTGGCAGAGGAGCAGGGAGAGCTGCGGGCAGTGGCAGATGCTTCGACTTACTTCCACCACCACCCCTAGGAGGTCCGCACCGGGCTCAGGGAGCTGAGGGACAGGTATGGGGAAAACAACATGCGGTCGAGGCATACGACCCACGGTATCCAGGGATGATTTGAGGTATGATCTATGTCATTTATACCTTAGTTGTCGTACTCATAGACACAGGTTCTAGTCATTCCCTTAGATCCACATGTCTTGTACAAAACCTCGAGATTCCGGTAGAACCGTTGACTCGATCCATACGCTTGGAGACACCTATGGGAGGAGACTCGATGATCACGCACCATTTCAAACAGTTTGATCTTACCCTTAGAGGAGAGATTTTCGGTTAGAACCTCTTGGTGGCAGCGTCGAGGCATTACGACGTCATTCTCGGTATGGATTGGTTATCATCGGTCCATGCCCAGATTCATTGTTTTTTGTGAAGGTTTCGGTGTGTCTGTCATGATGGAAGGAGGTTTTCCTTTGTCAAATAAAAGGAAACCCAAGAAGCACAAAATAGTCTCATGCATAAGAGGGTGCAGCTGATCACTCATGAGTTGTTTAGCCTTACCCTCAGAGCAGTGGATGTTGTGAGCTCTCAGTTCCCAGCAGTGGTGGCGGAGTACGAGGATGTCTTTCCAGAAGATGTTCCAGGGTTACCTCCCCACTATGAAATTGACTTTTGCGTCGACTTACACCCTGGGAGGACACCGATTTCCTCATCGGCTTATCAGATGGTTCCCACAGAGTTTTGCGAGCTGAGGGTACAGTTGGAGGATTTTCAGAGCAAGGGTTTCGTAAGACCCAGTATCTCCCCCTGGGCGGCTCCAGTCTTGTTTTCCAAGAAGCCAGACGTGAGTCTGAGGTTGGTCATGGATTACCGGCGCCTGAACTAGGTGATGGTGAACAAAAAGTGTCCACTACCAAAAATTTATGACCTCCTCGATCAGCTAATAAAGGCGTAGTGGTTCTCGAAGGTTGACCTTCGATCAGGCTATCACCATCTATGAGTGCGGGATGAGGATATACCGAAGACGGCTTTCAGATGTCGCTACAGTCAATATGAATACTTGGTGATTCACTTTGGTGTGACGAATGCCCCTGCAGTGTTCATAGAGCTGATGAACCGGATCTTCCAGTCGTACTTGGACCGGTTCGTAGTGGTCTTCATTGACGACATTCTTATGTACTCGGCGTCAGAGGAGGAGCACCAGAGACACATGCGGATGGTCTTAGACGTACTTCGGGAACACCATATTTATGGGAAGCTCTCAAAGTGTCAGTTCTGGATTAGGGAGGTCCACTTTCTGGGACATGTCATCTCAGCAGATGGAGTAGTCGTGGACCCAGCCAAGGTGGAGGCTGTGTTAGCATGGGAGCCACCTCGGAGCATGACGGAGGTACGAAGCTTCCTTGGGTTGGCAGGATATTATCGAAGATATATTCCTAACTTCTCCCAGATATCAGCACCGATGATAGCCTTGACCAGGAAGGGGTAACCCTTCGTGTGAATAGAAAAGTGCCAGCAGGATTTCGAGAAGTTGATACAGAGTTTGACGAGTGCCCCAGTCTTGAGATTGTCAGAGGAGGGTGTCGAGTACGTAGTTTTCTACGACGCATCAGGGACCAGTCTCGGCTGTGTCCTGATGTAGTGGCATGCAGTGATTGCTTATGGTTAGAGACAACTTAGGCCGCATGAGCAGAACTATGCGACCCATGATCTCGAGTTAATAGCGGTAGTCTTCGCATTGAAGATGTGGCGACACTACCTTATGGGCGAGTGGTTCATTGTCTACTCTGACCACAAGAGCCTCAAATACATCCTATCACAGAAAGTTCTAAATCTGAGGCAGATTCATTGGCTAGAGTACCTCCTGGACTATGATTTTGAGATTATCTATACTCCTGGAAAGGGGGAAAAGGTGGCAGATGCCCTCAGTATAAGGTCGAGCTCATAGCTGTTGAGTGAGGCGACACAGTAGTTAGTCGCGTTACAGTTATCCTTTGTGGATAGAGAGGATACAGCTTACCTACCTTCAACGGTTGTCACCCCTCCACTCTTACAGTGAGTTAGGGAGGTACAACTTGGGGATGACGATTGTGTGGCTTTATGTGCTCAATTATCCATAGGACATGCTCCTGATGGATATTCTCAAGGTGGGGAGCATGTACTTCTGTTCAGGGGATTTATTGTTATACCAGTGGCGTTCCAGGAGGAGGTCCTGAGGGAATTTCATATATCCCCTTTGGCCGAACATCCTGGAGTGGAAAAGATGTATCAGGATCTCCGACGATGGTTCTGGTGGTCAGGCATGAAGAAGGTAGTAGCAGAGTTTGTTTCTCGATGCCTCACATGCCAGCAAGTGAAGACTGAGCACAAGGTTCCAGCAGGGTTAGCTCACCCCCTGGAAGTTCAAGAGTGGAAGTGGGATGGAATATCTATGGACTTTGTGATGGTCTTACCATGGACGTCCAAGGGGCATGATTCCATCTGGGTTATCGTTGACCGACTGACCAAGTCGGCCCACTTCCTAGCTATTAGGGAGTAAAGTTCTATAGATAGCTTGGGATGCATCTACATGCAGAAGATAGTTCGGATTCATGGCATCCCCTCGACTATAGTCTCATACCGAGCTGCCCACTTCACATCCTGGTTGTGGAAGGTATTGCATGAGGCTTTTGGGACTCAGCTACACTTGAGTACAACATTTCATCCCCAGATGGATGGTCAGACGGAGAGGACCATTCTGGTTCTGGAGGATATCCTGCGAGCCTGTATCTTAGACTTTGGTCCTAGTTGGGAGGACCACTTACCACTGGTGGAGTTAGCGTACAACAATATCTACCACTCCACCATCAGTATGGCACCATTAGAGGCCTTGTATGGGAGACCCTACCAGTCACCACTTTGCTAGACTGACCCCGGAGAGTCAGCACTCATGGGTCTAGAGTTAGTGCGAGCTACTACAGAAAAGGTGTAGATCATCTAGGAGTGAATGAAGACTTCACAGAGCCGGCAGAAGTTTTATGCTGACAGACGATGGAGACCTCTGGAGTTTGAGGAGGGAGACCACGTCTTTCTTCAGGTCTCACCTCGACGAGGGTTGCGGAGATTTGGATGAGGCGGCAAGCTATCTACGAGGTTCATCGGAACTTTCCAGATTCTGTGTAGAGTTGGAGAGGTGGTGTACCTCCTAGATCTACCACTACAGTTGCATCGGGTACATGATGTCTTCCACGTGTCATAGCTTAGGAGGTACATGCATGACCCATCGCACGTCATCTATTGGGGCGAGCTGGACATCGAGGATGGATTGACCTTTGCTGAGTACCTGGTAAAGATCGAGGATCGGTAGGAGAGGATCCTTAGTGGGTGATCGATTCCTTTGGTGCGTGTCCGGTGCCTGCACGGGAATCTTCAGGAGAGCCCGTGGGAGTGGGAGGCCCATATCCGTGCCCAGTACCCTCATCTGTTTGAGTAGCCATTATTTTGGCTTTTTGGGGACTTAAATCCCCAAGGTGGGGAGAATGTAATGTTTCGGATTTTTCCCATTTATTATTTTAAATATTATATGGAATTATTTCGAGACGGGGCGTGAAGATAGCACATCGTTCTGAGGTCCAGTGAGCCCGGAATGGTGGTTTGAACTTTCTTTTGTTAAGTGAGACGGCACTTGTGCGCAGCTGTGGCAGTTTCCAAAACGGATGCCCGAATTAAAAATCTGAGCGCACCATTGTGTACGAGACGACGACTTTACCTAAGAATGAGGTCAACATCAATCGGCATAGGTCAAGGGAAAAAGTTAATTTTCGGATGTTTTAACTTAAATAAAAAAAATTAAATTAAAATGTTTAGTTTATTTTCATTCAAGGAAATATCTGATGCAGCGCGGCAATGGCACAACTGTTTCCTAAATTAATGGAGCGTCATAATAACTTCAAAATTTCAATTCAACATCATTAATTCTGCAACGTAAATAAATGAAAACATTTTTCCCCTTTTTAATGGGTTAATCAATTGTTGATCATTGGCAATGGCTGAGATGAACCTCTTCCGAATCTGCGAGGCGTTGGAGGAAATTATCGACAACGAATGACAATGGATCGAAACTAAGGATCGTTACGCCGACGTTGAAGGATTTCAACGATGATTGCAGCATGACACCTTCGTTAATGATCGTTCCTTTCGAAAGGTAGGGGTTGTTATTTCGATTTCTTTTCCCCGTATTTAAGTTTATATGACGAACGCGGATCAACAATGAACAAGTTGATTCATGGACTCGTACATTTTTGCGGGAAGGATTTTATTCGAGAAGATTATTGGGAATTGATATAGGCTTCATGTTGTTGTTGATTCTTGTTGTGTTTAAGCCTATTAACCGGAGTTGATCTATGACCCGATGAATGATAGTGGAGGTTCGTTCCTCAATTTGTTTATTTGGATTTTCTTCCACCTTTTCTTCCCACGTGTTCTTCGAGCATTCTTCATGCGGGAAGATCAAAACATGTTTTCAGAGCCGATCGGAGGTCTGAAAACACTGGAAGAGGCTTTGTGGTGTCGGGGAGACCAAAACCTAATGTTTTGCGGCGATCGGTCGACCAGATTGATGATCGGAGAAGTACGGGAGGCGCGCCGGCGAAGAGCGCCATTTCTGGAAATTTCCAGAATACACTGAGTTTACTTCTGAAGAACACGCTGTGTAGTACTGGTGGTGGGGGCTAGGGTTTCGGGGTTAGAGAAGAATCACACGGCGTGTGACCCTGGTCACACGGCGTGTTGGACCTTCCCCAAAGCTTGGCGTGTACTTTGGGTAGTACACAGACACGGGATGATCTATATGGCTTCAGGCGGCATGGCATGTACAGCCTGGCAGAGGCGACTACGTGGAGCTCAGTGTGTATCTCGGGGAGACACGGACATGGGATGGAGTACACGACCGTGTACTCAATCACATGGCCAGACAAGGCCAGCATCACGGGTCACGCCGTGTGCAGTTTACACGGGTTGGAGTACATGAGTTGGTGACCGTGAACGGGCACATGGCCAGAGTACACAGAGCCAACCCAGTTACCCAGATACGGCGTGTACTCCATACTACACAATGTGTACTATGTTTTTTCTACACGACCAGCCTCATGACACGGGCCGTTGTACACGGGCAGTACCCGAGGTCGGACAACACGGCGTGTATCATTTCTACATGCTGTGTACTTTTTGGAAAATGGCTTGTTCCTTTTGTTTACCGTGCCCTGAACATATTTTGTTGGGTTTAGTGCCCTTCCTTCTTTTTCCCCTGAAGGGTAAGCATCTTTCCCTTATGAAGGAATATGATCCCTTTCGTAGGAATTTCTGTGATAGAGTCAGGCATCCATCATAGAGGCCCGGATCGAGATCATCTATCCATTCCAGACCCTAGGTAGAGTCAGGCATCGACATGACCAACTCTATCAGGCTTTGATCCTCTACCTAGCATGTGAATTCCATATGATTCGCAGTATCTTCCATGTCCCTGGCAGTGTTCCTCATCTTTGTATTGAGATATTTTCCACCCAGGAGTGTGTCTCCCATAATGAGTGCTTCTATCTACCGTAACTTTTCCACTCAAGAGTGTGTCTCCTTAATGAGTGTATCTATCTCTCATGATGGTTCCTGACGAACTGAATTTCTCAGACGGACATCATCAGATCTATAGGACTTGTGGAGTGTGTTCTCCTAGAATGAGCGCATCACAGAATTTTCAAACAGAATCCCTTATGGGGGTATGCGGTTGCGTGACTTGTCTCTAGACCACGGGTCTGGGGTTTGAGTATATCGGGTTTGTTTTATATGTTCTGTAAACATATATTGTGCATAGCTGACTGTACCTTTACTTTGTATTGATTTTTGGTTTTCGAGGTCCTCTACTGAGTATTGTTATACTCAACCATGCACGGGCATTGCCCGCACGTCTGGTGTCTTGTGAAGATGAGAAGCCTTTTGACAGAATCCAGGGTGGACCAGCACAGGACCGAGATTTCTGAGTTCCCTATAGGCTGAGGCATTCCTATGGCTACTAGCGGTAGTCCCAGTACGTTTTGTGCTTACAGGTTGGGCTTTTCCGTTTCAGAATCTTGTCTGTTTTCTTTTTGGTGGTATTTTATTTTGGCCCAGTTTACTTTTACAGTACTCTACCTTTCATCGTACTCTGTTGGTTGGGGTTTAGTTGTTTGCATGAATTTTTTTCCTTAGTGTTTTACATTTCAAAATTTGTGGGCTTGGAGATGTGTGAATGTGTACAGGTACATAGGAAATGCCTCCCATGTTAGTGATATGCCAACTCAGTGCTAGTCACCAGCCCCTGACCTATTGGAGGCGGGCTTGGGGAGTCACGGTGTGGGCCCCACTATGACGGGTTGTGATAGGAAAAACCTAGCCAAGCATGATCCACTATTACATATCATATTCTGACCATACAAAAGATAATTTAGTTTCACCCTTCAAGGTAAGAACCCATGCAGTGGGGTGATCTAGGTTTGGAAAAGTTCATCTTTTGAAAGAATATCTCACTTCGTATTTATGAGGTTTTCTTTTATATTCTCACTAATTAAATATACATCATATTCATATTAAATTCATAATAATTACACAATATATATTCATTACTGTTTCATGTTTTATTTTTTTATGTATGCATGCTTCCAACAATAGTATTTTTGGATTTCCATATTCCAACCCCCAAAATTAATTTCTTCCTAATGCATTAATTTATAACTCTAAACACAACTAATAAGTATATGTCAATAACCCAAAAATCGAAGTCATTATTATAAATAAATATCCAAATAAATATTATTAATAATGTACCTGAATAGTTTATGTAAAGTTATATAGTTATATGATATAGAAAAACATCACATGAGTAAGCCCGAATCAATAGAAATACAACCACATTCACTTAACTAAGCATGTAAACAGTCTAGAAAATTAGGTTTCCTTTCCCAAGTTCATCTTCCCAGGTAGATGTTACTAAATAGATAATTCAATTCATGAAAAACTATAAAACTTAATATTAACTATTCCCAATAACATTTCCTAATTTAATAACTAAAAAAATTTGTTCAAGTTATATGAAAAATAAAATTTAAGATATCAAACTGAGAATGATATTAAAGGATCTATCTGATAATAAATTTATCATATAAATAGGAATACACAATATTCATATTAATTAAATAATTTAATACACATTTATATCATGGTAATTTAACAAATAAAAAAACAATTCATTTATTTCCCAAAACATGATATATTTAGGAACTATTTAAAAAAATGGGGATTATAAACATTTTATAATTTAACAAGAATATAAATATTATATATTTTTTAATATTTAATTTATTTTATATGATTTTTAATGTATTATAAACATTTTTCATTCCAATATTAACTATATAAACATTTTAAATAATTTAAATATAATATATATTGTAATTTATAAACTATTTCTAAATGACCTCTTAAAATATCTAAATAATCATTTTATTTCTTAATCATAATTCATATAATTTATTTTTTCCAAATGTATACCAAAATATCAACATTTAATATTGGGGAATATTATTTCATACAAATTTATATGAATAATAATAATAATTTATAAATAATTTATTATTTTATAATATCCTTATAAATTAAAATATCAAAAAATTTCGTTTATTCTGATTTATAAAATGTTTATAAACAATAAAATTTATTTAAATATGTAAATAAGTATATATATTTTTTCCCATTAAACTGAAACCTTATTCTATGTAATCATATCCTCCCTTTTAACCTTACTTAGATGCTCAGTGTGAGGGTAAGTGAATTTTTCTGAAGCCCGCATAAAGCTACCAAAAATCATATATTTTCAAAGCTCAATTGAACACCACTATGTCAATGTAACATGAATTTTACTTTAATATAACTACATCACATAATGGTATTTACATTATTAAACTTATTTATGTAAGGGTGTTCACATTTTTTCATATGCAACATAAAGTAAAACATCATGGACCTTTATGTACTGGGTCAAATAATTTTACATGTAAGAGTTGAGTTCTAATCAACCATTATGAAATTGATTGAGTATGAGTATAAACTTTAAAAATATCACTATGCTACTATGTAAGGGTGTTACCATTATTCAAATCATTTTCACAAAGGTATCAAAGTGGTTAACCATAACCAAACCTTATTTATAATGGTATTAACTTTAAGTAAATAACCTGTGAAAGGGTAAATCAAATTTACCTTTACACAAACCATGAATGGGTATCAAATACCTCATGTATTATGAAAATATATAATTTTAATTTTTATCAAAAAACCAATGATTCAAACCAATTTTAACCGTGAATAAAATACCTCTAATAACACTAATAGATTCTACAAGATCCTATAATGACCATTTCTAGTGGAAGAAGGGCCGAAAAAGAAATCCAAATTCAAGAGACTAATTTTTAAATTAATTTCTAAAACATAGTAACTTTGTTTCTCAAACAAAAATTGTTTCAAACTTCCTTCCATATAGAATTTTTTTGGAGGATCATAAGGAGTAGTGAAGAAAGGAACCCTTTCTCAAAGGTAATACACTAGCCAATGGAACTATAATTGTATTTCTGGGATACCTAATATCCAAAGTAGTGTTAGAACATTCAAATAATATATAAACAATTTTTTGGTTGAAAGATAGTTTATTATTGGCTCAGACACATCATACATAGCCCACACACATTATGAGATGATCTCATCCTTTTATATAGTTAAATCTCAAGGCTTTAAAAATCATAATGCTTGATATGAATTTCATTCTATTGGGTATAATTTATTGAATATTATAAATGAATTGTTGAAAATAAATTAATATATTCATGAATGGGCTGTAAATGATGAAATACATCCATGATAAATTCATAATATATATATCATATAAATATAAATATGTTATACCAATTCACAAAAAAATAAAAGCATTTATGAGTATATTTAATGTACACTGTATATTAAATATGATATTATATATATATATATATATTGCATCTAATTCATGTGTACATTCATCTCATGCTTGTAAATTTTATTGTAAACCCTAAATACAATGACCCTCATGAGTTTGATCTCCCATACATGACTCCTTAGTTTCGATTAGAATACTATTGTCAACATCATGAAAATGAGTGTGAATGTTTGATTCCACATTTGATTCCACTAAAACATATATATGGACTTCATGAGGTAGTGTAGTAATATTATCTTACATTATTTTTTAAATAAAAATATGTTTAATTGATTCATGGATGTCAACAATTATATAATCCCTCTCCTTTGTTTTCACAAGGATATGATTACAAGCTTCATGAGAGTAGGTGGGAGTATGATCCTACTCCAAGGATGTTACTAGAATATTCCCATAGTATTGCAGGGTGTCAGAAGGTATATGATCATAATTCATGTTATCCATTGAGATATTATAATGGGATTATTGATAGTGGTAAGGAGTATGTATAAAGACCAAGATATTTAGTGCATAAATATCACATATTTTTAGATAATATTAAGTACACTACACAAACACATGCATGAAGACCATAATATATTACTGTATTTGGATATTAATTTAAAAATATTACAATTTGGAGAAATATCATCAACATCACCTAGAAATATCTTCTCGCTAAGTCATATTCTTATGAATACGCTACCTAAACCATTCTTTATAACCCAAGGAAGGAAACATAATTAATTTTTATCTAAGATGACCAGTAAGGGTAACCATAAGAGATATTTTTCTTATGATTATATTAATTAATAATATGAGCATAAGTTTTTGTGATCACAAATATAATTTATGGAGTTTATAGAAAACCTGTCATAGATCATAAACTTGAGTCATGGAATAAAAAATTATCAATTCTAGATACATCACCCATACGAGTGAAAAATCATCAAAAGCCAGTCATGAAAAATAAGATCTTATCATAAAATTGTATCATAATCATATATATTGGAAATAATTTCTTATTTCATTGTCATCTACAAAGACCACAAGAATAGTGGATCATGAATCATAACCTATTTCCCATTATGGATCTGAATAGGCTTGTTTTTCATAGTGCATTAGAATGCATCTACTTCTAATATATATTAGTTTCTATCAACCTTTTTCACATTTTTTTTCTCACGAGATATAATGATTTACCCAATGCATTGGAGAGAGATATAAGTCTCACCAATTACATAATAAAACCCATATTTAAGTGTTCCATAAGATCATAAAACGTTCACCATATCATACCCCATTAAATGTAATGGGTTTCAAAATCATTTATTCATATTAATGAATATGGAAAAGTTATAGGATTAATAACCATTTCATAATTTCCTCAGAGCATAACCCCTGAAAAAAAGTTGGATTCATAATAATATTATCATGGTATAACCCATGGATTTGAATCATTTTTTATAATGTTCTTATCATTTTAAACAATCAAAACAAATAATAAGAATCTAATCATTCTATCATATCCCCAATATAGAATAAGTTACATAAAATAATTTCATATTAGAAGTAAAATGGTTTGAAAATAACATTTAAAATATCTCCTAAGGAAAATAACTATTCTTTGAAATTAATATTTTAAAACATAAATCATTTTCAAAATCCATTTCAATAAACATATTCCTGAAATCTTATAAATGAATCATTATAAATCATTTAAAATATTTATCTTTTAAAATAACCTTTTCATTTTGAAAACCACTTTTTAAAACACAAATCATTTTTAAAATAAATTTTCTTTGATAATAACATTGAAATCATATAAAAAATGATTTAATATAATTTAAATAAATTATTGAAAAAAATAGCATCTTCATTTTGAAAAATGATTTTTAAAACATAAATATTTTTTAAAATACTTTTATTTTAAAATTAACATAATAATTATAAAGTAATCGTAAAAAATTTAATGATCATGATGATATTAAATTTAGTTTATCCAATTTAAGTTAAAACTAACATTTCATTAACATTTTTTATAAAATTCAATGTGTCATTATTTCTAATATGACATGAATATTCCTTTAAAAAAAATTTTAAAAATTAAAATATTGGGAAATTTTATTTAATACATAATTTGAAAAACAAAATTAAAAAATTAAAACCATTTCTTGAAAATACTGTTTTGGAATAGAATAGTTTTTTTCATAAAAGATTATTTTTTTGGAACATTATTTTTTGAAAAAAATCTCAAATGAATAGAGTAAAATGAAGAGATAAAATTTATTATCAAGAAATTACTAGATTATAATAAAAGTGATTAGTTTAATAAGATACAGATAAAAATATTTGATCATCAGAAACTTCGTAATAAACAATCCGGATAAAATATTAGATTGTAACATAAACTTTTTACCACATTGGTAACAATAAACCGAAAGCCCCATGAAGGAATATCAATAAAAGAAATATAAAATATCATTTGGTTAAATAAAATCATGATATTAAATTTCAATGGACCTTAATATATACCTCATAAAATAATATGGGTGCATAACATAACCATATGTCTTAATGAAGAAAAATTGAGACAAAAATCCTTTACAACTTTGGTAAATCTTGAATTGTAAACCCCATGAAAGAGTGACACTAAAATGGATATGTAAATAAAAATAATTTTCTGGATAATAATAATAAAATAAATTAATTAGAATTATATAGTTCACATAAAATTAATATGTGGTGAATATAACCTATGACTCCTAGGATTATAATGTGGGATATAAATATCTTAACTTAAGTATGAACATTCATCATAAACATTCAATCCACATTTATAATACATATATTTTTTTATAAATATATAATCTAAACATACTTATATATATTATCATTTATGATTAAATGATAACCTTCTATAACACATTGATTAACAATTCCTTATTCAAATCATGTTTTAGGTCTTCTTGGTTTTTTATATATGTTTTTATTTTTTCTTTTAGCCATCTTAATTTTATCATGGTTAAATCATCTCTAAAAATTTAACCACGATAGAAATATCAAATATATAAAATATATATTTGATTATATTGGTCAATGAAATATAGATATAAAAAATTAATTACATCATTCATAGAGATTGTAGGTCATACGTATGCATGAATGTTGTTTCCATTTTCATGATGAATTAAAATAAATAAAATAAAATTATATATTATGATCATATAATAATTTTTATTTCATAAATATCATATATTTTCATTACACACATCCTTATAACCTTCTATGTAAATAATGAATGAATGACATTGCATCACGAGGCGGTTTTCCATCTTACGCTCAAGTAACACTATCATATTCCCAAAATAAATGAAATCCTAATTTTATGTGTGATAAAATAATTAAATAATAGTAATAATATAATAAATATAATTTATAAAGAATAAATACATCATTATGTCCAACCGTGAGTGGTGGTAATGAAAATATGAATGACCTTAGTTCAAATGGTAGTAGTTTATCGTACAGAAAAATGATGATTTAATAAAACATTTGATGGAAGTGGAGATAGTTTTTGGTCTTGAACCTGACATAATATTTTCTAAATATATTATATATACTTATTTTCTTATATCAGAATGGTAAAATATGAATTTAAGTAGGTCGATGATGAAAATTAAACAAAAATGAACATTGTTGAATGTTATCTTTTCTTCAAGAATTTTTTTATAGGATTTCACCAAAGGCCATCTTATGTTGGATTAATTTACACATTAAGAAACCAAGAATTATAAGAGGAACGTAGGTATGTCATTTGGATAGTAATTTTTTGACCAAAAATTGTTTGATTTTTTTAATAGTATAGGAGAATTAGTGGCCTTGTATAAGTGAGGTGACTGGCGTAATTGTAATTATTTTAAAAGGAAAAGATGTACCCACATTTTTATAATTCCAAAGATAATAAAATATCTTATTATCTATAATAGATGGCATGGGGTCAAATATTAAAATATAATTTGTTTTTTCAAATGTTTTGGGGTAATTAAATCACTACATTTAGAGTTTAACCCCCTGTAAGTCAATTTTTACCTTATCTATGGTAAATAAATTTTATTCTTTTCTGCTGTTCATTTTGTTCAAAAATTAAGTTGAACATATAAGATAAAGAAAATTATTCGCTTTACAAAGATTGAATCAATTTTTCAATATTACATTAATTGAAATAGAAATTTGTTATTTAAAATTAATCCTTCATATGCAATGAGAAATTTGGTCATTAAAAAAATGTTGAAATTTTTATACAATTTTAATATAAATATTCAATATCAAAAATATTGAAATGAAATTAATTTTATTATAGGATGTATAATTGATTTAATTTAACTTTAATAATAATTTAAAATATAATTTAGCTTTATCAACTAATTAAACAAAAATCTAATTTTTAAGTACAATTTAGTATTTTTTGTTAGGTTGGAATAATACAATGGTAACACAAGAGGGGGTGAATTGTGTATTTTTGAAAATCTCAACAAATTATTATTTTTAAATCTCTTAGTAATTTATATAGATAAGTAAAATTATCTTATGTAATTTTTATTAGAGGCGAATTGACATAAATAATTTACATAATAATTTTATAGTTGTTCGGGGCACAAAGATCCCAAAGTCCACTCCACCAATGCTCTATCTACCAGTTTGGGAATTTCACTAGAATTTTCCTATTATGAATGACCTTAAAATATAAAACCGAGTTAGATAAGTTTAAACATTTACAATAATGATAAAGGATCTGTATGGTTCTTTAACAGAGAGCTAGTTATCACCAGCTTAGTATAAGAAGTTGATAATTAAACTACCACTGAGTAGGAATAGTTGGTATTCCATAATAAAAAGATTTTGATTTGATTATAGTTCGGTTTCTTCAAAAAATATATAGTATTAACTCACGTTATATGGATTTTTTTCCTCAAAAATTAAATTCTTCAAAAAAAGAATAATTTTGAAGTGATCCTTGTTGAAAATTATCTTCAATATGAATATCAACATACAAAAGCAGTAATCTTATAGCAGCACAATGTTTGATATATGTGTGTCAAAAAATTATATCCTCAGAGTTGATCAATAATTGCAGCAGTACAATAATAGATACTAACAAGAATATAGTCATATATGGGAATGTTATATCACCCTTAATTTGAAATGATACAATGGAATAATAAATAGTGCTGATATCTTGATACAGTATCCTAGATCCAAAAAAAATCACTGAAAGAACATAGAAACTCATATCTAAATTGACTAGGGGTGTCTTAACTTCCCTTAGGAATATGAGTGATTTCCCTTAATAAATATAGTTCTCTAAATCGATTATGATGAGATTTAATCAATATTTAAATATATCAAGACCATTGCATGAATTTTAGATATTATCGCAATCATAAATCTCTACTAGAGAATACTTAAATGTAGGGTTCAACCACATAGCATAGAGTTAATTTTCATAGCATAGGTTTCCATTTCATATATTATGTTTCCTACCAACATATGATTCCATAACTATAAATTCCATTGCGCACAACAGAGGGATCACAAGTAATATAGGGATTATGATCTGTATGATCCTATTTTCATCATAAGATTCCTAATGTAGCATTGATTATCCATACGTTTATTCTTTCGAACATATGGTATGAACAGTGATTCCATATTTTAATGTTGGGTTAATATTCAATATGTTTATCATTCATCAAATGAAGGGTTTATAATCAATTGTAATGACCCAAAATTTTGTTAATGAAACTTATTCTTGATCAAATTAAATTTCTTTTTATGTAAAAAGGTTATATATAAAATGAACTTCCTTGATTTTTTGTATTTCAACATACCGTTAAGAATTGTTACTATTTCTAATATAGCCTTGAAAGTGATCACATGATTAGGATAAATATAGGGCTTTCACAAATCAAATTTACTCTGATAAAGGAAGTGATGGTCTCATCCAATAGAATATCACCACATGAATCCCATTTGTTAGAACATGGAATAAAGCTAGTGTCACTGGGATTCATTCTTGACTAATTCCAAGATGAGATCCGACACATTAAACTTGAACAGAACCGCATATGGGAGAGGTGGAAATTAATAGAGATTAGCACATGAGTGATGTTATTCGAGCTACCCCAAGAGTCTATCACCATCACAAACCTTACCCTTAGGACATATGAGGGTTTTATAAGTGGTTATATAACAATACTCTAGCACTATGATTTTGTGCATTATTTTTGTATTGAATAAATAATATACATTCATTTTATTATTGTTACATTGTAAATAGTTTTTAAAGCACAAATTGTATTTTTAGTTAATATTCAATTATGAAATATATTTCGATGAATTAATGAATTTTTATATTAAATAATATTTTAATAAAATATTTTTCTATACTAAATTTAATTAAATATAAATGATCTTATAATTTTTATGAATTCAATTGTTATTTTTATTAAGGGTTGAAAGCTATTTTTTCACAAAACCCACGATTTTCGAATAAATGCCAGTTTTTATTTTAAAATTAAAAATTTACATATTTATAAAATTATTTAGATAAAATGAATATTATTTTTGAATCAGGTCTTCAAAATTATCCAATGGTGATTTATTTATAATTTTTCAAGCGAGTTGAATTTTTGGGTAAAAATTAAATTCCATTTTAATATATAATATGTATTATGAAAACCTAATGACTCAATAGTAATGTAATAAATTACTATAAAAGATATTTTCAGACAATATATGTTTTACCTTTAAAATCATGTGATTTTATATGTGTTTGGTTAATTTTACGGTTCCTTAATGGACCCTCCAAAACATATAAAACATCTTAACTTTTAAAAAATTTTCCTTGAGAGTATGACTCACCTCCACATAAGAAAGCAAAATATTTCAAGAATTTTTGCAATTTTCCATATTAATAATATTTTATACTCCCCTTTGGAAAAAACCATGGGCAAAAACCATTTTTTGGGTTGTGAGTTTTTTTGTTTAATATGAGGTGTCCAAAATATAATTAATAAAAAATTCCCTCTCTTTTCCTATATAAACCCACCCATGCTACCACTTTCTCTTCACTCAATGCCTTTGGAGCTCTAACCACCTCTTCTATCATCTCTCTAGAATCCTCCCAAGGTGCCCTAGGCTCCAAAGAAGCCTCTCCCAAGCCTTTCCAAAGCCATTGAGATCACACTTCCAAGTATGGGATTTAGTACTTTCTCATTTTTTACAATGTTTCTTTGTATTGTTATCCCCTGGTATTTTCAATTATTATTTTTGGGGTATGATTTCTAACATCCCCCATACTTCCCTCATTATTTTCGAATGATGAGATACCCATTTTTCTCTCATTAATTCCTCTTATGTACACCTATAACCTTGCCGAAATTCCATAAGGGGTTTCTCTATCCTCATTTATATTCAAGAAATGTTTTCTATATTATGAATCTAAATTCCAGTAATTATTATGGAAAACATATATATATATATATATATATGATCTCATTACTGCCAATTTCATTCAAATATTATGAGATACCCCTTTATATTTCATAAACCATTTTTATGATCTCTTATGTCACGTTGTTATGTTGCCAAAATTGCACTGTGATTTTTCAAGGCAAAGTAAATGTGTTGTAAATACCATGACCATTTCTCTATCAAGGTTATTATAATTTATTCACAATTACATATTGATTATAAAGTTTCATTTAAGTACTACATGTTCCTTTATCGTGGAAAAAATGATGATTTTTTAATGATTCCATGTTGTATGATCCATGTGGCACACTAATACATGAAATGAAATGATTATGAATGGTGTTCCTTGATAGAACTCCAATGCATTGGGTAATGACTTTTATCCTGATACCTCAAGTGAAATGAGGATTTACACATGAAAATACATGTATAGTGAGGGTTTAATCATCCACCATGTTCAATGATCCTTGTCTCATGTTACAGTTTTGTTAAATGTTGTTGCCACATTTCCATGTTATGATAATCATGTTGTATCATGACTTTATATTCATGTGTCACAGCCTGCCTTCACCAAATAGTGGAAATGTTCAGCAGATTTCTAGGCCCTTCCTTCATTATGTTGAAGGAGAGATAATGACCCCCGAGACCCGCCTTCAATATGTTCCATAGGGGCGACCAGCACCAAGGGTATAGAATTACACACTAAATGGAAGGCATTACCCGTTTTCTTTTAATAGGATCAGGAGATAGGATAGTAAATCCCACAACACCAAACTGAAAGTAATAGTAAATCTAAGAACCATTCCCAATGCATGTTTCAAAGGTAAAATCCGAAATGTATAAGGAAACTACAAAGCGAAAATACCAAAAGAAAGAACAACAGCAACTACGATGATCTATCACAAGGTCTTAGCTAGTATGGTCTAGAACAATCCATGAAGTCCTCCTGGAAACCTGAAAGCTGTTTATATATGTAGGGTGAGCATACAAGTATACTCAGTAGGTAAAACCAAAGACTCTCATGCACAAGTGGGGAGGCATACTAATGCCCAGTGAGAAAAGAGATAACCAAGCACCTACCAAGGAAACTAAAAACCCAAGCCTCACCAAGGCACACTCCCCAAATAATGCAAGTCAAGTAATGTATAGTAATAGCAAATCAATGTTTGGGTACCCTTTTCCACTTTCCCACTAGTTATTGAATACATCCCATGCATCGAACCAGTCCTGCCATTCTCACCACAGTCCAACTGCCGTACCCCGCCCGCACACACCTGGGCCTCAATCACACATCCCACCCGCAAACACCTAGACCACAACCACTAACCTTCCCACAGACACCTGGGCCACAATTGCCACATGTAACCATGCTTGTAACCACCTAGTCCAAAACAACCACTTCAATGCCCAAAGGCACCTGGGCCTCATCCCAAAGATACATGGGAAACCACCTGCCCGCACACACCTGGGCCAACAACCACACTACCCTGCTCGAAGATTCTTGGGCCAATAATGGACCTCAGGCCATCACAGCCTGCCCAAAGATACTTGGACTATCTTGGAAAGGGATCATAAAGGGGCTAAAAACCAACCACTAATAGTAGTGTTGGGAAAAACACCCACCCCATGAAATGGGGATGTTCGGCACTAAGTTCTCAACATGGGTGGGGTGCGAATAAGAAAGAAAAAACTACAAGTATATGTATATGTTACAAGCACTCACCCAATCTAGGTTTTTTTCATCCAGAATAAATACCACTATCCTTACTATTCGTTCATAAGATAAGAGAACAACACCCATGACAAGTCACAAATCACATCAAACCAAAACCCCATTTCTCCCATCCTTGCTTTCATGTTCAGTAATAATGTTTAGATAAGTTTCTGCACTACTGGGCAACTAAAATGATAATCACAAACCAAAGGAAAAAGTTACACCCAACCACAATTTCAGCATCCACACCTGGTTCTATTTCAAGGTCACAACAACAAAGGGATAAGGGAGATCCCTCGAAGTACTGGAACCAAACAAAACCCCAAGATACAACCCCATGTCTCCAAAATACAGGAGCCAACAGTTTCTCAACAACAGAGGATCCCACCCCAATTTGTGATATATGCAAGGTAACCACACGTCCTCAAATTCACAACCAGCGAAACCATAACAACAGGGGATCACATCCCCACCCACATCACTACGCAATAGGCTTGTGAATAAAAACAACCAAACCACTGCCACAAACACCAAGCAGTCCCATGCCGGTATTTTCAGATTTAAAAGATTTAACACACTCCATGATTCCAATTATGTTGTACTTTAACCTGGGTTATCACAGAAAAGGATTGATCCTGGTGCTTTCAATTTATTTAGCTGAATATAAGTAATTAACCAATTTTCATTACACGACCAACCCGAGAATTAAGGGTTCATTAATTCACAGAGAAAGACCACCAACGGGCATGATTTTCAATAGGCGTAAACCAGCACAATTCAGAAACCATTAATCATGCAAGAAGAGAAAAACAGAGCAGCATCATCGGTTACACCCCTCCCCTTCATTCTTTAGAATCCATTTATTATCTTCGTTAAATTTTGGTTCATCCAATTCTATAGAAGTAGTAGTGTGCCCACCCCGGAAGATACACAGAAAGGAGAGTCGAAGGTGAAACCCTACTTTATTGATCAATGATCGAAGCTTCTCTTCACGCACGAGGAAAAGTGGATGTGAAAATTGCAGGGGTGGGACCTCGAGAAGATGAGCAGATGAATCGATCGCAGGGTAGCTGATAAAAATAAACCTACAGAGAATCCTTTGGTTTATTAGGGTTGGGGACAGCTGAGAAACAGAGATAAGAATTTGAAACCACGTAAGGAGTGGGGGCCATGGGTTTGCCACGTGGCCCCACACGTCATTAAAGGGTCCCCACCTTTAGGGGTGGTTTAAACTGACACACACCAGGGTACCTCACATAATCAAACTCCATTAATTGTCGTTAATGGGCTTTAAAACAGGCATAAAGGGGTCAAAATAGGGTTTAAAACTCAATTTGCGCAAAAAGGAGGCGATAATGGCTAACCCATGGGGGTTAGGCTAGGTCCACCCATTAACTAAGATACTGGTAGGCTACGGCTACCAGTAGACCGAGATACCAGTAGGCTGAGCTACTGGTAGGGCGAGCTACGGGTAGGCCACGACTATCGGTAGACCGTGCTACCGGTAGACAGAGCTACTGATAGGCTGCGGCTACCGGTAGACCGAGCTACTAGTAGGCCATGCAACCAGTAGTCGGAAGCTACTAGTAGACCGAGCTATCGGTAGGCCGAGCTACCAGTAGGTTGGGTCTACTGGTAGACTGAGCTAACGGTAGGTCTTCTACTGGTAGGATAAGGCTACTCGTAGGCCTACC
This sequence comes from Viscum album, assembly GCA_963277665.1. Taxonomy (NCBI): domain Eukaryota; kingdom Viridiplantae; phylum Streptophyta; class Magnoliopsida; order Santalales; family Viscaceae; genus Viscum; species Viscum album. The sequence continues at coordinate 261,825,264 of OY728120.1, forward strand.
GTGGGTCAAATTTCACCGAGATTTTGGGATGGCCTCCCAGGCCACCCGGAACACCTCAAACATCATATTTTTACTAAGTAATGAACCTCCAACAACCCGTGCCATTACATCAGATACCACTCAATCTATTCTTGCCATCGAGAATCAAAACAACCCACAAGGAAAGAGAAGGTCTGAATAACCACCTCAAAAGATACCTCTTAGGAGTGAACCTCATTTTTAACTAAAACCCCCTCCCTCTAAAGAACCAAGCAATGTACCATGCCAAACTTCCCAGTCATGTGGGTTGGGGAGTCTCTTCCCCTATGTCAAGATACTATCCACTTTGGGCGGCACTGACTCGCCCACACGGGTTTAATCGCATCCACCTTAATGCGTCTTGATTAGGGGTTGGGTCCTCCCCTCCACATAGCTTGGACTTTTCACACTCAGAGGAAAGAAAAACCACATATTTCATAGCCAACAAGTTAAAACTCTCCACCACAACAAGTATAAATAGAATAGTAAAAAACTCAAAACAACTTTGGGTACTGGGCACGCATCTATGCTTCCCTCTCCCACATACTCTCCTCAATCCCACCATGTATCCATAACACATGAACCAAGGGAATGGTTCTCCCACGAAGCACCTTCTCCTCACGATCCTCGATCATCACTGGTCTTTCCAAAAAGGTCACGTCATCCTCGATGTCTAGCTCTCCCCAGTAGAGGACGTGTGAATCGTCAAGTAGATACCGACAATGCTGGGACACGTGGAAGACATCATGTATCCTCATTATTGGCAGTGGTAACGCTACCTGATAAGCCACTTCGCTGACCCGCCGCAACACTTCGAAGGGTCTGATGAACCTGGGAGAAATCGTACTCCCCTTGCAAAACCTCCGTTGTCCACGCCGAGGGGAGACCTTGAAGAACACGTGGTCTCCAACCTCAAACTCCAAGGGCCTTCTCCTGGTATCAGTATACGACTTCTGTCGGTCCTGGCCCGCCTTCATCCTTTCCCGTATAAGCCAAACCTTCTCCGTCATGCTCTATACCAACTATGGGCCAAGGATGCCTGCCTCTCCAACTTTGGTCCAACACACATGTGAGCGGAATGTCCTCTCGTACAAGGCTTCAAATGGGGACATACCAATGGTGGAGTGATAGATATTATTTTAGGAAAACTCTATCAAGGGTAAGTGTTGCACCCACGATCCTCTTGAGTCCAGAAAACATGCCCGCAACATATCCTACAAGGTCTGGATGGTGCGCTTGGTCTGTCCATATGTCTGGGGATGGAAAGTAGTGATAAGACGTAGCTGGGTGACAAAAGCATGCTGAAATCCTCTCCAGACTCCTGAGGTAAAACGTGCATCCCTATTCGAGACTATGGGCCTTGCAACTCCATGAAACCGCACCACCTCATCCACGTACCATCGTGCTAAATCATCCACTACACTCGACTCCTTAATCGCCAGAAAGTGAGGTGATTTTGTGAACCAGTCCAATACTACAGATATGGAATCATACCCCCTTGATCCTTGTGTAGTCCCATGACTAAATCCACCTAGATGTCCTCCCACTTCCACTCAGGGACATCTAGAGACTGCAGTAGGCTGCCTAGAACTCGGTGTTCAGTCTTAACCTGCTGACACACTAGGAACATGGCCACAAACTCTACCACAACTTACATTACTCTGGGCCACCAGAACTGTCTCTTCAGACCCTGGTACATCTTGGAAACTCCTGGGTGTGTTGCTAGGGGTGAGTTGTGGAACTCACTAAAACACTTTCCCCGCATCGCCACTGGAACAAATAGCTTTCCCCGGAAAAGCATCTGGTTCTGACTATCCTCCGCCCATCCTCCCGGAGCATTTCTCTGGTCAACATGGTCACACATCACTTCTCACTCTGGGTCCCCCCACAGAGACTCCTCCACCTGCTGAAATAGAGAAGACTGCACTATCATTTCATACAGGCAACCTCTATCGTTATCCATCCTCGCATCCAGGTGCAAGGCAGCCAACTCTTCCATTGCCTTCCAGGCATCTGCATACTCTCAGACCGCATCCTTCTGCGATCTCCAACCCAAGGTATCGGCCACTACATTCCCTTTCCCTGAAGTGTAGGAAATCTCGAAGTCGTAATCTTGGTGGAACTCCATCGAACTTCACTGACGCAAGTTTAGGTCCCGATGGGAGAAGATATAACTCAAACTTTTGTGATCTGTGAAGACCACAAAGAGTTCTCTGATGAGGTAATTCCACCATAACATTAGTGTAAAAAAAACCTCTGCAAGCTCCAGGTCATGGGTGTCATAGTTACGCTCATGAGGGCATAGCTTCCTACACCTGTAAGAGATCACCCTGTGTCGCTGCATCAACACACAACTGAGGCCTTGCCCTGAAGCATCACAGAACACATCATACGCCACCCCTTCTTCTGGTACTCTCAACACTGGGGAACTAACCAACATCTCCTTCAGCTAGCTGAATCCTGTCTCGCACTGCTCACTCCACATGAAAACTTGGTCCTTCTTGGTTAATGCTGTCAAAGGGGCTGCAACTCGGGAGAAGTTGGGTACGAACCATCGATAGTAACATGCTAGCCTGAGGAAACTACAAAAATCTACCACATTCATGGGTGATGCCCATGAAACAACTACCTCAACCTTTTATGGGTCCACCACTACCCCTTGCTCAGACATTATGTGCCCAATGAAGTGCACTTCTCGCATACAGAACATGCATTTCGAGAACTTCACATAAAGCTGGTGTTGTCGGAGGACCTCCAAAACCATCCTCAAGTGCTCTGTGTGGTCCTCATATAACAATGAATAGATTAGTATGTCATTGATTAACACGACTATGAACCGATCTAGGTACTCCCGGAAGACGGTGTTCATAAGCCCCATGAACACAGTCGGGGCTTTCGTAACACTGAAAGGCATGACTACAAACTCGAATTGTCCATATCTGCACCTGAAATCTATCTTTGGGATGTCTCTTTCTTTCACCCTCAACTGGTGTTACCCAGACCACAGGTCGATCATCGAGAACCATCATACCCCTTTAAGCTGGTCGAAAAGATCGTATATCCTCGGAAGAGGGTAGAGATTCTTGATTGTCAACTGATTCAGCCTCCTATAGTCTATGCACAACCTGAGACCATCATCTGCCTTCTTTGAGAACAAGACTGGATCACCCCACGGTGACGCACTTGGTCAAACATAACCCATCTTCATCAGATCGTCATTCCAAATCTGCAATTCCCATAGCTCTGAAGGTTCCATCCTGTAAGGAGCCATTGAAATCAGACGACCACCAGGTTGCAAATCTATCCCAAACATGATATCACGTTGAAGGGGTAGGGATGTAACTTCCCCAGGAAAGACGTCCATAAATTGACTAACGATCCCTGGTACTTCCACCATCTCAGCATCTACAGACTCTACCGACAGCTCGGCTAACAAGAAGAGGAGGGGTTCCTCTCACCTACTACCCTTCTGACCAATCCGCTTGCTGGTGAAAGTAACGTGTCGGCCACCCATGTCTGAGAACACAAACCTTCCTCATAAGCGGTCGATGATGGAACACACATAAAACAGTGAGTCAATGCCTAGGATGACATCATATGGATGTATCTGTAGCAGTAGTAGATCCCTAAATGACTAATGTGGCCCTATCATTAGTCTGCATCCTCGGAAACCATATGACAAGTCGGTCTAACCTCCGATTGGTGTGCTCAACACCAGGGGCACTGGAAGTCTCTCAGCACCTAGACCCAGTGCACGGTCCAGACCGGGTGCAACAAAGGAGTGCGAAGCTTCGGTATCGAACAAGGCGTAAGCAAGGGTACTGAACAGACTGATCATACCTCGAACAACCTCTGGTCCTACTGGAACTACAGCCTATTTGGCATGCAACTGTCCACGCCCAGATCCTCTGCCCCTCGACTATCGGCCGCCTCCCCGACCACGCCCTTGTTGAGGTCCCTAAGGAGCGCCCTGAGGTCAGCCTCCCCCTGCAATGTCTGGCCTCGTAGGAGCGGGAGCTTGTTGTCCCTGCTGCTGCTGCTGAAAGGGCCTAGCTAGAAGCTTCTGATGAGGCGAGTGTTGGGCATGTCCACCATTCTAATACTACACTCGGTCTGGGCACTGATTCCGATGATGTCCATGGATCCCACAGACGAAGCACCTCTGTCCGGGCCTCGAAGGAAAAGGGTGAGGACCAGGGGACCGGAACTAGAACTGTTGCATCCTGCTTCAAGCTGGTCGGAACCTAGAGGGTCCCGATGCTGGAGGTCTGGTGCTGACTGCCATTCCCTTTGATGGGCCTATCTGATTCCCCTCTCATGACACACCACCCAGTGTGTGCATCCTCTCCACCACCTCTTCCTTCTTCTGGACCTCCAAGTATGTCGGCAAGGTGAAGGGGGTAACAACGTACTGGAGGGAGGGTCAGAGCGCCTCCTCTAAACGTCTCGCCCGAGACTCCTCATCCGGAAAGAGGTCCGAAGAAAAGTGGAGGAGATCCTTGAACATTATCCCCAGCTCCCTAACTGACATACTCCCCTGCTAGAGGGAGAGTAGCTCCTACCTCTTTTCCATCTTCATCGTAGAAGAGAGGAATTCCGCCCAGAACTCCTTCTTGAAATCATCCCATGCCACCTCAACCACTCTCCTCTCCCCCAGGTACAGAGTCCACCACTGATGTGATGCTCTCCACATCTGGCTGACGACCATAGAAACCTACTACTCGGTCGGATCCCGAATCAGGCCAAAAGCTATCACCAGCACTTCTAGCCAGCTCTCTGTGTTCTTGTCAGTGGTGTTTCCCTCATACATCTTGACGGTCTGTCGCTGGAAGGCTCGAAGAATATTCTACCACTGGTCATCCTCCTCCTCTCGATCAGCCCTCTGCTGATTGGCCAAGTCAACCTCCTGGGCCTCGATCGCCCGTACAACTCGTGGTCATCTTCTGGGTGCCATAGCTGCAAGGTAAACAAAGAATGCCTAAGCCCAAGTAGTGCAGAATGTTGTTCTTAAAACGTTTTAAACTTCTTATTTATTTCAAATTCCCAAAACACCCCAGAAACATTAGAACACAAGTAATTATGATGCATGTTCCTTCCCTAGGGTCTCTACCCTACAATCAGTGTTTCCTCACTCGGTCGTTCTATAGGTCCATAGTCCTTGCATCGGATCAAGGGGGGCCCTAAAATCTCGTGTCCTAGCTGGTCTTCCCTGGCCTAATTCACGCACCAAGGTCACACAACATTGTTGCCCTACCATCCCATGCAATCCTCATTGTTCCTAACTCTAGACTCCATCCTATCTCTCAACCCCACTCTAATTCCATTCTGTCACGACCCACCTTCACCAAAAGGCGGGAAAGGTCAGCAGATTGACAGGCCCTTCCTTCTTTAAGTTGACGAAGAGATAATGACCCCCAAGACCCGCCATCACTAGGTTCCGGAGTGGCGACCAGCGCCAATGGTATAGAATCACAAACTAAATGGAAGGCATTACCCTTTTTCTTTTAATAGTATCTTGATATAAGATAATAAATACCACAACACCAAACTGAATGTAAAAGTAAAGCCAAGAACCATTCCCAATGCATGTTACAAAGGTAAAATCAATAATGTATAATGAGAATACAAAGAGAAAATACCAAAAGAAAGAACAACAACAACTGCGATAAACTGTCACAAGGTCCGAGCTAGTACGGTCCAGCACAATCCCCGAAGTCCTCCTGGAAACCTGAAATCAGTTTATATACGTAGAGTGAGCATACATGTATACTCAGTAGGGAAAACCAAAGACTCTCGTTCACAAGTGGGGAGGCATACTAATTCCCTATGAGAAAAGAGATAACCAAGCACCTACGAAGGAAACTAACCACCCAAGCCTCACAAAGGAACACTCCCCAAATAACGCAAGTCAGCTAATGTATAGTAATAACACATTGATGTTTGGGTACCCCACGCTGCTTTCCCACTAGTTATTGAAAAAATACTATGCATCAAACCAATCCCACCATTCTCACCGTAGTCCCACTGCCATACCCAACCCACACACACTTGGGCCTCAACCACACATCTCACCCGCAAACACCTCAGCCACAACCACTAACCCGCCTGCAGACACCTGGGACACAACTATCACACATAACCATGCTTGCAAACAACTAGGCCAGAACAACCACTGCCATGCCCGAAGACACCTGGTACTCATCCCGAAGATACTTGGGAAACCACCTTCCCGAACACACCTAGGACAACCACCACACTACCCTGCCCAAAGATTTTTGGGAAAATAATGGACCTCAGGCCATCACAGCCTACCCAAAGATACATGGGCTATCCAGGAAAGGGAGAAAAAAGGAGCTAATAACTATCCACTAATAGTAGTTTTGGAAAAAACACCCTCCCCATGAAATAGGGGTGTTCGGCACTAAGTGATCAACTTGGGTGGGGTGTGAATAAGAAACACAAAACTACAAGTATATGTATAGGTAATAAGAACTCACCCAATCTAGGTTTTTCTTCAGCCAGACTAAAGATTAAAATCCTTATTATTCGTTCATAAGAGAAGAGAACATCACCCATGCCAAGTCACAAATCACATCAAACCAAAACCCCATTTGTTCCATCCTTTCTTTCATGTTCAGTAATAATGTTTAGATAAGTTTCTACCCTACTGGGCAACTAACAACATAAGCACAAACCAAGGGAAAAAGTTACACCCAACAACAATTTCAGCATCTACACCTGGTTCTATTGCAAGGTCACAACAAAAAAGGGATAAGGGATATCCCTCAAAGTACTGGAACCAAATAAAACCCCAAGATACATCCCCATGTCCCAAAAATCCAGGAGCCAATGGTTTCTCAACAACAGAGGATCCCACCCAAATTGTTGATATACGAAAGGTAACCACGCGGCCTCAAATTCACAACCAGCGAAACCATAACAACAGGGGATCCCATCCCCACCCACATCACTCAGCAATCGTCCCATGAATAAAAAACACCAAACCACTGCCACCAACACAAAGCAGGCCCATGTCAGTATTTTCAGATTTAAAAGATTTAACACACTCCATGATTCCAATTCCGCTGTACTTTAATTAGGGTTATCACAGAAAATGATTGATCCTGGTGCTTTTAATTTATTTATCCAAATATATGTAATTAACCAATTTTCTTTACACAACCAACACGTGAAGTAAGGGTTCATTAATTCACAGAGAAAGATCACCAATGGGAATGATTTTCAGTAGTCGTAAACCCGCACAATTCGGAAACCATTAATCATGAAAGAAGAGAAAAACCGAGCAGCATCATCGGTCACACCCCTCCCCTTCATTCTTTAGAATCAGTTTATTATCTTCGTTAATGTTTGGTTCATCCAATTATATAGAAGCAGTAGCATACCCACACCGAAAGATACACATAAAGGAGAGTCGAAGGTGAAACCCTTGTTGATTGATCAATGATCGAAGCTTTTTTTCACGCGCGAGGAACATCAGATGTGCAAATTTCAGGGGTGGGACCTCAGGAAGACGAGCAGACGAATCGATGGAAGGGTAGCTGGGAAAAAGAAACCCAAGGAGAACCCTTTGGTTTATTAGGGTCGGGGACATTTGAGATACAGAGATAAGAACGTGAAACCACATAAGGAGCGGGGGTCGTGGGTTGACCACGCGACCCCACACGTCATTAAAGGTTCCCCGCCTTTAGGGACGGTTTAAAACGACACACACCAGGGTACCTCACTTAATCAAACGCCATTAATTGGTGTAAATGGGCTTTAAAACAGGCGTAAAGGGGTCAAAATAGGGTTTAAAACTCAATTTTCACAAAAAGGAGGCGATACTGGCTAACCTATGGGGGTTAGGCTAGGTACACCGGTTAGCCGAGCTACTGGTAGGCTGTGGTTACCGGTAGACCGAGCTACCGGTAGGCAAAGCTACCGGTAGGCTGAGCTACCGGTAGGTTGTGGCTACAAGTAGACTGAGCTACTGGTAGGTCTACTACCGGTAGGCTAAGGCTACCGGTAGGCCTACCGTGGGTCAAACTTCATCGAGAAGTTGGGATTTCCTCCCAGGCCACCCAGAACACCTCAAGATTCAGATTTTTACTAAGTAATGGTCCTCCAACAACCCGGTCCATTACATCATGTTTCTCTTATGCTCCATTGATATACCTATTTCCTACCATATACTATATTCTTCATGTTAATCCTTGTTTTCTCCATAACTATGCTTTATATCTCACTCTTTGATTATGAATTCCATTATGTTATCCCATAACGATCTATGTATGATGGAATATTGTGGTCATGTAAAATAATATTTCAATAATAATGTTGGGTTTTATATTCTAAGTTGTTATGTATTATTCTTAATTTCTCAATACATGTGACCTCTTGATCCTTATAGCTGACTTAAGTGAATGTTTACGAAATAAATCAGGTTTAGGTGTGAAATAAAGGATAGGTTTATTATAGTTGGTATTAGAGGATAGGTTTAGTTATTTTTGGGATTAGGATTAGAAAACCATTGTGAAATAATTTTTCATAAGACTATGTTTAATAAAAACAACCCTAAATTTTGGTGATTATTGAGTAAGTGGTTTATCATGAAAATACATCCATGTCTAGATATGAGCACGTAGAGGTGGATTTGGCACATATATATCTTGGGGTAAAACCCAAAAACATCACTTTCAGCCAGACTTGAACAGGAAAAAGTGCACAACAACATGCCTTGATGCACTGTTAGTTACAAAAATCCCAAGGGATATGCTTTGGTAAATTCATAATCTTGGTATGAACCATTATTAAGGGAATAAAAAATCTCCTAAGAATATATTTTTGGATGTAGATTATGGATAACATAGATTGAACCCAATTAATTCATAAGTTAAGGAAATAATTGTAATTTGTAAGTTATCCCTTTTTTCATAAGATTCCCCCTTACGTGTTAAATAGTTTATATGTACTAGTCCTTATGTCTTTGTTGGATAGAGTATAACCATAATCAAAAAGTGAAAGTTGGGTTTTCAACCATAGTTCTAGGCATTATTTTATATCATGAAATTTTAGTAGAATAATCCCAACACCAACATAAGTCATGGAAGTAAAAATGTTGCTGAGAATGGAAAATGGGGAAATCATTGAATCTCATGAAAATCAATCCCCCTATCATAATTTGTGGATTGAAATTTCTAGAGAACCTCTTAACACTCCCTTTGGTGGAATTTTATTCAATTCTTGTCATGGAATGGCTTTCCGAATATAAATCCATCAAAAATTTCAATGTGAGGGAAATCACACTCCATATGGTGAATTGACACCTGATTCTGTAAAAGTTCAAGGAGAAGGATGAATATTCTTTAGCACCATCATCTCAAGTGTGAATATTACTACCATATGAGAAATCATATCTGGATTAATTGATTGAGTCAAAGGATACAACCATCCTTGAAGACATGCCTATTGTGAGGGAATTTGCTTAAGTGTTTCCTGAGTAATTTTATGGTCTTCCTCCAAGAAGAGATGTTAAATTCTCAATTGATCTTATTACTAAAGAATTGAAAATATACAAAAATATTTACATAATGGATATTATGGAGATTGAGGAGATGAAGAAACAACTACAGAAGAATATGGATAAAGGGTTTATATTACCAAGTATTACACTATGAAATGAACATGTCCCCTTCATCAGGAAGATGATGGGTTAATGCACCATTTCATTGATTATTGTGAGCTCAACAAAATCATGATAATGAACAAGTATCATGTGCCCTAAATTGAGGACTTTTTCGAAAAAATATATGGATCACAATACTTATCCAAGGTGGATCCATGGTTGGGACATTACCAAATAATGGTGAAAAAATAGGATATCCCCAAGACATATTTTTGTACAAGGTACATGAACTATGAATTCATAGAAATGCCTTTCAGTCTCCCAATTGATCCAGCAATCTTCATTGACTTAATGAGTAGTTTTTTAATATATTACTTCATCAAATTTATTGTAGTATTTATAGATGATATTCTAATATATTCCAAAACTAAGGAGGATCATATGGATCATCTAAGAATTGTACTAGAGACCATGGGAAAGAAGAATCTCTATGAAAACTATAGAATGTGTTATTTCTGGGGAAATTATGTCTAATTCTGGGGTTATATCATCAAAATAAATGGGATATATGTGGATCCATCCAAGATAGCTATAGTTGAGGGATGGTCGAGGCCAACATCTATGACAAATATTCATAGATTCTTGGGTTAATCTGGATATTGTCGTCGATTTCTGAGAAATATCTCACAATTTCCCAACCATATTACCCTGCTAACTCTAAAGGGATTAAAGTTTTCTTTTTGTGATGAATGAAAAGAGATATTCTTGGAGTTGAAAAAGAGTTTTATCACTGTTCTCATGCTCACACTACCCACAATTGGAGAATTTTTTGTGGTATTTATAGATTCTTCAATGAAGGTAATGGACTGTGTGTTGTTGTAAAATGACAAAGTCATTACCTATGCTTCAAGGAAATTAGAAGTTCATGGGAAAAACTATCCAACAAATGATCTGGACTTGGTTGTAGTAATCTTCACTTTAAAAATTTAGAAACATTACCTTCTTGGGGAGAAGTATGAAATATATACGGATCACAAAACCCTCAAGTATATATTAACATAAAAACAGTTGAACATTCGACAATGAAGATGGTTAGAGTATATACATGACTATGACTGCTCAATCCATTACCACTTTATTAAGGAGAACAATGTAATGGATTCTCTATATATAAAGGACCTAGTCATTCAATAACTGATTAGAATTGAAAAGGATCCAATATTCTTATATTTAATGAAGATGGACATTGGAATCATAAATAAAGGAACATCATTTATCCTTTCACAAATTATTACTCAACCATATATTTTGGAAAGGGTAAAGGATGCTCAAATGGATGTTGTGGGAATTCGAAAGAAAGTGGAAACTTGGAAAAAAGGTAAACCCTTGTAGTTCAATGTTAATGAGGAAGGAATTGTGAGATTTGGGCCAAGACAATGTGTTCCATAAAAACCAGAGTTAAAGAATGAACTTTTGGAGGATGCACATAGTTTGAATTGCACCATTCACCAAGGAAAAACAAAGATGTATTAAGATCTTTGAGATCATTATTGGTGGGATAACATAAATAAGGAGATCATTGAGTATACATCAAAGTTCCTGGTATGTAAGAAATTTAAGGCTAGGAGGCATAAGTATACGTGGATGATGCAACCATTTCTCATACCAACTTGGAAATGGGAAGACATCACTATGGACTCTGTCCCTAGTCTTATGAATACATTCAATGGAAACAATGCAATCTAGATTATTGTGGATCGTCTTATAATACTACACACATCATTGCAATTCGAGAGGATTTCTCATTAGATTAACTAGCATGGATAAATATCAGAATACTGGAAAGGCTTATTAAAGTAACACTACTTATTGTATTTAATCGAGATCCTGGATTTCCATCTATGTTATTTAAGGGTCTTCAACATGCTCTAAATACTGAGCTAATATTCAGTATAGATAATCATCCTCAAAATGATATCCAACCTGAGGAGACTATCTAAACACTTGAGGACATTTTAAGAGAATTCTAAATAGAGTTAAAAGGAGGATGGGATTAACATATTCCTCTGGTTTAGTTCTATTACCATAATAGTTTCATCTCAAGCATCCAAATGGATCCTTATAAAGCCATGTATGGGAAGATGTGCAGAACACCGACATGTTGGGATGACGTTGGGGAGAGAAAACTCCTAGGTCCAGAAAAGGTCAAAGAAATGGGGGGACGGTTAAGACTATCCTTTATAACATTAAATCTCCTCAAATTCAACAAAAGAGATATGCTGATAATCATTGACAAGACCTATATTTTGGTGTCGAAGGCATGGTATTCATCCACATATCACTATGGAAGAGAGTTATGAGATTTGGGAAGAAGGTAAATCTTATCCAAAGTACAAGGACCCTTTTGAGATCCTTGATCACATTAGAGCAATGGCCTATAGATTAGCACTCCCACCAAACCTATATAAAGTACACGGTGGATTCACTCTATCACTCATAAGGAAGCACATACCTGACCCATTTCATGTACTAAATCCAGAGGTGGTACTACTTGAGAATGACCTATCCTATGATGAGAAACCGGTGAAGATATTTGATCAGAGAGAAAAAGTTATATGATACAAGAAAATTCCCCTTGTGAAAGTGTTGTGGAGAAACCACCATTTTGAAGAAGCAATGTGGGAACCGGAGGATGTGATGAGGCTAAGTTACCCTTAATCTATTTTATTGTGGGAAAAGGAAATTTTGAGAGAAAAATTTCTTAATGTGGAAAGATTGTAATTAACCAAACTTTTATTAATGAAAAATATTCTTGATCTATTTAAATTTTGTATTGTATAAAATGGAAATATAAAAAATTCACTTCCTTTAATTTTTGAATTTAAAAATACCATTATCATTTTTTACCATTTCTAATATAGTCTTTGAATAGTGATTACATGATTAGTATTAATACGGGGCTTTAACAAATCCAATTTACTCAGAAAAAGGAAGTGATGGCCTCATCCAGTATAATTACTCCATAAAAATACCATTTGTTAGAGCTCGGAAAGGATGTAACATTACTGGGCATCACTCATGACAAATCTCATTCCAAGCTTCAACATGTTAAGCTTGAATGGAACCACCTATGGGAGAAGTTGAAGTTGATAGAGATTTCAACCTGAGTGATGTTATGCAAGCCACCCCAAGAGTATGTCACTATCCCACACCATACCCTTATGTCAAATATGGGTGTCATAAGGGGTTATGTAACAAGACCTTAGCACTATGATTATGTGGATTATTTTTATATATAATAAATAATATACATTCATTTAATTATTGTTACTTTTTAAATACTTTTTAAAGCACTAATAGTATTTTTAGTTAATATTCAATTAAAAAATGTATTTTTATGAATTAATATACTTTTATAATTTAAAATATTTTAATAAAATATTATTACCAAATAAATTTTTTATTAAATATAAATTATTGTATAATTTTCATTAATATAATTAAAATTTATATTACCGTTTGAAAGCTTTATGTTGACAAAAACCATGAATTATTAATAAATGTTTTTTTATATTAAAAGTAAAAATTCACATATTTATAAATTATTAACATAAAATGAATATTGTTTTTGGAATCAGTACATTGAAATTATCCAATGGTGAATTTTTCTTAATTTTCAGAGACAGTGGAATTTTTGGGTAAATGTTAAATACTGTTTTAATATATAATGTGTTTTATGACATCATAATGAACGAATAGTGATAAAATAAAATACTATAAATGTTATTTTCTATCAATATATGTTTTACCTTTAAAATAATTTTATTTTAGATTTTTTGGTTAATTTTATGGTTCCTTAGTGGAACCTCCAAAACATATAAATCATTAACTTTTTAATTGATTTCCTTGAGAGTGTGACTCACCTACACATAAGAAAGCCAAATATTTAATGATTTTAGTCCATTGGCCTTATAAAATGTTTTTTACACTCCACTTTGGAAAAAATCAAGGGCAAAAAAATGATTTGGATTGTGGTTTTAAATAGTTTAATGTGTGGTGTCCAAAACCTAAATAATGTAGAATTCCCTCTTTTTTCCTATATAAACCCACCCAATCTCCCACTTCCTCTTCACTAAAAGCCTCTGTAGATCGACCAAAATCTTCCATATTCCCTATAGAATCCTCACCATCTATCCCAAATTCCACTTAATCCTCTCTCAATCTTCCATCATGCCTTTGGGATCACACTTCCAAGTAAGGGATTTCTTCCTTTCTCATTTTTGTCCATGTTTTTTTATATTGTTATACCCTCCTATTTTCAATTATAAATAATGGGGTATGATTTATCACCCCCCCCCCATTCGGAACTACTTATTTGTAATGATGAAATACCACTTTATCTCCCATTAATTCCTCCCATGTACACCTGTTACCATGCCGAAATTCCGTAAGGGATTTCTCTCTCCGAATTTACATTCAAACAATTCTTTGGTATTATGAATCTAAATTCCATTACATATGTTGAGACATGTATCTATATGAAGACATTAAATTTAATTTCATTTACATATTAAAATATACCCTTTCCCACTCATCAACCATTTTTATGAACTCTTATGTCATGTCGTTATGCTGCGGAAATTGCACCGCGATTTTCCAAGCCAAAAGTCATTGTGTAATGAATAACATGACAATTTATATCTCAATGGTTTTAACCATTATTCCAATTTACTTATTGATTATTTAGATTCATTTATGTATTCCAAATTCCTTTGTCATTGAATAAATGATGATGTTGAATGATTCCTTGTTGTATGATCCTTGTGGCACACTTATGAAAAAATAGAATGTTTAAGAAGGGTGTGCCCTGATAGCGCTCCAATTCATTGGGTAAAGAAAACTATCATGGTACATCAAGTTAAATGAGGGTTTAGTCATTCTAATTCAAGTTAAATGAGGGTTTACTCTTGCTTCATGTTCAATGAGCCTTTGATCATGCTAAAATCGTGTTAAATGTTGTTTACACATTTCCATGTTATGATAATCATGCTATATAATGAATTTATTTTCATGTTTCTCTTATGCTCCATTAAAATGTCTATTGCCTAAAATTTATTGTATTCTTCTTTTTATTCCTTCTTTACACCTATAATGGGCCTTATAGATCACCCTTTTCTTAGTCATTCCCTCATTCTATCCCATGCGATGGAAAGTACAAAGGAATGTTGTTGTCTTGTAAAAGATGTTTTCAATAAAGTTATTGGATTTTATATTCTAAGTTGTTATGTAATGTTTCTAATTTCCCAAGATACTATACCTCTTAATCCTTAGAGTTGTCGTAAGTGAATTTTGATGTAATAAATAATTTTTAAGTGTGCAATAAAGATCATGACTGTCATATCCATTCATTTAATATCAAGTGTAGGGATGATGATTTATACATCAAAAATTCATTATAGTATAGGGATAATGATTGATACATTCATTTACCACACATATGGTATTAATAGAGTTTTCATAACTCATATCATCGATTTAAATTCCATTAGAAAAACATTATATAAATTCCAAAAAAAAGCATAGAAAGAATTTATTAAAAAACAATAAAGGGGTATTTGTGAGCATCAAAATAATCATAAATTATAGAGTATTGTTGAGAAAATACATTTACATCAATATCCCCTATTTTGATGATCACAAAACCCATAAAATAACTAACAGAAAATATATTATTTTGTACATACATGTAAATAAAATATTATAGTCTCTCAAAACATTACTATTTCACATAACTATTTCGATGTAAAAGATTTATTTCAAAAAAATGTGGTTTTCAAATATTCTCCCCCTTTTGTGATAAAAAAAGGAATTTTTCAAAGATAAAATTATATAAACCATGGTTAATATATCACTAAACAATAAATTAATGTTATAGTCTACTAGGTATAAAAATAAGATATGTGATATGGAAATGTTAAGATGAACACAAATAACAAAATAAAACATGTATAAAATAATATAAAATGAAAAAATATTAATATAATGTAAAATATTGTTAAATTCAGATAAAATATTTTGATAAATTATGAGTACATCCCAGTTCCAACATATGAAGTCTTTAAAACGAAAGGAATTAATCAAAATAGTTGTCTTGGAAAAAATTGACATGGGTGGTAGATGCAGTCAGATGATGAATGGTCTTAAAAACAATATGAATATCAAGAATCATTACTAACAAACTC
The DNA here is from genome assembly GCA_963277665.1 of Viscum album. Lineage (NCBI taxonomy): Eukaryota > Viridiplantae > Streptophyta > Magnoliopsida > Santalales > Viscaceae > Viscum > Viscum album. The sequence continues at coordinate 261,841,149 of OY728120.1, forward strand.
TGAAAATTATAATTGACTTTATTCATCCATTTTTGAAGCATTTTCATTGAATTGTGATTGATCTTCAATATTTCAACCAAATTAACCTTAAAAAACTCTTTCAATATTTATTTATATTGAACAAATATTTTCAATCTATCTCTCACTGGATGAATGAATAGTCCCAACCAATATTCATTAAAGGTTAGTTAACTAAAAAAGTATCTCTAATTATCCTGAAGAAAATTCAAAGGTGCACTGTCACACTGAAGAGGGTGTAGCCTGTTATTAAATTAATCCAATCTAGTGGTAGTTTCTTAAAATCTCAATATCATGTCTGGAAAAGTGGGTTGTGGTTTAGAGGTTGATGACTAATGAATATCTTTAAAATATTGTTCTTATCTTCCCAAGATAAGATCTGGTTCATCAAATTCATCATTCTTCATATATTCATCTTCCAATGATCTAAATTATCAATCTAATGATATGATAAGCTCTTCAAGATCTCCCACACAAATAAAAATTTCTTCAACAAATCATATTTCAGCATAAAGTACATCAAAATAAGCTCTTAGAATTTTAGAATATATGATTTATTAAATTTTCATTTCTCATCTTCTAAATATTCTCTCAAAGACATGTTTTGGTTCTCTAAACACACAAACATTCGAATAAAATCATCATAATAAGAGACATAAGACTATGGATTAATACCTCATAAAGTGTGTCCACCCTCAACCAATTACAGGCATCTCTTTTCATGAAATTATGATAGTTTTATCAATATAGATACTTCTACTACAATAGAATCTGGAGAAATGATAGAAATGATTTTAGGGGAAAAGATGTCTTCCACCTGTTGTTCTTATCTGTGAGACTCTTGCTCAATATTCTCATCCACTTGATCCGTATGTTAGACTATATCTATGGATTCATTTTAATCATCAAGAATATTGATTTTTTTTCTTCTTCCATTGGAAAGACCACCTACTTCAAGTCTTAATTCATCTTCTTCATTAGGCCTCAGACTAACAGAACCAACTGATTGTATCAACCCTTTCCCCCTTTGAGCATCTACCATAAACTTATATTGTTGTTCCACTTAAATAAGTAATGTATTATTGTAGTATTTACTCCAAATAGAACATGATTAAATCATATTTCCAGGATTTATAATTTCGGTGTGATTACATATATACCTAATAATCATATTTTGAATTTTTCATTTTCTAAGTAATAGAAAATAAGTTCTTAATCCTTTAGGATAGAATACCATATTTGCTTCTTTATGAAAATAAAGACTTATGTAACTTATCATAAAATGATATAAATTTAATCTAATTTTGTTCATAAATAGAAATATATCATACATGTGTTGGTACAATACATTCTATAACTCACCTACTCTTAGAAAAATTCCAGTTTTAATAAATTTCATCTAGACATTCTGATCTGGAGTAAGATATTTTTTCATTATCTTATTCATAGATCCTATACCAAATTAATAAAACATAATGTACTATGGCTTATATTTTACATCACCAATAATCATTAATTTGAAATGAAAATCCCCCTCTTGGGGACAACTCAAGAGTTATGCTATATCCACTGATTAAAGATAAAATCCATTATCTTTAATCTTAGAGATTATAGAGTCTTAATTGATTCCAAAATTGAACTCAGTATTTTTATAGAACTATTTTACTTCTATATAAAACATCATAGGAGTGTTACCATCTAAAAAATAAAAAATTGGAAATTGGAATGTAATGGACCCCTTTAATAAATTATTTTCCTCAATTTAATACTCTATGTATAAAACTTTTCCTTGAAGATGATTATGATACATCACTAGTGGGTAAGTAGGCTCACCCAAATAAGAATCATCAGGTCATTCTTATGATTACATTTTTTAAGGTTTCACAATATATGATTCGAAGGTTTGGGGTTTCAATAAATTAGAATGAGGGAATCAATGTAAACTAAATGGATATGAAGGAGAAGAGAAAGATAAGGAAAACATTTTTCTCTATATGATTAAGAATGTACTCATTACATTTTAATTTCAAAATACAGATAAAAATAAATTGAAATTAAGTTATCTTTTTTTTAAAACAAATTAATATGTAACAAATAAGAATAAAGAGAAATAAATAATTAAATACAACATATATAGTTTACATGAACTAAAAAACAAAAGATAAAGATTAAAATAAATTAATTAACATTAATTTAAAATTAAATATTCCTAACCCCCCTAATAAAATCAAAATTTTAACTGTGAAGTGGTTTAGTAAAAATATCAGCAGATTTATATTTGGTATTAACAAATCATAAAAATATATCCTTTTTAAGAACATTATCTCTTAGAAAATTATGCATGATGTCAATATTATTAGTCCTAGAATTTCTTATAGGATTTTTTGAAGTATTTATAGAACTCGTATTAACACATAGAACTGAAATATTTTTAAAATTTAGTACAATTTCCAGAAGAGTATTTTTCATCCAGAATACTTTTTCAGTGATAATACCATCATAAATAAATTATCCCTTGGCTATTGAAAGGGAAACTAGGTGTTGTTTCTTACTCAACCCTGATCCTAAATATTTACCAACAAAGTAACATGGTCCAGATGTGATTTTTATATCATATCTAAAAACTACAAAATTAGTATCTAAGTATGAAATTAAATTAAAATCAGATGTTTTGGGGTGAAGAATATATTAAATAACAGTTCCTATTAAATACCAAAAAATTATTTCAAGAATAGTATGATGAAATTATTTTGTATTTGACTTAAATATAGCACATAAACATACCAAAAAACATAATGTCTAGTCTTCTATCCAAATGATACAATAAAATACCAATAATACCTCTATATAAATTTTCATCAACAGGCTTTCCAGTTTCATCCAAATCAGGTTTTATATTGGAAGACATAGGAGTTGTATAATTAATATGATTTTCAAGTACAAAATTTTTCAATAAATAAATAATATATTTTCATGGATTTAAAATATTTCCATAATATTTTTGATATGTCTAAAATACTAAATATAAATTCAATTCTCCCAACATACTTATTTAAAATTTTTCATTAGTTTTGAAAAATAATTACTTTTTTTGTTATTTTTTGTCCCAAAAAACATCATCAACATAAATTTTTAGTTATAAAATATTAGATAAAAAGGTTTTATTAAAAATTATTGTATCTCCCAGTCCAATAGTAAATTAATTTTTCAAAAGAAAATAACTTAATATTTCATATCAAACTCTATGTGTTTGTTTAATTTTATATAGGGCATTAGTAAGATTAAAAACATAATTTGGTTTATGTGGGTTTTCAAAACATGGAGGGTGTTCAAAATAAAATTCCTCCGTTAAATATAATTTTAAAAATATCAATTAAACATCCATGTGATATAATTTAAAATTCATTTGAGATGCATACGCTAAAAGGTTTCTAATTGATTCTAATCTAGCTATAGGGGAAATTGATTCATCATAATATATTCCTTCTTCTTAATCATAACATTTTTTTACTATTATAGATTTATTTCTGGTTATGATCTCTTGGTCATTCTATTTATTTATAAAGAACAACATAGTTTTTATTAGTGGATAATTGAATATTCTTTCTACTAATTCCAATTTTTTTATTTCTTATCAATTTTTAAATCTTTTTATGCATTTATATCAGTCACATCTCATCATATAGGGATTAAATATTAGATTGAGGTTCTAATGGAGATAAGATGGTAGAAAATCCCACAATGTTTGCTACATTTCATTTAGTTATAATTCTAGTTTCTAGGTCTCCTTTGATGGTTTTTAACAGATGATTCATTAAGGATCTATACTGTCAAGGCAATACACCATCATGTTCTTCAATTTCATTTTCTTCTAAACTAGATTGAATTTTATTAATATCATTTTAAAAATATTTTTTAGCAATTCCAGGTCATATATTTTCAAATGAATTAGTAAATTCATCTATTTGATCATTCTATTTAATGAGAGGTGCAGTTTAATCAAACTTCACATGAAGTGATTCTTTAACAACCCTTGAATTTTAATTAAACACTCTATAAGATTTAGAGGCAATTTAATATCCTAAAAATATTCCCTCATCAGCCATTGAATCAAATATAACAGTGTTTACGTTAGTATTCAAGATATATATATTGCATCCAAATACTTTAAAGTACTTTGCATTAAGTTTTCTGTTATTCTAAAATTCATAAGGATTCATTTTAAAAATTCATCTGATTAAAACTATATTCATGATATATAAGGTTGTTCTTATATATTCTTCCAAAAATTACATTGGAATTTTAATTTATTCAACATAGTCACTGTCGGTTCTTCAATACTTCTATTAATTCTTTTAAAAATTATATTTTATTGAGGTGTTCTTGGTATATTGAAGTTGTGTATAATACAGATGTTTGATTGAAAATAATTAAATTCATTATTCATAAATTCTCCACCATGATAACATCTTAATAATATTATTTTAAATCCTTTTTCATTTTGAACAATTTTTCAAAAATATCTAAATAATAGTTAATACTTCACTTTTATGTTTTAGAAAATATACCCAAGTAAATCGAGAATAATCATCATCTAAAACATAAAAAAATAATTTACTAGATAGACTTTCTACTCTATATAGTCCCAAGAAATCCAAATGTATATGTTCTAAGGTTTTATATGTAAAAAAACTAATATATTTGAAATAACATTTGTGTTGATTTTAAATTTTGTACACATCACAAAATCTATCATTTGTCAAATTGGAGACTAAATAAATCTGAACTAATTGTTTCTTAGATAACATATGTAAGGAGTATATATTTAAATATTTATGTATTATATGTAAAATAAATACTCATTGTCTCATCAGTTAAACAATTAAATTTAGGGTTAAATGGGAAATTTAAATCCAATGAATAAACATTGTCACATATTCATGCTCTAAATTTAAGCATTTTATCATTGAAAACTAAGAGGTAATTTTAGATAAATCAATATAAAATCCATCACCTAAAATTTATGGAATAATTATCAGATTATGATTTTTTCCATTCACATAGAGTAATGTTTTTATTGATATATTATTTGGATCTCCAACATTTTGAACTCTAAGAAATGATTCTTTTTTCATTGTCACCAAAATTGACAAGAACTCCATCCATCTGAGTCAGCATATAGAAATTTGATGAGTCTCTCCAATCACGTTCCTAGAGTAGACAATGTCTATATACCATATATACTTTTTGTTTTTGTACCCTTTTTCCTATAATATAATTTAAGTAATTTTTTGTGTTGGTACACATATTTTCATAGGTCCAGTAGTGTCAGTGAGAAAAGATCCAAGAATCCAGATCTTCCTTATCATTCCATAATTTATATCATTCACTTCAGACATAATTTTTTAAATAAATTCCTTTTTAATACAAATTATTTGATGTTTTATCATGTTATAGTTATTATTGTAATGTTTTTTATTCCACAATAATATGAGGTATCATTTTTATAATTGGGTACAAAATAATTTCTATATAGTTTTGATTTTCCACCCATGATTCTTGTTCCAAATTTTCCCATTTCATTACATTGTTTACATGAATCTCATTGAGAGTCTTTTCTCCATTATTAAAATCATTAGAAGTAATTTTATCATATTCTACTTCATCATGTAATTATTTTATCTTTTTTCATGATTAATTTATATTGATGTAGATGAATTTAATTTTTGAATTAATTTTTTATGTTGTTTTAGCATTGTGTCTAATTCACCAAAAATAGTGTTTTTAATATATTTCAATGATTTTTTCCATTAATGAAGATTCATATTTCAATTATAACATAATATAATAGGCTGATAATTTACCATTTGAGAAACTATCAGTTTCAAAATTAGAAAAGTAGGAGGATTTTACCTCTTCATCTTAGTTATCTATAAACAACTTGTTGTCTTCTAGTTTTTTGGATCTTTATCAAAATAAAAATTTGAACTAATACTAGAGCCTTCATATATACCCTATGTAACCTTCATGTTCATTTTCCCTTTATACTCATAATCATCATTTTTCTGATACTTCTTTTTTGTCCATCTTCATTCATCTTGTAGTTATGGGGAATTCGGTTTAAATTGGCCAAATTGTTTTCATTCATATTATCATAATTCACTATGTCAATTTTTTTCCTTCTTAAAGAAAGTTTTGAAGCCTATTTTCTTCTTGTAAGATATTATAATTTTATGTCTAGTTGATCCAGTTCCATTTCAGAATCTGAGGACTCTGAATTTTTTTCATATTTTGACTTCTTGCTTTATTTTTTGGGTATCACTCTAATATTTCACATTAAGAGTTTTATTTTCCTTTTTTAACTAAAATATTTTGATATTTAGCTTAAAATTTAATTTCTACTTCATAAATAATCAATTGTCTTGTTGTTTCATTCATAGTTAAATTATTTATCGATGATGATTGTCAGATAATTGTAGATACTCCATTCCATATCAAAGAAAGTACTCTTAGTACATTTAGCACTTTATTAGATTGATTTATTGGATCTCCTAAGGAATTAATTTTTAAAAAAAATATATTTTGACCTTCCCATAATTTTGGTGATGGTTTCACCATAAAACATTCTAATGGTATCAAACATTAGTTTACAAGTTGTATATCTCCTCTATCTAATGTTTTCTATATCTCCATATGTGACAGCTATTGTTTTCCATAACTCATAGGATGTATGAAATTTTTATATACGACTAAACTCATCTATTCTAATTCCATAGATAATAGAATTAATTTCTTTTGAATTGATTTCATATTCATATTTTTTTTCAATAGTAGAAGCCTCTGTTTTTTTGGAATTACATAAGCAATAATGATCTTCAAATAAACTTTGAATACACAATTCTTTATATAGATAATCATTCATGATTTCCAGCATCCATAGTTGTCACCATTAATGTATATAGGATGAACCATAGACATTCCTTCTTTCAGATCAGCCATTGAAATGGGATTTTAATAGGCTTTATTCTTTTTATCGTGAAAAATAGTTATCCTAAATTCTAACCTCTTATACTAATTTTTAGGTTTTAATAATACAATGATAACACAATATGGGGTGAATAGTTTATTTTCAAAAATATCAATGGATTATGGTTTGTCAATATCTTAGCGATTTATGCAGGTATACAGTGTCTATTCTGTAATGAGTATGAGAAGTGGATAAATAGGAAGAATGATAAAAATAATTTTATAGTGGTTTATGGAAAAAATATCCCCAAGTCTACTCCAACAATGTTATCTCTACGAGCATGGTGAATTTCACTAGAATTGTCCTCTTACCACAAGACCTTCAAATCATTAACTGAGGGTAAGAAATTGAAACCTTTACAATAAGGAAAAATAGAGCCTTTTTTATTTAACAGGGATCCATTTATCTATGGATTAGTATAAGAATCTGATACATAAACTAAATCTCATGACAGACACTTGAAACTATAAAATCAGAAGAGTTTGATTTGATGGTGGTTTGGGTTGATCTTTATAGTTTTAGCAGCAACTAACAATAGATGGATATTATTATTTAGAATTGAATGTCTTCAAGGATGAATAATTATGAAGCAATACATGTTAAAAGGATCTTCAATTTTAATATCTACAAATTGAAGCAATAATCTCGCTGCAACACAATGATTGATATATGTATGTCACCAAAGTGTTGCCTCCGATTAGATAATTCATTGTAGTAGTATTGTAAAAGATATTTAAAAGAATATAGTCATATGTGTGAATTTTCTGTCACCTGTAATTCAAAAGGATACACTTTTAGAATATATATATCTTGTATCATGATATGGTATCGCAAATCTAAGAAAATCACCTGAAAGAACTCGAAAATTCAAATATAAATTGACTAGGGGAGTCATAATGTCCCTTAAGAAGAGAAGTGTTTTAACTTGATAAATATAGTTCTTTGAATCAATTATAATGATATTTGAATCATTATTTAAAACTATCAAGACTATTCAATGAATTTTAGATAAAATCACAACAATAAGGATCCGCTGATAAATAGTCAAATGTAGGGTTCAACTGCATAGCGTAGTGTTCCTTTTCATAGAATAGGGTTCCTACCAATGTATGGTTCCTTAAATATAATTTCTTCTCACATAACATAGGGAACACAAGTCATGTAGGGATTGTTATTGATACATTCATCCTTTCATCATAAGATTCTAAATGTATCATTGATTAACCATACGTTCATTCTTCTGAATGTAGGGTATTAACAATGATTCCATATTTCTATATAGGGTTGATATCTCATAAACTTATCTTTCACCGAACATAGTGTTTTTGATTCATATGTTTAATATACCACATATGGATAAATATCTATACATTAACAATTCATTATAGCATAGGGATGAAAATCCATATTTTAATTTATTCCATGTAGGGTATGAATAATGATTCCAAAACAAATCATGTATATTTTCATACCATTAAAAATAAAAATAAAAATTGAAAAAATTTATTGAAACATACATTGAAAATATTATTAAAAAAACAATGTTAATTATGATCAACGAAATCATCATAAGTTATATAATTTTATTGATATAATACATCTCAACATTTTTTTACTATCCATAAAAAATTAATCATTTTTGAAAATTCCAAAAAAACATATCACTGTGTTAATTTGACATCATGATTTAAAAAATTAAATTTATTTTGTTTAATAAATTTTCTAAAAGTCTCAAAAAAATTAAAATAGGATCATAGGAAGTTGACAAAACTTTTTGTTATAATAATATAGTTTTTTATACATAAAAATTGATTTTATTAATATCTAGTAAAAAAGGTAAGATTAATGTTAAATAATTTATTTAATATATAAAATATAAATTTTATTAAAATAATTCACATAAACATGGTTTTTTATTTTATTTTTTGAAAATATTTTTTTAATCATAAAAATATTTCCCCTGTTTTAAAATAGTTTTTATTTTCATTTTTAATTAATTTTTCACCAAGAATTAATTTTATATAAATATGTAAAACATATATATTCATAATTTATTTAGTCATATTTATTTAAATCATTCCAAAAACTAAGAGATAGATATCTTTTTAAATTATAATATTTTAATTGTATTCTCGTGTTTATTTTAAACTAAGTGTAATTTTTCATACAATCTAAACTAAGTGTTGTATGTAATGATTTCAAAACTCTATGTTATCTATAATATAAGATTAAAAAAGTGTTGGTTGTAATGAAAAATTTCCAAAAGAATAAATTTATTTTAAGAATTATATGTCAAATAATATCAAGATGTTACATTCTAACTTCCATATATTGAATTTCACCCCTGAAGTTTCTCTTGAACATCAAAGAATCAACATATGAATATTCATTTATAGAAACCCAATTTATAAAAAGGGATAAAAAATAATCCAACTAAAAAATGGAAATTGATTCACAAATTTTATTCTTAGTACCATATCAAGGCTTCCAATATTGTATAACATAGTTGGTATGGGTAAACATGGACATATAATACAAAAATAACACCCAAATACTGATGGAGAGTGATTAAAAAAATAGTTAGGATAATGTTAAAAAACACAAATATGTAAAACATTGAGGTGTAAAAAATTCCATCGATATCATAAAAGTTGATTATAATATGAAATAAATAATTTCATAATCTTTTAATAATGTTGGGTAATTTTCATGATATGATATACTTACTTGATTTTATTTTATTTCAGAAGTCCAATTTCATCCTTTGGTTGTGATTTGACAAATTTTATCATCATATCTTACTCTAAGAGATGAAATTTTTTCGTGTACTAAATACTAAATAAAATGTGTAAAATAATGATAACTCATTCCTTCCAACTATAGTAAAAAAGGATAACAATGGTTATCCAATATTGATAAATATTATTATGGGGAAGTTATAAGATAATCTCTAAAAACTCATTGAATGTTAAACATAAAGCATTCCAAAAATGTTCAACCTTATAACCCATCAAAATTTTAAAATTTATAAATCAGGTCATTGAATTTCTCAAAATCAATTTAACATTAATACCCTATATATAATAAAGTGGTTCTTGATTATCACATACAAAACATGACAATACCTTCATCTTGTATTATCTTGAAAATTGGTAATAACCTAATTTACCAAAAAAAAATATTGAAAACATTAATTATTCCAAAATAATTACATAAAACATATATTATTGGACATATTCCTAATATCCAAAAAAAATTAAACTCCATAGATGATATCATAACCAACTTCTGCAACAAATAATTAATCAGTTCCACAGTAATAAGTATTATCTAATTTACATACTCATATCAAACATCCCATTTTACGAAAATCAATATCTCAACATCTAGAACATATTAAGAGTTATATTCCCTTAATAAAAATATTACCTTGTTATTTAAATGATTATATAGTACATTTGTAATATTTTACATATTCTTCAATGTCCTTAATGGAAATTTCTACAAAAAAAATAATTATATATATTGTGATTCATATATCATAATTACAATATATAATCACTTAAATTATTCCACTTCATCCTTAAGCTAAAACTAATAATATTTATCTTATTACAAAATACCACCTTCCTTTAATATTTTTTTCCATAGTCTATCCATTGTCAACAAAAACAATATTACTCATACAACCCTTTTTTTCTCTTCATGTTTTCCCCCTTAATACATATCTATTTATAATCCTCATACTTTTTACAATAAAAATATTCAACAGTCAATGATACCATATAGAGACCATTTCTCATCGATTTTGTTAACAGTGAATTTAATTTTTCATTTGTAGTTACTTTACTTGATTCCTACTTTTCCTCACCCAAAGAATCATATTATCCTTCTATGTAATTAACATGAGGGATTCTACCCACATTATTGAAATATAGAAAACTAAATATTATTTATTCTATTTTATCCATTACCTAAACTCTCATAAAAATATATCCATCGTTTCTTTAGTGATTCTACAGGCCTTTTAATGTAGACATTATCAATCATGTGTAATGAAAACTGATTAGGAATAATAGAAAAATACTTCACTCCAATCATAATTCCATTTTCATTATCATCAGCATAATATCCATAACATTAAATTGTAACCAAGTTCTATCTAGTTCCCACCATTGACTAAAAGAAAAATGAATATCTTTAGTAATAATAATCTTAGTGGGGAATCACATAATCATGAAAAAATGATTAAATTTTCTTTAAATCCAGAAACCTTATTTTTAATATGGAACACACTAGGTCATTAATAGTAATTATTTATTTAAATATTAAATTATTCTTCCTAAAGATTTTGTGAATTTGAAAATAATATCCCCTAGGAGTGTCATACCAAGTGTGAAACAAGGTCTTTTTATAGGAAATGTCATGATTGAGGCCATGACAATGCACCCTACAATGAGTTTTTACCTCTATGTACCTATTTTCCTGAGACACATCCATTTTTAGTATCCAAACATAAATGTAATTACATAGAAACAACACACTATATCCTTTATTAAATTGAATTACTTTTTCCTATACATTAACTTATCCTTATAATTTTCTTTGTAGACATCCCTAGACATATCATTTGGAATATCCATGGGTATGTCACTAATGTTTTCTCACTATAGTATCCAAAGGTCATCTCAACCTATCCTATGATAATAACAATAGAAACCAAGACTTTTCATACATAGATATTACATATTTTTAGATTAATATTAAATACATTATATAAAAACCCCATGAGGACCATAATATTTTAGTGACATTGGATACTAGGAATAAAATCGGATAATTTTGTGAAATAACTTCAATATCTCCGAAAATGATCTTCCCATATAGTACTCCTCTTAGTCATACCCTACCAAAACAGTTAATCATTACTAGGGGAAGGAAACATAAGAAAGGTTGATCTAAATTTCTTTATATGGGTACACATAAGAGATATCAATAAATGATCATATGGAATTAAAATATAAGAATAATGTTTTGGGATAAGGAACATAACTTAAAAATTTCATACCCATCCTATCATAGATCATAAACATGATTCATGGAATAAAATATTATTATTTTTGAAAATATGTCCCTTAAGGGTGAATCATCATCATAAATACTCCATAAACCATAAGATAATGTCATAAAAGTCTGGAACAATCATAAATATTGACATCCATTTCATATGTAAAGGTTAACTACAAAGAATATCAACATAGTGGATCATGACTCGTCACCTATTTCCCATCGTGGTCTTGGACACACCTGTTTTACTTAGTGGACCAGGACACACATATTTTTTATAGTGAATAAATCCCATAAACTTTTTTCCCCCTTTTATCTCATGATATATATTTCTTTACCCAACCAATTGGATGGATAAATATATATCACCCATATCATAATTAACACAATATTTATGTGTGTTAGAATATCATAAAACATTCACCATATCATAACCCCTGAAATATAATGTGTTCCATAAACATTTCACCATATCATAACCTATGGTAATGATACATGTTTCATATTAATTTTATCATTTCATTATAGTATAACCCATGAAAAAATAAGCATGTTTTATAATAATTTTTTAATGGAACGGACCCCTCCGGTCCATTCCTTTGTTGAAATCGATCTGGTCAACACAACGCACGTTATAATGATATTTTTTTTAATAATAATTGGTGACAATTTAATAAATTTTAATTGGGGTTTTGTTATAAGTGTTATAATAAATAATAATAATAATGTTGGATTTTTTTTGAATGATCTGTTAATAAAGATTTAATGAAATTTAAATTTTGAATTAAATTAAATAAATGAGAGATGTTATGATAATTGTGTAAAAATAATTAAATAAATGTTTAAAATGAATTTTGTGCGTACCACATGGAGAATGAGGAGGATCCATTTTGTTGTGGGCGTGATGAATATTTTGGTAGGAATGAGATTGGAGAGAGAAATGGTTTAAATGAAATAAAGATTTAGTATTTAAACCAATAAAATAAAAAGAATGAAGTCAATCAAGTAAGGAGGCTCCACTTTTGGTGGTGTCATGGGATTGAGGAGGATCTTTTAAGTCATTATTATTAGATATTATAATAATGATTATAAGATATTAAATGGGAATAAAATTAAAAGAGAAATAAAGAGGGAGAGAAGGAATGGCCATGCGTGATTGACATGGAGTCAAGGAGGCGCAAATATTGGTTGGGCGTGGAAGATTGGATGAGATAATTTAATGAATTAAATTAAATTAAAAATAATAATAATATAATAATGTTATTATTATTTTCGTTGGGAAAACCGTATTTTGACGGTATCTTCTTCATGCGACCTCGGATTCATGAACCGTCAACGGCAGTGCGACCCAGATTCCGAGACGGACATTCCGAGTCTAATATTGGATATATTCTTTTGGTTTTCAGATCGGGCACCCGAAGCACTCGGAAAATAATAGATTTAATAATGTTATTAAATCTTTGACCCGTCATAACTCATGCGTGCGATGTCCGATTGACTGGCCGTCAGCGGCGACGTGACCTTGTATTTAATACGGTCAATTCAAGTCTAGTGTTGGATACTAAATTATGGTTCGTGGCTCGGGCCCACGAAACACCGTATAGTATTGTCGTTATTATTACGGGATCTTGTATCCAACATACCTACCTCATACGGTATCGGATTGACGATCCGTCGGCGACAGCGTAACCCTGAAATTATGACGGTCATTTTAAGAACATTAATGAGCTACTTTTTATGACTCATGCCTCGGGTCAACGAAACACCACATATTAATAGAATTATCAATATTATTACAACGCGTGGAAACCGCGTGACGTGTCATGTGTTGACCAGTCAAAACACGTAACGGGTGTACAGTCACACCATGTATTCATCAATACATGCTGCATACTGTTTCACCTATTCGTTGGCTATATAAGAAAGGGTCGAGGATTATTTCCAGACGAATCGCTTCTTCTTCGCACAACGACGCTCTTTGATGATCAAGAAGTCTTCCTCCTCTAACTTCTTTGTCCGAGCTCCGAATTACGATCTGTCAGCGGCCACAGGATCATAGCGACGAGACGAAGCTTCTAAGCATGGACTTGTCACCTTTCCTTCCGGCCTTCCTTCTCCAGCTTCCATCCTAGGAGGCGTTTGTCGGGTTTGGCGAAGGCGGAGGACACCGAAGGACATCGTCGGAAGCAATGTGATCGGGACCTTTTCAGGTAGGGATCTCACCTTTGTCTCTCTAATTTGTGTATCATGTGTGGCGGGTATCCTTTTGTTTTCATGAGAAATGGTTGAACCTTTATATAAAGATAATAACTTGTTAAAGAATGGGGCTGGGAAGTTAGTGATTGTTGTTACCTTACTTTTTATATCCTGTGATATTATATTTGTGAATTAAATGAGATTCTACCTACTGAAAATCACAGTCGTTGGGGGCCTTTGCTTACGCAATTAAATGTTGCCCTCTCCTTCTGTATTTTCTTGTGGATGGAAACATCATGGAATGTGGAAATTGGTTAATCACGTAAAGTTGTCCTTTTAAATGAAAATCTAGAACCCTTGTGTGATGACCCCGGTTGAACCAAAATGGAATAATGAACATGAGGGTGTTGTCTTGGTTACGTGGCATGTGTTGGGGGTGTTTTGTGGGCTGTTGTGGTTTGGGTGAGCAGCGGGGCTGCGACGTTTGGGTGGTGATCTTATTGGAATAGTTGATGGTGGAAACGTGGAGGTGTGAAATGTTTTGTAAATGATGGGGTTGAAATGGGAAGTGGTTGGTTGTGGAAAATGCCTTTATTTATGAAAAGTGTTTTGATTATGAAAAGTGTTTTGAAGTAAAAAAAGGTGGTTTCAAATGCGGAAATGTTTTGTGTGTGGAAAGGGTTTTATGTGTGGAACTTTGAAATAAATGAATGATGGAATGTTGTATGGTTGTGATAATCTTTTGTAAATGAAATGGCATGTGGTTGCTTGCGTTTTACCTAACCTTGGTTGTGGATGGCAGGGATATGTTTGTGAAAGGTTTTGTCTAGATGATAGTTTCCCAGTAGTAATAATTTGTTAAAACATTGCATGAAACATGAAAACCTAAATGGGGTTGGGGGTTGATTGTTTGGTTGTTGATGCATGCTTCATGGTAGCAGTGCTGAGGCACATGCTCAGTTCCTCTTTTTAAGAAGCCATAGGTTGGGATGTGTGTTTGGTATATGTATATATATAATTGTATCTTTGTGTTTTGTCACACCACACCCATGTCAAGCACCTAGTGCCGAACACTCCCATTTTATGGGAGAGGGTGTTCCCCCTTAGTTACTAGCTCCTTCCTACTCCTTCTTCCATAGGCTATGATGGCTTGAGGTGAACTTACACCCAAGACTCTTTGGGTAGGTCTCAGAGGCTGTGATGGCTTGAGGAGACCCTTATCCCAAGACTCTTCGGGCAGGTTTACCATTCCCAAGAACCTTCGGGATGAGGCTCAGGTGTATGCGGGAGGGTTAGTGGTTGTGGCCCAGGTGTGTGCGGGCGATATGCGTGGTTGTGAGGCCCAGGTGTGTGCGGGTGGGATGCATGGTTTGGCCCAGGTGTGTGCGGGCGGGAAGAGTGTGGTAGCATCAGGACGTTTGCCGTTAGGAAGAGCAGCATCTAATTAAGTGGGAAATGGTGCGGGGTACCCAATACTTTTGTTTTATATATATACTAAACATGTTTGTGTTACTTGGTGACTGTGACCAGTGAGGCTGGGTGGATAGTTTTTCCTTGTTAGTTTCTGGTTCTTCTATTTTCTCACGGGACCTTAGGGTGTCTCCCCACTTGTGCACGAGAGCTTTAGGTTTCCCTACTGAGTATACTTTTATGCTCACCCTAAGTTTACTTTCAGGTTTCCAGGAGGACTATCAGGGCCGTGCGGGACCCTACTAGTCAGGAAGTTGGAGTTGTTGCAGTTGTTGTTCTCTTGTTTTCTTTGGCATTGTACTTTTGAGCTTCCTTGTACTTGTACATTGTTATAAAAATTGTTTAAACATGCATGTGGGCTTGGTTTGGGTTTATTTATATACACTTGGTCTTTTCCCTTTTTGGTGGTTGACTTGTCCTATTTCCCGATCCAAAATAATAAAAAGGTTAATGCCTCCCATATTTGTGAAAACTCATACCCTTGGTGCTAGTCGCCAACCCGGGGCCTACTGGAGGCGGGACTCAGGGGTCATTATCTCCCTTTCACCATTGCCAGCTCAGGAGGGGCATCTTTGGTGGGAGGGGGTCGTGACAGAATGGTATCAGAGGCTGATGGTTGAGAGATAGGATGGAGTCTGGAGTTAGGCATAGTGAGGATTTCATGGGATGGTAGGGAAACAGTGTTCGTTAATCTTGGTGTGTCACATAGGCCAGGGAAGACCGGCTAGGACACGGGATTTTAGGGCCCCCCGTGATCCGATGCAAGGACTCTGAGCCTACCGAACGACCAAGTGAGACAATATTGATTGCAGGGTAGAGACCCTAGAGAAGGTACATGCATCATCATGTTTGTGTTTTACTTGATTTGGGTGTTCTGGGAAAGAAATTGAAATAAAATGATAATTAAAACTTTGAGTTTTTCCTTACTACTTGGGCTTAGGAGATCCTTGTTTACCGTACATCTATGGCACTTGGACGTTAACAGAAATGCAGAGGAGTGGGACGCGGACAATTTCACGCAACAGAAGTGGTAACCCCAGCAAGGCGAAATATCGAGAGAGATGTTTCATGTTTTACTTAAATGCTCTCGTTTATGTTTTGTTTAAATCCAGGAGCATCACACTCAATTGTTGAAACTCATTCTCGCCCATGCTTTGGGCCTGGAACTTGTTTTTCATGAGTCTATAATGATATGTTGTTTCCCGCTTTTCTTTAAATGTACGTGAAGAGCCCTATCATGTGGGGAGGGGAAGACCTAATCCATAATCGAGACGAATTAATGTGGATGCGATTTAACCCGTGCAGGCGAGTCAGTGCCGCCTAAAGCGGATAATATCTCAACATGGGAGAAGGAATTCCTCAAGCCATGTGTCCGGGCAGTGTGTGGGTTGTACGTTGTTGGGTGCAGTGTAAGTTGAAAAAAAACCTAATATATAGAACTGGGAAGGCCCATTCCTTAATCGAGACGCATTAATGCAGATGCGATTAAACCCGTGCAGGCGAGTCAGTGCCGCCTATAGTGGATAATATCTCGACATAGGAGAGGGAATTCCTAACTCACGTAATTAGGGTTGTCGGTTGTTTCTTGTTATGACAAGAGCCCTAAGAGGTATCTTGCAGAGTGGCTGTTTGGATCCATTCTTTTTCTTGGTTGGTTTTTAATTCTCGAGGATGAGAATGTTTTAAGAGGTATCTGATGTAATTGACCGGACCCCTCTGGTCCATTCCTTTGTTGAAATCGATCTGGTCAACACAACGCACGTTATAATGATATTTTTTTTAATAATAATTGGTGACGATTTAATAAATTTTAATTGGGGTTTTGTTATAAGTGTTATACTAAATAATAATAATAATGTTGGATTTTTTTTTTTGAATGATCAGTTAATAAAGATTTAATGAAATTTAAATTTTGAATTAAATTCAATAAATGAGAGATGTTATGATAATTGTGTAAAAATAATTAAATAAATGTTTAAAATGAATTTTGGGCGTACCACATGGAGAATGAGGAGGAGCCATATTGTTGTGGGCATGATGAATATTTTTGTAGGAATGAGATTGGAGAGAGAAAAGGTTTAAATGAAGTAAAGATTTAGTATTTAAACCAATAAAATAAAAAGAAAGAAGTCAATCAAGTAAGGAGGCGCCACTTTTGGTGGTGGCATGGGATTGAGGAGGATCTTTTAAGTCATTATTATTAGATATTATAATAATGATTATAAGATATTAAATGGGAATAAAATTAAAAGAGAAATAAAGAGGGAGAGAAGGAATGGCCATGTGTGATTGACATGGCGTAAAGGAGGCGCAAATATTGGTTAGGCGTGGAAGATTGGATGAGATAATTTAATGAATTAAATTAAATTAAAAATAATAATAATATAATAATGTTATTATTATTTTCGTTGGGAAAACCGTATTTTGACGGTATCTTCTTCATGCGACCTCGGATTCACGAACCGTTAGCGGCAGTGCGACCCAGATTCCGAGACGGACATTCCGAGTCTAATATTGGATATATTCTTTTGGTTTTCAGATTGGGCACCCAAAGCACTCGGAAAATAATAGATTTAATAATGTTATTAAATCTTTGACCCGTCATAACTCATGCGTGCGATGTCCGATTGACTGGCCGTCAGCGGCGACGTGACCTTGTATTTAATATGGTCGATTCAAGTCTAATGTTGGATACTAAATTATGTTTCGTGGATCGGGCCCACGAAACACCGTATAGTATTTTTGTTATTATTACGGGATCTTGTATCCAACATACCTCCCTCATACGGTATCGGATTGACGATCCGTCAGCGACAGCGTAACCCTGAAATTATGACGGTCATTTTAAGACCATTAGTGAGATAATTTTTATGACTCATGCCTCAGGTCAACGAAACACCACATATTAATAGAATTATCAATATTATTAAAACGCGTGGAAACCGCGTGACGTGTCGTGTGTTGACCAGTCAAAACATGTAATGGGTGTACAGTCACACTGTGTATTCATCAATACACGTTGCATACTGTTTCACCTATTTGTTGGCTATATAAGAAAGGGTCGCAGATTATTTCCAGACGAATCGGTTCTTCTTCGCACAACGACGCTCTTTGATGATCAAGAAGTCTTCCTCCTCTAACTTCTTTGTCCGAGATCTGAATTATGATCCGTCAGCGGCCATAGGATCGTAGCGACGAGACAAAGATTCTAAGCCTGGACTTTTCACCTTTCCTTCCGGCCTTCCTTCTCTAGCTTCCATCCTAGGAGGCGTTTGTCAGGTATGGCGAAGGCGGAGGACACCGAAGGACATCGTCGGAAGCGACGTGATCAGGACCTTTTGAGGTAGGGATCTCACCTTTGTCTCTCTAATTTGTGTATCATGTGTGGCGGGTATCCTTTTGTTTTCATGAGAAATGGTTGAACCTTTAAATAAAGATAATAACTGGTTAAAGAATGGGGTTGGGAAGTTAGTGATTGTTGTTACCTTACTTTTTATATCCTGTGATATTATATTTGTGAATTGAATGAGCTTCTACATACTGAAAATCGCAGTCGTTGGGGGCCTTTGCTTACGCAATTAAATGTTGCCCTCTCCTTCTGTATTTTCTTATGGATGGAAACTTCATGGAATGTGGAAATTGGTTAATCACGTAAAGTTGACTTTTTAAATGAAAATCTAGAACCCTTGTGTGATCACCCCGGTTGAACCAAAATGGAATAATGAACATGTGGGTGTTGGCTTGGTTACGTGGCATGTGTTGGGGGTGTTTTGTGGGCTGTTGTGGTTTGGGTGAGCAGCGGGGCTGCGACGTTTGGGTGGTGATCTTATTGGAATGGTTAATGGTGGAAACGTGGAGGTGTGAAATGTTTTGTAAACGATGGGGTTGAAATGGGAAGTGGTTGGCTGTGGAAAATGCCTTTATTTATGAAAAGTATTTGGATTATGAAAAGTGTTTTGAAGTAAAAAAAGGTGTTTTCAAATGCGGAAATGTTTTGTGTGTGGAAAGGGTTTTATGTGTGGAACATTGAAATAAATGAATGATGAAATGTTGTATGGTGGTGATAATCTTTTGTAAATGAAATGGCATGTGGTTTCTTGAGTTTTACCTAACCTTGGTTGTGGATGGCAGGGATATGTTTGTGAAAGGTTTTTTCTGGATGATAGTTGCCCAGTAGTAATAATTTGTTAAACCATTGCATGAAACATGAAAACCAAAATGGGGTTGGGGGTTGATTGTTTGGTTGTTGATGCATGCTTCGTGGTAGCAGTGCTGAGGCACATGCTCAGTTCCTCTTTTTAAGAAGCCATAGGTTGGGATGTGTGTTTGGTATATGTATATATATAATTGTATCTTTGTGTTTTGTCGCACCACACCCATGTCAAACACCTAGTGCCGAACACTCCCATTTTATGGGAGAGGGTGTTCCCCCTTAGTTACTAGCTCCTTCCTGCTCCTTCTTCCATAGGCTATGATGGCTTGAGGTGACCTTACACCCAAGACTCTTCGGGTAGGTCTCAGAGGTTGTGATGGATTGAGGCGACCTTTAGCCCAAGACTCTTCGGGCAGGCTTACCGTTCCCAAGAACCTTCGGGATGAGCCCCAGGTGTCTGCGGGCGGGTTAGTGGTTGTGGCCCAGGTGTGTGCAGGCGAGATGCGTGGTTGTGAGGCCCAGGTGTGTGCGGGCGGGATGCGTAGTTTGGCCCAGGTGTGTGCGGGAGGGAAGAGTGTGGTAGCGTCAGGACGTTTGCCGTTAGTAAGAGCAGCATCTAATTAAGTGGGAAATGGTGCGGGGTACCCAATACTTTTGTTCTATATATATACTAAACTTGTTTGTGTTACTTGGTGAGTGTGACCAGTGAGGCTGGGTGGATAGTTTTTCCTTGTTAGTTTCTGGTTCTTCTATTTTCTCACGGGACCTTAGGGTGTCTCCTCACTTGTGCACGAGAGCTTTAGGTTTCCCTACTGAGTATACTTGTGTGCTCACCCTACGTTTACTTTCAGGTTTCCAGGAGGACTACCAGGGTCGTACGGGACCCTACTAGTCGGGCAGTTGGAGTTGTTGCAGTTGTTGTTCTCTTGTTTTCTTTGGCATTGTACTTTTGAGCTTCCTTATACTTGTACCTTGTTATAAAAATTGTTTAAACATGCATGTGGGCTTGGTTTGGGTTTATTTATATACACTTGTTCTTTTCCCTTTTTGGTGGTTGACTTGTCCAATTTCCCGATCCAAAATAATAAAAAGGGTAATGCCTCCCATATTTGTGAAAACTCATACCCTTGGTGCTAGTCGCCAACCCGGGGCCTACTGGATCCGGGACTCGGGGGTCATTATCTCCCTTTCACCATTGCCAGCTCAGGAGGGGGATCTTTGGTGGGAGGGGGTCGTGACAAATTTTATCGTGGCATAACTCATGGAAGAGAAATGGGTTTCATAAAAAAACTTTTAATCATTAACCAATCAGATAAAGAATATGAATGGTATCCTGACATAATATCCCCAGTAAAGGATATGTTATTTAAAGGGATTCCATCTTTTATTAAAAAAATTATATTTAAATACCATTTAAACCAGTTTATGTGGAAAATGAAATTTCATTTAAAATCACTTTTTAAAACATAATACATTTTCAATTTAAATTTATTCAAAAATAACCATAAAAACAAATAATAGAATATTTAAAAATAATTTAAAACATTTCTTAAGGAAAATATCTTTTTCAAATTCAAAAACACCTAATAGGATATAAAAAAAATAGAAATACTTTTCATTGATAACAACCATGAAAACATACAAAGGTATCTTCATGAATCATTTTTAACTTTTCTTGAGTAAAATAACCTTTTCAATTTCACTAATATTTTTAAAAACTCTAGAATTTTAAAATAATTTTCCTTGAAAATAATATTTAAAACATATAAATTAATATTCAAATAAATTATTACTCATAAAGGGTGAAAATTATGTTCGTGTTATACATGCTAAAAAAATATTCAACTCTCATCTTAGGTAAAAGACAGTAAAGAATTGTTTGGAATACCAGATAAATATTCCTTTAAAAAATTAAAATTTCAAACAAGGGTAAATAATTATTTACTAAACAGTTTTAAAAACATTAAAAATATTTTAGAAATTTTTTTAGAAAACCTAGTTTTGGATGAAAAATGGTTTCTGACTGAAAACATGATATTTCTAAAAAATATATTTTTTAAATATAGAGTTCATTAGAAGAAGATAATCTATGATGAACATTTATTCTCTTGACATAACCACATGATGATAAAATTCATTATCCTCTTTAGATATGGATCAAAATAAATAATCTTGTGAAACATTGTCATCAACATTCCTGATAAACATTGATATTATAAAATAAAATCATTATGACTTTGGTAACTATGAAATGTAAGCCCCCTGAATGAATATAACTAAAATAAATTAATATATAATGACAATAAATAACATCATAATATTAAATATCAATGGGTATTTATATACACCTCATAAAATATGATATGTGTAAAACATAACCATAAGTCTCAAAGAAAGTAAATTGAGACATAAATCCCTTACTGGATTGGTAAATTTTCAATAGTAAACCCCATGAATGAGTGATCAAAAAATGGATATATAAATCCCCATAATTTCCAGAAAATAATCATAAAATAAATTCATTTGTATTATATACACCACATAAACTAAATTTGTGGTGATTGTGTCATGGGTCTCACAGAAGTAAAAAAGAAAGAAGAAAAACCCTTACCATATGTATCGACATCCTTTAGAAACATTTAAACATAATTTATATTGAATATAAGATTATTATAAATATATTAATTAATAATAATTATGTAAATAATACCTTGTATGATTTATGTTTTTCCCCTAAATACCGGTTTATCAAAAATTTCTTGTTAAAATCATGTTTTGGGTAATAAATGCCGTATTTTTTGTATATGATTTTATTTGTTATTTTTGGTTCTATTTATTTGATCATAGTAAATTCATATCAATAATTTTAACTATGATATAAATTTATTCTACATTCAATATATGTGTATTTGAATAAATATATTATTTATTGAGATATAAAATAAAATACACCTTTCATCGAGACGGTAGGCCATACATACGCATGAAAAAGGATTCCATTTTCCTGATGTATTAATTAAAATTAAGGTAAATGATATATTATCAGTAAATAAAAAATTTTATTCTATATATGTCACATATTTTCAGTCAAATTATCACTATTACCTTACATGTAATTCATGATTGAATCACACTACTTCACATGGTGGTAGTCCACCATAAACACGAGCGACATTATCATATTTCACCAAAATGGAATGAATTAATTTATATGGGATATAATAATTAAAAAAAAAATAATAATATATATATATATATAGTAAATAAAACACTATATTCAGTAGTGGGGATTGGTAATAAAAATATTAATGACATTGGTATGTGTGGTGGTAGCCCTAACTACACACAAGTAATGATTTTGTAACCCATTTAATGAAATTTGAGACTATTTTATGCAATTAACATAACATAAAAACTTAAAAGAATATTTAAGAGAATTATATTATTATTTCATCATGGTAAAATAATAATTAAAGGAGGTGGATGAAGAATTCAAACAAAAAATGATAGTTGATGAATGTTACCTCTTCCTCAGGTATCCTCCTTAGGTTTTCACCAAATTCCATCTAGGTTTAAATTTCATTCCAAAATAAGGTTTCTATGATGATTTTATGGAAGTTGGAAATTTTTTTGGGGATATATGAGCCAATATATATGGGTTTTACGGTGTGGAGAGGAGAGGAAAATGGGTGTCCCTTTATAAGTTAATTGAGTGTCACACTTGTAATATTTTGAAAATAACAGTATATAACGAGGTTTTTATCATATCCCCAAGGACTCAAAATGGAGTATCCAGGATCCTAGAATGTATAATGTTGATATATGGTCATACAATTATTTTTTGACATGTTATGGGTCATTTTCACCATTATCATTTTAGTTTAACCCCCTAGTAAACCCAATTTTACCTCAACAACAGTAAATAATTTTACTATTTTTACTATTAAAGTTTGTAAAAAACTAATGTGACGCTTTTAAAAAATATAAATTAAACTTATTCAAAATATGGAATCATTTTTTTTAAAATATCATTAACATAATTGGTGAAATTTAATTAAAAAATGATCTCGTAGATGCGATAATAAAATGGTATTTTAATGAGAAAATGTTTAGAATATTACAATGTTTTTTATATCAAAACACAATGCGTACTTGATTAAAATAAACATGTTTAGAATAATGGTGTATTATTTAACTAATTATAATTTAAAAATAATTTAAAAATCATTTATCTTTATTAATAAATTGTATGAAAATGTAGTTTTCAATTAAATTTTTTTATTTTTTACTATTAATTAAAAAATTAATCTCATTAGAAAATTCACCCGAAAATAATTTTTACATGATTATTTCAAAATATATCATTACTTTGAAAAATAAATTTTATTAAAGTGTCAAAACAAATTAAAATAAATGTTCAAATAAGTGACAAAACGTATTTTTTATAAAAATGCACTTTTTAATACTACAATTGGATTTGTTATTATATATTGTATATAAAACACATTATATGAATGTGTCATTGTTTATTGAATATATAATATATAAATATCACTAAAATAATTCACTAAAAGTATTTTTTTTAATATTTTATGTGGTAAAATGTGTTTTTTATAAATAGTTTTATAGTGATTTTTTTATTCAAATTTTTCTTCTTTTCATTTCTAATTAATTTATCACCAAATAATTCATTTTATATAGGTTTTTAAGACATATTTTTAGAATTTAATTAATACTATTCAGACCCACCATATCGATGTCTAAGAGATAGCTATTATTTTAAATAATAATTCCTTAAAACTCGATGTTGTGTATAATGCATGATAAAATAATTATTGCATTAAATGAAGGCTAAACTCAGTGATGTGTATCACCAAATATATACTATGTGTTGATTTTTATGGAAAATATCTAAAAGATTAAATTTTTTCAAATACATTTCAAAAAATATTACAGAGTTATAATGAGATCATACTCAATGATTTTCATTAGAATATATTGATGCGATTCATGGGTGTGATAATGGATATGATCCCACTCATTGGTTGCTACCAGTATATCTAGTGAGATTCCTAAGAATGAAGAGGAATATTATCCATCTCTATAGATTCATCTATAATGTGTTGAAATGTGTTATGGATGGATGTAGGGATATGAGCCTACACTTTATAGTCTATTGGGATATGCTAATTGGGTTATTAGGAGAGTACATCAATATGACTTCACCCGATGGTTTCATGAAAAATATTTTGATGTGCATTATTCATATGAGTTATATGAGTATTCTCTATGAAAGTCACCTAGATATTGAAATGGGCTTCATGTATATATGGATTAATATAATCCTGCTGTATATATTCCATAAAAATGCATTGATTAGATTCATGGGGTCCAGAAGAGATATGATTCATCTCATTGATTTCCAATCGGAAATGTCAAAAATGTTTATACATGGTAGAATATATATAATCCTCCACCTAGGTTTTGGTTAGAGTATTAATATGAGCCAGCTACAGAGATTAAATTATCATCAGGATTTTCCATCAGAATTCATTGGTCTTAATAGAAATTTGTGATTTTTTTCTTTTTAATTTTTTTTTATTTATCCGGATTGGTCTCTCCTCTTGGGTTTCCTGGTTTGTATAGTCAAGGCTTCAATTTAATCATTTCACTGTATTCTTGGGGGTGAAACTGTGGGACATTAACAATGAAAACAGGTGGTGGGATATTTTCATGGTAGATCGTAAGTAGTTGTTTGGATGAGGTTAATGCACTCATCCGAATTTGTAACATGATAGGGGTATGTGTTAATATTCCCTAGTGATAGGATCCCAATGAATATTGAGGTGGTAATATAACCCACATTCTTCTTTTTGGCTCATTGCTAGTTGGATTGTTATAAGGGATTCACCCCTTAACGATCTCATGTTTTGATTGAAATGAAGGGATAATATATTTTTTATAAATAACACTTATACCAGATCATTTAACGACTTGTTCTAGAGTAACTAGGTTCATAAAAATATACATTAGAAATTTGAGGAAACATAATTCTTGGTATCTGAGGCCTATGTTAGGTTTATTTTCATGTTATGTGAAGTATCACGATGTTCCCTATAGCCACTACTATCTTTTCCAAGGAGTAAAAAATATAGTTGTGCATTTGGTATTTCTATTTGGTTGGGTGGTATTTAAAAAACATTCTAGAGAAATCAACAACCAAAAAAATTAACCCACAAATGAAAAATCCTAAGATCTTCTAATGGGAAACGATTTGTTTCAGGTTCACCATTATGTTTTGACATTTCCTCATACCCCCACACTTTTATTTAGTACATAAATGTTTTCCACTGTAAGGGGGTCGTTGGGATATACTGGTGACACATTAGGTTATACATTGGTCAAGTGGATGGGAGGTTATCTCATCACTCAATTAGTTTTTATATCTACTTTGGGACTCTCATAAATTTTTAAGACATTTTTGTGGGTCCTTCCTGGTTCTAATATTAATATTGGTTTGCAATCTACGTGCAATAAAAAAACAATATGTCGATGTAAAATTATAATTATTATAGGTTTTCAATCATTCTCTTGTTGGTGAATATAATATTGATTAAATCTACATAGTTATACACTGTTGAATTTCACTCAAGCAAGGGAGGCGTAAGGTTTTGTGGTATTATGATCTATTCCATGATAGGGGATTCCTACATATCCCAATGATGGAATCAGAACTGTCATTGGTTGGTTGTAATTAATAGTACATTCAATTACATTTATAGTCTTCTGAAAAAAACCAATGTTCTATCTTTTTAGGTAATTCGTACCTGAATATGTGAAATTTATTTTAGGTTCATGTGTTTGGGACTTGTTTTCAGTAGTTTAACATCACATTGAGGGGAATATAAGTAATTTTTTTATCTAGGAATTCTTGAAGAAAGGTTAAAAGTTATTTATTATATGCGAATGACATTGAGGTTGCCCTTTATTATTCATCATGTATATTAGTATTTGAATAAGAAAGTTTATGATTTTAATCATAAGTAATATGGGCAAGTGAGGATGGATTATGGATTGAGCCTAATTAGAAACTCGTAATATGTAAGTCTCACTAATGGTTTATGAGGATGATATCATCAATAAGGACATGGTCAGGGATTACCCATGGTGTGATACCTATATGCAATAATAATGCTTCTATTAATTAGTAACTAGACAATAAAGGATGACTAGAATAAAGCTCAATAATTATTAGTAAGGAAGGGTATTAGATTAAACCTAATGGATATCCCCAAATAATAATGTTACTAATATGGTTGGATAATGAGATCAAAAGTGAGTTCATGGTCAAGGAATTCACTTTATTAGAGGAACATATGTGGAAATCCAACTCATGTATAGTTGTAACTAGAAAAAGGATACAATACTAGATTCATGGATAATATAGACCAGTGAGTAAGGTTTGGGGATTAAACATGAAGGTATTCTCATAATATGTATGTATTACTAATTGTTTATTATGAAGAGATCATCAACATTGACACAAATGGTGCTTACACTCTGTGGAAGACATGTGTATTGTAATCCAGATCTCTTCTATTGGTTACTAAATAATGCAGGAAGACTGAACTCATAGGGAATATCTCTCAGTGAGTAAGTATTGGATCTTACACCACATTAGAGGCTTGAATAGAGTTAAATATATCATTGATTGTGCAAGGGAAGAGAACATTAATCATGAGAATCTAAGATGAGAATCATGATCTCAGGGGATTAAATAGTATCCAAAGGATCAATACCCTCGTTATAAATGGAGTGCATTATTGTAAACACCCAAATAGTTCTACTGATTATGGATAATTTCTATACTAATATCCATTTTTAATTTAACATGAGATTGAATTGGATCACTATGATTTTCATAACCACATAATTCACCATAAGACACTATGGAGGAATTACAGAAATGTTATTTTTGTGTATTTATACATGGACAAAGGAATACAGTTAGGTGATTTGGATAAATTTAATCAAGGTAGGTGACCTAAGTAGAATAAGGGATGTCTAGGAGAACAATATTCCTATAATAGGGTTTCTTCATATAGTTAAAATCCATAGAAATAATTACTCACGTCAAGGGATCATTAGATAGATGTTGATATATACTTTTAAGAACCCTAAATTTGTATAAAGTTATACTTTTTTGTTATTAGATATTTTTCACAGATGTTTGTGTTTTCATTTTTTTATTTATGAAGAACTTTACATGAATGACTTTCCATAAAATATTCATATGAGAGTCCTTGATGAAGGACTTTATGTGTGATTCCCACAATGCTTTTATGTGAGAGGATTGGCACCATTAAAATATTACGGGATTCTATTTACCTTATATGTTTCTTGAATTCCATGATTACCTAATTGTTTTCTATAAAATATTCACAAACTAAATTCTCTATGAATGGTGTGATTTACCAATCAAGGTTTATACTTTAGATAAAGATTACTCCTAAAATTCTATTACTCTTAATATTTAGATCCATTCCTAAGAAGTGAATTACATTTATTTGTAGGCAGAGTATATTACAACATTATTTTTTTATATGGTCTTATTGGATATATTTATCCACAAAGAGTCCATAGGATTATTCTTTAATGTGATTATTATCCCCAAAAATGTTATTTGGAAATAAAGGATTTTTTTGTATTCCCAAAAATGGAATCTCTAGAAAGAGTGTGTTATGTGTTTAGAAGGAAATCATATTGTTCTTCCATATAAAATTTCATTATAAATGACAAACTTATTTTGAAATAACTAATTTATATTAATAATTAGTCTTTAATGAAAAATGTTTCTTCCATCAGTGATTTCCCTTTCACAGACCATTTTTCTTCAATGAAAGATTCATTTATAATAAAATATAATTTTTTATATTTTACATCTTTCTCACAGAAATATATTTTTTATGATTTTAAAGGTGATTTCATATTTTTTAGGCATCAATTGTAATGAAATTTTATTTATATTTTTTTAATCAAAATTAAAATCTATGTTGGTTCTATGGAAATAAATCTAACCAACTCTTACTTACACAGGTTCTAATTGCTAACAACTTTTAATCTACTGTAACTCACATGATTTTTATGAATATAGTGAGTTATGACATTAGTTAAATGGTATATAATGATTTATTATATTTCTAATCTACTAACTATGACCTCAACCTTTTAGGTAAACTATATCTCTAGGTGATACAAATGAATTATATTCATCATTGGTCGATGTGACTTGGTCTATTTGGATAGAACCAATGCTACATTAATATCACTATAAATAGTAATAGGATATTCATTACAAGGTAAAACACTAATATACTATTAAAATTTATTTATCCATGCTAATTATTTAGTTTCATTATAAGATGAAATATATTAGGGAATCTATTATATACTCTTTTACCCCAAGATGATTAAGAATGTTCTTTCACACTACACCTCCATAGAGGAAAAAAGTTCATCTTGATTATGATTTCATGTTATTATGATCTATTTGGAAAATATTATATATGTATCCAATCACTAATATTTCTTCACTCCTGAAAAAACTATAAATATAACCTTTTATGCCTAATGAACTTCAATATTGTCATTACAATAGGATAAAATAACACTCTTGGGTCTTATTTATAGTTTCCCACCATTATCAAGGAATATGAAACATCAATACTAGTGAATATAATGAAATTCATGATATATCCAATAAAAAAATAATAAATATATATAATTACTCTTTTTCCAAAAAAATTTGAGGAAATATTTTCACTAAGATATATATATCATTTTCGACTAGAATCACTCCTATCCTAGATTCTATAAAATTATATCATTTAAATGCCTTATTGATATATATATATACATATATATATATATAATGGAATTTTCCCTGAATATTTTAGAAATATATAAATGGATCTTGATCCTGAGAATATATGTTATTTAAATAAAATATTTTAGGGAGAAACATTTATTCAACCATATCTCGACTAATAGTAAGACCATAATATTTTCTACCATGAACAAAATATCATCAACATTTTTTTTGGAAAACAACATCACTTCCACTAATACTATAAGATACACAGGGTCCAAATTAATTTTAAATGAATCCCAAGTCATTTATAGATTCATCAAAATGAATTTTTTGTGACCTTGATGATTGTTTCCACCCATAAAAATTTAAATATGTAACTTATAATCATTATTAGAACCAATTTTTAATACAAACAATTATATTACATTCGTGTGGACATATTCCAAGATATTTCAATTTTAGAATGTGTTCTTGAAATATATTTCCTAAATTTTAAAATAATGGTATTATTATATAGAAAAAAATTATTATATATTTAATATTATCAAATAGTGAATAATTTTCACTATAGTGTATGATATGACATTTCTTGAAACCTTTACTACACAATTCATCCTTATAGGTAATAACATTTATATCCATATCTAGTGTATTCTTTAATATCCATTTACACCAAAATTTATTTACATAAACTATAGCATATAAAAAACCCAATAATGATTTTTTTATATAGAATCCATTAATGAATTAATATCCTCTTTTAATTTTCTAAATTTTGAGTTTTTTACTACTATATTTTAATACATATGTTCATTATTTGCAACTAAAAAATAATCACCTTCCTTGGTGATAATAAAATTATACCTCTTGGGTTCTATAAAGAGTCCAAAACTACTAAATAATACTTATGTATTTATAATTACTTATTCCAATATGAAATATGGAGAAAAATTCTAAATCTTATGTATCATAATAATTAGGATCATAAAAGTCAAACATACTCCCAATAACATTGTTAGTGATATGTTACATTTCAAAAAATGTGACATTTTAACAACTAAAACCTTTTTACTATGGTATTACATAATTATTATATTTTATTTTCATTACCATATCCTTTAATGATGTATGTAGCTGCTTATGAAGATAATTCTCCTCTTGGATTAACATTAATAGACATCTCACATTCCCATAAAATAGATTTTAGCAAATAGAATTTATTTCCATACCATATATCATATGGGATTCAACATTCAACATTAGTTGGAACTCAGTTTAGAATTCATTCTATAGTTTATAATTCGTATCGCCATATAGATTATAAAAGATTTACATGATTCTTCATCAATCTCACCATGTATAAAAAGTATTGGTTCCGATTTTAACAAAATCCATTACACTGGGTGTGTATATATGAGTGAGTTGAAATAGTATCCCAAATTACTTCATGTAATTGATGAATTATTCTTTATCATTCTCCTCACCTCTAGCTAAGTGTTCTTATTTATATTCTTTACAAGATGATTCTATACATCGATGTATAATTCAATAAATTCCTCAATGGAATCATACATATATCTCATTAAAATGATGTATCTATATCTACTAAAATCATCTATAAATATAATGTAGTTATAGTATACACCTTAATTTACCACAAAAAATGTCTCAAAATCATCTATTTGAATTAATTATATAAGATATATGTATCTCTCTCCATTTATAGTAAAATAATCCTAGTTATTTTGACATTGTAAATAAGAATGATATATATCTGTGTGTT
Organism: Viscum album; assembly: GCA_963277665.1. Lineage (NCBI taxonomy): Eukaryota > Viridiplantae > Streptophyta > Magnoliopsida > Santalales > Viscaceae > Viscum > Viscum album. The sequence goes on from OY728120.1 coordinate 261,872,734, forward strand.
TTAACTCAAAATAATCTAAATACCCTCTTGATATAATTATTTTAAACTCTTAAATATCACCGGAACACATCAATGATTCTGTAATTGGATGTGATATATGTCTTGTAAACATGATTTGTTATCAATTTCCATGATCTTCTTTTAATATTCCTATTTCTAAATACCATTATATAGATGTTCTATTCAATAACAATTTATATTTTTCAATAGTTCTAAATTTAATTTCATTAAATGAAAATAAAACAATACATATCTAAAATAAACATATAAATGGTGTCCTTGGTTACATAGGGCACAAAAACAAGTTCTTCAAAACTAAAATAATTTTATTCTGTAATGTAAAAGGTAGTATCCCATAACAAATTTTTCTAAATATACAACAATAGAAGCTTAATGAACCAAATTATCTTTTTTTAAATTTTTTATCTACTTGGTTTTTATATTTAAAACCAAATGTGATAACCAAGAGATATATCTGATAGCTATTTTATATAAATGGAAATATTATAGTCAATAAATAATGTACATGAATAATTAATATACTTATTTATTAAGGTATGGTTCTTCTTCTAGTGGTCTTTCTTTCCATATGAAAAACATAAAGTGTCCAAATAATTAGAATATTTATATATATTTTACTTCATAAAAGGGGATTGTGAAGAATCATTTTTCTATGAACATAACATAGAAAATTTCATATTTAATTTCACTTTTACCCATATGGAAAAACGATTTTTCATGATTCATGACTTTATAATCAGGGAAAATGTAAATCAAAAGCATCAATATTGACTTCTATATATTTCTCATGTGGTAATTTATAGTAAAACCTTAGAAGGTTAAAAAAGTGAGGAGTTGAAAAATTTTAAGCTCAATTATTTGGGTAGCATAAATCCCAAAATATTAACATATAAAATAATATTGGATATTTGAGGTTATATAGGAATTCATTCTTCTAACATTTATATAAAGAGTTACCTAGAGATTTTATACGAACCTAAACATTATTTCTCCAAATAATCATCATGGATATGAGACCTCATGGAAATTATAAATCATGGAGTAAGAATATGTATCTTCATAAATATTATAAGGATAATTAGCCATGGTTGATAAAACAATGCATTAGACATCCAATTCAATATACATGTGTTTCTAGAATACATTTTTCACCTCCCTAATTTCCACCTCAGATCGGTAGGTGGGAATAGGAAACACCATTATATAAAACTTCCTATAATGGTATAATATAAAATGAAAACTCATTTACCACTCTATAATGTTTCCAGTAGCAAGGATATATTATTTATTCAAGATTCATTATAGTCTAGTAACTAGTAATTATATATAAGAACTAAAATTATAATATAGTAGTTTATCTTGATTTATAATTATGATATAATTAATAATTTAATTAACTCTCCCTATATTTAATAAAATCCTAAAAAACCTCAATAATGAATTTCAAAATATCTAGTTGATCAGAAATCATAGTCATAAGGATAAATATTTCCCTTCTCATAACAGAGACTATGACCTTAAAAATTACTCAATTGTTTTTTGGTATTCTTTTCTTTCAAACTTTATTAACTCGCTACTCTATAATATATTATGTGGACCCTCCAATCATGTAATAATATACACAAATATCCTCAACACTTACCTTTGAATTTTATTTACTAGAATATGGTCATTACACTAGAAATTAAATATTTTATGTTTCCCCATTATAGTTGTTAAGACTATTTTATAATGAAATATGACTTCCATTATGGCCAAACTAATAATTTAACTATAGATTCATCCTAACTAAAAAATTGAAGTGTTTTTTGTAATTATTATTCTAATTGGTGTTTTTTTATTATGCACAAATATGATTTATTTTATTGCTCAATTTGTTTTTTATTTAATAGACAACAATGATAAATAATTCAACCATGTTTAATAAAATAATTTATACATTATAATCTCATTTTTTATATGCTATTTATTTTATCATTTATATATTTTTTAATTATGATATATATAAATTAAAAAATTATTTAACTATTCTTGATAAAAAAATATTATAAATTTTATTTCATTTTTTACAATCATGCTTATTGATTTAATTGTGTTATCTGATTTTTATTAATCGTATTAATAAACCACATGTAAGTAAAGAACAATTCACTGAAGAAAGAAAATACATGTTGATATGATCATGATATTTTATATAATAGGTTATTCCTGAAATGGTGATAAATAAACAATAACCCTCAGGGAAATAACTATTTGAGAATTATCTTTTATCTAATTTAATCATTTAATATTCTCCAATGTATCTCTTATGTTTGATTTTTCTTGAACAAGGTTCTAAATCATCCCCTATATCCTGGAACTCCATCCCTTACAAATGTTTTCATGCATTAACATTAGGGAAACCATAGGTTTAAAGTGACATTAAACAATTATCTGACATATTGGACCATTCATAACCAAGGATGGATAGAACATTCAAAAATACATATATTTAATAATAAATATAACATTTGACAATGTAATAAATATACAAATTAAATTAAAAAATCCAACACATACATGCGTTGTTCAATAAATAGGATCATTCGCACCATGAAATGAAAAATTAATTTTATATTTCTTGCATTCAATTCATGTAATTTTATTTAATATAAATTTAAATGAAATAATAAATTAATGAATACATTATTTTTAATCTTTAATTATGTTCAACTTACTTTATTTGGGTCATAATAATAATGATATCCATTCCTATTTAAATAAATTTAATATTTTTATTTTTATTTATTAAAAAAAATTTGTTCTTGGAGTCTACTTTGGAGGCCACATGGTGTTTTAATTTTCCTAATTTATGAATAATGTTGTTGTTTTTTTATTTATGATGGTTGAACATATGAATTGATTTAATATCACCATTAAATAAAAGATGATTATAATTATATTAGAACATAATTAATGATTATGATATAAACATAATATAATTCATACCAATAAAACTCGTAGTAAGAATAAAGAAAACCTATCAGTATCTTGAGACATCGTACTTTTATCAGGGATTATCCTAAAAATGATAATTAAAACATTCCATTTGTAGTAACCTTAATCCTAAAACCTCTATTATCGCTTTCAATATAATTATATCCAGTACAATCCATTGTGTGCTATAAGTAACAATAATTCATCTAAGTCTATCAAATTACCCAATGAATTGAAGAGCTGTATTGGGATCACCCGTCATTATAATCAATATACTGCTTTCCTTCTATCATCAAAAATGTAAAAGAACCATACAATAATTATAATATATATTTATATATATATATATTTCATTTCATTTCATTATAGAAAACTTATAAACAACCATCATTCCTTTAATAACATTATTATCTCTTTAAAAATAAATTGGTATCATAAAAATTATCTTTATAACATCATCACAAGAAATCCAATTAAAATACATGAAATCTATCAATACGGATTATATCTATTTAATATTAAGAATAATTTAGAAGTTATCTAAATAGATAAAATATAATTTGAAAGAAACATTTAGAAAAATATTATTGAAGTTAATAAGATTACCCTTTATTTTGGTAAAATTTAAAAACAGAAAATATTCACCTAATTTTCTTGAATATAAACATAGAAATAATTAAATTATTAATAAATGAAATTAACTATCATTATTGTGGGAATATTGATTAATGTGTTATATGATTAAGTAAATATTTATTTCAAACTTTTTAAAAATAACAAAAATAACCAATTCAGATATTATTGTGACAAAATTACTTTTAAAACCATTAAAAATAAATTCGGACATGGTTGAAAATAACTTTAAATTATAATTTGATCATATAACATATAATTTTTAAAAACATTTCAAATATAATGGACATAGAATAAAAATTCCATTAACCAAAGAGGAAATATGGTTAATTTTTTGTAAAAAAAATCCCATTAAATTTAATTATAAAAAAAAGATAGTGAAAGGAAAAACATGAAAACCCCCAAAATAAATAGAGAATAAAGTATGTGGTGTTTAAGAGATAATGATATTATAAGTCCTAAAAAGGTGATTTATGGATTAAAACCAGATTAATAATGATATTACAACTTAAAACCTTACTCCTTTGTGAATTTTGAATAATAACCACGTGAAATAAATTACATCAATTTAAATATTAAATACCAAGAATATACATTGATTCATGATATAACATATCAAAGGGGTAAACATGAGCCTCAACCCAGTTGGCGAGGACTCCTTAAGTGCATCCAAGAGACTCGAGATCATATCTATTCGGAGGCTAATTTCTGGGGGTACTATAGTAGTATTATAGCAGCGTTGTAGCAACACTGCAGCTATACTGTATCAGGAATTGTTTGGCACTATAGCAGTTGGGAATATTCTTCTATTTGGGCTTTTGGGCCACTGATTTGGTCCCCGCGTCCTTTAAGGCCTTAGGGCCAACCGAGACATCAGGTCAGTAAGTCCTTCGGGCCTCCTCAAGGCCATTGGGCTACATTAAGTGCAGATGCAAACCAGACAACCTACAAGGAACAAGCTTTAGAAGCAGGAGGAGCAAGGAGCTTTAACTATAGTAGAATCTAAATAGATTTCAAGAATGAGAGGGTATGGCACTTGAAATTGGGACAAGCCTGTGCATGCATAGAAAAGCCTAGCCGAATAGCCATGTGAAAGTGTAGAGCTGATTTCACGATGAAGATGCTGGGGAGAGCAGTTCCAAGTGGTTAGTCTGGGTTGTATATAATGTTTGAAGCCTACAGGAAATGAATTCCTCTAAGGCCTACGGGCCATGTAATACTTACACCAACGTTACTTGTAAGGGTTACACCTCACCCCTTTAATGGTGGATTATCAAAAATCAATAAAAAATATAGGCCTTCAGGCCACTGGAGGAGACATATCAAAGGGGAAGTATATGCACTATATAAAAACAAATAGGTGTATAAAATTAAATAGGTCTCAGTAAAATAATATTGAAATGGATAAATGTAACAAATTTATTTTTTATGAATTGTTTTTATTTTTAATAAACTAAATATATTTGACATCTTATGTTATACATAACAAAAATTTAATTTTTCACAACATGCAACACTAGGTTATGTTTTGTTACACATGACATTGAGTCTTAACAAAACCCAGATATATTGCTAACAATGTTAATAAAAAAGACTACTATAAAATAGTGGTTAAATAAAGATAAATTAATTGTTATAAATAATTTCAATATATTATTTATAAGTATTTTATATAAATAAATCATAGAAATAAAAAATGTGCTTAATTTTTGGTAAAGTCTTTATATGTTTTGAAAATACTATTTTACAAAAAATGATCTTTTTTTCATTTTTTGAACATTAATAAAATTTATTTGTGAGAAATTCAAAAAAATATTTAAGAAAAATTAAATTCATTTTTAAAATCATCATTTCCAATTTATCTTATGGGGATTTTAGGGTTTTTTTGAAAAGTTTTCTTTTTCACTAATAGTGAAAAATGATTATTTTGATTCAAGATAACTTTTCATTTTGTTTATTTATAAAGATATATTATATTTTAAATTGTTTTAAAAGTAAAATTATTTTAATTATACAACAAAAAAATTATTTTATGTCTTTTAAATCATTTATAAATTGAATTTTTATATAAAAACATTATAAATGTTTGAACATTTCCCCTTTAAAAAATCCTTCTTTCCAATCACGTCTGTAGAATTAATTTCAAATTAAAATTTTCTAATTATGTTAACATAATTTTTAAAAATTGATTACACATTTATAATATGAATAATTTATATTATCTAATATGTTTATGTAACACCCTAATCTTCCACGGTACGCTTCCCTTTGAATAATGCAGTCGCGTGTGTTGTACGCAACTTCGTGTTCTAACACACACACCACAACCAATCAAACTAGCCGTTAAGAATAGTAATACACACTTTTTGAAATTTTATCAATTTTATCATTTAAAATGGACTTCATTTTTGGATTTGGAATATCAAAATTAGCATAGGGTGAAATTTTGGTATTTTTCTAAAAACATTCAATTTTTTATGAATAGTGAAAAAACACTCAGTTATAGTTTAAAACCGAATTTTTATTTAAATAATAATTTATTTCAATTAAATTTATTTAAATTCAAAATAGAGACATAATACCTATATAAGTTCAATGTAATTAATTGATGTTAGTTTAGAATAATTTTAGATATATAAAAATTTTATTGAACTTTTCACCGTATTTTAGCCACCTCCTAGGAGAATTTGGAAATTCACATAAAACTTAATTTTACTGCTTCTGTGAGTGGAATTTATAAAATTCGAGAGACATGTTTAATATCATTGAGAAAAATTTGGTTCAATAAGATGAAAATAATTTTCGGTGAATAGTAACATTTTACTTTTATTTACCACGGTTAAACGTAAATAGGGTAATTAAGGGTAGAAATGATATTTATATTACCGTAACACATGTCCTAATTCTATTGGACAAGTTCATCTCGACCAAAAACAACCTTAGGAATAAAATATTATCATTTAGGTCCACTTGGATTAGATTAGGACATTTATTATTATTTAATTCAAAGAAGAGTTAAAAGAGTTAAAATCAAAGTTTATTTACTAAACCATTTTTAATATAGGGTTATACATAAGATTAATTCTATTTTAAATATTCATTAGAAAGATAAAATGATTTCATACATAATGGGATTTTATTTATAATTTTTAGACATTAAATAAGTTAATTTATTTATTACACAATGGTGATGCAGAATTACCTAATTAATGAAATATTAAAATAATTGATATTATAAATATCAAAATAAATGTAATTTGAGACATTTTATGAATTCCACTAATTTTCTAGGTTACTATGACATATTATTATTGGTTATATAAATTTTTTCCGAAGTAAAAATTCTGTTATGAAATTATCAAAAACAAAATACCCAATAGTGTCAAAATTGACATAAAAGAGTTTTTTAAAAAATATTATACTATTAATTTATATTCTATTCTTAAAAATAAAAGTTTCGGCCAAAGGACTTGTATCATAATATTTGTATCATTAATGGACTACTTGGGTGTCTCTTGGATGTATATAGTATGTTTATTAACTATATAATATAAAAATTCATAGTGACATGGTAAATGTAAAACTAACTAACTAAGAGTTAAAACTAAAAGATAAGGTTAATATAATGACCCAAAACTATCTAAAATATATTGGTTGAAATGATTTCGACCAATACCCACATTAAAATTTAAATAATCCACTTTGGATACATTATAAACAGAATATGAATTTATTATAAAATAATATTTCCATCTTTTCCAAAGGTGCCCCTCGCCCCTCTTATAAAAGGGAACTCCCCCTTCTCACTAATTCACACATTCAAAGCCTTTTGGCTCGGCCAACCCCGGACCAAATACTCTCTCAACATCCCTTAATTCAACCTAGAATACTTATTTTGATCAGAAATCTATCCTAAGGATCCCTTTTGATCAAATCAAAAGGAAGAACCTGGAGAAGAGGTAATGTTTTCACCACCCTCTTTCAAGTTCTTTTCTTCTTCAACTTCTTATTTCTTTGTTATTCCCATTCAAAAATAATAACTCCAGTATCTTATATATACTTTGGTGTTATTATAAATTTGTTACAACCATATTCAGTATTCTATCGATCCTTTGAATGACATGTCACCATACGTGTGTACGTACGACATACCGTCTCCACGTCGTGGTGTAATTGTTATTCAATAAATTATTATTTTGATGGGTATAATAATGAAGTGAAATTCATGTAAATAAAAAATATAACATGATAATTATTATTTATATATGATATACCCTCCAATTATATATTATTTTAATAACAAAATAATGATATTGTTGCTCGTGCGTATGTACGGACCACCGTCTCCATGAACGTGATGAGATTCATTCCCCATCGTATCCATTCAAGACTAATTCTCATTTAATGATTCAATATAATTTTTATGGACTTGATATCATTCTGGATATAAATAAGATACAACCTATCCATGAAAAACATGGCTTACGTAGCAAAACATATAAAATAAAACGAGTAAGTTAACACCTGAAACAACGATAATACTAAGATATTATTAACAAATCAAGGTTAAAAGATAATATATGATATCATATTAATGTATATGATTATTTTATAATTTAATAAAAAATATTTAACCATTATACAGGAGGTTAACCTACCCTCAACCAAGGAAAATTACAAGGTAATGGTTATTTCACAATCTCTTCATTAGTCATGGTTGTTTATACGTAATTATCTACTGGGACCTCTTTATCATCCACATCCATGTTTCTTAAAAATGTATTTCAAAACATTCTTACTACTTTATAGAATATGGGTTAAAGTCATTTATAACCTTTTATGACTTTTTATAAGAAGTTTATAAAGGAATATTTCTGTCTTTTTCTAAATAAGGTCCTTTTTAACCTTTTTGACAGAATTAAGGTAAGAATGACTTTTTTAACTTATAAGGCGAGTGCGGCTATTTACCACCGTTATAAAATCTATGAAGCTTCCCTTAAAAGCTTATAAGAATATTTTCAAAGTAAAATTATTATTTTATAATTATGTGACATTTAAATGATTTCAGAAAAAGAGATATTTCTCTCAAATAGTTTTGATTTCATCTATCTCAACATCCTTTGATGGATTTAAATCTTATTTGAAGTTTATTTATTATGATAAAATTATTCCATATTATATTGAAAGTTTTGTGATATACTTTACATTGGATGTGTTATTTTTATACCATTCATGGTTTATGGAGAATGTATTGACATTTCGTATGCTAGTTTTAATACGAATGTTTATATTATGTTTAAACCTGTTCATATGAGGAATGCATTGGACATAATAATTGATGGGTGGAGCCTGCTATAGCTCCGCGATGCATCGGTAGGTCTAATGATACAAACTAGTGTCTTGGTACAAGGCCTTGACAAAATCATATTTGTAGTCTTGGCACGAGGCCTTGGCTATGTGGTTATGATAGTCCGGCATTATGCATTCCATCATTATGAAAGTGGTTATTGATATTTCATGTGATTATTTGACTAGAAGAATATCCATGTGAATCAGTAAATGGAATTATTTCATTTTATTTTTTCCATATTATGCTGAAGTTCAAGTTTAAAAGGATTTTGTTTCAGTTATACATTGCCTTAAATGTTTATGCTTATTTATAAAAGTTTCCACTATATTGTTATCCTTACTGGGCATTTGAGCTCACCCCTTTCTATGTTTTTTTTCCAGGATGTGAAGAAGTATTTTATGAATGACCTGTAGGGATAGTATAAGGGGATATGAGTATGGAGACAAGATTTTGATGTAGTTTTTATGTAATGTAAACTTTATTAATGTATTTAGTGTTTCCAAGACTACTAATCTAATCAGTTTTTCGAGACTTGATCTTTTGTGATCATGCTAATGATGTGCAATAATGCACCGACTTTGAGCAACTAGGGTTGGGGCATTACAATTGGTATCAGAGGAAGTTTAGTACAAACCTTGGAAGCTAGATTTAGATAAAATCTAATTAGAGAACATAAACCTAATATGGACTTTGAGGATTAGTGTAGAATAACTTCCTAAAATTTCGGTATTATAGAGATTTTGTGAGTTTTTCGAGCAATACAACCCTATCTCGATATGAGCAGGTAGAGGCAGCTCTGGCACAGTTGTACCTAGGGTTAAAACCCGAAAATACCGCTCTGAGCTAGACTTGAATGGGAACTGGTGCATGACAACGGGCCTTGCTACACTATTGGTTACGACACTCCCAGGGGATATGCTTAGGATAATTTTCAATTTCTTTACAAGATATTATGAAGGGTTTATGAGTATATACTTCCTCAAAGAAATTTTTTTTATGATTATGGATTATATCCATATATAGTTCAATTTATGTTAACTGTTTTATAAGTATGGAATTATGTATTCTGATTCATAAACTGATCTAGCTTATGACATTGTTTAGAAATGGCACCCAATAGAAGTAATAAGAACTCCAACAATACGCACCATCCAAAGAGTAATAAGGATCGTATATTTCATGGTCTTAAGCCTGAATTTACAAGGGAAATAGTCTCCCACGTATTATCATCACATGAATAAATAGTATCATGTGTTGATAAGATAAGTAAATAATTCTCGGAGTCTTATGGTTTCGAAGGGACGACAGAGAAGGAAAGGATGGTAGAGAGAAGGACAGATAAAAGGAAGAAGGTAAAGAAGGATTTTCCCATATGTGATAACTGTAGAAAGAATCACCTTGGAAAATGCTTGAAGGGAATGTGATTGTGATCTAAGTGTGGAGGAAAAGTACACCAAGTACGTGACAACAAGGGTAAGAAAAAGGATTCAAATGTACAATGCTTCATCTGCAAGGATTTTGGACACTATGCGAACCAATGTCCCCGTCATCGGACATTTCCACAAATGATGTTATTGGATAATATTCAAGTTATGATACTACCACAGATGAGGAGGAATGACTACTGTTCTTATGTTGTTATTTTGGAATTATTTAATTGAAGTGTTGTATCAACGATATACTGGAAATAAATAAGGATTGTACCGCATTACTATTTCATTGATGATTGCCGATTTTATGGTACTAAGAAAAGTGAATCTACAACAAGATAAAATTTTTGGAATATACATGGTTGTAGGAAAGATAAACCTTAATATGGTCTAAATATTGAGGTACTGATTTTGGAATAAGATATCGTTGATTTGGTAATTATATTGGATATTCTTGACTGACTTGAAACTGATTAAAGATTGGTATATTCCATCATTGTTGGAGTTTACATCATTTTTGGACGGATGAAGTATATCCAGTATTCTATAAGGAATGAGGGAGCATGAATGTATTGAACAAGGTTTTATGGTAATTCATGATGTTTTAGTGTTTTAAAAGAATACATGATGAAGGTATTCACATGCTATTATGGGGTAAAAAGGATCTTTATTGTGTTTACCTTCCTTATAAAATTTGGATTTTGAGTTTGGATAGAAGTATTTTGGATAATTCTAGTTTGAGATTATTTTTGGAATTCCATAAAAGGACAACCCAGAGGTCGGGTGGCAACCCGTCGCGTCCGGCAAGGCCGTGAGACTTGAACCTGTAACCGAAGGGCGACAAGGTTGTACCACCTACCAATGGCCCACATGATGTCCTGGATTGAATAATGTACTATTTCTTAAAAAAATCTGGGATATTAATTATAAACTCATTTAATTTTTTTGAACCCTATACTAATAAGGATAAATAGAATATTATTTTTAAGTTCTATTATATTTTATAGTGTACAATGACTTTGTGCTAGAAATTATTTAGAGGATGGGACTCTACTTGTCAATTATATATTTTTCTTCTTCTCTTATTCAATGGAGAAATTAATTCTTATACTTTAGTGAAGGGATATTAAAACAAAACAATATTTGTTATCCTAATACCATATGTTTTTGTGAACCGATGGTATTTTAAATCATCATAGATTGATGAATTTAAGGCCCTCAATTTTACAGTTGTTTGTGATTGATGACCTCAATCACTACCTATAAATATTTATGTTTTTCCTCCAATTATATGACTCTAATTTCCACCAATGTTCTCATAATAAAGATCATGATTTGGTGGTGTCCCTTTAATTTCCATTTCCTCTCATTTAGACTAAATTTTATTAACCCAATTTCCGATTTGGGTTTTCCCACAAAGATATTTTCAATTTTCAACCGTTTATTTTCGAAAAATAATTTCAAATTGCGAGGACGCAATTTATTGAAGGAGGGGAGAATTTAACACCCCAATCTTCCATGGTACACTTCCCTTTGAAAAATACAGTAGCATTTGTTGTACGCAACTTCGAGTTCTGACACAGACACCACAACCAATCAAACTAGCTGTTATGAATAGTAATACACACTTTTTGAATTTTTATAAATTTTATAATTAAAAATGGACTTCATTTTTGGATTTGGAATATAGAAATTAGCCTAGGGTGAAATTTTGGTATTTTTCCGAAAACTTTCAATTTTTGATGAATAGTGAAAAAACAGTGAGTTATAGTTAAAAACCGAATTTTTATTTAAATAATTATTTATTTTATTTAAATTTAATTAAGTTCAAAATAGATACATAATGCCTATATAATTTAAATGTAATTAATTGGAGTTAGTTTAGAATAATTTTAGATATATAAAAATTTTATTGAACTTTTCACCGTCTTTTACCCACCTCTTAGACGATTTTGGAAATTCACATAAAACATAATTTTACCACTTCTGTGAGTGGAATTTCAAAAATCTGAGAGACACCGTTAATATCAACGAGTAAAATGTGGTTCAATGAGATGAAAATAATTTTTTGTTGAATAGTAAGTTTTTACTTTTATTTACCACGGTTAAAAGTAAATAGGGTAATTAAGGGTAAAAATGATATTAATATTACCCTAACACATGTACAAATTCTATTGGACAAGTGTATCTCGACCAAAAACAACCTTAGGAATAAAATATTATCATTTAGGTCCACTTTTATTAGATTAGAACATTTATTGTTATTTAATTCAAAGAAGAGTTAAAAGAGTTAAAATCAAAGTTTATTTACTAAAAAAATTAATATATGGTTATACATAAGATAAATTTGACTGTAAATAATCATTAGAAAGCTAAAAATATTTCTACATAATGGTAGATTATTTATAATTTTTAGACATTAAATAATTTAATTTATTAATGACACAATGGTGATTCAATAATTACCTAATTAATGAAATATTAAAATAATTGATATTATAAATATAAAAATAAATGTAATTTGGGACTTTTTATGAATTCCAATAATTTTATATGTTAATATGACATATTAGGATTGGTTATATAAATTTTGTTTGAAGTAATAATGATGTTATGAAATTATCAAAAACAAAATACCCAATAGTGACAAAATTGACATAAAAAAGTTTTTAAATGAAATATTATATTGTTAATTTATATTCTATTCCTAAAAATCTATGGTTCAGCCAAAGGACTTGTATCATGATATTTGCATCATTAATGGACCACTTGGGGGTTTCTTGGATGTATATAGTAAGTTTATTAACTATATAATATTAAAATACAAATTGACATGGTAAATGTCAAACTAATTAACTAAGAGTTAAAACTAAACGATAAGGTTAATATAATGACCCAAACCTATATAAAATATATTTTTTGAAATTATTTCGACCCATCACCATATTAAAATTTAAATAATCGACATTGGAGCCATTAGAAACCGAATATGAATTTATTATAAAATAATATTTCTATCTTTTCCAAAGGTGCCCCTCACCCCTCTTATAAAAGGGAACTCCCCCTTCTCACTAATTCACACATTCAAAGCCTTTTGTCTCAGCCATCCCCAGCATAAATACTCTATAAACATCCCTCACTTCAACCTAGAGGCCTTATTTTTATCATCAAGCCATCCTACAGAGCCCTTTTGATAAAATAAAAAGGAAGAACGTGAAGAAGAGGTAATGTTTTCACCACTCTCTTTAAAATTCTTTTCTTCTTCAACTTCTTATTTATTTTTTATTCCCATTCTAAAATAATAACTCCAGTATATTATATATATTGTGATGTTATTATAAATATGGTACAACTATATTCAGTATTCTATCCATCCTTTGAATGACATGTCACCATACGTGCGTACGTACGGCTTACCGTCTCCACATCGTGGTGTAATTGTTATTCAATAAATTATTATTTGGATGAGTATAATAATGATGTGTAATTCATGTAAATAATAAATATAACATGATAATTATTCTGTATATATGATATAACATCCAATTATATATTATTTTAATATCAAAAGAATGATATTGTCGCTCGTGCGTATGTACGGACTACCGTCTCCACGAATGCAATGAGATTCATTTTCCATCGTATCCATTCAAGACTAATTCTAATTTAATGATTAAAAATAATTTTTAAGGACTTTATATCATTCTGGATATGAATAAGATACAACCAATCCATGAAAAACATGTCTTACATTACAAAACATATAAAAAAACGAGAAAGTTAACACCTGAAACAACGATAATACTATGATATTATTAAAAAATAAATGTTAAAAGATCATATATGATATCATATTAATGTATATGATTCTTGTATAATTTAATTACAATTATTTCACCATTATAAAGGAGGTTAACCTACCCTCATCCAAGTTAAATTACAAGGTAAGGTTTATTTCACAATCTCTTCATTATCTGAGGTTGGTTATACGTAATTATCTACTAGGACCTATTTATAATCCACATCCATGTTTCTTAAAAATGTATTTCAAAACATTCTTACTATTTTAAATAATAATGGTTAAAGTAATTTATACCCATGTTTGAATTTTTATAAGATTTTTATAATGGAATCTTTCCGTCGTTTTCCAAACTAGCTCACTTTTAACCTTTTCGACAGAATTAAGGTAATAATGTCTTTTTTAACTTATATAGTAGGTGCGGCTATTCTCCACCATTATAAAATCTTCAAAGATTCCCTTAGAATCTTCTAATAATATTTTCAAAGTAAATTTTTTATTTTATAATTATGTGACTTTTAGATGATTTCAAAAATAGAGATATTTCTCTCAAATAGTATTGATTTCATCTATATCAACATCTTTTGATGGATTTTAAGCTTATTTGAAGTTTATTTATTATGATACAAATCCTCCATGTTGTATTGAAGGTTTTGTGATATTTTTTACTGTGGATGTGTTATTTTTATACCATTCAAGGATTATGGAGAAAGTATTGTCATTTCGTATGCTAGTTTTAATACGAATGTTTATGTTATGTTTAAACATGTTCATATGAGGAATGCATTGGACATAATAAGTGATAGGTGGAGCCAGCTATAGCTCCTCGATGCATTAGCAGGTCTCATGAGACAAACTAGTGTCTTGGCACAAGGACTTGAAAAAATATTATTTTTAGTCTTGGCACGAGGCCATGGCTATGTGTTTATGATAGTCTGGCATTATGCATTCCATCATTATGAAAGTGGTTATCGATATTGCATGTGATTATTCAACTAGTAAAATATCCATGTGAATAAGTAAATGGCATTATTTCATTTTATTTTTTCCATATTATGCTGAAGTTCATGTTTAAAAGGATTTTGTTTCAGTTATACATTTCCTTAAATGTTTATGCTTATTTATAAAAGTTTCCACTATATTGTTATCCTTACTGGGCATTTGAGCTCACCCCTTTCTATGTTTTATTTTTCCCAGGATGTGAAGAAGTATTTTATGAATGAACTTCTTGGATAGTATAAGGGTATATGAGTGTGGAGACAAGATGTTGTTGTATTTTTTTATGTAATGTAAACTTTATGAATGTATCTAGTGTTTCCAAGACTACTAAATTAATCGGTCCTTCGAGATTTGATAATTTGTGATCGTGCCAATGATTTGTAATAATGCACCGACTCTAGGAAACTGGGGTCGGGGCATTACATTTATGTTAGTTTTTGTCCAAAAAATAGTAAAACTTATTTCAATTATTTATTATGGTTAAGGTATAAGTGGTTTTATTATTGGTGAAACTAAAGTTATAATGGTTTAAAATAACCCAAAACATCTACCACGCCCATTTTCAGGCCATTTCTAAAAATTATAACGTCTAAGATATAGAATTATCCATAATTTTAACCTTGGGACATGTAAAAAAACATGGATAAAATTAATCCTTTTAAAAACTTACTTGTGTGCTATAGAGATCACTTATAAAAGGCCACATCTTATTCTCTCTTATTCACACCATAAAACTATTTTTGGATTGGAAAATTCATACCCAAATAAATTCCCAAATGCCATACTCTCATAATAGAAGCCTTATATTTTATATAATTCCATGCAAGGATGTATTTTGGGTTCCAACCAAATAAAAAACCTTAAGTGTATATAATATTAATCAACAATATTTTTTTAATTTACTTATCCACCTCATTAAATGTTTATTATTACATGATAATATAAAAAAAATAACTATATTACATATAACTATATGTTATTATTTTTATTTCATGACCTGAAACCATCTCTACTTTCATCAAATGGGTTTTGAATTAATTATTTGGGTGCACGACAAACTACCGCCTCATAAATTGATGCCATTCACTTTTCCATTACCACATATCAATGCTTGGTTACCACATATCAATTCTTGGTATACTGATAAAATATATGATTGTATATAATATTTATTATATTATTAATATTTTTTTATTATTATATCACACATACCATCAAAATTTACATTCAATGAGAATTCAATAATGTCATTCATGTGTGTGGTGGATTGACGCCTCACGAAGCAATATGATTCATACAAACATTACATAAAAGGTAATATGTGTAGGTTTAATGAAAATATGTGACTTAAATGAAAATAATAATGATTTATTTAAAATAATATATCATTTAACTTTTTTATTTCTATTCAAATAGAAAATGGAAACTATGTTCATGCATACATACAACCTACCATCACCAAGAACAGTGTGTTTCATTTTCAATCAGTAATTTTATTGATTAATCTAAATAAATATAAAAGGAATATATGGGATATTTATATCATTTTTTATAACATTAGATTTTAATAAATCATGATAAAATAATGTGGACCAAAAATTAAAAATCAAAATAAATATGAAAAGAAAAGCAGTTATTACCTAAAAAGTAACATTATGATGGAATTATCAATAACCGAGTAATAAGAGGTTATAAGAAAATAATATATGTTTTTATATATATAAATATGGATATATAATAGATTTATAATAAACCTTTATTTATTATACACTAGTTTTTAATGTTTTTGATGGAATTCAAGACATAAGGTAATTGATTTCCGTGTCACTTTTTACTTTTGTGATTTATATGCCATATTCACCAACTATTTATTTTTTTGTGGTGTATATACATCCAAAAAATTTATTTTATGATTATTCTTCATAGAATTACATTGATTTAAATATTTATTTTAGGATCTCTCTTTCATGGGATTTATGGTTCAAAAGTTACCAAAGTAGTAATGGATTTTTCTCAATTTTATTTCTTTAAAACATATATTATGTTATGCAACTATATTCCATGAAAATAAGTATATAAACATATGCTTTTACAAGAAATATCATGATTTTATTTATCCTCGTGATTATTTGAGTTATATTTTATGTTATTCCTTTAAGGGATTACCTTTCAAAGATACCAAAGTGGTCTATATTTTATGATACAATCTAATCATTTGTCGACATTGTTTAGGCATATGTTTACAGTGGTAAAATATTATGATAAATATCTCAAGAAACTCTTGAATTTTATTAAACTATGTTTATGCATGATATTATCCATTAATATTACTATTTTTATACTAGTTGGTACTTAAAATAAATTACAAAATATTTTATGTAATGTTACATTATTTATCTTTTCAGTCAAAAATCTATTTTATTCCAAAATCATTTTTTATAAAAAATAATTATACTATTAATAAAATAATTATTTTTTCCATGTTTTACATATAATTTTTTTAAAATAAATAATCATTTTTTTAATTAATCAATGCCCCTTGGGATTTTACTAAATATTTGAAAGGGATATTTTTTTAATGTGTATGACCTGAATGAATCTTCTTGAAGTCAACAACATTATTATATTTGAATATTATTTTATATGTTTTAAATGACATTTTTATATAAAATTATTTTGAAAAAATATGTGTTTTAAAAAAATTCATATCATAAAGGATATTTTTCTAAAGAAATGTTTTAAATAATCGATCAAAATAATTTTACAACAAGATGACACATGTTGATGATTGGTATGCCTTAATGAGGATAGGATCCAAATATATTCTTATTATTTATCTTAATTGTTTATGTTTACAATGGGATTATATTTATGATACCCATTTCTATTCCAAGAATTTTACAATGATAAAATTATTATAAAACCTTCTATTTTTCCATGGGTTTTGCTATGATGAAATGATAAAACAATTTTAAAACATGTCTATTTTTTATAGGTTATGATATGATGAAATATTTATGAAACCCATTTTATGTCATGTGTTTTTATATGATGATTGTATTATGATATTTTGGAACAAATAATTATGGTTTTAATTATGTTGTAGGTTTGACCAATATATCCTTCCAATGCATTGGGTAATGATTCATATATCAAGAGATATACAAGACTAGAATACAGAGTGAACCTAGTTAGGTAATGGAATTTTTCTACTATGATGGTCTTGGATGTGATCCATGACTACTATGATGGTTTTGGTATTGAACCCATTCCTCTATGATAGCCTTGTAAATAAACCTTGATAACTATTGTAGTTATTTTATATGCTTGTGTGTATGCCAAAATTATATGTGTTATGCCAATTTAGTTCTCTTAGGGATAATGCTCATTTATTTACTTATGTTTCAGGTCATATAAACTATCAATATTTATTCCATGACACATGATTGAAACCTTTGATATGTAGGGTACGGTTTTCGAAGGTCATTTTCATATTCTATTTCCCTTATGTTCATGTTATTCTTATTTATCTCCTATATTTCATGTTACAATGAATTTCAGATCATACTTTTTTGGTTTCATTTCATCGTGTTATAAAGAACTATATTACGTATAATATTATTAAGAAGCACTACAGTAATGAAGATCATAATGGGATATGATGTTGTTTACCTATGGAAATGTTTTTTGTGGTTCCATGTTTCCAAAAAACTAATCTATTACGGTGTTTAGGAATGTTTTTTGTAATTTAATGAATATTCAACAAATATTATGTTATATATATTAATGATAAGACTTGGTCACTATAGTTGTTATCCGAGGATATTATAATTTAAACACTATAAATTAATTTGATAAATAATTAGTGAGATTCTTCAATGACAATTCTAAGGATGAGTATAAAGATGAGCCATTGTATAAGGAAATGTCTTGAAATTTTGTTAAATGATATAATGAGTTTTATTTAATGTAATTTAATCCCGATATGGATACTATAAGTTGATGTGGATCTATAATAGAGGTACCAAGGTTTAGTAACTCTGAAATGGGAGAACTGATCGAGACATGATCATCACCTAGTGTATGATAATGGGCCTTCCTACACACCATGATTGATGCTCCTTGTTGATATTATTTTTAAATTCACAAACTCTAAAAACCATAATGAAGTATTTAAATGGATGAAGACTATTAATAAATTGGATAAACCAAAGGTGTCACAGATTAAAAATAATGTGTTATGATTCGTACATCCTAAAAGTGAATTTTATTTAATATGTGGTTTTCCACCATAATTTGGTTTGATCACAACATTATTTTTGGTTTTATTCAATAGATAGATCTAGATGGAACCATTTAAACATTGAATATAAAAAAATACAATGACTATGAGAAACCAAATTAGATGATGATTGAAGGTAAAGATATAATGATTATTGATAATAAAATATCATGATATATGATTTAGAACAGGATATTACCTGAAATTCATAACACATTAAATAAGAAGAATATGAACAATAATTATAGTTTATGTGGTAAGGAATATTTACAAAAGATGAATTGGCTTCCAACTTGTCAAGAAGGATGGAATAATATCGTGGAGGAATATCTAAAATGGAGTGGATGGTTTTTTCTGTTTGGAAAATAAGTTCATAAAGTGAAAAAATATTGATGAAATGAAAGTATTATGTGTGGGGAACATGGTTATTATCTAACACAATGTTCTAGAACAATTATTAACTTATAGACTAAGGAATGACCTATTTCATATCAATCATTGTAGTTGAAGGAAGGTAGTATTTATGTATTTGGATTCTAGAATTCTGTTGTAAATTATTTTATAAATCATATTTTAGGTTTATGAATTATGAAACATATATGGATATCATTATTTTTAAAGCATATATCTCTCCATTTATTATTAGAATAAGAGTTATGTATTCCATCATGGGTCTATGAGTTTAAGGTATCATCATTATTTCAAAGTCTTAAAAATCCATTTTTTTATTTTATGAGTTAAAACATTATCATAATTTTGGATATTTTGATAAAAAATTATGGAAATAGAACCCTTTGGTTTTGAGGAAGATATACCCAAGACATCATTCTCTATGTGCTATAAAAACGATGAATATATATATAGTGATTATATTAAATTGTATGAATTCATCCATTCTCTGCATGGATCTAATGAATACATTCTTTAGAGATTACCTTGAGTATTTCATGGTAGCATTTATAAATGGTATTATAATATTTTAAAAGATAAAGGAAGAGAATTAAGAAAACGTGATAATTTTATTAAATTCCCTAAGGAATGAGAAACTATATAAAAAATGTACAAGGTATGAATTTTGGATGAAAATTCTTCATTTTTTCCCATATAATCTCATGATTATGAATATTAGTAGATCCATCATAGATATAGGCTATTATGTGCTTGCCTAAGACAATCATGGTGTCTGAGATATATAGTTTTCTTGGTTTAACTAGATATTATCGATGGTTTGTGCATAATTTCTCATGATTATCTAATCCTCACACCAATTTAACTCCTAAGGGAGCCATATTCTTTACAAAAGACAAATGTGAGGGAAATTTCAAGGAACTGAAGAGTATATTATCTAGGGAACCTAATCTAACATTACCTATTAGTGGATAAGGGTTTTTAATATATAGATATACATCGAAGAATGTATTAGGATGTGTTTATTTCATAATTTTATTTTATAGATTATGTAACATGAAAATTGAATATTTATGCAAAAAATTACCCAACTCAAGATTTGGAGTTAGCTGCTGTAATTTTTTGGTAAATGTATGACGGTAATATCATTAATTAGAAACATTTGATATATATAATAATTATAAATGTTTAATTTATATATTAACATAAAATGGTTTGAATATGTTACAAGTAATATGATTAAATATGATTATAGATTATAACTCATCAATACATTACCACTCTCTAACAGAGTATACAGTGGTTGATGGTTTGAGTCAAAGGTTCATTCTAGATTATCCATGATGAGGATTATAAAAGATATAATATTTTGAAATTTTAAAAGGATGGATATGGAAATCATAAATGAAGGGATAAATATTATATTTTCTAATTCAATACTCACATTTATCCAAGTAAATATTATAGAGGCGTAAAAGGAAGATGTATATATGAAAAACAAGGTTATAAATGTACCACAGATTAACATTGATCAGGATGGAATGATAAGGATCAGAAACCATGTATGAATACTATCCATTCCAAATTTAAGAAAGGTTCATTTATAGAATGATAATAGTTATTAATTCTCTATTCATCCTATAAGTATGAATAATTATATATATTTTAATAAATTTTTCAGGTTTGATGGTATGAAGAAATTTATCATTTTGTTTGTATCTCGGTGCATGGTATTTCAGTAAATTAAGGCTAAAATAAAAATTGATAAGAATTTGTTACATTTATTACTCATACTATATTGGATATGGGAAAACATTACTAAGGCTTTTTTCATTAGACTCCCCAATAATTTGAAAGGGAATAATTTTATATGGGTTGTAGTTAATATTTATACTAAGTCATTACACTTCATAAATATCATATAATACTTCTATTTGGATCATATATCCATGATATACATTATGTAAGTGGTAAGGTTTAATGGTTTACCAATTTCATAGATCTATTCAGGATATATGGTTTACTTCAATGATCATGGGAAGTCTTCAACATGCTCATTATATGAAGTTGAGTTTCAACACTGTGTATCATCCTAAAAAAGATAGTAAGTTTTAGGGAACAATTAAAACCATATATAAAATAATGAGATCATGTTATTTATATTTCAAAGCTGCCTAGGAGTAGCACCTTCCACTAGTTGAGTTTTCTTACCATAATTTATTTCAAACAAGAATTCATATATATCCTTATGAATTCCATTATAAGAAGAAATCAAGAGAACTATTGTGATAGAATGAAGATAGAGAATGAAATATATTTGGGCCTATGATAGTTGAAGAAATGAAAGATAATATTAAATACATCTAGAAACACATCAAGGTATATCAAAGTCAGAAGAAAAGTTTTTTCACATAATTGTCGACATGATCTTATATTTAAAGTTAGTTTAAAGGGGATTCTATGAATTTATCTATGGAAGTGGGTTATGAGATTTTGGAAGAAATGTAAACTAATACCAATATATGTTAGTCCCCTATATGTTTTTGATCATATTATGATTGTATATAATCATATAGAATCTCCACTAAATATCACTCAAGTCCATGATGCGTTCCATGCTTCTATAATGATGAAGTACACACCATACCCATCACATGTACTAGACTTAGAGGTCATACAATAGGAGATAGATCACTAATTTGAGGAAAAATTGATGGATATTCTATATTGTAAAAATAATGTACTACCAAAAAATTCCACTAACCTGGTCAAATATTTATAATAAAATCACTAGTTTGAGGAAGCTATATGGTAACTTGAGTTTATGATGAGGTAGGGGTATCCTTATTTATTTCTGTTGGAGTTATGAATTTTTAGGGTGAAATTTTATTTAAGGTTGGTATAATTTAAACATCCAATGTTTTTATGAATTATTTTAAAAAAAATAATGAAAATTTATTTGGTATATTTCATTACATGCTACACGCAGTCATGCTTGTTCTTTACACAATGTAGGATTAACGTGAAATACAAATGACATTGATTTTTTTTTAAAACCATTATATATTATTAATATAATTATTTGATAATGACTATTATAAAATATACCTTAAACATAGATATATTAATTCTAATAACTACTTATTAAATATTATATTTAATGTTTTTATATAACTAAATCATATTATTAAAACAGTAATTAATTTTCAGTAAAGTCTTTATATGTATCAAAAAAATAAAAAAAATTGATTCTATTTATGATAATTATTCAAATTATTTTTTAAAACTTTTATAAAATTAATTTGATAAAATAAACATCATTTATTAAATAACTATTTCAATATAAGCTTAAGCTTAACTTTTTTGGCTTTTTTAAAGATATCAAATTTTGATGACTAATGAAAAATAATTAATTTTATTTGAAAACATATTTCTCATTTAATTTATTTATAAAGTTAAGTTATTTTTTAAATTATTTTCAAATTTAAATTATTTAAATTATAATTCCTTTCTTCCATTTTATATCAATGGAATCAATTCAATATTTAATTTCTATATAAAACCTTTATAATCATTGGAACATTTTATCTTCAAAAACCTTGTTATCTCGTCTAATCAATAAAATTAATTTGAAATTAAAATGTTAAACCAATATAAATGGATTTTGGGAAGTGGGATTCTATATTATTAAAAATCATAATTTATATTATCTATATTTTCAACTAAATTTTTGACAAAAATCAATAGTAAAATCAGAAAATGTTATTTATCGTGGTTAAGATCAAAATTGTTTTATCAGGTGTTTAAATACATATATAGTGCCAATAAATAATCTAAAACATGTAAAACACCCATTATAGGGACATATATATACCTTGTCAATTTTAATCTTGATAATGTTCCATTATTGGAGCATTGTGAGAAGAAACAAATTATGGTGGAATTCATTCATTCAAAAAAATAAAAGTGTGCCACTCACCTAACATATACAAGGTAATAACTTATTCTCCCCACCTAGCATCATAAAACCATTTTTTATCAGAAAATACCTACCCAAATCACTTACCAATTACCTCCTCACAAATTATAATCCTTGTTTTGGACAGAAATTCATCCAAGGAAGGATTTTGATGCAAACCTAAGGAGGATACTCGAAAAAGAGGTAATGTTCATGAATGACACTTTTGGGTTTATTTCATCCTAATACTACTTAAATAATTTTTATTCCATTATGAAATAATTTCATTAGTATAATCCATATAATTATATTTACTTATGTTCTGTTTTTGATATACAACCATCTCTACATCCATCAAATGAGTTGTGAAATCATTGTTTGTGTGTATGGTGGACTACTGAATTAAGTACTAGTGTCACTTTCTATCCTTTACCACCTATCAAAGATAGTTATAATGATGGAATAACGTATTATATATCATATTTATGATATTATTATACTTATATAATTATTATTTTACACATACCTTCATACTTTCCATTATGTAGAAATACGATAATGACATTTTGTGTACAATGGAATACTACCTCGTGAAGTGATTTGATTCATTCATACTTTACAAGGAATGTAATAAAGAATGTTTCAATTCAAATATGTCATATATATGACATAAAATGATTCCTTAATGATAATATATCATTTAAATTTATTTATTTTAATTCTATATGAAAATAGAAACAACTTTCATCATACATACATCATACTATCTCTTTGTATGGTGTATTTATTTTTCTACGACTATATTTTATAGATTACTGTAAATAAATATATATTGAAAATATATGATATTTATAACATTGTTTAATTATTAATATTATGAAATCATCATAAATGTAAGCGGACCAAAAATGAAAAATCAAAACATATATGAAAAGACAAAGCAGTTATTACCCGAAACATAACATTAACATGGAATTATTAATAAACGGATAAAAAATTGTCATAAGAATATAATATATGAAATAAAATATATAAATACCATTCTATAATATTCTTATAATAAACATATATTTATTTTACAGTATTCTTGAGTGTGTACAATGAAATTAAAGACAAGAGATAAGGGAAATTCATCTCACAATTCTATTACGGTCCTCAGGCATGTGTTTGTGTAATGTAATGAATATTAATAAATATGAATTAATGTATATGTATGATATGTTGGTGTCTCAATAAGAACCATTTCAATTATCCTAACATTTATAGTCGGATTCAATCAATGAATTGATTATGTTAAACAAATGTAAATCAGTATAAAAAGTTCAAATACAACATAATCAATCCTAATTCGCTTCATAATATTTTTTCCATAACATTATAAATAAATAATTAGTGAAACAAAATGAAAGGAAATTTAGTTAAGATATCCCATTACATAATGTCTGGAATTTTCATGTAGATTAATTATCTTATTATTATTTTAGAAACCTCCTTTAGATAACACATTAATCATTATAACTTGGTATTTTGGTGAGGAAAACCCACTTGGAAATGAAGAAGTAGGCTAGAAAGAGATTTTTGAAAATCATGGTCAATCCAAATGCCTAAAGAGGTGTGATGGAGAGGGTATAGTAGGTTCAATTAAATATGTGAGGTGTTTATAAATCTTGTAAATGCAAATAATATTAATATATAATATATTCCAAATGTAATAAAATATCCCAGGTCGACCTAACACATCACCCATTATAGCCCACCACATGCCCTCAAGAATGCCCCCTCAAACTCTAGTGGTTATTGACAAGTGGGGAGGGTCCAAAAGATATAGTGGATGGATTATACCCTTTGGTCAAAGTGTAATAATACTAGGAATATCCAAACACCTGAATAGGGGAAACCATAAGGGTATGCATAATAAATTATTGAAAAAGATGAATGATATAGTTAGTGGAATGTCACATATAGTCTTGTAGACATAAATCATGAAAATAATACAAAATTCAGTCACCCACAATGGTGTATATATGAACAAAATAAATAAACTAAAAATTCAATAGACTCTATAGCCAACATAAATCTAAACCATGTAATTGGTGTCTACAGTAGTTAAGATGCTCCAACCAATTCCTATGAGACCACATGAGGGGATTTTTTCTCTTAAGATACAATTCAACATGAACCCATCCATCATTAAACCTATTCAACAACCTTAATAGAGACATCAAGTCTATAGGATCGCCATCGTACAAGTACAAGGAGTGAGAAATAAATCTTATTAATCCATCCCAATGGAAAACCAATAATATATTGTCATAAAAATTTCACGAAGACATGATATCCATATACTAACCAGAGACTAATAATAGATGTTATAAAATAACATCTATATAAATAAACATGTGGAAAATAAGAATACAACCAACTGTGGGTTCGATCATGACACCCATGGTGAAACTATACCCACTCTGGCCCCCATAAAATGATTTACCACACTTGGGTCCCCAATGCACATGAAAATCAATACATATACTAGATAAATAAAAGACTTATCGGATATCTAAACACAATTGGCATGAAAGTCAGGGCGTAGGGAATTTCTATAGGAATTCACATGACAAATAGAATCTACTAAGCTCAAATACTGTGATAGTATTATCAATAGTTGTGAATTAATCATCTAGGTTAACACAACTAGAAAACCTATTGGTCCCAAAAGTACTTAATAAAAAATTAGGCATCCACTATAGACCTAATAATGGTGGGATCCATTACATAATATTGAATCATCCATTATACATGACCCATAACAACAACATAACCCACAGTATAGAAAACCCACTACTTTAGTTCTTTATCATCCCACAACATTGAAGCCACTCTAGTCTAGGTGTAAAAAAATATAAATGTTAAACTCATCTAGATCTATAATTAGATCCCTAATACATCAAATAATATCCAACTATGAAATGAGAGAATTATATCATAAATCATGGCCAATTCCTGGTCCATGATATTGGAAGTGTCTCAACCTAAAATCAATATATTGTGAAGAAAATGCCTCAATTATCATTGAAAATTTACATCTAAATTTGGGATGACCAAAAATCAACCCAACCATCCACACATCTGAACAAGAAATACTGATCAACTCTTACCCAGCAAAAGCAAGAGGACTCTACGTGGTCTCTATATATTAATGTAAAACAAACCATTACCAAGGGATCTCTGTGGCGCACCATAGATAAAAACCGTAACTAAAGGCTCCCATGGTCTCTTGGGTCACATCCCAAATAGAAATGCATACTAGGGACTCCCCTACAATGCCCATACACTTGGTCCATGCACATCCAAAAGATCATTAAACAAGTAAAATCCATTAAAAGATAAGGACACTCTATGAGGGATTATTATAAATCATCTAATGAATGGGACATGACTTGTGTGGAAATAACCAAAATATCCCTTAGTTTCCTCCATGTAATCCTCATTCGACAATGAACCCAAAGGGGAATTCAAAATCAAATCACACCAACCAGGGTATTCATAATGTTCCTCATGCCAGCCTAAAAAGCATGACCAAAAAAGGTATCCTTAGCACAATTCAAACATAGGGAAAATCATACATAATAAAACCAATATTGACCTTAATAGAAAAAAACCCTTCAATAGGTAATAAACCTCCCTCAAATTCATCCAATCAACACCATTCTACATGGACTTTCTCAAAAACCAACTTTCATTATCACCAATCACT
The DNA here is from genome assembly GCA_963277665.1 of Viscum album. Classification (NCBI taxonomy): domain Eukaryota; kingdom Viridiplantae; phylum Streptophyta; class Magnoliopsida; order Santalales; family Viscaceae; genus Viscum; species Viscum album. The sequence continues at coordinate 261,900,344 of OY728120.1, forward strand.
TTATCAATAACCTGACCGTAAGTGAATCCTCAAGAGTCCCTCAGAATCATTACAATATTTCAATGAAATTTGATTGTAACATTTACCATAGGTCATCAACACAGCCTGAAATCTCCCACATATTTGATCATCAAACACAAAAGCATATCCTCAATTACACTAACATTTGGTAACCAATTTTTTTCTCCAAAATAAAAACCATGACATATTCAGTCATAAAATATGATCTCATATTAAAAAATAAATCCAACGAACCTCAACTAGATATCCATGTTACACAAGATAGAGGTTGATCCACAAGTTCACAACCCTCACCTATGCCTTATAGCTCCCAACCTAATTTCTGGGAGAATTATGAAACAAAAACTTGAGAAATTCTCCTTCTAAATATTCATATTACAAAACCCAATCTAAATGGACTCTATACATTGAAAGGAACCCACCATTGTTATCTATATAGAAAAAAGATCTGAATGAACTACTCAAATGTACAATCCTGAATCAATGATGAAAAATATGAAAAAACATGATGGGGAAGGAAACATGCATGGTGTTTACTTGGGGTACCAGTCATGTAACTCTAGAGGTCCCATGTGTCCATATGAACCATACCACTTAGCATATACTTTTCCAATTTTCATGGAATTTTCCACCCAGTACATAGTGTGTTCCTTTTATGGGGTACAAACCCATGTACATCATCCCGACACGATATGTACATCATCATAAAACATGGATTATACCATCCCATTCACATGTTTTACCCCAAAAGGGTCCCCAAATATGTACCAAGACATATACACCCCTCATGGGGTCTATAAAGGAACATTCCATAACCACTCATCATATACCTTGTATAGGATCTAGCCATGAACCCTATACATTCATGTCCCGCTAGTGCACCCCATGAATCCACCACATATCATATATCCCATACACATGACATTTAGTCCTAAAAATCATCTTTACCAAACAAAAAGAACACATTGTTTGTGTTCTCTAACCCACACACTTTGTAAATGGGTTTTCCGAAATAGAAAACCCCAAAAATAGCCCGAAACATCTTAATTCTCCTAAGAAGCCACAATTAAACCCTAAAGGGGTCCCCAAGAATCCATTTGATACATTATAACATGAAAAACTATGATATAATGATTCATAAAAAACATTAAAATGGGCCTACTTCTCAGTGGAAACAACCATAATCTCATGGCTATTCTTCTACTCATAGCTACCACTTTCTATCCAGGCTTTAGACAATCTGTTAGTCCTACCTCATCCCTTTCCCTCTTTTCCAGACTTTGATCCTGGCCATAGAGGAATTCAAGGGAACCCAAATGGTAAAAGTGGAAAAGAAAAAGTAAAAAAACAAAAAGTAACGATAAAAGAAAAAAAAAGAAAAGGAATATATCGAGGCCCAACACCATCTCCCAATACAAGGTTATGACTCCATTCGGTAGAACCCACCATTTTATACACATATGTTGAGATAAAATCTCCATAAAAATCCTAGTTTAGAAGATATCATCGAATAAACATTCTATAATAAATAAATAAATAAATAGTAATTATTCTATAAATATTCAAATGGATCTAATTTCAACCAAACTCATGAAATGGGGAAACATATATATTGGAAGACCAATAGAGTTGTTGGATAAATTATTTCAGATCATCATACAATTGAATTTAAATAAATTTCTTAAACATTCTGAGGAACAAATAGGTTCATATTTCACCTGATTTTCACAACCAATGACAACGTGACACATCAAAAACATCCCACCACACACTCTTCTCACCATTGAAAATCCTTATTTTATAACCAATAACCATTATCTCTACTAATAATTGAAGTATTAAATGATATCTTGAGCATAAAATGGCTTGTATTACAGCATACACAACTTTGTTCTAACATGAGATACATTCATCTTTGGCTGATCTGATGCTCCCAACCACTATAGTATCCTTATAGTTACCCATTAACCAATGACAAACCACACATATCATGCTACATCCATCAATAAAAACAATGGATAAACATCCCCAAACTGGTAACACTTATGCATTAGAACAAAACTGTACAAAAACCAAACTAAAAACCCTCGTAAAATCAGGATCACGGACTCCAAAAACCTATAGTTCACTCCCCGCTATAATTATTTACATAAAACTCTCCCAAATGTGAAAAAATACGTATTCTCACATGGTCCATGTCCTAAAAACTATAATAACTCACCTAAAACCACTAACTATTATCCTCAAAGGGGCCTTCTCAATGAAAATTAAAAACCCTATGAATTTACCTTCAAAACCAAGTCATATCTCTCTTTCCATGATCAACCACACTTCCACACTCTACTCCAGGTTTGATCTAAAACCATAATCATACCACCACACAACCATTGGGATACCCAAAGCACAACCAAAAAGGTAAATGAGAGGGGCCCAACCAAACATGCCCTCTCAAGATAACAATGATACATAGATCATACTAGTGATCCAATTCATAAACCATATTTATCCTCATGTCTGAACACATCCAGGTGATTGCAGACCTCAACAGACCATCTAAGGATGAATATCCATGCCATCCCAAGACATAATTGATATCAGTTACACGAGACCCACTACACAACCTGGAAAACAACATATGGAAAAAATCTCCCCTGTAAGAAAAAAACATTGGACTTTAGGGGAATAACCTCCATAAGGAAACTTGAGAGCAATCCAAAGATCACTCATATTTCCTTTCCCCAATTATGAAAACAATAAGGAAATTGAAGACCTTTACTGAAACATAAAGGTATATATTCACCCCTTAATGAAGGTATTTCATCTCCAAAACCAGAGATTATGTCACCTCATGATCCACATGACCTATCCTTAGATGAAAATATAAACATGTAATTATACTAAGTACATTTTTACCAAGAACATATATATGAAAATATAATATGTGATATTATTGACACTTTAATCAATAAACACACTACTATCAATAAAATCCCAAAAAGATAGGAGTATTTCATGTTAATCCCATGTTATTATAATGATTAATGAATATTTCCCTCTTTCATGTGGTCTAATATCAAAAAACCAAAATAAATCATAAATCCATAAACTAAAGTGCATTATACTAGGTAAAATCATGCAACCATTAAAATGAAATCCAAAAACATAAATCTTATTCCCTTGAAACTCGAACATCCTATAACCATATGTAATCATAACACAGAATTTTGGTCTCACTCACAATCTCAAAAAAATTCCTAGACTACCAATCTAGCCACAAAACAAATCATAAAAACAGAAAACATTTGTACAATTTTGTACTGAACCATCCTTGGTTGACCTAACACGTCACCTGATCTAGCTCACCACAATGCCTCTATCCCACCTCCCGAAACTCTATCGACAACCCACTAGAGATGAAAGAATAAAATATACAGTGGGGAGACAATATACTCTAGTCAAATTGAAATAAAAATGGAAATAACCAAACAAATACACATGGGTAATCATTAGAGTATGTATAATAAATATCTGAACTAGAAGCATCATATGGTAAGTAGAATGTCGAAAAAATTTAATGAGACTCAATGAATAAAAACACTTATAATATTCGGTTACCCACTTGAATGACCACATATAAAAAATTTAATAAAAACTAAAAATTTAATTACACAAGTTGAACAACAAACACCTAGACCACCCACATACCAATACATCATGATGCTTAGGTTGATCCACACCAATCCAGATATTCCACATGGGAATCATCACTCTCTCAAGAAACAATATGCATAATCACCATACATTGTGTAACCTATGAACTAATATGAATGAATACATCGGGTCATTATTGATACTGAGTTTCACATATATAGGGTGTTAAATAAATATTTCTAGTCAACCCCTGAAGGTGAACCAACAATTTCCTATCATAAAAAGGGTATACACACATGATATGACCATAATTTACAAATACTAATAATAACTAGCATACAATAACCAATCTATAAATATATAGGGGTAAGATACATGAAAATATATAATTGTGGGATATATCGTCAAATCTAAGGTAATACTACCTCTGATGGTCCCCTCTAGAGGATTCAGAGAATGTGTCTCACCCACAAATAGGCCTAACAATGTTTTCATCAGATCTAATTAGGGTATCCAAGATGTCTAAATTAAACATGAATGAATACAAGACCCTTGGCCATAACTATAGGCAACCACATTATAAAGTACATTTACCAGACTCTATCACTCTAATATCATGATTTGAACTAGTGATAAGAATATACAAGTTAACACAAATAGAGAATTCTTCAATCCAAAAAATCTTACCAAAAAAATGGGGAACAATCTATGGACACAAAAAATGTGGGTGTCATACTAACATTTACTATTATGTAGAATCCATAGACCTAGGAGTAAAATAGTATCCAAAGTACACAAAACCCAATTTTCTAGTTTCTTGGCACCCCACGAGAACAATGCGACTCTACTATGGGTGTTACACTAAACTATATGATGGTTTCGCTCATTTATATTTCAAATTATCTCACTAATCCCATTTATAACATCCAACCAGGGGAGTAGAGAACCAAATCAAAACATAGGTCCATTTCCTAATCCATGATATCCCAAGGGTCATTTCCTTAAACCAATATACTAGGAAGAAACATCCTGAAATATCATGGCCAATGACTAGAAGAATATGTGATGATCCGACCTCAACCTCACCATCCAAATAGTTGTACTAGATGTGTTGATCAACAATCGACCAACATATAATGGGGCCTCATGATGATCCTTTGGATCTAAACATCCAACAGACACCCACCATAGGCTCTCCACAACCAACCTCAGTTCCAAACAAAATCACAGGGTTCCCATAGTCGTCAAGATCATAGAACAAGGGTGATGTCTAACTAGTGACTACCCTACTTCACCTAATCAGTCAATCCCTTCCCATAAAAATGATCATCCAATGGAAAACATCCACATAAAGAGTAGGACACCATAATATTATTTCTTCTTGATCATCCAAAGCATGGATAATTCCTATTATGGAAAAAACCAAATGATCCTTGGTGTCGTACCACTAATCCTTGGTAACAATGATCCCCATGAGACATCCGAAAAAATCATGCCCCAAAAGGAGTTCAAAAAAATCCACATAACATCATCAAAATCAAGACCCTACAATGTTTCTTCATTATAAGACAATGATTAGGGGATAACACACATAGGAAAAACCTCCACCAAACTTTTGAACCCAAAACCCATCCAGGGATACCATATTTCCCATTAAAGAATCATGACAATTCTATTCGACCCTTTAATTCTCAAAAATCATCTACGGTACCCTCTAATCACTTGATTAGAAAATGACCCAAAAAGAATCCATGTGATTCCCTAAAACTCATATAAATAGATCAACAGAACCCTTATATAACTGTTATCTCATGGAATTATCGTATCCAAAAGGATCCAATAGATACAATCCTAAAGCATGGAATCCAAAGAAAGAATTCTATAACCTTGAGAAAATGGACCCATCACATAGGGAAAAACCATGATCTCCTCAGAGATATCACTAAGTCTTATCTTATGGAATATTTACAATGAAAAATAAATATATCTCCATGACATCATTAGTTATATTAATCAATGAGCTCACAACCCTCACCCTAGCCTCACAGCCTAGAACCCAACCCCTTGGAACATTATAAAACCAATCCTGAAGAAGTCATACTATTTGACTCTCATAGTCCCAAAAAGTATGGATATGTCCCCTAAATAAACAATTGATTTTTCCATTATTATCTACAATAGAAAACATATAAAATAGACTAATCAAGAGTTTAATTTTAATTCCGATGTGGGAAACGGAAAAAAAGTCCCATGTATGAAAAGTTAATTTCATGTACATGGGGTACACATCATGTAGCCCCAAAAGTCCTTCTGGACCATGTGAATTAAGCCACTTGATATGTAACTTTTCAAATTACACAACATGTACCTCCTAGTACGCATTTTGTACCCTAAACAATGTACCTTACCATGTACCTTAGCCCCACTAAGTGTGTATACCAATATATTACAGGGCGTGTACCACCCTCTATATGTAGTGTATGCCATATGGGGTCCCAAGATGTGTACCTGTCCGTGTACCCCCAAACAAGGTCTCTCTAAGCATAGTACACAACTTATGGTCTTGTACCTCACATGGGTACTAATAATGTATCCCACGTGACCATGTTCCCACAACACACCATGATCTACCACTACATGGTATGTACCATTGTTATACAGAATTTTGTCACAAAAACATCATTTCCCCTAAAAAAGAATAACACTCTATGTGTGTTCTCTAATCAACACTCTTTGTACATGGGTTTTACAAAAAGGAAAACCCCAAAAATTACATGAAATGCCCAATATCTTCCCAAAAGACAAATATTCATACCTAATGGGTCCCCAATAGCCAATTTAATTCTTTAAAACATCAAAACTATCATGACCCATCCTCAGGGCTCGTTCCATGACTACCCCAAGCCTGCCATCCATAGGCCATGGGTTGGTGAGAAGCACCAAGGCATAAATCCTGACAAAAGGGGAAGGAATTACCTTTATAAAGTAAATAAACTCCATAGAGTAACAAGAAGAAGTAAACACTAAGTAAAACTAGATACAATAGTAAGTGCGGAAAAGTAAGTGGGCCAGAATACAAACCCAAACTAAAAGTAAAGTACAACTGGAAAGAAAGTACAGAAACTGAAAAGTAAGCAGCAACATCGAGTCGTCCACTAAAAATCCCACCTGAAGGGTGAGTACAGATAGCCTCCTCAGCTCCACGGGTCTAACAGTCTGCTCCGTGTACGTCCCGCCCACTAGTCCACCCCCAGGTACCGACTTGATCCACAAGCCTCAACCACAACCAGCGCTTTTCGTCGTCTACATCCAACACAACGTAGTGTGGGCATAGCCCGTGCAGGGGTGAGTATACTCTACTCAGTAGGGACCCTGAGACACCTGAAGGTCTTCCAGAATCCATGAAGGATTAAAAACAATGGAAAGATAAAATCACGGAAAAAAACCAACCCTACTTAGTTATATTCCCATACATATACCTAAGTCATCAATTCCAGTTCGGCTCCGTCATCCGAGCCCATGTTCGATCATGTCCACACAGGATAGTGCAACCCAATCCATGGAGGATAACACAGCCTAGTCCACATAGGAAATCAAGTAAATCATATCGAATATATTGATGGAAATTCAAGACTCAGCTCACACAGGTATACATCATTTGTAAAGAAAAAGGATATGATCAGATGTAGTTACGGATTCATCTAGATGGGACCCACATAGGATACTAGACCAGCTAAGCTGTCGGACCCACGTAGGATACTAGTCCAGCTACTCTGTCGGACCCACGTAGGATACTACAACAAATGTCAATACTGTCGGACCCACTTAGGATACAAGTACAGTATTCGTCACCACCAAAACCACGGAGGATTCTAGTACGGTTGTCATTATCGTCGAACCCACGGAGGATTCCAGTACAAAAGTCTTCGCCGTCGAACCCACGAAGGATTCCAGTATGGTTGTCATCATCATCGAACCCAAGGAGGATTCCAGTACAAAAGTCTTCACCGTCGAACCCATGGAGTATTCCAGTACGGTTGTCATCATCGTCGAACCCACGGAGGATTCCAGTACAAAAGTCCTCATCATCAAACCCACAGAGGATTCCAGTACGGTTGTCATCGCAGTCACAGCCAGCTCTGGGGTTCCCGCACACAGCAAGATTGATTCAGGGAGGGTCCGCTCCATGAGCCAAAGGGGGTCGATATATCAACTGAAACGTATTCTGTAGTTTATGTTTCCCAAAGTTACATCTCGATAAAAGGAACTCAATGCGACAGACGGCGTGTCAATCGGACGCTCGGTCTGAGAGTTATTGGCTTTTTCGTCTCAGGGGCCCGGTTGGTTTTTATGTCAAAACCAACTCTACCATACTCCAACGACATCCAAAAATAGATTGGAGTAATCTAGAAGGACCGTCTCACTAAGAGAAAACCAACAAAGTCGACGGCATGTCAATCGGACGTCCAGACCTCAAGTTATCAGCGTTTTTCTCCACGGGCCCAGTTGGTTTCATGTTCGAACCAACCTGGCCATACACAACGTTCTCTAAAACCCTGAGTTTAATATTCCAAAACGACCGTATCGATCCAAGGATCCCAATTCAACTGACGATGCGTCGATCAGAGGTCTGAAGCCCATGATATGGGCAAATGATTGAAAACCGTCCTAAATGGGGGGTCTGGGCCCGGCCCGGCCCAGCCCAACCCCCCTGGGTCGGACCGAACCTGGTCGACCCGACCCAGGTCTGGGTTTGGCCCGACTGGTCGTGGCCCGGATCAGCTGGGCTCGGCCAGCGGGCCAAGTAGGGGTGGCGGTTTCCCCCCTTTGCGCCCCACGGATGCGGCAGGCGCCACATCCTCCTCCTCCGGATCCCGCATGGCTGCGGGATCTGGCCGCCTGCCATCGCCGCTTCAGCCAAGGCGGTTCCTCCTGGTGGTGCACTGGGGCACTACCGCCTCCTAGTGGCTAGCCTGTGCCGGCCACCACCTTCGACCGCCGGCGCTGCCGTGTCGGTGTGGTGCACCGTCATCGTCTTCTGTGGACCACCAGACGTGCTCTGGTGGTCCGATTTTGCCAACCGTCTGCGTCTACGGCTCTCCAGGGACCCGTACTTTACTGCGAAGGCCTCCAATCGCCATTCTGGTCCCGTTTCATCATCCCCAAAAGCTCCTCTCATGAAGAACAGAAAAACAATTGGTTCAGACTTGTTCGTTGGTCCGCACCCACCGCGTTAGTGGTTTGAAACAACTCCCAACAATTCCCAGAAAATGATAATCCCCAACCTGAAAATAATAATCCGTAGGTCAACTTGGTAATTATTTGGTCTGAATTCATGTTTCATAGGAAAAAAACATGGGATTATTATCATTCTCAAAACAACCCCTACCTCGAAGAAGTTGTCGAATGAGGATCATTGTGGGAAAAAGACGTCACAGAAGACAGTGTCGCGGAATGAAGCTTTGTAAGCATTGTCAGTGTTCTCCCTATGAAGTATGTGGCGCATTTTCATTATCCAATGAAGGCGTCTCTCACCAGGTGTGGATAGGGGAGGAGACGGTACAACGATCTCCTCTTGCGATGATGCAGTTCTTCATCACAGACTCGACATTCTTTGTGAAGAAGAGAAAGTTCTTCAAGGCTCCTGTATTTTCTCCCCAAGCCTTCTCTCACAGAAATTTAACCATAATAAAATAAAGATTACCTTATTTTATTACTCATGCCAACTTTTTCAAAATTCCAAAAAGAATTCACCGAATTAATTAATGTGCGTTGTCAAATTAATTAGGCGTTTTATTGGATTGTAAATTAATGCGGAGGAGATACAAAATAATTTCTATAGGTGAAAATAAAAGGGGTGTTTAAAGGGGTGTTAGGAATTTTAAGGAGGTGGGGGCTCGTGTGCCCCCCCCCCCCAACTTCCTTGCATATTCCATCCCATAACACTTAAACCACAATAAATAAATAAAAATAAAACTATAAAACATTTTTTATTTTTATTCCTCACATTTCTAACATCTCCTCCCGAGAAAATGCAACCTAGAAAAAGGTCCTCTTAAGCAAAAACCAGCGCTGCAGATTCATCGGTTCCCTCGGATTTCGATTCTGAGTACCGGTTATAATTTTAGAAAAAACGCACTCGTTCGTTCACTAAACGTACCTAAGCTAAACTTCGTAAATTGATTCCTGGCACACCGGGCCTCAGAATCAGGTGCCTGTCAGAAACTGTGCACTCGTAAAATCCCAAAGAAATTTAAAAAAAAATTCATTGAAATTTTCGGGTCTTTACATTACTCCCACCTTAGGTCTTTACTTCCCCGTAAATCTATAACATAAACTAGGGAAACAAAAGTGGTATTGAGCATGGATCTGAGCCTCCCACTCCCATGTGCTATCCTGGAGGTTCTCATGCTGCCACCTGATGTGCACTAGAGGAATCGACCATCCACGTAGGAACCGCTCCTATCGATCCTCGATCTCCACCAGGACCTCTACAAAATCCACCCCATCACCAATGTCCAATTCCCCAAGGTCGATGATATGCATCCGGTCAAGCACGTATCTCCTTAGTTGAGATACGTGGAAGTCGTCGTGAAACTGGCGCAACTAAGGTGGATGGGTCAAGCGGTAAACCAGCTCGCCTACCCTGTTGAGGACCTATAAGGGTTCGATGAAGTGTGGAGATAACTTTCTGCCTCGGCCAAATATCCATAATCCACATCGAGGTGAGACCCGTAAGAAAACATGGTCGCCAACCTCGAACACTAGTGGTCTCTGCCTCCTGTCAGCATAAGAGTTCTGTCAGCTCTGAGCTGTCCTCATCCTCTGCTGGATGACCTGAACCTTCTTTGGTTCTACAAAAGATGTTAAGATTTATTCTTTTCTGATAAGAGAAATTTGGTCTCATCCCCTGGATGAAGCACATTCTTTGCCTAATACAGTCAATCCCGACATGGATGATATTATTCCATACCAAGGATGACGTCGTAAAGCCTCGCTGCTACTACCAAGAGATCCAATCGTTACTCTCGCCTCCAAGGGTTGAGTCACACTATCGGCATCAGTGTGTGGTCACTGGGTCTCTCCTCCAGTAGGTATCTCAAAAGTGAGGGTCAAGTCAACAGTTTCAAACCAGATCCTCTTAGTATCAACTACATAAAAAGGACAGGGAACAAAATGTCACAAGAACAAGTGTCTTTTATTTCTGCAGATCTAGGTACAAAGACACATAACATCAACAAATCTATAAGCAGCATAAACAGAAGTCTGTATGTCTTGAGCTAGTCCCTATCCTGTCCATCTGCTCCTGGAGCTTCATGGTCATAAGCCTCAGCTGCCTGTAGCTATGCTCTCCCCTGCCCACCCGCTCCCTGTAGTCGCGGTGGTCTTCATGGTGGTGGTGGTGGTGGGGCCTCAAAGCGTCGCCCCCCACCCGCTACTCGCCTAGCTCTTCTGCCTCGTCCACCTACTCCCTGCAGACCACCATGGTCAAACCTCTGCCTGGGAAGTCCCTCTACTACCTGCTGCTCATCAGTAGGACGAGTCGGGTAGTCTCGAGCCATGTGACCCTGCCCGCCGCATGCGTAGCACTGCCTTCTCCTCATGTAGTTGGATCTCTATCATGTTCCCCACACAACCGAATCTGCATCCGAAGATTGCTTGTCTGATGGTCTGGCCCGTTTGGAACTCTGCGTCATCTACCTACTACCAGCTGTATAATACTTCACGATGGGCCATCCTGCGGAGGGTCACGCCATTGGTGACTGCTCGACGAGAAAACACTCCACTAGAAGGGCTCTCTCCAACACCCCTGCATGCGTCGGAATGTTGAGGGAGATCATCGAATCCCTGATCTCATGCCTCAGTCCCTGATCGAATGTCTGGGCCTAGAAGAACAGGTCATGTACCATATCTGTGGAGTAGCATGAGATATCAGTAAACCTCGCCGAGTACTGGTCCACGGTCATGCTTCCCTGCCGTAGCTACAGTAACTCTTGAATGCGCATCACATGGAGGGTGGCTGGGATGATCTACATGCGGAAGAGGCTCTCAAAGTCTGTCCAATGGAGTGATGACTCATCGTTCACCTGGAGCATCAGGCTCCACTATCTTCCTGCTACCACGGGTAGGAGACTCACTGCAAGGATCACCATGAGGTCAGCTGGTGTCCCCACTAACCTGAAGACTCAAACAATATCCTCTATCCAATCCTCAGCTGCATGAGGATCCATCTCCCCGTGGAACCTGGTCGGTCTCTGATGTTGAAACTCATGCAGTGGACTAAGGTGATGTGCACTCTCAGCGGCTGGGGATGTTGGTATCGGTGGCTCGACAGGTAGAAGTACTGCTGGTGCCCCCGCAGTAATAGGGCCCTACACCAAGGCCTCATCGCTCGGTGGGATGTCGTCTCGCACAAAGCTCAGAACCCTTGCTGGCTGCCATCGTTGGGCCATCCTGAAAGGAAACAGGTGTTCCACGGTCAAAACAGTATACCTAGTGAGCTGACACAAAGTAATCACAAAGAAAACTTTTGAAACACACATGCAATCAATGTTTTCATGCACTGATTCGGAAATCAGAAGTCAGGGTCCTGGTGTGTGGATACATCGGATTCCACACCAACACCGGACTCCCTGGACTGATAACCACACTTAATACCCTTAACACTATTTCTTCACACAGAAGAAAGATCAGATTCCTGAGTTCTGTGGTAGAACCGAACTCCTCAAATACCAATTTTTCACGACCCATCCTTGGGACTCATGCCATGACTACCCCAAGCCCGCCTTCCGTAGGCCAGGGGCTGGAAACTAGCACCAAGGCGTAAATCCCGAAAAAAGGGGAAGGCATTGCCTTTTTAAAGTAAGCAAACACCACAGAGTAAGCAAGTAGAAGTAAACTCTAAGTAAAACTTGGTACAATAGTAAGTGCGGAAAAATAAGTGGGCCTGAATACAAACCCAAACTGAAAGTAAAGTACAGCTGGAAAGAAAGTACAGCAACTAAAAAGTAAGCAGCAACGCCGAGCTGTCCACTGAAAATCCCACCTGAAGGGTGGGTACAGATAGCCTCCTCAGCTCCTCAGGTCCAACCGTCTGCTCCGTGTACGTCCCACCTAGGGGTCCACCTCGAGGTACCGACTTGCTCCACAGGCCTCAACCATGATCAGCATTGTCCATCGTCTGCATCCAACACAACATAGTGCGGGCATAGCCCATGCAGGGGTCAATATATGCTACTCAGTAGGGACCTGAGACCCCCGAAGGTCTCTCAGAATCCACGAAGGATAAACCACAAAGGAAAGATACAATAACAGAAAACAACCAACCCTACTTAGGTATATGCCCATACATATACCTAATTCATCAATTCTAGTTCGGCTCCATCATATGAGCCCAAGTTTGATCACGTACACATAGGATAGTGAAACCCAATCCACACAGGATAACACAACCTAGTCCACATAGGAAAGAAAGTCAATCATTTCAAAGATATTGATTCAAAGTCAAGACTCAGCTCACACAAGTATACATCATTTGTAAAGAAAAAGGATATGATCAGATGTAGTTACTGATTCATATAGCTGGGACCCACGATCGATACTAAACTAGCTAAGATGTCGGACCCACATAGGATACTAGTCCGGCTATTCTGTTGGACCCACATAGGATACTACAACAGAGGTCAATACTGTTGGACCCACGTAGGATACAAGTACAGTAGTCTTCATCACCGAACCCACGGAGGATTCTAGTATGGTTTTCATCGTCGTTGAACCCACGGAGGATTCGAGTAAAAAATTCTTCACTGTCGAACCCAAGGATGATTCCAGTACGGTTGTCATCATCGTCGAACAAACGGAGGATTCCAGTACAAAAGTCTTCACCGTCGAACCCACTGAGGATTCCAGTATGGTTTTCATCGTCGTCGAACCCACAGAGGATTCCAGTGCAAAATTCTTCATCGTCGAACCCATGGAGGATTCTAGTATAGTTATCATCACAGTCGCAGCCAGCTCTAGGGTTCCTGCACACAACATGCTCAATTCCAGGAGGGTCCGCTCCACGAGCTAAAGGGGGCCGATACATCAACTGACACGTAGTCCGGATTTGATGTATCCAAAAGTTCTGTCTCGATAAAAGGAACTCAACGTGATAGATGGCACGTCAATCTGACGCCCGGTCTGAGAGTTATTGGTTTTTTCGTCCTAGGGGCCTGGTTGGTTTTTAAGTCAAACCAACCCGACCGTACTCCTACTACATACAAACCTCGAGAGTAGTAATCAAAAAGGTATTTCTCACTCATAGGAAACCAACAAAGTCGACGGCACATCAATCGGACGTCCGGAGCTCATGTTATAAGCATTTCTGCTTCACGGGCCCAGTTGGTTTCGTGTTCGAACCAACCCGGACATACACAAAGTTCTCCGAAACCCCGAGTGTAATATACTGAAACGGATCTCTCGATCCAAAGAACCCAACTCAAATTATGGTGTGTTGATCGGAGGTCTAAATCCCAATATATGGGAAAATGACTGAAAACATTCCGAAATGGGGGGTCTGGGCCCGGCCTGGCCCAACCCCCCCCCCCCCCCAGGTCAGCCCGAACTGGATCGACCCGACCCGGGTCTGGGTCCAGCCCAGCTGGGCGCAGCGCGGCCCGGTCAACGTGACCCACCCCATCTCGGCTGGGGAGTTCGCTGGCTCGGCCAGCGGGCCGAGCAGAGGGGGGGTGCATGTTTCCCCCCCTTGCGCCACACGGATGCGGCAGGTGCCACGTCCTCCTCCTCTGGATCCCGCGCGGCCGCAGGATCTGGCTGCATGATGTCGTGGCTTAAGCCGTGGTAGTCCCTCCTGGCGGCGGACAGGGGCGTCGCTTCCTCCAGTCGCCGGCATGCCGATAGCGTCTTCCGCGGACCACCGGGCGCGGTCCGGTGGTCCGATTTGCCTGTCGTCTACACCTACGACTCTCCCAAGACCTGTACTTTACTACAAAGGCCTATAATTGCCATTCCAGTCCCGTTTCTTCATCACCAAAATCTCCGCGCATGAAGAACCGAAAAATGGTGGGTTCGGACTTGGTTGTTGGTCCACACCCACTGCGTTAGTGGTTTGAAACAACTCCCAACAATTCCAGGAAAATGATAATCCCCAACCCGCAAATAATAATCTGTGGATCAACTTGATAATTAGATGGTCCGCGTTCATGTTTTAGAGAAAAACAAACATGGGAGTATTATCATTCTCAAAACAACCCCTACCTCGAAGAAGTCATCGAACGAGGATTGTCGCGGGAAAAAGATATCACAGAAGACGATGTCTCAGAATGAGTCTCCGTAAGCATCGTCGGTGTTCGCCTGATGAAGGATACGACACATCGTCGTTCTCCAAAGAAGGAATATCGCTGTGGCTGTGGAGAGGAGAGGAGATGGTATAGTGATATCCTCTTGCGGTGACGGAGTTCTTCGTCATAGACTCGGCATTCTTCGCGAAGAAGAAGAAGTTCTTCAAGGCTCGTGTATTTTCTCCCCAAACCTTCTCGCACAACAATTTAACCATAATAAAATAAGGCTTCCTTTATTTTTTTACTCATGGAAACTTTTTCAAAATTCCAAAAAGAATTCACCGAATTAATTAATGTGCATTTTCAAATTAATGAGGCGTTTTATTGGGATGTAAATTAATGTGGAGGAGATACAAAATAATTGCTAGAGGGGAAAATAAAAGGGGTGTTAAATGGGGTGTTAGGAATTTTAAAGAGGTGGGGGCTCGTGTGGGCCCCAACCCAACTTCCTCACATATTCCCTCCCATAACACTTAAATGACAGTAAATAAATAAAAATAAAATTGTAAAACAATTTTTATTTTTATTCCTCGCATTTCTAACATTTCCTCCCGAGCAAACGCAACCCAGAAAAAGGTGCCCTTAAGAAAAAACCGGAATTGTGGATTCATCGGTGCCCTCGGATTTCGATTCCGAGTACTGGTTCAAAATTTAGAAAAACCCTCTCATTCGTTCACTAAACGTACCCGAGCTAAGCTTCTGAAATTTATTCCGGGCACACCGGGCCTCGGAAACAAGTGCCTGTCAGAAACTGTGCACTCATAAAATCCCAAAGAAATTTAAAAAAAATTCCTTGAAATTTCTGGATCATTAAACAAAAATACTCTAATGGTACCAATGGTTAAAAAATAATACATTAGTACGTCTCTTTGGAAACCACTAAAGCATCATGCTGAATCTACACCAATAGTCATCGCTCTCTGATCTGAGCCACATATGATCCCTCAGTAGTTACACCTCCCTCTCAATCACCCACTTATCTCCCTTAACCACTCTCATCAAATAGAAGGAAGAACCTGGGGATGTTATTTGGAATACAATGTGGAAAACGGTATATTAAAAAAAGGGATGAAAAATGAAGTTGAAAAATAAATGAGGCATGTGTTCATCCACAACACCCAATGCAAGGTTATTCCTCTCTTACAAAAAACATCTCATTCCCAAATCAACCACTAAGACAGAAGCTCAATACGATGTTTCATATAATTTACATCATCCAAGTAATATTCATGAATAAACTAATATTTAGTTAATAAAATATTAAATCTTATGTTAATGTTTTAGTGGCAAGGATTTCCACCATACTCATGTCCTTAAAAAAACACCCCATTCTGCGTCCAACATAGTGTTCATAAGAATTATAGGAGATCGTCATATAGTATAATTTACATGTTTTCACCTAAATACTTATGGGAATAATTTTTTTCAATTTTACCATGATTTTCATAAACTGTGATGATGCGAGGTGTCATATAAAACTCTGAAAAAAATGGATTTAATGTGAAGTATATTTCAAAAATAAGTATGATAGCGTTGAAATGAAATAAAAAAAAATTAGATAATTTTATGTGGAATTTTGTACCATATCTCTTAGTTTAATCACCTCATTAAGCCTTTTAACCTTAACTGTCCTAACAATTTATTCAGACTCGGTTGGTTATGATAGTAATTTTAGAAATATTAAGTGACACATTCATAAAACATTAATTATATCCAAAAATATTTCAGTACCAAATGATTTATGATCAGAAGTATATCTTTTTATAATTATTTAAAAATAAGTTCTTAACATTCGTTAACATTTAAATTCATTTCCAAGATTATTCCCATTTTTTTAATTGTATTGGAATTAATATAATAATTAAATTAAAATATAAACACTTTCACCATCATTTATAATATAAAATAAAAATTAAATTTATTGAAAACCAAAATTCATTCAAAAAAAATTGCTTTTAAATTTTTCAAAATAATTCACATTATTGTTCTAATGCTTGCACAGATGCTGCATTAACATTGTGAAAATGTTTTGGTTCATAATATAACAAAAAAATGAAAACAAATTACACACTTACCAAAACGTTATTAATATTAAAAATAAACAGTTAATAATATTCTTAACATCATTTTATCTCCTTGAAAAATGTAAGTGGAATTAAAAAAGAGATTAGAATTTTGACATTATACATTACTTAAAATAATAAAAAGCTTATAATAAACGGGACACATCACCAAAATTGAATATTTTTTAGTACAAGATAATTATAGTGAAACTCAATTCATACAATGAAATAAATAATAATTTTAGGTTAATTTTTATTCCTTATCCCATTTTTTAATCATTTCCACACATTTTTTCCTTAATGTGATGATAAACTTTTATCAGGGTTATTATGCATTAGAACTAAAAATAGAGTGAACGATATAAAATAATTTGAAAATTATTATTCCAAATATGGAATCTATTTTCAAATTTTTAATTTCCATAAATGGTAAAAAATAACATTAATGTAATTTTTTGGAGCACAATAAAACATAGTATTTTGAAAAAAAAATCATTTTAACTATAAAAAGATTATTAAATAAAAATCATGAAAAATAATTATTCCTACTGAATCAATTGGATAATTCATATAAAAAATGGGCTCATTTAACTTTAGAACCAATACAAATAGAGTGATGCTTTATATATACATTAAATGAAATGATAATTTATATAAAAGAAGGTATTTTAAATATTCCACCCAAAAATAAATATTTTATGAAAAATGAAAAATATTCACCCAATATATATTTGATTTGAGGATATTAAAATGTTATTTCCATTTTATTAATTATTATTACTTAATTTTGGAAAATTATTTATAATATTGGCACACAAAATAGAGGATTTGATTATGAAAATATATTTTGTTGAAAAAAATGACTTTATTATCATTCCATTCCCAATAACTACAATGAAATGATTTTAAACTCATTTTATAGGATATATAATCTATATATTTCTTCAAAAGTATTTATAAATTGTGATTAATTTAATATATTATGATTAAAATGCATTTTTTATATGTAAATTATATATTTTACCTTAAATTGATTTTATCTTCATGTATTACCAATTGATATTTCATGTATGAATTATTATTAATTTTATTCAAGTAATTATTTATAAATTTATTTAATAATGTATTTACCTATATTAAACCCCTCTAATAAATTTCTTATTTATAATTTTGATATTAAAATAACTTATTAATAGTATATTGTCGTTTATTTTAAAGAATAGTGGTGTGTGGGGCCCACAAAATCAAACATTGTATCCTATTAAATGATTATAATCAAAGAGAATATGGTGTCACACTAATATTTAAAATTTATATCAAAAAATGGAGTTTTTGATTAATATTATTAGAAAATTGGATTATACAGTAATTTTACACTACCAATACTTCACCAATAAAAATTCATCATGGTTTCTCTTTTGACAAATGAATGTACTAACAAAACAATGAGCTGTAAAAGAAATTTTTAATGTTTTGGTGATTCTCATCATTTCAATCTCAATCATAACTTCATTATTATCCTCTCTAGTAAAAGAGGAAAGAAAAAATAAATTTTTTTAAAATAATATTAATATATAATCTTTTCTCAAATATTTTATCTTTTAATGTTTTATTTATGAAATGATTAGGTTTATACTATAGAAATTTACTAATATAGGTTACATGAACTATAACTATATAATCATCATATTTCAAGAATAAAAACTCACTAACGTTATCAATATTCAATTTATCGAGAAAATATTATAGTTAAATTAGACTATCAACATGTTCGATGAGATATCCTCAAGAATTTTCGTTTTCACTCAAAACTCATATAACATTTAACTTAAGGATTTTAACATGAATTTGAAAAAAAATCACCTTAGCAAAAAAAGGAATATAAGGTAAATCAAAGACTATTTCAAAATTCTATAAACATTATTTAACAAATTGGGGGACTTTATGACTATGAATTTTAGGTTTGTTATTTTTATAGAACTTTTGAGTCTAACCCATAGATCAAGTATGTTCATAATCCACTTCTCTTCTAACTACATTGTTGGAATAGATAATACCTTCCAATAGTTTGTGGTAAAAAACATGGTTGGTCTTTAAAAACTCATCCATGGCATCATCCTGATTATTTATCAGTTATATTCATCATGGATTTTATATATTGATAATTTAAAACATAAAACATTATATAAATATATGGAAATGTTTTAAAATAATATAAATAAAATCTTAACCAAACAAAATAGGCACATTAATTTATGATACACCCATAAAAACTTTTAAAATCTATTATAATTCACAATAAAGAAAATTATTGACATAAAAAATAATTTTGAAATTAAAAAAATCTACTAAGAATTGCTATAATGCATGGTCTCTTATCCATGATGATACCATGTATCATCTACTGGAATTTTTAGGGTTTCGTTAATGGTTCACATATATGGTTTCCCAACTATGCAACCAGACAATGAAACATAGATTTTCTACAACTTTTTACTTAAAAGATAAAAATTTATCAAAATTATAAATTTAAAAATAAATACAAATAATAATAAAACTATTGTATATCAAAATAAGGGAAAATTATTATTATTATTATTATTATTGACACTCTGTATTTTCCCTATTTTAGCCTTTGTTGGAATCACTTCAATTTTATTAGATTATACGATGAATCCCTTTGTTGGTTATATTAATATAATTTCGACATGTGGTAATTATTTTGGTTGTGTCTTTAATTTTTTATTGAGAGTTTTTACCTATATCATTTTATTCTTCTTGGATAATTGTAATTTTTTAGTGTATTTAGAATAATTTTTTATTTTTTCCAAAAAATATACCCACTGAGTTTGAAAAATCATATCTGGTGGCTACTATGAAATCACAAGAACTATATTTTAAACGGGTTTTGATACAATTTTATTTAATATTTTTCCATATATTTAGAATAAATATATAACTATCATGATACAGGACCTAAACTATATGCATTTGTACTTTAGAGTGGAATAAGTTTCATGGGTACCAATGATTTATAACACTTTTAAATTGGTAAAATAAAATAGGGTATTAGTTTGGAAGTCTAAAATAACATATCTATAAGTTATAATTCTCATTCTAGAAGAAAAATGAATTTATAAAATAAAAAATTAATAAAGGTTTAACATCAAGAAATTCAGGTCATACAATAGTGGTAATGCCCCCCCCCACAAAATAATATAAGAAACCTATGTTCAAAACTAAATGGGAGATAATTTCCATATGTATTATGGAACTGTATAAGTGAACATACACTTCTACGGTATTATATTAGTGGTAATATACACCCAGAATGGGATTTCATGTCATAAATATTTGGCCTTTGGACATAGGGCTATCAGAACATCATGAGATTTTGGGGTAGGGAGCCTCGAGACCAAGGACTATATTTGGTGACTTCAAGATGGTGTTGGTATGGTGTGATAGAATTTGATTTACCTAGTGAGGGTGAAATGGTCCTTTAACTAATAACTGGTAGTAGCAGATTTCTGTAAAAAACAATGAATATGTATATAGAGTAAAAAACTAGGCATGTAAACATGAATAGCTAATTGAGATAGACTACGTGATTATAAGAGGTTCTATTTATTGTTTGGCTTTATTACACTAAAACTTCATCCAATTTATTTGTAAATCTTCTGTGTCTCTATTCCTTCTGGTCATGTAAGGGTTCCCTCTCAACCCAAATAAAAATACGAATTATTCAAAAGTAAAAACAAATTATAGTATAACATCAACCAAAACCCATATAACAAAAAAATCAAATTATAAAACATATATAACACATAATCAACCATGAATTTCATAATACCTGAGATATAAAAAGTTTCATCTGTAAAAAAAATAAGAGAGGGCTAACTAGAAAATGAAAGAGATGAATTGGAATAAGTGGCCTTATATATGGAATCTCAAAATGAAATCAAAATATAAATTGTACACCAAAAGTGAATTTATCTCTATGTGACATATGATCTTCCTTCACATTAAAATTACCCCATATATCAATATTTACTACTATGGTTTATAACTATGTAAGTGGTTATTTTACATTTACCGACATAATGGGAATCCAGGTCTATATACCCATAATAATCTATATGTAGGGAGTGAGTATAATCCTTGTAGGCTGCCCCCAATGTTTCCATATATTCCCATCCAGATTCCAAACCAAGAATTATGGTTTTAAAAAAAATTTAAAATATTTATTCAAGAAAAGGATGATTCTTGAAACTAATGGAAAGGTTGTTATAAAATTAATTTAACTAAAAAACAGATTTCATAACTGTTAAAATCCATATGAAAATATTTAAAGTATAACCATACATTACCACAAACCACTCAAAAAATACGTATTCATAATGTGATAATCCCTCACGGATATAAGGTTTAATCTAGTACTACAATAAATATAACAATACAACTATCTTTTATGTGATATTATCCTTTCACACATGACTTTCCAAATATAGACCTCATCGATGGAAATCCTCTAGTTTGAGAGAAATCATAACTATGGGTTTTCATTATTCATATAAAAATCATAGAAACAAGTGTCAATATTAAAAGAGATTATAAATAGTGAATTACTTGTCATTATGACAAAAAATAATTAAATATTTCATAAAATCAGTAATTTAACTTAATCCTCAATCACACGGACATATATATCCCAAAATCCATCCATACATAACAATTTCATTCTAAACATAATTAATAACTCCATTCCCATCAATTAATAAATAAAGAGTTATTTATATAGTTATAAAATTAAACAAATATTATCTTACATACCAAACAAGGATTTATAATTGAAAATAGTATTTAAACACCTTTGAAAATCACATTTTTAAACTAATATAAAAAAAATAATAGCATCTAAACATGGTATAATAAAATAAAAAATTACCCTTATTTATTCTCTTCAAATATCATAAATCTATATTCAGGAAAATTAAAATGACACGTGTATTTTTAAAATAAGTAATACACTATAAAAAATTAAAATTAAATTATTTGGAAGATATTTATTCCCATGATAAATCTAGATAAAATACACATAGTGGGATAGTTATATTATAGAATTTGTACTGTAGAAAATCAATTACTAAAAAATATGTAATCAATGTGATCCCACAAAATTTTAGTTGATAAGGAGTAACGTCCTAGGATTTAATAACAAATTTCATTCAGTAAAATTGTGTATTTAAATTATAAATATATTTTTCAAAAATATTTTCACTTTAGGAGTAAATAAATAATACAAGATTTAAATTAAATCAAAAGGGAATACGACCATTGGGTATCATATCACCTATTTGAAATTTCTGTCATAAATTTCATAGAAATAATGTTTAATTAGATTTAAAAATATTTACATTCGTTATAAATAATTTATTGGAAATAAAATAAATTACAATACTTTATTTTAGAAAATAATTTTTATTACTAAAAAATTTTGTTTATAAAATATGTTAATTTATTGAGTTTTTTTATTTTAAATAATGATTGGAATAAAATATATTCCAATATATAAATAACTATTAGTACTATATGTGAATTTTTTTAATAAATAATAAATTAATTATTACAAATATAACCTAAGGATTCTTGACAAAATAAATACTTTTAATATTAAAAACATGGGTTTTATTATGAATATTATGTTATTTATTTAAAGGTTAATTTATTACATTTTAGAAATTTCGTTTTATAAAATGAAACTCATTTTTGGATTCATCTTGTCAAAATTATATTATGGTGAACTTTTTTGATTTTTCTAAGAAATAAACTTTTTTAAAAAATAGAAAAAATATAGTTTTGACAAATATAATAAATTATCTGACATCAGCATGATATATGAATTAAATAATTATTTTTAAGACATTTTTTTTGAATAAATACTTATTTTTGGAGTAAAATTGTATATTTAAAATAATATGTTGAATTTTGAAACTTTTATTTGCATTTTGGATCATAAGTTATATGTTATTCTAGTAAAACTTATTTTTCCCCTTTTCCTTTAATTAATAATATAAAATATAAAATATTATTTTTTCTTGGTTCTAATTTCAATTAAGACTCGTTTTTTAATCAAAAACTTCTAAATTTATTTGAAATAAACAATTTTCATTTTTATTGGCACTATAAATAAAAGTTAATTTTTAAAACAAAAATATTACGTTATGCATTCTTATATTGAATTTACTTTTTATAATTATTTAAAATTGAATCAAATTAGAGGGATTTATTATTTTTATTTAAACATTAAATATTATATCATAAGTTTTTTATCATTTTAAATCAAAAAAATGGAATTATTGAGGTAAATTTTAGTCATTGATGTAACGGATAAAATTTGGTAAAAGGGTTAAATTGTAGGATAGGGTTACATAAATATCCCAAAACCTTATCTCTAAATGCTTGGATGAGTAAATTATAAATTAAAACATATCTTAAACACATTAATTAATTATTTTCTATCAATATTCTTTGAATATTACATTCCTTTTATATTAATAAATTAGAATTTACAAAAATTCACCCCTCTAACTTACAAAAGGACCCTTCCGCCACCCTTTATAAGACACACCTAAAATTTAAATTCCACACTATAATATACAGTATTTTATTCCCAAATATGTCTATAATATTTTTTATCCATTTTTTCAAATGGATTCTAAAATCCTTAAAAACATAGAATGTTTTCGAGTGATGATATGATTTATTCATTATATGTAATGACTTATTATCCTTATTTTTCATTGGCCACCATCATATAACTCTTCTTGATTATGTTTTGTATCTTTTTTAAAAATATAA
Organism: Viscum album; assembly: GCA_963277665.1. NCBI lineage: Eukaryota > Viridiplantae > Streptophyta > Magnoliopsida > Santalales > Viscaceae > Viscum > Viscum album. The sequence goes on from OY728120.1 coordinate 261,924,279, forward strand.
ATAATATAATTATACTTTTATAATTATTATATTTTATCTAATTTACATCATAATCATACTCATCAATTTATTATAAAATGTTCTTGTTTAGGTTTATATTTCCACCTACATGAACAATGCTATAAATTTCCATCATTGATGACAAGGAAAAACTAATGAATGTTAATATATAATATTACAACATAAGTGATATATTTTGGTTTTAAAATGTAAATATTAATATTTAACTCATTCTAAATATAAAACCATCTATTTTATAAAAAAATTTGATACAAGTGTGTTATGAATTCTTTAATGCAAAATTGTTTTCAAATCTCTCATGGAATGAACCTGTAACATCATAAATCATTCTGTAAAAAATATTCTAATATAATTTATAGTATAGATATTTCAAATTCATTAAAAATAAATGATTACCTATACCACTATACCAAAATCGGCAAGGATCATTTGAAACTACTAACAACCAATTATCCATATTAGCTACAAATAATTAACAACATTTTAATAGATCCATATAAAATATTAATAAAAAAATTAGTTATAAAAATCCAGGCTTCTCATACATGGATATTAAATCATTTTATATAAATATTAATTATATTAAAAAACTGGTGATGGGGGCCATAATTGTTTAGTATCTTTGGAAACATGGAAACATAATGTTATAACTTGGTAAAAGATCATTAACATCTCCCATAATGATATTCTCCTTTAGAAATATTAATAATAATACCATAATTAAAATATTTCTTCATATCATAGAGAATGGAAACATAATAAATAGTGATATCAAATTCATGGAAAGGTTAAATGGGGAATATACTTAATAATGAGATAGCAATAAGGGGCTGAGAACATGAGAATAACAATTGAAACCATACCATATATATCAATTATCATAAACATGAATCATGGAATAAATATTTTAATCCCAATATAATATATTCATAATGATATTATAGAACATTATCCATGAGATTATAACATTGTGGTAAAACATAGATTTGAGTTACACACATTAGTATAGAAAATCTTATGTCAAGGAGACCTACCAAGACATTCATAACATGTTTGGCTAAGGCTAACAACATATTTCCTTCTTTTCACATGGATTACCTCCCATGTACCCTTATTTAGGATTGGTATGACCAATCATTTACACTTATTTTAGGAAGTTAAACATTTTGTGCGGGACACACCACCGTCCCCATTGAAAGCCCTTTCCATATAGTTCAATGTGATCACTTCCCAAACCATCACATTAAAAAAAGTCCTTTACTGAACAGATCTCACTCCTCATTCCATCCATGTCTTACTGGACTAGTTTTACTCCCCATTCCATCCTTATCTATCTCATGATGTATATATTTATCCAATTCACTGGAGGGATATATAGGTCTGAACTATTACATTATGAAATCTCTATTTGTGTGTGCCACAAGATCATAAACATTCATCATATCATAACCCACGAAATAAAATGGGCATAATAACCATTTTGTTATATCAAAACCAATGAAAAATAGATTACAAAAATAATCAATTCTCCATATCATAACATGTGATAAGAAGTGGGTTTCACAGGCATTTCTTTTTAGTATAACCCAAAGAATAGAAACAATTTTCATAAATAACTTTTCATCATAGACATAAACAGTTTAGATAAATAAAAAGAACGGTACACTTGGATAATATCCTCATTAAATCCTAATTTTCATCAAAGGTTGTCATCTCACATGGAGAAGTATTTTGAACTATCATTTGGTGCATTTCTGAAGTAATATAACCATTCATTGAAAATTACTTTTCAAAACATAAAACATTTTCAAAATCCATTTATTTAAAAACATCATTGAAAACATTTGATATAATATATAAAATTCATTATAAATATTTGTTGAAGAAAAAGACATTTCTAATTTAAAAAAACATTTTAAAACATAAAACATTTTGAAAAATATTTATCTTTAAAAATAACATTGATACCATATAAAGGAAGAATTTAAAACTATTTTAGAGACTTTTTAAGACAATAAAATTTTAAAAATCATTTACCATGAAATTAATCATAAAATATAAATTAAAACAATTTTGTAAAATTTTTATATAATGTTGTTTTGATAGAACATAGATTTCTGACCAAAGAGTTAATTAATGTCATATTTACATTAAAAACATTATTTATCTTACATAAAAATTTTTGATAAATGGTACCATAACGTGAATATTTCATAAATAAATATATTATAATACAATTATTTATAATTATTGAGATTTTTTCATTATATATCAATTTTTGATACATAATCATAAACAATCCTGACAAATAATGATATTATGACATAAAATATTTACCACTTTGATAACATAGAATCATTAACCACATGAATGAATGACATAAAATTAATCTAAAATATTCATTAGGATTATTAAATTCATTATATTCAATGTTAATTAAGATTTATATATACCTTGTGAAATAATATAGGTGTATAACATGTTGTACATCTCAAAGAATGAAAATTGAAAAAAAAAATCTATTACTGATTTAGTAACATTCAAATTGTAATCCACTTGAAAGATAGATCAAAAAATGGGTATAAAAATAAAAATAATTTTTTTTAAATACAATAATGGTTATTATAAACCCCACATATAAGACAATGGTGGTGAATATAGCATGTCTCTCAAAAAACTAAAAGTGGGACAGAAATTCCTTACCTTAAGTCTTGACATTCATTGTACTCATTCAATACTCTGGTATAATAAAAATAATTTTATTAAACATCTATTAAAGAATCATATTAATTTATATCAAGCTATATATCATTTTATTATGACGTTTTGATACCCTTTTATTAACAATTCCATGTTAATGATATGTTTCGGGTAAGAAGTGCATTGTTTTTCTTATATGTTTTTCATTTGTTATATTTTTTTCCGCTTACATTAATCATTATTTCATCATCATCATAACTATGACTATGATTTAAATAAAATATATATTTATTATATATTTATCTATAATTGTATATAAAATATAGAAAGAAGAAATGAAATACACCATTCATGAAGATGGTATGTCATACGTACATATGAACACATTATTTTAGTTTTATTATTGGGTGAATAAAATAAAATTAAATGACAGATATTATAATTATATAAAAATATTTATTTAATATAAATAAAAAATATATATATTAAAATCATTCTTGATAAATTACTTTTATAGTGTAAATGAATCACATCACTTCTCAAGGTGATAGTCCACTATACGGATGAGTGAAGTCATCATATTCAAACAAAATAGAAAGCATGAGGGTATGTGTGATATAAAAAATTAAGAATCATAATTAAAATTTAAATATCATATATATATATATATATATATATTTTATAAAGAGTATTTCTATAATTATTCCCAACATTGAAAGGTAGTAATAAAAAAATGATATTGGTTTAGGAGGTGGTAGTCCGTCGTATACATGAACGAAGAATTTGTAACCCATTTCATGGAAGATTGTGTGTGACTGTATGTTATAACATTGACATAAATACATTTAATTATATTTTAGATACTAATGTTCTTATAAAATAAGGATATAAAAATAACTTAGTGGTTTTGGGGAATAAATAATATAAAAGTGTTCATTGACGAAGGTTACCTATTTTGGGGGTATCTCAATTTTGTTTAATCTAAAGGCATTCCTTGGTTTGAATTATTCCAAAATTAAGGTTTTAGTAAGATGATAGGGAATTTTATAATTTATTTCATTAGTTATTTTCTATGAAAAATAGATTTATAGGTGTTAGTAAATAGGGGAGTGGGTTCCTCTTTATAGGTGAGGAGGAGTGATATTCTTGTAAATAATCAAAACTATTCACTATTAAGAGGTCAAAATTAACTAATGTGGCCCCAAAATAGATAATTAATAATTCTTAGGGATTATATAGTAAATAAAACCCTCAAACAGAAATTTATAAATGTTTTTTAAAATTTTAATTCCATAATTTCTATGTTTCCTTATTTTACCATTTTCGTTTTTCATTGTGTGAACTAGTTTTCTATCCTTTGTAATTTATTCATTAAATCTAATTTAGAGTGATAATTATAATATAATTCATAGTCAATGATTATAAATATTATAAATAATTTATAAATTATAAATCCTATGTGTTTTGGAAATTAACTTTAACAAATTCATATTTAAGGCGAAAAACATTACTTTAAATATAACCGTGCTAACCAAGTTTTTCTATTAAAAAGATAATATAGTTATTATATTATGAAAATTGGTTCATAAATAGAAAATAGCTGATATTTTTTAAAGTTAAATTTTTTTATTAAATATCTGATTTTTATTAATTTTAAATCAATTAATAATATAGAATTGATTATAAATTAATTTATTAGAAATTTTGACATTATTCATTACATTTAAATTAAACAAATATCAACTAAATAATAGAAATCAAAAACCATGGATGTTAAAACTAATTTAAAATGATATATTAATATAAAAAAATTATTTAAAAAATTAATTCATTCAATTTAAAATTGTTTTTATTTTTTTAGAATCATTCAATTTATTATATTATTAACTAAATAATTCATTTGATGGAATTTCTTGGTAATTTAATGTAATTATATCATCTATAAAATATAAAAATAAATTATAATGGTTAAAAATCATTTATATAAAAAAATATTTATAATTTAACATATGTCACTTTCTCAAAATTCCAAATCCTTATAGAACATAAAAAAAATAAAGTTAGATTTTTTGTCATTTTCATTACATAACTTCTTATAAGTGTCACCTAAATTGAATATTTTCCAAAAAAAATAGTATAATTTGAACACATGTTCATAATATTAGAATTATATCCCTAAAATGGGTTTTATATAAGCATTGGATTATTCGTATATCTTATAATCTATGTTAATACACTAAATAAACATGTTTTTCTTTAATCGATGTAATTAATTTTAATTGTTTTAGCAAATTATTTTGGTAAAAAAAAAATTGTTTCCTTATTTGGTAATATAAATTTTTAGGATTCCAAATATGGAATTTATTTTCCCAAATTCAATTGACATAACTTAAGAAAAAAATTTAAAATAAAATTCATAGATGTGATGAAAATGCTTGTTTTAAATGTGGAAATATTCAATGGATTTTAATGTTTTATATTCAATTTCAAAAAATTTAATATTCTAATGACCTTTATTTGATTAATATAATTATAATTTATCTTTTTTTAGTTTAAAACCAATTAAAAATATAGTTTAACATGATAAATTATTGAAAGGAAAGGTAGTTTTCCATTAAAATTCATTAATTTTCACTATTCATAAAAAATGAAGATTCTTAATAAAATACCAAAAATCCCCGTAATACAATTTTGATATTCCAATTTTTATTTGATTTTATTTTATAAAATTATTTTTCCTCATTTGGTAAAATAAAATTTTAAATTATGTGTGAGATGCATAATTAAACTGTATTTTATAAAAGATATCTTTTGTCAAAAAACATTTCCTTTTCAGTAAATGGTTTTTATTTTATTTATATTCAATATATAACTAATAGATATTTTAAAACTGTATATTTTTCTAAGTTATTTAAATGCATTAATTATACTTATTTCTTCATCATGGCGATCACTATCATATTACATATCAATAGAATATCCTAGTTCAGTATATCTAGGTCCTGTGTGTATCATAAGAAAAACATATTGTTGCATCTATAGTAAGATAAACTCTGTATTGTGTTTGTCTAATATTATTTGGGTGTTTCTTTTAAAGAACGATAGACTTTGTGTAGCTATCAATGCAATCCATCAAATAATTTTAATTTATTTCAATAAAATAATAATCATAAAAACCCCTGGTGTAACATTCTACCACCCCTTAAATGGTATTTCTCCCTATAAGTTATACTAGGTCATCAATGTTTTAATAAATAAAATTTCATATCATATAATCCAAAATAGTATAAATTAACAATAAAAAATCCCCTATGAAAGGAATTTTTCAAACATAATTGTTAACCAATTTTACTACTAACTAGGTTTTCACATAGTATAAAATATGAATAAAGTTTCTATTTAGAAATGGAAGAAAAATATAAATAATTATAGATAGGGATAGGGAACATGGATCAAAAGAAAGTGGGTGATGCAAAGAATTTTAAAAACCACAAAACAATAAATCTATTATTATTTACGGGTCTATTTGGGTCATTATAAATGAAGGTATAAGGATACTTTTTTTCAAATGTGTTTTTCTAAATTTGATGAATTTTCCAAAGGATATATACTTACATGATTTCATTCCATTTCATAAGCACAATATAATTCATAGGGTGTGCCTTCAGAAAATTGTTTTTCATCTCCTTTTATATGAAATATAGGTTAATTATATGTTCTTAGGAAATATTGGATCATAATAACCATAGATAGAATGATAATTCATTTTTTCTTACATTAGTTGTCATCACACAGAAACTATTAGAACATGTTATCTAAAATTAAGAAATCATTTAATTGGGAAACATAATGTATAAAACCTCATTCAAAGTTAAACATAATCCATTTAAAAAATGGTTAAACCTTTTTACCATTAAAAAGATTAAAATCTATAACATTAGAAAGAAGGTCTCTAAATTTATAAAATTCAGCTTCATATTGATACCCCATATATTATAGTGTAGCTCTTGATTATTGAATACCAAAAATTTCAATAGCTTCATCATGATTCTCTTAAAACATATAAATTACAATAAAAAAATATTGAAAACGTGCATTTTTCTTCATTATATACATAGAATATAGATTATTTTATATATTCCCTAAATCCAAATGTTCTATAAACATTATTCATGATATCATAAACCACTATTTTATAAAAACAGATCTATTCTAATGTAATAGTTATTATGTAATTTATTTATTCAAAACTAAAATTTAGTTTTCCAAGGTAATCACTATTTTTTAAACATTGTGTACATGTTGGGGTTACCTACCCTTAATCGTGTATTTTCTATATAATATATAATTTCCATTCAATCACTTTTCTAGGTCATTGGTACCATTAAACATATTCTTTCAAATACTCAATGAAAAACACATAATGAACAATCCTTATCTGTATCATAACTAAGATAATGAAAAAATTGAATTCCAATAAAGAAATACTTCATTCATCCAACTTCATTCTCAAATATTTAACTAAGATTCTCCATGTTATTTTTTAACTCTTCTCTCCTTTCACATATAATATATAGTCTCTTAATCATTGGAAATGTAAAAATTACTCTTATCTATTTTCTAATTCCTTTCTCAATATATCCCTTTATGAAAATAATTTTCAAAATCACCATAAATTTAAAATTTATAACATTCAACAATCGATTATATCATAGGGAGACAATTATTCACATCCATTATGTAAACTAAACATTTCATTTTCCCTTTGCAGTTACTTTATTTATGTCCGTATTTTCCATAGTAAAAACAACTTCTTTTTCTTCTAATATATTCATTTGGGTGTCTCATAACACATTATCAACACATATGAAATTGATTCTTTGATCCTATATAGTCTCTGATACATAAACACTTAGAAAACTATTTTATTCTCTTATTTTGTGAGTTTGAGAGTTGATTAAAGTAAACATTGTTAATCTTGTTCCATGAAAATTAGTAATTATTTATCACAATTCCATTAACTTTAGTCATCATACCATTTTATTTCTCATCAAAAAATTGTTTTTCACATTCAATGTTAACCTAGTTATTTTTGGTTCCCACAATTGATTAAATTTTGAAAGAATAATATGAGCTACACTTATTATAGTGGAAAACCATATAATCTTTTAAAAACACTTATAGGATGTCTAAATATTGACACTTTCTTTTAAAATTTGGAAACATTTTTCTTAACCTTGTTCATTTAATATAATAATCAATTTAAATCTTTCATGATGGTTTCTAACGTTTTTTTAAATTTTTGAAGAATATCCTTCCATAGAGTCAAGCCAAGTCTGTAGTATGACCTATTGTCATCCACGAGTTGACGATCAAGTCTGTCCCAATATGGTTTTTTGGGGTTGTTACCCCTAGGTACATATATTATAGAGCCATTTCCATTTATTATATACTAATAGAAAAGTATTTCAACAAAACCATGCATTGTATCATTTACCCAAATTCCAGAACATTTTTTAATAATTTGACTCATCATTAGACTTATCCTCAGATACATCCCTATGCATATCTTAGAAATATCCCTATAGATCTCACTATGGTTTTATAATCCAAGAATAAGAAGTATTTCTAAACATTACCATTATTAACAACTATAGTGACCCTCTATTCCCATATATTGATATTACATCTTATATATGAATATTTATTACATTAAACAAATACACTCATCAGGAAGATCATATTTTAGTGCCTTTGGAAGCTTGGAAACACATTATTATAACATGTGGAAATATCTTAAACATCCCTATAAAGATCTTCCCCTATACCACTCTTCATAATAATTCCCTTCTTAAAACCATTATTCACAACCAGGGAAAGGAAACATAAAAAAGGGTTAGATCAATAGATCAGTATGGATAAAAAATAAAGATATGTAATAATGACATTAGAATAAAGGTATGAGAACACAAGATTAATGTTTAAAACCATACCTTTTATATCACAGACCATATACATGAATAATGGCATAAATATTGGAATCACATAAGACATGGATCATAAGGAAATTAAAGTATATGATCCATTGTAGTATAACATTTTCATAAGGTATTAATTTGGGGAGTACATATAAGCATATAAAATCTTATGCCAATGCTACACACCAAGATATTCATAACTTGTTAGGATTGGATAATAACTTATGTACCATATTTGGGCTTGGGATAACCTCCCATATACCCTTTTTTAGGTTTGGACTTACCACCCATGTACCCTTATTTTATGTGGCCAAAACTTATACGTAAGAGGCACACCACCATCCCTAGTGGAAGACCTTTCCTCAAAATGGAATGGGTTCACTAACAAGTCTAATAATAGTTCAAAAAGACTATTATTGAATTGATTTCACTCTTCATTCCTCCAATTTCATAGTGAACTATATTCACTCTATGCTCCATCCTTATTTATCTTATGAGATGTATAAAAATTTTTCGGATTAATTACAGGGACATATAGATCCCACCCATCAAATAATGAACACAATATTTATGTGTTTCATAAGTTCATAAACTTTAATCATTTCAAAACCCATGAAAATAAATTGGTACCAAAAACTTGTCATCACATTATATCCAATTAAAAATATATGGGATTAATAATCAATTATTCATAGAATAACATGTGATAAGTAGAGGGCTTCACAATCATTGTCTCCTGGTATAACCTGTGGAAGAGACACATATTTCATAATAACAATTCACAAAAAACATATACCATTGAGATAGAGAATTTGAATGGTATTCTTGGATCATATCCCCAATAAATTAGAATTTACATCAATGTATGTGATCTTAAATAGTGAACTATTTTGAAAGACCACTTGGGGAATTTCTTAAGGAAAATAAAATTTTTAGAAAATTACTTTTTAAAATATAAACTATTTTGAAAATCGATTTTCTTTTAAACCCTATCCTAAAACTTGTAAATTATTATTTAAAAATCATTTATAACATTTCTTGAGGATTATACCCATTCTTATTTCAAAAGGGATTTTTAAAACATAAAATATTTTAAAAAATATTTTTCTTTCAAAATAACAATAAAAACATAAAAAAGAAGATTACAAAATAAATTTAAAATCATTTTAAAGAATTAAACCTTTTAAAAATAACATTTATTAAAAATGATCTTAAATTATAATTTATAACATTTTTATAAAATTAAATTTAATGCACACAAATTTTTGACTGATGATATAAATAATGTCAGATATTATTAAAAACACATTCTTAATTGTATTAAGTACCAACTATTCAATGAATGGTACCATAAAATGTATATTTCATGAATATAAAAAGGATAATAAAATTAATGATAATTTATGAATGTTCAATCATGATATCCCAATATTGGAGACTTATTCATAATCAGTCCCGATAAATGATGAGACGGTAACATTAAATATTTACCACTTTGATAACATTGAATCATAATCCCCATAAAGTAATAACATAAAATGAAACATAAAATATCATTAGGATGACTAAATTAATGATATTATAGGTCAATGTGTCTATATAAACACCATGTAATATAATATAGTTGCAAAACAAAAATTATATCTCAACAAAAGAAAATTGAGACAAGATTTCCTTACTAATTTGGTAGCTTTTTAACTATGATCACCATGAAAAAGATACCATTAAATGGAAATGGGAATACATGTAAATTTTAGTATTATAATTATAAAATACATTCATAGGAATTAAATACACCACATTATATAATTATGTGGTGAATATATAACGGATCTAACAAAAGTAAAAATTGATATCGAGATTCCTTACCTAAAGTACTGACTTTTGTTATACTCCTCAAATCCTCTTGTATAATAAAAAAAGATAATTATAAATATATTAAAACCTCGTATCCATTTATATCATACTATATATGATTTTATTATGTTATTTTATTACCCATTTATTAACAATTCAATTTTAAAGTTACATTTCAAGTAATAATCATTTTGATTTTTCCTTATGGGTTTGATTTGTTATTTTTTTGGTATTATTAACATAATCATGATTTTATAATATCTATAATGATAACCATGATGTAACTATTATATATAATTAATATATATTTTATTATAATAATTTAAAAATTACATAAATAGGAAAATAAATACATCATTCATGGAGATTGTAGGATGCACGTACGCATGAATGTAGTTTTTTTTCATTTTTTTGGCTTGAAAGAAAGAACAGTAAATGAAATATATCATCATTAAAAATAATATTTATGTATTATATATAAATATAATTAAACCCATATTTAATACATTCTATGTATATCATGATTGATTCATATCGCTTCACGAGGAGATAGTCTGATATACACACAAGCGAAGTTATCATGTTCCTCAAAAATAGAAAGGATGAGAGTATGTGTGATACAAAAATTACATAATCATAATAAAATAATATATCTAATATATATATATATATAATATAATTAATTTCAATCTTTATTCCTATCCTATAATGGTGGTAACAAAAAAATGATTAATATTGGTTTGTGAGGCGGTAGTTCACCATACAGACGAATGATGATTTCGTAAGCCATTTGATAGAAGAGTTTGTGTGGTAAAAGGTTTTACCCAGAGCATGACAAAATATAAGTATATGTAAGATAATGATAAAATTATATGGTCATTACATAAAAATAATTTAAGGGGTTATAGTAATAAATATAAAAACATTCTTTGATGAACGTTACATCTTTTTCAGGTATCTTTATTTGTTTTACTCCGAACGCCTTCCTTTTTTGGATTTCTTCCAAAATTATGGTTTCTTGGATTATGGGAGGGAAGTGGAGAATTTATTAGTGTAAGAATTATTTAAGACAAATTTTTTTACAAGAGTGAAGAAGTGGGTAGAGTGAGTCCCTTTTATAGTTTAAGAGGAGAGTGTTTTTGTAAATACTAAAAAGTATTAAATATTCTTAGGTAAACAGTACCTAAATTGGTTCATAAATTTATAATTAAAGGTGTGTAGGGATTATATGTTCTATAAAAAACTCTACCACAAATTTATATAAATTTTTTAAATATTTAATTCCTTATCAGTTAACATTCCTTATTTTACCAATTTGGTTTTTCATTAGGTTAACAAGTTTTCAAGCATTAATAATTAATTCTTTAAGACTATGTTAGAGTGAATATTATTAGATAATTTTTAATTACTAATTATAAAAATTATATATAATTTATAAATTATAAATCCTATTTTTTTGTAAATTATATTTAATATAAGAAAAGGTAATGTGCAAAAACATCAATTTAATTATAACCATGCTAACTGAGATTTTCTATTTAACAGAAAATATAGTCGTTATAACATAATTTTTTCAATGATTGGATTGTTGTTAAAAATTATTATAATTTACAACTATCATCATAGGATATTAAATTTTTATTAATTTTTAATAAATTAAAAAAATATCATTTATCATAAAATGGATTTAATGCCAATTTTGACATTATCCATTTAATTAATATTATAAAATGTTTCAAGAATATAATGGAAATAGAATCCATTTTGTTAAAACCTGTCTGAAATGATATATTTTAATAAAAAATAATGTCACAAAATAATTAATTCAATTTACTTCACTTTTTATTTTTTAAGTATCATTTGTTTTATTCAATAAATAATTAAATATTTCATGTGTTGGTATTTCATGAGAATTTAATTTAATTTAATCATTTATAAAAAATTAAAATAATTTAAAATTTCAAAAAAAACTCATTTATTTTCCAAAATAATATTTATAACCAAATCTATGTTTTTTTTCCTATTCTAAATCTTTAAATAAAGTAAAATAAAGAATAGTACTTTTTTTCTTTTTCATTACATAACATATTATAAGGGTCCCTATCTTATAAAAGTGTCCCAAAAACTCATAAAATTTGATTCTAATGTAATACAGTTAGAAATATATCCATAAATGGGTTTTGGACAAGTTTTTGGTTAATCTTACACCTTATATTCTATGTTTCATTAGTAGTTAAACTTATTTTTCTTTAATCGATGTAATTATGTTTAAATATATTGGAAAATCAATTTGGTCAAAAAATAATTTTCCAATATTATATAATATATATTATTTTGACTAAAAATATGGAATAAATATTTCTAACTTTAATTCAAATAAATGGATAAAATTAATTTAACATATAACCCTCAACAGGGTAGAGACTGTAGTTTTTTAAAGTGAAAATGTTCAAAAGTTTAGAATTTTTCTATATTTAATTTCCACATGGAAACTAGTCCAATGACCTAAATTGGATTAATATTTGTATTACAAAACTATTTTAACTCTAAATATATTTCAAAATATAGTTTACCAATATAATTTATTTAAATGAAAATACATTTTTCGATTAAAATTCATTATTTATCACTATTTATAAAAAATGAAACATTTAAAAAAATAAAAAACAATTAGCCTAAGATAATTTAGAATTACCATTTCAAAAATGTTGTTTTTTAAATTAAATCTCATAAAGGTGGAAATTTTAATTTTAAATTATGTGATCCAAGCACTATTAAATCATCTTTTAGAAAATATATTTTTTTTTAGAAGACGTTTATTTTTATATTAAATTATACTTATTTTATTTATAATCAGAATATAACCAATAAACATGTGAAAATTATATATATGAATCCTATTAAATCCCTCAATTCCAACATCTACGTGATAACTATCATATCAAATATCAATAGTATATTATAGTTCAGTAAAACTCAGTATTGTGTGTAACCCAAGGAAAATATAGTATTGCATTTACTGCAGTCTAAAATCAGCATTTCATGTGGAGTACACATAACATGGTGTTGTGTATAAAGTAGGATAATCATGGTGTATCATTCAACCCAATAAATCAAATAATATTCATTTATTTGAAAAAAGATAACAATAACTTGAGGTATTACAGTAATGAATATAAATTTTATTATTTAATATATTATTAATGTGTCTTAGTTTATTATTCATGGGGATATAGAAAATCTTTCTAAGAGGGAATCTAGGGAAATAGTTTTCTTATCTCTGTTTTCATTAATTGATTTATATTATATATTCAGGGCCTTTATTGTTTTATGTTCGGATTATACTACACATTGATTTATATGTTTCATAATTTTCATGAAATTCATGGGATTTAAAAATACATAAAATATTATCTCTTTTAAGATGTTTTGATTCAAATATTACAAGGACATAAGAGTTTTTTTATGTATCACTTTGAATTGTAGATTTTTTATTTCAACATTACTATATAAAGAAATTTTATATCATTTCCTTATAAGAAATTTTATCTTTTATATCCTATACTTATTTTGGGGGTTTAATTATCTTCTTACCATTTCAATTTATTATGGTACACAATTCAACTTAAAGGGTTATTATAAGTGGTTCCAAACATACCTATTTTTTGGTCTATAATCATTCACCTCCATGTCCATATTCCCTATATTGTCATTTGGATGACCTTCTATATGCATAAATTATTTTTGATCGTCGTTTTCTATTATAATTAATTTTCATTTCAAGGGTTTTAAGGGATTATTTTAAACATTTTCTATATGATTTATTTTATGATGATTTTACCTTCTTTTCAAAATCATGAAAATGTTTTTCTTTCTAAATCATTCCTCTTGAATTAATTTTATCCAATATGTAACAATTTTTATTAATAAATAGTCCATTTAAAAAATTTATGGTTTTCTATTTTAATTTTTAACCCCATTGTTATGTGAATTTTTAATTCTATATTAAAAGTAATAAAAAATGGATGATTAATTGTGATTTTAATATAAAATCCCCAATTTACTACTAATATAATTTTTTATCCATGTGAAAATACATTAAGTTTTTTTATGATTCTAAGGGGATTATTCTAATGATACCATCCACATATTTTATCTTTATATCTTATGATTTTTTTTGGATGTTTTATAAAACGTCTTTCTTTCTCATTGGTTAATAAATATATGTCGGATTTATTCATTTTTTCATTTTCATATGGAACAAATATTTAGTTTTTTTATTATGGGATTAGAGGGTGAATCATAAACCTCTAATAAATTTGTTTCTAGTTTATATCTCATGGTATCTCTGTTATGTTATTTGGGAATAAACAAATTCTAATATGTGACTCTATCAATTTGAGTATAAATGTAATGGGAGTGGTCACAGTCCATTAATGTTCTCTTTTAATAAGGTAATGATTTTCATGGATGTCGTCCTTGAAAAGGGAAATGTATTTCTATGATTTTGTTTATGATAATTTTTTATGCCTCATTGTTATTGCTATGTTATGTTTTATTGTATCATGATTATTGATTCAGGTTTTCACACATATTTTACTCAATTTTTATATTATTCAAAAGCCTTATTCCATGACTAATGATTCATGATCCATGTTTTATTTTACATTTGATATTAATTATGATACATACATATACCAAGATTATATCTTCATAAACACATTCTCACTTATGTTATTGGGTTTATAACTCTTTTATTCACCCCTTACTATGTTTTTAGCACACACTACTAATGTTTCTAACTCTCTAGGTTATATAGAGTATTATTATGAATGATATTTATTGAATGATACAATTTGTGGTGAATTTTATCACATATTATTATGACTTATTATAAAAAAAGGATTTCTTGGATTAGTTGCTGAAATGTGCATTATATTAGAAAGATGTTAGTTTTCTTAGTAAATTTTTTTACCTAATAATATAAATATATTCTCTTATAAGGTCTTATTTATTTATGTGACTCAATAATGGTTATTGATAATTTAATTGTGGTCGGCTAATTTTTTTCAGTTAAATTAGTATCAAATCCATTATGTAAAGAATATATTTTTTCCACTAGATATGGGAGTACGTGTATGGGGAATTTTAGTTCGAGTCATAGATGTTTTTTTGATAAATTTTTATTTAATAATGTTAGAATATGATGATATTTTAACTATTTTTTATTCCATAATGGGTTACTAATTTAATGGTTAATCATAAGTTCCAAGGCATAGATCCCATTTTAAAGACATGTATGATTGTATATTAAGTTTATTATTGAGTTTTTGGTAAAAAATTATCAGGTTTAAGGAAGAATAATTGATTGATTTATAGATAACCCTTCGGGTTGTTTTGTGGTTTTATGATGATGTAATTATAGATAATTATAAGTATTATAAATTTTATTAAATATAAATCTAGAAATACAAATAACTTTTTTGGTTTAATAGTGATTTGGTGGAAATGAAATTAACATTATTTTTAGAATATAATTACATATGTTTTTGGACTAATTTTGAATATGGTAATATTGATTCATATATGAATCTATGATATTTTGGGATGAAAGGGTAATTTATGTTAGAGTTTAATTGGATTCCATAGATTTTGGGTTTAGAATATATTAACAATGACCTAGGTAAATTCATTTTTATTAATTTATAGCGATTTACATATAAGTACTAATATGATAAACATATTTAAACCATAGATAAAACAAAATAGATATCATTTGAAAAAATGGTTTCATTGTTTAACTGAATGTATCAGGGGTTGAAATCAAGGTTTCATATGATAGTACATGTTGTGACTGATTTCTAATATTAATATGTTTATATACTCTTCTATTATTAGATATTATCATAAAAATTATTCTTTTAGTGTTCGGTTGTGTACAAGATTATGAAAATGAATCATTGAAAGGAATGTATCTATAATGTCTTATCACTAGCTAAAGATTAATATGTAGCACAAATGGTTATGATCAATTAAACTCAAAAAAATTAATTTTAAGGTAAAATATGAATTTCCGAGTCATACCTAAGCCTATGAGTTTCATATTTCATTATAAATTACATCTTTAGTCTTTTCAATATTATGGATGCCCTAAATTGTTTTCCAAGTAACAGAATTTCAAAGGTGTAATTATTTTATTGGGGGTAGAATGTGAAATCCTAGGTTTTTGTAAAAAATTAATTCCATAAACAATATGTATATTAATTAAAACCATGTTCTATTAAAAATATTAAACCTGAGAAAGAAATAAATAATAAAATATATGAATCAAATTAAAATTACATAATTAAATTTAGTATAATTTTATAATCTTTTAATTATTATTATATGGTCGATATATATAATTTTTTATTAATATTTTAAATTTAAATATCTTCATAAGGAAAAATTTACTTGAAATTATAGGAATGTTACTAATTTATATGAAAAAATTATTTTTTCTAATGAAATTATTTTTATGATATATAAACTTTTTTTGTATTTATTACATTAAAATAATGATATAAATAAAATATATTAATGGGTATAATTAATTTTAATTAATATATTTAATTATCAACTAGGAAATGGTTTTGGAATTGTGAAAAAAAACTAATTATTAAAGGAAAATAAATTAGTTTTAATTAAAAATCATTATTTTTATTCATTATAATAAGTGTTTTTATTTAAAATAAAATTAATAAATTTTAGAATTTTATTTTGATAAAAAGAACATTATTTTTGAATTTATCATCTCAAAAATAATATATATTGAAATTCTTGGATTTTTCTAAAAATGTGTTTTTTAAAAGAATATTAAAAATTCTGTTTTTAAAACATGAATAGAATTTATAAAATAATCATGGTATAAGAATGACATTGAAATTAATAAAAAGAAATTAACAATGATATATTTAAGGATAAGAATAATTTATTTAAAAAATATTATTTTGAATTTATAAACCTATGTTTGACATTTTCTAACCTAAGTAATATTTTATTCTAATAAAAAACTAATTTTGGAAATTTCCTTAAATTATTTATTCAAAATATTATATTTGATTTTGGATTGTATTTAATGAAAAATGACCCAAAAATTTTAATAATAGTCATATAAATTTATCAATAGTCAATAAAATTTGTAACTGATTTCCTAAATAATAATAAATTCATTTTTCTATAAAACAGTTGTTACATTATCTGTGTTATATTGAATTTCATTTTTATAAAATTATAAAATTTAATCCCATAAATTTATTTTAATATATATAATTAGAAGTTAAAAATTAGTTAATAAGGGATATTTTATTTTTAATCATAAAAATAAATTACTACGGTAACTGTTAGTCACCACAGTAAAGCCTAAAATAAGGTAAAAGATCTAAATTAAAGAATATTATCACAAAATATCCAAAAATACATATCTCTAAATATGAGGATAAAAGATTAATTACCCCTCTCCCGCTATTTTTTCAACATTAAATAAAAAAATGGATTAATTTCCTTTAAAATGACATTCCTTTAACATTAATAAATATGTATTAAAAAATGACACCCATTTCACCTTTAAATTGACCTCATGCACCATTTGTTCTAGGACACACAAAAAATTTAAATTCCTCCCAAAAATCTAACATATTTATCTACCTATTAATAATCTCTCACATTAATTTTCTCTGGTATCAATAGTATTCCCAAATCCTTCAAAACTGATATGGTTTTGAAGATAATATAAAATTAATTCATTGTAAGTAAGGAATTATTATCATTAGGTTTATTTGACATTCATCCTCTCCCTATTATTTATTATGATTTGTCTCTTTAGAAAAAAAATAAATTATACCATTATAAATATGTAATAATTATGTCATAACAAATTGAATTCATAACCGTAACCATCCATTTATTACCATGTGTTCTTCATTGGGTAAGTTTTACCACCTACAAGTACAATGTTGTAAACTTATATAATGAATAAATGTGAACAAATAACTACTGGTAAGATATTATATTAATAATTAAATAATTTTTTTGAATTTTAATTTTAATATTAAACTCAATATTAATATACAACCTTTTATTCGTTAAATATTTTCAAAACATATGTTTTTTGATATTTTTCTTGGAGAACAATACTAGAAACTCCAATGGAATGAAATAGGAAATTCATAACTCATTATTAATCTTATATTGAAATACCATTAATATGGAGACCTTGGATTATAATACATAGATATTACATCAATTTTAATGAATATTAATTACATTAAACAAATGTGCACATGAGGATCATAATAGTTTAGTGTCTTTGGAAACATGGAAACACAAAAAAATAGTCCATAACTAAACTAAATCATCACACATAAATATATTCATATCTTGAATTCTTCTGAGACATGTCATATTTAATAACATTAATCAAAATTTGGTAATAGGAAACATTAGAAAGGGTGAGATAATATTCTTAGAATGGGTAAATTTGTGAGATACATAAGCATAACATGACCATAAGTGTATGAGAACATGAGAATAATATTAAAAAATCATACCTGAAATATCAATGATTATAATGTTGATTCATGGAATATATATTGGTATCTAATATTACATGAATAATATGGGGAAAAATAATATGATCTATATTTTTTTATACACATAAGTATAGAAATTATTATATCAAGGATACCCACCATGATATTTATAAAATTTTAGGCTTGGGATAACCACCCATGTAACACCCTGACCCAAGTTACCCATAGTTTTTTCAATATTACATTACAATGGCATGATCACAAGGGATCAAAACCCAAAATATAGATCAGTTTAGTAGCCATGGAAGTACTAGATACATACATAAGTTTCACATAACATTATGAAATTACAAAAATTACATTGTGTCTCCTTTGAAAACATTCATCTCAGTTAGACTATCCCTTCAGTTCAATCATAATATACATCTTTTCATACTAGGATAAATAAAAAAAAGAAAGTGGGGAGACCATATGCTCAGTAAAGATAACAATATAGCAGAAACTATCATAAATAAGCATAAACATTTAAGGCAATGTATCACAGTAAAACAGAAGCCTTTTAAACCCCATCTTCAGCATAATATGGAATATATAAATAAAATAATTTCGTTTACTTATTCACATGGATATTTTACTAGTCAGATAATCACATGTAATATCAATAACCAATTTCATAATGATGGAATAAATAATTCCAGACATCATAACAACATAGTCAAGTCCTCATTCCAAGACTACAAATAAGATTTTGTAAGTCCTTGTTCCAAGTCTCTAGTTTTCTCATGATACATACTGATGCATCAATGATCTATAATGGGCTCCACCCATCACTTACTAAGTCTAATGCATTCCTTATATGAAAATTTTGAAACATAACATCAACATTAATATTATAAATAGGATAAGAAACGTTAATACTTTAACCATAAGCCATGAATGGTATATAAAAAACTCATCCATAGTCAAAAATATCACAAATCCTTCAATACATTATGGAAGATTTTATCATAATAAATCAACTTCAAACGTGTGTAAAGTCCATCAAAGAATATCAACATTGATGAAGTCAAAACTATTTGAGAGAAATATCTCCTTCTATTTTGAAATCATTTATAAGTCACATAAATAAAATAGAAAACGTTTATTTTTAAAATATTCATATAATATTGTAAGGGAAGCTTCAAAGGTGTTATAACAGCGGAAAATATCCCCACTCTCCGTATAAGTTAAAAAATCATTCTTTCCTAAATTTTGTCGAAAAGGTTGTAAAGTACCTTGTCTGGAAAATGACCTAAAGATTCCTTTATAAATATTTTAAAAAAATTCAAAAAATGGTATAAATGAATTTAACCCATAGTCTAGGAAATAGTAAAAATGTTTTAAAATATATTTTTAAGAATCACAGATGTGGATGATAAATAGGTCCTAGTAGATACTCATATATAAACAACCTCAGATAATGAATAGATTTTAGAATTAACCCTTACCACAAACTTTTACTTGATCGAGTGTATATTAACCTTCTATATAATAGTTAAATAATTTTTATTAAATTATACAAGAACCACATACATAAATATGATATCATATATGGTCTTATAATATTTCTTTATTAATAATATTTCAGTAGTATCATTTTTCGGGTATTAACTAATTTGTTTTCCTTTATATAATTTGTTATGTAAGCCATGTTATTTTATGGATAGGATGTATTTGATTCGTATCGAGAATGAAATTATGTTCTTAAACATTATTTTCTATCATAAAATGAAAATTATTCTTGAATGATTATGACGGAGAATGAATCTCATCGCATTCGTGGAGATGGTAATCCATAGGTACGCATGAGCGACAATATCATTATATTGATGGTAAAATCATATGTAATTGGATGTTATATCAAATATAAATAATCATTAAAATGTTATATTTACTATTGATATCAATTATACTCAGTATTATACTCATCCAAATAATTATGTATTGAATAACAAACTACACTACGACATGGAGATGATAAGCCGTACGTACGCGCATAAAGTGAATTTATCATTATTAATATGGATAGAATAATGAATATGGATGTACCATATTTATAATAACATCATAGTAAGTGTAAGATAATTTATTTTTTATTTTTGTTTGGAAACAACAAATAAAGAGGATGTGGAAGGAGAAAATAACTTTGAATGAGGTTGTGAAACTATTACCTCTTCTTCATGTGTTTCCATTGGATTTGATCAAAGGGGATCCATATGATGGATTATGATCAAATTAAGGCCTCTATAATGAATTGAGGGTCATTGGTAAGATATTTGAGTAGGGTTTGTCCTTTCCAAATGGCGTTGGATGTGTGATTTTGAGAGAAGGGGAAGTACCCCTTTATAAGAGAGGTGAGTCACTTTAAAAAAAGCCTGAAATATTATTTGATTATACAATCATATTCTTTTTATAATGGCTCTTAAGGGATTTATTTTGAGGTTATGGTAGATATGGGTCAAACACCTATCCACCAACAGGATTTATACAGGTTTAGGTCACCATATTAACCTTATCTTTTAGATTTAGCTCTTAGTTAAATAGTTTAACTTTGTCAAATGTCTTCTTGTATTTTTATATTTCATGGTTAATAAAATTACTATAAAATTCCAAGATAACCCCAAGTGGTTAATTAAAGACATATATATTATTATATAATTCCTATGTCTGATCCTTAGATTTTTTGGAATATTTTATCAATTAATAATATAGTATTTGTATGAAAAAATATTTATGTCAATTTTGACACTATTTAGTATTTGGTTTTTTTGAATGTCATAACAAATTTTCCAATTCCAAAAAAAATTATTAAATAAACCCTGAAATGTCATATTACCCTATAAAATTCATGAAATACATCAAATGACTCAATTTACAATTACACCAATATTTATAATATCAATTATTTTAATCATTCAATAATAAGGTAATTACAACATCAACATTGTGTCATAAAAAAATTAATTATTTAATGTTTAAAATTAAAATTAAATTCTATTATGTTGTAAATATTTTTAAATTACTAATGAATATTTATAGTATAATTTATCTTATGTATATCCCTATATTAAAAATGTTTTAGCAATTAAATATTGAATTTAATACTTTTAACTCTTCATTAAATAAAATAATAATTAATTTCCTAATCTCATCCATGTGGACCAAAAGGATCATATTTTATTTCTAAGGTAGATTTTATAAAAATAACACTTATAAAATAGAATTAAGGCCTGTTTTAGGGTAATTATAATATCATTTTTACCTTTAATTACCATATTTAAATTTAACCGTGGTAAATAAAATTTAACATTTACTATTCACCAAAAATTATTTTCATCCTATTAAACCAAATTTTACTCACTTATTTAAACTATGTCTCTATTAGTTTTGAAATTCAATTCAAAGAAGCAGTAAAATTACTTTTTATGCAAATTTTCAAATGTGCCTAGAAGGTGGGTAAAAGACGTTAAATAAATTAATAAAATTTTATACATATTATTTAGTTATAAAATCATTCCAATGAATTACATTGAACTTGTATATATATTATGTATATATTTTTACCTAGAATAAATTTAATTAAAATAAATACTCATTCAAAAAAAGTAGGTTTTAAACAACAACATAGTGTTTTTCTCTATTCATCAAAAAATCAATGTTTTCAGAAAAATACAAAAAAATAACCCTATGTTAATTTTGTTATTACAAATCCAAAAATGATGTCCATTTCAAAAAATAAAATTTATAAAATTTCAAAAATTAGGTATTAATATTAATAACAGCTATTTTGATTGGTCATGGTGTACTAAAACTCTATGTTGCGTGCATCGCAAGCTATTGCATTAATCAAGGGGAAATGTACTATAGAAGCATGGGGTGTTTCATTATTCCCCCCTTGAAATAATTTTATCCTTTAAATTTCTATATTACTATTGCATAAAAAGATTTGGGTGGTTCTTCATCATAATTTCCCCAGGTTCCCACATTACCTCTTCCATCTTATGGTTTCTCAATAGAACTTTTACCAGATGAGTCATCCTATTTCTCAACACTTGTTCTCTGGTATCAAGAATATTTACATGCTCTTCAAACTAAGAAATATAATTTTCCAATTATATTTCTTCATATGTGAGTACATGTGTGGGGTCACACATGTATTTTTTCAGCAGTGATATGTGGAACACATCATGAAATTTGGAGAGACTTGGAGGAATTTCCTAATGGTAATATAAAACTACAATTCATTCAAGAATATAAAAAGGTTTGATGAACTTGGGAACTAATTTACCCTTCTTACCAAATCATAAAACAGTCTTCCTTGGTGATACCTTTAAGAAAACATGATCTCCTACCTTAAATTCGAAATTCTTCCTTCGGTTATCGGCACAACTCTTTTTTCTAATTTGAGATTCTTTGATGTGGGTTTGGATAATTTCCATCTTTTCCATTCTTTCCTCAACATGTTCTAGGCCAAAACTTTTCTTATTTCGCCAACATCATATCAAAAAGTTGGTGTGCGACATCTCTTTCCATATAACGCTTCATATGGTGCCATCTGAATACTTCATTGGAAGCTATTGTTATAGGTAAAATCTACTATAGGTAAATATTGATCCCACATACCTTGAAATTCAAGTGAGAGAGATCTCAACATGTATTCTCGGGTTTTAATAGTCTGTTCTGATTTTCCATCAGTTTCAGGGTCCTAGGTAGTGCTCAAACGATGTTCTATTTCCAAGGCCTTCTGAAGACTTTTCTAGAATCTTGATGTAAAATAGGGATTATTATTACAAACAATTGATAGGGTTAATCCATGAAGTCTTATAAATTCATTAATATATAGTCTTGATAAATGATCAAGTGGTCAATCTTCTCTTATAGCTGGAAAATTTCCTCACCTGTTAATATGATCAACAAGGTCCAATATTGTATCATTAATTCTAGGAGTCTTTGGTAGCCCCATGAAAAATTCCATTATAATACCATCCAATTTCCAATCAGGTATGGGAAGAGGTTTCATGACTCCACTAGGATGTTTTCTATCATCTATCACCTGTTAACAAACCATACATCTTGAGACATAATCAGCAATCTCCATCTTCTTGTTGTCCCACTAAAAATGTTCCTTCAAATATCTATACATCATAGTGCTACCAGGGTGTATAGAGAAATTTTAGCTATGATCATCATCCAATAATTTCCTTTTTAGATCAGGTATGATTAGAACACAAAGTCTCTTCCCAAATTTCAGAATCCCATATTCATATATGATATCGATCAATCTCCCATCATTCATAACTTTAATTTTCCTCTGAAGCTTCTCAACATTATTCTGAGAACTTTATATCCTTTATAGTAAACATGGTTTTTCAACCATTTGAAAAAGTTTTTATGTTTTACCTTCTATGATTATTCCTATATCTACCATTACTAGATCCTGGAAAATAGGATCCCTTTCTACTCTCATCTTGTTCAAAACACCATGATCCTTTCTTCTCAAGCATCTTTCACCTTATTTTCCTTCCTTAGGTGGTAGTGTATAGTGAAATCATATTCTTTGAGTAGATAGATACATCTCATTTTCATGTTGTTGAGTTCCTTTTATGATAAAATATACTTCAAACTCTTGTGATTTGTATATATCTCACATTTTTTAACATTGAGATAGTGTCTCCATATCTTCAAAGAAAATATTACTGCTTCTAACTCAAGATCATGAGTGGGATAGTTTTCTTCATGCATTTTTAGCCATCGTGATGTGTAGGCAATAACTCTATCATTTTGTATAAGGACACAACCAAGTCCTTTCTTTGAAGCATCACTGTAAATAGCAAACCCTTCATTCCATGATGGTAGAGTCAAGATATGAGTATTGAATAATCTTTTCATTTGATCATCAAAACATTATTCACACTCTTTTTTCCAAATTAATTTAACCCCTTTACATGTGAGCATGGTTAATGGGTTATGCAGTCAAGAAAAATTATGGATGAAATACCGATAATAACCAGATAAACTAACAAACCCACATACCTCAGTTATACTTGTCAGTGATGGCCAATATTTTATTGCTCTTCTCTTAGAAGGATCAATATAGATTCCATCCAATAGACAATATATCCAAGAAAAGAGATCACCTAAAGCTAGAATTCACACTTTTTAAACATCCCATATAATTCATTTATTTTAAGAGTCTTTAGAATAGTGTGTAAGTGATTTTCATGAATTTAATAGCTTTTGGAGTATAACAAGATATCATCAATAAATACCACTACAAAGTAATCATGTTATTACTTGAAAACTCTATTCATTAGATACATGAATATAGAGGGTGCATTTATCGGTCCAAAAGGCATTATTGTAAAGTCGCAATGTTGATACTTGGTACGAAATGTTGTTTTCAGATTGTCTTCCTTCTTCAAACACAACTGATGATATCTAGATCAAAGGTCAATCTTTGAAAAATATTGAGCTCCGTGAAGTTGATCGAATAAATCATCAATGTGAGGTAGGGGATACTTGTTATTTATTTTTATAGCATTAATCTCCCTATAGTCAATTCACAACCTCATAGATCCATCTTTCATCTTAACAAAAAAAAGGGGCTCCCCATGGAGAAACACTAGGGAGAATAGATCCTTTTTTACTCAATTCCTATAGTTGTTTCTTTAGTTACACTAATTCTAAAGTGGACACTCTATAAGGGTTCTTCGATATGGGCCTTGATCCATGAATTATATCCATGGAAAACTCAATTTCTCATTCTGAAGGACATCCAAGTAAATCCTCTAGAAACACATCAACATATTCTTGCACAATAAGTACATACTATATTTGAACATTCTTTTCCTCACCCATAGTTATTTCATTATCTTCCTCCCCAATAATGGAATTTAGTAGAGATACAAGGGGTGGATCTAGATAAGAATTATATGGTGTTGTTTTTACTCTAAAGATAATATACAACTTATCGTCATCAAAAATTGTAACCTCATTCTGCTTACAATAAAATCTCTCATCATGGTATGAAATCCAATCTATTCTTAGGATTATATCTAATTAAATCATGTGTATGAAGATGAGATCAGCAGATAAATATTGTTTATATGCCCTAATGGAAACTAATTCCAAAATCATTATTGCATTGATACTTCCCTTATGAGTTTTGACATACATATCCCTTGTTAAATAAAATTGGAAATATCTCATTTTCATAGAAAACTGGGAAGATATTAAAAAAATCCCTGATCCAGAATCGAATAAAGCATTGGCTAAATTTGAAGAAACTATTAAACTACCTGACACCACATCATTCGGAGCTTCAACCTAAGTAGTAGTGATTGCATAAGCTTGGACTTTCCCCCTCGAACTTTTATGGGGTATGGTTCCTTGGTTCATAAGACATTATTTTGTATAATGCAACATTTCTCAAGATTTGTAGAATTCAACAATGACATCCTCTTACTTTACCTTGCATTCACAATCTTGGTGGCCTTTTTCACCACACTTGTAACAGACTCTCATTGCCTTCCAGCAAGTACCGAGGTGTTTCTTCCCACATTTATTGTAGGATGGAAATTCAACTTCTCCGTTCATTCCCTTATTTCCATTTCCAGAGTGTTTCGTAGATCTCTTCTTCTCTTACATTGCTTTAAAATTTTAAGACTTAGAAATTTTGTTTTCTATCTTAATAGCACATGAGACAACATCTTTGTACGTTGAGAAGGATTGTAAGACTAATGCTCGATAGAGAAATGGTTTTAACCCATAAAATAATTGAAAAATATTACTTCTTGGGTTATATATATAATCAGTTGCATGCAATATTAATCTTGTAAAGTTAGCCTCGTAAATTGCAACATTATCATTTTCCTCTGGACTTAGACTCAGAAAATGTTATTCCATATCTACATGATGATCACGAGGAATGTATTTTTCTTTGAAAATTTCTTTAAACTCCCTCTATTACATATTTGATACTTCTTCATCCACCTTTGGGTATTTAATTAATGACCACCATTGATCTACATCTCCTGTGAGGCGATAAACTACCCTGAAAACTTTTTCCCTTTCGCTACTCCACAAAGCATGAAATATTTTCTTTAAGGAAATTATCCATTGTTCAAATACAAATGGATTTATAGTCCCATTTAATGTCTGCGTTTGATGCCTCATGAATCCATCTAACATTGATCCTCCGTGTTTTGGATCAGGGTGCTATATACGGTTAAGTTTATTATTCATAACCTGAGTGAGTTGCCTAGTATTGTAATAAGTTGTTCTGTATAGGTTGCATCACCAACTCCACTATAATTATCTTGATTAGGGGTAAATCCCTATATGTATTATGTGTGTTGATATTGTTTCCATTCCTTCCACTAGGAAATATTTCTAAACAATCGAATAAACTAGATTAGTGTATAAATCACAATACATAATTCCAAACTAGTAAAATACCTTACATAAATTGAAATGTTTATGCATATAATTCATAATAATAATAAAAATGTTTTCTTTGAAGAAGTATTTACTAATAAATCCTTCAAAATAGTTTTTAAATAAAATATGAATTATCATATGCATATCCCTCGGGAGTGTCATAACCTAGGGTGCAGCAAGGCCCATTATTATGCGCCAGGATACCCCGGGTCAAGCCCGAAACTCCTTGTCGAAGTTTTCACTCTTAGGTATATATGTGCGAGATCCACCTCTAACTACTCATATCTATATAAGTATGTATTTCTATGAAAATACACAAAATCTTTATATTACCAAAATTATAAGAAGTTCTTCTATACTAATCCTCAAATTCTATCTTTGGTTATTGTTCTCTAATAAGAGTTTTTCAAAATCTAGCTTCTGAGGATTGTAATAAACTTCTTTTGATACCACCTATAATGCCCCGACCCTAGTTACCCATAGTTGGTGCATTATTATATAACATTGGCATGATAATAGGGGATCAAATCTTGAATGATTGATTAGTTTAGAATCCTTGTAAGTACTAGATAATTACATAAATTTTACATTACATTATGAAATAAATACAATAAAATTGTGTCTCCTTTAAACACATTCACCTCCCTTAGACTATCCTAGAAGGCCAGTCATAATATACTTCTTCTCATATGGGAAAAATTAAAACATGGAAAGTGGTGAGCTCAGATTCTCAGTAAGGATAACAATATAGCAGAAACTGTCATAAATAAGCATTAAAATTTAAGGCAATGTATACGACTAAAACAGAATACTTTTAAACATAAAATTTATCATAATATGGAAAATATTAAAAAAATAGTGACATTTCTTATTCACATGGATATTCTACTAGTTGAATAATAACATGTAATATCAATATCCAATTTCATAATGATGGAATGCAGAATTTCGGACATCATAACCACATAGTCAAGGTCTCATGCCAAGACTAAAAATAAAAAAAAATTAGGCGTTGTTCCAAGACATTATTTTGTCTCATGAGACCTACCAATGCATTGAGGAGCTATAACAGTATCCACCCATCACTTAATAAGTCCAATACATTCCTCATATGAAAAGGTCAGAATATAACATAAACATTCATATTAAAACTAGAAAACTAAATGTTAATATGTTAACCATAAAAATGAATGGATTATATATTAAAAATCTAGAGTCAAACATATCAAAAAATCTTTAATACAATATAGACAATTGTATCATAATAAATCAACTTCCAACAGGTGTAAAATCTATCATTGGATGTTGACATAGATGAAATCAAAACTATTTGAGAGAAATATCTCTTTCTATTTTGAAATATTTAAAATGTAACATAATTATAAAATAAACATTTATTTTTAAAATATTCTTATAATCTAGTAGGGGAAGCTTTGAAGATGTTATAACGGTGGAAAATAGCCACACTCGCCGTATAAGTTAAAAAAACATTCTTTCCTTAATTTTGTCAAAAAGGTCGTAATGTATCTTGTTTGGAAAATGATGGAATGATTCCTTTATAAACATTTAATAAAAATTAAAACAAGGGTGTAAATTACTTTAACCAATAGTATATGAAATATTAAAAATGTTTTGAAATACATTTTTACGAAACACGGATTTGGATGATAAAGTGGTCCCAATAGATACTCACGTATAAACAACATCGGATAATGAAAAGATTATAGAATTAACCATTACCTTGTAATTTTCATTGATCGAGGGTATATTAAAATCATATATAATAGTTAAATCATTGTTATTAACTTATTAAATAACCACATACATAAATTTGATATCATATATGATCTTTTAATATTTCTTTGTTAATAATATTTTAGTAGTATCATTGTTTTGGGTGTTAAAAAATTCGTTTTGCTTCATATGATTTGTTACATAATACATGTTTGTTTTGGATAGGATGTATTTGATTAATATACATAATTATAATATGTTCTTATGCATTATTTTTAATCATAAAATGAAAATTATTCTTGAATTATTACGATGGGGAATGAATCTCATTGCGTTCGTGGAGACGGTAATCCGTACGTAGGCACGAGCGATAATATCATTGTATTGATGGTGAAATCATATGTAATTAGATGTCATATCATTTTTACATAATCGATAACATGTTATATTTATTATTTAAATCAATAATACTCATTATTATACCAATCCAAATAATTATGTGTTGAATTACAAACTACACCATGACGTGGAGACGGTAAGCTGTACGTACGCACATATGGTGAATTTATCATTAATAAGATGGGTAGAATAATGAATATGGTTGTAAACTATTTATAATAACATCAATATAATTATAAGGTATTGGGGGTATCATTTCTAGTATGGAAACAACAATGATAGCGGAATTGGAAGCAGAAAAGAACTTTAAAAGAGGTGGTGAAAATATTACATCTTCTTTGGGTGGTTCCTTTTGATTTGATCAAAAGATATAAATAGGATAAAATATGATCAAATAAAGGCCTCTTGGTTTAATTGAGGGTATTTTGGAGGATATTTTACCATGTTTTTGTTGAGACAAATGGCTTTGGAGGTGTTATTTTGAGATAAGGGGAAGTGCTCATTTAAAAAAGAGGTGAGGGTCACTTTAGGAAAAGCTTGAAATATTATATTATTATACAATCATATTCGGTTTATAATGGCTCCCAAAGGATTTATTTAGAGAATAAGGGGGGTCTAGGTCGAAAACCTCTCAACCAATAGGTTTTATAAAGGTTTAGTTCACCATATTAACCTTATATTTTAGAATTAACTCTTAGTTAAATAGTTTAACTTCTATAATGTCTTCTTGTATTTTTATATTACATAGTTAATAAACATACAATAAAATTTCAAGAGAACCCCAAGTGGTTCATCAATGGAATATATATAATTATATAAGTCTGTTTTCTAAACCTTATATTTTAAAATATATTATATCTATAAATAATATAGTATTTGTTTTAAAAACTCATTTATGCCAATTTTGACACTCATTAGTATTTGGTTTTTGGGAAAATCATAACAACTTTATCACTTTGAAAAAAATTATATAATAAACCCTAACATTTCATATTAACCTATAAAATTCTTGGAATACATCAAAAGTCTCAATTTAAAATTATATTAATATTTATAACATCAATTATTTTAATCTATAAATAATAAGGTAATTACTGCATCATCATGGAGTCATTTATAAATTTAATTATGAACTGTTTAAAAAATATAAATTAAATTAAATTTTGTAGGAAAACTCTTTATCTTTCTACCAAATATTTTTAGTCTAATTTAAATTATGTATAACCCTATATTAAAAATGTTTTAGTTATTAAACATTGAATTTAACACTTTTAACTCTTATTTAAATAAAATAATAATAAATGTCATATTCTAATACAAGAGGACCAAAAAGATCAAATTTTATTCCCAAGGTTGATTTTGGTCAAACAACACTTATTTTGTTGAATTATGACATTTTTATGGTAATTAAAATATCATTTTTACCTTTAATTACCCTATTTACTTTTAACCGTGGTAAATAAAATTCAAAAGTTACTATTACTCAAAAATTATTTTCAGCCTATTGAACCACATTTTACTTACTAATGTCAACTGTGTCTCTCAGATTTTTGAAATTCAATTCACAGAAGCGGTAAAATTATGTTTTATGCAAATTTCAAATGTGTCTAGAAGGTGTGTAAAAGACGTTAAAAAAATTAAATAAAATTTTATACATCTAATTTTAATTATAAAATGACTCCAGTGAATTAAATTGAAATTATATAGGTATTATGTATCTATTTTACCCTAGAATAAAATTAATTAAAATAAATAAATATTTAAATAAAAAGTAGGTTTTGAATAATAACGCAGTGTTTTTCACTATTCATCAAAAAATGAAAGTTTTCCCACAAATACCAAAAATTCACCCTAAAATAATTTTGAAATTATGAATACAAAAATGAAGTCCATTTATAAAAATAAAATTTCAAAAATTATATAATACCATTTATAACGGCTAGCATTATTGGTTGTGGTGTACTAAAACTTTATGTTGCGTATGACGCTTGCTATTGCATTATTCAAAGAAAAATGTATTGTGGAAGCTTGGGGTGTTACAACACACATACCTAATATGTGATTGTGATGGCCTCCAGTGTACCCTCTTTCAGTATTGTAATAACCTCATGTATACCATTTGATCTCATATAATATTATTCATTTCCTAATGAAATGGAGGGATATATATGTCCCGCCCTTCTCATAAATAAAACAATATTTTTTAGTGCCATAAGATCATAAAAAATTCATTATGTCATGACCAATAAAATTAAATGGGTTTCAAAAAAGTTTCATCATTTAATATTTGATGAAAAAGATACATGATTCATAATCAATTCATTATTTGTTCATAGTTTATCTCATGCAAAAGATGTGGGTTTCATTTGTATTTTATCATTGTATAAAATGTGAAGGAAAATAGGTTTCATAAAGGTAATTTCATCTTAATTATAAACCATTTAGATATAGAATAATAATTTTATCATTGGATCATATCCCAAGTAACCTCAAAGGTTGTCATTTATATAGAGATTTAATTTCAAAGGAAAATCACACTGAACATTTATTGAGGAAATTATATTTTATTTGATAATATATTTTTAAAACGAAACATTCATAAAATATTTTCTAAATCAATTTCTTTAAAAATAAACATGATAACTGTTAAAATAATATTAAAAAATAATTTAAAACATTTCTTATGAAAAATATCCTTTTGGCATTGAAAATCACCATTAAGAACATAAAACATCCTAAAAATAATTTTATTTTAAAATAACCTTGAAAACATATAATGTAGTCCTCATTGTAAATAACTGTCATGAAAAAGAAAATTTGTGTTCATGTACTACATGTTAAAATAATGATTCCTTTCAAATTGTTGGTAAAATTCAAAAGATAATTGTTTGGAAAATGAGATGAAGATTATTTTTAAAAAATATAAAAAATAAAACATGTTTCTTATTTGTTTTAAAAAATCATTATAGAATATTAAAAAAATTGAAAAACAAAATTTGTAAAATATTTTTAGAAAACATGGATTTTTAATAAAATTATTTTCGACTTGGGAGAGAAATAAAGTCTTCTTTTCTTTAAAAAAAATTTATTATTTTTTTCAATAAAGAGTGGAAAACTATAATATTACTTGAAAATAGAATTAATAAAAATATTATAAAAAATTTAACTATTTTCATGAGATACGGTTCATAATAAATTATCATCTGAAACATAATCATAAACAATATCGATAAACAATGAGATTGTAACAAAAATCATTATAACATTGGTATCATTAAATATTATTCCCCATGATAGAATAACATAAAATGGAACATAAAATATCAATATTATAAGTAAATTTGTGATATTAAATTTAAAATTTGATTTATATACACCTCGTGAATGAATATAGGTGCATAACATAACTTTCATCTGAAATAAGGAAAATAGATATAGACAGCCCACAATGATTTAGTAATATTTTTTATTGTAATCCTTGATAACATATAATGAAACATTAAATGTAATTAATATAATGGTATTAATGATATATCATATCAAATATTAATTATATAAACCAAAAATAAGAAATGAGTGTTGAATTTTCATATGTCTTCATTAAATAAAAGAGATATCAGTAATCTATTACCATTAGCCTTGAATTCTATCATAAATATTCAAACCTACTATATAATATATTTAATTTTATTTTAAACATATTAAAAGCCCATACATATATATATATATATATATCATAAAATATATGTCACACTTATGATTTTTTATTATGCATTTATTTACAATTCCATGTTAAAGTCGTGTTACAGGTAATAACTGCTTTTTTTCATATATGTTTTGATTTTTTATTTTCATCCAACTTACATAGATCATAGTTTAATAATATATTTTTTTTACATGATATAAATATAATAAATTTTCATTTTATATTTATTTATAGTAATCCATAAAATTTATTGGTAAAAAATAAAATTCACCAGTTTTGTATCGGTAGGTCATACGTCCACATTTTGGTCATCATCTACTACCAGCTATTCCAGAAGTAGAAATGCACAGACTCAGTGCCCTACTTGAGTTTGAAAGATAGAGATATCCTGGGTTCAGGGAAGAGAACAATCCTTAGGTCGGTAAGGACTAGATGGAGGCAGTGATGCGGGTTTTCCGCTTAGTGAGGGCACCGCCTGACCAAATAGAGATCATAACAGTGAGCCTTCTGTAAGGCTTGATAGGGAGATGGTGGAGCTGGAACACCTAGATCCATGATGAGGTGACCCTCACCTAGGTATATTTTAAACTGATTTTATGGGAGGATTTTGTCTCTGTGAACTTGCGCTCTGGGTGCATTCAGTGTGGTTCAATAGGCTTTCGCTCTACTGAAGGAATATGGTGGGAGACCATTTTTTTATGTCTCGAGCCATTGAGTAGGGACTCATGAGGGAGATTAAGGAATCGGTGTTGTCTTTGAACATCCATACTCAGGATATGGTGCTGGAGTGATCCCTTCTGGTAATGATATTCTTGGTGGAACAGGTTCTCGCAACTAGATCTACTAGCAGACCCTAGGTGGAGGAGTCTTCAGAAGGCTGTAGATAGCAAACGCAAGGTCCCAAGCAAGCTAGGTCTTTTAGAGGATGACCCTAGGACTTAGGGTTGGTTTTGTAGGGATCCCATACCAGAGGGAGTCATCCAGGAACCAAGCATTGCTTCTCATGCCGTGTACAGGGACACATGGAACGTGACTTCCCATCCAAATGTACAGATGACAAGAAGACAGTCAAGGGACCACTGAGATAGAGGAAGAGTTTTGTGTGATGGGGTCCTCTTGGAGGTAGACGTGGTAGGGGAGCAATCCGAGCAGCATGTGATGGGTTATGTTTTAAGGTACCACCACCAGCACCCAAAGGTGGTCCACCCCAACCTCAGGGAGCATGTGGACATGGGAGGGAACAACTTCAGGAAGTGGAGACTAATGACCACAGTTCTTCAGAGATGATCTAAGGTACTATATTTATCTTCTCCACACTAGCTTCAATTCTTATAGACACATTCACTATTCACTCTTTCCTTTCCACGGGTCTTGTTTAGAGCTCTGAGATTTTTGTGGAACCTTTGGCTCAATCCTTATTTCTAGAAACTACTATGGTAGGGGATTCAATGATTACACACTGGTTTCAGTAGTGTGAGCTTACTCTAGGA
Organism: Viscum album; assembly: GCA_963277665.1. Classification (NCBI taxonomy): domain Eukaryota; kingdom Viridiplantae; phylum Streptophyta; class Magnoliopsida; order Santalales; family Viscaceae; genus Viscum; species Viscum album. The sequence continues at coordinate 261,959,212 of OY728120.1, forward strand.
GGAGAGATCTTTATCTTGGATATCCTAGTAGAAGTGTCGAGGCCTTATGTTGTCATCATGGGTATGGACTGGTTATCCATAGTCTATGCTCAGATCAATAGTTTTAGGCATAGAGTGCGGTGTGTCTATAGATATGGCACCAATGATTCCATCACCAGTGAGATGGATACCCTTACAACATAGGATGGATTTTCTCAGTGGAGGGTGCAGCCAATCACTCACCAGTTGGCTAGCCTCATCATTAGTACAATGGATGAGTGGAGTCCAAGAATTCATGTAGTGGTGAAAGAGTACAACGATTTTTTTCTTGAGGATATTTCAGGACTACATACTTATAGGTAGGTAGACTTTTTCATCGATTGTACCCCTATATGGAACCAATATCCACACCCACCTATCAAAAAGTTCCTATAGATCTTCACAAGCTGAGGGTGCAGCTATATGACTTGAAGGGACGGGGTTTGGAAGGCCCATCATTTCACAATAGGAATCCCCAGTGCTTTTTTTCAAGAATGCAGAATGGAGTTTGAGGTTGTGTGTGGACTTTCGGTGCCTAAACTAGGTGACTGTGATGAACCAGTATCAACTACTGAAAATTGATGATCTCTTCGACAAACTGAAGGGGGGTGAAGTGGTTCTCCAAGATAGACCTCGAATTTGGCTATCACCAGCTTCAGGTATGCGATGAGGATGTACCAAATAAATACTTCATGTTCCGATAAGGCCACTATGAGTTTTGGTGATGCCTTTCGACATGACCAAATCCCCAGTAGTGTTCATGGGACTCACAAATAGGATCTTTCAGCCTTACCTTGACCGGTTTGTTGTGGTATTTATTGATGAAATCTTAGTGTACTCAGTGTCAGAGTAGGAGCACACTACACACCTATTGATAGTCCTGAATACATTTTGAGAGAACCATCTTTATGGAAAAATCTCGAATTATTAGTTTTGGATTTTTTATGTCCACTTTCTGGGACATTTCATCTCATATGATATGGTTTTAAGGGATCCGGAGATGACAGAGGTGGTGCCTTCTTGTAAGCTGTCCAGTATTTTTACGAATGTGCAGATCATCTTGGGGTTGGTTGGTTACTATAAGAGGGTTGTTCCTGAATTTTTCCAAGAGGAATCTCCCTTATCGGCTTTGACATAGAAGGGATAAACCTTCTTGTGGATAGAGAAACGTCAAAAGAGTTTCCAGGAGCTGAGGAAGTGGCTGACTAATGACCCCATATGGAGACTACTAGAGCAGGGAGTTGGGTATGTAGTTTACAACAATTCATCAGGGATTGTACTTGGTCGTGTCATTATAAAAAAGAGAGTCGTGATTGCCTACGGCTCACGAAATTAAAGAAAACATGAGTAGAACTACGTGACCCACAACCTGAAGTTAGCTTCAGTGGTCTTTTCCTTGAATATATGCTGACACTACTTGATGTGTGAATGATTTAAGGTTTACTTCGACCACAAGAGTCTGAGGTATATCTTCTCCCATAAAGACCTAATCCAATGATAGCAGCAATGTCTCAGGTTCCACTAGGACTATGGCTATGACATATTCTATACTCTTGGAAAGGGTAATGTGGTTGTAGATGCGCTTAGCAGGAGGACAGGTTTGCAGCTTCTGAGTGCGGTGACAACACAGTTGGCTGCGATGCAGATATACTTCATGGATGATGGTGGAGCTACTTACCTTATGTATATGAATATTACTCCCCCACTCTTACAGTGAGTCATGGAGGCACAAATGGTGGATTTTGACTGCAAGGCCCTATGTGCTCAACTATTATTAGGATGGGATCCTAATCGAATTTGGATTGGTAGGGATCACAACATCCGTTGCAGAAGGTTCACCATAGTTACAGTGACGTTGCAGGAGGAGATGATGAGGGAGCACCTTACATCCCCTTTTTGGTAAATCCTAGAGTGGAGATGATGTTCTAGTACCTCTGATATGAGTACTGGTAGACGGGGATTAAGAAATAGGTGGCCGAGATCATTTCATGATGCCTCACTTTTCCACAAGTGAAGGTCGAGAATTAGGTTACAACAGGCTTGGACAAACCACTCGAGGTACTGTAGTTAAAATGGTATGGAATCTTGATGAACATTTTGATGAGGTTACCATGCACATCTAGTGGTCGGGACTCTATCTGGGTGATAATTGAATGACTCCCCAGGTCATGTCACTTTCTACCCATCTGATAGTATGGACCGGTAAATGTATTGGGACACCTTGACATTTAGGAGGTTGTGTGTCTTTATAGGATTACTTAGAATATAATCTCATATCATGATTCTCTCTTTACATCCATGATGTGGAGGGGATTATATGAGGCATTCAAGATGCATCTACTATTGAGCACAACTATTCATCCCCAGACTGATGGACAGACGGAGTGGACTATACTCACCTTGGAGGACATGCTACATGCTTGTGTCCTTCATTTTCCTCATAGTTGGGTGGTCCACCTTCCACTGGTGGATTTTTCAAAGAACAGTAGCTATCATTCCAAAATTTTCATGGGACCGTTTGAGGCCTTGTACGGGCGGCCTTATAGATCACCCCTATGTTGGACAGACCAAGGGGAGTTGGCACTCATGTTTCCGAAGTTGGTACGAGCTACCACCAAGAAGGTACAGATCATCTAGGAGCGGATGAGGACTGAACAGAGTAGGAATAAGTCTTAATTTGATAGGATATGGAGACCCTTGGAGTTTAAGGAGGGAAATCATGTTTTCTTTTGGCTCTCATCCTAACAAGGATTGTAGAAATTTGGCTAGGGTGGCAAGCTATCTCTGAGGTTCATCATTCCTTTTTGGATCATGATCAGAGTTGTAAAGGTGGCGCATTTCCTAGATCTTCCCCCATAAATGCACCAAGTGCATGATTTTTTCCACCTGTCATAGTTGAGGAGGCACGTGTATGATCAGTCTCACATCAACAAATGGGGAGAACTGGATATTAATGATGGGGGATGTTTGTGAAGTTCCCAGTGGAGATAAAGGATGGACAAGAGTGGGTCCTACATGGGCGGTCTATTCATCTCGTGCAAGTTTGGTGGTAGCACGAGAATCTCCAGGAGAGCACATGGGAACAGGAGGCTCATAATCATGTTCTATACCCCATCTGTTTGATTAGTTTTTGTTTTGGATTTTGAGGATGTAAAGCCCTAATGTGGTGAGAATGTAATGTATTAGAAATTCTGTATAATTTTTTTAATAATTATGGAATTATTTCGAGACAACATAGTTTGACAGAATGTTATTCCCTGGCCTAATGAGCTCAGAACACAATTTAGATCTTTATTTAGGTACTTTCAATAAATGTGAAAGCATGTTTTTATAAAATTTTAATCGGTGCTTGGATTGAAAATTCTAATGGCACTATTAAATTCATAACTCTAGGTTTCACCAAGAAATCACTTAAATTCAGCCGACAAGGTACAAACAGAAATGTTACATTTTATACTTTTCAAAAAAGAATAAAATAACATTAAAATTTTATTTTATTTTCTTTACTCTTCCATTGTGTAGTGGACAACGATGTTGTAGTGAAGCGACAATACACATTGATGAGGCTAATTAATGGCTCATTAACTCCCATCATAACAATGCTTTAATGATGATCCATTTTCAGTGTTTTAGCCATCTATACAAAGAGGACCTTTTATCATGCCCTGAGGAGACTTTCATGGAAGTTGATATGTGATAAATTTCTTGAGGACTGGTTTTCTCAGCCACACTATGTGAGAAACCCTACGGTTTGCTGTGACCTGAAGACTGTTGACTTTTGACTCGGTGAGACTCAACTATGGACATTTGGGAAGAACTTATATGTGGCTATTTAGGCCCATAGTTGGAATCACTTCTATGTTACTTTGCAGGCCCATGGTATGTGACGAGTAGGAGTGCCTCAGTTGGTCTAGACTAGTGGGAATTACTTCTGTGTGACTCTATAGGCCCACGGTATGTGATGAGGAGGTATACCTATGCAGTCCAAGGTTAGTGGGAAGCACTTATATGTTACTTGGTAGGCCCATTATACTTAATAGAGGAATATTTCCCCATTAGACAAGGTGATCGATGATGTGACTGATGATTCTTCTATCATAACCCTAAATGTATACCTGGTGTGATAGGTACGGTGCTTTTTGATTTTTATTCATTATTATGCATCGTGATTCTCTTTTAGTATTGTTTTTTAGTATTTACATTGAATTTTGGGGTCTCCTACTGAGTATTTTGTTATTCACCCCTGCACTGGCTTCCCCTCATGTGTTGTTTCTGGTGCAGATGATCGATGATTCTATAGAGACATTTGTGGACCATGAACCAAAGGTGCTCCGGGAGACGGGACCGACAGATGCTATGACAGTGGACTTGGTGGCCTAGGACTAGGTAGACCTAGTAGGATATGGTGATTAGGATGTTCTACTTTAGCTTCTAGTAGCTACACCAATCTCACAATTAGGTGGTGTTTTCCACTGATCAATGGCCATCAGAGTTTCCTTTTAGTACATTATTGTTTTTAGTTCTTTTGTTGCTTTTTTATTCTGGCCCACTCATATTAGTTTTACTTATACTCATATTTTTTAGTGATATTGTTATCCTTTTCAGTGTGTGGGACTTGTTTGGGTGTGTGCGTGCATACATGTACTCAGGAAATATCTCCCACTTTCTGGTTGATGCCATTAACACTATTTGCTAGCCCCTGGACTTCAAGATACAGGCTTGGGGTAGTCATAGCACAGGTCCTGGGGGACGGGTCATGACTTGTGTACCCTAGGGGTACATGGGAAAGGGAATGTCCATGTGCATGAACACGTCTATAAGTGCACGGGCTTGACCATGTACTCAGACTCAATAAAGACACCCAGACGTGGCTAGTGTAATTGGAAAGTGGAGAAGCACATAGGCACAGGCTGGAAGGCATGGTAGCACTCTTTACTAGAAAGACATTTTTTTCCCACATACACGCCATATAGTCCCATGTATACATCTAATCCTTATGCATGTGGGGAAAAGGTAGGGTATCATGGTGAGGTTACAAATCGTGTAACCCTAGTACATGTTGTGATATTTCTATATGAAATTAAACCTTTTGTATATTATTTATCAGAACGTGATTTTGGGCCCATGAGTAGCCTATCGTAATAAGTTTTCCATGTAGAACATGATTGTGGCCTCTGTTTTGGAATAAAAGATATGAAAATGTGGTTTTATGAGCATGAAACATCCTTCAGTGATTATTCGATGATAAAAGTGATTGGGTTGATTTATTAAAGTGATGTATGGGTTGGTAACCCCCTCTCACATAATGGAGTGGACCCCCATACTCTTTATATAGGTATTGTTTCTAATACCAATGCAATATAGGTTTTGGTTCCTTTTTTATGGATTCCACCATCCTATCTTGAAGCTTCCATGAGGATTGGGTCCTATACTATAGATTTTTGACCCTCAGTTATGGATCATAGTAGAGAAATGTGGTCCTTCTATATATATTCATCTGTAGTTTCACATGATGTTGGGAATCAAATATGGACCATGGGAGCTATAGTCATAATCATTGTTCTTAGTTGGGTTGTGGAGATAGAGATCCCCTTTCTATCCCACTTTAGTTTAATTTTAAGATTGAATGTTGGGTTTTCATTTCCATATTTCATATATGATATGATTAATCTATTATCTTTTGATTCATACCTTTATTATTTTCAGGACATCCTATTGGGTATGTATATAATCACCCAAAAGTGTACTTTTCTCACATGTGTTGTGTCTTTCAAAAATGGTTGACAAATCTTTAGTGACATTGGTGGACCATGTTTGGAGAATTATAATTATACCTAGTAGAGTCGAACAAGTTCAGTGGTCATCCTTGGATATTGTGTGTTGGGATCCCATCAGTATCCATTTTTTCAATATTTTTTATATTGGTAATTCATTTTGGTATGGGAATTTATTTTTACTCATTAAAATATTGTACTAAGATGTTGTAATTTGGATCATCCTAGAGGATTTTGCATTCAATTTCTATATTATATTTATACATTAATAATATATCTTCATTATTTCATGTATTTGGTTGTGTTTATGTGTATAGTTACTTTTATAAAATCCTCTCATTTTACTATATCCAACTTAGATGTTGTCTACATCCCCAAGAATATTGGAGGTGGGCCTAGGGTTCTCACACACAGCCTATCATTGGCCAGGCCACCCTTAATGTGTCAGCTAAAGAAAAAGTTGTAGAATATGTGTTCTTTACTCATAGTTTGTGTTTCATGGTTGATTTTATTGTGATCATTGGTTTGGAAACATAGGTAACTAGTATTTGAGTTTATCGAGGGTTTCATTGAAGATAGGTAACCCAATGTTGTGGTGGAGGCCAACACATTAATTCACTTGGACTTTGACTATCTTCCTGTTAACATGATATACAAAGACATGGGTTTCAGTGAATAAATGGTTTATGAATCATATTTTATTTATTACTTTTACATTCATGTCCTCTTGAGTATGATACCCATATATTCACATCTAACCATGGTATGTTATGTTAACTTTCAAGATACCTCTGTGACAGTACCCTACTAGGATGCTGGTACAGGATCATAAGGATGGTTAGTTGATTGATGATTCCTAAATTTAGGGACCTACCCATGAGGTGTTTCCTCTAAGAAGGCATAAATTAGTGCTTCCACATGTCATGTTTTGCATAGTAATAGTAGGATAGGATGAAGTTATGTGTAGTCTTATCACAATACATCAGTTCTGGTGGTAGAGACCACAATGGTTTCATGGTGAGCTCGAACCTATAGTAGTAGAGAATTGTCTTGAGTTAGTTATCTATTTTTTTAGGCTTACTCAGACCCCAACCTATCAGATGGTTGTTCTTATGGAAAATATTATTCATGGATCAGTAAGAAGATAGTGTATTTGGATTTATGAGACAAATTATGAGACAATTATTTACTAGTTATACTTATAGTTGTTGTTTTGTAATGATCATTTCCCTCGATTTCTATTCTCTGTGCAGATTCCGGAGATTCTCACGAAAAAACACTATGATAATATATTTTCTATGTATATTGTGAAATTTCCCGACCTGATGTGTTTCTCCCTTGATATGGTGTGATATGGATTCTTCTAGGCATGGAATTTTGGTAAGGCCCTTCAAAGAGTAACCAATTCTAGTATAGTCACCATGTGAATTAATTCTTATGATGGAGTGATATTATGGTATCTAGTAGTAGATAGATTCATAGCATAGGTATGTTAATCAGATGGAGCTGGTAATGGTTTTCATGTTGTTTATTTGTACACATTAGCTATCCAGCGTCAGATAATAGGGTCTCAATCCAAGAAACCTTCCCTTTGATGGAATAATACCTAAGGATCAGTGACATAGGTTTCACACAGAGTCTCCAGTCATCCAAGAGTGGGGAGTTTTAATTCTTGTGAAGGGGGAGGTCACATGGATCATGATTTCCCATCCCAATGCGATGAGGATGGTAGGAAGGTAGTGGATAGACTGCCACTACAGAGGAAATGTTCTGATCATGTTTCCCCCAATCATATCTCGGGTAGCCCCTAGGGATGTGGTGATTATTGAGGAGAAGCTGGATTTTAATAGGGAGGAAAAACTATTTGGGGGAGATACTATGAGATACTTATAGCACCACAAATAGGTATCCCATGCCATATAAAAAGGGTTAATGATTAAGGGTGTGAGTATCTATGGTCTATATAAGGACATGACTAAGATACTCATGAGATGATAAGAACCATGATTTTTATATATTAAAATATTTATCTAGTACTTATAGACATAGGTATGATTCTTTCCCATATATCTATTTCCTTAATGTTAGATATATACCTTCCCATTGAGACTTTATCCAAGAATCTATGGATAGAGGTTCATAATAGGAATGATTCTTCTATATTGTACGTATATAAGTTGTGTCATTTGAAAATTAGGGGAGAGAGTTTCTCAAATGTCCTATTTTTTATCAAAATAATACATTAGGATTTATCATGGGGTAGGGAATGGTTGTCCTCAGTTTATTCACATATAGAAAATCATCACAAGATTTCCAGATGCCTTTCAGTAAATGGGATGAGTTTCTCCTTTATTAGTAAGAGATATCTCATGGAGTAGAATTTATTTATCATGATTAAGAAATTGAAACCCATTTCCATTCAGTTAGAGAGTTTTTCCCATGGTTTAGTGATCTCTTCTATCATTTGGATTCTAGAAACTATGGAGGATTATATGTTCATATTTCTTGAAGATGTCCTAGGAAAACCTGAGAGTTTTGAAATGGAATTATAAATCAACATTCTAACTAGGACATTACTGATATCTTCTACAACATATCATATGTGTACAATTTAGATCCATGAGTTAAGGGTGAGGTTTAAGGACCTTAAAAATAATTTTTTTTCAGACTCGGTGTTTCCCCTAAGTAGATCTAGTATTGTATGTGAAAAAACTATAAAAACCCATAATTTACATTCATGTTTATTACTTAAAAATTGAACTACACTTAATACAACATATAACAAAACCATGAAAGGACCATATAGGTATAGTGTCTTTAGAAACTGGGAAACAAAAACAACTGGTTCATAAAGCATCTACATTGTCTCCCATTTATTTCTTCATATCTAGAGTCCCTTTTGTCATATCCTACTTAATAACCTTCTTCCTGACATGGGGAATGAAAACATAAAAAAGGGTGAGCTCAAATTCTCAGTAATGGTAAACAAAAGAAATATCAATCACACCATATTCATCATAACATTTTGGAAATCTTAACCTGCAAAAGAGATCATAATTTCATAATCATGGGATAAATCGTAGTAGTGAAATGTAATCCCAATAATCATAACTTAAAACATGAAACCTTGTGGAATACACACATAATCATAGAGAATCATTTCTTAGTAGTCAAGACTCATATCCAAGAGTATCTTAGCAGACAAAGTCCATTTCTAAACCGAGTTCACTCCTCGTTTCAGTCCTGTTTCACTGAACCGGTTTAACCTGCCTTTCCATCCATGTCTATCTCATGAGATATAAATCTTTACCCAATTCATTGGAGGGAGATATAGGTACCACCCATCTCATAATGATACCATTCTTATGTGTTCCAAAAAATCAAAAATCATACATCATTGCATAACCCATGTAATAAAAATGGGAATCTTAAACATCATGCCATCATAACATAATCAATTTAAGATAAAAGGAAATAATAAAAATAATTCCTACATATAATAATCAAATCAACGTAAAAATCGGGATAGAAAAAGAACCATATATTATCTTATATGGAAAATAATTTTGATAAAACACTTGAACTCCATTCTTGAAGAAAATATCATTTCTACTTCAAAAACATTTTTCCATTCTTAACATGTCATACAATTTTAAACTAAGAGAAGTTGATTAAAAATAAACTTGAAAACATGTAAAGGAAGCTTCTTGGAAATAATGTTTTTAAAATCCATTCATGCCGTATAAGTTCAAAAAACATTCTTCCTGTACTTTGGCTGGAAAAGTCAAAAAGTACCTCGTATGAAAAACGACAAAAGATTCCTTTCATATCTTTTACTAAAAACTCACCAAAGGGTATAATTGTATTTAAAAAATTGAGGTGGATGGAAATAATATTATATATCGAGGAATCATGGATGTGGATGATAAATATTCCCCAGTAAATTCTGAAGTATAAACAATCTCGGATAAAAATGAGATTGTGAGGTTTTCTCTTACCTTAGGTCTGATTTGCTTCGTAAGTGTCCAAACCTCCTGTATAATGATTTAAATAATGTTATTGACTTATTCTAGAATCATAATTATTTTTATGATATCATATATGGTCATATTCTTAGCTTCTTATTAGTAATATTTCATTGTTACTTGTTATTCAGGTGTTTATTGCTTTTTGTTCTTATGCGTGTTTTGTCGAATAAATTCTTATTCTTCTTTTTAGGATATAGATACCACATTTCCAGAATGTTATTAGTGTAATATATATCATATTAATTCATTCAATTCATTTATATAGTCATTATGAAATTAATATCATGTAGAACGAGTCCCATCACATCGTGGAGATGGTATTCCGTACGTACGCACGAGCGATGATATCGTTCCCATGATCGTGGAATTGTATTGGAGTGTTGTATACTATTTCAGAATTAATAACACTTTACATTAATTATATATAGTGATTTATTTTCACCATTATACCCATCCAAGTAAGGTGGTTGTGGAAAATAGATTACACCACGGCGTGGAGACGGTATTCTGTACGTACGCACGCGCAGTGATTTCGTTTTCCATAGGATGGATAGATAGTGAAATAGGGTTGTTTAATACTTATAATAACATATCAGTATATTATTGATACTTATTTTATTACTTCATAATGAAAAAACTAAAGAAGAATAAGTGGAAGAAGAAATAAAGTTGAAAGAATTGGTAACGGACATTACCTCTTCTTTGAAGTGCCTATTTGAGACCTTCTTTTAGGTCCCTGAAATTTGTCTTTGAAGAAGACCAGGACCTCTAGGATGTTTCTAGGTAAGTGGATAAGAGAATTTGGCAGGGTTTGGCCGAGCTTGAATGCTCAAAGTGGTGTGAGGAAGAGATGGAGGAGGTGCCCTTTTATAAGGGAGCAGAGGGGTACCTTTGGAAAAACGAAAAATATTATTTTATTATAAAGTCGTTGTCGGTTTTAAATAGATAAAAATTGATTTATTTCTAATCTAAGGTGGGTATGGGTATAAATACTCTCATCCAGTAGAATTTAGACAATTTTAGGGTTCTATTTTAACCTTATCATTACTATTTAACTTTAAGTTAGATAATTTAACTTTTACCGTGTCTTCTTTTTTCTTACACTATTAGGTTAATAAACATACCATAACAAGCCAAAAGAACCCCAAGTTGTTTATTATTAATATATATAACCTTATCTAAGTAATTTGGCCAAACCATATATTTTTAGGAATAAAATAACAATTAATAATATAATATTTGTTTTAAAAACTATTCTATGTCAATTTTGACACTATTTGGTAATTGATTTTTGTGAAAAGCATAACAGAAATATTAGTTCTAACAATGTTACTTAAATAAATAATAACATGTCATATTGACCTATAAAATTATTTTAATTCATAAAAAGTTTCAAATTACATTTACTTTTGTATTTATAAAATCAATTATGTCAATATTTCATTAATAATATAATTACTACGTCATCATTGTGTCATATATAAATTAACTTATTTAAAGTATAAAAATTAAAAATAAAATACCATTATATAGGAAATATTTTTATATTTCTAATGAATATTTATAGTCTAATTTATCTTATATATAACTCTATATTAAAAATTATTTAGTTATTAAACTTTGATTTTATCTATTTTAACCCTTCTTTAAATAAATTATTAATAAATGTCCTAATCTAATCCAATTGGGGCTAAATGGCCGTATTATACTCCTAAGGTTGTTTTGGGTCGAATTACACTTATCTAATAGAATTAGGACATGTGTTAGGGTAATAATAATATAATTTTTACCCTGAATTACCCTATTTACTTTTAACCGTGGTAAAAAAAAGTAAAAAGTTACTATTCACCAAAAAATATTTTCATCTCATTGAACCACATTTTACTTACTGACATCAACCGTATCTCTCGTATTTTTGAAATTCCACTCACAGAAGCGGTAAAATTATGTTTTATGTAAATTTGCAAATTCTCTTACGAGGTGCGGAAAAGACGCTGAAAAGTTCAATAAAATTTTTATATATCTAAAATTGTTATAAAATAACTCAAATGAATTACATTGAACTTATATAGGTGTTATATATCAATTTTGACATAAGATAAATTTAAATAAATTAAATAATTAATTAAATAAAAATTCGGTTTTTAAATAGTAACCTAGTGTTTTCACTATTCATAAAAAAATTGATTGTTTTCAGAAAAATACCAAAATTTCACCCTAGGCTAATTTCAATATTTCAAATCCAAAAATGAAGTCCATTTTTAAAAATAAAATTTACTAATTTTCAAAATGTGGTAATTACTATTCATAACGGCTAGTTTTAATAATATTTTAATAGCATATCGTTGTTTAGTGAAATTTGGTATTGCGTACAACGCAAGCTATCAAAGAAGGCCGTGATTGCGTATAAATCAATCCAAGATAGTGTTGTGTGTAGTGAAAGATTCCTTTGATTATTTATATAACATAAAAAAAATATTTCTCATAAAATTCTCGGGTGTTACATTCTACCCCCCTTAAAATGAATTTCGCCCTCGAAATTCGTCACTTTGTAACAAACAGATGAGGATACCTCTCCCTCATAATATCCTCAAGCTCCCATGTAGCATCTTCTAATTGGTGGTTCCTCCATAAAACTTTCACCAAGCAAGTGGTCTTGTTCCTTAGGACTTTTTCAATATGATCGAGAATCTCTATCGGCTGTTCTTCATAAGAAATATCTTGTTCTAGTGGTAAAAATTATAAGTTGAGTACATGTGAAGGATCAGGTATGTACTTTCTCAAGAGAGATACATGGAACACATCGTGAACTTGAGAGATATTTGGTGGAAGCACCAATCGCTAAGCTACATTCCCAACACGATCCAGTATTTCGAAAGGACCATTATATCTAGGGCTCAACTTTCCCTTCTTTCCAAATCTCATTACTCTCTTCCAGAGAGATATTCGTAAGAACACTTTATCACCCACTTCAAACTCTAGGTCTTTTCTTCAGTTGTCGGAATAACTTTTTTGTCGACTCTGAGCAGCTCTAATGTATTGTTGAATAGATCTGACCTTTTTTTCCATCTCGTCAACAAGATCAGGTCCTAATAGCTTTCTTTCCCCAACTTCATCCCAGCAAGTTGGAGTCCTACATTTCATTCCATAGAGTGATTCATAAGGATCCATCTGAATACTGGAGTGAAATCTATTATTATAAGAAAATTCCACTAAAGGTAGTTATTGATCCCAAACACCTTTGAAATCCATAGAGAAAGCTCTCAACATATCTTTTAGAGTTTGAATTGTCCTCTCAGACTGACCGTCTGTCTTAGGATGATAAGCAGTGCTGAAACTCAACTATGTATCCAGAGTACGCTGAATACTTCGCCAGAACATTGTGGTAAACCTCGGATCTCGATTAGATATAATACAAAGTGGTACTCCATGCAATATTACCACTTCATTTACATATATCCTGGCAAGATGATCTATAGAGAAATCCTCTCTAATAAAAATTAAGTGTGCAGACTTCGTAAGACGATCAATTATGACCCAGATAGCATTATTGCCTTTGTATGTTTTAGGAAGTCCAGTGAAAAAGTCCATAGTGATGTTTTACCATTTCCATTCTGGTATGGGTAATGGTTGTAACATCCCCTTAGACTTCTGTCTCTCACCTTTCAATTGCTGACAAACCAAGCATCGAGAGACATATTCAGCAACATCTCTTTTCATGTCATCCCACCAGAAGTACTCTTTCAGGACCCTATACATCTACATGCTTCCAGGATGAATATAGAATGAAGAACTATGAGCATCATCTAGCAGCTCCTTTAATTCGGGGAATGGAGGAACACAAACCTGATTCCTGAAATTTATTATCCCATTACAATCAAGGTTGAATTCAGGAACATTTCTCACCTTCTTTTGTAACTCAACATCTTCTTTCTGTGCCTCTTTAATCTTCACATGTATAGATAGTTGAACATTCATTTGGGAAAGATACAATTTTTCCCCATTCGTTATAATTCCAAGATCCATCCTTTGTAAATCCATAAATATTGGATCTTTTGTGATCCTCATCATGTTTAAGATAGCACGGTCTTGTCGACTTAATGCATATGCCACCTTGTTTGCTTTCCTAGGATGGTAATGAATTGGGAAGTCGTAATCCTTAATCAGCTCCAACCATCTTCTTTGGCGCATATTCAGCTCCTTTTGTGTGAAAATATACTTTAAACTTTTATGATCAGTATAAATGTTTCACCTTTCTCCATAAAGATAATGCCTCCAAATCTTCAATGCAAATATTACCGCAGCTAACTCCAAATCATGAGTTGGGTAATTTTTCTCATGGATTTTCAACTTTCGTGAGACATAAGCTATCACCATATCATTTCTCATAAGAACACACCCCAATCCCTTCATGGAGGCATCAATGTATATCACAAACCTTTCTCCACTACAAGGCAGTGTGAGCCCAGGTGCACTGGATAACCTTCTTTTCAACTCCTTGAAATTCTCTTCACATTCCTCCATCCAAACAAACATAACTCATTTCCGAGTCAACTTGGTGAGTGGATTAGATAATCGTCAAATATCAATCAAAAAACATCAATAATATCCATCCAAACCAAGAAAACTTCGGATCTTAGTTACTATTGTTGGTCTCTACCATCTTTCGATAACCTCTGTTTTTGCTGGATCCATAGATATCCCCTCTTTTGAGATTATGTGACCCAAAAATGCCACTTTTTGATGCCAAAATTCACACTTTGTAAATTTGGCATAAAGCTTCTCCTTTTTCAGGGTATTCAATATAATTCTCATGTGATCTTCATGTTCTTCCTCTCTCTTTGAATAGACAAGATTATCATCTATAAAGACTACCACAAACTGATCAAGATATCTCTAAAGACTCTATTTATCAGATCCATGAAGATAGCAGGGGCATTAGCAAGACCAAATGGCATCACTATAAATTCATAGTGTCCATACCTTGTACAAAAAGTCGTCTTTGGTATATCCTCCCTTTTGACCCTTAATTGATGATACCCTGAATGAAGATCAATTTTGGAAAAGTATTGAGCTCCGCGTAGTTGGTCAAATAAGTCATCAATGCATGGGAGAGGATATTTTTTCTTGATAGTGATCTTGTTAGTTTCTCGATAATCAACGCAGAGTCTCATTGATCCATATTTCTTTTTAACAAACAGAATAGGTGCTCCCCAAGGTGACACACTAGGGAGTATGAATCCCTTGTCATGATTCTCTTGGAGTTGCTTCTTCAATTCCTGCAACTCAATTGGGGTCATTCTATAAGGTGTCTTTGAAATAGGCAAAGCACCCGGTACGAGTTCTATTGAAAACTCAACTTCGCTATTTGGTGCAAGACCCAGAAATTCCTCCAGAAAGACATCATCAAACTCCCGTACAATGGGAATATTCTTAATGGTGAGTTTCTCTCCAACCATTTGAGATAAATAACCCTCATTTAGTGGAATCAAGACCCATAAGATGGCATAAATTTCCACTGGAAGATTATGTTCATCCTTGCATCGATAGACGATCATAGATTGATCTGGAATATGAAATGTGACTTCCCTTCTTTGGAAATTGATATGAGGTCCATATAAGGAAAGCCAATCCATGCCAAGAATCACTTAAAATTTCACTATAGGAAGGATCACAAGATTTATAGGAAGAACTTTCCCAAAAACTTCAATCGAAGAAGAATTATAAACTTTTGATGTGAATGTTGTGCCATGAGTGGTTGTCACAGCTAACTAAACATCTAATTGTTGAGGTAATATGGTGATACCCTTAGAAAAGTCTTCAGAAATAAAAGAGTGGGTGGATCCAGAATCAAATATAACATTTTCTACTTTAGAGTGGATGGTATGTATACCTTTCACCAGTTCTTTATCATACTCCACATCGCTGATAGAAATTTCATTTGACATTCCTTTGTCTTTAGCCTTAAGAGTTTATTGATGTCGATCATCATCAACAGCCCTTGGATTAGAGAATTGAATGGCATAATGCCCCATTTCTTTGCACTTGTAACATTGAAGTGTAGGAGGTGAACTCTGGGTAGCCTTTTCATTGTTCACATCACTAAACAACTTCTTCGCATCATTGCGGAATTCAAATGCCTGATGACCTTCCTTTCCACATTTGAAACATTTACTTGTCCCTTTAAGACAACTACCTCCATGTTTCTTTCCACACTTTGAGAATAAGGGAAAACTCATCTTCTTTTCAGTGTGCTATTTAGATTTTCCTTTGAATTCCATTTTCCTCTTCTTATCAAACCAATATGATAGATGAGTTACTCCAATCTCTATCTCAACTTTGAGAGCACATCGAACGATTTCCTCATAGCTATTGAAGTCCCTTATGGCTAATGCCCTTCGAATACTAGGTTTTAAGCCACTAAATAATCGATCGATCTTACTCTCTGGTTGGATAATAATACCAGAAGCGTACCTTGCAAATCTTGTAAAATTTTCTTTATAGGTACCAACAGATTCATCATCCTTTTGTTTCAGTTCAAGAAACTCTTTCTCCATATTTGTTCGAAGAATACGAGGGAAGTACTTATTGAAAAATAAGTTCTTGAAATCGTCCCATTCCATGGACTCAATTTCATCCCTTTGCCTCGTATTCTTAATAAGATTCCACCATTTATCAGCATCACCTTCCAAACAATATGATTCTAAGATGACTTTATCATTTTCAGAACATTTTAGAACTGAAAATATCTTTTCAGTTCTACTGATCCATTGTTCGGCCACTAATGGATCAGTAGACCCACTGAATGAAGGTTGATGCTGCCTCATGAAGGATTCAACATAATGTTGCTCCTTCCTTTGCTCATTTGGAAGTCATGCATGATTCATAGCATGAGAAAGTTGTGTGAGCATGGCTACAATATTTTTCATTCCAACTCCCATAACGTTTGGTTTATCAGGGGGATAATCATTGCATTGCCCGTCGCATTCCGCATTAACACGGTTCCTTTGAGTTCCATCTATTGAATAAAACCAAGAAGAATAGTGTTAGCAACACTAATTATGATATGAAAACCACAAAATCAAGAATAAAATTTTACACTTAAGGTATTATCATAGGTTTTTCATGGCCATTTCTAAAACACTAATATTCTGGTCTATTCTTAGACTTATCCGTAGGGCACTTACTAAGGCTTTCACATCCTAGTTTCCAAAGGATGACTATAAATTTCCTCTGATACCAACTATAATAAACCATACTTTACATACATGGTTATTACTTCAAAATTGAAGTACACTTAATACAACATATAACAAAACCATGAAAGGACCGTATAGGTATAGTGTCTTTAGAAACTGGGAAACGTAAACAACTGGTTCATAAAGCATCTACATTGTCTCCCATTTATTTCTTCATATCTAGAGTCCCTTTTGGCATATCCTACTTAATAACCTTCTTCCTGACCTGGGGAAAGAAAACATACAAAAAGGTGAACTCAAATGCTCTGTAAGGGTAAAGAAAAGAAATATCAATCACACCATATTCATCATAACATTTTGGAAGTCTTAACCTGCAAAAGTGATCATAATTTCATAATCATGGGATAAATCATAGTAGTGAAATGTAATCCCAATAATCCTAACTTAAAACATGAAACTTTTTGTCATACACACATAATCATAGAGAATCATTTCTTAGTAGTCAAGACTCATAGACAAGACTATCTTAACGGACAAAGTCCATTTCTAAACCAAGTTCATTCCTCATTTCAACCATGTTTCACTAAACCAGTTTAACATGCCGTTCTAGCCATGTCTGTAAGGCCCTGACCCCAGTTACCCAGAGTCGGTGCATTATTGCGTAACATTGGCATGATCACAAAAGATCAATTCTCGAAAGACCGATTAGTTTAGTAGTCTTGGAAACACTAGATACATTCATAAGTCTTACATTACATCATAAATTAATACAAAACTAAAAAAAACATCATGTTTTCATATCCCCTCATACTATCCCCGTAGGTCATTCATAATATACTTCATCACATTCTGGAAAAATTAAAACATTGAAAGGGGTGAGCTCAGATTCTCAGTAAGGATAAAAATATTGCGGAAGATTTCATAAATAAACATAAACATTTAAGGTAATGTGTAACTAAAACAAAAGCCTTTTAAACTTGAACTTCAACATAATATGGAAAAAGTAAAATGAGATAAAGCCATCTAATTATTTACATGGATATTCTACTGGTCTAATAATCACATGCAATATCAATAACCACTTTTATAATGATGGAATGCATAATGTTAGACTATCATAACCACGTAGCCAAGGCCTCGTGCCAAGACCACAAATAAGATTTTGTCAAGGACTCGTGACAAGACACTGGTTTGTCTCATGAGACCTTCCGATGCATTGAGGAGCTATAGAGGGCTCCACCCATCACTTATTAAGTCCAATGCATTCCCCATATGAACAGGTTTAAACATATCATAAACCAGAACATAATTGTATCACATAAAACATACATAAAGGAAACATAAAATTACCACATTTCAATCAAAAGATATCAATACAACACATTGATATAATAAAAACACTTTCAAAACCATTATTAATACCAAAATTAAAGAAAATTAAAACATTGTATTTATTTTTCATTTTAAAAAAAGTTATCGCTTGTAGAGGAAGCCGAAACACAAATAATGGTCATGGTGGCGGATAAGTCGTTGTCGCCGCATACGTACAGCAAGAAAAACATTCCTTTTTGCCGTTTAGTAAAACGCTTCGTATAAAAAATATTCCTCTTGAATAAACATAAAATTCAAAGGGTTTTATACACCGTATAAAAGATAGTTGTGTATAAAACAAAATACGCCTCAATGAATGGTGATTGAGACGAAATCCCTTAAAAGATCATTTTTTTAAATAAAATACATATATTTTGTGTATTCACTATAATTACACATAAAGAAAGTAAAAATACAAGATAGGACATAATATTATCATGACATAATTTGAAAGTAGGAGATTAACCCAAAGAATGGAAATTGGGTTATGAAGTTCCCTTACCTGGTGTCCGACATGACTTGATTGTTCATTAACCTCCTAAATAATAAACTAGAGTTAATTTATATTTTATTAAGAACCTTTTCCATGTTCATTATTCCTTTTATATCACTTATTACCATGTTATGAACTTTATGTAATTGTTTATGTTAATAACAGTTGTTTTGTCGATCTTTGGTACTTGAGTCAAAAATAAACTTCTTATAATTACAAGTTGTTCATGTGGTAAAATATCCATTAAATACAGAATTATATTCATGATGTAGATATCATATATATCATATATATCCAGTATATACATGCATTTACAATATTACATAACATTTAGAGGTAAGAAATGAAATGCACCGTTCCTGGAGACGGTAAGCTGTACGTACGCATGAACGCTACTTTCATTTATGTTTCGTATTTAATGGAATGAAATTATAATTATATAAAGGTATACTATAATTACAGTATAATATAATGTATAATACCATTTACTCCATCCTTTATACATCCCACATATGGCATTAACGATTCAAATCACTTTGAGGGGGCGGTAGTCCGCACTTCCTAAAATGAAAATATTGCATTTACCCATAATGGAAACCATAAAGGTATTCCATAAATGAAAAATACATAAGCTTAAGTAAAACATAAACATATTATATATCATATATAAATATAGTGACATCTTAACGGCCACCATTGAAGGTGTTCTATGAGTGTTGAACAATCATCGTTTCGTGAGGCAGAAATTTTCCATCCACAGAAACAGTATGTTCTTTAACCATTAGATTTAGGTTTGTGTAAGTGTAGCTCGAATAATTATTATAACAACATCCTAGTATATTGAGGATACTGGTTTTGTTACAAAATAAATGAATAAAAAGATATTAGGGGGTTAGAGAAGCAAAATAAAACATAACAACACGAGAGAAAACACTACCTTTAAAACGGGTAACTATTTTTGATTTGAGCTTGAAGGCTTCCTTGGGAAGACTTCTTCCCTAAGGGAGGCTTCTAGAAGTAATATAGGGAAGTTGGGAGAGTATTTGGGCAGAGGTTGGCCAATAAAAATGGCTTGAAGGTGTGAATAAGGTGGTGGAGGTGTGTGGGCCTTTTATAAGAAACGATTGAAATTTTACTTTATTATGAACTTATTTTCGGATAATAAAGGTCCCACAATGATATATTTAGAGTCTAAGGTGATACGGTTTCGAAATATTCTCATCTAATAGGTTTTTGACAAGTTTAGGCCTTAGATTTTACATTTTCCTTTCATTTTATTTAAATCGTTAATTAATGAGGTAATCACTGCATCATCATGGTGTCATACATAATTTAATTTATTTAATGTCTAAAAATTATAAAAAAACTACCATGATGTAGGAAATATTTTCATATTTCTAATTAATATTTATAGTAAAACATATAACTTGTATAACCCCATTTAAAAATTGTTTTAGTAAAACAACACATGTTTGTGACATTTTTATTTTAACATTAAATAAAAAGTTTTTAATGTCATTTTCCTACCAAAGTGGCTCCATGGGGTCCCCAAGTTGACACATGGATTGTCTTGGTCGGACATGACTCATCCAATAGGGGTAAGACATTTTTAAAGGTCATTCAATATTATTATAACATTACCTTTACCTTAAATTTCACTAATTACCTATAATCGTGATTAATTAAACTTAACAGTTACTATTCACCAAAAAAAATATTTTAATCCCATTGAACCAAATTTTACTTCCTAAAGACAACCATGTATGTAGGATTTTTGAAAATCAAATCATAGAAGTGGTAATGTTTCATTTAAACGCAAAATCGGTTTTTTAACTACCACTTAGTGGTTTCAATATTCATCAAAAATTGAAGTTTTTCATAACAATTCCAAAATTTCACCCTAATCTATAATTGATATTCCGAATTCAAAAATGATGTCTATTTCAAAAAATTCAAAACATGTAATTTTTATTAATTAATTTTCTAATTAATTCCCACTGTCACAACAAATAGCGTGTTTTTAAGAAACAATATATATCAAAAGATTGACAATTGGTTATGTCCAATTTCAAAGTGAAATTAATTATAATGACCACCATTGGGTAAAATGGTAAAAATATATTATAATTATACTTTAAAACCACTCAATAGTATAATTTATCACTATAAATTATTTTGATTAAAAAAGTTGTTTTTAAGTATTTTTCCCTATTCATAAAAAATTGGATGTTCTAAGAAAATTACAAAAAATTCAACTTAGGATAATTTTGATATTCTGAATACAAAAACGAAGTCCATTTGGAAATATAAAATTTATTAAATTTCAAAAATTATGTATTACTATTCATAATGGCTATTTTGATGGGTCTCGGTGTGTTAGAATCTCAAACTTGCATACAATGCAAGCTATTGCATTATTGAAAGAGAAGTGTATCGTGGAAGCTCGGGATGTTACATTCTCCCCTCCTTCAACAAACAGCATCCTCGCAATTTGAAATTTTTCTTTTGAATTAAAAGGTTGAAAATAGAAAATACCTTTGTGGAAAACCCACATCAGAAATAGGGTTAATAAAAATATAACATTAAAAGAAAGAATGAGAAGTACAAAGGTCACCTGAGATAGCCCATAATATGATTATATGAAAATATAGATATGGAGGAAAAACAAACCATCAAGGTCTGATGGAGAGTTATAGAAAACAGGATTAGGAGAAATTTAACCACAAGAAAATCACAAACATGTGATTGGATAAACGGTCATTGAATCCCCTATTGGAAAAGTTAACCGACAAAGTTTTTGTTTTAAGTTAACTTTCATAATGTTGAGGAATTTATTTAAGAAATTTACTAAGAACATAAGGAAATATACTTACTTGTCATGTAGGCTTTCATTCTTTAATAAATTTTTACCACGAACCCATGTTTCACTCCAAATGGTAACAGAACACAAAAATATTCTATTTATCCTAATCGTATAAGGTTCCAAATATTACCACATACCATTTAGATTAGGAAAACTATTTTGTAATAACCAGTGATTTCCTGTAGGCTAGTGGTAGGTAATAAAGGCCTGTCGCACTCTGGTTGTGGGTTCGATTCCTGCAGCTTTGTCCAACGCAACGGGTTATCCCCCAACCTGCTGGTTGTCCTTTTCCTAAAACTATAGTATTTTAATATTCCAAAAATACTCTTCATAAATGTTTTAACCTTAAACAATACTATCCAAAGTTCAACTTAATCCATTCTAGCCTTTATAGTTATCCAAAATACCTCTGTCCAGACTTTCTGTAAAAGGACTCTAAATTCCAAAATCAATTGTAACATCAGATTCCCCAAACAAGGTAAATTTTCTCTTATTGTCACATACTAAAAATATGATTACCTTAATCATATTAAAACTTTAATGAAACAACAAGTACTGCAGTACAATCCTTATATATATCACATTATCCTTATAACTAGAATATAATCCTTCAGTCCAAAAGCACCAATACATTAATTATTCCACTTCAACTGTAGTAACAGCATAAGATTGTCCTTGATCCCTAGGCCTTTTCTGAGGTAAGTTTCCCTGAAGCTTAGGACATTCATTTGCATAATTCCCCATTTCCCTAAAATTTTAGCATTCAACATTGATAGCCTCTTTCTTTCCCTTGCAATCATGAGCCTGGTGACCTTTTTCTCCACATTTATAACAAACTCCCATTCCTTTTAGGAAAGTACCCGGGTGATTATTCCCACAATTATCGCATAATGGAAAATGATTCTTTCCCTTTATCCCTTTATCTGTCTCTTGTTCCACCGTTATCTTCTTCTCTTTCATTACTTTATTCTCATAAGATTTAGAGAATTCCTTTTCTGTCTTGATAGCACACGAGACTATATCTTCATATGTTGAGAAATATTGTGATATTAATGCTCGATGGAGAAACAATTTTAACCCATCAAAGAAATGATCGATCTTACTTCGTGGGTTACGTATATAATCTACAGAATGCCTCACTAACCTTCTAAAGTTAGCCTCATACTTTGTGACATTCTCATCCTCCTTCTTCCTCAGACTCAGAAATTGCCTTTCCATATCTGCTCGATGGTCATGTGGAAAGTATTTTTCTAATAAAATTTCCTTAAACTCCCTCCATTCTATACTTGATACTTCTTCATCTTCCTTTGTGTTTTGAATCAGCGACCACCATTGATAGGCATCTCCATTGAGGCAGCAGACTTCCATGACAACCCTCCCCCTTTCGCTACTCCCCAAGGCATGGAATATTTTCTCTAAGGAGTTTATCCATTGCTCAGCTACTAATGGATTTATACCCTCATTAAATGTTGGAGGTTGTTGCCTCATGAAGCGGTCTAACATTGATCCTCCACATTGCGTATCAGGGTGCTCCATACGATTATGGTTATTATTCATAACCTGAGTGAGTTGTCCCAATAGGGTAATAAGTTGATCAGCACCAGTTGTATCTCCAGCTCCATAATAATTATCTTGAGCAGGAGGGAAACCCCTACACAGAGTGCGTGCATTGATACAGTTTCCATTCCTTCCACTAGGCGCCATTTCTAAACAATGGCATAAACTAGATTAGTTTATGAATTAAAATATATACTTCCATAGATGTAAAACACTTAACATAAATTGAACTATTTTTGGATATACTCCATAATCATAAAAATAAATGTTTTTTTTAGGAAGTATATACTCATAAACCCTTCATAATGGTTTGTAAAGAAAATGAGAATTATCCTAAGCATTTCCCCCGGGGAGTGTCGTAACCAAGAGTGCAGCAAAGCCCGTTGTCATGCACCAAAGCCTGTTTTCATGCACTAGTTCCCGTTCGAGTCTAGCTCAAAGTGGTGTTTTCGGGTTTTACCCCTAGGTACATCTGTGCCAGAGCCGCCTCTACCTGCTCATATCCATATAGGGATGTATTGCTCTGAAAACTCACAAAATCTCTATAATACCAAAATTCTAGGAAGTTCTTCTATTTTAATCCTCAAATTCTATCATAGGGCTATGTTCTCTAATAAAATTTTCTCTAAATATAGCTTCCAAGTTTAGTACTAAACATCCTCTGATACCAACTGTAACACCCCGACCCCAGTTACCTAGAGTCGGTGCATTATTGTGTAACATTGTCATGATCACAAAATATCAAGTCTCGAAATACCGATTAGTTTAGTAGTCTTGGAAACACTAGATACATTCATAATATTTACATTACATAATAAAGTAAAACAAAACTAAAAAAACACCATGTATTCACATCCCCTCATACTATCCCTGTAGGTCATTCATAATATACTTCATTACATCTTGGAAATATTAAAACATTGAAAGGGGTGAGATCAGATGCTCAGTAAGGATAAAAATATAGCAGAAGCTTTCATAAATAAATATAAACATTTAAGGCAATGTGTAACTAAAACAATAGCCTTTTAAACTTTAACTTCAACATAATATGGAAATAGTAAAATGAGATAATTCTATTTACTTGTTCACATGGATATTCTACTGGTCGAATAATCACATGCAATATCAATAACCACTTTCATAATGATGGAATGCATAATGTCAGACTATCATAACCACGTATCCAAGGCCTCGTGCCAAGGCCACAAATAATATTTTGTCAAGGCCTCGTGCCAAGATACTAGTTTGTTTCATGAGGCATGCCGATTCATCGAGGAGCTATAGCGGGCTCCACCCATCACTTATTAAGTCCAATTCATTCCTCATATGAACTGGTTTGAACATATCATAAACCAGAACATAACCGTATCACATAAAACATACATAAAGGAAACATAACATTTCCACATTTCGATCACAAGATATCAATACCACACAATGATATAATAAAAACACTTTCAAAACCATTTTTAATATCAAAATTAATGAAAATTAGAACATAGTATTTATTTTTCATTTTAAAATAGTTATGGCTTGTAGAGAAAGATGAAACTCAAATAATGGTCAAGTCGGCTGAGGAGTGGTTTTCGCTGCATACGTACGGCAAGAAAAACATTATTTTTTGTAGTTTAGTAAATTGCTTCGTATAAAAAAGATTCCTTTTGAATAAACGTAAAAGTCAAAGGGGTTTATACACCATATAAAAGAAAGTTGTGTATAAAACAAAATATTCCTCAATGAATGGTGATTGAGACGAAGTCCCTTAAAAGATCATTTTTTAAATAAAATAGATATATTATGTGTATTCACTATAATTACACATAAAGAATGTAAAAATAAAAGATAGGACATAATATTATCACTACATAATTTGAAAGTAGGAGATTAAACCAAAGAATGGAAATTGGGTTAAGAAGTTCCCTTACCTCATGTCCGACTTGACTTGATCATTCTTTAACCTCCTGAATAATAAACTAGAGATAATTTCTATTTTCTTAAGAACCTTTTCCATTTTCATTATTCCTTTTATATCAATTATTACCATGTTATGAACATTATGTAATTATTTATGTTAATAACAGTCGTATTGTCGATCATTGGTACTTGAGTAAAAAATAAACCTCTTATAATTACAAGTTGTTCATGTGGTGAAATATCCATTATATCCAGAATTATATTCATTATTTATATATCATTTATATCCAGTATATACATGCATTTATAGTATTACATAACATTTAGTGGTAAGAAATGAAATGCACCGTTCATGGAGACGGTAAGCCGTACGTGCGCATGAATGCTACATTCATTTCTATTTCATATTTATTGGAATGAAATTATAATTATATAAAGGTATACTATAATTCCAGTATAATATAATGTATAATACCATTTACTCCATCCTTTATACATCCCACATATGCCATTAACGATTCAAATCACTTTGAGGGGCGGTAGTCCGCACTTCCTAAAATGAAAATATCACGTTTACCCATAATGGAAACCATAAAAGTATGCCATAAATGAAAAATACATAAGCTTAAGTAAAACATAAACATATTATATATAATATATAAATATAGTGACATCTTAATGGCCACCATTGATGGTGTTATATGAGTGTTGAACAATCATCGTTTCGTGAGGCAGAAATTCGCCATCCACAGAAACAATATGTTCTTTAAACATTAGATGTAGGTGTGTCTAAGTGTAGCTTGAATCCTTCTTATAAAAACATCATATTATATTTAGGATACTGGTTTTTTTACAAATTAAACGAATAAAAAGAGTTTAGGGGGTTGGAGAAGAAAAATAAAACGTAAGAACACAAGAGAAAACACTACCTTTAAAACGGGTAACTCTTTTTTATTTGAGCTCAAAGGCTTCCTTGGGTAGACTTCTGCCCACAGTGAGGCTTCTAGGAGTAATAGAGGGAAGTTGGGAGAGTATTTGGGGAGAGTTTGGCTGGGAAAAATTTCTTGAAGGTGTGAATAAGGTGGTGGAGGTGGGGGGCCTTTTAAAAGAGGAGAGGAGGGGCACTCTTGGAAAGATTGAAATGTTACTTTATTAGGAAATGATTTTCGGATTATAAAGGTCCCAAAATGATATATTTCTTGTCTGCAGTGATAAGGGTTATAAATATTCTCATATAATAAGTTTTTTAAAAGTGTATGCCTTAGATTTTACATTTTTGTTTCATTTTATTTAAATCGTTAATTAATGAGTTAATCGCTGCATCATCATGGTGTCATACATAATTTAATTTATTTAATGTATAAAAATTATAAAAAAACTATAATGATGTAGGAAATATTTTTATATTTCTAATGAATATTTATAGTAAAAAATATGACTTGTATAACCCCATTTAAAAATTGTTTTAGTAAAACAACTCATGTTTGTGACATTTTTATTTTAACATTAAATAAAAAGTTTTTAATGTCAATTTCCTACCAAAGTGACTTCATGGGGTCCCCAAGTTGACCCATGGATTTTATTGGTCGGCCCTGACTCATCCAATAGGGGTAGGACATGTTTCAAGGTCATTTCATATTATTATAACATTATCTTTACCTTAAATTTCACTAATTACCTTTAATCGTGATTAATTAAACTTAAAAGTTACTATTCACTGAAAAATTATTTTAATCCCATTGAACCACATTTACTTCCTAATGACAAACATGTATGTCATATTTTTGAAAATCAAATCACAGAAGTGGTAATGTTTCAGTTAAATGAAAAATCTGTTTTTTAACTACCACTTAGTGGTTTCACTATTCATCAAAAATTGAAGTTTTTCAGAACAATTCCAAAATTTCACCCTAATCTATAATTTATATTCCGAATTCAAAAATGATGTCTATTTTAAAATATTCCAAACTTATAAGTTGCATTAATTAATTTTATAATTAATTCCCGCTGTCAAAACAAATATCGTGTTTTTAAGAAACAATATATATCAAAAGATTGACAATTGTTTATGTCCAATTTCGGAGTGAAATTAATTCTAATGACCACCATTGGGTAAAATGGTAAAAATATATTCTAATTATACTTTAAAACCACTAAATAGTATAATTTATCACTATAAATTATTTTGATTAAAAAAGTTGTTTTTAACTATTTTTCACTATTCATAAAAAATTGGAAGTTCTCAGAAAATTACAAAAAATTCAACTTAGGATAATTCT
This sequence comes from Viscum album, assembly GCA_963277665.1. Taxonomy (NCBI): domain Eukaryota; kingdom Viridiplantae; phylum Streptophyta; class Magnoliopsida; order Santalales; family Viscaceae; genus Viscum; species Viscum album. The sequence continues at coordinate 261,986,708 of OY728120.1, forward strand.
GATATTCCGAATACAAAAAATAAGTCCATTTGGAAAGATAAAATTTATAAAATTTCAAAAATTAGGTATTAATTTTCATAATTGCTATTTTGATTGGTCGCAGTGTGTTAGAATATCGAACTTGCGTACAATGCAAGCTATCGCATTATTGAAAGAGAAGCGTATCGTGGAAGCTCAGTGTGTTACAATGTCTATCTCATGATATATGAATCATTACCTATTTCATTGGATGGAGATATAGCTCTCACCCATCTCATAATGATACCATTCTTATGTGTGCCACAAAATCAAAAATCATACATCATTGCATAACCCATGTAATAAAAATTGGAATCTTAAACATCATGCCATCATAACATAATCCATATAATATAAAAGGACATCATAAAAATAATTCAATAATAACATAATCAAATAAATGTAAAAAATAGGGATAAAAACAGAACCCTATATTATCTTAGATGGAGAATAATTTTGATAAAACACTTGAACTCAATTCTTGAGGAAAATATCCTTTCTACTTCAAAAACATTTTTCCTTTCTTAACATGTCATACAATTTTAAACTAAAAGAAGTTGATTAAAAATAAACTTGAATACATGTAAAAGAAGTTTCTTGGAAATAATGTTTTAAAAATCCATTCATGTCGTATAAGTTAAAAAAGCATTAATCCTGTACTTTGGCCAGAAAAGTCAAAAAGTACCTCGTATGAAAAACGACATAAGATTCCATTCATATCTTTTACTAAAAACTCACCAAAGGGAAAAATTGGATTTAAAAAATTGTAGGTTGATTGAAATAAAATTATATATTGAGGAGACATGGATGTGGATGATAAATTTTCTCCAGAAAATTCTGAAGTATAAACAATCTCGGATAAAAATGAGAGTGTGAGCTTTTCCCATACCTTAGGTCTGATTTTCTTCGTAAGTGTCCAAACCTCCAGAATAATGATTTAAATAATGTTATTGACATATTCTATAATCATATTTATTTTTATGATGTCATATATGGTCATATTCTTAGCTTCTTATTAGTAACATTTCATTCTTACTTGTTATTCGGGTGGTTATTGCTTTTTGTTCTTAATCATGTTTTGTCGAATAAATTATTATTCTTCATTTTAGGTTATAGATAACTCATTTCCATAATGGTATTAGTGTAATATATATCATATTCATTAATTAAATTCATTTATATAATCATTATGCAAGGAAGATCATGTAGAACGAGTCGCATCACATCGTGGAGATGGTATTCCGTACATACGCACGAGCGATGATATCGTTCCCATGATCGTGGAATTTTATTGGAGTGTATGTATACTATTTAAGAATAAATACCACTTTACAATAATTATATATAGTTATTTATTTGCACCATTATACCCATCCAAGTAAGGTGGTGGTCGAAAATAGATTACACCACGGCGTGGAGACGGTATTCCGTACGTACGCACGCGCGGTGATTTTGTTTTCCGTCGGATGGATATATGGTGAAATAGGGTTGTTTAACACATATAATAAAATGTCAGTATATTAGTGATACTGATGTTATTACTTCATAATGAAACAACTAAAGAATAAGTGGAAGAATAAATAAAGTTGAAAGAATCGGTAATGGACATTACCTCTTCTTTGAAGCACCTCTTTGAGACCTCCTTTTAGGGCAATGAAATTGGAATTTGAAGAAGACCAGGACCTCTAGGATGTTTCTAGGGAAGTGGAGAAAAGAATTTGGAAGGGTTTGTCCGAGTTTGAAGGCTCGATGTGGTGTGAGGAAGAGAGGGAGGAGGTGTCCTTTTATAAGGGAGGAGAGAGACACCTTTGGAAAAACTAAAAATATTATTTTATTATAAAGTCATATTCGGTTTTTAATAGCTCCAAATTGATTTTTTTCGATGCTACGGTTGGTATGGGTCTAAATCCTCTCATACATTATAATTTAGACAATTTTAGGTTTCTATTTTAACCTTATCATTTCGATTTAACTTTATGTTAGATAATTTTACTTTTACCATGTCTTCTTTTTTTCTTACACTATAAGGTTAATAAACATACCATAACAAGGAAAAAGAACCCCAAGTTGTTTATTATTAATATATTTAACCTTATCTATGTCATTTGGCCGGAACATATATTTTTCGGTATAAAATAACAATTAATAATATAAATATTTTTTAAAAAAACTATTTTATGTGAATTTTGACACTATTTGGTAATTGATTTTTGTGAAAATCATAACAGAACTATTAGTTCGAAAAAAGTTACTTAAATCAATAATAACATGTCATATTGACCTAGAAAATTATTGAAATTCATAAAAAGTTTCAAATTACATTTATTTTGGTATTTATAACATCAATTATGTCAATATTTCATTAATAATATAATTACTGCATCATCATTATGTCATAAATAAATTAACTTATTTAAATTCTAAAAATTACAAATAAAATACCATTATGTAGGAAATATTTTTATCTTTCTAATTAATACTTATAGTCTAATTTATCTTATTGATCACTCTATATTAAAAATGATTTAGTTAAGAAACTTTGATTTTAACTATTTTAACCCTTCTTTAAATAAATTAATAATAAACGTCGTAATCTAATCCAATTGGTGCTAAATGGGCATGTTTTATTCCTAAGTTTGTTTTTGGTCAAATTACATTTATCCAATAGAATTAGGACATGTGTTAGGGTAATAATAATATCATTTTTACCCTTAATTACCCTATTTACTTTTAACCGTGGTAAAAAAAGTAAAAAGTTACTATTCACCAGAAAATATTTTCATCTCATTGAACCACATTTTACATACTGACATCAACCATGTCTCTCGGATTTTTTAAATTTCACTCATAGTAGCGGTAAATTTATGTTTTATGTAAATTTGCAAATTCTCCTAGGTGGTTGGTAAAAGACGGTGAAAAGTTAAATAAAATTTTTATATATAAAAAATTATTATAAAATGACACAAATGAATTACATTGAACTTATATAGGTTTTATTTTTCAATTTTGAACTATGATAAATTTAAATAAAATAATTAATTAATTCAATAAAAATTCAGTTTTTAAATAGTAACCTAGTGGTTTCACTATTCAACAAAAATTGAATGTTTTCATAAAAAATGCCACAATTTTACCCTAGGATAATTTTGATATTCCGAATCAAAAAATGAAGTCGATTTTGAAAAATAAAATTTACAAAATTTTAAAAAGTGGGTATTACTATTCATAATGGCTAGTTTTAATAATATTTTAATCGAATATCGTTGTTTAGTGAAACTCGGTATTGCGTACAATGAAAGCTATCAAAGAAGGTCGTGATTGCGTGTAAAGAAAGCCACACTAGTGTTGTGTGTAGTGAAATATTCCTTTGATGATTTATATAACATAAAAACAAAATATTTCTCATAAAAGTCTCAGGTGTTATAAAAACAACATGGGAGTCCGAGGATTTACAATAACTCTCATCACCTGAACTATGTAATAATATATATGAATTATCTATTACCATGGATTAAGGGCCTCTTTAACCATTTTAAATATGAGAATTAGTTCCCTATTATCAATCTTTGGTTTGGCTACCATCAGTTGAGGTCTCATGAGGATGATATTCTAAAGACCTCATTTTAAAGTTGTTAATGAAACTATGAGTTCCTAGTAATACCATTCAGTGTGATGAATTCCCCCAAATGTGTTCATGAATATTATGAAATAAATCTTCCAATCATAATTAGACAGATTTATAGATTTCATCTTCTATGAAAAACTCATTTACTCTTCATTATAGGATGATCATACATATAATTTTAAGATGGTCCTAGACGTACTTTCGGAGAATCACTTTATGGTAATCTCTCAATGTGTCAATTTTGGATTCACAAGAATCACTTTCTAGGTAATTTAATATTAGATCATTGTTTAGTGGTGGATTCAATAATTATTTAGGTAGTTATTTCTTGGGGGCCATCCAAGAGTGTATCGAAGATGCAAAGGTTTCATGATTTAGTGGGATAATATAAGAGGTTCATTGTAGAGATTTTTAGGATATTATACCCTTTGACTATCTTTACGGAGAAAGTATTGAAATTTTCATAGTCTACTCAATGTCAATGAATCTTTGGGGATCTATGAATATGTTTTCCCAGAGATCCTATATTAAGACTACTAGAGGTGGGAATTGAGTATGTGTTGTTTTTTGGTTTCTCTAGAGGTTGGATCAGTTTCATGTTAATGTATGGGAAAGAAATTATTTCTTATGGGTTGGGTTAGTTGATATTGCATGAGAAGAATTATTAAACTCCCAATGCAGAGTTCATATCATTAGTTTTATCTCGAAAAATGGGGACACATTATGTTCTAGGTGGTTATTTTTTTGTTTACTCAGACCACTAGAGTCTCAGGTACATATTAACAAAGAAAAAGTAAACCTAAGAAATAAGTGTTTGTTGGAGTTCTTGTATAACTATGACTAAGAGATGTCACATACACCTGGTAAGGGAAACGTGGTGGAAGATTCCCTTAGTAGGAATTATCTTTCTCATTGTGTAGAGGAGGAATCTGATAATTTAGCTTCATTACAACTGACCCTTGTAGAGGAGAGGGGTGTAGATTATATTTATTTGATGGTAGTGACTCCGCTACTCTTCTAGAATGTGATAGAGGATATATTGGGAGACATAAACTATGATTCTTTACATGTAAAAATACCCTCAAGAGATGCAGTAGATATATATTATGAATAATGAGAGTACATCAACCATTTTTGGGTATAGAAGGTGGATCCAATCACTTTTTATGGTGAGTTAATGAAGGAGTTTTACACTTCTACATTGGTTGTACATAAATATTTGGAAAATATGTATAAGTACCTATGAATTAAATTTTATTGGCTGAAATAAGGTGGAGAATATCTATTATTACTCTAGTTGTCTGTCATATCTTTAGATAATGTTCAAACAACAGGATCTAGTAGGTTTGACTCAACCTCTCAAGATCCCAGATTGGAAGTGGGGTGTAATTTTTATTGATTGTTTATGGGGATTATATGGAATTTGAGGTTTAATGAGGATATATTTTTGATTCTTGATCAAAAAACCATGTTGATGCTCTTTCATTTCATCGTGGATTGGAGTTGTTATAGCGTTTAGGGTTGTTTTACATGTGGGGAATCACTTAGCTTCATGGGGTGCCCATGATGATCATCTTTGAATATGATTTTCTATTAATGAAATGGTCTTGTAAAGTTAGGCGAGTGTATTTTAGGGAATAGTCATATATGATCATTTAATTTCACCTCTAGATGGATGGGAAGAGTGAGAAGACTATCCAACTATTGGAGGATATATTTTGATCGTATGCGTTAGACTTCAATAGAATCTGATAGGATACCATTCTATTGTAATAGTTTCTTAATAATAATGTTTATCACACTAATATCATCACTAAACCATTAGATTACATGTATAGGAGAACCTACAGGTTACCCTTATGTTGGACTAAAATTTTCAAGGCATCTCTTATTGGTCTAAAGATGGTGTTGGTAATGACTGAAAAGGTTCATATGATCCATGTTCATATGAGGACATCCTAGAGATGATAAAAATATTCAATATATCAACATCGAAGGAAATTTGAGTTTAAGCAGGGAGACCGTGTTTTTAAGAGTCTCCCCACAACGAGGATTTCATATATCTGTCTAGGGAAGCAAGAAATCTGAGAGGTTGATCGGTCTATTTTAGTTCCTATATAGGGTTGGGGAGGCTTCCAAATTCCAATTCATTCCACCATAGTTGAACTGAGTACTTGATGTCTTCTTTATGTTACAGTTGAGTAGATACGTGAATGACCCTATATATATTAATTTATGTGGATATATAAATAATGATCATGGAGACACCATTATGGAGTTCCCATTGGTGATCGATGATCAATATTATAGGACCCTACACCGATGGAACATTTTTTTCTAGTTCTTTGGAAACAAACATGTTTTCAAGAGAGCTCCTGGGAGAATGAGAGTCAGATGCGGAGTCAGTATCCCATTTTTTTGTAGCTTGTCCCATTAAAGGAAAAACTTTTTTATAGGATAGTAAAATTTAATAAATCTCATTTTCATAGATTATACTTTTTAATATTCCAATTAATGTCAATGAATTTTTCCTTGGAGCTAGCACTGTGTTTGGGTGTTATGGGACCCCGGAATTAATATTTTGAGGATGTCAACATGGATTATTGCATGATGTTGTATATTTTCAAACTAAATGGATTTCACATTAATTGGGACCTAATATGTGAAATTTGATATAATGAGTTTTCTATGAATAGGGGTTTTAGCCTATTCATGGAAAAAATTTGGTCAACATTAGATGTTCAATGGAAGATGGTCATCGGTGGGTGTATTAGGTAATGTTAATTAATTATTTTTAGTTGTTAATTTTACGACCTAAACCTAAGACCTCCACTTGGAATTTTATATTATATAAATTCTCCATGGATGGCTAAAAACCCTAATATATTTGATATGAGGATGAAGTATTCTTCATTGGTATATTCAGAATGATGATTGATGAAAAATAGATTGAGATGAATCATGAGATGAATGGTAAGAAGAGAATATATTTTTCTTCATCACTATTTAATGATTTCTTAAAAAACATTAGATCCAATCCATATATGGGGAACCTTATTTTTGGGATTTTTACCTTTTATTTTCTTTATAATAATGGATTATTATCAAATTTTGGTTTCAAGTGATTATTTTTCGTCACATGAGCTTGAATATTTATTTTATGCATGCACCCCTAATTTCAACCTTGTATACATATTATGGAATTATTAGATGAAATAACACTGAAAAATATAGTTTTTTACTTTCTTTCTTTTTTCACTAACCTATTCTTTATGTTCTTCATCGTTATCTAATGAGGCCACAGTTCGACATTGCCATGTTGGGTTCAAAAGCGATCAAACCCCTAGATTCATAGAAGATGTTTAAACAGTGTATGGATCGTTTTCTAGGAATGAATAATTATGTGATTTTGGTAAAAGGTGATGGATACACTAATCATATGTCTTATCGTGGTTCTTCATCCATGAGAGAGTTTGCACAATAATGTGGTGTGATGAGAATGACCCGTACAGGGTTCAAGGGGATGGAATCGAACCACTGGAAATGGATCAGGTGTGTTCAGCCCTTTATTTGAGTTCCCTTGCCAATATTTATGTAGAAACATAAGAGGTAGAAATATAGGTCACCCACATGAATAATTAAATTGTTTATGCAAAATCCTAACATATGAAACATATAGTCTAAAAACACAATCTGTGTAGTCCAACTGATATGTTTTCTAGGGTTTTTGGTGAAGATAAATAATACATTCCATTTATGAACCACATATATTGCATTCCTCAATGTAGGTGGATTATCATGTAACCCATGGGTAGATGGGAACAAGCATTGGTAATTACACAAGCATGTCAAAAGTACATGGGAACAGATATGTACTTGGATATGGATAAGACACCATAACATTGAAAGTGTAAATGGTCATGGGATGAGGTATATGAGAACAAGGCATAATATAAGGGAAACCACATATATAAAGGACTTGTTGTGTTCCCCACATATAACCCATGTAGTCCTACAAGTCTAGCCAAGCCATGTGCAGGTGAGGGCATGGCTAGGGGTCTAGGTGAGGGCACCCATTTTGTGACCCTATATACATGTTGTGTATTTTCTGAAAGAGCTTATTCATTCTATATCTCCTTTTTGGGACTCAGATTTAGGCCTGTGAGTAGCCTATCCTGAGTATTTTTCCATTTTTAATATAGTGGTGGCCTTTATTTTGGAATTGTAGGTTCTAAAAAAGTTGTAATAACCATGATGTTTCCATCATCAATTCTTGAATGATAGAAGTGATTCAGTTGATTTATCAAAGAGACATTGTATGTGGAAACCCCCTATCACACGAGGTCATAGGTCCCACATACAACTTACATAGGTATATTTGGAAACCTCCCCTAATACATGGTGTATGGGTCCTATATCTATGAAGTGGTACACACCATATTTGAACAATTTTGGGGATTGCGTCCTCCACTAGTGATTGTAACCCCACGTTTGTGGAGATTCATGGTGAGGTGTGGGCCCTCCATGAATATTCTTGTGTGACTATGAGTCATGCGAGGAATCATAGATGGAACACTAGAGTTTCTTGATGATTTATATTTAGTACTTGGGATTTGAAAATTTATATCTTCTTTATATCTTTCTTGGATTTCTTTATGATTTTATATATTGGTTTTCATTTCTCTCCATCTTATGGGATTTTTTTCTCTTTTATATTTCGATTACTCCCTTTATGGTTTTGGGTCCCTCCTACTAAGTATGAATATACTCACCCCTTCATGGGATTCATCAAAACAAGTTGTGTCTTAAGAAGATGATAAACAGATCAAAGGTGAAATTGGTGGAATAGATTTTTGAAGAGCATAGTTGTACCTGAAAAAGATTCCCATTTTCAATGGTTTTCAATGTATATTTTGTGTTTGGATCCCTTCAGTCTACCTTTTTCAAATATTTTTCATTTTGGGACTTCATTATGAGTTGTCTACGTATTTTTTCCCCTACAAATTTGTATGGTGCTACTATACTTTGATGATTTCATAGAGGTTCTTGAATGTATAATTTACAATCTATATTTCTTGTATCTTATTATATCTCTTAATTATTTCATAGATATATATGGGTGTTTGTGTAAGAACATTGGATAAGTCCAACCATTTTTGAATTTTCTACTCAATGATTATCGTTATCCACTACCCTAATAGATAGAGGCTTGATGTTGGCACACTCAACTTATCGGTAGTGAAGTAATCTATGGAGGGTTGGGTCATGACACCATGAGTATAAATCCTTTTTAATATGAAAATTTAAATGTATGTGGAAACATATAATATCATTTAGAAAATGTTTTTCACATTGATTTCAAATAAAATCTTATATGTATCATTGAAAATTAACTTTTTGAATATTGATGTGGAATATTTTAAAATATTTTATTTCTAAAATACATCAATAAACTGTCAATTAAAATGACATAATGATTTATATAAGAAATTTGGATCCAGAGTAAAAAAATTCATAATAAAGTAAAATTCTTATTAAAATAAATTTACCTTTTTTGAAACCCTGCAGTGTAAAAAAAGTAATAATACCTTATTTAAAAAATTTCATAAAGGTAAATATAAAATTCCATAAAATAGAATATTATTGTTGATAAACCCTTTCAAGGAAGAGTAATGTTCAATATAAGAAATTATAGTTCAAAGAAGAAAATTTGAGTTACCAATATCTCTTATAGAAAACCTATCCCAAGAAATTAGAAATATTTATCAATGCTTTTATATTGTATGAATGTATATCCATATAAGAAATGATAGAATCACAAAAAATATAATCAAATGACATATTATAACCCACTTATATAAAATTTTCTGTGGGAATGATAATAAATCACTAAATGAATCTCATTTACCAGAAATCCTTTATACTAAGGGAAAACAAAATTAACAACCACCTTTATAAGAGAAAATATTTTGGATCATAAATAACATTCAAAAAAAATATTATTAAAAAAATCCATGGGGAGAAAATACACCATATAAAGAAATCATTGATATAACAATTCACTATGTCTTAGATAGTCAAAATTTAGACCAAAAAAACTCATACCACATTCAATGAATTCAATTAATGTAATTTATTATCTTGTATCACAAAAATATCTATATTAATTAAAAAGTTTTATAACAATTATCTTATATATTTTAAACTTATACACTTCATTTGTAATTTTCTCTATATGAATTCAATTTATTTATTACCAACTTTTAATATCGGGTGAAAGTAATGGTTGTAGTTTTGAACTTGTTTCATAATAAGAATATTTTTATTAATTATTATGAAAAAATTACTCATACCCAGATCATATAAGTTACTCTAATAAGTTTTTAATTTTTTTTAATGTTATAATTTCATTATTTGGGAATTTTTTATGATCATTAAAGAAGTATTTGGTGATGAGAATGTTTCAATTATTCTTACTGAACAAATGGTGTTTTCTTATATAATGAGTTTAATTTTTATATTTCAATTACAGAACCAAAAAAATTCCTAATTTTTTTGTTTATATCATTTTTACTATAAAAATAAATTCCTATTTCCATCCATGACCTAAATTTTATCATTGTTCAATTGGGTTGTCAAACCGACCAGAACATAAACATACCATAATTAATTGATGATTATGCTGTTATTTAGTTTTAATATAATTATACCAGAATCATAATTATCATATTTAGTTATTTTTATTTTGATATAAAAAAATATAACATAATTATTTTTATAACATGTACAATGTTATTTCATACGGTGAAGAAATCATTTCTTCAATGATAACACACTTTTTTATTGTTCAATTTATGATGGTTTTTTATAGCTCATATTATTTAGAGGATATCCAATTTGACTTTATATAAAATTAATAATTTCATAATAATAATATTTATCCATGAAACCAAATATCATAACCATCAATTTATGGTGGTTATGAAATGAAAAATGGAAATCAATTGTTCCAAAGAGGTGGTAGTCCACCAGAACGCCTAGATGGTGATTTCATTTTACAAAATAAAGGTAAAAAATGAGTAATTTGGATTATAGTTTGAGAATAAAATATAAATCATAAATATATTTCATATATATTAAATTATCTATTAATTAAAAACATTCTAGTTGGTGAGACAAAATGAAACACATTGGGTCATAGAAGAGGTAGTTTGTAAAACACACAAATGATGCTTTCATTTTTTAAAAGGGAAAGTAATTAATTATTTTAAAATAATTATAATAAAATAAAATTATAATAATGATAATAATTTTATAATTTTTATATGTTTTATTTTAATTACAGGATCAATAATTGCACGTAATGAAATAGAAATGTGAAAGGAGGGATTATAAATGTGTACCTCAATACCTATATTATCTTCTTTGTAAAGGATGTAAAACCTTTTGGGATGGTATTTTGAGAATTAATTAAACTCTTTAAGGTTTACCTGAGTTAAAGGAGGCTTTTTGATATATTTTGTTATGATCTAATTTTTTTTGGTGTGAGGAGAAGTGAGGAGTATAGCACCCCAATTATAATTGTAATGGGATGGTGTTTTTGTAAATATAGAAAAAATTTCAATAATCTAAAGTCATTATGAATAAACTTTTCTCCAAAATTGATAAATAATTGAGAGGGTAAGATATAAGGATGATAAAGACCACAATCTCTGATTTAAAAATATTTTTTAAACCTTTTTTTGGTCTTTCACTCAGGGTTTTACTTTTTTTACCCTTTTTTATTTTTTTCTGAGGTAACTAGTTTTATAAAAACTAATTTTACCTTTATTATTGAAAATATAACATTACTTATTACATATTTTGAACCGAATAATAAAAAAGAAAATCAAATTATTTTATTAGTTTTCAAAAGGTTATAAAAATAAATTTTAAAATAATAATGGTATAATTTCTTGAATTTGTTTTTTAAAAGATAACACAAGTTATAAGATGATAAATATGAGTTTGATAAATTAAAAACAATATTTTTAAAATTCAATTATTTTATAAAATAATTATTTGGTCTTATAAATATGTTTCATGAAATATCAAATCATACATCTATAGGAATAATTTCATAAAAGTATTATTATTTGTAAAAATGTTATATTACACATTTTAGCTAAAAATATATTAAATAATTTGAAAAATATCTTTAGAAAATAATACTATGATAAATCCAAAAATAATTTTCAATTTTTCCAAATAAAATAATAAAATTTATATATTTATATATTACACAAAAAGATGATATATAATGAAAATTTGTTTTTATAAGAAAATGGTTTTTTGATTATTAACTTCCCTCACTCATATTTCTGATCAATTAATAATTAAATTTGTGTTTATTAATTATTCCTATAAAATACATTTTATCATCAGTAATAAAATATTTCTTGAAATAGAAATTCATATCGCTTAAAAAATATATATTTAAAAAATAATAAATTTCTATGAATAAATTGATCATATTAGTCATTTCAACTATAACTATTGAATTTAATTCATACTCAAGGTAGTCCTTCTTTTCTTTCTATAAATATTTCGTGAAGTTGTTACTCCTATTCATTCCCACTAATTCATCAGTTATGTCTGTATGATCTAAAAACCGTAGTTTTTTTTATTTTTATTTTTTATAGAAAACTATTCAATACAGTGTTTATTTATGAAAAATTGTACAATAAAATATTGGTAGTTAAATTTACACCATGTAAATAAATTGTGTTCTCAAAATTTTAATAAGTACAAACTGAAAAATGTAGGTGAGTGTATTCTTAATATATTCATCATTAAGGATATAACCTCTAACATGAAATCTACTTTACACTTTTAGGCAATATCATGTTAATTATCTTTCTTCAAGAAGTATTATCCATTCATATAATCATATACCCAATTGTGTATATACTTTATCATATATTATCCGTAAAATACTATTCTCTAAACCATTTTAATCTTTGAGACATTAAACCAGAAAAAAATAATAAATTATGCCAAAAAATAACTCTATATTTAACCATAAACTCTATTAATCACAAGTTCAAAAAGTTACTAAGTAGTATATATATATATATCATAATCTCAAAATTGACATAAAATTCAGCAAAACTATCAGGTGTACATTTTTTATTAAATTTAAAAACAGTACGAGGTAATCAATAATTTCATAATCACTTTTCTCAAAATCAACCAACCATATAAAACTAGGAGTTATCCATCCATCAATCATGGATTTTTTATAAGTTAACCCTAAAAATATAACCATATTATAAGATCACTTTTCAAGGTTTCTGATACCATTTAATATATGTTTCTAAATAAATTATGTTGAACTACTAATGAAAAATTCTTATATTTATCATATTGTCCTCATAACCATTAGAATATAGTATAATATGATCTGTAAAGTCACAATCCCTATAATACCATAGCTGGTGGTTACTATATTACATTTTTGTAATAGATCACATCCCAAAGACTTGAATAGTTTATTAGTCTTGGTAAACTAGATACATATATGATTCCCATATTACATTGGAAATTTAAATACATTTTATATGAAATATTATTTAATCCTTGATATCATTTTTACGGTAATTCTTCATATCCTCGGGAAATTAAAACAAATAAATAGTAATCTAAAATTCTAAATATGGGTTATGTTCATCAGATTCTATCATTTGAAAATAAGGAATAATAAACATGGAATATTGGATAATCAAAAGTTAATTTATTCAATAAAAAACATGAGTTCAATGGGATTTCATGCCAGATATCAATATAGTAAATACATGGATAATGTATATTATCTTCTTAATAATGTAAAGGTATAATTCAAGTCATTTATGATCAAGGTTTCTCAACCTAGAATTCATGAATATTATCATCAAGGAATCTCTAAAAATACATTATCATTCATTTAATGCCTCTCAACCAATCCATTATCATTTTAAGGCCTCTCAACCAAAACATTATCATTGTATTGGAAGTAATGTTCCAATAACAAATTATTATAGTACGATCTGGATCCTACAGCGTCAGCCTATATATCATGCCAACCTGTTTCGACTTTTGATATCCATCATTTATTCATTCCTATATCTATAATCAATCCCCACCCATCAATTTCACATTCTATTAATTACCTACATGATGAATTATCAATACAATTCATTCTCAAAATTGATTATAAGTTAACAATTAACTTGATTCAATCAAGAATATGAAACATTAGTACATTATCAACATAAAACATACAAGGATTGAAGAATTATGGTAGTGTCATATAATATATAAAGTAACATAAATGGGAGTTTTCAATTTATAAAATACCTATAAAATACCAGTATAACATTTCTTGAGGAAAGTACTTTTATTATTTTTAAATAACTTATTTAAAATAAAAACATTTAGAAAATATTAAGAAAAAAATTTCGTTGAAAATAATCCCTAAAACATGTTAAGGAATAATCATAAAATTGATAGTTCATTGATGTGGTAAATTCCATTCATTTCAAATACAATAAAATAAATCATTATTTTACATTTTCAATAAAATTCCAATATTACTGTGTTTAGAAACTGAAAAGAATACGCATGATAAACAATTTTTAAAAATTTAATCATGGGTAAAAATGATGTTAAAAATAAAATGGGAATATTAATAATGTTATTGAAAAATTTAATAGAATACATGGACATGGAATAAAATTATTCCTTACCAAAGAGTAAATGATATATATTCTTCCTAAAATCATGTATTGATATTTTAAAATATCGACTAGAGGAGAATGGTAACATTAAATGAAAATTACATGAATAATAAAAGGAGAGGAAAATTAATGGGTTTTACAATATAGGTTTCACATAATTTACCATAATAAAAATTAAATCCTAAAAAACCTAAAAATAAAAAGATAATGTAAAATAAATTCCTTACCCCTTTGGTATCTTCTGAATCAAAACATGCATGAAAAACTAACGTAAACATAAACATTATATAAGATTAATATAATAGGATTTATGATATAAAATATCAAAGGTGAATTATATTGACCAAATGAATGAAAAACGTTGTGAATAAGAAATATGTACCATGGGAAAAAAGTGAGAGGATAAAACCCTTACTTTGGGTCTTACTTTATTTAAAATCTCTTTGGTCCTCTTCTTTGAGAATCTACTTTTTCCTAATTCCTTAATCCTTGAAGGTATGGTATTTTAAAAATAAAATAAGCTCAAAAGGAATATTGAACTATATTATGATATGTCTTTTCTGATATAGAAGGTTCCAAATGTGTGAATAAGACAGGAGACCATGTTACATTTTATAAGAGGTGGCGGGGCACTCTTGGAATTAAATAAATTATTAAATTAAAATATATTATATTTCGAGGAAAATGTATCCAAACTGATATAATTCTATTATATTATTGCTATGAGTTGAAATCATCTCATCAAATAGAATTTGGACAATTGTTTTTTTTTCACCCTTATCTCTTAGTTTTAACCCCTCGAATAACCCTTTTTACCATTACCATAATATAAAGGTTTTCTGTTGTTTAATAGTAATAAATGTTATTATAAAAGTTTGAGTGACCCAAAAATGGAAATTGGATGATATTTTCAACCATATTAAATTCACTTGGGTGAAGATGGGATTTTTATTAAATTTAAATTAGTTTGTAAATTGTTATTTCTTAAAAATTATCATAAGTACCATTTTTGGAAATATATTACATATTATATTATAATATGTTTCTAACTCAAGTAAAATGGTTCAAAAAATAAATTTATTAAAATATAAAGATTATATAGTGTAAATTAAATCATCCAATAAAAAATATATAGGTTTAGATAACATTTTAACAATAGTATATTGCTTTAACACATTAGTTAACTGATTTTAACCTTAATTATAGTAATGAATATTTCCATATTGAAGGGTTATAGTTTTTCTAATAATGTAAAAATTGGATCATAAATGAAAAAGTGGTGATTTTTTGGATAATTTATAATTCTAATTTCCCTATTTAAATATTTTTAGTATTTTTAAATAATTTAATAATATATAGTCAACATTAAATAGAATTATTTTCATTTCAAGAAATATTCATATAATTTGATTTTGAAGCAAAATGATAGATATAATATTAGAATATAAACCTTTAAAAAATATTTTATATGTTATATTTATCATAAAAAATCAAATTTCACTTTAAATCACACAAAAATATTAATTTTAGAATTTTTAAAATAATTTGGTTTTTTTGTTTTCTGCATGTACAAACATTGTGTCAGCATTGTATAAGCATTTGAGGTTCTTATTTCCATAATAAAAATTATTAATAAATTAAAAAATCATCTATATTTCAAATAAATGTTTATAATTGAACATATTTTGTTTTTATTCTTTTCAAGAAATTATATAAATATATATTAAAAAAATAAAGTGATATTTTTTACATTATATTTACATAAAATAATATAAATGTTATAATCAATGTAATGCTGAAATAAATTGCCCCATTTTATAATTTTGGTTGATTATGGATGAAATAGACTAATAAAACTGAAATATAGAGATTTTTGGGGTTTATCATGAGTCCTTTTGATATTATTTTTAACCTTATTCACTTGATTTACCTTTACCATAGGTAACAAAAATATACTATTGTTACTATTCATAATGACTAAAAATAAAAGGGAATAATTTTCCAAACATGAACCTCCTAGTACCATATATAGGATCTATTTTTAAATATTTGATTCTCATAGGTGAAAAAATTAGTTTAAGATAAAAACACTAAACACAATGAAAAATATATTCATAAAAAACATTTTTAAAATAAAAATGAAATTATACCATAATTAAGTATATTGATGAATCTTATGTAATAAATTTAATTATATATAATATAATGATTAATATTTTTACTTTATATTGAATTTATAATTTTAAATTACTTTATTTGATGAAAGAAAATGAAAATTTTATGAAAATATGGTTTTCATTATTCACTAAAAAATAATCTTTTAAGAAAAATACAAAAAATTCAGACTAAGTTAATTTTTTTATACTAATTTAAAAAATATATGTTAATTTTATCAAATAAAATTTCAAAATTTTTTCTTAATTAATTATAATATTCTCTCCCAAAATGCAATCAAATCCATTTTTTAAGAATTTTTTTTGAATCATAAAATTACTTTACTAAAAATTTGAGTTAAGTTTTTATTACAAATAAAAAAAATTATTTGAATTATATTAAAAATTAAAAGATAATATTCATATTTTAGTTATATATATTCATACCATCTATTTTAATGGCTGGATTATTATAGTCACTTTTAAATAAGCATATCTTGGTTCTTTTAAACCTAGTGTTGTGTATAACACAAAAAATCACAAAATTAAATTTATTTAAAAAGGAATGTATTCTAAAATCTCAGGTTGGTAAATAACATCAAACATAAATAAATTTATCCCTTATAAAAAAAATTTCATCAGTGTTTTTTATTTTTAAATAACATTGTTGAAAACCCACATTGTATATGTAGAAAATAAAACTTCCTTTGAAAAGGGGTAGTGTGAAGGATAAAGGATACATGAAATAACACATAATTAGATTTATAGATATGGAGAAATTTTTTTGGAAGTCAAATTATTGACATGGATGAGAAAAATAGAAACGAAGGACAATTAGAGAGTTATAGAGAGCCTGGGCATGATAAATTTAGCGACCAAAAATCCATAAATCTATGATGGGTGAAAAGATCATTGATTCCAAAAAATAAAGGTAAATATATAATATTATTATTTTAAGATCAATTTACTATATTATTTTATGCATAATATACTAATTCATAAATCATGAAAACAAAATAAACTCAGAAACTCATGATAATTTCAAATCCATATATAAGTATAATAACAATGTTTGCAACTCGGGAACATTTTTTCATTATAACATAAACCATTCTATAATATAATTTTACTTAGTATCTTTATTGATACGAAATTATGTAGAGTTTAAAGGGATGATATGATATCATTGAAAATATTTCATAGATATTTAATAATATAAATCATCAGTTTATAATACATATTATTATAGATTAATGGATTTTAACTTCAGTTATATTAATTGTATAAGCTTGGAATTATCCCCTTAGATTCTTTTATGGTATTTTCCTTTGGTTATTGAGACATATGTTTGAATAATTATTTATATATTTATAGCTAAATCATTAAATAGGAATGTTTTCGTTCTTTTACTTACATTCAAGAGTCTTATGACGCCTTTATCCACATATGAAATTAATTTTTTCCCTTCAAACAAGTTCTTGGGTGTTTCATTACATAATTATCACATGTCAATATTCCATCCTTCCCTTATTTTTATTTGCCAAGATTATTTTTTTTGTGAAAAATTATCCTCTTTGTTTATTGATTTACTTTAAAAATAGATTACTTAGTGAATTATTTCTCTACTATGATGAAACTTGATACCATATCATTATAAGATGAAAAAAATTGATAGAATAGTTGCCTTCGATGGTTTGTCTTAATCCCACGAATGAAATAGTATATATTACTTTATAGATTATGTACATAGTAAATATAATTTTCTTTTAATCTTGTAATGTTTTACATTATCTCAGCAACATTTTTCCATTACTTTTGACTTATATTGAGGAATTATATTTCTATATCACCTCATTTCTCATAAGGAAATTATTTATAAATTAATATCTCTTTAAAAGTTCTCTATTGATTTATTTATATTCAATATACCACATTAGTGTTCTTGATCTATGAATATCATTATTCGATATCTCCTTTCAAACAATAAACTACCAAAATATAATTTTCACTTTCATTACATTCCAATGCTAGTAATATCTTTTTTTAGGACTTAATCCACTGTTTAGGTAACAATCTATTATTAGTTGCACTAAAATATGGAGTCTTATATCATAAAAATTTATCCAATATATGTGAATCATGTTGCGACAAAAATAGGTACTTCTATACTGGAATGGTTATTTCTTATAACCGGAGTTAGATTCACTAAAATGGAAATCTACTTTATAGCTCCTTCAACAACTGTTTTAGATTACTGAGAATGTAAATTCCTATATAAAATATGGGTGTTTATTCCTTTTCTTCCATAATATTTCATTACTAAATAATTTGAAACTCTAAGTTAGTTCATAATTTTCAAAAATCTTGAGACATAAATTAGAAATCCTTATATGGTAAATGTCCTCAATTATTATAAGGGGTTATCGTAATTCTCATATTATATATCTTCATTTGAAATCTCATTCCCAAGGTTTCTACTAAACTTCTAATGATACCATCAATAAAGACTATGAGCCTAGAATCCTAAAGCCAAGGGTTACATTATTATATTTTCATAAGTGATCATATCTCAAAGAAATGAATAGTTTAGCAGTCTTCGTAAACTAGATACATGCAGTATTCTCATATTACATTCAAAATGTAAAAAATTACATAGGAAAAATAATTTTAAATGACCCATAGTTTAAAAGATATATTTTTTCGTGAATAAATATATATTATATTATATAATATAAAGTATTATATATATATAAATAGAGAAACTGAAAAACATTATTTCATTAATAGATATCATTACATTAGCTAACAACTAAACTGATGAAATTTCATAAAATTGAAACTGGTAAAAAATAAGAAAGAATAAAATTATAACTATGAAATTAGAAACATTCCAATATTTTAGAATCATCACCCCTATAATAAACACTACATAATAAACCAAATATTATTAAACTAATTGAAATTGTTAAAAAGGTAAATATGTAACCATTGGTGGAATTTTAGTTATTAATATTAGAATAAATTAAGTAGTGTTTATATGTTCTAATATGATCATTAAAAACTAATATGACCCTTAGAATAGTAATATAATCGTTGGGAATACTAACATGACCGTAGTAATAGTAATTTGACGTCAAAATAAGAAAATTTAATATAAATGATATTTATAATGAGTAATTTTATAAAATATTAATTAGAATTTTAAAAAAAATAACAATATAATAAAATTATATAAAATGTAAGCACATTTTCAGTAAAATGTATTTTAATATATTTCATAAAATTCATAATTTTTATATTAAAAAATAATATATCCAATATTAGAAAATTATTTTGATTAAATAAATTCCATTTTTTGAATCATCATGCTCAAATTGTCCACTAGTGATTTTTCGGTAATTTTATGAAATACTTCAATTTTTTAAATGAATAGTAAACAATATAATTTTCTAAATACCAAATTTTTTTGAAAAAATGATGATGTAATAATGAGTTAATAAATACTAGATTGTTTATTTCATCATAAAATAATTTTAATAAGTTAAATCGGTTATTCAAAAATGATAAACCTAATTTCCAAAGATAAAAATTAATTTTGAAAGACTAAAATTCTAAAGTGCCCCTTTAAGTATACATTTTTTCAATTTTCTCCTTTACGTTTTAAATAAAATAATAAATTTTATTATTAACGAGATTTTTAAGCAAATAAGAATTTATAAATGTTAATTTTTCTTAAACTAAATGTGTGTTATATTATATTATATAGTATTAAACCCATAATACAAATAAATAAATCAGCCACAATTTATTTCATTAATAAATATTGTTACATTAATTAAAAAATAAACACATGAAAATCTCAAATTCTATAATTGGAAAAAATATTAAATATAAAAAATAGAATGGGAAAATATCGATCTTTCTAATCTATTATAATCATCGCCCCATGAACAAAGCCTTAGAAAGGAAAAAAAATTTATCAAACCAAATGTCTTCTTAGAATATTAAAAAAATTTACTATGAGAGTAATTATAATGAATGTTGAATAAAAGAATTAATTGGTACCTGTAATAAGTGGTATGGTCATTTAAATAGGAATGTGACCATTTGAATAGTAACCTAACCTTTAGAATAGTAACTTGACCATTGGAATATTAATTTGGGCACAAAATAAAAAAACAATATTAGTTATGTTTATCATGAGTAATTTTAGAAAATATAAATAATATTATTTAATTAAATAAAAATCATTATAAATAACTAATATAAAATATAATAACATTTTTAATAAACTGTATTTTAGAGTATTTCATTATTAAACATAATTTTTATGTTGAAAATTAAAATTACCAATGTTAGAAAATTATGTCCATTTTTAAAATCATCACATTGAAATTTTCCAATGGTGATTTCTTAGTAATTTCTATAGATACATTAATTTTTATGTGAATATTAAAATTACTAATTTTTAAATACCAGATTTTTTGTGACATAGTGATGATGAAAAATTAGCATAAAAATAAAAAATTGGTTAGTTTACCCAAAAAAAACTCAAAATATAAATGGGTAATTTATAAAATAAAAATTATTTCAAAACTAAAAAATGTATTTTCCATTGTCTAAATTCCATAATGTTACCTTTAAATAATTTTCATTCATTTCTACAACATTGTTTTTTAATAAACTATTAAATTGGAATTATAGTAGATTTTAACTTCTTGAAACCATTTCATTTTATTTATATCATATTCATAGTATAAAAAAATAACCTTTATTAGGTTCACCTTTGATATTGTATTTTATCAAATATTATAGTCTAAAAATAGCACTCTCCTCAAGTATTAAAATCCCCTCTCCCTCCCGTTAGAAAACCACTCCTCCCACTCCTGCCAAAGACAAACATACAATAATCTCCTCTCTCTAAATCCCTTTAAAATATTTAGTGATGTTTTGGAGTATCCAAATCCCTCAATAAAAGAATTTTACTACTATATATGAGAAGCAACATTGAAAAAGGAGAATGTTTTTCTCAACTCTTCTATAATTTTATTGTTCACTTACATTTACAAAAAATACTTTATTAAATATTATATTATTACAAAAAAATTAATTTCTCCTTATATAAATTATTTTAACCTACTAAAAAACTATATTTATGATTTATTTACATTTCATGTTTCTTTTTCTTCTTCATTCCATAATATCCCGTTATCATTCAGTTAACTACCAATGAGGAATTTTTCAAATCCTTTCTTATCACCAACCATATGTCTTATTATAATAAAGTATTTATGATATATTAATGTATGTATATATATATATTAAACTTTGGGAATTAATTTTTATCATATATAAATGACATTGAAAAAAACTAGTGAACTCAAATAAAAAAATAATTTTTAAGGAAAACATGATATCAAAACATTTCCCATTTAAAAATGGTTATTAAGGAAAAGAAACAAATGTATATAATTTATATATAGGGATATTAATGTTTATAATTATCTTTTGGTACAAAGTTTTAATGAACTGAATATTGTTATTTGGGAGGTGGAAAATGAATAAATGATGTTGTATTTATGGTAAGGGGAATTCTCTAACCTAACACATTTTTTAGGATATCTTATCTTTTACACTTTTTTATAATGGATATTCCTTAAATAACTTTATAATTTATTTAAACTATAATTTATCTTTTATTTTAATGGATAAACATTATTATACTAATTTAAAATGTTTTCAAAAATATTTAGAGAACATTTCTGAAAAGGATTTACATTCTTAAAAATATCCTAGAATCCTATTAACTTTTTTTTATCTCCATACAAGAATGATGTTGTTTTATTCAGAAATATGAATTCCCTTATTCACTTGGGAACCCTAAAAAAGTATTTTATTAAATGATTATTTATTATATTCTTATAAAACCCATCTCATCTCATAGGTTTATTTCAACATGACAATTGTTATATATTATATATGGTATGAATGATTATGATAATTTATGATGTGATGAGTGGGAATGTAATTATATGTCCCCTAATACATTGGGTAATGTGATATATCTCATTTCATTATTCATATTTTACATGAACATCATGTAATATTTAATCACTGTGATAATGTTATGATTTATGTACATATGTTACGCATGAATATGAAGAAATATTTTTCATAATTTTTTTTGATTTTCATCCACCATGTAATGATATTTCATTATTATTAATATTACACACTACATTTAATTATCAAATGTTTACCCTATTATTATGTTGATGATCATATGATTATGATATGATGATGTTGATTATTCTCACAAATGTACTATTGATTCATGTCCCTTATTACTCCTCTTACTTTGATTTTAGACCACCACATTCGTTGATGTATATTCTTGGGTGATTTCATTTAATAATGTGATCAAGATATATTTATAATAAAAAGTATGCATATTTTAAATAATTTTTATCTTTTATAATGTAAAATTTAGGTTGGATCCAAATTTTCCCAAGACAATTAACCATTGGATCCTCGACTATATCACTATTATGTTGTTTATCTTAAAGGGTACTTAAACGTATTTTATGAAATTTTTGGTCCTTAATGTCATTATTATCTCACATTTTAGATAATTTTGGAGTTTATATGAGAAAAAATTATTGAAAACCCTTGGGTAAATCTTGATATTTAAGCGAAACATCCAAATTTTTAATAAAGTATTAGAGTATATGGTTTACAAGAAATGAGATACCTATTTAGATACTACAAGTGAATGTGGAACTGGTATAGTTTTACAAAGGGATAATAACCCAAAAAACGGTGCATTGGTATTTAACATAATATTCACCTGGTCTATGAAAACATGATTTGTCGCTAACTTAGTTCGATACTCCCATGGGATATTATTCATTTAATCAAAAACTCTATAAAACTATTATTAAGTATAAATAAGTAAATTATTTAATCATGCTAAAAATAGATAATGATTGAATAATATTGTACTAAAATAATTATTAGATAAGAAATCTAAACATATGGATCCCATAAGATATGACTTCAGAATTTATTTATGCACAAGAATAAATTATTTATCCATGCTTTGTAGACTTTTATTTTGTTCGTAGATTTTTATTTTATAAAATGGCGGTAACATAGAGAAACTAGACCAATATAATATGTGAGGAACAATTTAACTTTCCTAAAAACATCCCCAATATCATAGGTGGTGGAGTTCAAAAAAATCATGGTGATACTAACATGGTTTTCTCCTGAAATGAATAATAACCGGAACAATTTGTAAAATCCTCTTTCACACAAGAAAGGTCCCTATGAATGTTAGTACATGAAACCAAGTGCCATTAAGGATAATCCATGTTATAAATGTTCAAATTTAGTGGAGAAAGAGAATGAATCTTCCATAAACATTGTCGAGGTGAAACTTGAGAATTATGTTGTAAAATGTACACTTTTTATTCACTCAATAATGAAAAAGAAGTTCTTCGATTATGGTTCTATGCATTCCTTTATATCATCAATGTTTTATATAACCATTTAATCAAAAACAATATTCCATGAAGTATATATATTAATTAAATAACTTGTGTGGTGTTCAATGAAATATAAGTGTTGGAATATTATCATATTAGCATCTATGTGAGGATTCTTCCAGCGAATCCTGTAAGACATAC
Organism: Viscum album; assembly: GCA_963277665.1. Taxonomy (NCBI): domain Eukaryota; kingdom Viridiplantae; phylum Streptophyta; class Magnoliopsida; order Santalales; family Viscaceae; genus Viscum; species Viscum album. The sequence continues at coordinate 262,010,946 of OY728120.1, forward strand.
CTTTGTGTAATTTATTAATATACTATTAATGGATTTGATCTTATTATATGGGTCACATATCATATATTGGGAAAAGTAAATATATTCATCTTCCAAACCATCCTAAGATCCTGTAAAAATTATTGGAAGATCGGGAATCTCTTTTTCAAAATCCCTCAGTAGCATGGGTGACAAAACCCTATAAATATACCCACCTTTCTCAAATGGTTGAATTAAAGGAAAGAATCAACCATGATGAAATTCAAATTTTTATAGAATAAACTAAGGTATTTCCCAAGAGTTTCCCAGAAGTACATGAGATTATAAGGTAGATTTCTCAATAAAGATCATACTCAAAGCCATCCCTATCTCTAAATTCCCCTATATGATGGCACCGATCTAAATATATGAGTTAAGGATGTGGTTTCCTGAGAATTTTAAAATGGAATTAATATTCCCTAGTTCATCACCTTGGGGTGTTTTGGTGCTCTTTATTAAAAAAATGGATGGATCAATTAGGTTATGCATTGATTACTAGGAGCTCAACAAGATCACCATGAAGAAAAAGTATCATGTAATCAGTATTGATGCATTATTTAATAATCTATGTTGGTATCATTACATAAAAATATTAGATCACCAATATAGATATCATTACCTAATGTTAAATGATGAATATATTTATAATATAACATTCTATATAAGTTATGTACACTATTATTTTATAGTAATTCCCTCTGAACATACAAATTCCCCTAAAAGTTTCATTAATAAATTAAATTGATTCATTAATGACTAACAATAAAATTTTGTGCTAATAATTATCAATGATAAATTCATTTAATCTAATATAAAGTTGGATCATGAAGAGAATTTAATGATTATACGTGATAAATTTTGGAAGGATAAATTTTTTTATAATTATTAGCAAGTTTGAGTTTTGGATGCAACAAGTCACAGTATTGGTACACATGATCACATGTGAGGGAATTTCAGTGGACCCTTCAAGTACAATGGTAATTGTGGAATGTCCTATAACAACTAGTGGCATGTAAATTAATAGTTTTCTTATATTAGTAGGGTAATACAAATATTTTGTTAAAAATTTAATATAAATTTTTAACCCTCCTATTATGTTAAGATTGAAAGGGGTAAATTATGTTTGGATGGTAGAATGTGAGGAAAGTATTAAGAATCTCAATAAAGGGATATTCACAATTAAAATACTCACATTACCATAATGTTGAGAAGGTTTTTTGATATTCATTTATGATTCAATGAATTTATTAGGTTTTTTACTTATACTAAATGAAAAGGTGATAGCCTATAACTTATGAAAACTAATCATCCATGATCATAATTTCTTGAAATATGATTTGGTGTTTTAGTTATGACCTTAGAACTAAATATTGTGTGGAACTACAATGATATATAGAAGTATTACACATATATATATATACCACAAGATTCTAAATTATATATTCACATAGAATAATATTAATATGAATCTATGAATATAGTTAGAGTAGATCAAGGACTATGATCACTCTATTCATTACCATCCAGTAAAGGTAATCTAGGGAGTTGATGCTCATAGTAGAAAACAAAATTATACTTTATCGATGTTGTGGATTGAGAAAGACCTATTTTTTTGGATAATAAAAGGATGAATATGTAAATCGTAACTATTTGAAAGATATCCTACTTTTCAAAAAGTATTTCCCAGTCATCTATCCTAGGGAAGATCATGGAATCATAAATGGATTATTTTAAGCATCAAAAGATGGTGAAAGCTAAAAGTAATAGTAGCTTCATGAGTTCCACATCGATGAAGATAGTGTCACTAGATTTGGTACTAGACATTTTGGGACTTCATCACTTGAAATAAAGAAGGATAAATTGGATAATGTTCTTTGATCATCTTTCTCCATCCATTCTATAAGTACTAATATATACTATGATCTTAGAGATCACTACTATTGGGATAATATTAAGAAGAAAATAACTAAGTACACATAAAGGTGATTGGTATGTCAACATGTAAAATCATAATAATAAAATTTGAAGGGGATAAGGTAACAATTACCTATAACCATATAGAAATGGGATAACATCACCATAGAATTAGTCATTATTCTCCCAAATACATCAAAAGGAAGTAATTTTTTATGTGTTTTGGTGGATAGACTGACCAAGACTACCCACTTCATCATAATTTTGGAAGATTTATTACTCTCAAAAATCTTTATGATAAACATAATGTGTGTAGTAATGCTACATGGGGAACAAATTTTTATCATATCTGATCATGATCCAGGACTCACATCATTATTATAGATAATTCTTCAACATTATCTGAATATTGAACAAAATTTTAGTATGACCTATCACCCCAATACTGATGGACAATATGAAAGTAATATTCAGAAACTGAAGGAAATAATTATATCCACATCAATGGAATCTAAAGAGGTATAAGATAATCATATTCTATTAGTTGAGTTCTAATGCAACAAAAAGTCATCTCAAGTATTAAAATGGATTTATATGAATCTCAGTATGGGAAGATATGTAGAAATCATACTTTTTGGATTAATTTTATGGAAAAAGATACATGAATATGATCTTGTTCATGAGAAGATATAGTAAGTTTAAGCTATCCAATATCGTATAAAAGTTACTTAGATTCTATAGAATATCTATGCTAAAAATATTCAATTGGACTTGGAGTTTGATGATGGACATAATGGTGTCATTCAAATATCACCATGGATGAGATTCATGTGGTTTGAAAAAAAACGGAAGTTTACCCTTATGTATATTATCACTTTTTAGATCATTGATCACATAGGATCACTACCCTATTGGATTACACTTCTACCAAATATGGATCTAGTTCAAGATGTGTTTCAGGTATCACTTCTAAATAAGTACATACCTGATTCCTTATATATAATGAATATTGAGGTGGTAAAACTTCATAATAAACTCTTGTATTATTGGAAGTTGGTGTGGTCTTATATCATATAGAAAAGTTTCTATTAAATAAGATAAATCACCTTCTTAAACTATTGTGGTGGAATAATAAATACAATGTTTGGAGGGGGGAACCAAAGGTTACAAAGATACAAAAGTACCCTCACCTATTCTCAATGGATAATATTAGTTCAAATTATAGAGATGAAATTTTTAAAAAAGAAAAATAATGTAACAAACTAGAATTTATAAATGATAGTTTTTTGAAATAAATGTGCTCTTTATTATATTATATTGTATTTTACTTGTAAAACACATAAAAACCCCAAAAAAATCATTCATTAATAAATATAATTACAATAATCAAAAACTAAACTCTTTAAAATGTAAAAAATTATAAGGGGACCAAAAACTATTAAATAAAAGTTGTAGAATGGGAAAATATGGTTCACCTTAATCTACCAGAATAACCTCTTCAACGAACACCACTACAAAAAACAATCAAAATAGTATTAAACCAAACTGAATTTTAGAATTGTAAAATATATAAACATGAGTGTAATTTTAAGAAATTTTGAATTATGTAAGGAAGTGGTATTAATAAGAGGTAATAAGACTATTGGAATAGTAATGTGAACATTGGAATAGTAACCTCACTGATTAGAATAGAAACATGATTGTTGGAATTGTAATATAACCTCATAATAATAAAATTTAATATTAAAAATATTTGGAATGATTAATTTAAGTAATTTAAATATTATAATGTGATAAAATAATTATCATTATTAATAACAGAAAGAAAACATAAGCCCATTTTTAATAGACTAAATTTTTGGTACTTCATAAAAATCAAAAATTTTAAATTAAAAATTTAAATTACATATGAAATATTATTTATTTGATAAAATGAATTAAATTTTTAAAATAATAAAATTGAAATTTTCCAAAGGTAATTTTTTAGAATTTTTTTGAAATAATTCAGTTTTTTCAAGATTAGTAAAAATCCTGGATTTCAAATACTGCATGCTTTATGACATAGTGATGATGTAATCATGACATAATAAATACTAAATTAATTAGTTTGGCCAAAAATAAATTTAATATTATAAATTGTTCATTTAAAAATAATAAAGATAACTTCTACACATAAAAATAATTTTCCAAAGCCTAATATCAAAAGTGTTCCTGTAAAATAAAAACAAATCACCTCTTCCACATTCATTTTTAATAAGTGATATAATTTGAATTAAAAAATAGTTTTAATTCAAAAAATATATTTTATTTTACTGATATAATTTTTAGTGTAAATAGTTTACAATTAGAATGTTTAACTTTGATATTGTATTTTATTAAATATTTTATTTTAAAAACCCCATCTCTTTATATATAAAAAACTCCATCTCTTCCCTTGGAAAAATAATCCTACATAAATTACGAATGAAAAAAATTCTACTAAAATATTTTTTATCAAACACCTTATAATCATTTTCGACATTTTGGAGTAACAATCTCTTTGTATCAAGGTATTTTAGTGTAATATTAGAAAAGAAACAATGAGAAAATAGTTTGTTTCTCTCAACTCATCATTCATTTTCCAATTCTCTTCCCATTTTTCCAATTCCTTTCAAACAAATATTTTAATATTATATAAAAAATATTTTAATCTTATATTTATTATTTTATCCTACTCTAAAAACTATATTTAAGAAGTATTTATATATCATACTCCTATTTCTTCTTCATTCTATAATGTCTAATTAATGGTTAGTTAAACACTAACAAAGACATTACCAACTCCTTTATTACCACCAAAAATAAAGATAGTTATGATAAATTATTTATTATATATGAATTTATGGATATATGTATTTTAGGATTCTAAAATTAATTCTTATTATATATTAATTACCTTGAAAAAAAATAGTTAAATCGAACAAAAACATAGATTTTTAAGGAAAATATGATATCAAAATATTTACCCTTTAATAGAGGTAATTAATTAATAAAATAAAATTTTTATAATTGATAAATAATGATAAAAATAACCATAATTAACTTTTGGTACAATGTTATATTGAACAAATTTTTATTATTTAGGAGGCATAAAAAATGATGAAATAAGGAGGTATTTAATAGAAGTGTAATTATGTAAGACAAATTATTTTTAAGTTATCTTATATTTAAAACTATTTTCAGTGTGAATATTAATTAAATATACTTATAATTTATTTACTCTATTATTTCCCTTTTCTTTTCTTTTATATACACGATTCTGAACTTTTGATATTTTTTCTAAGCAATTTACAAATATTTTTCGGAAATAATTTATTTTCTAAAAAACATATTTGAATCTTAATGAGTTATTTCTTCTCCAGTTAATAATGAAATTTTTTTATGACAAAATATAAATTAACTTATTCACTTGGAAACCCCAAATGGTTTTTTTTCATAAATAATTATTTATGAAATTATTATGAAATACAACCATTTTCATGGGTTTATTTCATGACTATAATTGTTATATATTCTATTTGACAAGATTGATTATAATAATTTAATGATTTGATGGGTAGTAATGGAATTATATATCCCAAAAATTTCTTAGGTATTGTGATATATCTCAACATATTATGGGAATTATTTGTGAACATGTTGCAATATTTATTCATAATGATGATGTAATGATTTGTGCTCATATGTTATGAATTAACATGATGCTAACTTTGTTAAAAAATAAGTCTGGTATTTGGAAACTATGTTACTATGTTTCATAATGTATCTATCTATAATAATTTTTTTATTGATAAATGGGCACCATGCCTTTAAAGTTTTCACAGTATATTCAGTATGGTTTTTTGATGCATCAGGTTGATATTGTGGTGAGTTACTCTTTGGTTTTTTCTGGTGGGTGGATCGATAAAACTAAAGGTGTGACAGAACCATTCATCTGGACCTCCCCAACATAATTGTGGTATGAAATTGTGATCTATCAATTTGTGATAGAGTAGAACTATGAAACTTCTTGGTTGGAGGATAGGCATCATCATCGACTGGTTCAACTATTGAATGTTTTAGGGTACTAATGAGGATTTTCTAGGTTATTTACATGATGTATTCTTATATGTGGACTTTGGGTACCATTTTTTGACCATGAGATCTTGTTTCATTAAGGATTATGTGCCTTTGTGTCATGTAAGAGGTTCTCACTTTTCCCAGTTTTCAAAAGAAATTTCTTTTTGTATTTTTAATAATGGTGGATTTACACTTATCCTCTTGAAAAAAATAATGTTTTAAAAAAAATTTAACTATTATTTTGTACAATTTATGTATGAGAATAATTTTCTTAATATACTAAACATTTATATCCTAGACTATATCACAATTATATTTTTTATCTTAAAATTGATGTAATAGTCAAGTAAGAAATTTTAGGTCTCTACATATTCAAAGGCCTCAAATCATGTTATTTTTAAAATATGTTTCATAATTTCAAAAATTATACTATAAATTGTATTACCTTTGATATTGAATTTTATTCAATATTTTATTCTTAAAATACCCCTTCCTCAAGTACAAATCACCTATATCCCTCCAATTTGAAAACCACTTCTCCTTCACTTACCTAAACAAAATATCAATCCAAATACTCTCTTTTAATAGCCTTATAATCCATAGGGATATTTTTCATTAAACAAAATATAAACCTCAAGATAGTTTAGTGACATAAAATAGAAGAAACACTGAGAAAAGTGTATGTATTTATCAACTCTTTCATAATTTTACTCTTATCATCCACTTTTTTCAAATTACATTAAAAAATACTCTAGGATTAATTAAGTAGTGTGTGAACATTTTATTAAGGATTCTAACCAACTATAAAAATTATATTTATAAGTTATTTATTATTATTACTTATCATTCTTCTTATTTGGACAAAGTCCCATTAATGATTTGTTAACTGCCAATGAGGATGTTTCAAACTCATATCTTATCACCACCCTTAATTATTGTAATAAAAAATTATTCATTATATATAAATTTTTAGATGTTTGTATTTTAAGATTCTATAATTAGTTATACTATTGTAAAAATTAAATTCAAACAAATATTGAAATTGAAGAAAAACATGATATTTTTATAGAGAATATGATATGAAAACATTTTCATCTCTAAAATGGTAATTAAGAAATAAACTTAAGTGATTATAATCGAAAAAAATTAAAAAATGTATATATTTCACTTCAAGTTCTATTTTTTAATAAAACTATGATTTTTATTCAAGAGTAATAAAAGAATTGAATTAAATAGGGATTTGATGTAAGTGGATTCTAGAACCCAATTACTTATTTTTGGGTTATCTCCTATTTCACAATCATTTTTAATTTATTTTCCTATATTTTCCTTAAAATTTAATTCCATTAGCATTTAACTTTTATTTTCTGTGATATACAAGTTTTTATCCTTTATAAATGTTTTCAAATACATTTTATTTATTCTTTAAAAAGTCTGGACTTTCCAAGACATTGTGATGAATCTTCTTGAGTTGTTTGTTATCCAATAAAGAATGATTATGTTTTATGACAAATTTTTATTTCTCATATTCAATTGGGAAACCCAAAGGATATTTAGGGATGTAATATTTAAAAAACCATTATAAATAACATTCCATTCTAGGGTTTTATTTCTTGACTATTATTTTTTTACATTATTTGTTTAATTCATAATTATGAGCATTTTATATGGAATACCACATTTTTAATGCATAAACATTTCATTTACAAGGTACAAATAGAGGATATTTTGATGCTTATTTTCATGGAAATATGGTATGAAATAAATGAAAACATAAAACATTATTCTAATACTCATGAAAGGATTATTCATAGGTTCATCATATGTACGTTTAGGGAATATGATATCCTAGGTACATAAATCAATGGGGGTGATCATTAGGTCTGGTAAGGGAATACACAATGGAAACTATTTACATGGTATCAATAAAAATACCAATAAGAACATCAATAATGTAATTAAAAAAATGTGAAAATAAGAATAAAAAATATCATAAAAAATAAAATGAATCATAACATGGAAATTTAGCTAAAAAGTTATTTCATACATTCATAATCATATCACCAAGGATAATCCATAAGGTCTCATAAATTAAAATTACAACGGTTATTCCCCAAGGTTTTTTAAAACATGTCATATCTAGAGATTAAATTCATTACCATTTTATTGGAGAAATATCTGGGTCAATAATTTATATATATTAATTAATATGAAAAATATATATCATAAAAAAACATTTCATAAATAACCCATGGAAATAAAAAACAAGATTTTTTTCAAAATCATAGATTTTCAATAGTTCTTAATAACATGATCATTATTTCATTTTTAGCTAAAATAAATGGAATGTGGGATTTTTATATGTTAATACTAGAATAAAACAAATCCTTTTTAAACATATTTTAATACCAATGGAAAATAAATATGTTAGGTTATTCACAAAAATAAAAATAAAACAAAATTTATTGATGATAAAAGGTAAACTTTGAGAAGTAAATTCAGCAGCATAACAGATACAAAGAGAGGTTTTAAAAAAAGGTTAAAATGAGAGGCTATATGGGTCTAACATTGATAAAATATAATTTTTAATTAACATTATGATAAAAAAATTAATATAATATAGTAATGAGAAAATTTAGAACATATATACAAAATGGGTTCTTTAATCAAAAAAGAAAAGTATGATAATTCCCTTACTAAGAAGAGTTACTCCTAAATCATGAGTAATGGATCTTTAGGGGATTGAGAAAACCTTAATTGGACCAATTGGAAGGTAAACTACCAAATATTCTTGTAATATGGATTTTCATTTAATTTATATGGATATATAGGTGGTTATTTATAGAAAAAGTGGAGGATTTGTTTTAATAATTTCCAAATACAGGTCTTGGAAATCTTGGTTGTGGAAAATGAATAACCAAGGGATTGTACATGGATCTTGTCTATTTTTTTGAACATTTGAACATATTTCATATTATTGTAACCCATAATAACCTAAAATCATATTATATTACTTAATTTTTCATGGAAAAGTAATGTTTTCACAAAATCATGTTTTTAAAGACATTGTTTCCATTTTAGACATAGGAAAGTAATATACAGGATTGGAAATCGATTAAAATATATTAAAATAAATTATCTTGATAAAATAATATATTTTTAGTTTTTTATTGTGGTTAAATAATGATTAAATAATTTTTAAATAATTATTCTGTCAATAAATATACAAAAAACACAAAATTGTATTTTTCTATTCACAAAAAAAACAAAGTATTTTACAAAATTCCCATAAATTCACCCCTAACCTAAATTTAGTATGGCGATTAAAAAAATGGTGTTTATTTTATCATAATAATTATATCAATATACATAATTTTAATTTTAACTATAAAAAACCTTATTTATTTAAAGAAGTTGGTTGAATATGCATAGTAAAATTTCTGACACTTAAAATTTTTTAAAGACATAATAACACTATTTTATCTTATATATATAAATAAAAGTGGTTTTATAATACTATTTAATTAAAATAATTAATAACATAGTTTATTACAAAAATTTTATATTTTCTAAAGAGTAAAATTTGGGTATGAAAAGTCAATTTATCATATTCCATCTCAATTAAACATATTTTTGTTAAGAACAACTATTCCAAAAATAGAATTTATAGAATAATATTTTTATTTATATAATGTAAGTACACTTTATTTAACTAATTCATAGACACATAACCACTTATAACACATGTGTTACAACATAAGGGTAAGGTGTGTGATGGTGATAGATTCATTGGGTGGCTCGACTAACATTGCATGAGTGGTAATTTCCACTAACATGAACTTATCCCATAATAGATTCTGATCAAACATCACTTGTGGATATTTTTCTTGTTCCTAGACAAGGGAATACCCCAGGGAAGTTACCTCCCTCCCATGTTTTGAAAAATTGATATCATACTATTTGAATCTACTGGTTGGGCCAACACTTCCCCTTTCTTTATTGATTATCCTTTGTCATTTTTACTTATAAACACTAATTATAATATTAAAATTATTATCAATCATATAGTTTCCAATTTCCATATTTTACCAACAATTATATTTGACCAATGGTCATATAATGGTCAAATCCCTATAGTCACGTTTCCCTTTATACTCACTTCATTAATAAAGATAAATGCTTTTGTTGAGTATAATTTAATATATCACACTTTTCGATAGGTAAACAATATTATTCAAAATATATGGGTCATTACATTTTCCCCCTTAATATATTTTGTCCCCAAATATTCAACTTGCTATCTAATTTGAAAAAATATGTGGTTACATCTGTATAATTGTCTCCTCTAGTTCCCACATCTCTTTTTCATATTTATCATTCCTACAAAAAACTTTTATGAGGTGGGTAGTCTTGTTGTTTAGAAACATTTCTCTACTATCCAAGATCTCCATCGGATGATCCTCATGAGAGAGAACATGTTCTAGTTGTACCACATTGAGATTTAGTACAAGTGAGTGGTTAGATATGTACTTTTTCAAGATATATATGTGGAATAAATCATGAACTTGAGCTAGATTTTGTGGATGTTCTATATGATAGTCCATTACTCCTACGAGATTAAAGATTTAATATGAGACGATTTACTTGGGGTTAAGCTTTACTTTCATCTCCAACCACATTAACTTATTCAATGTTGATTTTCGAAGTAAAAAAATTTCACCCACATTAAACTCCATGTCCCTTTAATGATTCATAGGAATAATCTTCTTCCAACTTTAGGTATCCTTTATGTGTTGTTGGATTTCATGAAAATTTTTTGTCAACTCTTTCACAAGATCAATCCAAAGAATATTTCTCCCACCAATATCATCTTAAAAAATATTATTTCTAAATATCTTCTCATATAGAGTATAATTTGGTTATATTTTAATTTTTTAATGGATGATATTGTTGTATTAGAACTCAAAAAATTGGAGATATTGATGTCATAAACCATTAAATTCCATTAATCATGTTCTCAACATTTCCTCGACTGTTTGAATATACCTACCTGATTGGACTTCATTTTAGGGATGATAGAATGTACTAAAATTCATTTTGGTACTCATAGATTGTTGAATACATTTCCAGAATTTTGATGTAAACCTTGGGTCATGATCAAAAATGATATAAACTATAACTCCATGAAACCTCCCCAATTACATTACAAAAAATCATGGTAGTTCGTTCAAGAGATAAATATTCTCGAATAGTGATTAAAAGTGTATTCTTGGTGAGTTGGTCCACTATAACGCATAACACATTGCTTCATTTGGATAATCTTGGGAAACTACAAAAATAGTCTATAGTAATATAGTCCCACTTCCATTTTGGTATGGTTAGTGGTTGAAATACCCCTGTAGAAATTTGTTACTCCTACTTCACTTGTTGACACTCTAAGTACATTGTACTATAGTCAAAAGTCTCCATTTAAATATTATCCCACCAATAATGATTATGTAGTACCCCCGATTTCGGGTACATAACCCCCTTTCCACACGTTATTTTAATTGTTGTGTCTTTGATTGGATTTCCATAAAATAGAAAGTTTCTATAAAATAAATAGTTTCTATAAAATAGATATTTTCCATAATATATAGAGTTTCTATAATGTTGGGTGTTTCTATAATGTCAGGTGTTTCCATAAAGTGGGGTGTTTCTATAAAGTGAGGTGTTTCTATAAAGTGGGTGGTTTCCATAAAGTGGGGTGTTTCCATAAATTGGGATGTTTCCATAAAAAGGGGGTAAAGGTGATGGATGGAATAATTTTGGTTTTTGTTAAGGAGTTTTGGGACCAAAAGGAAGGTTTCATGATCCATACACAGTTGGCACAAGCTGTGTGGTCAAATCTTGCACAGAGGTCAAATCTAGACCCTATTTTCTAGGAGCTTTCTCGTTTTTTTCAGTATTTATTTCTATTTGGAGTTAAAACACCCCTAAATCGAGATTAATCTCCCTATAAGGCTGGATAACCCTCACCACATGAGTTGAATCCATTATAGAGCCTTTGCTTGGTGATTTTGAGTCAGATTCTTGAGGTATGTCACCATTCTTTATGTATTTTTCATGTTTTCTTAGATCTTATTAGATATACTTATCTGATCTTCATTATTTCTCAAATATGAACCTATAGTGGGTAGATCTACCTTTTTTATTGAAAATATTTCAATGTGGAGTCATGATCTTTCTAGGATAAGAGATCTAAGGCAGCTCTTGGAGAATCAACCTGCTTCCTTGTTCGTTCTTCATTTATTGTTAAAGTTTCATAAAAACCATCGAGGTAGGTGGATTATCCATTAAGTCCTCTTACTAGAATTGATTGTCTTAGATAAAAATTTCTTTATTGATTATGAAATTCAGGGAGAAATATTCATTTTTTATGATTTATGGTTTTTGTGAAATTGTGTGATCTTGGGGAATAGCTGTTCAAAATGGGATAAAATTTAAAATAATGATTTTAAAATATGGATTTTCTGGAATTGCTAAATGGTTGGTTAAAATTGGTTTTCTAAAGAAATCTTTTTCATTAAAAATGGATTTTCATTGAAATGGTATAGATTTTAAATGAATTGTAATTGAATTGGTTTTAACAGAAATAGTTTTCAATAAAAAAGTTTTTTTTATTGAAAGGTTTATTTTGGATTGATCGTTGGGCATATGAGTTGTGTGTTCGTATTGCATATATGAGAATTTGTTGAAATATGACTTTGTTCTTAGTTCCAAATATTTAATGGCACATGGGAATTGCAAATACAGGGCTTGGTTGAAATATGACCTTGTGTTCGGGGCCAAATAATTAATGGAACATGGGAAACAATTACCTTGTGACGACTTAGTAGATCAATGAGAAACCGCTCATGAGTATGGAACTATAATAACGTATCATGCATGGTTGGTTTCATGGGTTTGAGTAATTGTTGGGTATGCCGATAGAGGGATATTGGGAAATGGTTGTAAAGATTGTTTGGTTATTTTTCTGGAAAAATATCTTGTCAGACAAATTGGTTTCAATTGCACTTGTATGGTTTTGGTAATGAATGGTTTTTAGAAACTTGTTTATATTTTGTTATAAAAAAATTGTAAGAATTTTTTTTATATAAATAATTTTATATAATTGTTTCTAACTCTTCTATTATAGTGGCATGAGTAGAGAAGTCATTGGGGAAAACATAGTGAGTTTTACACTCACCCCTTCTTTGGCACTTTGGTGAATTTGAAGATGCTATCTTCCGGGCTAGGTGTAAAGGTAATGATTCACACGTGTTTATAACAACCTCATGATATTGGTTTGTTCAGAGATTTTGGAGGTTGGAGCATGTGGAGAATGGAGTAATGAGTTCTTCGGAGAGTCTTATGTAGTTTATTTCTGGTGTACTCTAATACTTGGTTTCTGTCGTTTCTTAAATTGATGTGGTTTTGAGTGCATGAAGTTGTTTAGTTGTCTTTCATTTGTTCATGAATCATATAGTGAATGTTTGGTTATGGTTGGTAGGTTTATTGTTTTATTTCCTAAAGGTTAAATCAACCCCCACTTGTATTTGAAACCCTTCATCATTTATTGACAGACATTGGCATCATGGGGATGTCACTTAAGGCCTAGTAATGACTCGTTGTACTATCATGCCAATGATAATTGGTGGGACATTAAAAATTATATCATAGGAACAACAATATTTAGGACAAAAATGATCAAAGAGGCACAAAAATCAAATGCAGAATGTCTGGTTGTAATTTCAAAACTCAATGGTGGGTAGACCATTGAGGACTGGAAACATGATGGGGGTTCAATTTTTTGTTTTAGATATGCGATGGTTCTACTTATGGTTTTTCAGTAACAACTCCTTCATGCTTACCACCATTCAAGATGTGTTGTACATCCAGGTACACAGAAGATGTATAAGGCGTTGAAGGTGCAGTTTTGGTGGAGCAGTATGAAAAGGATGGTGGTCGAGTTCGTCTTGTGGTGATTAACCTTTCATCAGGTTAAAGTAGAGAATCCATGACAAGCTGGTATGTTACAATATTTTCCCATCCAAGTGTGGAAATGGGATCAAATAGAAATGGATTTTTTAACAGGTCTTCTAAGAATGGTCTGGATACACGATGTCATTTGGGTGATAGTGGTCATCCAGCCAAGTTAGCTCATTTCATCCATATTCATGAAACTAATACGGTGGAGGATCATTAAAAACCTATATCTGAGAAGTGGTAATGAGGAACGATGTACCCGTTTCAGTATTCTTAGAAAGATATATGTGGTTCACATCCCGTTTCTGGAAATCATTGCAGCAAGACTTTTGAACGCAGTTGACTATAAGCACCGTGTATCATCCTCAAACTGATGGTAAATCTGAGCAGATGGTATAAATGTTGGAAGACATGTTTTGGGCTTGTGTAATTGATTTCGGTGGATCATGGGAGGAGAATATACCCTTAGTGGAGTTCCCATACAATAACTAAAATCAAGAATCAATACGCATGGCACCATATGAACCATTGTATGGGCGCCCGTGTATTTCTCCACATAGCTGAGTGGAAATGGGTGAAACTTCACTAATCGGGCCAAGCCTTTTCTATGAAACCATAGAAAAGATTCTGTTGATTTGAAAGAGGATGGAGACAGCTCAGGGTCATCAGAAATCATATGCAGATCATCATCGAAGACCGTTGTCATTCGTTATGGGTGATCATGTCTTCTTGAGGATCTCTATAAGGCTTGTACATTATAACTTTGGGATATAGGTCAAGATATATCCTAGATACATTGGATTTTTTTATACTGCAACGGGTTAGAGAGATGGCATATCGGTTGGCATTACCACCATGATTTAGTTCGGGGCATAATGTGTTCCGTGTGTCCCAGTTGAAAAAGTATCACCCTGATCTTGACCCTGTGATCAGATGAGATCATGTTGAGCTATAACCAGATGCATCATTGGTACATATTTTAGTTGGGATCTTGGATAGATAAGAGAAAGTCTTGCGTGGAAAAAGCATCGGCCTAGTGTGGGTTTTATGGCAACATGGTCAGATTTTGGAAGAGACTTGGGAACGTGGTAATGAAATGAAAGAGCAGTAGACAGAACACTTTTAGTCCAGCAAGGGATTTCTACTTTCTAAGGACATAAATACCAATGGTGGGGAGAATGTAGCACCCCCTATTACATGTACATAACCCCCTTTCCTCGTGTTTTTTTAATTGGTGTGTCTTTGATTGGGTTTACCTAAAGTAGTTAGTTTCCACAAAATAGAGAGTTTCCATAAAATATAGATTTTCCATAATATAGAGAGTTTCCATAAAGTGGGGTGTTTCTTTAAACTATGGTGTTTCCATAAATTGGGTTATTTCCATAAATTGGGGTGTTTCCATAAAGTGGGGTGTTTCAATAAAGTTGGTTGTTTCCATAAAGTGGGGTATTTCCATAAATTGGGATATTTTCATTAAAAGGGGGTAAAGATGAAAAATATAAGAATTTGTGGGTTTCTTTTAAGGAGTTTTGGGACCAAATTTAAGGTTGCATGATCCATACACGGTTGGCACAAACCGTGTGGTCAAATCTTGCGTAGAGGTCAAATCAAGATCCTATTTTCTAGGAGCTTACTCATTTTTGCCCTATTTATTTCTTTTTTGATTCAAAACATCACTAATTTGATATTACCCTCCCTATATGGCTGGAGAACCCTCCCCACCCGAGCTAAAGCCATTCCAGATCCTTCCCGTGGTGATTTCGAGTCTGATTCTTGAGGTATGTCACCATTATTTACATATTTGTCATGTTTTCTTATATCTGCTTAGATCTAATTATCCAATCACCATTATTTCTCAGATCTGATCCAATAGTGGGTAGATCTACATTTTTTCCTGCCATATATTTCTATTTTGAGTCGTGATCTTTATAGGATAAGATATCTAAGGCCACTCTTGGAGAATCGACCAGCTTCCTTGTGCATTCTTCGTCTGTTGTTAAAGTTTCATCAAAACCTTCGAGGTAGTTGGATTCTATATCGACTCCTCTTGCTATAATTAATTGGATTAGTTCGAATTTTATTATTTATTGTGAAATTCATGGAAAAATATTAATTTGTGATGATTTATGGTTTTTGTGAAATTGTGTGATCTTGGTGAATAGTTGTGAAAAAGGGGGTTTATTTTAAAATGTTGATTTTAAATTATGGATTTTATGAAATTTCTAAATGTTTGATGAAAAGGGAGCTTTCTATAGAAATAAGTTTCAATAAAAATGGAGTTTCATTGAAATGGACTCGATTTGAAAAGTTTTGGCATTGAAATTATTTTGACAGAAATAATTTTTAATAAAAACATTTTTTTATTGAAAGGTTTATTTTCGATTGATCATTGGGAATATGTGTTTTGTGTTCATATTTCATATACGGGGCTTGGTTGAAATATGACATTATTCTTGGTGCCAAAGTTTTAATGTCACATGGGAATTGCATATATGAGGATTGGTTGAAATATGACCTTGTGATCGGTGCTAAAGGATTAATGGAACATGGGAAACAAATACCTTGTGATGACATGGTAGATTGATGAGAAACTTCTCATGTGTATGGAAATATTATAATGTATCAAGCATGGTTGGTTTCATGGGTTTGAGTAATGGTTGGGTATGCCTATAGAGGGATATTGGGAAATGGTTGTAGAGATTTTTTGGTTATTTTTATGGAATGATATCCTGCTAGAAAAATTAGTTTCAATTGCACTTTTATGGTTTTGGTCATGAATGGTTTTTAGAAACTTGTTTATATTTAGTTATAAACTTGTTTTGAGAAAAAAAAATTATAAATAATTTTATATAATTGTTGCTAACTCTTCTATCCTAGGGGCATGAGTAGGGAAGTCATTGGGGAAAACCTACTGAGTTTTACACTCACCCCTGCTTTGGAACATTGGTGTGTTTGCAGATATTATCATCCTGGCCCAGGGCAATGGTAATTATTCACAGGTGTTTAGAACAACCTTGTGATGTTGGGCTATTCATTGATTTTGGAGTTTGGAGCATGTGGATCATGGAGTCTTGAGGTATTTGGAGAGTCTTGTGTAGTTTATCTTTTGTGTACTCTAATATATGGTTATCCTTTCGTTGTTTCTTAATTTGATGTGGTTTTGAGTGCATGAAGTTGTTTAGTTGTCTTTCATTTGTTCACGCATCATATAGTGAATGTTTTGTCATGGTTGGTAGGTTTATTGGTTTATTTCCAAAATGGTAAATCATCCCCGACTTTTATTTGAAACCCTTCATCATTTATGGCAAGCCATTTTCATCTTGGGGATGTCGCATAAGGCCTAGTAATGACTCGTTTTACTCTCAAGACAATGAGAATTGGAGGGTCATTACAAATTATATCAGAGGAACAAAAATCGGTGGGACAAAAATGATCAAAGAGGCACAAAAATATGATGTAGAATGATTAGTTGTAAATTTAAAACTCAATGGTGGGGAGACCATTGAGGGATAAAAACTTGATGGGGGTACATTTTTGTGTTTTAGAGCTTGGATGGTTGTCATTATGGTTTGTCTGAAGCAAATCCTTCGTTCTTACCACCATTCAAGATGTGTTGTACATCCTGGTACACAGAAGATGTATAAGGCATTAACGGATCAGTTTTGGTGGAGCATTATGAAAAGGAAGGTGGTCGAGTTCTTCTCGTTGTGCTTAACTTTTTAGTAGGTTAATGCAGAGCATCAGAGACCATCTGGTATGATACAATCTTTTCCCATCTCAGTGTGGAAATTTGATCAAATAGAAATGGATTTTTTTATAAGTCTTCCAAGAACGGTCTGGAAACACGATGCTATTTGGGTGATAGTGGATCATCTAGCCATGTCGGCTAATTTCATCCCTATTCGTGAATCTCATACGGTGGAGGATAATTCCAAAATATATATATGAGAAATTGAAATGAGGCATGGTGTACTAGTTTCAATATTCGTATAAAGATATCTTAGGTTCACATATCATTTCTGGAAATCATTACTGTAAGACCTTTGAATGTAGTTGAATATCAGCACCGTGTATCGTCCTCAATCGGATGGTAATTCCGAGCGGATGATACAAATGTTGGAAGACATGTTGAGGGATTGTGTAATGAATTTTTGTGGATCATGGGATGAGAATATAACCTTAGTGGAGTTCCCATACAATAATAGTTATCAAGCCTCGATAGGCATTGCTCCATTTGAAGCATTTTATAAGAGTCCTTGTCGTTCTCCACTAATCTGGGTGGAAACGGGTGAAACTTCACTAGTCAGGCCAAGCCTTGTCTAAGAAACAAGAGAAATGGTCCAGTTGATTTGAAAGAGGATGGAGATAGCTCAGAGTCGTCAGAAATCTTATGCAGATCATTGTCGAAGACCGTTGTCCTTTGTTGTGGGTGATTATGTCTTCTTAACGATCTCTCCAAGCTTGAACATTATCATTTAGGGAAGTAGGGAAATATATATCCTAGGTACATTGGCTCTTTTTTGATACTGGAATGGGTAGAGAGATGACATATCGGTTGGCATTACAATCGCGATTTAGATCAGGGCATAATGTGTTCCATGTATCCCAGTTGAAAAAGTATCACACTGATCCTAACCATGTGATCAGAAGTGATCACATTGAGCTAGAACCAGATTCATCATGGTTTATATTCTAGTGTGGATCGTGGATAGATAAGAGGATGTCTTGCGTGAAACAAGTATCGGCCCAGTGCGGGTTTTATGGCAACATGGTCAGATTCGAGAAGAGGCTTGGGAATGTGAGAAGGAAACGAAAGAGCAGTCGCCAGAACACTTTTAGGCCCTCAAGGTATTTCTACTTTCTAGGGATAGAAAGACCAATGGTGGAGAGAATGTAGTACCCCCAGTTTCGTGTATATAACCCCCTTTCCTCGCGTTTTTTTAATTGGTGTGTCTTTGATTGTGTTTCCCTAAAATATAGAGTTTCCCTAAAATAGATAGTTTCCATAAAATATAGAATTTCCCTAATATAGATATTTTCCATAAAGTGAGGTGTTTCTTTAAAGTAGGGTGTTTCCATAAATTGGGTTGTTTCCATAAAGTGGGGTGTTTCCATAAAGTGGGTTGTTTCCATAAAGTTGGTTGTTTCCATAAAGTGGGGTGTTTCCATAAATTGGGATGTTTTCATAAAAAGGGGGTAAAGATAAAGGATGGAACAATTTGCGGTTTTCATTTAAGTAGTTTTTGGACCAAAATTAAGGTTGCATGATCCATACACCTTGGCACAAACCATGTGGTCAAATCTTGCACAGAGGTTAAATCTAGATCCTATTTTCTAGGAGTTTACTCGTTTTTGATCTATTTATTTCTTTTGGGCTTCCAAACATAACTAATTCAAGATTACCCTCTCTATATGGATGTAGAACCCTCCCCACATGAGTTGAATCCATTCCAGAGCCTTCCCTTGGTGATTTCGAGTCTGATTCTTGAGGTATGTCACCATTCTTTATAGATTTGTCATGTTTTCTTAGATCTACTTAGATCTAATTATATGATCTCCATTATTTCTCAGGACTCATCCTATAATATGTAGATATACATTTTTGGATGCCAAATATTTCCATTTTGAGTTGTGATATTTCTAGGATAAGATATCTATGTCCACTCTTGGAGAATCGACCAGCTTCCTTGTGCGTTCTTCATCTATTGTTAAAGTTTCGTCAAAACCTTCGAGGTAGTTGGCTTCTATCTCATCTCCTATTTCTATAATTGATTGTATTAGTTCAAATTTGTTTATTTATTGTTAAATTTATGGAAAAATATTCATTTTTGATGATTTATGGTGTTTTTGAAATTGCGTGTTCTTGGTCAATAGTTGTGCAAAATGGTGTTTAATTTAAAATGATGATTTTAAATTATGGATTTTCTAGAGTTCCTAAATGGTTGTTGAAAACTGGGTTTTCTATAAAAATTGTTTTCAATAAAAATGGAGATTCATTTAAATGTATTGTATTTGAAAAGTTTTGGAATTGAAATGGTTTTGACGGAAATGGGTTTCAATAAAAATGTGTTTTTATTTAAAGGTTTATTTTGGCTTGATCGTTGGGCATATGTGTTGTGTGTTCATATACTGCATATACGGGGCTTGGTTGAAATATGACCTTGTGGTTAGTGCCAAAGGTTTAATGGAATGTTGTAATTTCATATATGGGGCTTGGTTGAAATATGACCTTGTGCTCGGTGCCAAATGATAAATGGCACAATGGAAACAATTACCTAGTGACGACTTGGTAGTTCGATGAGAAACTTCTCATGAGTATGGAACTATCATAACGTAGCATGCATGGTTGGTTTCATGGGTTTGAGTAATGGTTGGGTATGCCGATATAGGGATATTGGGAAATGGTTGTAAGGATTGTTTGGTTATTTTTCTGGAAAAATATCTTGTTGGAAAAATTGGTTCCAGTTGCACTTGTATGGTTTTGGGAATGAATGGTTTTGGAAAATTGTTTATATTTAGTTATAAATTGATTTGGAGAAAATGTTTTATATAAATCATTTTATATAATTGTAGCTAAATCTTCTATATTAGTGGTGTGAGTATGGAAGTCATTGGGGAAAACCTACTAATTTTTTCACTCACCCCTACTTTGGCACTTTGGTTCTTTTGCAGATGTTATCTTCCGGGATAGGTGAAAAGGTAATGTTTCACACATGTTTAACACTACCTCATGTTGTTGGTCTGTTCAAAGATTTTGTAGATTGGAGCATGTGGAGCATGGATTCTTGAGGTCTTTGTAGAGTCTAGTGTAGTTTATCCACTGTGTACTCTAATACTTGGTTATCCTGTCATTATTTCTTACATTGATGTGGTTTTGAGTGTAAGAAGTTGTTGAGTTGTCGTTCATTAGCTCATACATCATTTAGTGAATGTTTGGTTATGGTTGGTAGGTATATTGGTTTATTTCCTAAATGGTAAATTGTCCCCCACTTGTATTTGAAACCCTTCAGCATTTATTTCCAGCCTTTGGTATCTTGGGGATGTCGCTTAAGGCCTAGTAATGACTCCTTTTACTCTCAAGACAATGAGAATTGGTGGGACATTGCAGATCACAAAGATCCCTATACATTTTAGATCTTCCATGGTGTATAGAAAATGTAGAACTATGAGTTTCATCCATTAGTTCATTCTTTATCTAAAAAATATATGGAACACATAGCCTTGTATGAAAATTTAGCATGCCTTCTAGATAATATTTAACTCATGAAACTTACCATTCTTGACAACCACGACCTTCTATTGTAACAAAGTATTATCTCTTTGAGATTTCTTGATCATCTCTTATTATGATGCTAAAGATATAATTTATTATTGGATTGATGATTTTCCTTCCCACATGATTCCCATTTCCAACCTTACTAGGTCTTTTATCAATGGATCTCCTTGAATCCTTATCATTTATATCCTAGTTGGGAATTTCCAACTTAATGCATTAGTAAGATTATTTTATATTCTAGGATTATAATGAATTAAAAATTATTATTTTTTATGAGGTTCCAAACATCTAATATTTATCATGTTTAATTCATTTTGGGTGAAAATATACTTCAAAAATTGGAGGTCTATGTATATATCACATGTCTCCCCATAAATATAGTGAATCCATATTTTTAAAACCAAAAAACCCGCAATAAGATCTGGGTCATTCATAGGATAATTATGCTCAAGTGGATTCAACTGTTGAGATGAATAATAAATCATCTCATCATTTTCTATGAGGATTCACCAAAAACCTTTCATAGATGCATTGTTAAAAATAACAAATCCTTCTCTAATAGAGGGTAGACTTAACATTGGTACAGTATCCTATCACATATTCAATTCAAAGAAACTATCTTCACAATCCATTGTCCAAATGATCTTTGCCCTTATTCGGCATAGATTTTTTATTGGATTAAAATGTCATGAAATGTTTTTCACAAGACTCCTATAATATCATAATAACCCCATGAAACTATACTATTAGTTACTATTATAGGATAAGTCCACTCCTCTATAACCATTGTCTTGGCATGGTCAACTGATATTCCTTCATAATTCATAATATTCACTAAGAATTCAACTTTTTGTAACCAAAATTCACATTTGATGAATTTCCCATATAGCCTATACATTCTCAGGATTTTCAATATAAACATTAGATGATCTACTTGATCATATTTAATTGTAGAATATATCATATTATCATCAATACAAACAACCTCAAATTTATCATGTTTGTCCTTAAAGAAAATATCCATTAAACCCATATATATAAAAGGAGAACAAGTCTGGTCAATGGGAATAAAAACAAACTCAACATATCCATATCTTCAATGGAAGGTGGTATTTAGAATATCTTCATTATTCACCCATAATTGAAGATAACCAGAACAAAGATCAATATTGGAGAAACATTAACCCCCATGAAGATGGTAAATAAATCATCAATCCCTGGGATAGGGTACTTGTGGTTCATTGTGATCCTACTAAGTTTTCTATAATCAATGCATAACTGCATTGATACATACATGTTCATCATAAAGATAGAAGGTTCTACCAATGGAGACACACATGGTCAGACAAACCCATTCTCCAAAATATTTAAAGATGTTTCTTTAATCCCTCTAGCTCTATATATTCTATTCTATATGGTGTCTTTGATATATTCTTGGATCCAGGTATGAGTTCAACAGAGAACTCTACCTCTCGTTTGGAGGGAGGTCTAGTTAACTCCCAAGGAAACATTTCTTCAATTTCTTGAATGATGGGTGAATTTTCTATTCTTATACATTAATTTTATTATTCATCCTTACCAGTCATCTCTATAAGGAAGGATACAAGAGGTTCTTTAGGACAAATCTCAGGTCACAATATCTCTCCATTGAAAATAACTATAGGTTTTCAAATCAAGACTACTAAGAATTATTTTCTTAGGTAGTTGATCTTAGACTCATACATTATGAGCTAGACCATCCCTAGTATAACGTAGAATACCATCATGGGAATGACTACTATATTTGTGATGATGTTGTACTCATCAAAGTCAATACGAGAGTTTCTATAAACTGTTTATTAATGGATAATCTCTCCTGGTGTCTTGACTGATAAATATACTTATAAAATTTTCAAGATTGAATCTATGTTCTATGAAAAACATAGAGGAAATAATGGAATGTGTATATCCAAAATCAAAAAAAAAAAGTACCTGATAGCTCTTAAATAACCATTTTAACACCTTCCACAACATAATTTGGAGACTATACTTCAGTTATTATGATAGCAAACTCCCAACATTTCTCCCTCGTCCAATTATAAGGTTAATGGTGATTCCCTTATATTACCTTATGACTTAAAAATGGTTTAAAAGTTTCCCAAACTATCCACACTTAACTCATTGGAATTCAAGTTGGTCCTGCACCATCTTCCCTTTTCCATTAGTTTTAATAATATGAGGATTCACCTCAAAATTATTGTTCTAGGATATATAGCCATATCTTCGACATTATTAACATTTTCCACTCCTGAGAAATTAGTTCCCTAAATTTGTCTTCCCATATTTTTTTCATATGGAAAGTTTCACTTTCATTCCTCCTCTTCTATGATCAAAGTTACTCCCTATAGTTGGATCCAAATATATCTAATTTTCATTTAATTTATATGACCACTTCATATCATTGAACTCCAGTTCAACCTTCATAGCACTCTACACTATCTCCTCAAAGCTATCATAGTCTCAATTGGGTTGATTCCTCTGTATATGGTGTTTTAGTCCACCAAAAAATCTATAAACCATTCCATTAGGATCATAAACAATGACATAGCTGTAGTGATAAATCCTATTAATGTTCATCTTTTAGCTTCCCATTGATTCATTTCCTTTCTTCATTTTCACTGTGAATTACTTCTATGATTTCATTCACATCAAATAGGGTAAATATTTATTAAAAAATAATCCCATGAAGTCTTCTGACTCCATATTATCAATCCCCATGATTTTCCTTGTGTTTATAATAAGTTTTCACCACTGATTGTCTTATCCCTCTAAGTGGTAATTAGTTAGTGTGTGTTTAACTTGCTCTAAATTGTATATTAAAGAAAGGGTCTTTTCTATAGATCTTATACAATATTCAAAGATCCATGGGTCGGTAGATCCATTAAAAGAATTTGGTAATTGGAGAAAAAATTGAATCAATGTAAATCTATTCCCTTAGAGGTGAATTTAGCCTCTCCTAATGATTAATGTTGTTATTTATAACTCGAGATAGCTTATTCATCATTATAAAGAAGTTTTCCATTTCTTATTCCATAGTAGGGTCATCAGTGCATGGTTCTTTGCACTCGTCATTTACATGGCTCATCATATTTCTCATCATTTTATAAAAGAATAAAACCATTGTGTGAAATTTATTTATTTTAATAATATTATAATTATAATGTAATTTTATGTTTGAAAAAAGGATTAAATATTTTATTCTTCAACAACAAATACATTTTCTGTATATCCATAAAAATGGTTCATAAAAATCTTGTGACTTACCAAACATTTATCTAGGGAGTATCAAACCAAGAGTGCAACAAGGCATGTTATTGTTCCCCTATTTCCATTCAAGTCTATCTGAAAGTTTTTTTTGGTTTTTACTCCTTGATAAATCTATGACACATCCACATCCATTTAATTGTATCTATATAAGAATTTATTTTCTAAAAACCCACTTAATTAATACTTCATAAAAATACCATGATGTTTTCCAATATTTTAAACTGTCTTTATGGTTCTTCATAATGTTTCTAAATCATAATTTCCAAAAATAACTAAATTCTTCATTGATTGAAACTATGGAATCTTTCCTTCTTATTAAAAAAAAATTCCATTTAAATAGTATAAATAGAGGATCTTTTAAAGTTAATTTTGTTGTAAATAAAGTACAAAATGAAACAAAACATAATAATTATAATAATATGATTGAAAGTATTATTAATAAGTTCAAAATATGTAAATTTAATACATCTAATATCATTTTGAATTAATTCAAAGTTATGGTGTTAGAATGAGGCCTAGTATGGGAATATATAAGGGAAATAGTTTACATGATATCATAAATAATATTAATAAAAACATGGGGAATGTCATAAAAGAATGGTAAAAAGATAATAAAGCATATGATAATAAAAAAAATTGAATCATAAAATAGAAATGTGGTTATAACATTTATTTTATAAAAGCATATGTATATTCCCAAGGGTAATCACCAAGGTGTTGTAAATGAAAATTACAAAGGTTATTCACCAATGTATTCAAAAACATGTTATCTCTAGAGGTAAAATTCTTTAACCAATGCATTGGAGTTATATTATGGAGAACCCTTAATATGTATTAATTAATTTGATATGCATATTTCTTAATAAAAATTTCATAAATAACCCATGGAGAACATAAATATGGGTGTCATATCAAAATCTTGGAGTTTCATAAGTGCTCAAAACATGGTAATTAATCCATTCTCAATCCATGGAAAGGAATGAAGGTTTCATGAATGTTTATCCCAGAATAAAAATAATAATTTTTAAATATTTTATAGAACCATTATAAAATAAATAGGCTTGGAAATTCAAAAAAATAACTTAAAAGACAATTTCTTGAGGAGAAGAGGGAAATTTTGTGAAATAAATTTGGCAGCATGACACGTATAAAACATGCTTTTGAAAAAGGGAAAAATGAGAGTGAAAAAGTGTATATTAGTGATAAAACAAAATTTTTAAGTAAGGTTATGATAAAATGGTTAATATAAGAGAGTAAACATAAAATTTAGAAGACATATATAGACATATGTTCTTAAATCAAAAATAAAATAAGGATAATTCCCTTACATTGATGGGTTACTCCTAAATCTTGAGGACTGAAATCTAGGAGGAATGAGGACACCATGGGGTGACTCCATCGGAGTAAAACTACTATATATTAATATATTATACATTTTATGTGAATTTAAATGGTGAAATTGGTGGGTATGTTTTCCAAATTGGTTGATATGTATAATAATTTCCAAATGTATGTTTTAGAGATCTACGTTGTGGAAAATGAAAAACCATGGGCTTGTACATGATTTACCCATGATTTTGGACATTTGGGAAACATATTATGTTATTTTAACCCCCAAGACCGAATATAATATCATATTAATTAATTTTTCATGTAAAAGTGAATTTTCCACAAAGTAATGTTTTTAAAGATAATATTTCCATTTTCAACTTTGGAAAGTAACTTATAAGTTTTTTAATTAATTAAAATCAATTAAAATAAATTAATTTAATAAAATAACATATTTTGAGTCTTTTATTGTGGTTAAATAATTATTACATCACTATGACATAATCATGAAGTCATTAAATATTCTGAAAACCCAATACTATATTTTTACTATTCATGAAAAAGAATAAAATAATTCAAAAAATGTCATAAATTCACCCTAACCGAAATTTGATGTCTGGATTTCAAAAAAGTTTATTTTATCAAAATAATTATCTAAATATGATAAATTTAACTTTTAGCTATAAAATTCTTATTTATTTTTTAAAAAATATGGTTGAATATGCATAGTAAAATTTCTAACACTTAAAAAATTTTAAGGACATAATAAAATAATATTTTCATTTATATCTAAAGAAAAGTGTTTGTATCTTACTATTTTATTAAAATAATTATTATTCATAATAACTTACTTTCTTATAAAAATTTATATCTTCTTTAAAAAGTACAAATTGGGTCTAAAAAGTCAATTGATCAAATTACATCTCAATTAAACCTATTTTTATTAAAAAAACTATTCTTAAAAAGGATTTAATGGAATAAGAATTTCATTTATTCAAAGTAGTTAAACATTAAGAAATTAAGGCCTATAAATGAAACCCTTTATAATACCCATGTACCACGTAAGTGTAATGGTGATTGATTCAGGGGGTGGCTCGCCTAATATTTCCTAAGTGGTAATTTCTACTAACATGAAATTCTATGATATATGATTTTGTTCAAAATTTAATTGTTGAAGCTTGACTTGGGATTGGTCAATGGTGAATCCCAGTAATTATACCTCCCTTCAATGTTCTGGAAAATGGGCATCATATGGTATGAATCTACTCGTTGAGACTATCGCTTCTCATTTCATTATTAACTATCCTTTTTCATTGTTACATATAAAAAATAATTTTAATGTTAAAATTATTATCAATAGTATAGTTTCCAATGTTCATATTAATCACAAATCATATAAAATTTGTATATTGATTTTCGAATTTACCATTATACTCACTTAATTAATAAATATATATGTTTTTTGAGTGCAATATAATATAACAGACATTTCCTTAGGAAACAAAAAACATTCAAAAAGTTTGTGCCATTAAATTTTATAATGTGATGGGTATAACTGAAATTATATATATCACCTATGAATTAGGTAATGTTTTATAACTCATGATATTATGTATATTATGCAAGAAAATTATTCTATATTTGTTTAAAATTATTATGTTCTGATATATATGCATATGTTATTCATGGACATGTTGTTATTTTTTCACAACTATGTGCGGTATCTGAACACACAGTTATAATGTTTCATTATTATTAATATTCCACATTCCATGCCTTAATAAAAATTTTCCCCAATGATTATGAAGTTGACCCTATTATTATTATATAATGATGTTTATTATTCTCACACATATACAATTGACTCATGTCCCATATTCTTCCCCTTTCTAGGATTTTTTGTGACACCTTTCATTGATGTATATCCTTAGATGATTACATGTACTAAAGAGAATGTGTGATATTTTTGGAGGGTAAAGTTGAAGGATTAAAATATTATTTATGTTTTCTTTTGTACAAGTGATGTATGAGAAAATTTTTTCCAATATAATAAACCATACAATCCTTTAATGTATTATTATTATGATTTTTATTATAAAAATGATGTAATCGTTATATATGAAAAGGTCGAGTCCCTATAGTTTGTATCATTGGTAAAATTTAGTTAATTTTTGAACTAGTATTAGAAAATGTTAGTAAAACCCCAAAGTATAATTATATGTATACTCATACATATTATGTTTTGTTTAACTATAAGAGTGTATGGTTTTCGACCAATAAAATCAATTTCTGTAAACTATAAGTGAGTTTGGATCTAGCATAGTCGTACCTAGGGGAAATAACCTTGAAAATGTTTCATTTGGAATTGACATTATCGTCACCTATTGTAGGATAAATAAGGGTTAATTCACACCTAGTTTTAAACTCCCAAGTGAAGTGCTTTAGTTAATTTAAAACTCTATAAAACCCATTATGAAGGATAAATAACTGATCAATTTTTTTCCACTTAATGTTAGATAATGATTAATGTACATTATCATTAAATAATCATTTAAGGAAAAGGATAAACATATGGATCCCATAAGATATGAATTTAAAATTATTTTTTATAGAATACTAAATTATTTATTCGTTCTTTGTTTACCTATGATGTTCAAACCTTTTCAATTTTAGATTATGGTGGGAATCGAGAGAAACCAAACTAACAAAAAATATTAGTGACAATGAAATGATTGTCTAAATGATATCACCAATTACGTGGGAGGTAGAGTTAAAAACATCATGAATATTATTAACTAGATATCTCAAGATATGAATGATAAACTTAACCTACTAGAAAATCTATCTTCTACCAAGAAGGAGAAACTGGAAATTGAGTCTTTTATATAAAAATGACCAATACTATATAGAAGATATTCTTTACCACTTTTCACATAACATTGGGTTATCTCAATGAATAATATACTTTTTTCCTACAAATATTCTAGTAAAGACAAATATACTTTAATGATATATCTATTAGATGGAGATTTTGATCAATGGTGGGTGTTTATAAATAACGCTAAGGTGAATGATAAAATGGAATAAATTTAGTGGGAAGAATTCAGGGGGTTATTTCTTAAGAAGAATTTCCCTTTAACTCTTATAAAAATTTTGGAGAGAGAATTCATAGAGCATAAGAAAAATTAGGGTGAATTTGGCATGGATTATAAGGAAACACTAACAAGGTTTTCAAGCTACACGTTAAGTTTTTTTGTCAACAAAAAATAAAAAATATATTGATTCTTTAGTGGATTAAAACCACACCTTAATAGTGTTATATTTATCCAAGAAATTAGATGTTGTAATGAATTTTTTCATTGTTATCCTAAATATGGTATAGATTCTGGGTAATGTTATCATGCTAATAAAGACACATTAAAAAGATGGTGTTTCAATCTAGTGAATTGAGTGAAAAATGTGGAATGGATATCCAACCACCAGATGAAAAAAAATCTTGAAAGAATAATCATGGGAATTTCCTTTAAGGGATTGTTAAATTAGACAATTATAGGAGAAAAGTCCACCAAGGTGATGAATAATGAAGATACCTAAAGAATTTAGCTAAAATAATTGAGGAAGGGATGGTACATACCAATACACTACCCATGGATCAGTACTTCAACTATAGGGATCAAAAGAGATATAGAAGTCAATGAACTAAAGAATGGATCTTTGAGTGTAATTATTTATAGTGACCAAAAAATATACTAGAGTCAGGGAAATATTATGTTATCACCATCGCTGAGGTGGAACATGAAAATTACATTTTACAATGTCAACTTCCTATCTAATCAATAATGTAAAATATTTTTATTGATTTTGGTTATATGAATTCATTTATATATTGCATGTTTTATAGAAGTATTTAATAAAAACCCCAATACAATGAAATCAAATATATTGAAAAAAACCAGTGTTTCTATCAATGAAACCCAAGTTTTTGACTCTTCTCAAATTAGCTTATGTGGGATTATTTTTCTAGTGAATCTTGTAATCCTTCCCATGGTGTAACTTGACACTATAAAAGGAATTTATTGGATCTTGTTATATAGAGGATCACATTAACTATTGATAAATTTAAATCTCTTTTTATATTTTGAACCATCCCATGTGTCTATAAAACTTTAAGGAAGATCTTCACTTTCATTGGAAAAATCCAACAATGGTGTGGGTGTTGATAACCAATGAAGAATCATACCTTTACCAAATGGTTAAATCAAAGGAAATTATCAACCATGAGGAAATCCTCATTATAATGGAATACATGATATATTTCGTGGAGAGTAACCTAGGTTTTCAACTTATTGTGAGTTATACTTCTCAATTGAGACTATACCTAAAGACAATCATATCTCCAAATGCCACACTATGTTGTCCCTGGTCAAATTGGAGGAGTTAAAGAGGCATCTACAATATCATTGGAAAAATGGTATATATTCTATAGTGTATTTCCTCAGGGTGTTATTATTTCCATTTTCAAGAAAAAATATAGATCAATGATATTTTGTATTGATTAATGGGAGATCAAAAAGATCAGTATGAAGAATGATCATCCCCTACCAAGGGTTTATGACTTATTTGATGAACTATTAGGAGCATAATACTTTTCAATAATGGATATTCTTCTTAGATAACATCAACTAATTTTAAGGATGGTTAATACTAAGAATATATCCTTCCATACATGGTATATAGATTATGAATCATGGTGATTCCCTTTGAACTTACTAATTCCCCTATAATCATCATGATACTATTGAATAGTCTCTTTGGATACTAACTCAAAAACATTGTCATAGTATTTATTGATGATATTATCATTTACTCCATGTGTAAAGAGGAACATGATGATAATCGATGTATTGTTCTAGAAAAATTATGTAAGGAGAAAATGTATGATAGTATTAGAAATATGACTTTTGAATGTTGAAAGTCACATTATTAGTCCACATGATCACAAATGAGAGGATTTCTGTTAACCCTTCAATGAAAATGGAAATAGAGTAATTTCCTATACCCTCATGTTCCATAAAAACCTGTAGTTTTAATAACATAACTAGGAAATGAAAATATTTAGTGAGAAATTAATCATGATTATATAACATGCTTGCTATACTAACATAGAATATGGTGAAGAATATCTAGGAAGAATAATTTGAGGATAACATTAATGAGCTCAGTAATAGGCCAATCATTGTTCATGTACTCAGACTACCACAATGTTGAGAAGGTTTTGTGATATAGGGTGATGCATAATAGAAATATTTGGGTTTTTTACTCATGAATAGTGACAAATTCATAGCCTATTCTTCTTGACAGTTTAAGATTCATGAGAAAATCTACCTTCCACATGATCTAGAGTTAGACTATGTAATCCTTGTATTGATGATTTGGTGACACTGCCTCTACAGTGAGAGGTGTGGCATATATATGGATAACAAGAGTCTTAAGTATAAATATATATATAAGGAGATCAACTTGCATTTTTAAATATGTTTATAGCTAATCTAGGACAATAATTTGTTTATTCACTAATATCATATAATGAATGAAAAGGTATCTGACAATCTTAGTATAAAATATCTTGCTACCTTATCCATGATACAGATTGAGAAAGACCATTTCTTAATAGATAAACAATGGATGGATCTTGAAGTTGTAATAGAGGGGAATAAATCCTACATTTCACAAATGATTTATCAACTATATATGTAAGAGAATATTATGGAAGAATAAAGGGATGATATGGAGCAATATAAGAATTTGGAAGTAGTAAAGGAGATGAATCATATTGAATTCTTTATCGATGAAGATGGTGTCATTTATTTTGAAACAATAATTTTTATTCCTTAATATAAAAAGATAGAGGAAGTGTTTTTGGATAATTCCCATATTTTATCTTTATCCATCCATCCTATAATTACCATGATGTACTAGGATCATCAATAGAACATATGGTGGGAGAACCTGAAGAAGGAGATAATAAAATACAAGTGAACATACTAGGTATGTCATAAATTTAACTTAGAGTAAAAAAATTCCAATGGGATGATGAAACCATTTCCCATACCAACTTGGAAATGGGATAATATCACCATTGAGTTTGTTATTGGTCTCTAAAATAAATGTAAATTTATTAATGCGATATAGATTATAGTGACTCAAATCACCAAGAAATTGAACTTCGTAAATTGTATGGAATATTTAAATATTGAACAAATTTTTAAGAAATAAATTAAGGAACTATTGAGGCCATATGGGGAACCCATTTCGTTTATTTAGTATTTTTATATAAGTTTATTTTCTATATTTTGGATAATTCTCCGATACAGTATGAATACTGAATAGAATTTTGGTACAGCCAATCACCCCCATATATATGGGAAATCAGAAAGAAATATTGTGACATCTGAGGGACTACTAAGATCATACTCAATGAAATTTATTGGAATATGGGATCCACATCTCCCATTAGTAGATTTATCATACAATAATTACCTCTACTCATGTATTCAGATAACTCCACATGAAGCTGTACATGAGAAGTGACGTAGAACTTGTAATTGTTGGGATGAAGTTGGTGAATGAAATATAATTAGAACTGATCTTATGTACGAGATGACATATAAGTTTAAATCCATCCAACAACACATAGACTCTAATCATATTAAGTATAATAACTATGATGACTAGCATCAAAATATTTGAAGTTTGAAATTTGAGAAATGGTTTTCCATATAATATCACCATGAAACATGGTCTTGTAGATTTTAATGAAGTTGAATATTATCCCTAGGCCCATTAGCCTCTCATATATGGAGAATCTAGTGATGATCTTGGACTGTAGAGACAAACATATTTTAAAAAGGAAAACCCAATTTTCTAATGTTTTGTGTTGAACCCATAAATATGAATAGTCAATGGAGGAACTATAGGAAATGATGAATCAGATGTACCAAAATATATTCTCAACCAAGAATGTTAGTTGAAATTTCATGGAATAAATTTCTAAGGGGAGAATAATTTAATGACCAAAATTTTATAAGTTATATTTGTTTCCTAAATAAATATGTGTCATGTTATATTATATATTTTATTATACATATAAAACAAGTAGGCAAATAAAAAACACCTTTTCATTAATTGAGATCATTACATTGGTCTATAAAAAATCCTTGAAAAAGATAATAATTATAATATAATAAACATAGAAAATAATAAAAGTATAATTGGAATAATTGGATACTCCCGATCTGTAAGATTCATCACCCCCATGAACAAAACTATAAAATATAAAGAGAAATATTATTAAACGAGTCAGCATAATTGAAATGTAAAACATATAAATATGGAAATAATTTTAGTAAATAATGTGATAAATAATGAAGTGGTATTCATAATAGGTAATAAGAATATTGAAATATTTATGTGACCATTGAAGTAGTAACCTGTCCATTGAGAAGTGTAACCTGACTATTAGGAAAAGTTTCATGGCTATTGGAATAAAAATTTTAACCACAAATAATAAAATATAATGTAAACAATATTTTTCAGGATAAATTTATGAAAATATAATCATTAAAATTACATAAAATAAATATCATGATTTAAAACTCAAAGAAAATATAAGAACATTTTTAATAAAATGTATTTTAATAGTCATCCTGAAAATTATAATTTTATATTAGTAATTAAAATTACCTATGTCATAAAATAATTCTGATAAAATTAATTTCAATTTTAAAATCATCATGTCCAAATTTCCCAATGATTATTTTTTGTTAATTTTTAATACAACATTTTGTATATGAATAGTAAAAATATTGTTTTTAAAATACCTCATGTATTATGGAATAATGATAATTCAATGATGACATAATAAAAAAATAAATTTTTTATTTCATTATAAAATAAAATTTATAATTTAATTGGGTTATTTAAAAATAATAAACAAAATTTATGAACCAAAATGTTAATTTCCATAGCCTAAAACTAAAAAATGTCCATTTAAATAATCTTTTTTCATTTCTACTTTCCTTTTTGATTAATTTAATGAATTCAAATTATAATGTGGGTAAAAGTAATCAAATCATGTTATTTTATTAAAATATTTTTCATCATTTATATAATAATATTATTGAATGGTTTACCATAAATATGATATATTGTTTAAATATTTTATCCTAAAAATAGTACTCTATTTTCTATAAAACAAATCCCCTCTACTTACCCTTGAAAAAAACACCTCCATAAATTTTCAAATCTAATGATCTTTAAAAATACTGCATCTCGGTCCAGTTATAATCCATAGGGGCCTTCCATAGTAAACTAACTCCAAGAATCAAGGTAGTTTAGTTTCATACAAGAAAAGAAACTCTGAGGAAAGAGTATTCTTTTATAAACACTTATTTCATTTTCTTGGTCTCTTCCCCTTTTTCGAATTACTTTATAAAAAATCATCTTTGATTAATTTATAGTTATGTTAAAATTATATTAATTATGTTAACTTACAACAATAATTATATTTATGATGTATTTTTATTTCATATTTCTCTGTCATCTTCTTTGTACAATTTCCTTATAACGGTCGGTTAGTGACCAACAAGGATGTTTCCAACTCCATTTTTACAAATACACTTATAGATGGTTATAATAAACTATTAATGATATATACATGTATAAATATATATATATTATTCATTAAGAAATAATTTTACTTGTTTATAAATTACCTTTAACAGAAAAGAGTTAAATCGAAACAAAATATGATTTTTTTTTTGCAAAATATGATATCAAAATGTTTTATCCTTAGCAATGGTAATAAGAAAAAAAAATCCAGTGATTATAATTGATAAAAAATGATTAAAATAAAAATCAATAACTTATTTTTCAATTTTGTAATAAACCAATGATTATTATTTAGTCGGTGTAAAAGCAACTAAATAATTCAGGATTTAAGGCAATGATATTCTCGAACTCAATTTCATATTTTTGGGTTATATTATCTTTCATATTCTATTATATATGGATTTACTTATAAGGTTCTAAAATTTTCATCCACTATCCTTTCCATTTCATTTTTTTGGATATAAATGTTTCTAAACTTTTGAAATATTTTCTAATCAATTTACAAAACTTCTTCAAAAAGACATTAATTTCAAAAAAATCACATTGACCGCTCTTAATATTCATATTATCCACTAATGAATGAAGATGTTTTATACCAAAATTTTATTTACCTTATTAAATTAGTAAACCTCATGGTTATTAATGAAATTATTCTTTAAAAAAACATTATTAAATACATTTTTGTCTATGGTTTTAATTCATAACTATGATTGTTTTGTATTCTATATAAAATGCATGATTATGATCATTTTATGATGTGACGGGATCACCATGAATTATATATCAATAATATTTAATGTTTAATGTCATGTATCTCATGATATTTTGTTTATTATGTGTGATATTATTCAATCTCATATCACAATTATAATGTTGTGATTTAGGCACAAATGTTGTATGTGAACAAGATGCAATATTTATTTAAGACTATTTGTGGTATTTGTCCAATATGTTTTGAGGTTTCATTATTATAGAAATTCCACATACCATTACAATGAAAAATATTTACATATTCATTATTTTTATGACATAATATTAATAAATTATGATGTTTATTATGCTCACTCAGGTACTTTTGATTCATGTTCTTTACTCTTACCTTTAATGGGATTTTGGATCACCAATTTATTTGACGTATTTAATAAGGTGATTAAATATAATAAGGATAAAGTGAGAGATTATAGGAGGATAAATAGGAAATAGATAAAAAAAATTTATATTTATTTATCTACAATTGATTTATGAGCCTAATTTTCCCAAGATAATAAACCATTAGATCCTTGAATGTATTAATTTTATATTGCCTATCCTAAAAATAAAGTAATAGTCAATAAAGAAACATTTTGATCACAATAATAATGTAACATTTATATCATTACTAATTTCATCTTTATATCCTATGGAAGGTAAAGTCAATAATGGTGAGCTTAAATTCTCATTATGTGTTACTTACAGTATAAGCTATCATGACTAAAAAATGAATCAGTAACATGGTAGAGTGGATATTCAAAATACATGATAGTTCATCAAATAATTGAGTTTAATGGGAATACATGGATAATATAAACATAGAAAATATATTTATAATCAACATTAAATTCTAAATAATGGAAATTCATACTTTTGGACATTTTTGATCAAGGAATCTCAACCATGAAATCACGAATCTTGTCAAAATGACCTCTCAACCAAGGCAATATCATCGCTTAAAGGACTTATCTAACAAACCACAATTTTACCAATATAAAATTACTTATTATAATTATTCCATATATTAAAAATCACAATGATAACATAATAAAAAATTTATAAATTAATAATGAATTAAATAATAGGTATTTCAATAAATTAAGGAAACTGTCATGATAGAATAATAACATGGCCCTTAAAATAGTAACATGACCATTAGGAATAGTAATTATTACAATAGAATAGTAACCTCAACAATGAAATTATAAAAAAAATTAGGCATCCTATAAAAGATAATATTATATAATTATATAATAGTATAAGTAAATAAATATTTTAAAAACTTTTTAATAAATGTTGATGTTTTTATAAAATGTAAACGTTTATCTATGATTTGATAATTAATATAATTATTTAAAAGAAAATTTATTTTCATAAAATATATTAATAAATTACATTTCATTGTATTATGATTATAAGATAATTTTATGGGACCTTAATTAATTTTTCACTGGGTTATAAAATCATTTATAAATTTAAAATCGTTATTATTCAAGTAAACGATGATTTTAATTAAAAATTAAACTTATATTAATTAGAAATTTATATTCCAAAAATGGATTTCTTTTTTTAATTTTACATGTGAAAATTTGGTTAGCATTAATTTTTTATATTTTTCTAAAATTATTGATTTTTTGGGGAATAGTAAAATATGATAATTTATGATAATAGCTAAATACATGAATTTTAAAGTCATTATTTATGTATGTATAATTAAAACCCACAATATATAATTATAATTAATTATTTTAATATATTTTGTTAGAAGTTTCAATCTATTCATAGTCTTGATCCATGATAACAAACTAGTGAAAAAAATAACGAGAGAACACTTCTCTCCTCCCTTATAAATGCCACCCCGCACCACCTCTTATCCTTACACATTACAAGCCTTAAATATTGTCCAATATCTACCAAATACTCTTTTTAATCCCATCCCCCACTTCTATAATCCCTTTTTCTCATCAAAATATCAAACACTTTTCCCTAAGTTGGTTCTCAAGGAGGAGAAATTCAAGAGGTAAAATTCTATTTCTTTTTTTCTTTAACATCAATTAAATTTTATTTTTTTACTATCCTATAATCACCTCAACAAATCTATATATAATTATAAATCCATTATATTTTATAAAATATAATTTTATAATGTAAATGGAATAATTCATCTATAAATCTATTCCATTTTCCTTTCATTCTAAAAATCAAAATATCATATTTGGTGTGTCGATTTACCACCACCGCGGATGATGCACTGTAATTTTTCACTACTTCCTTAAAGGCCAGTCATAAAGCATTTATTATGGTTAAATAAGATTTTATTATATATATTATAAGTAATATAATGTTATGAAACCTATATATATATATAAACGTAATGATATAATCTCATAATGGTTATAAAAACCACCGAAATAAATTAAACCATTTTCATTAGTATTATATCAAATAAATCATCCACATGCCATATAACCTATTAATATATAATACCAAAAAACATATTTTTGTTCATTAGTAACATATAATTTAAATTCATTAAATTCATTCTCATTATACATGAACGTCCATAATTTTTAGTAAGAAAAGTGATCATGAAAACCAAGAAAAAGAACACTCCAGGAACTACAGAAGTGAACTCTATAACTCATTATAATGGACATAAACAAACATAACAAAATTTCAATAGACAAAAAAACATGAAAATATGGTTCTATATTTATTAATTAAAAAATTTAATTTGATTATCTAGGATATTAATGAGAAGAAATCTTTCTGTCATAAGGTGAGGGTATTCTCGAGCCCAACTCCATTTCCTTAGATTTTCCCCCCTTTCACATCATTTTTAGTATGGATGTTCCATTATTGTTCCATAAATTTAATTTATTTATAATTTCCTTATGTTTTTGTATATAAATTCTTCCAATCTTATTATATGAAAATTTAAAATATTTTCCAAAATAAATGTTCTTTAAAAAAATAAATCTTTTACTTCTCATGAGATAATTTCCTCTTAACATAATATTGATGATTCTAATACTAATCATGTTATTCCCTCTTTATTTTGGGAACCCCAGATTGTATTCATGAATTTATCCTTTATGAAATGAAACTCATTTCTTGGTATGGGTTATTTTATATCTGTTATAGATATATGTTAAATGAGGCATTCATGATTTTGTAAATGTTATGATGTGATGGTTTCTCCCGGAATTTTATAGCTCATGTAAATGTTATGATGTGATTGGTGCACCCATAATTATATAGTTCTCCAGTTCATTTTTTAATGTTATTTATCACATGAAATAATGTAAAAATGTTTGAACATGTTTCTATCGTTGTTCACAACTATGTGAGGTTTTTAACACTAAGACATGATGTTTCATTTTTATACATTACCACATTCTATGCCATCATATAATGATTCCTATCATAATTATGATGATGATAATTTTCATATATTATAATGATGATTTTTATTGTCACCCATGTTTCATGTCTACTTTTCATCTTCTTATATGTATTTTAGCTCACTTCTTCTTCTGATGAAAATCCTCAGGTGAAAACTTGTACTAAAAGAGAACATGAGGGCCAATAATAATCTAGATAAGAAGGAATTAAATAAATTTTTATGTTTATTTGTGTAATATTTATATAAGATCCTAATTCTCCACAGACACT
This sequence comes from Viscum album, assembly GCA_963277665.1. NCBI lineage: Eukaryota > Viridiplantae > Streptophyta > Magnoliopsida > Santalales > Viscaceae > Viscum > Viscum album. The sequence goes on from OY728120.1 coordinate 262,049,989, forward strand.
AAACTATTGGATCCGGGTTTTGTATCACTATTATGTTGTTTATATTTAAAATGATGTAATAGTATTGTAAGAAAAAGTATGTTCATTGTAGTTGGTATCAGAGCATGGTTTAGTTAATTTGGTAATTATCATTAGATAAAACCCTTAGTATGGGAATAATTATATACCCAAGAAGATTTCATTTAGAAAAATTATAATCATAGGGATAACATAAGATATTCCTTTATTTTTAATTTCGTAAATTAATACATTATTTATTCATGACTTTTTTACTTATGTTTTGTTCAAACCTTTTCTATTTTAGAAAATGTTGGGCACTAGGAGAATCTTAGCCAAAACCCATGTGAGTGAAAATGAAGTGATCACCCAAACAACATCTCCTTCCTTGGTAGGTGGAGTTAAAAATTTCATGGATATGGTTTCTTAGATGTCACATGCAATGAACAATAACCTGAATAATTTTGAACACCCACCTTCACCTCAGAGATATCAAATATCCATTGAGTTTTTTATGTGCCAATGACCACAAATGTTTAGGGTATCCTCTACTCCACTCATATCTAAATAGTAGTTCAACTCAATAGAGAAGATATTTTATATTCTTCACTATTCTGAGAAAGAGATGGTGACTATGGTTTTTTATCATCTAGATGAAGAGGTTAATCAATGGTGGGAATTTATTAATAGAACCAAGACAATGGATGAAATTTAAGAGATAGTGTTTGAAGACATTATGATAATGTTTCTTTACATTTATTTCCCACAAAATATGTCTAAAAATATAGAGAGATAATTTGTAAAGTCTATGTAAACGAAGTTTTATTTTTCACAAACTGTGAAGAAGATTCCACAAGGCATGCATGGTGCACTTTAGATTTTGTTATCAATAATAATAAAAAAATTATATATTATTTAGTGGTTCAAAACCAAAACATCAAAAGGCTCATGTAATTTTAGTGTTTTGTAGTTATGAAGAAGTTTCTCGATGTGCTCTCTATGTGGAGATGGATTCAAGAGAGTGGTCCCATGTCTATGGTGATAATAAATGAATTATAGAGTTTCAAGATGGAGGATCTAATGAAAAAGATGGAAACAAAACTCAACAACTCACATTTCAAAAATGTAGGAAGAATCATCATGGGAATTTCCTTATGAGGATGGGGAATTGAAACAAGTGTGGGAGAGAAGGCCACAAATCTCATGAATTTTGAAGATACATGAGGAAGAAGGACATTGGGGTGGAGGAAAGGTTATCACCACCCTTGGTCCTATGTTTCCAAAATAGGTATCAGGGGAACTGTGGAATATAGTTCACTAAATCTCAACTCCTTAAGGGAAATCAACATCAGCATCCACGAAATCCAAAGTCGAAAGGGAAATTGCATCCCATCACTACCATTGATGTGGATCCCAACAATGATGTGGTGACAAGTATGTTGGTTATTATTTAATGAATGTTGAGCATACTATTTAATTCTATTTCAATAGATTCAATTGTATCTTTCATATTTCGGGTAACTATTCAAACACTACCTCAAAATATATATGTAGAGATATATGTGAGAATATAATATTGGGAAATTATTTCGTCAAAATTATATAACTCATCCATAGTTAATGTTTGTAAAAAGAGAATACCAAAAAATATTGTCTTACATACTTTGGTGGAGTTTGATGTTATTTTTGGCATGGATTGGATATCTTTGCACAAAAACAATATCAACTATTGGGAAAGGGTGATCACTCTTCACATCCTAAAGCATCGTGTAAATCTATGAAAGATTAAATAGGAGGATGAGTCTCCTTCAATATCAATATCTAATGTGTGGATGTTTTTTCCAAATGAAAAAGTATATCATTCTCAAATTATTGGGAAAATGGATAAAATCATGATCAAATACATTCCAATTGTAAGGGACTACACTGATGTGTTCCCTAATGAATTGTACGGTCTTCATTTTTAAGCAGAGGTTGAGTTCTCAATTGAACATATTCCTATATCTCATCCTATATCCATGACATCGTATAGAATTCCCACCATTGAGTTGGAGTAACTAATGAATCATTTAAAAGGGAATATAGACAAGGCTTTTATACACCTGAGTTCTTCACAATGCAGTTCACCAATCCACTTTGTAAAGAAGAAGGATGGATCAATTCTCCTCTTCATTGATTTTTTTGAGCTCTAAAAAATCACAATAAATAACAAGTACCCCTTTCACAAATTTATGACTTGTTTATCCACTTCATGGGGCCAAATATTTCTCTAAGGTGGACCTTCATTCAGGATATCACCAATTAATGGTGAGGAAAGAAGATATTCCAAAGACTGCCTTTCGAATGAAGTATAAACATTATGAGTTTATAGGTATTCCCTTTGGACTAACCAATTCTCCAAAAATATTCATGGACATATATCATATAGTCTTTATAGATTAACTCGAAAAAATTATTGTAGTATTTATTAATGATATTATAATATACATCAAGATAAAGGTTGAACATGAGTATCATTTGAATATTGGGATAAAGACTTTTTGAAATAAGAAAATTTATGAAAAGTACCATAAATGTGAATTATAGATGGAGGGAGTATCATTATTGGGGCATGTTATCACCAGTAAAAGAATATATGTGGATTCTTCTAGGAAAACTTCAATCCAAAAGTTGTCCAGGCCAACATCTATAATGGAGATCTGTAGTTCCCAAGGTTTGTCTATGTATTACCTGATATTTTTTAAGAACATATCAAAATTTTGAAACCAAATAACCCTGATGAATCAAAATGGAGAAATGTTTTTCTAGACTAATAAACATGAATACTTCTTCTAAGAGTAAAAAAAAGATGCTTATCACTATTCCAATCCTCATACTTCAAACAAGGGGGAACTCTTGGTGGTATATAGAAATTCATCAAATAAGGGAATAGGTTGTTTATTGAGTCAAAATGATAAATTTATAGCCAACACCTCAATAATGTTGATAATTCATGAGAAAAAAATATCCCATGCACGATATAGTGTTTGTAGTTTTAATCATTGGATTGAAAATATGGAGGCATTATCTCTATATAAAGAAGTGTGGAATATATTCTAATTATAAGAGCATGAAATATATATTCACATAGATGAAGTTTAATATGCTCTATGGAAGATGGTTAGAGCTCATTAAGGATTATGACTATAGAATCCACTACAATCATAGAAAATAAAATAATGTGGAAGATTCTCTAAGTAGAAAGGATCCTGAAACATTGTCAATGATGATAATTGGGAAGGATCCAATCATCAAAGATTTAAAAAGTATGGAAATGGTAATAATCAAGAGAAGAACATCACTAGTAATTTCTCACATTATTTCCCAACCATCCCTCATTGAGAAAATAAAGGATGTTCAAAGAAATTATATGGAAATTATAAAGAAGGATGAAGTTATATGAAAGGGTAAATCCTCATAATTTAAAATTGATGAAGAAGTAGTTGTAATATTCTGATTAAAAATATGTGTACCATCCAATCCTTATATAAAAAAAGAGTATACAAATGGCATACATATCTCAACATTCTCTATTCAACTAGAGAGAACAAAGATTTATTGAGATCTCTGAGAGAACTATTGTTGTGGAAATATGAAGAAGGTGGTCATGGAATATACACCAAGGTTCCTTTTATGTAAAAAAGTTATGGATGAAATAAACAATTATAAGTAGATGATGAATATATTAATCGTACCCACATAAAACTGGGAAAACACCGCCGTGTAATTTCTCACTAGACTTCTGAAGATATCTTCTAGAAATTATGATTTGTGGGTTATTGTGGATCATCTTATAAAGATAAATTACATTATCTCAATTCTAGAGGAATTATCACTAGATCAAATTGAACTGATATACATCAGAGAAGTGGTATGGAATCATCGATTACAACTATAGATTATATCCAATTGAGATCTGTGATGCACCTACAAGTTCTAGAAAAGTATCTAACATAATAGAAACACTGAGATGAACTTAAATATGGAATTTCATACCCAAACTAATAGAAAATATGAGAAAGCTATTTAGAAAAGGGAATAAATGTTGAATTCATTTTCTACATACATCAAGGGAGGATAGAACCAATATCTTCCTCTGTTTGAGTTCTTTTACAACAACAAATTTTACTCAATCATCCAAATGTCTCCATATAAAACCCATTATTGGAAAATATGTAGAACACTAGTGTGTCAGGACGAATTCAGTTAACATATGTTTCTAGGACCTTGAATGGTTTCTGAAATTCTTGGAAAAGGTGAAAATTATTCAGAAGAAAATCAATACAACCCAAAGATAACAAAGTATGTATGAAAACAATCATAAAAAATACCTATAATTTTAGGATAGAGACATCTTATTACTCTAAATATATCCATGGAATAGGATCATGAGATTTAGAAGAAACAGAAAGATGAGTCCTAGGTACATCATCCCCTTAGAGATTCTTGATCATATATGAGATGTGGCCTATAGAATGAAACGTCCACCAACAATGCTTCAAGTACATATTGTGTTACATGGATCCTTATTGAGGAAGTAAATACCGTATCCATCACAAATACTAAAAACATAGGTGTTATAGTTGTAAAATGATCTTTCTTATAAGGAGTAGCACGAGAAGATCATAGACCATAGAAATAAATTTCTACACAATATGACTATTGACTATGAAATATTACTATGGTTAAACCATAAGTATGAAGAGGTGACATGGGAACTAGAGAAAGTGATAAATGTTATATACCCGCACTTGTTTTTACAGTAGTATGTAAAATGAAATTTTAAGGGGGAAATTTCCTAACAGGGTTAGAATGTAACAACCTAGAATTGTACAAATAGAATGTACTTTCATATAATTATTTCATATCTAATAAATAACATAAAATCACATATAGAACACAATACAAACTTCTCAAATGAATAATGAATTAATATGAGTTATTTCAGGAAATTAAGTAACCTATTCTGATAGAATAGAAACGTGACATGTGGAATAGTAACATAAACATTATGAATTGAAATTCATCTAATAGAATAGTAACATCATCTATAAAAGTATAAATAAATTTTATCCATCTTATAAATTATAATTGGATATAATTATATCATGGTATAAGAAAAAATATATTTTAATAATTATTAATTAACTGTATGTATTTTTTGTAAAATGAAAATGTTTATTTATAATTATATAATTAATATAATTATTAAAAAACTTATTTCTATAAAAAATATTCATAAATTAATATTTTTAGTATTATTATTATAAGATAATTTCATAATAACTTTATTAATTTTTTGAAGTGTTATAAAATCATTTATAAATTGAAAATATTTATTTTCCAAGTAAATGTTAATAATAATTAAAAATTAATTTTATAATATTTGGAAAATTATTCTCTTAAAATGAAGTTAATATTTAAATTAAAAATGAATAAAAATGGTTAGGATGAATTTTTTGTATTTTTCTAAAATACATGAATATTTAGTAAAATACGATAATTTACGATAAAAGATAAATTCATGAATTTTCTAGTAATTGTTGTTGTAAGGATGATTTAAGCACAAAATATTGAACAATAGATCATTAAATTAATCTATATACTAATAATGTTCAAACTATTAAATGTCCTGAGCCATAATAATTAACTAATGAATAAAATAATCAGAAAACCCACATCTCCTCCACTATAAATATCACCCCTCACCATCACACCATCAATGACAAGAAAATTATCTAATATATACCCAATACTCTTCCCAATACCCTACTCTATTTTTATGATCAATTGGTCTCATCAAAATATCAATACCTTTTCTCTGAGGAGGTTCTCAAAGTGGATAAATTTAAGAGGTTCAATCCTCGTTCTTTTTTCTTTTAATTTATTTTCAATTTCATTTATTTTCTTATCCTACTATAGAATCCACTTATCAAAGTATCTTTTTAACTTTTGTGTCATTTATATACATTAATTTTATTATTTTAATTGAATAATTCATCTTAAAATCTCCTCACTTTTCCATTTATTCTAAAAATGAAAATAGCATACATGGTCTATCGATTTACTAGCACCATAGACGATGCATTTTCACTTTCACTACCACATTCATGGATGGTCATAAAATCATTATTATTGTTAAATAATAATTTATAATACATTTTATAGTTAATATAATGTTCTATAACCTATATATATATAAACATAATGACATAAGATCATAATGGTAATAAAAACCTCAAAAATAATTTAAATCATTTTTATTAACATTATATCTAATAAATCATCATAATTCCATATAAAATGATATATAGAAAGAATTAAACTTTTATAAGTTCATTAATAACACATAAATTTAATTTTGGAGATTTGTTCTCATTGTACATGATCTTCCATACTTATAAACAACCAAACCAATCATGAATACCAATAAAATAAACACTCCTGGAACGACAAAATTAGACTCTAAAACTCATCATAATGACCATAAGAAAAATTAATTAAATTATAATGAGTCAAAAACATGTATAAAAGGTTGTGGTTTTATTGATTAATCAATTTAATTTGTTTATCCTGGATATTAATTTGAATCAAACAGAGAGACATAAGGTAAGGGGATTCTTGAACACAACTCCATTTCCATAGGGTTTTCCAACTTTCATGTTATTTTCAGTATGTATGTTCCTTTAATGTTCCTTAAATATAATTTCCTCATCCATTACTTATATTTTATGGGATATAACTATTTCCAATATGATTATATAAAAAATCAAATATTTTCCAAAAGATATCTTCTTTCAAAAAATAAATCTTCTACTTCTTGTGAGATAGTTTCCTCTTCACTCATGATTGATGATTCTTATTCAAAGATTTGTATTCCTCCTTTATTTTGGGAACTATAAAGTTTATTCATGAATGTATTATTTATGAAATGATAATAAATCACTTCCATGGGTTATTTTATGTCTAATATTGATATATGTTCTGTGTGGAATGCATGATTATGTAAATGTTATGTTAGAATGTGTGTGCCCTGAATTATATAGTGCATGTAAATTTTATGATGTGACGAGTGCACCAGGAATTATATAACTCTATGATGTATTTTTTAATTTGATATATCTCATGAGATAATGTAAAAACTATGTTAACATGATGCTATATTTGTTGAAAACTATGTGTGGTTTGGACCACTAAGATATGATGATTAATTTTTATACATTCCCGCATTCCATGACATTATTTTATGTTTCCTCTCTTGATTATGATTATGATAATTTTCTTATGTTATGGCGATGATTTTTATTCTCACCAATGGTTCATATATCTTATTATCCATCTTACTGGGGTTTTATCTCACCCCTTCTTCTGATGTATAACCTCGGGTGAAAACATGTACTATGGAGAACAAGAGGGCCAATAATAGGCTAGTTAAGAAGAAATTTGATAATGTTTTATGATTTTATATGAAATTTATATATGGTTCTAATTTTCCAAATTCAATAAACCTTTGGATCCTAGTTCTATTACACTATTTTGTTTTTTATCTTTAAAATTATGAAATAATCCTATATGAAAATGTAGTGTAACTATAAAACTCAACCAAGAATTAAAATTACATCAAGTACTCTCAAAAAAGGCATAAAAAATATATGGGATGACATACTCAAAATACCCAACTATTAAAAACATTTCTCGCATCCTCTTACTTTAAATCATGTTAACCTTTTTTATCTCACGATACCTATCAATTCATTGAGGGGATATCTATAATAAATCCCCAACCATCACATTGATGTCATATTCATTTCTTATATTTTTATTTATTAAAACAATTCATTCACAAAATTACATATCGGTCAAAATTTATCCATATTGAATCAAGAATATATAACACAAATACATCATCATCTTAAACCATCCATATAATGAATAATTATATTATCATTGAATTATGTTCCTAGAAACATTATTGAGTTTTTTCATGGTTTAAAATAACTCTTAATAATAATGGGAACAATTCTAGAGGGAAATGTGTTTTTCATTATAAAATCACTTATTTAAAATCTAAAAAAATTAAAATATTAGTAAAATAATTATCTTTTAAAATAAACAAAGAAAAAATTAAATGAAACAACAAATCATCGATCCTTCAAGAAAGTGTAAAATTATACCATTTATTATTAAACAAATATTCATTTTATATATTTGGAGAAAGTCAAAAATAGCTCATTCAGAAAACAACAAGAATATTTCCTTTAAAAATTAAATAAATAAATCTTGGTTGAAAATGTCTTAAATATCTAGGGGTATACTAAAAACATTCGTGATTTTTTTGGAAATCACATATATGGATGAAATATATTCCCCAACAAATGTGAAAAAATCCTACTTTAAACAAAATTTAAAAATTTAAAACCCCAAGAGAGTAAAATGGTAATATTACATGAAAATTACATGTATAAAAATATGATAAGAAAATCGAAGGGTTTTATCTGATAATTCTTATATTATTTTGTAAAATTTAAATTTAGACATAAAGACTCTTGAAATAAATATATATTATAAAATAAATCTCTTTCCACTTGGGTTTCTTTTGAATCATAACCCCCATGAAACCAATAACATCAATTAAAATATTAATTACCATAAGTATAAATTGATTAATGATATAAAATATTAAATTGATACTATATACACCTCATGAAATAACAAATTTGTGAATATTCCATATATCACATTGTGAAAAGGTTATATGACAAGACACTTACTTCAGGACAAACTTTCTTTATAAGTTATTTTAGACTCCACTTTATTGAGAATATTTACTTGGATTACACACTAAGACAAAAATGTATTTTATTTTGTAAGGACCATAAGATATAGGATGTCATAAAAGACTCTATAAATGTATTATGGTAGGTATTTTCTCACCTAGAAGGCACAAAAGGTGTGAGGATGTGAGGAGAAGTGGTTCTATTTTATAAGAGGGGGAAGGGGTTCTCTTGGAATTTCCAAAAGTGTCAAATTAATATACATTAATTTTAATGGAAAGATTAATAAAAATATGTATAATTAAAAGATAATTTTTTTATAAATATAAATCAACTCATAGAATAATATTTTTAAATGTTTTTGTTATGTTTTTATGGTTATCTCTCTCTTTTAAACCCTCCATAACCCTTATAAAATTATATCAATATTAATTTTTTATAACCTTTAGGGGTAAAAAAATTTACCATCAAAGAAAAAGTGACCAATGAAAAGACCATGGTTGATATTTTTAACCATATGTCATTTACTAGTCTGAAAATAAATTTTTATGAATTTTAAATCATTTAGTAAAATACTGTTTATTATAAAATATCAATAATTTAATTTTTTAAAATATAAGAAATATTATCATATAATATGTGTCTAACTCAATTAAAATAGATTCAAAATATAATTTTATTGTATATAAGGGGTATATGGTATTATTTTAATCATCCCATAAAAATTCTATAGGATTATATATTATTTTATGGTATATATTTTGGTTTAACACCTTGGTTAACCAATTTTAACATTAATTGTGGTAAGGAGTTTTTCAAAATTAATGGGTCAAAATTATACTAACATTTTTATAATTGGGTCATTAATTGGATCATAATTTAATGTTGAAAACAACCTAAAAGAAATGTATTTAAAATATGAACCTACCACACATCCCTAAAATGTTATATTTATCTTATAAATTCTTGGTGAGCTTTAACAAACACAAAAAATATTACTTTAGAGTTTTTAAAATCATTTACTTCATTTTTCTACTACTTGAGGAAGCACTATATTAGAGTTACATAATAATTTAAGGTAATTATTCCTACAATAAAATTTAAAATTAAACTAAAATGAAAAAATCATTAATCATTCAAAAATAATAATAACTAAATAGAAGTATTTTATCCTTATAGTTAAATATTACTGATATTAAAATAATAATGTGACATTTTAGACCTTATATTTACATAAAATAATAGAAAAGTTATAATCAATGGAATATCATAATAAATCCCTCCATTTTACATTTATTATTATTATAGATGAATTATTCTCATGAAATGAAATATTGTACATATTTAGGTTGGTTTTGAGATCATTTTCTTTTATTTTTAACAACAATTAATCAGTTTACCTTTATCATGCTATCTAAAATTTAATACGGTAACTATTTATAATGTCCAAAATTAAAATTCAATTATTTACCAAATATTTACCAAATTGTTCAAAATATGAGATCCATTTTTCCATATTAAATTTTAAGACGATTAAAATTTAAATTTAAGATCAAAAACATTATATTTTTTATATTTAAATGTAAAATGAAACCACATAAGAACAAAAACAACAAACAAGAATACATAAATAAAAAAAGATAAAAAACAACTGAGATGAAGGCATGTGACAAAGCACACATGGTGTTCTAAAAAATTGAAAACCAAGAGTGTCATATTTAATCAGATATTGTTAGGTCCACAAGGCTGAATACCTTGATAGGGGGGATTAGGGTATGACTAATTTTAAATTAAAGCCCATTCTAATCTTGTTTCTCTATTAAGAAAAACACTCTTCTCTCTCTTTCATGTTGCCTAATATAAACAGAAACTAAAGCAAGAACAGGACACAGTAATTTTACTTGGTTCACCGTTAAGGGCTACATCCAAGGAGCATACGCCGACAGGTTTTTGGTCGTACCAAATTCCACTAAACTTCACTAGCTGTGGATTACAAGGTTTGGGCTAGATCACTTATATGCCCAGGCTCACTGCCTTTACAATGTTTAGGATCAGCTCACTGCTTTCCAAGGGTCACTCCCTGTTTCCCTCTCTCTGGCTCAATACCGGTGGAGAGGATCACCTTCTTCTTCTTTCATTGCTCACTGCTCTGGAAAGAATCCACTCACAGTTTATAGACTTGTAGGTCTCTTCATTTTCATAAAGGAATGAATCTTTCTCTGTATGTAGATGATCTGTTGAAATCCAACTATCACCCATAGATGAATATCTCTTTGCGTCGAAGGTATCTGGTAAACTTCAAGCTTCCACGTAGCATGAAAACACTGTCGGGGAATCAACCTTACTTGGCGTGCATGACTAATCCGGTGCGCAAGTATCGGTGCACAAGTCACAACTAGCACGCAAGTCTTCCTCAACCACTTGCGCGACATAAGCTTCTGCAACTCCAAACTTGTACCACTCACTTCCCTTTACGTCCAAACCAATATTGGCAGGCAACTAACAACAATCGCTCATCTTCAAATCTAGTGTGCAAGTCCCACTTGCGCGACACACCACTACTTGTGCGACCACCACACTTTCACGACGGGAGCTCTGAATCTTCAAAGTGTTGAACTCCACTGATAAATGAGGAGGGGTGGTCTAGTATTTATAGGAATTTTGAACACCCTACGCGATGGTAGGAAAGTATCCCCTTGGCACGCAAGTTTAGGCGTGAAAGTCTTTTGTCCTCTTAGATACTTGCGTGACCAAACCAAATACCTACGTGACCCTCTTTCCTTTGCCATATTTTGATCTTCTGATCATGAAAAACAACTAGCACGCAAGTTTCCAAAACTCCTAGGCACTGGTGCGCATGTCCTTTCTCGGCGTGGAAGTCACCTGTGCGACTACCCCAATACTTGCGCGATCCTTATCCCTTTTCCATATTTTGATGATTTGATCTTCAAAAACATATGGAGCGCAAGTTTCCTATCCTCCAAGACCTCAGCATGCAAGTCCCTTTTCCAAAAAAAACATTTCTTCATTTGTCGATTTTCAGGCCCAAAAATTTGGAAAACACTGGAAAATGGTGCCACCTTGTATCTGTTCTTTTTATGCTACCTCCAGATCATCCATTCCTTTGTCGATGTTCTTGAATCAAACATGGATCGTTGACCATAGCTCTTGAACTTGATAGTCCACCATGAAATACCCTTAGTGAACAAATTTCTATGTCATGGTTTGCTTTTTCAATAATCACAGCACAGTTGTCCACTTTGTCAACAAACAAAATCACCTCAAAAATACTTCAATGATGCCTTGAGGGATTTTTGCCCAAAAAATTTACACACTCATAGGGAAGGGTACCCATACTACTGTAGATCAATCGAGGGTTTTCATGCACTCCCCAAGAATCTATAATGTGTGCCACTTTGTTTTCTTAAGTCCAATTGGGAATTAAAATCGCAACATTTGGAAGAAAACTACAACAATTGAATATGATGTACTCTATGGTAAAGAAGGTGTGGTTCAATCCTTGTAAGGATTTTTGAGTCATGATTGAGTTTTTTTCAATGCCAGTAATTGGGATGTCATGAACATGGAATGTCTGAATCCCATTGAGAATCATGTTGGCCTCTTCTATTGTTGAATTATTACTTCTATATAAGCTACTAAAGATCAATATAACTGAACAAAACATTCACAAACAACACTAACACCATTCATAAGTCCAAGAAAACATGATCCATCCACACTGAGTTTGAGTCCATGCTCCAGAGGTTTCAAACATATCTATCTTCCATGGTTGGGATCTAAAGGAGGAATGATCATACTCCCCACCGAGACTCACATCAAGGAACTATTAAAATTTCATAGATTCACTATAAGTCTTAGTACTATTACCGTACTCCTGGACCAGATCTTCATGGAAAAGGAATCACTAAAGTGTCCCTTAATGTGTGCTTTTTTCAATGTGGCTTAGATACACCAAAATCTCACAGCCAAAATAGTAACCCTCACCTTATGCTCCTGATGGTTTACATATTTACCCTATAACTAGATCCAAATAAATTTCACATCTTTATTTGATATACTGGAATGATTGATGGTATCACTAAATCCTCTCCACACTATAGTCTCCCAGTCCCTATCAAAGAAGAGGCATCCAATGGATTTTATATTGTTATTATAGCAACACAAACATTTCAAAGAAAAAATAATCTCCTTTATTCTTATTTCATAATCTATTCTAATGAAATGATTATTAGTCCTATATAATAGAAGGTTATTTAATTTAAGATAAAAAAGTAAACCAGAATGAAAAACCATTTTTAGAAAAAAACGTGTTTTTATGCCTAATAATTAACTTATACTAGATCTGAAATAATGATGACACCTTTGAAATTAATTAAAATATTTATAATTAAATCATTCCAATTTTACCTTATAATCAATTTCTAATTTTAAATTACTTTATTTAAGTAAAAGTAAAGACAGTTTTACAAAAAAAAATGTATTTTTTAATATGCATTGAAAAATTAATATTTGGAAATAAATACAAAAAAATAACCCTAAGATAATTTTAATATAATGATTTAAAAAAAGTAATTTTTATCAATGAAAATTTTAAAAAAATAAATTTATTATAATATTTTTTCATGGAAATAAATAAAATCCAATTTTAAGGAAATAAAATTTTTTGAAGCAAAAAAAAGACATTACTTAAGAAATATTTACTTTTTATTATAAATTAATCAAATAATTCACATTATATAAAAAATTATAAATATTTTTCATATTGTGTTTATTACTATTCTAATAACCATTTTTAACAGCTATGTTATAATGGTAACATTTAAAAAAATATATCATGGTTCATTTAGAGTCAGTGTTTCATGTAACATAAGGTATCGAATAAATTAAATTTAATTAAAGAGATATATATTCTAAAATATTTTTGTTTTACATTATTGATATATATAAATCACTTATAAAGATATCTATGAGTATAAATATTTAATTTCTATTCAATTATTAATCTCACTAACTTAGGAAAGACTAGAAAACTCACCATTCTCGATTATAACAATCATACCCAAAAACTAGCAACCATTTATGTTTAATCCAATATTCAATTATAATAAATAGTTGATTCTAGATATATACCTTTATCAGCTTCATTATTTTATCCTTTTTCATACAAATAAAAAATCAAACATTTTTATGATAAACATAAAAAATATAAATTTTAAATCACACATTTTTATATGTATTCCCATATAGATCATTCAATTTTAGAAGATGATACATTTGGTTAGATCTATGAATCTATTTGTTTCAACACATAGTTTTCCATGTTCATTTTCATATTAGGTTATCCAAAATAATATTTAACATCATACTCAAATCCTTCATAATGGTTCATTATATGGAATGTTAATAAATAATAGTATATCCCCTATGAGTATCAAACCATTCTTATAAGTTGGAATATTTATCATACATCGGGTGATGATAAATTTAATACCCAATATACCCTTTTGGGTTTATTACTTCTAGGTACATATATTCCATAGACATAATTCACTTCTAATATCTAGGCTGGGATTTAATTCTATGAAGAACTACACAATCTCTACATTACCAAAACATGAAGATGTTATCCTATACATATAATGTTTTCATAAACATATCCCTAGGGTTTTCACTAAAGATATATTATCCTAATATTAAAAATAAATTTTCTGTTATAACATTATCATTAAATCATATACTCTCCTAACGAGTTATATATACTTTGGAAATTATGATCAACCTTAACTTATAATCCCTTAAATTATTCTCAAAAAACATCATAATCTATCAATTTACCTAAACCCTTCTCTAATACAAATTTTGATACTTTAGACCTCTTCTCTAGGATCTAGTGTCATAAGCACATAAATAAATGTTGTCTTTGATACCACTAGTATATTCTTAGACATAACTATCCAATAATTACCAGAATTAAATAAAATATTGCATTACATACCTTCTGAAGACCTCTTAGGCTTGTAAATTTAAATAATTAGAATAAATTAAAAACTAATAAATCACATATATTTCTCAAATAATTGATATTTTTTCCACTATGTAGGGAAAACATAATTTAGAATAAGTCTTTAACATCTCCCAAAAATCACCCACACATTCTACTCTTCAAGTAATATCATGTGTAAAAAATTTCTTCATAACCAGGGTAATTGAATACATAATAAGGGGTGAAATCAAACAGTCAATAATGGAGAACATAGAAACAAGTAAATCATGGAATAAACATGGAATTTATTTTCTGAAAGGAATAAATAATCATTATAATTCTATAATCTACATAAAATGAGATCAGAATATATTCATTGATAGTAATGAATATAAATAGATAACATGGAAAATAATAAATGGTTTATTAGTAATGAAATTAATAATTACATATATCTAATTACATTCCCTAATTTGAGACATCCTAATATAAGGCATCATGATAATAACATCAAGGCCCTTTGTTTGAGTAATAGCTTATTCTAGGCAAGAATATTGTAATGACCCAGATTGTTACAAATAAAATTCCCATTATTGATTTAATTAAATGTATTATGGTTATAGAAATCACATGAACTTATTTTGTCTCATTATATCCAATTGGATTTTAATGACCGTTAATTTTATTTAACATTGATAATATAGTCATTGGATAGTGATCATAAGATTAGTGTAAATATTGGGTTTTACAAAATATAATTATCACAGACAAAAGATGTGAGGGACCAACACAGTAGGATCATGCCCTATGAAGTCGATTTATCAGATATTCCTAGGGAGATATAATTTATTTTCATTTCCCAAACTAATCCGCATACAAGATCCAATAACATAACCATGAGAGAAACTATTTATAGGAGAAGTTCTAGATCATTGAGATCATGACCCAAACCATTTTTCCGAACATCCCCATGAATTCCCAACATCACGCATTATACCCTTCAGGAATATGATGATGTTTTAATGGTATATATATGAAGAACCTAAAATTAGGAATATATACATTATTTTGTATAAAATAAGGAATATATGTTCATCCTATTATTGTTACTTTGTGAATGATTTTTAAATAATAAATTGTATTTTTGGTTCATATTAAAAATCAATTAATGAATTATTGAATTAATGGAATTTTTAAATAAATACTTTTTTAATGGAAGACTATTATTAAATAATATTTATCAAATACATATAATTATATAATTCTTTTGATGTCGAATATACTTTTTATTAGGGTTCAGAAACTTTTATTATAAAACCCCATCATTTTAACTAAATGTTGGTTTTTTTTAAAAGTATGAATTCACATATATAGAAAATTATTTTGATAAAATTAATATTATTTTTGGAATCATGATTTCAAAATTTTCCAACAATGAATTTTTCATAATTTTCTAAGACAATCAAAGATTCAGGTAAAAAATAAATACCATATAAATATACATTGTGTTTATGAAATCACAATGAACCCAAAGTGAAAAAATAATTCATATAAATGCGATCCAGGATAAAATATAATTTTACATTTAAAATAATTTTATCTTATTTTTATTTGATTTGTTTTATAAATCCATTATGAATCCTTCAAGACTTATAGTAAATTTTTTTATTTTAAAATCATTTCATTAAGTGTGTGACTCACCTCCACATCACCAATGGTAATATTGTAATAAGTTAGGAACATAGAATTATAAAATAATTTTATCTACTCTCATTTGGTGGAAATCATGGTAAAAGATCAAAGGATGGTTTGTGGTTTTGGATATTCTATTATGTAGTATCCATATAAAAAATAATAAAGTAATCCCCCACCCTTCATATATAAACCAACCCAATATCCCATTTCTATTCACTAAAAATCCTTATATCACGGCCATACTCTGACCGCTTCTCCATATAGTCCTCTTTATGTGCCAACAATCTCTCAAGAAGCCCCTCCCAGGCCTTTTGGGTCACGCATTCTAGTTAGGGTTCTTTTCGTTCTCCACTTACTACAAGTTTCATTATTATGTTAATCATTCTATTTCATATTCCTTATGTTTTAACATGTCATTACATTTCTGTCTTAAAATCCATTTCATGTATAAATTTTTATAAACCCCTTTTTCTCTCATAAACCCATTCTATTTTTTTATGTGAGTTCGTTATGCTATCGAAATTACATCAAGAATTTCCATTCCAGAATAAATGTGCAGTGGATACCATGGCCATTTTATATCATGTATATTAACCTTTATACACATATACTTATTTGATTAGTTACATAAATTTATTTAATCGATACTCTTTAATCATGAAATAAATTATGATTATGAATGGATCCTTGTGGATATATCTATGTGAAACACTTAAGAATGACAATGAAATGAAAGTGGTGGGTACGCCCAGAATTATGATGTGATTCAATGTATTGGGTAATATTTAGTATCCTGACACGTCATGGTGGGATAGTGGTGCACTATATTACTTTATGATACTTTATACACTAGTAATTCTTGGAATATTTTTCATTGACCTATGTTTATGATGTAGTGTTTTAAGATGTTTCCACATTTCTCAGGTTATGATTACCATGCTATATCATTTCTTATTATTCATGTTCTTTTTATTCCACATTGGGATGCCTATTTTCTAGCATGTGTTGTCATTTTCATGTTATACCTAGTTTATTCCCTTACAAGGCTTTATATCTCCCCACTTTCTTATGTACTTCGTCAGGTTATCCCATGTAGTGTTATGCCAAAAGTAATGTTTTGGTCATATTAAAGAAGTTTTCAATAAAGATTTTGTTATTCATGTTTTAAGTTGTTATGTAATGTGCTTAATTTCAAAAAGAAACTATACCTCTCTATATTCTGGGTTGTATTAAGTTTCATTTTATGTGGTAAATCGTGTTTAAATGTGAAAAAAAGAGAAATATTTCTATTGTTGTTATCAGAGGATAGTTTTAGTTATTTTTTGGATTATGATTAGAAAACCTTAGAGAATAACATATAGGTAAGATTAATTATATGAAAAAATACCTAATTTTTTTAGTATTTAGTTTCTGTTTTATCAATAAAATTCATGCCTATCAAGATATTATAATTTCACATGGTTCTGGAACAGATCTACCTAGGAGTAACAAATCTGGTAAGATGTTCTAGGCCAGACTCGTGGTAATATGGTAGAGGAAAATAGGCCTTAGTAAGCACATGGTTTAGAAATCACGGGTAATATGATTTGGTAAAATCATAATTTCATTACAAACCATTATTATGGGAACAAAAAAATCTAGTAAGAATACATATAAGAAAATAGATCATGCATAACATATATCACAACCTAGAGATCCACAAGATAATAAAAATATGTAATTTATAAGGTACCCCAATAATTACAATGGTATTCTCTTTATGTGTTTAATATTTTAAAATAATCATTCCATATTTCAGCTTTATTCTAGCCAATGGCTGGTAATAGGGGAAATCATTTTAACAAACGATGTGAAGGGAAATGTGATGACTTCCCCAATGTGATGTCCAGCCTAATGGGAGTGGGAATTGAAAACATTATAACTATACTCTATAAGAAGACTTATGTATTGAATAGAAACTAAAATCAAGATGAGTTCCAACCCCCCCCCCAGACATAACTAGATGAAATTGAGATCTTTATGTGATAAATGCCTCTTACATTCAATAGATCTTCTAATACCTTAAGCACGGAGTAATGGATCATCTCCATTAAAAAGATCTTATACATCCTTTAATGTTCTTAACAAGAGAAGGTTATTCTATAATTTTATCATATGGAGGGATATTTTGATCAGTAGAGTACATTGACCAAAAATATGAAGCTTGTGGAAGACATCAAATCATTGGAATGTAAGGTATTTGGGAAAAAAATTATAAATATTTTCCCCTCACTATAAAACATAAAATAGAATGTGATTTCCTTACCCAAAATGAAAAAGACACAATGAATCTATTGGGGTGTATAAGGGAAACTTTACAATATATTCTGGATACACCTTAGGTTTTTTCATTACCCAAAAATGCAAGGTTGACAACATCTTTGGTGGGATAATTCCTTGTCTAAGAAAAACATTAGCGATATTTGTCATTGATATCTATGAGGAAATTTTTTGTTGTGCCCTACAAGTTGAAATGGATATCAAATAATCCCAATGGTATTATAGGGTAATAAGTAGAATGGGGGTTTTAATTCTGGTGGTCTGATGGATAAATACAATGGTGCTATGAAATTTTAATATCCCACATGTCAATGGTTCAAAAAGAATCAACCCAAAAATTTCCTAAGGGGGAAAATGAATTGATTTATGTGTTTAAGAGAAGGGATCCTAGATAATGATTTTCAATATGTGAAACCAACCAATGTAATAGAATAAATGAATCCTTCAGTCAACCCTTAATGCACTATTCACTAATTCAATATAATTTAACCAAGGTACTATAATAACTTGTGGAATAAGACAAGGGTTTTTTAGGAAACCAACAACCACTAAGTCAACAAGAGAGTGGATTTTCTATCACAACTACTGAGGTAAATCCCAAAAAAGAAGTATTTATAGGTACACTAGTTATTCATTCACTAATAGTGAACAGAAATTTTGATTATTGTTCTATATATTCCTTTATATAATAAATGTTTTGTAGAACTATCCAAACACAACCACAAAGCATGAAATTGGAGATTTTGGTAAAAAAGGAATATAGGGAAATTATTTCATCCCAAGTATATAACACATCACATGTCAACATTTGTGGGATGAACATCTTGGTGAACCTTTTTATACTTCATTTTTTGGAGTTTGATTCAATTTTGGGCATGGATTAGCTTTCCTTATATAAATCCAACATAAATTTCCTTGAGAATGAAATCACTCTCAGTATGACTAATCATCCCATGATTATATACAAGTATGGGGAGGAGGATGAATTTTATTTAAAACCATCATCTCAATAATAGATATTATTTCCCTATGAGACAGTGTATCTAGATCAAATGATTGAGTGTAAAGAAAGATCTTCCTTGAAGACATAACTATTGTGAGGGAATAAGTTGATGTGTTTCATGAGGAATTGAGTGGTCTTCCTCCTAGAAAAGAGGACTAATTTTCAGTAAATATTATATGAAGGGAATTTTTAATATCCAAGACACTATATAGGATGGTTGTTGTGTTACATAAGAAACTAAAGAAACAACTATAAGAGAATATCGATAAAGTAATCATATGCACATGTTCTTCAACATGGAGTGAACTAGTACTCCTTGTCAAGAAGGATAGATCAATGCACATTTGTATTGATTATTGTTAGATCAAGATGATTAGGATTAAGAAAAAGTATCCTTGGACTCGGATTGATGACCTGTTCGATCAGATATGGATATCACAGTATTTATCCATGGTGGATTCATGGTCTAGATATTTCCAAGTTTGGGTAAAGGAGGATATCCCAAATAATTTTTTTCATAAGAGTTGTGGGAACTATGAGGTCATAGTAATTTCATTCGGGCTCACTAATGCACCAACAATCTTTATAGACTAGATGAATATTTAATTTACAGATTAACTCAAAAAATTTGTGGTAGTATTTATAGATGATATTAAAATATACTATAAAACAAAGGAAGAGATTGATAATCATTTGAAAACTGTATTAAATACCTTACGAACGGATAATTTTTATGACAAGTATAGTAATTGTGAGTTCTAGTTGAAGGAAGTCTCATTCTTGGTCATATCATCACAAAAAATTGGTTATATGTGGATCCTTCAGATAAAAAAGCAATTGTTTGATGGCCAAGGACAATATCTAGGATAGATATTAGTAGTTTACTTGGGTTTACTAGATATTATCATCAGTTTCTAAGAAATTTCTTACAATTTCCAAACCCACATACCATCTAACTCAGAAGGGAGACAATTTTTCTTAGAATGATGAATGTGAAGAAAGATTCATGGATTTGAAAAGGATGATTACCACTGCCCCTATTCTCACACTATCCACAAGTGGGGAATATTTAGTAATTTTTTGTGACACTTCAATGAAGGAATTGTGGGTTTTATTGATGAAAAATGAAAATCGAATTTCCTACACCTCAAGGAAATTGAAATTTCATGAGAAAAACTATCTCACACATGATCTAGAGTTGGAATTTGTGATCTTTGTGTTGAAAATCAGGTTGCATTATCTTTATTGGTAGAAGTGTCAGATAGATACTGGTCACAGTAGCCTCAAATATATATTCACATAGAAAGATCAGAATATGTTCCAATGAATATGTTTAGATCTCATCAAGGATTACCAACTCTCAATCCACTGCCATCATGGAAAAGAGACCAAAGTAGCTGATGCTCTAAGTAGGAAGGATCCAGCAATTCAATCATAAATGGGAATGGAGAAGGATGTGATATTTTCATATTTTAATATAATGTACATGGGAATCATAAAGGAAATAATATCAGAAATCTTTTCACAAATTATTTTTTAACAATCTATTATTGAATGGTTAAAAAAAGATCAAAATGATGGTGTGTTAATTTTGAAGAAAGTGGAAACTATATAGATATGGAAATCCTCAGATATCAATCTCAGTGAAGAATGAATTTTTATATTTGGGTCAAGACTATGTGTTCCATCAAATCCTGAGTTAATGAACCAACTATTGGATGATGCATATAGTTCAACTTTCTCCATCCACCCAGGAAACAAAAATATGAATCGAGATATAAGTGAACAATATTGGCGGGACAACATAAAGAAAAAGATAATTGAATATACAACAAAGGGACCAATATTTCAGTAAGTGAAGGATGAAAGGGAGAAGTATAAGGGGATGATGTAACCATTACCCACATCATCATGGAAATGGGAAAAAATCACAGTGGACTTTGTCATTAGACATCTAAAGATATCTGAAGGAAACAATTCTATTTGGGTTGTTGTGGATCATCTTTCAAAGATTACACACTTCATTATGATTCAAGAATATTTCTCACTAGATCAAATGGTATGGATATACATTAGAGAAGTTTTATGGTTTCATGGAGTACCACTATCAATATAATCTGATCAAGATCCAAGATATCCCTCTATTTTTTTGAAAAGTCTCGAGCATGCTCTAAACACCATGAATAAATTTAGTACAGCTCATTAACCTCAAATTGAAGCCTAATATGAGATGACTATCCACACACATGAGGAAATGTTAATAGAATTCTAAATTTACCTTATGGTAGGACTGGATCATCATCTTCCTATGGTCGATTTCTCTTACAAAAATAGTGGCCACTTGAGGATCCAAATATCTCACTAGGAAGACCTTTATGGGAAGTGGTGTATGAAACATGCATGTCAGGATGAATTTGGGGAATGAAAACTGTTAGGTCCTAAAATGGTTGAGGAAATGGTGGATAAGGGTAAGACCATTCAACAACACATCAAAGCTGTTAAAAGTTGAAAAAAAATCTATGTTGACAATCATCGATGAGACCTATATTTTGATGTTGGATATATGGTATTACTCCAAATATCTCCAGGGATGAAAGTGATGAGATTTGTGAAGAAGGTAAAGATTATTCCAAGATACATCATCCCCTATGATGTCCTTGATCGCATCAGAGTAGTGGCCAATAAACATGCACTCCCACCTAACCAATATCAAGATCATGATTTAATCCATGTATCTCTCTTGAGGATGTACATACCTAACCCCTCACATGTACTCAATTAATAGGTGGTACTGTTGGATATTTATCATTCCAATGAGGAGCAGTAAGTGAAGATCTTAGATTATAGATAAAAATTTGTACAAAATAATACAATACCCCTCATCAATGTGTTGTGGAGAAAACAAAATCATAAAGAAACAATGCGGTAACCAGAGGAGGTGATGAATCAGAGTTACCCTCATCTATTTTCGTGTGGAAAAAGAAAATTTTCATTCGAAAATTTATAAAGGGGGAAGATTGTAATGACCTGAACTATTATGAATAACATTCCCCTTTATATTTAATTAAATTTATTATGGTTATAGAAAACACATTCACTTATTTTTTTTATATACAGTTACATTTTAATGACCATTATGTATCTTTACCATTGATAATAGATTCATTTAACAGTGATCACAATATTAGTATAAATATAGGGTTTCAACAATTCTAATTGTCATGGACAAAGGAATTGATGGCCTCAATCAAGAGGATCATACACTATGAAGCCCATTTATCAGATCTTTCAACAAGGATTTAATTTCTAGACTTTTCCACAGAAAAATACCAAGATGATAACCAACAACTTAAGCATGAATGAAACTGTTTCTGGAAGAAGATCAAGCTTATCAAGATCATAACTGAAGCCATATTCGTCAAACTCCCCCATGAAATCTCTTTCATCACAGACCTTGCTTATAGGGAATATGTTGGTGTATTAAAGGGATATTTATCAAAACTCTGACAATGATAATATGTACCTTATTTTTAAAAAAAATAATGAATATATTTTCATTCTATTATTGTTAAATTGTAAATTATTTTTAAAGCATGAATTTTATTTTTTTAGATTCAAATTAAATTAATGAATTTATGAATTAATGGACTTTTGAAATAAATAAAATTTTAATTTAATATTATTGTTAAATAATATTTCCCAAATATAAATGATCATATAATTTTTTTGAAGTAATTTTTTTTTATCAGGGTTTGAAAACTATTATTATCAAAAACTCGTCATTTTCAATAAATATTGTTTTTTATTTTAAAACCTGAAATTAATATATTTAGAAAATTATTTAGATAAAATGAATATTATTTTGGGAATTATGATTTTTAAATTATTTAACGGTAAATTTTACGTAATTTTCATAAATAGCCGAATTTTTTGGTAAAAATTAAACACTCTGAAAATATACATTGTGTTTTATGACATCACAACGACCCCAAAATGATCTAATAAGTAATATAAATAAGATACAAGACCAAATTTGTGTTTTCCATTTAGAATAATTTAATTTTAAGTTATTTTTATTTATTTTTTAAATTCATTATGAGTCCTCTAACACTTATAATATATTTTATGATTTTAAATTAATTTCTTTGAGAGTGTGACTCACCTCCACATAACCAATGTTAATATGTTAATAAATTAGTCACTTGTACATATAAAATAATTTATAGCACTCCCATTTGTATAAAATATTTGAAAAAATATTGGACGGTTTGTGACTTCGGATATTTTATTAGGAAGTGTCCAAATCCAAAATAATAAAGTAATCCCACTCTCTTTATATATAACCCCTCACAAGAACCCATATATCTTCACTAAAATTCCATATAGAACTTTAAAACTCTATAATACACACCCTATATTCCTCCCAAGGTTCCCCAAATCTCTAAATAATCCCCTCCCAAGCCTTTAGAGTCACACATTCAAGTAAGGGTTCTTTCCTTTCCCCTTTTTCTTCTAGTTTTTTTCTTACGTTATGAATTCTATTTGCATTTCCTTATGTTTGGACATATATCTTCATGTAAATATTACTTTCCATTTCATTTCCCAATTTTTAGAGACATTTTCTTTCTCATCAACCCATTTTATGAATTTTTATGAGATGTTGTTATGCTGTCGAAATTGCTCCGCAAATTTCAATTCCAAAAAACTGTGAATTGAATACAATTCCCATTTTCAATCATGGGTATTCACCTTTATAGACCAATAATTTTTTCATTTTAGACTTATAATTATGTATTACTCACTCCATGATAATATAATAAATTATGATGATGAATGAATCCTTATTGATTGATCTATGTGGCCCACATAAGCATGATAATGAAATGAAAGTAATGGGTACGTCCGGAATTATATAGTGCTCCAATGCATTGGGTTATTTTTAGTATCATGATACGTCATGTAGGGACTTGGGTTTACATTATTCTCTTATGGTAATTTTTCCATAATGATGTATTGGTGAATTTATCCTTGACCTATGTTTATGATGTAGTGATTAAGTTGTTTCCACATTTCTCATGTTATGATTATCATGATATATTATGCCTTATTATTCATTTTCTTTTTATTCCACGTTGATTTTCCTATTGTCTAACATGTATTATATTTTTCATATTATGAATTTTATATTACCTTAATGGAATTTATATCTCACTACTTTCTTATGTATGTCCTTAGGTTATCCCATATAGTGTTAAGTACTAAAGAACGTTTTAGTCATGTTAAAGAAGTTTTCAATAAAGGTGTTGTTTATAATGTTTTAAGGATTAATGTAATGTTTATAATTTCCTAGTTAAATTAGACCTCTCAATTATATGGGTTGTATTAAGTGTAATTTTATGAAACAAATATAATTACCCATACCTTAAATACATTGTTAGTACATTAAAATTTAAGTACACTTATTACAACATATAATAAAACCATGAAAGGACCGTATAGGTATAGTGTCTTTAGAAACTGGGAAACATAAACAACTGGTTCATAAAGCATCTACATTGTCTCCCATTTATTTCATCATTTCTATAGTCCCTTTTGGAATATCTTACTTAATACCCTTCTTCCTGACCTGGGGAAAGAAAACATACAAAAGGGTGAGCTCAAATTCTCAGTAAGGGTAAACAAAATAAATATCAATCACATCTAATTCATATGGACATAACATTTTGGAAATCTTACCCTACAAAAGAGATCATAATTTCATAACATGGGATAAATCATGGAAGTGAAATGTAATCACAATAATCATAACTTAAAACATGGAAATTTGTGGCACACACACATAATCATAGAGAATCATTTCTTAGTAGTCAAGACTCACTGCCAAGACTATCTTAGTGGACAAAGTCCATTTCTGAACCGAGTTCACTCCTCTTTTCAGTCTTGTTTCACTGAACTGGTTTAACCTGCCATTCCAGCCATGTCTATCTCATGAGATATAAATCTTTACCCAATGCATTGGAGGGAGATATAGGTCCCACCCATCTCATAATTATACCATTCTTATGTGTGCCACAAAATCATATACCATACATCATAGTATAACCCATGTAATAAAAATGAGATTTTTAAACATCATGACATCATAAAACAATTCATATAAGATAAAGGAATTCATAAAAATAATTCCATCACAACATAATCAAATCAATGTAATAATAGGGATATAAACATAACCCTTTATTATCTTAGATGAAAAATAATTTTGATAAAACACTTGAACTCCATTCTTGAAGAAAATATCCTTTCTACTTCAAAAACACTTTTCGTTTCTTAACGTGTCATAAAATTATAAACTAAAAGAATTTGATTAAAAATAAACTTGAAAAATTGTAAATTAAGCTTCATGGAAATAATGTTTTAATAATCCATTCATTCCGTATAAGTTAAAAAAACATTCTTCTCGTACTTTTGTTGGAAAAGTCAAAAAGTACCTCGTACGAAAAACGACAAAAGATTCCTTTCATGTCTTTTACTAAAAACACACCGAAGGGTAAAATTGGATTCAAACAATTGTAGGTGGTTGGAAATAATATTACATATTGAGGAAACATGGATGTGGATGATAAAATACACCCCAGTAAATTTCAAAGTATAAACAATCTCGTATAAAAATGAGATTGTGATATTTCCCTTACCTTAGGTCTGATTGGATTTGTAAGTGTCTGAACCTCCTATATAATTATTTAAATAATGTCATTGACTTCTTCCAGAATCATACTCATTGTTATGATATCATATATGGTCATTTTCTTAGATTCTTATTAGTAATATTTCATTGCTACTTGTTATTCGGGTGTTTATTACTTTTTGTTCTTATGCGTGTTTTGTCGAATAAATTCTTATTCTTATCTTTAGGTTATAGATACCTCATTTCCAGAATGGTATTAGTGTACTATATATCATATTTATTCATTCAATTCATTTATATAATCATTATGCAATGAAGATCATGTAGAACGAATCGCATCACATCGTGGAGACGGTATTCCGTACGTACGCACGAGCGATGATATCGTTCCCATGATCGTGGAATTGTATTGGAGTGTATTTATACTATTTCAGAATCAATACCACTTTACAATAATAATATATAGTTATCTATTTGCACCATTATACCCATCCAATTAATGTGGTGATGGAAAATAGATTACACCACGGTGTGGAGACGGTATTCTGTACGTACTCACGCGCAGTGATTTCATTTTTTGTAGGATGGATAGATGGTGAAATAGGGTTTTCTAATACTTATAATAACATATCAGTATATGAGTGATACTGATGTTATTACTTCATAATGAAACAACTAAAGAAGAAGAAGTAGAAGAAGAAATAGAGTTGAAAGAATCGGTACAGGACATTACCTCTTCTTTGAAGCGCCTCTTTGAGACCTCCTTTTAGGGCACTAAAATTGGTCTTTGAAGAAGACCAGGAGCTCTAGGATGTTTCTAGGGAAGTGGGGATGTGAAATTGGAAGTGGTTGGCCGAGCTTGAAGGCTCAGATTGGTGTGAGGAGGAGAGGAAGGAGGTGCCCTTTTATAAGGGAGGAGAGGGGCACCTTTGGAAATATAAGAAATATTAGCTTATATTAAATCCCAACCCCACATAAAAACTTCCAAAATGACTCATATCCTAATATTAGATGATATAGGGTTGTAATATCATCAAAAAATAAAATTTAGACATGTTAGGAATTTATTTTAAACATTATCAACTTGATTTATCCTTATTTATCAATTTAATTTTATTTGTGGTAATAATATTCTAAATTTTAATTATTATAAATAATTACATATGTGTTGTGAATTTTTCATAATTTGACACTTTATGACATTTTAGACCATATAAATTTTAATTTATAATTATTAATTAATTTTGTGCTTTTTAAGAAATTTTATAATATGTAATTTTTATAAAATAAAAATAGTGTCAATTTTGACACTATTCATTTATTTGAATTTAAATAAAATATATACAGAAGATATGTTTGAACTAGAAGCATTAATATATTCATAAAATGTCATATGTATCTAGAAAATTAGTGGATCACATTAAATAGTTCATATAATATTTAGTTTAATATTTTTAAAACCATTTATTTGATATTTTAATTAATAAAATAATTTCAACATCACTATTGTGTCATAATTAATGATAATTATTTAATCCCTAAAAATTCTAAATAAATTACTATGATATAGATAATTGTATTATATTTCTGGAGACAATTAATTTTCTAAGTTTCATTATGGTTATCATGAAATTAAAATTATTATACTTATAAGATTTAAGAAAGTGACATGTTGTCACATTCTTTGGTTTTAATAATAATTAAATTATCTTCATGGAAAAAGTCCATTAAATGAATCTAATCCGACCCTTAGGTAATATGGGTAGACTTTTATTCATCCAATAGGATTTTGTAAGGTTTTAGGATAATTTTATAATCTTATATTTACCCTTAATTACCCGATTTACCTTTAACTATGGTAAATAAAATTTACCGTAGTTACTATTCATAATGCCCAAAAATAAAATAGTATCCTATTAACATAATTTTTACCCACTGAATCAAAATATGGAATCCATTTTTCAAAATTCAAAACATATAAGTTGCATTAATTAATTTAAAATAAATCTCGTTGTTAAGAAAACGGGTTTTAGAAGTTAAAACATTGTCAAAGATTGAAATGTTTTTACCTAGGAATTCAATTTCAAATTAATGCTAATGACATAAATTCTATTAAATGGTAAAAATATATTATATTAATACTTTAAAACCATTAAATATTATAATTTTACCATATAAATTATCTCAATGAAAAATGTTGTTTTTAATTAAAAATTAGCGTATTTTTACTATTCATCAAAATATGAAAATTATCAGAAAAATATCAAAAATTTATCCAAAGTAAATTTTTATACCCTGATTCAAAATAAGAATTTTATTTTTTCAAATTGAACTTATTATCATATCAAAAACTAGATTTAATGTGGGTGTGTCATCAAAAGGCGGCAAAACTGCATTTTTTAAAAAATACTTATTTTACCCGAAAATTTTATTTTTTTCTCTTACCATGTTCTAGAAAATGTGTATGATGAATAATAAAATTCAAAATGTAGTTAATAATATTCATAATGGGTAGTTCATAATAATATATCGTTGTTTAGTGAAACCCGATATTGCGTACTACACACGCTATCAGGGAAGGTTGTGATTGCGTGTAATGAAAGCCAAGTCTGTATTGTGTGCTGTGAAAGATACCTTTGGTGTTGCGTATAACATAAAAAAATTCTCATAAAATCTCAGGGTGTTGCATTCTACACCCCTTAAAATTAATTTCTCCCTCGAAATTCGTCACTTCATTTCAAACAGATGAGGATACCTCTCCCTCATCATATCCTCAAGTTCCCATGTACCTTCTTCTAATTGGTGGTTCCTCCATAAAACATTCACCAAGCGAGCGGTCTTGTTCTGTAGAACTTTTTTGCTATGATCCAGAATCTCTATCGGCTGTTCCTCATAAGAAAGATCTTGTTCCTGTGGTACAACTTCTAAGCTGAGTACATGTGAAGAGTCAGGTATGTACTTTCTCAGGAGAGATACATGGAACACATCGTGAACTTGAGAGAGATTCGGTGGAAGCTCCAATTGGTAAGCTACCTTCCCAACACGATCCAGAATTTCAAAAGGACCGATATATCTAGGGCTCAACTTTCCCTTCTTTCCAAATCTCATGACCCTCTTCCAGGGAGATATTCGTAAGAACACTTTATCACCCACTTCAAGCTCTAGGTCTTTTCTTCGGTTGTCGGCATAACTTTTTTTTCGACTCTGAGCTGCTCCTATGTGTTGTTGAATAGATCTGACCTTTTCTGCCATTTCATCAACAAGATCATGTCCTAATATCTTTCTTTCCCCAACTTCATCCCAACAAGTTGGAGTCCTGCATTTCTTTCCATAGAGAGATTCATAAGGAGCCATCTGAATACTGGAGTGAAATCTATTATTATAAGAAAATTCAACCAAAGGTAGGTGTTGATCCCAACCACCTTTGAAATCTATAGAGAAAGCTCTCAACATATCTTCAAGTGTTTTAATTGTCCTCTCAGACTGACCGTCTGTCTGAGGATGATAAGCAGTGCTGAAACTCAACTTTGTATCCAGAGAATGCTGAAGACTTCGCCAGAACTTTGAGGTAAACCTCTGATCCCGATCAGATATAATAGAAAGTGGTAATCCATGCAATCTTACCACTTCCTTTACATATATCCTGGCAAGCTGATCTAGAGAGAAATCCTCTCTAATAGCAATGAAGTGTGCAGACTTTGTAAGACGATCAACTATGACCCAGATAGCATTATTGCCATTGTATGTTTTAGGAAGTCCGGTGACAAAGTCCATAGTGATGTTTTCCCATTTCCATTCGGGTATGGGTAATGGTTGTAACATCCCCTTAGAATTTTGTCTCTCTACATTAACTTGGTGAAAAACCAAGCATCGAGAGACATATTCAGCAACATCTCTTTTCATGCCATCCCACCAGAAGTACTCTTTCAGGTCCCTATACATCTTCGTGCTTCCGGGATGAATAGAGAATGAAGAACTATGATCCTCATCCAGTTGCTCCTTCTTTAAATCGGGGATGGGAGGAACACAACCCCGATTCCTAAACTTTATTATCCCATCACAATCAGGGTTGAATTCAGGAACATTTCTCACCTTCTTTTGTAACTCTACATCTTCTTTCTGTGCCTCTTTAATCTTCACATGTATAGATGGTTGAACATTCATTTGAGAAAGATATGATTTTCCCCCTTCCATTATAATTCCAAGATCCCTCCTTTTTAAATCCATAAATATTGGATCTTTTGTGATCGTCATCATCGATAGTCTGGCATGGTCTTGTCGACTTAATGCATCTACCACCTTGTTTGCTTTCCCAGGGTGGTAATAAATTGAGCAGTCATAATCCTTAATCAACTCTAACTATCTTCTTTGGCGCATAATCAGCTCCTTTTGTGTGAAAATATACTTTAAACTTTTATGATCAGTATAAATGTCACACCTTTCTCCATAAAGATAATTCCTCCAAATCTTTAATGCAAAGATTACCGCAGCTAACTCCAAATCATGAGTTGGGTAATTTTTCTCATGGATTTTCAACTATCGTGAGGCATAAGCTATCATCATATCATTTTTCATAAGAACACACCCCAATCCCTTCTTGGATGAATCACTGTAGATCACAAACCTTTCTCCACTACAATGTAGTGTGAGCACAGGTGCACTGGATAACCTTCTTTTCAACTCCTTAAAACTCTCTTCACATTCCTCTGTCCAAACAAACTTAACTCCTTTCCGAGTCAACTTGTTGAGTGGATTAGATAATCATGAAAAATCATTCACAAAACGTCGATAATATCCATCAAAACCAATAAAACTTCGGATCTCAGTTACTGTTGTTGGTCTCGACCATCTTTCGATAACCTCTGTTTTTGCTGGATCCACAGATATTTCCTCTTTTGAGATTATGTGACCCAAAAATGCAACTTTTTTAAGCCAAAATTCACACTTGGAAAATTTGGCATAAATCTTCTCCTTTCTCAGGGTCTTCAATACAATTATCAAGTGATCTTCATGTTCTTCCTTTCTCTTTGAATAGACAAGAATATCGTCTATAAAGACTACCACAAACTGATCAAGATAGTCTCTAAAGACTCTATTCATTAGATCCATGAAGATAGCAGGGGCATTAGTAAGACCAAATGGTATCACTATAAATTCATAGTTTCCATACCTTGTACAGAAAGCCATCTTCGGTATATCCTCCCTTTTGACCCTTAAATGATGATACCTTGAACGAAGATCAATCTTGGAAAACTATTGAGCTCCGCGTGGTTGGTCAAATGAGTCATCAATGCATGGGAGAGGATATTTGTTCTTGATCGTGATCTTGTTAAGTTCTCGATAATCAATGCAGAGTCTCATTGATCCATATTTCTTCTTAACAAACAGAACAGGTGCTCCCCAAGGTGACACATAGGGTGTATGAATCCTTTATCAAGATTTTCTTGGAGTTTCTTCTTCAATTTCTGCAACTCAATTGGGGCCATTCTATAAGGTGTCATTGAAATAGGCAAAGCACCCGGTACGAGTTCTATTGAAAACTCAACATCATGATTTGGTGGAAGACCTGGAAATTACTCTGGAAAGACATCATCAAATTCCCGTACAATGGGAATATTCTTAATTGTGAGTTTCTCAACAACCATTTGAGATAAATAACCTTTATTTAGTGGAATCAAGACCCATAAGATGGTAGAAATTTCCAATGGAACATTATGTTCATCCTTGCATCGATAGACGATCATAGATTGATCTGGAATTTGAAATATGAATTCCCTTATTTGGAAATTGATATGAGCTCCATATAATGAAATCCAATCCATGCCATGAATCACATCAAATTCCACTATATGAAGGATCACAAGATTTTTAGGAAGCACTTTCCCACAAACTTCAATCGGAAAAGAATTTTAAACTTTTGATGCTACTATTGTTCCATGAGGAGTTGTCATAGCCAACTCAATGTCTAAATGTTGAGGTAATACGGTGATACCCTTAGAAAATTCTTCAGAAATAAAAGAGTGTGTGGATCCAGAATCAAATAAAACATTTTCTACTTTAGAGTGGATGGTAAGTGTACCTCTCACCACTTCATTATCGTACTCCACATCGCCGATAGTAATTGCCTGTGAATTTCCTTTGTCTTTGGCTGTAAGAGTTTGTTGACGTCGATCATCATCATCAACCCTTGGATTTGGGCATTGATTGTCGTAATGCCCCATCTCCTTGCACTTGAAACATTGAAGTGTAGTAGGTTAATTCTGTGTATCCCTTCCTTTGTTTTCAACATTAGACATCTTTTCCCATTATTTCGACATTCAATTTCCTGATGACCTTCTTTTCCACAATTATAACATTTTCTTGTCCCCTTAAGACAATTTCATCCATGTTTCATTCCACACTTTGAGCATAAGGGAAAACTCATCTTCTTTTCAGTGTGGTCTTTATATTTTCCTTTGAATTCCATTTTCCTCTTCTTATCAAACCCATGTGACTGATGGGTTACACCAATCTCCATCTCAACCATGAGAGCACATCGAACAATTTCCTCATAGTTATTGAAGTCCCTTATGGCTAACGCCTTTCGAAAACTTGGTTTTAAGCCACTAAAGAATTGATCGATCTTACTCTCAGGTTGGATAATAATTCCAGAAGTGTACCTTGAAAGTCTTGTAAAATTTTCTTCAAAGGTACCAATAGATTCATCATCCTTTTGCTTCAGTTCAAGAAACTCTTTCTCCATCTTTGTTCGGAGAATACGAGGGAAGTACTTATTGAAAAATAAGTTCTTGAACTCGTCCCATTCCATGGATTCAATTTCATCTCTTGGCCTCGTATTCTTGATAAGATTCCACCATCGATCAACATCACCTTCTAAATGATACACTGTTAAGATGAATTTATCATGTTCAGAACATTGAAGAACTGAAAATATCTTTTTAGTAGTACTGATCCATTGTTCAACAACTAATGGATTAGTAGACCCGCTGAATGAAGGCAGACACTGCCTCATGAAAGATTCAATAGAATGTTGTTCCTTCCTTTTCTCATTTGGAAGTCTTGAATGATTCATAGTTT
This sequence comes from Viscum album, assembly GCA_963277665.1. NCBI lineage: Eukaryota > Viridiplantae > Streptophyta > Magnoliopsida > Santalales > Viscaceae > Viscum > Viscum album. The sequence goes on from OY728120.1 coordinate 262,083,585, forward strand.
GAGAAAGTTGTGTGAGCATGGCTACAAGATTTTGCATTCCATCTCCCATAACGTTTGGTTTCTCAGGGGGACAATCATTGCATTGCTCATCGCATTCCGCATTAACACGATTCCTTCGGGTTCAATCCATTGACTAAAACCAAGAATAATAGTGTGAGAAACACTAATTATAATAGGAAGACCACATAATCAAGAATAAAATTTCACACTTAAGGTCTTATCCTAGGTTATTCATGGTCATTTCTAAAACACTATGATTGTGTTCTATGCTTAGACTTATCCTTAGGATTCTTACTAAGGCTTTCACATCCTAGTTTCCAAAGGTTGACTATACCTTTCCTCTGATACCAACTATAATGGTCTGGAATTACTTCCAGTGGACTATAATTGATACCTATCAGGGCACTCCATCGGCGGCTACACCCCCTGGGCGGGACACACCACCATCCCCAGTGGCATCCATTTCCTCATGAAGCCCTTTGGCGGAGAGCCATGCTTCGTTCAATGCTCACATGTGAGAGTTCCCAAGGATCGGATACATTCCTACCTCCTTTGCCTCTGATACCAACTATAATGACTCATACCTTACATACATTGTTAGTACTTCAAAATTGAAGTACAATTATTACAACATATAACAAAATCATGAAAGGACCGTATAGGTATAGTGTCTTTAGAAACTGGGAAACATAAACAACTGGTTCATAAAGAATCTACAATGTCTCCCATTTATTTCATCATATCTATAGTCCATTTTGTCATATATTACTTAATAACCTTCTTCCTGACCTGGGGAAAGAAAACATACAAAAGGGTGAGCTCAAATTCTCAGTAATGGTAATCAAATGAAATATCAATCACATCAAATTCATAAGAACAAAACATTTTGGAAATCAAACCCTGTAAAAGGGATCATAATTTCATAACATGGGATAAATCATGGTAGTGAAATGTAATCACAATAATCATAACTTAAAACATGGAACTTTGTGGCATACACATATAATCATAAAGAATCATTTCTTAGTAGTCAAGACTCATTTCCAAGACTATCTTAGTGGACAAACTCCATTTCTGAACCGAGTTCACTCCTCGTTTCAGTCCTATTTCACTGAACCAGTTTAACCTATCGTTCCAGTCATGTCTATCTCATGAGATATAAATCTTTACCCAATGCATTGGAGGGATATATAGGTCCCACCCATTTCATAATGATACCATTCTTATGTGTGACACAAAATCATAAACCATACATCATATCATAACCCATGTAATAAAAATGGGATTCTTAAATATCATGACATCATAAAACAATTCATATAAGATAAAAGAATTCCTAAAAATAATTCCATCACAACATAATCAAATAAATGTAATAATAGCGATAGAAACATAACCCTTTATTATCATAGATGTAAAATAATTTTTATAAAACACTTGAACTCTATTCTTGAGGAAAATATCCTTTCTATTTCAAAAACACTTTTCCTTTCTTAACATGTCATAAAATTCTAAAATAACAGAATTTGATTAAAAATAAAATTGAAAACTTGTAAAGGAAGATTCTTGGAAATAATGTTTTAATAATACATTCATGATGTATAATTTAAAAAAACATTCTTCTCGTACTTTTTTCGGAAAAGTCAAAACGTACCTCTTATGAAAAATGACAAAAGATTCCTTTCATATCTTTTACTAAAAACTCACCGAAAGGTCAAATTGGATTTAAACAATTGTATGTGGATGGAAATAATATTACATATTGAGGAAACATGGATGTGGATGATAAAATACACCCTAGTAAATCTCAAAGTATAAACAATCTCGAATAAAAATGAGATTGTGATATTTCCCTTACCTAGGGTCTGATTGGCTTCGTAAGTTTCTGAACCTCTTGTATAATGATTTAAATAATTTCATTGACTTATTACACAATAATACTCATTGTTATGATATCATATATGGTAATTTTATTAGCTTCTTATTAGTAATATTTCATTGCTACTTGTTATTTGGTTGTTTATTACTTTTTGTTCTTATGCGTGTTTTGTCGAATAAATTCTTATTCTTCTCTTTAGGTTATAGATACCTCATTTACAAAATGGTATTATTGTACCATATATCATATTTATTCATTCAATTAATTTATATAATCATTATGAAATGAAGATCATTTAGAATGAATCACATCACCTCGTGGAGACGGTATTCCGTACGTACGCACGAGCGATGATATCTTTCCCATGATCGTGGAATTGTATTAGAGTGTATCTATACTATTTCAGAATCAATAAAACTTTACAATAATCATATTTATTTATTTATTTACACCATTTTACCCATCCAAGTAAGTTGGTGATGGAAAATAGATTACACCACGGTGTGGAGAAGGTATTCTGTATGTACGCACGCGTGGTGATTTCATTTTCCGTAGGATGGATAGATGGTGAAATAGGTTTGTTTCATACTTATAATGACATATCAGTATATGAGTGAAACTTATGTTATTAATTAATAATGAAACAACTAAAGAATACGAAGTAGAAGAAGAAATCGAGTTGAAAGAATCAGTAACGGACATTACCTCTTTTCTAAAGCGCCTCTTTGAGACCTCCTTTTAGGGAAATAAAATTGGTCTTTGAAGAAGACCAGGACCTCTAAGATGTTTCTATGGAAGTGGGGAAGTGAAATGGTCAGGGTTTGGCCGATATTGAAGGCTCAAATTGGTGTGAGGATGAGACGGAGGAGGTGCCCTTTTATAAGGGAGGAGAGGGGCACCTTTGGAAATATAAGAAATATTAGATTATATTAAATCCCAACCCCACATAAAAACTTCCAAAATGACTCATATCTGAATATTAGATGAGATAGGGTTGTAATCTCATCAACCAATAAAATTTAGACATGATAGGAATTTTTTGTAAACATTATCAACTTGATTTATCCTTATTTATCAATTTAATTTTATTTGTGGTAATACTATTCTAAATTTTAAATTATTATAAATAATTACATATGTGTTGTGAATTTTCCATAATTTGACACCTTATGAAATTTTAGACCATATAAATTTTAATTTATAATTTTTAAATATTTTTTGTGATTTTGAAACAATTTTATAATATGTTATTTTTATAAAATAACAATAGTGTCAATTGTGACACTATTCATTTATTTGAATTTTAATAAAATATATACAGAAGATATGTTTGATCTAAAAGCTTTAATATATTCATAAAATTTCATATGTTTATAGAAAATTAGTGGAGAACATTAAATAGTTTATATATTATTTATTTTAATATTTTTAAAACCATTTATTTGATATTTTAATTAATAAAATAATTTCAAAATCACTATTGTGTCATAATTAATGATAATTATTTAATCCCTAAAAATTCTAAATAAATTACTATGATATAGATAATTGTATTATATTTCTGGAGACAATTAATTTTCTAAGTTTCATTATGGTTATCATGAAATTAAAATTATTATACTTATAAGATTTAAGAAAGTGACATGTTGTCACATTCTTTGGTTTTAATAATAATTAAATTATCTTCATGGAAAAAGTCCATTAAATGAATCTAATCCGACCCTTAGGTAATATGGGTAGACTTTTATTCATCCAATAGGATTTTGTAAGGTTTTAGGATAATTTTATAATCTTATATTTACCCTTAATTACCTGATTTACCTTTAACTATGGTAAATAAAATTTACCGTAGTTACTATTCATAATGCCCAAAAATAAAAAAGTATCCTATTAACATAATTTTTACCCACTGATTCCAAATATGGAATCCATTTTTCAAAATTCAAAACATATAATTTTCAGTAATTAATTTAAAAAAAATCCCGTTGTTAAGAAAACAGGTTTTAGAAGTTAAAACATTGTCAAAGATTGAAATGTTTTTACCTATGAATTCAATGTGAAATTAAAGCTAATGACATAAATTATATTAAATTGTAAAAATATATTCTATTTATACTTTAAAACCATTCAATATTATAATTTAACCATATAAATTATCTCAATGAAAAAATTTGTTTCTAATTAAAAATTAGCGTATTTTTACTATTCATCAAAATATGAAAGTTATCAGAAAAATATCAGAAATTTATCCAAAGTAAATTTTTATACCCTGATTCAAAAGAATAATTTAATTTTGTCAAATTGAACTTATAATCATGTCAAAAACTAGATTTAATGTGGGTGCGCCATCAAAAGGCGGCAAAACTGCATTTTTTTAAAAATACTTATTTTACCCGAAACATTTATTTTGTTCTCTTACCATGTTCTAGAAAATGTGTATGATGAATAAAAAAATTCAAAATGTAGTTAATACTATTCATAACGGGTAGTTCATAATAATATATCATTGTTTAGTGAAACCCGGTATTGCGTACTTCACACGCTATCGAGGAAGGTTGTGATTGCGTGTAATGCAAGCCAAGTCTGTATTGTGTGCTGTGAAAGATTCCTTTGGTGTTGTGTATAACATAAAAAAATTTCTCATAAAATCTCAGGGTGTTACAACAAATCAGGTTTAAATGTGAAATAAATATTAGGGTTGTTATACATACACCAAAATACCCAAACACTTTTGTCTCATGAGGCCTATTATTTCATCGAGGGGATATATAATTTCTAGCCCCACCAATCAATTTTTTTTTAAAATGAATTTATTATTGAAGATAATCAGTAAAAATTACATAATAAACTTTGATAATAATCATCCATATCAGAATAATGACATACAGAACTCCGAAACTTTTCCCCATGTCAAGCGATAACATGATCATAATAAATCCAGAGAAAGAATGTGGATAGTTAAACAATATATAGTCAAATTTATTGAGAAATAATCAAATATATGTATCGAAATAACAAATATACTTGTTTTAAACAGTTCCAAAATCAATAAATGGTATATCATTTTATGTAATCATCCCACAAGAAAAATTCTTTTGGATAAATGGTATGCAACTAAGTTAATAAATTTTTGAATTAATCATCATATGATATATATGTAAACACTATTCAATAAAATGAATAGAAAATATGGCATTCACAATGAAAATTCATTTGAATAAAATTTATTCCTATTCATGGTGAATGGTTAAGGGAGATAAAGGAAGTGATGGGTCATATATTTGAAAGAAAAAAAATTATATAAGATATATATATAATGGAGTAAAATTGTTGAAAAATAATTTATCCTTTATATAACAATGGAAACACTCAAGGATGAAGACATATATTTAAAACATAATTTATAAACAATTATTTGAATTGAACCACAAAGTAAGGGAACAAAAATCTTTGAATTGTATCACATTCCAAAGGAATGTTTTTAATGAAAACGAACTTTGTTACTATACTTGATCAAGAATATTTCCTTAAATGACCATATTTTTCATTAATATATCATCAATAATACTTTTACAATACTACAATGATTTATTAAATACATTTTTACCAACGTTTATCTTTATATAAATTTTTTAAAATAAATATTTGTTTCATTTTTTGTATGCGGTACATTTTTGTTTTACTGAAAATGTGAATGAAATTTTTGTTCTAACATACACTGCATGAATGGTTTTATTTTTCTTCTATCATGAATTTTCATTACATTGAAGATTAATTTATATGATTACATAGTTATTTTCGAAGATATTTTTTTCTTAATATTACGGAATTTTTAAGATCTTATATAACTGATTTCAAATGAAAATGGTATTTTCTTCAAGAAATGTTCCCATGATCTTCTAAAGCTATTTCTATATATAAAAACATAATCTGATGCCAACTATTTTTTAATTAGGATATTATATAATGATAAAATATATATTATTTCTCTACAGGGTTTATGATTAAGGGATGTTTATGAAAACCATATCTTTTCCATGGATTATGATATTATATTATGATGAATTATTTATTATCTTATGGAACACATATGTGTGGTATTTATTATTTCATGGCTGGGCTCGAAATTATATATCTCTCTATTACATGGATAATTATGGATGTATCATGACATAATAAGGACTATAATGGGGAGTGAACCAATTTCATCAAGGGAATTTTTCCAACATGATCGTTTTGGAAGTTAACCATTACTAAGACAATTATGAAATATGGAGTGAACCCACTCCACTATGATAGTATTAGGAGTGATACTTGACTAAAAACTATTTTCTATGATTATTTATATAACAAAAAAAATTATGAATTATCCTTTTGTTATGTTCTCATAGAACATTATTTATTTTTCATGATTCTACTCTTTTGAATTATTTCATATGTTAGGTCAAAGACTTCTTCCATGATCCAATATTAACGATCCTTCACTAATTGGGTATGATTTTTTTATTTTATGATCATTTTATCATACCCATTTCTTTTAGTATGATCACTTATGATCATATATTTATATCTCTTATGTTTACTCATACTGAGCTTTTCTTCTCACCCTTTCTTATATTTTATATCCCTATGTAAATAAGAAATTTTTTAGGTACGATCTGTATAAGGTGAGTACTATTTATGAATAAAAATATTGAAAATGATGAATTCATTTTATGTACTAGTTGGTAATGTATTAATGTTTTTAATGAAACTAAACCTTTGATTTCATGGTATGGATCATAATGATATTTAATGAATATTTAGAAAATAGGATCGATTATTTATGTATGAAAAGTTTTGGTCATTATACCTCCTCTCTATAAAGTCTCCTATAATGGAATCCACCTTCAATTGTCTCCCCCCGAACCCATCATCAAATACAATGTGATAATTCCCCTATCTTCACTTGCTCCAAATCCTCCAATGTCACCTCTGAACATTGAAAATTCTTCATATTCAAAGCAAATGTGGGTAAGAATCTATTTTAGGATTGAGTATAACATTCCCAATAAGATTTCCCAAAAACCAAAGTAAAAATAATATAATAAGTAAACTCCATCCCATGACCATGGAATAACCGAATATAGCAGAATGGAAACAGCTATTTTCTAATGTCATGAAAACCATGGGTAAGGGAATAAAAAAATATTCATAGATTATCATTACAAATAATCACATCACTCAAAAAACCAATGGTACATAAAGTCACATAAAACCCAAAACACTCAAATTCAATAGTGTAATTTTAATCAGTAATTGAAATTTCACCACAAATGATTAAAATTAAACTAGAATCTCAAAGGAATATAATTTTTTATAAATCATAAATTTCATTACTCTTTATCTACTAAAGATCAATAACTTCCATGATACATCTCAGAAACTGTTGTTCGGTACTATGCCTCATTGTTGTTGGCGTGTACTAATTTAGGGAGTATCTAACTTATATGAAGGATTTCATCCCAACATTAGGGGTACCAACTATACTAATGGAAAAATATACATTCACACATGGAGAGTTCTGACACTACTGATAAAGGATCCTACCCTGACATGAGGGAGAGTACCTAACCTCATACTATCATATGGGGGATCCTTCCCTATAATGTGTAAGTTTCCTTGGGATTTCCTAAACCTTATATATGAAGGGTCTTTCACCCGACACAGTGAGTACATAAATCTATGCCAACATCAAATGTATCACCTTTCTATGCCAGCATCAAATGTATCTATAGTAGAGTACCCAACATATAGGGATTTTAAGAAAAGATTATTGTATAGTGGAATAATTCAATCCATCTGAAGTAAACATACAAAAAATATCATTTATTTGTAAAAAGAAATATAGTGATAATATGTGCATAAATAATTATTTTAGTAATGGATGGAACTCTATATTATTCTAACATAGACAACCTAACTTCTATAGAAATATGTAGTGTGTTACACCATGTTGTACCTATAGTATCTATAGTGTGTGTCATTTTGATTCTTTCAAAATAATATGCATTCAACCATAATGTTTTATACAATATACTATAAAGAGTATGGGACTCTCCACCCTATAAGGTAATATATCATCAATACATAGAGTAATTTCGTATCAGGGTACATGACCTATACATATATTACATAGCATGGAACATTAATCATTCAACTCTATACATGTTACAGATACACACCAACACTAGGGAACTAATTTAAATAGTGTTTATTATAACATATAATGTTTGTAGATCCTATTGTATACTTAGGAAATACGTCTAGTACATAACCATGATTCATAACCAAAATACATAGTGTGTGACCCAAAGTCACAAGGTCTCTGATATTTATCAAATTGCATAAACCTTATCCATCATGGAATCAGAAATACATAGTTTATTCTTTTGAGACAATATGCCATGTAGTAAATAAAATCAATATAACATGTTCTTCATATCTACATCTCCAACTATGATCTTGGAACCTTACACCACATCCTATGATAATCACATGGAATGACATGTTTTTTCTGCCACACTTATACTATTAAACAAATCAAATGTCTATGAAAACTCCTTATCACTTTACCAAAATATCAAATCTTGGTTTTAATCCCCAAATAGACAACGCCAATGTTCACTACTTCTATAAAAATGACAAAGAACCCACATTCCATATGATCCATATCTATTTCATCATATTCCATCTAATCATCATTATATAATTAAAACTCATCATTTCCTCACTCCCATCCACCTATACCCATGAATTACAAGAAATACTCTATTGTAGAATCATTATTTCTCATCTAAAATCATCTATGGATAATGAGAAATGATATTTGAGATTTTGGTGGTTGTTGGAATTATTTATAACCAAGGAAGGTCTTGTATCCAATATTTTTCAAAATGTGAGTATGAAACAAAAACATAATCACTATACATGGTGGAAGTATTTATCAGTGTATTAAGAATATTTTCATAGTCTTTATCTCACAAAAAAATACTTTTTTAAATAATAATTTTTTTAAGATAATTTTTTAGATATTATACACCATGAATAGACCTCATTAGATAAATAATCTACAAAAAAAAAATCGTGAAATCTATTAAGGAGGAGGATTCATCAATAAATTTTTTCCATGATAGAAATAAATTAATCCAACAAATAAAAAAATTCACTAGAGGAGAATCATAATCCATATTGAAAAAAAATTATTTTCATAATTCATTGAAAAAATAATACAAACCATATATTTAGTTTTAATCCCATTAAAAATTATTCCTTTGAAATAAAAATGTTAAAATAATTAGAGTCAAATATCAAATATGGTATGAAAATATTATTTTATTCATTTCGCATTCCTTGGGAGAGAAATCGATAATTTGTTAAATATTATTCTTGACATATTTTCATATTCTAGTGTTTTCATATAAAAACATGTTCATTTTTTATATTGGAATTTTTATAAGTGGATTTTAGGATGGCCGAGAATGGTGTAAACACATAAATAACTAGAGTCCAAGATTAATGGAAATTTATTTAATTTTTATATTCATTCCAGGATCCTCAATTTTTAATTTCACTTCCATTATGAAGAACACCAAGAATAAATAATGTTAAGTACTTATTTCAATTGGAAAAGATATGAAGATTAATTTATGTCAAAATGATTCCACCATTGGAGAAGGAATTCCATGAATTTTCCTTATCAAATGGTGGAAAATAAATAATTTTTGAGGGTTGAATTACTTACAAACTACCCTAATTTAATTTCCCATAATAAAACATTAATAAGTATCCCTCATAAATACAATGATTTTAACCTTTGTGGTTAAGGCATGCCCAAAATGGGTAGTTCTAGAATATCTATTTCCATGTTATCCCCTTAGAAAACATATTATTCAATGTCATGTGCATGTCACCCACTCATAACTACAAAAAACAAATAAAAAAAATTATTTTAATTTATTTTTAAGAATGAAAATCCATGATCTCATAGATTGAAGATGTTTTAAGAAAATTATAATTCTCTAAGATATCCCTGTTTTGAGAAAAACCACGGTGTCCTATTTTTTATTATATATTATTTTCAGGTATTATTTATTGTCTGTGTGAATTGAGATAAAATATATTAATATATTATTTATTTTTGAAATTCCAAAACTGTAAAATTAAACAAACCAAATTCATGAACACCTCTAAAACCATAATTAAGTATTTTTATTTGAATTATTTCTCAAATCAAGGTTCCTGCATATAGATTTTGATCTCACAATCATGAGATAGTATTTATTTATTTTATAAATATTAAATATCCCTAATAATTTTAATATCTCAAAATATTACTAAAACACATTCAAAGGGTAAATATCGAATTTTTAGTTCAATGGAATAGTAAACAAATTGGGTTTGACTACTAAGGTAATGTTTCAATCCCCCCCCCCCCTAAAGATATTGACCTATGAAACTAAAAAATGTCTCATTTATGAAAAATTGGTGTATAATATATTCCAACATAACTAGTCATAATGATCCAAACACATTATCAATAAAGAAAAACATTTCATATTAATTCAAAAAGACGCTTATTTAATCAAAAATGTTTTTAATCAATTGTGTTTCCATTAACTTAAATTATTTCAAAGTGAAATATATACCAAACACAACCTTAATGAAATAATCAAATAAATTTTTAATGAAAATATTTTATCCAAATTAGAAAATCTCAAAATCAAACAAATATATCCACCAAAAAACCCATCAATATTGTTCTTCAAAATACAAAATAAAATTTGACATCAATAAAACTATATTAACATAATAAAAAAATACTATAATTAATAAAACATAAAAAATTAAAAAATTAAAACTCAAAATAATATATAGTCAATTCAGAATAAATAAATAAATTCTAAATTTAGTTTTATTCAAATAAATTATAAAATAAATTATTAGTTTTGAAAAAAAATCAAAATAACACCTTTAATAGATCAAAACACATTTCACTTTGTTTAAAACATACCTAAACACCTTTTAGTTTATCCTTTTGAAAACATTACCATTTTCATAAAAAAAATTAAAATTAAAATCATGAATATTTTTACCAGCCATCTTCAATGAATTTTTTTTCCCACAAATAGATTTATAAACTGATAACTCGTTAATCAATTCAATGTCATCTAGATAACACATTTTCAAATAACTGGGTAACACCCAAATTTATTTCATAAATTATTTATGAGTGAAAATTATCCATTTAAAAAACCCATGGTCTATAATCACTTAATTTAAGTCACTTAAATCCCAAACAGTAAATTAAAAATATCTCTTAAAAATACTTCTTTTTTAACATATTATTTTCGAAAAAGGGAATATAATAACTTTACTAAACCCTCATCACCTGTTGGAAACACTTGTTATAAATTTTAAATACCAATATGGAGATCATATAGTTTTAATTCATATATATAATTCATAAATTTTTTTCCATCAATTTAAATAAAAAAACACATCATGTAAAATATCGTATACTAATGACACTGTGAAAATACTTAAAATACAAAGGGTATTTAAATTAAAACCAATTTAAATGATTAATTTTATTAATGTGTGTTATAATAATAACATGACAATTAAATAAATATTAACCTAAAACATTTCCAAAAGGTGTTTCTGAAAAATTACAAAATTTTAAAAACTCAACAAATTCCTTAATATGTAACTTATCCCTAAGTCTAACTCTGACATTAAACATTAAGAAAAATTAGAAAAATATTAAAAATATTTAAAAATTATCACAATAACATTAGTAACCTATTTCAACTAATATACATTATCTATAAACCACCATTCCTTTTAGAAATTAACTTTTAACCATTTAAATCATATTTTAAGACTAATATTATTTCCTGTTAAGAAAACCATAAATATGACCAACAAGATAATTAATATTTAAAATAAATCCCAACCAAAACATAACATTTCCCGTGTTAAATAATTTCAAGAAAAACCTTATTTAAAATAAAATTATATGTGTTTTTTCATGTATTGATTATAGAATTTATCTTTTTAGGATCAAATATTATAGTGTAAATTTCATTAATTAATGTTCCATTCATCATTTTGAACATACAAACTAATTCATTATCCATTTTTGACTTCCACTGATCATGTGTATTCCTATATGATTCATATTCATTAAATTTTTCTTTTGGCCTCAAATTTTCACTCTACACTTTCCAATCAATGGGGCTCATAGAACTCCAACTAGATGGTGTACTATTAATGGTTGACTCTGACCAATGAAAAACATTTTTTAGTGTTAGTCCAAAACATATCCCTAAAACATTCCATGGATTATCCATCCTTAGAATTACTACAACTGCATCATTCTAGGAAACCGATGATGATTGTATAGGTTTCAAATCCCAAAATTTATTACTTTTTTCCAAAAAATAAATAATATTTTTAATGGTTTTATAAGTTCGCTAAACATAATAATAGTAATAAAACTAAATTATAATTGAAAATTATTTCCCCAATTTAATTAATGGGTTCATCCACTTAACTTTCATCATGAATATGGTGAATGTTAATCCATATATCTATATCTCTAATAGGGTATCCTAAATTATTACCCTTTATAAAATATATATATATCTATATATATATATAAAGTTAAAAATCTTCAGGTATGATATAAGAATATAAATAATCATTAATAAAATACAACCATGTTTGACCTTTTCCTATAAAAAATTGGTGATGCAACTATATGATGAATGATTTTTTTTATGACTTAATGTATTTATTTTACATATTTCCCCAAAAAAAAAATAATATATATATATATATGTGGGTTTATATTATTAAGTTACTACAAAATTTGTTAATAACTCATAAGATTCACCCATATTAATATAAAAAACTACTACTATTCATGATACATGCCTCAAGGCTCATTTTCGAACATTTTTTGAGTGATCAAATATGTTTAATTAAAATCATGACATAATATACACTCAAAGAATCTATATTTATTTTCTAAACATTTCAAGGAACATCGTAATTAAATTAAGTGTTGAACAGAGAAATAAAAAAACATCTAGAATTAAAAAAACATAACAATTGATAATTATGTTAATAATTTCACTCAAGAATTTTAAATAAAACATAAATGAATAATAAAGTAATATTACCTTTAATTTTCTTTCAAAACCACCATTATTACCTATTATGGGAATATACTTCTAATTTTTATAATTAATTGTGAGACTCAATATCTCATAATTAAGAAATCCAAGAATTCTTCCATATATTCCAAAATCATCACCAGTTGTTACCCTAATGTCATCAAATATAATGAAAAATTTAAATTCTCTCAAATATAATTCACCTATTATATTCATATTTATATTTCAACAATTGTTATATTTATTTTTTGGAAAAATTAATTAAGTTTTCAATAAGAATATATTTTTTTTGTTTATAATAACATGCATGCTAATAATGGTTGTCAAGAACTAGCTCGGGTCAACCACAAACTAGAAACCCGAGATGGCCCATGGTAAGTCTCAAATGAAATCTGCAATCCCCACCAGTTAACAACAAGATTTAGTGTATCACAAATAAATCATCAAGGATAATTTTACCCAATAACCACAAAATAAGTAAAATAGAGAGTGTATCATAACCAAAATATATAAATCATTGAACATAAATGAAAATATAAATAGGATCCAAATATAGGATATCAAAATAATAACTAAAACCAAGATATAACCTAACATTATCCCCATGTTAACTCTTGGTCACCACCATCCAAAAAAAATAGTATTATTCCCAAAAAAATATGAATGAATACCTGAACCTAAAAAATAACTCAAATCTATAGACACTGAGTGGGACCAGTAGGGTGTGATCATACAACATATCAATAGGTAAGAACCATATAATCTATACATTTCCTTTCCTAAAATATTCTATGAATAATGGTCTGAAAATATTGTTATATAATATTTTATTATCATTTTAAATAATTATGCATATATTCTCAAAATCCATCTTTAATATGGATCATGGAATTCTTTTTAAAATATATTTCTATTCCAAAACCCAATTTTGAAAACAGCCCTAAGAAAAAAACAAAAACCATATAAGTGGTCAAATAAGATGGAACAACTAAACATAATAAGTAGAGTGTATCATGAGATAAATGCTAGAAGAAAGAGAAAGAGCACAATTTTAAGAACATAAAAGTAAAAAAATAGGATAATAGAGTGCCATAAATAAAAATAATCATATTGGATAACAGTTATGTGAATTTACTAAACATCCCTAGAGGAAACTATAGATGTACTCAATTAAGAATTATCTATTGGCATATGATTTGATCCATAGACTATCACCTACTTGTATTATCCACTAGCCTAAAACTAGTGGAAATCCCACCATGGGTGATCTAGTCAATCTCATTTGGATCTAGATAGTAACCATATCTCAACCCCCAAAATGATGTTTAGGATAACATGATGATTATATATGGGAAAATAGAGAGGTAATAACATGCTTGGAATTAACCACTATGAACATTCATGACTTACCCACCTCTATAAACTGTTCATGCAGAGACCATCTCTAACTATTAGAAACCCATGGGGGGTTCCATCACATAGAAGACATTTCAAAGGTTCCAACTGGGATTACACATCATTATAATTTAAATACACTTTCCAGTAAATACATAAAAGATCCAATCAGGCATGATTATATGAGAATCATCAATAATTTTCTAAAATATGTCTAAATGTACCAAATAGGCCTTAGTGTTTGATATGTAAACCCATTTCCTAGAAATACTGCTTTCTATCCGAGACCATTCATAAAACAAACTCAATTGCCCAAATTTATTTCTAAGGTGACAAATTTTATTTTTAGAAATGTCTTAGAAAACACTATTTAAATACTCATTTGGGAGACATTTATACCTAGAAATTGTTTTTAGAGCATTTAGTTATCCAAAAAAACATTTCAAAATAACATTCAACTAAGAAGAGGTACAAAAGTGTTTGATAAAACCAAGGTTTTATAAAATGGAAATTTTATGGAATTTTCCATTTATATGCATGAATGCCTCTATATGTACACCTTGTGAACATATGTACAAGTACATATCACACTATGATATATTTGTACATCCATATTAATTTTTAAGGCTCAATCAAAAAATAAAAATGAATAATCACATCAAATGATAAGAGATATAATAGAAGAAACAAACCATTAAGTGGACAAAACTCAAGTAAAATGCAATTACAAATTACAACCGACTTTTTACAACCCTAACAATGCCAAAAATCACGAAATATAAATTTTTATTAAACCACTTTAAGGAGAAGTGGGAAATCAGACTTCACAAAACATTGATACCACTACATTCTGAAAGAACTTTCAAATTGATTAAACATAAGACTAATATTATAAGAATCAGACACACTATATAATTCCTAGTGCAGAGTACTAACCTGGATGTCTGGATCCTTGCTGGTAAGATCTTCAAGGTGGGTAGCTGTTATATCCATTATCTAAATGAATTCCTATGAGTTGATTTTGTAGTGTTTGAAACCTCAAACTAGGATTCAGTCTTGTTTTTCTAACCACGCCTCTTTATCCTCCTTGGAAACAACTCGCAACCTTATTTCATATATTTTGTCAATATCCTCTTTTGAAGCGTTGACCCAAATAGCTTTTTCAATCATTTCTTCCTTGGAATGGAGTATGAGTTTCAAGCACACCCCTTCTTCTTCAATAACTCTTGCTTTCCCACTTTGTTCTCCACTTTCCCCTTTCTGTTAGGATTTTCTTTCTTTGTTTCCACCCTTATTAGCTGACTTAGTTTCCATCATCTTAGGCAAGTGGGAATAATCTTTTTGTCCCTTTGATTTTTTCTCCTTGACCACAATGCACTTTCTAGAGTCTTGATTTCCTTTATGCCCTTTGTTCCTTCTAGGACTATGAAGACCTTTCCCTTGAATTATTTCAAAACTATCCATTGAGAATTGGCAGTAAATGTTGACACCTGAATCATCTTCCTCTAAATCCTATGTTGTTTCTTGGACATCTAGGACATCAAAGCAGTTACGCAGCACCACAATTGGACCTTCTTTGCTGGGGCTCTACCTGTAGAAATACTTCACCAATCCTACCTTAACCTCAAAGGCATTATTTTTCCATGCCCTCACTGCCTTCAGCTGGACTGAAGGTTCTGGAGTGAGGGTATTGGGTTCTAAGGGACCAAATACATTCACCTCATTCATCCTTCCTTGTCCAATCTGTTATACTGCAGCTGACTCGTCTTGTAGAATTTTTCCAGATATCTCGGCCTTTATACTATTTTCAACCCCAATGGTAGCACAACAACAGGTCCCCCTAGTGACTAAGGACTTTTCCATTTCTCCTAGAGGAGTACTTGCTGGGACAAGACCCAAGCGAACATGCTATCCAGATGGTTGTGCCTCTTTAGCACCCGGTTCTTGCAAATTGAGGATACCCAGGTCCTATTTCAAAATACTAAACACCTCATCCACCTGTGGATTTTATCTCGATCCACTATCCTTCCATAGTATAAAAGGAAATGGTGCGGTTTTCCTCTGGTTCTCCCCCATTAAAGTAGTAATTCCTTCCACTCTACAGTGTGAACCAACAGAGCCTTCTCCCTTCTTCGATTGATTAACAGCTATAGCATTGAAAATTGGGAGCATGCCAAACTCCACAAGATGGGGTGGATCAGTCTGGGAACAGCTATGGAAGATATGACAACATTTGTAATCCTCATGTCCTAAATGAAGACAAGTATAACAGAAGGATATCCAAGATTCATAACATACCATTTGGTTCCAGCAGAGCTATCCCTCGATCTCAACGGTGATGGATTTCAGAGGGCCTTTGGATATGTCACCTTCAACATAGATCCTCAGTATAATGGGACAGAAGATGACACTGGTATGGGAGTCAGATCCTAGATAGTGGCCAAGCAAATTACCTATCAACTAAAGGATCGTCGGGTTCTGGAATGGAAACGAAAGTCTAGGTAAGTAAATCCCGAGTGATGTGGTTGGAGGGTCGCACCTTAGGTGAAAATCCAAGCTCCACCTTAAGAGGGAGAACATAACTCCTCCCATAGAGCACAGAGCAAAGGACCACATAGAAATAAGGTCCTCTTAATTTGGGAAGTGAACTTCAATGTGTCTCACATTTAACAGAACAATGATCGCTCGATCTGGAAAATTCTAGGACGAAAAGACGAACCGGTCGAACGCATCAACAGAGGGGTGATTCCTTCCAAATCAGGCTACCAAGGTGAGATCCAGTAAGGCTGTAGCATCTATGAACTCCAGAGGGAAATTAGATTTGATAGAACTCCATTTGAGAGGGATTTGACCTTATGGTTTATTTCGATAAGAGGTAACAGATGTTGGTAGGATGGTTTTGTGAAGCAAACAAAAGAGGTAGAACGGGGAGGAAGCGAGCGCGAAGCAGAACCTCCCCTTCCCGGCTGAAGTGGGTCGAGGAGGGGAGGTAACGCCTCGTTCATTCCCTACGCCATCAGTGATGAGGAAAATGGGAAGGGTATATTTAATTCCATAAAACTCCTTCCAAACATATACATTGGATACATATAGGAATAACCATACAAACCCTTTGAAAATACATTTTTTATCCAACCATTAACATATTAATCCATAAATATCACTTTATAAAACCACATGAAAGAAGAACATTATTAAAACTCATTTGTAAAAGATCAATAATCACATGTCATGTTCCATATATAAAAAGTATGGAAACAACTATCATAATGTAGTGAAAATTCAATGGAACTCCAAGCATGGAACAAGGAAGTCCCGAGTACTGAACTATATACCCTAAAACAAAAGAAAATACTATCCAACATTAACCCACATCCTCTATAGTTTTTTTAAGAGAGGAAATGATCAAATAAAAATAAGGAACTAAAAGGGTATGGAGATAATAAGGAGAATACGACTTACCCAAAGGAGGATACACCAAGAATCAAAGAGGGAAGCAAAAAGATTCCAAGGAGGAGGAGAGGAGAAGGTCTCCCAATGATCCTAAGGGGGTGTTCAAATAATTAGTGGAGTGGAGTCGATTAAAGGTTTAAATTTAGGAAGAGATAATTAGTAAATAAAATTGTGTATGACCTAGGAAAGTTGCGTGGTTAGGCCACATGGTTTACCAAATTGTGCACCACCAGTACTCACCATATTGGATGGACAATAAATCCTTGCACAGTTTGGAAAAATAGTTTATAAAAGTTTCTACATCCATGAAATTTTTTCTTCTATGTCAACATCCACCACTACATGCTTGTGATATAGTTTCCTCTAAACGTGAGAAAGCTATGCGCCAACACTCATACACCCCAAGAAAGACTGCATGATTACACCTTGGTCTCTCATGGTTCATGAATAATAATCACTTCACATGTGAGGAAAAATATGGAATAACAAAATGAAATAGAAATACCCTATGCATAAACCAACCACATGGTTTCTCCCCATATCATGTAAAATAACTGTGAATGGGGCCAAAAATATATCAAAATGTCCAAAATATAATAATTTCAACGAGAAATCAACCCAAAAAACCAAAACAAATATCAATAAACAAGAAATGAATAAAATAATAATGAAAAATAATGTTAGGGTGAGAAAATTATCCCCACCAAAACAAATTCCTTCAGAAAGTAATAAATCCTAAGATGAGAAAGAAACATAAGATTTCAAACTCAAATAGAAAAATCATTCAGATCAAAAATCCCAAAACAAGATGAAAACAAAATGTATCTAACACACAAATGATACCTTTATCACTAAAAGTCTCACCCGACCAAGTCACAATAAAACAAAAAAGAGTACTATATTGGGTATCCCCACCATTTAGGGATCAACTACAATGTGCCAACACCAAACATAGAAAATACCTAAGAAATGATACTAAAAAACATTGTATCAACCAAAATTTATATTTTCTAAAACACACATTCATCTCTAAACCAGTGTGCGACATTGAATCATCTAAAGTGAAAAATAGATGAAAGGAATTAAAAATACAGGGGACTAAAAATGGATTAAGAGATGAAGATGGAAGAGAAAACCATAGGAAAACATAAAACGGTATTACCTCTCAGAGAGGAAAGACCACTAGGATTTGAAGTTGAACTAGACTTGTTTTTTCATCTATAGAGGTACCACTATATAAATTTTTTTAATATGACCCAGCTGAAAACACCAAAAAAAGTCTCCAGAGTACTATATCAAGACAACTTAGTATGTTGAAACCAATAACACTTGAAGAACACAAGAAAGTGGTCCTCCTGATGAGAAGCAAGAAATAATAAAAGAGACTTCTCTATAATAGGTTCCTTTAATTTTACCTCCTCAATATATGCATAAACCATATTATAATCAAGAAAAAATAGGATTCCAACCACCATGGGATGCCTTTTAGAACCCAACTCGACTAGGAACACCTCTTACATCAACTTCAAAAACCAAATGTACCTAGATAAATGAACTCAATCCTTGATCTCTAGTATAAGAACCCACAAAAATATATGATCATTAAAAATATCAATAAAATACATTTATAAATAAAATGGGACCAAATCCTTGAAGTTTTCAATGTACTCTTTCACTGTCTATTGACCTTGTTGAATACCCAAGAGCTCTATTACCTTCTTCACCTTCACCTCCTTGGGGATTAAGCCTTGAATGAAATTGGTTTTAAAATTTTCTAAGTCATTCAAACATTCAATGAGGGTAGAGATATCACCCATCACTAATCCAAACGCAGTACCTCAGATAGATCTAGGGTGATTCACAACCTCAAGGTTTTAGGAGTTCTCAAGGACCTGAAGAAACTTTTATTTTCCTCAAGACACTCCACAACCTCTATAATATCTCAATAACCATATAAAATGGGCAAAGGCAAAGAATAAATCAACTCCTCCATTCCACTAAGATTCTAGGAAAGTTCAACAACTATATGAGACACCTTAAAACACATCAATAACTTTCTAAGAAGCATACTAAAAATAACATAAAACCCAAAACCATATAAACATCAAACTAAAACTCCAAAAATGAAACATATCAAAATAAGGTTCCAAGCTCATACGCAAAAAAATCACAAAATGAAACCAAAAATACTCTTTCAAAAACAACCATTTCCATTTCAAATTCAAAACCATTTCACATTCCAATGACTTAAAAATTCCAAAATAATTTACGATTCCCATTACCCATTTTAATTTTTTTTTACTAAACAACTTCATCTTTTCCATTTTAAAAATCTAAAAAACATATTCTAATTTTTTCTTAAAACCAAACATCCCAGTAGAAAAGAAGTCCTTTTTAAATTAAAACTATTTATTAATGACATTTTTCATCTCATAAATCCACTCCCACTAATGCAAAATTGATTAATAAAATCACTCACACTAAAACCTCTAGAAATCAAGGACAAGTGGTTATGCATGAATTTTCCACAAGGTTTAGAAGACCATGTTCTAAGAATACACCAACCACT
This sequence comes from Viscum album, assembly GCA_963277665.1. Classification (NCBI taxonomy): domain Eukaryota; kingdom Viridiplantae; phylum Streptophyta; class Magnoliopsida; order Santalales; family Viscaceae; genus Viscum; species Viscum album. The sequence continues at coordinate 262,104,103 of OY728120.1, forward strand.
AGAACAAAAGTGAAATGTTTCCCCATATACCACATGGTTCACTATGTCATGTAAGATCACCTTAAAACACTATCTCCCTTATATTTTCATTCCCCAAAAACAAAAACCCATCAAAAAAACAAGGCATCGGCTGCATAAAACCAAAATCCAAAAAAAATACTCAAAACCCAACTATCCCCAGTAACTCAGGTTTCATCATGAGAGGTGGTAATTAGGAATTAACCCATGGACTACCGTTGGATCCAAAACAATTCTATCTCCGATCTACATGACACCCCAAAAAAATAATGGTATTCTCTGATTCCATTTTTTCATAATCCAACCCATTTCATACCCAAATGAGACCCCCAAACCATCTCATAGCAAGACCCAAAGGGCATCCCTAATCTACATGAGATTACAACAAGAATGAGGGAATCGAAAATAATTTTTGGGGAAATGTTTTTCCAAATAAGCACAACAAAACTAAAATAGAGAGGGAAGAATAACAAAAATATAAGAATGATAGAACATAAATGAAAATATATATATATATATGATCTCTATATAGGATACCAAAAAACATAAAACTAAAATAGAACGTGAAATGATATTTGTGCGAACTCTTTGTCACCATCATCCACAAAACCTACCCACTCCTTGAAAAACATGAATAAGAACCTGAACATAAAAAATAGATCGGGTCAATCAACACTTTTTGTAACAAGTAGGGTGTGAGAATACAATAGCTCAGTAGGTAAGCACCCCAGAATCCATACATTTCCAATCCCAAAATAGTCCAAGAAAACTTATTTGAAAATACAATTATAAAATAGGTTTATATCATTTAAAATTACTAAGTATAGATATCCCAAAATCCATATTTGAAAATAGAGTATGGAATTTCTTTTAAAATATATTTTCATTTCAAAAACTAGTTTTTAAAAAAACCTGGAAAGAAACAACAAACTAGGTAAGTTTATAAACAAGATCGAGACAACTAAACATAAGAATTATAGTGTATAACAAGAGGAATTCTATAAGAAAGACAAACAACACATGCATAATCATATAAGAGTAAAGATAATATGAGAACAAAGTACCACAAAAAAATATAGAAACATATATGATAATCTTCATTATAGGTTCCCAAACATCCTGATAGAAGACTTTAGATATACTATGTTCGGAACCATCTGTTGACATATGATGGGATCCAAAATATGTAAAAAACCTAGATACTCCACTATACTAACACCAGTGGAACACTAACCATGTCTATTCCCCAACCATTGGTTATCTATTCCATATCATTGGTAGAAAGATATTAATAATATCTCAACCCTCTAAAGATATATAGGATCCCATAACAATAGTATAAGAGAAAATTGAATAATTTATTTTAGGTTTACCATTTACTCATGCCAATGTGCATGCCTTTCCCACCTCTTGACACCTTTATATGGATACCCTTTCTAACTGGAGGATATCCATGGGGGTTCCCATAACATGAAAAAAAATTCAAAGGTTCTAACTAATCCTACACTATAACAACTTTTATTTTTCCCATGTATTACTTCATAAAAATTAATGGATTATTTTCAAAGCTAGGAGTTGAGACGCCTTGATATTCTAAGGCCCAGTGAGATAGGAATTGTTAATAAAAAAATATTAAATATATTAATATGAAATAAATGTAGTCTTCCTAAAAAAGTGTACTAACTCTTAAATGGAGGCTCAGATCAGAAACCTGAGGCCACCTTGTAGTTCAAAGGATATGTTTCCCCTAGGAATTATATAATCTATATTTTCATCATGTACTAGGTTTGAGATACTTAATTGGGGAATAATTAAATAAATTTAACTATATTTTTTTGGTTATTTAATTAAAATCCTAAACTGAATAATATCTTATAAATATGCTTCTATGGAAAAAATTTAGGTTTCTCTTCATAACCCTCCAAAATAAGATAGAAAGAGAGAGATAATTGGAAGATATATTGGTAGATGACATCATATTGAGATCAAGGGTCATTGTTCCAATAGATTTCAGGATCTCTTCATCAACAATGAAACAAATTTGTTCTTCATTGGTAATTGATTCAAACACCATGTAGAATGTTTGATTTATGTGATTACATCAAATTTATTTATCCTAGTTGAATTCATATCAATTATATAAACAATTATTTATTTTTTCATCAATGGTTAATTTATTCATGGTTGATTAATTTTTTAGTTGATTTTTGTCCCTCTTAGTTTATATTTTCTATGAAAAAAATCAAGGATGAAAATGAATAAATGATAAGTTTTGTTACTCAGGTCCATGTTTTATGTATTTCTCTACCATATCTTTGAACAATAATAATTGGTGTTTTCTATATACAATAGTTCAAAAAAATATCAGGTATATGTTCATCTTGCAACCATTATTTAGAGAAACTGATCAATACTGCTGGTGTGGTTCATGATCTAGATTTTGATCGATGTGTATAAATGATGGATGATTGAATTTGTAATATTTCATACTAAGGATCCCTATTATTCCCTATTTTTTCATGGTTGTATCACATTTTAGTTATGGAAATCCCAATAGGGTTTTTTTGAGAAGATTCTATGTCTAGATTCAGATCATGGGTGATGAGAAAGTTAGAAAACCCCATATCCACAATTACTATTATGTTTTATGGAATAGGTAAAAAGTATAGATGATGTGAAGGAGAATCATGAGATTCTATAAAGTACTATGTTACCAGGCATGTAATCCATAACTATATGACATGTGGGGCTTGGCTACAGCGATAGGGTTTCTGTAAAGAGGAAAAAATCAAATGTTGTGTGACACATGTCACTTGTCATGTGACCCATGTGGGTAACATTGAGAATATATCAGAGGATACATTTTCATGGGTAGGACGGGGTACACATACACAATCATAGTATAATGGTAATGTCTTGTACTCAAACATGGCTAGGTGTACATGGGCACAGACAGGTGTACCTAGGTGTGTAGATGGCCACAACAAAAAGTGTGGAGGCATAGGTAGAGCAGAGTGGCATCTGAACCACTACACACCACATAGCTAGATAGGGAATACTATGTATATTGAGGTTTTTTTTTCATGTGAGGTAGTGATGCATAGTAAGACGAGGGGTTGGATGGACATATTGTGAACTCCTTAATAAATGTTTTGTACCCCCATTGAGTGTCTTTCGATCCCTTTGTTTCTTCTGGTTTGGACCATATTAGTTGATTTAATTCCCTTGGTATATCACCTCAAGGGTACAATGTGAAATTATTTCCACAACTCTGGATTGTGATACCCTATTGATTATGAGCCTCAAATAGATGTTTTAGTGTCCCTCTATGAGACCAGGGTGTTATCCAATATCATTCATTCTTATACCCTAGGTGGGTTTCAAGGATTCAGTGTGATGCCCTTACATAGGGAGTAGATCCATCATCTAGTAGGCTATTTCTGTAGGGTTTCTGATATCATTGGGTAATGATCCCCTATAGAGAGGGTTAATCTAGATTGGGTTTTTGGTGTCACCCAACGGTCTTGGGTGTGATCCTCTATCTTTTTATTGAGATATTTAGAGACTAGTGATTTTTCATAGGTGAGGCCCAATGACCATGACCACTTGGTTGAGTGTCTCTGGTGATATCATGGCTTATGGAGTGGGTTCTCCAAAAACAAAAAATTCATATATGTTTCGAGCAGAATCATGTGGCTAGTAGTTTAGTTGAGACTAAATAGATTCACGGTGTCCTTCCTAAGTATATCAAGGTTTTGTTCTTATTTTCATTGTAATATTACTGTTATAAGCGGACTACTATTGATTATTTATGTTTAGTGCTTTTAGTGTGTCTTACTACATATTGTAATTCTAACCCCTTCCTTGGCATTGCCTACACATATCATGTCTTGTGAAGATGGAATACCTTTTGATGAATTCCTAGAGGTTCCATGACCGGGTAGAGTATAATGATCCATACAAAATTAGGTGTGTATCATTGGTTCTACTTGACTGCAATCCCCTCCTACATATAAGGTTGGAACTTTTTCTAGTTTCTTTTAATGGGATGATATTTTTCTCTTACATTATAGTATCATGTTTTCATACTTTGATTGTGGGATTAAATATGTATTCAAGCATGGTTATTAGTTGTTTTACACATCATAATTGTATGGTCTTAGATATGTGTATGTTTGTACTTGTACATTAGAATAATGCCTCCCATGTGTGTGATATGCCTTCTCAGAACTGGTCACTATCCCTTAGCCAATCGGAGGAAATCTTATGGTGGTCATGGCTCGGGACTCATTGGGCCAGGTCATGACATACACATCAAGAGAATTTAAAAACACTTTCCATGAAATACATAAAACCCCAAATTAGAATAGAGTGAATTAGAATCATCAATAATTTTCCAAAATATGTACAAATGTACAAAATGGGATATAGTATTTGGGATCCAAAATCATTTCCAATGAATACACCTTTCTTTCTAAGACCATTCCCCAAACCAAAAAAAACTCAAATACAGTTCCAATGTTCCAAACATGCCTTTCACAAAAATCATATAAAACACCTTCTAAAACATCATTTGGGAGACATTTAGAAATTGAGAAACCATATGTAACTAAGAAAATTGTGGAAAGTGTTTGAAAAAAACCATTGTTTTAGAAAATAACCATTTTATAGATTTTTTATTTATATTCATGTACACCTCATGCACATAAGGACATGAATATATCACACTGGAATATATATAGAAAACTATATTAATGTCACAAGTTAAATCAAAGAATAACAGAAGAGAAAAGATTAAAGTACAAGAGATATCACATAAGCACCAAACCATTGAAGTCGAACCCCAATAAAACATAATTCTACATTCCAAACAAATTTATAAAACTGAAATAAGTCTAGAAATAACTTTTAAAACACATAAATCTATTTTAAAGGATACATGGAATTTTATCAAACACCTTTCATACATATACATTAGATACATGTAAACATAACCCAAGAAACCCTTTAAAACCCATTTTTTCATCCAACCATCAACATTGAAAGACAAAAAAATCACTTTGTCAAATCACATGTGTGGAGAAACTTATTAAAATTCATTTGGAAAATTTTAAATATGACATGGAATGTTTTTGGAAAGGAAATGGATAGAAACACATACCTTAATGATGTTGGAATATAGTGAATGTCCAAGAACAGGATAAGGAAGACTCATGAACCAAACCATACACCCAAAAACAAAATAAAACACAATCAAATATCAAGAATAAAACTATAGGGTTCTTCTAAGAGAGCCACCAATCCAATAATAACAAGAAACAAAGAGGGTAATGATAGAAGAGGGAGAATAAAACTTACCCAAGGGATTATATTCTAATAATCAAAGAGGGAATCATAAAAAAATCCAAGGAGGAGTTAACAAAAATCTCCCTAGGGGACGTTAAAATGAATGGGATTGAGTTGATTTGATTGGGGATTTAATTTAGAAAGGGATAAATTGGGAAATAATTTTTTTTATAAAAATGGAAAGTCACATGGTTAGATCACATGGAATACCAAACCATGTTCTAACCATGTGCGCACTACTAGAAGGACACTGAATCCTTGAATAGTCTAGATACATGATTTTGAAACTATAAACCAATTGTGAAAAAAATATCTTCCAAGTCTACATACACCCCCCACATTCTTTACACATAGTTTTCATTGATCTTTCACTAGCAGTGCACCATCCATCAGACACCATAATAATGGTATCATAGTTTCTCTATTTTCCCACAAAATTTTGGAAAAAAAGTTGTGTTACCCAAGTGAGATAAATCATGAAAATAAAAAATGATCCTGAAACTCCCTTTTCATTCACCGGCCATTAATATTTCTCCCCAAAGTTTTCACACTAACCATTCATAAAGAAAAAATAGATTGAAAAGAAATTGAAATATTAGGAACCATTAAATAACTAAACTAAAAAATAAAAATGAGTTCACGGTGTGAATATAGTAAACAGTTACTATCCACTGGATTGAGGATTGTCCAATTTCTTAACTACCAAAGAATAATTGGATAGTGAACCACAAAAAACATCAGGAAAATTTGATGGCTTACTAATGGTCTCTAGAATAGTAAAATCACTCAAGTCCATTTTAGGTGATGGTATATGCGGTGCAATATGACATGAGGATTTTTTAAGATCTCTAAATTTTATTGGTTTTTGGTATTCCTAAATTTCACAAAGCATATCATATATTCAACATATAGAAAAAATATGTAAGTAAAATAATTATAAATTTTGGAAAACAAAATAGGGAAATGTGTATGTATGAAAATTATAATAACCTAGTTAATGGTGATTTGGGATATAAAATGTTTTATCCTTGACCGTTGAACAATAAAATATGTTATATTATATAAATAAAAACATATTTATAACTTTTGTACAATATAAATAAGAAACAAATAATAAATTTGAAAGTGTAATATAGTTACATTCTCAATTTCTATGTTTGATTATCTTTATCTTCACCATCCACATTATTATAAAGATCCGTGAATAAAAAAATAGTCAAGTTGAGTAACTCGATAGGGGGATGAATTGAGTTCTCAATAAAAAATTCTTTTAAAAAAATAAAATAAAATACCAAAATAAAAAATAACTTCTCCTAAATAATCAAAAAAGTAGTTTAGTATAATTTTAATCATTTTAGATATTATTAAAAGGATGATTAGTTCTCACTTAAAACTATATGAAAGTTACTTTAACTTTTAAATAAATTTACTCAACCAAATAATTTTATAAACACTAGGTAATATTAACTATCAATGTACCTGTTTTGTTTTCATCTTATAAACAATTATAGTTTAATGCTTTGTAAAGAATGAAACAAAAAAACAAAACATGCAATGGAATAAAACAATGGGTTTAGTCACAAGCCAAGTCCTAATCCCCTACACTTTGAAATAAACTGCTACCAATAATATTATATAACTATAATTTAATCCACAACCTAGATTAAGTATTCACAAAAAAACATACATGTTATCCAGGTCATACAACGACCACTTCCACAATAAACATGGCGAAAAAACATCTCAGGACACATAATAACCTCTAGCACAAACACAGTGGGTAAAAATATGGAAAGATAGAGACAGGATATTTTTTATTATCTAGTTATAACATAGGAGACATTTTTTTGTTGATAAATAAGATTAACAAAACACTTCTCAAATAATAAAAGAAACCAATGGAAAGGGAAATCATTAAGATATTTAAAAGGTTGTGTTGCTCATTCTAATGTTCTCTAGATGATTCAGTCTCCTAGAATGTGTCTTGGTGAGGAGCTCGAGTTGTTTCTCTAAAAGTACCAGTAAAATAGAGCATTACAAATCTCCCTTTATTCTATTTATAGGAAAGGATTTGGTTGTTTAGTGTACTCTACTATTTCACAATCGAAATGTAGGTAAGTATTCAGCATGTAAGATCTCTTGGGATGACTCTTCTTGTATTTAGTGAGTATCACACTAGATCATATATTCACTCTCAAATCCTCAGTACTATATAAGGGGGACTTCTTTAAATCTGAAGTCATGAATGAAGGATTTTTCGTTTGATGAACAGTCATCCTAATCTTCTATATCATCATTTCGATCACTAATATTGACTTTAATGTTTCCCTATAATATTCAAGAATAATCGTAAAGAAAATCATTCCATTAATTTAATTAATATACACTATGATAAATCTGGGTGTATACAGTGCTAGGATTTATTAGCACTAGCTAAATGTGCTCATGAAGGTAGGTCTTTATCAACACTACAAAAATCATTGATAAAGGGGGACCTTTATTAGTGATAATAAAAAAATTATTGTTAAAGGGGGTCCTTTTTCAATGATACTAAAAAAAGAACTGATAAAGGGCATGTTTCAAAAAAATATTTCTTTAAAAAAAATATTAATTTATAAATATATTTATTTTTATATAAATATAATATATATTTTTTAAATATGTTTTATGTAAGTCTAAATAGTGATTTACACATAATATAAAAGATATTTTGTGAAATTGATTTATAAAATACTTAAATATTATTAATTAGTAATTTGAGAATTATTTTCAGGTAATAGTAATTTAGTAATAATTGGATGACATAAAAATTAGATGAATTAATGAATGGGGTAAGACATGTTGAAAATATGACTCAAAATTCAAACGGTCTTAAATTTTGATATGGGTATCAGTTTGAGCTCTACCATATATCAAATTGAATCCTATAAAAAACTCTACACCTTAGTGATTGGGGGACCCTTTTCATCATTTTAGAGGCAAAAAAGGCTTAAAAGGCCTCCAAAAATGAGTTTTTAGTTAGGGTATCCTAATTTTTTAACATTTTATGGAATTTAAACCTCTTTTAAGGTGGTATTATTGTATTTTTCAGTTGGAAATAAATTTATTATCAAGGATTACATTCACATATATATTATTATTCTGAAATATTATCATTTTTTTCAATTTGTTTTTATTTATAATTAAATATATTCATATTTTAATTTATTTACATTTAATAAATCACTTGTATAAATATATATATAAACATATTAACATTAAAATATGTTTTTTAATATATAAAATAAATATTTATTTATCATATTTTTATATTTTAAAATTACTCATTTTATTTATCTTATAAAAATGCATTAATATGTGTATATATAGCTATAGAAGTAATGTTTATATATAAACAAGTATCTCTCAATAGCTGACCATTTATATACATTAAAAAAATATTCAGATATATATATACTTATACTTATATATATACATACATATATGTGTGTTTTAATTAACAAATATATATATTTATATTATATTCTACTATATGTAAGTGAATATCAGTATATAATATATTTAAATAAATATAAGAATATATATATCACACACATAATCATATATTTTATAAATTTATTAAACAATAATTAAATAAATATATGAACAAGAAATATTCATGTAACTATATATATAAATAAATTGAAATGTTAAAAAATATATAATAAAATAAGCTGGTGTAATGGTAAAGGAACTCTAATCCTACAAGGTTGGTCCATGGTTTGAATCTTGGCACACGTAGGATGGATTGAATTTCATAAAGAGTTGTTAAAGGGTGGGGAAAGTGTTGTTAAAGGGGGTCACATGAGTTCATGAAAATCACTGATATAGGGAGGGAAGCACTAATGGCTACGAGAGGAACAAAATCCCCCCATAACATTTCTTAAAGAATGCTGATAAAGTCCACCTTTATTATTTCTTTTTTAGTGTTGTTAAAGGGTTCCTTTGTTATTTTTTTGTGATAACTAATAAATGATGAATATTAAGCTTGTATAGGAAGATATGACTTTGTAAGCATTTTCAAATCCAAAAAACTAGAACTATTAAAAGTGTGTTTTGTAGTAGTGGTAGTCATTGAGGTAATTTAATTCAAATGTCTCAAAATAGAGATGGTGGAAAAATATGATGGTGGTTCATGTATAGTGGTGAGTCAAGCTAGTGGTGAGTTAGGGTGGCACTATGTTATATGGTGATGACTCATATTCAGTGGTGACTAATCTGATGGAAGTTCATCAAGAAGTGACTCATATTCCACAGTGACTCATTTGATGATATTTCATGTAGAGGTGACACATGTACATTGGTGACTCATATGATTACATGTCATTTGGAGGTAGGTCATCTAACGGTTACTCATTCCTAGTGGCGACTTATTTATGGTGGTGACTATTTTCTGGTGGTGAGTCATGTCTGATGGTAGTTCATCGGATTGTGACTCATTCCTAGTCTTGAATTATTTCTGGTGATGATTCTTTTTTGGCAGTGATTTAAGTATCGTGTTAGGTATTTTAAACACTTGGAAAATATTTTTTCAAGTTTTTCTTCATAAAAATATATACTATTATTCTACATTAAACTCATTAAAAACCTATGAATCATGATTTGTGATCATTAAAACTAGGAAGGTCCAACGCTTTTCCCTTTAAAATAATGAGGTTCCAACAATACCTTCTTTTTTATGATAAAAAATCATGGAATTTTATAAACCATGTAGAAAATAAACTTTAGAATAAAATATATGTAATTTAAAATGTATTGATATCCTCCTAACACTTTAAAGTACTAATATGATATTTTGAACATAAAGTTCAAAATGGATGATAAATAAAAATGGTATCAATGGTATATATGATAGAATAAATATGATATCAGAGAATAACATTCAATAACATATAATATCATAAGTAAATAGGATAATACACATGAAATAAAAGACATAATTATTTTCCCCTTTTAGTGGTTATAAAAAATTATGCATTAGAAATAGTAAATACAATGATATAAAATATAAATATAAATATAAATTCCTCTAAGAAAAAATTGATTGTAATACATCAAAAAATAAACATAAAAAATTACCTATAAAATACAAATATATAATTAGAATCACTCTCAGCCTTAGTAGGAGTAATAACATGTACTTTTCCCTTTTCATAGATAGGGGTAGAGAGGATTAGGTTGAGGTAACTATGATAATATATAGATGCACTACATGTATAGAAGGAGTGTTAAAATCTATAATATCAATCAGGTAGATATTCTTAACCTCATCTAATGGAGACAAACTAATAGGATGAAACTAAGATTGTAATGGGGGATTTGGATCCAAGGGAACAACTTGTTTGAAATGTATAGGGGAAGTAGTTGTAGAGGAGATTATAAAGGTCGCTGGAAAGGCCTAATGAGATACTCCTGTAGTACTAAAAACATGAAATATAGGTATCATAATATTGATAAAAACCACCAAACGTCACTTTATCTTCCACATCTTTATCAACTACTCCTTTGGCCTTATTCATATATTAAATAAACTTTGGATAGATAATATAATTAGTCTTGGATGTATTCTTTCACATATCCATTATTTTCACCATTAGATTCTAGAAAAAATTGATTATGTATCTTCATTTCATATGGTATTGGAGATACACATCTTGATATTTCATAGTGTTGATGTCTCCTTTTCTATGGGATAACATGTTCTTTATAAGCTTATTTTTCACTCACCATCTAATTCAGTTACAACAGATATTCTTAGAGTTCCATCTCCAGTAAGCTCCACTAAAAAATTCACATACACAAAAGAATCACAAACACTCAGAATGGAACCTTGATAGTCATTCAAAACTCCTTCATGAGGTACTTTAATACACAGATTCCATTGTATCAAAGAGAACACTACCACTTTTCTATCTATCAAGCATCCTATACAATCTTAGTTTTTACTAAAACTAAAGTCATCATACTGATAAAATTGGTGAAATAACCTATGGTAGAACTATATCTCATTATTTGAGAACCATTCTATTCATCTCTAGTCTTATATCACCCTAAAACCCATCAATTGTATATATAAAAACAATTTGGAATTTACTTTTTTCTCATGAAACATTGTACAATTTTCAAGTTGAGGGGTCCATGGATCAACTACCGGTGTGCTCAATTCTACTCTAACCTTCTTTGAAGGTCATTATTTCTCAGTAAGATGACTTAGAAGGTCTCTTTACTCTTACAATTATAACAGAGTGAATGTTCAAAAAAATATTATAGAAGACTAAAGTTCAATACATAAAGATAAGTAGAGAGGTTCGAAGGGAAAAAACTGTGAGGGATAGAGTGAGTTGAAAATTAGACTTAAGCCGTAATTTATATCATTTAGGGATTTTAAAATTAAAATTGATATAAAATATAAACTTTTAGAAAAATAAATAAACCAACAAATAGAAATAAAATTTTTAACAATGGATTATTTCCAATCGTGGGTAATTTTTAAAGCGGGGTAACTTCCAATGACAGGTCATTTTCAACAGTGGGCCTTTACCAATAGTGGGTAATTTTCAACAGTGGGTAATTTATAATGGTGGGTAATATCCAATGGTGGGTAGTTTCTAATGGGGGGTACTTTCCACTAGTGGGTAGTTTACAATGGTGGGTAGTTTACAAAGATGGGTTGTTTACAATGGTGGGTACTTTATAACATTGGGTAGTTTCCAATGGTGGGTAACAAAACATTAAATACTAAACAAAATTTATCATTCCTAATTAATTTGTGATACATTTTAATCTCTCCAAATTCAATAGATTAGTAAAAATATCATCATCCTAATGTTCAGTTCCAATGTATTCAAAAGTTATATATCCCTTTTGAAAATTATTTCTCAAAAAGTGATTTATTAAATCTATTTGGTTTGTTCTAGAGTGAGACACATTCTTCATATTAATATTTATATCTATTTTTTTATCACAATTTATCGATACATATCTGGGTTTATTTCCATAGTCTAGCAGAGTGTGTTTCATCCCCCAAATTTGAGCACAAAAACTACTTGTGGATATATATTTAGATTCAGTAGTAGACAGTGAAATAGAATTTTATTTCTTACTACACTAAGATACTAGACACTTGCACAAAAAATGACTTGTTTCAAGGTTTATTTTCGATCTAACTTTCAACCACCAAAATTAGCATCTGAATAACTCACTAAGTCAAATTATTGTCCTCTAGGATAGAAAAGTCTTGAAATGGATGTATACTTGAGGTATTTGAAAATTATTTTAATAGAAAGTGGATGAGAATCTTTTTAGTTTTCATGAAATTGATCATACATACACACACTAAACAAAAATATCAGGCTAGCTAGCAGTTAGGTAGAGCAGACTTCTAATCATGCCTCTATAACTTGTTTGATTTACTTTCTTTCCAGTTTCATCAAGGTCCAATATACAGGTGGTACTCATGGGAGTATCAATACATTAAGTGTTATCTAACCCAAAATTCTTTAAAAGATCATTACTATACATACTTTTATTTAAAATAATTCGTTTTTTATTAGGAAAAAAATGAAAACCAAGAAATAATTTTAGTTTTCTGATTAAACTCATTTCAAATTAATTTTTCATCATTTTCCAAAAGTACGTACACAAATATTTTTTAAAAGATCCAATGATAATATCATCCACATATATTTCAACAACAAAAACATATTTTGATATCATTTTTATAAAAATAGTTGGATCACCTATACCTTTTTAAAAACCTTTAGAAATTAAAAAATATCCACGATTATCATACCAAGATTGAGGTGCCTATTTTAATTCCTATAAATATTTTTTTAACTTAAATAAATGATTTGAAGAAAGAGAATTTTCAAAACGCAGAGGTTTTTCAAAAAAAACACCCTCAACTATATAACCATTTAACAATTCACTTTTGAAATCTATTTTATATAGTTCTAAATCCAAATATGTTTCATATGAAAGTAATATTTTAATTGCTCCAAGTCTAGATACAAGTGAAAAAGATTCTCCAAACTAAATACCCTCTTCTAGATTATACCCTTCTAAAACTAACCTAGAATTATTTCTTAATATGTTTCTTGAATCAAAATACTTGTTTTTAAATATGCATTTAGCACCAATAGTCATGTGGTACTTAGGTATATCTACAAGTTTCCAAACATTTTATTTAAAATTGGTTATGTTATTCTTGCATTTCCATCACCCAGAAATCATTATTAATTATATAATTGATGTTATTAGGTTCAAATTATGGTAATAATTCTTGATGTTCGACCAAAATACTAAGATAAACTCAAATTTGTGTACCAATATCTAGGACTCTAACTATAGAATCTACATAATTGTATTTAAGATTCCTAATAGCTATTTGAAAATAGGGTTTGATCATCTCATAGTATTCTATATATTCAGGTTTAGATTTATAATGTTCCTCATAACTATATTATTTGAATATTTGTCTCAAAGTTGATTAATGAGGTTTGGAATTAATGTTTAAATTTGAAAAATCATCCTCAAGATTTTCTAAAGGGGTTTTAGGTTCATTTCGATCTATCTCATCAATCTTTCCATGAACAGATTATTACTCAATCCTGGTTCTTTTTCTAAACATAAAATATGGTTTACTAGATGTTGAATAACCATGTAAAATTCCTTCATACCTCTTGGAAGTAAATTTTTCTATATTGTCCTTGGTATTAAGAATAAATAAATTTCATCCAAAAACTATAGAGTAATTATCTTCAGAATTTATAATATTTTAAAATAAATATAGGGTTTTATTTAAGAGAGGTCTAGTCAAAACTCTATTTATTATGTAGCAGTTTGTATTCATAGACTTTGTCTAAAAGTAAATAGGAAGGTCATATTCATTAATCAAAGTCTAGGAAAATTATTGAGATGTCTGATTTTTCCATTCTACATCACCATTTTGTTTTGGGGTCCTAGGAGTAGAAAAGTTATTATTATATCCGTTTTTTAGAAAAAATATTTAATTTCTTGGTTTTCAAACTCATGTCCATTATTACTTCTTAAAGTCGTAATCATAATTCCACTATTATTTTCTACATATTTAGTATACTTTGTAAAATAATAGAAAACCTAACTTTTATGAGCTAAAAAATACCCATGTATATCTAGAAATCATCTATAGGGACATAGACATTATTCTTCCCATTTAAACTAGAAACTCTAGATGGTCTAAAAAAATCCTTGTGAACCAATTGTAGGTTTTTTTATGTTTAATATTCTTTATTTGATTTGAAATATTTATTGTTAGGTTCCCTTTTTTTCAAGGGTTACAAACATTATCATTTAAGAATTCAGTTTTAGGAAGATCATTGACTAACACATTCAAAGTTTGTTTTCTAAGTGAGTGAATATTGAAATGGAAAAGTCTTCTATTCTGAATCCAAGAATACTTATTAAATAAACTTAGACAAGAAACACTTTAAGAAAACAATGTGTCTAAATTTATATCATAAAAATAATCATTTCTCAAATAAGAAAATATTAATGTGTTTTTTGATTCATAATAATTACAATAATTTTTTTTTAATTTCACATAAAAACAATCATCACATATCTATGAGATGATAAGAATATTTTATTTCAAACCATCCATAAATAATACTTTAGACATTAAAACTGAATTAGAATTACCAACTTGAGCAAGGCTAACGATTTTAAATTTGTAATCTTCACCAAAAGTTATATGTCCACCATTGACCTTTATCAAATTATTGAAACCTGGGTAATCTTAATTTATTTTTTAAAAACACCCATTTTCCAGTTACTATAGACTTTTATTGGATCTCTTCAAGTAGATTCCCTATAAAAAAAGTTTTCTGTGAAAAATTATTATTGTACCCAAAGCTTCATTGGTTGAAAAATTTCCGTAATTAAGGCTTTAGGAACCCATATTATATTAATGGGTTTCCTATAATTATATTCAAAACTTTTGGAAATAAAATCTTTTTGGGGTCCAGTTGAAAAAAACTAGAAGCATATTTCATAGAACTAAACTGAGGAATAAAATTGTTCTTAAAAATTCTTCTTCATCTGGTTTTAAGACCTAAGACAGAGATTACTTAGGTGATATTTATTTTCCAAGTATCAATGTGAGAGTATATGAACTGTTGAGACCTCTGGAAGATTGTTGAATTATTCCTATGATTGCTGTTTTAATAATCACAAATCATCAATTATTTAATCTGGTTGGATTTCTCATATAAAGAATCACAATATCTTAGTGAATCTGTGTATATTGGTTGGATCATGTTTTTATCTCTTTATTATTGATTTACAAGTATTCTGGAAGTCCTCTGGATCAAAGGACAACGGTCGCACTGATCCATATCGAAGGAAAATTGTCTCACCGATGCTGATCATCCGAGTCACCGAAGATGTCTCACCGATGCTGATCAAATGAGTCACCGTTCATGTCTCACCGATGCTGATCAAATGAGTCACTGATCATGTCTCACTGATGCTGATAAAATGAGTCACCGATCATGTCTCACCGATGCTGATCAAATGAGTCACCGAAGATGTCTCACTAATGCTGATCAAATGAGTCACAGATCATGTCTCACCGATTCTGATCAAATGAGTCACTGATCATGTCTCACCGATGCTGATCAAATGAGTCACCGAAGATGTCTCACCGATGCTGATCAAATGAATCACTGAAGATGTCTCACCGATGCTGATGCTGATGACCTACCGATCACTTGACTCACTGATAGTCATAAACAGCTGTTTGAATTTCTTTATCTTTACTTAATCTAACCAACGGTCATATTAGGAATATTTTAATGCTCTATCATGTATTTAATGAAGGTTATTGGATGTCAGGGAACCATACCTCGTAACTACAAAAAGAAATCATTTCTTTTACTAGAGCTCGTGCCATAAATACAAGAAGCCATTGCTAGTGCATATATACGGTAGTAACAATGACAAGACAAGAGCATAAAGAGTGGTGGATGAGATAGTCGTAGAAAAACACATAGCCTCATACACACTCAAGCTTACTCAAGAAGAGTTATGTACTTCCACGATGACATTGAAGAACTTCATTCACAACATTTCTCACTATCTCTGAATCTGGATGCCAAGAAGACGACACTTTGTTTTTCAGACAACAACTAGACGAGGACTTAGAATCATCTCTGATCAAACTCAAGGAGTCCATAGCTTCATTGAAATCACTAGAGCCATTTCTAAATTCTACATCTCTGCTCTGTGATTCATTATTTCACTTTTTGAGCAGTGTGTGTTATCTACTGCATTTAACACACACACTGTCTCCTATACTTTAACTGGAGGATCTGTAAATCCTCACTCAAACTCTTACATATTCTATTTCCTACTGAGATAGTGGTAGAGGTCATGTGTGACCTAGACAGCTGGTTGCTGTTGTTCTGTTTCCCACGAATAACAGTGGTAGAGGTCTTGGACCTGGACATATATAAACTGTTGTGAACCCCGATCCAGGGTGTGGATCAAATTTAAACAAATTGTTGAGAGGAGTAAGTCTCGGCATGAGACTGAACCTCTTGGTTATATATGTTGTGCTATATCTTTGATATTTATTCTTTTATTCCGCTGCTAATTTCTTTAAAACCAAAACTATTTTAAAGTCACTTTGATAATTAAATTCGCAAGTGTTTATATTAGTTGTAAATCAGTAAGTTGGTTTCAAAAGTTAATCAACCTTTCTGTTTTGATTAAATGGGAAATAATCAATCCCTTGAGAACCCAACCGAACCCTTACTTTGATATAAATTCACTATAGTTTAATTCAGTATTTTATTTGGGGGTTTTTAAGACAAAGTATTAAAATAGAAATTTTAATTGGAACTCAATTCACCCCCTCTTGAGTATCCACTTCGATCAACATGAACCATTAGTGAATATTTCTAAATCATTTTCCAGTTTCTCATTAAAAATTTCAATTAATTATTTTCCTTTTTCAATTGATCATTTTTCTATTTTTCTATACCAAGATCGCATTTTATGTTATCAATAAAAGAATTTTGTTTATTCAAAATATTATATTTATCTTTATGTTCATTGAATGTGCCTTCTAGAATGTTATATTTTTTTGAACATATCATTTTTAGACATATATTCATCATTATTTTCTTCTCTATAATGATTATTAACATTTATAGGATAATTAGTAAGTTCATGGGATACCTCAGGTGTGTTTTCCGTAAAACACATATTAACTCTATCGTGATTTTCATCTTAGGTAGTGTCTGAATCACTTAATATATCTTTAGAAGAATTCCATATTTTTTTAATTTGTTTTTTACATTTATTATCATTTTCATCACATATATTTTTATATGTTATTTTGGGATAGTAATATTTGACATGCTTTTTCCTCTTACATTTATAACAGCTGATCTCATTAGAAGTGACATATTTCTTCCAATATTCCTTCCAATTTCCTATATTATTTTATTTTACATTCTAGATTGGTTTTATAATGAATTTATTTTTCTTATAATAACATTTAATCCTTTTTTCCAGATGGTTCATCTCTTCATCACTATCCACAAGTTATTCTTCATCGCTTTAAATTTTAGATTTAACTGTCGCTTTCTATTTTGAGGATGTATACTTTAATGTTATAGATTTACTTTTAGGATAATCTTCCCCTTATTTTATAACTCTATGTTATTCCACATGATTCATTAATTTTCCAATTACCTCATTGACAGTTATTTTTCCAATATCACATGACTCTCTAGTTGATCCTTATGTTCCTATCCATATTTCTAGAAAACACCACACTAGTCATAAGACATAGTCTTTATTTGAAATTGGATTCCCCAAAGAGTGAATTATATTCAGAATATCATTGAACTTGAGATAAATTTCCTAAAAATGCTCATCATTTTTCAACATAAATATATCATATTAAATTGTATAAGTATATAATCTAATTTCTTTAAAATTGGTCATTAATTTAAGAGAAACAACTAATTGGTACCATAATTAAAAATTTGTTTTACAAGAAGATATTCTAATGAAATATTAATCACTCAATGAACAGTACGGGTAATTTATTGATTTAATGTTATTCTTATAAGCTACCTTAGTGGAATCACTCCATGAAACCCTAGAATCTTGAGGTAATTCATATTTATCTTCTATTATGGTCTATATATTAAAAACCATGCTCTCAATATGGGTTTTCATCTTCATTTTCCAATGAGAATATTTATTACCATTAAAATAAGGAAGTCTATTGGAATCATAATATTATTTTATATTATCTATTAAATAACTAAATTTAAAACAAACCAAAATTTAGGATCATTAAAACACAACTAAAATCATAATTTAAAATATTTTGAAAATACCTCTAATACCAAATGTTGGCCATAGTGAGTAACACAATAGGGCGGTCAATTGAGTTCCCAATAAAGAATTTTTTAAAAAAAATTGTTAAAATAAAACACCCCAATTAAAAATAAATTTTTCAAGATAATCAAAATAGTATATTAATATTATTTTGATCTTTTAAGAGATTCCTAAAATATTGATTACTTATCAGTTAAAATAATATGAAAATTTATTTAACTTTGTAAATAAATTAAATTTATCGAATACTTATATAAACACTAGTAAAGATTAACTATCAAATTTTTATTTTTGTTTGAATATTACAAACAAATACATTTTAATTATTTGTAAATAACAAAAAACCCACATAATATAATAAAATAAGGGGTTCAGTATCAAGCCGATATGAAATCCCATCTTCATGGAAATCACCCATTTATAATCTAATTATATAACTATAATATGGTCCACAACCTAGATTGAGTATTCACACAACAACTTAAAATATGTATAAGACACATAAATAACTCTTCCGCAGTAATTGTGGTAATAAAAATAACTCATTCTATACAGAGACTTCTTCCATAAAAACCTTGGGTAAATAAATGAATATTTAGAGAGAGAATATCTTATATTCTCTAGTTCTAGTAAAAAAATATTATGTGTTGATAAATAGGATTAACAACACACTTATCAAAATATAAAATCAAAAATCAAAAAATAGAAATCACTATGATATATAAATGTTAGTGATTCTTGGTTTGAAGTGCTCTACAAGATTGAGTCTCCTTAGATATGGATTGTTAAGGAGCATGAGATATTTCTTTAAAGTTAGCAGTAAAACATACCATTGTAAATATCTCTTTGTTTTTTCTATAGGAAAGGTTCTGGATGTTTAGTGTACTCTACAATTATACAGTTGAAATGTAGGTATGTTTTCAGTGTGTAATTACTCAGGGTATTTTCCTTCTTTTATTTAGTGAGTATCACACTTGATCGTCTATTTTCTCTCATATAAACACTATTTCACAAGGGAGATTATTTTAATGTCAATTTATTAATGAATGAGTTTCACTTTGGAGAACAATCATCTTGATCTCTTTCATCCTCATACTGAGCTCTGGTAATGAATTTAATGTTTCCCTATAATAGACCAAAATAATCATAAAATAAATCTTTATATGAATTTCATTAATATATTCATAGAGAAAATTTAATTCAAATTTCCTAGAGTACTGATGGTGGCACAAGCTAGCAGTGACTCATTTCAGGTGGTGAACCAGGATTGTTGTGAGTTGATCTAGAGTTAGTTCATCTGGTGATGACTTATTTTAGGTGGTGAACTAGGATTGTTGTGAGTCAATCTGGAGTTAGTTCATCTTGTAGTGACTCATATTCAGCTGTGACTCGTACGATGGTAGATCATCTAAAGATGACTCATATTCAGTGGTGAATCATCTGATGGTAGGATATCTGGAGGTAACTCATATTTTTTAGTGACTCGTATGATAGTAGTTCATCAAATGGTAGGTCATCTATGATGACTCATTCCTAGTGGTTACGTATTGTTGGCGGTGGCACTTTGTTGGTGGAGAGTCATATCTAACAGTAGTTTATCTAATAGTGAAACATTCTTGATAGTGACTTATTTCTAGTTGAAGGTCTTTTCTATTGATGATTTATGTCTAGTAGTGGGTATTTTCAACACTTATCTAATATTTCTTCAAATTATGCTTTATAAAACTATACACTATCATACAACATGAAACTCATTCAAAAGTTCTAACACTCTTACCATTAAAATTAGGAGGTTCCAACAAACACCATGTCCTCTATTATTTTTAATAATCTAAATCCAAATCATGGGTGTTATCACCGATGATTTATTATCCAGGATGGGATAATAATGGTGTTTAATATTGACCACAAAGAGGAGTGGTTAATCATAGAGTAATGAGAAAAATGGGACATATATTATTTTATTATCACCTATTAGATATGGACTTTAATACTAGTAAATATCTAAAATTAGTTTGAAGTGGTTTAGTAACATTGACTATAATACAAATACAATCTATATATAGATAGATTCCTTAAAGTGTAACATAATCAAATATGATAATGTTTCAAAAAATATTATTGATATCAAAAAGGCTATGAGAGTTGAAAAAGTGAATCAGGATATGGGGAAACCCACAAATAGTAATAACTAGAAAATTGTTTTAATGGATAAAATCAAAAGACCATTTAAAACCCATTATTATAAAACTCTGAAAATACTAGTCCCTCTACTTAAAATAATGATAAATAGATTTTTTTTGATTCAAAATCTATAAAAACATGACCTATATAGAACATATCATAGAAAAAACCATTAAATATATGTTTAATTAAACATTAATAGATCATTAAAACAAAATTACTTATAAATAAGAACATACCTTCTTGTGAATATAAAAATTTGTGATAAATTAGATTACTGAATTTTTCTAAAATGGAAATTGAAAAAAAAAATATGCTCTAAAGGTTACTTTTTTCAAATTAAATATTATGTTAAGGGGGAGAAGATGAAGTCCCTGATTTAAGGATGAGTGTGTGGAGGAA
Organism: Viscum album; assembly: GCA_963277665.1. Classification (NCBI taxonomy): domain Eukaryota; kingdom Viridiplantae; phylum Streptophyta; class Magnoliopsida; order Santalales; family Viscaceae; genus Viscum; species Viscum album. Next base: position 262,125,487 of record OY728120.1, read on the forward strand.
TAGAATCCATCATTATGTGGAGCATGCATGGAGGAAGTTCCCATGGGTAAGTGTTAGGATATGTGTGTTGCATCGTATGGATATGCACAGTGTGAAAAAATAGAGGGGGATTGGACTCAATATAATAAATAAATGAGGGGTATGGGTTATGTTTTTTTAATACATATATTAGTGGTTTCCAAAAAATAGCCTCTATCTATGTTTTTTAATGAAAAATTATGAAAAAAAGAAGTAAATTATAATTTATTTTTTAATTTATATATAGAAGTAGTTATATGAAAATATAACTGGATTTAAATTAAAAAACTAATTAATAATTTAGTATGGGTTCTCTAAACTGTCGATAAAAACTATTGTAATTTAATAAATTTTTCTAGTGTTTTAAACTCTACTAAATCCATGAATATTAGATCATTTCTTATCCTAATCATGGAAATAATATCATGATTCTTCCTAATCAATGCATATTCCACTTTTTTTTCTTCCCAGGGTGGTAATGTATTGCAAAATTGTAGTCTTTTAATATTTATAGGTATCTCCTTTTTCTGATGTTGAGATCTTTTTTTTTGTAAATATATAATTTATACTCCTATTATCCGTATATGTGTCAACCCATTCCCTATAGAAATAATATCACCACATAATCAACAAAATACTACCATAACTAACTCTAGATCATGTGATGGATATTTTATCATATAAATTTAATTTTCAATAAATATAAGAAAAAAATCAATCATTTTACATAAAGACACACCGAAAACAAACATTTATTTATAACTATATATTATAAAGCATTCCCTCCCCAAAAATAAAATTAATAATAGTGAAAAAATATATATTCTTAAATTATTAAAAACATTATTTATATTTCCTTAACCATGTAAATTTAACCTCTTACATTTGAATATGGTTAATGTATTATATAATCAAGAAACTATTTCATCTAATCATTAATAGTAACAATATTAGCTAGGAAAAATAAATATCAAAATTATATCCATTGATCATGGCCATTATTTAGCGGCCATGGTCATTGAATGGTCAATATATATTCTATCCTAAAAGATTATATAGCCCACAAAAAGAATCATTTTAAAGATAAAATTCATAGTAAAATAATTTTCTGTAACACACATTTTCTCTTAGGGTGTCAAGAATAATCAATATATAGTTATCATACTCTTCGTAGATACTAAATTATATTAATATATAATCAATAAATACCATAAATAATTTATCAATATAAGCATTGAGTGATGTATTCATCATAATCATAAAAATAGATGGTGCATTAATTAATTCAAAAAGACATCACAGTGAACTCATAATACCATTACAATGTAAAAAAAGTCATCTTTGGTATATAATCATTATTAAATTTTAATTTATGACAACCATAATGAAGATCAATCATTGGAAACTATTGATCCATAATAATTTGATAAAGGAATTCATCAATTTTTTGTAAAGTATACTTGTTTTAGTGGTAATGTCATTGATTTCTCGAAAATCAATTCATAGCATCACATACTTTTCCTTCTTATTTATAAATAAATGTGTACTCCCTATATTAAAACACTTGGTTTTATGAATCCTTTATCACAAAATTATTTTAGTTTCTTATTCAATTCCCTTTACACTATTCTATATGGTGTATTAGAGATGAATTTTTCATCATGGATAAGGTCAATTTTGAATTTAATTTCATTATCATGTGGATATCTAGATAATTCCTCAATAAATAAATTAACATAATATTTCAAAATTGATTCATCTTGTATTTTTATAATATTATTCTCCTTCTTATATTTAATTTTATCCCCCTCATTTTTATGAATTTTGTTATGATGATCCAAACATGACTCAGATATTGAATAATCTCTTATAAAAAATGAATCTATTTAAGCTTAATATATTGTAATTTATTTCTCTTGATAGTAAATTATTATATTTTATAATTTTTATACAATAGATATAAAAAAAATTACAAATTCAATCGTAGGTATCTTAATTTGGTTTACAATAATACAAACTTCATGAATTGTAAAAAAACATACCAATATATTTTCATTTCAATATTATTTACGCAGGATGTTTTAACTAAAAAACCTTCTTAAATGTATCAAGGGATGATTCAAAATTCATAGTAAAATTGAAATATTTAAAAAATTATGTATATCTAAAAACAAATAATTTATTATTTAACTTTTATTATATAATCAAAGAGCATGTTATCATGTAATTTAAGACTTCAAATTTTATCATAGTAATTGCATAATCTTGTACTTACTCCGTTGTCATATTTTAATGCAGATTACCTTGATTCCTGGGGTATTGACTATAATATTTTCTCACCTCCATGAAATTAAATCATTGAACATTAGTAGTGTTTCTATTTCTATTATCCATGTGATATTAATTTCATTTATCTCCATACATGAAATAAACTCCTAATCCCTTTAAGTAATAATGAATTTTTTCATCCAATAATTATTCTATGTTGGAGAAAATAATCGATACTTTTTCACATTCGCTAATTTTTTATATAGATCTGAGTCATGTTATTCTTCACATACATTCATTTGAAAATATAATACTTAGAGAACTCAATTTTAACTTTTACTATAGTTTTTCCCATAACCTTGTAAAAAATAGTTTTTTAATATTCTTATACATTAAGAGAAATTGAGACACTAATTCTCCATTAAGGATTGTTATTATTCTATAAAATAACTTATAGATAATAATTTATATATTTTTAACATAATCCACATCATGTATCACTAACATTGAAATTTTATCCTCAAACTCAATAGTGTTTTCCCATCCTTTTATTAAAAAATATAAAAATTCCTTTCCATATAAACTCTTTTCTCAAAGAGAACATATTTATAAAGTTATATTGTCTTAAAATAATTCCATTTAATTCTTTCTATATATTCCTCCTTATCATTTTTTTAAATCAATAACCAACATTTACCATCATCTCCCCTTAGATGATATACAGACATAAAAAGCTTCTCTTTTTCATTATGTAGCACTTTGATAAATTCCATTTCTAGATATTTATACTTTACTATAATGATAAAATGTTAATGAATCCAATGAATTATATAGGTTTCTAACCCATGAAATAATATAATACTATTAAATATTTTTTAATGTAAATAGATTATTCCGTAAAATAAATCGTATTTAACAAAACATAAGTTAACTTCACAAGTACAATGATAATATAATTAACTCCAACACCAAACTTGTTGGTTTATTCTTGAGGGAATACCTAAATTGATTATTTATGCTGACATGGTTTCCATTATTTCTATTAGGTTTAATTTATAAAAAAAATTGAATATTATATTTAATTTATGAATAAAACAATTAATTATGAATCATTGTGTAATTTATATGAATTTATTACTAATAAATATCAATTATTATATACATTCTAAAATAATTCAATAATTTATTAAGGGTTTATCATAAGGTTTAATTCTGTAACTATTTTCTTATAAATCTTGTTCCTAAGGTTTATACTAAACATTATATGATGAAAATTTCAACAAAACAAACTTGAATAAACCAAAAAAAATATTTTTTTATTATAATGGAATAAAATACATAATATCACAATGCACAAGATACAATAGATTAATACTATTAAGATATTATATACATACATGAACATTAAATTTCATTAGAAAATTAAATTATAATATTAAAATATATGAAAATTTAATATTTCTCAATTATTATTCTTAGGTTAATTGTAGTATTCTTCATGATTACCCAGGGATATAAGGAAACAATATTAAGGTCCATATCATGATCTCGGTAAGGGATACCATAAAAGAGAACAAAATAAGTAATAAACATGACATACATAATATTATGAGAATATATAGTCAAAGTATTACATATAAATGAAAAAATTATCATAACATAATTGATAGGTGAAATAAAAAAAGAAAAAAAATAATCAAATAGATAACATTAATAAATCTCAAAATTGAAGAGCCTTCTCTATGTTTGAGTAATATTTATTTTCAATGGATGTATGATTTTAAATGGTTTTCAATGAAATAAAAATATTTCATTGATATCAATATGTGAAAGAAGTTAGAAATAATAATCTTTTAGAATGTTTAAGTGAAGTACCCAAGCTTGATATCAAAGTTAGTGTAGATTTTATGATTAATTGAGGATTTTCCTAATGTTATATTATCATAAAGAATCTATTTTAGATACATTGGTTTTTACATGTGATTATTGATGAGTTTTTCTTCATGACTACAAAATGTGATATGATGGTTCAAAAATCCCATTTTTATCAACATTATAATATTGATGAATTTTTCTTTAAGGAGTTTACATTAAAATATTCAGAGTAGAATGATATTGGATATAATAATTTTGAAAATATGAATGTATGGAATCCAGCATACTGAGGTGATCAGAATGAGTCTATCAGACCAAGTTACATCATATAGTGGTTTTTTAACTACACCATAAAATATATTGTTTATGGGATGGGAAAATTTGTAAATTCTAAACCAAAATATTTTTATTAGACTATTGAGAATAGATGCAATCGATCATATAAATATAAGAAAAAAATTATTTAAAAGATGATATACAAAAGTTACACCAAACAAAAAATGATTTAAAAGTTGATCAGATATTTCTATGCTAAATTTTATTCTTTTAACAAACATCATAATTCCTTATGGTTATGATTCTAAAATAAATTTTAAAGAAGAGAAAATTATATGAAATTAGTTAAATCCTCTTAATCTTAAAGGCAAATTGTTGAGTTACTATAAAATGATTCAATTTATGAATATATAATTTTTTGGTAGAAGTCAATGTAAATATGGTGTAAAAATCATTGGATTTTCAATGAAGATATGTACAATGTCCATCAGATCGAATTTTATGAAGACTGATGTGTGAATTATAAAAAGTTCATATGAGTTTAATATCCCTAAAACAATTACCAATGATTTGATTATAAAAAGATAATATTTACATTTCTCTCTTTAATATGTATAAACATAAAAAAATTTAATCAATCAAATAATTACAAAATAAAAAAAATACTAAATAACTTTTAGACCTAAGGACCTTTTAGGTTTATAAATTTAGATAATTAGAACAAAATATTACATAACAACTTGGATACGTAAACAACTATTTCATAAAAATCTAAATCATATCCCACTAAGTTATTCATATATAGTAACCTTATTAGGTATAACATATATAAAACCATTATTCACAACCTAGTTAAAAGAAAACATATTAAGGGTGATCTCAAGAACTGAGTAAGGGTAAACATAAGCATTAACAATTGAATTTCATCAATGAGAATAAGATGAGCATAAGGGTATGATGACATAATAAAATTTCATGAGAATAAATTTAAAAAATACATTCCAATAAATAATTTGTTCAAAAAAATTTGATGTGGAATAAAACATTATCAAATGATAGAGTAATTAGAATCAATAATCACGATCCTTGTGATATCAATCTTGACCAAAGGAATAATTAAAAACTCAAAGAAATAATAAAGAAAACATTATGTAAACTTGAAAAATTATCTTAATATATCCTTTAAAATAACCCTTTCAATTTTAAAAACAATTAATGTCAACTTCCAACATAATTATCTAGATAACATTATCACTTCCCATTGCATTTAAAGTATATAATGGTCCCACCCATCCTTAGTTTATAACATAACCACTCATACTTTATTTATAACATAAAAACCCATCCTTGGTTTATAATAGAACCACACATAATCAAGATAACATTCCTATAACCATAATATTAATAAAGTATATGTAACTTAAATTTCATCATGACACTCATAAAAACATCCATTATTCCATTTAAAACGTGATTAACGCATGGAAAATAATTGATTTTTATGAAAACTTCTTTGAAATAATCATAATCCATACAGATAAAAAATAAGGATGGTACCATTAAAACATATCCCTAATATATTATAAGTAAAATCAAGGGTTTTTACCTTAATGAATATAAATAAAATTAAAATATCATTAAAAAATTGTTGAGAAAATAGCCTTTCCCCTTGGAAAATTACTTTTAGAAACTAGAAACTCAATAAAAATATTTTGAAAATAAACTTAGGAACTTATATAGGAATCTTAGAAGGAAATAATGAACATTGTGTCATGGAATTACATTCATATGATAAATATTAAAAATGAAAATTATTTTCAAACATGTTTTAAATTGTTTCAAAAGTGACCCATGTGTAAAAGATTAGGAAATTACAATTTTTAAACCTTTTAAAATAATGTAATAGATATTTTAAAATAACTTTTGGAAATAATTTTTTTTTATAAAATAGCATTCTTGAAAACATTTTTGAAGTCATGGTTATGGAAGATAAGGGTTCTTGATATAAAAGAAGATATCGGAACAATATCACTTATAAAAAACTTTCTTGATGTTTATTTTATCAATAAGGGAGTAAATTGAATATATACATGTAATAAAATTCATAACTATATAAGAATAAAATATATTTAGTTCAAGAATAAAAGATCATATTATTTTTTATAAAGGACCAAAGAACATAAAAAATCTAAATTTGAAAATATATTGTAACATAAATCCTTTAATTCTTTAGAAACATTCAAATAAAAATTCATGAAAATAATTAGTATGATATGGATATGTAAATATAATTAATTTCAGGATGTAATATTTCAAAATTCATTAACGTGGTAGTAAGTACACCATATAAGGAAATTATGGTGCGCAATATGAATCATGTCATAAGAAAATGAAATTGTGACAAATAAAACCCTTGTAATTATTATAAATTTTAATTGAGTATTAATCAATATTAACATTATATGTAACAAATTTAAATCCAAAAAACTATAAATACATCATAAAAAATTTCAATATCAATTAACTCATAATCATGGTATAAAAAATCAATGAAGTTGAGTATAACCCAGTGAATGTAAATTGATTTGAGAAATATTTTAACACTTGGAAAAATTCAATTCAAATCCCTTTGGATGAAAAAATTTTATTAGCACCTTAAAATACCATGAAGTATAATGGATTCATTATATAACTTGTAAAAGGGTCAACATATAAATTTTATAAAAAAATGGTATATAAAATTAAAATATGAATCAATTATGGTAAATTGAAATAAAAACCCTTACATTTAGTCTGACTCATCATGTATATTGGTTTTTTTAGAAAATATTCTACAAAGGCTCTTATTATAAAATAAATAGACGTTTTGATGATATTCTGCTCCCATGTTCACAATGAATTTCAAAGGATGAATATGGACAATGAGGTAATTTTTCCATAATTTATAGAATATAATAATGAAATAATTATTAGTTATATATATAAATTATACTTTTAAAACAAACCATAAAATATGTTCCCAAAAACGAGCTGTGTTATAATCATGGAGATGGTAGGTCGTATGTATGCAAAAGTAATGTTTCCATTTTTTCAACGATAATGATGGGAACAAAGTAAATATTATTTTACATTTATCAAATTATAATTATAACATAAATACACTATTATTTATTTAAATACACATATATATATCATCGATGTGATTTGGTTACGTAAAAAAATCATATAGCTTTATGGGAGTGGTAGTCCACACGTACGCATAAATGACGATATAATTTTTTAATGGATGTAATAGTAATAAATTGTATGATATATTATCATTAAAAAATTATAAATATACCATTAATATCATGTATATATATATATCTGTGTGTGTGTGTGTTAAACCCGTCTTTATAACCATCTATGTGAGGCATTGATGGAAAATGAATTACATCGATTTGTAAGTCTGTAGTTTGTCGTACACATGATTGATGGTTTCATTTAAAACTTGATATAAGAAGTATATTGATATAGGTTATGATATTAACATAATAACATCTAATTATATTGGAGATATTTAATTTATTATTTCATCCTGATCGAATAATAATTTATGGAGGTGGAAGAAGAAATAAAATTGAATCATTCAGTTAAAATTTATAGATCTACTTTATAAAAACTACATTTATTTAAACAATAATCCCTATAGGGTTATTTTTATGAAGGAAATAAGTCCTATAGGATTGTTTATGGATTTTATTAATGTATTTGGGGAGTTATTTGATGAAAAAAGGAATTTTATTTATCACTAAAATCTGAGAGAATGTTCCCTTTTATAAGATAGGGGGAACTTGTGGAATTATTTAATGTTTTATATCAATATATATTAATTTTCAGGGATAAATTAATCAAAAATTATATATTTAGAATATTAGAAGAGTATGAGACTAAATAATCTCATAAAATAAATTTTTTACAATTTTATGTTTTCTTTTTACCCTTTCCTTTTTGTTTTAACCCTTGATTAACCTTTTTGAGAATTACCTTGATATCAATGTTTTTCCTTATTAGGGTTAAACATAGTTACCATAAAATAAATGATGGATCATAAATGGAACAGGGTTTATATTTTAAATCTTATCCAAATAAATTTTCTGAAGTTATTATTATTAGAAATTTTAAATCATTTAATGAATTTTTATTTATAATAAAATATTATTCATGTCATTTTTAAAATTATTTACTTAATTTGACTTTAAAAACAACAATACGGCAAAGAAATTCAAATATAATCCTTTCACAAAAACCTATCATATTTTATGTATCTATAAACTTATTGTAACATAATAATTAATTCGTAATATATTAGTTATAATATTTTAGAATCATATATTTTATTTTTCAATTAATTCTATAAATACCGTGTTGGTTTTGAATAAGCAATTAAGGTAATATTCTCATAAATAAAAATTTAAAATAAATTACCATGATAAAAATTAATTTAAATTTCAAACATCCATTTACAATCTAGCATAATTTTTTCTTTATCCCTATCACAAAATATTATATATATATATATATATAATCCAATAAAATTTCATTTTTTACTTTATCTTTTACTTAAATATTACAAGGGTCTAAATCAAAGAAACATGGCACTAAGTTTCTATATTTTCAAAACATGCATCAAAATAGCCAAAATAAAATCGTATAATTGCATAAAATTAATTTTTAGGATCATTTTATAGTCCTTATAATATTATTTTTATCCATAATTACCTGATTTACCCTTACAATGGTGATAATTATTTAATATGGTTATTATTCAAAATGTCATGACCCATCCCCCGGGGCCCGTGCCATGACATACCCCAAGCCCAACTCCAGGAAGCCAAGGGTTGGGGACTAGTGCCGAAGGCGTCAACCTAAAATTGGGAGGCATTAGACTGAGTAACTGTACACACACACACACACAACCACATCCCACATATGGAAAACTAAAGAAAGCAAGATACAATAAAAAACCACTAAGAATAAGTACAACTAAAATTCAAATGGGAAAAAAATAAAAAACCCCAAAAATGAATAACTGGAAAAATAGGAAAGTACATAAGAAACACTAGAATCCATTATCTATAAAATCTCACCTGATGGGTTGGTATACAGTAGCTTTAGGAAGCTGTAGAAGTAAGTCTCATCTTACTGGTCTCATTGGGAACCACTAGTTCCTGGGTCACCAAGTCCTATGTCGAGTAGGTGGTCATCGGCACCAGACACAACACATGTGGGCGAAGCCTATGCAGGGTTGAGTAATGAAATATTTAGTAGGGATCCCAAAACAAAAAATGAAAGACCACAAATCAATCCACAACCAAACCACAAATCATGACCACCAAGCATGATCATGAAGCAAGGCAGATCACACCACGTATATTCTAGAGTAGTAAAGTAGAACCATTAGTCACATTTTCAAACACCTCATCTCCTAGATAAATCCTCCTCAATGAATACAGTGGTTCTTCCAAGTCACACAAAATATGCTTCTTAGTAACCTTAAGACTATTTTGGTACTCATCCCTGATGTGTATCGTGGGTATGTTGGGTCACACAGAAGCCGCTCCCCACAGTGGGCATTTCGGGTCACACAGAAGTCTCTTCCCACTTATCTATGGCCTTACTAAGGTACTCCTATTTTCGAGTACCATGGGCCTATCGGTTCACACAGAAGTCGTTCCCCACCGTGGGCTTCCCAGGACACATAGAAACTTCTTCCCAATAGGCCATAGTATTTGAACCACACATGGTTTCTTGTCAGCAGTCTTTAAGTCTCATCCAATCATAGGGTTTCTGCATGTAGCACAATTGACCTCAGGTGAACCACTCCTCAAGCCATTCATCGAATTTCAACTTCCATGAAATCCTCTATATAGTAATCCAAAAGATTTTCTTTATCATGAGGGTTCTAAAACCACAAATGGATTATCAATCGGACGCCCTATTTGTAAAATATAAACGTTTTTTCAAAAAGGGGATGGTTGGGTCCAGGTCTACTCTGACCTGACCCGACACGGCTCAGGGTCCACCCACCATACCCAGGTCTGCTGACACCACCCAGACTCGGCCCAGCCTTGGTCCGGTCTGTTGGGCCATCGGTCCGGCCTGCGGGCATGCCCAATCCGCTTGGTCCGGGTGCGAATGGAAGTTTTTTATGGCTCCCCGCTCGCCCCCATGGTCAACACGGGGTCATTCCCTCCATCTTAAATGCACATTGTGTCCATGGTTTTTGATATGTGTTTGGACAGCTCATCCGGCCAGACTCTTGCAGGTGGTCGAAGACCTCGTGCCTCTAAAGAACACGGACCACTGTTGCGAGATGCTTCATTGATGCGGTCACCCGGCCGCGTCTGCCTTGGCCGGCCACCAGCATAGTCGGTGGTCCTGCTACTCCACCATGGACTAGACCATCTATGGTGCTCCTACCATCACATCTTCATGGCATGCCACCCAACTGTGACCACCGCCATGGGTTGTCGGCATCGGTGTGCAGAAAGAATACTCTACAGTTCACTGAGTCCGCTCTGGTGGGCCATTCTTTGCGCCGATTGTTCCTGCAGCCGCTATGGGATATCACCTTCACAATAAAGTTCTCAATATTTCCTTATCACCATTTTAAAAATTCATCCACCAAGAACACATAAGGGGGAGGGGTTTCGGGCCTTGTTTGTGTTGGCATGTTCCCTCTGTATTAGAAGTTTTAAACCTAGGTGGCTTGGGCATGGTGTTCCATCAACAATAATCTAATCTCAAAAAGAAAACCCAAGAAACTTCACCCTCCCTCAAGAAAGAACAATCCGTGGATCAACCTATTTGTGGATTGATCCACGTTTGTCATTTAAAATGAAGAACATGGAAAACATAAACAAAAAAATCCCACCTCGATCGATGTTCAATTTTGAAGCGGTCTTCCCATAAAGGTTCAAGAAATTAAAGGTGGTCATCAATTCTCGGTCCCATTCTTTGTAGGGCATTGATTTTGCTAAATATCCTATCAGCATTCATCATTCTTCATTGGAGAGAAAACTCACTGATGGTTTGTCAGAGAATCCCCAGGGTTTAATTACCCACTTTCCAATTTGTTAGCCTAATAAAAGGAAACAAGTCACAGTGTTTCTATTTCGCTACAACGTTGTGTTGGTATGTTGTTTCATTTAGGAAATAGCGCAAAGGTTACGCTTGCACAAAAATGAGAAATTATGAGTTTCCATTAATTTGTCTCATCGTCGCACTACAGTGCTATCATCTTCCACTCAACAGTGACATAAGAAATAAAATTACCTTTTAAATTATTATTTTTATTGTTTTCAAAAATGCTGAAAAATAACTTTTATATCCAACCCTTATCAGTATAAGTGAAGTCATTTCATGGAGAATTGTGGTATTCCAAGATCATCGGTGCCTTTATATTTTCGATCCAAGAACTGGTTTAAAAGTTAGAAAAACCTTCTCAAATGTTTACTTAAGTTATCATAAAATGAGTTCAAAATTATGTTCTCGACTCATCAGGCATTGGAATCATTTTCTGTCAAAGTGTGTGGTCTCAAAATAATTCCCTCTAATTCAAAAAAAATTATACAGAAATTCTGGGACATTACATTCTCCCCACCTTAAGGATTTACATCATCGAAATCCAAAATAAAGGCTAATCAATCCAATGGGGGTACTGAGCAAGAATCTAAGACTCCCACTCCCATGTGCTCACCTTCAGATTCCCATGATGCCACCAAACATACACCAAAGTAATAGACCATTCATGAAGTACACAATCCTATCTATCCTCTATCTCCATCGGGAACTCTACAAATGTCACCTCATCATCAATATCAAACTCATCCCAGTTGATGGTGTCTGATGGGTCATGCATGTACCTCCTGAACTATGACACGTCGAAACCATCCTACACTCTATGCATATATGGGGGAAGATCTATGTAGTATGCAACCTCTCTAACTCTACTCAGGATCTGAAAAGGTCTGATGAACCACAGAGATAACTTATCACCATGGGAAAATCATCACAATCCTCTTCGGGGTGATTCCGGAAGGAACACATTGTCTCCCTCCTCAAACTCCAAGGGTCTCCAACTACTGTTAGCATATGATTTATGCCTACTCTATATAGTCATAATATTCTATTGGATGATCTTCACCTTATCAGTGGTGTCTTGTACCATCTCTGGACCCATGAGTGTTGACTCCCCTGGGTCTGTCCAGCATGGAGGTGATCTACATGGCCAACCATATAAGGCCTTAAATGGTGTCATTCCAATGGTGGAGTTTTAGTTGTTGTTGTATAAAAACTCCACCAGTGGTCTGTGGTCTTCCCAAATATGACCAAAATAAAAGACACAAGAATGAATCATTTCCTCCAAGGTCTGTATGGTCTACTCTGTCTGACCATATTTCTGGAGGTGAAAAGTTGTGCTCAAGCGCAATTGAGTCCCAAACACCTCTTACAACCCCTTCCACAACTGAGATGTAAAGAATGCATCACAGTCTGAGACAATGATCAAAGGAAACCCATGTAGCCACACTATCTCCTAGACATGGAGGCATCCCAAGCCTGCTACCGATCCTTACTCCTTGATGGTTAGGAAGTGATCCAACTTGGTGAGTCAGTCAATGATAAGCAAGATAGAATCGTGCCCCTTGGATGTGTTTGGTAACCCTATCATGAAGTCCTTGGAGATACCACCCCACTTCCATTCGGGTACCTCAAGTGGATCTGTCAAGCCTGCTAGGGCACGATTCTCAGCCTTCACTTACTGTCAATTGATACATCATGAAACAAACTCTTCAACCACTTTCTTCATCCATGTCCACTAGTACAAACGTCAAAGGTCCGGGTACGTCTTCACCACACCAGGATGTACTATCAAAGGGGATGTTTGGGACTCCCTCAACACCTCCTCCTATAACATCACCAGTACTATAGAGCATCATCTGAAAAGGATTAAGAGATCCCCACTTATTGAAAATTCATCTCGAGCCTGTTTAGAGGATATATGAGTATGTCAATCCTCATAGTCAACATCCACAAGTTGTTCCTCCCAGACTCGTTGTAAGAGTGGGGGATTGACAGTCGTTGACTAAAGGTAAGATGCTCCATCACCATCCACAATTGATATCTGCAGTGTGGCTAGCTACTTCATCACCTCACTTAGAAGTTGTAAACTAGACCTCATGTTGAGCGTGTCTTCCACCATCTTCCCCTTCCCAGAAGTATATACTATTCCAAAGTCACAGTCCAAAAGGAACTCCATCCATCACTATTGTCTCAAGTTCAGGTCCTTCTATAAGAAGATATACCTGAGACTCTTGTGGTCAGAGAATATGGTAATTTATTCACCCATAAAGTAGTTTTGCCACATATTCAAGGAAATGACTAATACTGCTAACTCGAGTTCATAGGTTGCATAGTTCTTCTCATGTTACCTCAACTTCTGTGAGCCATAGGCGATCACCGCTCGCTCTTGCATCGGGCCACAACCCAGTCTTTTCCATGATTAATTGTATAGAACTACAGACCCAATTCCCTCTTCTAGTAGTATCAATATGGGGGTACTCATAAGTCTCTAACTTAGCTCCTGGAAAATCTTCTTGCACTTCTCCATCCACAGGAATGGTTGTCCCTTCCGTGTCAAGGAAAATTTGGGAATGAACCTCTAGTAGTATCCACCCAACCATATGAAACATTGCATCTCAGTCATTATCCTAGGTGGATCCCAAGATTGAACATCCTATATCTTCGTTGGATCCACTAAAACTCCAGCCTCTGAGATGAAGTTTCTCAGAAAGTGGACCTCATGAATCCAAAATCGATAGTTCAAGTGCTTGTTGTAAAGTTGGTTCTCTCCGAGTGTATATAAGAATATCCATAGGTGTGTAGCATGTTCCTCCTCTAACATCGATTACACAAAGATATAATCAATTAAGACTACCACAAAACGATCAAGGTAAGGCTGGATGATCCTATTCATGAGTCCCATGAACATTGTTGGGGCATTGTTTATGTCGAATGACATCACCAAGAACTCGTAGCGGCCATACCTGAACCTATATGACTTCTTCTGTACTTCCTTACCCCATAAATAAAGCTGATGATGTCTTGATTTAATGTCTATATTCAAGAACCATGTTGCTCCCTTTAGTTGATTGAAGAGGTCATTAATCCTCGGCTGTGGTTACATTTTCTTCATAGTCACTCGGTTTAGGTGTTGGAATCCCACGCATAGCCTCAATCTCCCATCTGCCTTCTTGTAAAAAAACCATGGCTACCCATTGAGAAACTCTAGGCCTTAGGAACCCTTTTCGTGTAAGTCCTCCACCTATACCCTCAATTACTTAATCTCTGTGCAAGCCATTTGATACGTTGTTCTAGATATCAGTGTCATCCTAGGGTACAAATCAATGCAGAAGTCTACCTCTCTATGAGGAGGTAGTCCCAAAACATCCTCATGAAATATATCCTCTTACTCATCCAGCTCTATATGAAATCTCTGATTTCTCCTTTCCACCGCACTAAGGGTGAGGCTAGACAACTAGTTAGTGATCAGCAGCACTATCCTCAGCTAAATTCCATCCTATGATGAAAAGGTTTCCTTATCACTGGTTAAGGAAAACCTAGTCTCATCCTCACAGACACACCGCTCATTGAGCCTAATATAGTCGATCTGATCATGGACTGTGGATAACTAGTCCATACCCAAGATTATGTCATAAGGCCTTGAAACTACTATTTGGAGATCCCAGACAAATATCTCTACTCTTAGATTAATATAATACTACCAACATCATTTTGTAATCATATAATCCTCTCCATTAGTAGTATATAATCTTAAGGATTAATCCAATGGCTCCACCGGAATCCCCAAGACTCAAACGAGGTATATAGAAAGGAAAGCGTGAATGGAACATGTGTCAATAATAACTAAATCCAAGGTAGAGAAGACACAGATCATACCTATAATAATCTCTAGAGCATTGTGGTCATAGGCCTCCATCACCTGATGTTAGCATCACCCATGTCCCCCAGCTACCTGATCCCATGGTGGACCACTCGGGGGTGGTGGTGGTAACACCTCGAACCATCATCCACTGCATGTTGCTCAGCCTGCACCCATGCCACATCTTCCACCCTATGGATCTCCTCACTCAAACCTCTTCCACTTCCTAGGCAGTCTCCTAACTGCCTATTGATCATTTTTATGGTGGGTTAGGCAGTCATGAGCCATGTGTTCCTACCTGCTGCATGTGAATCACATCCTATTTCCCTACTAACTTCCTCTACTCTGGGAGCCCTACACTACCGAGACCAAGTCCTATGGTCACCCCCTGAATGACCTGGCCCACTTGGTCCCCTGTGTCTGTTTCCTACTACTCTCCACTGAATACTCTGTCACCTGAGGTCTTTTGGTGGATCTGGTTGTTCGTGAATTCTCTACTAGGAATCTCTCTACAAGATGGGTTTTCTCCATCACTCCATCCTGAGTTGGTATGTTGAGAGACACCATGGATGCCTTGATATCCTTTTTGAGTCCCTGATCAAAGGTTTGGGCCTAGAATAAAGGGACATGCACCATGTCTATGGAGTAGCGAGAGAGGTCTTTAAACCTCACAGAGTACTAAGCCACTGACAGGCTGCCATGCTGCAGGTGTAGAAGCTCTTGGATGCGCATAGATCGCAAGGTCGCAGGGAACCAGAAAAGCTACTTGAAGTCTACCCCAGAGAGGGTTTCCACATCATGAATCTATATGTTCAAGCTTCACCAAATCCATGTCGAGCCTTGAAAAAGGATCACGGTCAAGATTTCCATCTAGTTAAGCAATTTCCTCACTAAGAGGAATACTTGTGCCACTGCCACCAACCAGCCATTAGTAACCTGAGGATCTATCTCTCACCTAAACCTATGAGGTCTCTATCTTTGAAACTCATGCAAGTTTTTGAGCCTGCACGCATCCTCTATCAGTAATTCTATTAGTAACAGCTTATTGATATGTAGTGGAAACACTAGAAAACCACTCTAAAGGGCCATCTCTAGAACTGGTCCATAAACTGAAACCTCATCTCCAGGAAGGTTGTCTGTACGATCATGTATCAGAAGCCTAGTCAGTTTTCTGCATGGAGGCATCTTGAAATAGATCAAGATGTTCCACAGTCATAAGATTATACCCAGTGAACTGACTCTTATTCAAAAATATCATAAGGAGAAACTTATACAAAAAGAGTTTTCATGTATAGAGACTAAAAGTATAATTCAGGGTCCTGGTGTAAGGATACGTCGGTCACCACACAAACATTGGACTCCCCAAATATGAAAGTTAAACTCAAAAAATTTAACACTATTCTTCCAAAACAGAAAAATATAATCTTGGTCTCTAAGGTGGAACTAACCTCCTCTGGTACCACTTTTTCAGGATCTGTCCCCCGGGACCCATATCGTGACATACCCCAAGCCCACCTCCCAAAGTCCAAGGATTGGTGACAAGCTCTGAAGGTGTCAACCTAAAAATGGGAGGTATTTTACTGAGTACATGTACACATGCACACACAACCACATCCCAAAGATATAAAATTAAAGAAATAAAGATGCTATAAAAAAATTAATTACACATACAACTAAAAGTCAAATGGTCCAGAATAAAAACAATAAAAAGACTAACTATAAAATAAAGTACAAAAGAAAAACTGGAAGTTGTCTGCTGGAAAACCACACATGATGGGTCAATACAAAGTAGCTGTTAAAAGTCGTTGTTGTATTTCTCATCTACCAGGTCTCACTGGGAACCACCAAGTCCTGTGCCACCAAGTCCTCCGTTGATTTGGTGGTCGTCTGCACCAGACACAACACGTGTGGGTGAAGCTCGTGCAAGGGTGAGTAATGAAATACTCAGTAAGGACCCCTAAACAAAAAATGAAATACCCCAAAGCAACCCCCAACCAAAGCACAAATCATGATCACAAATCATGATCATGAAGCAATACAGCTCACACTATGTATATTCTAGAGTAGTAAAGTAGAAAAATTAGTCGCATCGTCGAACAGCTCTGCTTCTAGAGAACTCCTCCTCAATGAGTAAAATGGGCCTACCAGGTCACATAGAAGATACTTCCCACTAACCTTTGGAGAGTTTTGGTACTTATCCCAAATGAGTACCATGGGTATGTTGGGTCACACATAATCCTCTCCCTACAATGAACATATCTGGTCACACAAAAGCTGCTTCCCACTAATCTATGGCCATACTAAGGTACTCCTCCTGTCGAGTACCATGGGTATGTTGGGTCACATAAAAGTCACTCCCCGCTGTGGGTCTACCAGGACACAAACAAGACACTTCCCACTAGGTCATTGTATCTGATTCACATAGGTTCTCTTGTCAGTAGTCTTTAGGTCTTAGCCAACTGTAGGGTTTCTGCACGTAGCACGCTTGATCTCGAGAGAACCATTTCTCAAGCCATTCTACAAATTTCAACTTCCATAAAATCCTCAAGAGAGTATACTAAAATATCTTCCTCATATCAAGGGTTCCAATGCCATAAAAGGATCTTCAATTGGGTGCCCAATTTGCAAGATATTGATATTTTTTCAAAAAGTGGTCAGTTTGGTCTCGGTCCAGTCTGACCCGGTTGGACTGACCTAACCCAGCCTATCTCAACCCAGCCCAGGGTCCATAGACCTGACCCAAGTCTGCTGACCCAACCCGAACTCAGACCAGCCAGGATCTGGTCCATTGGGCCATGGGTCCAGCCCGCTGGGGTGGGCCGGTCCTGACATGGCAGGTCCGGCCGGCTGGCTTGCCTAGTCCTCCAGGCCAAGATGTGGCTGGAAGTTGCATCCAAATCCAGGATCACCCCCATGGTCAACACAGGGTTTTTCCCCCCTTCCTGGAAGCATGGTGTGTCTAGGGTTGTCACTTTGCGGCCAGCTAGCTCAGTTGTCCAGACTCCCACAGGCGGTCGAAGATGGCGTACCTCCAAAGAATGTAGCCTCTGGTTTCGGGTCGCTCCACTGACACAGCTGCCCAACCGCAGCCACCTCCACCGGCCTCTGGCACTGTTGGCGGTCCTACTACTCTGTTACAGCCCGGCCCATGCCCTCCATTTTAGAAGTTTAAAACACTATAATCTTAAGTATAATGTTCCATCAAAAATAATTAAATCATGAAAAGAAAACTAAGGAAACTTCACCCTCCCACAAGAACTGATGATCCAAAGATCAACATGTTCATTGGTTGATTCGAATTCATCATTTAAAATGAATAACAGGGATAAAATAAACCAAAACAATGCATACCTCGATCGATGTTTGATGTAAAAGCATTCCTCCTGTGAAGGTTCAGGAAGTCGAAGGCATTCGCCGATTCCCTACCCCATTCTTCGTAAGGTGTCGACGTCATTAGTGATCCTGCCAGTGTTTATCATTCATCTTTAGAGAGAAAACTCACTAGTTGTTTTTTAATGAATCCATAGGGTTTAATTCCCAACTCTGCAACATGTTATCTATATAAATGAAAACACGCTGCAACATTTCTATTACGCTTCAACGTTGCATAATTACATTGTTTCAGTTATGAAGCAGTGTTACAGTTATGCTTGACAAAAATGAGCTTTTATGAGTTTCATTTAATATATCTCATCATCGGCCCACAGCACTGTCGTTCGCCTCTAAATGGTGAGAAAAGAAATAAAATAACTTTTTAATTTATTTTATTATTTTTTTGAAAAGTCCGAAAAATAACTTTTCCATCCGACCCTTGCCAGTCAATGTTAAGTCCTTTATAGGTGAACCTCGGCATTCTGAGTTCAATAGTGCCCTAGGATATCTGATCTGATCAATAGTTCAAAAGTTAAAAAAACCCACTCACACATTTACTTAAGTGAATATAAAAAGGTTCAAAATTCAGTTTTGGGCTCACCGAGACTCGGAATCATATGATGTCAAAGCATGTGATCACAAAATAATTCCATATAATTTAAAAAAAATATAAAAAATATCTAGGACTTTACACATAATGACTAAAAACTAAAAGGGACCAATTTACCAAATTTTGAACTCATGATTCTAAATATAGAATCCAATTTTCAATATTTGTTTTCTATAAGTGGAAGAAATTAATTTACTATTAAAATAAATAACAAGAAGAAAATTGTTTCTCATAAAAATACCCTTTTAAGTATAAAAAAAATTTAGACAAAATTTTACAATAAAATTGATTCAATTAAAATTAATTATATTATTAATAATATAAAAAAACTAATATTACTTTTAAAACTTTTTAAAACAAAATTTAACCTTGTAAAATCTAGAAAAAATTATTGCTTTCAATCAAAATCAATATTTTCACTATTCATTTCAAAAGAAATATTTTAAAAAAAATACCAAAAGTTTACTCCATTCAAATTTTGTGATTACAATTCTAAAAATTATATCATTTTTAAAAAATAAAATTTCTAAAAGTATGAGAAATTAATTATTATATTTGAACAAAAAAATTAATAAATTTCGTTTTTTTGAAGATTAGAATGAATTTAAAAAAATTGAGTGATTATTTAATAGGAATTTATCAATACATTTTTATTGAGTGGAAAATAAATATGTATTTCATAAAGAATTTAATTTAATTCATACCGAACTATTTAAAAGATATGTTAAAATGGTCATACCTAAATTATAATATTTCTTGGTTTGTTTAGGCTCGGTGTTGCATATCGTATGCATTATCAAACATAGTTTTATTTTTAAAATATTGGGGTATTAAATACACCCCCATCCCACTAATAAATTGTGTCCTTACAACATTAAATTGTTCTTGTTAATCATGGATTTGAAATTGGAAATACCATTTTTGAAATCCCACATCAAAGAAGGGATTAATAAAACATCCTCTTGAAAAGAAGGAAAATTAAATATTAAGGCCATCGAGAATAACAGTAAAATAGGTTTAGAATAGGATAAAATTAGCGGGGAGGGAAAATAAGGATATAGAGGAGAAACATAATGTCCAAATAATGATGTAGATCAATAGAGATCATTGATCTCAACAAATTAAATAGTCAATAGAAATTTAATGACCTCAAAACAATAAATAAATGAGGTGTGTAAAGGCTATAAATTCACTAGAAATGAAGGAAATAGGATAATTTGTTGTTTCAATAACCTTTTCATGGAGTTTAGGAATCCATTTACCATATATTCTATGGAAATAAATAATGTACTTCCTTTACAAATATAATTTTATCCTTTAATCAATTTCCAACAGGATCACATATTTTCCCCTGAATGATGAGTATTCAAGATGTATTTTTCATGCTTGAATCACTAAAATAAACTTATAACATATCACATAATCCATAAAATGATAACAAGAGATTTATCATGTCATTAAATATTAACCAAAACCAAAATAGTTAGTATAAGGTAATATAATTCCCAAAAATAGTAAACCTTCATATAAATAAATACAACATTAATCTTCAAATAAACAATAATTATACCCAAAGTTAAAATTAATTAATAATATAAAAAACTAACCACATTATTTTTAAAAATATTCCTCAGTAAATTTTAAACCCAAGAATCTGAAGGATTTTATCATAGATTCTTCCATGATTAATTTCATAATTATCTCCAATCATTATTAGTCACTCATAAAGTCATATAATCAAAATTTAATATTCTCTAATCTTATAATCTCCTAAATATGTCAATTATTTCCCTAAATAACTTGTATCTCCATAAAGATACATTAAAATAATATATTATACAAAAAGATAAATTAACCATTATTCATCAAATAAAATTCCCTAATATTATTCTTACCATAATCATATAATTTTCCCTAAAATTATAGTGATATTCTTCCAAAGTAACATTAATCACATAAATCACCAAATAAATTGTCAATATCATGGTTATCTATATGATAAGACTTATTTTCCTAAATTTTATTTTCATTATCTATAAATAATCCAGTACATTAAACCTAAGGGTTGCATATACCTTAACCAAACACATTTTCTTCTAAAATATCATTATTAACCATAAAATCACATCATTTAAAACCTATAATGGGGTATTATTCCCTTTAAATTATGATAAATCATAAAATTTTTAAACTCATTATGGTATCCATAAATCTTATGTTAATCTTAAATGAAAACATCATAATATCCAAAGTTATCTAAGACTTTCCTTTAATACGAACTTTAATAGCCCCAAACTCGCACTCCCAAAAATGATGCTAAAAAATAATCTTAAATTTTTTTTATATGGTACTGATAAATGGGACATAGTTTTTATACATCCAAGATATAAAACATCAAAATAAAATACTATATAACTTACTTAACAATTGAATTTTTAGTTTTAGAGTTTTAGAGAATTAGTTCAAATTCTTACATAAAAACATGGGTACATAAAAAATTTGTTTATAAATATCTACAGAATCTCCCACCAAGTTATTCAAACCTATATCATACTTAGTAATAACATAATTAAAACCATTATTCACAACCTATGTAAAATAAATTTAAGAAAGGTGGGAACAAATTCTCAATAATGGTAAACATAAGCATTAACAATTGAATGTCATCAATGAGAATAATATGAGAATAAGGGTAGGATGACATGATCAAAGTGCATGAGCATAAAATAAGATAAATATTATCCATCAATACTTGTTTCAAAAATAATGTGACATGGAATAAATATTTATTAAATTCAAGAGTCATAAGGATCAATATTCATGAGCTATGTGATATCAATCTTGACCCATGGAATCATTATAAACTCATTGCATTCAGAAATATAATTTGCTGGTATCATGGAACATTAAATTCACATAACCATTAAAAGAATCCTTAAAATTATAATAACCTTTATGTTCGACTTTCAACATGATTATCTGTAGATAATAATTATTAACCAATGCTTTGGGGGTCTAATAGACCCACCCATCCTTCGTTTATAATGTAACATCCCATCTTTGATTTTTAACAAAACCAAACATCCTTGAATTATAATAGAAACACCCTTATAAAAATCTATTTCCATGAAACATAACATGAAGAAAGTATATAGAGATTTAATTTCAACATAAAACTCATAGAACAACCATTATTCCCTTTATAACTTGATTAACCTATTGAAAATAAGTAGGTTCCGTGAAAATATCTGTGAAAATCACATTATAACTAGAAAAATAATAAGTATGGTATCATTACAATATATCCCCAATGGATCATACATTTTATCAAGGGTTATTATAATTTATGAATAAAAATACCATTAAAATATTATTAAAGGAAGTCTTGAGAAAAATAACCTTGCCACATTGAAAATCACTATTAAAAACCAAAAAATTTAAAAACAATTGTGAAAATAATTTTGTTTGAGATTAAACATGTAATCATGTAAAGTATTCATAAAAGGATATAATTTTCATGTTGGGGGGAAAATAAATTCAGTTTCTAAATTTCAAAAATAAACATTCCTTTTAAGAATTTTTTTTAAGGGATTCAAAAGGGATCCATGTGGAAAAAATTAATAAATTACTTTTTTTAATCCTATTAAAATAAATTGAAATATAATTTCAAAGAAATTTTATAAATAATTTTTTTAAAGGAAAAAAATTCTGGAAAACATTTTATAAATCATTGATATGGAAGAGAAATATTACTAATTTGAAAGAAGATTTAAGATCAGTATCACTTACAAACAACTTTATTGATGTTTCTTAAATCAATAAGGTAGGAAATAGAATCAAAAATGTAAACCACATTTATAACCATATGAGAATAAAATAGATTTGGATTAGTAAAATAAGATATTATTATTTCCCCCAAATGATCCTTGAATATAAAAATCTATAAAAGTAAGGAAATTATATAATAAATCCATTACCACTTTGGTAAATTTTGAATAAAAAGTAATTGAAAGTAAGAGTATGATATGACTCTATAAATACAATAAATTTCCATAAGTGATACATCAAAATTAATTAATGAGGTTGTAAGTACACGATATAATGAAATCATTATTCACGATATGATACATGTCTCGACTGAATGAATGACTAAATGGCCCAAAGGCCTTTATTTTTTATTCATTTTTTATAATCCCCCTTTTATGGGTTGAAGGGGAACCCGTACATGGGAAGTAGGCTTTATGACATTACAGGGCTCAAATATCTTAAGTAATTCATCCCAGAAATGACTACTTGAAACTACCCCTCCCAAACGTCTGCATCATGATCAACAATCCACCTTCACATGGCTGGTCGGCAAGATATCCTATGTAGGGATACATGTCTCGAGTAAATGTGATTGATACAAATAAAACCCATAGAAATATCAAAAAATTCAGTTTAGAATTAATTAATTGAGCTATTATGTTTAAAAAAGGTAAATACATAAAAAAATTCAATACATCATAAAGAAATTTATATATCAATTCACACATGAGCATGGCATAAAAAATCAATGAAGTTGAAGTCTAACCTAATGAATGGAAATCGAGTTAAGAAATAACTTACCACTGGGTAACTTTCATGTCAAATCCTCTTGCATGAAAAAATTTGAATTATTACTTAAAATATTAGGAATTATAAAGGATTCATGATATAACATGTAAAATGGGAAACATATGTCCCATATAATATAAATAAGGTACATAACACTAAAATATGACATAATGAAGGGAAATTGAGACAAGATCCCTTACCTTGAGTCTAACTCATCACATATGTTCTTTATCTTTCTGAATAATAAAATTATGTTATTTAATTAATTACTTGTGAACCTTTTTAAAGATTATTATTCCTTTTATTTTATGTATTATCCTTTTATAGTTAATTACATAATCATTTAAATTCATTTCAAATGTTTTTATAATATTCGACTCATATGTCCAAAATGAATTTGGATGGTTGACTATGGTCAATGTGGTCATTATTCAATTATCTCTAGAATGATATTAATTAAATAATTATCATTTTTATGATCAATTATACTTTTAAAACAAACCATAAATTATGGTTATGAAAAATGAAAAACACTACAATCATGGAGATGGTAGGTCATATGTATGCATGAGTAACATTTACATTTTTTAAACTATGATGATGGAAATAAGGTAAGTATTATTTAATCTTTATAAATTCATAATTATATCATGAATATCATATTTTTTATTTAAGTACACTTATATATAACATCCATGTGATGTTGTTATGAAAGAATAATTATATCTATTTGTGGAAGTGGTAGTCTACATTTTTGTACAAGTGATATTATTTACACATGCCTATCACATGGCGTGGTTAATAGAAATTATATTTTTCATATTGCAGTACAGTGGATTATTAGGTTCACCTCACTTGATTAGCCTTTCAGTTTTTTAATTATCTATTATAGATAACCAAATCTATATCTTTTTTTGTGGTTTTTGATTAATTTAATAAATAAATTACAATATTTTTTGGGATTTTATTAATGACATGAAAAAATGGAAATTATAACTTATACTAACATATAATCTAAACATAATGGGTTATTGAAGCAAAGTAATTTCTCTCGGGTTCAGCCCTGGATTCAATTATTATTCTATTTTATGATTTTGATTTCAGTTTGATAATCCAAACAAGAAATCTCATGTTTGAATTACTATTATTTAATTATAAATTGTGGAATATCATTGAATTCTTATGAAACCATAATTGCACCTCCACTTTTAATCAATGTTGATGACACTCCATGGTCTAGGAGGTGTCATCTTCAATGACCCAAATCAGTTGATGTTGTTTTGTCTATTTATTTTCTTAACTACAACCAATGAAGAACTAACTAATAAACACATGGAAAATGATTAAATAATATAATAAGGATAGATTGAGTTGTTTTCATTGGGGAAAATCACCATATCAGTGACATTCACCTCACCCAAGCATGCATACTCAATTCTATGCACAAACATAAATTAAACATTAAAAATATTCATGAACACCTAGACCTCCCCTCAGGCCAAGTCTCAGGGTAAGCCTCATATTCCTGAGTGTAAGAGATCACAATCATGGAGTAGATGGAATAAGAGAATGAGAAGAAATAAATAAATAAAATAAAATAAAAAGAAATAGTGGATGAAAAAAAAGTAAAATAAAAATTAAACAATGGGATTAGAAGATATATATATATAATAAAAGAAGAAAATAAAAGTAAAGAAAACATATAATTTATAAACAACGTTAAAATAATAATATTATTATTATTATTAATTATTATTATTATTATTATTAGGATAATAAATTTTTATAACGGGGAGAAGGAAATAATTTTAAAATAATTTTAAATTCGTAATGTGATATTAATGAGAATATTTATAATAATAATAATTTTCAATTATTATTATCATTAAAGAAGATGAAATTAATGGTTGGAAATTTTTTTAAAAAAAATGGATAAATTTATTTATTTAAAACTAAAATTTAAATTTAAATTTAAATATAAAATAAAACAAAATTAAAATGAAAATAAATAACAAAACAAAACAGAAGGAGGGGTATAGTTGCAGGTAGCATGAGCTTCCTCCTCTGATGGATCCCAACCTTTAGCTGTTAACTGATACTAGGCATGGAGGTAGGGACCTCTATTATATAGGAAGAGGAGGGGGGTTCATTTCCTCCACCCCCCCCCCCCCGGAGAATGGGGGATCGTCTGTTACCTCAGTGACATCATGCCTATAAGCTGTGGTGTGATTTTACCACATGGAACGAGTCCACGTGGTTACTGAAGGTGATACGGGAGGTACAGTAGGGTGGTGAGTAGACAGTAGTTGGAATCCTATGATGTGGTGATAGTGGGTGGTGGCTTGTCATGGAGGAATTCGAAGAAAGTGGATACATGAGCATGGCGGTGTGCGAGGGTATGTGGAGGGCTGCCGCTTGCATGGTGAGGTGATAAGGTGGTGAGGAGATTCATTTTTTGTGTGTGGTGGTCTATGGTGGTGAGTAGGGAATGGAAGTGGGGTAGTGTTGATGGCTTCATGAGGTGGATGTGGCCAGGGGGGTGGTGTGGCGCCTTTCATGGGTCTTGGGGGTGATGTACGATAGTGTGCAGGGGTGGAGGATGGCAGAGCATGGTAGCTAGGAGAGGATGATGGTGTCTGGTGATGAGGCTGAGGGCAGAGAGGTGAAGTAGTGGAGGATATGTGTGGTCCGTAGTAGAGCACATAGGAGATGTAGTGGAGGATAAAAGTGATTTGGAAGAGCTCCCATCCCATATTAAAATAGTGGGAAGGGGCACTTAGCATTTATAAGGATCAGTGCAGAAGCATCTAGGCACACCCTTTCTAGGGTGGAATCCCAGATGGCAGAAACACACACAAATTCAGGACGCAACACAAGCGGCTAATTCAAGCCCTCGGGCCTACCCTACCTGTTGTAGGGCCTGACCACCCGCGGCCCACACACCCGAGGGGAATGACCACCTGTGGGGTCCCATAGGGCTTCACCCTTCATGTTGTTGTGGTCTTAGGGGCCCTCTTGGGTTGGCCTGGTTGGATTCCCCTTATGGTCTGGCTATGTTGTGGTTCAGAGAGGTTGATAGATTGATGGGGTCCTATATAATTTTTTCACAAAATTACTAAGAAGATTTAGAAAATTTTA
This sequence comes from Viscum album, assembly GCA_963277665.1. Lineage (NCBI taxonomy): Eukaryota > Viridiplantae > Streptophyta > Magnoliopsida > Santalales > Viscaceae > Viscum > Viscum album. The sequence continues at coordinate 262,152,624 of OY728120.1, forward strand.
AACAAATTATCTTAAAAAATACTCAAGTAATTTCAAAATATAAAATCAACCACTTTAATTATTTTTAACACCTTTTCCATTCAGTAATTTTTTTACCCTTAAATTAATAAAACATTTAAAATAACGGTTTTTTACATTGAAAAATATCAAAAAAGTCATTGGATATTGTTCAAAATTATGCACATAAATTTGATCTGTCAAGTACCCCCAAACTTAAACCATTTTTTTCAAGCATAAAATCTAAACATGGAATATCGTAAGTCACCAATATTACTAATATTCAAATTTCAACAAAATAATATAATATAATTATCAATGTCAAATCAAATTTACAAAATTAAACATAGAATATCAATTAAATTTCTTATTTTACAATGAAACATACAATCCATGTATTTTAGTTTTTCCCATTGAAAAATAATGGAACTTATCTTCTCATTTATTCAAGTTCATTAATTCATTATTATTAAACATTCCAAATCCTAATCTACCTAACTTTTTAATATTTTCTCTCATCACTCATGATTCAATTAATGTATAGTTACAATGTTATCATGAAAACAAGCTCCTTATCCATAGGATTGTAAAATAACTACATTATCCACATTGTAAAGACAAATGAAGCATAAAATCATGAGCTATTACAATTAAGGTTTAAATATCATTGAGTTTTAAGGTTGGTAGGAATTTATGTTCCAAAAATTAAGGCATAAAAATTATGTTTATCTCGTTATTATAATTCATGATATCAAAAATTAAAGCTCAATGTAATTATTCCTTTAAAAGTAAAAAAGTCGCATTTCCCCAAAACTCTAAGAAAATATTATAATAAAATAAAACATGATGAATTATTTTTTAAACCTATTGAATACTTTCTTCTCATTTTATAATTTTTTAATTTTTCAAAAAAACATTCCATTTATTATTTTCTCAAAAGTTATGATTAGAATAAACCTCACATCCACCACCTAACAATGTATGATAAAAAACATAGGTCTGGTAATGGTGATTTTTCATTTACCCAAATCAAAACCCATTTTTCTCATTTTTTAGTTATTTTTCTCATTTTTATTTTTTATATTCTTGTGTGGAAAAAATAGAGTACAATGAATAATTCCACAACCATTTACAATTCCCACAATATCCACTCCCATACATTTCCCTTATGATATAAATTATCCCATTATCCAATATTCTCTTCCCCTTAACTTCAATATTAAAATATCATGAAAATACTAAAAGAAGGTAAGGAATGGATAAAAATAGCTTAAAACATGGATTATTCCACTAAAGGTCATTCATGGCCTCTATGGGAAAAATAATGATTGATGGAAAGGTGGTGTTTTAATAATGAGTTGTTTATTTAAAGATTCCTCAATCATTTTCAATGTTTTTTTCATATTCATATCATGGAAAAGTTTAAAGGAAAGTATTTCATGGTGGCATATCCCAATATTACTCAAGAAATATTCTCAATATAAAATAGGAAGTATTTAGTCGAAAAATCCTCTCAAGAATGGAAGATATGATTTGGGTAAATCACTCAAGGAAGGATTAATAATAATTAATCAATTCACATGAATTTCAGATATTCAAATCATGAAAATGGAAACAATATTGGATGGAAAACATCATGAAAATAGTTGTGACATTTCATTTACATGAGTCAATTAATTTCCTAAAATAATGAGTCCTTAGTTTAATATCCATGGTTCACATTAATCATCAAATTCTCCATTTTACTAATTTGAATCATTGACATTGAAATCTTAAACATGGTATCATAGTATTCCAAAAAAACTCATGTATCCAAAATTATTCAAGTATAAAATACTTCAAGTATGGGTGTGAAATTTAAACATTAAATATACTAACTTGATTTGGAAAAAATTGAGAGTTTATAAGATAAACCACTAAAATTTAACTCCATTTCCCATGAATCTTAGTATTTATCATTCAATGTTTGTATCTTTTTTTAACAATTATGATCTTGTAAAAGATTATTACACAATTAATCCCAATTATCATGTCATTAAAGATCAAAAAGATAGGAGGGACCAGGTTTCATACTAGACTACTTCCAGAGAAATGAAATTGAAATTTAACTTCTAAGAAAAAAATGAAATGATAAGTCTTAGTTAAATCCCACAAGTGGGCCCTGAATTTTTACTAACTCTAGAGGGTAGTACTAGTTATGATCAAAATTTAGAATGTGTATAAGATTATTTTATTTGAAACACCACATGTGGATTTTACCAGCTTTCACTTAATCCTTATATATGAGAAATGAGTCATGGATAGAGTACACCATATCCCCCACCCCCTTCACAATGAGGAATAGATTTTATAGTGGGGGTAGGATGAAGTATGAATCATCCTCATTCTTGGTATCTACTTGTGAAACCTTCTTCTCTTCCAATTCTACCTTTTCAATGTCTGTATGAATTGAATAATCAATGGGGAAGTAAATAGGTATCTTTACATGAATAAAATTTGAATTTTTAATAAGTAATTTCTCCCCTTCAATAAGAGCATCTACTTTTCTTATTTACTTAGGCTTAGCTACTTAGATCTCTTGATGGGTCTCCTTAAATGTGTGTTCACTAAATTCATGGAGCTCCATACGTTTCTCCACATATGAATTCATTGATTCTTCATCCTCTTCTAATTCATGGAAAAGATTTTATGAGTCTAAAGTTTCAAAATAAGAGGGAGTAATGTATAATTCAGTTTTAATAAGGTTATAAGAGATAGATTATAAGAAAATATCAACTCCCTGGCTTGGTTCAGATTCAATCAATACCTCAATGGTAAGTGCCTCTTGATGTAGATTCTTAAAATATTAAGGAAGGTATTCAAGATCCTCCATATTTACTCCAAATTCCACCACTTGGGTGGTGTATTTCTTTACTAGTGTTGGATATTATTCTTCATTGGGTTTGGGGAGATTAATTAGCCCCTTAAATTCATTCCAAAATTCATCCAATTCTTATTGATCTTCTGTATATATCTCTTTAAGAAATACTTCCTCATTTTCCTCCTCAGGTAATACATGTGGATCATCTTATTTTTTAGGTTCATACTCAATTTCAGGTTCTTTTTATGATTCTTGGAAGTGTGTAGTTATCCAATACATTTTTCCATAGAGATTATTAACCTTTTCCTAAAACTCTTGAATATTATACTTTATTTTTTTGTTTACATTGTCCTAGAAATATTATGGGGATACATATTCAAAAAAATAGGGGAAACAATGAGCATTTTTCTTATGTCTTTTCTACTTCTTGATAGAATTTTATGAAGTATTCTTGAAATTCAGTGAGTTATGTGGACAATACTTCAACTATAGATTTCTCAAGGGGATCCTTGTGATCCTATATAAGGAATTTGAATTTCTTATTTTTGAAAATATGGCATCGTGCTCCCCTGATTTTTCTATCCCATAATGAAACACTATCTTTTGAAGAACATGTTGCTTCAACTTCTAGTTCTTGCATCAAAGAGTTTTTTTTGTCCAATTAATTAAAAACATTCATCTGAAAATATCAGGGAAGATTTTTTTTTTAAGATATAAAATATGTCGAAATGGTCAAAATAAAAAAGGTAAGATAACTTATTATTTGATCCCTATAAACTGTACTAGTCTTGACATATTCCTGGTATACGGAATGTTCAAAAGTAATTATATTTTCCCTGGGGCATCACAGTGGCTAACTAGGGTCTTCTCACTTGAGAAGCCTTTCCGTTTGGTTCAATTATTTACTTTAAATCACCTAATATATCTTTTTTTTATTAATTTAAGAAAAAAATTAAAAAATTATGAATAAATAAATTAAAAAATTGAAATTATAACTTACACTAACATGAAAACTAAACAGAATTGTTTAAGGAAGTAATGTACTTACTCTTCGGTTCATCCTTGGATTCAATAATTATTCTCCTTTATGTTTTTTTTCATTTCGATAATCCAAACCTAGAATCTCATGTTTGAATTAATATTCAATATTTATAAATTATGAAATATCAATTAATAAAACTATTTTTAAAATTATTATTATTATTAAGATAATAATTTTTATAAAATGTGAGAAAAAAATTATATTAAATTAAGAATGTTATATTAACAAGAATATTTATAATTATAATAATAATAATTTTAAATTATTATTATTAATAATATTATTAAAGAATAATAAATTAATAGTGGAAAAAAATTATAAAAATGAATAAATTTATTTATTTAAAACTAAAATTTAAATTCTAATTGAAGTTTAAAATAAAACAAAACTAAAATGAAAATAAAAAAATAAAACAAAGGAGAAGGATTGGAGATAAGAGTTGCAGAAAGCTCGAGCTTCCTCATTCGGTGGGATCCTAACCTTTAGTTGTCGACTGATGTAGGGCAATGAGATGGTAACCTCCATTATATAAGAAAAAGGGAGGTATTATGGCCACCATGCCTTCGAAGCACCCCCCCCCCCCCCCCTTGAGAATGGGGGGTTCATCTACATCCTCAAAAACATATCACCCAAGAGCCACATATGTGATTTTACCACATGGAATGAGTCTACCCAATTACTTGAGGTGCAGCGAGAGGTGCGGTAGGGTTGTCATATGATGGAAGCGGGCGTCCCGGGATGTGGTGACGGCAGGTGGAGGACTGTGGTGGTGGCATGCGATGGTAGTAGAGACATGAGTGTGGTGGTGTGTGGGGATCTCCTATTACATGCATGGTGAGGCAAGAAGATAGCATATGGATTTGGTTACAATGGGTGGAATCCTATGGTGGCGAGTAGGGGATGGTAGCGGGGCAGGGATGTCAATTCCAGGAGGGGGAGGTGGCTGGCCGAGGTGGTGCGGCAACCATCATGAGCCGTGAGGGTGGTATGTGATAGCATACATGGGTAGAGGATGGCAGAGAGTGATGGCCTAGAAAGGACAATGATGTACAATGATAAGGTCGAGGGCATAGAGGTGTGGTAGCAGTAGATAGTGGTAGTCTATGGTGGTTCCCAATGGAGATGTGGTAGAGGATGGTGGTGATGCGGTGGAGTTATTATCCCACATCGAAATGGTGGGACTGGGCATCAAGCCTTTATTAAGGCTTAGTGAAGAAACATCCTGGAATTCCCTCTTCAGGGTGGGCTCTTGGATAAAACACACACACATTTGGGTCAGGAAACATGTGGATTGCACAGTCCCTTGGGCAAACCTTACTCATCGTAAAGTCCAACCACCCACAACCCTAGTACCTGTGGGGCTTGGCCACCCGCAGGCAGACACAGGGCTTCCCCTGGCCATCTTCCCCTTGTGGGATGGCTATGCGATGGGCCATCCTGGTTTAAGGATTCCTAGGACCCTATATAATTTTTACAGAAAAATGCTAAAAACAGTTAGAAAAGTTCCAACCAATGTTCTTGAAAACTCCTCATGTAATTACCAATTATAAAAGAAACATATATAATTATTTCTGACACCCTATCCATTATACATTATAATTTACCCTTAAATTATTGAATCATTTAATTCAAGGTTTTTTACATTGAAAAAAAACCAAAGTAATCATTGGATTTTTAAAAAAAAAATATGCACATAAATTTGGTATGTCAGTATAATTTTTCAATAGATGGAATGAGATGAAATAATATGATAAATTATCTTTCTATAATTATAATAATATCAATAATATTATATATATATATATATATATATATTAAACCAATCATTATAACTATTTGTGGTATTTAGTGAAGCAAAACCAATTATATCAGTTCATGAGGCGGTAGTCCGCTATACACACAATCGGTGGATTCATTTCCCACATAATGGATGAAAGAGGTGGTTATTTATTATGTTGATAACTTAATAAAACATGAATATATAAGAGTTACTTATGTTATTATATCATCATGGTTGATAAATATATTAATAATATGGAAGAATAAATAAAAATAAAACAATCAATTAGAAGCTATACAACTTCTTCTGACAATCTTCGTTTATTTAAAACTTATCCCTCTAAGGTTAAACTTATTCCCATAGTAAGACCATTATAATGTGGTGAGGGGTGTTAAGGATAAATTTTGGTGGGAAATTTCTAAAATAAAATGCTTGTTAAGTGTGAAGAAAATATGATAGGAGGATCCCTTTCATAATAGAGGGGAGGGACACTCTTTGAATTACATAAAGTATTAAATTAAAATAAATTAATTTTCTTAGAAAAATGGATCACAATTTATATATTTGAAATATAGGGTGATTATGGGTTGAAATAATATCATAAAATAAAAATCAAACAAGTATAGGTAATGTATTCACCCTTATCATTTTATTTTAACCCTTGGATAACCTTTTTTTATTACCATGATAACAAATTTTTTACTATTTGGGGTTATGATAATTACTATAAAAGGATAATTGGATCATAAATGTACCATTATTGATATTTTAAACAATATCACAATAAATTGGACATAGATATTATTTTTTAGTAATTTTAAATCAATTAATAAAATATTATTCATTATAAAACATCTTTAATACCATTTTTGGAAAAATTCATTTCATTTGACTTTGAGAAAAAAAATAAAGTGAATTAATTCCAATATAATCTTTTAAAACATCAATAAGATGAAAAATTAATCAAAAATTCAAGGAAAATAATATTTAATTCAATATATATTTCTTATAATATTTTTTGAATCATTGTTGTTGCTTTTCAATTAATTGAATAATTACCATGTCGGAATTTTTTTTAAAAGGTTGGGGCCGAAGCCTCATTTTATTATTAAATCAAATCAAATACCTCTTTTAATTGGGTAGAGGGAGACCTATTACATAGCCCGAAGGCCCAGTTAATAATTTAATGTAAATATCTCATCACTAAAAATTAGAAATAAATTACATGATATAAAAAATAATTTATTTTTTAAATAAAACTTTATAACTTAACATAAGTTTTATTTATCTGGGAAAAAATTATAGATACTAAGATCAATAAAGTGACATTTTTTACTTTTTATTTTACTTAAAAATTATAAAGGTAAAAATAAAATAAATACATAACCAAGTTTCCATATTTTTAAAACATTGATGTAAATGGATTAATACACTTATAAAATAGGACATAATAAAGTGTTTTTGTATGTTTATAGTCCTTATCATTTTATTTTTAACATTAATTACTTGATTTACCCATACCTTGGTGATAAATATCTTTTATGTTTATTATTCATAATGAATAAATATATAAGGGTCCTATTTAAAAAAATTGGACCTAATAATTATAAATATATAATCCATTTTTTAAAATTTATTTTCTATAATTTTATGAAATTAATTTAATATTAAAATGAACTACACAATGAAAAATAGTTCTTCAAAAAATTTCTAAAAACATTAAACTGGATTCAACCATAAAATAGATCCTATTGAACTTCGTTAGACTATTAATAATATAAGTGAACTAATTTTAATTTTAAAAGATTTTAAAAAAAATAGAAACTTTTATATTCTTGGAATAATAATATAATTTTCAATAAAAATCAAGAATATTTTACTATTAAATGGAAAATCAATCTTTTTAGAAAAATCACAAAAAAAATCACACAAAGATAATTTTCACATGATGATTATAAAAATAATATCCTTTTATCAAATAAAATTTATAAAATTTTCAAAAATTAATTATAATATTTTCTCACAAAAATAAATAAAAACTATTTTTGAATAAAACGTATTTTTGAAGAACAAAATGACTTTACTAATTAACGAGTGATTATTCACTAAGAATTTATAATAAATTTATTTTTAGTATTAATTTAATAGTTATTTCATAAATTAGTTAATCCTATTCATAAACTCTAATTTAATGGCTCGGTTAAAATGGTCATATTTAAATACTAATTTTTCGTGGTTTGTTTAGGATTGGTGTTGGGTATTGAATATTCTTGGAAACATAGTCTTACTTATAAAATATCTAGGTGTTATAATGAGTGATCCAAATAAATAAATATCAGTTTTTAGCTAATTAAAGGATGTATTAAGTTTATCATATGATATGGATAGACATTACCTAGAAAATGTTTTTAAATGATCAAACATAGGTTTCTAAAAAAAATCCAATTGTTAGAGAAAATATGTGACGGTAATTGAATGAAGATATTTCTAAATGAACATATAAGAGTTTCTAAATCCTCAAATGAAGGATAATTTTTTTCATGAATTCAATGGTTAGATGTTTCCTAGTGATCTTCATCGAATATAAGTTTCCATGCAAGATGATCATACATAATATGATAAGTGTTCCTACTAGATTTCATTGGGGGGGGGGATTTCTGGATGATGTTATTAGAGAAACTGTTACCAAAAACATATGACTAGGTATTAAAATGTTATCTAACAGAGTTCTACTAAGTTACCAGATAACATAAATAGAGTGGGTCTCTAAGGTTTTAATGAGTAGAGGAAAACTAATAAACATTTTTGAATCCTCAAATAGAAGTAGAGACCCATGAATGTATGTTAAACAAACATTCAAATGGAAGATCGGACATAGTTGACATAATAAAAAATTATTAGATGAAATTCTAGTGAAGCATTTTATCAATCACTAGAAGTATCTTGATAAGTGTTTCAAAAAAATTCTATAATTCAGTGAAGGAATATCAAATGAAGTTACACCATAGAGATGACATGTTATGAATTTGTACCGGAAAAATTTTTTTAATGTCCTTACAAATTATTCTGAAAATATAAAATATGGAAATGTCGTTTGTTATCAATGTTTCTAACATAATGATATATGATAGATATCATAATCCATGAGTAATTAAAAATGGTTATATGAAAAAAAATTATCCAAAATGTTCATGCTATGAAGTTATATAGATATCACTAGAAAGATATTTTCAATCAAAGGAATGGATGTTAAGAAGTTTGGGACTCTAGAAAATGTTAAGGAAATATGTGGAAGTTTTTTAACAACTAAAATGTTACAGTATGTTTGAAAAAATTTCTAATGAAATCTAAATGAGGGAAAATTTTGAAATTCTATTTTTCACTGATTGGGAAAATGAATTTGATGAACACACTCCACCCTAAGTATTTGGAGAACCAATACCTATATAAATGGGTTTTAGAACAATGATATGCAGTGAACACTATTCATACATGTGGAGGAGATGAATTATAAAGGAATGTAAGCTATAAGAAAATCCCAACCATAAAGTGTGAGATCTATTCTCATCAAGTTTGAATTGTTTTGGTTGAAGAAGAACCGGATGGATCAAGGGTGTAATAGATTGATTGAAAGAATCAGATTTAACAATAATGTGTCTAAAGTAGTAATGAAGGAAGAAATATTATGTGTATAGGTAATAGACTGAGAAGGTATAATTATATAGAGTTAACTCTATAGAATTATAGGTATTGTAGGATTATTTTGAATATGAATGTGATGAAAGTTCCACTGAATTGATACTAGATGAACTGCATCAGAAGAACAGATCGTATAGAAAAATCAAATGGAAAAAGATTATAATCAAGGAAAATTAAAGAAAGAGAATATTTATATTTTTTTCTTTAAAGAAGAAGAAGATTTGTTTAAATAACATTGGATGGATATCATCGAATGTAAATTACCAGATATAGAGTAATGGATAGAAATATCTGATAGAGGAATGGAAATATTGGATTTAGATGGAGGAATCTTAAGTAAATTTTATTTCCTACTACTATGAATGTAACAATGTGAATACAAAGAGAGTGGTAAAAAAAGTATCATTATGACATCCATAAAAAGTAACAATAGGTGAAATATATTCTTATTTTAACAATTAACATTAATAAGAAGTTCAGTAATATCTTTAGAGGAATTATAAAGAACCAGTGAGGATATGGTGGTTTGACAATGTCATTACCAGTTTAGGGAACAGTATTATTTCCATCCCCCCACCAAGAGTTTAGGGACTCATATTTGTATGGGGGTCATTTTCTATCCAAACAACAATACTTGATATGTCATTTTATATAGGATAATATCTATATTTTTTATCACCATACACAGCAAGGACTAAATAATCTTATAAAGTAGTTAAACTTGTAAAAACATCTTGATCCATTTTTACTTTCTTTCATGTACTTTCATGAGATAAGTAAAATAGAATATGAGAATTAAGATATTAATAGGTCTAAAAGGTAAATGGATAAAAATTTATAAATGGTTAAAAATTTCCCACAACTGATTCCCCCCCACCCATAAGTGTTGTGTATACGCCAAATTGGTCCCCTCAATTGGTATCAATGGGTTTTTTGAACTCTTATAGATTCTTTAAATTGAAGTTATTCACATTTGAAGCTTTTATTTTATTTCTTTATGTAGATACTTTTTCCCATTTTTGGTAAATAATTTCTTATCTCTAAGAATAATTATACATCTACCAATACCATGATCAATGGTATAAATTGATAGAAAATAAATCTGAAATAGTTATCCCTCATGCCTAAGGAAGAAGAAGTATTAGTTTCTCCATGGTATGATAAAAAATAAGATAAGTCTGGATTTTAAAGTGAATATAAGTTGGCCCATGTTTCCACCTAAGAGGAAAACATTCCTATCTCAACTAAACATGATATGTGTGAAAATTATTATATAAACTAATCTAAATAAGAATACCCTAGCATAAATGTCCATAATAATCAATCTAAAATGTCTCATGATATATAATTTGTTATATTAAAAGATATCATGTATTTCCTTCAATAAGAAATAGTCTCTCTATTTTTTGGATTCTTTCAAAGTATGTATAAAGAGATCACTCATTTGTTATATTAAGAGATATCCTTTATTTTCTTCAATAATTTCTTGAATAAAAGAGTAGCATCCAAAATAACTAATAAGAAATATGGAACGCAAAATAATCCATATCAAAAATCCAAAAATAATAACAATGTTTTTAATTATATTTTAGTTATCTATTAATTAGATTTGGAGATAATAGGGAAAATGTAAAAATAACAGGTAGCTAATTATACAAAATAAAATCTTCCATATGAAGAAGAAAAATCTTAGTGTGTGAGGTTCAATTTGGCTAGTTACACTCCTAAAAAATTATAATAATTCCAACTCAATAAAATTTATTAAAGAATTTAAATGTTTCCCCATACGATACAAATAATTTAAAATATCTTGAGGAATGAAGGCTCAATCATAAAGAAATAAAAAAAGTGATAAGATCCACTTAGCCAAAATTTGAAATAAAGATCATGTGTCAAATCATGAAGAGTGGAGAAAATGGAGAATTGTTTTTGAGAAAACTATCTCAACCTTTTTGTTTACATTGATAAATCAAGGAAGATCCACCTTATTCTCTTATCCTTTATGTTTTGAATTTCCTCTATAAAAATAGGGAATTAAAGCTGAAGCGTAATCATAGTGGGTAATTGAGATAATTAAAATATCTCTCAACCTTGGATAGAATTTTTAAAGGAAGTTAACTATATTTTAATTTTTATTAAGCTGTTTTTTTGAAAAATATTATAAAAACATAATTAATGGGGAATATATTGATATTTTAATTTTTGGAAATAAAAATATGAATGTTCCAATTTGTTTCATTCACAACACGGATATCCTAAAAAATATCTATTGAAGATATTAATCACTCTGAAGATTGTAATACAGGCCACCATGAGGGGGATACATTCGAAAAAAGTTGATGTTTTTTCCATAATTATTATCTCATAAAAACAAAATTGTTTTTTGAAAATTCATAGAGACCATGTCATTGGAATGGTATTAATTTCTTAATATCTCACCCTTGGTTACTAAAATAAGAAGTTTATCATAAAGGGGGATTAATTTAATTAATTAATGGAATAATATATATATATATAAGTATGAAAGTGATACATGGCATCTTATCACTCCTGTTTCACATGAATTTTTTTTATCTTGTTATTGAAGTTAGTATCGGAGTTTCATATATATCTTTCTTAAAAAAGTTTTAAATCTCATAGAGTATATTTTTACAAGAATAAAAATGGAAAACCCATTATATTTATTTGTATGTTATCATTCCATGATGTGTAAATATCAGTTGGTAAGGGAAAACATTAATGTATAATTAAATCCTCTTATTTTCTAAACTAAGCATAGAACACATTGAATTGGAGTGAAATAATTCTTGGAACATTGATTAATAATGATCACCCTTTTCTGATAAAAATTATATTTCATGTCAATAAGGGGGTGAGAAAGTGAAATGGATGATTATAAAAGAGAAGGGGATATAAATTTTGAACAAGGTATAGAAATTTTCTTATATTAAAATATTCATTTGGAATGTACCTTCAATGTATTTAAAACAAATACAAAGAAAGAGATTGAAAATCTAACTCCATGTTTGAGTTGTATATTTTTTCAATGAATGTATAGTTGTAAGATATTGTTATTGAAATTAAATTATATTATTGATTTAAATATTTGAATGAAGTTATAAATAAGAAGACTATGTAAAGTTTGGATAAATTTACCAAGAATGATAACATCATTGATGTAGCTTAGATGATGAAGTAAGGATGTTTAATAAGTCTTACTGTATTAAAGAATATATTTTGAAGACATTGAGTTTTACCTATGGTGATTGATGAGTTTTTTTATTGTCTACAACATGTGTTGTGATATTTGGAAAAGCACACTTGTTATAAATATCAAAAAGTTGATGAAGCTTCCAAAAGTATTCTCCATAAGAAGATACGAATAATAATGTTTTCATATAGAAGAAGTTTTCAAATATGAATGGATAGTGGTCAGCTTACTGAGGTTATTGGACAGAATATATCATACCAAGGCCCAACAGATGGAGGTTTATGAACTATTTCATCATATGTAGTGTACAATAGATATACTAAGAAATAAAATCCAAATGGATATAGTTTTTTTAACTGATGAGAATGTATAGAATTGATAGAATTAAGAGAATACAAAATTGTTTGATTGATTATATGAACAAGTTACTTCGGATAGAAAATAATCAGAAAACCCAATAGAAAATTTGTAAGTGATGTTTTATTCTTTGATTAAGCATCACGATTCCTTCTAGAAGTGATTCAAGATAAAATTTTAATGAATAGATAAGTCATTGATGGGAGTTAAATCAGCTTAATTTCCAAGGGATATTACATAGTTGTTGTAAAATTATTCAATTAATGAGGATATTATGTTTGGGCAGAGATCAGTGTAACTATATTGAAGCACTAATGGAATTTGTAATGAAGTGAAGTACAAAGGTCATTGGATCGAATTATACAATGGTTCATATGTGATGAAAAAGAAGTTTGGATGAATGAATGAAGAAGAAAACATTAGGTTATAGTAAATCAAAAGAAGTATCAAGTATTCCAGACGAGCATAGTAAGTCAACCAACAAGCTTTACCTAATGGGAGACATCTAATGGTAAAACATAGGTTACCTAAATAATTTAATATTAAGGGGAAATATGTGTTGATCATAAAATTAATATATTTTCAAATTATCCGACATTAGTTTTCAAATAATTATAAGGAGGATAAGTAATTGTATGAAATCATCAAATATATGATTCTATGTGAGGTTCATGATAGTAAATTTTCCATTCAAGATGATCAAATAAATGTTTTTGAGGGTTCTGAATAGATTAGATTATGAAAAGTTTTTTGGATGATGTTATAGGATAAATTATTAAAAATACATAGGATTGGGTATTATAAATTCATCTCATAGAGCTCTACAAAGTCAAAAAATATAACATATAGAGTAAATATTTGAGGATTTAATGTAAAAAGAAAAACTAATAAACATTGTTCATCCCATAATATGGAAGAAGATCCACATGAAATTATAATGAATAAAATTTCAAACGGAAGATCCGATAGAGTGATTAGAAAAAATAAATTATTAGATTAATGTTTTATGAATCATATCATCAGTCTAATGAAGTATATTAAGATATATTTAAAAATATTACTATAAATTAGTGAAATAATATCGAAAAATGTTTCTATAGAGGAAATATTTATTATAAAGTTGTATCATACATAATTTTATAATGTATTTATGAATTTTTCATAAATTTATAAAAACTACTGATACTTTTTCGTTCTTAATATTTCTAATGTCATGATTTATGAAAGATCTCATGATCCAAGAATAAGTAATAATGGGAATATAAATTTGTTTGTTTACAAAAATTGTATACTATAAAGTTCTTTAGAGATCATATGATAAATACTATTGGAAAAAAGTATTGGTTGTCAAGAATTTTTTTCATTCTAGATAATTTTATGAAAATTTGATGAGGTTTTTTAACATCTTAAATATTCTAGTATATTTGAGAAAAGTTTATATGAAATAAAAATGACCGGGTAGTTAAAAATTAAAGTTATATTTGATCAATAAAATGAATTTAATGAATTATACTCACCCTAAATATTTGTAGAACCACTTCCTATATAAAGGTGAATTTGGAACCATATAATGTAGTGATGATTGTTCATACATGCAGATGATTTGAATTGATAATGTATTTGTACTATAAGAAAGTATCGACCATAAATTTTGAGATCCGTTATCAATAGGGTTGAAGAAAAAATAGATAGAGTATGGGAATCAGATGGAGAAAAAGCATCAGATATAACATTAATGTTCCATATAAAGTAAATAAGGAAGAAAGATTTGATGTATAGTTACCAGACTAAGAAGCCATAATCAAATAGAGTCAATACACTGAATTTAAAGGTATCAGATAATTTGATAGAATATTAAGGAGGAGAATATTCCAATAAATTGATAATGAATGAACTATAGTGATGAGACATATCAGTTGGGATAATCAAATAGACAAAATTTTAGATATCTTAAGAGAAAATAAAGATAAGCTTTCTATTCTCTACTCTCGATAAAGAGAATTTCTATCGAAATGTTTTTGGATAGAAATAACTGGATAAACTGGAATGAATGGTTAAATTGGATATATGACTTGATATATAGGTCCAAAATGGTGTAATCTTAATGAAATTTACTTTCTTACTACTATAAAATTAAAAAATTAAAGAATAATAAAGTGAAAGAACAAAGCAGTATTGTGAAATCAATAAAAAGTATCAACAAGTCAAAGAATTTCATAGTGTTACAAATAACCTTAAGAAGAGGGTAAATATTGTCTTCAAATGAAGTATAAATAACCAATAAGGAGATTCATGTTGGAAAAATTCATTACCAATATAGGTAAAGGGGTTATTGTTATCCATCCAACTAGAGTGTAGGGACTCACACTTGTCCATATATCATTTTCTAGCCAAAGAAATATATTATATATCTCATATTATAGTGTAAAATCCATGGACTTTTTATCACAATATGTGGAAAGTACTAGCTACTCATATTGGGCAGTGAACCTTGTAAAAAAATTATTTCTCGTATTTACTTGTTTTTATATACATGCATTTAATAAAGAAAAGGGAATAGGATAATTTACATTCTAATTGGTGTAATAGGTAAATGGATAAAAATTTATAATAGGATAAAAGTTTCCCAACACTGATTCACCCCACCCCACCCCACCCCCCACCCCTCGCTCAATGTTCTGTATATCCTAAAGTGGTTCTCTAAATAATGATATAATACATAATGTTAAACATAATAACTATACCAACATGGACTCTTACATGATATAATATAAAAAATGGTACTCATACACCTAATACCAAGGTTATTTTGTCTCATGAGACCTACCAATGCATTTAATGTATATATATTTCTCATAATTTTCTATTATAAAATAATTATAATGAATCCATCATATGAAAATAATGGTTAATGATAAAAAGAATAATATTCCATAAGGAACCTCATATATAAACATGGATAATAAATCAATAATTATACATATAAAAATAATTAATATATGTATTTTAAAGTTTTCCCTAATCAATGTTAAAATATATCAATATATGTGAAAATATATAAATAAAGTTAGTAACTTAATAGGGTATTCACAACAAGAAAGGAAGTGACCTTATCAAAGGGATGGTAATGTATTAATAAGGTAAGATAATTTCATTATATAATGATATAAATAATAATTATTCATTGAATATAGTAGTTTGAAATAGTATTATACTAAATAAATAAAAAGAAAATACCCTCTAAAATAGGATTAATAATTACACACATTTGATATGTATTGTGGATTAAAAACATCATCAATAAATGACTCTATGTATTTGGTACATCGAGACTAAAAGTTCAATTATTTAAAAATAAATTTAATCAATATTGGACCTAATAAAGGATAAAACTAATATAGCATCTTCAAATGTAGATAGATTCACCCACTTGGGAATTTTAATTTCCAAAATACCATAAAAACATTTCATCAATAAGTATTTGAATAACATATTTTAGGGACTGTGGAAATATATCTGGCATTATAATAACTTATTAAGGTGGTATAGTGAGAAGTAATAGTAATATATCCTTATTTTTATAAAAATGGGTGTATAATAATGAAAACCACAGGTAATATAAATTAACTAAAAAAATATAAAAGATGAATGAAGTGAAAATTTGTAGAACTTTTACATTGTTATGTATCTTCCAAATGTTTTAGAAATAACTCTTTATAACCTTAAGAGAGTTTACTAGAATAAATATTGAGAGATTAATTGAGAGTACAAGAATGATAAATTGTTTTAGAGTGAATAGGAATGAGAATATGGGTTGGTGTTTATGGAAATTTAGGGAGAATTGTTCTAATAATTTTTGAAATTAAGATTTAGAAATCTTGGTCAAAAAGAGGTATTTTCTTTAATAATAAAATGAGGCTTCGTACATAACCTTTATAAATGATTTGGAAATCTTGGTTGTGGAAAATTGGATGCCATAAGTTTTACCATTGTTTTAGATCATGGTATGTGACATTTAGAACTTTTTAAAAAAATATTAAATAAATCAATAAAATTAATATATTTATATAATTTTAACCAAGAAAAAACTTTTATTCAAAAATAATTATTTTTAAAAACATTAAAATATATTTTAGACTTTCAAAAATTAATTAAAAGTTTTATAAATTGAACTTATAATTTTAAAATAAATTATTTTAATGAAAAAATAATTTTCATTTTTTTAAATCATTTATATTATTTATTACTTCATTTTTATATCAAAAAAAGGAATAATAAATACCATATATGTGTATCGTATTTTACTATTAACCTAAAAATTCAATTATCTATGAAAATTCTCAAAAAAAACAACTTTGGGTAATTTTTACTAACTAATTATAAATTTTAAATCCTTTTTAAGAAGAGAATTTTTATATATGAAAATTGTAATTATTAAATAAAAAATATTCATACATTTTGAAATCACACATTTAGTGCCAAAATTTTTTTAAAAAAATATTTTAATGTATAATTTTTATTCTTAGCCATATATATGTCACTACATTATAATTCATTAATTAATACACATCGTTGAAATTTATTAGTTATACTATTTCCAGATTATTTTATTTAATTATCAATACAGTTGTATATATAATAGTCACATTTCTATTACAATGGTCATATTATTATGTTACTATTCCAATTGTCACATTATTCCTCCAATAATTATATTCCCCCTTATAAATAAACATCATTTTAACTTTTAAATTCACTCATTTCATTCTATTAATTTATCTATAATGTCCATTACATTTCTTATAATTTTATTTATAATGAAAATGTATCTTGTATTCATAATATTATCTTTTGTATATGATCCCCAATAGTTTAATATTTTTATATTCCTATATATTTTTATATGTTATGTATTTCTAATTGTAGTCTTTGTAGTGAATGAAACACTTTAGTTTGTATTTTACTATTATGAAAAATATTAAAGGCTGTGTATTTGATGATGGCTATTGTAACAAAATGTTTATTTATTTTTATAAAATCTCAAGTATTACAACATAAAATACAATTGATTGTTCTTGATCACTACACTTATTATGAGATATGGAATGAACACCTTACATTAATTAATCTTGAATAATATTGAGACAAATATTAGTGGAATTTGTTGAACTCACATGGTGTTGAGTTTTATTTTATATTCATAAGTATGAATTCAGTGAGCATGATGTCAATAAGTGTTGATAAAGGATTTTTTGAAGGATTTTTTAGTACCCATTTAGATTTAGTATATTACCAAATCTAGGTGCCATTTTTTGTTAAGCTAATAATAATGAATGAGGATTGAATAAACACCTTGGATCTTAGAAGTTAGTTACAAAATTATTAATATGACAAAGTAAGTCTTCCATTAAAAGTACATAGAGATCCATTCACACATAACAATGGTTAAAGAAATATTTGAGTTTCTTCCAGTAGTAATATTTCATTAATAATATTCATTTATAAAATATGGCTGTAAATTTGAGCTTATTACTACTTCAAAATTCATATGAGAAGACTTTTTAAGAAGTTTATATTTATCTCCTAGATTGTAAAGAATGTTGAAGTTTATATCTCTATGATGTGGTTGATTAAGATAGTCATAATGTTTAATACTAAGTTTTTTCATATATAGATAGATGTTACATGCTTAATGTACTTGGATAATGTTTGAGGAAGAGTTAAAATGGGTTCATGTAGTAAAAGATCCATTAGAATACTCTATGGAATATTAATATCCTCTATAGTAATTTGAAATATTTTAGTAAAGATATATTTTTATTTCAAGTTATTCCAAAGTGTTTTAAAGTGATTTAAATGTTTGGAAGAAGTTTAGTAGTTTTGAAGTATATTTTTTGAATGCCTAAAAGTTAACCATATCAATAGAAGAAGTTTAGGAACACTATTTCTAGAAAAAATTCACATTGAAGATTATTAATATGATAATTATTTTTTAAATAAGTTTAGTTTTATAAAATCTATTATGAAGATGATAAATGATGAGTGGTGAATTCTGAGTTGAAATTCATCTGGAAGAAGAATACCAAAGAAAATAATTATAAATACCCAGACCCCAATAGTCCAAAACTAGTTCCCCACTTTATTATATTGGTATGGATACAATATTTCAATACCAAAGTATGGATCATTTTAGAAGGTTAAGAAACCATACTACGTACATTATCTTTACATCAAAATTTAAAACATAAAATAAATCATAAATAATCCTTTGAGAACACCACTATTATTTTGGATTAACATATATAACAGTCATAATATACATATTAGCATCCTAGGGAAAAATAAAACATAAAAAAGGGTGATCTAGGATGCTCGAAAAGGGTAATCATACAACAGAAGCTAACATAAACATGAAAGCAAGGTTTATAACTAAAACAAAATCCATTTAAACATAATCTTGATGATAATATACCAAGAATAAATGAAAATAAAATAATTCCAAATAAATAATCACATGGATATTATAGTAATAGAATAATAACATTGAATATCCATAAATAATCTCATAATTATGGAATGCATGATGTCAGAAATCATAAATATATTGCAAAGGTTTTGGCCAAGACACCATACATAAATAGGTAAGGCCTTGGCCAATACTCATACTAGTTGGTCTCATAATACCAACTGAGGCATCAAGGGTCTATATAAGGCCTCACCCATCACTTAATATCTCTAATTAATTTATCATATGAGAAGGATGAAACATAAAAATCATATACATTCATATAGAAACACTAAAATATGAAATGTGAATACTTTAACCATAAACCATGAATGGTATAAAAATATCACATCCATGATCTTACTGATCATAAAACCATCAATGAAATATGGTAGATAGTAACATAAGAGACCAATCTGAATTAAGCATAAAATATAAAAAATTATATTTATATAGATAAAAATATACTAATAAAAACGTTAAAAAATATTTGGAGAAATACCCCTTTTTACATTGAAAATCCTTTATTTAAAAATCCATATAGTTATAAAATAAAATGTTTTTTTAAGAAGCTTCGAAAAAATTAAAGGAACCTTCAAAATATTAAGGCATCATGATGGTGGTAAAATCCACTCATTCTGTATAATTTTTAAAAAATAAATCCTTTCATATTTTTTTCAAAAAGGTCATAAAATGACTCTTTTGGAAAACAAAAAAAAGATTCCTTTAAAACCATTTTAAAAAAGTAAAGGGTAAATAGTATATAAACATTTGTATAGTAATAGTAAAAAACATTTTGAAAAAAATCATACAAAACATGGGCTTGGAAGATAAATATTCCATAATAAATACTTACATATAAACAATCCAAAATAATAATGAGATTATGAAATTAACACATATCTTGTAATTTCCTTTAGTAGAATGTGTTATAACCTCATGAATAATGGTTTAATAATGTTATTAATTTATACCAGAACCAGAACCATATACATATTTATAATATCATATATTATTATCTTATATTATCATATCACCTGTTTGTTAATAATATTTCTTTATTACCATTATTTTAGGTGTCAACTCCTTCATTTTCCTATGCATGTTTGGTCATATAAGTCATATTTCATATGAATATGATATATTTATTTAATATAAAGAATTATATTAAGTTAAAATAAGTTATATTTAATAATTATCTACATTTTTATAATCATTAGTTAATGGTTAACATGGAAAATTAATCACATCACGTTGTAGAGATGGTAGGTCATAAATACGCACAAGCGATGGTATCATTCCCTTAATGGTGAAAGGGTGAGTAGTTGGATGGTATATTAATAATAAAGAATAAATATAATGTCATATTTATTATATATATCCATTATATCCATCATTATACCCATCCATATAAAGTGGTGATTAAAAAAATTACACCATGGCGTGGAGATGGTATGTTGTCTGTACGCACTCGAAGTGTTTTTATTTTTCATAGGATGGTTAAAAGGTGATATATGGTTGTACGATAATCATAATTATATAAAAATATATATATGATACTGTATTATTACATTATTATAGAAACAACACATTAATAGGAAGTATAATAATAATTGAACTTCAATGAGTTGGTAAAACAATTACTTCTTCTTCGATGGACTACCTTTAAATCTCTTCTTAAAGGTTATAGAGTTGGTATTTTTGGAAGACCAGGACCTCCATAACTTCGAGAAGGGTTTTGGGAGGATAAATGGGTAGTTTTTTTAGATATTTAAGTGTCAATGTGGTGTGAAGATGTGGGGGAGGAAGTTCCCTTTTATAAGTATGGTGAGGGGCACTTTTAGAAACTCTCAAAATATTAAATTAATATAGATTAATTTCCAATACCAATGGGATTAAAAGTGATTTATTTTGAATATATGATAATTATGGGTCTAAATAATATCAAAAAAATTATATAATTTTAGGTCCCAATATTACCCTTATATTTTTATTTTAACCATTATTTAACTTCTTAAATTTTTATAGTGATAACATGTGTTTTTACACATTAAGGGTCTATATATTTAATATAAAATTCCAAAAGAACCTTAAATGGATTATTTATGACATTTTTAACCTTATAGAAAAACTTTGGATGGATTTTAGATTTTTATGAATTTTATATCATTTAATAAAATATTATTTATTTTAATATAACATTAATGACAATTTTGAAACTATTTGTTATATTATTTTTAAAATAATTAAATAAAACAAGATATCTTCATAAAAACTTATAATATATCAATAACAGGTAAACAATATCTATAAAAAGAATTATGACATTAATTTTTTCAAATTATAGTTATTTTAATATTTTTATAATCATTTTTTTGATATTCCTATTAATTAAATAATTATTGCGCCATCATTGTGTATGGGTTTAAGGTAATTATTTATTTCATAAAATTATAAAAAAATTATCCTAATTAAGATAAAAAATTTATATTTTAAATTAATTTATATAGTCAAATATATTTTCTTAATAAAATAATATTTAAAATTAAAAAGTTAGTAAAAACATGAGTATGACATATTTGGATTTTCATAAAATAAAATACTATAAAAGGGATAAAGTCAACCAACAGGCTCTATGAGGATAAAACATTGGCCCAAAAATTATTTTTGTTGATAATAACTCCTAAAATTAAATTAGGACAAGTTTTAGGGTAATTTTATAATATTTATAACATTATTTTTATACTTAATTACCTGATTTACCTTTAACCATGTTAATAAAAAATGACTAAAATTACTCTTCATGATGCATAAAAATAAAACAAATATATTGAAATAATTTTTACCCTATAATTACAAATATTTAATCCATTTTTTTAAAATAAAAAATATATAAGTTGTAGTAATTAATTTAAAATTAATCTCGGTTATTAAACAAGAAAACTTGGTTCTAAAGTGAAAGCGTTCAAAAGATTGAAATGTTTTCATATCTAAATTCAATGTGAAATTGATTCCAATTACATTAATTGGATTAAATGATAAAATATTGATCTTATTATACTTTAAAACCAATTATTAATATAATTTAACAATAAATTATTTAGATGAAAAAGTTGTTTTCAATTAAAATGCAATATTTTATCATTATTTATCAAAACATGAAACGTATCATAAAAAATACCAAAAATTAAAAAAATGAGTAAATTTTTATATTCCAATTTAAAATAAGAAGTTTATTTTTTCAAATTAAAGTTTCAAAAGTGTCACAAACTAGATTTAAAACAATTGCACCATGAAAAGGTGGTAAAACTGTCAATTGAAAAATATAATAATTTAATGCGTAAAATTGAATTCATTGTTATATTTGGCCTATAAAATATTTTGTTTGAATGATAAAAACATTTTATTAAATATATAAAATATATAAATTTCATAACGTTGTTAATACTATTAATTTTCTTCATTTCAATTGTTTGGTTATAAAATTCACTTATTAATATATTATGGTACATTTGAACTCATTGTTGTGTGAAACGCAAGATATACAATTTATTAACAATAAAAATTACCCTAAAATATTTGTGTGTTGCATTCTTCACTCATTCAAGAATTTTATCCTTGAAATTTACAAAATATCACTTCATAAAAATATTTGGGTAGTTCTTCATCATAATTTCCTCAAGTTCCCACATCACCTCTTTTATTTTATGATTTCTCCAAAGAACCTTTACCAGTCGAGTTGTCTGATTCCTCAACATGTTATCTCTAGTGTCAAGAGTCTCTATAGACTCTTCACAGTAAGAAAGATCATGTTCTAGTTATATTTCTTCATAAGTGATTACATGAGTTTGGTTGGGAATATACTTCCTTATCATAGAGATATGGAACACCTCATGTATTTTAAAAATTCTATGTGGCGTTTCCAAATGATATAGAAGGGTTCCAATTCGTTCTAGAATTCCAAACGGTCGGATGTACCTAGCCATAGTTTACATTTCTTACCAAATCTTATAAGACCCTTCCATGGTGATACCGTAAAGAAAATTTGATCTCTAACTTGAAATTACAAGTCCTTAGATTATCAATATAGATCTTTTTCCTTATTTGAGCTTCCTTGATATGGGTTTCAATAGTCTTTACCTTCTCTGTTGTTTCCTCCACAGGTTCTTGTCCTAAAAACTTCCTTTTACCAATGTTATACCAAAAATTTGGTGTACAACATCTCTTTGCATATAATGCTTCATATGGTTCCATTTAATTACTTGAATATAAGCTAATCTTAGAGGAAATTTATACTAAATTCATATACTGATACCAAATACCTTGAAGGTCAAGTGAAAAGGACCTCAAAAGGTCTTATAATGTTTGGATAGTCCTTTTTGACTACCTTCTGGTTTGAGGGTGATAAGTATTTCTCAAATATAGTTCGGTGTCAATGGCCTTCTATGTAAATCATGGATCACAATTAGACACAAGTGAAAGAGGTTAACCAATAATCCTTAAAACTTCATTAATATAGAGTCGTGTATGACACTCTAGTGGAAAATATTCCCTTATAGTGAGAAAATTTGTTGATTTGGAAAGGTGATTAATAATAACCCAAATCATATAATTTTTTCTAGGGGTATTTGGTAATCTAGTGACAATGTCGATAGCAATTTCATCCCATTTATAGGTAAGTAAATATTGAGTTTTCTTGATCTAGGATATTGTATTTAAGCCTTTACTTCTGGAAAAAACAAAACATCTTAACATATAATCTGCAATTTCCCACTTCATATTGTCCCACCAAAAAATTTTCTTTCAAATATCTATAAATCTTGGTGCTTCTAGGGTTTATATAGAAATTTTAGATATTATCATCATCTAATAATTCAATTTTATCTTGGTAATAAAGGGAACCCAAAAAATTTTCCAAATTTCAAAATATTATCTTTATATATAAAGTCAATCAATTTTTCATCATTCGCATCTTTAATTTTCTTTTGGAAATTTTCATCATCAGACTGAGAAATTTTTATATTTTATAATAAATAGTTTTTGGAAATAATTTGATAGATGGGTGATGTTTCCCATTACTTAATAATTCTCATATCCATCTTTACTAGATCTGTAAACATAGGATCTTTATCAAACCTCATTTTCATCAAAACTCTATGATATTTACTACCAAATGCATCTTCTAATTTATTTTCCTTTCCAAGGTGGTATTGTATTATGCAGTCATAATCCGTGTATAGATCGATCTAACTACATTTTTTAATATTGAGTTATTTATGTGAGAATATGTATTTCAAACTCTTAGGATCTGTATATATCTCACATTTTTTACCATAGTGATAGTGTTTCTATATCTTTAGAGAAAATATTACAGCTTCTAACTTAAGATCATGAGTTGAATATTTCTATTCCTAATTTTTTAACTAACTTGATGTATATGAAATAACTCTACAATTTTTCATAAGGACACAACTGATTATTTTTCTTGATGAATTACTATAAATAACAAATCCACCATTTCCAATTGTTAAAGTTAATATCAGAGCATTGACCAATATTCTCTTCAATTCTTCAAAACATTCTTCAAATTCTTTTTTCTATAAGAAATTATCCCATTTAATTGTGATCTTAGTTAATGGTTTACCTAATGTGGAAAAATTATAAATGAAATAATGATAGTGACCTATTAAACCACTAAAACTATGTACCTCAGTTACGCTCATTGGTGCATTCCATTCTAGGATTGTGTATGTCTTTACATATTCAATAGAGATTCAATCCTTGGAGACAATATGGACAAGAATTTTTCTTCCAAAAGATAGAATTAAAACTTACTAAATTTACTATATAACTATTTTCTTTTGGGAGTATCAATAATAATACTCAAGTGATTTTCCTGGTTTTCAAAGATTTTAGAATACACCGGAATATCATCAATAAATAACACAACAAAATCATAAAGATGTTTCATGAATACTCCATTCATCAAATACATAAAAATAGATGGTATATTAGTCAATCCAAATGGAATTATTGTAAACTCATGAGGTCCATACCTCATAGAAAAATTTGACTTCATAATATCTTCTTTCTTTATATGTAGTTGATGACTTAGAGAATTAAGGTAAATCTTTGAATAAAAATTGATCTATATGAATTTGATAAAATAAATCATCAATGTAAGGTAGATGATACTTGTTCATTATTTTAGTATAATTGATATCTCTATAATCAATACACAGCCTCATGGTTCCATCTTTCTTCTCAAAAAGATAATATGGTCATTGAGAAACACTAGGAAGAATAAATCCTTTTTTACCCAATGCCTTTGATTTTTTCAACTCCACTAATTCCATTATGTCTATTCAATAAGAAGTCATTTATATTGGTCTTACATTAGGGATTAAATCAATAGAAAACTCAACTTCACATTCTGGTGGTGTCCAGGTAATTTCTCAAGAAATGCATCAATGTATTCCTTTATAATAGGTACATCCTCAATTTTATGATTACCTTTTTCATCCCTATCTGTTGTTTTCATTTCCTCCACAAGAATTTAATTCATTATAGTTACTGGTGGTGGATCCAGATAAGAATCATATGTTCAATTTTCTACTATAAAGATAAGGGATTCTTCTTCTTCCTCACAAATCATAATTTCTTTCTTATTATAATAAATTTATACATCATATTTTGAAATAAAATCCATACCTAGGATTATATAAAATTCAAAAATAGGTATTATGATAAGTTTAGAAAGTAAATGATGTTTATGTGTCATAAATGGGACTTCTTGACACATCTTTTCAATATTGAGACCTCCCTTAAGAGTTTATAATGACATCTATTTATTAAATCAAAAGGAAAATTTATAATTTTCTTGGAAAACTAAGAAGATATTAAATAATGTGACGATCCATAATCAAAAAAACATTTTATAAGTTTGATAATATGATTACATTATCATCCACCACATCATTAGGAACTTCAACCTTGGAAGTTGTGATCTCATAAGATTTTCCTTTCTCTATAGTAATTTTCTAAGGAATGTTTCCTTGAAGATTTTGACAATCATTTTCATAGTGCCACATCTTCTTATAATTAAAACAATTCATATTAATGAATTATTTCTTTCCATTTAAATCTGGGGATTGGCCTATTTTTTAGACACTTCTAAAATACTCTCATCCCCAATAGAAATGTTCTATGATGTTTATTTCCACATTTATCACATGATGGAAATTCAAATATTCCCTTCTTCCCCTTTTCCTTATTTTCATTTCTATAGTGTTCAACATACATATTATTCTCTTGGTTTCCCGTAAATTCATAATACATATATAATTATTTCACTATATTGATAGCACATGAGTATATATATTTTCATTATGAGAATGTTTGGGAGACTAGTCCCCTTCATAGAAATGGTTTTAACCTATCAAAGAATTGATCAATCTTGCTCTTTGAATTGCATATGTAATATGATGCATTCCTTTTTACCCTTATAAATTCTCATTTATACTTAGCAACATCATTAAACTCTTTTTTCCTCGAACTCATAAATTTATTCTCCATATCTAATTATTAATCATGAGTAAAATATTTTTTTAATATTTTTTTAAAATCCTTTCGTTCTATGCTTAATATTTCATCCTTATCCTTTATGTTATCAGTCAATGACAACCATTTATCTAAATCTCCTAAGAGATGATAAATTTCCATGAAATTATTCTCCCTTTCATTATATCCAAAAGAATGAAGTATCTTATCTATGTAACTTATTCATTTCTCAGCTACAAATGTATTTTTAATCCCATTAATGAGGGAGGTTGTTGTCTCGTGAAGGGTTCTAACATTATTTATACACATTATGGAACTGGATTCTTTATATGGGTGAGGTTATTATTCATAAACCGAGTTATTTGTTCAAGTATAGTTATTTTTTATTTATCAACCATTGAATCACTAGCTCCTACATCATTATCTTTCATAAGATGTAAATCCCTCTATGGAATACATGTGTTGATATGGATTCAATTCTGTCTATTAGGTTCCATTTCTAAATAATGGAATACACTAGATTAGGTTATGAATCAAAATGCATAATTTTGAGCTGGTAAAATAATCAACATAAAGAATCTTAAAATCATAAGCTTGGTTACTTTAGAAATATTTTCAAAATTCGTTATAGGGTAACATTTCCCTGATAAATATTTTTCTGAATCTAGTTTCCAATGTTTCTACTAAAATTTCTCAGATACCAAATATAAATACTGTAAACCCATTATCCAAGATTTGGTGCCTCAATTTATTAAATTAGCATGGATACAGGATTAAAATCCCAAATGACTGATTAGTTTAGTAGTTTTGGAAACTAGATTACATACTTGAACTTTACATTACTATTTAAAACATAAAATACACTATTAAAAATCCTTTGATAACACCATTACTCTCCTATAATAACCCTATACGTCAGTCATGACATACATATTCGAATCCTATGGAAAAATAGAATTTAAAAACAAAATTGAGCTCAGATGGTCCGCAAGGGTAAGCGTATTGTGGAATCTAGAATAAACATTAAGTCAAGGTGTATAACTAAAACACAAACCATTTAAACATAATCTTAAGCATAATATGTAAATAATAAATGAATATAAAATAATTCCATATAAATAATAACATTGATATTATAATAATTTAATAATCACATGGAATATCAATAACTAATCTCATAATAAGGGAATGCATATTGTCGTACATCATAAACATATCTTCAAGACATCAGCCAAGACACATTATATAAACAGGTAAGGCTTTGGGCAATACCCAAACTAGTTTTTCCCATGAGACCTACTAATACATCGAAAGGTTGTAGAGGTTCATGCTCATCACATACTAATTATAATGAAATCCTCGTAATAAAATGGTGAAACATAAACAACATAAACATTCATATAGAATAACTATCATATGAAATGTGAATACATTTACCTTAAACCATGAATGGTATTAACATTGCATATCCACAGTCAAATTAATTATAAACACTTGAATAAAATATTTTTGATGGTATCATAAGATACCAACGCTAATTAATCATTAATTCCTAAAAAGTATGTTTACATAGATGAAAATAGACTAAATAAATCATTAAAACATCCTGGAAGAATTATAACGTTTACTTTGAAAATCGTTTTTTTAATCCATGCAGTTATAAAGGAAAATGATTTTTTTCTTAAAATAAACTTGTAAACTTGTTAGGGATGCAATAAAAAATTAAGTATCATAATGACTACAAAATTATATCATACCTTATAATATTAAAAAACACATTCTTTCCATATTTTTTATTAAAGGTACATAAAGTACCTCATTTAGAAAATGAAAAAACAAGATTCCATTAAACCCATTTTAAAAAGTCAAACATGGGTTAAAAGACATTAAACCGTTATAGGATAATATGAAAAATTATTTTGAAAACATTTTTATAAAACATGGACATAGAAGATAAATATTCCCCTAGTAAATACTTATGTATAAACAATCTTGGATTATAATGAGATTATGAAATTAACACTAACCTTATACATTACTTTAGTTGAATGTGTTATAACCACATGTATAATGGATAAATAATGTTATTAATTTATTCCAAAATCATATCTATATTTAGGATATCATAAAATATCCTATTATATTATCTTATCATCTGTTTGTTAATAATATTTCGTTATTACCCCTGTTTTAGGTGTTAGCTGCTTCATTTTCCAATGCATATTTTGTCATGTAAGCCCAATTTCTTATGAATATGATATATTTATTTCATATACATATTTATATTAACTTAATATATATTATATTTATTCATTATATAAATTTTTATAATCATTCTTAAATGGTTAACATGTAAAATGTATCATATCATGTCTGGGAGACGGTAGGCCGTAAGTAAGCACGAGCGAAAATATCATTCCATTAATAGAAAAATAGTAATGAATTAGATGGTATATTAATTATACAATATCAATATAATTTAATATTTATTATATATCACCATTATATCCATAATTATACCCATATAAATAAATTTGGGATATAAAATAAATTACACCACGACGAGGAGACGGTAGGTTGTGTGTAGGCATGCACGATGTTTTCATTTTTCATATGATGGATAAAATATAGGATATGGTTGTCCCATAATCATAATAATATATTATAATATATATGATACAATATTAATTACTTTATTATGGAAATAACACATAAAGAATAAGTAGAAGATTAAAAGAACATGAATGAGTTAGTAAAATAATTACCTCTTCTTCGATGGACTTCCTTTAAATACCTTATAAATGGATTTAGAGATGTTATTTTTGAATAAAAAGTCCTCCAAATATTTTCTAGGTATTTTGGAAGAATAAAGGGGTGGGTGTTGGTCGATCTAGAAGGCTCAAAGTAGTGTGAAGAAGTGAGGTAGGATGTTCCCTTTTATAATTGAGGTGAGGGGCACTTTTGGATACTCTCAAAATATTAAATTAATATAAATTAATTTCCAAATTAAAATGGATCCAAAGTGTGTTATTTAAAATATAAGATTAGTATGGGTAGAAAACATCTCAAATAGTAATTTTTAGATATGTTTAGTTCCAATTATTACCTTTACCGCTTCGTTTTAACCCTTATTTAACTTCTTTAATTCTTACAGTGATAACAAGTTTTTTACACTTTAAGGGTCAATATAGTTTCTATAAAATGAAAAAAGAACCTTAAATGGATAATCTATGAAATATTTTACCTTTTCCCAATATTTTTTTCTTAATTTTATATTTTTATGAATTTTATATCATTTAATAAAATATTATATATTTTAATATTACATTAATGACCCTTTTGATACTATTTAGTAATTTGATTTTTAAAAATACAATAAAACAAGATATCTTAGAAAAATAACTTATAATATATCAATAACATGTAAAATATTTCTATAAAGTTTTTTTATGACATTAATTATGTCAATTTATATTTATTTTAATACTTTTTAGTCATTTATTGGATATTCCCATTAATTAAATGACTTCTCCATTATCATTGAGTAATCCTTTAAGGTAATTATTTATTTCTAACAAATTACAAATAAATTATCATGATTATGATAAAAATTTTATATTCCAATTTACTATTTATATTTGAATATATTTTCTTCATAACCGTATATTAAAAATGTAATACTTATTAAAAACATGAGCATGATATATTTGGCTTTTCATAAAATAAAATACTATAAAAGGGTTAATATCATCCAAGTAAATCCATGAGAAAAAAATCATCCCAAGTATGATTTTTGTCAAAAATAACTCATAAAATGAAATTAAGACAATTTTTAGGGTAATCTTATTAGATTTGTAATATTATTTTTACTCTTAATTACCCAATTTTCCTTTAACTGTGTTATTAAACAAATTATTAAAATTTATATTCCTAATGTTCAAAATTAAAATAATCCTATTTACATAATTTGGACCCACTTATTCCAATTATTTAAACCATTTTGTAAAATTTAAAACATATAAGCTTCAGGAATTAATTTAAAACTAATCTCATTGACGAAATGAGATAACAGGTTTTTTATGTGAAAACGTTCAAAAGATTGAAATGTTTTTATTTCAAAATTCAATGTGAAATTGATTAAAATGACCTAAATTAGATAAAATGATAAAACAAATTGATCTAATTATAATTTAAAATCAATTAAAAATTTAATTTAACACTATAAATTATTTAGATGAAAAGTCATTTTTCAATTAAATGCAATATTTTATCACTATTCTTTAAAACATGATACTTGTTAGAAAAATACCAAAAATTGAACCGAAGTAAATTTTGATATTATTATTTCAAAGAAGAAGTTTATTTTGAAAAATAAAATTTCTTAAAGTGTCAAAAACTATATTTACAACAAGTACGCCATCAAAATGCAATCAAACTACCTTTAAAATAAATATAGCCTTTTAATGCATAAAATTGAGTTCATTCTTATATTATGCCTATAAAATATTTTGTATGAATGTAAAAAACATTTGAATAAATATATATAATATATAAATTTAATAATTTGGTTAATACTATTAATTCCATACATTTTAGTGGCTAGGTTGTAATATTCACTTATTAATAAATTATGGTCTATATGAACTCAATGTTGCGTGAAATGCAATATATTAAATTTTTTAAAATGAAAATGTACTATAAATTATTATGGTGTAAAATAATTAAAAAATTGGATGCGTAAAAATTCACACTATAATACATAATAGTATGTTTCTTGTTATTTACATTTCATTACAGGAATGTACAATGACTTATGTAATTTGGAAAAGAAAAAAACATATATATATGTAAAGGTGATAAATACTTACATGAGAGTCACTAGTTTACAAAAATGTAGAAAAGGAATGAGTCACCATCACATACATAAGGTTTCCTCAGCATTATATATAAATTTTCTCATGGGAAATGCGATAAATTGGAAAAGTACTAAGAATTTATCTGTAATACATAAATTTAAAATAAAGAATCTATATGAGCCACTTGGATAGAATTTGGAAAAGCATCAATTCACATAATGATACATAAAGGTAATATAATAAATATGTAAAAGACATAAATGTTTCAGAGAGGATACATAAATTTTATTTCCTTTTTTAAAAATGTGATATTTCTAGATGTTTATAGGGGGTTTGGATGTTTATTTTATAGAAGAATAATCAATTAAAATGAGGTTTTATTTATTATTCAGTGAGTTAAATATCAATATATGGTTATAATCATGATTTAATCCAAGATTAATAGATATAAAATTATTATAATTTTGTGATAATATTTATTAACTTAAATAACATGATTCTAATTATTATTATTCTTTATTCAAGAATATATAATGTTTGGGAAATAAATAAGGTGATCAATCCATGAGAATAAGGCCAAATCATGTATTTTAATGAAGAGAATATTATGGGAAAGCTTCACATAATGGTATCATTCCCTGAAAACTTGGAACTATATTGGAATGTGATTATAGACTATGTCACAATACTAAATAATATTATTTTACACAACCTTTGTTATATAAATAGATTCTAGGTTATGAGAAAGCATTTAACATCATAACTGATCCACTATATGTTTTCATGTGGACATGAATTTTAAAGTGATTATAGTTTTTGTGAATAATTAAAGATTAATCTATGATAATTATGAATATCATATGGAAAAAATTATTGATTATTTCATAGGATTAAAATATATTATATGTTATTAGTTAAAATGAGTTTTTAAGGGTGGGAGTACTTGGGAATTAAAGGGATAAGGTCCAATAGTTTTCATATTAAATATATGAAAACAATATTATGTGGATATTATAAGAAGATAAATAGTATAAGAAAGAGTATAAGATATAGAACCAAAATTATTATCTGAAATATCCATTGTGTTAAACAGAAAGTGAGATTCAGTGCTACTGATAAGGTTATTATCTTTGTGTGTTGAAGAAGAAATATAAGTGAGAGATATTATCCTTTCTTTTAAAAAAGATTTTACAGGACAAATTAGAATATATAGGGATTCTATCCAATCATATTTCTATATTTTAAAGAATTAATGTTTTGATTCCTTATATCATACAAGGAAATTGAGAAAAATAACCTATGTTATTCATATATCATAAGGTCTGAAGAAATGTGTGGTGGACCTTGAGATTGATTCAAGCTAAGGAAGGATGTCATAATATTTATATCAAGATATACCTTATTTATTTTTCTAATAAAACTTCTTAGAGGGTTCGTCTAAAACAAGTATTTTTTAGGGAAATATTAGTTGTTTTTATAGATAGATAGTAGTGATATAGTTCTTATAATGTACCATATTGGTTATAAAAGTATAGGTATGTATTCAAGACCTTGTATAAGCTTCTATGTAATAATAAAAGAGGATTTGGGTGTGCATGGGATAAAAAAGCAACATGCATTGGGGGCATAGTCATCCACATTAGAGTTAAATCCCATTATCAAATCTTGGTTTGGATAGTTAATTTTCTTCTATATATAAATTACATTCTTGAAAACCAAATATGAAAAAAAAAGTGAGTGATCCATTAACCAACTTGGTGTAAAGGCAAGATACAGAAGCATTTTAATTGGTATAAGTCTCTCACAGTAATCCCCAACATCAGTTGGATTTTATGAGTCAGGGTAGAAAAATAACTGGAATCAATGTATATTCCACCTTTAATTGGATTTTTAATACTATTAAATATTTTAATAATCTTTTTTTCTCTTCTTAAATTCAGTATAAAGTGTATATTTGGAGAATATATATCAATTACTGATCAAAACTCTATCTCATACATGACACTAAAGAATAGTTGGAAGAATGATATAAAAATAATTAGGCAGTTATGCCACTTATGAATGGAATAAAAAGTTAAATTTTATACATACATAAATCATAAAGAAAATATATCTATTATTTTTTGGAAAGATTCAGTGGTTAAATAAATAACCATTGACATAGAGAGTATATGTTCCGCAGATGAACCAAGTATAGTAGGGGAATATCATATCTTAAAATAATTTGATGATAAATTGTATTTTATTTTGATGAATATTATATTGATTTTTTCTAAATAAACATCCATTTCATTTTTAGTAGCTTTCAAAGGATTGAAAGGGTATATCACCCTCCTTGATGAAGAATCATAGGAGAGGGAGAAATCATTGGCACCAAAGGTAATGATTACAAAAGATTTCACCAACTAATGTAAAACCAATAAGTCTAGATTATGGAGCTTGAAAAAAAATATCCAAAGTTTTTAAGGGTTGGTTTGAATAAATCCTATAGAAATATAAAATCATAGAAAGGATTCAAGAAAATTTTCATTCCTAAATGAAAGAAAAAGGTAAATAAATAATATCAAGGATGCGTAAATGGGAGTTAAGGAAAATAACAATAAAGAGATTGAAAATATAAAACAAGTACAAAATTGAATGAGTATCGTGATGATAAAATCAAGAATTAATGTGAATATAGAATAAAAATGGTTTAGAATGATAAAAATATCATCAATATGAAGTATCCAAAAAAATTATTATTATAAAACTAGAAATAAAACATATTGATTCTTCAAAATGATCTAAGAGAATATATGTTTTCAAACATTATTATGAGGGGGATATTTATGCTAAAATGCCTTTATCTTATGGAAATATGAGATTGGGAAAATTTAATGATCAATATATATAAAAATCTAATAAAAATATACCAATTTTTCTAGAGACTTTTATTTGTACTAAATCTATTTTCATGCACATTAAATGTCATAATTCAAAATATATGAAAATATGGGTTAAGAAAAATGGTGATAAACCTACCACTATATCAATGGTCGGTTAGAGGAAATATAATAAAAATAATTCTCCAAAATAATTTCAACTGATGTATTAAATACTGTAAAAACCACAACCTATTAAAATTATCCAAAATAGCATTCAATAGAAATGAACAATGATGGTTGGATATTGTTTTTTTATGGTCTGGTAAAAAGTGACTTAAATGTTTGTATAATATTCCAACCCCTGGAAATAAAATAAATCTTATAACAAATGGAATAAAACACAAATTGAACAAAAATACATAGAAAAAAGAAAAAAAAAACTATATATATCAATCATATTTGGAAGCATGGTGAAATTCTATAGAAACATTAAATGAAAGTGATTATAGTGAAGAAACATATTTTTCTGAATAAAAAATGCATGTGTTAAATGTTTCTAAAGAAAAAAACCAAAAAAATATTAGTAAAATGGATATTAATAAAGTAAGTGAGCTTATATTGGTAAATAAAAACTATAATAATTTTTTTAATGAATACCTAAGAATTCCAAGAATAATTCCACGCCAGAGAGAAGAAGATACTTCTATTGTAGAAGAATAGTAAATTACATGGATTGGTTAAAAATAAATGGAAGTAATTATTGGTTGAGGAAATATATAAAATTAATTGATCAACTTATAAAAGAAAATGAATGGTTGTTTTAGTGGAGTACATTCTTGAGAATATATGTGAAAATATCAAACCAAAAATTCACATTCATAAGAGCTCAAATTTCATGAGAGGTTTTCTAAAAATGATGACCCAAGAGTTCTTGAGAATCTATGTCGGTGGTGCATGTAGGATGGACACACTTCAAAAAAAGTTTGACAATTATTTTAACACAAGTAAGAGAAACAAAATAAGTTGAAATAATCAATCTGAGAATATATTTTTTCATGGTTTATGTTAAATAGAAAATTTATTGAAGGTGGGTTACTAAAAGAAGAAAATAGATCATGCTTCCCAATATTAATACATGGAAAAATAAGGGAGAAAGCAGGAATAGTTCTCAAAAAGATGTATCTAAAAGGAATAGAGTATCTTGGTTGATAAAAAACTCTGAAACATATTTCTTTCACTGAGAATAAAGTAAATTCCAACTTAATACCTAAAACATTGAGTTTCTTATTTTTATAAAATAAATTTATGGTGATTCATGATTAAGGGGGATAATAAAGAAATTTGATTATATGGTAATAACTATTCCAGACATAATAAAATCCACCATCATGTTGTGATTCTAATATATAGTATCTTGAAGTATATTTGGTAAAGAGATCTACTTTGATGCTGTAAAGATTATGTGTATCCTTTAAGGGGGATAAATTTGAGAAGCTTTTAGAATTATCATGTCATAAAAATATGGAATTCATGAAAGTTATTGAAAATGTTTCATTGAAAATTATATGTATTTAAATTCAAACATTCTTGTTTTTATAAGAATAAATTCTAACGTTATGTGGAGGTAAATTTATTGATGACATGAAATTTATAATGTCTATGGTAGACTAAAACTAATATGTAAGTGTTTTAATGTTTTAAATTTTTTCATTATAATGTGTAACACCTCTGTAGAGACTAGGGTTTTGGTCATGTAAGACTTTGGAAAATTTCTATGAATAATTCAGAGCTAGGCGTAAAGACGGTGTGTGATTCCGAGGCCCGTTGTGCCCGGAATTAATTTTATCAATATATTAAGTATTTTTATACTATGCATGTGGAAGGGGTGTGATATCTCTTAAACGGTAGCTCAGATAAGGAATCTGAGGGCACGGTTGTGTCCAGAACGTTCCGTTTACCCTAGGCGAGGTGTGAACTTTGCTGGCGCGGGCCTGCGGTGAGAAATGCCACCAGGGGCGTTTTTTTAAATAAATAGAGAAGTTAGTGTGCAAGCGTCGGATCGAATAACTTCTGAACGGAGTCTCGGATGGAAAATATGAGTCCGCCATTGCGTTCAGAATGGCGTATTTACCCTAGGGGTGACCTTACCTTTGTTCACATTGGGCGTCGGGTCTCAGGCGGGTTTGGCGCCGGCGGGCGGCTGATATAAATATCAGCACCCCCCCCCCCTCCTTTTCATTCCTCTCGGCATTCATCGTTCTTTGCCGCTGATCCGCCAAATCGAGCAAATGAAGCACCCACGAGCTCGGATTTCAATGGCGGATGTTCCAGAATCACGGATCTAAGGCAGAACGTCGGTGTTTCGCCCGCAAGGTAGGCGGATTTGAGTTTTAACCCCCGATCTCGTTTTTTCTGCGTGTTTCTTCAAATTGAAGTCGTGGCAGTGTAGATCGGGTCCCGAGGGTCGCACAGACGCCTCTGGATCGCAAAAAAGAACACCGGGGAGCTTCCGGTTGTCCGCGGAAGATTTGCCGGCGCGGTACCGGTGCGGCGGCGCCGGCGCCGGCGGATGGCGGCCGGCCATGGCGGGCCGGCCCTGTGAGGCGGCAGCGGCTGCGCGGTGTGCGGCGACGCGGGAAATGGTACGGAGTAGGGCCGGCATCGGCGGCAGCCGGACCAGCCAGGGGGGGCAGTTCGGGCCGGCAGGACCGGCCATGTGGGGCCGGCAGGACCGGCCATGTGGGGCCGGCAGGACCGGCCATGTGGGGCCGGCAGGACCGGCCATGTGGGGCCGGTCCGGTCCCTTTTTGACCAGGGGTTCTAAAAAACCCCCGTTTTGTGTGATCCAATTGTCCAATTCGCGCGCCGTCTATGGCAAAGCGACCCTAGGATTGCGACGGACCATTTGGGATAGGTTTGGGTTTTGTTTTGGGCTGGGTCCATGACCCGGGGTCATGAAACGTCGAATAATAATAATATTTTAGTTATTATTCGACTTTGACCGGCCGTAACTTTTTTCTGGAGTGTCAGAATGACGTGATGTTAGTGGCGTTGAGACCCTGATGTTACGGAGGACCTTTTGAGATGGTTTCCGGGTGTTGGGACTGAGAACGGGATGCGGGCCCCACGAGGCCAGGTTTTGGCGTTTGCGGAGAAACGCAACTTTTGGAAGAGGTGTCCGATTTGGTGGATGAATAGTTGATCCTGTGTGTTTTTCTGAGAGGATCGCAATGGTGTGATCCATTCGATGTGTTTCAAGATCGAGGCGTGGGCCCCATCCGAGCTGGCTTCGGTGAATAGTGCATTTTTCACCGGGTGTCTATTTCGGACGAGCGAGTAGTCGATTCCGATTGTTTTTCTGAGGGGATCGCCATGGTATGATCCGCTCAATGGGTTTTTGGATCGTTGTGTGGGCCTTGCATGAGCTAGCTATGGTGAATAGTGCATTTTTCACCAGTGCTCCATTTCAGGCGAGTAAACAGCCTATCCTACGTGTTTATCCGCGTAGATCGCGATGGTGGCCTCAGTATTGGCATTGGATGTGCGCAGTGTGGCGTTGTTGCGGGTCGCTCGGGTTAGTGACGTTTTGGACTAGCAGTGGTTGAGGGTACTCCCTTGGTTCGTTCCCACGAGGGTTCGTGTGGCATCACAACCTTCATATAGGCTTTTTATCCTCTCGATGGGATGTTTAAACTGTTAGAGTTGTGGCATCCCTCCGGTGGGTCCGGAGCGAGATCCTCTAGCATCTTTTCCCTAGATCGGGTTCTTGGTATCGATGTGACCTCTTATTCCTGGGCAGCGATCCCCTATCAAGCTGGTTAACCTCGTAGGGTTTGTGGCATCATCAGGATTATGATCCCCTATGCGGTGGTCCGTGCTCAGTAGGGTTGTGGAATCGTCAGGTATATGATCCCCTACTCAACATGAGGTGTATAGTAGAGTTGCGGTATCATTGGTTATGCGATCCCCTACTCAGCGCGTGGTTTTGGTTGGGTTTCGGCATCGTCGGTTTGATCCCCTACATCGTGAGTTATACCAGATAGGGTTCTGGTATCATCGTGACCACCTTTACGTGGGCGATGATCCTCTATCTTAGTGATGTGCTTCTGTCGAGCGCCAGATCGGGTTGTGGTATTTCCCAGCGGATCTTGGGTGTGATCCCCTATCTGTGAGAATTACGTATTCCAGATTGGGTCGTGGTATCCCCCAGCGGGCCCTGGGAGTGATCCCCTATCTATGAGCTTCGTATATCGAAGTGGGTTGTGGTATCCCCTAGCAGACCCTAGGAGTGATATCCTTTCCGGGGAGTTTGGTGGTTTTGTTGTTTCAACGAGGTTTCCTCAGTGATGCTATCCGACGACTGTTATCTCCCAGGTGAGCATTTGAGATGTTTTCTTGGGACCCGATGGAGTGTATATATCGGGTGTGCATCATCTGGGATGAGTGTTCGTGTGGTGTACTCTCCTGGTTGTGGGCATTTGCTGGTGACATGGTCGGTACCTCTTATGGCTTTGTGGCGTGAGCTGAGTATATCTGGATTGCTCAAGGTGTATGTATGGGCATACACCTGAGCTGAGCCGACTAGTTGTTTTTAGCCGATGATGGTCACGAGATGGAGTTTCTCTCTTATCTGGGTTCCCTCTGGCTGGGATGAGCGTACTATTTCCTTTCAGTTTCTCTCTTTGGTTTTGGGTTTTTGGGGTGCCTACTGAGTATGTTTATACTCACCCATGCACGAGCTTTTCCCGCACATGTTTGTGTCTTGTGCAGACCACAAGCCTTTCGACGGAGTCCCAGGAGGACCCGGAGCAGGCGGAGCTTAGTGAGCGTATTGACCGGGGTGTTTACTAGAGCTTTGTTGAGGGAGCTTTCCGGTGGGTGTTTGTGGCAGCGTTCCCCTTTTTCAGAGTAGGTTGGACGCCATTTGTAGTTTTCTTTTGGTGGGCCCAATTTTTCCCTTTTGTACTTTTTCTGTTGCACTCTGGTTTGGGATAGATTGTATGCATGCATTTACTTTTCAGTTTCTGTATCTCTGCACTGTTGCATGGAGGTGTTTTTGGGTGCGTGTGTATAGGTACCTTAGGCTAATGCCTCCCATGTGTGTGATAGCCTACTCGGCGCTGGTCGCCAGCCCCTGGCCTATTGGAGGCGGTCTTGGGGAGTCGCGGCTCGAGCCTTGTTGGGTCGGGTCGTGACAGGGTGGTATCAGAGGAGGTTCCACCTTTGGGATCTCAAAGCATAGCTGGTCTAGCTGTGAGTTTGGTTTGGGTTGCATAGCGGTAGTGTTAGGGTGTTTAGAGCTCGACTTTCAGGCTAGAGACTCCAGTATTGGTGCGGCGACTAACGTATCCATACACCATGACTCTGATAACCTGCCTTTCGACTCGGGACATTTGTACACTGGTCACAGGGACATAATGGTACATGCATCATATAGGACTGGGTTTTTGGGTATTTTCTTGTGCTTCTTGAGTCAGCTCTCCAGATATACATATTGATTGTGGTGCATCTTGAATGTTTTTCAGGATGCCTCCACGACAACAGCCAGCGAGGGTTCTGCAACGGAATTGTGGTGATGATCCGCCCTGTTCAGAGGCTGTGGACCAGGGCGCAGGTTCTGAGGCTAGACCTCCAGGTGGTCCGCCAGTTGAGCCACCACCTGTCGAGCAGCTGGTTGTGTCGGTGGTGCAGGACAAGGTTCCGCACAGGATGGGTGGGCAGCACGAGTTCTAGAGGCAGCGACCTCTGAGGTTTTGGGGTGATCCAGACCCCCAGGCAGCTGATGACTGGCTTGAGGCAGTCACCCGAGTTTTCCGCCTAGTGAGGACACCTCCAGATCAGATGGTGGTCCTAGCGATGAGCCTTCTTCATGGTTCTGTCGGGTAAAGGTGGAGTTTGGTGACGCAGTCCCATGACAAGGAGATGCTCACGTGGTTAGAGTTTGAGCGGCTCTTCAGGGAAGAGTTCTATCTGGTGACGCTGTGGTCAGTGCAGATCCAGGAGCTTCTACAGCTTCGACAGGAGGTAATGACCGTGTCGGAGTACTCAGTGAGGTTTATAGACCTTTCACGCTACTCCCTGGATATGGTTCTGGACCCGTTCTTTAGGGATCGAACCTTCGAGCAGGGCTTATGCAGGGACATCCGAGCAGGTGTGGTTTCCTTGTGCCTGCCCACCTATGCTGGAGTGCTGGAGCGAACGTTGGTGGTGGAGAGCTTTCTGGCTGAGCAGTTTCCCCCTGTTAGTGCTGGGCATTCGAGAGCAGAGACTTTTCCAGTCGAATCGGCATCTGGTAGCTGACGACAGACTCTGAGGTCTGGACGTGGCCGATGTTTCATGAGGTGACCCCAGGATAGAGGATCTGAGGCTTAAGGCTCGCAGACCAGTTTTGGTCAGCCGTAGGAGAGGCAGTGTTATGCTTGCGACAGTCGAGGACATCTTGCTAGAGATTTTCCGACCCGTCGTGTTGTTGAGAGGGAGTTGGTCGATGGACCGCCTTGGCAGAGGCAGTGTCTCGAGCAAGGAGGTCCATAGGGAGGCGGACGTGGCGGCGGAGCGGGTGCAGTAGGAGGAGGTGGTAGGCGGTACCAGTTTCCACCACCCCAACCCCCAGGTGGTCCACGCCAAGCTCAAGGAGCTGGTGGCCGAGGGCAAGGATAGCTTCATGCCCTGGAGGCTGTTGACCCGGAGGCTCCGCGGATGGATAGTGGTACGCCTTGTATCTTTTCTACTTTCTACAGTAATTGATAGACATTTTTAGTGGTACCCTTCTTTTCTGTTTCTTGCTCGAGTTTTGTTTTGGGCATTGGTAAGACCATGTGTGGGTGTTGTTCAGTATGCTTCGAATGCATGAGGAAGAGGGATCCTTTCCCCCACCGAGATTCTTTTTTGGGATGCGATTAAAACCGTGTAGGTGAGTCAGTGCCGCCCAAAGTGGACAGTGTTGAGGTGTGGTGGATGAGTCCCTCTGACTTATGTGTTCGGGCAGGGGTGTTTGTTGGTGAACTCGCTGATGTGTGAGACCCAGTTCAGATTCCATTCGCTTCCCTTGAGCTTAGGGATTTTTGGGGATGAAAATTTCTAAGGGGAGGAGGATGTAGCTACTATGGTTTTTGGTCCTGTCAGACATTGGAATATTTCTATGAATAATTCCAGAGCTAGACGCGAAGACAGCATGGGATTCTGTGGCCCGGTGTTCCCGAAATTAATTTTATAAAAATATTAAGTATTTTTATACTATGCACATGTCAGGGGTGTGATATATCTTAAAAGGTAGCTCATATTGGAAATATGAGGGCACAGTTGCGTCTGTAACGTGCCGTTTACCATAGGTGTGGTGTAAACTTTGTTGGCGCGGGCCTGCGGTGAGAAACGCCACTAAGGGCGTTTTTGTAAATAAATAGAGAAGTTAATGTGCGAGCGTCGGGTCAAATAATTTCTGAAAGGAGTCTTGGATGGAAAATCTGAGTCCGCCGTTGCGTTCAAAATGGTGTGTTTACCCTAGGGTGACCTTACCTTTGTTTGCATTAGGCATCGGGTCCGAGGCGGGTTTGGCACTGGCGGGCGGCTGATATAAATATCATCACCCCCCTCCTTTTCTTTCTTCTTGGTGTTCATCTCCATTTTTCACCGCCGTTCCGCTGAATCGAGCAAACGAAGCGCCCACAAGCTCGGATTTCGACGGTGGATGTTCCAGGAGCGCGCAGCGGAAGCTCTAGAGCGCGGATCTAGGGCAGAACGTCGGCGTTTCACCCGTGAGGTAGGAAAATTTGAGTTTTAACCCCCAATCCCATTTTTTCTGCGTTTTTCTACAAATTGAAGCCGTATCAGTGTAGATCGGGTCCCGACAGTCGCGCAGACGCCTCCGGATCGCAAAATGGACCATCGGGGAGCTCCCGGCGGTCCGTGGAAGATCCGCGGACGCGGCACCGGCGCGGCGGCGCCGGCGCGGCGGATGGCGGCCGCCCGGTGTGCAGCGGCGCGCCGCCCAGCACGGCGGCGTAGCGGTCCCGCAGCGGCACGGGCCATAGTGCGGCGGGGGGCGGCCGGCCGGCGCGGGCTGGAGGAGGCGGCGGCCGGACCGGCCATGTGGTGCCGGTCCGGTCCCTTTTTGGTCGGGGGTTCTAAAAACCCCCGTTTTATGTAATCCAAAGGTCCAATTCGCGTTCCGTCTAGGGAGACGCGAACCTGGGATTGAGATGGACCTATTGGGATAGGTTCGGATTTTTTTCGGGCTGCTTCCATGACCCGGGGTCATGAAACGTCGAATAATAATAATATTTTAATTATTATTCAAATTTTAATCGGCCGTAACTTTTGTCTGGAGTGTCCGAATGACGTGCCGTCAGTGGCGTTGAGACCCTGATGCTATGACTGAATTTTGAGATGGTTTCCGGGTGTTTGGACTGAGAATGGGGTGCAGGCCCCACGAGGGCGGGTTTTGGCGTTTGCGGAGAAACGCAGCTTTCGCACCAGGTGTCTGATTTTGGCGGATGAATAGTCGATCCGGTGTGTTTTTCCGAGAGTATCACAATGGTGTGATCCGTTCAATGTGTTTTGGGATTGAGGTGTGGGCCCTACCCGAGCTGGCTTCGGTGAATAGTACCTTTTTCACTGGGTGTCCATTTCGGATGAGGGAGTAGTCAATTCCGCTTGTTTTTCTGAGGGGATCGTCGTTGTATGATCTGCTCGATGGGTTTTGGGATCGTTTTGTGGGCCTCACACGAGCTAGCTATGATGAATAGTACGTTTTCACTGGTGGTCTGTTTCGGGCGATTAAACAGCCTATCTTGCGTGTTTTTCTGCGTGGATCGCGATGGTGGCCTCAGTATTGGCCTTGGATGTGCGCAATGTGGTATTGTTGTGGGTCGCTCGGGTTAGCGATGATTTGGACCAGCAGTGGTTGAGGGTACTCACTTGGTTCGTTCCCACAAGGGTTCGTGTGGCATCACAACCTTCGTATAGTTTTGTGATCCTCTCGATGGGATTTTTAAACTATTAGAGTTGTGGCATCCCTCTGGTGGGCCCAGAGCGGGATCCTCTAGCATCTTTTCCCTAGATCGGGTTCTTGGTATCGCTGTGACCGGTTATTCCTAGGCGTCGATCCCCTATCTAGCTGGTTAACCCCATAGGGTTTGTGACATCATCACGATTATGATCCCCGACGCAGTGGGCCGTGCTCAGTAGGGTTGTGTCATCGTCGGGTGTATGATCCCCTACTCAGTATGAGGTGTATAGTAGGGTTGCGGTATCATTGGTTATGTGATCTCCTACTTAGCGCGTGGTTTTGGTAGGTTTGTGGCATCATCGGTTCGATCCCCTACATCGCAAGTTATACCATATAGGGTTCCGGTATCGTCGTGACCACTTTTACATGGGAGATGATCCTCTATCTGAGTGATGTGCTTTTTTCGAGCACCAGATCGGGTTGTGGTATCCCCCAGCAGATCTTGGGTGTTATCCCCTATCTGTGAGAACTACGTATGCCAGATTGGATCGTGGTATCCCCCAGCGGACCCTGGGAGTGATGACCTATCTGTGATCTTCGTATACAGGAGTGGGTTATGGTATCCCCTAGCAGACCCTAGGAGTGATCCCTTATCCGAGGAGTTTGGTGGTTAGGTTGTTTCAACAAGGTATCTTCAGTGATGTTATCTGACGAGCGTAATCGCCCGTGTGAGCGTCTGAGATGTTTTCTTGGGACCCGATGGAGTGTATCTCTTGGGCGTGCATCATCTGGGATGAGTGTTCATCTGGTGTACTCTCCTTGTTGTGGATAGTTGCTGGTGACGAGGTCGGTACCTCTTGTGGCTTTGTGGTGTGAGCTGAGTATATCTGGATTGCTCAAGGTGTATGTATGGGCATACACCTAAGCTGAGCTGACTAGTTGTGTTTAGCCGACGATGGTCACGAGATGGAGTTTCTCTCTCATTTGGGTTCCCTCTGGCTGGGATGAGCGGACTGTTGCCTTTCAGTTTCTCTCTTTGGTTTTGGGTTTTTGGGGTGCCTACTGAGTATTTTTATACTCACCCCTTAATGGTCTTTGTCTGCACATGTTTGTGTCTTGTG
Organism: Viscum album; assembly: GCA_963277665.1. Classification (NCBI taxonomy): domain Eukaryota; kingdom Viridiplantae; phylum Streptophyta; class Magnoliopsida; order Santalales; family Viscaceae; genus Viscum; species Viscum album. The sequence goes on from OY728120.1 coordinate 262,197,423, forward strand.
CAGACCACAGGCCTTTCGACGGAGTACCAGGAGGACCCAGAGTAGGCGGAGCTTAGTGAGCGTGTTGACCGGGGTGTTTACCGGAGTTGTGCCAAGGGAGATTTCTAGAGGGTGTTTGTGGCAGCGTTCCCCTTCTTCAGAGAAGGTTGGACGCGCGTTGTAGTTTTCTTTTGGTGGGCCCTATTTTTCCCTTTTGTACTTTTGTTGTTGCACTCTGGTTTGGGATAGATTGTATGCATGCATTTACTTTTCAGTTTCTATATCTCTACACTGTTTCATGGAGGTTTTTTTGGGTGTGTGTGTACAGGTACCTTAGGCTAATCCCTCCCATGTGTTTGATAGCCTACTCAGCACTGGTTACCAGCCCCTGGCCTATTGCAGGCGGGCATGGGGAGTCGCGGCTTGAGCCCCGTTGGGTCGGGTCGTGACAACCTCAACCCCTCTAGACCGGAGTTGGTGCTTTACTTGTTATATTGGAATGGTTAGAAGGAATGAAAATCTTGAAGGAATGATCAGTTTAGTTGTCTTGAAAAAACTATATAAAAATATATTACTCAAATTACATTGGAAAATTTTACAAAATACAATACATAACGAAATCTAAAAGCTGCATCCACAAGAACTCAACACATCATCTTCTCTTTGTCAGCTATTGAATGTAAAAAATGAAAGGTGTGAGCTCAAATGCTCATTAAGGGATACAAAAGGAAGAATCATGAATCAATAATAACTAAATTGTAAACAATTTGACATAATCAATATGGCACGGTTAATAAATGAAACAGACATGCCATTAATAAACTGGGAATGAAACTGCATCCATAGATTTTGTCATAGTGAAAACCTCATGGATAGTAACAATTGATAATGAATAAATAGAATTATTATTAATTGGACATCATGTATCTGGAACGTGAAACCATAATACCGTAAAAACGGTTTAGTTCTATGGGTGGAAACCAATCTGATTTTGGGAAACAAAGTAGAAGGGTTTGTCGCCAATTGATTTGTCTCATGAGACCTATCGATGAATCGAGGGAATATAGAGGTCCCCACCCACCATTTCATGTCCAATGAATTATTTATACATTTATTCAATACAATAGAAATATTCCTTTTAAATATCTGTATTGAGTAGAGTATACAAATTCAACAATATTTCTACAGTTAAAATAACTTTCCAAATAAACAACGTATGTAAAATGATATACGGTTTAGGAAACAAACATATACATGATATGAGATTATTAATATTTAATATAAATATAATTTCAAATGAAATTTATCTCAAATGGGCAGTAGGTACACCACATAAGGATTATTAGGTGCACCACACAAAGTTAGTCACAACAAAATACTAGTTAAGAAAAAGTCTCTTACCACAATATAATCGGTCGAATCATATGAACAGAACATAATAAACCTCAAATGAATCATTGAATAACATGAATATAAAGAGAATCATGTTATTATATATCAAATGGTAGTACACATATACCATATACAAGAAATAAGTGGCGAACAATGAAAATCTCACTGAAATGAAAGTGAGATGAGAAACACCCTACCTTATGCTCAAGTGTGTTCTTTTTTTTTTAATGAACTGAATAATCAGATTTAGATTAATTAATTAATATTTAAATAACCTACTATACATATAAATTATTTAATATAAACTTATTATGTTCATTCATTTCCCTTTTAATGAGTTTAGGAGGTTCAATTTTATTGTTTTTGAAGCATTTTATTCCTTCGTTTTCATGATTCATTTACTTGCATTCATGAATGGAAGTTCATTTGAAATGTGGTTAAATAGCCAGAATTGTTAATATACATTATTAGTGAAATTTAAGAGATATAAATGTTCTTATAATTATTCTAGATTATATACTTGAGGATGAATAATTAGTTAAAAGTTTTTGATAAACGCTTGGATTTAGCTTGGAAGCTTTGTATACAATGAACTTGTTTTGTATTATTATTCCTTATTATGAGTGTGTAAAGATTCTAGAATATTAATGAGATGAAATACATATATTATGATATGATTCAACCATTAAAATGGTTTCATGACTAGTAATTAAAGAGAAAGTTAAGGACAAAACTCCGTCATCCACAAAGGTTATAAATTGGAACCTTATCGATGTTGATTCCGTTTATAAAAATAAAAGGGCGAGTAAGAATATTGATGATGGTTATTCCATTAACATGATATAATTCCAGTATATTTATTATACTAGAGTTTATTATGTTCATTTGGAAAGAGGATGTGAGGAGAGAAAAAGGAAAGAGATGATCTTGAAAATAAAATAAAAGTTGAGATATCCCTTATGAAAATTCGGCAGCCTAACGACGTCGCTTAAAATTTTATAAAATGAAATGATGAGAAAAAAGGGTATCTAATCATATTGAAATAAAAAGTTCAGTAAGAATAATAGATAAAATCAAACCCCAACATATGAGAATTGAAATTCAAATAGATAACATAAAAGAAGTGTTGACTAAAAGAAGAAAATGAAGGATTCACTTACCATGTAGAGTAACTCCTAGATCATGAAGGATGGGACCTTGGGGGATAAAGGATACCTTGGGAGGACTCATAGAGAGGTAAAACCACCTGATATTTGAGGATGATGGATTTTTAATGAAGTAAAATGATTGGATGAGTGGGTATTTATTGAAAAAGAGATGTAGTTTTTTAATAATTTCAAAGGGACACATCATTAGTGGTTTTTTCCAAACCATGGGCTTGTCAATGGTATTTTCCCATGGTTTTAGCCACTTGGGAACCTAATGTCATAAGTTACTGTAAAAAAGTTTACCATACTTTTATATTTAATTATTACATAATTATGATGTCATTAAACTACCGAAAACTCAAATCTGTATTTTTGTTATTCATGAAAAATTCATGTATTTTAGAAAAATCCCAAAAAATCACCATAACCATTTTTCAACGTGTAGAATAAAAAAATGAACCCAATTTTTTGAAAATAATTCTCTAAGTATTTTTAATTTAATTTTTAAATAAAATCATACTTAATTCAAAAAATAACAATTTTAAAGGTATAATTAGTTCTATATCACATTGAAAAATTAATTAAGATCTCATTATCTTATTACCTTAAGAAAATAAAATATTATCATTAATTACTATTTATAATGGTCATGTTACTATTCATAATACTATTCAAAAGGGTATGTCACTATTCATCAAAAAATCAAGTTGGTTCTATCAGACTCTAAATGACTTACTGGTCACAACTCAAGATAATTGTTTTTTAAAATTCAAAATAAAGAAGTGAAAATTTTGTGTTTAATGGATTTGTTTTGAATGTCTGTTAAATTACCAAGTGTTGTTTCAAAGGAACACTATCCTTTATAAAATATAGTCTATGGAAAGAATTTATTTAATAGAATCATACCATAAAATGTTTGGGGTGTTATATTATTCCCTCCTTCAGAAATTTCATCCTTGAAATTGTATGTATAAATCCCACCAAAAAGATGTGTGTGGTTCTTCTTCATGAAATCCTATGGTTCCCAGGTTTCTTCCTCCGTATTCTGGTTTCTTCGAATAACCTTTACTAGATGAGTTGTTCGATTTATCAATACCTTCTCCATTATGTCAAGAATCCTGATAGTCTTTTCACAATATGACAAATTAGCTTCCCGTTCTATTTCTTCATGTGTGAGTGCATGTGTTGGGGCTAGCATGTATTTTTTTAGCAATTATAGGTGGAACACATCTTGAACTCTGGAGAGATTTGGTGGAATCTCTAAATGGTAAGCTACAGCTCCAGTTATTTTTAGAATTTCAAGTGGTCTGATATACCTGGGGCTTAGTTTCCCTTTCTTACCAAACCGTAAGACACCCTTCCATGGTGATACTTTCTGAAATACATAATCTCCCACATGTAATTCCAAGTTCTTTCTCCAATTGTGTGCATATCTCTTCTGCCTACTTTGGGCTGCTTTAATACGGGCTTGTGTTTTCTTCACCTTTGTCGTGGTCTCTTCAATATGTTCAGGGCTTATAAGTTTCCTCTCACCAACTTCATTCCAAAAAGTTTGAGTTCGACATCTCTTTCCATATAATGCTTCATATGGAGCCATTTGAATACTAGAATGGAAACTATTGTTGTAAGAAAATTCCACCAAAGGCAAGTATTGATCCCACAAAATTTGGAAGTTAAGAGAACATGACCTAAACATATCTTCTAGAGTTTGAATAGTCCTCTCTAACTATCTATCAGTTTGGGGGTGATTTGTAGTACTCATACGAAGCTCAGTACTCAAAGCCTTCTGGAGACTTTTCTTGAATTTTTATATAAACTGCGGATCTCGATCGGATATAATTGATAGAGTCACACCATGAAGACTTACAACTTCATTAATATAAAGTATTTCTAGGCGCTCAAGTGGAAAATTCTCTCTTACTGAAAGGAAATGCTCTTATTTTGTGAGACGATCAACAATTACCCATATTGCATTATTCCTTCTAGGTAACTTCGGTAGTCCAGTGACAAAATTAATCATAATGTTATCTCACTTCCACATTGTAATCGGTAGAGGTTGCATCACTCCTTTGGGATGTTTTCTCTTCACCTTCACTTTTTGACAAACTAGACACCTTGACAGGTAGTCAGAAATTTCTCACTTCATATCATCCCACCAAAAATATTCTTTCAAATCTCTATACATCTTCATGCTACCTGGGTGTATAGAGAAATTTGAGCTATGCGCATCATCTGATAGTTCCCTCTTTAACTCAGTTATTGATGAAATGCAAAACCTCTTCCCATATTTCAAAACTCTTTCTTCATACATGAAGTCAGCCAGCCTCCCATCCTTAACTGCATTAATTTTCTTGTGCAGATTCTCATCATTGGATTGAGAAATTTTTATCTTCTCTAGTAAATATGGTTTATCAATCATTTGAAAGATGAGCGATGTTTCCCCTTCCTTAACAATTCCCATATCCATCTTTATTAGATTCATGAATAAAGGATCTCTTTCAATCCTCATTTGAGTCAGAAGGCCATGATATTTTCTACTTAATGCATCTGCCACCTTATTCACCTTTCCTAGGTGGTAGTGTATTGAACAGTCATAATCTTTGAGTAACTAGAGCCATCTTCTTGCCTCATGTTCAGTTATTTTTGTTTGAAAATATATTTAAAACTCTTGAGGTTTGTATAAATCTCACACCTATCTCTGTAGAGATTATGCCTCCATATTTTCAGAACAAAGATTACGGCTGCTAGATCAAGATAATGAGTTGGATAATTATTCTCAAGAGTCTTCAACTATATTGATGCATAAGAAATAACTTTATCATTTTTCATAAGGACACAACCCGGTCCATTCTTTGATTCATCGCTGTATATTACAAATTCATCACTTCCATATGGAAGAATCAAAATTGGAGCATCGATCAATCTTATTTTCAATTCATCGAAGTATTCTGTAGATTCTTTTGTCCACACAAACTTAACTCCTTTACGTGTGTGCTTGGTTAGTGGGTTAGCCAGTCAGGAAAAATTCTGAACGAAACACCGATAATAACTTTCTAAGCCAATAAAACTGCATACCTCAGTTATGTTTGTTGGTGTGGGCTAATCATGTATTGCCTTTGTCTTCGCAGGATAAACTATGATTCCATCCTTAGAGATAATATGGAATATAAAGGAAACTGATTGAAGCCAGAATTCACACTTTCTAAACATCCCATATAATTTCTTTCTTCTAAGATTTCTCTGAATAACCCTCAAGTAATTCTCATGGTCTTCATATCTTTTTGAGTATATGAGGATATCATCATCGAATACTTAAACAAAATTATCAAGATATTCCTCGAAAACTCTATTCATTAAATCCATGAAAATAGAGGGTGAATTTTTCAGTCCAAAAGGCATCATTGTAAACTCATAATGCCCATACCTAGTTTGAAATGTTGTCTTAGGAATATATTCCTTCCTCACATGCAACTGATGATATCTGAATCGAAGGTCAATCTTTTAAAAGTATTGAGATCTATTAAGTTGGTCAAATAAATCATCAATCTAGGAAGAGGATACTTATTCCTTATTGTAATAGCATTGATTTCCATATAATCAATGTAATGCCTCCTGGATCCATCTTTCTTCTTGATAAAGAGGACAGGGGCTCCCCATGGAGAAACACTTGGTCAAATAAATCCCTTTTCACTCAAATACACTAGTTGTTTCTTTATCTCTACTAATTCCAAAGTGGCTATTCTATAGGGAGTCTTTGATATAGGTCTTACATCAGGAATTAAATCAATAGATAACTCAACTTCCCACTCTGGAGGATTTCCACGTAAATCCTCTAGAAATACATCAATGTACACTTTCACTATGTGCACATCTTCAATTTGAAGATTTATTTCCTTGTCCATAGATATTGATTTATCTTCATCTCCAAGTATTGCATTCAGTAAATCTATTGGGCGTGGTTCTAGATAAGAATCGGGTGGTGATGTTTCTTCCTTAAAGATAATTGATTATACACCATTTTCAAAAATTGTAACTTCCTTCTTCTTAAAATAAATCTTCGCATCAAAATTTGATAGCCAATCCCTATCAAGATTTATATCAAATTCAGTCATTGATATGATGATAAGGTTAGAAACTAGAGAATGTTTTTGTGTCTGTAGGGGGACTATTCGACATGAATTGGTTGCAATGATACATCCCCTGGGAGTTTTGACTGACAACTCCTTTATTAAATCAAATTGGACATATCTAATTTTCATGGAAAACTGGGAAGATATAAATGAATGTGATGATATAGAATCAAATAAAGTATTGGCTAAGTTTGAGGAAACAATTAAAGTTCCTTCCACCACGTCATTAGGAACTTCAACCTTCGTGGTTGTAATCATATATGCTCTCCCTTTTCCTTAATGCTTTGGACACTCATTTTAATAGTGTCCCATCTCTCTGAAATTTTAGCATTGAATATCATTGAATTGTTTCTTACCCTTGCATTCATCATATTGATGACCCTTTTCTCTATATTTATAGAAAACTCTCATGCCTTTCAAGAATTCCCTACGATGATTCTTTCCATGGTTCTCACATAAGGGGAACAGCTTTATTCCCTTGCTCTTCTTTAGTGATTGTCCTTTTCCTTTGTTATCAGAGTACCACTTCTTATCTCGGTTTCCTTTGAAAAGATTTGATCTAGAAAATTCCGTCTCTGTTTTGATGGCACTTGATACAATTTCATCATATGATGAAAATGGTTGAGAATCCAGTGCCCTTTGAATACTTTTCTTAAGATCTTTAAAGAAATGATCAACCTTGTCTACCGAGTTACATATGTAATCCATAGCATACCTGGCCTGCCTTGTGAAAGTAGCCTCATACTCTGCAACACTGTCTTCTTCCCTTTTTTTAAGATAAGGAATTTCCTCTTCATTCCAGTTTGTTTCTCACAAGGGAAATATTTTTCATAGAATATTTCCTTAAAATTCCTCCATTCCATATCTTCTATTTCTTCTTTTTCCATGGTATTCTGAATCAAGGACCACCATTGATCAACATCACCCTTGAGAAAATATACTACCAGTACTACCATTTCATTTTTATTACTTCTTAATTCCAAGAATATATTTTCAAGGGACTTGATCCATATCGCAGAAACCACTGGTTTAATAGTCCCACTAAAAGATGTGGGCTTCTGCCCCATGAAATGATCCAACACAGGTGTGGAATGGTTATTCATTACAACCTGAGTAAGTTGTCCCAATATGTTCATGATCTGATCTGCTCCAACGTTGACTATCTTGACTTTCTCAATAGGTATATCCCTACCTTTCCCATGAGTATTGATTCCCCATCTTCTGTTAGATGCCATTTAAAAATAATGGGATACACTAGATTAGTTTATCAATCTCAAACAAAAAATCACTCAACATAGATTAAAATTCTATTCATAGATAATCTTATAAATATGGTTTCTATGAGGAAAAATATAAAATAATCTTCTTTATAATGGCTTGTTAAGAAAATTTGAATTATCCTAAGCATATCCCATGGGAGTGTCGTAACCAAGAGTGTGGAAAGGCTCATTGTCATGTACCAGGACACCCCGAGTCAAGCCTGAAACTCCTTGTTGGAGTTTTCACTCCTAGGTACATTTATGCCAGAGCCACCTCTACCTGCTCGTATCTAGACAAGGATGTATTTCCTAGAAAAATTCACATAATATAATCGTTACCAAAATACCATGACGTTCTTGTACATTTATCCTCAAATACTACATTAGGTATTTCTTCCCTACTCTATATTTCCTACTCTAGTTTCCTAGTTTCCTAGTAAACTTCCTCTGATACCAATTGTAAAACCCCGACCATTCTAGACTGGAACTGGTGCATTAATTTTTATGTTGGCATGGTTAGAAGGAATGAAAATACCAAAGGATCAGTTTATTAGTCTTGAAGAAACTAGATACATATATTTTATAAAAATTACATTGGAAAATTTTACAAAATATAATACATAATGAAAACTAAAAGCTGCATCCACAAGAACTCAATACATGATCTCTTCTTTGTCACCCGTTGAAAGTAATCAATGAAAGGGTTGAGTTCAAACGATCATTAAGGGATAAAAATGGTGGAATCATGAATCATTAATAACTGAATTGTAAACAATTTTACATAATCAATATGTCATAGTGAATAAATGAAACACACACGCCATTAATAAACTGATAATGAAACTGCATCCATAGATTTTTTCATAGTGAAAACCTCATGGATAGTAATAAATGATAATGAATAAAGAGAATTTGAATTAATTGGATGTCATTTATCTATCACATGAAACCATAATACTATAAAAACAGTTTAGTTTTATGGGTAGAAACCCGTCTGATTTTTGGAAACAAACTCGAAGGGTTTGTCACCAACTGATTTGTCTCATTAGATCTACCGATGAATCTAGGGGATATAGCAGGACCCACTCTCCACTTAATGTCCAAATAATTCCTTATACATTGATTAAATACAAGAGAAATATTCCTTTTCAATATCCTTATATAATAGAGTAGACAGATTCCTCAATATTTCCACAGTTAAAATAACTTTCCAAATAAACCCCGTATGTAAAATGGTATATGGTTTAAACAACAAACATATACATGATATGTGATTATGGATATTTAATATAAATATAATCAAAAATGAAAATTGATCTCAAATGGGCAGTAGGTACACCACATAAGGATTATTTGGTGCACCACACAAAGTTAGTCACAACAAAATAGTGGTTAAGACAAAGTCTCTTACCACGATTTAATCAGTCGAATCATATGTCCAGAACTTAATAACCCTCAAATGAATAATTGAATAACAGGAATATAAATATAATCATGTTATTATATATGAAATGGGAGTACACATATTCCACATACAAGAAATAAGTTTGGAACAAAGAAAATCTCATATAAATGAAAGTGAGATGAGAAACACCTTACCTTATGCTTGAGTGTGTTCTTTGTTTGTTTTAATGACCTGAATAATAAAATTTATATTCATTAATTAATAATTCCATAACCTCCTATAAATTTTATTGATTTAGTAAAAACTTATTAGGTTCATTCATGTCCCTTTTAATGGGTTTAAGATGTTCAATTTTATTGTTTTGGAAGCATTTCCTTCCTTGGTTTTCATGATTCGTTTACTTGCATTCATGAATGGAAGTTCATTTAAAATGTGGTTAAACATCTAGAATTGTTAATATAAATTATTAGTGCCATTAAATAGATATAAATGATATTATAATTATTCTAGGTTATATACTTGAGGATGAATCATTAGTTAAAAGTTTTTTATAAACGCTTGGATTTAGCTTGGCAGTTTTGTATACAATGAACATGTTTTGTGTTAGTATTCCCTATTATGAGTGTTTAAAGATTCCAGAATATTAATGAGATAAAATAAATATATTATGATATTTTTTCACCATTAAAATGGTTTCATGTCCACTAATTAAAGAGAAGGTGAAGAACAAAACTCCGTCGTCCACAAAGGTTATAAATTGGAACCTTGTGGATGTCGATTTCTTTTTTGAAAATAAAAGGGGGAGTAAGAATATTGATGATGGTTATTCCATTAACATGATATAATTCTAGTATATAGATGATACTAGAGTTTATTATGGTCATTTTGAAAGATGCGTTGAGGAGAGAATAAGAAAATAGATAAACTTGAAAATAAACGAAAAGTTGAGAGATCCCTTATGAAAATTCGGCAGCCTAATGGTGGCGCTTAAAATTTTATAACATGAAATGATGAGAAACAAAGGGTATCTAATCATGTTGATATCAAAAGGAAAGTATTAAAAATACATAAATTCAAACCCCATCATATTATAATGTAATTTCAAATTGATAACATAAAAGAAGTGTCGACTAAAAGAAGAAAATGAAGGATTCCCTTACCATGTAGAGTAACTCCTAGAGCATGAAGGATGGGACTTTGGGGCCTTAATGACACCTTGGAAGGACTAATAGAGAGGTAAAACCACTAGATCTTCGGGGATGAGGGATTTGTAATGAAGTAAAATGATTGGATGAGTGAGTATTTATAGAAAAAGAGAGGTAGTTTTTTAATAATTTCAAAGGGACACCTCATTAGTGGTTTTTGCCAAACCATGGGCTTGCCCATGGTATTTGCCCATGGTTTTAGCCACTTGGGTACCTAATTTAATTATTTAATATACAAAATTCTACCATAATTTTATATTTAATTATTACATCATTATTATTTCATTAAACTACCGAAAACTCAAAACAGTATTTTTATTATTCATAAAAATTCTTGTATTTTAGAAAAATCCAAAAAATTCACCATAACCATTTTTCAACGTGTAGAATTAAAAAATGAACTCCATTTTTTGAAAATAATTTTCTAATTATTTTTAATTTAATTTTTAAATAAAATCATATTTAATTCCAAAAATAACAATTTTAAAGGTATAATTAGTTTTATATCACATTGAAAAATTAATTAAGATCTAATTATCTTATTACCTTAAGAAAATAAAATATTATCATTAATTACTCTTTATAAGGGTCATATTACTATTCATATTACTATTCATAATGGTATGTTACTATTCATCAAAAATCAAGTTGGTTCTATCAGACTCCAAATGACTTACTGGTCACAACTCTAGATTAATATTTTTTAAAATTCAAAACATATAAGTGAAAAATTTGTGTTTAATGGCTTGGTTTTGACTGTCACCTAATTTACCAAGTGTTGTTTCAAAGTAACATAGCGCTTTATGAAATATAAGATATGAAAAGAATGTATTTAATATAATCTTAACATAAAATGTTTGTGGTGTTGTATTATTCCCTCCTTCGTAAATTTCGTCCTAGAATATTTATGTATAAAGCCCACCAAAAATATGTGGGTGGTTTTTCTTCAAGAAATCATATGGCTCCCATGTTGAAACCTCCAAATTCTGGTTTCTCCAAAGAACCTTTACTAGACGAGTTTTTTGATTTCCTAATACCTGCTCCCTTGTTTCAAGAATCCTGATAGGCTTTTCACAGTATGAGAAATCAGGTTCCAGTTCTATTTCTTCATATGTGAGTACATGGGATGGGTCTAGCTTGTATTTCTTTAATAATGATATGTGTAACACTTCATTAACTCTAAAGAGATTTGGTGGCATCACTAAATGGTAAGCTACAGCTTTGATTCTTTCCAGAATTTTAAATGGTCTGATGTACTTGGGGCTCAGTTTCCCTTTCTTACCAAACCTTAAGACACCCTTACATGGCGATACTTTTAGAAATACATGATCTCTCACTTGGAATTCCAAGTCCTTTCTCCGGTTGTCAGCATAACTCTTCTGCCTACTTTGGGCTGCTTTAATATGTGCTTGTATTTTCTTCACCATTGTTGTGGTCTCTTCAATATATTCTGGGGCCTATAAGTTCCCTCTCACCGACTTTGTCCCGACAAGTTGGAGTTCGACATCTCTTTTCATATAATGCTTCATATGGGGCCATTTGAATACTAGAATGGAATCTATTGTTCTATGAAAATTCCACCAAAGGAATGTATTGATCCTAGAGACCATGGAAGTCAAGAGAACAAGACCTCAACATATCTTCTAGAGTTTGAATATTCCTTTTAGACTATCCATCAGTTTGGGGGTGATATGCAGTACTCATACGTAGCTCAATATTGAAAGCCATCTGGAGATTTTTCTATAATTTTTATGTAAACCAGGGATATCGATCGGATACAATTAATAGAGGTGCACCATGAAGTCTCACAACTTCATTAATATAAATTCTTTTCAGGAACTCAAGTGGTAAATTTTCTCTTACTAGAAGGAAATTTGCTGATTTTGTGAGACGATCTACAATTACCCATATTGCATCATTCCTTCCATGTGTCCTCGATTGTCCTGTGACAAAATCCATCGTAATTTTATCCTACTTCCACATAGTAATAGGTAGAGGTTTGATCACTCCTTTGGAATGTTGTCTCTCCACCTTTCCTTGTTGACAAACTAGACACCATGACACATAGTTAACAATTTATCGCTACATATCATCCCACCAAAAATATTCCTTTAGATCTCTATACATCTTGGTGCTACCCGGGTGTATAAAGAAATTTGAGCTATGAGCATCGCCTAATAGTTCACTCTTTAGCTTAGGTACTAATGGAACGCATAACCTCTTCCAAAATTTCATAACTCCTTCTTCATCCACGAAGTCAACCAGTCTCTCATCCTTAACTGCATTAATTTTCTTGTGCAGATTCTCATCATCAGATTAATAACTTTTTATCTTCTCTAGTAAAGATGGTTTAGAAATCATTTGAAAGAGGAGCGATGTTTCCCCTTCCATAACAATTCCCATATCCATATTCAGTAGATCCATGAATATAGGATCTCTTTCAATCCACATTTGAGTCAGAAGGCCATGATCTTTCCTGATTAATTCATATTCCACCTTATTCACCTTTCTTGGGTGGTAGTGTATTGAACAATCATAATCTTTGAGTAACTTAAGCCATCTTCTTTGCCTCATGTTGAGTTCTTTTTGTGTGAAAATATATTTCAAACATTTTTGGTCTGTATAAATCTCACATCTCTCTCTGTAGAGATAATGCCTCCATATTTTAATAACAAATATTACAGATAATATCTCAATATCATGAGTTAGATAATTTTTCTCATGAGTCTTCAACTATCTTGATACAAAAGCAATAACTTTGTCATTTTGCATAAGGACACAACCCAGTCTATTCTTTGATGCATCGCTGTATATTACAAATACATCACTTCTAGTTGGAAGATTCAAAATTGGAAGGTTGACCAAACTTCTTTTCAATTAATTGAAGCATTATATACATTATTTTGTCCACACAAACTTAACTCCTTTACGTGTGAGCTTGGTTAGAAAGTTAGCCATTCAGTCAAAATTCTGAACGAAACACCGATAATAACCAGCTAAGAAAATAAACTGAGTACCTCTGTTTTGTATGTTGGTGTGGGCCAATCTTGTATTTCTTTTGTCTTTGTAGGATAAACTAGGATTCCATCCTTAGATACAATATGTACTAGAAAAGAAACTGATTGAAGCTAGAATTCACACTTGCTAAACTTCCCATATAATTTATTTCTTCTAAGAGTTCTCAGAATAACCTGAAAGTGATTCTCATGGTCTTCATAGATTTTTTAGTATACGAGGATATCATCGATGAATAAAAAACAAAATTATCAAGATATTACTTAAAAATTCTATTCATTAAATCCATGGAAACAGATGGTGAATTTTTCACTCCAAAAGGCATCATTGTAAACACATAATGCCAAGACCTGGTCTGAAATGTTGTCTTAGGAATATCTTCATTCCTCACACGCAACTGATGCTATCCGAATCAAAGGTCAATCTTTGAAAAGTGTTGAGCTCCATTAAGTTGGTTAGATAAATCATAAATCTAGGGAAGAGGATACTTATTCTTTATTGTAATAGCATTTATTTCCATGTAATCAATGGAAATCCTCATGGATCTATCTTTCTTCTTGAAAAAGAGTACAGGGGATCTCCCTGGAGAAACACTAGGTCGAATAAATCCTTTTTCACTCAAATCCACTAGTTGTTTCTTTAACTTTACTAATTCCAAAGTGTCCATTCTATAGGGAGTCTTTGATATAGGTCTTGCAATAGGAATTAAATCAATAGAGAACTCAACTTCCCGCTCTAGAGGATGTCCAGGTAAATCCTCTAGAAATACAACAATGTACTCTTTCACTGTGTGCATGTCTTCAATTTGAATATTTCTTTCCTCACCCATAGATATTGGTTTATCTTCCTCTCCAAGTATTGAATTCAGTAGAGCTACTGGGGGTGGTTCTAGATAATAATCTGGTGGCGAAGTTTCTTCCCTAAATACAAGGGATTCTACACCATTTTTAAAAATTACAACTTTATTCTTCTTATAATAAATATTTGCATTATAATTTGAAATCCAATCCCTACCGAGAATTATATAAAATTTATTCATTGGTATGATGATAAAGTTAGAAACTAGAGCATGTTTTGGTGTCTGGAGGGGGACTAGTCAACTTGCCTTGGTTGTAATGATACATACCCTGGGAGTTTTGACTTATAACTCCATTATTAAATCAAATTGGACATATCTAATTTTCTTGAAAAATTGGGAAGATATAAATGAATGAGATGATCCAGGATCAAATAAAGTATTGGAAATGTTTGAGGAAATAATTAAAGTACCTTCCACCACATCATTAAGAACTTAAACCTTTGTGGTTGTAATCACATAGGCTCTCCCTTTCTTTCTCGGCCTTTTCGGAGTCAAGTTTCCTTGACGCTTAGGACACTCATTTTCATAGTTTCCTATCTCTCGACAATTACAGCATTGGATATCATTGAATTGTTTCTTCCCATTGCATTCATCAGATCGATGACCCATTTCTCCGCAGTTATAGCAGACTCCCATGCCTTTCAAGAATTTCTTAAGACAATTCTTTTCACAGTTCTCACATAATGGGATTAGCTTTGTACCCTTGCACTTATTTGGTGCTTCCCATTTTCCTTTGTTATTAGATTACCACTTCTTATCTTGGTTTCCATTGAAAATATTTGATCTAGAAAATTCCCTATCGGTTTTGATGGCACTTGATACAATTTCATCATATGATGAAAATGATTGAGAATCCAGTTCCCTTTGAAGACTTGGCTTAAGACCATCAAAAAGATGATCAATCTTGTCTGTCGAGTTACGTGTGTAATCCATGGCATACTTGGCCAGCCTTGTGAAAGTAGCCTCATACTATGCAACACTATCTTCTTCCCTTTGTTTTATGCTAAGTAATCCCCTATTCATTTCAGTTCTTCGCCCACAATGGAAATATTTTTCAAAGAATATTTCCTTAAAAGAACTCCATTCCATATCTTCTATTTTTTCTTCCTCCATGGTATTCTGAAACAAGGACCACCCTTGATCAATGTCACCCTTGAGACAATATACTACCAGTACTACCTTTTCATATTCATTACATCTTAATGCCATGAATATATTTTCAAGGTAATTGATCCATTGCTCATCAACCACTAGGTCAGTAGTCCCACAAAAATATGGGGGCTTATGCCACATGAAACGATCCAACACAGGTGGGGAATGGTTATTCATTACAACCAGAGTAAGTTGTCCCAATATGGTCATGATTTGATCTGCTCCAACATTGACTATGTTGACTTTCTCAATAGGGAGATCCCTACCTTTCCCACGAGTAATGACTCCCCTAATTCCATTAGATGCCATTTTTAAATAATGGTATAAACTAGATTATTTTATGAATCTAAAAAAAAGCACTCAACATAGATTGAAATTCTATGCATTGCTAATCTTATAAATAGGGTTTCTCTGAGGAAAAATTTTCATTAAACTCCTTCATAATGGCTTGTTAAGAAAATGTGAATTATCCTAAGCATATCCTCTGGAAGTGTATTATCCAAGAGTGCAGTAAGGCCTATTGTCGTGTACTAGGATACACCGGGTCAAGCCTAAAACTCCTTGTCGGAGTTTTCACTCCTTGGGACATCTGTTCCAGATCCACCTCTACCAGCTTGTATCCAGATAGGGATGTATTTCCTAGATTTATTTACAAAATCTATTCCTTACCAAAATACCAGGACGTTTTAGTACATTCATCCTCAAATACTACATTAGGGATTTTTTCCCTACTATATATTTCCTACTCTAGTTTCAAAGTTTCCTACTAAACTTCCTCTGATACTAACGATAACACCCCAACCCTTATAGACCGGAGAAAGTGAATTAATTGTTATATTGGAATGGTTAGAAGGATTAAAAATCCCAAAGGAATGATCAGTTTAGTAGTCTTGAAGAAACTAGATACATTGATGTTACTCAAATTACATTGGAAAATTTTACAAAATATAATACATAATGACAACTAAAATATGCATCCACTAGAACTCAATACATGATCTCCTCTTTGTCACCTATTGAAAGTAAACAATGAAAGGGATGAGCTCAAATGATCACTAAGGGATAAATATTTCAGAATCATAAATCAATAATAACCTAATTGTAAACAATTTGACATAATCAATATGTCATGGTGAATAAATGAAACACTCACGCCATTAATAAACTGATAATGAAACTGCATCCATAGATTTTATCATAGTGAAAACCTCGTGGATAGTAATAACTGATAATGAATAAATATAATGATTATTAATTGGATGTAATTTATCTGGAACATGAAACCATAATACAGTAAAAATGGTTTAGTTCTATGGGTAGAAACCTGTCAGATTTTTTGAAACAAACTCGAAGGGTTTGTCGCCAACTGATTTGTCTTATGAGACCTACCGATGCATCAAGGGGATATAGCAGGCCCCAACCTCCACTTCATGTACAAATAATTATTTATAAATTGATTCAATATAAGAGAAATATGCCTTTTCAATATCCGTATAGAGTAGAGTATACAGATTCATCAATATTTCCATAGTTAAAAAAACTTTTGAAATTAAACACCTTATGTAAAATGGTATATGGTTTAGAAAAAAAACATATCCATGATATGAGATTATTGTTATTTAATATAAATATAATTTCAAATTAAAATTGATCTCAAATGGGCAGTAAGTACACCACATAAGGATTATTAGGTGTACCACACAAAGTTCGCCACAACAAAATAGTAGTAAAGACAAAGTCTCTTACCACAATTTAATTGGTCGAATCATATAAATAGTACTTAATAACCCTAAAATGAATCATTAAATAACATGAATATAAATATAATCATGTTATTATATATAAAATTACAGTACACATATACCACATACATGAAATATGTGGCGAGCAATGAAAATCTCCCAGAAATGAAAGTGAGATAAGAAACCCCTTACCTTATGCTCGAGTGTGTTCTTCGTTTGTTTTAATGACCTGAATAATAAAATTTATATTGACTAATTAATAATTACATAACCTCATATATATTTAATTGATTTATTATAACCTTATTAGGTTCATTCATGGCCCTTTTAATGGGATTAATATGTTCAATTTTATTGTTTTGGAAGTATTTTCTTCCTTGGTTTTCATGATTTGTTTACTTGCATTCATGAATGGAAGTTCGTTTGAAATGTGGTTAAACCTAAAAAATTATTAATATAAATTATTACTGAAATTAAGGAGTTATAAATGGTATTATTATGATTCTTGGTTAAATACTTGAGGATGAATTATTAGTTAAAAGTTTTTTATAAATGCTTTGATTTAGCTTGGCAGTTTTGTATACAATGAACTTGTTTTGTATTATTATTCCATATTATGAGTGTGTAAATATTATAGAATATTAATGTGATTAAATACATATATTATTATCTGGTTCAACCATTAAAATTTTCTCATGACCATTAATGAAGGAGAAAGTGAAGAACAAAACTTTGTCATCCACAAAGGTTATAAATTGGAACCTCATGGACGTTGATTTCATTTATAAAAATAAAAGGGTGAGTAAGAATATTGATGATGGTTATTACATTAACATGATATAATTATAGTATATAGATTATATTTTAGTTTATTATCATAATTTGGACATAGTAGGTGATGAGAAAAAAATAAAAGAGATGAACT
Source organism: Viscum album (assembly GCA_963277665.1). Taxonomy (NCBI): domain Eukaryota; kingdom Viridiplantae; phylum Streptophyta; class Magnoliopsida; order Santalales; family Viscaceae; genus Viscum; species Viscum album. The sequence goes on from OY728120.1 coordinate 262,215,634, forward strand.
AGAAAATAAAAGAAAAGTTGAGAGATCCCTTATGAAAATTCGGTAGCCTAACGGCATCGGTTAAAATTTAATAAAATGAAATGATGAGAACAAAATGGTATATAATCATATTTAAATAAAAATTATAGTAATAATAATACATAAAATCAATCCCCAACATATTATAATGTAAATTCAAATAGATAACATAAAGGAAGTGTCGACTAATAGAAGAGAATGAAGGATTTCCATACATTGTAGAGTAACTCCGAGATCTTGAATGATGGGACCTTGGAGGCTTAAGGACAAATTGGGAGTATTAATAGAGAGGTAAAACCACCATATATTCTAATATGAGGGATTTTTAATGTAGTAAAATGATTGGATGAGTGGGTATTTATAGAAAAAGGGAGGTGTTTTTTTAATAATTTCCAAGGGACACCTCATTAGTGGCTTTTTCCAAACCATGGGCTTTACCATGGTATTTGGACATGTTTTTAGCCACTTGGGAACCTAATGTCATTATGTAATGTAAAAAATTAGACCATACTTTTATATTTAATTATTACATCAATATGATGTCATTAAACTACCGAAAACTCAAAACTGTATTTTTATACTTCCTGAAAACTTCATGTATTTTAGAAAAATCCCAAAAATTCACCATAACCATTTTTTAACGTGTAGATTTCAAAAATGAACTCCATTTTTTGAAAATAATTTTCTATGTATTTTTAATTTAATTTTTAAATAAAATCATAGTTAATTCAAAAAATAACAATTTTAAAGGTATAATTAGTTCTATATCGCACTAAAAATTAATTAAGATCTCATTATCTTATTACTTTAATAAAATAAAATATTATCATTAATTTATATTTATAAGGGTCATAATATTATTCATAAGGGTTTGTTACTATTCATCAAAAAATCAAGTTGGTTCTATTTGACTCCAGATGACTTACTGGTCACAACTCTAGATGACTATTTTTTAAAATTCAAAACATAGAAGTGAAAATTTTATGTTTAGCGGATTGGTTTTGACTATATCCTAAATTAAAAAGTGTTGTTTCAAAGGAACACAATGCTTTATGAAATATACTCTATGAAAAGAATGTATTTAATAGAATCATACTATAAAATTTTTGGGGTGTTATATAATGAGTGTTGGACTTTTGGTTGAAAATATCATGAAAATATATATTCTGAAATTGGTATCATCCTGAAAAAATTTTAACATCCCATGAGAAATTAATTATGATTTTGTATCATACTCTAATTAGATTATGGATAGTTTTTTATCTAAATTTAGTCTCTGTTGTTTTAAACACTGATTATTCCGTTTGTAGAATTAGAGTGGCATAATTGATGAAAAAAATTCTAGTGAATTTATGCCATCTTATCATTAATATATTTATAAATATTTTCAATATGGTGGAAGAGATAAGAAAATGAAAATGACATACTGACATGCATTTTCTATATTGATTTTAGAAACAAATCCAAATGTGGGATATTGAACTTACTTGGTGTGAAGTTTTATTTGTTTTTAATAATAATTAATTCAATGACACTAATGTTAATATGTATTGAAAATAGAATATTTGAAGGAGTTTGGAGAACCCATGTAAATTGCGTGAATTTCCCTAGCTTGGTTCGAATATATGTTTATATGTGAATAGTTATTGTGTATTTAAGAAACTCCTTGGATCTCGAAAGTCTTTGTTTTCATAATTTGTATGAAAAATGAATATATATCAATGGATATAGTTCGATATATATTAACTTATGGAAAATATAAAAAAAAATTAGTTTCTATTATTAATCATTCATGTGAACATACTATTTAAGTATTTGGTGAGTTATCCCATAGAGTGTGAAAATTTATAAACATTATATATTTGTAAATATGTTTAGAAATTTATTTGTAAAATTATATCCAAAGTATTATCATATGTAGTCAGATGTAATAGAAAAAATATACTTGGATGATGTTTTAGGAGGAGTAAAATTGGTTGAGGTATATAAGATCCATTGAAATATTACAAGGAGTAATTATATACAACATAGTCTTTAAAATTATTCTAGTGAATATTGAATATGATTTAACATTATTCCAATTAGTTTTAAGTTGTTTTAAATGTTTTAAAGGGGTCTAATAGTACAAAACTAGATTAGTTGGATGTCGGGAAATTACCCATATCTTGATATTATGTCCAAAATAAATATTTCTAGAAGAATTTTACAATCAATAATATCTAGATGATTGGAATTTGTTAAATAAGTTCAGTTGCTCAAAAGATATTGTCTAGAATAAATACATGATGATTTAGATATTCTAAATTGATATGCATCTAGAAGAAGAATACCTTATAAGATATTGAAGAAATTTGATAAGTTCATATTCACCTTGTAAAATGTAATAGTGAGATTATTAATGCATAAGTGTTATTATATAAGCGCATGAAGATTTCTAAAATTTAGTAAATTGAAAAACATTATGTGAGATATAAAGGAAAAAAATACTTATATAAGTGTCACTAGTTTATATAAAAGTTCCAAATTAAAATTTACCTTGATATATGTAAGGTTCCTTCAATAGCTTTTATATGAAGGTACATAGGAGAAATAATGGAAATGTGAATATATTGATCATAACACAGTGATATGTAATGGTAAAATAACCAATATATATGAGTCACTCAAATATAATTTAAAAAATACTTGTGTCATGTTGTGAAACATAAAGGTAAGATACTTGATATGTAAAGTTCATCACAGTGTAAAAGTTGATATGTAAATATTTTTCTATATTCCAAAAATAAGGTATTTCTAAATTTTAACAAATATTTTTATAATTTCAAGTTCCAAAAAATATTCAATTTACATTATTTTTTCTCTATTCTTTAGTGAGTTAAATATCATGATTGTAGTTATAATAAATATTCAAGATAACATTAATTGAGACTAAATTTTAATGATGTTTTGAGGAAATTTAGTGACTTAAATATCATGATACTAATGATTATTTTCTATTATACAAGTAGTGAAGTGTTTTTTATATCAATAATGTGATCATTTCATGAGAAGAAATACAAATAACAGTTTGTGATAATGATAATATTTCAAGAAAGAATAATGTTGTGGTGTTATGACTTAAAATCTTATAATTATTATAGAATTAGATTGTGGAACATTTCACACCAAGGTAGGAGATTCCATGACCCAAACATGGGAATATCAATTGAATTTGTGTCATGTGGAAGTGTTTCACATCATATTTGTTCCACTTTATGTTTTAATGTAGACATGAAATCTAAAGTGCATGTAGTTTTTATATAGAATTAAATAGGAAATCATGATAGATCTAAATATCATGAGGATTTAAAAGGGTAGGATTAAAATATATTATATAGATTTAAATTAGTTTTGATAGATGAGAATAATATCTAATTAAAGAGTTGAGATTAAATGTTTTTCATATTCAATGTATTAAATGAATATTCAAAAGATGTGAGGAGAAAATAAATAGCATAAGATGTAACTAATTAAATTATGGGTGATAGTGAAAATTAACAGTGTCTTACTAAATATCCTTTATGTTAAAGACATGGTGAGATCTAGCACTTTTGATAAGTTTATTATCCTTGTATATTGAAGAATAATAAAAAGAATATAGAGGGATACCAGTTTTATTTCTATTGGAAATCTTATAAAATGAAGTAGAATATTTCTATATCAAAATTAATTAATCTTACAATTCCTTATATCATAATAATAACATGATGTGACCATAATTTAATATTCATGTATCAAACTATTTGAAAAAAAAATGTACTACGTCCCTTGATATTTTTGTAAGTTTTGAAATAAATCAAAATCCTTATGTCAAGACAAATATAGACTATTTTTTAAATAAAAGCTCATATAAAATCCATATTAAACTTGTATTTGTAAGGGAATTATATGTTTTTTTAACAAACAATTAATAGTAATTTTGTTCTTTTATTGTGCCAATATGTTCGAGGAGAATAATTTTTAGGCCATACCCTTACCCAATATTCTTCTTTATAAAAAAAATATGAGATATATGTGTGTGGGATAAGAACCACCAAACACTGAAAACATAGTCATCCAAATTAGCAGAGAACCACATTATCAAATCTTAGTGTGCCTAGTTGTTTTAATTTACTACTTAAAGTACATACATAAAAACTTATAGGGGGAAATAGTGATAGATCTAGTCAATTAATTTTTTAAAATTCCAGAGAAAGTAAAACATACAGTATACATTAAATTCCATAAAAATATTTTGTATTCAGCATTAAATCAACTACTTTTAATAATTTTCAAATCATTCAAAATACTAAGACATATACGTACGACCATACAACCATTGAATTCATGTCATTAAAAAGTTCATCATGGCTCATTACTACTAATTCAAAAATGGAGAGGACCAATATCCACCCCCCCCCCACCCTATCACCAACAGCCTAAACCTCATCACCATCACTAATATACTCATCATGATCACTATCACCAACAACAACAACTGAAGTAGAAATTCCATGATTATCCATTGCATCATCATCAATAGCAGCATCGCCACCACTATTAGCTCGGTTGCCACTAGGTCCCTAATTGGAAACACTCAGTCAATTATTTAAATAGTGAATTGATTCCATATATGAATTAGTAGTACTAGAATCCTCTGATGTAAGTGATTGACATATAACTGACCTAGATTTTAGGAACAGTTTAGTGATCATCTTTCTTCTTTCACGCTCATGTAAAGCTATTTTTTTCCTCAACTGATTATGCACGAGCACTTTGTAGCACGGGGCTCTGATAGATTTTAGAGGATCCTAAAGAGGACTAATACCATGAGGGGATGATGTTTTTCCTTGGTCAACTTTGTACTCTCCCCTAATTCTCCTCACCAAATACCTAACACAAATGATCATTTGGGCCAAAGTTTTCATCTACTTTATCATTAAGAGCCTCCATGGTAGGCTATTGAAAATATAAAAAAGATATTTAATTATAAATTTCATATAAATATTTGAAATATATATAAAAATACAAAAAATATTTTCTTGTGATTGTGTATTTGCTTCACTTCCATTTTTTTCTTCCTACTTGAGAAAAATAATTTTTCTTGAGGCACACTGATTTTGATGCCCAATACCACTTGATGAAAATGAAATTAATTAGTATACATGTATTTAGAAAATAAAAATTTTATAATATTGAATAAAAATAAATGAGAATAACTTTTAAATGAATTAACAATTAATAAATTTAAATATGTGGTAAACATTGGTGAAAATTCATAAATAATATTTAATCATAAATACTATATAATTTTATCTACTCATTATGATCATTTCAAAAATATCAGCTATTATTTAGTGTTTTAAATGGAAATAAAATACAAGTGAACACTACCAACATCCATTTAAAATGAATATTAAAATAGTAGAATAAATTTATAAGATGGTTATAGTCTCTTTTTTGCTACAATACTAAATTAATATTTCAATAAAGTACTAGAATCCTCAAATCTAAATCAGTAGCCTCAGTGAACAATTGAAGTTGAAAAGGATAACTAAATTTGATACATTTATACTCCAGTAACTATATGTTAAATAATTTAGTAATATATTTATAGATAGATAAAGATGAAACAAATGGATAATGAATCATACACCATGATAACTCATCAGTAAGAACTCAAATAAGAGAAATAATAGATTATGATTAATGAAATTTTTATTGCATATCACAACTAAAAAATGGAATATAAGTTCATATCTAAGATATAGACACTATATCTCAATATGTAATTCATAGAGTTGAATAAGAATATAGGAAAAAATGATGTTGGGAATGGTTATAATAATTAATTTTAATTTTTTAATTAGATAAAATAAAGTGTCTCCTAAGTCATCTAAGATATAGACACTATATCTCATTTAAAAGGGGATTCTTTCATGTTAAAATTTCATTATATATCATGTTTAAAAAATATCTTATTTATAATTTATTGATTCGAATATGCATTGTATCATGTTTAAAATTAACATTTTTACGGTATATCATAATTATTTAATATCATAATATGATATAAGTTGGAGGTTTCCAATATCAAAAATTAATTATGAATAAAAAAATAAGACATGAAAATATATTCAGCTAACTACGTAACAATATAAATCTTGATATTATTTATATTATTATTAAAGTACCTAGTGCTTCTCATGCTCGGGCATTGTAGTGCGCCCCAATGTGTGAAGATACATCATTTACTCAGTAATTTTTTTCCAAAACTTCCTCAAATAATAAAATTAAATAAAAGTAATAAGAAATAAATTTTAAATGAAAACTATTAAAGATTGTGAATACCTTAAACTCATTAGTCTTCTAATATGTGAACATTTTTGGATATTGTCTTTATTTATAGTCAGTGAATATGGGTACACTTACTAAATGAAACGCCCCAACCCCAGTTATGCAAAGATGGTTCATTATTACATAACATTGGCATGATCACAAAAGATCAAGTCCTGAATGATCGATTAGTTTAGTAGCCTTGGAATAACTAGATACATTCATAAATTTTAAATTACATCATAAACTGAAAACTACAACAATATCTTGTCTCCACACTCATATCCCCTTATACTATCCCTGTAAGTCATTCATAAAATAATTCTTCACATCCTGAGAAAAATAAAACATAGAAAGGGGTGAGCTCAAATTCCAAGTATGGATAACAATATAGTGGAAACTTTCATAAATAAGCATAAACATTTAAGGCAATGTATAACTAAAACAAAAGCCGTTTAAACTTGAACTTCATCATAATATGGAAAAAATAAAATAAAATAATTCCATTTACTTATTCACATGGATATTCTACTAGTCGAATAATCACACGCAATATCAATAACCACTTTCACAATGATGGAATGCATAATGCCAGACCATCATAACCACATATTCAAGGCCTTGTGCCAAGACTACAAATAAGATTTTTTCAAGGCCTTGTTCCAAGACACTAGTTTGTCTCATAAGACCTACCAATGCATATAGGAGCTATAGCGAGCTCCACCCATCACTTATTAAGTCCAATGTGTTCGTCATATGAACAGGTTTAAACATAACATAAACATTTGTATTAAAACTAGCATACGAAATGTCAATAATTTCTCCATAAAACATTAATGGTATAAAAATAACAAATCCACAGTCAAACATATCACAAAACATTCAATACAATATGGAAGTTTTGTATCATAATAAATCAATATCAAATAAGCTTAAAATCCATCAAAGGGTGTTGACATAGATGAAATCAAAACTGTTTGAGAGAAATATATCTTTTTTTGAAATCATTTAAAAGTCACATAATTATAAAAGAAAACATTTACTTTGAAAATATTCTTATAATATTGTAAGGGAAGCTTTGAGGATTTTATAACGGTGGAAAATAGCTGCACCTGCCATATAAGTTAAAAAAAAGACATTTTTACCTTAATTCTGTCGAAAAGGTTAAAAAGGACCTTGTTTGGAAAACAAAAGAAAGATTCCTTTATAAAAATTTTATAAAAAGTCAAAAAAAGGGTATAGATGACTTTAACCCATAGTCTGTAAAATAGTAAGAATGATTTGAAATACATTTTTAAGAAACATGGATGTGGATGATAAAGAGGTCCCAGTAGATGATTACGTATAAACAACCTCGGATAATAAAGAGATTGTAAAATAAACCCTTAACATGTAATTTTACTTGGTCGAGGGTAGGTTAACCTCCAATATAATGGTTAAATAATTGTTATTAAATTATAAAATAATCATTTAAATTAATATTATATCATATATGATCTTTTAACATTTCTTTGTTAATAATATCTTAGTATTATCGTTGTTTCGGGTGTTAACTTACTCGTTTTCTTTTATATTTTTTGTTACATAAACCGTGTTGGTTATGGATAGGTTGTATCTTATTCATATCTAGAATGATATAAAGTCCTTAAAAAAAATTAATCATTAAATGAGAATTAGACTTGAATGGATACGATGGGGAATGAATCACATCGCGTTCGTGGAGACGGTAGTCCGTACGTACGCACGAGTGACAATATCATTATTTTGATATTAAAATAATATATAATTGGATGTTATATCATATATATAGAATCATTATCATTTTATATTTATTATTTATATCAATTACACATCATTATCATACCCATCCAAATAATAATGTTTTGAATAACAATTACACCACGACGTGGAGACGGTAAGCCGTACGTACACATGTATGGTGACATGTCATTCAAAGGATGGATATAATACTGAATATGGTTGTATCATATTTATAATAACAAAACAGTATATAGAATATACTTTAGTTATTATTTTATAATGGAAATAACAAAGAAAGAAGAATTTGAAGAAGAAAGGAACTTGAAAGAGGGTGGTGAAAACATTATCTCTTCTTCGGGTTCTTCCTTTTGATTTGATCAAAATGGATCCTTAGGATGGATTTTTGATCAAACTAAGGCCTCTAAGTTGAAGTGAGGAAAGTTAGGAGGATATTTGGGTAGGGTTTGGGCGAGACAAATTGCTTTGAAGTTATGAATTAGATAGAATGTGGGGTTCCCTTTTATAAGAGGGGTGAGGGGAACCTTTGGAAAAGCTAGAAATATTATTTTATAATAAATTCATATTCGGTTTATAATGGATCCAAACTTATTTATTTCGAGGATATGGTGGGTATGGGTCGAAAAAAACTCAACAAATAGGTTTTGGACAGGTTTGGGTCACTTTATTATCCTTATCGTTTAGTTTAAACTCTTAGTTAATTAGTTTGACATTTACCATGTCTCTTTGTATTTTTATACTATATTGTTAATAAACATAATATATACTTTCAAGATACCCCCAAGTGGTACATTAATGATACACATATCATTATATAAGTCCTTTGACCGATCCTTATATTTTTAGGAATAAAATATCAATTAATAATATAATATTTGTTTTAAAAATGCTTTTATGTCAATTTTGACACGATTGGGTATTTTGTTTTTGATAAATTCATAACAGCGTTATTACTTCAAAAAAATTCATATAACCAGTACTAATATGTCATATTAACCTATAAAATTATTTTAATTCATAAAATGTTTCAAATTACATTTATTTACATATTTATAATATGAATTATTTTAATATTTCATTAATTACTTAATTACTTCATCATTATTGTGTCATAAATAAATTAAATTATTTAATGTCTAGATATTATAAATAAAATACCATCATGTTGGAAATACTTTTATCTTTATAATTAATATTTATAATCGAATTTATATTATGTATAACCCCATATTTAAAATGTTTTAGTAATTAAACGTTGATTTTAACTCTTTTAACTCTTATTTGAATTAAATAATAATAAATGTCCAAATCTAATCCAAGTGGACCTAAATGATAATTAATTTATACATAAGGTTGTTTTTTGGTCGAGATAAACTTTTCCAATAGAATTAGGACATGTTTTATGGTAATATTAATATCATTTTTACCCTTAATTACCCCATTTACTTTTAACCGTGGTAAATAAAAGTAAAAAGTTATTATTCAACAAAAATTATTTTTATCCTATTGATCCACATTTTACTCCTTGATATTAACTTTGTCTCTCAGATTTTCAAAATTACACTCACAGAAGAAATGAAATTATGTTTTATGTGAATTTGCAAATTCTCATAGAATGTGGGTAAAAGACGGTGAAAAGTTCTATAAAATTTTTATTTATCTAAAATTATTATAAATTGAATCTAATGAATTACATTGAACTTATATAGGTATTATTTGTCTATTTTTACCCTAATTAAATTTAAATAAAATAAATAATTATTTATATTAAAATTTCGTTTTAAACTATAACTTAGTGTTTTTTTCACTATTCATCAAAAATTGAAAGTTTTCAGAAAAATATCAAAAATTCACCCTAAGCTAATTTTGATATTCAAAATCCAAAAATGAAGTCCATTTTGAAAGATAAAATTTATAAAATTTCAAATAGTGGGTATTACTATTGATAACAGCTAGTTTGATTGGTTGTGGTGTGTGTTAGAACTTGAAGTTGCGTACAACACACGCTACAGTATTATTCAAAGAGAAGCATACCGTGGAAGATTGGGGTGTTACATTCTCCCCTCCTTCAAATAATTTCGTCCTTGAAATATCTAGACTACAACTAAATAAAAATTCTTGGGTGGTTCTTCATCATAAGTTCCTCAAGTTCCCAAGTTGCCTATTTTGTCTTATAGTTTCTCCATAGAACTTTTTCCAGACGAGTAATCTAGTTTCTCAACACTTGTTCTCTGGTATCAAGAATCATGATAGGCTCTTCGAAATAAGACAGATTGGGTAGCAGTTCTAATTCCTCATAGGTGAGTACATGTGTTAGGTCAGGCATGTATTTTCTCAATAGTGATATGTGGAACACATCGTTAACTTTGGAGAGACTTGGAGGCATTTCCAAATGGTAAGCTACAACCCCAATTCATTCTAGAATTTTGAAAGTCCCAATGTACCTGGGACTCAATTTAACCTTCTTACCGAAATTTATAACACCCTTCCTTGGAGATACCTTCAAGAAAACATGATCTCCTACCTGAAATTCCAAATCCTTCCTTCAGTTGTCATCATAGCTCTTCTGCCTAGTTTGAGCTGCTTTGATGTGATTTTAGATTAACTTCACCTTTTCCATCGTTTCCTCCACCAGTTCTGGGCCTACATGTTTTCTTTCACCAACATCATCCCAACATGTTGGTGTGCGACATCTCTTTCTGTATAATGCTTCATATGGTGCCATCTGAAGACTCGAATGGAAGCTATTGTTATTGTAAAATTATACCAGAGGTAAATATTGATCCACATGCCCTGAAAGTCAAGTGATCATGATCTCAACAAGTCTTCTAAGGTTTTAATAGTCCATTCTGATTGTCCATCAGTTTGGGGGTGGTAAGCAGTGCTCAAACGAAGTTCATTATCTAGGGTTATCTGAAAACTTTTCCAAAATATTGAAGTAAAATGGGGATCACGATCAGAAATAATTGATATGGGTACTCCATGAAGTTTTATAACTTCATTAATATATAGTCTTGCTAGGCGTTCGAGTGGTAAATCCTCCCTTTTGGCTAGAAAATGTGTTGACTTGGTAAGACGATCAACAATGACCCATATTGCATCGTTCCTTCTAGGAGCCTTTGGTAGCCCCATGAAAACTTCCATCGTGATATTATCCTATTTCCACTCACGTTTGGGAAGAGGTTGGAATACTCCACTAGGTTGTTGTCTTCCAGCTTTCACTTGTTGACAAACCAAACATCCTGACACAAAATCCGCAATCTCCCTCTTCATGTTGTCCCACCAAAAATGTTCCTTCAAATCTCTATACATTTTGGTGCTCCCAAGGTGTATAGAGAACTTGGAACTATGATCATCGTCCAACAATTCCCTTTTTAGATTAGGTATATTGGGAACACAAAGTATCTTCCCAAATTTCAAAATTTCATCTTCATACACAATGTCATTCAATCTCCCATCATTCACAGCTTTAATATTCTTTTGAAATTCCTCATCATCGGTCTGAGAAATCTTTATCCTTTATAATAAAGATGGTTTGGAAACCATTTGAAAAAGTATCAATGTTTCACCTTCCATGGTTATTCCCATATCCAACATTACTAGATCCATGAAAATATGATCTATCTCAACTCTCATCTTGTTCAAAACTCCATGATCTTTTCTGCTCAAAGCATCTACACCTTATTTTCCTTTCTCGGGTGTTAGTGTATCTTGCAATCATAATCCTTGAGTAGTTAAAGCCATCTCCTTTGCCTCATGTTGAGTTCTTTCTGTGAGAAAATATACTTCAAACTCTTGTGATCAGTATAAATCTCACATTTTTCACCATAGAGATAGTGTCTCCAAATCTTCAAAGAAAATATTACAGCTGCTAACTCAAGATCTTGAGTAGGATAGTTTTTCTCATGAACTTTTAGCTGTCGTGATACATAGGAAATAACCCTGTCATTCTACATAAGGACACAACCAAGTCCTTTCTTCAATGCATCACTATAAATAATGAACCCATCATTCCATGATGGTAGAGTCAATATAGGAGAATTGACTAATCAACTCTTCAGTTCTTCAAAACATTCTTCACACTCTTTTTTTTAAAACAAATTTAACCCCTTTACGTGTGAGATTTATTAATGGGTTAGCCAATCGGGCAAAATTCTGGACAAAACGTCGATAATAACCTGCTAAACCAATAAAATTGCATACCTCGGTTATACTCATTGGTTCTGGCCATTCTTGGATTGCCTTGGTCTTAGAAAGATCAACAGAGATTCCATCCTTAGAGACAATATGGCCAAGAAAAGAAATCTCCTGAAGCCAGAATTCACACTTTCTAAGCTTCCCATATAATTCATGTCTTCTAAGAGTCTTCAAGATAATGTGCAAGTGATTATCATGATCTTCGTAGATTTTGGATTATACCAAGATATCATCAATAAATACCACCACAAAATCATTGCGATATTCCTTTAATACTCTATTCATTATATCCATTAATACATAGGGTGAATTATTCAATCCAAAATGCATTACTATAAACTCGTAATGCCCGTACCTGGTTAAAAATGTTGTCTTCGGAATGTCTTCCTTCTTCACAAACAACTGATGGTATCCAAATCATAGGTCAATCATTGAAAAGTATTGAGCTCCATTCATTTGGTCAAATAAATCATCAATGCGAGGTAGGGGATACTTGTTCATTATTGTTATACCATTGATTTCCCAGTAGTCGATACATAACCTCATTGATCCATATTTCTTCTTAACAGAAAGGATAGGGGCTCCCCATGGAGAAACACTAGGGAAAATAAATCCCTTATTACTCAATTCATCTAGTTGTTTATTTAGTTCAACTAATTCTATACTATCCATTCTATAAGTGGTCTTCGATATAGGACTTTAACCATGAATTAAATCAATGGAAAACTTAATTTCTCATTCTGGATGATGTACAGGTAAATCTTCCGGAAACACATCTACATATTCTTTCACAACAGTCACATCCTCTATTTGAACATTCCATTCCTTACCCATAGTTATTTCATTCTCTTCCTCCCAAATAATTGAATTTAGTTGAGCTATTGGGGGTGGATCTAGGTAAGAATCAGTTGGTGACGATTCTTCTCTAAAGATAAGGTGTTCTTTATCATCATAATCAAAAATCGTAACCTCCTTCTTCTTATAATAAATTTTCGCATCATGGTCTGAAATTCAATCCATATTGAGGATTATATCAAATTCAATCATGGGTATGACGATGAGATCAGTAAATAAAGAACATTTATATGCCCTAATGGGAACGGATCCACAGAACTTTGTAGCAATGATACTTCCCTTAAGAGTTTTAACTGACAACTCCCTTGTTATATCAAATTGGAAATATCTAATTTTCATAGAAAATTAGGAAGACATGAAACAATGGGATGATCCAAAATCAAATAAATCATTGGATAAACATGAGGAAACCATTAAATTACATGCCACCACATCTTTCAGAGCTTTAACCTCAGTAGTAGTGATAGCCTAAGCTTGTCCTTGATCCCTAGGCCTTTTCTAAGGTAAGTTCTTCTGATGCTTCGGAAATTAATTTTCATAATGTCCCATATCCCTAAAGTTTTAGGATTGAAAATTGGTAGCTTCTTTCTTCCCCTTGCAATCACAAGCAAGGTTTCCTTTTTCACCACACTTGTAACAGACTCCCATTCCTTTCAAGCAAGTACTAGGGTGTTTATTCCCACATTTACTGCAAGATGGATATTAAAATTTTCCCTTGCTCCCCTTATTTTCATTTTTAGAGTGACCAGTAGATCTATTCTTCTCTTGATTTTATTTAAAGTCATAAGTCTTACAGAATTCTTTTTCTGTCTTGATGGCACATGAGACAATATCTTCGTACAACGAGAAGGTTTGTGAGACTAATGCTTGAGGGAGAAATGATTTTAGCCCATCAAAGAAACAATCCATCTTACTTCTTGGGTTACATATATAATCTACAGAATACCTCGCTAACCTTGTAAAGTTAGCCTCATACTTTGTGACATTCTCATCCTCCGTTTTCCTCAGACTTAGAAATTGCCTTTCCATGTCTGCTCGATGGTCATGAGGAAAGTATTTTTCTAATAAAATATCTTTGAAATCCATCCATTCCATATTTGATACTTCATCATCTTCCTTCGTGTTTTGAATCAATGACCACCATTGATCAGCACCTCCAATGAGGTGGTAAACTTCCATGATAACTTTTTCCCTTTCACTACTCCCCAAGGTATTGGATATTTTCTCTAAAAAATTTATCCATTTCTCATCTACTAAGGGATTTGTACTCCTATTGAATGTTGGTGGTTTTTTACTCATGAAGCGATCTAACATTTATCCTACACGCTCTGGATTTGGGTCCTCCATACGAGTAAGGTTATTATTCATAACCTGAGTGAGTTGTTTCAGTATGGTGATAAGCTGATTAGCACCGGTTGTATCACCAGCTCCACTATAATTATCTTAAGAAGGAGGGAAATACCTACATGGAATGTGTGCATTGATACAGTTTCCATTTCTTTTACTAGGCGCCATTTCTAAACAATGACATACACTATATTAGTTTATGAATTGCAATACATAAATCCAAAACTTGTAAAACACTTAACATGAATTGAACAGTTTATGGATATAATCCATAGTCATAAAAATGTTTTCTTTGAGGAATTATATACTCATAAACCCTTTATAATGGTTTTTAAAGAAAATGAGAACTATCCTAAGCATATCCCCCGGGAGTGTTGTAACCAATAGTGCAGTAAGGCCCGTTTTCGTGCACCAGTTCCCGTTCGAGTCTAGCTCAAAGCAGTGTTTTCGGGTTTTACCCCTAGGTACATATGTTCCAAATCTACCTCTACATACATGTATCTAGACAGGGATGTATTGCTTAAAAAACTCATAAAATCTCTACAATACCAAAATTCTATGAAGTTATTCTATACTAATCCTCAAAGTCCATCTTAGGTCTATGTGCTCTAATCATAGTTTATCTAAATCTAGCTCCCAAGGTTTGTACTAAACTTCCTCTGATACCAAATATAACGCCCTGACCCTAGTTACCCAGAGTCTGTGCATTATTACATAAAATTAGCATGATCACAAAAGATCAAGTCTCGAAATACCGATTAGTTTAGTAGCCTTAGAATAACTAGATACATTCATAAATTTTACATTACATCATAAAGTGAAACCTATAACAAAGTCTTTTCTCCACACTCATATCCCCTTATATTATCCATGTAGGTCATTCATAAAATACTTCTTCACATCCTGGAAAAAATAAAACATAGAAAGGGGGAGCTCAAATTCCCATTAAGGATAACAATATAGCGAAAACGTTCATAAATAAGAATAAACATTTAAGGAAATGTATAAATAAAACAGGAGACTTTTAAACATGAACTTCAGCATAAAATAGAAAAAATAAAATGAAATAATGTCATTTAATTATTCACATGGATATTCTACTAGTTGAATAATCACATGCAATATCAATAACCACTTTCATAATGATGGAATGCATAATTCCAGACTATTATAACCACATAGTCGAGGCCTTGTGGGAAGACTACAAATAAGATTTTTTTGAGGCCTTGTTCCAAGACACTAGTTTGTATCATGAGACCAACTGATGCATCGAGGAGCTATAGCGGGCTCTACTAGTCACTTATTAATTCCAATGAATTTCTCATATTAACAGGTTTAAATATAACATAAACATTCGTATTAAAACTAGCATACAAAATGTCTATACTTTCTCCATAAACCATGAATAGTATAAAAATAACACATACATAGTCAAACATATCACAAAACCTTCAATACAATATGGATGTTTTGTATCATAATAAATCAACTTCAAATAAGCATAAAATCCATCAAAGGATGTTGACATAAATGAAATTGACACTGTTTGAGAGAAATATCTCTTATTTTGAAATCATTTAAAAGTTACATAATTATAAAAGAAAACATTTGCATTCAAAATATTCTTATAAGCTTGTAAGGGAAGCTTCTAGGATTTTATTATGGTGAAAAATAGTCGCACCCACCGTATAAGTTAAAAAAATACATTCTTACCTTAATTCTGTTGAAAAGGTTAAAAAGGACCTTATTTAGAAAACAATAGAAATATTCCTTTATAAACGTCTTATAAAAAATCAAACAAGGGTATAAATGACTTTAACACATATTCTGTAAAATAGTAAGAATGATTTGAAATACATTTTTAAGAAACATGTATGTGGATGATAAAGAGGTCTCAGTAGATAATTATGTATAAACAGCCTCGGATAATGAAGAGATTGTGAAATAAACCCTTACCTTGTAATTTTCCTTGATCGAGGGTAGGTTAAACTAATATATAATTTTGAAATAATTGTTATTAAATTATACAAGAATCATTTATATTAATGATATCATATTTGATCTTTTATCATTTCTTTGTTAATTATATCTTAGTATTATCGTTGTTTCGGGTGTTATCTTACTCGTTTTATTTTATATGTTTTGTTACATAAGTCATTTTTGATATGGATAGATTGTATATTATTCATATCCAGAATGATATCAAGTCCTTAAACATTATTTTTAATCATTAAATGAGAATTATACATGAATGGATACGATGGGGAGGGAATCTCATCGCGTTCGTGGAGACGGTAGTCCGTATGTACGCACGAGCGACAATATCAATCTTTTGATATTAAAATAATATATAATTGGATGGTATATCATATATAAAGAATAATTATCATATTATATTTATTATTTACATCAATTACACATTATTATCATACCCATAAAAATAATAATATTTTGAATAACAATTACACCACGACGTGGAGACGGTAAGCCGTACGTACACACGTATGGTGACATGTCATTCAAAGGATGGATAGAATACTGAATATGGTTGTACCATATTTATAATAACATCACAGTATATAGATGTTACTATTTTTATTATTTTATAATGTAAATAACAAATAAAGAAGAAGTTGAAGAAGAAAGGAACTTGAAAGAGGGTGGTGAAAACATTACCTCTTCTTCAAGTTCTTCCTTTTTATTTGATCAAAAGGGATCCTTAGGTTGGATTTATGATCCAACTAAGGCCTCTAGGTTGATGTGAGGTAAGTTAGGAGGATATTGTGGCAGGTTTTGGGCGATCCAAATGGCATTGAAGGTGTGAATTAGAGATAAGGGGGAGTGCCATTTTATAAGAGGGGTGAGGGGCACCTTTGGAAAAGCTATAAATATTATTTTATAATAAATTCATATTCGGTTTATAATGGATCTAAACTGATTTATTTAGAGTCTAAGGTGCGGATGGGTCTAAAACAACTCAACCAATAGGTTTTAGACAGGTTTGGGTCACTTTATTAACCTTATCTTTTAGTTTTAACTCTTAGTTAATTAGTTTGACATTTACCATGTCTCTTGGTATTTTTATATTATATAGTTAATAAACTTAATATGTACTTACAAGAGACCCCCCAAGTGGTCCATTAATGATACACGTATAATTATATAAGTCCTTTTTCCAAACCTTAGATTTTTAGGAATAGAATATCAATTAATAATATAATATTTGTTTTCAAAACACTTTTATGTCAATTTTGACACTATTGGGTATTTTGTTTTTGATAAATTCATAACAACGTTATTACTTCAAAAAAATTCATATAACTAGTCCTAATATGTCATATAAACCTATAAAATTAGTGTAATTCATAAAAAGTTTCAAATTACATTTTTTTGGATATTTATAATATCAATTATTTTAATATTTCATTAATTAGGTAATTACTGCATCACCATTGTCTCATAAATAAATTAAATTTTTTAAATTCTAAAAATTTTAAATAAAATACCATTATGTAGGAAATTTTTTATCTTTGTAATGAATATTTATAATCAAATTTATCTTTTGTATAACCATATATTAAAAAAAATTAGTAATTAAACTTTGATTTTAACTCTTTTAACTCTTCTTTGAATTAAATAATAATAAATGTCCTAATCTAATCAAAGTGGACCTAAATGATAATATTTTATTCCTAAGGTTGTTTTTGGTCGAGATACACTTTTCCAATAGAATTAGGACATGTGTTATGGTAATATTAATATCATTTTTACCCTTAATTACTCTATTTAATTTTAACCGCGGTAAATAAAAGTTAGAAGTTACTATTCACCAAAAATTATTTTTATCCTATTGAATCACATTTTACTCTTTGATATTAACTGTGTGTCTCATATTTTCGAAATTCCACTCATAGTAGCGGTAAAATTATGTTTTATGTGAATTTTCAAATTCTCCTAGGATGTGGGTAAAAGACGGTGAAAAGTTCTATAAAATTTTTATATATCTAAAATTATTATAAATTGACTCTAATGAATTAACTTTAACTTATATAGGTATTATGTGTCTATTTTGACCTTAATTAAATTTTAATAAAAAAAATAATTATTTAAATAAAAATTCAGTTTTAAACTATAACTCGGTGTTTTTTTCACTATTCATCAAAAATTGAATGTTTTCAGAAAATTACCAAAAATTCACCCTAAGCTAATTTTGATATTCTGAATCCAAAAATCAAGTCCATTTTGAAAGATAAAATTTATAAAAGTTTAAAAATTGGGTATTACTATTCATAACGGCTAGTTTGATTTGTTGTGGTGTGTGTTAGAACTCAAACTTGCGTACAACACACACTACTATATTATTCCAAGAGAAGCGTACCATGGAAGCTTGGGGGGTTACACTAAATCAAAACCAACATGTCTTTTCCAACTAACATATAACTCATTATTTTCTGATTTCCATAACTCCCTAATATCCATCAACCTTGAAACTTTAACAGCTTCACCATCAGAAAAGTTAAACTGACTCTACAATAAAAAAGTAAAATTATTTAAGTACAAAAATAATATAGATATAAATTCATAAACTTTTCTTACCCATATATATACCCATACTTTTTCCTTGATTTCATTACCGTGATGTTTCCATGAGACCGGTTCCACTAAAATGATATCATGGTACTTGGATAAAGTGTCCATGAAACTTTTACATTGCCTAACATTTTTACCAATCATCTAATTTTCTTCATTTTAATCCATAATTATTTATATTTGTTGATTCCAAGATTTCTACATTTGTGTGAGACCACGTCTCCTACTAGAGTATCCCACTAAATAAGATAAAATAGAGAAAAATAATATTAATTTATTCATGGTACAACAGCAAAAAAATAAAGTGATATAATTATACACAATTATAACAAAAAAAACTACATGAAGGCTTCTCAATAGGATTTTATGGTCAATGTACTGTCCTATATCAGTAGCCTTTGAAGGATGTGTCTATTTCAATGCATGTTCTGGGTGATCTTCATGCACTTGAGTGGGAGATGAAGGAAAGAAATCATCAATTCTTGTATGGATAAAAGGAATTTTATGTGACATAGACATTACACGATATGGGTAGTAGATTTGGAGAAACATCAAAAGATATGGAAATGGTAAAGGTGAAACCATCCCTGCAGGCAGTGTAGACATGGTATGAGAAGAAGATGATAAATGAGATGATGACGGAGACATGGGTAGGAACATCCCTATAGGCGATATAGACATGATATGGGAAGAAGAGGCTAAATGAGTTGATAATGGTGGAATGGGTAGGAACATCCCTATAGGTGGTGTATATATGCTATAAGAAGAAGATGCAAAATGATATGTTGATGGAGGAATTCATGGGAACATCCCTAGATGCTCAAGTATATGATCGAAATGTGTTGTAGATAGGGTGTTCGGTGGTGGGTTAGTGTGGGAATGTGTAATATGGGTGCTCCATCTAGGTCTGTAAGTATCCCTGCACAGAGCCATAATGGTAGGTTGAGGATTAAAATATGGTGCATCTGAATATCCTTAAAACAAATTTTATAAAGAATATGGACATGAAATTATATGTAATGTAGAAGAAAAATATTAATTTTATTATACTCACTAAGGGAAGAATAGGATCTAACCCATGCTCTCACCTCTACCAATCAACATAAAATAATTTATTCCTTCAAAAATCTATCATAATCTGTATAATAATTAGATGTAAAACTTTTAGAAATAGTTTTTAAAAATAATTCATAAAATTTAGAAGTCAAAGAGTTAATAAACAATGTCAAAACAAGTTTTAGCAACAATAATTTAAAACAGATCTATTAATTTTTTTAAAAACCATTTTGAACTTTCTTTTTTTAATTTATATAAATCTAATTAAATTCAATGAATCAAAAAAACTGAAACAAACATATCATTTCAAAAAAAAATTAAATTAATTATAGCAATACCAACATAAGAAACTAATGTCAAGGTAAACTGAATGAATTGTGAACATATATAGTGGATTCTTTATATTACCCACCACTACTTCAGGTTCAACATCAACTCTCACAATGGAACAATTCGAGTTAGAAAATGAAATATTATTCTCAACACCGATGTGGGAGTAAATGGTGCTGATTTCATCCCCAACATCATGAAAAATGTGTCTTGGTATTACTTCATTAATGACACTGTAATCATTTCTTAGATGGTATTTCCCAAAAAACACTTGTTTTTTCATTGATACCGAAATATATTGTTCATCGGTATCTAGGAATCGACTCATGTCAACAACTATAAATCCACAATCATCAATAAATGCAACTTGGTTCATAATTGAATCAAACTATTTACATTTCATCATAGTGACTCAACATTGGGAGTAGTAATCCAACAACAATGTTTTCTAAACAAGTCCATAATAATACACATCTTCATATCAGGGATGAAAATATGATATACTGGAATAATAGTCTGTTGTATCAGTTAATATAACTCCATCTCATTGTGTTCTCATTTTTACCGCTCGATCAGTTGTAACAAATTTATAACCACAGATTATTAAATATTTTCATTCACGAACCAAATAATTGGTTCCTAAATCCAATGCTATTAATTCTTGTGAAATGGATTCAACATGGAAAATTTATACCTAAAATATAAGTTAATAATACAATTAAATGGATATTTGTTTGTGTTCATTAAATTAATGGTCATACCTTAGATTTTAACAAAGCAGAAATCTCTTGGCTATGCAAAGCCTCTCCCCTTCTCAAAGGCCAAGATTAATGATCTCTACTTTAAATTTTTTTATGTTCCCTATATAAAATGATAATAAAATTATAAAGTATATATGAAATTACATAATATGTGTTAACATATAAATATCAAAATTACATACTTGATATAATCATAGAACTAACCATAGTTAAACAAGACTCTGTGATGTGCCATATCCAGGTCTTCTAGGATCAATGTAGCCAATGTATATGACCTAGTAATTCCTATTTTTTCGGGATGAGATGGAAATAAAGTCTCAATTTACCCATATTTCTCATCTTTATTTATCATGGGTCAGTTATGTCTTTTTCTCACATCAGGTAAATACATTGAACAAAAATCCATACATTCTTGATCCAGATAACCTCTCCCAATTGAAATTTTAGGATAATTATTTTTTTGTATATAAGATTTCATTTTGAACATATTTATTTTATTAGGATACATCCATTTAAAATAAATAGATCCCCCAAGTTGTGTTTCAATTGGAAGATGAATTGATAAATGTAGTATGTAGGTGAAAATGATGCAGGAAATTTTTTTCCCAACTCACACAAAATTAAAGGTATCCCTTGTTTAATTTTTTTCAAGAATGTCTTGGATAAAATTTTAGCATAATGGTATCTAAAAAATGGAACAATTGAATTATTTTTATCCTTATATTATTAGATAGAAAATTATGAATTGTTATTGGAATCAATTCATGAAGAAGGATGTGATAATTATGAGTTTTTAGGGATTTTAGTTTCAAATCCCTTTTGTTGACTCATTAAGATATGTTGTTTGAATAGCCATTAGAAACTTTTATATTCTTAGATACTTCCAAAAACTGATTTTTCTCTAATGGTGTCATCACATAATAATCACATGGAACATTCATTTTTCTGATACATAGAGGATGTAGTTCTGGTCAAATTTACCAATATATCAAGTCTCAATGAGATTTAAAGTCATCTTTGGTCTTTCCATTGATATTTAGAATAATTGAAAGTGAAAATTATTATTTATTTTTCTCAATGTGCATTATGTCTAAACAATAAAATAACAAATTGGTAGACCAACATGGAAACTCAAAAAACATACTTCTCTTTTTCCAATTATAAGTGGCTTCGGTGTTAGTATTTTTCCTCTTTTTACATTACATTTGAACATTCACTAATAAAAAAATAAAAAAAAAATTAGTTCATTAATCACATTGGTTCTTGACATACATTGAGGTATTTATTCAATGTCAATAGTATTATCAAACCTCCAGTGATTCTTCCTGTATTGATGATCTATTAGCAAGAATCAGCAATGACCTATGAATCTAAATCTATGATGATATTTAAGGATTGCCAATCTTGTATTCTTCATACAAGTAAGAAATTATATTTTTCCCTTCATTCTCAAATTATAAATCATTGCATAAGCATGGAAATTATTTATAGTCCATAAAAGGGAAGCAAGCATCTAAAATATATCCTTTGAATGAGCACCCAATGTGTGTACACCCATATCCCAAAGATACATCAAATCTCTTATAAAAGGTTATAAGTCAACGTTTATATAATTTTCAGGATCATAATGTCTAGATATTAGTATACACAATAAATTGAAAGGTTAGTTCATACACATCCATGGAGGAATATTGTAAACATTAATAAAAATTTCCCACAGAATGTGAGCAGAAATAATTTGACCAAATGGATTAAAACCATCCTAGGATAGGCCCAAACTGACATTACGCACCTTAGCTACAAAATTATGATGTTTTTTATTAAATTTACTCCATGATAATCCATCTACAGGATGAACCAAATCATCATTACCTTTAATTATCTTAGCATCATTCCATTTCATATTGGTTGGGAATTCTACAGACATTAATAGATTTTGAAGCTGGGGAATCAATGGAAAGGTCCACATGAATTTATATGGAACCTAATATGGGGACACATCTAAATTTTCCTTCCCTCGAGAGTTTATATATTCTTTAAAGTCACTAAGGTCATCTTTTTTCACCTAAAATAAACTGAAATATTTTGGAAAAGCATGAACTTTATTAGTAGAAAATCCATGCTTTTAATTGACATCCATTATTTATAATGATTTGAGGTAATATCTAAACTATTAGGAAAAAAGTCCTTCAAAAGTTTATGAATATAATAAATGGTGGAATTAGAAATTTCATACATGGTTTTTTCATGAAATAACTAAATTAAAATTTCAACATTTCAATTTTAGTACATTCCTGATATACTAGAGTTCTAACATCATCGATTAAATTTTTCACTCTCTCAATATCATCATCTTTAATATTTTCCCCATTTTTATTGATATCATTTCCTTATATAATTGGTATACTATCTCTCTTATGGTGATTCACAAATATATCCCATCAAATATCAAATTATCTATACCACTTCTTTGTTTTCATTCATAAATAGTAGAAGATTGTCTTTTCTATCCATGGTGATACCAAATATAATAGTTTTTTTAAAATATATTTTTTTATATTTTATATAACTTATTACCTACTCAAAAAAGGTTTTAAAACACATTTATATAATAGAAACTATATAAAACCTCCATCTGAAACATTATCAAATGATAAATCTAAACAAAATCATATTCTTTGAATCTTTATTGAAATCTGATTAGTATGATATGTCTATATTTTATCCATTCTATTATAAGGGAAAAAATTTATGTTTCAATCAATAATCTAACCATAATTAAATACTCCCTATAACCAATTTTTATATGAATTTCATCAATTCATACTAGTAGCTAGAAAAACAATGAATAAGATAAATAATATAAGCTATAAGTAATGAACAATATGTATTTATAGAACTGTATTTAGAAGTTTAATATTGGGTAATCATATTTATAAATTAAATTGATGGATTTACTTGAGGATATATCTTATTCTTTAAAATTAATGAATAAATATTAAAAACTAGTTTTTTGGATAATTAATAATAGTTGTTAGTGATATTAATGGTTATTTTTTAAGATGATTTTCAGAATATTTGAACCATCGATTAGGGACCTATTTGAATTTCATAAGATCATTTTCAAGGGTATGAGGACTTATATAATTTATTGAGAGATAAATTATCACTTATAAAGAGTATTTTTGGAGATTATAATATTAGTGAAATGAAATTATTTAGATTAGTAATTATTAAGATGTATCATGTTAATCATATATCATGTTTATATATAATTCAACATATGATATAACCAAATATAATATATTCTAAAATATGATATTATTTATTTTAATTATGTTTTTAGAATCATTAAGAATATCATTATGTAAATATATTCTTTCTCAATTAGTTATTTTTAGAAAATACACAATAATTGTAAATTATTTGGGGATTAAGACCCTGAGAATTTCATTTTTTAAAATAAACTATTAAAATACCTTGGGTTGGGTAAATAATTTGTTTTTTACTCTTATACTTAGTTGTGAAGATGTGTATTGGAAAATATTTTACCATAAAACTCATCAAAGGCATATTTAGTATTAGTGGATTAGAGAAGGGGGTTATATAGGTAAATCAGAACCTATATAAAACACCTAATATCCTATACATGATTGATTTAATTTGTTTTTTATATATAAAATAAAAATTGAAATAGGATACTTATAAAAAGAGATGTTTTATTTAAAAAGGACATGAATTTTAATGTTCTCAGTTTATCACCCTCTTGATCTATTTGATTATTCAGTGAGAAAAAAAATCTAAATTTAACTAAAATGTTCTAAAATTATTTTAATTTTGAAATGAGGTAAAATGAACCTAAGTAAACTAGATCAATCCTTAATAATTAGAATCATGGAAAATAAAATTAAATGGAGTGAAATGGTACTAAACAAAGAAAAATTGAATTGATCCCTATCAAACTAATCGAAATAGAACCAAAAAAAGTGAATCAGATAGAGTAAAATTATTAAAAATAGAGTAATATCAAATTGAATAGATGAAAATTTTTTTTATCCATATAGGAATGTACTTAAAATAATTGATTTGATTTGAAATAATATAAGTTAACTAAATTGAATCAATGTGACTTCAATCCAAACGAATAAATCTATATAATATCAAACTAAGGATAATCAAACCAAAATGAACTGACTCATGTCACAATGAATATATATAAACCATAAAATAAAGAAAACCAAACCATAAAAATATATAATTTTACTAAATCATCCCAAACTAATCTTAATCGAATAAAACTAAATATAACTAAACTTAATCAGAATAAACTTATCCATGAAAATAGATCTAAACCAAAAAAAAACATAAAGATACTTAATTGAACAAAACTATCTGGGAACGAATATTATAAAACCAAAACAAACCATATAAAATTGAAAAAAAAAATATTCTAATCTAATAAAAACAGACCAAATAAAATTTAATAAATCAAATTGAAAATAATATAACTAAAAACAAAATTCAATGGATTTTATTCATACATTAATAATCCAAATGAAACTAAGAAATATGTAATGGAATAGAAACAATTTATGTTGAATAAATATGGATTAAATAGAGCTAAACTAACATGTTCTAAATCATAATAACTCATTCCAAAGAAAAATAGCCCAAAGTGAACCCAAATTCATTGACATTAATAGATTTGAAAAAAAATCAAACTGAAATATTTTGAGAATAATAGATAAAAATTAAACTAAACCAAAACAAAATAAACCAAAAAATACTTCTAGAATAGAGGTAAACTAAAACTAACTAAACTAATATAATCTAATCAAAATTGAATATAACTAAATGAAAATAAATAGAGTACAAAAAATAAAATAAATCATTACTTATATGTGAAAAAATGATTGAAATAGAGAAGATCTTCAAAGGACATGGGAGGTCACCGCTCACTCGAGTGAGAGGTAAATTAGTAAAGCGGAGTGGGGACGGGGAAGGTTGCATGAGGAGGAGGTGATGAAGGTTGCCTAAGCAGGATAGGGTCTCTTGAGGATGGGATGGTCACCTGATGAGGGGAGGGTGGATGCATGAGGTCTCTTGGGGAGGGGAGGGGGACACCAAAGGTATCCTGGGAGAAGAGAGGTAATGATTTGAATAAGGAGGGAGAGGAGTAGCCTGAGTGAGGCTTCTATATTAAAGAAATATAACAACAGTTTTAAAAAAACTTTTTGTATATCTCAACATATATCAACGGTTTTAAAAAAATGTGGGAATAGGATTGGGCAGACAATCTATACCCCCTATTTCTCTAAACTATGGGTATATATCCATGGTTATAGACTGGTTTTCCTGAAGTGGGTCATTTCAAGTATATATATAAATCTTTTAATATGTGAATTATTTATTAATTTTACCCTATTAACAGGTTCATCACTAGGACTTCTTCTAACAAGTCCAATGTATATTAATCTAGTCTCAGTTATCTTCTCGTCAATCAAATCAACTCTAATTTTCTAGGGAATATATGTGTTTCTAATATTATCCATCCTAGTATTTCCACATTTCCAACATAACTTTTTCATTTATGTTTCCCTTTTTTATCCAAGATGTCACATCAAAGGCCACCACTCACTACCATATAGAATAGTCAGTCATGTTGGGAACACTTTGTGTATACAGTTGTATTTGTTGTTAACAGTTGTCAATGAAGATCCAAATAAAGAAGGATATGATGAATAACTCCAATGTTATTGAGAGTGGTAATTCAGATGATTTTCTAACAAATCTTAATTTCAAAGTTCATGTATCAAAGGTGATACATTGTCTATAATATTGAAACCATCTCATATAGTGTTTAAGAGCTTGATGTTTTAAAGTGATCAGGAAACATCTCATTATTCAAAAATACCACGAAAGAGCCTACTTTTAGAGACATGAATTATTTTATAAGGGATCATGTGGATATTTTAAGATTTTAGAATGATCATACAAAGCTGAGAAGATGATTCCAATCAAATTAAGTATTGACTGGAAAGACTGATGTTGCTGGAAGACAGGGAAGTTGAAATACTTTTCTTGGATAATCTGAAGATGCTGAAACTGATCATTCAAATAGTATATATCATGGTGGAAGAAGTTCGTGATGAAAGTTGTCGACTGTGGAAGAATCTAGATGAAATTGAAGAAGCATGGGTGTTCTTTCCAAAGTAGATATTTAAGGTGGTGGTGTTTCCCATCATTTACCAAATTTTTGGACCTCTAAATCGGGATTTTTTTTTTGGAAATGGAAGGATTTCTTCATAGGAGTGAATGAGATACGGAATGGAAAGGAAATGTAAAAATGAAGCAAACCATGTACCTCAAAACATGGATCACATACCATTTCTAGGAACGGTTCATGATTGCATACCATGTAGCAGGAAAGGTACGTGGGATGGGTGACGATACCAAAAATGGTTTGCGGTGGAAGGATTTTTTGTATGCGGGATGCCTTGTTGTTGGTGGAAGAGATGTAGTACATGGAATGAGAGGCTTACAGTACACAGAAGGTTAATGGTATTTGATAAAGGATCACAATATGTGAAAGAGGCTTACAGTACACTGATGAAGTTAAGTATGCGGTGAAGATTATCACGCATTGAAAATTTGGGTAAAATGGATTAGAGAAATTTTTGGAGTTATTTTTATATATAAGGATTTCTAATCCCATCATTATGAGATGGAAATTTTGATAAGAAAATATCATCACTATTAAAGAACTTGGATATGTTCAAAAGTTGTACGTGGGAGAGATTCTGTGTAGGATGAAGTGGTATGTGGAAGATGAAATGGTATGAGAAATTTGGAGCAGTCCTCAGGAGAGATTTTACATAGTAAAAAGTGGTTTGTGGGAGACAAAATTATTTGAAGAATTTGAAGAAGAAGTCTGTAAAGGAAGGAATGATTTTTAGAATAGGAAGGAATAGCCCACAAAAGAAGGAATTCCACAGAAGTGGAGGCTCAAAGAAGAAACGGTACACCAAGGAGATAAATAGAGGCGGTATACAGAATAGGTACGTAGAGGTAGTACGCAAAGGTGGTATGTAGAGGTAGTGCACAAAGGTGGTATGTGAAGGTAGTACACGAAGAAAGAACGGTACGCGGAGGACGAACGGTACGTAGAGTAGGTGTGGTATATAGAGAAGGCGTGGTACATAGAGGAGGCACAGTAGGCGGAGAAGGCACGGTATGAGGAGCAAGCACGATACGCAGTGCTAGTGTGGTACGTAGAGAAAGTGTGGTACACGGAGCAGGTGCGGTATGTGGAGAAAGCGTTGTATGCAGATCAGGAATGGTACGCAGAGCAGGCGTGGTACGTAGAGAAGGAATCATACATGGAGTAGGCACGGTATGGGGAGTAGGCATGATATGGGGATCTGGTGCAGTTTGTGGAGCTGTAAGGGTATGCAGATCAGGCACGTTGTGCCGAGCAGAGCAGGTGCGATACACAGAGAAAGCGCGATATGTGGAGCAAGTGCGGTAAACAAAGCAGGTGCAGTACACAAAGCTGGCGTGTTACGTAGAGTAGGTAGGATATGAATATCAGAGATAGTCTTCAGAATCTAGGACTGTTTGTGGAATTGGAAACATCATAAAAGGATTTTTTTTATTCTAGAAAAAAGAAGAAGTTTTAGTGCATTCAATAATTTCACTAAAGGAGAAAACTGAATATAAAATAGCATCAATTCGGGGATTCGATGTAATAAATGTCTCATGTTGAATAGAGACAAATACTTTCATGTAAATATATTTAAGGGACCTTCAAGTCGATAAACTAAGTTATACCTCTCCCAAGGCAGTGGGCAAGGGGGAGTTAATGGAAGTGGTTCGAGGGAAGCAGTGAGCTATTCCTGAACCCTGAGGCAGTGTCCCAAGAATAGAGTGACTATTTCAAAACCTTTTTAATTCACAACAAGTAAAGATTAGTGGAATTAGGTATGACTATAACCCTATCGGTGTATGCTCCTTGGACATAGCCCTTAGTGGTGAACCAAGTAAAAGTGTTTTGTTTTCCATATACATATGAATGTTTTAATTACTACACATATCAATCATAAAGGTTTAAACAATTTCCCACCTATGTGGGAACATTATCCAGTAATGAAGTGGAAAAGATGACACCCTGATCTCCCCCCCCCCTCTTAGGGTGGTCTAGTGTCCTTCAATTGGTATCAGAGTGCAGAGGTTTATGTATATTGGATACTCTTCAGTAATACTACTAAGAAGAGTATTTTAATTTTCTTCCTTAGGTCAACAAAAAAGATAAATCTTGATGAAAGTTCATTTATCTCTAAGCAGATGTCTATACCCAACAAGACCATGAATAATAGAAAAAATAAAGATAATAGATAGTTGAAGAAGTCCCTTTTATCTAAATAAGATATGGTATCTGGCTCTCCATGCCATTTTTTAATCGATGATGTATCATGCCTAGAACGAAAGGAGAAAGGAGATCTGGAGGTGTTTGTTTGCACACTTGATAAATATTCATCCTCAAATGAAATAGATAGACTAAAGAAATAATTTTATGATATCTCTAAATATATATTCATCAGTATTTGTAGAATATTTCAATTTATTCAAGAGTAAATCACCCAGCTAAAAAAAGAATCAGATTATATGGAGGGAGGCTTGGTAAAGAAAATTTCATAATGTTATAAACTCACCATAAATATTGAATCCTTTAAATAAACAAGGAAGAAACATGAAATAAATATATCCAAATGGCTCAAATAAGTTGAAGATGATGAGAGAGTTAGAAAGGATCTTGAAGAAAATATCTGTGTGCTTGAAGGGAAACTAATAAATTTCACTAATGTCAAGGGTCTACAATTGGAAGGGATATCCAAGAAGATAAAGGAACATGACTCTTTGATTCAGAAAAAAATGGCGTTGCATGAGGAATAATTTTTTATAATGAATAAGGCTTGTGAAGAGAAAATGACTATGATTGAAGATCAAAAGGTCAGCCTCAATAGGAAATGTTCATAATTGGATTCTCAGTTGATCAATCTTGAGAAGACACATATTGAGACTTCACAAAAGAATGAAACAATTGCAGCTGGTACCCAATGCTCACTGAAGGATTCTAAAGCTTAAATAACTCTAACTTGTGACTAAAATATTATGAAGACTCTTGATGATCTATCTCAAGAAATGGTGTTTGTTTCTTCTTAATGCTCATTGGAGGATTCTACTGTGAAAGTACCTCCAAAATGTGATAAGAAGTTCATGGGTTCACTCATTGATCTATCACAAGTATCTGAGAAGAATAAGGTACCATCCAAACCATCTTTTACTTGTGTTTATAAATAAATTTCCACAAGGAGTTCAGGGTGGAAGAGAAATTAAAAACAAGTATGGATGAGGAAATCTGAATAGTTACCTGTCACAATTTCTAGGTTGAATAGGAAGAAGAATGTAGAAGGTGGTTCTCTACAAAGAGCACAACAAGTCCAGAATATGGCCCAAAAAAATAATACAAAGAAATTAAGATATTTGGTTCAATTTTGGTGTTGTAATAGATTTGGGAACTGTGAAATAAACTATTGGAACAATACTCATAATGTAAAATTACAAAGGAAGCCTACCTCATGGGGAAGGAATCCAGAGAAGAAGAAGAAACATCTATAGGTCCAAAAGCATTTGTTTACCTCAAAAATGTCTGGAATGCTTGATAAAATATATGATTGTTAGGTCCACAAGGCTGAATACCCTGAGAGGGGGGTGAATTAGGGTATGACTTATTTAAAATTAAAGCTCGTTCTAATCTTGTTTCACTGTTAAGAAAAACACTCTTCTCTCTCTTTCTTGTTTCACGATATAATCAGAACGTAAAGCAACCAGAGGACACAACAATTTTTACTTAGTTCACCGCTAAGGGATACTTCCAAGGATCATATGCCGACAGATTTTCGGTCGTACAAAATTCCACTAAACTTCACTAGCTGTGGATTACAAGGTTCGGGCACAGTCACTCTATCCCAGGCTCACTGCCTTTACAACGTTTAGGGTTAGCTCACTGCTTTCCCAAGGGTCACTCCCTGTTTCTCTCTCTCTGGCTCACTGCCGGTGGAGAGGATCACCTTCTTCCTCTTCCTTTGCTCACTGCTCCAGAAAGGATCCACTCATAGTTTATAGACCTCTAGGTCTCTTCATTTGCATGAAGAAATGCATCTTCCTCTGTATGTAGATGCTCTGTTGAAGTCCAACTTTCACCTTCAGATGAATATCTCTTTGCACCGAAGGTATCGGGCAAACTTCAAGCTTCCACACAGCCCGAGAACACTGTCGGGGAATCAACCTTACATAGTGCACAAGTCAAACCTGACGCGCAAGTCTCGCCATGCATGTCACAACTGGCACACAAGTCCACCTCAGACACTTGCGTGACACAAGATTCTTCAACTCCAAACTTGCGTGATGCACGCCCCTTTATGCCCAAACCAATATTGGCATGCAACTAACAATAATCGTGCTTCTCCAAATCTGGCACGCAAGTCCCACTTGTGCGACACACCACCACTTGCGCGACCACCACACCAACACACCACTACTTGCACGACCACCACACCTACCCTCGGCGCGCAAGTCTCGGCGTGAAGGTCTCTTCCCCTGAAAGTCACTTGCACAACCAAACCAAATACCAGCATGACCCTATTTACTTTTCCATATTTTGATCTTCTGATCTTGAAAAACAACAGTCACGCAAGTTCTCAAGCATCCAAGGCATCGGTGCGTAAGTCTCTTCACGGCGCGCAAGTCACCTGTGCGACCACACCAATATTTGCACGACACTTATCCCTTTTCCATATTTTGATGATCTGATCCTTACAAACTTATGTCACACAAGCTTCCTATCCTCCAAGACCTCGATGAGCAAGTCCCTTTTCCAAAAACACTTTTCTTCATTTGACGATTTTCAGGCCCAAAAATTTGGCAAACACTGGAAAACGGCGCCACCTTGTATCTGTTCTTTTTGTACTGTCTCTAGATCATCCATTCCTTTTTCGAGGTTCTTGAATCAAACATTGATCATTAACCACAACTCTTGAACTTGACTTGCCACCATGAAATCCCCTTTTTCAACAAATTTGTATGTCATGGTTTTCTTTGTCAACAATCACAGCACAGTTGTACACTTTGTCAACAAACACAATCACCTCAAAAATGCTTCAATGATACCATGAGGGATTTTTGACCAACAATGATGGATACAATGAAAGTGGTCACAAGGTAGGTACATATCCATATCAAAATGAATTCATTGTTGATAAAAAATAAGACCTCTAACACCAACTAAGTATGAAGAAGCTTCCTTGGGAAGAAGATAGATGAATATTGGGAATAAAAATTCCCTCGAAAGAGAAATTAAGAATAAGGAAACTTGAAGATCAATTAAATTGAAGGGAAATTCATACAAAAGATAAACTAAGAGGGATGACACTTATATGGACCCATGTTGAAGATCCAAACCTGCTTCAACAGTTCCAAAGGACATGTTGGTTATATGGCCAGAAGATTTGGAAAGAATGGGGAAACTTGAAGATGAAAAGGCCAAGTCTAGTGCTAAAGGAAAGAGAAACAATTCCCATGATTAAGATAAAGTACATGAGAGATTGAAAACAAAAGGAAACACACATGGCAAATAAGTTTCATGTGAGATATTTATGAAATATTGTCACATTGAAAAAGTTTTTCTAACCTTAATACCAGAGAAAGAAGTAGTCCTTAAAAGAAGTAATAATATATCATTCATGATGGTTGTTAAGAATAAAAACTATCCATGACAATTGGAAGATAATGTAAAGATATCCATGCCACATCATCACCGATAAGAAAAGATGTTTCGGTGTGCAAGCATGAATACTAGAGTAGATGGAGGTTCTTGGTTGAGAAAACCATCTCAGCCATCCTGATCACACTAAAGAAGCAAGGAGGAACCACCTTATTCCCTTAATCATTTATTTTTTGTATTTTTGCTGATAATAGAGTTAATTGAAGGTGAATCATGCTCCTAGGGGGAGATCTGGATATTTAGTTAATACAGTCAACTCTTTATAGCTAAGATGAAGAAGTTTCCATCATTGGAATATTCTTCAATTGATATTCAAAGATTAAAATGGTTAAGGATCACCTTTTATGAATATTATGAGGAGAGTTTCCCTTGAGGGGAGATAAATGAATAATAATCAAGAGTTATTATTTAAATCAGTATCAACTTTAGTTGGTCTTAAATTCAATTAATCTAGAAATTTCATGAAGAACATGTCATTGGAAAAGGTGTTTCAGGTTGATTATTTTCTATCAAGTTCAATATCTTCATCCTGGAATGAAAGTGGAATACTCATGAAAGTGAAGTACATGAGTTCTCATATCATCTGGTATCATGATCAGTGAATAATGGACAGCCTTATTATCTAAATCAAATCCTCTCTTTTTCTACATCGAACATTACTCAAGTAGACATAGAGTGAAATGATTGATGGAACATTTCTTAATAAATGACAAATACCCTTTTCCCATAAACTTTTTAATTTATTTTTAATGAGGGGGATAGAAAGTGAAATTATTGTTTTTTAGGTGGAGATAAAGAAAAAGAAAATGGGGAGATAGAAGATTCTCATTTTGATATTGACACATTCATTTGATGAGGACTTTATAGTATTGAAAACAAAATAAAAAGGGGGAGATTGTTGGGACCACTTTATGTATAAGGTTTTATTTTTTATCAATAGTTGTTAATGAAGATCAAAATGAAGAAGGATATGAAGAAAAACTCCAAATTTATTGAGAGTGGTAATTGAGATGATTGTTGAACAGATCATAATTTCAAAAGTACATGTATCTAAGGTGATACATTTTCTACAAAAATGGAACCATATCATAGAGTGTTGAAGGAATTGAAGTTATAAAGTGATCATGAAACATCTCACTGTTCAAAGAGATCAAGCAAGAGACTAATTGAAGAGACATTCATTATTGAATAAGGGATCATGTGGAGATTTGAATATTTAAGAATGATCATACAAATATGAGAATATGTTGCCATTCATTTTCAGTTTTGACTAGAAACACTGATGTTTTTAGAAGATAGGTAAGTTGTAGTAATTTTCCTGGATAATCTGATGACGCTGCAACTGATCATTCAAAGAGTATATATAATGGTGGATGGAGTTTCTGATGAAAGTCACTGACTATTGAATAATCTAGGTGATAGTGAAGAAGCATGGGAATTATTTCCAAATGAGATATTTAAGGTGGGGTAGTTTCCAAGTGTTTTCCAAATTCTTAGACCTCCAAATCAGGATTTTTTTGGAAATGGAAGGATTTATGCATAGGAGTGAAAGAGATGTAGAATGGAAAAGGATGTCATAAAAGTAAGAAAACTACATGCCTTAGAACATGGAACGCATACCATGTTTAAGAACGGTTTGAGGCCGCGTACCATGTAGCGGGAAACGTATGCAGGATGGTTTGAAGAACATGTCGTGGTACCAAAAATAGTTTGTGGTAGGATTTGTGGTATGCAGGATGGATCGTCATTGGAGAAAGAGATATTTTACATGGACTGGCAGGCTTATGGTACGCGGAATGATAATGTTACACGGTAACGGATCGCAGTACACAGTGGAGGCTTATAGTACATAGATGGAGTTCAGTATGCGGTAAAGATTGTCCCACATTGAAAATTTGGGTAAAATGGATTAGAAAATTTTTTGGAGTTATTTTCCTATATAAGGAGTGATAATTACATCATTAATAGAGGGTGAACTTGATAAGAAAATATCATCACTATGGAAGAACATGTCTAGGTACTGAAGTGCTATGCGGGAGAGAATCTGTGTAGAATGAAGTGGTACGTAGAATTGGAAGGAGCATTACACATAAGAGATTCTGTATAGGAACAAGTGGTGTCAATGAGATTAAAGTATTAATAGAATTTGATGAATAAGTCCTTAAAAGTAATAAATAGTTTGCGGAATGGGAATGAACATCCCACAAAAGAAGGAATTCCGCAGAAGTTGAGGCAGTATGTTGAAACAGTACACCAAGGTGATATGCAAAGATGGTAGGTGGAGACTGTATTTGGAGAAAGTATGTGAAGATGGTATGAAAAGATAGTATGAAAAGGTGGTATGTGAAGGTAGTACCTGAAGCATGTGCAGTATGTGGAGCAGGCGTGGTACGCAGATCAGGCGCGGTACGCGAAGTAGGCGCAGTTTGCAGAGCAGGCCTGGTATGCGGAGCAGGTGTGTTATGTGGATTAGGAATGGTGCATGGTACATGGAGTAGGCCCGGTATTCAGAACACGCATGGTATGCAGATTAGAGATGGTTCGCATAACCAAGGACAGTTTATAGAAGCGGAAAAAACATAAAGGGAGTTTGTGATTCTTGCAAAAAGAAGAAGATGTTTTAGTGCATTCATTAATTGAATTAATAGATAAAACCAAATATAAAATATCATCAATTTGGGACTTTTATTCAAGTAGTTTATCATGATGAATAGAGACAAATACTTTCATTTCAATCTATTGAAGAGACCTTCATGTCGATAAATTAAGTGAGACCACTCCCAAGGTAGTGAAAAAGGGGGAGTCTATGGAAGTGATTTGAGGGAATAAGTGAGCTATTCTTGAAAATTTAGATAGTGTTCCTGGGATAGATTCACCATTATTTAACCTTTATAATACACATCTATTTATGATTAGTGGAATTAGGTACGACCAGAAACATGTCGGTGTATGCTTCATGAATGTATCCCTTAGTGGTGAACCGAGTAAAAGTGTTGTGATGTCTATCTGTATGTGAATGTTTTAATTATTGCACATATCCATCATAAAGGTTTAAACAAGTTCCTACCAATGTGGGAACAAGAACTGGTAAAGAAGATAAAAAGTTGACACCATGATTCACCTCCCCCCCCCCTCAGGGTGGTCTTGGGTTCTTCAGGTCCAATAATAGTCCTATAAAATTTACCCATCAATTTCAAAGGAATTTTGGAATAAAAAATAACGTAATATTAATTTATCCATATTATACATTCTGATAATATACTCCTTCTATATCATTTTATATTAATCATCCCTTTCACCATTTTTTTTAATAGTTAATTCATTAGAGTGTCTAGATTTTCTATAAAATCTCAATCACCTTCACACTCAAAATTTTATTTTTACACCTAATTTTCTTCATTATGAAATGAATCATCTTATTTAGATAGAAACCTTCTAATTTTTATTGATTTAGAAACCTTTCCTTTTTTATTTATTAAAATTTCATTCACTATGATTATAAGACCCCTTATTTTTTTTGCTTGATGATTTTTGAGTTGACCATCCTCACCCTCATAATAAGTCTTCTCTAAGAAATTATCTAAAAAATGTATAATATTTCCTTCATCTAAACATTTAAATGTAGGCTTTACTTTTTAGATACCTTCAGTTTTATATAATATTATTTAGATAAGTGACATAAAATTTTAATAATTCATATCATCCTAATCAAGATAAAATTATTCCTTATTTTATTTCCTTTAATGATTGATTTGAAATCCTTTTAGGGCATTGAAAAATTATTCCTTTCAGTTATAATTTTCTTATTCAATGTAGGGCATCTTTGCATACCATAATTTGATTGGATATTATTCAATTTATCTATTATAAACTCATCCAAACTTTGATCCTCAAGTGATAAAATCATTTAATCAAATTTATGAAATAGAATTTATGTTAATTTCTTCATAATGGTTGAATCTTTCAAATTTTAATTATACCTTCATTTAGATTTAATAATAATATTCACCCTTGTCTGAAATCCATCCACTATTTCATCTCCATCCATCCTTATAACATTAAATTGAGCATTAAAGTCATAAATTTATGAGTGTTTCACCATCTTATCACCTTCATGAATATCATATAATCTATCTAATTTATATTTATCTATTTTGGAAGCCATAAAATTTTTGATTTCCTTATTATAGAATGATAAGAGTGCTATATTCGGAGTTCTTGAAGTTTCTCTAATATTCATATGATCCATCAAAGTATAATCTATACCATCTTTGGGTGGTGTAGATCCATTTATTGCATGGATAATAATATCCAATATTAATGAAAGAAAGTATGAAATCATCTTATCCTTCTGTAGATGAAATCAATTTCCTTAAATGTAAGACTTCCAATTTTTTAATATAATTATTGCATTTTATGGAAAATACTCTGATTATAAGAGATATGGACAATAGAAAATTATCTCAAGATCCTTTAGAATGATCCTAGGATTTGGATACCATTTTTTGTTCTTGGGAAAATATATAAAATAGTGAGAATGTTACAAAACCGGTACCCATGGAATCTTTTCCCAATAAAATCTTTTCTATCATTAATAGTTAATATAAAGCATCCTCCAGTCAAAATATGGAATCATGATGAAAAAATTAATAAGAAGAAATAATTTTCTAACAATAAGTTTTTATAATGTTCAGTGACTCTTTATCAGTGGCTATCCCATGGTGATCAGTGTGTGTTAAACCACATCTCATCATGTTTTCCTAATTATTAATGAAGAGTGAATAGATTTGGAAGATGTTCTAATAATATTTAAAATTATATATCTTTAGAATAATAGTATTCTTATATAATTTTATAATTTGAAAAATAAAAATAACATGGATAATGATCAACTATAAGTGAAAGTAAAAAATATGATCTTCTTATTTCCTTCAAAAATTCCTTTAATCCACTATATAAGTGTACATCAGTTATTTTCCTTGAAAAGTTCCCAATTTTCTCCCATTAAATTAGTGTGTAAATGTTTGGTGGATATACCTCTTGATTTCATTGTGAATATTTATTTTTATATAAATATTAACAAACTAAGGTTTAATGGCCTAACCCATAGTATGGTTTCACTTAGACAACCATAGATTTGAAAAGCATGGTTGAAATATCGATCCTCTATAAAATAAGTAATTTATTTACATTTAAAAAATAATAGCTTTTAAAAAACCATGATGCGTTTTCCTCCTTACCACAACATGGTTTTTCCTCTATAATTCTAGTATCTAGATTTCATATCCAAGAATAAAAAAATATTAAACCATAAAATTTTCACCTCAAAACCATATTTGGATTAGTTAAATCATGAATATTTTTTTGTCCCTTCTAATTCAATAAATTATTTCAAATTATCTGTAAATTTTTTTTGACAATACATGATTTTTTATTAATAGTAACATGGTTTCCAAAACTACAACTTGGTTTTCTTAATTGTGTCAAAAGTATGTTTTTTCTTATATATCCAAGAACCATGATCAATACCATTGTTATTTTACTAGACTTAGATACAAAAAATGTCACTACTAGAAAATGGACATATCCCCATGGTTTTCCCCAAAAACTATGGGGATAGGTACCCCTATACCCCCAATTTTTGAAAACTGTGGGCATAGGTAAATTTTCAAGACCTATACCCACAGTTTTCCAAAACCGTGGGTATAGGGGGTCTATCCCCACGGTTTTCCAAAACCGTGAGGATAGGTCCTGAAAAGTCACTTATACCCACGGTTTTCAAAAACCATGGGTATAGGGGTACCTATCCCCACATTTTTCCAAAAAACTGTGGGGATAGGTCTGGGCTAAAAAAACATACACCTAAGGTTAGGAAAAATCGAGGGTACAGGTTTCCCGTGTGTGTGTGGGAAAAAAAATTTCCGTGGGAAGAAATTTTTTTTGGCGGGAGTCCTATACCCACGGTTCTTACCTCTATACCAACAGTTAATATAACTATATTTAACTAAATATAAATATATATACACATATGTGATGTTAGGTTAGTGGTTAGACGTGGTGTTTGCAGTGAAGAGGTTGCAGGATCAAAACTCACCGCCTGTATTATATTAGGATCTATACCCACGGTTTTGAAACTGTGGGTAAAAGCCTTTGACACAGTGTCATTTGGGTATGTTTCGTTGACACGGTGGAAGAACACCTATACCCATAGTTTTGAAAAACTGTGGGTATAGGCTAGGGACCTATACTGACGTCGTTTCAGCCCACAGTTCCCAAAACCATGGGTATAACCTATACCCATGGTTTTGGGGGCTATACCCACGGTTTTGAACCGTGGGTATAGGCCGTTTTTTCAGTAGTGTGTTTCTAATAAATGAACCAAGATGTTTTTTTGAACCACCATAAAGAGGTTTCAATTTCATTGAAATTATTCATTCTTTTTAAACCTGTTTAAAAACAAAAAATCTCAAATAAATCTCTGAGAATATTTAAAATAAACAAATAAAAATAACAAGATCTTAAATTGTGAATCAATAAATCAATAAATTAAGTCATAGTATGATCCAAATAGGAAATTGTTCAAGACACCACAATATCATATTCGGTAATTTTTAGGAGATAACCCCATGTGTTAGGAAAAAATACTTCAAGGTGACTTTGTAGTGTATTGAGTTAATTTTATTTGTTGAAAAAGAATATTGAAAATTTATTTGTGGAGTTATAGAAATATTTTTGACTAGTTATGTTGACAAATCTTCAATAAAGATGTATAGAATCTTTATAAATGGTTCATAAAAATACGTATACTAGGTGGTGTTGTTTCCTAGTGTTTGAAACAAGTTTATGGTCCAAAATTTAGAGAAAGGGAAAAGTTTTTTAAAATATGGATTTTCAATATTGCCTTATGAAAATATAGAAAAAGTGTGAAATTAATAAAATATGGGTTGTTTCATTAAATATTTGTAATTTATGGAAGAAATTTTCATGAATGGCCATAAGTTTTGAGACTATGAAAATTACCAAGATAGTGTCTTTAAGGTGGTGAGTTTCAGGGATATATTGAATAGTTTCATGAAGAGGTATTAGTGAACGTGAAAGTTTCATGAATGGGAGGAAACATATATAAATAGCTGAATTCCCCCTAATTTTTTGAGAGTAATCCATAACAAATATTCAAAGGCTCTGAATTCATAAAATATTTTCATGAAGGATTTTTTTACATGAAGGTTTTAGAAGAACATTAGTTCTTTGAAGAAACAACCTATGTAAATTGGGCCAAGGTATTTTTGTGATGGTTTAGAGTGCTTCACAAAATTATATTAGTTTTATAAAAGTGTGAAGTTTCATGAATTATAAGAAGGCTTAATTAAAGTTGATAATAGTTTTTTGTTAAATTTAATCTTATGAAAACTAGAAGGAATTGACCATAAATTTTGTGGTGAATTGTTATTCATGAATTTTATAGATGTTGATTTTAATGACCCACCAAATGAGGTGTAAGAAATATTGATTTAGGATATCCAAATAAGAATCTTCTAAAGGACTAGAGATCACACTTCAATTGAGATAGAAGTGATATTTCAAATTGTCATTCGTAATGAACTGGTAGGGTGAGTTAGTCTACTCCAAACTATTTAATAATAGTGTTATTTAGTGGATTTGGTACATAGTAAAATTATCTATCTATGATCCTTGTACATTGAACAGTGAGGGTGAAGAAATTAAAATTGTTGTGTCTCATGAATGTTTTATTTCTTCTCATGAATTCATATATGAAAGTAAGAGAAGCGTATTTTTTTAACAATGAAACAATATCCAAAGGGATAGTTGTTTTAATATATCATATCCTGATTCACCCCTACCCCCTCTAAGGGTATTTAACCAGGATGGGGAAAAATTGGTATCAGTGGGAAAGCATAAAATTGGTTTTTTTATCTCAGTGGTCACAATGGGGGTTGTTAATCACAAATATATTCTAATCTTCGATACAAAACAATTTTAGTTGTACAATGATAAAATACATCACTACCCACAATAATTAGGTATGGATGCCTTTACAGTTGTGATTCATGGTATTTCATCCAATGTGGGTAGTGGATCTTATCATAAGAAGAACAAAGGGAATTGGATGTTGACACTCAAAGAGTCAACGCGTTTGGGGGGGCTTATCAAATGGAATCTACACAAAGGTGATGTCATGTACATTTCATGTGGGAAAGTTTATAATTTTTTTTAGGATGATTCAAAAGTCCAAAAAACTAAATTGAAAGTTATTTGGAAAAATTATTAAGACTTGATAATACACTCTAATGAGTTAGTTGATATTTTCTTTGACTGGATGAATGTTTTTTGGAACATATTTGTGGTCTCATAGAAATAATTGATAATTTAAATTTTTTCAAGTACATTCGAATAATACTACCAACTCGGTTCAACTTAAAAGCCTCTGTAATTCAGGAAAAGGATCTAAAGGAGCTTACAGTATATAGTTTACACTATAATATTATTTCAAACTAGATGATATATGATGATAATGAGGTTGTACAAAAATTTAAATACAAAGAGGTGGTACAAAAGTCCCTGAAGAAGATCACTATAGAGGATGTCTAGGAAGAAAAAGAAGTGGATAAGGTTATGTGATTCCACTACTCAAATCCACCCATAGGAAAAAAGAAAGCTCAAAGGGGAACCTCAACTATAATGATTTATATGTGGAAAGGCTTTATATATTATAGCAATATTCCCCAAAAAGTTTCAAGAATATGATGAGGATAAATTAAAAAAATCATGAATAATTATTCAGCCTATGTGAGAGGTAAAAACAATTTATAAGAAATTTATTTAATAATAAGAAACTAATTTCACAACAAAATTGTCATTATAAAGAAAATGAGGCAAAAGAAATTGAAAACTTAAAAGATTTCAAGAAAATTGTTATGGTGCTATTTATAGAAATTATCAAATAAAGGAAGAGAGATAAAATGAAAAAGGATAAGTGTAAGGAAGGGTTGATCTCTAAGTTGAATTAGAAGCTTATCTTGAGGTGATAGATGTTTGGAGGTCCAAAACAAAGAAATCTAAGAAAGTGGTACATGATTCCAATATCTAGATATATTAATAGGAAGAGGAGAATTTTTATATCAAGGAAAAAATTAAAAATCTTTATTATTCAATGATAGAGAACTCAAAAAAGTTGTAGAAAATAAGCTTAAAGTTGAATAACAGACCATATTTATCAATGGTTTTGATAAAAATATTGGAATATCAAATAAAATGTATCAAAGAACATGACAATGAATTTTTAAATCAATGAGGAAAATTTTAAAATTATGAGAGACTCTTGATTCCTGGTGTGAAGTTCGGAAAGAATACCACTCAAGAGAAAGAAAAGACGAAAGTGGAACATAGATTTCCAACCAAATAGAAGAGACAGTCATATCTAAATGACATGGATGGTATGGGGCTTGATCGAAAATAGAAATTAGTTAGGATCGATGTTAGGCCATAAGCACTCACTCTAAGTATGAAAATCGATTTGGGTATGAATCATAATCCTAATATCCAGATAACCTAATGAACAACTATTCATGTGACAATGACACATAAGAATGAACCTTATGTTAGGGGTTATTGTTTGGAAATATGGGGAATTCTATAAATTTATGTTCCATATCCAAAATTTACCCATGGGAATAATTGAAACAATGATATCCACACATGGTTTAATACACCAAGAATGATTTTGATGGACACTATTTATAGACTGGAGGATTTGGACACATTACTAGATAATTCTCATAAAAAATGTTGAGGAATTTACTAAAGAAGACTCAATTTGGTATTAAAAAGTGGCTCAATTTATCATCAAATGAGATGAAAACACAAAATTTATTTGCAGACTTGCAAGGTAAAGTCAATCCATCATACTCTGAGTAAGATCAACAACACCATTCAACATAAAATATGAATCTAAATATGTGGATAAAAAATAGATCTAAAAAAGTAGTGGTTTTAGATATTTCCTTCAAAGTATCATATCACACTACAATATGAATCATTGATAGTGGATGCACCACCCATATTATGGTAAATAAGTATTTAGTGGGAAAATCAAATATGATAAGGCAGGTGTTTTTTATATTTGGAAATGATGAAGTCTTGAAGATTATTGCATTATGAAAATCCAAGTTCAGAGGAAATGATATTATAAATGCCAATTCCTTCATTATTGAAGGTCTCATTCATAAATTTCTATGTTTTAGTCAACTATTTGACTCATGGAATGCAATAAGATTTACTGGGAAGTTTTGTATCGTCAAGGGAAAAGACAGTGCAATTGTTTTTTAGGGAAATTGAATGAAGGGTAATATTTACCATATACATGGTGAATAAAATTTATTATTATTTACAAGGAGGTAGAAAACAAGTTTTGGCATAAATTAATTATTTATTTGTTCCAACAATCTCTTGAATATATTGTGAAATGTGATTTAGCTTGAGATCTCCCCAATCTATCTTATGGTCGTATGAACACATGTGATTCATTCTAATAAGGGAATATAATTCTAAATTTTTACAAGGTAAAGGAAAAAAAGTCAAAAATATTACTTGAATTGGTTCATAAATATGTGTGTCAACCTATATCGACAAGATCAATTAACAGGAAGTGGTATTATGTTATTCTCATGGATGATTTTAGAAGGATTACATGGATCTTTTTCATTTCTCACAAGTTTGAGGTGTTTAGTTCTATAAAAAATATCCTAGGGAAGTTAAAAAGGATTCTTGGATATAAGATTTTGAAGTAACAAACCATGTATGTTACTGAATTCAAAAAGATACAATTAGAGTATTATCTCAAAAAATAGAAGACAAAGCATCAATTTTCTACAGTGAGAACTACTTAGAAAAATAGAGTGGTTGAGAGGAGAAATTGAATTACAAACAAAATGGCCAAAAAATTCTTATTTAAAAGGAATTACTAGAGAAATTTTTGAAAAAAATCATTCTTAAAATCATTCTATATATCAAATGGATCTTTTTATATCCAAAAAAACAAAAGACTTCATATGAGATGTGGTATGGAAGGAATACACCATTGAAATACTTTCAATATTTGGAAGTAAGTTTTTTATTCTCAATAAGAAGAATCATAGGATGTTTGAATCTCATAAAGATGAGGGGATATTCCTTGTATAATTATGGAAAATGAAATTTCATAAAGGATTTTAAAAGTGGCTGGGAATTTTTTTTTGAAATAAATAATGTCATTGTAGTAGAAAATGAATGGAACCATCAACAATATTGTGATTATTTTTTTATGA
Source organism: Viscum album (assembly GCA_963277665.1). Taxonomy (NCBI): domain Eukaryota; kingdom Viridiplantae; phylum Streptophyta; class Magnoliopsida; order Santalales; family Viscaceae; genus Viscum; species Viscum album. The sequence continues at coordinate 262,260,087 of OY728120.1, forward strand.
TATTAATGAGTGAAAAAGTGACTCAAGGGTAGTATAAGTGTCAAACGATGATTTAGAAGAATATAATGATGATGATAAATAGTAAATTACACTTGTATCTACACAAAAGTTCAATATTTGAGATGAAATTGACAGACTAAATATCATTGGTGATCAGGAAGTGATAGTTCAAAAATGGAGAATGAAGTATCTATAATAAACATCCTTTATACAACATGTAAAACCTAAATTTCATAAAGAAGAATCTAGATATGTAAACTTGGTTTAGTATATGAACAAATATCTTGGACAATTTTAAAATAATTTGAACTGGGATATTTTTCTGAGTCATGAGGATAAGAATTTCATTGGGACCAAAAGGGTCTTCCATAAAAAAAATAAATGGATATGGAATGCTAATTTGAAAAAAAAATCATGGATATTGTGCATTGGATGCACCCATATCGAAGGAATATATGTTTATGAGACATTTTTAACTCTTTCAAGCCAAGAGAATATTTGGTTATTCTTAGTCATAATAGTGCCAAAAAATCAAAGTTTTCCAGATGAATGTCAATTCGGAATTTATGAATGGGGTTTTAGAATAAGAATTGTATATTGAGTAGCCATATTGTAAGATCCTATCTTTTTTGGACATTCCTTGTGCACATTTTTAGGTACTAATTTACCATTTTCTTGTTATACCTTAATTGGGTTTTGATTTGGGTATTTTTCAGGTGAAATTGGAAAAACGTTGAATCCAATAGAGCTATTCATAGTTAGTGCATGGTTATGGAAAACTGTGTGGTTTTACCCAGGAATCCATGGACACCATTTTCGATCCATAGGAGGGGTGCATGATTGGAACATAGTTTTACCAAACCATGTGGCCTCCCTCTCCAAACCTTACACCCTCAAATAGATGTATTTTTCATGGTTGTTGTAAGATTTTTCAAATTTTGTTCCACTTAGGATAAAGTGTGCACCCCCTAAGTCAACGTACATGGTTAAGGTGAATTTTTTAGAAAACCATGAAGATCAGCCCAAGAAAACATTTGTTCAAATTTTATTTCCCTTGAAAATTTTATTCAAATTTCTGAACCACCTGGTTATTAGACCAAATCATCCCAGCTTAGGCCTAAACAAATTCCTTCGATTTTGGAAGCACCCTAGAGGATTAAAAGGCTCTAGAACCCCGTTCTTAATGAATTTACAATTCGATTGAAGGACTATATCCTCTATGGTATGTAATCTATTCCCCATTTGATTTCATCTCTCTCTATTGTCTGTCTTACTTGATGAAGATAGATGATTCTTCCTCCATTAAAAATGGTTTAAATCATGGTTTTAATGGTTGTGTTTTTTTGGATCACGGTCCTAGGTTTCAATACTATATTTCTCTTATCATAAAGAAATTTATCATTCAACATAAAATTTGGGATTTATATTTTGTGAAAATTCTACAAAAATATTGAGGTTGGTTTTCTAATTTTCAGTTCCTATAGTCTTGATTTTATTTGGGTGATGTAAATTTTCAATGGTAATTTCCACATTGGGAAATCTCATTTTTTTTATTTGAATTAATTTATTAGTTGATTAATGAGATTTTGGAATTTATTGAATAATGGGATTATGAAATTGAATGCAACCCATGGGGTTCTCTAATGTAATTGAGATGTTGATTTATAAATTATGCATGGTCTATAAATGAATTTATGAAATGGGTTGAATAAGGAGTTATGGAAGTGGGTGATAAATGGGTTGTGAATGTGGAACCTTGAAATCTGATATTTTTGAATGAGTTGTGGGATAGGTACTACTAATCCAAATACATATGGGGTTCCAAACTATTGACCTATCCCTACATGATATATATTTATTTCATGTGATCACAGATTTTTTATATCAGGACTCCTACTTCAAATTACCACGGGTTCCAGACTACTTCTCTAGGCCCCCACTGTATGATGTGAAATTGAATATTAAATTTTTTTTGAAATAAATGATAGTATGGAAATTTGGTATCCCTTGGTAGATGGTTCAGGCTATAACATGGGATGAAGCAATCATTTTTTATTTGGGTGTAATCGTGAACCTGGGGAAATATGTGGTTAATTAAAGAATAATTTAATGTAAGAACTATTTACGTTATCAATTGTACTATATTACTTATACAACTTTGTATATTGATGTAGATTGGATATTGTTTTAAAAAATATTGGTGGTGGTGTACTGATTTTTACTCACACCCTGCTTGGGAATCCTAATCGATACCTTAATAGACTTCATGTTTGTATGATAGGATTAGGTCAAGATCCCTATGTTAGATGGCTGAGTTGGGACTCAGGATAGAGCATGAATGAGAGAACTAGACATGATGTCCTGACCCACTTGTGAGATATTAGTGTGTCTTCATTTTGGGTTTACATTTTCCACTTGACAGATATATGGAATGACATATCTACTGCTTTGGTTTATTATGACAACCCTGCTTCTTATTACAACTTAATCATGATTTATTACATAAAACTTCACTTGATACAACAAAGAAGATCGAGAGGTTTAGTGTCTTTGGGGCTTAAGATCATTACATAAAAACTTAAAACATGAAATACAACATCTTTATTGAAAACTTCCTTTACATGACCACTATATTCCCTCGTACTTAGCATTGCATGGGGTAACCTGAGGACATGCATAAGAAAAGGGTGAGATATAAAGCCCAATAAGGGAATACAAATGGAATAAAATGAGGAGTACAATACATGTTAGACAATAGGCATATCAATAGAGCATAAAAGAAACATGAACATAAAGGCGTGATAATTCATGATAATCATAACATGGAAATGTGGCAACAACACTTAACATGGAATTAGCATGAGCCAAGACTTATTGCACATAGAGCATGATTAAATCCTCATTGCACATAAAGAATGAGTAAACCCTCATTTCACTTGAATTAGCATGATTCAACACTCATTTCACATGACGTATCATGATACTATACTTTACCCAATGCATTGGAGCGCTATAAGGGCGCACCCTTCTTAAACATTTCATTTCATGCATAAGTGTGCCACATGGATCATAAAACATGGATTCATAAAACATAGTCATTTATTACAGGATAAAGGAATGTGGAATTAATACATGAAACTTTAAAATCAATAAGTAAATGTTCATAAAGGTGAATACCCTTGATGGAGAAATGGGCATGGTATTCACTACACAATGACATTGGCTTAGAAAATCGATGTGATTTCAGCAGCGTAACGGCGTGACATAAGAATTCATAAAAATGGTTGATGAGATAGAAAGGGGTTCCTCATCATATTTACATGTAATGGAATATAAGGAGGTCATATAGATACATTTCCCAACAATTGTAATGGAATTTAGATTCATGATACAAAAGTATTGCTTGAATGTAAAAGAGGAGAGAGAAGTTCCTTTCAGAATTTCGGCATAATAACAGGTATACATGGGAGGCATTTAATGAGAGAGAAAGGGTCTAACATAATTAAAACATAAATAGGGTAGTATGAGGGAGGTGCGAAACCAGACCCCAACATTTATAATTGAAATTAAAATGCAAAAAAACTTAAAGAAAATTGGACAAAAATGAGAAAGGAAGAAAAAACCCTTACTTGAAAGTGTGCTTCCAAAGGCTAGAGAGAGGCTTGTGAGAGGATTCTTTGGAGCTTTGGGCACCTTGGGAGGATTATAGAGAGATTAGGTCAGAGGTTGGATAAACTCCAAGGGCTTTGAGTGAGGAGGAAGTGGGATCATGGGTGGGTTTATATAGGAAAGGTGAGGGAATTCTTTATTGTTTAGGATTGGGAACCCTTATATTAAATTAATCCAAACCAAAAACCATCCCATGGTTTTTGCCAATGGTTTATGGAAAAGAGAAGAGGAAAACAATATTTTATAAGGCCAAATTCCGAAATTCTTAATATATTAGGGTTTCTTATGTGGAGGTGAGTCACACTCCCATGAAAATTAATATAAAAAGGCAAGGTGTTGAATATGTCTTGAGGGGTCCATTAATGCTTTGAAAAGTAAGTCAAACAAACCCAAAATCACATTATTTTCAGGTTAAAACATATATTGGCCGAAAATAAAGATTATATTATTTTATTACATCACTATTATGTCATTATGATGTCATAAAACACATTATATATTTAAACAGTATTTAATTTTTACCCAAAAATTTGACTGTCTCAGAAAATTATGAAAAATTCACCGTTGGATAATTTTGACGTCCTGATTCCAAAAATAAAATTAATTTTATCTAAATAATTTTCTCAATAAGTGAATTTTCACTTTTAAAATAAAAACTGACATTTGTCAAAAATTCATGAGTTTTGACGGAAATGGCTTTCAAACCTTAAAAAAAAATTAATTGCATTCATAAAATTATAAGATCGTTTATATTTAATAAAAATTAATTTAATAATAATATTATTATTTTATTAAATTATTATTTAATTAAAAAATCCATTAATTTAACAAAATAGATTTCTTAATTAAATAATAACTAAAAAATGCCATTTGTACTTTAAAACAATTTACAATGTATCAAAAATGACTAGAAATTATATTCATTATTATATACAAAAAATAATTTACATGAACATAGTACTACTTATTTGTTACATAACCCCTTAAAACTGCCAAATAAGACCTATGGGTAAGGTGTGCGATGGTGACAAACTCTTGGGGTGGCTCGGATAACATCACTCCAGTGGTAATTTCAATCAACTTCCACTTTTCCCATAGACCGTCATGTACGAGCTTGACATGATGAAGCTCAGCTTGGGCTTGATCAGGAGTGAAGCCCAAGGAAGCCACCTCTTTTCCGAGCTCCGAAAAATGGGCTTTGTATGGGGTAATTCTACTAGATGAGGCCATCGCTTCCCTTGTCTATGTAAAAAGTATTTCTTAAAGTCCTATATTTATACTAATCATGTGATCACTGTTCAACGGCTATAAAAGTAACGGTCACAATTCTTATCATAAAACCAATGAAGTTGACATTTTATAAAAACATAAAGGGACATTTAATTAGATCAAGAGGGATTTCCATTAATGAAACTTTGGGTCGTTACATTTATAGTCATTTATCCATGTTTGGGGATTATTATGTGATGTTAGTATTTATTGAATATGGAATTATCCAGGTTATTGTTTATTATCTTTTGTATATTGTTTTTTTATTTCCATTATTTTATTGATTTATAAGGAGGGTATAGTCTCACCACATTACATATTTGACCCTTGCTTCTAGTCAAAAGCCTCTCGAATATATGGAGGCATGTCTGTGGTCATGTAACCAACCGGATCCGGAAAACAAGACGTGGCACTTGGGTCAAGACGTTACAAAGTGGTATCAAATGAGTTTTCTTTTATTTTGTCTAAATATTTTGGAAGGTTATATAGGTAAATATGATGAGTCTCACCTTATTCATGAGCTCGTAAATGGGATTAGCTCACCCATGTACATAGGAAAATCCAATTAATCAAGGTGGTATTGTTGTTCTTGATGTTTTTTTTGTTATAGTTTAATTTTATTTCACCTTCAGTGATGCAATTATTATGTGATGTTCTAATTTTTCTAAGATTTTTCTTCTTGGACTGGTATGGAACAACAGTTTTTCATACATTAATTATCCTAGGCACTAAGGATTTTTGGTTACATGCATCATTTAAGACACACACATAAAATACAGTTTTGGGTGAGTTGTGGAGATTAAAATGTTTTTCTTTATTGAGTAATTTTAAGATAAATGGTGCCTAATAATGAAATTAAATGGTTAAAATAATGATAATTATGGTAATTTGAAATGCATATAATGGGTATATAATAGGAATATATGAAATTTGAAAGTGGTTTAACTTATTTTAGTTAGGACTTAGGTGAGGGATGGATGAGGGTAGTGATAGTGCATCAGTTTTGACTGTGTAGTGGTGTGTGGGGGATTACTTGTTATAACCTTATGTGAATCCATCTTCTATAAATGTGATAATGATGTGTTATGTGTCATAAGATGTGAGTTTAGAATTATAGAGATATTCCTCCATAATGACACTTGTTGATAGGACTACAAGAGAACATGGCAGGAAATGTGCCTCCAATAGTGGAGCCAGAGACTCCGATAGTAATGGGCGAAGGAGAGGGATATCAGTTCCATGAGAAATTTTCTCTATTTATACATTTTATGGAAAGAGACCCATGGTAAGACATGTGAAATATGATTGATCTAACATGGTATTTCTAGTTTTAGCACCCCATGATCTTCACCAGCGAGGGTGGAACAAAGGCAATTGAGTTATATATTGAGTCTATCTAAACATTCCTTGACCATTTATAGACTCCTAATGAAAAAGAGTTATGTTGGTAGCTTATATGTTATGTAGTCATGTGAAGCGTTGGTGGGACATTCAAACTCGGGATGAGAATCTATAGAATATTGAGTAGAAATACTTCTAAGAGATGTTCATGGAGAACTTTTTTCATAAGAAATTGAGGCAAGAAAGGGTTGTAGAGTTTATGAGGCAGAACCAAGGGAGTATTTCTATGATGAACTTTGTTGGTCGCTTCACCCAATTACAAAAAAAAATCCAACCTTTGAAAGAGTTAAGGAAACTATAGAGAAACACTTTCTGTATGGTATTAAATGCGAGATTAAGTCTCTGGTTAATATATTTTGGCTAAAGAAGTTTTTTGTGGTGGTTAATCAGTCTCTCATTTTTTAGGGAATCCTAAAGGAGGAATCTAGTGAAATGAAGGTGGTTTATACTGGAGGTCCATCAACTACATATTTCCAGAGTATAAATCATCACTATGATAATTTCAACCAAGGTAATGGTAAACAAAGTAGCCAAGGAGAATGATTAGTTTCTCAGAGAAGTAACTAAGTGTACATCCACTAGGATAGTAGGTTTGGTCACATTAATAACTAGTGTCCCTGAACAATGATAGAGTGTCTCTCTTGTGGTGTGATGGTACATCAATATTATTTCTTTCGGAACCCTCGACTGATGGGTAGTGGCAAAGGAACTATTGTGAACCAGAGTATTGGAAGGGGGTATTCTACCCATATCCATTAGGCGGTTGGAGTTCTTATGGTTGTGGTGGTTGAGGTAGTGGATGTGGTATGTCAAGGTATGATCACTCACATTAGTAGTGTGATGAAAATCATGGGACTCATACTACATCAAAAACAAGAGGGTTAGGACATTTTCATGCAGTTCAACATATACATGTGGATAGCGAGGCTGGTCTATTGAAAGTCAGAGGTATTGTTCATATAGATTCTACACTTTCTAGTTCCTTATTTGATACAGTAGACTCTAATTATTTTATATATGCTCAAATTTTTAATGGTTCAAGTCTAATGGTGGAGTTTGTAATTTGGTTTAGGATGATCGACACACTGTTGGGAGTGTGTTCGAAGGATATCTTTTAGTGAAAGGGATGTTCTCATGTGGTTAGTGAGTATCATTTTCTTTGGGATATTAAAATATTTGACAAGTTAGGTTTTGACTTGATTTTGGGTATGTATTTTTTACTATCATACCAAGCCCGCATAGATTCTAACTGTAGGATAATGACCTTTATGTCTCCCGATGTTGATAGTAATGTTCATCGTGGGGGACGGGATATCCAGATGATCTGTGCAGGTCTAGTTCATCTATAACTGGGGGAGACCACCACCCAGGTTGTAAGTCCTTTTCTGGATGATGGGGGTGTGAAGCATGATGACTTTCCACCCATGTTGGACTATTTTTAAGATATGTTTCTGAAATACTTCTTAGTTATGTAACCAGAGGTGGATGTTGAGTTTACAATTTCACTCATAACTAGAGCTGAACCAGTTTCTATACCACCTTATAGGCTGTAACCAAAATATATTCAAGATATGAAGACTTTTCTGGAATAATTGATGGGTAAGGATTTTTTCTATCCAATTACATCTCCTTGGGGTTCTCTAGTTTTGTTTTCTAAGAAGGATGACGTGATATTGAACTTATTTTTTGATTTCTAGAAGTTGAATCAGATGAAAATGAAGAACCAATATCCCCTATAGTGTATCGATGATCTCTTCGACCATTTGAGAGGATATTATATTTTAGCCGAGATTGAATTGAGATCAGGGTATCATCAATTGAGTGTTATAACTTTTGATGTACCATGAACTACATTCAGTAGTAGGAATGGTCTATATGAGTTCATCGTGATGTCGTTCAGGGTGACGAATTCTCTTACTATGTTTATATACATGAAGAAATAAATCTCCTACCCATTCTTGGATTAGTATTTGGTTGTTTTGTGGATGAAATATAGGTGTACTCCAATACATGTGACAATCATGCCCAATGTCATGACATCATCTTAGGTACGCTGAGAGAAAATAGGCTTTATGTCAATCTATCTAAGTGTCAATTATGGATTGAGAGGGTACATTTATTAGGTCACATCATCTTATTTGAAGGTGTGTCATTTGACCCAAATAAGGTTCAGGTAGTGTTGTCTTAGGATTATCCCAAGAATGTATTTGATATTTGTAGGTTTCAGGGTTTGGTGGGATATTATCGAAGGTTCATACAGGACTTTTCCCATTTGGAAACCCCTATTTCAGGATTGACCAAGAAATTAATAAAGATTTAAGGGTCTGGATCATGTGAGAATGGTTTCTAGGAGTTTAAAAAGTGTTCGATTACCACACCAATCATGATCCTACTAGAGTCAAGTGATGAGTATACTGTTATTTTATACATTTAGGATTGGAATTGGAGATTTATTGATGTTGGGAGATAGAGTTGTCATGTATGGGTCTTGAAATATGAGGACACATGAACAAAATTACCCAACATACAATATCATGTTAATAGTATTGGTTTATGCTCTAATGTGTTGGTGACATTATATGTTGGGTGAAAATTTTACACTTTATATCAATCACAAGAGATTAAAGTAAATATTTTGGCAGTGATATTTGAATCTTTGGCAGTGGAGATGGGTTGAGTATATAAAGTAATTTGTTTTTGAGCTGACATATATGCTCAAGAATGGAAATAGAGTTCTTAATGATTTGAGTCGGAAGACACGGACTCATGTAGTTCAGGTATCTAGTTCTGAGTGTAAAATGATGACCTAACTAGTTGAGATGCATATTTATGTTCTGGAGGGACCAAATAATTTGACCCTTTTGACCATATCTCTTGATTCCATACTTCTGATCTAGATTAGGGAGATCTATTATGAGGATCTAGAGTTTTTTCCTTGAGGTAAAACCTTAAATTTAGTGCTTCAATTTTTTATTGGACTAATGATGAGGAAGATTTCATTTATGTCCGGAACTATGTTTTCATGCCTATGTGTATGTGTGAGGAGCTGGTGCATGAGTTCCATGCCTCAAAGTGAGCGGTACATATTGGTTTGACCAAAATGTACCATAACCTACATCGATGGTATTGGTATTTGGGCATGAAAAATAATATTACTGGGTTCATAAAACAATGATACACTTTCAAACAAATGATGTCCAAGCATCAACAACCTTGTTGTTTACTACAGTCATTCCCCCTTCTAGAATGGAAGTTGAATGGAATTACCATGGACTTTTGGTGGGTCTTGCAAGGATACCTTATAACAATGATTCTATATGGGTGATTGTGGACTAATTAATTAAATTTTCCCATTTCATACCTATCTAGGAGACTTTTATAGTCTATCAGTTTGGATATATATATATATATATATATATATATATATATATATTCAGGGGATATTTAATTTACATGGGGTACCATAGAGTATTTTTTCAGAACATAATTTATTCTTTACTTCAGGGTTTTGGTAGTACTAATAGAAATCATTGGGTACCCGAGTATTTTTTAGTATGTATTTCCGCTCGTAAATAGATGGATAGTCATAACGTACTATATAGGTATTGGAGGATATGTTATGGGCATGAATCATCGACTTTGGTGAGTCTTGGGAGAAGAACTTATCACTCTATGTGGTCACCTATAAAAATATTCATTGGGAGACTATTTAGATATAATAATACAAGGCACTTTATTGTAGGTCCTGAAGATCACCTCTATGTTGGATAGAGGTAGGTGATTTAGAGTTGTTGGGACCAAGTCTTGTGAATGATACATTAGAGTAGGTTTAGATAATTTATAAATGTATGCCTATAGATCATTGTAGTAAGAAGTCATATATTGATCAAAATCATTAACCCCTTGAGTTTATAGTGTGTGATCATGTATTCCTTCAGGTTTCTCCTGGATTGGGTCACCATAGGATACAAATATGGGGAAGTTTGCACTCAGACTTGTATGACCTTTTGGGATTGTGAAGTGGATCAGACCGGTGGCTTACTGATTGTCTGTTCCATTAAGGAATAGTTATATGAATGATATTTCTCATGTGTCATAGCCTCAACAGTATCACCCTAACCCTTCTCATGTGATCAATATTAATGATGTTGATCTTGAGGTTGATGTATACTTTGAATATCATCTGACTCGTTTTGTGGATAGTAGTGACACGGTGTTGCAGGGAAAGATGGGGTTGTTGTTCTGAGTGTTATGGCAGAATTCATTTTTTTGGGAGGAAACATGGGAGAAGAAAATGGATATGTAGGCTCAGTGGATCAATATTTTTACCTTGAATCCTTAGAGACACTTTGGAGTATAGCTTGATGATGATCTTTTATAAGGTGGGGAGATTGTAATACCCCTACCTTTTTGGAGATGCCTCATGCATTTTTTCCAAGTATTTTTTTCCTTTTTTGGGTTATACGTTGATTGAGTTTTGATTTGGGGTTATTTTGGGTGAAATTTGAGAAATTTGGAATCCAATGAAGCTATGCATGGTTAGGGAAAACTATGTAATTGTCCCTAGGAAACCATGCACCCTATTTTGGATCCATAGGATTTAGAACATGGTTAGTGCATGATTTGGCCAAACAAACTCCCTATCTAATCCATACACACTCAAATAGAGTGGATTTCATAGTCAGCACACAATTTTTTAAAATGTGTTCCACTTATTAAAAAACATACAACCCCTAAGTAGATATGCATGATTATGGTGAATGGTTTGGAAAACTATGTTCCACAGCCCATGAAACCATGCACGCAAATTTTATTTCAATTGAAATTTTTATTAACATTACTGAACCCCCAGTTATTAAACCAAATCATCATGTCTTGTCCCTAAAAAAAATTCTTTGATTTTGGAAGCTCCTGATAGGATTCCATGGCTCCTCAAACCCTATTATTAATGAATTGAATATCTGATTGAAGGATCCTCTCTTGTATAGTATGTAATATCTTCCCCATTTGACTTCCTCACTATCAATTCTATATTTCTCAATCAATAGGGATAATTTTTCCTTCACTGGCGATGGTTTAGATCTTGGTTTTGATGGTTGTGTTTCATTAGATCTTGCTCCTATTTTTTAATCCTAGATTTATTTTTTTGATGTGAAATTGATTTTTCAACAACAAATAATGGGTTTTAATTTGAAAAACATTCATCAACGATCTTGAGGTAGGTGGTATGATTTTTAATTCCCATAGTCTTGATTTTATTTGGGTGTATGTAATTGTACAATTTTAATCGAAACATTTGGATATTTTATTTTTTAATTGAATAAATAAATTGATTAATTAATGGGATTATGAAATTGTTGAAATAATAGGATTATGAAATTGGTTAATTAATGGGATTATAAAATTTATGGAAACTCATGGAGTGTGCTGATGTGATTGATATGATGATTTATAAATTATGCATGGTTGATAAATGAATTTATCAAATGGGTTGAATAAAAAATTATAAAATTGGTTGATAAATGGATTTTGAATGTGGAACCTTGAAATGTGTGATTTTTGAATGGGTTGTAGGATAGGGACTATAGCACTAAATATCCAGTGGGTTCTAAACTATTTCTCTATCCCTGCATTATATATATTTAATTCATGTGATCCCTATGTTGTAGGATAGGGACTGCTACTCCAAATACCCATGGGGTGATAGACTATTGCACTAGGCCCCCATTCTATTATGTGAAATTGAATATTAAATTATTGATTAAAATTTATGATAGTGTTAATATTTGGTGTCCCTTGGTGGATGGTTTAGACTTTGGCATGGGATGATGTAGGTATTTTTGGTTTGGGTGTCGTTGTGAACCGGGGGGCTTATGTGGCTAATTAAAGAATAATTTAATGTGAGAACTGTTTACTTTATTAGTTTTAATTTATTATTTATATAGTTTCATGAACTATTATAGTCTGGATATTGTTTTATATACTTTTTGTGGTTTCATATTTAGTGTCACTAACACTCTACTCATACTGACTGATTGGTACCCAAATAAACTTCATGTTTGTAGGATAGGATACGGGAAATATCCCTATGTTAGTTGGCTGAATTGGGAATCTAGATGAAGCATGGATGAGGGAATTGGACATGATGTTGGGACTCACATGGGATATTTTAGTGTCTCTATATTTTGGTTTTTCATTTGACACTTGACACATATATGGCATGACATATCTACTGCTTTTGTTTATAGTGATTTGTCCATATTTTTTGATTATTAGGTGACGTTAGTGTTTATTGATTATAAAATTATCATGGTTAATGTTTATTATCTTTGGGATATTGTTTTTTATTTATAATATTTTATTCTTTGATAAATAAGGTATAGTCTCCCCACATTTCATATTAGACCCTCAATACTAGTTGGTAGACTCTAGTGTACGAGGAGGTGTTCCATAGGTCATGTAACCAACTGGCTCAGGGCACCAAGATATGGAACCCAGTTCAGGATGTTACATAGATGGTTTTCATATTCATGAAGATTATAGAAAAGTATTTTGTATAAGTAATTCACTATATGGGTTTCATAAACCACTGAGATCCTAATATTCAATACTTCAATAGTTTTAAAATAATAATGGTTTTCATCAGGGTTAGGCTGATTACAATATCTATGTCAATAATGAAAGTGATCGATGGATAATGGGGGTGGTGTATGTCGATGAAAAAATCTTTGGAGGATAAAATGAAGTGAAAAGAAAAACAAATTGTATAATTCTTGAAATTTCTTATTGAAATGTCAATGATTGGTGAAATGACATTTTTCCTTGCTTTACAATCAATGCATGTATTATATGTCACATTAATTTCTCAATAAAAATATTCCTATGAGGTTCTAAGAATATTTTGAATGGATAATTATAAGTAGATGATGACTCTGATTTCCACCTGGATGAAACTCTCATGAGAGGAGAATATAAATGTAGTTAATTTCAAAGAAAATTGATACAACATTTAATTTTTTTAACAAAATAGTGAAATGCCAAAATATTGTTTTTTTCACATGCCAAACTACATAGTATTAATGAATTATCAAAGAAATATTGAATTTCATTGAGCAAAGTATAAGATGAATATATTGTGGCTACTCAAGCATGCATTCAGTTATTATGGATGAAGCATTATCTTGAAGATATGGAAGTTAAAGTGAAGACTATGATCGAAATCTATTGTGACAATTGAAGTTCTAAAAATCATAGTATGAATCCAATCCATCACTCATGGATAAATAATATTGAAATTAAGTGTCATTTTATTAAAGAGATTGTGTAACATTGGAATTTTATGTTGGATTATGTGTCTATAGATCTATAAGTTGAAAATATTTTGATGAATGCCTTACCTAAAAAAAACATTTGAATGTCATTGACTAGTTCGTGGAGTTCATTCAACTCCACACACATAAATAAATTTTGGCACGGTTCCCCCTATCCTTGAGGTATTGTGTGGTTTTCCCTTATGTAAAGATATGTTTTCTTTACCATGTTGAAGACCAAAAAGTGGTTACCTTTCAATTTTTTGGAAAATTGTGAGAAGTTGCGGGAATGAAAGGGGGATAAAATGATACGTTTGTATAAGAACAATGGGATTATTATAAATTTGATGATGTTGAAGATGTTAATTAAAATTATATATATCATGACCAATGGGGTTCATGATGATAGTAGATTCTCAGTGGGGTTGAACGTTTAGTCGTCTTTAGTTTCATCAATAAAAGTTAGAGTTTTGAAAAAGCATTTTTTGTGAAAGAAGTGATTCATTGATGGAATTTTCAGGCTAATATTATCTCTCACACTGAGCATGGCTAATGTGAAATTAAGTATGTGTTGAGAAAATCATTTTTCATTATCTAGAGTCAGAAGATTATATTTTTGGTTATATACATAGGATAACAAATTTTTTCCCATGATATGGAGAAATAATACTAAAATAATTATTAAAAGGGAGAGTTTTCAATATACCCAATGGGGATATTGTTTGGAAAAATCACTCAAAATGACTTTTCAGTGATTTTGGGTTGATTTTGTTTGTTGAAAAATAATATTTAAAATTCTAGTTATGGATTTCTATAATGATTTTTTACTAGGTATTTTTACAGAGCTTCAAGATCGAGGTATAGAAGCTCTAAAAGTAGATCAAAAAATTGTGCATTCAAGGTGACACCATTTCCCAGTGTTTTCAAAATTTTGGGGCAAAAAATTATAAGAAAGGTAAAAGTTTCATTAATTCTTTATTTTTAGGATTTCCTCATGAAAATATGAAAAATGCAGGAAATTATTGAAATATAGGTTGTTTCATGAAAGATTATTGATTCCTGTAATATTGTTTCAATAATGGCGATAAGTTTCCCAACTATGAAGATTCCTCAAAAAGTTTCATGAAGGTGGTGAGTTTTGAAAATAGATCCAAGAGTTTCAAAAGATGGTAGTGGATAAAAATATAGTTTCATGAATGGGAGGTAATGTCTATAAATAGGTGGATACCCCCTCATTTTGTGAGAGAAATATTTAATGTAAATTCAAAGGATTTGAATTCATGAGTGTTTTGAAAAAGATTTTAATGCATTACTTTTTCATAAGAACATTTGTTCTTTGAAGAAACAACCTATTGAAATCTGACCATGGAGGTTTTTAAAGGTTTATAGTTATTCAAGAAAGGTTTTTATTTTCACAAAATTGTGAAGTTTCATAAAGGATTGGGAATCTTCACAAAATTTGAGAATTGGTTTTCATAAAAGTGAATCTTACAAAAACTAAAAGTAATTTCCCATAAATGCTATGGTAAAGGTTTATTCATCAACTCGGTGAAAGTTTAGTTTCAGGAATCACAAAATTAGGTGCAAAAAAATATTGATTTAGGTAATCATAATAATAATATTATGAAGTATGAGTGAGCATACTTCATTTGAGAGAGAAGTGATATTTCAAATTATTATTGGTAGTTAACTAAGAGGAATAGTGAGTCTCCTCTAAAAATTATAATAGTAGTGTGCATTAGTGGATTTGGGACAAAGGATTATTTCTTATGTATACTCATTGTATGTATCCCAGTGTGGGTGAATAAAGTAAAATTATTTATTCTCATGCATGATTTCATTTCTAATCTTACATTTCTATGGGAAAGGGAGAGAGCAGTGTTTTTTAAGGATGAAACAAGATCCAAACATGTAGTTTTTTAAATTTTTCATACCCTGATTTTCCCACCCCCCCCCCCCCTTGGGGTAGTTAACCTAGTTTGGATAACACCATGTCTCATTGGAAAGAAAAATACTACAATGATAAATTCACATTACCTTAATGATGTATTGAATCTTCACATGGGATGTTCAATCTCCACCTAAAATCCTTACACCTCAAAACAGATTCTTAATACTCAACCTAGGCCTCCACCCTTTTTGTGTTCTTTCACTTCAAGAGAACTACACGTCTATTATGTGCTCAAAATCAAGATCTATAAATTATGTCTTCTCTTTATATGTAAATATAATTTTACACACCCTATAATATTGGTTTTATTTTTCTTTTTTATGTATCATTTATCTATATCCATAATTTTGGTTTTATATAGGTTTTTAGATATCATTTTATTAATAATGAATCAATATATATATATATAATCTTCAATCAGTTAAATTTTATTGGCTAAATTTATCTGGTATCTAACTAATTTTTCAATGTATTGTATGTTTTGTGTGTAGTATTGTATGTGGGTATGGGTAATCAAGATAGAGAGAATGGAACAAGGATTGAGAATTCTCATAATTGTGTGAAATAATAGGTAGAAAATATTAGTATTGGAATATATTTTTAGTACATGATATATTGATTTTTTGGTCGTTAACTAACTATGATTATAATTCCCTATGGGTCATAGGTATTCTTTAGTTTGATCTTGGTTTAACATTTGTGTCCTTCTAGAGATTTCTAGGATTTATGTGTTGAAAAATTGTATTTTTTTTAAAAACACGACAGTTTCGTGGTTTAGGTGCATTGTTAGTACCAATCATTCAGTAATAGTGTAGTGTGGCCCTATGAGGATCCAAAGGCATTTCACAGAGTTTTAACATGGTTAGTCAAACTACTGACTCTCTAAGAAACCATGGGGGTATCTAGGTTTTTTTTCAAAGTTGTCTCACTGATTAAGAATGGTTTTTCCAAACCTTGTAACTCAACCAAGGTATTTGTGCGCCACATTTTTCAATGGGATTGATACAATTCATGGTTGGTGCATGGTTCGTTAAAATGTGTAGCCTAACTGGGTTCCCTGATCTGAACCTTTAAAATTTTGGAATTTACCACTATTCCATTGATCAATTTTATATATATTTACCACCTAATATTTATCTTGTTCGAACTAAAACTCCCCAAGAACTCTAGAGGCTTCTCATTTTTTATTCTTGATGATTTCCCTTTATTCCTAGCCGATCTATTGATGGTATGTCTAATTTTTTAACTATTTTTATCTCCACTTCTTATATACATTCATTCTCTCTTCTCCCCTTATCTATTTAGAACCTGATATTGATTTTGTTGCCATATCTAAGAGGTTTTATATATATTTTATGATGTTTCTTATAGATCTAGGCTCATTAGGACCCAGTTTACTCATTCCTAATCTCTATTCTCAAATGTGATTATTTTTCCTTTGTTATTGAGGTACTTATCTCTATAAAGAGGTTTCAATTCCTGAATTACTTAATGTTGTTGTAAATACCTTTATTTTTATTTGTGAAAATTATTTATTTGATATCAACTTGGATTTTCTTATTGAAATATATGTTTTAAACTATCATTTTCTTTAAAAATAGATTTATTCACAATATGTGTTTGATGAAATTCATTAATGGTAATTTTAACTCAAAATTGGATTTTTAGTAATGGGTTCAATGATTATTTTTTGTGAAAATGTTTTATAAATTTTAAAAATGGTTTTCAAATGGTTTTTGGAAAACATGGCACATTGTGAACCTTGGGTGTGTTGAGAAATGTAAATTTTTCACCTTACTGTGTGTAACACCATTAGGGGTTATTTTATTAATATCTACATACTATAAAAGGACTCAATATTGATTGGATTCACATTATATCTGACTTAGTGTTCCTTTTTGTGTCTGAGTATGTATTACCATAGGCTAGAGCCTAGTTTTTTCTTGGTTTTATATAAGATGGTATATTTCATGATTGGTTTCTCACTTGTTTATCTTATAGTGTATTCATGGATGTTTTACTTATACTTTCATGATTTCTCATTTGTACCATTCATATTACATATTTATGTGAATGTGAAATTCTTTTATTAAATCCAAAGGATGTTTTAAAAAAATATTCTCTTTGAAATTTCTTTATAACATCAATTTTTTTAAAGATAAGCTAACATTTTCATGGTATTAGACATTTTATATATTATTGGGTGAAATTTTAATGCTATTTGTGCTCATTACCAAATTTTTACTTTAAACATTTGTAGATGTGGTTTTACAGGAATTAAGTAAAAGGAATGGAATATAGTAGTTCACCATATTCTCTTGGTTTTTCTCACCTTCATAGTGATACTAATTGGTGGTGATGGATAGTAACATGGAGTCTCAAATTTTCTCTCATATTGATTTACTTTTAGATTTTTCCTAAATTTATTTATGTTTTATGTCTCATGGATATAAACCTTTCTTACACAATTTACTCTATTAGTTTTTCTCCTTTTAGTTATACATGATATTTATTTTTTTGTTTTTTTGATCTCCACATTATGGTGGGCCTTCTTAGGTGATGTGTTAGGTTAACCCACATTGCTTCATTAGAAAATGGTATTAGAGGAGTTACCAAGCTTGAAGTATTATTAAAATTCCTGGGTTTTGTTCAAGGTCTTTGGAATACAAGAGTTTGGACCTTTGGAATTTTAGAAGTAAGTGTGATAGGGTGCCAAGCCAGCTCATGTTCATGTCTAAACTCGAGTTATCTTGGGTGGTCAAGGATTTATACAAATCTTGAGAGTTGTTTTTTGAGGTTATTTAAATGAACTTTATTTGGGGTTTATTTAAATAAACCATTTATTTTGAATGATTTTTATCTCATTCATATAATCTATGATTGTTTTAATTTCTTATCATTTTAAGGTTTATGTTTTTTCTTCTTAAAGTTAGTCTTTTTTATTATGAAATTTTTTTTAATCTTATTATTTATTATCTTATGGTTTTATTAGAAAATTCCTCATATAATATCAATTATGATTCTAATAGAGGAATTTGGGATACAATTTTCATATCTAAATCCTCTAGTATACTCTTCTTTGGTGGAAGTTGTTATCCACACCATTTAGACTCTAGGTCAGGTATGTGTTGGGGACCTGGGAGGACTAGTGGATCATGGCTCATATTTTACCAAGTATAATCCATATATCTTACGTAGTGATAATGGACCTAAGGAATCTAAAGAGTTGATTAAGTGGATTTAAAGGGTCTTCTAATTTCTAAAAACTCTAGAGGAATCTATGGTTGGTTTTTCCACTTGCATGTTAGAAGGACTGGGAATGAAATGGTGGGACTCTATCATGAATTTTAAATTACATGAGGATATTACCTAGAAATATTTTATGAATATATTTATCCATAAGTTCTATCCTAAAACATTGTGACTGGTAAAGAATTGTAAATTTCTTACCTTATAGAAAGGGTAGCATTACGCTTTGGATTGTTCGACCAATTTCATAAAGTTGGTTCACCAAGAACCTAATCTTTTATTAATGATTATATTAGGTCTCAGAGGTTATAGATGGTTATAAAGTTCAATAATTGGTTTAAATTTATTCTATTATTCCTTTTTTCCTTTTTTAGGTACTCAATCAAGTTGTTATGGAATAGGTAGACATATTTTGGAAAATAGGATTAGGAGGAGATTTGGTTATTTTATTAGGTATCCCAGGTGTGTCTTATGGATAGAAAAGAAAGAATAAGGATAACCATTTTAAATTGGGACTAGATTTAGATGCTTCGTCAGGGAAGTATTGGTTCATTTCTATCAGTGCATATGGCCTAGTAATAACAAGACTAACTATACAAAATCTCTTAGGACCCGCCAACATTGTGAGAAATTTGTTCATCTTTGGAATTTTTTGGAAAGGTGTATCAAATAAGTATAGATGGATCCACTATCAAAAAAGGTTCATAGGTTCATTATAATGCTTCTATTGTTGGTGGGTATCATACTCATGAAAAGGGGGATATTTATGTGTGGAAGAAGGCTCATAGAGGAGTTGAGGTTGGATGTCTTTAAGTAGTGGAGTATGCACTAGAGGAATCTGAGATAGGGTTAGCTAATGTTAGTGATATAGTATTTATTTAATCCATTGTGGTAATATATTTATTTGAAATAGGTTCTACTCATTACTTCATATCATCAATGTAAATTGAAATATTTGTCTTTCATTTGAAACTGATGTCATTCTTGTCTGATATTTCCATGCCTTTGGGAAATAGGTCTTAGTAAGGTTTTAAATGTCTCCTGTATCGAGTGAAAATAAAAAACATTAAAGTGGTGTGGGATTTCTTGGTTCATGATCTTGGTATCTTTGACCATACAATTGGAATGGATTGGATGATCATTGTTAAGGCCTATATCAACTATTATCATTATCAAGTTTAGTTTCTATATCCCGATAGAGTATCTTATGTCTTTTAAGGTGAGTGGGATTCTAGATCAGGTACGGAGGTATATATTTCAGCTTATGTAGGAATGATGTCATTCTTTTTTTCAGAGATTTTCCTTGATATCATTTATTTCTACTTGATAAACCCACTTTTGGCAGTGATGAGTGCATACCTTGAGGTATTTCATGATGTTTTTTCTAGTTTATTACTATAGAGAAAGGTCAAGTTAACTATTTACCCGCTTCTAGGTATGAATCCAATTTCTATTCTATCTTATCACATTGAACCTTATAAGTAAAATGATATTAAATTTTATTTGGTAGATCTTTAGGAAAAGGGATTTATTCATCCTAGAATTTCACCCTAGGCTTTTCCTTTTTTATTTTCCATGAAGGCATAAAAATCCTCAAGATTTTCAATGATTATCAAAAGCTCAATCAGGTGACCTTTAAGAACAAATACCCCTTTATTATGATTTATGATCTATTTTATTAAGTCAATGGGGAACATTGGTTTTTAAAAGTTTAACTATATTCAGGATACTATCAGTTGAGGGTTTGAGAGTAGGATATACCTAGTACAGTGTTTAAGATCTGGTAAGTGAATTTTGAGTTTCTATTTATTCCATTTAATCTCACTACTTCTCATTTTGTATTTATATAATTGATGAATCAGATATTTCATCAGTTCTTGGAATCTTTTTATATCATTTTTTGGATTATATCTTGGTGTATTCAAGTCTCGGGAGGAAAACATAGATAATTTGGATACCATCCATAGAATCGTTCAGGAACAATGAGTGTATGGTAAACTTTATAAATGAAAATTTCAGATCCAAGAAGTCATATTTCTGTATAATTTCAAATCTAAAATGGAATATAAATGGATCCTAAAAATATTCAGGAAGTAAGGTCCTGGGAACAGCCCAAAAATGTGTTTGAGGTCCAAATCGTTTTGTGCTTGGATAGTCATTACAGGTGGTTTCATCAAAAATTATTAAATATTACATATCCAATGATATCTTTAAACTATAGGGTTGTTATGTTTGAGTCGAATAGAAAATTTTAGCTATCTTTTTAGGAACTAAATAATAGGTTGACTTTGGATCTCATTCATATTCTTTCAAAACTAGGTTCAGGTTATGATATTTTCTATAATGCTTCATGTATAGGATTGTTTTATTTCATAATATAAGGAATTTTGGTTTTGTTATATGGTTCTCACTTATTGTGGATTTATGAAAATAATGATCCTACCCACAACCTAGATTTTTTTGTTGTTATAAATTCACTCAAAACATTGTACCAATATATCTTTGGGAATTCTTTATGACATATTAAGATCAAAAAATCCTGAAGAATATTTTTACTCGGATATATCTAAACTTAAAATAGAGATATTGGGTTGAGTATCTTATGAATTTTTATTTTAATATTTCTTATATTATTGTAAAGGGAAATACAATTTCTAATGCATTAAGCAGGAAATTACTAACTAAATCCTTTTAGGAATCAGTGGTTGAAATTTCAGTGATTATTTTTTCCACTGGGATGATCTTAAGAGTGCAAGAGGCTGGTGGGAAGTTTTCCTTGATTCGATTAGGGATAAATAATCATTGTATGAGAAGGTATGGATTTTAAAGGTTTTATACTATAATTTTCATCATTTTAGTAAAATATTAAATTTTAAGGGGGGCACAATTTATTGGTCTTAGTCTCTCATAGGTTCTTTTTGTTTCTAGGGAAGGTTGTTCATTACTATATCTTTAAAGCATTAATTGTCGGGTATTGGAAACCAGTATTGTTTATTTATACAACATAGGACTACCATGATGTATCTGATTATAGACATTATGATTAGTTTCTATGTATTAGGTATTCAATTACGAACCATGTATCATGGTGCTGTGTCATAGAATTAGGGTGTAACACCAGTGACCTTCTAGTCAGTTGATAAATTTTTCTATTTTTTTATAGGTTTGGTGATATTTCTATGGACTTCATCATTGGTTTACCATATAATCATGGTGGTATGTTTTTTATTTGGGTGATCATTGAAAAACTTATGAGGTCGTCTCATTTCCTCCCAATCAAGGAGGTGATGAAGGAAGAGAATCTTGGGAACATGAATGTCTATGTAGTTTTAAATCATCATGGGGTTCCCTCATCAATTTTTTATTATAGGGACACATGGTTTACATATAGGTTTTGAAAAGTTTATCATGATGATATGGGTTCTTAGTTTAAATTAAGCCCTACATATCATCCATAGATGGATAGACAAATAAAGGGAGCTATTTAGATCCTTGTGGACTTTCTTTGGTCATGCATGCTTAATTTTGGTGGTCCATGGTAAAATAATTTATATATGGTTGGATTTCCCTATAAAAATAATTATCATGATTTGACTAAAATGGAAGTGTTTGAAGCATTATATGGGTACCCATGTAGATCTCCCTTATGTTGGGTAGAGCTAGGAGAGAATTCCTTGATTGGACCAAGACTTGTTTAAGAGACAAAAGAAAAGGTATGGTTGATCCATAAGAGGTTATTGAGTGATTAAAGTTGTCAAAAATACCATACAGGTTGTCTTTATCACCCACTTGAGTTTGAGGTGGGTGATTAGTTCTTTCATAGAGTTTCACCTCACTTGTGACACCATCAGTTGGGTAAGTAGGGTAAGTTGGCATTGAGGTTTGTTTTCCCATTTGATATAATTGAGTTGCTTGTAATATTTACCTATCTGTTAGAATTTCCATATTTCTTGGAATTGGTTCATTAAATGTTTCATTTTTTATAACAGAGGAGGTATCAACTAGGCCCTTCTCATGTGATTGAATAGGAATATGTTTATCTTGATCCTAACACCATTATAGTTGAGAAACCGATGAAAATTATAGATCACTATGATAAGTTAATTCATGTAAAAATGGTTCATTTAGTTCATGTACTATATCACTTTGGATGGTATAGTTACAAGACATAGGAGTAGAAATTTTTTATGAGGTAGCAGCGGCCTTCTATCTTTTAGAGTTCACAATAATAATCGCATTCTGGGGATAAAAATATTTTTGGGTGGGGAGAATTGTGACACCTTCTAGGTCACGGGTGTGCATTAGTTTGATCTTGGTTTACCATTTAGTTAGTTTATGAGTTTTATGGTAGTTGGGGTTGGGAATCTTGTATTTTTTAAGAAAATGGGATAGGCACATAGTTTAGACACACAGTTTGTTCTAACCATTTAGTGTATCAGTATGAGGATCCCAAGGCATTTCACACAGTTTGAGCATAATTAGTCAAATTGTATGGTGCGCCAAGAAACTATGTAGGTGTTTGGGTGATTTTCCAAATCTTTTTCACAACTTTACCACTGTCTTCCTAAACCATGTGACTCTACCTAGATATCTATGTGCCTCATTTTTCAATGGTATATAGGAAATACATGGTTAGTGCGTGGTTTGTTAAACTGTGTGGCCAAAATGTGAACCTAGATATAAACCTTTAAAAAGTTTTAATTTACCTTATTTCCCTTGTTATCTTTTATATCTAACACCCCCTCATATTTATTTGGCTCAAACTAAACCTCCCCCAATGATTTAGAGGCTTTCTCTTTGAATTGTTTATTATTTCCCTTCATCCTTGATTTATCTCTTCATGGTATGTCCAATTTTTTATCTAGTTTTATATCCTATTTTAGATCCTCACTTGATATATTATCACATCATATTTTCATAACCCTGTTTGGATATGGTTTCTAGATATTAAGGATTTGATAGATATTTGAAAAATTTTCAAATGGATATAGGCTCTTGAGACCTCAATATACTCTTTCTCAATCTTTATTCTCAAAGGAGATTAGTTTTCAACTGTTCTTGAGGTATGTATCTCAGAAAAAGGTTCTAAATCATGAATTAATTTATATTATTGTAAATTAATTTGGTTTTCTATGTGAAAAATGATTTATTTGATATTAAATTGTATTTCCATATTGAAATATTTGTTTTTAAATGGATTTTTATTTTAAAAAAATTATGTACACTATGTGTTTAATGAAATTCCTTAATGGTAATTTTGACTAAAAATTGGATTTTCAAGCATATAATCAGTGTTACTTCACTATGAAAATGTTTTATAAATTTTGAGAATGGTTTTCAAATTTTTTTTTGGCAGACATTGAACATTGGGAACCTTTAGTGTGTTAAGAAATTAATATTTGTCACTTTAGTGTGTGTAACACAACTAAGGGTTATTTTTTTATATCAACATACTATGGAAGGACTCAATATTTGTTGGATTAATTTTGGAACTAGATTAGTGTTTATTTTTGTTTCTAAGTATATTTTTCCAAAAGCTAGATCCAAGTTTGTGCTTTGTCTTATAAATGATGGTATATTTTAGTATTAGTTACTCACTTGTTTGTCTTATGGTGTATCCATTGATGGTTTAGTTATCCTTTCATGATTTCTCACTTATAATTTCCATATTTATTATTTATATTAATGTGAAAAGATTTTTTGAAAACGAAATGATATTTTACAAAATTCTTCTCTTTGAAAATGATTCATAATATGGATTTTCAATAAATCTATAGCTAAAATTTTCATGTTATTAGACTTTATAAATATTATTTGATGAAATCCTAGTGGGATTTAGGCTCAAACCCTAAGTTTTACTTTAATAATTTGTATATTTTCTTCCAATACATAGTTAAAGGTAAGGGAATTTATTTAGTTCGTCAAATTTCATTGGTTGTTGTTTCCTTCATAATGAGACCAATTCGTTGTGAATGATGGTCACATGGAGACTCAAATTTTGTCTCATTTTTTTTCTTTAAGGTTTATCCTGGTTAGATTGATATTGTATTTACTATAGATATGTACCTTTATTATATGATGTACTCTATTGGTTTTAATCCTTTTAGTTATACATTAGACTTTTTTGGTAATTTGTTTGATCTAAACCTTTTGGAGGGCCTTCTTGGGTGAAATGTTAGGTTAAACTGGGTTGGTTCGTTACAAAGTTTTTTATGATCCATTAGATAGTTTTATGATATGGACCTCGAATGTTTTATGGATTATGAGATAAAGAGTGAGGGTTTTAGATTTTTACCTTATCTATATATTGGAGGGTATATTAAAATTATACTATATGATTGATGGTTTGGTGATATTAAATCCTCAACGATTGATATTAGTGATAGGGTAATTATTGTTCTAGGGATATTAGTTTCAATTTGAAGTGGTTTGTGATTTTTTTCATGGGTTGAATTATAAGAGGTCTCATAAGGACTAGTGATAATATGTAAAATATTATATGTGTGTGTGTGTGTTATATTAATGGGATAACCACCTAACGAATAGTTCTCATTGGGGTTTTAGTTAATGTAAATGACATAAATGAGGGATAAGGGATATATACCCACCTAATAAGTGGCGTGAATCACATATGGAATGGAAAACATATATTTTGTGATTCCCTTGGTTATTTAATGATGTGATATATTTATGGTTCAAGGATTAGTTGAATGTACTTGGTTAATTCAACTTGTGAATTGTGATATAGGAATGGTGTGTGATAGCCAAATGACATTATGTTAATATTAGTGATAATTATTGAGTATGGTTAGTTGTGTTTGGAATGGATTAGATCTAAATACAGTATATTAATATTTTGTATGCATGATATGTGGGGGGGGTTAGTCAAGTTCTAGGTTTGGTATGTTGGAATATATGATTCATGGAATGTGGTGAGATTATAGCCACAGTTTGGGAATTTTGGGTTGTGTAATTCCTTGTGATTATTTAGTATTTACCCTAATTATTATATGAACTAATGAGGTATTTTAATGAATTTTCCTAAGGGGGGATAAACCTTACCTATGATTCATATTCACTTACTATGAGGAAGACTATATTATGCTATGAAATTTACTTTTACTAATTGTTTGGATAAGTTAGGTCTCCCCAATGATTTATATTCATTTTAATATCTAGTGGGATGTTAATTTCATCATGGAACCCTTTGTTGTAAATTTTATGATAACCTTTATTGATGGAGTTGGCTCTTTTAAGGATATCCCATTATTTAGATGTAGGTTACTTTCTAAGAAGTTGGAACTTTTTCAGGAAACCCCATGGTGAAGATTATTCCTAGGGGGGTTTCCATGATAGTAATATCTTATCATCTGAATAAAAGTTACCAAGTCTAATTATTTTATGTATTCCATGGAAATGCAGTGTGGATTAGCATTTTTGTGGTTTACTATTACTATCAGAAGCAGGTATTTTTTATCATCATAGTGGCCTGGTAAAAACATGATGAATCGACTTGGTAGGTTTATGATGAGTATTATAGTTTTTCAAAAGATATTATACATTAACTCACACACACAAACACACACACACACATATATATATATATATATATATATATATATATATATTGTGAAATATCTTAGGGGCCTTGATAGCCCATAGGGAATCATTAATTCTTATGGGTCAGAATAAATTTAACTATTTATTAATACTCTGACAACCTACTAAAAATATAGTACTTGGAATGTCTAACTGTTGAACCCACAAGTATGAACTGTATATTCTAAATTAATTAAGGAGATTAAAAAATCAATTGTTTAATTGGATTGAAGGAAATATAAATAGTAGTAGAAAATATTAGGTTTGAAATCAAGAGTTGAGGAATTCCTGGTTTAGTGACTTTTAGGGTTGTGTACTGGGTATTTAATTGATAATGAATTTATTCAGTTTTGGTTTCAGAATTTGGTTAGAAGGGATCCTTGGTCTAGGTACCCTACACTAATTTTGTAATTGCATTGTTGGAATGATCATATACTAAATGAAATTTCAAACCTAGGAAACCCAAAACATTATTTAAATTTAACCGGACCGGATTTCATAATGGTCATACGAAAACTAAGGTGATTAATTGATGTAATAAAAATATAACTTTAAGAATATATAAATGGTCATGAAATATGAGAAGAAAGAGATTTAGAATTAAATAAATGGTTCTTAGAAATAAAGAACATGAATAATAAAATAGAATAAATCTCTAGAAACACATCCCCCACTAATCAAATCACTCGGTACTAAAGAGACTACTCGATCATGCTAGTCATTATGAGAACGAGTGGCATGGGCACCCAAAGAAGAAGGGCGGTGAATAACGATGGAAAAGATGAACCCAAATCATTAATCCATGTGTGTGTGTCCTATGTGTGGTGTTTCTGGACCTCCTTTATCTCTAGATTACTTTGGAAGGGTGGTCAAGGCATGTATTTATATGCTTTTCCATAAAAATCTTTGGCTCAAGTCACATTTATTTTTATGTTCACCGACAAGGTTACTATGTGTAACTGGGTTGCATGTTGTTTAATTGTGATCCATGTTTCCCTCCATATGCATGAATCTCATGTGAATCTCTAATGAACTTTGACTCCTTTCATAATTTTTAAGTGGGATTCATGATGTGTAACTTCTCTTCACAATGTGAAATATCATCACGACTTGTCCTATGCGGCTAATTATTCCCGATGAAGTCATGACATGTAATGAAATTACATGATGTGTAATCATGTTTCTCTAGTTTTTGATTTCCTTGACATCCTCAAAAATCTGTTGTTGCGCTGTGAGCGAAGAAAAGCGGTGAGAAGTTTCTGTTGGATTACATTTCCATCCCTTTTTATTACTTTTACAAATATTAGTTGTTTCCTACCATAAATCATAAAACAAGTCAAATAATTCCAAAATTTTCATGACTATTCATTTAAACACAAAATATGTACATTAAAACACTATGAAATATATGCATGAAATACACTTATCATGTCTATTATTGGTTTCCTAGAAATTAGTATACTCACACCCTACTCATGTACCTTAGTGTACATGTAAACCATATTTTTGAGATATAGGTATGGGAAAGGTCCCTTGGATGGTAGGTTGAGCTGGAGGAGCATAATAGGGATGTGTAAATAGTACCTAGGTGATGGAAATATCTTTTATAGTGTATTCATCAATTTTTTTATTTTATATACTTCTATGTGAATTAATAGCTTTTCAGGCAATCACTTTTTAAATATATGATTGTATTATATGGCATGGTTTTATCTATTTTTACTTAGTTTTATGTTATTTATTATGGTTGGTAATCCATTCTGATCCCATATGTGTACACTACTGTTATGATTTATGGATGATTATGTTATTTATTATTTTTATACAGTAATAGTATTAATGGAATTGACTCTTCATTGAATGGATTATTCTCACACTACTAGTTGGTATCCTCAAACATATGAGGAGGATCACCTAATTTCTTATCTAATTCTAGGTGAATATAGAAATACTGGGATGGGATATTAAACAATGTTATCAAATCAATTTTTTAGTTGTTTTATTTATTTAGGTATTTTTATATGGTGATAGGTTTGTCAAAATATGGGATAGGATTCATACTTTTACTTATTCAGAACATGTATGGTGTAGGTCCAAGTTATAAGGGAGTGGGATTATGACTAATAGTTTTTCTATTATAGTTTATTACGTATGATTTTTTTAGTGTTATGTTTTATTGATTTACTCTTTTCCTGGAATGGAAAAATATTGTGATTGCATGAATCATACTTTAAATATAGGTTCACATGACATGTTCATAACTTTGTGTGACTGGAAAAGTATTTTTTATATAAAATTAGATAATTAAAAGATCAATAATAAATTATTTTATGTTTTATTGGGTAACTTATTTGTTTTTTATTTTCTAATTATACAAATGATGATAATTTTTTATATTTTAAATTTTTTTATTATGATAATACCACTAATATGTGCATGTGATGTGATGACATTCCTAGAATGGCTAAAATGGTCATGTGAATGCCTTGGTGTAGATGAAATCCCTGTATTTTGTAGAGTAGAAAAAAAATCCTTGTTAATATATAAGAATATAATTATATGTAGAACATTGGGAGTTATGTTAGACGTGTTTTAAAGTTATTGTTAATGAGAAACTTAAACTAATTGATTATGCAAGTAAGTCTGCTATTAGGGAGATAGGACTCATGATAACATGGGTTAAGTGTGGTTCTGGGATAGTATGAGAGTGTATGCATTATTATTCTTTAATGAAATTGATATTGTGAGTGGGATGGGTTAAGTGGTTATGGGATTTTGATCTATGAATTCACTCATCCAATGGAAGTAATAGAGTACGTGTTTATGATAACCCATATTTTTATACACTTTATTTCATGATTTATTATATAAATATACATGTGATGAAATCTCTAATGATCAGGAGGCATATTTTATTTGGGTAATTAGATAAATAACATAATAACTTCAAACATGGATACAACAACATTATTTAAAATCTCCAAAACATTCCCTTAAAATCCACTAATCTTCTAAAACGGCATGGGATAACTTGGGGACATACATAAGAAATGGGTGATCTATAAAACCTAGTAAGGGAATAATAAAATCATAGAAAATATAAATTATTATAGATAATTTAAGAGGTATTATAATATGATATAGAAAGGTGAGAATCATTAACATTGAATCATGGTATAAGATGATGAAATCAAGGCAATATGAGGAATGTGCAAACAATATAAAACATGACATCATAAACATAAGTCAAAGATAAATACTGAGACATCATAACATAGTGTTATTATTATAAACTCTCATATATCATATAAGGTATATCATGAGATAAAAAAAATTATTCAATGCATTGGATGGCTATATAATTCCAAGCCCACAAGTCACATTCATATCATGTACATAACATTCTGTGTCGTATATATCATAAAATATAAGAACAGATTTCATAACTTTTAATCTCATTATTAAGTATTTTAGGTTACATACATGAAAATATCCAATCAATAAAGAAAATTTATATTTATTTTAATATCCTTGAGTGTAAATAGATATAGGTATTCACTATATAAATTCTTGGCATGTAAAGTCACGGGATAATTTCAAGAGAATAATGGGTGTACATAAGGATACATGTAAGAGTTTAATGAAAGTGAAAGGAGTTATATAATTATGTGGAAATAATATGTATAGTAAAAGGGATGTGTAAAAACATATACCAACAAGAAAATTTATAAATCAAAATTAATAATATGAATAATGAACTTGAATAAAGAGGAGGAGATAATCCTTTACCATGATAGGGGACTTCTAAAATATTGGTAGGAGATTTTTAAGAGAATAAGAACACCTTGGGAGGATTTTAGAGAGTGATGGGTGAGTATATTTTGGATCAATGTGTTTTTAATGGAGAATAATGGGATTTTTGGTGGGTATTTATAAAAAAATAGAGGAGAATTATATATTAATTTATATGCTTATTTTTTAAACACTATATGATAAAATAATTAAAACCAAAAATATTCCAATGGTTTTTTTGCACCAGGTTTCTAAAAAATATTATAGTTTTTCATTATTTTTTAGGATAAGAACAAAACTCCTAAAATTAATACAATATTTGATGTGGAAGTGAGTCAGGATTATAAATAATTTATTTTAAAAACTTAAAATATAATATAGGTTTTGGAGGATTCATTAAAGGATTATAAAATAAATAAATAACCTCATAAACATTTATTTTAAAGGGTAAATTTATATTTTGTAGTGAATTAATTTTATATAATTTATCACATCACTTTTGGGCTATTATGTTGTCATAATACATACCATATATTTACACTATGATTAATTTTTACGCAAAAATATGATTGTCTCATAAAATTATTAAAAATTATTCATTAGATAATTTTGACACTTTTATTTTAAAAATAATATTACTTTATAAATAAATTTTATAAATATTAGGATTTAAAATTTTAAATAAAAAATCTTTATTCACTATAAATTACTAGTTTTCAAAACACTAAAAACTTTTTAATCCTTGTAAAAAACTAAATTGGTATTCATTAAATAATATTATAATTTATATTTAAATAAATGATATTTAATAAGAATATTTTATTAAAATGAAATTTATTTTCAAAAAATTTGAATTTATTAAAAACGATTTTTTAATTTATACTATATACAACCCAAAAATTCAATTTTGATTTTTTATATCAAAATATAATTTTTATCAAGCTCATTATTTAATAATTTATAAATTAATATAAAAAGGTGTAAATATAATCATTATTTTATATAAAATAAAATATAAAAATTCATATTGTTTGGTTATAGATATATAACCTTTTATTACACTAGTGTATTCTCTAAGGTTAATGTGTGCGATGATGGTGCTTTCTTATGGTAGTTCGGAAAACTTTTTTTGGGTCATGATCTTAAAAAACTTGATATTCACCAGTAGGTGGTTTCACTCAATATTTATTTGTTGATTCTTAGTTTGGGATTAGTCATATTAAAATCCAAGTGATTTTATCTCCCTCAAAAGTTGTGAAAATGGGATTTATAGGGTATTATCCTACTGGTCAAGGACATCGCTTCTTTCATCTATGTCGATTGGACTTTATCATGACCATTAATATATACTAATATTAATAGGAACTTTAGAAATTTTATATTACCAATGGTTAAGATTATTAATGGTATTTTAAATCTAAAAGGATATACAATGGTTCAAAATAACTAAAGTAGTATGTTTTCTGTAACTACATTACTTAATAATGAATTTATTGATTTAAAAAGAGAATTTAATTTTTAATTGATCAAGTAATTACAGTGTTCATGTAGTATATGATGTATTTAGATTGTTATGACTTAAGATTGATAGTATAATGGAATTCTTAGTGATATTAATTTATATATGACTAATCTAAGAAATTATAGTATAGATGTTTCTTGGAAATAATAATTAACTAGGAATTGATCATGGAATTGTTGTGTAGAGATAAAAATAGATATTATGTTGATGTGATGTATCATGAATTCTTGGGTTTAAATACTTATAGGTAGTTGTGATTTATAAATCATAGTGTAATTATTATATGATGTGTAATTTTTTTTTGTATAATGATACCTAAATGATAGTCATCAATAAAGCTTCAAGTAGAGGTATTTTTTTTGAGGTATTTCACATAATTAGATTTACACATTATAGTGAGCATGATATGATCCTTCAAGTAATTAATTAATGGTTTTATAGGAGGATAAGTTCTGGAATACATTCTTATTTTTGAGTTTCAAGAGTAGTCTAACCCAGTTTTTAGGGGTGATATAGGGCTTTAGGATACTTGTAATTGGATTGAAAATTTTAATTTCACATTAGAATGGCTTGGTACTCTGAGGTATATTAAATATGAGTTTTCTACCTCTAATATTGAGGTTGTGTCAAATGATTTGTGAAAGATAATAAATCCAAATAGGGATCAATAATGAACATTATGCATATATTTACCCATCCAATTTTATGATATATTATTTCTGAATACATTACACTATAGAATATTTTAGGATTTCATGTGAATCTAATAAGTTTGATGGTTACCAAAAAATTATATTTTGAAAATAAATATGTTATTTAATTTCATATCAACCATCAATGGGAATGAGTTTATGAAAGTGTGTTATTTTAAGAAAGGGCCTCAATAATTCATTATGGGTACATATGGTGTCTTCTATCCTTGAAAACTACTATGAGGGGGTCATCTGGGAACTGTAAGTGGAATCAAAGTATTTTTCACCTCTTGAAGTTTCTATAAGAAGTTTGATGATTGGAAAAAAAACTATAAATATATTTAGTAATACCATGGTGATGTAGATTTTTCTTCGTGGTGGGGTAGTTCATTCACACTATGACCTAAGAGGAAATGACACATATAATGTTTCTAATGAATAATTATGGTCTGTATATATTCATAATGAATAAGTTAACCAAATGAATATCTCAACCAAAACAAGTGGGGAATTTAAAAATATCTAGACTTCTCATGAGGTGGCATTATGTATAAGATATTTGAAGGAACTAACCTTAAACATTACGTATTCTAGTGAATTTAAACTAGAATT
Organism: Viscum album; assembly: GCA_963277665.1. NCBI lineage: Eukaryota > Viridiplantae > Streptophyta > Magnoliopsida > Santalales > Viscaceae > Viscum > Viscum album. The sequence continues at coordinate 262,293,153 of OY728120.1, forward strand.
TACTTTATTAAATTCCCAAAGATATTTTATGTGTATATTTTTAGATAGTTATTTCATAAATCATATATAAAAAACCCATATATTAAAAAGTTGACACTTATATTCAGTTCTCATTTTTTCAACAAAGTTAAACTTTTAAGATATAACAAATTTTCGTTTCATGACACATCTTTAAAAATTTGATATTAACCTCATCCCTGACCTTGCTCATTCTTAAACCCTGTGAATATTTTTTTTTAAACATGGTATGAACACAAAAATCTTAGTAAGGGACTTAAAAATAATAAATAATCTTATCGAGTGAAAAATAAGAAAACTAATGAAATATATTTTCTTAAAAATATACTTTTTTACCTGGAAAATGGAATAATTTTTTTCATAAAATCATTATATTACCTTTTTAAAATAAAGTTATTTCCATGAAAACTAATTAGTATGCATATAAAAGTTATACAGGTAACTTACAACATAATTTTATATATCACTTTTACAAATGTAAAAACGAATATGGTTAACTTATATCTTTAGAGTACCCAATGCATTGGAGGGTTATCATGGACCCACCCATCCTTGGTTAATAACATAACCACTTGTACTTGGTTAATAATGTAATCACCTATACTTGGATAATTACGTAACCATCCATCCTTGGTTTATAATAGAACAACCCATCCTTGGTTTATAATAGAACCACCTATAATCATAAAAATTCCCAAGAACTATGAAATAATTATAAAACATAAAATATTTCCTTTTTATCATTACCCTCATAAAATATTCCTGGGGAAAATAACCATTCTATTTTGAAATAACTTATGAATACACCATGAAATTATAAATGAAAAAATTTTCTTTGAAAATAACCTTCTAAAATTATAAATTAATTTTTGAAGAACTTTTTATTCATCGTGGTGGGAAAATCCACTCATGTTGTGTAATTTAAAAAAATATTTCATCTATATTTTCTTTATAAAAGTCAAAAAGTACCTCATTTTGAAATAAAAGGATTCTTTTGACAAGATTTATTAAAATTTAAAACATCTGTAAAAATTAATATAAAAATCATATATGAATAGTAAAAACCCATTTTGAAACATTTTTAAAAAATATGGGTATGTAAAAAAAGAGTGTTTTATGGGAAACATTAAAAGATTATTTTTAAAAGAAAGTCCCTTACCTCTTTGGAAACATTTGAATCATAATAATGTGAATGAATAACATTAAAAAAGCATTAAATATCAAGATAAAAGAGTAATAAATGATATAAAATTTCAAATGAGTGTTATATAAACCTTATAAAATAATATAGGTTCATTACATCAAGATATGCCTCAATGAAAGTAAATTGAGACAGAGTCCCTTTCCTTGAGTCTGACGCGTCATGTTGGTACTTTTTCTTGCTAGATTACAAACTTATGTTAAATTTATACTTTATTAAGAACCATTTTAAAGATAATTATTCCTTCATTTCATTTAATACCTTGTTATATACAATTACTTAATCAATTAAATTCACATTAAGTATTTTCATGATATTTGGATCATATGTCAGAAATGACTTAGGTTTGTTGAATATGGTCAAAGAGGCCATTATTCCATAAAATCCAGAATCATAATTATTAAGTAATTATAATTTTTATACATTAATTATAATTTTAATCTAACTATTAAATATGGTTATGAAAAATGAACTATTTTACAATCATAGAGACAGTAAGTCATACGTACACATGTGTAACGTTTCCAAGTTTCAAGGATCATTAAGAAAATAATGTGAGTGTTATTTTATATTTAAATAATTATCATGATATAATAAATATAATATTAATATTTAAAAATTAATTATATATATCATCCATGTGATGTGGTGATGAAATATAAATCACATCACTCCATAGATGTGGTAGTCCATTTTCCAGTGAATGGAAAGGCAAGAAGCTAAATGATATATTAACTTTTTATAATTATAAAATTTTCATTAATATCATATAAAAACATTAATTTAATCATGTTAACTAGTCTTTAAATATGGTGATGGAAAATGAATAGCATTGGTTCGTGAGGCGGCAGTCCACTATACACATGAATGATAGTTTTATTTCATATTTGATGGAATTTTTAGATGGATATATATTATGATATTCACATAATAACATATTATTTTATTGAGGAAACTTTTTAATCAATTTATTGTGGTTTAATAAAAAATTAATTAAGTGGAAGAAGAAATAAAACAAAATCATTCATTTAAGAACGATACCTCTTCTTCACAAAACCTATTTTTATTAACACCTTACGGCCACTAAGGTAGGTGTTACTCCCTAAATAATGCCTATAGATCATGGTTGTGGATGTTATGAAGGTATTTTTTATGTATTTTTCAAAAAAAATTCATTATTAATAAATGATTATAAGTGGTTCCCTTTTATAAGAGAGGGGGGATTCTTAAACTTTCTCAAAATATTAAATTAATATAAATTAATATCAAATTAAAAATAGATCCAAACTAATTTATTTCAAATATAGTATGATTATGGATAAATATAATCTCGTATAATAAAAATTAGATATTTTTTACTATTTTTTCATCCTTATCGTTTGGTTTTAACCCATCATTAACCCTTTTTAAACTTGCGGTGACAAAAAGGTTTTTTACTCTTTAAGGGTCAGGGTAATTACTATAAATGGTAAAATGTCCCATAATTTGACCATGGTTGATATTTCAAACTTATCCTAGTAATTTTACCAAACATTATATTTTTATTAATTTTATATTATTTAATAATATATTATTTATTTTAAAATATTAATAATGTCAATTTTTAGAACTATTCATTGCGTTGGATCTAATAATATCAAGATAACACTTATAATTCGAACCAATTATTTTAATACATTAATAAAATTTCATAGTAATATAAAAACTTCTTGGATATAATTATTTATCTAACATTATATTGATTTTAATATTATTAATATCATATATTTTATTTTTTTCATTAATTGAATAATTTCTACATCAACGTTGTGTACTCATTTTAGGTAATTATTTCTTCACTAAAAATTAAAAATAAATTTCTATGATGAATATAAATATTTTATACTTAAAATTAATATTTATAGTCAAACATAGCCTTTGTATAATCCCATATTAAAAATATTGTAGTTATTAAAAAACAATAGTGAGACATTTTTTACTTTTCTTTAAATAAAATATTATAATGGTCATATTCTCATCCAAATGGACATAAAATGAAATATAACCAAATTTCAATTATGTATGGATTAAAATAAATCATAAAATATATTTTAGGATAAATTAGGGTCATTTTATTATCCTTATAAGATTATTTATAACCTTAATTATCTGATTTACCCTTTAATGTGGTAAGAAAAATTACTAAAGTTACTATTTATATTTTCCAAAAAAAATTATTATTTTCTAAATTTGGATATTATGATTCAAAATATAGAATCTATTTTTTACAATTAAAAATACATAAATGTAATAATTTAATTTAAAATTAAACTGGAAAAACACAACGAAAGACGGTTTTCATAAAAATGTCATTTTAAAATAAAAAATGTTTTTATACTAAATTCAATTATATACTCCATTTGAAAATCCATATTTGGATAATTTTAAATAAAATAAATAAATTTTTAAAAATAACACAAAATATAATTTTTTTAATACTTTAAAATAAAATACATGTTTCAATGAAAATCATAATTTTCAATATTCATTGAGAAATTAATATTTTAAGAAAATTTTCAAAAAAAAATTCTAATATGATTTTGAAATTATTAATTCAAAATTGAAATTTATTTTTTAAATTAAATTTTCCAAAACATACAAATATTAATTATAATACTCTCTCAAAAATTAATAAAAACCATTTTTGAAGAAAATGTATTTTCTGGAAAAAAATGAATTTACTAAAATTAAGTGCTTGATTTTTTAAGAATTTATTAATATATTATTAATGAGTATAACCATTATAAATTTCATAATCTGGTTAATAATATTCATTCCTTCTAATTTAATAGTTATTTTATAACAGTCATACATAAATAGAAATATTTCATTGTTCTTTTAATTTCGGTGCGGTGTGTCTGGTAAGATATCAAGCATAGTCTTTCATTTTAAAATCATGAGATATTACATTCTCTCCCCATTTAAAAAATTTAATCCATTAAATTTTAATTATGTTTGGTAACTAGATTTTGAAATCTCAAAACACCTATGTTGAAATCCCACATCGTAAATAGGGTTAATAAAACTTCCATTTGAAAAGATATAAAATTATAGAATGAAGTTCATCTATAATAAAACATAACTATGTTTCCAATTAGGAAAAAAATTGTAAAATGAAAACATGGATATAAAAGGGTAAAATAACTCCCAAGGACTGATAGAGAATCATAGATAACATGGTCATTATAAAGTTTAACCATCACAAAAATATTAATCTATGATGGGTTAAAAAGTTATTGATTTCTCAATAAGAAAAGTAAATGAATAACATTTTTTAAATACTTTTCAAAAATTTGAGTAATTATTTTACTTCCTAGACTTATAGTATAAGAAAATATACTTACATGGAAAGTATAATTTCATACTTTAATCAATTCCCACGACATTCTAATCTTTTCCTCCAAATGATTAGTATTCAAGATGAATTTCTCATTCCTGGAGCACTGGAATCAAAATATATAGATCAAAAAATCCAAAAAAAATAAAAAACTATTCTTATAGCCTTTAGTCATTAATAAAAATATAAACTAATAGAACAAGTTAATATAATTCCCAAAAATAATAAACCTCCCTAAAATGAAAAACTATTTTAATCTCCAAAATTTAACTATAATGCCCAAACTTCAACATAGATCATTTAAAAAAATACCTATCCTTAAAATACCTCAAAAAATATTCCAAACTAATATTTAAACACAAATATAAAAATTATTTTATCACATAGTCTTCCAATATAAATTTAATATTTATCATTCAAAATAACATCAATTGATCTTAATGTTTAATACCAAAACTTTAATTTCCCAAATTTAAAAATCTTCAAGATATGCTAGTGATTTATGTAAATAACCTAAATCACCATAAGACACACCAAAATAATATATATTTCCAAAATATTATTCAACATTTATTTCTAAAATAATATCTCATAGTATTATTTTTTCCTTATTCCTATAATTATTCCCAAGATTATAGTGATCTTCTTCCAAAATTACTCTAAACACTTGATCACTAAATTAATTTTCAATCCCATAGTTATCTACACGAAAAAAATATGATCCAAAACATAACTTATCTTATTTCTATCAGATATTTTAAATAAATACAAACAATTTCATGCTATCGACTACATCATATAGGCCAGTGGTATGTGATGCGCCCTTATCGCCCATCAGTTTTGTGTTCAAGACTCAGGGCTTTGCTGGATGTGATTGGTTTTCACCCAACATACAGTTTGTCCTTTTTTAAAAACTATATTAATAAAATCCTTATAACATTCCAAGAAATGTAATAGAAATTATCAAAAACAATCTTAATATATTCAAAATTAAACAAAATTAGCCTCAAATATCATCTCATACCTATTGTTTTGCATCCCAAAAAAAATAAACCATAATTACCTCAAAATCAAAGATCATATAAACCCAAAAGGTTATCCATATCTTTAATTTTATTTCCATAAGATGAAAAGATAATTATTCCTCAAATAAACTTTTCACATGATAAACTTAAGGGTTATATATACCTCAAACATCAATCAAAATCCAATAAAATTATCACAAAGTATGCACATAATCTATAAAGTATTAATTCTTTTAAACTTATGATCATCCTTAAATAAACCACTAAATCAAAACTATTGAATGCATTCACCTTAATCATTCAATATTCTTTCTTAATACCTTAACCATACTTTTCCATATTATTCTATAATACTTCTTTACTTCAAATAAAAATATGAATCAATTCCTAATATTGAACAATTTCAAAGCATAAGCTATGAAATAATCCATACCTTTACTATGTTATTTTTATTTTCTTCATCTTTAATTTTAGTAGAATTAGGTATTTATAATCAATTATTTATATGGTCTTGTTGATCCCATTCATGATTCTTCCCTTTAGTACATTGATTTGTATAATGATCATTCTCCCCACTTTTAAAATATTTAACTTATACCTTGGGAAGAACATATTTCCCATTTATGGAGTTAACTGAACACTTCCTTTTTCCTTGGAATATTATTGTTTTATAACCTCATTTACCAAACATAAAACATATTATTGTTCATTTAATACATTTTACTATGTCATTCTTTCCACACTCTTAAAACATAGTTCATTGAATATATTTACCATAATGATAATTATCACCTAAAATTAAATAGGTATTTATTTTCCTTGTATTTTATTAATTAGAAAACTCCACTAGGTTCATGTTGTTAATCATTACTCATGATGACTGGTTAAGAATAACTTCAATAGTTCTCACTAAATCACCCATTCTGTTTGGTTTCTCATTCATAAAACCACCGCATTTTCCTTCATAACCATTATCACTCTGGTTCATCTTGGGTCTAGAAATTAACTAAAACCAAAAATGTTAGTTTGATCATATCAATAAAATCACAATAAATCATCTTATAAGGATAATAAAAACCAAGATATCCTTATTTATGTTATCTCAATATCTTTCAATTTATCCAAAATAACTATGATTCTACTAAACATACTAACCATTGTGGTTATAAATACTTATAATTTATGATCATATAAAATCCTAACCTATAATTTTATCTAAACCCTACTGTGATACCAATTATAAGGACCTGAATATAAAAATTACATATTATAGTGACTTTAAAATAGAATTCACATTCTTACATTCCCAAAGATATATTAGGATTATATTTTTAGAGATTTGGGCTATAAATATTACATAAAAACCCAACATATTATAAAATGGAAACTTCTATTCAGTATCCATTTTTTCCAAAAAGAAAAACTTTTCATATATAGTATGTTTTCTTTTTATGAAATAACTTCACAAATTTTATATTGAACTTATCCTTGTCCCTACTCATCCTTAAAACCTTTGAAAAAAATTAAATGTGGGATGAGTAAAAAATATTAGTAAGGGACATAAAAAAGAATAAAACATTAGTCCAGTGAAAAATAATAAAACCCATGAAAAAACTTTTCTCAAATACATACATTTTTACCCATAAAATAGCATCATATTTTTCAAAAATATAATTATCTTTCCTTTTTAAAATAAAATTATTTTCAAGAAAACTCATTTGTAGGAATATAAATATTATATAGGTATCTTGGGACAACATTTATCTATATCACTCTTACAAATGGAATAACCAATATGGTCAACTTCCATATCCAATGTACCTAATAAATTGGAGGTATATAACAGAACCACGTGTCCTTAGTTAATAACATAACCACCTATCCTCGGTTAATAACATAACCACTCATCCTGGGTTAATAACATAATCACTCATCCTTGGTTTATAATGGAACCACCCATGAATGGTTTATAATAGAACCACCCTTAATCACAACAACACCAAAGTACCATAACATAATTATAAAACAAGTAATCTTTTATTTTCATCATTATAGACATAAAATATTCATAAGAAAAATAACATTTCAATTATGAAATCACTTATTAAGAAACCATTCAATTTTAAATGAAAAATTAATTATTTAAAAAAACCATATTAGCTTATAAAGTAAGCTTCAATGAAAATTTGATTCATGATTGTGTGAAATGTCTCTTATTCTGTGTAAGTTAAAAAAATCATTCTGATTTTTTGTCTAAAAAATCAAAATGTACCTCATTTAGAAAATGAAAAGAATATTCATTTCAAAACATTTTATAAAAATTAAAAAATGGGTAAAAATGAACTTAAATAGTCTTAGGATAATATTGAAAATATTTTTTAAAACTTTTTATGAAATATAGATATGTAATAAAAATGGTTTTTTAAAGGAAATATTAAAAGATGATTTTTAAATGAAAGTACCTTACCACATTAGAGACATTTGAATAATAATAATAATAATAATTAATAACATTAAAATAAAATAAAATATCATGTCAATAGATAAATACATGATATACCTTGTCAAATGGGTTGTATATGAACCTCATAAAATAATATAGGTTCATAACAACAAAATATGCCTCAATAAAAGGAAATTGAGAATAAGTCCCTTACATTGAGTCTGAATCTTCACATATGTTATTTTTATTACCAAATAAATGACATATGTTAATTTTGATACTTTATTAAGAATTTTTTTCAAGTAAATTATTCCTTTATTTAATTTAATACCATGCTATATATAATTAATTAATCAATTAAATTCATGTCATACATTTTGATGGTTTTTGGGTCATATGTCAGACTGACTGAAAATTGATTTTTTTATTTATAAAGAATAATCGGAAAAACCAAAAAACCAAACAAATATAGTGGGGTCTGAAATATTGGAGCCCAAGGGAATCCCCTAGAACAAAATTACTAAAATCAATAGGTAATAAACCCAAAATTGAGTAAATAATCATCTGACCATGAGTAATGCACCCCCGGGAAAGCGAATCTGCCACAAAGGGGTCATTATTACATCATATACATAATTATAATCATGAAATAATTATTTTTTTATAAATTAATTATAATTTCAAATCCAACCATTAAATATGGTTATGAAAAATGAACCATGTTACAATCATGGAGATGGTAGACCATACATACACATGAGTAATGTTTCCATTTTTCAATGATAATTATTGAAAGAAGGTAAGTATTATTTTATCCTTAAACATAATCATATTATCATAATATCATATTTTTATTTTAAATATACTTATATATATCATCCATGTGATGTTATGATGAAAAATGAATCGCATCACTTTGTGGAGGTGGTAGTCCACACATACACACGAACAGCATTGTCATTTTTTAGTGAATGGAAAGGTAAGAATATAAATGATATATTGTCTTTTAATAATTAAAAATATTTCACAAATATAATATATAAACATTAATTCCATAATTATAAAAAATATTGAAAATGGTGATGGAAAACAAATTATATTGGTTTGTGAGGCGGTAGTCCATCGTTCACACGAATGAATTTTTTTTTTCATATTTAACAAAAGTTAAAGATGGATATAGGTTGTTATGTTAACATAATAAAATATCATTATATGTAGGATACTGGTTTTTCTATTTTATCATGCTTTAATAATATTTGAAAGAAGTGTAAGAATAAACAAATCAAAAGTGTTCAGTTAAGAATGATTCCTCTTCTTCAGACAACCTCCTTTTCTTTACACCTTAAGACCACTAACATTAGTTTTATTCCCTAAAAAAGGAATCTATAATGTGGGGATGGATTTTATAAAGGTATTTTGGAAGATATTTTATAAAAAAAATATGTTTTTAGTGTTAATAAATGATAATTAGTGGTGCCCATATACAAGAGAGGGAGGGGAACTCTTAGAATTTCTCAAAATATTAAATTAATATAAATTAATATTCAATTGAAAATGGATAAATAATGATTTATTTAGAATCTAAGATGATTGTGGACAGAAATAATATTATCCAATAAAAATTAGAAAGATTTTTTCTTTTTTATCCTTATTATTTAGTTTAAATCCCACATTAACCCTATTTAAGATTACCATAACAACAAGGTTTTACACTCTTTAAGGGTCAATATAATTTCAATAAATGGTCAAATGGCCTATAAATATCCTATGGTTGATATTATAAACCCTATTAAATTCATTGTATAAAAAATATGACTTTTATTAATTTTATATCATTTAATAATATATTGTTTATTTTAAAATATCAATAATGACAATTTTTAGAACTATTCATTACTTTGAATTTAATAATATCATGATAATACTTATAATTAAAACCAATTATTTTAATATAGACCTAATATTTAATTTTCATATATAAAATTCATGAATCACATTATTTATCTCAAATTTTATTACCTTTAATATTTTAAATATCATTTATTTTATTTTTTCATTAATTTTATAATTACACCATCAGCATTGTGTAATCATTTAGGGTAGTTATATCTTAAATAAAAATTACAAATAAGTTACCATGATGAATATAAATATTTTAGATTTAAAAATAATATTTATAATTGAACATAACCTCTATATAACCCCATATTAAAAATATTATAGTTATTAAAAACAATAGGGTGATATGTTTGACTTTTCTTTAAATAAAATATTATAAAGATCATAATCTCATAAATATGGCCATAAAATGACATATAGATAATTTTTTAATGAATATGGAAAAAATAAACACATAAAATAAATTTAAGTCAAATTTTAGGGTCATTTTATTTTCCTTATCATTTTATTTTTAACTTTAATTACCATATTTACCCTTTACCGTCGTAATAAAAATTACTATGGTTAATATTAATATTGACCAAAAATAAAATTGGATGATTTAATAAATTTGGACCTCATGATCCAAAATATTTAATCATTTTTTCAAAATTCAAAACATCAAAGTGATTGAATTAAATTTAAAATTAAACCAGTAAAATGCTATGAAAATTTGTTTTTCAGAAAAATGCCCTTATTAAATATAAAATGGTTTTATAATAAATCCATGTATAAAATTCATTTAAAAAACCATATTTGGATAATTTTAAATATAAATTAGAAAATTAAAATTTTAAAACTAACCCAAAATATAATTTCACTTTATAAATATATTAAAATAAAATACATTTTTCAACAAAAATCATTTTTCTCACTATTCACTAAAAAATTACTCTTTTTAGAAAATTATAAAAATTTGATCATAAGATCATTATAACATGATAAATTAAAAAATAAAATGTATTTTGTAAAATTCATTTCCTAAAACTTCCATAAATTCATTATAATACTTTATTAAAAAGCAATAAAACCCATTTTTGATGAAAATTTATTTTGAAGAAGAAAATGACTTTACTAAAACTAAGTGATTAATTTTATAAGAATTAATTCAAACATTATTAATGGGTAATACCATTATAAATTTCATAATTCATTTAATACTATTCATTTATTCAAATTTAATGGTTATGTTGTAATGGTCATATTTAAATAATAATTTTTTGTTGTTCATTTCAGCTCGGTGTTGGGTATCTTTTACACTATTGAACCTAGTATTTCCTTTTAAAATTTTAGAATATTAATGTTATGAATGAATTTGATTATTTAAAAGAACTTGCTAGATTTCATTTATTTTTGAGGTGATGTTCAAATGATTAAAATTATTTTAAAATTTATAATTAAAAAAACAAACTATTTTTTCTAAACTATTACTATGTGAGTTTTCTGAGACGTGATAGTAGGTACTTGGGTGTAATCATGATATATGGTTTTTAATATCAGGTAATGATGGATCATATAACCCTAATGTCTTCAAACCCTAGATCAAGTCTTGTGGGTTGAGTTAGTTGTAATAAGTTGAGTTTGGATTATTAGTGGTGGTATTTGGGTAGTGTTAGAATATAATTGTGTTAGTGTTAGTGAAATAATGATATAGGAAAACCTATAGGGAGTGTTATCCTATCGATTTCTTGGTGGAAAGATCCATATTTTTAAGTGATATTTAAGTGAGATCCTAATGAGACATGCATGGAAAATTAGTAAATTGATGATTGTGGTTTCACCATTGAGTTTTGAATGAAATTGGGTAAGTTATATCTAATTGGAGGGTGACATAAGAGTTTGGAATTGATTTGTTGATTTTATGAAGATTTAGATTTTATGGAAACTGAATAGGCATTTAATTCAATTAATTTTTCATATATGAATTAATAATTGATGCTTGTGTAGTGGGTAAAGTGTTGTATAGAAGAATGTGTATTGCTAATAAATTATTAAGAAATTCATGAGTATAGAACATAGTGGTATGTGTATATATACATACTGGAGTATTTTTTGGTGCATCCTTTATGCATGATCAATTGTGGATGAGATTATTTTTATTTATGTGTGTCATTGTAAGAGAAAATTTTGTGTAGTATGGATCAGAACAAGAGGACATTTGAGAAAAGAAACTTCCTTTGGATCAAGGAAAAAGGTATCATGGTTATATCTAGGATAATATTTAGTAGTGATATGAAGATATGAGAACTACATGGATGAAGTTTTTTACGAATAATGGTCGATGATGATTCTAGGGGATGACAAACTATATTGTGGGGAGTTTTTAACAACATTTGATTTCAAAATACAATTATGATTTAAATTTTTTCACATATATTTTAAATCGTGGTTAATTTTATCTATATATAGTGATTTTTGTAGTAAATTTTGAAATTATAGAAGAAGGAAGTCATGGGGTTGTTGCAACATTATAAGAAACACCATTGTGTGCCTAGTGGGAGGCACCAAGTACCTAATGAGGTTACAAGGGGTTAGAAAATACCTAAAATAGTAATAAAATATTGATGGTTTGGGACATATTAGTTTGTTGTATATTTAGTACCTAGTGGTTTCCAATAATTAATCTGTGAAAACCACCAGGTATTCGGTGGTTTTTGCGTTTATATTCCATTAATGGAATTTTGGTAATTTTTTATATATTTTCAATAAATATCTAATTCCCTCCTCTCCCCTTGGTATCCACCAAACCTAAACCTCTATCTATTCTGTGTTTCTATACTTCAGGTACTCCACATATCTTTTCTATGCTTAGAATCATGTTTTATGGGCTATTTTGATCCTCTCTAGGTAACACTAACACTACACACCCTTCAATATTTCTCTTATTTCATGTTTTTATTGTGTATTACTTTAAATTTCGATTTGAGAGGTGGGTTATAGTTTTCTCAATATTGGTTTATAGATGATAGATCAAGCTAATATATTCAATCAGTTAACTCATAGTAAATAAAATTAGATGGTCTCTAACTTATTATGCAGTATATTTTATGCTTTATGTGTAGTGTGGTATGTAGGAATGGGTAATCATCTTAGGGTGACACAAAAAAGCACTATGAGAGATCAAAATTATGTAAAATAATATAAAAACTAATTTTTAATAGAATGGGTGTTCTATACATGAATGTTTAATTTTAGGGCTTCTCAATGACCACACTACACATCAAGTTATGGGTTAATTGTATGATATAGACCTTGAATGGGTGTTTCGGTAAGATATCAATTATGAGGGTCCAAGAGTGGTCCTATGTGGATATGTTGGGTTTTATACTGAGATTAGACTATGATATTATCATTGGGAATTGTTATCTTAGAAACGGTAATAAATAGTCTAAGGGCCTTAGGTTCACCTTGTAGAAGATATGTGGGTATAGATTGGGTTGAATTGTGGGAGCCCTCATAAATCCTAGTATATCGATTAAAAATATTCTATCAAGGATATATTATTGGGATTACTATTTAAAAAATGTATAAAATAGAGATATTGCTTTATATGAATGCAAAGAGATGAATCCTAAGGGTTTTATAACATTATAAGGGGTGTTTTTAGTAAAATATTAAATGGATAGTAAATTCTGAGAGAGTTCCTAGTTGAAATAATGAAATGACCTACCAAAGGTTAGATCATCAGATAATGTTCAGTGTCATTTTAATATGAGAGTTAGGATATTAGAATGGTGTGTAATGGGAAAATGGATTATATTCATCTAAGTAATGATTATTAAGCATACTGAGATGTTTCTAGGATTATAAAACTCTAAGTACAGTGTATTTGGGTTGGTGATTCATGATATAAAAGGGTATTTTAGTTGATTTATTGGGGTGGTTGTTGGATTTGGTTCCCTATAACCAACTAATATTTGATTATGAAAATATTCATAGTTTTTAATATTAAATTAAATCATTTCACCTGATTATTGTACTTTTGTGTGACATATATGTGGTAATTTCCTAAGAGTTTATTTTACACTGAAAGGTTATAACAGTTCTATACTGTGATGATATCCTAGAAGTGCCATGATAGTATTATCAAAAGCATGTTCTACAGTCAGATGATATTTTCTTATGAGACACAGATTATACAAGTTATTAGGGGTAGGGGTATCATATGAAATTGATACTTCTTCTCAGGAATTTTATTCCTCGGTAATCTCCAAGATAAGGAGGTTGTGAGAACATGAGCCAATAGTTATAAATCCACATTTATATGTGTCATTGTATATTCCTATCTGTGGATGTCTATAATAGTCCTTAGACCTTATGAGTATTACTAATTCATATCATGAGTGATGTAACTTGATGTGATGTTGTAAATAATTATGAAATATTTTAAAAGTGAAGTTGGGCACATTAGGTACCCCATGACTAATATTACATTACTAAATAATGAAAAAATAATTTTTCCCTTCTATTATTTAATGGAATTTGATATCTTAGGACTTATGATGGAATGAAACTACTTAATTAAATCCATTTCCATAGTTTTCTATATGAAATTTCAATTCAAAGAAGTAAAATAAATAGACATCAATAACATAGGTTGATGACACCAATGTGAAACCTCCTTGATTGGAGGTATCATGAAAAATATGTTATATTACATAGTGTGTGTTCACGGTTTTATTTCATTGATACATTATTTTATCACTCTACGAAAGCCATTTCAAGTTGATATATTTTAAACATGGACATTAGACAGTGTAGCCTGATGCCACTAAGAAAGGTGCCTAGCAGGTCATACACTAGGTGTATTCAGAACCAGAGTAAAATTCAATAAGAATTTAACATGTTGAATAAATATTATTCTCAAATGTGGTTTAATAAATATTCATGTTTATTTTATCAAATATATATTTAGTCACAAAAAATTCAAGAGAATAGTATGTGATTTGAAGGTTAAATAAATATTTATTCACTGGGAAATTATTTATTTATTTATGTAGAAAATATAGTATTTAGTTATCTCTAGTATATTTACAAGGTACAAAATATTTATTTATTTTTCAATGCGAACATTTAATAAATATTTATTCATTGGTTTACTAAATTTAATATTTTTTTTATTTATTGGGAAATAATTTAGTGACATTTATTTATTTATTTATTTAAATAATCATTATTCAGAGTCTCGTATATATTAAGTTAGATAGGCATACTGTGATTAATTATCTTATGAAAAATGTTATATTAAATATTATTTGAGTAAATATTAGATTATTTATTCAAGGAAATAGTATTTATTTATTCATTATTTTTTCACATGTCAAGTAAATAATAAGAATATTACTGTTATTTAGACATGGATTTTTTCAATGATTAAGAGAATAATAAGGAACATGTGCAATTATTTATTCTCTAACCCTTTGTCAATAAATAAATAATTTTATAATTTTATAACCATAGCCAAAAGTTTCCACCATTCTATAGAAAATACTCTCAATCCCAAGAGATATCCTCTCTTAGAACACTCTCAAGTGAGGAGAGTGATCATTCACCATTAGCCTCTCAGGTCTAGTTAAAACCAAGGTAATTCCATCTTTCCATGAATGGTTCTGTTGTGTTCGATGGTGATCAGCACAAATACTAGAATAATCCATGATATCACCCATAGAATTATACAGTGATTATCAAGAGTTTTTAGAATATGTTTGGATCATCACTAGAGTGAATATACCCTTTATTACTCTAAAACAATAACAGTACAACAAGTGGTCTCAACAAAATCATCAACAATGAAATAATTTTAGTGAGAGTTAATTTTTTTCTTTACTTAAATTAATTATATATTATATGTGATGTTCTTGTTTCTGGGATTCTGAGGTTTCTATTTCATCCAGTTTTGATGATAAATATGAAGGAGTTAATAAAAACCCATTATTGGTCATGGACACGACTGATTCTACTACACCGAATAACCTTAAAGTTGTATCATAATGGTTATATAATAAATTATAATTATTTATTTTCCATTTAAGGATATGCATGTTTATTGTTAGTATTTTATTTCTATTGATTCATTCATTAAATTTGATAGTTGATATTACATGTGGATTCACCTTAATATGATCTATAACACATAAAGAATAGAAGAAGAATAACTAAAGGTTCCATTGGAAGGTGCTAAGGGTTTTAGTCAGATGAAATAGTTGAATGGTGTGTAACTAAAAAATACATGTTATGTAACTAGGTTCATCACATTTAGATGAGTTGTGGGATACATGGATTTACACATTGAAATCAGTATGTGATTAATTAATACCCCACATATTGACTAGATAGACTGGCATGTGGATTAGGTGACTACATGGCATGTAACTTGATTACATTCCATGTAGTCCTACATAGTGTTGGCCATGTATTATCTCAACAATACTCTATAAATATTATTGATTTTGATGATCACAAATACCCTTGTTTGTTTTACTAATGATATAATTTTAAGTGTATTTAAGGAATTTTATATTCTTTATAATTATTATTTTGGAATAATATTAATGTATTTATTCGTGAGAAATATTAGTTAAACTGTTCAGAACGCTCTTAAGCATATTCTAGAAACACTGTTCACTGTTTGTCATTTTTGGGTATCACGGTTCATTCCATATGCTAAAGAATGTAACGTAAGGAGCATACAATATGTTTTTATTAAATATTATGGTAAAGGATCATCATGTATGGTTTATCAACATTACTTTGGATGAAATGTATGGTTAAATAACATTATGTTTAAATGAAACCTTAAGTTTTACAAAGAGAATAAGTACTGATAAAGAACCCTATGTAAATATGGAACCCAACATTTGAGAAGAAAACGTATAGATCATCAAACTTATTTTTTTAATCAAACGTACATTTCCAACCTTATGGTTGTGAAAATTGAACATATGTATAATCAATGTTACACTCATAATTTTATGCTGACAAGGATAAACGTATGGATCATCAACCCTATGTTGCATGGTTGAACATTATGTTTTGTGTCTTTTTATGTTAAGGAACCTTATGTTTGACTTTTCAACACCGGATATTTGAATTTACAACTTTATTAGTGTTTTCTCTAATAGTATTTTCAGAATATCTGGGATATTTAAAGCTCGGTTTCGACCAATTCATAGCTCATCGTAAATAATTTAAGGATCCATTTACAGAGGAGATTTTTTCTCCTATTATTAAGGGAGGTTATGACTACTTTGAGATATATTTGGTGAATTTGAATTCTCTCAATTTATTAGGTGCATTTTGCGGATCTGAAATCTTGTTGTAAGATATATCGTTATATATATCTTTATATATAATATATTTTGGATATCTCTCGGTTGTGTTTATAATATTAATTCTTTGAATTTTCTTTTTCAAATTAATTTACAGCGCTACAGCGATCGAGAATCTCATAAATGAGTACTAAATTTTGGAGATATACATGATCAATCCTAGAAGTGTGATTCAATGTTTTTGTTTCTATTCTTAAAATTTAAGATATTTTGTGCAAACGGATCTCTTAAAACATATTTAAAATATTATTATTCTTCTAAAGTTAAAGATACTTCTTCTTTCAGTTTCATCTTGCGGCAACTATGAGGTTTAAACTATTTTATAAATTCAATATTTATTGATTCTTTTCAGTATCGACTACTCGGTTTCAGTCATGGTGGAGTATCAGCTTCTCATTCTAAGCTGTGGATATTTAAGTTCCCTATAAAAGAACTATAAGGATATATTTTTAGCCTTGTTTTTAAGGGTGAAAACTTCCTACACTCAGTTTTGGATCAGTTATATGGAAGAGGACCTAATTAGTTAAATTCACAAATCCCGCAGAGAGGGTGATTGGTGGAGTGGACTATGGGATCTTCCTGCCCTAAACCACTATAAATTTATGTGGTCTATTATCTATTTTTCCACCACACATACTCTCATACTGAAATGCCGCCAGATCTATCTAATATTGATATGAATTGATAGAATTTTGAAATTTTATAAAGGACACAATTCACCCCCTCTTGTGTCTTCATCATAGACATTCTGACCAAATATTTGGTATCAGAGGGGTGGCTCTACATTTTTTTTGGGTTCTAATAAACCATAGTTAAAGATTCATATGAAGATCAATGGGGAATCTCAAAGAATTAATTTCAATGGTTCACGCTCCATATTTCAATGGTGAGAAATATGGATTCCATAAGTCATATATGATAATCCATTTAAAAAATCGTGTTTTTAAAGTATACTCAAAGATCGTTACTCCTTATGAAATACCTAAAAACCTAGAAGCCTGGACTGCTGTTATAGAGGCTGAGTATGACATGAATTCTAAATATATGAATGCTATTATCTATTGTCTTAGACCAGAAAAATTCAACCGTGTCTCACAATTCCCTACAGATTATGAAATGTGGCAGACAATTTCAGTTTATTATGAAGGTACAGACAATGTAAGACAGATGAGGTATGCAACAGTGAAATTGAAATTTGATAAATTCAAAATGGTTGATTGAGAAATCATCACTCAAATTAATGGAAGTCTCATATAAATTATATACAATATTACATCCTTAGGTGAACTAAACAAAAAAGATGATTAAGAGTTGAAAGTATTGGGAGTACTGCCTAATCAGTGGAATGGAATTTTAGCTACAATTCACCAATCAGCACCTGTCAAGAATCTGAAAATGAGAGAATTTATTGGAAGTCTAAATATGTATGAAGATAAAATGAAATATGAAGTTTAAGATCAAAAATTATAAGTGAAAAGGGATAACACCGTTTTAAAGGTTTCATCTCAAAAGAAGAACAGAAAAATGAAAAAAAAATCAGAGAAGAAAGAAACTTAAAATCATCTGATTGTGAAATTGAGTCGGCTCAATTATCTAGAATGGTTTTCAAGTTTTTTAAGAAAAAATATAGGATTTAGAAAACCCATAAAAAGGATGAGAAAGATTCAATGGAAGTTAGATGCTACAAATTCCAAAAGTTGGGTCATATAAGACCTGAATATACTCAATTAAAAAGTGAAAAGATAAATACAGAAAATAATTTTCAGAAAAATTATGACTATGAAAAAAATAAAAAGATATATGAAGGTTACATGGGGTGTTTATAAAGACTCCACCATCTCATAAATCTCTGATTTAGAGAAGGAAAAATCAAATCTGAAAGATAATATGTGATTTATTACTGATGAAGATAAGATACAACCCTACTATTCAACTAATTCTAATTCTACTTACTCAAATCCTAAAATGGATTCCTATTGTACTATTCTAGAAGAATGATATGAATCCCAATTAAAGAAACATAAATATTTAAAGAATATTTAAAATAAAATTTTAGAAGAAATGGATACTTTACTTAAACAACATCAAGATTTAGTTTAAAAAATTTACTCAACTACCACTAATTGTTCTAATCATGAAATTAAGATTAAAACCCCACAAAATTAAGTAGAAAGTTACAAAAATATTTCTATTGTTTTTATAAAAGTTGAAAATATACTAAATGAAATTCTTGGTAATAATGTAATAAAAATGGAAATATTTGGTATAGGTAGTAAAGGTGAAAAATCCAAACTATATAAGAATTATTTTGTTCCCAATAAAAAATATGTTATTTGTCATTTTTGTGGAATAAAAGGACATATAACAAAAAATTGTAGTTTGATAAATCCTTAAATAAGTGGGATTAAAAGAGATTTTATTTCAAATAGTTTATCTAAAGTAAAGGACATAAGTCATGAAAAAATTAAGCATATTTGGATTCCTAAATCCTTGTTAGCTAACACAAATGGACCAAAAAAGATATGGTTACCAAAACAAATTTTTGTTTAAATTGTCTTTCTATGTAACGGGTCACAGAAAAGGGAAAACTATATGGTATATGGATAGTGGTTGATCCATAGATATGGGTGGAAATCCATGAAACTTTAATACAATGACATAAATTGATGGAGGTCTTATTACCTTTAGTTACAATGCCAAAGGGAAGAAAATTTGACTTGGAAGAGGTGGAGGTCCAAAGTTTGTCTCAATCAATAATGTATTATTTGTACAAAGATTGAAGAAAAACCTAATAAGTATCTATCAACTCTATGATGATGGACACTATTTTGATTTATCTAGCAATTCTTGTCCTTTATTTAAAGATTATTTGCGTAAATTTAGATAACCCCTAATAGATAATGTCTACACCTTGGAGTTAAATTCATTGTGTAAATAGAAATTGAGTTGTTTAACTACTATGATAAATGAATCTTGGATTTTGAACAGAAGACTTGTTCATTGTAATATTTATACATTACATAAATTATATAATAAATATTTTGTTTCATATTTACTTAGTCTTAAGTTTGAGAGTGATAGATTCTATGATTCATGATATATGGGAAAGAAAAAAAAATCTTCTTTCAAATCTGTTAACAAAATTGCTACATCAAATCCCCTAGAACTTATCGATGTGGATATTTTTGGACTATCTAGAGTAGAAAGTTTGGCTGGAAAATTATATTTATATGTTTTAGTTGATGATCATTCAATATTTACTTTCGTTTATTTTCTAAAAATGAAAAAATGAAGCTTTTATTATTTTTGAAAGTTATTGTAAAAGTGTTCAAAATGAAAGAGGTTTTAAAATAATTTCATTAATAAGTGATCATGGTGGATAGTTTGAGAATCAAGAGTTCAATTCAATTTTCAAAAACATGGGTATTAAACACTCCTTCTTTTCACCAAGAACACCTCAAAAAATGGAATTGTTGAAATAAGAAATAGAACTATTCAAGAAATGGATAAGACCATGATAAATGAATAGTCTTCCTACTTATCTATAAGAAAAAGTTATAAGCATGGACAGTTATATAATAAATAGAGTTTTAATTCATCCTATTTTCAAAGAGTCACCTTATGAACTTTGGAATAACATAAAGACTAAGGTAATGTATTTTAATATTTTTGGATGCAAGGTGTATATCCTGGACACCAAGGATAATCTTGGTAAGTTTGATCCAAAATATGATGAAGGAATATTCTTAGGATATTCTGCAACTTCTAGAGCTTATAGATTATTTAATAAAAATTCAAGGATTTTTGAAGAATCATTTCATGTGATGTTTAATGAAACTGACCCTTTTAATAAAGAGAAAGATCATACTGATGAATTTGCTAACTCTTCTAACAACATGAGACTTGAATACCTGAAAATGATTTTAAAAATAAAATTCAGTCCAATTTAAAAGAACATGATACTAATGAACCTAAATGTGTTCATCATAGATAGTATAGAACCTTAAAGAATATCCCTTTAGAAACTGATATAGAAAGCCTATATACATGCATTAAAACTAGAATAAGTGTAGGAAACCTACTTTAATTCTCTTCCTTTCTATGACAATTTGAACATAAATCTTTTGGAGAAGCCTTAGAAAATGAATTTTGGATGTTATAAATGTAAGAATAATTGAACAGGTTTAAAAGAAATAAATTTTGGGAATTAGTTGAAAGACCATCAAATTATCTAGTTATAGGAACAAAATTGGTCTTTATAAATAAAACATATGATCATGGGGTTATAACTAGAAATAAAGAAAGATTAGTAGTTAAAGGATATAATCAGTAAGAAGGCATATATTATGATGAAACCTTTTCCCCTATAGCAAGATTAAAACCTATTATAATCCTTTTAGCATACGCATCCCATATGAATTTTAAATTATATCATATGGAGGTCAAATTTTCCTTCTTAAATGATTATTTAATGGATGAAGTTTATGTTGATTAGACTCCTAGTTTTGAAAATTCTCAAAAACCATATTTTGTTTTTAAACTTGTTAAAGCTCTCTATGGCCTTAAGAAATCACCCAGAGCTTGGTATAAAGTATTAAATCAATTTCTTTTGAAAAATAGTTTTATTCTTGGTTTGGAAGATCCAACTATTTTTAAGAAAATAGTTCGTTCTAATTTATTATTATTTCAAATCTATGTTGATGATGTTATTTTTGGATTAATAAATAAAAAACATTGGAATTATTTTTCAAAACACATGCAAAAAGAATTTGAGATAAGAATGATGGGAGAATTAAATTTATTTTTAGGACATCAAATTTATCAAAAAATTTGTGGAAATGTATTAATCCAAACAAAATATATTATTGATTTATGGAAAAACATTGGTCTTGATAATAGTAGGACATATTCAAATCCCATGTGTACTAATATTAAACTTGATTTGGAAGAAGCTAGAAAACCAGTGAACACCAAGTTATATAGAGGTATGATTGATAGTATGTTATATATTACTACTATCTTACCTGATAATATGTTTTTAGTATGTTTATGTGCCAAATTTCAAAAAAAATCTTAAGAATCACATCTTATTGATGTCAAAAGGATTTTTATATATTTAAAAGGAACTATTTTTTAATCTCTTCTTTATCCACAAAAATAGGATTTTAATTTAATATCATATTAAGATGCAAATTTTAGAGGTTGTAGACTAGATAGGAAAATCATCTTAGAAACCTATCACTTTTTAGGAAAATCATTAGTATCTTGGTCAAGTAATAAGAAACACTTAGTTTCCTTATCAATAGTGAAAGCAGAATATGTATATGTAGGCAATTGTTGTGCACAAGAGTTGTGGATGAAAAACATAATGATGGACTTTGGAATTAATTTTAATAGTGAACCTATATTATGTGATAATAAAAGTGCTATAAATATTTCAAAAAGTCCAATAAGACTTTCTGGAACTAGGCATATTGATGTTAGACATCATTTTCTAAGAGATAGTGTTCTTAAAAAAGATATATCATTTGAATTTGTTAACACTAAATATCAATTAGTTGATATTTTTACTAAACCACATCCCACTATAAGTTTTTATTTTATTAAGGGGGGGATATGTTTATTTAATTTTTAAATAGGTTATTTTATTTTGTTTTATTTTATTTTATTTTATCTTATGCTTTTCAATGTAAATATAATTTATTTTTTGTATTTTTACCTTACTATATTTTAGTTATTTTATTTAATCTTAAATTTATTTACACCATATAGTCATTAAATGTTTTTTCATAATTACTTTGTTATATGGGAAATGAGGATTTTCATCACCTACTAGAAACCCTTTTCCTTCCATACCTTTAATTTACCAAAACCGTTTCGTCTGACCTAAAATCCTCATTTTTCATTCTAAACCCTAGAATCTGAAAACCTCAGTCTTTCAGATTTTTTTTGAAATAAATAAAACAAAGAGATTTGAATATGGATACACAATAGATATGAAGTGACAACGTGTTATAGTCAGAAAAATACTTCAATGAAAAGTGGTTGATTTTTATTGGTTATATCAGAAGAATCTAATCCTGAAAAAGGCATTAGAATTTCAAGGGATGGAGACTTCTTTCAATGAAATCAATTCAGAATTTCCTTACGAGGCAGAACTGAACTATTTTTATAAGAATTTATAGTTCATTTTTGGTGATTCTGAGGATATTATGTTTGCATGTATTAAAGATAAGGATTTTTCAATTTCTTCAACAGAAGTTTTGAAAATCTTAGAATACCCACATGAAAGAGTTTTTCACTTCGATATTGGATCGATTGGAGACAAGAATCACTATTCCAAAGAAATTATGTCTTTTCTGTTTAACTCAAACCACATTTGGAAAATTATTGTTAAGTATTTTGAAGCAGATCATAAGATCTTGGTTAAGTTTATTCAAACCAGTATTGCACCAAGGATAGAAGAGATGAAGAAACTTTTGTACCCTGATATTTACATAATGTTTTTATTTCTAAGTAACATTAATCTGAATTTTCCACGGTATATGCTTCGATATTTGCATTATTTCTGTCAACCAGATTCTAGGATGAATTTCCATCCTTATAGACAGATAATCTCTAGAATTCTTTTCAAAAAATATATGATTCTATTAGTATATTTGAGGCTTATGTATCACTTCTAGAAACATGACTTATACTAATGGTATCAAACAGTTAGTAAAGGCCTGAAAACTTTTGGTAAAAACTATACCAATGGTTGTTCAAACTATTGGAAAGTTAGGCATCGGGATAGACATATACAAACTCTTATAGTATAATGGTTGGTATATGGCTTTGTCATACACATTATACCAATAGTTTTGGCTAACCATTCATATAACTTTATACCAATGGTTGATAAACATTGTAAATTAATGAATTTACAATCTATTCCAACTGTTTTGAAGCCATTGTAACAATCCTTTACCAATGGTTTATATAAAACTGTTTGGGTAAAGAATGATTACAGTTCTATAGCAACTGTTTACTAACCGTTGGTATATAGTTTTACAAATGGTTTTATGTAAACTGTTGGTATAAATTTAGTTTTCACACATATACAAATAGTTTACAACCATTGGTATAGCCTTGATACAATTGCAGTAGCAGGATGGCCTGCCTCCCCCTCTGTAATCTCATGTGCACCTGCAATTATAAGCATGTATATGCAGAACTGAATATAGAATTTAGAATTTAATTGAATTCAGAATTCAATTCAGAACCCAATTAACCTATGCAATACAGAATTCATAATTGAACTCTCAAATGAATACATATAGAATGAATTATGTATAGAATTATGAATTTTGAATGAATAACACATAAAAAATTAATTATGAATTACATACAAAATTCTGAATTACGTACAGTGTATTCAATTCAGAATTCAATACATACTGAATTTAATTATGTATAACACATACAGAATATGGTATAAAAGATTGAATTCAGAATATGGCATACAGAATATGGATAAATGACTAAAAAGGCATATAAAATAGAATATAACTAATATGGCATACAGAATATGACTAATATGACATATAGAATATGAATTCATAAATGAATTCATATTCATGGATGATTTTTGATGAAATCGGTGTGATTTAATATGGACTAATACTTTTCATGTTTAATTAGATATTAAAATGGATAAATGACTTAAAAAATTTCATTTTCTAGGGGCTGGGGGCTGTCAAGGGGGAGTGGGGGTTGTCCAAGGGGTGGGGTGTTCGGGGGGGTGGTGGTTGTCAAAGGGGGTGGGTGGGGGTTTTCCAGAGGGTGGGAGGTTTCCCAAGGGGGTGGGGTATCTAGGGGTGGGGGTTTCCAGGGGCGGGGGATGTCCAAGGGGGGTAGTGTGTTGTCCAGGGGGTGGGGGTGTCTAGGGGGTGGGGGTTTCCAGGGGTGGGGGTGTCCAAGGTGTGGGGTGGTACCTTGGCGGGATATCCAAGGGGGTGGGGTTTCCAGGAGTGGGGGGGCTATCTAGGGGGTGGGGGTTGTCCAAGGTGGTGGGGGTGTGGGGGTGCGGTGTCCAGGGGGCGGGGTGGTTTCCAGAGGGGGTTATCCAAGGGGGTGGGGTGTCTAAGGGATGGTGGATGTTCAGGGGGTGGGGGTTGTCCAAGGTGGTGGGGGTGTCCAGGGGATGGGGTTCCCAGGGGGTTTGGGGGGGCTGCCCAAGGTGGTTGGGTGTCTAGGGGGTTGGGGGTGTTCAGGGGGTGGGGGTGTCCAGGGGGTGGGGGGATGTTCATGGGGGTGAGGGGTGTTCATAGGAGTCGGGGTGGGGGTGTCCAGGGGGTGGTATGTACAGGGGTGGAGGTGTCTAGGGGGTGGAGGTGTTCAATGGGGGGGTGTCCAGGGTGGTTGGGGTGTTTTGGGGGTGGGGGTTTTCCAAGGGGGTTGGTGTCCAAGGGTGGGGGTTTTCTATGGGGGTGGGGGTTTCGAGGGGTGGGGGACATCAAAGAGAGTGGGGGTTTCCAGGGGTGGGGGATATCCATGGTGGGTTAGGGGTGTCCAAGGGGTGGGTGTGGGGGTGTCCAGGTGGTGATGGGTGTTCGGGGGGGGGGATTTTCAAGGGGATGGGGGTGTCTAGGGGGTGGGGAGTGCATGGGGTTGGGTGGAGGGGGTGTCCAGGGTGGTGGGGTCTGTCTAGGGGGTGGGTGTGTCTAGTGGGTTGTCTAGGGGTGGGGGTGTCCATGGGTGGGGGTTTTCCAAGGGGTGGGGGAGTTTCTAGGGGTGGGGGTGTCTAGGGGTTGGGGGTTGTCCAAGGGGGTGGGGTTTCCAACAGGGGTGGGGTTTGTCCAAGGTGGTGGGGTGTCTAGGGAGTGGGGGTTGTCTAGGGGTGGGGGTGTTAAGGGGGTGGGGTGTGCAGGGGGTGGTGTCTTTCTCTAGGGTTGGGGGTTGTCCATGGGGTTGGGGGTGTCCAGCGGAGGGGTGAATCAGTTACACATATATTCAGTCACAAAAAATCATCAAGTCAAGTTTTATTATTTATAGATAATGATATAAAGATAATGTGACCTACCAAATCACACATATATTCAGGCACAACAAATCAACAAACATCAAATGTTAGTAATAGCAGTCAAAAATGTAATGGATAAATCTATCCCTCGTCACCATCACTATCATCATCAGCCTCATCATCATCCTCATCATTATCCCCATTATCATCCATTCCCTTTTCAACTCCCTCCTCCTCACCCTCATACTCTTCCTCATCCTCATCCTCACCCTCCACCTCACCCTCCTACTCTAACTTGGACAACTTTCCGCCCTCCTCCTCCGCCTCAACCTCCTCCTCACCCTCCTCCTCCACCTCGTCCTCCTCATTCCCATCATCATCAGTAGGAAAAACATCATATCGACCACCAATAGAACTTCCATATGGTGCATCATATATATAACGCATTGATGAGATATATTCATCACAAGATATTATGACCTCTGGTAGAAGTGTTGGATGTAAAACTTTCATCAATTTTATAAATGCAGTGTTTTCCCTAGTAGACTCTTCTTCCATCTTTGTGGCCCTTTTCTCAGCCTTTTATGCCTATGCCTTAACCTTCTAGAACTCAGTGGCACTGCAACTCATACCTAAAGAGGAAAAATACCTGGTTGATACTATACTCTTCCTAGGTCGGCAGCGTACTCTGCCAGGGTGCTCATCACCCAACACCTGATTTAAGTGATCATTTGGCCCAAAATTGTCAAGTTCCATGGAATCAAGGGCCTCTAAAGAATTCTATTAAAAATATAAATATATTATTAAGTTACAAAATACATATTATAATTTTAAATCAATAAATTAAAACTTAAAATATGTTGTTGAGTTTGTTCGTTAACCGCACTTTTATCTATTTTCCTTCTACTCGAGCAAAATAGTTTTTCTTGAGGCACATGTCCTTGAATATTCAATTTTTTTCTATATAATGAAATTGAATGTAGGAAACCATAATTAAAAATATTTTACCAATAATTAATTTCATACCTAAAATTATATGAAAACTTTATCAATCGAATAAATTATGGGAGAAACACTAGAAAGTGAATGTCGTAAAGAAAAATTATAAACAATTGTCATACCAGCTTCCTCTCATGATACGACATCGTAGTAAATCCCAATGTGTGGAGGTATTTTTTATCATTAATGTTTTTTTATTTCTTACAGATTATTCCAAAAAAAATTAAATAATACTAAAGATAGTATTAATAAAAAACATGAACATTTTCATTTAAATACCTCAAATGTTATTAATACCTTAAATTGGATAGTTTTCTAATGAGTAATCATCTTCCGATACAATTCTGTTGGACAATAATCCATGATAGGTACCACCTCTATCTCTGTGCCAACTCTAGAATGTCATCCAATATACAATTCATGCTTATAGGCTCTCCAAAGCTCACCTAAATCCTTTAGACGTGTTGGTCATGCACCCTCACCATTTGGGAAATTAAACTGAAGCTGACACCAAAATATTAATTTATATAAATAGAAAAAAAACAATATTTCATTAAATACAATAGATTTTTTTACCCATATTTGTGCCCAAGAATTATCATTGACTTCAATTGGAAATTGTCTCCATGAGAGCGGGCTGGCGGGAATTATTTCAGAGTATTTGGAAAGCATCTCCAAAAAAATCTGACATTACTACCCTATTTTTTCAATAATTTGATTGTCTTCATTGTATTCCACCATCAACTGTGTGTAGTGGTTCCACACCGCATGCATGTGTGTCCACCTCTGCCCCTACCTCATATCAGTAGATGTATCTATTATGAAAGAAAAAACAAATATTTTATCAATACATGTTATAATGAAAATAAATAATGGTATAAATATCTGTTAGGATTATATAAATATAGATGTGAAATTCTAATAAATGGGCACCACTGGATCCACAGAAACTGAAGGAACGCCATGTACAGGTGGAGTGGGTCCTGGTGTATGCTCCGTAGGGATATACTGTGGCGGATCAGGAGTCAAAGAAGATGGAATATAGAATCTCACATAGAAATAAGTATAAGTAAAAGAAGATGGCATAGATGGATAGTCAAATTTTGGATGGGAAGTGGGAATCATCATTAGATATGGTAAAGACGGGTGAGGAGACTCAAATTTAAAGGGTGGTGAAAACATGGGAGGCCTAAATATCTTGTGTGTCCCTAACGATTAATCAGGATTGGAATTTGGGATAAATGGTATGTTAGTGGGAGGGGTAGGGTCTAATTGGGTACGCCAACCATATTTCCTAGCTCTCATACCCCCCCCCCCCCTCGTATCACGGACCTGAGTACAGGGACTACTACTAGGCTTCTCCGGAAATAATTGCCACATAAGTGGTGGATCCTGAAAAAAACATTTAAAACAAAATTTTTTCACATGAAATTATATATTATTTATATATATATATATATATATATTAAATAAAATAATCATGATATGCACTATTGGTGGAACACCCATCTCAGCCATGCGACGATTTTTGTCCATCATCTTTTAATGTCTCCTCTCTTCAATTGGTTGCATTTCCTACATTTGGAAAAAAAATATGGAAGTAATTAGAAAAGGATAAATAATGTGTAATCCAAAAAATATATATGATAAGAAATATGGTGACTCATAGATAATTTAATTATCCATTTTTTTAGGTAAGCTTGAATGGAACATTGATTTTGAGGCTTCATTTCATATAAAAACCAAGAGAGGGAGCATACTGAATTATACCTCTAGAAAATTCCGCAAGGTATATATTATGAATGATTAAACCCTTAATATAGTTTGAAATTATTAAATAAACATATGAATAAGGATTAGATATCTAACATATTCATAAGGGGTAAAGCACTTGTCAAAATTACGGATAAATTTAATTTCTTTATCCCTGGTAGATGTTTTAGGTTTCTATACATGTTTTGTAGAAGAATAAAAAACATCATTTTTATTCTCTGGTGAAATTTTAAAGGGAGGTCTTAGAGTTATACTAATTTTATGCATGGTCAATAAAGCATTGAAATTTTTACAAAGTTATAAATTTTGGTTTCGTAGGTTTTAATACAGTTCAATTCCAAATTAAAAAATGCAATTCAAATAAATTTTTAACTAATAAACATTGAAAAATCAAATTAATGTCATTTTAGATACAACATATTTGTAATCAATATTAAATCAATTTTAATAGTACCAACCTTAACAACCCAAGTCAAGCTAAACCAAAAGAATTGAGAATATGGATGGATGATTCTATGTATTTCACACCACAACTTTAGGTTCACATTCAACTTTGACAATTGAACTATTAGATTCATCAAAAATAATAAATGGATTGGTTTTAATGGTAGTAGGGATGGTGACAATTCCATCATCAACATTATCAAAAATATTTTTTGTAATTACTTCAATAATCACACTAAATTTAGGTCGAAGTTGGTCTTTGAAATAAAAAACTTGTTTCTCTATTGATGCCAATACATATGGTTCATCGGTAGAAAGAGTGTTAGTCATATCAATTACTTGAAATCCACAATCATAAATAAATTTTCCCTACCTCTTCATTGAATCAAACCACTATAATTCCATCATCGTGACTCTCCCATGAGAGTAATAATGAAATATTATTATTTTTTCAACGACCCCATAATAACCTATATTTTCAAATCGTGGTCTATTATCAGCTATACTAGCATAATAGTATGTTGTGGTAGTAACCATAACAACATCATGTTGTGTTCTCATTTTATGTTATCATTCAATGAAAATAAATATGTACCCATTGATAATAATTGATTTACAGTCACAAACCACAGTATTAGGACCAAAATCCAAAGATCTTATTTCCTAGGAGATTGATTCAGTATGAAAACTCAATACCTGAAATATAAATGAATATTAAACTTAATTAAATATTAATTTAATTATTTTAAACATAAATAGTTTTACCTTCAATTTTAACCAAGAAGAAAACTTGTTTCTCGGAAAAGTATCTCTTATTCTCAAAGATAAATAATGATGCTTTCTATTTATCATTGCTTTATATTCCCTATAGATAAAAATATGAATAGTTTAATTGATATTTAAGATATAAATATTCAATTTACTTACCCAATGTAGTCATTGAACAAATCACAGTTGAAAAAAACTGTGGGATGTTCCATATCCCGCTCTTCAAGGATTAATGTTGTCAGTGTATATGATCTAGGAATTCCTAAATTTTGAAGAAGTGATGGAAAACTGGATTCAATTTTCTCATACTATTCTTCTTCATTTTTCATTTGTATGTTCATTATTGTCGTAAGATCAGATAAATACATAGAGTATAAATCCATACATTCTTGAGCCAAGTAACCGTTCATGATAGAACCTCAGGATGATTCCTATTTCGGACATAAGACATGAATGTGTACATATTTCTTTTAGTTGGATACATCAAATGAAAATAAATAGGTCCTCTAATAATTATTTTAGTTGGAATATGGAT
The DNA here is from genome assembly GCA_963277665.1 of Viscum album. Taxonomy (NCBI): domain Eukaryota; kingdom Viridiplantae; phylum Streptophyta; class Magnoliopsida; order Santalales; family Viscaceae; genus Viscum; species Viscum album. The sequence goes on from OY728120.1 coordinate 262,324,002, forward strand.
ATTCCGATGTAGCATGCATGTGAAAAATGATGGAGGAAATATTTTATCTATCTTACACAAAATTAATGGGTAATCTGACAACATTTTTGGAAAAAAAATACTTGGAAAACTTCTTAGCACAATGATCATTAAACAAATGTCACAACTGAATAACATCCACCCTTACATTATTGGAAAAAACATGACGGATTGCTATTGGAATCAACCCATGTATAAGGATGTGATAATCATGAGTCTTCAAATATTTTAATTTCCACTCTCTTATATTGAACCATTTAGATATGTTTCTTGAATAGACATTGGGAACTTTAATAGCGTCTAGTACTTCTAGAAATTTCTTTTTTCTGTAGGTTTCATCACATAAGAAGCTCATGGAACTTGCCATTTATTTTCACTAATACCCACAGGATGAAATTATGGTATGATTCATTAATCCACTAAGTCACGTTGAGACCGTAAATCATCTTTTGTCTTTAACTTAACATTTAAAATAATTGAATTCAACATTTTATATATATTATTTTCAATGTTCATTGCATTTAAGAAATGACACAAAAAATTGGTTTACCAATAAGGTCTATAAAAGAAGATACTCCTCTTCTTAGAATTGTAACAAGTTTCATTGGAAACATTATTTATCTTTTTATACTTCATTTTACCCTTCCCGAATGAAAAACTAAAATATTTAAATTCATTAAGTACATCAACACTAGACATACACTATGGTGGACCATCATTCTCTATGGTATTGTCAAATCTTTAATGATTATTTCTATATGGATGGTCCATTGGTAAGATTCATCGATGTCCCATAAAACTGAAACTACAGTGATGTTTTAGTCTTCTGGATCATGTATTATTCATAAAAACAGGACATGATAGTTTTCCCTTCGTGATCCATCAAGACATTATTACATAAGCAGGAAAATCATTGATCATCCACATAAGCATAGCATGCATCTGAAATATGTCTTTTGACCATGCATCATATGTGTGCACACCCACATCCCAAAGAAGTTTTAACTCTTTTATTAAAGGTTTCATGTATACATCTATATCATTGCTAAGATTATAAGGGATATATATATATGTATACTCATGAAAGTGAAAGGTTTTTTCATATAAACCCATGGGGGAAGTTTATAAATGTGTATAAAAAATGGACATGTTTTGTGTCAAGTAAGCATCGGACTAAAAGGATTAAAACCATGACATGAAAGACCCAACCACATATTACGCACACCAGATGAAAAATTAGGATATCGGGCATCAAATCTCTTCCATTAAAATCCATATTCCGGGTGAACTAACTCATTGTTATTCTTCTTTCTCTCGGTATCATGCCATTACATTTTTATAGATATTTCATTAGACATAAAAAGATTCTGGAGTCTATGGATAAATTTAAAGTGCCACATTACTTTCTGTGGCACACGTAATGGTGTTCTATCAGCTTTTGGATTCTAGTGGGATGTGCCAAATTTTATACAATCATTTCATTCAGCAGTTTCGTCCCAAAATAAACTGAAATCTTTTTTAGAAACCATGAATTTTTTTCTCGATTTTTCAAGTTCCTCAACTAACTTCCATGCCAAATAGTGGTTTGATGGAATATCTGCATCATCTAGAAGTAATTCCTTCAAGAAGGTAATGTAATCAATGGAAGTATTTGAAATCCCATTCATATTTTTCCCATGAAACAATTGGATTAAAAATTAAAGATTTTTCATTTCACCACATTGTCAATATACTAGAGTCATGGCAGCATCATTCAATTTTTTTACCCTAAAAACATCATCATTTTCATTAGATGCATCATGTGTGCTCATATCGAAGTCTTATTGGGTCATAATCCTTTATTTTCATGATGAAAAATAAACAAAAACTAGTCATATAACAAATTCCCCAATCTAGTCCTCTCATTTGGATCATCAACATTTTGACATTTCATTTTATCCCCATTGTGATACCACACATATTAGTTTTCTTAAAAACCATATTTGGTTATGTGGTAGCTGAATTATTCACAGCTCAGCCAATATCTTCCAACACAATTCTAACCTGGGTAGTGTATGTGACCACTATCTAAAGCATTGTGAAATGAAAAATCTAAAAATCTCTCCAATTTTTTTTGAAAATCTCTTGATATCTGATCAGTTTCATACATCCAACTTCTATACATTCTGTAAAAAAATTGTTATAAGTCATTTTTCAAAACAATTTCAATAAGATTGAAGTTTAACAGAAAATATACATATGTAAATGAGAATTTTTCACTTTATTTGAAACCATAACTAACACACTACTCTATATGAGAATCATAATATAAAAGACAACAAAATACTATATTTATAACAAAACACGATATTTATAAAAAAAATACTATAAATTAATATAAATCCATGATATTGATTCAATTATAAATATAATACCATGAAAATTTTTCATATTGAGTTAAAATATATAATATATGGGAGAATTTTGAGAGTCTTATACATCTAGTGTCAAAGAGAAGGAGAGATTTTGAATCCATAAGCCTTTGAATGAGAAGAATCCCATTATTCTCAAGTATTCAATGAATTAAGTAATAACTCGATCACATGAGATATGGAGAGTGTTTTGAGACCCAAGAAAATTCAAGGAAGGTTTTGAATATCATTTAAGAACTATACCTGAGTGTCCAAGATCATTTAAACAAGTGGAGGATAATTATTCAGGGGATGAGTAAATTTTAGATCGAAGAAATTTTATATTTTAAAAGATTATTTGAGTGATATTCATAATATCTATTCCTAATAAATATGAAATATAATCTAAAAATCCTGGTAAAAAGTTACTCAGTGATTGAAACATCAGGTTCATACATGTGGATCATGATCCAAGAAGGATTAAAAGGAACTGAGATGATTTTGATGTCATAAGATGAAGTTTCCATGGGGAAAAGAAGCATAATTCCATGCACATGTAGATTTCTAATGATGATATTGAAATTTATTTTCCAAATGGGATAATTTATCCCCATTTTAGATATCCATAAATTAAGGGTTTTCGATTTTATGTAGTGAACTATTCCTGGGTTGGTACCTTATTAGTAAAACAATGTGAAGATATACTAATTCAGTTATGTGTGCCTAAATTTGAGGAGAAATATGTTTTGGAATTTTTTCATTTATCACATACAAGAGGACACCATGGAACTGATATAACATTGTTCAAGATATTAAAAAGTTAATTCTTTTCATCAAATATTCATAATGTGTAAAGATAGTTTTTTAAATAAGTTATTGATGTTAAAAAATGGAAATATTTTGAAAAGTTGGGAGTTTTCATAACCCCCAATACCCAAAGATGAAGTATTCATTATGTGGGGAATAAATTAAATAGTAAAATTCCATACATTATTTGATATCACATACTTTCTACTATGTTTGTGTGTATTGCATTCCAAAATGGTTATAATCCTGGGCCATTTTCAAGAAAACAACTACATTTGTGATCAAATTTTTGATGAGGAATGTATTTTCCTCGTTTGGAATTCATTGTTTACTTATTATAGATCATCTAATGTACTTATATAATCAATTTATTGTAGTACTAAATGAGAAATATTAAGCTCAATACAACACCCAAATAGCTTATTAACCAAAAAAAGTAGTTAAGTGACATTATTCAACTAAAAGATCAATAAAATTTTAGAAAAAATCAAGAGTTCAATATCATTGGATTTTAGCAAGAAGTTTTATGATTTATTATATTCATACGTATAATAATTTAAAAAACTAATTGGTAGGACCCCATTTAGGATTATCAATGGAAATCCATGCCAGTTATTAGTGGATCAGAAACATTATTCATATTTGTCTATGAAGAAAGTAGATATAGATTTAAAACAAGGTGGGAAAGTGGTTCTTGTAATTGGATGAATTAAAGAATATCTATAGAGAATTATATGAGAATGAAAAAATTAAAAATATAAATCCAAGAAGTGGCATGACCAATGAATCAATTTATGAAAATTCACACCCATGGAAAATGTACTTTTTATTAACTCGTGTTTAGTATTTCATAAAGGTAAATTTCAACCAAATTGGATGATACCTTTCATTGGAGTCAACACATTTCCACATATATCTATTATGATCAAAAGAGGATATGAAACTTTGTTCAAGGTGAATGGAAAATATATAAGGCTCTAAATTAAGATATTATAAGAGTGATTCATTATACCACTTAAATATAACTAAGGATACAATGGTATGTATATATATAAATATTAAATGGGGGCACTAACTGAGATTACTTAAAAAATATTCAATTTTTGTTAGGTTAGTAATTATCTATTAATGAATAGGTTATATGATCTATTATAATCTCCCACACTCACATACCAATGCAATAGATGAAAGAAAATCAGAATAAGAGTAGTGATTAGGGGAGGAAATACCAATATAATAACTTTAAAATTACCAATACCCAATCCAACCAATATAAAGATTCCAATCCATCACCCAAAAACGCCCAATTAATTCTCAATATCACTAACCTTACCATTATTCGTTAAAAAAAGACTGTAAATACAAAATCTAAATCCAAATTTCACCTAAACTAAATTCCATAGAAACTACCATATCACCACGCTAAAAAAATGGAAAACCACCTACACCACTACCCCAACCATCCCCAATCACTTCACATGGACCATCCTTATATCCATTACCCACCTCGATACAATATGAATAATCAAACCCTTTACCATCGTTGAGTGGGGATGTATCTCACCAACACCTCTATTAGTTCATATGGTTCACTAAATATACACAAATGGAGTGTCTATGAAGACTTAAAATAAATTTGATTCACGCAATCATGACACATGAAGTGTAGAACAAAAACAGAAAACAAAACATAGTGTACTTATTGGGTAAACCATGCCACAGACCACACAGACCACTGGTTTAGGCCAAATCAAAATAGAAAAAAAAATAGATGCATAACATTAAAAATAAGATAGAACATAAATATTTGAAGGGTGGAACTAAAAAATATCTTGATTGAATATGGATATATCATGTGGAATGAGTTTCTCAGCCTAGAGTAAAGAGAGAGCTTTGGGAGAGCTTTGGTTTAGGGCTGCAATCGCACAGACGGAGAACTAGATCTGCTGTGTATTTGAGGGAAAACTTTCCAAAATATTTTAAAAAATGTTTGGAAAAATAGCCTTTACCAATGGTTTTAAAAAACCATTGGTATAAATTAGAAAGATTAAATCTATCCCAATAATTTACTAAAACCATTGGTAAAGGTTGATTGTGAAAACAGTATACCAACTATTTGAACAAATTGTTGGTGTAGTCCTCCTATACCAACAGTTTTATAAAACCATTTGTATAAATGTGTTAGTATAGCCTCTATTTCCACCAGTGTGTCATCATAGAAATATTTTAAATGTTGGAACTCTTTGTAAATTAGGATTTTTTGAGATTACAGTGAAAGGAAAGATTTTACTAGTTGGTTCTGAAGAAGAACAGAGCTCATGAGCTTTTGCTCGGGGGGGGGGGGGCAAGGAGATATTCTAAAGGAGGGTGTTTCTAAATCAAGAAATGATGTGGTTTCTCAGCTATCTAAGAGAAGGATTAGATTTAATACCAAAGTAGATGAAGTTGATTAAGAACAAAGTCAGGAGAGACTTGTTGTGAAACCTAGAAATAGTGATGTTCAACTGTTTCAAGAATAAGTGTTGTATTTTGGATAAGAAACATGTTTAGTTAATTTAGATGAACTGATTCTTAAAGAAGAAATACTAGGGGATAGTCAATCTAGAGAGATTCATGTTCTACCTTTGATCAGTGATCAAGTACAAGTGAATATTCAAGAGTTGGTGAATATTCATGAATAAACTGTTCAAAAAGAAGATACTCAAGAAGAAAAAATTATATAGAAATTGGTAACTGAAGTTATAGATGTGGTTGTAAATCAAACTATGGAACATTTAGGACATGTTTTAGGAGGACAGACTGAAGTTCTTGATAATAAATATTATTCATCTAAAAAATATGTAGAGAGATTAGTGGGTAATCCTTTTCCTATTATTGTTGATCAGAAACTGAATGTAGATGAAGGGACATATGATTTAGTACCTCGTCAATTTGAAGAAATTGTGATTAGGTTTAGAAAGTCTCAAGAATAGAATGCCTCTTGGTGGAAGGATCTTGAAAATTCAAAGAAAATAATTTAAGAACATAATGAGAATACTATTTCTAGAAGTTATTTTGATACCTTCAATAGAGACATGTTAAATGAGATTGGGAGGATTATATCTGAAGTTGTTTCTAAGATAGATTTTGCAGATTTGAAGTGGTACTTTTGAAGTTAGTTTGAATCCGTGAAAAGTCCAATAAATCAGACCGGTAAATCTACTTATACTCCTACTACTAGACCAGATTTAATTATAATATTCCAGGACATTACATATGTTATAGAAGACATGAATTTTTATCTTCAGGACCTTCAACACAATAGTGATCCTCTGTCAGTTTTGTTGGAAAATCAAAAATTTTAATTGATCAACTAACTCAGAGTGAACCCAGTATTATATTTCTACTAAATTAGATTACAGAAAATTAGGAACAATTTATCAAGAAAGAGTAGAGCTTAAATGGATTTTTTTAAAGTCAATCTTGTGAAGGATTTTCATGTTAATCATGATTCCATACTTTTGATAATTTAGTTTGGTGATAGTCTTATGAAAAATTTGTAGGTGTAGATGGATGAGTTGAAGGAGATGTTTAAAACCATTCGAAATTCCAACCTATCCAATCCCTAACCTTTTTCTACCATGTCATAAAACAATCCATAACCAACCTTTTATCCTTATTCTAACATTGACTATTCTATTTCTTAGTCGCATCCTTATTGTATTTGTACGTTTTCTAATCAATGAAATGGTCTTCATTTATATTTTCTATACAATATTTTTATATTATTTTATATTTCTATATAATATCCAAACATCCAGTATTCATTATCTATATCATTTTATTATACCATTCACTTAATAATCTTTTCAATATTAAATATGTTTTACTATGTTTCTCTACTTTAATTTTGATCTCACAAAAAATGGGGAGAAATTTAAACACAATATTTCATTTAAATTTTGAAATATTTGGGAAAAATTTGGATAAATACAAAATTTATTTTTTTCGAAATAATTCTGTCGAATGTAATTTATTTCACCCTATGTTTACAAAATTATAAATTATGTTAATACATTTATAGTTTTAATTTAGGGGTTTTTTATCTTCAAAAAGGGGGAGATAGTTTGGCATGTATTGTCTCAATAATACTCTAGAAATATTATTTATTTTGATACTCACAAATAGCCTTGTTTGTTTTAAGAATGTTATTATTTTAAGTGTATTTCATGATGTTTCTATTCTTTATAATTTTTATTTTAACATAGTATTCAAGTATTTATTCATGAGAAATATTCGTTAAAGTGTTCGGGACACTCTTAAGCCTATTACAGAAACATTGTTCATTGTTTTTCATTTTCTAGAATCACTATTCATTCCCTATGTTGAAGAATGTAACGTAAGGAACATACCCTATATTTGTATTAATGATTATGGTAAAGGATCATCAGGTATGGTTTATCAACCATATGTTGGAAGAAATATATGGTTAAAGAACATTAAGTTTGAATTAAACCTTACATTTTTCAAATAAAAAAATTATGGTTAAAGAACCCGACATAAGTATGAAACCCTAAATTTGAGAAGAAAATGTATTGATCATCAACCTTACTTTTGTAATCAACCTTATGTTTTTAACATTACATTTGGGAAAATTTAACGTATATATAATCAATGTTACACTCATAATTTTATGGTGATAGGGATGAACATATGGATTATCAAACCGACGTTATTTGGTTGAACTATAAATTTGCTTTTTTTCATTATCTGAAGGAACCTTACATTTCACTTTTCAACACTAGATATTTGAATTTACGACTTTATTGGAGTTTTTTGTTACAATCGTTATGGAATATCAATGCGATTTAAAGATCGATTTTTATCGATTCAAAGATCTTCATGAATTATTTAAAGATCTATTTACATCAATGATATTCTCTCCAATTCTTAAGGGATGTTATGACAACTTTGAGTAGTATTTTTTGAATTTTAAGTCTCTCAATTTAATAGGTGCTTTTTGAGGATCTGAAATCTTGTTACAAGATGTATCCTTATATATCTTTCTACATTAGATGTTTTTAATATCTATCAGATGTTTTTATAATATTTATTCTTCTAATTTTATTTTTCAAATTAATTTATAATGCTATAGTGATCGAACATCTCATAAATGAGGACTACATTTTGGATATATATACATGTTCAATACTAGAAGTGTGAAGCTCTATTTTTGTTACTATTCTTAAAATTGAAGATCTTTTCTGAAATTGGATCTCGTCAAACATATTTTAAAGATTATTATTCTTCTAAGGATGAATATCCATCTTATGTCTTTTGTGTTATGCTAGAACAGTGAAGTTTATATTGTTCTATCAAATCAATCTCTATTGATTATTTTGAGTATTAACTGCTCGGTTTCAGTCATGGTGGAGTGTCAACTTCTCATGCTAATCTGTGGATGTTTATGTTCCCTATAAAATAACCAAAAGGCTCTATTTTTAGCCATGTTTTTAAGGGTCACAACTACCTGCACTTAGTTTTGGATCGGTATTATGAGAAGAGGACCTGACTAGTGAAATTCACCAAGCCCACAGAGTGGGTGATTGATGGAGTGGACTGGGGGACCTTCATGTCCTGAACCACTATAAATTTATGTGATCTATTTTTTTTCTATATATAATCTTATACGGAAATGTTTCCAACTCTATATACGGTTGATGTGAATTGACATAATTGTTCAATTTTTTAAAAGACAAAATTCACCCCCTCTTTTTTCTTCATCATAGACTTTTCTACCTAAAACATAGTTCACCCAAATATTTATAAGAAAATTGTGTGTTCAATATATGCATCATATCATGTGTAAATACTTAAATCTATTTGACAATAATAATGAGATTATATATCATGTATCCAAAAAACACATTTTTTAACTCATTAATGCCTAAAAGTTATACAATCCCAACTACTTGAGCATGTGCAACAAAGACATGGAATGTTACATACACTGTGTGTAGCTCACAAGTACATGTTTTTTAGTATACTAGTGATCAACATAATTTAATATTGTGAAGAAATAATTAATTGTGGCCTTAAAACCCAACATCATAGTTATTATATTTTGTTCTACTATACAATGTGGTTTTTAATGTATTTAAATTATTGAATAATTTTTATATAATAAATTCACCTAAATGGTAAACGTATTTACCAAAATCATTTAAAGCAGTACACACCACATGAGTAAATGCCTATCCAATTTTCATAAATATCGCATTTTTTATACAATGTTATGACATGAGTAATTTTATGCAGATTAAACACATGACTTACTATGTAAAGCAATATGCCATTTGACTATTTAATACATTACTAACAATAGATAAGTTGGTTATAATTTTTGTTTCCTCTAAGTAAACACTATGGAGTATTTAATTTAAAATAAAATTGATTTTCTTAATTTTTTTAATTAAAATGATGGGATTTCCATGACTGTTCCAGAAATATGAAATTAATTAATTAATTAATGATATAATTAATTTAATTCATTCAAGTTACTTTTATCATAATGAAATAACGAATTGAAATTAATGTTACAAAGTGTATATATATATATCCATTATATGTATGTGGATGACCATGATCTTACACCAATCAATATATATGATTGGTTTGTTTAATTTATTATTATTTCTTTAGTTTTATAATAGTTTATTAATAAAATAATAGCATGTGTTTCATTTCCCTTATCTCATTATGTAAGGGTTTGAAAGCATTGGGTTTCTATTATATAAACCTATCAACTAGTCATTTAGTTCCCCCCGCATGTGTTTGAGTAAATCTTATGTCATATATGGATATCTTGGGTGAGTAGAGGTGGTTCAAGTTCGGAGTTGAGGATAAAAAAATTCAAGAGGTATACAGGAGTAGGGTTGGAATGTTATAACATAAACTCATAATAGTTCTTAGAGTTTATTCCCTAGTTTTACGGGTTTTTTATCATTTTCTAAATAAACTGACCATTAGAAAGAGTCGTGGTTATTCCAAATTATTTATTTTATTTCTATAAGTTTCATTGTTAATTATTTATGATTTTTTAATCATTAAGTAAATTAATTAATAAGTATATAAGATGGAATTAATGTAAAATTATAATATGAGTAAACCGTATCTTAACATGGTTAATCAGTTGTGTAAAATTCCCTTAATATTAATAATTATATAATATAATAAAATGTTAAGTTTACATATAAAGATAAAAAACCTAAAATAAAATATTAAGTTAAATAATACTTCCATTATATGAATAATAATGCAACCATAGAACTACGTGTTTTCATGGCCAATGTTTTATCACTTCCTTTTATCGGGGAATTCTTATAAGGGTTGTTTGGTCAACATAACCAAATTGGTACTAAGTGTAATGGAAAAATGTCTATATAATACCATTTTGGATGAAAGTGGCGAGGAAATATAAGTCTGGGATATCAAGATAGGGATTCTACTCAGCAGATCAAGGAGATGTGAATTAATGTAGTAAGAAAGTTACACCTACCTAAATTTGTTCAAGTAATTTTAATGGCCAAATTCTAGGATATGAGATAAAATGGATGGATCCTTTCAAATATAATATTCACATGACAATATATTCAAAAACCAATGGTTATATAGTTTTGATAAAATAGTTGGAGACTAATAAATATAATTTTGTATGTCGTATATTTTTTTAATAAAGAAAAAATTAAAATATGGTTTTATTTAATGTAGAGTATAGTATGAGAAATCATTGCAACTCTATAACACTATAGGACACAAAACATATCTTTATTGGAATATAATTCCAAGAATGTTTCAGTTGTTTCATACACTCAACTGCTATAGGAAAATTTATAATATGCGCTAGAATTCCATATACATGTTAAACTGACTCATATAGAAAGTGAAGGTAAGAAGGGTTCCTATAAGAGGTACATAGGGATGATCCAACTATCTATTATACTATGATATTAATGTAATATGGAGGAATGATAATGAAGCATAAAGAAATGGATTCCTATACCATTATATTTTATCTCATGCCCCTTAAGAATGATAAAGATAGGCTATAGATAAAGGATATTTTCACTACACTATACTAGTATAAACTGGAATAGGGTACATAGCTATTGATTATGTACTTTATAAAATAAAGTATATTGATCATTTAGAAAATTTTGGTATTCTATAAGGATAATAAAATATCCATTAATCTCATTTTTTCATCATTTTTTTTGAGGTTCTCCTTATTCATCTTGAACTATCATATGAGTAGTATTGATGAACAACTTAGTAATCTTTTGAAAAATCATAACCATGTAAATAAGTGTTACGAGGAACTCAGTTCTATAACCCTTATCATGAAAAACATGAAAGTAATGGTTTAAAATCCCGTTAATATTTTATCGTAAATAGTTCATTAACAAATTATTTCATTTAGATAAAAAATTTAGGAGTAATGCGGTGAACAGGAGGCTACCTTCTTTCCATGGGGATAGTGAGTTCATTTGAAAATAAACTACAATGAATTAAATAAAAAAAATGTTAGTTACATATAATTCAAGAATATATTAATCACATTATGTAACATTTCTACCTCACTTCTTGGGTATTTAATAAATTTTTTATTATAAGAACCAAATAAGTAAGGTGTATTCTCCTAGTAGATGACAAAGGGTGATTCTTATATCAGCATGGTAAGCACAAAAAACATTATAAGAAGTAAGGTGATTTATCTTATTAAATAAGAGAGGGTTGTTCCTATATCAACTATAAGAAATATCAAACTTCAGAAATATGTTTTTTTCTAGTGGTTGAGAAAGAGTGATACATATGTCGACAATGAAAAACAAATGACTTTTTATTTTTTTTAAAGGTTGGGGCTGAAGCCTCATATTTATTATTAAATCAAAGAAAAAAACCTCTTTTAACTAGGTAGAGGGAAACCGATTACATAGCCCGAAGGCCCAGGGGGCTTGTAGCCCATTACATAGCCCGTAGGCCCAAATTTTTGTCCCAATTCACAATCTGTGAATAGTAAACCGCCTGCTACAGTACCCGCACAGTGCCGCCGCCGCTACAGTGCCCTGCCGCCGCTATAGTACCCACTGATGAACAGTGCCACTACTGCTACAGTCCCGCTATAGTACTGCTACAGTAACCAGTGCCCAATGGGTTTTGAACCCCCATTTTCATGTAGGATTATGGGGTGCTTACCACTAAGCCAAACCCCAACTACACATGACTTTTTATTTCCCAATGGATTGATTCTAGTTGAATTAGTATTTGTGTTAAGTGTTTCTAATCATTTGTCTCAATGTTCAATTAAATACATTGATGCATTATTTCCTTTTAAATTAATGTCGTTATTGTAAAATAAACTTAATCAATAGTTTAGGGAAATATAAATAATAAATATACAAAATTGGTAATGAATGATGAATATAATTATAATACTCATACCTAGTTATGGAATGATAATTCTTATCCAGATAAAACAATAATTTGGGATGCATATACCTAGTATGATGTTTAGACTATTGGGAGATAAAATACATTGGTATATGACACACTAACATTCTACACTAAGAAAAAATTTGATATAAAGGTGTGGAAAAATATTATGGAGTTATTAAACCTAGATAATGTGGATTATTCTAAGGAGAATATTGAGGTAAATTCATGTACTCTATTAGATTCCTTGAGAAATCCTAGTAATTCTCAATGAAATAATGAATCCACTTACTAAAGGATATACATTCTTATAGGATGGTATGTCAGAGTAAATCTTAACCAATTATTCATTGATATTTTAATGTAGATTGAGATTTTTCCTAAAATCACAAAGACTTATTCACATATAGGTATAAGGTAAGATCTATGAGGAGTGTTATATACATATTTCAATATTTAATGATTCTTTTAAATATATTATTTTCAAATAGTAGTGTAATAATTACTCATATTCCAACAATATTGACTAATGGATATCTTATAAAGTTATTATAAGAAGGAAATTCATTATATTATAGCCTCAGGTGTTTTTATGGGATCTATTTTAAATCTAGTAAAATATTCCAAATTTATTTAATGATAACATAATGGATATCTAAATTAATGATCTTATTTCTACTAAGTATATTAAAATCCCCAAGATAGAATAGGTATCAATCATACCAATTTTATTTATATATGAGATGTACATCTCTTTAAAGATAGTTGGAGAAAAAATACCACAGTAGAATCATGGATCCAGATATATAAGTTGTTAAAAGAAAATTAAACTCCATTAATTTTATAAGGAGGATTATTCCAAAGTCACATATTGTGTACGATGGTCAAAAACATATTGGTGGTTTTATATTAAATGTGGTGGGAGATATATTATTCAATAAAAAATAAAAAAATCCTATAAAGAGTAATAAGTTTCAACTATATTTGATTGAAAAGATATTATAAATTCCAAGTGGGATTCCGTGTACCAAAATTCATTATGTGTTTTGGTGGTTGATGTAAATACTTAGTCAGATATTTGATAGAAACAATAAGTAGATGGTAAAATCAAGGTATTGATATGTCTTGACTAGTTAAACCAAGCCATTATTCTTAAATCCATTTGATTTGTTTATTCATAATGTCTATGAGTATTATATTAGGCATCATATTTCATGGTCACCTCCCTTGGAGGTAACTTTATAGAGCATGTCTATAAAACATGACTTGAAAGGTATGTGATGTCAAAGAAATCCAATATGTATTAAAAGTTTCAAGGATCCATTTATGGGTTGAAATAAGTATAATTAACATAGTATATTAATTTGAAATAAAATTCCCCCTCGTGACTACAATTGGTTGGAGGGATTACTGCAACTTTCTAAAAAATATATGTTTTATAACATATGGAAATAAGGTGATTAGTCTAATGGTTATATAAGACTAAATAATTTCTGTAAAATGATGTAATTATAAACCCAAGTTCTAGGGAACATTATCAACTAGATTACATAAAGGGTTTTTTTAATCCAAGTCATTATACACATTTTACTTTTTATTGAAAAATACAAGATAGAATAATAAACCTAAATTGTTTCCAGAGTCAAATGGTATTTTTGGGATATATAACTATATATTTCAAAGAGTAATTTGGAAATTTATCTAATATTCCAAGACATATACATAGGTTTGATATTTATTATATAGAAATCAGGTAATGAAAATATAAAATGATACTATGAGAACTACATTGGCTGGAAGTCAGAACTATATAATATTACTTGAGGAAGAAAAACTGAAATACTACCTAGTAATTAAATAAAATAAAATTACTAGTAATAATGGAATATAAAATTAGTATTATATAGATTATTTTGATTTAGTTTCACAGTTTGGTTAAGATAATATGAAAGGGTTAAAGCATTTTATAGCCAATATTTTACATATATATATTAGTCCTAGTACATTTTGGATTATGATGGAACTTAAGAAGAAATTATATCAATGATTTGTTCCAAATTTTATATTTTTACCCATATAATAAAAAGTAAATCATAACATGATGTATTTTAACTATGGTATTATCCATGATGTCAAGGATAATAAAGGACAAAAAATATACACAAGGTGATATTGTCTCATGATGAATTTTCCTAAATTCATCAGGTCTTGGTAAGCAGAACAACCAATGGTAGAATGGTGGGCTCAGTAGCTTTATCTATATCATAGTAGAAGCATGTTTACATTGTGAAGATAACTAGTTAAAATATTAGCAGTTGTCTCTAGTTCTAGTGGGATTCTGTTGGAGTTGGTTCCCTATAACCAACTATTATTCAATTATAAAAATATCGCTAGTGTTGAATATTTATTTATATATTATCACATGATGATTGATCTTTTTCGTGACATCTATGTGATAATTTCATAAGGTTATATTTCACCAAAAAAAAGGTCATAGTTTTTCCCATATATAGAAACCTCAGACTTCTGCACATATTATTACATAAATTTTAACATAAACATCCACTAATAAAAAATAAAGATCGTGAGTCCTAGTGTCCTTAGAACACTAGGTTCATAACACATCATAATGGAACTAAACTGTACATGCATATTTTATTATCTATAATGAGATCATAAATCCTTTCAAGCTCCTAAAATGCATGGGATAACATGGGGAATATATAGACAAAATGGGTGACCTAAAAATCCCAATAATGGAACAAACATGATAATGAATCATAACTTATGAGTCAAATATATAACATGATATCATAAAAGATAAGGATAAAGAATATTAACATTAGATAATAACATAAATAACTAAGTATAATAAGATCATGGAATCATAGGGAATTTATTATCAACATATAACATTACATAAACATGAGTCAAGGCCGATTTCCTAGACAGTATCACATGGTGTAAAAAGTATAATAATGGATTAGGTTTACTCCCTAATCCCATACATGATGCCTAATGAGACTAAAAATCTACCCAGAAAATTGGAGATATATTTGGTCACACCCATGATAACATGTTCATGATTATATGTTACACAAAATAGAAATCAATCATAATTCCTAAACATAGTAATTCCCATATAAATAAAATGGGTTGCATAATCTTTTCTTAAATCATAATCAAAGGAAATTTCATAATGAAGGAATTTTTGATATGAACATAAGGTATGTATTACACAATCAAAGTAAGGGATGATAATCTAGTTATATATGTGAGAGACATATATACATAATTTAGAATCAATCAATAAAATATAAGATTTTTTTCATTAATTAAAATGTCTTTAAAAATTAAATGGAATTTTTGTTGATAAAAATACCATTTTAACTTTAAAATAACTTCTTAAAAATTTAAAAAATTTAAAAATATAATAGAAAACATGTTCTTTAAAAATAACCATGTAAACCTATAAATGAATCATCAAATAATTGAGTTTTCATGATGGAGGGTAATTTTTTACATGTATTATAAGTTTTAAAAAAATCCTTTAACACTATTTTAAAAAGGTTAAAAAGAACCTAATTTGGAAAATGATAAGAATATTCCCTTAAAAATTTATAAAAAATTCAAAAAAAAATTAAAATGTTTTTAATAAATCATTTGGATAATTTAAAAAAAATCTTGAATATATTTTTAGAAAACATTGATATGGAGGAAAAAATATTTTTAGCCGAAGAGAGAAATAAAGTTATATTTTCTTAAAAAAAATTATAAAAAAAATTAAGTAAATAATATAAGAAACTATTAGTATTACATGAATATTTAATGAATAAATAGAGGATAAAAATGAAATGGTTTTATTATACAATGATCAAATAATTTCCAATAATGAAAATTCAAGAATAAACAATCCCAATATAAATGAGATTGAAACATAAACACTTAGAACTTTGGTAACATTTTTATCATAACTACCATAAATTAATTAAATTAATTATATCGTAAAATTTCATGAATTATGAATTATTCATGATATAATATGTAAAGTGGTATTATATACACCATTTAAAATAAATTAGGTGCATACCACAAGTATAGACATTATTGTATATATCTTTTATCTCATATATAATAAACTTGTATGAATTATTTATTTCCTTAATAAACTTTTATATTTTTAATCTATTATACTTAAACCATTTAATTCATTTATTTTAATGGTGTATTTAATTACTTAATCAGTTATGTTCACATTGGGTGTTTTGAGGATGCTCAATTCATAATTTCAAAAGAGCATTGGTGTGTTGACCATGGAAAAAGGGATCATTATTCCATCATATTGATAATAATAATAATTAAATAATTATAATTTTTATACATAAATTATAATTTTAATTATAACCAGGAATTATTTTTATGAAAAATGAACTCTCTTATAATCATAGAGACGATAGGTCATATGTACACATGTGTAACGTTTCAATTTTTCAATAATCATGATTGAAAGAAGGTAAGTGTTATTTTATCATTGAATTATTATCAAAATATCATAAATATATTATTATTTCTTTAAATACACTTACATATACCTTCAATGTGATGAATTAATAAAAAATGAATCACATTACTTCACGAGGAGGTAGTCTTCCGTACACACGAACGATGTTATCATTTTTACATATATGGTAAGGTAAGAAATTATATGATATAATAATTTAAATAAGGATTAATTTTTAATTAATATAATATATATATATTAAATCCATCATCATAAACATATATGAGATGAAATGATGGAAAATGAATTACATCAGCTCACAAGGCTATAGTCAAATGTACACACGAACGATGGCTTCATTTCCCATTTGATGGTATAGGAGATGGATAAATATTATGACATAAACATAATAACATCTTAGTATATAATATATAATTTTGTAATTATATTAGATTTATTAATCCATAATTAAAGGTGTGTAAATAAAAGTAAAAAAGAAGGATCTTAGAGAAGATGATTACCTTCACTTAGAAAATCCTCCTTTAGAACTCTTATTAAGGACCCCAAGGGTCATATTTTGGAAAGACCAAAAGTTCTAATGTTTGGATAAATATTTTGAGGAGATATTTTGGTTTTTTTTGTCAACAAAAATGTCTTGAGAGTTGTGAATAATTGAGGGGAGGGTTTCCCATTTATAATTGAGGAAGAGTGACATTTTTGTAAATACCCCAAACTATTCAATAATAGGAAGTCACTCTCAAGCCAAGTTCCTAAAAAAAATATAAAAATAAAGTATTTAGAGATATATAAGTTCAATAAACAACTATAAATCTCAAAATAAACATTTATTAAACATTTTATACCGTTTACCTCTTTATTTTACCCCCTGCAAAACTGATTTCGACATTAACCATGGTAACAGTTTTTTACTATTTTTACTATTAATTATGAAAAAAAATTATGTTAAAATTATTATGTAATATTAATTATGATTATTAAAAATATTAAATAAATTTTATCAAATTCAATTCACAAAATTCGTAGAATTTATTTTAAAATTAGCCCCGCTAACATGATAAAAAAATAGTTTTTCAAGAAATGTATTTTTCAAGAATTAGATGATCTTATAATAACTATATGAAAAATATTAATAATTAAATTAATTTAAATTAATATTTATATTTATTAAATATAAATATTTAATTTAAATCATTCCTTATTAGTTTTAATTTTAATTAGCTAAAATTGAGAAATATTATGCACCATAAAATAATTTTTAGAAAAAACATGTTTTAAAGACTCAAAATAAACATATAATAAAATCCAGTGTGACGATGGTTTAAATGTAATTTATTTAAATAAATATAATAAAAAATAATTATTTTAATTTTAAATCAAATTAAAAATAATAATGGTGCTTTTAAATTAGATAATTTTTTTAAAGAAATAACAATTTTATAAAAATCGGTATTTTTCACTATTCACTAAAAATTTAAATTTTTGAAAAATATAAAAATTAAATCCTAAGTTAATATTTATATTATGATTTAAAAAATTATTTTCATTTTATAAAATTTAATTTATATATTTATTTAAATTATTTATAATATGTTTCACAAAAATCAATAAAAATAATTTTTGAAATAATTGTTTTTATTAAAAAATTTAGTGATTATTTCCCAAGAGTTTATAAATAAATTTATATATATTTTAACCTATATATATATTTCATAAATTATTGAATCCCATTCATACCCTCTGATTTAATGTCTAAGTTAAAACAATCATATTTAATTATAATATCTTAATAATATATCGTGATTCTTTTAAATTCAGTGTTGTGTGTTGAATATACTATCAAACATAGTGTTGTTTTAAAATATATGGGTGTTACATACTACCCACATAAATAAATTGCATCATCTTAATTTGAAATTATGCTTTGTAATTAGGTGTTTATTATTTTAAAATTAACTTTGTTGAAAACCCACATCATAAAAGGGGCTAATAAAACTTATTCTTAAAAGAGGGAAAGGGGAATATGAAGGTCATCTTGAATAACACCAAACTAGGTTTCTAAGTTGGAGAAAATTAGTGGGGATTGAAAATATGGATGTAGAATAAAAGTGTAAATAATTATGGAGACTAATAGGGATCATTGATCAGAATAAATTGAATGATCAGAATAAAGTTAACAACCAAAAAACCATAAATCTATAATGAATTAAGTGATCATTAATTCATCAGATATGAAGGTAATAAGTTAAAAATTTTGATTCAAGTTTTCTTCCTAGATTTGAGGGATTATTTTACTATCAAGATAGAGAAAACCAAAAAAATAATAACTTGATTTTTTTTATTTTATAAACACAATTTATTTATTTCATTGTGGTTTGATCATTTCCACATCACCTATTACTCTAAGGAAGTAGATATGAAATATAAAAAATGTATGCCTCAATAACTAAAATTAACTTTTAACAGATCATATGATCTATAAAATAGTAACAGTTATTCCTCTTATCTCTATTAAAACCAAAAAGGCTATCACAAAGTAATATAATATCCCAAATGAAAGTGAATATATTAATATCAAAAATTTAATAATAAAACCAATGTTTTAACATAGATAATTCCTCAAATAGATAAACCTATATCCCAAATAACCTCAAAACCCATAAAATTATAAAAAATTTAAACTCAAATTTTATCTCATAACATTTAACTTACATCTCCAAAAACATAATATCATTTTTCTAAAATAATCCTTTACATTAAACCTAAAGGTTATATATATTAAACCAATAAAATGTTTCCCAAATTATCATTAATCACCTAAAATCCTAAAATTTTAAAAATACTTGATCGTATAATATGTTTCCCAAAATACAATTAATATTTATCAACCAAATTAAGTAAAAAATTATGCACAAACCTGTATATTACATAGGTCATTGGTAGGCGTTACACCCTTATCATCCTTCAGTTATGGGTTCAAGCCTCATGGCCTTACCGGACACAATGAGGTATCACCGAACATATGGGTTATCCTTTTTCTAAAAATAAAGTTCTAATAAAATTTCCATGAATATGATGAACATCCTCAAAATAACATTAATCATAAAATCATTTTTAACCACTAAATTCATTTATAAAACTTATTTTTTCAACCAAATCAAATAATCTTAATTGACAATAATTACCACATTATCAAGTACATATTAAATATTATATTTTCCTTAATAATTTTTTTTCCATAAAATATAACCTTACGATTTTATCACCTTTCTAGGTCATTGTTAACATTAAACATATTCTTATAAATCCTCAAAGAAACACTACTAAAAATGATCCATATAAGTTTCAGGATTATTATAAGAAAAATTCAGTTAAAAAAACTTAAACATCGCTATTATTGAGTTTCACCACCTAAACACATCAATCATTCCATAGGAACTTAGGAATTAATACTTGGATTAGGTAATTGACTCAGATACTGACCAAGATTTCCTCATCCACGATATTAAATCGTTAATGGTTCCTTAGGTTAAACATTATTTCTCTACATCTTGTTAATTGGAATATTAATTTTTATTTATAAACTAACTATTTTGTTCCCTCATTTTTGACACATAAATCATATTCCAATTACTTTAAGTAATTTTACATGATGTCTCTCCCATGTTTTTTACATATAAGAAATTGAATCTTATTTTAGTTATCATCTTTAACACTTGAACTTCCATGATATGTCATCCTTATCTTCTATGATGTGATTAGAAATTCAACTATGTTCTTGTAGTTAATTTTAATTCAAGATATCTCATTTGGAATGATAAAATTATGTATAACTACCATTACCATTAGTTTAGGAATATTTTTAGGGAAATAATTACATTGATCATCACATTGGTTGTTGACGTGATTTCACTTATTTCCCACCTTTAACTAAAAATAATAAAAGGAACAAGATGAGAATTCATTAACATACAAAAAGGGAAAGTTTTAAACCTAGTAGGAATAACTTATAGATGATATGTATATTATTATTTATGAGTCTCTAGGTTTCAATGTAGGTTATCCATGATAACATTTCTTGTTAGGTTTTCTAACCTGATAATTTTTTAAAGTCCTTCATAATTATTAATAAAGATTTTTGTGAATTTCCAAAGCATATCCCCCATGAGTGTCAAACTAAGTATACATAAAGTCCCATTATCATGAATTATGTGTTGATTGAGTCCAGATTAATGCAGACTTTTTAGGGTTATTACTCCTAGGTACAACTTTTATAGATCCATATCCACTTGTAGTATCCAAATAGTTATGTAATTTCTTAGAAACCACTCACTCAATACTTCACAAAAAATTTATGATATTTTCATATACTTAGTATTATATTTATACTTATCCTTAGACTTATCCCTAGGGTTATCACTTTTTATTATAATTCTCATTTTCAATGGTTAAATAAAATTTGACTCTGATACCATCGATAGTGACCCAATCCTTTTACACATATTAATACATGATTTTTAACATAAACATCCATTAACACAAAATTAGGATCGTGAGTCCTAGAGTCTTTCGAATACTAGGTTTATAATATATTGAAAGTGAATTAAACATGACATCTATATTTTATTCTCCATAATGATCTCTTAAATCCACTCGATCTACTAAAATTCATGGTATAACATGTGGAATACATAGAAAAAATGGGTGAGATAAAAATTCCATTAAGGGAATAAACATGATAAGGAATCATAACTTGTGAGTTAAATGTATAACATGATATCACAAAATATAAGGACCAAGAGTAATACATTAGATCATAAAAAAATAACATGGTATCATAAGATAATGGGATCATAGGAAATTTGGAAACAATATATAATATAAAATAAACAAGAGTTAAGGCTAAATTCCAAGAAAATATCACATGGTGGAGAAAGTCCCATAATTGATTCAGTTTACTCCCTATTCTCATACATGACGCCTCATGAGACTAAATCTTTACCCAATACATTGGAGTTATATCTAGTTTCACCCATTATTAAATTCTCATGATTATGTGATCCATAAAATAGAAATCAATAATATGGAATAAATATAAGAATAACACATGGAGAGAAAATGGGTAGCGTAATCTCGTCTCATATCATAATAAAAGAAAATATAATAATAATGTAATTTGAGAGATGGAAATAAGGATAGTATTACACTATAAAATTAAGAGATAATAATAAATTTATATATGTGAGAGACATATATACATAATTTATAAGTAATCCATAACATCAAAGGTTGTATTCATTGATTAAAATCTCTTTAAAAGATTAAATGGAATATTTCTTGAGAAAAAATCCATTTTCACTTTGAAATATCTAATTCAATATTTAAAAAATCCAAAAAATTTATAGAAAAAATATTATTTAAAAATAACCATGGAATCTTCTAAATGAAGCTTCAAATAATTTATTGTTCATGATGGCGGGTAATTTTTTACATGTTATATACATTACAAAATATTCCTTTGACAGTATTCTAAATGGGTTTATAAGTATGTCATTAGTTAATGATAAGAATATTACATTAAAATTTTATAAAAATTCACACATGAGTAAAAAAAATTAATAAATAATTTAGATAATGCTAAAAAATATTATTGAAAATATTTTTAGAAAACATTGATATAGAAGAAAATCGATTTTCAGTCAAAGAGAGAAATGAAGTTGACTTTTCATGAAAATATTTTCTCAATAATTTTAAGTACCAAATAGAATAATATTATGGTTTGACTTAAAATTTTCATAAATAACTTGTGGAGAATAAAATGAAATATTTTTATTAGAAAATTATCAAATAATTTCTTGCAATGTAAATTCAGTAATAAATAATCTCGATTAAAATGAGATTGAAACATAAACCCTTATCGCTTTAGTAAATTTTGTATCATAAATAAAATTAATTAATTAATTTAATTACATCTTAAAATATAACTAATAATTAATTATTCGTGATATAATATGTAAATGGGTATTATATACATCATTTAAAAGAAATTAGGGGCATAAAAGAACATGTTTCTCAATGAAGGAATTTTTAAGACCAAACACTTACCTCGAGTCCAAAAATTAACATGTATGTATTTTATATCCTATATAATAAAATTATATGAATTATTGATTTCCATAATTAAATTTTCTATTTTTAATCCATTATAATTAAACCATTTAATTCATTTATTTTTATTATATATTTAAATTCTTAATCAGTTATGTCCACGTCGGGTGTTTTGAAGATGCTCAATTCATAATTTAAAAATGGAATTAATGTGTTGAATTTGGTCAAAGGGGACAATATTACATCATATACAGAATAATAATCATGAAATAATTATAATTTTAGACATAAATCTTAGTTTTAAAAATAATGATAAATTATAGTTGTGAAAAATTAATTTTGTTACAATCATGAAGACGGTAGGTCGTACATTCGCATATATAATGTTTCCATTTTTCAAAGATCATGATGGAAAGAATTTAAGTGTTATTTTATATTTAAATAATTATAATAATATAATAAATATAATTTTATTTATTTAAATACACTTTAATATATCATCCATGTGATGTGGTACTAAGAAAACAAATTGCATCACTTTGTGAGGCGGTAGTCTTCTGTACAGACAACCGAAGTTATCATTTTTTCATGGATGGTAAGGTAAGAGAGTATGTGGTATATTAAATTAAAAAATATTAATATGTCATTAATATCATATATAAATATTAAATCCATTATCATAAATAGTTTTCTGAGTCTATTATAGAAAACGAATTACATCGGTTTGTGAGGCGGTAGTCTGCCATACACATGATCGATGGTTTCATTTCCCATTTGATAGATTATGAGATGGATAAATATTTTTCCATAATCATAAAAAATCTCAGAATATAGTATATATTAGTTTTATTATATTGTAATTTTTAATAAATAATTTAAGGTGTAAAAAAATAAGTAAAAAGAAGGAGCTCGTGAAGATGATTACATTCACTTAGAAGAACCTCATATGGATCTCTTATTAAGGACCCTAAGGTTGGTATATTTGGAAGAAAAAAATCTATAGAGTGTGGATAAGGATGTTATGGATAGATTTATTTAGTTTTTGGTCAATAAAATTGGATTTATATGTGTTAATAAGTGAGGGGAGGGGTTCCTTTTTATAAATGAGGAAGAGTGGCATTTTTTAAATATCCAAAACTATTCAATAATGGGAATTCAATCTCAAGGAAAGTGCCACTAAAATTTTAAAAATAAATTATTTGAGGAGATATAAAGCCAATAAATACCTTTAAAACTAAAAATAAATATTTTTGAAACTTTTATTCCATTTAACTCATTAGTTTAATCCCCTGGTAAATCGGTTTTAACGTTAACTGTGGAAACATATTTTTATTATCTTACTATTCATTATGACAAAAAACATAAGCTAAAATTTTTATATAATATTAATTCATATGATTCCAAATATATAATCCATTTTATCAAATTCAATTCATAGATTAAAATAATTTAATTTAAAATTAAACCTACAGGTGTTTAAAAAATGTTTTTTCTTCAGAAATTCATTTTTCAAGCATAAGATGATCTTATAATAACTATATGAAAAGTAATTATAATTAAATTAATTTAAACTAAAATTTATGGATATATAATTTATATATTTAATTTAAATTATTCCTCATTATGTGTTATTTTAGTTATATAAAATTGAGAAACATTATGCACTTTAAAACAGTTTTCTGAAAAAATGTATTTTAAAGCCCAAAAATAAACATATACTAAAATCCAGTATAAAGATAATTTAAATGTAATTAATTGGATTAAAAATAAATAAATAATAATTATGTTAATTTTAAATCAAATAAAAATAAAAATTTTACTTTTAAATTACTTAATTTTTTAAAAGAAATGATAATTTTATGAAAATTAGTATTTTCACTATTGACTGAAAAATTAATATTTTTTGAAAAATACCAAAATTTAAAACTAAGTTAATATTTATATAATTATTTTAAAAATTATATTAGTTTTATAAAATAACATTTCTAAAAGGAATTTAAATTAATTATAATATTTTATCATAAAAACCAATAATAATCATTTTTGAAATATATGTTTTTATTAAAAAAATTGAGTACTTATTTTCTAAGAGTTTTTAAATAATATTATATTGATTAGAACCTTTATATCTATTTAATAAATTATTTAATACTACTAAAACCACTAATTTAATGGATATGTTAAAATGATCATATTTAAATAATAATATCTTAGTAATATTTCGTGGTTCGTTTAAACTGAGTGTTGCATGTTGAATATAATATCGAACATAGTGTTGTTTTAAAATCTTGGGGTGTTACAATATCTATTATGAGAACATAGAAGTTATATTATATTATTCTTAAATACATGTTCTTTGGATGGATTATATTATCTAACGGGACATGGATGATACATGATATCAAGGGTATGAGGCACATAATATATTGTGACTTCTTCCGTGAAGTTTATCCTTGGAAATATCTAAGATAATGAGGTTATAAGAACATGATTCTCTAGTGGGAAATAGAAATTTATATTTTTATTTCGTTATTAATAGTTTTAGGAAGGTTTTACAGTCATTATACTTTAATATTATTTTTAATGCATATCATGAGTCACATACTTTGATGTATTTCCATAAACCATGATAACATATATTCATAGCTAAGTTTGATATATTGTGGGTGTCAAAAAAAATATTATATTAATAAATAATTTGAAAAATAATTTATGCCTTCAATTATTTATTGTAATTTTATATCTCATTCCCTTTAATAGGAATGTACCTTTTTAATTAAATCCATAGCCATTGTGTTTTTTTGGAAAGTTCATTATTGGAAATTTAAGGAAAGATACATCAAACACATAGGTTGAGGACACCAGTTTCCAAACTTCTTGGTTAGAAAAATCCAAAAAAGGGGATTATATTAAACAATGTGTACTCGTATGAGGTTTTATGTTTTTTTAACATTAAATTATTTGTCTATAGAATCCTTGGAATGTTTCTAGATGCTAACCATGTAATTTAGGTGGTGTATCCTAATTCCACTAACAAGGGGTCCTAAAGGGAAGACACTAAGTATATCAATAACATAAAATAAATTGTATATGAATTCAACATATTGAATAAATATTATTTTTTTATATGGTTTAATAATTATTCATGTTTGGTTGATCAAATATATATATTCACTCATAAATTATTTGAGATAATATTCTCTAAGTTGAATATTAAATAAATATTTATCCACCAAATATTTCTTTTCTATTTATTTACATGTTTATATAATATTTATTTATCTCAAGTATATCTACAAGGTTACAATTATTTATTTATTTGGTTGCAGAACTATTTAATAAATATGAATTTATATGTTTATTGAATTAAATAATTATTTATTTATCAACAAATAATTAATTTAAATTTATTTATTTATTTAAATAATTAGAAATTTTTAAGAGTCTAATAAATATTAAGGATGACTGGAAGAAAGAGATTAATTGTTTGGTGAGAAATTTTTTATTAAATATTATTTGAGTAAATATTAATTTATTTATTTAAGGAAAAATATTTATTTATCTAATAGTTTTTTCATTTTAAGTTAATAATAATAATAAGATTATTATTTAAACATGGGATTATCCAAGTATTAAGAGAATAATAAGGTCGCATGTGTAATTATTTACTCATTATCCCTAATCCTATAAATACATGGTTATATAATTTTTTAACCCTATCCACCATTATTCACAATGATTTTTAGAGAGAATAATCACAAGAAATGGAGAGTTATTCTCCTAGAATACTCTCAATAATAGAGAGAGATCCTCCAACATTACCTTCTTGAATCTAGAGATAATAAGAATAATTCTTCCTCACATTGAAGTATTCTATTGTAATCAATGGTGATCAATGCAATCAAGATAATAATTTTTTCTAGAACTTGGATAATTATAAAGTGATGATCAAGAGTTTATGGAACCCATGTGGACCACCACTAGAGGTAATCTACACGTGATTCCTCTATCACAATGATCATATAACAGGTGGTCTCAACTAAATAATTAATGAAGAAATAATTCCAATTATAACTAATTAATTATCCAAAGTCATATTAATAATAAATTATATATGATGATCATATCCAATGGATTATGATGTTTCCATTTCATCTATTTCTAAGGATAATTTAAGAACCTGGATCTTCTTTTCAGGTATATTTTTCTTTTTATGGTGTTTTTTAGAAAAAGAGGAGTTTCTGGAAATTTTTGAAGTACACATCGTGTACTTTATGATTACACGTCATGTACTTGGTTACCGCGAGTAGTCGGGTGCTGGCCGTGTAGCGGCCATGCACATGGCCATGTGTGGTGACTTAGAGACCACTTAATGTGGGGGCCGATGAAGTAAAGTACACACCATGTACCTATAAAGTACATGTCGTGTACATTATTTTTTTCATTAAATGCACTAGGGTCACGTCTAACAGACAAAACCACCTTCTTCTAGGTTTGGTTCATCTGAGAGAACTCGTACGACTGTGATCTTCCTCTGAGCCCCCAATTGAGCGTCTGTTATCTGAATCGATCATTGTTGATTGCGCTGGGATCACCTCGGTAAGATCTTCCTTCTCCTAGAGCTTCGTTTAGGGATTCCTCCTCTTTCTCAAGTTATCATTGGTTGAAAATTTTTAATGTTATTATAGATCTACAGTGTTCTTGGGTAATTCAAGGCTTTAGGTTCACTTATATCGATCCTAAAACACCGAGTTTGGTGGTTTGTGCCTTTCCGTTGAAATTCTTTGAGTAATATGTGAAATTTTGTAAAATACCCTTGAATGGGGTATTGCGTGTTTATCGTTTAAACCCTGTTATTTTCCTGCTATGCTGGTATGCGTGAGTTGAGGTTAATTGGATGTGAATAGGATTGATTGGTGTGCTTTGGATGTGTTATCCATGCATGTTTTTTTCATGACTCTTTGGTCCTATTTAGCCTGTAAGGCTTCCTTAATATTTTCCCATTCCTAGTACTATTGGATGGAGTGATTTTTTATATGATATGCTTGATATGATGTAGACTTTTTATCCAAGTAGTTATTGAGGTTTACTTTTTCCATGTTGCATTTCTATGCTCATTTGACTTACACAGGGTCGTGAGAACCTGGTGTAGTAGACTATAAGGGGAATTGACAGTGGGAGATTCCTCAGAGAGTCTTTAAACACTTTTTACTATAAGGGGAATTGACTGTGTGAGATTCCCCAGAGAGTCTTTAATCAATTTTGGTTATAAGGGGAATTGACTGTGGGTGCTTCCTATGAGAGTCTTTGTTATATCCTTATGACTAAACCAAAGGGTATAGGCTGTGTGTAGTTCCCAGATGGCTACCTGCTTTGATTAGCTGCTTACTTGATATGTGGTGTTTGAATGCTTTGAAACTATAGGATTATTTACTATTGATTACTTACTTGTTTACTGCTGCTTTGCTTATTACCTACCATATATATTCACTGACTATTAGGAAAAGATCTTAGGGTGGTTTCCTACTGGGATTTAGTCTCACACCCTGTTTGGGTCATGCTTTTGGTCCCAAATAGATTATATTGTTGTATGTATAGATAAGTTCAAGTGCCCTTCTACTTCAAGTACTTGATTGTTATGGAGTAAAAGATCATGGGACCAAGCTATGGCTTGCGATGCTGGGGAGTTATTCACCTTTCTTTATTTTGTACTTTGGTTTAGTTCCATTGTATTCCAGCATTGTGATTTGTTTGTTTGTTTTCCTAGACATATGTATCATGCATCATTCATATATATATATATATATTTGGTGTGTGTGTGTGTGCTCTAGTTTATTATTTCCAGTCTTTCGATGTTTACTTTTGTATATATTATTACTGCTTCCGCTATTGTATATTTGATTTACTTCTTCTATGTTACTCTACCAATGAGGGAATAGTTTCCCCACTATCACACCCAAGGCCCTCACTGCTAGTCGGTAGCCTCTGGCGTTTGGGGAAATGCGCTTGAGGCCATGTGACCAACCGGGTACGGGGTGTCTCTGGGCGGCTTCTAGAACCGAGACATTACAAAGTGGTATCAGAGGTGTTATTTTCTTCTTGACATACTGTTTGAAGTAGATAGTTAGGTATAGGATGGAATAGGTACTTGGTAATAAGTTGTGCCATGTAGTATCTAACCTGTGTACAAGGAAAATCCAACCTACGTCGATTATTGAAATTTTTCTGGTTTTGGAATTATTTTTGTTGATTTTATTTCCCCTTGAGTGCTTCACATGTTTTTTGTTGTTATTGTTGATTATATTTAGGTTATATTTTTGTTGCAACCTGATTAGATGAGGTAATTCCATCTCATGAATCATATAGGCACTAGTTAGAAATCACATGTCATGTATTCTTACCATGAAATTTAGGGTGCATTAGCGATTGCATGTTGTTGTGATAGGTGTTGTGCTAGGTATTCATGCTATTTTGATAGATTCCTTGATAGTATACCTACTATTTGATAGAGAATTAAATAGTGTATGGTTTTTTTGAAAAAACTCCAAACTTTGGTTCTTGAGGTGTTATGGGCCCTCACGGACCAGAATTTGGTGGATCAGTGAACTGTTATGCTTGTTTATAACATGTATAAGATGCCAAGATTTGGTTCGCAGGGAGTATGGGCCCTCACGGATCGGAATTTGGAACTTAAGGGACTGTTTTGGTGTTTTCTGCATTCCAGGGTAGTTTCTGAGGCTTACTATTCGGAAAAACCCAAAATAAAATCCGGGTAGTTTTGACTACATTCCATATCTTCTTCTATTCGGGAAGAAATTTGTTTTCTTAAGTACACGCCATGTACCATATGCACACGTCGTGTAGTCTCTAACTGTTTTATAGGTTGTGTGGGCAGAGACACGTGATAGAGAAATTCTTGTGGGAACATGTTGTGTATCAGTTGTACATGCCATGTTGTGTTGATCCTATGTCTGCCCATGTGAATATGACATGAATGGATAAAAACATAAGCTATATATGCCATGTCAGTTTTGAACACGCCATGCAGTATGATCATAAAATCAATCCATGTAACTAACAACATGGGTCGGTGAAATCCTCCAAGTGCACGCAGTGTCTGTTTGTAACACGCCATGTACAGTCAGCTGTGTAACCGGCCGTGTAGCTAACAACACGGGTTGGTGATGTCCACCTAGTACATGTCTTGTATTTCACTAACATTCTGTGTAGTTTCTTTCTAAGAAGAACAGTTTGGCTTAGTTGTGTAAGAGAACTCGGGCAGGGGAAGGGGATTCAAGTACATGTCATGTAGTGGACATACATGTCATCTCTCTGTGTTTTGTGAAACATGACATCTTTATCTCCTTTGTTCCCTTATTATGCTTCTAGCTTTCAGTACTTGATAATAATGATCTAAGGTGTGTGCTTGACCTTTTAGAGTCATGCCACTGATACGTCCTCCGATTGTTCGCCAGTTACAGGGAAATAATCAGACACCAGACATGGTTGATCAAGGACTTTCAGCAGATCCAATAGTTGTTCCATTCTTGTCACCAGTGGTTATACCTGACAAAGGTTCCAATGCACAGTTTTTGGAGGGCTTTTGAGGATGATTCATACC
This sequence comes from Viscum album, assembly GCA_963277665.1. Lineage (NCBI taxonomy): Eukaryota > Viridiplantae > Streptophyta > Magnoliopsida > Santalales > Viscaceae > Viscum > Viscum album. The sequence goes on from OY728120.1 coordinate 262,354,936, forward strand.
TTTTATGGAGCACCACCTCCTGACCCATCGATGGCCGAATTGACATGGGTCTTTCGGCAATATAATCCTCCCACTTTCTCAGTGTATGGGGGACCCTAGGCTACAGAGTCATGTCTAGAAGCCATGTTGATGATCTCCGAGAATCTAGAGATGCCTCTAGATAGGAGGGTAAAATTCACTACCTACATTCTTTGAGACTCCGCCAAGATGTGGTGGGATGTGATCTCATAGGCGGGATGCCAACAGAATATGTCTTGGGATGACTTTCAGTTCACCTTCTATGATTACTTCTATCTAGAGACCTTGAGGGTCAATTGACCCTGATATTTCATGAGTCTGGAGCTGGGTACTCCTTCTGTTATGGAATATTTTTCAATCTTCACTAAGCTACAATTATTTACACCCTTTCTAGGGATAGATGAGTTGTTCCTTGCACAGAAGTTTGAGGATGGTCTTAGGCAGGAAATCTGATCCCAGATGAACATCTTCAGGTTGACTTTGATATCCTCTTTAGTCAACCAGGCACTGATCATGGAGCATAATCTATGGGATTCTAGAGATATGGGCTAGGGAGGTTCAGAATCCAGGGTTTGTGCTTCTCCTGTTGATAGCAGGAAGCATCCCAAGGAGGCTGCATGAGGAGATCAGAGTAGGTGGGATTCACCTTCTGGTAGCTCGGTGGTGTGCTACCAATGCAGGAAGATCATGCATATGAGGCCACATTGCCTGAGAGACCCAATAGAGTTTCGATATTGTGTCATTATGGGGAATCTTCAGCACTTCAGTCAGATCTTCTCACCAATAGTAGGTGACAGGGGTTCTTTTATGACTCTGTATTTAGGAGAAGTACCACCAATTACTCCTCAGTCAGGGAACTAGAGTTCTTCCAGCCATTTGGGTTGAGGTGGAGGTCGTGGTCATGGTATTCAATCACTGGGATTTCAGGAAAAACAAGTTGGATCAGCTCAGAGTGGTCAGGAAAGTTCATAGGGTCACGGTGCAAGTCAGACTTTTGTAGTGGAGCAGACCCAATAGGAGCAGGATCCTGGACCCTCTACAGTTTGAGGTACAATCCTAGTTGCATCAGTTTTATCTTCTGATCTTTTCAATATAGGGTCTTCACATAGCTTTGTATCTATTTCTGTTGTGGAGATCCTTGGGCTCTGTATCTTTACTTCTATTGATTCCTTGATATTGGAAACACTGTTGGGGACAAGAATTACAAGTTTATGTCAGTGCAAGGAGTTCCCTCTTGAGTTTGGTGGGTGTCACTTCTTATGGGACCTTCATTTCCTAGAGATGACAGGATATGATGTCATTTAATGAATGGACTGTTTAGTTCCCTTCTAGGTTGTTGTCGATTTCTATCATTGTAGGGTGAGTTCCACGTCACCAGAGGGCAGATCGTTTCTTCATAAGGGCGAATGGGATGTCCAGGCGAGCATAGAGGGACCTGAGCATCATGGGTTGGGAGGAGTTATAGCCCAGATTTCTAGTTTATATATGGATGACCAGGGGACTTCACTGTTACACTTTCCTCCAGTGGTGGATCGATTTAGGTATGTCTTCCTAGAGGAATTTTCAGGTTTGACTCTAGAGAAAAAGGTAGACTTTTATATCGATCTTGTTCCAGGAGTGGCACTCGTGTCCATTCCTCCTTATAAGATGGCTACACCAGAGTTGTAGGAGCTCAAGAAGCAGTTAGAGGAGTTCCAGGAAAAGGGTTTTATCTAACCCAGTACTTCTATGTGGGGTTCGCCTGTCCTTCTTTCAAAGAAGGCAGATGGTACTCTCAGACTTTGTGTGGATTATCGTAAGCTGAACCAATTGATGGTCAAGAACCGATATTTGTGGCCAAGGATTGATGATCTCTTTGATCAGATTCAGGGATTCCATGTGTTCTAAAAGATTGACTTGAGGTCTAGTTATCATGAGTTGTGTTTTAAACCATTTGATATACCTCTTACAGCTTTCCAGAGCAGGTATAGTCTATATGAATATGTGGTTATTCCATTCGGTCTCACGAATGTGCATGAAGTTTTCATGGAACTGATGAACCGATTGTTCCATCCATAGTTGGGTTCTTTCATGGTAGTTTTCATGGACGATATCTTGGTGTAATATCACACTCAACACGACTATGATACCCATCTTGATATCGTTTTGAGTACACAAATAGATCATCAGTTATATGCTAAGCTCTCGAAATTCCTCTTTTGGATGGATCAAATTCACTTCTTGGGTTATGTTATCTCAGAGACAAAAGTATCAGTAGACCCGTAGAAAGTGATATCAGTAGTTTCCAAGGAGCATCTAAAGAATTTCATTGAGGTACGGAGTTTTCTAGGGATGGATGGATACTACAGACGTTTCATACAGGACTTTTCATGCTTAGAAGTGCCACTGACAGGCCTCACTAAGAAGGGTGAAAAGTTATTTTGGTCAGACTCTTATGAGTCAGCCTTTCAGGAGCTGAAAGGGAGGTTGACTTCCGCACCAATACTAGTTTTTCTAGAGTTGGGAAATAGCTACACTGTGTATTGTGATGCATCAGGTATCGGGCTGGGAGATGTGCTTATGCATGGAGAAGGAGTCGTTGCATACGGGTCTTGGAAGTTGAGGCCACATGAGAGGAATTACCCAACTCATGATCTCGAGTTGGTTATTGTTGTTCATGTCTTACACTGTTGTAGGAATTATCTTTAGGGAGAGAATTTTGTGGTTTTCACAGACCACAAAATTCTCAAGTACATCTTCACTCAGTGTGAATTGAATTTGAGATAGCAAAGGTGGGTTGATTACCTTTAGTCTTTTGGCTTTGAGCTTGCCTATATGTCAGGGAAAGGCAACACAGTGGAAGATGTAATGAGCAGGAGGACTCAAGATACATACAGTTCAGGAGTCCAATAGTGAGTGGAAGATTATGGCTCTGTTTTATGAGATACATCTGGAGGTACACAATAGGCAGGGGCAGACGTTTCTTTCTTCTATAGTTTTTACCTCTACTCTTCTTGATCAAGTGAGAATGAGGCAGCTATCAGATTTTGAAGGCCTAGTCCTATGGGAAAGTGTGTCAGGAGAGGACCCTATTCCTTAGTGGACTATAGTCAAGGATGAGATATTGTGTTTTTATGGGCGCATATGGGTGTCAGCAGACATACACGAGAAGCTGATGCTGGACTTTCACTCCTCAGTTTGGGCAGTTCATCCTAGTGTCACCAAGATGTATCGTGATCTACACCATCAGTATTGGTGGCCAAGTATAAAGAGATATGTGACTGGTTTCATGATGAGGTGTTCCACCTGTCAGTAGGTGAAGGTAGAACATCAGCAACCATTAGGGATTTTTCAGCAGTTACCCATTCCCGAGTGGAAGTGAAATGATGTCGTGATGGATTTCGTGATTGGTTTGCCAATGTCGCCTTGATGGAATGATTCAGTTTGAGTTATCATTGACAGACTCACAAAGGTTTCCCACTTCTCTCCAATCAGGGAGACCTTCAGTGTTGATGAGATGGGAAGGTTGTACATCTGAGAGATTGTACATTTAAATGGGATTCCACACTCCATTATTTCAGACAGGGATGCCAGTTTTACTTCTAGGGTCTAGCAGGGGTTTCAGAAGGCTTTGGGTACATAGGTACTTTTTAGTATAGCTTACCACCCCCATACAGATAGCCATTCCAAGCATATGATTCAGGTGCTTGCGGACATTCTTCGACCATGTATCCTGGATTTTGGAGGTTATTGGGAGAAGCACATACCTCTTGTGGAGTTTTCCAAAAATAATAGTTTTCAAGAAACTATTCTGATGGAACCTTATAAGTCTTTGTACCATAGGCCGTGCCGATCACACTTATGTTGGATGGAGGCAGGAGAGGCAACTATGTTGGTACCTCGTCTTTTCTAGGAGACCATAGAGCAGATATAGTTGATTCAAAGGAGGATCGCTACTGCACAGTCTTGACAGAACTCTTATGATGATCAATGGAAATGACCTCTAGAGTTTGAGGTTAGGGATCAAGTTTTCTTGTGTGTCACACCAAGGTTGGGGCACAAGAGGATTAAGAGACAGGGTAAGCTTTCATCAAGGTATGTCACGTCGTTTGAGGTTTTGGAGAGAGTCGGGCCGGCTGCATATTGGTGGAAGTTACCTCAGAGGTATCAGGCTATACATAACATTTTCCATGTTTCTCAAATTCGATGTTACTTCTCAGACTCGTATCATGTTTTTCAACCTGAGGAGGTTAAGTTAGAGGGGGATGCCTCGTTTGATGAGCATCATATTCGGATTGTTTATCGCAGTATGAAGTTTCTCCATGGCCAGTCTGTTCCTTTGGTATGAGTGTTATGACATCACAGGCGAGTAAAGGATGAGATCTGGGAGAGGGAGACTGATGTACAATCACAGTGGTTGGATCTGTTTGAGGATTCTCCTTCTACGCTTCCTTGCTAGGGAAATTCAGGGATGAATTTCTTTGAGGGGGGGAAGTTTGTAAGAACCCGAATCTTCTTTTTAGGTATGTTTTTCTTTTTCTGGTGTTTTTGATAAAAAGAGGAGTTTCTGGAAATTTTGGAAGTACACACCGTGTACTTTATGAGTACTTGTCGTGTACTTAGTTATCGTGGGTATCCAGGTGCTAGCCGTGTAGCGGACATGCACATAGTCGTGTGTAGTACCTGGAGACCGCTTAATGCAGGGGCCGGTGAAGGCAAGTACACACTGTGTACTTATAAAGTACACACCATGTACTTTATTTTTTTTCATAAAATGCACTGCGGTCGTGTCTGACGGATAGAACTACCTTCTTCTAGGTTTGGTTCATCCAAGAGAACCCGTACGACCACGATCTTCCTCTAAGACCCCAATCGAGTGCTTGTTATCCGAATAAACCACCGTTGATTGCGTTTGGATTTTCTCTGTAATCTCTTCCTTATCTAAGAGCTTCATTTCCTAATTCCTCTTCTTTCTCAAGTTATCGTCAATTGATAGTTTTTAATGTTTTTATAGATCTACGATGTTATTGGGGGATTTAAGGCTTGAGGTTCACTTACATCGATCCTACAACACTGAGGTAGTTGGTTTGTACCTTTCTATTGATAGTCTTTGAGTAATATGTGCAATTTTGTCCAATACCCTTGAACAAGATATTGTGTGTTTACCGTTTAAACTTTTTTATTTACCTACTATGTTGGTATGCATGAGTAGAGGTAAATTGGTTGTGAATAGGGTTGATTACTATGATTTGGATGAGTTTTCCATGAATGTTTTGTTTAAGACCATTTGGTCCTGTTTAGACTATAAGTCTTCCTTGATGTTTTCCCATGCCTAGTACTATATGATGGAGTGATTATTTTTATCTGATATGCTTGATATGTTGTACACTATTTATCCAAGTAGTTATTTAGGTTTACTTTGTTCTTGTTTCATTTCTATGCTCGTTTTACTTACACAGGGCCTTGAGAACCTGGTCTAGTAGACAATAAGGGGAATTTATCGTGTGAGCTTCCTCAGAGAGTCTTTAACCACTTTTGACAATTAGGGGAATTGACTGTGTGAGCTTCCTCAGAGAGTCTTTAATCACTTTTGACTGTAAGGGGAATTGATTGTGGGTACTTACTTAGAGACTATTTGTTAAATCCTTATGATTTAACTAAAGGGGATACGCTATGTGTACTTCCCAGAGGGTTACCTGCTTTTATTAGCTGCTTACTTGATATGTGGTGTTTTAATGCTTTGAAATTGTAAGAATGTTTACTATTGAGTACTTCCTTGTTTACTACTGCTTTGCTTATTACCTACCATATATATTCACTAACTGTTAGGAACAAATATCGTGGTGGTTGCCTACTGGGATTTAGTCTCACACCCTGTTTGGGTCATTCTTTTGGGCCCAAATAGATTATATTTTAGTAGGTATATATAAGGGCAAGTTCCCTTCTACTTCAGATACTTGATTGCTATGGAGCAGGAGAGCATGGGACCGAGCTATGGCTTGCGATGCTGATGAGTTATTCACCTTTCTTTCTTTTGTACTTTGGTTTAGTATCATTGTATTCCAGCATTGTGATTTTTTAGTTGTTTTCTTAGACATATGTAACAAGTATCATTCATATATGTGTGTGTGTGTGTGCTCCAGTTTATTATTTCTAGTCTTCCGCTGTTTAATTTTGTATGGAATATTAGTCCTTCCGCTATTGTATATTTTATTTACTTCCACTCTGTTACTCTGCCAATGAGGGAATATTTTCCCCACTATCACACTCAAGGCCCTCAGTACTAGTCAGCAACCTCTGGCATTTGGGGAAATACGCTTGACGCCATATGACCAACCGGGTATGGGGTATCTCTGGGAGGATTCTCGAACTGGGACGTTATAGATAAATCTAAAGTAGTTATTGAAAAACTATTTTTTGGCATGGTCCCAACAGCTTTCACAACCCCCTGAGACCTTCTATGGTATGTTGGGATATTTGAATCCTGAAATGAACTAATTATATATCCAATGGATAAGACTTTTGGGATGTGTTATTCCATATGATTATCTATTATTTATCTTAAATGTGATGTTATATGGTTTATTATTATGATTCCCATTCCTGAAATAGTTCCCAATGTTAAGACTCTCCTATGATTGAACCGAAATTACTAAGAATTTGATTCTAGTATACTACTACCCCCACCATTCCTAAGGGATTGGGATATGTTAATAATCAATTATTATTTATATTCATGTTATTTTCTTGGGTAATGATACATATGTTGTGGTACACCATAGTGAAGATTATTCCCAGTGTTTTAGTTATGTTAATCCTCTCTTAAGATTCTAATGAACGTTCATGTGGATAAGGAAAACATATGTGTTGAGGTACCCCATAGTGTGGTTTAAGACTAGTATGGTTTACCAACACTAGATTAATATGGTAGGTTAAAGCATCATAGTGGTTTGGTAAGAATATGATTACTTTAATTGGTTTTTATATGATGAGTTTTATGGTTTTTCATATGATATTGTATATCCACTCAAATATATATATGGATTCCCACTATGTATTATACTCACCCTACATGTGCACCTCAGTGGATATGAAAACCTCGAGTTTGGGATACAGGTAAAGGAAAGGTCACATGGATGAGTGGTTTAGATAGAGGAGTTCACAGGGATGTGTTACAATACAAATCCAAGGCTGGGGTAATTTCTAAAAAATAAATCATTTTTTTAGTCCATTTTGTATCATTCCAGGTAAATGATCGATCCATAATGTGATAAATTTTTAATAATATTATTTTATGATATTCCATGAGTTCTTCCATTATTGTGTGGTTTTATTTTATTGATTATATTTATATATCTATTGTGTTTCCATATGTGTATGGTGATGTTATTATTTATAGATGATCGTGTTAGTTATTATTATTTAATGTTTATGATATTGTGGGAATAGTCTCTCCATTGTATGAATTAAGCCCTCACCACTAGTTAGTAGCATCTAGAATACAGGGAGGCATGCTGAGGTCTTTTGGAATTTCATATCGATCCAGGAAAAATAGGTCAAGATGTAACATGTTTATTTTCATTTTATAGTAAACCAAAATTTCATACATTAAAAAAATTTATTTAACCCCATGAAATAATTAAATTTATAATTCCATGTTTTAAAATACTTTCTAAATAATTCAATGAATTTCAAAACTTATAAATTTTTTTCAAATAATAATTTTAAACATTTTACTTTACATCACCAAAAAAATTCAAAATCCTAGTGTTTTTTTAACTACCAAAATATTTTATATTAACATTGTTTTAAAAATTAATAAACTATTTTTCATTTATTCCAAGTAAAAAAAATCATCCCTTGATAAACCAAATTAATTTAATTTCACAAAAAAAATCTCACTTCAAGAATTGATAACATATTCAATAATTTTCTTTTTGTATTAGATTTCTTTCATTAATTATTTATTCATAGTTATAAAATAATAATATCAAAAACCTAAATTTATTTAGAAAATAATTATAATTTTCCATTAAATCAAATCCATCCTTTAACAAAAAAAAATAAATTTCAAAACCAATACATTCCGGGGGTTTTGACCCATTAACTTCATAAATATCTCAATTTATATTTCAATTGATAAAATTTAATTACTTTAACCCATATAAAGCACTAAATTAACTCCCAACTTCAATTTTTAATTATTTAAATTGTTTCTTTATAGGTTGAGTGGGTACCCTTAGACAAACTATCCATCAAAAAAACCGAAATCCCAAGAAACAAAAAAACACTTGAAGAGTATATCATAATTAGTAATCAACACTAGTGATTGAGAAAAAATAGTTGGGCTAATATTTCTAGGAAAAATATATGACATCGAGGTTGGTATAAAGTTAGAAGAGGTTTTCAATGGATCTAAAGATAAAAATAGAGACTGGATGATAAAAATAAATCGGGAAAAAATTTCATCCAACTCCAAAATATAAATATTAATATGTTTTTACAATCATTTTATGTTGTCTTTATCCAAATCTTGTGGTTCATTTAACCACATTATCTTCAAATAATCTTCTAGAATCAACTTGATATCAAATTACTTTGCTTTATTTCATTCCTCATCTGAAGAATTTCTAAAATGTTCATACATATCTTTCATTTTATCTGTGAAGTGAGGGGAAGTAGACCCCATATTACTAGAATTTCAATAACTCTCCAAATATTTTAGAAACAAGATCCTTCAATTCCCCTTCTAAGAGTTAATTCTCAAGATCTTTAGAGATGATATTATTCCCTAATAACCTTATAATCATGGGATTAGGTTGAGAGGAATAGTATTTTCATCACATGGTTTTTCTTTAGTTGTTATCTAAAAAAACCCTTTAATTTATCCCTCAAAGATACTAGAAATTAATCAGAGGTGTTAATGCATTTATTTTCTTTTTTTACTCCTAAACCAAATTGAAAGTGGTCCTTGATGTGAAAAACCTCTTTGTATTCAGATGAAGTATGTGAACCACTATCTAGGGGAGTGTCTATTTCTTCTATTAGAGGATTTATTAAGACCTTTTTTGGATTTGAATCACTGAACCAAACTAGTTTCTTCTTCCTCATAGACCCCTATATATTACCAAACTCACTCTTTGTAACTTATAATTTCTTGTTTAGTATCACAAATTTATCTCTAATATCATTTAACAAGTAATATACATATGTGGTAAGTTTTTATATGGATGGTCTTTTAGTGTCAGGTGAGACCAGTGAGTGAGTAGCTGAATTCCCACCAGAAATTTCAGCATGTTCATCAAGAGTAGGCACAAAAATAATTAAATCATCATTTTTTATAGTAAAATTTTGAAGAAAAATGGTATTGGAAGTTATTTTGTGGTATATTAACGCCAAAATTAAGATTCCACTAAACTAGAATACCTCTCACCACATATAATAAGGGAACAAAGTGATGGACAGAAGAAATCATAGAAACTCCACCTGAGGAAGTAGAGACTGCATAAGCATTAGTGTTTTGTTCCAATATATGAGAAATAATAAATACTAAATTAGTCCCACTAAGTGAATTTATACCTTTAAAGTGTATTGAATCTTTCAAGACCTTCACTGCAATTAACATATCAATGTTTCCCTCTAATCAGACAATATCCATATCGAAATAAACTTGGATCATGTTTTCTACATGGGAAGAAGGATGTTCCATCTAATATATCAATAAAATAAATAGTTTAACATGATCAATACTACTATGAAGATCAATAAACTTACTATTGAGTTCATTTCATAATTCCTAGAGATAATAACCCAACCATTTATAGAAGGAACAAAAATTGACCCAGGACTCAAAGTGCACCAACTGCTTGTTATGATATTATCATTCAATATCAATCGATAATAAGTCTACTAGTGTTTTTAAGGAATAAAACTCAATAAATATTTTGGGATATATGTGATAGATAATGGATCTGGTCTTACTATATGATAACAATAATCTCCTAACCAAGTTCCCTAGCATCTTGAAAATTTATAGATTTTAAAATTAATGATGTAAACCAGGGAAAATAACCTAAATAGTTTTTTTAGAGGATCACACTTAAATTAAAAAATTAAAATTCCATCATAAGATGAAATATTAAAACTTCATGAAGATACATGGTGAATAATACCAAGTTAAAATTAATTTATCTTCATATGTGAAGTGAATCAAGAAATGACAGGGATCTAGAAGGATGAAGACCGGGTGATCCTTCAAACCTCGTGAATCAAAGATGAATATATTAAAACTATTAAATTAAAGATTATTCTTATAAAAACCCAATATTTTATATGTATTTCCTTTGGAATAAAATTTAAATATTTTATAGTTTTCTTTACATGAAACACGGAGTTTAAAAGAACCATGATATACTATTTAATTATGGTTATTTAAATGTGAATATCATAACCTAGTTATAACCTTAGTGGTATAAATAAGAATAAATAAATTATTAAACTTATTTATAAATGTTTTATATGATTAAAATTTATTTATTAATTTATAACAAATAATTAATAAATTTTCAATAAATTCATTTTATGCTTTAAAAATATTTTTATTCAAAAAACAGTATTTATTGATTTTTATGCACAGATATTATAATTAATTTTTACTAATTTTATAAATAGTATTTTATAAAAATTATACTATTTTTTAAATAATCATATTAAAATTTTCTTAGTGTAAAATTTTATTATTTTTCTAAAAAGTTTAATTTTTCGGTGAATAGGGGGAAAATCGATTTTATAGAAAACTTTATTTTATTTTCCTGAATTTACAAAGTAACATTTTTTTAAATTTATTTTAAAATATAATTTGTTTTTTTATTAATATTAATCCAATAAATTTCATTGGAATCAAAGTTATACTTGATTTTGGTATATAAATATTTGCATACTTAAAAATGCATTTTCCTTAAAATGTGTTTTTCGTCACGTTTTATGGGTTTATTTTAAAATGGATTTCTAAAACTTATAGAAATTGAATCTTATAAAATGAATTTAATTTTTTTAATCATAATTATTATTTTTATATAATAATTTAAAAGTAATTTTTGGTCATAATGAATATTAAAAATATTAAAAATTTATAACTATGGAAAAATGGTAAATCTAGGTTAAAATAAATTTATAAGACCAAAATTATTCATATTAATTCTCGTTGAATGAATTTATTTTTACTATTATCACCTTTTTATAGAAATTTAATTTTTTATGGGTCACTTTTCTATAAAAATGTATTAATAATATTTTATTCCTATAGAATATTCATGGTGTGTCCTTCACCCCACTTATAAAAGGATATCTCCTCTACTCTTTTGTTTACACCTTAATGAGATACTAATATAATTAAAACCATATAAAATTAACTTATAAACTTATATAACCATGGATTATATGTTTTTTTCCTCTTAAAAGACCATTCCAAGGGTTCTTAAGAAGGGATTTAAAGGAGGTCTACTGAAGAAGCAGTAATAGTCTTACCCAGCCTCTTTCAATTTATTTCTTCTTATGGCTATTTTAAATATATGGTATTCATCATAAAATAATAACTTAATTATCCAAAATGTAATAAAAAATAATTATGATTATGTAATAACCATTATCCGCCCTCTTTTCCAAAAAATTAGAAATGAAGGTATTGTTCGTGCGTACGTGAGCACTACCATCTCCACATAACAACATAATTTATTTTCCAACATCATAATCTATGGTTAGTTGTTATTATGAAATTAATATTTATATATGATATTTATGATATAATTATGGATATTTAAGGATAAAATATTATGTATCTTTATTTCTATGTTTTCATTAGAAATCAATACAACGTTTATGCATACGTATGGACTACCATCTCAAGGAACAATGTAATTCATTTTTTTATCTCTTACTTTAATGGATGGATATAAATACGTATATAATGAATATATATGATATTTATGTCATAATTACCATTTCAATGATTATGTAAACATGTTTAATGCATAAGTACCAAACTATTGAACTAAAACATTCATAAAAACGAAAAATTTAACACCCAAAAATGACAATTTTAATAAATAATTATTAATAAATGGGTGTTGAAATTTTATAAGGGGATCATATATGACATTATAAATATTTAAATGGTTTATGTATAGAATTATTATAAATTTAAATTTATTATAAAGTATATTATAGAACTTAATAAAAAATCCAAACATGAGGTAAGGGTTTCTCATCTCACTTTTCTTTTTGTGAGACATATGTCATATTCACCACTTGTTTCATTCATGTGGTGTTGATAATAACCCTTATATGTTATATAATGAATCTATTTATATTAATTTTATTTAATTTTTCATTTGAATTTTTTTTCTTTAATGGTGGTTATAATTCAAAAAATACTAAAGAGGTAATGGTTTTACATTACAATCTCATATTTATCAGGATTGTTTATGCTTAAATTCCCAATGAAATATTTATATTACATTTCTCTCAAAAATATTGTTTATTTTTTTCTCCTATGTTTATTTTTACAGATTATATGTTTTATATTCAGTTTCATCTCTTTATGTTATTAAGAGACCAAAATAATGTTTTTAAAGAAGACCGAATTTGTTTTACAATTCATTCAAGATTATTTTTCTTTTATATTTTATTTAGAACATTTTAAATCATATTTTTTCTATTATCATATGATTTTTTAATTAATTTTTATGAATATTCCAATTTCTATAAAAAATTAAAAGTAATCTTCTTACTATTTTCAAAACGAGGTACTTTTTACTTTTTACTGAAAATGTGAAAGGATTCTTTATTTTAACATACATGACATGAATAAAATTCATTACTATCATGATCACTCCATACCTTGAATTTAAATTTTCAAGATTCTGTGGTTCTTTTGAATTAAATTTTTTTCTTTAGTATATTGAAAAAAAATTAGATTTTAAATTAGTGATTTAAAAATGAAAAGGGGATTTTCCTCAATAAATATTAATGTGATTATTTACCATCAATTACATATCTTTTTAAAACCAAGACAATTAATAATAATATTCTTAAAACTAGAAAAAGTAAAAAAAAATTATCATATTCAACATCAATAAAATCACCAAAAAACATCACACCAATTCAAAAATGTGAACATGTGATTTTACTAAAATTAAAAGCCTCCAATTCATTATTCTTAAAAAACCCCAACAATATATAAAGATGAAATTTACACTTTTTAATTTTCTTCAACTAAACCCATAAGTCATTTCAAAGATTATAAAAACATAACATCGTTAGAAAATTTCAATAAATTAATTCATATTTTTTCAAAAAATATATACAATAATTTTTTATTTTTTTAACGAAAATAATTCTTCCTTTTTTATTTCCAAATAACCAATCATTGAAAAAAAATATTTTACAAAATAAATTCACCATTTTCATACTAAATAAAAATAATAAATAAAAAAAATATAAATATTTCATTTAATTCCTCAATTTACTAACTTATCCATCAAATGAAAACCAAAAATATCTTTTCCATATACATAGATAAATATATATATATATATATAATTCCATGAAACCCAATTAAAACATTTCTATGAAATATATCAGTTTCAAGTACGCATCATAATAAAATCACAACAACAATTCATTAAAATATTCACATAATAATAGTAATTTCATTTATCATTAACTCACCAGTGAAAACACTTTAAATTTATTATTAATTCTCATATTTAATTTTAAATTGACTCCAAACTACCTAACTAACGAAAAATAGACTAATTATTTATCTCAAAAATAATTATTTATTTAATTAATCATTAACCATTAATTATATATGTTTAATTAAACCAATATTATTATTATTTTATCAATGAAATTGTTATATGGTAAATATCAAAATAGTATATCAACATATGCACTAAATAGTCATGTCACATTATTTTAAAAATAAAAATCTTGATATAAATCTTGATAAATAACATAACTTTATTATTTGAAAAACATTTAACACAATTTAATGCTTTCTAATAAAATAAATGTATCAATATGAAAATCATAATTCATGAATCATCATTTCATTAAAAATATTTTTATTTCTAGAATAATCATAAAGAAATATTTATCAATGTAACATCCCAGATCTGGGTACCACTCCAGGGGTTCCCCAAACCCGGTTAGTCACATGACCTCAAGTGCATTTCCCCAAATGCCAGAGGCTGCCGGCTAACAGCGAGGGCCCAAGTCTGATAATGGGAAAATTATTCCCTCATTTGTCAAAGTATAGCGCATCGGAATACACGATAAAACATACAACAACAACAGAAGCAATAAACCATACATACACAACTACGGTAAAAGATAACCAAAAGTTATACATAATGATGCAACATGCCTCAAGTTCTTAGAAAATAGCCAGAACATGTTACACAACAATACAGGACAGTACAATATAGAGTAAAAAAACAAAATAGTTAGTAGCATCGCGAGCCTAAGCCCGGTCCCATGCTCCCCTACTCCTCAGCAGCAATCAAGTACCTGTATAGGGACCCTTTCCATTATCCACACCAGCAGAAATGTAATCTGTTTGGGCCCAAGACATGACCCAAACAGGGTGTGAGAAAATAATTCTCAGTAGGAACCCACCAAAAGCCCGTGCTCAACTGTGTGTACACATGAAACAACAAAGTGCAAAAGTAAATTCAATAAACTAAGCAGTACTAAAAATTAACTAGCTTTACTAGTTATATTTCCATTTTAATATTCATTTAATCGTTCATTATAAGAAAACCACCACTATTAATTTCTATGTAAATAGTCAGTGTCCCAAGACACGCAAGCCCTTACCCTCAGGTAATTAGAAACGTAACCCGTAGGTGATTTCCCACATGCATAACAGATATTTCCCTCAGGCATACAAATTGTTTCCCTCAAGCACAGAGTCTATCGCCCATAGGCATGAAAGAAGTTTCCCTCAGGCCGAGATAACTGTTACCCTCAGGCTAAAGGTAACACTACCCTTAGGCTAAGTAAAACACTTCCCTCAGGCCAAGCAAGTAACCAGGCCACGCCCAACATATAAAAAACAATTCACATTTATTTCCTCTCAAGGAAAAATTAATGTGAAAATTAAACATGACACACCCTCAGGTATCCTGGCCAAACGGCTAAACAGAGGATCGCGCCCCTGGGGTGGTCCTGGATCCAAGCAGTGATCCCAAACAATAGTTTATTATCACATTTAATTACCTATTCAATTCTAGGTATTCAAAACAGCTAAGGCCTCATCCACATGACACCCCCAACCAGGGTTCATAGCTCAAATATACACAAAAACGCACAGCAGTTGGAAATAAACACTAAGCCACCTACCTTTAATGCCCCTGAATAGTATAAGAGAACGACGATTCCAGAAACGTCTAAGAACGACGTAGATCTGGGATAAAAAAATTCACATTCAATCGTAAATAACTTATCCTTGGGAAAGAATTGGTAAGAAATACTTAAGGAGAGGAGAGGGCTCACCCGTACGGTTCCAGGGAGATTAACGGTGTAGAAAAAAGATTCCCAGTACTCGATCTGGAGCTCCTCGAAGATCTGGTCGTCCCTCCCGAGCCTCCCTCTGGTTATAAGCTTCCTTTGTGAATAGAGGAGGCTACTTCCCATTTATGTGAAAAAAACAAAATACATGGCATGTACTCTCAAGTACACAGTGTGTACTTTCCATTTTTTAACTGTTCTGCTGGCAGCTTCTCGCCAGTGTGGCACTGTTCATCTTTTGACAAGGGTACACAGCGTGTATGCCTCTATACATGGCATGTACTGCTGCCCAGCTGGCCACCGCCTTACTATTCACCTGCCGACAGACTATATAGCGTGTAGTCAGTTTTTAAACCTTTCATCGCTGACATGGCTACATGCCCTATGTACTCATCCCACATGGCCAAAAGTACACGGTGTGTGGAAAATTACACAGCATGTAGTCCCAAAATTTAGGATTATTCCCCATTTTCCTTATTTTCTCAAAAACACTTAAAGAAAGGAGAAAAGAAGAAACTCGTACCTCAAGAATAAGAACCGAGTTCTTACAAACTTCCCCCCTTAAAGATATTTGTCCCTGAATTTCCCTTCCAATGGTGGTGAAGATATAGTCGTAAACAACTCCAGCCACTGAGCACGTATGTCGGTCTCCCACTCAAAGGTTTCATCCAGCACTCGGCCATACTACCATAGCACCCTTACTAGAGGAACTGACCGGCCTCGAAGAACCTTTGTGCTCCTATCAACGATACGAATCATATGCTCCACAAAGGACGTATCTATTTCAAGCTCAACCTCCTCGGGCTAAAATACGTGAGATGGGTCTGAATGATAGCGACGCAACTGAGATACATGGAAGACGTTGTGCATTGCTCGGTACCTCTGTGGTAACTACAACCAGTAGAAACCAGCCCGACTCTCTCCAGAATCTCAAATAGCCCTACATACCTCGGTGAAATTTTACCCTATCTCCTGATCCGCCTGTGTCCCAACCTCAGTGAAACACGAAAGAAAACCTAATCCCTGACCACAAACTCCAAAGGTCTCCTGCGGCGATCAGCATAAGATTTCTGTCGAGACTGTGCGGTAGCCATCTGCTTCTGAATCAACTGGACCTGCTCAGAAGTCTCCTACACGAGACGTGGTCCCATTAAAGCTACCTCACCTGCCTCTAACTAGCAAAAAGTTGATCGGAATGGCCTACCATATATATCCTTGTATGGTTCCATCTCTATGGTTTCCTGAAAACTGTTATTGTAGGAAAACGCAACTAGGGATATATGCCTCTCCCAAGATCCCCCAAAGTCTAGGATGCATGAACGCAACATTTCGTCAAGCACATGTATCGTACGCTCTGACTGTCCATCGGTCTGAGGGTGGTAAGTTGTGCTCAGAAGCAACTTTGTACCCAGTTCCGTCTAAAAACTCTGCCCGAAATGAGATGTAAAATGGGCATCCCTATCTGAAACAATAGAACGAGGGACCCCATGAAGACGTACGACCTCTCGGATATACAACATTATGAGCTCGTCAACACCGAAGGTCTCCTTGATTGGAAAAAGGTGAGCTACCTTCGTGAGTCTGTCCACAACAACCCACACAACATCATTACCTCGAGGTGACCTCAACAACCCAATCATGAATTCCATTGCGACATCATCCCATTTCCATGCTGGAATGGGAAACTGCTGCAAAATCCCAGCTGGTCTCTGATGCTCCACCTTCACCTGCTAACAGGTGGAACACCTCTTAACAAAACCAGCTACATATTTATTCATACCCGGCCACCAGTACTGGCGTCTCAAGTCACGGTACATCTTGGTAACTCCGGGATGAACTGCCCAAACTGAAGTATGAAACTCCCGCATCAGCTCCTCGCGTATATCCCCTGGAACACATACTCGTCCATGGAAATGCAATACTTCACCATCACCAATCGTCCACCCAGTATGTGCATCCTCACTTTCCACCGACTCTCATAGAACTAGGCCTTCTGAATCAGATAGTTTTCTCATCCTCACTCTATCCAGGAGGGTAGAGGTCACAACTAAAGAAGAAAGATAGGTTTTCCCCCGACTGTAGTGCACCTCCAAATGCATCTCAGAGAATAAATCCATAAGATGCCACTCACTACTAGCCTCCTGCACTGCTTGTACCAGAGTCCTCCTACTCAATGCATCAGCTACTGCATTACCTTTACCAGGTGTATAGGCAAGCTCAAAGTTGAAGGACTTAAGGTATTCGACCCACCTTCTCTATCTCATATTCAAGTCACGCTGAGTGAAGATATATTTGAGGCTTTTGTGGTCGGTGAAAACCAAAAAATGCTCTCCCAAGAGATAATGTCTCCAATATCACAACGCATGAACAACTGCAGCTAACTCAAGATCATGCATCGGGTAATTCCTCTCATGTGGACTCAACTGCTGAGACCCGTACGCAACAAATCGATCACCCTGCATCAACACTGCTCCCAGCCCAATACCTGATGCATCATAGTAAACTGTATAGATCTTCCCTTGCTCTGGAAGTATCAGGATCGGTGCTGATGTCAACTTTCCCATCAACTCCTAGAAGGTTGTCTCGCAAGCTTCAGACCAAACAAAATTCACACCCTTCTTAGTCAAACCCATCAACGACACTGCTAAGCGGGAGAAGTACTATATAAAATGATTTTATTAACTAGCCATCCCTATGAAACTCCATATCTCAAACACGTTCTTAGGCTGCTCCTAGGAAACTACTGCTCTCACCTTCTCTGGGTCTATCGCAACTCCTGTCTCTGAAATGATATGACCCAGGAATTGAATCTGGTCCATCCAAAAGTGGCACTTTGAGATTTTAGCATATAGCTTGTGCTCTCTCGGTGTACTCAATAATATATCAAGATGGGTGGCATGGTCATGTCGAGTGTGAGAGTACACCAAGATATCGTCCATGAATACTACCATGAAAGAATCCAGATAAGGATGGAACACACGATTCATCAGAGCCATGAAAACTACTGGCGCGTTTGTGAGTCCGAACGGCAAAACCAAGTACTCGTACAGACCATATCTGCTCCGAAAAGCTGTAAGCGGTATATCCGATGGTCTCATGCGTAGCTGATGATATCCTGACCTCATGTCAATCTTCGGGAACACTCGTGCTCCATGAAGTTGATCAAAGATATCAAAAATCATCAACAAGGGATATCGGTTCTTGACCGTCAACTGGTTCAACTTCTGATAATCCACACAGAGTATGAGGGTATCATATGCCTTCTTCACAAAAATAACCAGTGAACCCCAAGGAGAAGTACTGGGTTAGATGAAACCCTTTGACTGTAACTCCTCAAACTATCTCTTGAGCTCTTGTAACTCTGGTGTATCCATCCTATAAGGAGGAATGGACACCAGTGCTGCTTCTAGCACAAGATCAATAGGGAAATCCACCTCACACTCCGGAGGTAGACCTAAAAAGTCATCTGGGAAGACATCCCTGAAACGATCAACCACTTGAGGGAAATCCTTCCGACAAGTCCCCTGATCATTCAGATATAAACTCACAATATGGTCTGTGACTCCACCTCTCCCATAATCCTCTGGTCTAGCTCAACTCACCTGAACATCCCATTCTCCCTTGTATAGAAACTCTCCACCCTCTAGTGACGTGAAACTCACCCTGAAACGATAGCAATCTACAAATGCTCGAAAGGGAACCAACCAGTCCATTCTGAGAATGACATCATAGCCCGTCATCTCTAAGACATAGAGGTCCCAAAGAAAGTGACACCCTCCAACCTCAAGGGGGAACTCCTTGCACTGACGCACACATGTCGTTCTAGTTCTCAACGGAGTGTCTAACATCATAACATCAGAAGAAGAAGAAGAAACACAAAGCCCAAGGATCTCCACAATGGGCAGAGATATGAAACTATGTGTAGCACTCATATCAAAAAGTACTAAAGATAAGACATAAGCTACTAGAATAGTACCTCTGACAGTAGAAGGTCTGGGATCCTACTCATGTTGGGTCTGTTGCACAGCATATGCCTGCCCAGTGTCGCGGCCCTGCGACATAGCCTGTCTACCCTGAGTTGTCCCGCCCTACTGCCTCTGAGACCCTAGTGTCTGGCTACCATGACCACGACCACAATCTCTTCCTGCACGGCCAAACGTATTCAAGTTTCCTGACTGGTAAGAAGATATTGGTCCTGCTCCAGCATGCAGAGTCTGTACAGAACCCCTCTCACTAGCCACCGGTGGAAACTCCCTACAAAAGCGCTGCAGATGACCCATATTTCCGCAATCTCGGCACTCCACTGGGTCTCGTGGACATTGTGGTCTCTTGTGCCCCTCTTTACCACACTGGTAGCACCTGACTTGACCCACTGAAGAAACTGCCTGGCTGGTACTGCCACAGTGAGAGAAGTCCATCTGTCGCTTCCTCTTACCGGTAGAAATAGTACTTGAAACTGATGTCGAACCTCCCTGGCCTGCACCACTAGCTTCCCATAGGTTCATCTCTATAATTTGTGCCTGGTTCACAATAGAATGTACTGAGGGAAACCTAAAAACATTCACCAATGCTCGGATTTCATATCGAAGACCATCCTCAAAGCATCTGGCTCTCAACGTCTAATCACCCACCAGAACAGGTGAAAAATGCTGAAGCTCGGTGAAATGAGCAGAATAATCCATCACCGACATGGATCCATGCTGCAGATTCATGAACTTTTGAGCTCTATCTACCCTCAGCGTCTCTGGGAAGAGGAAATCATAGAAGGATTTCTAAAAATCTTCCCACGACATGTCTCTCTGATGCTCTGACTGAGTGGTGACATCCCACCACCTCTTGGCGGAATCACACAGCATATACGTCATGATCTTGACCCTCCGCCCTAGAGGCATCTCAAGACTCTCAAAGATAGTCTACATAGACCCCATCCAAGACTCCACAGCATGTGATCCTCCATCCACAGAAAACGTAGGCGGATGCTGCTGCTGGAAGATACGTGTCAGCTCTGCCACAGATGTGGCAGCCGGCGGTGCTCCCTAAAAGGTCTGCATGAACCTCATAAAGCCTTCACGAAACTGTGCCTCCGCACCTGTGCCCGGTATAACGGTTGGCGCCGCATCTGGCTCTACTATAGGATCCACTGGTAGCCCATGGCCTACCATCTCTAGAGTATAATAGTTGTCGCTCTCCTGGCGAACAGCGTGTGGTCGTCTCGACAGCATGACTCTACAAGGTCTAACGCAAACCTTAGATCAAGATTATCATAGTCTATAAATGAAGGGACCAAAAGGGGAACAGGAGGAAGAAGGCATTCAATATTTGCAAAACAAGACTACATGGCATGTATACTGACTACACGGCATGTACCTGACTTCTCTTCCCCTGCCCGGGTCCTTCTACATGGCTAATCTGCATGGCTCCAGTTGAAAAAAACTACATGGCGTGTATATAATCTAAAGGGGTGTGTATGGTTTAATTTTCCAACTGCCAGTGTCGTTTGTGACACGGCCGACTACTCAACTTGTTATTATACGGCGTGTTACACCCACACACGGCGTGTACACTCCCCGTTTCCCAGCCACATGGCTAAAACCACACGGTTTTTCCTCGAACAAGACTACATGGAGTGTCCCATGGGTACACGGCGTGTACGAGACAAGATCCGCTAATCTGTGTTGTTAGTTACACGGTCGGATTCATGGCACCCACTACATGACATGTTCCATAGACACACGGCGTGTACACGAAATGATTACACCGAACCGTGTTGTTAGTCACACGGCTGGATCCCTAGGTCAGACTGCATGGTGTGTTCACCATTGACACAGCATGTACAAAAGATTCCACCAACCTGTGTTTTTAGTTACACGGTCGGACTCCAGGTCTACACTACATGGCGTGTACATCCGGTACACGACGTGTTTTCCCCAGTCCTTTACCTTCCTTGTGTCCCTGCCCACACGGTCAATGAAACGGAAAGAAACTACTCGGTGTGTACTGAGGGTACACGGCATGTAATTAAAAAGTTTTCTTTTCTTCTCAAACAGAAGATCACACGGCGTGTGTCCGAGGAACTACACGGCGTGTATCCTAGTTTTTCCGGATAGTAAGGCTTAAATACTACTCTGGAGCCCAGAAAATACCAAAAAAACAACACCTAAGTGCCAAATTCCAATCTGCAAGGGTCCATACTCCCCGCGAATCAAAGTTTGACATCTTATACATGTTATACACAAGATAATAGTCAATGATCCACCAAATTCCAGTCAATAAGGGCACATACTCCCTAAAAACCAAAGTTTGGCATCCATTATATCAACAAGATTATACAATGATACCCTATCACATAGCAGGTATTTTATCAAAGCAGCTATCACAACAACATGCTTTTTCTAGCACCACAACTATCACAACAACATGAAATTTCTAATGCACCTACATGGCATGGAAACTATGCATTGCATATGATTCCTAGCATGTGCCTAAATGATGCATGAGATGGAATACCCTCATCTCTTTAGGTTGCAACTAAATAGAACCTATGGATAAAATATAAACAACACAATCATAAGTGCATCACCCAACGGTGAAATCAAATCAGCTGTAAAATTTGCAAAATCAGAAGAATTGAAAAAATACAAGGTAGACTGGCTTTTTCCTATACACGGGTTAGCTACACCCGGGAACAGCTTATTACCGGCTACCGTTACTATCCTATCCTTGACTAAGGCTCCAAATAGTAAGTCATAGAAAAAAACTGCTCTGATACCACTTTGTAACGTCCGAGATCCAGGTATCACTTCATGGGTTCCCCGAACCCGGTTGGTCACATGACCTCAGGCACATTTCCCCAAACGTCAGAGGCTGCCGACTAGCAGCAAGGGACAAGGTCTGATAGCAAGGAAACTATGCGCTCATTTGTCAAAGTGTAGTGCAGCAGAATACATGATAAAACATAAACCAACAGAAGAAGCAATAAAACATACATACACAACTATAGTGATAGATAACCAATAGTTATACATAACGATGCAACATGCCTCAAGTTCTCAGAAAATAGCCAGAACATGTTACACAACAATATAGGATAGTACAATACAGAGTACATCAAAACAAAGAAAAACAGTATGTAGCATCGTGAGCCTAAGCCCGGTCACATGCTCCCCTACTCCTCAACAGAAATCAAGTACCTGTATAGGGACCCTTTATCTTATCCACACCTACAGAAATATAATCTGTTTGGGATGAAGACATGACCCAAACAGGGTGTGAGAAAAGAATTCCCAGTAGGAACCCACCGAAGGCCCGTGCTCAATTGTGTGTACACATGCAACAACAAAGTGAAAAAGTAAATGCAATAAACTAAGAAGTACTCAAAAGTAACTAGATTTACCAGTTATATTTCCATTTTAATATCCATTTAATCGTTCATTATAAGGAAACCACCATAGTGGATTTCTATGTAAACAGTCAGTGGGCTCATACACGCAAACCCTTACCCTCAGGTAATCAGAAACGTAACCCGTAGGTGATTTCCCATAGGCATAACAGATATTTCCCTCAGGCGTAAAAAGTGTCGCCCTCAGGCACAGACTCCATCCCCCACAGGCATGGAAGAAGTTTCCCTCAGGCCGAGATAACCATTGCCCTCGGGCTAAAGGTAACACTGCCCTTAGGCTAAGTAAAACACTACCCTCAGGCCAAGAAAGTAACAGGGACATTCCCAACATATAACAAACAATTCACATGCATTTCCTCTCAAGGAAAAAGTAATGCACAAATTAAACAGGGCATGCCCTCGGGTATCCTGGCTAGACGGCTAAACAGAGGAACGCACCCCCGAGGTGGTCCTGGATCCAAACAGCAATCCCAAACAACAGTTTATTATCACATTGAATTACCTATGCAATTCTAGGTAATCAAAACAGCTGAGGCCTCATCCACACGACACCCCCAACCTGGGTTCATAGCTCAACGATACACAAAAACACACAGTAGTTGGAAATAAACACTAAGCCACCAACCTTTAATGCCCCTAAATAGTATACGCGAACGACGATTCCAGAAACGTCCAAGAATGACGTAGATCTGGGATAAGAAAATTCCAATTAAATCGTAAATAACATCTCTTCGGGAAATAATTGGTAAGAACTACTTAAGGAGAGGAGAGGGCTCACTCGTACGGTTCCAGGTAGATTGACGGTGTAGAAAACAGATTCCCAGTACTTGATCTGGAGCTCCTCGAAGATATGGTCATCCCTCCTGAGCCTCCCTCTGATTATAAGCTTCCTCTGTGAACAGAGGAGGCTACTACCTGTTTTAAGCGAAAAAAACAAAATACACAGCATGTACTCTCAAGTACACAGCGTGTACTTTCCATTTATTAACTGTTCCGCTGGCGGCTTCTCACCAGCGTGGCACTGTTCATCTGTCGACATGGGTACATGGCGTGTATGCCTATATACATGGTGTGTACTGTCACCCAGCTGGCCACCACCTTTCTATTCACCTGCCGACTGACTACACGGCGTGTAAATACAAAGTGCACGGCGTGTAGTTGGTTTTTACACCTTTTATCACCGACATGGCTACACGCCCTGTGTACTCATCCCACACGGCCAAAAGTACATGGCGTGTGGAAACGTACATGGCGTGTAGTCCCAAAATATAGGATTGTTCCCCATTTTTCTTATTTTCTCAAAAAAACTTAAGGAAAGGAGAAAATAAGAAACTCGTACCTCAAGAATAAGAACAGGGTTATTAGAATCAACATGTGTTCTACATAAATATTCATCTCATTTTATAACAGTCAAAATTATCCCATTTCATTCATTTTTTAAACATTATATAATAATCCAAAACATTCTTTGTCTATATCATGAATTTGAATAAAAAATATTTAAAAAATCAAATTATTATAATTAAAATATACCATTTAATCTTATTTATATGTTAACCCCCCCCCCAATTCCCAACCTCATAACATTACATTAAAATTATTCCAAAAAATAACTTACAATGACGTTTTTAACCATTACATACTTCATAGAAACAATATATCATGCTATCAATAAAATAAAAAAAATTATCATGAGATCATACATAACAATATTGTATGACATAAATTAAATTCCAAACCATGTTATTTATCCTATTAAAAGAATTTACCTGATAATCATTTATATCTCTAAATTTAGACATATGTTTCCAATTTGATTTCATAAAATCCATGATAACATTATTTTGAATTTGATATAGATTAAAATTATTAATTCATAAATTAAGAAATTTTATTATTTAACTCAACTCATTAATTTTATACCCATCATCATTATGAGAATGGATTTTTCAAACAATAAAAATAATTTTTAAAAAAACTACATTATAAATAAAACACTAATACTAAATAAACACATATATATGAGAATCCAATAATATTATATATCATGTTTTTTTGAGTCAATATTATATCTATATATATTCCAAATTTATTTCAATTAATAAATTCTCTACCAATAACTACTAATGAAAAACTCTAATATTTAAATTTCACACTTTTTTTAAATCTATATAAATATCATATTTAATTAAGTCAACAAATAAGAACATAAATATCATGATTCCTATATGTCTATCTATGATTAATGAGACTCTTCAATACACATTATACTCTACAATTGAGAAATAAAATCATTTAGAAATAAAAATAAAATAGAGAATGACCTAACCAATCTCACTTTCCTAGAAATTATCTTGAAATTAATCCAACAAATATATTGTTTGGGAATCATATAGGTTAATTCAAAAGTCTCAAATAAACTCATATATTCACACTTAATACAAACACAAATGCCTAATAAAAATTCAAATACCATTATGTCATGTATCTATTTCACTAAAACCCTACCCTAGGTTAGTGATGAAATCAATTATGACCCCCAAAAACTACCTCTAATAGGACACAAGTTGGAAACTAACACCAAGGGTATGTAATCAAATTAATGGGAAGCATTACCCATTAATAAAATCCCATGTTACTAAAAAATTCACATCACCATAATAATTAACAAATGAAAATATCATTTTTTTAGTCAATTGATCACCCTCAAAAAAAATTTGCATTAAATGTCATACAACAACAAAAGAATCCCAAATATCAAAATTTTTATAAAAAACACATGATAAAACCTCTAATAATAATAAAAATGAAAGGCACAAAACCTTTACTACAAATATATAGGCTCGGGCTAATTTCACTTAGCACCTTCACTAACACAATCCTATTAATTTGAAAAATAACATACAGAGTGTAGGTGGGAAAATAAATATAATCATTATGATTCATAAATAATTACCCATATTCATGTGAGAAAATATACTAATATACCTATAGATAATATAGATAACACAAAATAATCATTATAAAATGAGATAATAACTTACTAAACCAAGTCCTCCAAAAAACTCATGTTAATTTAGAGTCTCCAAAAACATATAGTATATAATAATATTTCACACACCACTATATATATCAAAAACTCCCATGCATATGAAATCTCATCAGTTAGTACACATGTCCCTAATATTTCTCATCATCTCACCCTTATTATAACCAGGACATACCTATATCTAAAACCAATCCTTGACATATCTTATCCATATAAACTAGAGGGAGGGAATATTAATCTAGGCATCTAGTTAGATCATTAATTAGCTAGATGTTGGGTTACACTCTAGAAAACAATTATCAGGTGGTGGTCATATAGGGAGATTTGGGGCTCCCTCACATACTTAAAATAATATAAATTAATATAAAAAACTATCATATCCCAAAACCCAAACTCATCATACCGAATCACAATTTCATGATAATTCAACAAAATTATTTATACCATTAAATCAAAATATCAATGGCACTCCCATATCAATTTAATCATCATCAACATATTCATTTATCATTATTTTATCATATTAATACATCTTAATACAATTTCTAGGAACCCTTCTTAAAATAAGATATAAAACATAACAAATGATAATTAAAACCTCAATAAATGAATTTATTAATATATCACTATGAAAAATTAATATTTCATGATATAATAAAAGAATAAGGAAAAATAATGTATCCATTAAATAAAATTTAAAAAAATCCTAATTTTTTTCATTTTTATTGAAAATCATCTACCAATATTTTAATATATTTAATTTCATTACACTATATGGGTTAGTTTATCCCAAACTTCATAGAATATACACCTTTCCACATGGAATGTGTAGCTTTAGGGATGCCCTGGGTGTGCACCACAGTTTATGATGTGTCATTTATTTTTACATAAAGTGGATCCAACAATATGCTAAATACAATAGCCTGATACCCTAGTGTAAAATAGACCCAATTCAAGGGAAAAACATCTACTTTATAATAATACTATTGGAACATCCATCAAAAAACAAACACCATATTGTACCCCCAAACATTGATTTGAAGAATTCCCCAATGACAGCCATAATCAAGAACCATTAGACACCTCTGATCATCAGCTCCATGGAAAGTACCCTACTATACACGATGTGCAGGCATCAAATAGAAGTCGGTCATGTACTCTTGTCATTACTTCATGTGAACTCAACCAATATGTTGTGTGGGACTCTTACCTAATTATATCACATGGGAAAAAAGATATATAAAACTCTCAAAATTTAATACAAATAAATAATTCATTAATATCCATAATAAATCAAGAATATATTCCATAAAATAAGTAATAAAATTTTATCTTCCATTTTTTATAATAAGTTTATTCTATTGAAATAATCATATAAAAATTACTATTTAAAAACTCTATATATTTATGCTTATCACATAATCATCATCATATCACATTTCTTTCATCTATTTTTATTTTATAATGATTATTTCAAGATTATATTAATTGTCTAGTTTTCATAAATAAAAAAGTATACATCAATCACATTAAAATAAAATATGTGAGGTAGTAACCAAGTTGGAATAATTATAGAATCATATTAAAGAAAACCATTTAATAATATAAATTAAATACATTGTTTCTAAAAAATCTAACATAAACACATTTATCCTGATACTACAATCACACATCCACATATAGATCACAAATTGATCACTGTATAGATAATTTTTAAAAATGGTAGTTTACAATAAAACAAAGAGATATGGAGAGGGGGGAGATAGGAGAGAGGGTGAATAAAGAGATCCCCCACATCCTCTTTATGAAAAAACAAATAATATTATACATAAATGACCCAAGGAGAATCTATGTGATCACTAGGAGGGGTGAATTAGTGATATATTTTCTTTAATGTTTTTATTTATTATAAACCAACTTTCACCTCTAATTAAATATTTATTACTTCACTAAAAAATCACAAGTACAATCATAGGAACATAAAAATTTAAAAGGTTCACTACTCAACAAGAGTATCTACTCCTTGGATTGGTTTGAAAATAATTTAATACCACACAATAAATTTTAAAGAAATCCTTTTTATGTGGTTACAACAAGTAGTGAATATACTTACACTTTCATTTCAATTTTTTTTAAAAAATGGTCCATGTGCTTTCCACACATATAAAATATGTCACAAATATTTTGTAACAACTTCAGAAAACTTCACCAACAATCTCATAATGTTATCACTGTGTTGCTTATACAAAATTTAATTTTTTCTATTATTTAAAAAAACTTCTTCATCATTAAAATTCTTACCCAACAGAAGGCAATAACTTTCTTCTCATATTGTTTTATAAAAACACTATTTATTCACAATTCATATGTTTTCTCTGTCTATTTTTCCCATTCAAAAGGTTTTCTAGTGAAAACTTCCTCACACTTTTTTCTATATGATTCCACCTATTATAAAAGTTACTTAGTTCCAACTTTTTCCATCCATTCATTTTTATTGCAATGCTTCTAATCAAAACTAACTTCTTATTCTTTAATTAAGATATTCCTTGGTTGAAAACCACTTGTTCAAATTTATCTTTACAGTTTTTTCTTGTATCTATAATAAAAAAATTCTCTAGCGCTAAATATTTTGTATGAATGACCAGTACATCCAGAATTTATACTTTAACCCTATTTATAGATTTATGACTGGGAGAAAATGTAGGATTCTAATTTTACATTCCCAATTAATAAAAATTTAATTTAAAATATATTTCTTAGTAATTTTCAAAAAATTAAACATTCACAAACTTTATTAAAAATTGGTGAGAATAATGGATAATTTGTCTATGATATTTTTAACTTTGAACAATTATCTTAACACCATCACATTTAATATCTAAAAAAATTGTATGGAACTTCACTTCATAAAAATTTTATCTAGAAAAGTTTTGTCCAGAACACTCTAAAGAGTTTCTTTGTCCAGTGAGAGTTCAGTTGATGATCCAAAAAAACTTCATAGGAAAATTTTAGAATTATTATAATTGAAGCTTTTCTTTTTCCAATTCCTTATATCAGAAAAGTTTTACAAATGAATTCATACATATGATGGACATTTTCAGTTAGACTTTTTATGATGACAAAACATTTGTAACTCCACTTTTGAAAATTGACAAAATTTCTTCTTAGCTTTGTACATTTCCATTCGATGGAAATTTATAAATAATGTTTGTATGATAAATTTTTTACCAAAATTTCATTTTATCATCTTGTATTGACTTATTCTTCATAACTTCATACATATTTTTCCTATAGAAGTTGTACTGAAATTTCATTCGATAAATGTTTTTAGAAGACTATGTATAATTAGACTACATATGATCCCTTTCATCTGCATCAATTTATAATTAATAAACTTTACTACCTTCAAAAAACATCATAAATATTGAACACAACATTCCTGTGATTGTCTTTTAACAACAACAACTTTTCAAATTCATAAATATTTTTTTATGACATACATTGTACTAAATTTTTTTGCACAAGATTTTATCAAAATACTTTGCCTATTTTTATTCTTCATCAACTTCCCACTATCATTTATACAACATAATTATCCAACAAAAACTTTGTACTAACAAATATTCCAAACTTATAAAACTTTATAGACTTCATAAACTTTTTAAACTTAAAAAACTACTTTCCTCCACCAAAATTATATATTGTTTTTTCTATTCGGTGAAATCCACAAAACTTCATTAGATGGAACTTTGTTCACCCAAAACAGTTTCTAACTATTTCTTCCAAATGCATGGATAATGATATTTTTCAAAAATCGTGATGTTAGGAATTTATAAATATAAAATTATTAACAAATTTTATAACCAAACATTCTATCCAATCAGATTTTTGGAAACTTAAGAGATAAAATTTCAGTTCCAAAATTTATTTTAAATTATTAGATTCAAAAAGTTCATATGATAGTATTAGGTTAGAAAACCTTCATCCAATCCTCTTCATATGATTCCATCTCTATACAATTATCTTTTTTAGAAAACATTAAAAAGTTATATTATTTTTTTAATATAAATAAATAAAAATATTTCCCAAAAAGTTTTTATTTCATAAACAAGCCAACCAAAGTTCTTCAAAACAACTTCCAACAACCTTGAAAACTACTTCATCCAACTTGGTCCTAATAATATCCCCATTTGGATTTTGTTTTCAACATAGAAAAATATATCATTAAAAATTTGTACTTCAATATATGAATACCTTATCCAATAATTCTATGCTTATGTGAGTAAACTCAATGTAGGAAAAAAGAATCATTTAACCAAAAACCCATGTTGTCCATAGGAAGTGACTTAAGAAATTACTTCCTCAAACCAAAAACATTCAAAGATTTTTAAATTTTTAATACATGAAAACTATTTCCCATACCTACTTCAAAAAACTATTAAAAGAGTTCACACAAGTTGAAATCACTACTTACCCCTTTTAAAAACATCCCTAAAATACATTCTCTACTTAAAAGTTTAAGCACATGTCAATGGATATATTTATGTTACAACATTTTTATCCCCCTTAAGAACACTATAAAAAGATAATATGAGATAAGGGATTGAAAACACACACCTTATCCTTGAATAGGGGGAGGTTGTACACCCATTTTCAACCTCACATTATAAAAAGTATCCCTTGGTAAAGGTTTACTGAATATATTGAAAACTTGTTCCATTGTAGGAACATACTCAAAATTCATTCCCTTCTTATCTACATGATCTTTGAGGAATTGATATTTGATATCGATATTCTTTTATTGAGACTATTGCATTATATTTTTAGTGATTTTTTATCTCTTTGATTAACCCAGCCCAAGAGAAGGGGTAATTTCACTTCTACTAACAAATCATCCCACTATGTCTTCATCCACATAATTTTTGTTACAAATTGAGTGGAAATAATATACTTAGATTTATCCCTAATGAGATTTATAAAAAAATTATTTTTATTTCAACTAAAACAACCTTACTCAAAAAAAATCCACCAGATGAGGATCTTCTATCATAAACACTTTCTACAAAATCATCATCTGTATAAACAAATAAATCAATATTTCTTGATATTACATATTTTATGCCAAAATCTGTTGTACATTTGATATATATTATAATTATTTTTCCTAAAAATATATGAGATTATTTTATAAAAAAATGAAATATTTCACATATAGTTCCGGTATAAAAAATATCTATCCTTTAAGCCTTCAGATATAAAAAAACATCTAACTAACTTCATAAACTCCATAGTATCTTTTGATGACTTGTTCCCATTGGAATTAGTTTAGAAAATGGTTTTAAATATTACATTCCAAACTTCATTAGAAGTTACCTATAATAAATTTCAGGATATTGGAAAATATATTTATTATTTTGTGAGTTTAGTAATATAAGAAAGTATTTCATTCCTCCAAACATGGACATTTAAAATAACTTCTTCATATCCATAGAAAAATTTTCAAAAGTTTCTTCATCATTCCTAGAAAAGATAATATTGTAAAATAAACAATAATATTGAGGTAAACCTCGTGAATTTATTTTATGTATATATTTCTATGAACTCTTCCTTTCTTGAAGTTTAACTTCCTTAAGTGTCCAATTTGGAATACCAAGATCTCAGAGCTTGCTTCAACCCATACAACGCCTTATTAAGATTACACACATAAATTTAATCTTTCCCAATCATAGATCCCCATGTTTTTTTAATATAAACTTGTTTATTGATCTCTCCATTAAGAAAATATGACTTTATATCCATTTGGAAAAAAAATTAACCATGTTGTGAAGTAATAAAAAAGAAATATTCTGATAGTTTTTCATCATGACACTATAGAAATGTCTCATCAAAATTAATGCCTTCAATTTGTGAGTAACCTTTATAATCAAGTCATGTTTTTTTTCTTAGAAATTAACTATCTAAATTTAACTTATTTCTAAACAGCCACTTTGTACCAATCACAATTTTATTGTTTAGTTTGGGTACAAGTTACCAAGTATCATTCTTATCAATCTTATTTAACTCTTTATTCATGGGATTAATCCACTCATGATGTTTCTAAGATTCATAAACATCTTTTTTCTCAACCTTTGAATATAAATAAGTATGTAAAATATACTTTTGAATTTATTATGGTTTGAAAATGTTTTTTATATATATAGTGATATTATAAACCTCCATTTTTTTCCTCATCCTATGATGACATATGTGAAGTTTTTTCTAATCAGTTGAGATAGCTATGTATGAAGCCTTACTTTTTGCATCATCAGTATTGTTACTATAGTTAAAAAAATCATGTTCCTCAACTACAACCACTTCAACTTCCCCATATTCTACATCTGAAAATGTTTATGAAAATTTATTAACAGTTTTTTCAAGAAATTTTACATTTATTGAATCAACTATATCTCATTTTTCTTTATTAAAACATTTAAATTCTCTCCTATTATAAGAGTTTTCATGAAATATTCCATCAAAACCTCTCCTATTAAACTTCCCAAGATATACACCCTTGAATTTTATAAGGAAAGGGCTCTAAAACACCCTTCGTTACTTAAAAATTTGAGTTTAATTATAAAATATTTTATAATGATTCATATTAGAGTTCAGTTTGTAGAAACATTGATTCTGAAAATACACTTCTACACTAATTTACTTCCTCTAAAAATAATTAGAAGTACCATGTTCGATCAACATTGTTCATACCATCTCTACTAAACATCTAATTCTACTTTAAGATACAGTGTTTTTCTATGGTGTGTATGGTGCCCTAAACTCATGAATAATTCCATTTTTTTCAATATAATATATGAAATCCTCATTTTTATATTCATCTACATTATTAGTTTATAACTTCTTCACAAAATAACTACATTGTTTTTCCACTCTTCTCCTAAAACTCTTAAACATTTTTTGAGCCACTAATTTATGTTTTAAAACATAATACATGTAATGTGAGTAAAATCATAAATGAAATAAATAAAGTACTTATCTCTTCATTTTTATTGTTTACTAATTGAACAATACATATCATAGTGAATCATCTCCAAGAGATGAGTTGAACATATCTCAACATTCTTATAAACTGAGTTTGTTACCTTCCCTTTATGAAAAATAAAACAACACAAATATCTCCTTCTTATAATATCTAGAATATCATGGATATTATATATATTTGTTAAATTTCTCAAATTAATTTTACACATTTTACCCATCCTCTTATGTGATATAAGATTTTCATCCATCATGATAAGATAACATAAACTTTATACACAACCAACTTGAAAAAAAATCTTGTATCATTGATCTTTCATTACAACTTTTCCATCTTCAAATATATTTATAAAAAACCATATTTTCTTAAAATAACTTTATTACCTTCATCATAAATTTTTGAAACACTTAATAAATTGTGTTTAATCCCATCAATAAACAAGGCTATTTTGGATTTCAATTTTTCTTCCCCAATGATAGAAGATCCAATACCTTTGATTCTGAGCGACTCGTCATTGAGAAAAATTCATTATACCTTCTTTAAAATCCTTCTAATTCTTCAATAGATATAAATATCCTATTATATGTAAAGATAACACTTTATAAAAAAATCAATCTTTTTATCATTTTTTAGCTTTAATATCACTTTCAATAATTACTGTTTTTCCCTTGCATTTTTCTTTCTTCATATCAAGATTTTGATATTTTCTATAAAAACATTGTTGTGTTGATGATATCACAAGACAACCTTTTGAAAGAGTTACGTGCTTCTCACATCTTTCAAAAATATTTTTTGAGGGTTGGAATATATTTACAATCTTCATAATAACTTTATCAATCTATATATTTTGAGTAGGTTGAATCCCTCTCAAACTTTACCTCCAATTTCTAATGTGTTCACTGTAATTTTGGTGATTATACTGACATACATATGTTGTTGGCCCAAATTCTCAACAATTCTAGTAATAACCATTGAAATAATATCTACCTTTGTATCTTGAATATTGTTCAGATTTGTGTCTCTATTTTTAATCAACTTACTTACCTTCCACTTTGGCATTTCATTATGCACAAAAGTGTTCGTTACTTCCTGATTTTTTCTGCTCAGCCTTTATAGAAGCACCAATAGAAGCAAATATTGGATCAGATTTTGTAATGATAGAAACATTAGTTTTTTGAAATCCTTGTTTTTATCTACATACATGGTTTTCTAAACTTTATTACTATTATAAAAATTTTCATCTCCCTTATAAATATTTTAAGATAACTTTTATTGATCCTTATTTGGTTTTCACATTTTATAACTTTCACTTATTTATTTAACTTATTTTTGGAAAATTGAAATTACTTTCTCTTATTTAGTAAGTTTTTGTTGATTAAGTTCTAAATATACTTTCTTTACCTTTGAATTATCTTTAGGATCAATATTAACATTTTTCTCTTCATTATGTTCATTTTTCAGAACATAAATTTCTTAATAAAACATGTATTTTTATTCAAGAAAAAATCCATGGTTGTCTACTGAGAGATTATCCCTCTTTAACTTCTTTTTCTCTCTTTCAAGTCTTAAAATTTTTCAAAGAAATTCTTTCAATTTTATTTTAGTCAAAAACTCTATCTAAGTCTCTTTTTCTTAATAACTACTACTTTAATCACTAATGAAATTTTTATCATTTAGTTTTTCAGTAAAACTATTCTTAAAAGATTTATCACTAAACTTTTCATACTTTTCTTTATTGTTTTTATCTTTTTCATCTTTAGAAAAAGAGATTATCCTTTTGGATTTAGAAAAATTATTATATTTTCCCTTGAAATTTTATTTTTATTTTTCTACATTCTTCATAAAGGATCATCTTGATTTTTTTTATCTCTATCACATTCTTCATCTTCCTTTATTTAAGAAAAATTTGTAGAAAATTTCCCAATAGCTCTATAGATAAATCATTTTAGAGGTAACTTCCCTTTTTACTTTCATGTTCCCCTTTTTTCATGTTTATAAAATATGGACATAAATTCATCAAAAAAATTACTAACCTCATATTCATCTTTAGAATCACTAACTTATTTATCCTCAAGAACATTCTTAGATTTTCATTTATTAGTATCTTTGAAGGAAATTTACTGATCATCCTTCTCTTTAATCTTAAAAACTTTCTCTCTTCTAATTTTATATGTGATGAGAGTGTTATATATATCATCAAGAGATATAATTTTGGGATCTCTATCTCAAAATTATGTAACTTTTGAACCAAACTTATAAGGAAGAATTCGTAATACCATTTCAAAAATATTTGAATCTTGTAACTTATATCTATGGAATCTTAGGGTTCTTACAATGTCATTCAATATTCAAAATAATTTACCAATATATTCAAAATCACCCATATTAATATATTTGTATTTTAACCTCCTAATTTTTAAATTGTATTTCT
This sequence comes from Viscum album, assembly GCA_963277665.1. NCBI lineage: Eukaryota > Viridiplantae > Streptophyta > Magnoliopsida > Santalales > Viscaceae > Viscum > Viscum album. The sequence goes on from OY728120.1 coordinate 262,390,418, forward strand.
TAATTTCTTATTTCCTTCAATGATGTTCTTCAACTTTTCTCAAATGTATTTTTAACTCCCAACTCCTTTAATTCTAAGAAACTCACTTTAAAGGAGTTGGGATAGTATAAAATTTATATCTTGACTATTGTTCTCTAAATTTTTCATATCAACAGCTATAAGGGGGTAATTTTCTATATAGGGTAAAAAATCATCAGTTTTGTCTTCAATAAATTCATGGACAAGAGACATAAGATATGGTAAAACACTATCTTTTCAAATATGATAGTTATTTATATAAAAAATAAGAATAACCTTACTATTCGCATAATTATAATCATCCATAGAAACTTCCATTTTCTTCAAACTTCAATAAATACTCAAGAAAGGAAACCTTATCTCTAATATTGATTGAAAGTCACAAACAAAATCTATGTGATCACTGAGAGGGGGAGGGGGTAAATTAGTGATATCATTTTCTTTTATGTTTTTCATTATTATGAAAAAAAATTCTTTTCCAATTAATAATTTATAACATTACTCAAAAAAATCACAAGTACAACCATAGAAACACAAAAATTTACAAGTTTCACTTCTCAAAAAGAGATGTTAATCCTTATAATAGCTTAAAAATAATCCAATACCTTATAATAAACTAGAAAAAAACCTTTTTATGTGGTTATAGAAATCATGGAATATACTTATACATGCATTTCACTTTTATCAAAACAATAGTGCATATTCTTTTCGAACAGATAAATGATATAATATAAATTATATAACAACTTTAGAAACATTCACTAACATGTTTAGAATGTTTCCATTGTACTACTTGTAAAAAAATCACTTTTTTCTCTTCAAAAAAAACACTTCTTCTTTAAATTTCTTAACTAGCAGCAAGTAATAACATTCCTCTCATAATTTGTTATGAAAACTCTCTCAATTAGTAGTTCATCTATTTTATATATTAATTTTTTCTTATAGAAAGTTCATTTGATGAAAAATTTCTTACACTTTTGTTCATCTGATTGCACTAATTATAAAAAATTATTGGGTGAAAACTTTTTTCATTTATTTATTTTGATTGAAAGTCTTATAATCAAAACCAATTATTTATTCATATTCTTCTTCTTAAACTAATATATTCCTTGGTTCGAAACTTCTTTATCAAATTCTCTCTTTATAAGTTTTTCTAGTATCTCTATCTGAGACCAATTCTCAAGAACTTTAGCTTTTTTACACATGAAAAGTACACCCATACTTTTTACTTACATACTATTTATATATGCATAACTAAGATAAAATTTATGATTCTAATTTTACTTTCCTTATTAATAAAAACTTGAAATTAAAATCTCTTACTCAATACTATTTTAACATTCAAACATTCATAACCTTCATTAAAACTTAGTAAGAATCATGGATTTTTTCCTCATGATATTTGGAAATTTTAACTATTATATTATCATCATAAGATTTAATATCTTTTTTAATCTTTTTATAAAGAACATCACATCATAAAACATTGTCTAAAAGTGTTTTTATTGAACACTCCAAAGAGTTTCTTCGTTTGGTGAGATTCTATAAAATGATCCAAAAAACCTTTATTGGAATATTTTGGAATTATTTTCCTATAAAATTTCTTTATCCAATGCCATCCAAAAAATAAATTTGACTGGTGAATTCATACATCTGATCGAATTTATTCATTATGGATTTTTCTGATGAAAAAACTTTGGTAACTCCACTTTGTAATATCAATAACATTTCTTCTTAGCTTTGTATATATCCCATTGATGTACATTTATACAAAATGTTTTATTGGTGAAATTTATATCAAAATTTAATCTGATCATATTATATTAACTTCAACATCATAACTTTGTAAATGTTTATATGATTGACATATTTTTAAAAGTTCATCCGTTAAAATTTTTTCTGAATACTTTTTATGATTATACTTCATATAATACCATTTATAAAATTTCTAATTCATTAACTTTCCTATCTTCAAAAGACTTTATAAATATAAAACACAAGGTTCATTTTATTATATTGTAACAAAAAAACTTTTCAAAATCATAAATTTTGTTTGTATGATTGAAATTTTACCAAAAAAATCATCTGTTGAACTTTTCTATGAAAGGTTTTAATGATTAGAAATCATCTAATACCATTCCTAAAATATATACTTCATAAAATTTCCTCTCTTTAAAAAACATCATAAATCTTAAACACATGGTTTTTTGTATTTTATTAGAACAACAAAAACTTTACAACATCATTATCATTTTTTTCTGAAAAACATTCTAAAAAACATTTTTCAACTGGATTTTATCATAAGAATTCATAAATTTACATCTTTAAAAAATTCCCTTTAACTATTAGAAATCACAAATATCAATCAAAAAATACATACTACCACATATTCCAATCTTCTTAACCATTTAATACTTCATAAACTATTTAAACTTCATAAAATAATTTCCTCATCCAAATTTCTGACTGATTTTTTCTATCTAGTGAACCCCACATAACTTCATTTGAAGTAATTTTGTACACCCAAAAAAATTTCTCCCTGTTTATTCCAAACGCATGGATCATGATATTTTTCATAACTCATGATTTTAGGAATTTAGGTACCATAAAGAATCTCTAGATTTTATAATTAAACTTTTTGTTTGATAAGAACTTTGGAAACATAAGATATAAACTTTTAGCACAAAAATTTTTCTAAAATTTTTAGATACAAACAAAAAATTTGATGGACTTAGTTTATGAAACCTTCATCTGATCCTATCCATAGGATGAAATATCCATCCAATTTACATTGTTAAAAAACATTAAAATGTGATTTTATTTTTATTAAAACAAAAAAGGAAACCATTTCTAAATAATAATCTATTTCATAAACAATCCAACCAAACTTCTTCAAAAAAAACTTCTAATAACCTTGAAAACTCCTTCATATAACATGTTCCAAACAAATATATATATATATATATATATATCAAACAAAGTAGGGGTTGATCCCCTTTTTATTAAGGAAAGAAAACATTTTTTAATTAGGATGAGAGTGAACCCTTACATAACCTAAAGGTTCTATGAATTACATGACCCAAAGATTCATATGATGATGGCATGGAAGACCAACTAAATATGGCCTAATGGTCCCAATAGAAGACCTTGAAGTGATAACGGAGCAATATTTTTCATTCCACTACCACAGACTCCATTATGCAATACCCCTCTTTCATTTCATTCCACCGACAATCACATTACAATGTATTACATCATATTTTTCACAATTATGCTCGTGTGCTATTATTTCATCCTTAACCACGTAGTTATGCATCTGTAACACTATTATATGGAATATCTCTTTCGAAGTACAGGAAACTATGTGGGTGGAGGACCAGTATATGGATTTCATCACACCCATCACTCACCAGAGCTATCACCTACCCAGTAGTGCCTATATGTCTTTGTGTCACACTACCACACCTACGACCAAATTTCTCCTTCAACAGCCTCCCCTCATGAGATGATGGCCGATAGGCCCAACATCTCAAATGCCTATGATGGTCCGTATGCCCAAATATGTGGCCTAAAATCCCAAATTGGGTGAATATTGCTACTGGTTCATTTTGCCACTACAGTACATATTAAAGTGCTACAATAAAATTTTACTTCTATTGAAAATCATTCTTGATCAGATTTAATCTGGGTTTTTGTAATAACCTAAAATTATATCAATGGGATTTCCAATCTTATGTTTATTTTATATAGTATAATGTCACAGATAATCACTTATAGAACACAATATAAAATGTATAAATTAATAATTAATGTAATAAGAGGTATTTCAAGACGTTAAGAAACCTATACCAATGAAATAGTTACTTTCCATTAGGAATAGTAATATGGCCCTTATGAATAGTAAATAGGCCAAATGAATAGTAACCACACCCATGTAAGTATAAATAAAATTTATTCATCTCATAATTGAAATTATGATATAATTATATCATAGTAAAAGTAAGTTAATATTTCAAAAAATTAATATTTAAGTGTTGGTATTTTTATAAGTCATAAATATTTAATTACATTTTTATAATTAATAAAATTATTTAAAAGAAATTTTATTTTTCTAAAATTAATTCATAAATCAATATATTTTTTCTTATGATTTTTGTATAATTTTAAGACACCTTAGTTAATTTTTGAAAGTGTTATAAAATCAATTTTAAATTTTAAATCAATATTTTTCAAGTAAATAATGATTTTATTGAAAAATTAAATTTCACATATTTAGAAAATTATTTTGATAAAATGGAGTTCATTTTTGACTTATACACGTTAAAAAATGGTTATGCGGAATTTTTGGGATTTTTCTAAAATACATGAATTTTTTGTGAATAGTAAAATATGATAATTTATGATAAATGCTAAATACATGATTTATTGAGTCATAGATGATGTATGGATGATGAAATAACACTTGGTTTGAACTCACATGAACTTATTACTATTTATAGTCATAATAATCAACATTATTACATTTCATGAGAAAAATAATAAAATAATAAATAAGATATTCAAAAATCACCCCTCTCCTCCAGTATAAAAGCCACCCCTCACTCTATCTTCTCTTAACTCCTATAAGCCTTGAATATTCTCAAATTTATACCCAAAATTACTCTTCCCTAGTAACTCTCTACATCTTGGATCCCTTGGTATTTCTAAAAGACCAAAACCCCTTCTCTTAAGGAGGTTCTCAAGGAGGATATTTCAAGAGGTAAAAATCCTCTTCTCTTTCCATTTAATTTCTTTTTAAGTTCATTATTTTATTATTTTCTCTTAACCTCCTCTATCCAAATGATCATTATAACACAAATATAATCTATATACTATAATTATATGATGTTTATGGAATAACCATCACCAATATCCTTACTCTCTCCCTATCCCTCTCTCTTATTTTACAAATGAAATCATCATCTTGGAGGTGCCGATTTACAACCTTTATGGACGAAGAAGTTTCTTTCATCAATTTATAATTCATGTATGGTCATGAAACCATTTTTATAGTTTAACCAGACTATAATATATGTTTTATAACCTTATTAATTTTCTATAACTATTATATATACATAATATTAATTTATACGATAAAACTAGTTCGTAATAATTGAAATACCACAAAAACAATCTAAACGATTATCACTAAATGTATTATCTAATGATTAATCAACATAATATAAAAACAAAATTATGTAAATAGCCATTTAAACTTATTTATTATCATTAACAATGTTAAATTTAAATTCTATATAATTATACCAATTTTGTCACGACCCGCCCTCGGGGTCCGTGCCGTGACTACCCCAAGCCCGCCTTCCATAGGCCAGGGGCTGGCGACTAGCACCAAGGCGTAGATCCCAGCAAATTGGGAAGGCATTGCCTTTGAAAAGTAAACACACACCACAGAGTAAACAAGCGGAAAGTAAACACTAAGCAAGCAGAGTACAACTGAAGTGCGGAAAAGTAAATGGGCCAGAATACAAACCCAAACTGAAAGTAAAGTACAACTCGAAAAGGGAAAAACAGCAACTGAAAAGTAAAGGCCGCTACTCCGTGCTGTCCACTGGAAAATCCCACCTGAAGGGTGGGTACAGATAGCTCCTCTGCTCCACGGGTCCCACCGTCCGCTCCGTGCTCGTCCCGCCCAGTGGTCCACCTCCGGGTACCGTCCCGCTCCGCAAACCTCAGCTAAGGTCAACGCTGTCCGTCGTCTGCAACCAACACAACGTAGTGCGGGCGAAGCCCGTGCAGGGGTGAGTATAAGCTACTCAGTAGGGTCCCCGAGACCCCTGAAGGTCTCTCAAAATCCACAAAGGATAAACCACGAAGCAAAGTACAATCACGAAGTAACAACCAACACTGCTTAGGTATATGCCCATACATATACCTAAGTCATCAATTCAAATACGCTCCAACCTCCGAGCCCAAGTATAACTCAGTCCACGCAGGAAAGTATACGTATTCCACAAAGGAAAGTAACAGGATTCAGCTCACACAGGTATACTTCTTCAGGGACGATAAAGATGATCACTGATCCATCTAAGTCGTCGGACCCACGAAGGATCGATAGGTAACTAACCCCCGCAAGACCCACACAGGATCGGGCTCACACAGAACCTGTAGGCGCTGGCTCACACAGAACCGCTGAGCGCAAGGACCCACACAGGATCGGGCTCACACAGAACCTGTAGCACTGATCCCTGTAGGATCGCTGAGTGCTGTAGTCGTCGTCGTCGAATCCACACAGGATCTCTGTACTGTCTTCGTCGAATCCACACAGGATCTTTGTACTGTCGTCGTCGCAGTCACAGTAGCAGTCGTAGCAGTAGAACAGTCGCAGCCAGCACTAGGGTTCCCGCACACAGCAAGCTCGTACGGAGGATCCGCTCCACGAGCCGAGAGGCTGATACATCAACTGTCACGAAGACCGAAGTTGATGTATCCAAAAGTTCCGTATCGTCAAAAGGAACTCAACGCAACAGACGGCGCGTCGATCGGACGCCCGGTCTGAGAGATAATGGCATTTTCGTCTCCGGGGCCCGGTTGGTTTTTAAGGCAAAACCAACCCGACCGTACTCCACCTACGTCCAAACCTCGGGCGGAGTATGCCAAAAGATCCGTCTCACTAAGAGGAACACTACGCGACTGACGGCACGTCAATCGGACGTCCGTAGCTCAAGATATGAGCGTTTCCGCTCCGAAGGCCCGGTTGGTTTCGTGAACGAACCAACCCGGCCGAACTCAAAGTAAACCGAAACCTTGAGTGCGATAAACCGAAACGACCGTCTCGATCCAAGGATCGCGTTGCCGCAGACGGTTCGTCTTTCGGAGGTCCGAGGCTCAAGTTATGAGCCAAGAACCGAATCTGGTCCGAAACGGGGGGTCCGGGTCCGGGCCGACCCGGCCCGACCCCCCCCCCCCTCTGGACGGCGCGGCGGCCGGCGGCGGCGGACGGCGGCGGCGGACGGCGGCGGACGGCGGCGGCGGCTGGCGGCGGCGGCGGGCCGCGTGGCGGCGGCGGCTGGCGGGCCGCGTGGCGGCGGCGGGCCGCGTGGCGGCGGCGGCTGGCGGGCCGCGTGGCGGCGGCGGCTGGCGGGCCGCGTGGCGGCGGCGGCTGGCGGGCCGCGTGGCGGCGGCGGCTGGCGGGCCGCGTGGCGGCGGCGGCTGGCGGGCCGCGTGGCGGCGGCGGGAGGCACGCGGGGCTAAGCCCCGCGTTTCACAAACGGCACGGCTTTAAGCCGTGCCTTGCCAAGAAACGGCCCCCGCAAATGGGGGCCGGTTGAATAAAACCGGGGGGCTTTGCCCCCCCCCTCCTTAAATGAACCGCCCCCCTCTTTAAGAGGGGGGTTTGAAGAGCCGGCCGGGGGTTTAAACCCCCGGTTTTTATGATATCCGGCCGGCCCGCTGGCCGGCCGGTTTTTACTAACGGGACCGGGAAATTCCGGTCCCGCCCTTGATTTCCGACGCCGGCGGCACGGCCGCCGGTCTTTCCTTCCGCCGCGGCCCGGAACCGGCCGCGGTCTCCTCGTCTCACCGCGGCCCGGAACCGGCCGCGGTGTTCGTCGTCCGGCGCGGTGCGACGGCACCGCGCCCCTTTCTCCGTGCCAAGAATCCTCCCAACGCGGCGCGACGGCGTCGCGTTCTTGAAATCTCTCCTCGGCGAAGCGCGACGGCGTTGCGGAAAATATCTGAACGTTCATCCGCGTGGTGCGACGGCACCACGTTACTTGTTTCCTCCAGCATGAACAACATGAACGATGGAGGGGGATTCGGCCGTGTTCGTGCGGTCCGGTCCCCCTCACGTTAAAGAAATAAAAACGGAACTTAAATAAAATAAGTCACACGTTAAGTCACGCTAAAATCCACGATTCAAGAAAGGAATAAAAATAATCAATAAAGATCATCCCCTACCTCTGGTTTCAAGAACGAAGATCGTCAACGACCCGCGGAAGACGCGTCGCGGTGGTCGGCGTCACGGAAGAAGGACGTCGATGTCGTGAAGCGAGGATTCGAAGTTCTTTGACGACGATTTCGTCGCGGGAAAAGATGACGCGGAAGAAGACGTCGTCGGTGTCGCGGGTATGGCGTCGCGAAAGACGATTCCCGAGTACGTGGCGTTCTTCGTCGATGTTCGAAGGTTCTTCGCGTTCTTCAAGGAGGAAAAAGAAGTTCTTCAAAGTGTAGAACTCTTCCTCTCTCAAATCTCCACACAACACAGCAACCCCCAAAATAAAATAAGCTACCCTTATTTTATTTTCACCTTGCCCACCTTTCAAAAAATTCAAAAGTTGAATTTATTACATTAATTAAAATCTTGAGTTGTCAAGAAATTAAATGGAAAGATAAGTTGGCAAGTTTTAATGTAGGGGAGAGTCACAAATTAAAGAGGGGGTTTAGAGGGGTTAGGGAATTTGAAAAGGTGGGGGGTTCGTGTGGGCCCCACCTCCCTCATAACCACACATGGGAAGTTGGGTGGTTGCGGGCCCCACCAACAACTTCCCATGAGAGAGTCTAACCACCTAGAATAAAAATAAAATTCACACACAAATTTATTTTACTTATCTTTTAATCCCCAAAACTAACTTTCAACCCGCAACATACGCAACTCCCGAAAGGGTCTCTTTAAGCGAATATCGGCACTGCGAGTTCATCGGTGCCCTCGGATTTCAATTCCGAGCACCGGATCAAAAGTTAGGAATTCCCGCTCGTTCGTTCACTGAACGTACCCGAGCCAAACTTCGGAAATTAATTCCGGGCACTCCGGGCCTCGGAATCAGGTGCCGTCTGAAACTGCGCTCTTGTAAAATTCTAAAGAAAATTAAGAAAAAATTTCCCTTGAATTTTACGGGTCTTTACATTACTCCCACCTCAGGGCTTTACGTCCCCGTAAAGATACATCAAAACTAGGGAAACAAATGAGGGTACTGAGCACGCATCTGAGCCTCCCGCTCCCATGTGCTCTCCTGGAGATTCCCGTGCTGCCATCTGATGCGCACAAGAGGAATCGATCGCCCACGTAGGACCCGCTCCTGTCGATCCTCTATCTCCACCGGGACCTCCGTAAAAGTCGCCCCATCGTCAACGTCAAGCTCCCCATGGTCAATGATGTGCGTCGGGTCGTGCACGTATCTTCTCAGCTGGGATACGTGAAAGACGTCGTGCACCCGGTGCAACTGAGGTGGTAGAGCCAGGCGATAAGCCACCTCGCCAATCCTGCTGAGAATCTGAAAAGGTCCGATGAAGCGCGGAGATAACTTGCCGCCTCGGCCAAATCTCCGAATACCACGTCGAGGTGAGACCCGCAAGAAGACGTGGTCGCCATCCTCGAACTCTAGTGGTCTCCGCCTCCTGTCAGCATATGACTTCTGCCGGCTCTGAGCTGTCCTCATCCGCTCCTGGATGACCTGGACCTTCTCTGTCGTGGCCTGGACCATCTCCGGTCCCACTAGTGCTGACTCCCCTGGGTCTGTCCAGCACAAAGGAGATCTACATGGTCGGCCGTACAACGCCTCGTACGGTGCCATCCCGATGGTGGAGTGGTAGCTGTTGTTGTATGCGAATTCCACCAAAGGTAGGTGGTCCTCCCAGCTACGACCAAAGTCAAGGACACATGCACGGAGCATGTCCTCGAGAGTCTGAATGGTCCTCTCCGTCTGACCATCCGTCTGAGGGTGAAAAGCTGTGCTAAGACGTAGCTGCGTCCCGAACGCCTCCTGCAACCCCTTCCAAAGCCGGGAAGTAAAGCGGGCATCACGATCGGAAACGATAGATGATGGCACGCCGTGGAGCCGCACAATCTCCTGAACGTAGAGACGTCCCAAGCTCTCCACCGAGCCCTGCTCTCTGATGGGTAAGAAGTGTGCCGACTTGGTGAGTCGGTCAACAATCACCCAGATGGAGTCGTGACCTCTGGAAGTGTGTGGAAGTCCAGTCACGAAGTCCATAGATATGCCGTCCCACTTCCACTCCGGAACCTCCAAGGGCTGTACCAAGCCTGCTGGTACCTGGTGCTCTGCCTTCACCTGCTGACAGGTAAGGCATCGAGAAACGAACTCTGCTACAGCCTTCTTCATGCCCGGCCACCAATGCTGTCGTCTGAGGTCCTGGTACATCTTCGCCACTCCAGGATGTACCGCTAAAGGTGAAGTGTGAAACTCCCTCAACACTTCCTCTCGCAAAGCGACTGGTACCATGGTACGTCCTCTGAAAAGGATGTCGTGCTCTGCTCCAAGGGAGAAACCATCAGGTGTCTGTCCCGAGGATATCTGTGCACGCCGTGTCTCACAGTCAGCGTCCCCATGCTGTGCCTCCCTGACTCGCTGCAGTAGTGGAGGAGTGACTGTGAGAGACTGTAGAAAGGCTGCTCCATCTCTATCCACGAAGGATATCTGCAAAGAGGCTAGCTGCTCCGTCGCCTCCTCAAGTAGTTGAATGCCCGTCCTCCTGCTGAGGGCATCAGCTACCACGTTCCCCTTCCCAGGAGTATAGACTATCTCAAAGTCATAGTCCTGGAGGAACTCGAGCCATCGTCGCTGTCTCAGGTTCAGGTCCTTCTGCGAGAAGATATACCTGAGACTCTGATGATCGGAAAAGACCGTAAAGCGCTCGCCCATCAGATAGTGTCGCCATGTCTTCAGAGCGAAGACCACTGCTGCTAACTCTAGGTCATGGGTAGCGTAGTTCTGCTCATGCGGCCTCAACTGACGTGATCCAAAGGCGATCACGGCCCGCTCCTGCATCAGAACACATCCGAGTCCGGTCCCTGATGCATCGCAGTAGACTACGTACCCTACTCCCTCCTCAGGCAACCTCAAGATAGGTGCGCTAGTCAATCTCTGCCTCAGCTCCTCGAAGCTCTGCTGACAACTGTCTGACCACACGAAGGGTTTCCCCTTCTTCGTCAACGCTGTGAGTGATGCCGCAACTCTGGAGAAGTTCGGCACAAATCTCCGATAGTATCCAGCTAGTCCCAAGAAACTCCGAACCTCAGTCACGCTCCTGGGTGGCTCCCATGCTAACACAGCCTCAATCTTCGCGGGATCCACTGCAACTCCCGCCTCAGAGATAACGTGTCCCAAAAAGTGGACCTCACGTATCCAGAACTGGCACTTCGAGAGCTTACCATAAAGCTGGTGCTCTCGGAGTGTGTCAAGAACAACTCGCAAGTGATAGGCGTGCTCCTCCTCTGTCGTAGAGTAAATCAGAATGTCGTCGATGAAGACCACGACAAACCGATCGAGGTATGGCTGAAAGATCCTGTTCATGAGAGCCATGAACACTGCTGGAGCATTGGTTACACCGAAAGGCATAACCAAGAACTCATAGTGGCCATACCGACATCTGAAGGCCGTCTTCTGCACATCCTCGTCTCTGACTCTGAGCTGATGATAGCCTGACCTGAGGTCTATCTTCGAGAACCACCGTGCTCCCTTGAGCTGATCAAAGAGGTCATCAATCCTCGGTAGCGGATACTTGTTCCTCACTGTCACCTGGTTCAGGCGACGATAGTCAACACAAAGTCGCAAGCTTCCGTCCGCCTTCTTGGCGAACAATATCGGGGAAGCCCAGGGTGAAACACTGGGTCGGATGAATCCCTTGCCCTGCAAGTCCTCCAACTGTACCCGTAGCTCTCGAAGCTCGGCGGGGGCCATCCGATATGCTGGAGTGGATATCGGGGCTGTCCCGGGGTACAAGTCAATATAAAAGTCTACCTCTCTGCGAGGAGGTAGCCCTGGAACATCGTCGGGAAAAACGTCCGCATACTGATCCACCACTGCAGGAAAACCAGGACTCCGCACGTCAACTGCTCCAAGGATAAGGCTAGCCAACTGATGAGTGATGGGCTGTCCTCTCCTCCGCGGAAGTCCATCCTGTGCTGCTAAGGCTCCCTTCTCGCCGGTGAAGGTGAACCTGCTCCCGTCGGTGCGTACACATCGCACCTTGCGCCTAAAACAGTCAATCTGTGCATGGACCGTGGACAGCCAATCCATGCCCAAGATGACGTCGTAAGGCCTCGACGCTGCTACAAGAAGATCCCAGCCGAAGCTCTCGCCTCCTAGAGTAAGCTCACACTGCCGGCACCAGTGCGTGATCGTCGAGTCTGCTCCCGTAGGAGTCTCTAGCCGTAAGGATCGAGCCAACGGCTCTGTCGGAATCTCCGAGCTCCGAACAAGGGCAGCGGCTATGAAAGAATGACTCGCTCCTGTGTCTATAAGAACTGCAGCAAGGGTGGAATAGACACAGATAGTACTTCGAATCATCTCGGGTGCGCCGTGGTCGTAGGCCTCTGCTGCCTGGAGCTGTGCCTGTCGCTGCCCGCCAGCTCCCTGTGGTCGGGGTGGACCTCCTGGTGGTGGTGGTGGTAAAGCCTCAAAGCGTCGGCCACCACCAGCTGCTCGTCCAGCTCCTCTGCCTCGTCCGCCTCCTCCCTGCGGACCGCCACGGTCGACCCTCTGCCTCTGCCTCGGTGGTCCATCTACTGACTGCTGCTCCTCGGCACGGCGGGTCGGGCAGTCACGAGCCATGTGGCCCTGTCCGCCGCACGAGTAGCACTGCCTGCCTCTCGGAAGACTGGCTCCGCGCTGTGTGCCCCGCACTGCTGAGCCAGTGCCCTGAGATCGTCTGCCTGAAGGTCTGGTCTGTCTGGACCCCTGAGTCATCCGTCGACTGCCTGCTGCAGATGACTCTGCCACGTGCCGCCCTGCGGTGGGTCGCTGTGCTGGTGTAGACTCAGCAAGGAAGCTCTCGATCAGAAGAGCCCGCTCCAGTACTCCTGTCTGAGTCGGTATGCTGAGGGAGATCAGCGATGCCCTGATCTCGTGTCTCAAACCCTGCTCGAAGGTCCGGGCCCGGAAGAATGGGTCCCGTACCATGTCGGTCGAGTAGCGCGAGAGATCGGTAAACCTCGCCGAGTACTGGGCGACCGTCATGCTGCCCTGCCGCAGCTGTAGAAGCTCCTGGATACGCACCGCTCGAAGGGTGGCCGGGACGAACTCAGAGCGGAAGAGGCTCTCGAAGTCCGTCCAGAGTAGAGATGCCTCATCGTGCACCTGGAGCATCAGGCTCCACCATCGTCCTGCTGCTGCGTGTAGTAGGCTCGCAGCGAGGATCACCATGAGGTCTGCTGGTGTCCTCACTAGCCTAAACACTCGAACCACTGCCTCCAGCCAGTCCTCTGCTGCCTGGGGATCCGTCTCCCCGCGAAACCTGGGCGGTCGCTGTCGCTGAAACTCATGCAGTGCGCTGAGGCGACGTGCATCGTCAGCGGCTGCTGCTGGAAGCATCGGGGGCTCGGCGGGTAAAGCTACCGCCGGTGCCACTACTGGAAAAGGGCCCTGCACCGAGGCCTCGTCGCTCGGTGGGCTGTCGTCTCGCTCGACCATCGGAACCCTAGCTGGCTGTCGTCGTGGGGCCATCCTGAAAAGGAGATCAAGAGTGCCATAGTCAGAACAGTATACCTGGTGAGCTGAAACAAGTAATCACAAAGAAAACTTTGAAACACACACGCAATCAATGTTTTCGTGCATTAAGTCGGAAATCAGAAGTCAGGGTCCTGGTGTACGGATACGTCGGCCGCCGCACCAACACTGGACTCCCTGGACTGATAACCACACTCAATACGCTAAACATTATTGCTTCACATAGAAAAGATCAGAGTTCGCGGTAGAACCGAACTCCTCTGATACCAATTTGTCACGACCCGCCCTCGGGGTCCGTGCCGTGACTACCCCAAGCCCGCCTTCCATAGGCCAGGGGCTGGCGACTAGCACCAAGGCGTAGATCCCAGCAAATTGGGAAGGCATTGCCTTTGAAAAGTAAACACACACCACAGAGTAAACAAGCGGAAAGTAAACACTAAGCAAGCAGAGTACAACTGAAGTGCGGAAAAGTAAATGGGCCAGAATACAAACCCAAACTGAAAGTAAAGTACAACTCGAAAAGGGAAAAACAGCAACTGAAAAGTAAAGGCCGCTACTCCGTGCTGTCCACTGGAAAATCCCACCTGAAGGGTGGGTACAGATAGCTCCTCTGCTCCACGGGTCCCACCGTCCGCTCCGTGCTCGTCCCGCCCAGTGGTCCACCTCCGGGTACCGTCCCGCTCCGCAAACCTCAGCTAAGGTCAACGCTGTCCGTCGTCTGCAACCAACACAACGTAGTGCGGGCGAAGCCCGTGCAGGGGTGAGTATAAGCTACTCAGTAGGGTCCCCGAGACCCCTGAAGGTCTCTCAAAATCCACAAAGGATAAACCACGAAGCAAAGTACAATCACGAAGTAACAACCAACACTGCTTAGGTATATGCCCATACATATACCTAAGTCATCAATTCAAATACGCTCCAACCTCCGAGCCCAAGTATAACTCAGTCCACGCAGGAAAGTATACGTATTCCACAAAGGAAAGTAACAGGATTCAGCTCACACAGGTATACTTCTTCAGGGACGATAAAGATGATCACTGATCCATCTAAGTCGTCGGACCCACGAAGGATCGATAGGTAACTAACCCCCGCAAGACCCACACAGGATCGGGCTCACACAGAACCTGTAGGCGCTGGCTCACACAGAACCGCTGAGCGCAAGGACCCACACAGGATCGGGCTCACACAGAACCTGTAGCACTGATCCCTGTAGGATCGCTGAGTGCTGTAGTCGTCGTCGTCGAATCCACACAGGATCTCTGTACTGTCTTCGTCGAATCCACACAGGATCTTTGTACTGTCGTCGTCGCAGTCACAGTAGCAGTCGTAGCAGTAGAACAGTCGCAGCCAGCACTAGGGTTCCCGCACACAGCAAGCTCGTACGGAGGATCCGCTCCACGAGCCGAGAGGCTGATACATCAACTGTCACGAAGACCGAAGTTGATGTATCCAAAAGTTCCGTATCGTCAAAAGGAACTCAACGCAACAGACGGCGCGTCGATCGGACGCCCGGTCTGAGAGATAATGGCATTTTCGTCTCCGGGGCCCGGTTGGTTTTTAAGGCAAAACCAACCCGACCGTACTCCACCTGCGTCCAAACCTCGGGCGGAGTATGCCAAAAGATCCGTCTCACTAAGAGGAACACTACGCGACTGACGGCACGTCAATCGGACGTCCGTAGCTCAAGATATGAGCGTTTCCGCTCCGAAGGCCCGGTTGGTTTCGTGAACGAACCAACCCGGCCGAACTCAAAGTAAACCGAAACCTTGAGTGCGATAAACCGAAACGACCGTCTCGATCCAAGGATCGCGTTGCCGCAGACGGTTCGTCTTTCGGAGGTCCGAGGCTCAAGTTATGAGCCAAGAACCGAATCTGGTCCGAAACGGGGGGTCCGGGTCCGGGCCGACCCGGCCCGACCCCCCCCCCCTCTGGACGGCGCGGCGGCCGGCGGCGGCGGACGGCGGCGGCGGACGGCGGCGGACGGCGGCGGCGGCTGGCGGCGGCGGCGGGCCGCGTGGCGGCGGCGGCTGGCGGGCCGCGTGGCGGCGGCGGGCCGCGTGGCGGCGGCGGCTGGCGGGCCGCGTGGCGGCGGCGGCTGGCGGGCCGCGTGGCGGCGGCGGCTGGCGGGCCGCGTGGCGGCGGCGGCTGGCGGGCCGCGTGGCGGCGGCGGCTGGCGGGCCGCGTGGCGGCGGCGGGAGGCACGCGGGGCTAAGCCCCGCGTTTCACAAACGGCACGGCTTTAAGCCGTGCCTTGCCAAGAAACGGCCCCCGCAAATGGGGGCCGGTTGAATAAAACCGGGGGGCTTTGCCCCCCCCTCCTTAAATGAACCGCCCCCCTCTTTAAGAGGGGGGTTTGAAGAGCCGGCCGGGGGTTTAAACCCCCGGTTTTTATGATATCCGGCCGGCCCGCTGGCCGGCCGGTTTTTACTAACGGGACCGGGAAATTCCGGTCCCGCCCTTGATTTCCGACGCCGGCGGCACGGCCGCCGGTCTTTCCTTCCGCCGCGGCCCGGAACCGGCCGCGGTCTCCTCGTCTCACCGCGGCCCGGAACCGGCCGCGGTGTTCGTCGTCCGGCGCGGTGCGACGGCACCGCGCCCCTTTCTCCGTGCCAAGAATCCTCCCAACGCGGCGCGACGGCGTCGCGTTCTTGAAATCTCTCCTCGGCGAAGCGCGACGGCGTTGCGGAAAATATCTGAACGTTCATCCGCGTGGTGCGACGGCACCACGTTACTTGTTTCCTCCAGCATGAACAACATGAACGATGGAGGGGGATTCGGCCGTGTTCGTGCGGTCCGGTCCCCCTCACGTTAAAGAAATAAAAACGGAACTTAAATAAAATAAGTCACACGTTAAGTCACGCTAAAATCCACGATTCAAGAAAGGAATAAAAATAATCAATAAAGATCATCCCCTACCTCTGGTTTCAAGAACGAAGATCGTCAACGACCCGCGGAAGACGCGTCGCGGTGGTCGGCGTCACGGAAGAAGGACGTCGATGTCGTGAAGCGAGGATTCGAAGTTCTTTGACGACGATTTCGTCGCGGGAAAAGATGACGCGGAAGAAGACGTCGTCGGTGTCGCGGGTATGGCGTCGCGAAAGACGATTCCCGAGTACGTGGCGTTCTTCGTCGATGTTCGAAGGTTCTTCGCGTTCTTCAAGGAGGAAAAAGAAGTTCTTCAAAGTGTAGAACTCTTCCTCTCTCAAATCTCCACACAACACAGCAACCCCCAAAATAAAATAAGCTACCCTTATTTTATTTTCACCTTGCCCACCTTTCAAAAAATTCAAAAGTTGAATTTATTACATTAATTAAAATCTTGAGTTGTCAAGAAATTAAATGGAAAGATAAGTTGGCAAGTTTTAATGTAGGGGAGAGTCACAAATTAAAGAGGGGGTTTAGAGGGGTTAGGGAATTTGAAAAGGTGGGGGGTTCGTGTGGGCCCCACCTCCCTCATAACCACACATGGGAAGTTGGGTGGTTGCGGGCCCCACCAACAACTTCCCATGAGAGAGTCTAACCACCTAGAATAAAAATAAAATTCACACACAAATTTATTTTACTTATCTTTTAATCCCCAAAACTAACTTTCAACCCGCAACATACGCAACTCCCGAAAGGGTCTCTTTAAGCGAATATCGGCACTGCGAGTTCATCGGTGCCCTCGGATTTCAATTCCGAGCACCGGATCAAAAGTTAGGAATTCCCGCTCGTTCGTTCACTGAACGTACCCGAGCCAAACTTCGGAAATTAATTCCGGGCACTCCGGGCCTCGGAATCAGGTGCCGTCTGAAACTGCGCTCTTGTAAAATTCTAAAGAAAATTAAGAAAAAATTTCCCTTGAATTTTACGGGTCTTTACAAATTTTAAATAAACTCCATTACTTATAATTAAGTTAATCGATCATGAAATCAAGGAAACGAACACTCGAGAATGACAGAATTAAATATTATAACTTATTAATAAGGATATTAATGACCTTAATAAAATTGAAATGAATAAAATATATTTAGATAATGTTCTTAATTATTTTATTAATGGATTTATTTTGATTATCCAGGATGTTAATCTCAAGTGAATAACACATTCAGACACAAGGTAAGGTTTTCTACTCGAAACTCCATTTTCATTCGATTCAATCTTATTCTCTACTCACAAGAATGAAATTTCGAATTATTCTTATATAGTCCTCATAAATTATGTTTTAATTTTATATATATCTTTACCAATTAGAATCCGTATTTCTTTTATGGTTAGTTACATGTTTTAAAAGGATCTTACAAAACTTCTTCCCGATAAACAAGCCCATTTCAAAGGGACTTCTGGAATTCTTACCTTTTTTCAAGGGCACTATTTAATATATTTTAATCCACCATTATTTTTCTAAAATAAATAATTTTATTAAGAAAAAACTATATTATTTTACTTATGGTTTTATACAAATATTGTTCCAAAATAACTCTTCTTTTTAAAGTAAAAGAGTATTTCTCTCAATAATTACACAATGATTTTATAAGAGTATCTTCATATATTTCAACACTCTTTTTGATAATTATTTTTAATTGGGATTAATATTTTATGAGGTAATATAGCATATTTTATTGAATTATTTATTATTAGTTTACTTTGGATGTTCTATCTTGATACCATTCACCATATTACTCTGAATGGTAAGTGTTTATGTTTATTGTTTGGGGAAAGTCAATTACATTTCATATGTTAGTTTCAATATGAATGTATATGTTGTTTATGTTTATCCCAATTAATATGGGGAATTAATTGGACTTATTATGTGACATTGGGACCCTCTATATCCCTTTGATGCATCGGTAGGTCTCTTAAGTCAAACTAGTGTCTTGGCACGAGGACTTGACGGTATGGTTATTATGTTCTTGGAAAGAGGCCTTGTTGTTATGATTATTATGTCCATAATTATGAATTACCTAATTATAAAACTAGTAATTGATAGTCTATGTGTTTATTGTAATAGTATAATATCTATGTTTATGTTTTATTATGGAATTATTTATACATCTTTCATTTTTTCCATATTATGATCAAGTATATTTTAAAGGCATGTGTTTTTACTTGCTCACCATGCTTAGCATTTATGATTATGAATACTTATGATGTATTATTTTCCCTTATTGAGCATCTAAGTTCACCCCTTTCTTATGTTTTATTTTTCCATAGTATGCAATAAAGCATATTATAAATGACTTTTAGGGATAATTTATGAGTTCTAGATGTTCCCAAAGGAATTTATATGTTGTATTTTATTTCAAGTTGTAATGTTGAATTTATGTATGTATCTAGTCTTCCCAAACTACTAAACTATTCATTCCTTCAGGATATGAATTTCTTGTAATCATTCTAATATAATGAAATAATTCACCAGCTCCATGCAACTAGATTCAAGGTGTTACAGTTGGTATCAAATGAAGTTTTGTAGAAAACATGGAAACTATATTTAGAAAATATAGATTAGGGAACAAAACCCTAAGATTGACTTTTAGGATAAACATACAATAACATCCTATAATTTTGGTAAGGAAGATATTATGTGAATATTCCTAGAAAATACATCCCTATCTAGATACAAAAAGTGGGTGTGGTTCTGGAAGAAATGTACCAAGGAGTAACAACTCAGAAAATGTGTTTTAAGGCTTGACCAGGTGTAACCTGGTACATGAAAATAGTCCTTACTGCATACCTGGTTTGACACTCTTGAGGCATAGGTTTAGAATAATTCACATATTTTTACAATCCATTACGATAGATTTAAAAGTAAATATTGCTTCAGATAAACCATGTTTATAATTATGAGATTAGCTATGCATAGGATTTTAATTTATATTAAGTATTATACTAGTTGAGATTATGAAATATGATTTATAACTTAATCTAGTGAATGCCCTTAATTAGATTTGGAACCTAGTGGAAGAAATATAAATTGAATGAATGTGCATATCTCATGTAGTTATTTCCCTCCTAGGAAAGATAATGATGTTTTTTTTTGAGTCGCGACTAGTGTTGAGCAACTTATAACTATACTGGGAAAGATAAATCAGGTTATAAACAATAACCTTACCCGTATGGAGAATCCTGAACCACAAAGTGGAGGAGCAATTTTATACCTCTTTATGAAAAAATGTACTCCATCATTTAATGGGACTACAAACCCATTCATAGTAGAGAAGTGGATAAGTTTCTAAGAGAGGTTATTTCTAAATTTGGGAAGTAACAAAAGGGAGAAGGTTTTTACGGAATTTTATTGTTTATCAGGAGATGTTGATCAATGGTGGCCACTAATTCAAAAAAAATGAGGAGTAAGAGATTGAAAATATAGAATGGTTGAATTTTAAGTAAATTTTCTTAGAAAAATACTTTCTTCATGAACAGTGAGGGGATTTGGAAAGGCATTTCTAAATATGAAAAAAAAAATAGTTTGAGAATGTTGTGAAGTATGAAGCTAACTTCACAAGGTTAGAAAGGCATGTCACTGACTACATATGTAATAAAAGGAGCAATATTGATCAGTTATTTTATAGTCTAAATACATTCCTCCAATGGGAACTGGTCTAATAAAGTTTCTCATTATACGAAGATATAGTCTCATGTGTTATCAGATAGAAAAAAAATATCTAAGTCTTATGACTTTAAAGAAAAACAATAGAAGAATAGGGCTGCTGATAACTCTAGAAAATGAAATAATTAAATGGGTAATAAGGTAAGATATTACTTTCCACCCTATAGTAATTGTGGGAAGAAATACCCTGGTACTTTTCTGAAGGGTATGGGTGTTTGTTACAAGTGTAGAGAAAAAGGCCACCAAACCCATGATTATATGGGAAATAAAGAATCTGCAAATTTTCAATGATACAATTGTAAAGATATGGGACATTATGAGAATTATTTTCCTAAGATACAAGGAAAATTTCCCCAGATAAATCCAAGGGAGAAAGGACAAGATTAAGTGGTCATAACTACTAAGGTTAAAGTTCCAAATGATGTGGTTGAAAGTACTTTAATCATTTACTCAAACTTATCCAATGCTTTATTTGATTCTAGGCCATCACATTCTTTTATATCATCCTAGTTTTCCTAGAAAATTAGAAATTTCCAATTTTCTTTAATAAATGAGTTATCAATCAAAACCTCTAATGGAGGTATTATGACAAAAAAGATATGTCAATTAGTCCCCCCTTATGACACATAAATGTGATTTATATTATGACCTTATCACCATACCCATGATTGACTTTGAAATAATTCTTGGTATGAATTTGATTTCAAATTATGATGTGAAAATCTGTTTTAAGAAGAATGAGGTTGCAATTTTTAAGAATGGTGTAGAATCCATTATCCTTAAAAAAATAAACATCATCATCTGATTATTATCTAGATCCACCCATAATATCTCTATTAAAAGAAATTCTGGGTGAGTATAAGAACTCGATATCTATGAGTGAGGAAATAAATATTCAAACCAAGGATGTACCTATTATGCAAGAATACTTTGATGTGTTTCCATAGGATTTACCTAGAAATCCTCCATAGTGGGAAGTTGAGTCCACTATTGATTTAATTCTTGGTTCATGACCTATATCAAAGACTCCTTATAGAATGGTCACTATTGAGTTAGTAGAACTGAAGAAACCACTAGAGGAATTGAGTGATAAAGGATTTTTCCTCCTAAGTGTGTCTCCCTATGGATCCCCTGTTCTTTTCATCCAGAAGAAGGATGGATCTATGAGGTTGTGTGTTGACTATAGGGAGATCGATGATATTATGATAAAGAAAAATTATCTTCTTCCTTGCATTGCTGATTCATTTGATCAACTTCAGAGTGCCCAACATTTTTCAAAGATTTACCTTCAATCTGGATATCATCAGTTGCATGTGAGGAAGGAATATATTCCAAAGACAATATTTCAATATAGGTATGGGCACTATGAGTTTACAATAATGCCTTTTGGTCTGAATAATGCACTCTCATTTTTCATGGATCTAGTGAATAGAGTTTTCAAGGAATACCATAATAACTTTGTTTTGGTATTTATTAATGATTTACTGGTATAATCCAAAATCTATGAAGACCATGAGAATCACTTAATGATTATTCTAAAAACTCATAGAAGAAATGAATTATATGGGCAGTTTATAAAGTGTGAATTTTGGATTCTATCGGTATCTTTTCTTGGCCATATTGTCTCTAAGGATGGAATATTAGTTGATCTTGCAAAGAAAAAGGTAGTCCAGGAATGGACTACTCTAACGAACATAATTGAGGTATGTATTTTATTGATTTAGTAGGTTATTATTAATGTTGTGTTTATAACTTCACCCAACTAGCTAACCCATTAACCAAGATTACTCGTATAGGGGTTAAGTTTGTATGGACAAAATAATTTTAATAATGTTTTGAAGAATTTTAGAAGAGGTTAGTGAATGCTCTGAGCCTCACACTACCATTAGGAAATGGTGGATTTGTGATCTATAGTGATGCATCAATGAAAGGACTTGGTTGGTCCTTATGTAGAATGATGGAGTTATTGCCTATGCATAAAGGTAGATAAAAATTCATGAATAGAACTATCCAAGTCCTGATATTTAGTTATCATCTACAATATTTACTATGAAGATATGGAGAACCTGTCTTTATAGATAAAGTTGTGAGATATATATAGATCACAAGAGTTTAAAATATATCTTCTCACAGAAATAACTCAACATGAAGCAAAGTTGATGGCTTAATTTACTCAAGGATTATGATTGTTCTATACACAACTGCCCAGGAAAGGTAAATAAGGTAGATTACACATTGAGTAGGAAGGATCGTGGAGTTTTAAACACATTTAGGATTGATTGGGATCCAGTATTCATGGATATAGTAAATGTTTATATGAAATTTATCAAAGAAGGTGAAGCATAATTACGTTTTCAATTGGTTTCCCAACCATCATTACTGGAAAGAATTAAAACTTCTTAGTATGATGATTAGAATCTTCAAAAGAAAATTATTGGTTTAAATGATGGGAAGTTGGTTGACTTCATGTGTGAGGATGTAATTCTGAAATTTGAGGAGATGTTATGTGTTTCCACTATACCTAAGATAAAAAGGGAGTTATTGGATAATGCCTATAGTTTAAAGTTCTTTATACACCCTAGTAGAACTAAAATGTATAGGGATTTGAAAGGATATTTCTGGTGGGACAACATGAAGAGGGAAATTATTGATTATGTATCAATATGTTTAGTTTTTCAACAAGTTAAGGGAAAATGAAAACATCCTAGAGGATTCATGCAACCTATACCTATTCCTACATGGAAATGGGATGACATCACCATGGATTTTGTCTCTAAAGTATCCAAAAATATAAGAAACAATGATGAAATATGGGTAATTGTTGATCGACTTACAAAATATGCACATTTCCTCACTATAAGGAAGTATTTTCCACAGGAAATCCTTGCACGAATCTATATCAATGAAGTTGTGAGACTTCATAGAGCACCTCTCTCAATTGTGTCTGATCGTGATCTATGATTCACACCAAAATTTTGGAAAAGTATTCAAAAATATTTTTATTCTGAACTTTTTTTGAGTACTTCTTATCACCCTCAAACTAATGTAAAATAAAAAAGTACGTTCCAAACATTAGAAGACATGTTGATATCAAGTTAAATTGACTTTCAAGGTATGTGGGATCATTATTTACCTTTGGTGGAGTTTTCTTACAACAATAGTTTCCATTATAGTATTTAAATTTCCCTATATAAAGCATTGTTTTGAAAGAGATGTTGTATACCAACATGTTATGATGAAGTTGGTGAGAGGAAGCTTATGGGAACAAAGCTTGGGGAGGAAGAAACAGAAAATTTATAGAATATTCAAACCCATATCGTAGCATATCAAAGCAGAAAAAATAGTTATGCTGATAATTTAAGGAAATATTTGGAATTTAAAGAGGGTGATCATGTTTTCTTGAAAGTATCTACATAGAAAGATGTTATAATATTTAGAAAGAAATGGAAACTGAGCCCTAGGAACATTGGACATTTTGAAATTCTAGAAAGAATTGGAGCTATGGCTTATCATTTGAAAATTCCACCTAACTTTTCTAAGGTACACAATGTGTTCCATGTCTCATTTTTGAGAAAGTACACACCATACCCAACACATGTACTCACCTCTAAAGGTATATAATTGGAACCTGACTAATCTTATTATGAAGAGGCTATCCGGATTATAGACACTAAAAAACAGGTGTTGAGGAATCATATGACTCAGATGGTTAAAATACTTTGGAAAAATCATAAAATCGAAGAGGTGATGTGGGATCCTGAGGAGTTTATGATGAAGAACAAACCAAATCATTTTGTGTGGTGATAATCTAGAAACTTCAAGGATAAACTTTTTGAAGGAGGAAAGAATATAACGACCCAAAATTATGTCAATGATATTTCCGTTGTGTTTATTTTATATAGTATAATATCATATATAATCAATTATAGAACACAATAAAAACTTTTTAAATGATTAATGAATATTATAATAGTAATTTCAACACGTTAAGGAACCATTACCAATGAAATAATAACTTACCTTTAGGAATAGTAATATGACCCTTATGAATAGTAAACTGATCAAATGAATAGTAATCAAACCCACATAAGTATAAATAAAATTCATGCATCTCATATGTGAAATTATGATATATTTATATCACAGTAAAAGTAAGTGAATATTTTAAAAAATTAATATTTATGTGTTGGTATTTTTATAAGTCATAAATATTTAATTATAATTTTGAAATTAATAAAATTATTTAAAAGGAAATTAATTTTCATAAAATGAATTCATAAATCAATATTTTTTTGTCTTATGATTTTAGTATAATTTTGTGAGACCTTTGTTAATTTTTTAAAGTGTTATAAAATCAGTTTTAAATTTAAACTCTATATTTTTCAAGTAAATAAAGATTTTATTTAAAAATTAAATATCACATGTTTATAAAATTATTTTGATAAAATGGAGTTCATTTTCTAATTATACATGTCAAAAAATGGTTATGGTAAATTTTTTGGGTTTTTCTAAAATACTTCAATTTTTGTGGATAGTAAAATATAATAATTTATGATAAATGCTAAATACATGATTTATTGAGTCACAAATTATTTATGGATGATGTAAGAACAATTTTTTCTAACTCACATGTACTTATTACTTTTTTTGGTCACAATAATTAATATTATTGTTATATTGAGAAAAATAATAAAATAATAAATAATATATTCAAAAATCACCCCTCCCCTCCACTATAAAATCCACCCCTTACTCCCTCTTCTCTTAACTCCTATAATCCTTGAATATTTTCAAATTTCTACCAAAATACTCTTCCCTAGTCCCACCCCATGTCCAAGATCACTTTTTCTTTCCAAAATACCAAAACCACTTCCCTTAAGGAGGTTCTCAAGGAGGATATTTCAAGAGGTAAAAATCCTCTTCCTTTTCCATTTAATTTCTTTTTAAGTTCTTTATTTTTTTATTCTATACTCACCTCATATATCCAAATGATCATGATAACTATAGTATAATATATATAATTTAATTATATGATGTTTATGTAATAACCATCAATAATATGCTTACTCTCTCTCTCTCTCTCTTCTATTTTATAAACGAAATCATCGTCTGGGAGGTGTTGATTTACAACCTTCCTAGATGAAAAAGTTTCTTTCATCAATTTCTACTTAAAGGCGGGTCATGAAACCATTTTTATGGTTGAAACAGACTATAATATATGTTTTATAACCTAATTAATGTTTTTAAACCAGTATATATACTTAATATTAATTCATATGACAAAACTTGTTCATAATAATCGAAATACCGCCAAAATAATCTAAATGATTATCACTAAATTTATTATCTAATGATTAATCGTAATAATATATAAAAAATGATATAAATAAACATTTAACCTTATGTATTCTAATTTAAAATATTCAATTCCAATTCTATAGAATTATACTAATTTTAAATAAACTTTATTACTTATAATCAAGTGAATCGACCAAGAAATCAAGGAAACGAACACTCCAGAACGACAAAATCCAATATTATAACTTATCAATAAAGACATGAATTACCTTAATAAAACTATAATTAATCAAATATATATAGATAAGGTTCTTAATTATTTATTTAATGGATTTAATTTGATTATCCATTATGTTAAGCTCAAGCGTAGAACACATTCAGACATAAGGTGAGGGTTTTCTCTCTGAACCTCCATTTTCATTCAGGTTACTCTTATTCTCTACTTACCTTAATGAATTTTTTATTTATTATTATTTACTCATCATAAATTATTTTTTAATTTTCTATATATGTGTACCAATCATAATCCTTATTTATTTTATGGGTAGTTACATGTTTTAAAAGGATCTTACAAAAATGTTTCCTAATAAACAAACTCATTTCAAAGGAACTCCTCGAATTCTTACATTTTTTCAAGGGAACTATTTAATATATCTTAAGCCACAATTATTTTTGAAAAATAAATACTTTTATTATAAAAAATACTATATTATTTTACTTCTAGTTTTAAACAATTAATTTTCTAAAAGATCTCTTCTTTTCAAAGTAAAAGAGTATTTCTCTCAAGAATTACACGATGATTTTATAAGAGTATCTTCGTCTATTTCAACACTCTTGTTGATTTTTATGTTTAATTGGGATTAATATTTTATGATTTAATCTACCATATTTTATTTAATGTTTTATGATTATATTGAATTTTTATGTGCTATCTTGATACCATTCACCATATTACTTCGAATGGTTAGTGTTTGTGTTTAATGTTTTGGGAAAGTTAATTGCATTTCATATGTTAGTTTCAATATGAATTTATATGTTGTTTATGTTTATACTCATTTGTATTAGGAATTAATTGAAATTATAATGTGATGTTTGGGTTCTGCTATATCCCCTCGATGCATCAGTAGGTCTTATGGGACAAACTAGTGTCTTAACACGAGGCATTGATAGTATGGTTATTATGTTCTCAACAGGAGGCCTTGACGATATGATTATGATGTCTAGAATTATGAATTACCTCGTTATAAAAATATTAATTGATAGTACATTAATTTATTCTACTAGTAGAATATCCATGGTTATGTTTTATTATGGAATTATTTATACAGCTTTTATTTCTTCCATGTTATGATCAAGTATATTTTAAAGGCATGTGTTTTTAGTTGCTCACCATGACTAGTGTTTATTATTATGAATACTTCCATTGTATTTTTTACCCTTACTAAGAATCTTATATCACCCATTTCTTATGTTTTATTTTTCTTCGGGATATGAATAAGTATATTATGAATAACTTAGAGGGATAATCTAAGAGTTGTATGTTCCCAATGGAATTTATATGTTGTATTTCAATTCAAGTTGTAATTTTGAACTTAGGTATGTATATAGTCTTCTAAAACTACTTAATTATTCAGTCCTTCGAGAAACAACATTCTTGTAATCATTTTAATGTAATGAAATAATGCATGGGCTCCGGGAAACTGGGGTTAGGGTGTTACAATTTTTTTACTATATATATATATATCATTGGGAACTATATGTTCCCAAGCCCCCCTCCTTTTACATTTTATATAATAATACATAATAATATTAATTTTAAAAATAATAATAAAGTATAATTGTACATATAAGAAGTATTATCATAATATTTTCATAATATATAACATTCAAACTTAATACCCATATAAATTTTAAAATAAAATTTCAATAAATTTAATATAACTTATAATAATTTATAATTATTACAATTATACATCAAGAAAACATTAAATCATTATATCTATTTAAATAACATGGTATTTAATTATTTAATTATTAAACTATACATTTATCTATAACTTGTTCTAATTAAATTAAATATATAAATTTTATTATTTAAAAAATTTATAATTATTGAAATAAAATTTCTAATAATACACTATAAAAAAATTACAACTAATAATATATTATCATATAAATTCCATAAAATATTCTTTATTTCCACTGAAAATCTGCCAAATTTTAAAGTAAACTCCAAATATAAAAAATATCTAATATAATTATTATTAATTTTATCCCCATAAAAATATAAAAAATCATTATAAATTATATGTTAATTATTTCTAAATAATTATTTGAATGAATTTATTTCATGATTTTATTGGATTAAAGTTATCATTTTATTCTCAATGTATATTTTTACGAAAAATTAACATACTTCAAAAATCAAAATTTATAGACTACTATAAAGCACACTCCGTAAAAACAATTCCTCTAAAAACATAATCATATCATTTAAAATAAAAATACAATATATATAATTATCATGGAATTATAAAAATTATTATGGGTTAGAGATGAGTAAAATGGAAAGAGGGTGTGAATTACCCATTCAAAAATTAAATAAAAACAATCCAATTTTAAAATATTCTTTATAAAATAATGAAGAATTCACAATCTTTTGAATATAAAAATAAAAGTTTTAAAGTTTTAAAGTGCAACAATATAATTAAATATCATAAAATAAAAAGAATAATAAAATGAAAAGTGATTCTATTAAGTGATTTGAAAATATAACACTTAAGCAATTCGAGAAATAAAAATGATTAAGCATTAATTGAGGGATTAAAATATTTAATAAAAGAGTGATTGAAAGTGAAAAATAATTGAAAATGTGGAAAGTAAATGAGACAACAGATTTTTTAAGGAAGTTCATAAATAGTACCCAAAAGTACCACTATGTCTACCACCTAAATCGATTTAGGATTTAATGTATTATCCCCTTAGATTTAATGGTATCCAAGATACCAAAAAAATTTACATTGATTTTTATGTTATAGTAAGAAAATAGATACAATAGACACTAGTTATTTAATTTAAAATCTAGAAACCTAGAAATAATAGACTATTTCCCTTTAAAGTAAATGACAATAAAATTAAACTCTCTCACTTTAACAGTAGTGAGTACCAATATTAGAAGAAAGAAAAGGATGTGAGGATTTATATGAA
Organism: Viscum album; assembly: GCA_963277665.1. Classification (NCBI taxonomy): domain Eukaryota; kingdom Viridiplantae; phylum Streptophyta; class Magnoliopsida; order Santalales; family Viscaceae; genus Viscum; species Viscum album. The sequence continues at coordinate 262,418,993 of OY728120.1, forward strand.
GTAATTAATTTATATATTGGTCTCAAACATCTAAAATAATATCAAGAATTTTATTAGAGAATGAAAATATAATAGAGTGAAAATTATATACAATTTGGAATACACTCTTAAATGAGAGAGATTAATTAAAAAAAGAGCATTGATGGAAATTTTGAAATTGAGCATGTTGGCGTTGGAGAAGAAAGTTATTTTTTTTCAATGTGTGTATTTCCAATCCACCCCAAGAATTTATTTATAGATTTCAAAATCATTTTATAATGTTCTAAAATACATTGAGAGTTTTAATCTGAATATGTACAAGTTCGATGTATTTTGACTATCATTAAGAGATTGGTTTGAGGGAGAATTTCATAGATTGGTTAGACATGTTATTATATAGAGAAGGGATCTTTGGATTAGTAAATGGCACTATAGAATGGATTCTCATGGGATTATTTTATAGTTCTTCCAATTTCAATGTTTTTGTAGTGTAGCCTGTGGGGTGCATCATTGATAACTCTTGTAAAGAAAAAAGTTTGCCGTAGAGCATACCATGCGGTTTGGATTTGAATTAGTTATTTGAATTTAAGGTTTTGACTACAGTTTGAATGTCATGATTTTCCAATTAAATCTCACAATGGGATTTGACCAAGATAGGTTTTGAGGTGGTTCTTATGGTTGATATTTAATACTTGTTCTTATGGATTTCTACATCATGGTGCTTAGAATTGCACTGTAGTGATGCTTGGTATAGGATCTTTATGAAGTTTCCTCCTAAATTCCTTCAACATGTATCCATATATATTTTATCCTTATCCAAAGGCTTCAAAACATCCATTAACACATGTTCAAGGTCCCTTCAAGGAGTTCTAACAATAATTCATCAATCTAGTTGTATATCACTTAAAATAAAATATTAAACACTTTAAGAGTATTTGTGATTACTAAAATAAAAGATCTCTGAGAAGAACAAAAATATACCCATTTTTATTAAATTTAAAAAGAATATAAAAATTTAATAGTAACCATGATATCAAGATTTTTTTTTCTTTTAAATAAAAACTTCTCCACATAATAAAAACTTCTCCCTATAATCATTTTTTAGAAAACTTCTCCCAAAAAATGTCCCATTTTTAGAGAAAGACTACCCCCAACCTCCTAAGATTATAGAAAAGAATTTATACATGGGGTTGGAGAATAAATAGAGAGAAATTAAATCTACATTAATCCATTTTAATGATCTTTCAAAAGACATCAAAATAAAGTTTTAAAAAATAATGTTTGAAATCTTTATAATATTTTTGAAAATAAATACTTTTTTAAAATCAAGTTTAAAAGATAAAATAAAACTTTATAAAAGACTATTTTTGAATTAGGTAAACAAATTTTTTTTGAAAAACTAAACAAAATTTTAGTTTTGGAAATTGTTTTTGAAAACTAAAATGTCTCTTATTGGATCATTTTAGTATTAACATGGTTATCACCCCCTAAATTAATACATCGGGAAAGTTAAAAGGAGTCATAACTATAAAAAAAATACAAGAAATGAAAGACTTAGAAAATAAATGTTTTTAAAAATCATTGAATTATTATGGTTAAGTAATGTTTATATTAATAAACCATAGAAAATTCCCCCATAGTATCAAACTAAGTGTGCAGTAAGGCCCCTTCACCATGCCCAGGATGGATAAAGGGTTAAAAAACAATCAACTCTTTTCAGGATAAATAACTAGGATCATATATAGCAGAACCAAATCCACATTTTTGTATCTGGATAGGAATGTTTTACTTGTAGAATGATATTCACTTCATTTTTCCAAAATTATTAAAAAAATTGAAATTTTTTGTTTTATAAAAATAAATTTGAAATTCATTTTACAAAAAAAATTGAAAAATATATTTTAAAATAGAAAAACCTCTCGATATTTCCATATTTAAGAGATATATATCACAAGATAATCTTGTAGGATAGAAATATAGATGTAGATTCTCAATTACAAGAGGGGGTGATTTATAGTTTTAAAAAACTTTCTTAAGGTCAGCTTTAAACTGTAAGTTAACCTAAGTTTAATAAAGTTAAATAGGTTATATTTACAAATCCATCTTTAAGAAATTTTCTTATACTTAATCAACCTTAATGAAAACTTAAGAAAATATTTCTTAAATAATGATTCTACCTAAAAGTGTATTGAATCTTTTTACAATCAGAGTGTACATGATTAAGAAAGTATAAGAATGTCATACTTTATTTATTTAAAAAAATTTAGAGAAATTAAAAACATCTAACAAAAAAAAGACAAGTAGGAAATATTTTAACCTAAAGAGAATGTTATCCAACAACCTTGGATAAAGGTCCCTTTATTTATACTTTCAAGAAATTATTCCTTACCCATACCAGGGTAAGCCCTCAATAAGAGTATTTGAGTCTATCTTGTTATCCCCACAAGCCCTAGAACTTTAAGGTAGTCGACACTTATGTCTTCCTATCCCCAAAAGTCCTCGATTGTACACATCAATAATCATAGTCACACTAGACTGAACAAGTTGTTCACGGCTGAACAAGATGTTCACGGATCACACAAGGCATGAGAGTATCTCTCTATAGAAATCACTTCACAGCATCACAAAATGTAATCTCTAGATCGATTCACCTCTTAAATATTTACATGTCTAGGGTATTTATAGGAAAAGTTCCAACATTCGACTCCCTCCTCCATCAATCATATTTTTCCTTGAATTTAGGAGGGACCTGTATATGTGGCACTCAAACAATGGTTAGTTTATAACAAATTGTACGACGTCGTTTCATGTAAGATAAACTTGGGTAAAGAAATATAACATGTATGGAAAAGAATTATTAAGTTTAATAAACTTAAGTAAACTAGGATCTTATAAAATTAGAGCAATACCTTAAGGAAAATATACAACATGAAAAAATATGAATAATCGGATATAAAGATTTTGAATATGAATTCTGAGGAATTCAATGTCTGAATTATGATGAATTCATAGTCTTAATTCTGAGGAATTGGGAGTCTGAATTCTAGGGAATTCAAATTTTGAATTCTAAAGAATTCGAATTCTATATTTTGAGGAATTTGGAATTTGAATTATGAGGAATTTAGAGTCTGAATTTTGAGGAATTTAGAGTCTTAATTTTAGAGAATTAGGAGTCTACATTTCATATAATTCAGAGTCTGGATTTCATAGAATTAAGAGTCTAAATTTTAGAGAATTTATATTCTGAATTTCATAGAATTTTGGGTCTGAAATTTAGGGAATTTGGGGTTTGAATTTCAGAGAATTTGGAGCCTGAATTTTAGAGAATCTAGAGTCTCAAGTCTAGGTAAATCAGAGTCTAAGAAACTTTAAGGTCCCCATTTAGGTAAGGATCCTATTTTTTGGCTTAAGGAAAAAAATGTTTAGACTTGGTTTGATGATACATTAAACAATACATTGAAGTCAAAGGTAAGAATGAATGTTTTTTTCTTTTAGAAAGAAAATTTTCCTTGAGAAAATAATTTTTTGGAAAGGATAATTTCCCTTAAGAAATGTGTTTGTGATTTTCAAAATATAAAGGAATGTAAAAGGTCATAAGGAAACTAATTGACTGAAAAATCTCCCCCTTTTTGGAAAGCACAAACAACTTTTCCTAAAATAATATAAGGAATAAGATTTTTACTTTTATAATTTTAAAATAAATACTTATCTCCATTTACTTATGACCCGTGATAAATACAACTAACTCTCCCTTAGGTTTTTAAATCCCTAGTAATCATACTCATATTTTTTCATAGAGAAATTACTTATACTTTCTTAATAATAACTTATTTAAGTAATATTCCCCTTACTTAATATCCCCCTTTCTTAGGGAATTATCTTCTTTTGACTTAATATTCTTTTGATCATTCTTTTCTCGCCCTTTTTGATTTTGAAAAGGGAATTGAGGGGAAAAAATTGTACCTGAAAGTTTATAAATATACAAGACAAAATATTGGAATAAAAATTTCATTATGATTGGAAAAAAATTACAAGGAGAATAAAAAAAACATCAGATTTAAATAAATAATTCATTATTTTTTCCCTTTGGGATCATCTTTTTTAGAGTGTCTTTTAGATTCTTCATCTCTTTATAATCATCCTCAAATTTTATGATCAACTGATCCTGATCCTGATTCTTCTTTTGGATAACTTTAATTCTTTATTCTTGATATTTAAGAGATTCGACTTTAAACTTTACCACCTCTTCTTACAGTCTGAATTTTTCTTCCAACTCTTCCCTGAGCTCGCTTTCCCTTTTCAAATTTAAATCAACGGAATTAAGATTTACATTTAAGTACATATCTTATTAGATTCAAGAAAATTTCTCTTGATTCAACTTTTCTTAATGATCTATTGTGAAGTTTTTTATGGTGTTATCTAACTTATAAAAATCATCCTTTACTGAATCTTGGAAATCATCCACAACTTTTAGATAATCAATCATCGACTTAGATCATTTGGTTATTTCCTTGCATGATCTTCTATGAGCATCATAACCTATGTGAAAATATTTGAATTTTTCTTCAAGTTAGATATACTTTTCCTTGATAATTCTTATAGAATCTGACTTCTAATTGATAGTATGGTAAAGCAACTGACATCTTGAATCAATACTAAGAAATAATGGAATTGTGTTCACAATATTTTTTAAATATTGAACAAAAAAATCTTGTCCCATAAAAGATAAATATTCAAAAGCAGATTCCTTTGTTGGCGAGGAATCTTTATCTTGATCTTCAGAATTCCTCTGGGGTGTTCTAACAAAATCTTTCTTAGCTTTCACAACCATAGCTTTTATAGGTTAATCAACAATCATTTTTTTCGTTTTTCTGCTCTAGATACTGCATTCTCGACTCTTGGAGTCTCATGCTTTCTATTAGAAACCTGGATTATCTTATTATCATCAACATTATCTTTATTAGCACCATCCTTAATATCTTAAGGATGAATAAAATTATTATTTATTCTGTCATCATCAATAGTTTTATCAACCTCAACATGTGTATCATCATATTTACCTTCTAAGATTATTTTTTTTATTCAACTTGGGAAGTTCTGATCGAAAAATTGTCTAAAATACTTTCCTTCTCGTGGTATTCTTCCACCATTTTTATAAAATCATCACTTTCACCTTATTATTACTCTTCTTCTTGTTGTTATTCTTCTTGTTGTACTTCTTCTTCAACAATGGGTTCTAGAATTAAAATTATATTTCCTGGAGTTTCTATTGGAACTGATTCTTGCAAGAAGGGTTCCACCACCTGGATCTGTTCAGAAGTATTCTCTGTATCTTTAAGTAAGGATTGGAAAAGTTTAGCTTCTGAAATATTTTTCTTCATCTTTTTCTCTTTAGCTTGATTCTCAAGATCTTCTACTACATGAACCTTCAAGGCCTTAGCCTCAGTAGTGTCTAAACCAAAACATGCATCCCCCTTCTTCTTTTTCTTCTTCTTCTCTCTCCACATAGCTACCACTTCATCAGAAAAAGTCTTTTTATTTTTTGACTTGGGTGGAGCTGATTGAGTTTCTAGAATGGGTGTTTTTTATTTTGATTTTTATTCTTTATATTTTCTCTTATTTGGAGTATCTTGGATGTTTCACCTACTTCCCCTTTCTTTATCAAAGATTGAATTTCACTTTCAAAAATATCATCAAATTATCCTAACTTAACACTGAAACTAATTTTCATCCTCCTCAGAGTGTCATAACTCAATAACATAATATTAAAGGTTATGTTTTTTGAACTGCAAGTAATTTTTAAATATTCTAAACAAAGAACAATGATCTTCAACAAGATCAATTTATACATGATTATCTAATACATGAGGTTTCTATTCATGATATTGTTGATAGTTATAAGAATATAATTGATAAGGTTTACCTTTCTAAGATTCAATAATAAATCCATTATAAAAATATCATATTACATGAGTTAATCATTATCTCCCTTTCTTAGAATGAGAAACCCTTTAATCCACAAAGCTAATAATATAAATTTTTTGAAATATGATTGATTTTCTATGACTTAACACTTTTAAGTCCTAGTCACTCCATTTCCTTATACTTCTAAAAACTTCCTTCCTTGTTAGTAAACTTGTGAGAACAAAATATAGCATCTCATTCATAAGGTATATCCAATAAACCAGCAACTTTTTTGAAAGATAAAGAATAATTCTTTCAATAGCATTTGAAAGAAAAAAAATTTCTTCCTCCTTATTCATAAAAAACTTACTTAATCATAGAATTCAATAAGGACATTAGGATAAATTGGATCCTAATTCTTCTTATTAGAAACACAAAGACTTTCCTAACTATTTTTCATTATAACTTTCAAAATCATAGAATCATACTTCTGAAAGAAATTTGGATCTACTAACCATTCTATGAAAATTTTCCAATCTTTGAGTTCCTTGTTTGAGGACATCTGATTTTGAGAGGAAACCTCAAGAGACATCTGGAATGTAAGGAAATTAAGAAATCTGAATGCTTGATTTTTAGGGTGGTGGAGATTCGGTGAAATACTATGGAAAAACCAATATGGGACATGAATATGGGGGGTCCTTTATATAGGCTTGGTGGTGATGGTTCGAATTCCTAAATCAATCCAAAAATTGATATAATCTTGATCTCGTATAACGGTTGATATCAATTCCAAAGAAGTATTTGAAGGTTTCAATCTTTTTAGGTTTTAAGGACAAATAGGATTTAAGTAAAGTAAATCTAATGAGGTTTTTCTTAAAACAAGATAGAAATACCAATAAGAAAAAAATGCAATTATTAATATTTAAGTAAAGAAATATACCTTCCTAATTTTTAGATAGAATTTTAAATATTGATAAGGTTCTCCTTGAAGAAATTAGGTTCCAAAAAAATATTAAAGAAAGGAAAAAATTTAGATACAAAAAAAATCATTAATGAAAGAAAAAAATTTAGGTTCTGAAATTTTTATTAAGGAAATAAAATTGTTAGGTTCTGAAAATTGTATTATGGAAAGGGAAAAAATATTTTCCAAAAAAAAATTAGGGAAAGAAAAAAATTAGGTTCTAAAAATTTTTGTCAATTTTTTTTAAAGAATAAAAAAATGTACCCCCCCCCCCTAACTATGAAAATTAGTTTCTCAATGTAAAGAGATAGGTTTAAAAAATAGTTAATATGGGAGATTACCTTATGATTATCATTCCTAAATTTTCTTTAATATATTCAAATATATTGAAGGGTAAATATTTTGTAAAAACGTTAGCAACGTGATCTTACAATCTGATAAATTGAAGAATGATATCTCCTTTGAGTGTGTGATTTCTAAGAAAGTGATACCTAATGCCTATGTTCTTTTCACGAGAGTGATATGTAGGGTTTTTTTCTTAGGGAAATAGAACTAGTATTATCAAAAAATATATGTTTTTTGGTAAAACTCATGCAATAATTTTTGAGTGTGTATTGCATCCATAACACTTGAGCACATCAACTTCCAACTGCTACATATTCAACTTCAGTATTGAAAATTTCTACTGATTGTTGCTTATTTCATAACCAAAAAAATAATAAATGTCATAAGAAATAACTAGTTCTAGATTTACTTTTCATATCCATTATAAATCTACTAAAATCAGCATCTGAAAAACCTTTTAAAACAATATCATTTCCAAAATAATAGAAAAGTCCTAAATCCATGGTTCCCTTCAAATAGAGAAAAATTCTTTTAACTAATTTTAAATGATATTACTTTTTATTAGATTGATATCTTTCACATAATAATACTAAAAACATTAAGTCTGGATGACTAGTTATTAAGTATAATAAACTTCCTATCATACCTCTAAAAGATGTTTGATCTACTGGTTTCTCAACTTCATCAAGATCAAGATAATTTGAGGTACCTATTAGAGTACTTATACTTTTAGTGTTGTCATGTACAATTTTTTTAAGAATATATTTAATATAATTATGTTGATATATATAATTTCCTTCTGTTTTTTGATAAATTTGAAAACCATGGAAAGATTTAAACTTTCCCATCATACTCATTTAAAACTCATATGTCATAAGATTCAAAAATGAATCAGTTAAATATTTCTGAGTTGATCCGAGTATAATTTCATCAATATAAATTTAAACAATTAAAAAAAATTCTCATCTTTATTTATAAAAAGATTTGGATCATTGGTTCCCTTAACATAATTTTTTTGTAACAAAAATCCTATAATTTTATCATACCATGCTCTAGGGGATTGTTTAAGTCTATATAATGCTTTGGTAAGTTTTAAAACATGTTCAATATGTTTTGTGTATTCAAAACCAAGATATTGTTCAATATAAACTTCCTCTTGAACATATCTGTTAAGAAAAGCACACTTCACATCCATTTGAAAAAGTTTTAAATTGAAGAATTTTGTAAAGGATAATAGAAAATGAATAGATTCAAGTCTAGATACTAGAGAATAGGTTTCATAACATTCTATTCCTTCTTGTTGATTATATCCTTAGCAAATAATATTTCTTTATTTCTTACAATGATTCCATTTTCATCACATTTATTTCTGAAAACTCATTTTACACCAATTATAGAAGTTTCCTTTTGTCTTTGAACCAAGGTATGGACTTTTTTCCTTTTGAATTAATTTAGTTCATCTTTCATAGATTTAATCGAATCATCATCACCTAAGGCTTCATTAGTGATTTTCAATTATAATTGGTAAATAAATGTTATATTTTCTAGTTCATTTATTAATGAACTTCTAGTCTTTATGGGTTTATTTACATCACCAATGATATTATCACTAGGATGATTCTTAAGAAACAACTGATTTAGGTTTTGTAAAACTTGTTCATCAACATAAGGTAAAAAGTCTTTTGGGGTAAATAATTCAGGACTAGTTTCTTGAGTATTTTCATTATTAGAAGAATATTCCATCAAAGGTTGATAATAGATTTTTGAAACACATCCAAGGATGTAGGTTGGGATTGTTTAAAAATAAAAGGATTGGTTTCATCAAATTTAACATGCACCGTTTCTTCAATAGTTCAAGAATTTTTGTCAAAATCATTATAAGCCTTTGAAGTAATGGAATATCCTAAGAAAATACATTCATTGGATTTGGGTTTGAATTTATGAAACTCATCTTTAGTATTAAAAATGAATAATTTGCATCCAAATACATTGAAATAATAAACTTTAGGTTTTTGACTAGTCCACGATTCATAAGGTGTTTTATTAAGAAAAAGTCTGATTAAAACTCGATTTATAATACAATAAGCATTACTTATAGCTTCATCCCAAAAAAATTTAGCAATTGAATATTCATTCAACATTGTTCTACTTATCTCTTGAATAATTCTATTTCTTCTTTCAACAACACCATTTTGTTGAGGAGTTCTTGGAGATGATAAGTTGTGAGTAATGCATTTCTTACTACAAAAAGTTTCAAAATATGAATTTTGAAATTCTCCCCCATTATCACGATGAATAGTTATCAATTGTAGGTTTTTCTCATTTTTAACTTTGGATGGAAAATATTTAAAATAAGAAAAGGATTCAGACTTATTTGCTATAAAATAGACCCATAAAAATATAGTATAATCATCAACTAAAACAAATACATAGTATTTTCATCTAATACTTTCAGTTTTTCTTGGATAAAAAAAGATCCATAGGCACTAGCTTTAATGCATAAGAAGTTTATACTTCACCAATTGATTTAAATCTTAACTTATATCACTTTCCATATAGAAAAGGATTACAATATTTTGAAGAATCAAATCTATACTCCAATAGATCCTTAAAAAGACTTTTCTTTGAGAGTTTTCATAGGTTCATATGGTTATAGTGTTCTAGTCTTCTATTACAAAACCAAGATTGATCTTCCATTTCACTAAGGCAAGGTATGTCTTGGCTCCTAAGGTCTTCTAAGTTAAGTGTGTAAACATTCTCATGCCTATTGGAAGAGAGAATAAATACTTCCTTGGAATTGTGTACCAGAAATTTATCATTCCAAAAATTCAACCTTTATCAGATAATTCTCTTATGCTTATGAGGTTATAATTAACAACTTTAACAAATAAAACATTTGAAATTAAGGATTTTCCAAGAAGAATAATGTTACATATAACAATAATTTCTCCCTGAGCATTATCTCCTAAAGTTACTTTTCCTCCTTTCATCTTGATAATATTTTCAAAGAAGATTTTGTTACTAGCCATGTGTCGGGAACATCAACTATCTATGTACCTTGTATTGTTGTTGGTACTTCCTTTATTTTATTGAAAATAAAAAAATATAATTTTAGAATCCAAAATTTCTTGGATCCAGAATTATTAGAAAGTAAAATCTTAGGTATCCCCATTTTCTTAGAAAAGTAAGATTTATGAAAAACTAAGGATTGGATTTTATTTAAAGAAAAATTTTTCTCTTAATGTTCACCACATTAGAACTTAATGAAAAAAGATCACTTTTTGGAACAAAATAATTATGACTAAAAAGAGGTTTTGATTGAGTATAACCAAATATAGAACTATTCCTAAGAGGATGAGGTTGTGAATACATTTTATCAAATTTTTTCTTTCCAGAACTAAAATTTGATAAAAGTTTCTTTAATTAAAATATTTCAGATGTTAGTTTAATGACTAAATTCATATCCTCAAAGTAATTATTCTTAGAGTTTGAGTTAGTCTCTAAATAATTTTCAATATCTTTAGAAAGTTTATACCTCTTAGAATTAAAATCCTTAAGGTTTTTAGAAACATTTTCAAAATAAATAGTTTTTTGATCAAGATATTTAGAAAGGTCTGATACTTATTTTATTTAAACAGAAAATCTAGAATTTTCTTTATATATCTTCTTCTTTATCTTATAGTTCTCATTCTCAATTAATTTATAAAATCTATAAACTTCTTCAAATGAAGGTAAAGTATTATCTTCTGATGATGAAGATTCTTCATCTGAATATTCATAATATTCTTCATTAGAAAAATTGACATTTAAAACAATATTGGTGATAGATTCAGCATTGCATACCTTAGCCATAAGATAATGATTTTAAATAGGTAATATGGCTATAAGATCAATATTCTAATGACCAGAAGGATCATATTTCGAATATTTTTCTAAAGTGTCACCACCACTAGAACTCCAGGTGTCATTAGCCTTCAATACTTTCTACGACTTAGATTTTTAGTACTTCTTTTTGTTCCTTTCATAATAATTTTCCTTTCTATCTCTTCTTTTGAGCATAGGAAAGTCAAGTCTGATATGACCAGCCTTTTACCATTCATAACAAGTTACTTTGGATTCTTTCTTATCCTTTTTTCCTTTCTTCCTATATCTATACTGAAAATATTTCTTTCCCACAATCTTGTTCATATTTTGATCAAGATTTTCTAATTCATTCTTAGACTGATTACTATCAATTGATTTAGATATAACAACAGATTTCTTAGCTTTAGATCAAGTTACCCTTATCAAAGTCTTGGATTAAGATGTAGTAGTCAAAGAAACACTTCCATTACCATTTTTCTTCTTATTAAAATCTATATCTCTCTTCATTATTGTTTTATTCTGAAGAAGAGTTCCAAATAACTCATCAAGAGTAATGTTAGATACTTTCTTATTCTCATTAATAGCTATAATGTTGGATTCTCATTCATTGATAATAATATTAATTATATTTTCCACAAGAACATCATCATCAAGAAATTTATCTCCCATAAATTGAATACCATTAATGATAGTCATAAATCTTTGTTTCACTTTTCATACAAGTTCTCCATATAGAAATAAAAATCAATGATATTCATCTTTAATCATATCTCTTCTCATTTCAATAACTTTTGAAGTTCCAATGTGTGTAACTTCAAGTTTCTTCCAAATGATATTCACTACTTCACAAGAAGATATTTGACTATAGATATTCTTGGTCATGAAACATAAATGAGTGTTTCATACCTTGTAGTTTAGTTGATATTATTGTTTTTACTGATTTGTGAATGTTATAACATCCTTTTATATATTCTTAAAATCTCCAGTGAACATGACAAAATTATCCACTCCAGTGTTAATAACAAAAGTTATTATCTTATATATCTAATACTCATAATCATTACCATCAAAAATTGGTGGTCTCGTAAGATTTAAGTTTTCTATAGAACCAACATTCATTCCTACCATTCTAGTAAGAAAAAAAATACTTTTCCAAAAAAAGGATTAATAACAAATGATTTTATAAAGAAACTATTTATGAAAGAAAACTTGGGTAAGTAAAAGTTAAGCAAGAAAATTTTAGAAAGAAAACTTATATGTGAGTATAATTATTTTAGATACCTACTCTAAAACCAATTATAGGATCAAAATGTAGATATAGATGCTCAATTACAAGAGGGGTGAATTTTAGTTTTAAAAAAATTTCTTAAGGTTAGATTTAAACTGTAAGGTAACATAAGTTTAAAAAATTTAAATAGGTTATATTCACAAATCCCACTTTAAGAACTTTTCTTATACTTAATCAACCTTAATGAAAACATAAAAAAAGATTTATTAAATAAATATTCTACCTAAAAGTGTATAGAATCTTATTAAAATTTGAGTATACAAGATTAAGAAAGTATAGGAATGTTATAATTTCTTTCTTTAACAAAATGAAATGGAATTAAAAAATTGTAACAAAACAAAGAGAAGTAGGAAATCTTTTAACTAAAATAGAAGGGTATCCAGCAACCTTGGATAAAGATCCCTTTATTTATATGTTCAATAATGTATGTCTTACCCTAACTAGAGTAATCCCTCTATAAGAGTATCGATGTCTAACTTGTTATTCCTGCAGGCCCTAAAATTTTAAGTTATTCGACACCTATATCTTCTTATCCCCAGAAGTACTCTATTGTATAAAGAAACAATCAGAGTCGCATTAGGTTAAAAAATTTGTTCAGGGCTGAACAAGATGTTCACATATCGCACAAGGAACAAGAGTCTCTCTAAATAGAAATCACTTAACAACATCAAAGCATGTAATCTTGAGATCAATTCACTTATTAACTCTTAACATGTCTGTGGTATTTATAAGAAAAGTTCAAATGGTCGAATCCCTCCTCCAAAGGTCATTTTTTTCCTTGAATTTCATAGGGACATGTAAATGTGGTACTCAAACAAAGGTTAGCTTATAATATATTTTTCAACATCGTTTCATGTAAGATAAAAATGGGTAAGGAAATATAACCTGTAATAAAAAAAATTATTAAGTTGAAGAAATTTACGTAAACTAGGATCCAATAAATTTGGAGTAATACCTTAAGGAAAATATATAACATGAAAAAATATGAATAATCAGATATAAAAATTTGGAATGTGAATTCTGAAGAATTTAGAGTCTGAATTCTGAGGAATCCAAAGTCTAAATTCGAAGGAATTCAGATTCTATATTCTGATTAATTATGAGTCTAAATTCTATGGCATTCAGATTCTAAATTATGTGGAATTCGGAGACTGAATTTCAGATAATTTCGAGTCTGAGTTTCAAAGAATTTGAATTCAAAATTTCTGAGAATTTGGAGTCTGAATTTCAGAGAATTATGACTCTGAATTTCAGAGAATTCAAAGTCTCAATTCTAGGGAAATCGGAGTCTAAGAAACTGTAAGGTTATTATTTAGGTAAGGATCTGAATTTTTTGATTTATGAAAAAAAAATTGACTTGTTTTGAAAATACATTAAATAATACATTAAACCAAGGGTAACAATGAATTTTTTTCTTAGAGAAATAAAATTTTGCTTAATAAAATAATTCATAGAGAAGGATAATTTTACTAAAGAAATGTTTTTTTTATTTTGAAAACATAAATTAATGGAAAAATTCATAAGGATACTTATTGACTTATCAAATCTTACCCAACTCCCTTTTGATGAAATAAAAGCGATCAAGATTAAGGGATTTAGTAAAGATATCAGTAATTTTATGGTAAGTGTGAACAAATTAAATAATGATATCACCTTTTTAAAAGTGATATAATATAAAATGGTGTCTCAATTCAATTTTGTTATTGTGATATTGTTGGATATAATTTTTAGAAATATTTATCACACTGGTGTTGTCATGCTTGATAGGGTTGGAAGAATATGTTATCAAAAATTCTAAAAGATTATGATTTATCAACAAAACATGGGTGAAACAACTCCCAATGGATATGTATTATGATTCTTCGACAAAAATAAGATCATAATTATTCTTCTTATTACTCTAAGAGAAAATGGATTTCTTAAGAGTTGATAAGTTACACAAGTACTTTTCCTATCCATTTTTCATTCTCCAAAATTAGTAACAGAAAAATAGGAAATTTCAAAAGTATTTTACTTAGGATAAAATAATCTAAGATTTTTAGTTTCTTTCCAATAATATAAATTTTTTTGAGAGTTTTTAAATGTGATTGTTTTGGATTGAATTCAAAATAAGGACAAATTCATACACGGAGCATGATATATAGAGGGGTTATAATAAGGTAAAGTATACTTATAATCATACTTTGATAAATCTTGTTATTGACTAATTAATCAGCTTCATTTGACATCATCTTACAAGTTGTACTAATTAAAATTCTAATTTCCATATAATGGTCTATAAAAACATCTTTAAAAGTAATTAGTGTATTTACATTGGTTTAAAAAAGTTCCATATGAATTTTGGGAAATTTGAAAAGTAAGGAAAAATTTAAGTTCTCCCATAAAACTAATTTCAAACTCTTTATTTATTAAATGATAAAATTCATTGAAAATATTTTAAATAGTTGAGCTGAAAATGACATCATAAATATAAATTTGAGTGATTAACAAATTATTTTAAAAAAAATTAAGAAAAAGGTGGAATTGTATTTTCCTATTTTTAAATCATTTGATTAAAGAAATTTTTTTAACCTCTTATACCATGCTTGAGGGGATTTTTTGGTTAACTGGAAAATAGAATTTGGAAATTCAATATTTTCAAACTAGCTGGTTTTTCCGAAAAAAACAATTTTAGAAATAAAACCATTTATAAAATAACTTTTTCTATCCATTTCAAAATGTTTAAAATTAAAATGAGTGGTGAATTCCAACAAGATTATTATATATTCAAATCAACCAAAAATTGAAAAGGTTTCACCATAATCAAAACCTTCTTATTGAATATGTACTTTATAAATAATTTTATCCTTATTATGGATAACATTTCCTTCCTCATCAAGTTTTTTCCAAAAACCCTACTTGGTTCCAATAATATAATGATTATTGCGATGTTCCATGAGAGTCTAAAAATTTTTAATTTAAAATTGGTTCAACTACTATTTCATAGAAATATCCAATTCTCATAATTTATAGTGTAATCAAGGGAATTAGGTTCATGGGGAAAGAGAAAAGCTTGTTCTTCAACCTCATTTAATATCGGTCTTCTAGTACAAGTTTAGGATTGTAATTATCTAATAATGATATTAAGGGGATGGTCTTTAGATTGACTCTAAGACATGGGTAAAGTAGAGGTTTTAGTTTTTAGAGAATATTCAATTTATTTAGAATATTGAGGTTTAGGAAGGTTCAAAATAAGTTTTTCAATATCATCATCAATTTATGGATGTGATTTGGGAATATTATCATCAAATTTACTATGAATTTACTATTTTAAGGTCATTGTATTCTAATTAAAGGCTCTGAAGTCTTTACATGAGTTCAAGTACCCAGTAAAAATTCATTCATAAGATTTAGAATCAAGTTTTCCTAAATTATCCTTGGTAATAAGGATATAGAATTTACATATGAAGACTCTAAAGAAGCCATCTTTTGGAATTTTTCCTTTCCAAATATCATAAGGGGTTTTTCCTATGATGGGACTTATAAGGAAAAGGTTAAGGATAAGTAATATGGTATTAACCACCTCATCCCAAAATAATTGAGGGAGGAAAACAGATTTACTATATTTCTAGAAATTTCTTAGAGGTTATTATTTATTCTAACAAAAACAATATTTTATTGAGCTATTATAGGAGAAAAAAATTAGTGATGATAACCTTAATAAGCACCAAACTCATCAAATTATTATTTTATCAAATTTCCCACTATTGTCACTTCAAAAGGAATGGATTTTATAGACTTTTTCATTTCCTACTTTCCTTGAAATGTTTATAAAAACTCTATAAGACTCATTCTAATGATAAAATAAGAAAACCCCTGAAAATATAGTAAATTCATCAATAATTACATAGTTGTAATTTTTACCTATGATACTAGTAACTTGAGTTGGTCCAAAATGGTCAAGGTGGTCTGATTTTAAGGCTTTGGAAGTGGAAACAAGATTCAAAGGTTTTAAGGAAGACTTTTGTTTATTTATAAGTTTGAAAGGTTCACAAACTAAGTTGTCTTTAAAAGTAAATTTTAGTAAATCACATACTATTCATTTACAATTGAGTTTGATAAAATAATGAATGTTAGAATGACCTTGGAATTGGTGCTAAATCCAATAATAGTTATATTTTTCACTTAAACACAAAATATTTTAAATTTATGGTTACTTTAAATATAAAATATAAAAAATTTGAAAATAGTATTAATTAAACAAAATCATTCCTTTGGAATTAAAAACATTACAAAATTGAATTTAAATAAATAATTTTAAAACATTTATCACATAATTTAATAATTCATACTAATTATTATATAAAAGTTTAACAAATAAAACTTCTTTAATAAGAGTGTAGTTTGAGAAACCAACTATACTTATACCGATAATTTTTCATTTTTAATCATCTCTAAAATGACATGTCCTCCATTAAAACATTTGAGATGATTGAATTTGGAAGGATTATAACACATATGTCTTGATCACCCACTATACATATACCATGTATCTTCTCAAATTTTACTCTTTTTTTACAAAATATTAAGAAACTATAACTTTTGGTACTCATATCTGGGGTCCACATAAGTTATCTAATAAATATTTTTGAATCCACACTTGTTTGGAACAAGTTCTTTCATTTGAAATATGAGTAGAGGGATTAATTATTTTAGATCAACCATATATTTAATTTTTATGGTTACATTCATAAAATATATGAATAACATTATTGCAATATTTACAAAATTTATTTTGAGAAATTATCTCTATAAAATTAGCCATTTTAAAATGGTTGAGAAAACTAGATTGATTTGAAAAACCATAACCATATTGATTTTAAATAAGTTTTTGAAAACCAAAAATTTTATTTAAATTTTATTATCCTTATGTAAAAAAAATATTTTTAATATCATTAATTTGATATTCAAAATTTTCAACATTCGTTTTTTCTTTTAATTTTAAAATATAAAATTCTTTTTATTTTTAAGATTTGATATTTTTTAGAAATAATGAGATTATGTTTCTTTCTAAGAAATATGAATTTCAAAAAAGATCCAAAAACCATTTTGAATTTCATTTTTAGCATTAATAATATCTTCATAAGTTACGGAATAGATAGAGTAAGTATAATAATAAAAATAGGAATGAAAAGGAGAAAGATAAATTTTAGAACTAAACTCAATTTCTTCCTCAGCATGTATCATGAGATGCTTGGGACTTCTATCACTTGATTCATATGTCATGAGAGAACCAATGAGTTCCACGACTGGAATATTTATAAAATCCTTGGATTCTTAGATCATAGTGACTTTTGGTTCCCAAATTCTTAGTAAACCCTAAAGTATTTTCTTAACCAATGTTTTTGTTTAAATATTTTCACCAAGAGATTTTATTTCATTATAAATATCATCAAATCTAGTAAACATATTAGTGATATAAATGTTATGATTGATAGAGAAAATCTAAAATTATTTCATATACATGGCAATCCTAGTATCTTTAACTTTATTTGTACCTTTATTTGTAACTTGAAATAATTTCAAAATTTCATGATCATTTTTTCATGAAGAAACTCTATTAAACTCATTAATATATAAACTACAATTTAATGCATTTATATATTTACCTTAAAGTTTAAAATCATAAATATCATTAGAGGTTTATTTTTATTTTTTATGAGATGAAAGAGTATAAACTTTCATAAAAAAATTATAAATAGGATACCCAATAGATATAAGAATTGTATACATTATATATTTATAATAAGAATAATTAGTACAATCAAAAAACAGATAATGACCCAATGATTTTCTTTCGGGACCACCATTGGTGCTTGAAAAAATCATTTAAAAAATGATCCTTATTTTAAACTCAGTAAAATATTTAGAAAATAAAACCTTTTAATGAATTTAAAAATAATAAAATTAAAAAATTAAAAAACACTTTGATGCCAAATATCGGTCAGAGATGTGTAAAATGGAAAGAGGGGTGAATTTACCATAAAATAATTTTGGAAAAAATTTCAAGTTTAAAAACTTATTTATAAAATAATGAAGAAATTAAAACATTTTGAATATAAAAATAAAATAATAAAATTTTAAAAGAACTAAAATATAATTAAATATAATAGAATAAGTGGAAGAACAAAATGAATCAAGATTTTATTAAGCGATCTGAAAATTAAATGTTTAAGAGAGTTAAAAAAATGATTAAGTATTAATTGGTGGATTAAAATATTTAATAAAATAATGATTGAAAGTGATATATAATTAAAAATGTGGAAAATGAATGAGATAAGATATTTATTAAGGAAGTTCAGCAGTAGTACCTGAATGTACCCCTAAGTCTACCAACAAAACAACATGCAGATTTAATGTATTGGTCCCTTATATTTATTAGAAGAAATGATACAAAAACATTCCCTTGATATTTAAGATATAATAAGAAACTATATAAAATAGACACTATAAATTCAATGGAAAATCTTGAAACCTCAAAAGAATAGTCCCTTTATTTTTTTAAGGAAATGATAAGAAATCCAAAATCCCTTAATTTAACGGTAGTGACCACAAAAACTATAAGAAAGATTAATATGATAGGATTACTAGGAATAAGTTAGGTTATATATTAGTCTAACATCTCTCAAATAATATGAAAAATACTATGAGAGAATAAAAAAAATTGAAAAATATATATTGTTTGTCACACACTCTTAATGAATATAGATGAATTTTAAAAAGACGCATTTGTAAGAAATTTATAAATTGAGTGTGTTGGGTTTAGAGAATTAAAGTATTGTTTTAGATATTTGTATCATTTATCTACCCCAATAATATATTTATATCCTTTAAAATACATTTTAATCTTCCAAAATCCAATGAGAGTCTTAAAGTTGAAGACGTTCAAGTTTGATGTATTTTTACCATCATTAAGAGAAGGGATCGAAGGATCATTTTGTGGCATGGTTGAAAATATTGTGTCCTGGAGAAGGGATCTCTGGAATAATAAAAGGAAATATAGTGTGGAGTCTCAAAGGATGATTTTATGGTTCTTAAAATTTTTAGGTTTCTATAGTATAACCTCTGGGTTGTGGCATGGACAACTCCAATAAAGAAATAATTATGGTGTATAGTGTACCTTGTAGCATGGAGTTGGATGAGCTATTCCAATTTGAGGTTTTGACTATAATGTTAATGTCAGGATTTATGTAATAAATTTCACAACGGGATTTCTTCAATCTAGGTTATGGAATATTTCTTAGGGTTTTATTGTAATACTTGTTCCTAAAGATTTCTATAGCATGGTGCTTAGAGTTTTTCTATAGTGATGCTAGGCATGGGAAATTTTTTAAGCAACATCCCACATTACTTAAATGTGTCTCCATGGATATTATACCCTTCCCATAAGGATTATAAACACACATTAACACATTTTGATGGTTTGTTTAAGGATTTTTTACAAGATTTCATCAAGATAGCTACACATCACTTAAAAGAAAATATCAAATACTTTAAGAGTGTTTGTGATCATCGGAATCAAAAACTAGTGAGAATCCAAACAAGTATTACATATAGGTCATAAATTTGATTAAATTGATGGGATTCATGGTCATACTTAGTTCAGTGACATGTAATGTGTTCAAATAATTAGATTAATGGCCTATTATGTATTCATCTAGATTGGTCAATCAAATTCAATTTAATTGAGAATATACAAATTACACATACATGTGATTCATGGAGAAATATCTTATGGACATGTTTATATAAATATATAATTAAGTAAAAAACACTTTTCTTGAGGTAAATTTTTTATTATAGTTATGAATTAATAATTCATTGTCATTTTCAACACTAAAAAGGCCCACATATACACACATAAGTCTATAGAATAAGGATTTATTTTAGTACTAATTATTTTTTTTAAAGAATAACGTTTATAATAGTTTATCCAAAATAATTTGGATATGATTTTATATATTATTTTGAAGTTTTTGTAAAATTTATAATCCTTTTAAGTTCAAGTGGTATATTGAAATTTAATACGTATTAAATCCCATCTAAAATCCTTTAATTTCAATGGGTATGGGGATGGAAACCCTCTCACGGTGGAGGTTTGAACTCTCCTTGATGATTATTCCCTATGAAATGAAATATCTATAACCTTACTACAATTGGAAAGAGATACAAGATTTATTTTTAGTATCCTTCTTATCCCACACTAGTCATTCATGTATCTTACTAGAAACTTCCACACCATTTTGTATCAAAACACTACTACCCTTCACACATAGCATAAAGGGAACATTATGGTGGATGCCTCGGATGGAAAAGGAGATCCTTTAAAGGTTTTGAAAATTTTCTTTGATTTAAACTCACTTATTTATTCTATTAAACATGTTGTTTACAAATATTCCTTAAGACTACACTCTTATCCCCCATTAATTTTTACCATTCATTATGAAATAATTTTAGGATTCTTTTTAATAAAAATTTAACTTTCAATTAACAGGTTATATCATTATTTTCTATTTGTATCGCTTAGAGTGATATATATAAGGTATGGGATCTTACATAAATGAGTGTTTTTATGTTTTAATTTCATTGGAATTTTCATTTTTTTGGATTACACACCATGTGATTATGTGTTTATTAAATTGTATCTTATATTTTATTTTTTATTTTTTATAATGATCATTTGGGTTAAATAGATCTTAAAATTTATTATATAAAAATTTTAGTCAGGAGTAAGCTGAATGATTATGAAAAATATAAATTCCATGAGTATTATTAATTAATAAAAGAGATATATATAATGGAATCTATGGATTCATTATGATTTAAATGAGATTGAGTTGTACTTATATAATTTTTCTATATCTTCTTACTTCCATTATTATATATGAGGTGTTATTATATCATGAGAGTGAAAAAATATTCTTCCAAATTTGTTTAGATATTTCACTATCAATGGATCACCTTTGTAGGTAATAAAATATTAGTTATTTCAAAAAGATCATCATCAACCACATGAGTTAAAAAATTACAAATAAAATGTATGATAAATTTATTGAAGAAACTTGGGAGATTTATGGAAGCATAAAAATTGGTATTTTAAACATTCTTGTTATATATTCATGTACAAACATAAAATTTGGTATAAAAATTCCCAGATTACCCCAAGGATTATGTGAAATTAATTTAATAATGAAGAACAAAAATAGATTGAAATTATAAATAGTACCTTGTTTGTTTTCCAACATTAATCTTATCTACTCATTATTAGTGTGTTGTATATTGAAGACACTAAGAGATTAATCATATATATTTTTTACACATTAACCATATCTCTTGTATCATCATTATTTTATTTTTTGTGGCTATCATGGGAAATTGAAGTGTTTTACATCATCTCTTCAATCACATAAAGAATATAAACTCAATCTAAGGAAGCAAGATTGATTTGGACTTATTCTTCTCTTAGTTTCTCTCTATAGAACTTGAGAGTAGGAAGAGATGATATAATATCTCTCTAAATTCATAAAATGGGTCATACACCCCAGTTTTTAGTGTAATATTAGTTTCTATACTTAGGCTTTAAGTTTCCTTAATTTTTCTTAGTTTTTTTAAGAAACTTAAAACAAAAAAACTACTCAAAATACCAACAATGGCCTATTAAACTTATAATAAATGTAAAAAAATTATCATAGACTGGTACAATTTTACATGACACCTGATAAAATAAAACCCATTAACTTATCTTTTCCACCCATAATTACTTAACGAACTTTGAACGTGTAACGTTCATTCATAAAATAAAATTTTCTCGTATTCACCTTTATAATTTAATAATATGTAAACATATTGAGAAATATATTCAATTATTATTATTCTAAATACAAATAATATAATTTAATTATTTTAATTATGATTGTTCGCACTTGGGAATTCACTAGACCCTGTACATGGGGCCCACTTAATCCAAAATTTCTATTCATCAGAATATGTTAAACTTATAGATACACTTTTTGTGTGGCCCTCTAGGACCATATATCAATATAAGTGAGTTATACCCACTAATAAAGGTTGGTATCTAACAACACATCACGACCCCTAAGGATATAAGAATAATTCGTAGTTATGACTACCTCCTATGAACACGCATTGTAAAATATAATGTCTTTATCTCATGGTATCTCATAAAGCAGGATGCAAACTTTGTGTCATACTCCTTACATTATTTATTGATTATTTTAATTACCATTCCAAATAAATTTATCTTCTTTTACCGTGTCCATGTATTTAGTAAAGGTACTATTATCCTAGTTATCTGGGCTTGAGATATATCTTCCTTTCATAAGTGACAAATCTTATCTTGATCATTCAACTAATTTCCTACCTATAATGACGCACTCAACACAATTTAACCATCCATTACATAAATTTCAAGGTTTTTATCTTAAATCTAAGTATATAATCAAATGATGCGCATTGATAATTTTCTCAAGTTGAGAGACTAATAAATGTTCTTGTAAATATGAATAACCAATGAAATTAGAAACATGTGGTGTTCTAATTGGAAGTTTAGTCCTCATGATCTCTTACACTTTAGATCACAAAGTGTGAACTTCATGAGATTAGGTATCAATGCTAATGAGACCCTATAACCTGATATTCAAAAATCACATGTTTCCCATCAGTATGATGTATCTAGACTAAAGGACATATATTCTAAGATTATTTTCATAGTATCTTGAGGTTCTCATTATAGGTTGTAACTGCTATAACCTATTGATACAAAAAATATTCAAAGGAAATTAGCATGTAAATAATGGACATATAAGTATGAAAATAATTATTATAATAATACATCATTCATTACTCTCTATATACATGATTTTCTAATCAAAAGCGCTACTCAATTTGGGTCTAGGGAACCTAATTTCACAATAATACCACTTGAATGAGATACAAATTGATAAAAATAAACCTATTATCTCCTATATGATATGATTATGATTCTAGTGAGTTATTCCTTTAGTCACTAACCTACCACATTTTATTATAATGATAATCTATTATCTACAACTTCACCTCCTTGAGTGATACCCTTCAAGAGATGATATGTCCAAGTATATTCCTATTTTACTCTTGAATTATTTGATAGTGAAAATGTCATAATCTTATCACAATTTATATTATGATAACTATTTTCTTATTAGGTATAATTCTAATAACTGGAATAGATCATTTCATATTATGTACTACTTCTTTAGCTGCATCAAAAAACACATTATACTTGTTATTTTGTAGTAATGGATACCACTAGCTTCAATGAGCTTATTTTTCTCATTTCATTATACCAAATGTGATATTAGATCAATTGATCCATTGGAAGACTCGTTTTTTCCATTTGTAAAAAATTTTAATTCCTCTCCAAGTATCAGGTGCATTGAAATTTCTCTAGTACTATTAGATAGATCTGTTTGCTTCTTATGCAGTTCTTTTGTATTTATTTTATATTTTCCCACCATAATTTATGTATTGAAAATATAATATTTAGTAAATATCATGGAACATTTTATAGATCCCTTTCTATTGAATATGTAATTATACTCACATTTTAATCTCATCTTATATCATATCCATGTCATTGAAAGATTTATTCCATGTGACATTGGCAACAATTATCTATCAATTTATTCCAACTAATATATTTTTTAATACAATATCAATATATGTACATGGGATTATTCTATATATCCAATCATATCTACCTTAATAGATCCAGTTCCCTATAAATTGGGTTATAACTTTAAGTCGGTATCTAGAGAGATACTTTGAATCTAGTATTAATCGACGGTAAGACTAATAACTATTTATATATATCATTAGAATATTTAACTTGGAAAACTATGGTGCATACCCTAACCACTTATTGAAAAATGGAAAACTAATCATTACATGATTTAATTTCTATCATGGATCCATAAATGGATTCTTGCAACATTTATATCATGACATCTATAACAATAATTCAAATTCAAATAGATTTCAGAATCTACCTTGACGAAAGGTTTCGAAACAGTCAATATTTTAACTAATCTAAAACTGTAAACCAATATTTTTCTATAAGTAATCGTTTTACCATCAATATTTATCTCTCCCTAAATATCAATTCTGACCTTATGGATTTTACATCGCTTGGAGAAATAATCAAAATAAAGGCTTTATTTTGGTACATGGAGTTTATTTTATGAATTAAAATTCAATTTCATTTTACTTACTCCTTGTATGATATGAATTTTTTATTCATAATTAATAACAAATCACCCACCATGGTGAATATAAAATGATTTATTAGTTGTAACTTCCCTATATAGCATGTGTCATTAGAACATTCCCTTTACAAAAGAAATATATAAAATGTTCCCATGCCAACTATTTATTCATCTCAATCTTGAATTTAATCATATCAATCATACTCCCACTATCTCATACATATATTTGAACCATTTTATAGAAATAAATTATTTCATTTGACTATAATTTTTTCATAACAGATCTTTATATATTATCATCAAAATACTTTAGGATAAACTATATAGATATACTTTGTGTTTTACTTGATGAAATTTAGTTTATTGGATTGGGCTTAAAAATAAATTTCATGTAAACACGTAATTTTGACATAATTTATTTATTTTATACTATAACCCATATGATATCTACTTGTCATTATAATTGGTATATGGTTATGGGTTAATGTAGTTATTCTCAAAGAATGTCTTGTTGAGATAATGGAATGCTTTTAGTGGATTATAAAATGCATCATCTATCCTTATTTTACTAACATCATGAATTGATGTGTATAAGTAAATGTGACTTTAGAAACAAATACACTCTACATTTTCATGATAGATGAATTCTTGGTTAAGATGTTATTTTTCTCACTAACCTGATGCATCTCTAATATTTTCTTACCAATCCTATTCATTAATATACTTTTCTACTCTTAAAATATCTTATAGGAATCTCATGAATTACATCAATTTACCTTTAGCTTCTATCTAAAATAGTTCACATTTATCCTATTGAAATACTCTATAATATTTCTAGATTTATCACATTTAATACTAAAGGTGTTTTATCATTATTCTATATAAGTAATAATATTAAATACCCATTAGTTTTAGCCTATTAAGAGACTAAACACTTATCTTGGTATTTCATTGACATGGGCTTTTGGATTTACTCAACCAAAAACCAACTCCCCACAACTGGGTATTATTGAATCATATATTTAATATTCATTATTAATTTCCAATATAGTACATGTGTGATGTAATTTTAATTAAACTTTTAATTAAGTATGGTATACCATAACAACTTTATTTTATACTTAAAACAAAATATCATTGTTTCTCAACTCAAAAATGAGATAATTTTTTGGTAACATACAGTATATAATAGAAATTTTCAAATACAATAATCTATCCTCTAGCCATTATGAAGTGATGATCTTATCTAGCTGACTTTGGAGTTAGGCCTCATCATCATCTTGAAGATCCTATTCAATTTTTTGATATCCCAAATATTCCTTGGTCCCTTTATCTTCATACAAATAAGTAATCCTAAAATTGTATCTAATACCCAATAAGTAAATAGAAATATTACATGCAATGATGAATATACCTGAATTAGAATAATCTCATTTATTCTTCTTCAAACCATTGAAATTAGTATTCCAGTGACCTTTCTTGCCATAAGAAAATTAAATATCCACATGTTAGATTCTCTCCCTCTTTATATTTGTCTTCTTAAAATGTCGTTGTGAAGGTTCCTCTAGTTTCACAATTTTCATTGTCCTTATACCCTTTTCTTTATTTTTTCATCATAAGAACTAAATTTTTATCTTTATTTAAGTCCTTATCTTATTTTTGAACCTTTCCTAAAAGATATTTAATTTCCATATTGTTTATTTTATAATTCTCAAAGACATTGTAGTATTTGGGTGACAAGAATTAAAAAATAATAAGTTTCAAAAGATTATGATTCATCTTTCAACATACCCATGTTCAATGTAATAATAATCCTTTATTTTCTTACTTCACAATATACTTGAATTCTTCTTGGATATGTGACAACATGGTATAACCATACTTTTCCTAATGCCTCTTTTAAAACTCACTAGACAATTATGATTTCATCATAATTTAAACATAAAATGTATTATCTATGATTCTTTTGTAAGCTTTCTTCTCATCCCCACTTTCTTCCTGAGGTTTCATAATTGGTAGTAGGGACTTACACGTATATATAATTTCCATTCATATCATAGTACTACGTGTAAACACATATATCGATCTTGGAAATTAGTACAGATTAGGATGTTTCTTTTTTACAATATTTTTCATAGTGTTTGTATGTGTGTGTGATATTACTTTACATTTTTATAAAAAATAAAACTTAATAATATTAATACTTTTATATTGATTATCAGTTATTATACATTGTAGATTTATTGTTCTTAAATTTCTCCCTCTATTTTATCAAATTTCAGTATCCCCCATCTATTATATTTGGAATTCCCAATTTATTGAGTATTTTAGTAGAAAGGGTCTGTAAAAAATCTTCATATTCTGATTTATAGCATCGCCACTAGTCAAAGAGTATAAAATACAATTTTGGTTGTCCAACCTCATTAACTCACAGTTCCTTGATCTTTTGAGAGAATTATCATCTCATACAAATAATAAATTTTATTTACTTAACATTTTTTCTATGAAGTTTCAATAATCTATATATAGATACTTCTTTGGTTCCAAATATAGTTAAGTCTACCCAACTATTTCATAAGAATTCCCTTGTAGTAAGAATCTTCCTCAACTCAGGTTTACAAGAACCACGAACATATGGTTTTATTTTAAATAATGAAATATAAATAATTAAATATTTAATATTTTCTTTAAGGGATTGTTAATTTTTTTAATGTTTTTAAAAAAGTATACATATCAACCTTTTAAGAAAAAAATTAAAAAAAATATTTCTTAAACCATTCCCATCTCACAGGTTATTTTTCACCCATGGGTAAATAGTACCCGCAAGTGTAATTATTTTTTATATTTGTGAATTTAATTAATTAAATTAAAAACAAAACTCAATTGATCTTCGACTGGTAATTTCATGTTCGTTTTGACTCAAATTGACAAGTTTCCAGTGGAATTGTAACCATATCAAACCCCTTTATCAAAATAAAAGGAAATTTTAATTAAAATTTTAACTTAAATAATTACAATGCCACTATAATATCAATTTAAAGAGCCTATTTATTTTTCCAAAAATATAAAAATTGGTATTTTAAATTAAAAATGTTTGAATTTATATTGAAATTTAAAATCCATTATACCCATATCCAGATTCTCCTAAAGATTAGGTGAAATTAATTTATGTATGAAGAATAAAAATTGAATGAACCCCCAAATAGTACCATGTTCATTTTTCAGTATCAATATAATCTGCTCATTTTGGTATGTCATGGCTTAGAGGTTCCAATAGATGTATCCTCTAGATCATTCACACATACATAATAGCTCCTTGGTTTTCTTTATTTGACTCATGGGTGATAGTATAAGAAATTAGATCCCTTTATAACATCCCTTTAATCGCACAAAGAACATAAACATGATATGAGGAAGAAGAGTCGATCTAATCATATCCTTCTCCTTATTTCCCTTTTTAGAACTTGATATAGGATGATATTATAGAAAATTTATCTAAATTTGTGAAAGGGTATGGAAACTCAATTTTTGGGTGTAATATTTCTTTTTATACGTAGGTTTTAAGTTTCCTTAATTTCCCTTAGGTCCCTTAATAAAATTAAACCTACAAATAGAACAAAAACACCTCTAGTTGCGCATTAAACTTTATGTAAATGTCGTGATCATTTTATCATAAACTTTTAACATTTAAACATGAAATGTAATAAAATATGAACCATTAACTCATTTTTTCCCTCTCGTAATTACTTAATGAACTTTAAATGTAAACATTCATTAAAAAATAATATTTTATAATATTCACCTTTATACTTTAATAACATGTTAATTACTTGAGAAATATATTAAATTATTACTATTATAAACTTGAATAATATAATTGAATTATTTTAATTATGATTTTTTATGTTGGGACATTCATCATCTCCCACATAAGGGGTCCACTTAATCTTAAACTCTTATTCATATGAATAGGTGGAACTTTTGGATACACTTTCTGTGTAACTCTCTAAGACCTAATCTCAGTAGTAGTGAGTCATACCTAAAAACCAAGATTTGTATCTAGTGACACATCATGCCCCATAAATGGATAATGATAATTCATAGATATTACTACCTCATATGAACATGTGTCAAGTAATATAATCTCTTTATCACTCTATATCACATAAAGTAGGATGCACACAGTGTGTCAACATCCATACATGATTTATTTATTCTTTTAATGAACATTATAAATAGAATTACATTATTTCTACATGTCTATAGATTTAGTAAAGACACTTACATCATGTTCAACTAGGACCTAGATATCTCTTCCTTTCATAAGGGACAAATCATATCTTGATCATTCAACCAATGTCATGCCACTAATGATACACCCAACTCAATCTACCTTTCCATAATATAAATTTCATAGTTTTCATCTTAAATCAAAATATATATAACCAAATGGTACACATTTATAATAATCTTAAGTCGTAAGATCAATGCATGTTATTGTAAATGGGAATAACCAATGACACTTGAAACATGTGTTGAATCTATTAGTGGTTGGCCCTCATGATCTCCTCTACTTAAGATCACCAAGATTTAACTTAATAAGAAAAATTATAAATGATTATGATTACCTAAAACATGATATTCATATATCATATATGTATTGTTAGTATGATGTATCTAGACTATATGGAATATGTTCTATGATTACTATCATAGTATCTCATGGTGATCATTATAGTTGAGAAATGTTATAACATGTTGATAGAAAAAATAATCTAAGGAATTACCATGTAAATAGTGGATGTAAAAGTATTAATACTATTATAGAAATAATAAATCACACATAACACTCTATATACATGATATGGTAATCAAAAGTACTACTCAAGTTGGGTCTAGGTCACCTACTATCACAATATTTATGTTCTTTAGGTTTTCCTAATTACATTTGTTGAATGATCTTGGGAATATATTTTATGTTTCCTTAATATTTAGAAATTTTTTATATCATTAAAACTCATAAATTATTTTTTTCTTATAATATTATATTAATATTGTGGTTTCATGTTGACGGAGAGTTTTGATCAAGGAATCACTAGAAGAATGAAAAATATAAAGAAATTTCTCTCAATGGCCGATAGATATTTGGTTTATATAAATTATATTTAACATAATTATATGTGTGTATGATTTTTTTATCATTTAAATATTTTATAAAGTTACTTACTAGGATATATTTTTTTGTTGACATTTGTGAACATAGTGGACATTTTTTCTCCTACTTGTGGACATAAATCAATTTGATAGAAACATGTAAATTTTTTTTCTTATGGTTCTGACTGATGCATTATTCATAATTATTTTTCATACCAATAAATATATGAAAATGATAATTACATTAAAATGTGTCTTAAATTATGATAATATTACATTTCAAGAATAGGGATAAAATAATTTAGATTATTCTTTCATGATATAGATGAAAATATGCAAGTTTAATATTGAAAATTTTAGTTTTATTCAATCATAATTTCTATAATTGGTAATGGTTTAAGGGTATTGGTGTTAGAAAAAATCATATCATGTATTTTTAGTTTTTTTTAATTAAGGTCCAAATCCTCTAAAAGTCTCATAATGTAAATAAAGAATAATTAATTAGAGTTTAGAAATACTAGGAGGAATTTTGGAATGATGTTGGTTGAAGCTTGGTTTGGAGATCCAGTTTATGTCATGGTACAATGATAAAATTGATGTGGAGATTACTGTGGTATGTTAAAATGGTTGGAGTGTTGTAAGAGGTCCTCATGGTTTTTATATTATTTCTAAAAATGAGTGATCTAAGTGAATTTATGTCATAGTATATGTTTTTAAGTGGAGAAAATTATTTTTGGACATAAGATGGTTGATTATAGAATATAGGAATTAATATTCCAAATGAAAATGGAAATTCAATTCTTTTTTCTGCCTAAGGTGGACATCATGGTTGTAAAGTAAAAATTGAAAATGGGGTGTAGAGGCTCAAAATGGATGTAGAACTAATCATGGTGTGTTGATAAAATCTAATAAAAAACAAGGATTCCTAAAACAAACATTTATAAAGACATGGTGGGATTTATATAATAATAAATAAAATAGATTGTTTGAGTACACTATTCACAATAGAAAGTCATAAATAATATTAATATTTTTATATATAAACTAGAAATATGAAATATATTATTATGAATTTTCTGGCACAAATCATTTTCTTGAAGTTGAATTATTCCCTGTTAAGGATTGCAACACACTAGAGTGGAGTTTAGCTAATAAATATTTTATTTTTGATATATAGATATTTATAGGATATAATAATATTTGAAGGTCATGATTCGTAAATTCAAAGGTTGACCAGGAGGTGACCACTCCTTGGTGTATTATCCTATATCATGGTGGGAAAATTTATTATAAAATCACTGAATTTTTAATTTTTATCTTTGTTGATATATTAATAAACTTAATTATATAATTTTTACTTAATTTGGGATAAATTGATGGGTGATTTTTTCATATAAATTTGAAGTGAATTAAAGGAATTAATTGAGAATGATTTGTATAATCTCTTTGAAAATTTTACAGAATATATCTTGCTAAAAAATAGAGATAAAGATTAGTGAGATATTATAGTTTTGGAGATGATAATTTCTGAAGCTTAAATTTTTTGGAAAATAATTAAAATAATTGTTATTCTAGGATATTTATCAAGAAAATTCATAAAGATTCATCAAGTGGGTTAAGTGAGAGAATATTTTTATGCATACCTTGGTGTAATTCACATTCATAGTTTATGTATGATCAAGGTGTTACTTGGAGGAATAGTGAATTACATCTAAGTGAGGTGTAGGGTGAGTTATCAAAGTCTATGAGGGTTGTAAACTTAGATGGTCAGTGAAACATGTCTGATATTATAACAAAAAAGTATATAATTTTTATAAATTTTTGTATATCGAAACATCATCGAGTGTATACAACTTGGTTGTATCCCAGTGTAGGTGAACCATGTAAAATCACTTGTGTTTCTATTTTATGATTTTATTACTTATATATTCATTGTAAGGGAGAGAAAAGTGTTTTTCTTAATCATGTAACAAGATAATTGTAAAGGGTTATTTCAATTTTGGAATACCCTGATTCACCCCCCCCCCCTCGGGTTATCTTCCTTGTATGAGACCAATAAGTGTAGTCATATTTAAAGGTTTATGTTTAAAGCAGTTTTATCTCTTTGGAAGTAATTTCAATGATTTTAAATCACAAAGGAGTTTCAATATTTGATAGGTTTAACTTTAAATTCTGAAAGAATTGGTTGTAACACTATTTCTGGTCACTTGGAAGGGATTTGTATGTGATTATAAAACATGGAATTACAGTCAACATTGAAAGTGACGATTTATAGAATAAACTTCATAAAGATCAAGATGTAGATACCAAAGGAATAAATATGTTAAGGGTATATTTTTTAAATATTTTCTACATTAAGGTGATATCATGTAAGTCCTCACATGCTATGTGGGTGAAATTTATTAACATATATAAAGGTTACTCATAGTTATTTGAATCTAAGTTATAGGTTATTTATAACAAGTATAAATATTTGAGGTTGAAATTAAATGAATATGTTGTTTCTTTATTTTATTTGGTGAATTTGATTATATAATACATTCATGGACTTGTATAAACCCTCACTGATGTCAAAATTGAGAATTTTATTTTGAGAATATTACCACCTTGATTCAATCCGATGGTTTTACTAATTGTGGATAAGGATTCAAAGGATGTTAAATTGGATAGTCTTTATAGTAAATTTTTTTTATATGAGATGATGACTAATGATGATGCTCCAGTTTAAAATAATAAATCAATTCATGATCTTACTATGATCAAGAGTCTCGGTATTTAAAGTAAATATCATCCTCCTTCGGGAAACTTGGAATTCAAGTGGTTGCCTCCAATTTTGGGATGGATAAAATTCATTATGGATGGTGAATCAAGGAGAAATATGAGACCATATGGTTATGGTGTAGTCATCATAAATCATTTTGGTGAAACTATGGGATTATTTTCTAGTCCTTGTGGATTCACCACATCTCTTAATGTTGAAATTATCTGTATTATTAATGTAGTGGTTTCTTAAAAACAACTTGTCTACCTTAATTTCTTGCTTTAATTTCATTCCACCATAGCAGTTTAAGCTATCAGGAGTGGCTCTATTCATTTATCATGGAGTCTTATGGCTATATGGAGAAACTACATGGATGATATTTCATTTATAAAATTTATCATTACGAATACCTATAATGAGGATAATTACATAGCTGATGGGATTGAAAATAAATTGGTTTCTTATCTTGATTTTAAATGGTGAAATGATCTTCCTAAGGAGTTTTTTACTTTTTAGCATCGTGATTATTGTAAAAAATATTTATTATGACTTTTGTAATAGTTCTTTAATTCGATAAAGGGGACTTTTCCTTCTAGGGAAGGTCTCATTTTACCTAAAAAATATATATCTAATTAAGTAGTGTTCAATGAAATAAAGAGGATCTCTATGGAAAATGATCTTAATGAAAAATAAGTAGAGAAAAACATGTCATTCCTTTCCTCAAAACTCAAAATGGGAAAAGTAAATTTCAATAAGAAACATTCAATCACTTTCATTTAGTGTGTAGAGGTTGGGAACCTCATTTAAAAGTGTCTTAAGGAATTCCAAGATGATTAATAATGTAAATTTCTAGTGAATAATATCTAATTAATGTGAAAAGAAAGAGTAATACCAAGAATAATTTCTTCAATAATAAAATCTATCTTTTAAAGGAGGATAATAGCTCATAATAAATATAAGTGGAGATAATTGAAGATTATAAATAATTTAATAAATAAGTTATTTTGTAATTCATATAAAAACTAAAAATTTAGAAAAAGTAAGTATGATGTTGGGGAAGTTTAGGGTTTAGTAGGTATCAAATTGTAATTGGAAAATATACTCAAATAAATAGATGTTTGGAGAGATAAAATAAAGAAATAAAATAAAGCGGTATGTGATTAAAAAATCTAAATACAATAGTAAAAAGAGTATAAATATGAGTTATAAGATGATATTGGGAATACTAAACCTGATTAGATGTAAAAAATAAAATAAATTTGTTGAGAACATGGTCAAAGTGGAAGAGTATTCCTAGATCATGTATGGTTTGACCAACATGGTGAGGATTAGGGTCAAAATGATTAGGGATCATGAAGGATACATTAATTTGAGGTGAAATATTAAGGATTAAGAAAGTTCCATTAATCCCTATATGATATTATGAATTTGGATCATATTGGTTTTTGTGAAAATAAAGAAAAAATAGGGGGATCCAACAAGAAGTTTTAAAATTAAATACATCAATAAAGCGATTATCAATAAGGCAAGTTGGGTGTGGGGATTGATTGAAAGAAAAAATTGATCATGGAAGAGTCTAATCCATAAGAACCGAATCCTCATATGGATATTGATTTGGGGGAAACCTAAAATCCTACCAGTGAAACAGTGAAGAAAAATAATAATAAACCATAAATTGTGTGTTTTGTTGAGTAAATATGGTACATACCCAAAACATGTGTTCTATAGATAATAATTACTTTACATTATAATAATAATGAATGTAGATGAAAAAAATCAAAATACTTAATATGTTTTTATAGATATTATTTTTTGTGTGAAGGATATAGATATAAATCCATGTGTTTTTCATCAATGATGTGAAATATTATGTTGAAGGAGACTCAAAGTGGTTAATAGAAGTATCCTAAAGAGTCATAAAGTGAGATACAAAATAAAAATTGATTTAAAACCTCTAAATATGAGGAGTACCATTTTATACATGGGAGGAACATGAATAAAAATCACCAAAAGATGTGAATAAACAAGCTTAGTCAAGAATAAAAGATCTTAGAATACAATTATAGTGGATATTTATTTGAATTTGATGGACTGAGCTATATTATTAATCCTTGATAGTGGATTAACTTCCCTTATTATGAGAAACAAGGATCTTATTATAATTATAAAATATTATAATGAATTTTTAATGTGTTTTAGAAATGATGATGTATTAAAGAGAATTGGCACTAGGAGACCCAAAATTTTAGAAAAGATATGAGAAATGTGAATATATTGGTGGTCAAAGGCCTAGGTCAAAAAAATTTAGGTTTTAGTCAATTATCTATCTCAGTTAATGTAAAAAAATTCACCAAGAAGACTTACATCTCTAAGGTAAAGTATAGAGAAACTATGATTTTTTGAAAGTTCAAAACAAAAAATCTATACCTCATTAATATAGAAGGTGACATATTATTTATATATGAGGAAGATAAAAATAATTTGTGGCATAAATTTCTTAGATAATTAATCCAAAATTACTTAAAAGATTCGGTGAAACATGAAGTAGTGTGTTATATCCCTAATATTACACAATATCATACTCACACGTGCAATATTTATCAAAAAGGAAATACCATTTTTAAGTCTTTCAAAACAAAGAAAAATAATTTAACATGATTATTGAAATTTTTTCCCATGGATATTTTTATATTGATATCACCAAGATACACTAATTGAAAGAGGTATAATGTGTTATTAATTGATAGTTATAGTAGGATGGTATAGTGGATAAAGATCCTGAAGTTTTTAAATAAATATCATGTTTTTAAATATTGAAAGAAAATATGTTTGGATTGAAAATTATAAAATTTTAAACCAGTAATGTAAAATGTTTTAACAATATACCAGTGGAGGATTGTGTTAATATTCATGGGATAAAGAATAAATTCTCTATAGTAAGGACTCTAAAAATAAATAGTGTAGTTTAGAAGAAGAATTGGATAATCAACAACATGGCTCAAATGATGGCTATCAAGAGAGATCTAATAGAGAAGTTTTGGAAGGAAGAAATCTTGATATTAGTTTATATCACAAATTGATATTTTTTATTTTTTGATTAAGAAGAGACTTTATATGATATGTTTTATGTGAATAATACAAAAATGAATTATTTTTATATCATTTGAAGAAAATAATTTATTCTAAATAATTAGAACAAATGTATAATGTTTGAATATCATAGATATGGATGAATTTATTGTATAATATTCTAATATAAATTCATATAAATGATTCAAAAAATATATTTCTAAAATTATTGAAATTAAAGATATCATTTTATTTGAAAATAAGTATAATTTTTCACAAAATAGTGAGTACTTTTTAAAGGAAATATTTGATGAGTTGAGCATCTTATGGGAGTCACACAAGACTTGTATTAATTATAATGAAGACATTGATAATGAGGAGGATAAAATAAGTTATTAAATTGTAAGGAGATCAATAATAGAGGCTAACATTGATAGAAAAAACATTATTTGTGACTGGGAAGATCTAGTGTAAACTAAGAGGACAAAGTCTCTACAAATAACTTCACTCTTATCACAAGTAAATCCTAATAGTTTTGGTGAGGCCTCTAATGATAAGAGTTAGCTCAAGGTGATGAATGAAGATAATGACTAAATCAAGAAAAATTATACTTTTAAAATTGTTTTCAGGATAGAGGAAAATAATTTTATAGTAAATAAATGGATTTTAGATAATAAACAAAATAAATACGGAAAGGTTATTCAAAATAAGGAATGTATTATGTGTAAAGTATATTCCGAGATTGAAGGAAATTTTATAGATGATACATTTTCTCTTATGTATATTTTAAAAATGAATTGATTAATCTTGAACATAACAGTGAAAAGGATATTCAAATTCTTCTAAATGGAAATCAAACTTGTATTCCTTAATGGATTATTTGGAGAATAAGTCTGTATTAAGTTGTTGGATGGTTTTTCTTCTCTATGAGTATGATAAAAAAAAATTGGTCAAATTATACATTGTATAGGCTGAATAAATAAAAAATATCATGGTATACTATTCTTGATCAATACATGAGAAATCTTGGTTTCTAGTGTGAAGGATTTGACCATAATATATAAGTCAAAAAAATAATGATCAAAAGATGATAGTTCATATATATGTTAATGACATAATCTTTATAGTATTTAATGAATCTTAGTGTGAAAATTTTCATAACCCATGAGGAAAGATTTATCGATGTCATTGATTGGATGGATGATGTATTGACTTGGTTTTTAGGTGATAAAAGAAAATAATGTAAAAATTATTTATCAATCCAAATATGTAATAGAAGTTATTAAAATATTTTGGAAAAAAGGAATCAAATGATATTAAAAAATATATTTCTACCTAGATGAAGTCTTCAAGGGGTGGAAAAAGAAGACTTATGTGATGGAGTATAGGAAAGAAATTGGGAGCCAATTATTCCTAACAGTGACATAACATGATATTTGTTTTTTACTTTTAAAATCTCAAGGTACCAAATTTTTTCGAAGGAAAGATACATGCTAGAATTGAAAATAAAACTAAGGTAGATATTGTATTTATCTATAATGAAATATCAAAAGAGGATTTATTAGGATATATGAGAGAATATTAGTCCAATTTAGTGTATTATAGGAATTCAACATCGAGTTGTTCATTTTATCTCATAGATTTTTGTATTTATTTTCTAAGAAAGAAGTAATATTTCATCTCATTAAAAATTGTGGAAGATAAATACATAGCAGTAAATAAATATTATAAAAAACACTTATAGATGAAGCAAAAACTTGAGGATATTGGATTTGAAGTATGTTCCCCCATTATAAACAAGTATAATCATTATATTTCTATAAATATTATCCATCATTCAAGGAAACTTCACATTGAGATCAAGTATCAATTTATTAAGGATAAAGTTAAGTAATGTTTGGTGATATTAGAGTATGTGTCTTCACAAAATAAAATTGTGGACTTTATGATAAATTCACTCTCTAAATAAGTCTTTAAAAGGAATTAGTTGTCTCTTATATTTCAATCATATCCATTCACTTAGATTATTTTGAGAATGAATTCTCACTCCACTATGTTTATTTTAATCCCATAATTTGAATTTCATTATTTTAGTCAATTAATGATATCTTTATTATATGTTTCATGTAAAAGTGTGATTTACCACATGGTTAATTGGATGAGTCACTATTTATTATTTTTTTATCATCAAAGAAGTGTTCTTTGGGGTTTTCAAAAAATGGAGAGAAATATTTTTATTAAAGGGGATAAATACTCAAAAAGGGGGTTTGATGTGTTTTCCTTGTTGTTGGAAAGAGGATCCAATCCATGTTAAAAAATAAAATGAAATAATTTCATTAAAAATTATTAAGGGTGAGAAAAAGGAATTTCATTAATAGGTTGTTCATGGAAGTTGGATTTTAATTCATAAGAAAAAAGTAATGAAACAATTAGTATCAAAGAGGTTAATTTCCAAAATATATAAAACTAATTATAAAGACTATACTTATGTCATTTTCATTTGGGGTTTGTCATTTGTTTTTGACGCATGTCATAGAGGTAACTCTTCCTTCATTCTCTTGATATATAGAGAGATATTCTTCATATGATTAAGGGACATCGTTGGTGATTAAATTTTCTATTCTAGGATATAGTGGTTTGATATGAGTATTAAAATATTTCCATGGAACATGTGTGCATGTGTTTAGGTGAGTTCTTGTTAAGACTATTTACTAACATCATCAGCACTGAAGGGTCAAGTTTGGATTCATGACATCAAATATGATCTGAACATTCAATTAATTATTTAACTAATTAAGTTACCATTTAAATTTCATTTCTTTATGATTGAATTAATTATACACAATCCATGGGATGATTCGATTTTGTATCGTTAGATTTTTCATTTCTTGAAAAATTCAATGTA
The DNA here is from genome assembly GCA_963277665.1 of Viscum album. NCBI lineage: Eukaryota > Viridiplantae > Streptophyta > Magnoliopsida > Santalales > Viscaceae > Viscum > Viscum album. The sequence continues at coordinate 262,457,525 of OY728120.1, forward strand.
AAATATTTAAATTTCACACTTCTTCCATGACCATGATCCTTTAGTGACAATTTCATGGTGAATTATTCCATGTCTTGGTGGACCACATAAAAAATCATCGAATTAAAAATTATTATCTTTATAGAGATGTTTTTTTACTCAAATTGAATTTTTTTTACCCAAATTAGGTTAAGATCTATGGATGATTTTTCCCCAAAAAATTAAATAAAATTAAAGGCATTAATTGATGGAAATTTGGAGACTCTATTTGAAAAATTAGATAGGATATATTCTTACAAAAAAGGTAAATAATATTAGAAAGTGATTACGGTTTTAGAGAGATAAATTTCTAAACCTTATAGTGTTGGGAAAATAGTGAGAAAAACATGTTTACCAAGAGATATATCTTGTAAATTCGTGATGATTCAAAAATTGGATGAAGGAGTATAATATTGTTACACAAACCTTAGTGTAATTCAAATTCTTAGTCTATGGATGATCAAGTTTTCAATTGGAGGAGCAGTGAATTCTTTCTTAGTGAGGAGAGTAGTGAGTTCTCAAAGACTATGATTGTAACATCCTAGAAATTCAATATATATTTTGATAATTTTTTATCATAAATTATATATACATTTAATTTATTTTTTATTTATAATATGAACCTCAAAATTATATATAATAAGTAGTAATTAAAGTTTATAAAATAATAATAAATTTGATATCCCTTATCCACAAAGTATGATATTATGAATTATTTTTCATATTTATATATATAATATATCCATATATTTCAAATATTAATATTTTATATATAATATAGAAGTATTATTTATTCTTGTATCATAATGGACTTTTATGAATAATAATTGATTAAAAAAATGATTCTATAAAATCTATTTTAAAAAATCACGATAATTTTTTCTCATATAATTTTATTTGATAAGTGAATTACTCTTGTTAATAGTTTTATTTCAAGTTTAAATTTAAATAGTAATTTATTCATTGAATATACATTGTTAAAAAATTATGATATAGGTTTTTAGAGTCATATAATTGTAATATTTAACTATTTAAATTAATATAAATTTTTTTAATTTTACCGGACTTTTTATGCGCAACTTCGGAAAAAATTAAAATAATATTTTTACATTAAAATAATATTTTAGGTGGAATTTATTATTTTCATAAATTTTTATTTAATTTTTAAAAGATTATTATCATGTTCTTTGTGCATGTTTTATTACTCTAAAAATTTTCTTTTAGAATATTAAATATAATTTTTTACAATAAAATAAAATTATAAAGTATTTACTATTTTATTAAATTTAATTCCACATACATATAGAGTATTTTTATCAAAAAATTATTATTAAATTTTAAAAATATAATTGTTAAGTAAAATGGTCTGTGACATAACATTGTAATCATAGTGTATAAATTTCATTAGAGAAAAAATAATTTTTAAGCATGAATTTAAAATCTAAATTTTAATTATTTAGAAGAATAATATTATGCAATATGTATTTTTTAAATTTATAAATAATTAATCCCAAAAAAATATATAATAATAATCAAATAATTACAAATATAAATGTAATTGCTCATAACAAAAGAAATAGTTTTTCTTCTAAATAAATTATTTTTTTATATTGATATAATTTTATTTAATACTAAAATTTATAATTTTTAGAATTATTAATTAATAAAACGAAATTTATTTTTTTAATTATCGCATAAAAATTATCTTTGGTAGAATTTTTTATATTTTTATAAGAATTTTTTTTGTGAAAAGTAAAAAAAATACAGTTTTTATGAATACTATAATATTTATGACATCATAAAGATATAAATATGAATCAAAATTTAAAAAAAAAATTAATTAATATTTATTTAAGGATTAAAATAATATATTTTAAAAAAATATATTTATAAATTAATATTTAAAAAATTGAAACTATAGCTATATTTTATTCAAATAAAAAAATGTTTGAATCTTTACATTTAATTAACTATTTCTAGGATTCCATTAAGTTTCTAGAATAGTTTAAATGTAAAATATCCATCATTTTTTAATCATAAAACAATGGTAATCATTACTATTCATATTATTTGGCCTTAATTACTAAATAATCAACACTTTATTCTAAAATATTTCTCCCCCTTGACTTTATAAACACCCCTCCTCCGCCCCTTTCTCCTTACATCTAGAATTCATTCATTTTAAAAACCTTTACTCACATTACTCTATACAAACCACTTCACATGTCCTTAATCCCCTTTTATGGCCAAAATCTCATCCTTTAAAGGATTATGGCTCACTCCAAAGGAGGCATCTCAAAGTGAAAGGTAAGGTTTTCAATACTTTTTCTCCTTTCTTATTTGAGTCTTTTTCCCTAAAACTATTTTTAAAAACCAATTAATTTTATATCATGGTTTAATTACCATGTTATTAACATAATTTTTATCATTTATTTATGAGATATTACTCATTACTTCTCATTAAAACCCTTTTCATAAGATGTTTCTATATCTAAATAAAGATTTATTAATTATCATTTTTCATTTCACTTTTTGAGATTATATTTTTATAAATCATTTAATAATTATTTTAATATGATAAAATGATTTTATATTTATGTTATTATCATCATTTTTATCATATATTTATGTTGGGAAAAAATCCCTCAAGGTAACTTTGCAGTATTTTTGGGATGATTATGTCTGTTGACAAAGCAGGTTTTCATGGATATTTTTTGAGTTTCCAAGAAGTTGTTGACAATCCTTGTTGACAAAGAACGATGACAAAGGAAAGGACGATCTGGAGGCGGTACAAAAGAGAAGTACAAGGTGGCGTCGTTTCCCAGTGTTTGCCAAATTTTTGGGGTCCAAAATTTGGAATTTGGTGAGCATCGCGAAAAGTGGATTTCCATGAAGATCATAATTTTATATGGAAAAGGCATGAATTTCGCGAAGATAGGATTCATGGTTTGGAAATCGTGAAGACCAGAAGAATGGAGGCGGTGAGTCTTCGCGATTACGTCAAGCTTCGCGAACGGCAGAGGCTGAAGCGCATCGCGGCGGAGAAGGGCTTCGCGTGGGAGCTTCGCGGCGAAGTCTCGAAGGTATGTTGACGGTGATTCTTCGCGACTACGTCAAGCTTCGCGAACTGCAAAGTGCCGTGGTGCTTCGTGATTTGGACAGAATTCCTGTGGAATATTTGGAGCTTCTCGATTTGAGATGGCGTGGTATTGACTTCGCATGGAAGGGATGAGGGTCGGTGGAATCGCCTATAAATAGAGGCTGACCCCTTCGAGCGAAGAAAAGAAAATTTTCAGAGAAAATCCTTTGCTCTTGATTTGTGAAGGTGGTTCGCGGAGCCAGTGTGCTTCGCGAAAGAGGTGCTTCGCGGCGGCTATTGTAGCTCTGCGAAACCTACGAGCTCCACGTTGGCTTACTAAGATTCGCGAGGGACATTGCTTTGCGATGGCTTGAGCTTCGCGAGAGTGCTTCGCGAGAGTGCTTCGCGAGAGTGCTTCGCGAGAGAGCTTCGCGAAAAGGCAGGAGCTTCGCGAAGGCTTGTTTGAGCTTCGCGAAATTGGGAGCCTCGCGAAGTAGGGTGCTTTGCGAAGGTGTTTCCAAAGGTAGTTTCCCAGTGGTCAGAGGCAAAGTGCTATTTATCAGTGGATGAAAGTTGGACTTCAACAGAGCATCTATCAACAGTTGAATATGCATTATTTCATGCAAATGAAGAGACCTACAGGTCTATAAACTGTGAGTGAATCCCTTCACAGAGCAGTGAGCTTAGGAAGAGGAATAAGGTGATCCTCTCCACCGGCAGTGAGCCAGAGAGAGAGAAACAGGGAGTGACCCTTGGGAAAGCAGTGAGCTGACCCTAAACTTTGTAAAGGCAGTGAGCCTGGGCATAGAAGTGATCTAGCCCGAACATTGTTATCCAAAGCTAGTGAAGTTTAGTGGAATTGGTAAGACCAACAACTTGTCGGCATATGCTCCTTGGACGTAGCCCTTTGCAGTGAACCAAGTAAAATTGGTGTGTCATGTGCATGCTTTACTTTCTGTCTACTTTGTGCAACAGGAAATAGAGAGAAGAGTGTTTTTCTTAATAGCGAAAAAAGATCAGAACGGGCGTTTATTTTAAATTAGTCATACCCTGATTCACCCCCCCCCCCCTCTCAGGGTATTCAGCCTTGTGGACCTAACAATTGGTATCAGAGGGAAGGTTGAAAGTTGTTCTTCTCTCAAATTGAGGTCACTAATCATAAAGGGATTCCGATCTTCGACGGATTTAATTTTCAGATATGGAATAATCGAAAGCAACACTATTTCCGATCTTTGGGAATGGATGTTTTTTCAATATCTATGCACGGTATCACAGCTGATATTACTAGTGGTGCATTATCAGAAGCAGATCATAAAGAGTTGTATTTTGATTCCAAAGCAATCAATGCCTTAGGGGGAGCCCTTTCCAATCCCATATATACAAAGGTGATGTCATGAAAAACGTCACATGCCATGTGGGAAAAGCTTTTGAATATTTATGAAGGGGATACAAAAGTCAGAGAGGCAAAGCTGCAAGTGTTGTGGAAAAAGTATGAAGATCTGATAATGAACCTGAATGAGTCTGTTGATGCATTCTTTGACAGGGTAAATGTTGTGGTAGAAGACATGTGGGGTCTTGGAGAAATTATCGAAGATATAAAAATTGTGAAACGCATATTGAGAAACTTCCACCTCGGTTCAATCCGAAAGTTTCTATTTTGGAAGATAAAGACCCAAAAGAACTGACATTGGATAACCTGCACAGTACTCTTGTTGCATATGAAATGAGAAATGATGATAACAAGACTGTGGAAAAGGGGAAATCCAAAGAGGTGGCATTCAAGGCCATGAAGAAACTCATAATTGAAGATTCTAATGAAGAAGAAGAGACAGATGAGGTGATGTCATTCCTTTCTTCAAATCTTCAAAGAGGAAGAGGAAAGTATAAAGGTAAACTTCTACTAGCATGCTTTCGATGTGGAAAGGTTGGTCATCTTGTGGCAAGATTCCCCAAAAAAAATTCAAGATAATGATGATGATGATGATGAAGTTGAAATTCCCAAGAAGAAATCTTCAACCTATGTGAAAGAGAAGAAGCAGTTCAAGAGAAATTTCTTCAAGAGGAAGAATCTTCTTTCACAAGAAATAGACAGTTCAGATGAGTCTGAGGATGAAGAGGTTGAGGAGTTTAAATATTGTAAAGATCATAGACAAAATGCTATGGTAGCAGTCGTTGGTAGTTCTCAGGAAAAGGAAGAAACTGGTGCTGGAGAAGAGGAAGAAGAAGTTGAAGGAAGAGTTGATATGGAAGCCAAATTGGAAGCAGCTCTTGAAGAGATATATGTTTGGAGATCCAAAATGAAGAAATCCAATAAAGTGGTTCGTGATGCCAAACTCTATATGCAAAAATAGGATGAAGAAAAGTCATAACTGTTAGAAGAAATTGAAAGACTAAAATCCTCAACACCAGAGAGCTCAGAAGATATTGTTGAGCATAAGATTATAATTGAGGAACAAAAGAAGGAAATTGATTGTTTGACTAACACAGTAAAGGAACAGGTCAAACATATCAAAGAGCTTGAAGAATAAGTGTTCAGTCTGCGACAAAAAATGAAGGATCAAGAAAAACTCTTGACCCCCAATGTGATATCAGAAAAGAAGGCCATTCAGAAGATAGAGAAGATGAAAGAGGAGGCTCGTAGTTCAGAAGGAGTGAAGCAGAAAGAAAACTCAAATGCTAAGGTTGATTCAGGGCTGGATAAGAAACAAAAATCGGTTGCAGTTAATGTCATACTGCAAGCACCCGTCCCGAAATTGAAGGTTGATTTGGGCACAAAACAAAATCAGAATATTCATAGATCTCAAAGAGAAAATCGTAGTGCTGATGTATCACGAAGGAATGTATCCTATATCAGGTGTTATTTCTGTGGGAAAATGGGACATTCACATTATGTGTGTTCCATATCCAAGAGATATAGAAGGGAACAAGAACAGTGATGGCAACCAAACAGAGAATAGTTTTCCAGAACATGTTTTGAAGGACACTGTTTTTGGTGCGGAGGATTTGGGCACATGGCTAGGTATTGTACTTCAACCATTCATAGAAATGTTCCAAAGAAGAATCAAAATGTTCGCAAGAAGCAGGTCAATAAACTGACAGGTGAGTTTAAAACGCAGAATAGATTTGCGGCCTTGCAAGATGAGGCTGGTCCATCATACTCTGAGAAAGAACAGAATTCCCAATCCATGCCGAGTGTGAAAGAAAAAGTATGGACCAAAAAGAAGAAAAATGAGAAGGCCATGGTGGAAGAGATTTCCCTTAAAGCATCAGATCGATCTGGTGTTTGGATCCTTGACAGTGGTTGCACATCCCACATGACAGGTAATAAGGATCTTGTTACAGGCATCAAATATAACAAAGAAGGAGTTGTCAAATTTGGAAATGATGAAGGCCTGAAGATTGTTGGCTCAGGGAAAGCCAAGTTTGGGGGAAAAGAGATGAGACGTGCTGATGTCTTGGTAGTAGAGGGCCTCAGTCATAACTTACTCAGTGTCAGTCAACTATGTGACTCTGGGCACTCTATCCGATTTACCGAGAAGATGTGTGTTGTGAAAGGAAAAGATGGAGCAACTGTTCTGCAGGGAAAAAGGTCAAAGGGAAATCTCTACCTTGTAGGTGGGGAAGAAGATACATGTCTTTTATCCAAAGAGTAAGAAAACCAGCTGTGGCATAAGCGACTTGGTCATCTATGCCAACCATCTATGGAGGATCTCATAAAGTGTGATGTTTCTAGAGACCTTCCCAAGCTATCACGTGATCGCACTCATACGTGTGATGCTTGCCAACAAGGGAAGATCATCAGAAAGACATACAGGCCAAAGGAACAGAAATCAACTAGAGTGCTCAAACTGGTTCATGCTGATGTATGTGGACCTATCTCACCACGAGCTATAAATGGGAAAAGGTACTATGTCCTTTTCATTGATGACTATAGTAGAATGGCCTGGGTATTCATCATTACCCATAAGACAGAGGTGTTCAGTTGCATAAATAAGTATAGGAGGGAATCAGAAAAGATGCTTGGGAAGAAAATTCTGATGTTTTGTACTGATAACGGTATAGAATTCAAAAACAGTCAAGTTGAAAACTATCTCGAGAAACATGGGATAAGGCATCAAGTTTCATCGGTAAGAACTCCCCAACAGAATGGAGTGGTTGAAATGAGAAATAGGATCGTCAACAACATGGAGAGAAAAATGCTTATTGAGAAATACCTTCCAGAGAAATTTTGGAAGGAAGCAGTTTTGACATCGTTCTATGTTTCGAATAGGTCTTTGTTGTGTCTGAAGCAAGGGAAGACTCTGTATGAACTGTGGTACGGAAAGAAGCCAACGCTGAAATACTTTCGAATATTTGGAAGTAAGTGTTTCATTCTTAACAAAGAAAATCATAGGAAGTTTGAGGCACGAGGAGATGAGGGGATATTCCTTGGCTACTCAGGGAAAAGAAAAGCATATAAATGTTTCAACAAAAGGCTGGGAAAAATCATTGAGAGCAATGATGTCACTATAGTTGAAAATGAAAAGAATACTCAATGATCCAGTGAACAGTTCCTGGATGAAAGTGATGATGAGGTAAGCAACCCAGGGGGAGCAGAAGTGGCAGAAGCTGATTCAGAAGAAGATACTGATGATGAAGAAGAAAGTGTCAAGTCTGTGTCTGCGAGGAAGCCAAAGAGTCGAGCTGAAATTGATAGGCAGAATATCATTGGTGATCAAACAGCTCTAGTTCAGACTCGAAGAATGAAATCATCACAGCAAACATCGTTTTTATCTCAAGTGGAGACGAAATGTTTTTCTGATGCAGCTGAAGATGAAAACTGGGTTCAATCTATGAACGAAGAGCTTGATCAGAATGAGAAGAACCAGACATGGGAGATTGTTTTGAGGCCAGCAGACAAGAATGTCATCGGGACTAAATGGGTCTATCACAATAAGATGAATGAATATGGCACAGTGATTCAGAACAAAGCACGACTAGTGTGCAAGGGGTACTCCCAGATCGACGGAATAGATGTCAATGAGACATTTGCACCAGTTGCAAGGCTGGAGACAATCAGATTATTTTTGGCCATAGCAGTGCAACGAAAGTTCAAAGTGTTCCAGATGGATGTCAAATCCGCATTATTGAATGGGGTTCTGGAAGAGGAGGTGTATATTGAGCAGCCAGATGGTTTTCTCATTCATGAGGATGAGAAAAAAGTTTGCAGGCTGAAGAAGGCATTGTATGGGCTGAAACAAGCACTAAGGGCATGGTACTCAAGGCTTGATCAGAACTTGAAGAAGCTTGGTTTTTAGCGTGGAGGAGTTGATTGCAATCTTTATTTCAGTCATGATAGTAATCAAAGGATGATGGTGTTGGTTTATGTCTATGACATAATATTTGGCGGATTAGATGAAGCTCAGTGCAGACAGTTTTCTGAATTCATGAAAAATGAGTTTGAAATGTCAATGATTGGAGAGCTAACGTTTTTCCTTGGTCTATAGGTGACACAAGGAAGGAATGGAACATTCATTTCTCAATCTAAATATTCCAAGGAGGTCCTGAGAAGGTTTGGAATGGAAAATTCCAAGGAGATGAAGACTCTGATTGCCACCCGGATGAAACTATCAAAAGATGAAGATGGCAAGGCAGTTAATATCACAGAATACAGGCAAATTATTGGAAGTTTGTTGTACTTGACTGCAACAAGGCATGATATTGTTTTTTCCACATGCCAAGCAGTGAGATATCAGAGCAATACCAAGGAAAGCCGCATGATTGCAGTGAAAATAATACTTCGGTATATCCAAGGCACAGTGTATTCCGGCTTGACATATACTGACAAATCTCAGACAGAGTTATTGGGATATACTGATGCAGACTGGGCCGGTTCAGTAGATGATAGAAAATCAACGTCAGGTGGTGCATTATATCTTGGTGGATTGTGAATTTCTTGGCTCAGCAAGAAGAAAGATTGCATTTCATTGAGCACCGCAGAAGCTGAGTATATTGCGGCCACTCAAGCATGCACACAGTTATTGTGGATGAAGCAGCAGCTTGAAGATATGGGAGTTGAAGTGAAGTCTCCGATTGGAATCCAGTGCGACAACTCAAGTGCTATAAATCTTAGCAAAAATCTTGTCCATCATTCAAGGACAAAGCACATTGAGATTAAGTATCATTTTATCAAGGAGAAGGTTGATCAGGGAATCGTGAAGTTGGAGTACGTGCCTACAGAGCTACAGGTTGCAGACATTCTGACAAAGGCCTTACCCAAGGAAGCTTTTGAGAGGCATCGACTGGCTCTGGGAGTTTAGTCAATTCCCCGCACTTGAAACAGTGTGGATGTGTCCCCCCCCCCCCTCTCCCTGAGGTATGATGTGTTTTTCCCTACTGTGCTGATATGTGTTCTCTACTCTGTTACATACTACATAGGAGTGACCTTTGGGTTCGTTGACGAAGGGGGGGGGGGAAATTGTGATTGTTCAAGGGGGAGACAGTGTGGCTTTTTGAGAAATCATGATAGATACGGGGAGAAGCTAACTAGTGGAGCAGCCAGATAGGGGGAGAAATGAGAAAGGGGGAGATTTTTAAATCTGACGATGCTAGAAGTGATCGAACAAAGAAGATATATCACGACAGCTGAGGATTGTGATAAAAGCAGAACGGTGGTGTTGGAATGGTGTGAAAAGGTTTCCAGCTATCACCAATTGGGATCAGTGTGGTTCAACAATTGGTATCAATTTAAGAATTGGTATCATGTTGGAATTGACAATTGATGTTTGACATGAAGTGATTCATTGATGATCTTTTCATACTACTCTTGTTTCTCACGCCGAGCATAGCTCGTGTGGGCTTAGAGTACGTGTTAATTGAATCCTTGAACGCTATCAGAATCGCAAGAGGTGAATGGTGGTAGCGTCTGGAAGAAGACTTAGTGAGGTATCAAAGTGCAGAAAATCATCCTGAGTAGAGTTGTGAAGATTTGTCAACAAACCCAAAGGGGAAGATTGTTGGGCAAAAATCCCTCAAGGTAACTTTGCAGTATTTTTGGGATGATTGTGTTTGTTGACAAAGCAGGTTTTCATGGATATTTGTCGAGTTTCCAAGAAGTTGTTTACAATCCTTGTTGACAAAGAACGATGACAAAGGAAAGGACGATTTGGAGGCGGTACAAAAGAGCAGTACAAGGTGGCGCCGTTTCCCAGTGTTTGCCAAATTTTTGGGGTCCAAAATTTGGAATTTGGTGAGCATCACGAAAATTAGATTTCCATGAAGATCATAATTTTAGATGGCAAAGCCATGAATTTCGCGAAGATAGGATTCATGGTTTGGAAATCGCGAAGACCAGAAGAATGGAGGTGGTGAGTCTTTGCGATTACGTCAAGCTTCGCGAACGGTAGAGGCTGAAGCGCATCATGGAGGAGAAGGGCTTCGCGAGGGAGCTTCGCGGCGAAGTCTCGAAGGTATGTTGATGGTGATTCTTCACGACTACATCAAGCTTCGCGAACGGTAAAGTGTTGTGGTGCTTCGCGATTTGGACAGAATTCCGGCCGAATATTTGGAGCTTTACGATTTGAGATGACGTGGCGTTGACTTCGCGTGGAAGGGATGAGGTTCGGTGGAATCGCCTATAAATAGAGGCCGACCCCTTCGAGCGAAGAAGAGAGAATTTTCAGAGAAAATCCTTTGCTCTTGATTTTTGAAGGTGGTTCGTGGAGCCAGTGTGCTTCGCGAAAGAGGTGCTTCGCAGCGGCTATTGTAGCTCTCCAAAACCTGCGAGCTCCGCGTTGGCTTACTAAGCTTCGTGAGGGACGTTTCTTTACGACGGCTTGAGCTTCGCGGTAGTGCTTCGCGAGAGTGATTCGCGAGAGTGCTTCGCGAGAGTGCTTCGCGAGAGAGCTTCGCGAAAAGGCAGGAGCTTCGCGAAGGCTTGTTTGAGCTTCGCGAAATTGGGAGCCTCGCGAAGTAGGGTGCTTTGCGAAGGTGTTTCCAAAGGTAGTTGCCCAGTGGTCAGAGGCAAAGTGCTATTCATCAGTGGATGAAATTTGGACTTCAACAGAGCATCTATCAACAGTTGAAGATGCATTATTTCATGCAAATGAAGAGACCTACAGGTCTATAAATTGTGAGTGAATCCCTTCACAGAGCAGTGAGCTTAGGAAGAGTAAGAAGGTGATCCTCTCCACCGGCAGTGAGCCAGAGAGAGAGAAACAGGGAGTGACCCTTGGGAAAGCAGTGAGCTGACCCTAAACTTTGTAAAGGCAGTGAGCCTGGGCATAGAAGTGATCTAGCCTGAACATTGTTATCCACAGCTAGTGAAGTTTAGTGGAATTGGTACGACCGGCAACTTGTCGGCGTATGATCCTTGGACGTAGCCCTTTGCGGTGAACCAAGTAAAATTGGTTTGTCCTGTGCATGCTTTACTTTCTGTCTACTTTGTGAAATAGGAAAGAGAGAGAAGAGTGTTTTGCGTAACAGCGAAACAAGATTAGAACGGGCGTTTATTTTAAATTAGTCATACCCTGATTCACCCCCCCCCCCCCCTCTCAGGGTATTCAGCCTTGTGGACCTAACAATTTATGATATATTACTCATTACCAATCATCAAACCGTTTTTTTAAGTTATTATAGAGTCGAAATACGGGTTTTAAAACATATATGTTCTCCTTTTGATGCTTTTACTACCTATTATATAAAATAATTAATCATTAATGGTAACATAAAATTTATTTTAATTATACTATAATTTTTTAAAAAAACTCAAAAATTTATTAGTTTTTCAATTCTTTGAAAGTCTTTTAAGAAACTATTTTCCAACGTTGTGGTGTTACACTACCTAAGTGAACAATGATGATTAAATTGCACTTATTTATTTTACATATATTCTAAAAAATAGATTTCATGATTAAATATATCATAATAAAAAAATAAAAATATATATATAGTTCTGTAATGAAAAAAAATTCATGGTAATGATGACATTAAATGTAAACAATCTTAGTCATTTTTTACCATAAAAACGAGCTTACCGATAAATATTCCATGAATTGTAAATATTTATAGATATATAAAACTCCATAAATTTTAGAATCATATAATATATATATAATTAAATTTCTATATTTTATGGAACCATTGGATATATTATTATTACCATTACCTCTATATCAAAGCGATTCTGGAACTATAAACCCAAAAAATATCAAAATGACTGATGGAAGCTAAAATAAAATAATAAATGGATATGCATAATAATAAATGAATTTAAAAAAATAATAATAATTAAATATACATGGAAAATATTTTTAAATAATTAATTAATAGATATAATTTTATTATCTAATAGTTTAGAAGAGTTCATGAAATAATTCAGGACCCAAGGTAAGGTTTTTATTCCAAATCACAATTCATTACAAGTATTGTTTCTCTATTTTTTATTTTATGTATAAAATTCATGTTTTTAATGTATAAATTTATATTTTATCTTAATTAAAATTAATAGATGGTCTCTTTTCCTCCCTAATGAATTTATATTTCATAACTTAATTTTTAATAAGGGATCTTTCTTGTTTATTCTCGTTCTTAGGATTATGTTCTCTATAACATTCCATGAATTAATGAGACATTGTTTTTAAGAGAATTTTAAAAAAAATTGATCTATAGTGAGAGTGTTTTTGATAATTGGGTTTTATATTAGAAATAATAGATTTTTTATCCTTAATAAATGGTTTTATGCATGTTCATGTGTTTCAGTGGTTGTGGTAAACATCGAGTAATGGTTGGAGGAGTTGGAATTAGTGTGGAATAAGGAATTATACTATAGGAGGCACATCATACTATTGCCCATGGAATTATTCCATGAAGAATTTTGGGTGTAGATATTTCATTCTATAACCAATGGGTTTTATTATGATGAATAGGATACATAAGATCAAAATTTGGGGATAAAGAGAATATTAAATCATAACCCATGGCATTGCACTATAATAGGGCTATGTGAGATTAAATATTATGGAATTTAACAGCATCACACCACAAAAAAGGGGTTTTTCCATATATTGTGATATAAATAGGAGTATTATGATACTACCAAGTTAAGAGTTGTTATATAGGTTATCTGATCATGTCGTAATGGGTAGTTAATACTTCCATGGTTCTTCCCTAGGGAAGGGCATTATGGTGTAAACCTATAGATTATATTGTAATGTGACCCAAAAGGGGGTAATTATTCCATGATCCCATTAGTGATATCACAATGAACCCTTGTGTGTATTTTTGGAAATATCATTAAAAATGAAACCCTTATCTCCTTGTTAACCACATGACCCCAACCCTAGCAGCCCCTCTCCCTTGTGATTCACCCCCACTCCTTTATGTTTTCAGATCTTGGAAAGTTATTTCTCAATGGATATTTATTCCATATAAAGTAGTAGGTTACTTTCAAATAGGATAAGGTAATACCTAGATTATGTCTCATTGTTTATCACATTTCACCATTGATTTGTTCTCACCTATTTTTTAGGGCCTACTTGTCTGATTTCAAAATTTCAGTAAAATGTGAAGAATTTAGTTTCTTTATCAAGAAAGTTAGCTTCTATAAGCATGATTTAGGTGTTTCCTTTCATATTTCACCATACTCCATGTGTTTTTATGTGAGTACATGCACATGCCTAGGGTTTTGAGATCGGGATTTCTGAAAAGTTATTGAGTGAGTAGCATAGAGTGGTTGGATAGGGTGAATCTTCCTTAGTATGAATTAAGTGATCCACAAATGATTTGGTAATTTTAGAGTGGTTTTTCATCTTTGATTCAAAGGGTTGCATCTACGAGTCGAGTCTAGTAAACCATGCGGTTCTTGTAAATCATATAGTTAGTAATGAATGGTCTAGGTTGACATCATATGAGATAGTTTATGGTCTATAATTTTATAGGGGACTTGGTTAGGGTTTTAAACATGTGAATTCCTATGGGCATTACATGGGAAGTGGGTCGGGTGTGGCTTGTGAACCCTAAAACCACTTTCTATGGATTGAGTGATGGTAATGTGGTTCCTTTGGGTTATATTTTCTCTTTTTAGAGTTTTTTTGGTTGTTTAAGGGATTAATACTTAATAGTGGTTACCTTGTTTAGTGTGGTTGGAATGGGTTTCATTGGTTCCAATTAGGGAATGGCCCTAGGGTAGGTGTATAATTGAGATATTTTAGGAGATCCTTATTCCTTAGGTTTGGTGTCACGAACCAAATCTGGTCGCCAAAAAAATGGCCACTAAACCTCACCCGTGAAAATGACCTAAGGACATTGCCTATCCCCACAGGCTGGAACAAGTGCCCGATTATCAAATATTTTGGTTTGGGAATGATTTACCCAAGTATGGATACATAAAACATCAAAAATAATCGATAAACCGAATCTGAAAATTCATGCCAAAAAAGATTTAAACAAAATCCAGAACTTATTAAATAGGTTTAAAATAGAACAATAGGTACAAATACACATAAAAGTATCAGAAAAATATCCCCAAGGACTCCACACGATAAGGGGTTATCACCCACAAGTTGTCTCCACAACACCGCACCATGGATGGGAACTAACAACCTGAACTGCCATCACCCAAGATCTTACCTTTACCTTTGTCAAACATGATCAAGTATAGTTACACCCAAGGGGTGTAAGTATGGTGTGATACTAAGCCCAATAGGATACCACCAAGATATTCCATAAATTAATCAATACAAGATAAAAAACATGCCATTTTTGATAAGCGAGAAGTGGTGGAAATAATTTCTAAAGAATGAAACTTTTAAATGAAAATATTTTTCAAAGGGAATTTTCCATGAGTGAGAAAATTTCAATAAAACATGTAATATATTGTATTTTCCATCCAATACCACTATATTCCAAATATAAATATACAAGATTCAATGAGCATTAATTTTGGTAATACCCCTAAGCACTAGTTAGTCTCAGGCTCCACGTACCTCATACCTCGGTGTAAAGTAACCAAAGAAAAATCTATTCTCATGAACAAGACACTAGTATGGAACATACCTATAACCTAGTGGTCCCCAACCATCATAAATATAGTTTTGTTAGTGCTCTAGTTATCCATTTTTTCTCTGTAAAATAAGGATAAAATCCCTCCAGATCACAAGCGTACTAGTACATATCTTCCCTCCTAGATACCTAGGATTCCCCCTTTGTGGTCAAATCATTTTCACATCTCAAAAAAATACATTAGAACATAAACAAATCAGTTCTATCCATAATCAACTCCAAAAATTAGATACAAATGTTTTTCACCACTTACATAAGTACATAAAACCTTTATAACTTCAATAGAATAAATTCACAAAATTTAACAATGTTTTGCACACAAAATCCATGAAAACCCCAATTTGAACACTATGTTCATACCCATATTCACCAAAATATATTTTTTAGCACTAAAAAAATTTATAAATCCATTACATGAGTTATAAAACAACCCCAACTGGCATAATATATAACAAACATGTAAAACACCCAATTTGACCCAAAATTGGTACCTAAAAATCATTTGCTTAGAAAAAGTCACCAAAAAACAATTTCGCATCAAGGATAATAAAGGATAAGTGTGATAAAAATTTAAATTAAGAAAATATAACTCATATATCATTTATTACACATGGAATCACCTACCACAAGTGTCAAAACCCTTTAATCTTTGTGCGAAAGTTGAACTGCACCACCACCACACCACAAGGGACTTAGATCAAGACTAAAACCACATGAATAGACCATGAAACCCAAGATCAAACCATAGTTTTAATCTCCACTTATTGGAAATTAGTAACTTCAAGAAGAAATGGAAGAAACCCTAAGAAAATGAGAGGAATAAGGAATGAGACCCACTTACTTGAGGTATCTTGAAGAAATTACCCCAAATACACTAGTATCTGAATTTCCAAACATCCAAAAATGAATGTGAGGTTCGAATAAGGATTATAAGGTCAAGTGAGAACTTAAATGGGGGGAATAGTAAAAATTGAAGGGGTTATGAAGGAAACAAGTTACCTCTTCAAATATGAACGATTTGAGAAAGTTTAAGAATTTCTGCCCTAATTCATGATTCATATGAGCTCCAAAGAGGAGGAAAAGAGAATGGGGTAACTCCTAGGGTAATTAGTCTTGGGTGAGAGTTGTAATCACCAAAAAATCATAAATATTGAATATGATATTAAAAAAACATTTTTTAAAAAAACAATAAATGGGCTTCCAGGATGGCCCAATTCCTTAAATAAAAACCCAAATCCACCATTAGTATGGATTAATAAAGGGTCAAAATTGATATGGTGGTGTTTATATATCATGTTATAACATTTTAGAAGTGGAATGGGTGAAAAAAAATAAAAATAAAATATTTATAAAAGAAACAAAATTGGTTTCTAAATCTGGAAATGGGATCACAGTTTGGCCCAAATCATGAAAACTCACCCTTTCCTCAAAAAATGCATGGAAACCCCCAAAAACAAAGAAATAATGGAAATTAAATGAAATTTACCTTTAAGGTAGGTCATTTATATGACAATTATCCCCACCATGAAAGACTTTACACACCAGAAAGTCAACCAGAAACTTAATTGGAAAACTAGAATGGGTACTCCTTCTCAACCCACAACTCCCGCTCCTAAGTTTCATGGACATCATTCCCATGCTGGAAAAGGACCAGAACTAGTAGAATAGACTTTCCTAGAAAAAACTTCTCTTGGGGATCAACTATTCACATCGGATGCTCAAAAACAGAAAAATCAGGCTCTATATCCAACTCCTCCTAATTCAATACAAGGGATGGATCCGGGATGTATTTTTTTAAATGGGGGACATAGAAGATTTCATGGATGGATGTCAACTAAGAAGGTAAGGAAAACCTATATGACACCTTTCCGATATGCTCGTTCATCTCAAAAATTCATATATACTGCATCGTCAGCTTTCCTTGATTTCCCAATCGATGTGGTTCCAGACGAGGGGCCACTTTCAAGAATACCCTTTCACCCATAGAAAACTATATGTCTTGACACCTCTAGTCAGTATATGATTTATGGTGACTCTGAGCTGTCAATAAGCACTTCCTGGTCAACATGACCTTATTATACATCTCCTACACTAGACTCGGTCCTAGTAGTGAGGTATCACCTACCTCATCCCAACACAGTGGGGACCGACAAAGTCGACCATAGAGGGCCTAAAAAGGAGCCATTAGAATAGAGGATTGGTAGCTATTATTTTAATAAAACTCAACCAATCCCAAATGAATATCCCAGGAACCTCCATAGTCCAGAACACATGCATGGATGATGTCCTCCATAATCGGATTCACCCACTCTGTCTGACCATCTGTTTGAGGATGGTATGTCATGATCATCATAATATGATACCACAAGGCCTTCAGAAGGCCTTCCCAAAACTGATAAGTGAAACAGGGGTCTTTATCTGAGACATATACTAACAGCACACCATGAAACCTTACCACCTCCTGAAGATACAAATGTCCCAACTCATCCACTTTAGCTGTATATCTGATCAGAATGAAGTGGTCTTCTTTTTTCAGATGATCAATCACCACCCAAATGATATTCTTACCCTGAGGTGTATAATTTAATCCAACAATGAAGTCCATGGTGACCTCTTCCTACTTCTAGGTAGGAATGGGTAATGGTTGGAGAAAATCGAAGGGCATGTAATGCTCTACTTTCACCTATTGGCATGTGTAGCATCTCGACATGAAGTCTGTGATGTCTCGTCTCATACCAGGCCACCAGAACTACCAAAGGATATCATAATACATCTTGGTGTCACTCGGATGGACAGCCCACTAAGACTGGTGGCTATCCTACATCACCAACTTCCGTAAAGATAACGAGACTATTGAATGGACCTTGAAGCACAAGATGCCCTAGGGAGATGAAGACCAATCATAAGACATCACCCCATCATGAAGAAACTTCTTCGACCGCTAACAAAGCCCATCACTAGGTTGTTCTCGCTGAATTTTCACCACCAAAGAAGGAGTCAACAGAAATCTCTCCATAACACACCCCCATTTTGTTCCTTAGTCTCCACATACTTCTAAGAAAAGAGTTCCATCGTATTCCTCTCATCACTGGACTTCCTCAAAGCTAGCATTGGGACTCTTCTGCTCAAGGAATCAACCACCATGTTACCCTTTCATGGGGTATAGACAATTTCAAAGTTGAACCCCTACAAGTACTCGATCAAACGATGATGCCTCAAGTTGAGGTCCTTCTACGATAATATATAGGCAAATATTTTATGATTAGAGTAGACCACAAGATTCTCCCAAAAGAGGTAGTGACACTAAGTCTTCAAAGAATGTATCACAACTTCCTACTCCAAGTCATGGGTTGGGTAATTTTTTCGTGTGGTCGGATTTGGCGAGATCCAAATGCCACAACGTGATCATCCTACATAAGCACACACCCAAGACCCATACCTATTGCATCACAATACACCACAAACCCCTTTATAGCCTCTAGAAAATCATAATGGTGATGGTAGTCAAGCACCACTTCATCTCCTATACGTATTCCTAACATTTTGGGCCCCATACAAACTTCACCCCTTTTCGAGTGAGTGTGGTCATCGGTGAAGCAAGTCGAGAGAAATCTCGAACAACCCGCCTGTAATAACCATCCTGGCCGAGGAAACTCCTAATGTAAAACACATTCTTCAGCTTCTCCCATGACATAATCGCACTGATCTTCTCAGGGTCCACCGAAAACCCCTAATCTAAGATCTCATTCCCTATAAATTTTACCTCCCTAATCCATAAAGTGCACTTAGATAACTTTGCAGAAAGGAGATGCTCTCACAAAGTTCCCAGAATGATTCGGAAATGATTCTCATGTTCCTCCTTAGATCCCAAATAAACTAGGATTTCATCCAAAAATACCACGAAAAAATAACTGAGATACTGATGGAACACCCTATTTATGAGTTTCATAAATACCACTGAAGCATTGGTCAATACGAAGGGCATAACTAAGTACTCAAAGTGGTCATACCTACTTCGAGAGGTTGTATTAGGATATCTTACTCTTTCACCCTGAGTTGATGATAGCCCAAATGAAAGTCTATTTTAGAAAACCACCTTTCCCCATTCAACAAATCGAACAAGTCGTATATTCAGGGAAAATTATATTTTTTCTTGATTGTTGCCTTATTTATCTTTCGGTAATCAATGCACAATCAGATGGATCTTTCAGCCTTCTTTGCAAACAATACTGGAGATTCCCAAGGAGAGATGCTCAGGCGAATGAATCCTTTAGATTCTAAGTCTCCCAACTATATCTTAAATTCCCTCAGCTTAGTGGGGGCCATGCGATATGAGGGAAGATATATCGGTTGTGTTCCTGGCACCAGATCAATCAAGAACTCCAAATCCCACTCTGGGGGAAAACTTAAAACATCATCCAGAAATACCTCTGGAAACTCTTCCACTACATGAGGTAGTCAACCATCTGGATCATGACCATAATCCTCTATCGCGAGTGATGATAACTGGAAAACAAGATCTCATAACTCTGGGAGTGGAGGTCCTTCATGACTCGACCAAGGATCCCATTCCCCACGAAAAACCTGATGAATCCCATCAGGTGTCATGAAAATAAATCACTAACTATAGAAATTGAGGTGTTCCAATAAGTTTAATAGCCAATACATTCCATGAATTATGTCAAATAAATCCATATCTAAGACCAAGAAGTCTTACTTCATCTCAATCCTTGACACGGAAAGTGCACATGACAGGAACTTGAGACCATACTCTTTCTTTCCCAACAGCGTCACCAAATCCATCGCAAAAGATACAAACTTGGTTAGAAATTTTAGCATGTTCACAAAATGGGAAGAAATGAATGAAATAGAGACACAAGTATCAGAAAGAGCGGTAGCTATATAAGATGCAATCAAAACAGTACCTCAAATTGTCGACAGTCCCGCATCTAATCCTACTTGTTCCTGGTCCACCGCATGGAGATGTCTGGTCTCTGCTTGAGGACCACTGCTAGTCTATGGTTGTTCCATATACTGGATTTTCCCATAAGATAACCCATCCCTACCACCACGGCCCCCAAATAAAGATCCCCTAGTCCTCGATGGCTCTAACTAGGCTGACACTCCTCTTGAAGCCACTGATCTTGGCCCACTCTGAAGTGGATGTGCCACCCCGAAAAAGCACTGAAAGTGACCCATACCTCAACATTTATAACAGGGAATTGAAGGAAATGGGAATTATGGTCGGATGTTCCTCGTCCTCCCACACTGATGGAACATGATAGATCTCGCATCAAAAGCCACAGGTGAAAACTGCCTGGAAGAGTGGCCTGAACTACCACCTCCCTTCTTCCCCTACTCCTCTCGCTTCATTTTCATCTCTGAAGAGTTGACACTGCCCACTACTGATATTTTCCTAGATAAATCACCACTCCATTTTTGGTCAATCTCCACCATACATTCCTAGTTAACCACCTCATCATAGTTCCATATCTTAAACAAGAAAACCTTGGAGTATATCTCCATCCGTAAGCCTTTCACAAACCTCAGGGCCTTCACTTTCTCATTAGAGACAATTTTAGGAGCATACCTAAACAGCTCATTGAAACGGTTGGCATACCCCATCACATAAATATCCCCCTAAAAAATATCCATGAACTCTTGGGATCTAGAAAATTCCAAGACTTCAAGGCAGTATTATTCATTGAAGATGGACTTGAAATCTCCCAAACGCATCTTCTCATTCTTTCTAGTTTGAAGTATTTATTCCCACCACCTACGTCTGGAAGCCTCCAACAGAAAAGTGGGACACTTCTCCCTGACCTCCTTGGGTGTTTCTAGGAACTTGAACATGCTCTCAATCTTTTCGAGTCATTCCTCTGCTTCCTGGGGTTCTATGCTACCTTGGAAAGTATGAGGCATGTTTTTCAGGAACTCTTGGGCCTTTTCCTTCCTGGGACCAGTCTCATCAACTCTAACAGGATCTAGAATAGGATATGTTCCATTTCCTAGAGCTTTTACAGCCCAAACCATTGCCTCTAATAGCCTCTGATCAAGTGGTGAGGGAGAACTCTCTCCAGCCTCCTCCTGTGGGTGCATGGGAGCTTTTTGGGGAGGCATATTGCTACAAAAGTCAACAGTCACAAGAACAAAAAATCAGTAAAAAAATTATGAAAATTTCATCAATAACATAAAATATAAATAATCCAAACACGTTACAATTATAAAAGAAACAACTACCCCACCCCCACCTGATGTCCATGTGTAGTCTGCATCCCACACGTCTCACCTAGAAGTGAAGTCAAAAAAACAATTCCAATGTCCCATGGTGACTTGAGGTCTACCAAGAGAGGTGTGATCCAATCACCCTACTCATGAACAAAACTCCATGTCCCAAAAACCCTAGCTTCTATCAAGATCGACTCATCCCAAAATAATAATATAACCCAAAAATATTAACCTTCCTTTGATAACATTTTTTCAAGAATCGAATCTAGTCACCAACAAAACCAACGTCAAACCTAGAACATGACAAGATAGAAAGGTAATTACCTATCCCCATAGTTTGTCACAAGTTCTCGTGTATCATAGATTTTGTTTTGGGAATGATTTACCCAAGTATGGATAAATAGTACATCAAAAACAATCAATAAACCAAATCTAAAAATTCATGTCAAACAAGATTTAAACAAAATCCAGAACTTAATAGATAGGTTTAAACATAGAAAAATAGGTCCAAAGACACATAAAAGTATCATAAAAATATCCCCAATGACTCTACATGACAAGGGGTCATCACCCACAAGCTTTCCCCACAACACTGCACCATGGATGGGAACTAACAACCCAAACCACCCTCACCCAAGGCCTTGCCTTTACCTATGTCAAACATGATCAAGTATAATTAAACCCAAGGAGTGTAATTAGGGTGTGATCCTAATCCCAATATGATACAACCATTATATTCCATAGAGTAAGCAATACAAGATAAAAAGAATGCCAGTTTTGATAAGCAAGAAGTGGTGGAAATAATTTCTAATGAATGAAACTTTTAAATGAAAACAGTTTTCAAAGGGAATTTTCCATGAGTGAGGAAATTTCAATAAAACATATAATATAATTTATTATCCATCCAAACCCACCATATTCCAAATATAAATAT
Organism: Viscum album; assembly: GCA_963277665.1. Lineage (NCBI taxonomy): Eukaryota > Viridiplantae > Streptophyta > Magnoliopsida > Santalales > Viscaceae > Viscum > Viscum album. The sequence goes on from OY728120.1 coordinate 262,479,823, forward strand.
ACAAGAGTCAATGATCACTAATTTTGGGAATACCCCTAGGCATTAGTTAGTCTCGGGCCCTATGTACCTCGTACCTCAGTGTAAAGTAACCATAGAAAATCCATTATCATGCACGATACACTAGTAGGGAACATACCCATAACCTAGTGGTCCCCAAACATCATCAATATAGTCTTTTTAGTGTTTTAATTATCCATTTTTCTCAGTTAAACAGGGATAAAACCCCTCTGGATCACTAGCATACTAGTGCATATCCGCCCTCCTAGATACCTCGGCTTCCACCTTTGTGATCAAACCATTTTCACATGTTAAAAAACTATATTACCACATAAAATCATCAGTTATGGTCATAATAAACTCAAAAATATAGCTACACATGTTTTTCACCACTTACATTAGTACATAAAACCTTTAGAACTCCAATTGAATAATTTCCCAAATTTTAACATTATTTTGCCCACAAAATCCATGAAAACCCCCCGACATTGAACACTATGTGCATACCCATATTCACCCAAATATAATTTTTAGCACTAAAACGTTTTTATAAATCCATTTCATGAGTTATAAAACAACCCCAATTGGAATAACTTATAATAAACATGTAAAACACCCAATTTGACACAAAATTGGTACCTAAAAATCATTTGCTTAACAAGCATCACCAAAACCAAATTTCTCAGCAAGGAAAATGAATTAAAAGTGTTATAAAAATGGAAATTAATTAAATCTAACACATCTATAATTTCTTACACATGGAATCACCCACCACAAGTTTCAAAACCCTTGAATCTTTGTGCGAAAGTTCAACTGCACCATCGCCTCACCACAAGGGACTTAGATCAAGCCTGAAACCACAAAAATCGACCAATATACCCAATATCAAACCCTAGGTTCTAATCCCCACTTTCTGTAAATTAGTAACTTCAAGAATAAAGTGAAGAAACCCTAAGAAAATGGGAGGAAGAAGAAAGGAGACTCACTTCCTTGAGTTATCTTGAATAAATCTCCCCAAATACACTAGTATATGAATTTCCAAACATCCAAAAATTCAAGTGAGGTTATAATAAGGATGATAAGGTCATGTGAGAACTAGAATGGGGGGGAAAGAGTAAAAATTAAAGGAGTTATGAAGGAAACAAGATACCTATTCAAATTTGGATGATTTGAGAAAGCCTAAGAAGTTCTGCCCTAATTCGTGATGCATATGAGCTCCAAAGAGGGATAAAAGAGAATGGGGGCGTGACTAGGTTCATTGGTCTAATTTTAGAGTTTTAATCACCTAAAAACATAACTATTTAATAAGATATTAAATAAACAATTTTTTTAAACTGGAAATGGGCTTCCGGGATAGTCTAATTCCCTAAATAAAAACCCAAATCCACCATGATTATGGATTTATAAAGGTTCCAAATTGATATTATAGTGTTAATATATCAGGGTAGTCCATTTTGAAAGTGTAATGGGTGAAAAATTTTGATAAATTAAAGAGTTATAAAAGAAAGTAATTGGTTTTCAAATCTAGAAATGGGCTCACGGTTTGGCCCAAATCATGAAAAGTCACCATTTCCTCCAAAAATTCATGGGAGACCCCTAAAACAAAACAAGAATGGAAATTAAATGAAATTTATCTTTAAAATAATTCATTTATGTGACACATGGTGAATGATTATATTGTTTTAGGAATCTTTTTTAGAAGTTCCCCTTCAGGTAGTGAGAATGTGATAACCTCTTGGAACCCTTATTGGATTATTACATGGGAAGTATAAGGAGTGACCTAAGGGATTAGTTAAACCTTAGGGTGATGTTTTGGACCTACTAAGGTAGGTGTGGTGATGATGTGAATTTCTTGTATCCTTAAAATTTGGGTGATTCCTAAAAATTATGTCATTAAAGGATATAACTAAGGGTGGATGACGAGAAAGGTTGTGAATGGATTGAGGTTCTAGGGCCACAAAAATCCTTGAGGATTATTGTACATCCATGACTTATGATAGAGGTGATCCAGTATAGTTTTATGGGTAAATTCATTTCATGATGAGTTTTTTTGTGGGATATTCTCTAGTAGTTCTCTAGGAGTAATTTAGTGGCTGGTAGGGGGTCATACTGGTACTATATTAATGTTCTTTTTGTTTCATGTGTGTTCTACTATTTTTATCTTGTATTTGATGAGTATATAGGATCTAAGGTTTCACCTTTAGTGATATTTTTCTTACATGGACCACACTTAGTGAGAGGGCATTATTTTAGGTTGTGTTTGTGAGGCATAAACTTAAGATAGAGAGGGGGAAGCTAGTTGAGTTTACCCTGAGTGAGAGGGTGTTGATGGATGATGTGATAGTGAGACCTCTCATGGTGAGTGAGAATGTGGAGGTATGTGGAGGGTGTGTAAAATGATTGCGATATCTACCCTAAGTGAGAGGAGTGGGGTCTATTTATTTATATTGGATGTGATTATGATGCCCACCCTAACTAAGTGAAGAGTGGTCAATGTTTGTAATTTGTATGTGATCATGAGACCCACCAAGAGTTATAGGGGAGTGTTCAATTTTTTGTGGCAGGAGTTATGTTATGAGACCTCACCCTGGGTAAAAGGGTAGAGGTAAGAGATATAACTTGGTATTGAGGTATAGTACAGTACTTTACCTTGAGTGAGAAGGTAGTGGTCAAGACTCTATTTATGGTCCTATACCAAAATGATGGTACCATGGATTGGTTTCATTACAAGATGACTTCCTTTGTTGGAATTGGATAAAAAATTTATGGTCGATCATCATAGAGGCAGGATTAGAAAGTGAAAATTTGATGTATATGCTTATGTTTTGTCTATTTATTTTCCATGAATACAAACATTACATATTGTGGTGTATCTTAGGAATCTCGTTGGTGTGGTTCTACTGATATTTGTTTCTCACACCCTACATGGGAACCCGGGTGAGCATGAAAATATTCATGTTTCAATTTTAGGTGATAGGTTTCATAATAGATCAATATAGAGTGATTGGATGGGGTTTTGGGAGACCAGTTCAAGGAGGCACTTGGTTTTATAGTTGATTCTCCCCTAAATTTTTATTTTAATTTATTTTTATTTTTATATTTTCATTATAAGAGATCCATGTGAATGTTTTATGTATTCTAAGCATGGGTATCATTCTATTATTACATGATTATATTCTATATTATTTATGGTCATTTATTCTCAATAAATACTTTAAATTACTCTAATATTTATCATGATTTGGTTATTTAAAATTATTATATGTGATGAAAATGAGTTTATAGTCTCCCCATGTTTGGTCATAGGCTCTCTCCACTTGTTGGTGGCCACTAGTATAGAGGGAGGTGGTCATGTGGAACACTATATTGAGTGTTTTCCAAGAGATTTAAATTATGGAATTACAAAGTCGTATTTGAGATTTGTTATGGTTTTATAACTATTTTGGGACTTGGTTATTGAATATAGAAATTTATCAGAGCTTGGATTGAACCCTATACTGGTGTGTAATAAACAACTTTTCTAGTAAAAAATCTAAATTTCTAGGGTTATAGGATTATTGTTCTTAGTTTTTCACTATTTTGATTGATGTATTTATTAAATATGATGTTCTTCATTTATTCCTTTACTCATGGACTTGGTTGTAAAGAGTGTGTGTGTTCATGCATCATATAAATATCATATTTTTATCTGATCATGTATATGATTTATTGTCTATGTGAAATAGTGTTCAAAAAGGGGGAAATCGTTTTTGGACAAATGTTTTCATTAAATAAATTTTTCATAAATTGCTATAAAATTAATGATAAAATGGGGTTTGATTAATTAAAATACCAATAATAACATATTTTGTGTTTTCATAAATAATTTTTTATTGATGTTTTTATTAATTGAAATTGATATGGTGTTTTTTTATTTTTCCTTAATATGGTGACTTTTTAGTTGTGTATATATAGTAAATGATCACCCTTGAGTAGGTTGGATCAAGTGATGATTTGCTATTATAAAGGTTATCTGCATTATGAGTCTATGATTTGGAATGTTTGTCTTGGGAGGATTTGGTCAATGATAGACCCTATATAGTTCCATGTTTTCATGTGATTTTTCCTTGAGATAGAAATTTTTCTTTCTCTAGAGTGAGTAGGGAGTGTTTTAGGTTGTGGAAAATTATTATGTCATTATTACTTGGAGTGTTAGCCCTAGGTTCAAAATAGAAGTCTATTGCAGTTATAATTTCATGCCACGATAGAGATAGTTTTTCCATGATTCGTATCATTACGACATGTGGAATTAGGTCATTCTATAAAGAGGTTCGGGCCCATCTAAAAAATGGTATCATTGAAATATTAAGTTGAGGTTCATGCCACAATATAACCCTGGATGAGGGTGTAACATCCCCCTATGGGATCAAAATTGTATGGTAATAATACTATAAGAAGGGTGTATTATAGTTTAAAAAATAAACTAAAATTTTTCATCCTTATAAAGAGATAAAAGTATCAGAATTATGAAAATTTTATTGGACCAAAATAATTTTATCGGTATTATAAACAATCAATAAAGACATAATATAAAATCATAGTAATAGTTTTAGTATTGGTATTTCATATTACCAATAAAATTAAAATGCATGTAATGTTCTGGCCCAACTAACCACTAAACTGGTAGTTAGTCTGTTCAATACATGACCTCAATCTTGTGCTTTATCTTGGAGTTCATTGTGCCATGACATCTCATAATCATGCAAAAAATATAAATATGGAACATAGAAAGATAATTATACCTACATTCCATCCATCCTTCAAATTTAGTGGTGGAGTCTCAATCGCATCCAAGGTTATCCAGACAGAATACCAAGGGTCACTATGGGTGTCTCTGAATAACCCAATACCTATGAGTTCATCCAAGTCAACCCATATGGAATCCCTTATATCACTCGAGGATGTTGACTCTGAGCTCATACCAAGTATCTCTCATAAGGAACTAGGTATCACTCGAGGCATGGTATAACCATATTTTCAAATGGGTCCATCCTCAGTTTCTCCCCTAGGGAACTAGCATCACTCATGAGTATGAAAACCCACTCAAAGAGCTCATACCTAACAAGAAAAAGTATCACTCCTCATGCATCAGGAAAATCCAACTGAGTATGGAAAGTCCATCCATGGAATCCTTAATTTGGGAACCATGTTCTCTCCTGAACCATAGAAAGTGAGCCATATCAACAAGGAACATATCACACGGAAAATCATTTATATATTTTTATGTCATTTAATGAACATCCCATGCCAAAACCTAATAATTTATTCATGTATCACAATTAAAACTAAAAAAGGAATGAGGAATTAAGAAAATACATGAACTCAAATATATAATATATGATCACTAGGAAACATGAAATAATCATATACAATGGATTTCAAGCATAATCTAATGTAATATAGATAAACTCAAGTCATCAATACATTTCAATATATCAAGATATCAATCTTGGACATATATTGTATACAATTCAAGATAATAAATCTTAGAATAAGAACAAGCATAAACAAAGAATAGGCACAATGAACTTAACATATCATAAATGTAAGAAATGGCCTAAAGTATAGAGTAAGTATTTCACCCAATTAATACATAAGGAATAGACTCAAGGTTTAAGTCACATAGCTTTTTATAAATGGGGAGTAATGACATAAAGTAATAGGCATAGTCATCCAACCAATTTTCCTAATTATTAAAGCATAGAACATGTGAATACTAGAGAATAAGAAATCCATTTTATAAAGGATGAGTAATCAAGATCCATGTCCAACCTCATGGTTCACCATTCATCTTAATTCAATTCTTAAATTCAAGGCATTAAACCAAGGCAGCACACATACCCCACCTGATTTACAATTCATGCGGGGGCAAATAGGCCATTAAGGATGGGAACACCCAAGGGGTGTCCAAAGATAAGAAAAAAACCCCACATATGTGTTTCACTATAATTTAAGTTTATTGTGATCATGTATAAACCATTAAAAAAATTTAATAAATAAAGATGAGACATCTCCAAAAGAATCTGGCGCACAGCACAACAGTGCATCAATTAAAATGTAACGAAACAATGGAAAAGAGAATAGACCCCCTACCTCAATGTATCAGCACCTCTCTCATCTATTATTGATCCTTGATTCTACCTAGAATAGAAAAAAATAAAAGGATTTTTCAAATTCTCTAAAAATAGGGAAAATTCATTGCACCAAAATAGTATAATGGATGGAAAAGGAAACTAGAAATATATGGGTGCGAAAGGTAGAACTTACCGAGGTCTTTTCATTGATTATGGTAGTAAAGGAAACAAATGATGGATGGAGGTGAAATCTAGATCCCTAGTCAAAGGTGATGAGAGTTCACATGTGGGAGGAGGAGGAGAAACCCACTGGAAGGGAGAGTGGAGGAAAGAAAAGAAGTTTAAAACACTCATTAAGGGAAAATGGGTATTTCACCCTCAAAACTGAACCGTACAGTTTTTCCACATGGTCTTTACAAACCGTTCACCAATTGTGTATCTTCCACTACCTAGGGAACCCACCTCACATGGTACCAACATAGTTTTCCTGATTTTTCATTAATAATGTGATGAATAGTTAGAGAATACTACATAAGTGGCACTAACCCTATGGGTTAAGCACACAGTTTGGGAAAACTATGTGCATCCCATTCACTTTACATTTTTCCCCTCCATAGAGTGTACATTTTCCTACTAGGTGATGCATGGTTTTAAAAAAAATGTGCACCATGTTCATACCACCCAAACCTTTTATTTTCGGGGCCTAGTGCTCCCTAAACTCAACAAGGCATCCAAATAACATCTCGGGAATTCACCCAAGTCTAAAAAAATGTTGAAGTGTTTCAACTCTTGGAATTACATTCCTAATATCAAGTTAAAAAATGGACCATCCACCAAATGATAAAATTCAAATTCCATTGAAATTTCATACAGTCCAAAAACAAGGTATACTACAATCTCCCCATATTAGAACTTCTTGTCCCCAAGAATACTTATGGAAACAAAAAAACATCAATTGAACTACTAGGGTTGTGAAGCCTCATTCAAATGTCCGTGTTAAATTTACAAACATATAATGCACATTTGAGAAAAACCTTAATACATGGCACATAAGCCATAGAAACTCAATCAAAAGCTTATTTTTCCAAATTGGAACACTGAGATGGCATCTACCTGAGTCTGTCTTACATGAAACATGATTGCATCATTGTCTCTTTCACCACTAATATTTAGCATTCATAAGGAAAAACTGAGTGATGGTACTCTCTTAACTGAACCACCAGTTTAATCATGCCCTTAGCACTCTAATGATTCTCTTTATATGATTCACTACTGGAATGGTTGGTTGAATCCCATCAACTTCAAGGCCTAGTCAATCTGAATTTTTTGTAAACATTCTCAGTCAAAACTCCTGAAACTTTTTGAAACCTAACAATATTATATTAATTTGTTCCTCACAGACCACATACAACAAGAGAGAGTGGGATGAGAAGTTGAACCGTCTTTGGTCAACTATGCTTGAAGAACTCAACTTAGAAAATCATTGTATTTTATAATCTAGAATCAATGCCCTTTAGACGAAGGCACCACAATACTTCTTCAAGAATGCTCACAAAATCTTGTAATCAGATTTCGGTAATTCCTATATAAAAATGCTCATTTAAATTGTTGTACCTCAGCATGAGCATAAGAACATTTTTTATCCAACACTTTTGGATTGACACGGTTAAAACACCCCTTCTGGGCCAAACTAGAAACCAGGTAACCTCGGATTCAACAACTGAAAACCAAGGATCTCACCCAATGAAAACTACATTCAGAACTTACAAGTGAGACATCAGTATAAGCCAAACATCCACAAAACAAGAACATTGAATGATCCCAAATAGGTATTCTCCTGATGATAAATTCAAAGAGACAATTAGAATCCATGAGTTCATCCCAGGATCTCCTACTTGGAAAAAACTAGGTGTCACTCAGGAACAAATAGAACTCGTTAAAAACCCATTCTTTAGGAGTTCACTCTAATAGAAACCTCATGAACAATCCCAACATCATTTTAAAACATTAGTGTGGCATAATACCAACTCTCTCCTAGTGTACCCAAATGATACCATGATATGGTACATGGTCACCTAAACCAAGAGTACACTCAGAGTAAGAGGTTTTAATGATCTCCAAAAAGGATCAGAGACACTTTTTTCATAAGGAAAGAAAATTTCTCTTCACACTTTCAAACCAACCCTTCCAAAAACAAAGGGAGGGACCATCAAACCAATATAGGCCAACCCCCTTAGAAGAGCTCAACCAAATCCTATGTTGCATCAGCAACCTGACCATGATTCCTTTACCACCAAAGGCCTCCCATGGTCACCTAAACACAACCACTGTGGAACATCCTCAACCACGGTGTCATCATAGATTTCATGTACATCCAAACACATCATCATCATGCACTCTAGAATACACTAACTAAAAAAATGATTACCAGCCATAGGAAATTTACAAACAGAAATAACCATTTCAAAAGGACTTTCTTGTTTGTATGCCTTCTACTTGGAAGGACACATTTAACTAAAATTGATGTGATTCTCCCCATATTAGTAGTATCCTTATCATCAGATTTATTGAAAAGTTAACTCATTTCTAGGAACACGCTCCATTGGCCACTACTATGGTTCCTAGAGGTGGCCATTACGCTTTAACAAGTGCTAAACTGAAGAGATATAGAACCATCCACCTATAAAAACTAGACTAGATTCACAAAAAGATGTATACATGACTCTTCTCCTGAGTTATGTCCATGTGTTCCAAATCATTAGGCGCAAAATCCAAAATGATGGATCGGTGTGTCAAACACTTGATCCTCATTGAAACATCATCTTGAACATTGGGATGAATTTTTAGTTTTTACTAATTCCCAGGTCACTCTAATTCAGTTTTGACTGGTGTTCAAAATAGAATAGACCAAGTATTTAATAAACACCTCTAAACCTAAAGAGTTCATTACATGATTTGAAAATATGGGTATTGTGTATATTAACACATACTACCCCAAGATTACATAAGCAACTGGCACATCCCTGATACTTCTCATAGGCTTATTGGCCATGTGCATTCAAGTATCTGGTGACCTGCACATAATACTTAACCTGAAGTTGTACCATACCACATGAATATTAACTAGGATAATGACTTAATAATTCATCCACACCGGAGAAGAAAAAAGAAAGGCCGCATGGACCAATAAGCAACTAACCATGCCCTTGGCATGTCTAACCTACCAAAAAATGAGAATTCTAAAATTCTCACACTTGGAGAAAGTGTCAAAGAAACAAATGACCACCCGTTATAATGAGGGTTTCATTTTGTGAACTAAGATTCCTATGAGTGGAAAATAGTACCCAACAATACCATACTAGAGAAATTTCTTGAAAGCAACAAGAAAGGGTTATAAAGATATAAGGAATCTACCTATAATGGTTATCCCCTAACCAAAAATAAAATGTTATAACTAATAAGGGATAATTCTGAATAAGATCACTAATATTAAGAAGAAATTGTTTTTAAGCCCAAACTATACGAAAGAGACCTTCGAGTAATGTTCACACCCCCATTTTAAGGTGAAAAGGATGAATGTTTTAACCGCCCTTACATAATGTTTAGGCTAAAATACCACTTATGTTTCCAAATTATAGCATCAATCCGAACTCATTTAACCCTTTAAACATTACAAGCTTATTTTTAAGGAGAACCAACATTGGCTATAAGGAAAAACAAGAAATCCATTTTAAAACACCTCATTAAGCATTAGTATTCAAAGACAACCCATTAGAATTAGGCCATTTTTTCACATAAGACCATTTTAAACACTAATCCTTTATTTATAAGGATTAAAAAACGATAATATCAATCAGATTAAAATTTATTTTAATAATAAAAGGGTAATTAATAAAAGTGTAAGATCCACCTTATGTTTACATGTGAAACCATGTAGACGGCTACAGGTGCTTTTAAAAGACCAACACTACAAGGCATGTGTATTACCTCATGGGGTTAGGTAATAAGGAATAAAAAAGAGAATAATTTAACCACATGGGTCCTTTCAATCCATTTTGGGTTAAATTAAAACAACCTGTACAATTTAATCATTTAGATTCTAAAAACACCCTTAGTGGTTCCATTTTTATTAACAACATGCCCCAACTATCCTACTTGGGTCCAGTTGTGCTTTTATGATATTATAAATAGGGGTCATTAAGACCAATAATAATATGTACAAGTCTTAATGAGGCAATACAGACATTAAATGTCAAAATATTTTACATAAATTATCAATATCTATGTAAGGGTCCATAACAGATGGTTCGGCTTTATGGGTTACCACCCCTAAAATTATAAAGTGCCCATACAACTTACAAGTTGGGGTGGATCCCATATAATTGCAAACATGATGTTATAAAATGAGAATAAAGGTTCAAATACTTTACATTTAAGAAAAATTATTTAAATATAAGAGTTTCATCTACCATGGTTTGATTATATGGGTCATCCTATTCCAATTCATAAATTGCCCACACAGTTTACCAATTAGAAATTGGTTCTTATTTAACTGCATCTAATTAATTTAGGTTAAATGGAAATTTTTATCATCTTAAACATTTATACAATATACCCTAAGTATATTAACCACATTAAAGAAGGTTTGATTATATGGGTTTTATATTTCCAACTTATAAGGCACCCATACACCTTATGAATTGCAATTTGACTCCCATTTAATCATAGCTAGAAAAATTCATCATATGTCAACAATATTATAATCATATAAATTAAAACAATAACATCTATTATTTACCTAACATAGGAATAAATTATACCTTATAATGAAATAACCAAGAATTCTAAACAAGTACAAGCATGAAAAGTAAACATGGAAAGGTTATTTTTAAGCAATAAACACTCAAACATGGCATATAATAAAGACATGATAATTTAAATTATAGGATAATGTGAATCAAATAAGTAAGAAGGGAAAAAATAACATGTTAGTGAAATTTATAACATATCACATAAAACGCATGCTAATAAAACATGAAAAGCACACCAGAAAATTTCAAACAATCTAGCAATGCAATCTACATGGCATGACATATGCATGGAATGTGAATTCCTACATTCCTATCATGATGCATAAAATGCTTCACCCTTTCTATACCAAGAAAAGGGAAAATAATTTAATCATTAAAATTAGTATTTAATGGAAATACGCCATTCACAAAGGGTAAAATCACAATCAAAGGTAATAAAATTGGAATAAACACCAATACTAGCCCTGGAAACTTGGACTTTTCCTCATACATAGGTTGATCACTCCTAGGAACGGATATTTACCAAGATTCAACATGTTCCTAGTCTCATATAAACTAAAATAAAATTTTAATACAAAAAGGGAAAATAGGCTTTGATACCACTTTGAAATGTCCTGTCCCGACTGACCACTAAACTAGTAGCTATCCCAATCATCACATGACATCAAGCGCATCTCCCCAAATGTCAGAGGCTTTTGACTAGTAGTGAGGGACTATGATGTGTCTATGGGGAGACTATTACCTAATATATCATAGTATTCATAGTGGTAAACAATAGAAAATAAATATAGGACATATAAATTTGAATAGACAGAAACAAAAGTAAAGAAATAAGAAAAACAATATAAGTAAACAAATGGCAGAAATAGAGTATAAATAAAGATTACAATGATGATCATGATGTCATGGGTCTATAAAAAATGGGAGTATGGGAAATAGGGGATAAAAATAATATACTACATTCTATCAAAAAAATAGAAAATATAGAAATTTCTACAACAGCATCTCAAGCATAGGCTTAGTCCTCTACCCCAAACTCCATCCCTAAGAATAAAATCAATCAATAATCAGAAGTCACACACTTCCCATTATCCATGCCTATGATCAAAAAGTATAATTGGGTACCAAATGGAACCCAAGAATGGTGTGAGATATAAATCTCAGTAATTTGGCACCCATGATGTCTAGTCTGATCTATTTCATGCAATAAGAAAATGAGTGTTCCAACTATTAATAAAAGCATAGTAATAAATAAATAAACATTGACATCTTGGTTCGGGTTTCTCAATGGACACTCATCCCATACCACCTACTTTGTCCTAATCTAGGTATCTAAAAAGAGGTACTTGTGAATTTTATAATATGTAAATGTAGTCCAACACATATGAAACAACCAGAGTAGGGGAGGAAGACCCCAAGCTTATGTTTTATCTTGGAGGTCACTATGTTGTATCATATCATAATTATGATAAAAATATAGATATGGAACATAAAAATAGAATCATACATGCATTCCATCCATCCATAAAATCCAGTGGTGGAGTCTCGATCCTTTCCAAGGTGATCCAAACATAATCCCTAGGGTTGCTATGGGTGCCTCCGAATAACCCAATACCTCTGAGTCCATCCAAGGAAACTCATACGGTGTCCCTTGTATCACTTTAGGATGGTGACTCTAAGATCATACCAAGTATCTCACATAGGGGACTGGGTATCATTCGAGGCATGGTATAACCACCTTTCCAAATGGTTTTGTTCTCAGTTTCTCCCCTAAGGAACTGACATCACTCTCTAGTATGAAAAACTGTCTGGAGATCCCATACCTAGAAATCCAAAGTATTTCTCCCAGTATGTCAATAAAATCCAACCGAGCATAGTGATTCCATCCATGGAATCCTTAATTAGGGACCCATGTTTTCTCATTTCCCATACTAATTGATCCATATCAACAAGGCACATATCATGAAGAAAATCATTTATATATTTTTATTCCATTTAATAAATATCTCATGCCAAAATCTAACAAGTTATTCATGTATCACAATTGAAACTTAGACTCAAGTTATAAGTCACATAACTTGTCATAAATGGGGAGAAATGACACAAGGAAATAGGCATAATCATCCAACCAATGTGCCTAACTATTAAATCATGGATAATGTGAAACTTAGAGCAAAATAAATCCATTTCTAAATTATGAGGTGTTAAGATCCATGGACAACCACATGGTTCACTATTTATCTTAATTAATTTATTAAATTCAAGGCATTAAACAAAGAAAACACACATACCCTGTGTCATTTACAATTCCTGAAAGGGAAATTAATTCATTAAGGATGGAAACTCCCAAGGGGTGTTAAATGACAAGGAAAACACCCCACAGAAGGGTTTCTCTATAAGCTAATGTAACTATGTATATATGGAAACCATTAAAAAAATTAATAAACAAATATGAGGCATCATCAGAATAATCTAGAATGTGACATAATGATATGTCAATTAAAATAAGAAAAATTAATGGGAAATATCATAGACCCCATACATCGATGTAGTAACACCCCACTCATCCTTTATTGATACTTTATTTGACCTAGAAAGGAATAAATCCAAGGATTTGTCAAACTCGCTAAAAATAGGGGAAAATATGTTTCACCAAAATATCACAACAGAGGGAAACAGAAACTAGAAATAGATGGTTGTGGAAGGTATATCTAACCGAGGGCTTTCCATTTCTTTCGACGGTGAAGGAAATAGATGGTGGAAGGAGGATAAATCAAGATCCCTAGCTTGAGGGGATGAGATCTCATGCATGGGAGGAGGAGAGGAATCCTACTATAAGAGAGAGGGGGGAAACAAAATAAGTTTAAAACACTCATTAAGAGAAAAAATGGGTATTTTTCCTCAAAATTAAACCACGTGGTTTGGTTGTATGGTTTGGAAAAACCATGCACCAACTATGCGGCTCCCACTACCTAGGGAACCCACTTCACATGGTTTACCCGCATAGTTTTCCAACCATGCGCCAACTATGTGATGAATAGTTTTATTTTACTTCTTAAGTTTTACTAACCATGAGGGTTATTCACATGGTTTTTGAAAACCATTTGTATCGCGTACGCTTCGCATATACTCCCCTCTATAGAGTGCATAGTTTCTATATAGGGGCCGCATGGTTTCAGAAAATTTGTGTGCCCAGTTCAGACCACCCAAACCTTTTTTTTCTAAGTCCCAGTGCTCCCAAAACTCAATGAGACATATATGGAACCTATAAATAATTAACCCAAGTCTAAAAAAACACATTGAAGTGTTCTAACTCTCAGAATTACATTCTAAATCTCGGTTACAAAAAGACCATCCACCAAATGATAAAATTCAAATTTCCTTGAAATTTTATCTGGTTCAAAAACATGAGATGATGAAATTCATGTTGGAATTAAAAATATAATTAGTATTAAAAACTACATATCAAATACTTATAACATTAGAAATCAAAAAAATATGAATTATAGAAAACAAAGTATAAATTATCTAAATAGTAATTCTGAATTATGAAACTAGATAAGTAGTAATGACTAGAAAACCGTGTACTCCTTTAAAAGCATATTATAAAAACACATTTTTAGAGCAAATTGAAATATAGATCTATAAACATAATCTGAGATATCATTGACTGTAAACACTACTTAAAATTGGGTCATTAATAGCACTGGTAAATTGGTTTAATCAACACATCCAAAGTGTTAATATTGTGAGCGATGTTAATAGAATGACTTGAATAGTGATAAAAGAAGTGTTGTTAAAGGTGTAGCACCCCAAGATTCCATGGTATGTTTCCCTTTGAATAATGCAATGGTGTGCATTGTACACAACTTCGAGATTCTAACACACCCAACCAATCAAACTAGCCGTTATGAATAGTAATACCTACTTTTTGAAATTTTATAATTTCTATCTCTCAAAATGGACTTCATTTTGAGATTTTTAATATCAAAATTAGACTAGGGTGAAATTTTTGTACTTTTCAGATAACTTTCATATTTTGATGAATAGTGAAAATTACTAAATTTTAATTAAGAACAACTTTTTTAATCGAAATAATTAATATTGATAAATTATGAATTTCAGTGGTTTTAAAGTATATTTAGAATATATTTTTACCATTTAATTCAATGTTTGTCATTGGACATAATTTCACAATTAAACCAGACATAAACAAGTGTCAATCTTTTGATAGTTATTATCTCTTAAAAACACGCTTTTTGTTTTAACAACGGGAATTAATTTTAAATTAATTTCTACCAATTCTGTGTTTTGAATTTGAAAAAATGGATTCCATATTTGGAATCAGGATTTACAAATTGTGTAAATAGTTAACTTTTATTTTTAGACATTTTGAATAATTACTTCGGTAAATATTTTATTTACCATGGTTAAAGGCTAAATCTGATAAATAAGGGTTAACAAATAATATTATATTAATACTAAATTACCCTAAAACGTATCCTAACCTTATTTGTGGACACATGTACGACCCTGGGCATCTTTGGGTTGATTTTGGGACCTCATGGAGCCACTTGTAAGTGATAATGACACTTTATATTAATTAAGTTAAAATAAATACAAAAATGACATAAGCATATATCTTTTAGAAAAACATTTTTTACATAGGGTTATATATGTTGGATTTTAGATTATAAATATTCATTATAAATATAAAACGATTTCCTACATAATGATATTTTATTTATAATTTTTAGACAATAAATAATTTAATTTATATATGACACAATGATGATGCAGTAATTACCATAATAGTGAAAACTTAAAATAATTTATATTATAAATACCCAAATAAATATAATTTGAGACTTTTTATGAATTAAACTAATTTTATAGGTTAATATGACATGTTAGTAATGATTTAATAAACTTTTTTCTAAGTAATCATTCTGTTATGATTTTTCCAAAAATCAATTATTGAATAGTGTCAAAATTGACACAAAAGAGTTTTTAAAAAACATATTATATTATTAATTGATATTAAATTTCTAAAGATCTAAGGTTCGGCCAATAGACTTATATCATTATAGGTGTTTCATTAATGGACCACTTGGGGGGTCTCTTGGATGTATATAGTATGTTTATTAACCATATAATATACAAATACAAAGAGACATTGTAAAAGTGAAACTAATTAACTAAGAGTTAATACTTAAAGATAAGGTTAATATAGTAACCAAAACCTGTATAAATCCTATTGGTTGAGTGGTTTTCGACCTATCCCCACCTTAACCTTTAAATAATCCACTTTGGAGCCATTATAAACCGAATATGAATTTATTATAAAATAATATTTCTAGCTTTTCCAAAGGTGCCCCTAACCCCTCTTATAAAAGGGAACTCCCCCTTCTCATTAATTCACACCTTCAAAGCCTTTTTGTTCGTCCAACCCCTGCCCAAATACTCTCTAAACTTCCCTCACTTCATCCTAGAGGCCTTTATTTAGTCATAAAGTCAGCCTAAGGATCCCTTTGGATCAAATCAAAAGGAAGAACCTGAAGAAGAGGTACTAATTTCACCACACTTTTTCAAGTTCCTTTCTTCTTCCACTTCTTCTTTATTTGTTATTTCTATTCTAAAATAATAAATCCAGTATCTTCTATATACTTTTATGTTATTATAAATATTGTACAACCATATTCAGTATTCTATCCATCCTTTGAATGGAATGTCACCATACATGCGTACGTATGGCTTACTGTCTCCACGCCGTGGTGTAATTGTCATTCAATAAATTAGTATTTGGATGGGTATAATAATGATGTGTAATTCATTTAAATAATAAATATAACATGATAATTATTCTTTATATATGATATAACATCCAATTATATATTATTTTAACATCAAATGAATGATACTGTCGCTTGTGCGTACGTACGGACTACCGTCTCCACGAACGCGATGAGATTCATTATCCATCGTATCCATTCAATTATAATTCTCATTTGATGATTAAAAGTAATGTTTAAGTACTTGATTTAATTCTGGATACGAATAAGATACAACCTATCCATAACAAACATGGCTTACGTAACAAATAATATAAAGGAAAACGAGTAATTTAACACCCGAAATGACGATAATACTAAGATATTATTAACAAATCAATGTTAAAAGATCATATATGATATCATATTAATGTAACTTATTATTGTATAATTCAATAACAATTATTTCACCATTATACATGAGTTTAACCTACCGTCGACCAAGGAAAAAGTACAAAGTAAGGGGTTTCTTATCTCACTTTTAATTCCGTGATAATTTCATTGTTCACCACTTATTTATTGCATGTGGTGTGTGTACTGCGCATGATTGTATTCATTGTGTAATATACTTTAATTTATGGATATTTAAATCATCATTGTATTATCCTTCTTTCATGGGTGTATGTTTCATAAGTTACAAAATCTATAAGGGAATTTGAAATTTCAATTTCCATTTATTCGGATTTACGCAAACTTCATTGATTATTTTACTCCGAGATTATGTGTGGAATCACTATTCATTTGCTTATGTCATAATTTCCACTCCCCTTTTCTGTGGATATACTTTTGAAACACATAATCACTCCATTTATAATTTCTCAAGTCATCAATATGAATTTTATAAGAGTAATTTTAACTCATTCTCCATTTTTTTAGTTAAACATCCAATTCACTGGTGTTGTTTTTACAAGATTATGTGTGAATTTCCTTTGATTGTTTTACACTGAATATCCAATCATATTTAGTGTATTTATATTTTTCACACATAACTATTTCATTGATTTATCCTTAACATAAGGATACGACCTTTATGAAAGATTTCATCTCAATTTAAATTCCATTGAGACTTCTTTGTTGTTATACACCAAATCACTTTTATGTGGTGTATATAATGTACTTTGACATGGTATATCATGAATCCCTTTATTCTCATGATATTAAAAAGTTTTGATTACCTCAATTATTTTTATTCAAGTGTCTCTCTTTTGGTTAGAAACTCTAACTAAAATACCATTTTTAAATGTTTTAAAGACTTATTCTTCTAAATCTTGCTCATTAATGTCCACGTTTTAAAAAATGGTTTTAAGGATTTATTTATATGGACATTAAAGTTTTAAAATTAAAACTCCTTTTAAAAGTTTCAAAGTGGTATGGGACACTTTTATTCAAAAATCTATTTTTAAACGGCTTCTTGACAAATAGTGTGACTTTTAAATGTTTTCAAGAAAGGGGGATATTTCTCTCAAATAGTTTTGATGGTTACTTTCTTCTTTGTCAATATTATTCATTATTATCGATTGAGGTTAATATGATACAATAAAATCTTCCATATTATATCGAATGAGTTTTGTTTGACTGTGGATGTGCTATTTTTATACCATTCATGGTTTGTGGTTAAAGTATTGACATTTCGTATGCTAGTTTTAATACGAATGTTTATGTTATGTTTAAACATGTTCATATGAGGAATGAATTGGACTCAGTAAGTGACGGGAGGAGCCCGCTATATCTCCTCGATGCATAGGTAGGTCTCATGAGATAAACTAGTGTCTTGGCACAAGGCCTTGACAAAATCTTATTTTTAGTCTTGGCACGAGGCCTTGGCTATGTGGTTATGATAGTCTGGAATTATGCATTCCATCATTATGAAAGTGGTTATTGATATTG
This sequence comes from Viscum album, assembly GCA_963277665.1. Classification (NCBI taxonomy): domain Eukaryota; kingdom Viridiplantae; phylum Streptophyta; class Magnoliopsida; order Santalales; family Viscaceae; genus Viscum; species Viscum album. The sequence goes on from OY728120.1 coordinate 262,498,462, forward strand.
CATGTGATTATTCGTTTAGTATAATATACATGTGAATAAGAAAATGGAATTATTTCATTTTATGTTTGCTATACTATGTTGAAGTTCAAGTTTAAAAGGATTTTGTTTTAGTTATACATTTCCTTAAATGTTTATTCTTATTTATGAAAGTTTCTGCTATATTGTTATCCTTATTGGGCATTTTAGCTCACCCCTTTTCTATGTTTTATTTTTCCCAGGATGTGAAGAAGTAAATTATGAATGACCTGTAGGGATAGTATGAGGGGATAAGAGTGTGGACTATAGAGACTATGTTGTTCTAGTTTTCTTTTTTATGATGTAATGTAAAACTTTATGAATGTATCTAGTTATTCCAAGGCTACTAAACTAATCGGTCTTTCGAGACTTGATCTTTCTTGTGATCATGCCAATGTTATGTAATAATGCACTGACTCTGGGTAACTGGGGTCAGGGCATTACAAAAGAAAACCTTTAACATCGCTAAAAAAAGATCACATAAAGGCACCCTTTATCAACACTTTTAGAGCTGTTAAAGGGTACCTTTAATAGTTATTTTTTAGCACTGTTAAAAGTTGACCTTTAACAATGAAAAAAAACATATTAAAAATTTCAAAAAAAATTAATTACTTTTTCACACACCCCAACACCCTGTTTCTAAATGATTTACACTACCCATACACCATCACTCACCCCAAAACCCTTCCTTAGTGCTAGAAGGATACTGCAAATACCTATGCATGCTTGTACTTGATCCTAGGACCTCCCTTATACGACTGGATTCTCTTTACCACTATGTCATGAATGTATTGTTGTGTATTTAATAACATTTATATTTATTTGTATATATTTTGAAATGTGTGAAATATATATATTTATTTATTTATTTATTTATTTATTTATTTATTTAAATATATTATATATTAATATTAATTTATATATATTATAATATATATGTGTGTATGTGTGCGTGTTTATTAATACACACACATAAGTATATATAAAAATTATATGTACATATCATTGCACTTTTATAAGGAAAATAAAATGGATAATTTTTTAATTTAAATAAAATTAATAATAAATATTTATTTTATATATCTAAAAATACATTTTTACATAAATATGTTGATATATGTATTTATATAAGTGATTTATTATAAGTAAATATAATAAAATATGCATATAATTAATAATAAATGAAACTAAATTATAAAAAATGATAAAATTTCAAAAACATAATATCCATATGAATGTAATCCCTAAGAATAAATCCATTCCCCACTGAAAATGGGGAAAAAACCCCTTAAAAAGGGATAAAATTCCATCAAATGCTAAAAAATTTGGGTACCTTGACTAAAAACCTAGTTTTGGAATACTTTGGGGCCTTTTAGACTCGAAAAATGTGATTGGGGTCCCCCTTATCACTATGGTGTAGAACTCGTTGGATACATTGATTTTATATGTGGTAGAGCCCAAACAGACACTCGAATCAAAATTTATGTTCGTTTGAAGTTCAAGATATGTTCTCAACTTATTTTAGATATTTTGTTGATTTTTTGATTTTTTTTATCTTCAAATTGTTAGTAAATGACTATTACTCAATAATAATTAACAAATTATTAATTAAAAGAATAATTATTTTATAATCCATTTTCACTAAATATCTTATATATTAAGTGTAAATTCTTATTTATCCTTATCTAAAATATATTTAAAATATATATATTATATTTATATAAATATAAATATATTTATATATTAATATATTGTTTTTAATGAAATATTCTTTTTTTGAAATATACCCTTTATCAGTGCTAGTAAAAAAGCTCTGATAAATGGGGATATTTATCAGTGCTTCTAAAAAAGCACAGATAAAGAGACCCTTTTATCATCACTTTTTTACTAGTGAAGATAAAGGCCCTCATTTATCAGTTCTTTTTTAATGGCACTGATAAAGGGGGTATTTATCAGTTTTTTTATAAGCACTGATAAAGGGCCCCCTTTAGCAGTGTTTTTTTAACGCTGTTAAATACCCCCTTTACAGTACTTTTTCTTGCACTAAAAAAGGGGGGTATTTAATAGTACTTTTATCTAGCGCTATTAAATCCATAGTGCTAGATAAACCTGGTTTTATAGCATTGAAACCAGTCAAAATTTATCTTCTTCTTAAATTTAAAAGTTATAATCGGTCTTACTTACCCTAGAATCCCCCAATAATCCTGATCTGAATTTACCCACTATAACATCTGGAAGTTTAGTTTACCTTTATACTAAACTAGTAAATCTATTTATAATGATACTTAACTGGTAACTCATTTTACCCCACTATAGTGATCAATAGATCAGTGTTTCCACTACTTATACTAGTATCTCAATACTTCCACTACTACAATAGGTAGCTCAGTTTTTTCTTCTACTTAACTGGTAGCTCAGTTTTAAATTAATATAATAAAAATAATAAGTGATTTCAGTCACAAACCCCTCCCCCCAAAGGTACCCCTCCTGGGAAGACAATGAGATAAGGGAGATATTGAAAACCCAATTCTCACCTCTAGTTGACCCCAGCTTAGCAATAAGCACCAAGGGTGTATCATACATACAAATGGAAGGCATTGCACTATAACAGAACATATAGAAGATAGAGATAATATATAACACCAATCAACTCCAGATCATAAATATAAAAGAGGTCAAAATTTCATACATGAAATGTTATACAAGAACCAATACAACTTGAAAGGTAAACTACAAGTACCAAAAAGGTAAACTCGGAAATGACCATGAATCCCAAACACCTCCTGCAAAAACCACAAGATAGTAAAATCCATCTCAAAATCCAACCTAATTTTACTAACTGATGCACACCTATCATAGTTCATGGAAAAAGAAAATGTATTTTCCTAATGCAGCACAGAGGTTGACCAGGGTTGTATCACTTAAGGAGCTTCACATTTTTTCACCTACTTAATCTAATTCACCTAAACTACTTATTTTTTGTTGTTTTTATTATTTTATTAAATTAATTAGTAAATTTTTGGGTTTTGTTTATTTTCTAAAATAATTAAAAGACATTTAATATAAAAATTTAAACCTATACTAACATGTAAGGCTAAACAAAATGAATTAAGAAAGAAAGAACTTGGTTTTGAGTTTGGTTTTAGGTCCTATCATTATTCTCTTTTATTTTTTTAATTTTAGTTTGACAATATAATAATGAAATCTCATGATGAATTACTATCCTTTTATTTAGAAATTGTGAAATATTTAATTCCTTAAGCAATCTTAATTTAACCTCCTCCTCTAATCAACGTTATTGGCACACCTCTGTAAAAGGTGTGACATCTTCCATCACTCAGATCGGTAAAATATTTTTCCACCCATTTATTAGCTCAACTCCATCATGTGAAGAGATAAACAATGAATATAGGGAAAAGAGATGAAATAAAAGAATATAAATATATTTGAGTTGTATTTCATGGGGTATAATAACCACACACATGCATGTCACTCATATTTACTTCACATATAAAATAAAAATTTAACAAGAATTACAAAACACCTTAAACTCCCCCGATCCAAGCCTTGGGTCAGCCCCTCGTTGTCTAAGGTAAGAGATCACTTGGTGGAATTTTAGAATAGAAGAAAAAAATAAAATAAAAATAAAAATAAAAAAAATTATAAGGGAGTGAAAGGATAGAGAGAGAAAGAATAAAAATATAAAAGATAATAAGAAGAGAATAATAAATGTTAAAACATTAAATAATAAAATAATAATAATTGGATAAGAAAAGAGAGAGGGAAGAATAAAATAAAATAATATAATATAATATAATATAATATAATATAATGGTTAAAAATAAAATTAAAAGGTGAAGATGAAGAAAAAATAAGAAAAAGAACAGGAGGAAGGGTGGAACACTTTATAAAAATTAACATGCATAAATACTCATGGGTGTTGACCTCTCCACTTTCAAGTAGTTAAGGCCTCTATTTATAAGAAATAAATAGAGTACCTCATCCTGGATCTCCCCTTTAGTGAGATATTTGAAAATATATATCTTTTAAGATCTCTCATGAGAGCTTCTGGAAATAAAGGAAACACCTGATAAAATTGGGTGTTTGAATTGTGTACCATGGACTCAAATCCATCGAGGTAGTGTGGATTTTCATGGGTTGTGTGGTAGTATTTCCAAGTGATACCTCAAGATTCCTCGGTACAGCGGGTGGCAATGCATAGAAGTGGTGTCTCCTTTAATCCTCTGGCCTTCACAATGGCCAAAGGGATCTCGTAATGGCCAGACCATGGTCCATAAGAGATTTATAGTGGTGTGGAGGCATGGAAATGGGAGATTTCTTGAGCCAGACTCTCACGGTGGTCTGCCATAGTGGATACCAATTAGAGAAGCAGTGTTCGATGATGTCAGGTGGTAGATGATGGTGGAGTAGTGTTGCGGGAAATGTTTGAGCGAAGCAGCGGCACAGACAACCATTTTTAAATGGGATGAATAGTAACGCATAAAAAGGTGAATCCCATAATTAAATAGAGAAGGTATGTGAAAGAATTTATAAGAAAGGGCCTCCCATACCTAACTCATAATCTCACAATGGGGATGTACTCTCATACTCACACGCACATGCCATGGGCCGCATACACTGTGTGGCCCATGCAGACCTTTGGTCCTACTATGCTCCTCCTTCATAGGATTTATCCCTCACATGACACTTATGCATGGTCCTAATACCCCCTTACACATTTTGAACATATCAAGTTGGCTCTTCTAGGTGGCTTGGCTAGTTATCCCTCCTAGGCTTGGCTATATGGTGAGCTGCCTAGATTATGGGATTTCGGGAGTTGGTACATTATTTTTTAGGTAAATTCCTAAAAATATATAAGAACCAAAGTTTAAAATTTCCAATAATAATAATTCAATTCCAAATTAAAATTCTAAATTCAAAAATCATCACAATTTAATCCATTTAAATCAACTTTCACACTTAATTTTTGAATCCCCACGTTTTAATTAAACATTGAATTATAGTGGTTTATTCATTAAAACCACTCAAAATCCTTATAAATATGTTTAAATATATGTATGTAATATAAGTGTTTTAAATCCCCCCACACTTAAACAATTTTTTTCCTCAATCATAAAATCTTAACACAGAATTCATAGGGAACTAATGTTATCATTATTCAAATCTCAAAGTAATAAAATAAAACAATCATCAATTTCAAATAAAATTTTCAAAAATACATATAAAATATCAATTTAATTTATCAATTTTCAAAGAAAAAATCAAAGTATTTTACTTTATCCCTTTTGAAAATGATGGGGCTTCTTCTTTCATCCATCCAAACTCCTTATTTCATTATTATGAAACACGCCAAATCATGATTTACCTCACTAGAATATTTTCTCTCATCACTTGAGTTATTAATTAAATTATATTTATGTTCATATCATTAGAATATGATCCTTATACATAGGCATGTAAATGAAATATTTTCTCCACTTTGTACAGATAAATGGCACATAAAATCATGAGGACTTTTCAATCAAGGTTCAAATGACTAAGAGGCTTAAGGTAAGTAGGAATTGATGTCTAAAAAATTAAGGATAAAGGAGGAGGTTTATTTATTAAGTATAAAACATGATTTCAAAATTAAATGTGAAATAAAATTCTCTCCTTCAAATTGTAACAACTCCCACTTTCCCCAAAATCAAAGCAAGGTCATGATCAAAATAAATCATTGTGAATGATTTTTTCATCCTCTTGAATTTTTCTATACTTTTATACTTTTTTAATTAATTTGTCATTTTGTTTTATTTTTATAATGTTATACTTAGAAAAAAACTCACATCCACCACCAAACCACATATGATAAAAATCATCAGTCTAGTGATGATGAATTTTTATTCTTATAAGTCACAACCCATTTTTTCATTTTTTTGTTCTTTATGCCATTTTCTCTTTTCTTCAAGAGGGTAGAAATAAAGAGTATAATGAATATAAACATTTTTTAATCCCCATATTTAGTACCCCCAAACATATTCCTTATAATGTAAATCATCCATTTATTCATGACTCCCTTTACCCCCACACTTTAACTTTAAAATATCATGAAAATATTAAGAGTAGGGTAGGAATGGATAAAATGGCTTGAATAATGAATCATTCCTAACAAGGGAATTCATGGTACATATGGCATAAACAAGGATTTATTTAAAGGTGGTATTTTAAGTATAAGGTATTTTTAAAATATGCCTCAATCATTTTAAATGTGTTTTTTCACATTTATTTGATTTGAAAATTTCAAATTCATGTTCTAGAAGGTGGAATGTCTCAAGATCACTCAAGAAGTATGATAAAGATAAAATAAGAATTACTTAGTCTAGAAATCCTTTTAGGAAGGGATTTATTTTTCAAAATCACTCAAGGCGTGATTAATAATAACAAATCAATTTATATGAATTTTTAGAAGTTCAAACTATGGAAAATAGTAGGGAAATTTCATTTAAATGAATCAACAAATTGCCTTAAATCATGAGACCTCATTTTAATATCCATGCTTCACTTTAATCATCTAATTATTAATTTTACTCATTCAACATCATTAAAATTGAAATATAAAACATGGAATCACATGATTCATAAGAAACTCATGTATCCTAAGGAAATCATAATTCAAGCATGGGAATATAATTTATAGTTAAAACTCAAAACATGTTGTTAAGACTAAAAAAAATGGTAGTTTTAACATAAAGAATGTATGAATGAACTCCCTCTTCCATGAAGACGTAAAGACCCATAAATTTAAAGGAAAATTTTTTTCTTAAATTCTTTGGGATTTTATGAGTACGTAGTTTCTGACGGCACCTGATTCTGAGGCCCGGTGTGCCTGGAATCAGTTTTTGAAGTTTAGATTGGGTACGTTTAGTAAACGAACGAGTGGGTTTTTCTATCTTTTGAACCGGTACCTAGAATTGAAATCTGAGGGCACCAATGAAACCGCAACGTTGGTAATTTCTTAGGAGGACCTTTACCGAAGATGCGTTTTCTCGGGAGGAGTAGTTAAAAATTGTGGATTAATAAAGAATTGAATTAAAATTGTGGAAAAATTTTTATTCTCTATCCAAGTGGTTATATCCAACATGGGGTAGTTGGGGTGGGACCCACAAGCCCTTAACTACCCATGTGAGGATATTGGTGAGGTAGGGCCCACACGAGCCACACCACTTCACATTCCTTAAAACTCCTCTAACCCCCTCTTAAAATTTGTAACTCATCTTAAATTGTTAAACTTCCCCTTTAAGTGGATGACTCTTCCTCTCCCCACTCTCTCAATTTAATGCTTTCCAAAACACATTTAATTGATTAATTGAACCTCAATAATTAATTGAATTAAGTGTTTGATTTTCAAAATTTTAAATGCTTGGCATGAGTAAAAAAAATAAGGAAGAGCCTTATTTTATTTTGGTTGGAAATTGTGGTGTTAAGAGAAAGGGAAGGGAGATCTTGAGTTTTGGAAGATCGGTTCATCTTCTTGTCGAAGAATGCCAACTCTCCGACTAAGAACATCGACTTGGAGGCTTGGTTTCTCCATCCTCTTCTTCCTCTGTGACAAGGGAGAAGACACCGACAACGATGGAAACGATGCCATAATTCACGGCGCTTGACAACCGTGAACTTCCTTCGAGGTAGGGGTTAAGTTCAATTTTAATGCATTAAAATTGTTCTTGTTTTATCGTTGAGCATCTCATATAATTTGGCTGATTTTTATCGAAATAATGGGAGGAGATCGGACCGCACAAACACGGCCGATTCTCCTCCCTGCTTTCTTGTTGATCAACATTGAAGTTTGAGGCGAAGGAGGCGCGGTGTCGTTGAACCGCGTGGGAACAAAGAGGACCACGGTCGGAGCGGGCCGCGGCGGTGGTGTGCGGCGCCGTCGCGCCGCACCGGTGCGGCCAAAGGTACCACAGCCGAAGCGGGCCGCGGAGGAGGTGCGTGGTGCCGTCGCGCCGTGCCGGAGAAGCCAAGGGAGGCCGCGGCCGGAGCGGGCCACGGCGGAGGGGCGCGGCGCCATCGTGCCACGCCAGTCGAGGAAGAACCGCGGCCTTAGGACGCGGCGGTCCAGCAGGGGGCGGCCGGTCTCTGGCGCTCCAGGAGGCAGGACCCCTGTGGGTCCCGCGACATCTCACTACCGGCCGGCCATTAAGACCAACTGCTACCCGAAGTAAGGGGGTGTGTAACCCCCCCCCCCACCCCCACCCCCCTTTGACCTTCCTAGGGTGGACCCCACCGGGGGGCCGCCATTTCCGAAACAAAGGGGGTCGCGCCCCCTTCGCACCCCTCTTGGCCGACAGCCGAGACGCGGCTGGCTTCCGAGCCGGGCCGCAGGCCGCGCCGGGCCAGGCCGCCCGTGCCGGGTCGGGCCGCCCACGTCGGGCCGGTCCACACCCAATCGGGCTGGACCTGGACCCGGGTCGGGTCGACCCGGTTCGGGCCGACCCCGGGGTATTGGGCCAGGTCGGACCGGGCCCAAACCCCCTATTTTAGGACCAGGTTCGTTCAAACGCCCATATCTTGGGCTACGGACCTCCGATCGGCGCACCATCAGTTGTGTAGGGATCCTTGAATCAAGAAGGTAATTTTGGTATATTAAACCTGAGGTTTTGGCGAATTTTTTGTATGGCCAGGTTGGTTCGAACCCGAAACCAACCGGGCCCTTGGATCGGAAATGCTTATAACTTAACGACCGGACGTCCGAATGACGTGTCGTCAATTACGTTGAATTACTATTAGTGAGACGGTTCTTCTGGATTACTCCACTCGGGGTTTGGACATAGCTGGAGTACGGTCGGGTTGGTTTAGCTTAAAAACCAATCGGGCCCCTGGGACGGAAAAGCCAATATCTCTCAGACCGGGCGTCTGATTGACATGTCGTCTGTTGTGTTGAGTTCCTATTGACGAGACAGAACTTTTTGATACATCAACCCTGGAATTTGTGACACTTTATGTATCGACCCCTTGGCTCATGGAGCAGACCCTCCTGGAATCGAGCGTGCTGTGTGCGGGAACCCTAGAGCTGGCTGCGACTACGACAACGATGACGACTGTACTTGGATCCTACGTGGGTTCAGCAGCGAGGACGATTGTACTTGGATCCTACGTGGGTTCAGCAACGAGGACGACTATACTTGGATCCTATGTGGGTTCGGCAATGATGGTTACTGTACTAGGATCCTACGTGGGTTCGGCAGCGACGACTTCTGTACTTGGATCCTACGTGGGTTCGGTAGGGGAGATGATTCAGAGGCTACATCTATCATCTCCACCCCTCTTCATGAGTAGTATATCTGTGTGAGCTGAGTCTTGACTTTCAATCAATATCTTTGATATGATTGTCTTGCTTTCCTGTGTGAGCTGAGTCTTGACTTTCAATCAATATCTTCGATATGATTGTCTTGCTTTCCTGTGTGGACTGAGTTGTGCTTTCTTGTGTGGACTGGGTTGTACTTGGGCTCTTGAGTTGGAGTCGAACTGGAATTGATGACTTAGGTATATTTATGGACATATAACTAAGTAGAGTTAGTTGATACTTCGTGTTTGTATATTTCCTTTGTGGTATATCCTTTGTGGATTATGGGAGGCCTTCGGGGGTCTCGGGGTCCCTATTGAGTATCGTATACTCACCCCTACATGGGCTATGGCCGCACTACATTGTATTGGTTGTAGACGATGGACAGTGCTGATCGTGGTTGAGGATTGTGGAGCGGTATGGTACCATGAGGTGGACTATCAGGTGGGATGTACACAGAGCGGACGGACGGATTCGAGGAGCAGAGGAGACCATTTGTACCCACCCTTCAGGTGGGGTTTCCGGAGGACGACTTGGTGGTTGTTTCTTTACTTTTCAGCTATTGTACTTTCTTTTCTCAGTTGTACTGTACTTTCAGTTGGGTTTGTAACTGGCCCATTTACTTTCCAGCACTTACTTTTGTACTCAGTTTACTTAGTATTTAATTCATTTTGTGTACTCTGTTGTGTTTGTTTACTTATATAAAGGAAATTCCTTCCCTTTTATCGGGATTTACGCCTTTGGTGCTAGTCGCCAGCCCCTGGCCTATGGAAGGAAGGCTAGGGGTAGCCACGGAATGGGCCCCTAGGATGGGTCATGAAAAATTGGTATCAGAGGAGTTGGTTCTACCACAGAACTCAGGACTCTGATAATTTCTTCTCTATGAAGCTATAATGTTTAGAGTATTGAGTGTGGTTATCAATCCAGGGAGTCCAGTGTTGGTGCGACAGCCGACGTATCCATTCACCAGGACCCTGAATTCTGATTTCCGACTTAGTACATGAAAACATTGATTGCATGTGTGTTTTAAAAGTTTTATTTGTGATTACTTTGCGTTAACTCACCAGGTATACTGTATTAACCGTAGAGCAACTATTTCTTTTCTGGATGGCCCTACGATGGCATCCAGCTAGGTTTCTGAGCTTTGTGAGTGATGGCAGCCCACCGAGCGATGAGGCCTCGGTTCAGGGCCCCATTACAACGAAGGCACCGGCGGTACCTCTACCCACTAATCCACTGATGCCACCAGCCCCAGTAGATGAGAGTGCACGTCTCCTGAGTGCACTGCACGAGATTTAGTGTCAGAGGCCGCCCAGGTTCCGCAGAGAGATAGACCCTCAGGTAGCCGAGGATTGGGTGGAGGCTATCGTCTGAGTCTTCAGATTAGTAGGGACACCAGCTGACCTCTTGGTGATCCTTACGGCGAGTCTCTTACACGCAGCAGCAGGTATATGGTGGAGCCTGATGCTCCAGGTGCACGAAGAGGCATCTCTACTTTGTATGGACTTTGAGAGCCTCTTCTGCTCGGAGTTTGTCCTAGACACCCTCCATGCGGTGCGCATCTAGGAGTTTCTAAAGCTATGGTAGGGCATCATGATAGTAGCCCAATACTCGGTGAGATTTACTGATCTATCGTGCTACTCCACGGACATGGTACGACACCCATTCTTCCGGGCCCAGACCTTCTAGCAGGGACTGAGGCATGAGATCAGGGCTTCGATGATCTCCCTCATCATTCTGATGTAGGCAGGATTACTGGAGCGAGCCCTACTTGTGGAGAGCTTCCTTACTGAGCCTACGCCAGCAGCGAGTCCTACCACAGGGCGAAACGTGGCGGAGTCTTCTGCAGCTGGCAGTGGACAGATGTCACAAAAGTCTAAGTAGACCAGGCCATCAGGTGGACGACCTCAAGATACTGGTTCGGAGGTTCGGGGCACACCCAGAAGAGCCATTCATTCGAGAGTCAGGCATTGCTATGCATGCGGTGGGCAGGGCCACATGGCTCGTGACTTCCCGGCCCGCTATGCAGAGGAGCAGCAGACGGTTGAGGGACCACCCAGGCAGAGGCAGAGGTTCGACCATGGCGGTCTGCAAGGAGAAGGTGGACGAGGCAGAGGAGTTGGCCGAGTAGCGGGTGGTGGGAAATGCTTTGAGGCTCTACCACCACCACCACCAGGAGGTCCACCCCGACCATAGGGAGCTGGCGGGTAGAGGGAGGCTCAACTTCAGGCAGTGGAGGCTTACGATCACGATGCAGCTGAGATGATTCGAGATACTATCTGTGTCTACTCCACCCTTTTTTTAGTTCTTATAGACATAGGAGCGAGTCATTCTTTCATTTTCGATGCCCTTGTTTGAAGCTCGAAGATTCCAACGGTGCCGTTGGCTTGATCCTTACACCTAGAGACTCCTACGGGATCAGACTCGACGATTACGCACTATTTCCGGCAGTGTGAGCTTACTCTAGGAGGTGAGATATTTAGGTGGGATCTCCTTGTAGCAGCGTCGAGGCCTTACGACGCCGTCATGGGCATGGACGAGTTATCTACAGTTTATGCTCAGATCGACTATATTAGGCTCAAAGTGTGGTGTGTCCGCACAGATGGGAGCAGGTTCACCTTCACCGGTGAGAAGGGAGCCTTTTCAGTGCAGGATGGACTCACATGGAGGAGAGGACAGCTGATCACTCATCAGTTGTCTAGTCTCATCCTAGGAGCAGTTGATGTGTGGAGTCTGAGTTTTCCTGTTGTGGTGGATCAGTATGCGGACGTTTTTCCTGAAGATGTTCCAGGACTACCTCCTCGCAGAGAGGTAGACTTCTATATTGACATGTACCCTGGGACAACCCTGATATCTACTCCAGCATATCAGATCGCTCCCGTTAAGTTTCGAGAGCTACGGGTATAGCTGGAGGACTTGCAGAGAAAGGGATTCATCCGACCCAGTATTTCACCCTGGGCTTCCCCAATTTTGTTCTCCAAGAAGGCATACGGGAGCTTGCGACTGTGTATCGACTACCATCGCCTGAACTAGGTGAACGTGAAGAACAAGTATCCACTTCTGAGGATTGATGTCCTCTTTTATCAGCTCAAGGGAGCACGCTGGTTCTCGAAGATAGACCTCAGGTCAGGCTATCATCAGCTCAGAGTTCGAGATGAGGATGTGCATAAGACGGCCTTCAGGTGTCGGTATGGACACTATGATTTCTTGGTTATGCCTTTCATAGTAACAAACACTCCAGTAGTGTTTATGAGTCTCATGAACAGGATCTTCCATCCTTACCTCGGTCGGTTTGTCGTGGTCTTCATCGACGACATACTGATTTACTCGACCACTGAGGAGGAGCACGCCTACCACTTACGAGTTGTATTGGACACACTATGAGAGCACCAGCTTTATGGTAAGCTCTTAAAGTGTCAGTTATGGATTTAATAGGTCCACTTATTGGGGCACGTCATCTCGGAGGCGGGATTTGCAGTGGATCCTGCGATGATTGAGGCAGTACTTGCTTGGGAGCCACCCAGGAGTGTGACGGAGGTGCGGAGTTTCCTAGATCTGGCTGAGTACTATCGGAGATTTGTGCCAGACTTCTCCAGAGTTGCAGCACCACTTTCATCTTTGAAGAATAAGGGGAAACCCTTAGTGTGGTCTGATAGATGTCAGTAGAGCTTCCAGAAGCTGAGATAGAGATTGACCAGTGCACCCATCTTGAGGCTACCGGAGGAAGGCGTAGGGTGCGTAGTTTACTGCGATGCATTAGGGACCGGACTCGGGCATGTCCTGATGTAGGAGTAGGCAGTGATTGCTTATGTTTCATGACAGTTGAGGCAGCACGAGAAGAACTACGCTACCCGTGACCTGGATTTAGCGGCAGTGGTTTTTTCCTTGAAGATTTGGCGGCACTATCTGATAGGTGAGCGCTTTACAGTCTACTCTAACCACCAGAGTCTCAGGTACATCTTCTCGCAGAAGGACCTGAACCTGAGACAGCGGAAATGGCTCAAGTTCCTCCAGGAATATGACTTTGAGATAGTCTATACTCCTGGGAAGGGGTACGTAGTAGCTAATTCTCTCAGCAGGAGGTCGGGCATTTAGCTACTTGGAGAGGCGACAGAGCAGTTAGCCGCTTTGCAGATATCCTTCGTGGATGGAGATGGGGAAGCCTTTCTACAGTCTCTCATAGTCACTCCTCCACCACTTCAGTGGGTTAGGGAGGCATAGCTTGGGGACATTGACTATGAGATGTGACATGCACAGATATCCATAGGACAGGAACCTGATGGATTTTTTGTAGGAGGAGAGCACGTCATCCTCTTAATGGGGCGTACCATGGTATCAGTTGCATTATAGGAGGAGGTGCTGAGGGATTTTCACACTTCCCCTTTGGAAGCACATCCTAGAGTAACGAAGATGTACCAGGATCTCAGACGATAGCACTGGTGGCCAGGTATGAAGAAGGTTATGGCAGAGTTCATTTCATGATGCCTCACCTACCAGTAGGTGAAGGCAGAGCACCAGGTACCGGAAGGCTTAGTACAGCCCTTAGAGGTCCCAGAGTAGAATTGGGATGGGATATCCATGGATTTCGTGATAGTGCTTCCACATAATTCCAGAGGACATGACTCCATCTGGGTGATCATAGATCGACTCACCAAGTCGGCCCACTTCTTACCTATCAGAGAGTAGGGCTCAGTGGAGATCTTGGGACGCCTCTACGTTCAGGTGATCGTATGGATTCATGGTGTTCTATTGTCTATCATCTTTTATTGAGGCGCTCATTTTACTTCCTAGCTTTGGAAGGGGTTACAGGAGGCATTTGGGACGCAGCTACTCCTGAGCACCGCATTTCATCCTCAGACGGATGGCCAGATAGAGAGGATCATTTAGACTCTCAAGGACATGCTCCGTGCATGTTTCCTAGACTTTGGTCGTAGCTGGGAGGATCACCTACCTTTGGTGGAGTTTGCGTACAACAACAGCTACCACTCCACCATCAGGGTGGCACCATATGAGGCATTGTACGGTTGACCGTGCAGATCACCTCTGTGATGGACAGACCCTGGGGAGTCATCACTCATAGGACCAGAGATGGCCCAGGCTATGACAGAGAAGGTACGGATCATCTAGGAGTGGATGAGGACTGCACAGAGCCGACAGAAGTCCTATGCTGATAGGAGGCGGTGACCATTAGAGTTCGAGGATGGCGACCATGTTTTCTTACGGGTCTCACCTCAATGTGGATTATGGAGATTTGGTCAGGGCGAAAAGTTATCTCCATGCTTCATCAGACCATTTTAGGTTCTCAGTAGGATAGGTGAGGTGGCTTATCACCTAGCTCTTCCACCTTAGTTTCACCGAGTGCATAATGTCTTCCACGTATCTCAACCGAGGAGATATGTGCACGACCCGATGCATATCATTGATCACAGGGAGCTGGACATTGATGACGGGGCGATGTTTGTGGAGGTCCCAATGGAGATCGAGGATCGACAAGAGAGGGTCCTATGTGGACGGTCGATTCCTCTAGTGTGCATTTGTTGGCAGCACGGGAACCTCCAGGATAGCACATGGGAGTGAGAGGCTTAGATGCGTGCACAGTACCCTCATTTGTTTCCCTAGTTTATGATGTAGTTTTATGGGTACGTAAAGCCCTAAGGTGGGAGTAATGTAAAGACCCATAAATTTCAAGGAAAAAAATTTTATTAAATTATTTGGGATTTTACGAGTACGCAGTTTCTGACGGCAATTGATTCCGAGGCACGGTGTGCCCGGAATCAGTTTCCGAAGTTTAGCTTGGGTACATTCAGTAAACGAACGAGTCGGTTTCTCTATCTTTTAAACTGGTGCTCAGAATTGAAATCTGGGGGCATCGATGAAACCGCAACGTCGGTAATTACTTAAGAGGACCTTTACCGAAGATGTGTTTACTCGGGAGGAGTTGCTAAAAATTGTGGTTTAAAAAAGAATTAAATAGAAATTCTGGAACAATTTTTATTCTTTATCCAAGTGGTTATATCCAACATGGTGTAGTTGGGGTGGGACCCACAAGCCCCTAACTACCCATGTGAGAATATTGGTGAGGTGGGGACCACACAATCCCCACCCATTCACATTCCTTAAAACTCCTCTAAACCCTCTTAAAATTTGTAACTCATCTTTACTTGTTAAACTTTCCCTTTAAGTGGATGACTCTTCCTCTCCCCACT
The DNA here is from genome assembly GCA_963277665.1 of Viscum album. Lineage (NCBI taxonomy): Eukaryota > Viridiplantae > Streptophyta > Magnoliopsida > Santalales > Viscaceae > Viscum > Viscum album. The sequence goes on from OY728120.1 coordinate 262,514,032, forward strand.
CTCTCAATTTGATGCTTTCCAACACACATTTAATTAATTAATTCAACCTCAACAATTAATTGAATTAAGTTTTTTATTTTCAATATTTGTAATGATTGGCATGAGTAAATAAAATAAGGAAGAGCCTTAATTTATTTTGGTTGGAAATTGTGGTGTTAAGATAAAGGGAAGGGAGCTCTTGAGTTTTGGAAGATCGGTTCATATTCTAGTCGAAGAACACCAACTCTCCGATGAAGAACATCGACTCTGCAGCTCGGTTTCTCCATCCTCTTCTTCCTCCACGACAAGGGAGGATACACCGAAGATGATGTTAATGATGCCATAATTCACAGCGCTTGACAACTGCAAACTTCCTTTGAGGTAGGGGTTAAGTTCAATTTTAATGAATTAAAGTTGTGCTTGTTTTATCGTTGAGCATCTCGTATACTTTGGCCGCTTGTTATTGAAATAATGGGAGGAGATCAGACCGCATAAACACGACTGATTCTCCTCCCCGCTTTCTTGTTGATCAACGTTGACGTTTGAGGTGAAGGCGGTGCAGTGTCGTTGCACCGTGTGGGAACGAAGAGGACCGCGGCCAGAGCAGGCCGCGGTAGAGGTGCGTGGCGCCATCGCACCCCACCAGAGATGCCAAGGGAGGAAGCGGCCAGAGTGGGCCGCAGCGGAGGGGCGCAGCGCCTTCACACCGTGTCGGTCGAGGAAGAGCCGCTGCATTAGGTCGTGGCGGTCTAGCAGGGGGTGGCCGGCCAAGCCGGCCGCCGGCGCTCCAGGAGTCGGGACCCCCGTGGGTCCCGCGGTGGCTCACTACCGGCCGGCCATTAAGGTCGATCGTTACCTAAAGCAGGGGGGGGTGTAACCCCCCCCCCCCCCGACCTGCCTAGGGTGGACCCCACCGGGGGGGCGCTGTTTCTGAAACAAAACGGGTCGCGCCCCCTTCGCACCCCGCTCGGCTGACAGCCGAGCCGCGGCCGGCTTCCGAGCTAGGCCGCAGGCCGCGCCGGGTCGTGCCACCCGCGCTGGGCTGGGCCGCACCAGCCGGGTCGGGCCACACCCAATCAGGCCGGGCCACGCCCAATCGGGCCGGAACCGGAACCAGGTCAGGTCGATCTGGTTCGGGCCAACCCATGGGTATTGGGCCGGGTCGGACCGGGCCCAAACCCCCCTATTTTCAGACCAGGTTCGTTCAAACACCCATATCTTGGGTTACAGACCTTCGATGGATGCACCGTAAATTGTGTAGGGATACTTGGATCAAGATGTTCATTTAGTTATATTACACTCGAGGTTTTGGCGAAGTTTGGGTATGGCCGGGTTGGTTCAAACCTGAAACCAATCGGGCCCTTGGAGCGGAAATGCTTATAACTTAACGGTCGGACGTCCAAATGACGTGTAGTCAATTACGTTGAATTCCTCTTAGTGAGACGCTTCTTTTGGATTACTCCACTCGAGGTTTGGACGTAGCTAGATTATAGTCAGTTTGTTTTTGCTTAAAAACCAACCGGGCCCCTAGGACGGAAAAGCTAATATCTCTCAGACCGAGCGTCCGATTGATGTGCCGTTTGTTGCGTTGAGTTCCTATTGATGAGATGGAACTTTGTGATAAATCAAATCTGGACTTAGTGATAGTTGATGTATCGACCCCTTGGCTCGTGGAGCGGACCCTCCCGGAATCGAGCGTGCTGTGTGCGGGAACCCTAGAGCTGGCTGCGACTGCGATGATGATGACGACTGTACTTGGATCCTACGTGGGTTCGGCAGCGAGGACGACTGTACTTGGATCCTACATGGGTTCGGTGGCGAGTAAGACTGTACTTGGATCCTACGTGGGTTCGGCAGTGATGGTTACTATACTAGGATCCTACGTGGGTTCGGTAGTGATGAATTCTGTACTTGGATCCTACGTGGGTTCGGCAGGGGAGATGATTCAGAGGCTACATCTATAATATCCACCCCTCTTCATGAGTAGTATACCTATGTGAGCTGAGTCTTTACTTTTAATCAATATCTTCTATATGATTGTCTTGCTTTCCTGTGTGAGCTGAGTCTTGACTTTCAATCAGTATCTTCGATATGATTGTCTTTCTTTTCTGTGTGGATTGAGTTGTGCTTTCCTGTGTGGACTGGGTTGTACTTGGGCTCTTGAGTTAGAGTCGAACTAGAATTGATGACTTAAGTATATGTATGGGAATATACCTAATTAGAGTTGGTTGATACTTTTTGTTTGTATCTTTCCTTTGTGGTATATCCTTTGTGGATTCTGGGAGGCCTTTAGGGGTCTCGGGGTCCCTACTGAGTATCGTATACTCACCCCTACATGGGTTATGCCCGCACTACGTTGTGTTGGTTACAAATGACGGATAGCGCTGATTGTGGTTGAGGCTTTTGGAGCGGGATGGTACCCAGAGGTGGACTATCAGGCGGGACGTACACTGAGCAGACGGAAGGATTCGAGGAGCAGAGGAGACCATCTGTACCCACCCTTCAGGTGGGGTTTCCGGAGGATGACTTGGTGGTTGCTGCTTTACTTTTCAGCTGTTGTACTTTCTTTTCTCATTTGTACTGTACTTTCAGTTGGGTTTGTATACTGTCCCATTTACTTTCCAGCACTTTCTTTTGTACTCAGTTTACTTAGTATCTACTTCATCTTGAGTACTCTGTTGTGTTTGTTTACTTATATAAAGGCAATGTCTTCCCTTTTATTGGGATTTATGCCTTTGGTGCTAGTCGACAGTCCCTAGCCTATGGAAGGTGGGCTTGGGGTAGTCATGGCACGAGCCCCTAGGACGGGTTGTGACAGAAGATTAGTCCTTTTCCTCCTTGACTATTTGGGGATTCCTTCTATCATCATGAATGTAACATCCTGAGATTTTTATGAGATATATTTTTTTAAATAATTTTATTTCTTGATGTCTTGAGCTACACGCAACATCATCTTAGCTTTAATTATACAACACTGATTTTCTAGGAAACATCATTTTATTATTGTGATTATTTAAAAAAACAATTATAACCTAGCTGTTAAAATGGACGGTATGGATAGGATTAATAGAATTACAAAATAATAGTTTACACAAGTATATATAATTTTTTGACTAATGAATTATAAAATTTATATATAATTATTTGACCAATTAATTATAAAATGTATCCCCCCCCCAACTGGAGGCTAGGATGGAAGGGGGTATGGGGTGTGGGGTTTCAGTCGTGGGGTCGAGTCCCCGAACTAGTTTATTTACCAGTTTATTTGTAAGCATGTGTACTATTGGTAGCAGTTATAACCCACCATTTTAATTATAAAATTTAAAACCATTTTCAAAACAAAAATGAATTTTTTTTCTAAAAAACTATACACAAGTGTGTTTTATACCAATAAATAAAAAAATCACTCATGTTAGATTAGATTAATGAAATATATATATATATATATATATATTCAATATATTTTTTAAAATTCATCTTATGTGTTTTCTAGATAGGATACAAGAAAAAAATCCAATCTTATGTATAAAAGAAATTTTTTTAATTGAAATTTTTTCGCCTTTTGATGGGTCACTTGTTTTAAATATAGTGTTTGACACTTTTATAAATTATATTTTAAAAAATAAACTTCTTCTTTGAGAGAAGAATATCAAAATTTACATTGGTTGAATTTTTTATATTTTCTGAGAAGTTTCATGTTTTGATGAATAGTTAAAAATACTTACATAAAACTTTTTTTATTATCAATGTAAAGTACAATAAAGCAATACAAAGAGCGACCCAAATCATGGGGGCCTAAAATAGTGACTCCCAAAGCATCTGGCCTGAAAAAATTGATCCCCTTATTAGGAATGGTTCTGAGGCTAAATAAGTGGAGGACCCACTCAATTAATCTAATGTAGGTCATTTAAATCAATTTCACATTGAAATTCGATATAAAAATATTACAAACTTTTGAACATTTTTACTTTATAAACTCATTGTTTTTCCCCTTGTATGGGATTAATTTTTAATTAATATCAAAAAATTATTTTAATTGAAATTGTAAAAATGGATTCCATATTCAGAATTAGAAATTCCAAATTTATTAAATAGGCCCCTTTTATTTTTATACAATATGAATAGTAACTTTGGTAAATTTTTGGTATCATGGTTAAGGGTAAATCAGGTAATTAAGATTAAAAATAATATTAAAAAGAATATAAAACTACCCTAACACTTTCAAAAATGTTATTTTATGAATTTAATTATTTCCTTAACACATGATGTTCGAAATTGAATAATTTAATGTACACTTTTCCATGAAAATGATTTGGGTATTATTAAAATCAAAGAGAGTGAAAAAATGTCACACTCTTACTTTTAATAAGTATAATATATTAATATGTGGTTAAATAAAATATATTATAAACTATATATATTATTATAAAATATAATAGTCTTAACTACATCATGTAATTTTATTTTTAATTTTTAGTGAAGAAATATTTATCATAAATAATTACACAATGATGATGCAGTAATTATTCAATAAATGAAACAATCAATTAAATGATATTATAAATATTAAACTAAATATAATTTGAATTAATTAAGGTTATACATGAATTTTATAGGTGAATATGACATATTAGGAGTTTATTAAATGAATTTTTTCAAATTTATCTTACTGTGTTTATTTTCTTAAAGTCAATGTAATGAATAGTGTCAAAATTGACTCTAATGATATTTTATGAAACTAATAATCTATTAAATTATATAAAAATCATAAAAATCATAAATAAGGAAGAAAAGGATAAATTATGGTCTAAAATATGATAAATTTACCATTTATGGTTCAATTGACACCATATAAGTAAAAATATCCACCTTTTAATATTGAAAATGTTGTTAATGTATTTAAAATTAAAATAGGTTAACATAGGGTTAATCAAAATGAAAAGGTTAAAAATAATAGTAAATAATTTATAAAATATATTTTATTATTATATTACAACCCTATATAATCTTATATTCAAATAAATTTCCTTTTGGATGTATTTTTATTGATATTGAATTTATTATTAATTAAGATTTTTTAAGATTCCAAAAGTGCCCCTCACCTCAATTATAAAATGGCACCTCCTTCCTCAATTATACACATCACTTTGAAATTTCTATATCAAAAAAATATTTTGGAAAATAATCTTATACACTTCCCTATACACATTCTATAGGTTTTTTCTTCCCAAAATACCAACTCTAGAGTCCTTTAGAGGAGATCTAAAGGAGTCGTTTTGAAGAAGAGGTAATCGTTGTAACCAATCACTCTCTTTTTCTAAACTTCTATACCTCCACTAAATCTATGATATATATAGTAAAATAATAAATTAATAATCATAAATATTATAAAATTTTATTATTATTACAAAAATATTACTATACATATCCTTTCCCATCGAACAAGAAATGAAAGTATCGCTCGTGCGTACTTATGGCTTACCATCTCCATGTAGCGATACAATTCATTTTCCATCACCATATTTTATGAGTGGTAATTATTATGGGTTTAATATTTATATATGATATTTATTAAATAATTATAATTATATAATGATAATATCAAATTTAATTTTTTACCACCTAATATTTTGGGAAATGATAGCATCGCTCATGCGTACGTATGGCTTATCGTCTCCACGATACAATGTGATTAATTTTTCATCTATATTTCAAATGGATGATAATAAGAATGAATTTTATGAATATATATGACCTATATAACATAAAATTATATTTTAATGATAACAAGTCAAAACATCTACGAAAAATAAAGCAGTTACTACCTAAAACATAACTTTAACAAGGAATTGTTAATAAGAAAGTAATATAAATTCATAAGTAAATAAAATACATTATTATATATATGAATATGTTTCTATGGAATATTTATAATAAATTTATGTTTATTATATAGGATTTTTGAATGTATACTAAGGAATTCAAGACTTAAGGTAAGGGATTTTTTCTCACTTTTATTTATGTGGGAACATGCCTTATACACTACTTGTTTATTTTTTGTGGTGTATATACTGACCTTTTTTATGAGTATTATTCTTAATATTATGTTCTTCTCATATCCATGAAATTTTCTTTCATGGTTAATATGATTATATTGATTATAAAGTGATAAGTGATTATTTCACAATCTCATCAATAACCGGGATTGTTTCCTTTTTCATCACTATTGTGGAATATTTATCCTCCACATCCAGGTTTTATAAAAAAATCAAAAATATTTTTACTATTATCATATGAATATTTAATATTATTTTTACCCATATTTTAATTTTTATGAAATGGTTTGAAAAGAATATTTTTTTCATTTTCTAAACAAGGATCTTTGTGAATTTACCGATAAAAAAATATAAAAGGATTATTGTTAACTTATACGACATGAATGGATATTCTGCTATCATGAAGCCTTAATTCCTTGAAGCTTCCTTTAAAATATTAAAAGTTTATTTTAAAATAAATTTTTTTCTTTTAAAATTAAATTTCATTTTAAGAAAATAAAAAAAATTCAAATAAGAAAGAATATTTTACTCAAGAATACTTATCAAGTGATCCCTCAAAATTATTTTTCATATATGATAATATTATTTGATGTTACATATGATTTAATGGTGATATGTTTCAAGGATAATATCTCTATTATTCTTATTTATGGGCTGTTTTTATTATAGAATGATATTTATGAAATACATTTATTTTCCATTGGGTTATATCATGATTGAATGATGTTTGTGAAATCCATTTCATTCCATGGATTTTGATATGATGAATCATATATGTATCTATAGAACACATATGTATAGTTTACATAAAATTAAGGGAGGTACCTATATCTCCCTCAAATTAATTTGATAATGATAAATATTTTATGACCTCAAAGGGTACACAGGAGGTCATCCTAATCCCGTAACAAGATGGTACACGGGAGGTAATCCTAAGCCTAAAACTAGAAGGTACATGGGAGGTCATCTCAATCCTGAAGTGGGTAAAAGGGTGATTATCCCAAGAATAATATACTATTAATATATTATGGGTATTATTGACATAATATATTATAATATTATGTGTATTCCACAAATTCCAAGTCGTATTCTATTGTTATACTCTCATGGATCATGTGATTTGATTATCTTATTATTCATGTATTATGGAATGGAAATATTTATTCCATGACTCACTTATATGATCTTTGATATGCAGGGTATGATCTTCCAATATTATGATAATGTTTTAATACCCTTATGCTCATGTTATGCTTACATATCTTCCATGTTTACCCTTACTAAGCATCTGGGGTCACCCTTTCTTATGTTTCCATTATTCAGGTTATAATGAAAGGTTTTAAGTAGGATTAATAAAGGGGAATATATTTAGTGGATATGTTTAAGATCTTTCACAAAATTATAATAATGTGTTCCAAGTTTCCAAAGTCACTAAAATATTATGGTCCACAGGAATTTTATTTTGTAATGTAATGAATATTAATCTAGAAAGATGAAATATCCATGTTTGAAAAGTCTAGGTCATTATAGTTGGTATCAGAGAAAAGGTTTAGTATACATTTGAAAACTAGAATGATAAAACCTTAGTATGATCCCTAATGATAATTATAAGTTTAGGTTAAAATCATAGAGTTTTCATAAAGATCATGAATAGCCTAGGATTAAACCTAAGATGTTATAGATTGAAGGTAATTTACCTTCACTGTGATTTTTTTCAAGTATTATTAGATTTGATCACACTATTATTTTTTGGTTTTAGTAAATGGATGTAACCCAAATGAACCATGTTAATGATGAATTAAATGGGAAATAAAACAAATATCCTCCTGATAAACCAAATGTTATGGGATATGGAATGAAAAATCTTATCACTATACTCACACAAGCTATGACTCATGCTGGACTTCCAAAGGAGCAGAGGAGGGAACAATTTTCTGTTGAGTCCTTCATGAGGAAACATCCACCTTTTTTAGTGGGTATTCTGATCTACTTGTTTATTAAGAATGTATTAGTACCACTTAAAATATATTTTTCATCCTTCAATGTTCGAAACATGAAAAACTAATTTATGTTGTTTATCATTTGGAAGGTGAAGTCGATCAATGGTAGACTCTTATTAAGAACACAAGGAAATAAGAAGAAATTAAATCTAAGGAATGGGAAGAATTTAAGGGGATATTTTTCAGTAATTAATTCCCTCAAATTATGTAAACAAATATAAAGAAGTAATTCCTTGATCTTGAGAAAAAGGATGATGAATATATTGGAACCTGTGAAGATAATTTTACAATACTTTAATGTTATGCTTCTAATAGAGAGTAATTTAATTTGGTAAATGACTGAAAGGGAAAAGAGGGTGTTAAAAGTGTGGAAAGGAATATCATAGAGAGATTTAATAACAAAGTTATAAGAATAATGTAGATAATGATGTGAATAATGAGAAATCCCCACAAAATACACCTCTTAAAATTCAGTGTTTTAATTGCAATGAGTTTGGGCATTATGCTAAAAAGTGCCCCAATCCAAGGACTAATGTGGATGAAAATCTGCAAAAACCTTCTATGGAAAAGGGATAAAGGAAAATCTTATGATATCACAATGTATAAATTGAACCATGCTAATTAGGGAATACTTATCCTTATCTCCTTAGTTGGGAATTTCATGTTTGATTTTGTATGAATGGACCTTATAAAAATATTATTGTTCATCTGTTACTAAAATTTCACGTGATTATATACATAGATTATAAAATAATGAAATCACATATTTTATTGGTATAAGTATGAACTTAATATTCTAATGAAAATGTTTTTTATAATAAAAGATATTATATAATTAATGAAGAATCATGTGTGTATTCAGTATGGTTTTATAGAATAATGATGAAGGTATTCACATGTCTGGTATGTGACAAACATGAGGTACCTTGTGATATATAGTGGATAAATGATAATATTTTTTTTATAAATTTATAGACCTTATTTATAAAGTTTTAGACTTTCATCTTTCAATAGGTTCATAAGGTTAACCATTTATGGAATGGTTTATATTAATCTTCGAATGAGGTTTTAGAGATTAAAGTATTATCACATAATTTGAATATTTATGCATATTGGTTAATTTATGCTAACCATTTTTATGATAAAGACATATGGAATGATATATAATTTTATTTATGGATCTTATGATCATCTAATGCTTTAGGAATTAAAAAGTCACCTTCATTTCTTGGAATAAGAGATGGAGTGGAAATTGATCAACGCATAACAAATGGTGATGTAGTACAAAAATCATGTAAGTATATATTCTCATGAAAATTATTCAAAATCTGGAAAAAGGTTCTTGAAATAAAAAAATTTCCTGATTTCATCATTTTTTATGATATCAACGACCTATTTCAAGACTCTTTAGGTTATGTATTTTTGATTGTTAACTTTCTCCTGACCATGTTATATATCACTCTCCATTAGAACATGACAGTTAGATTTATCTTCCATGTCCATGTTTTCACTTTCCATCTATTTTATCCTATGTGGAAACCTATTTATGAGTTACTTTGGCAAACCATTAAGTTTTTAACTTTCCCTTTTCAAAATAAAAGTTTTAGTATTCATTTTTATGATGTGTGTTTCTATGAAAGAAATTTTCAAGTTTTAAACCTTTGATAACCCATAAAATTTTCAGGGGTAAAATTAATTTTAGGAGGGATATAATGTAACACCCTAATATTTTTAAGAGATATATTTTTTAAAAATAATTTTATTTCTTTATGTATTACACTATATGCAACACTGGATTATCTTGCATTACACGCAACATTGAGTTTCTATGAAACATCATTTTATTATTGTAATTAATTAAAAAATTATAACCTAGAAATTAAAATAGTGGGTATGAATAGGATTAACTAAATTATGAAATTATTTTTTACACAATTATATATAATTCTTTTACCAATCAATTATAAAATTTAAAACCCTTTTTAAAATTAAAAGGAAAATTTTTCTAAAAAAATATGCACATGTGTGTGCTACACTAATAAATAAACAAATCACTCATATTAGATTATATTAATGAAATATATATATAATATATTCAGTATAATTTTTAACATTTATTTTTTTTTATAGATAGGATATAATAAAAAATCCAATTTTACACATAAAAGATGTATTTTTCAAAAAAAAGGCGGTTTTTCCACCTTTTGATGGTGTGCTTGTTTTAAATATAATTTTTTAAAATTTTATAAAATAAACTTATTATTTTAAATATGAATATAAAAATTTACTTTTTTTGATATTTTGTTATTTTTATAAGAAGTTTTGTGTTTTTAAGAATAGTGAAAAATAATGAATTTTTACTGAAAACTGCTTTTTTTTCTAACTTATTAATATAGTTAAATTGTGTTTTTAATTATTTTTAAAGTATAATTAGTAAAATTCTACATCAATTAATCTAATTTAGTTAATTTTAATCAATTTAACATTGAAATTTGGTATAAAAATATTCTAAACTTTTGACCATTTTTACTTTAAAAACTCGTTATTTGGTCATGTCTGCAGGATTAATTTTTCATTAATTTCTGAAAATTTTATGAATTTAATTTGTAAAAATGTATTAAATATTGGGAATCAGAAGTTACAAATTTATTAAATATTTCCATTTTGTTTTTGGATAATATGAATGGTAACTTTGGTAAGTTTTTGTAACCGCGGTTAAGGATAAATATGGTAATTAAAAGTAAAAATAATATTGTAAATAATATAAAATTACCCAAAAACTAGAAAAAATGTTATTTTATGCATTTAATTTGACACTTAACACATGATTTTATAAACTTAATAATTTAATTGACACTTTTACATGAAAATTACTTTGGTTTTATTAAAATCAATGAGAGCGACAAAATGTCACACTCTTACTTTTAAAAAGTATAATATTTTAATATGTGGTTAAATAGAATATATACTAGAATATATATATATTATTATGAAATATAATAGTTTTAAATACATCATATAATTTTTTTTATTTTTTAGTGAAGAAATAATTTTCATAAATAATTACACAATGATGATGGAGTAATTATTCAATTAATGAAACAATAAATTAAATGATATTAAAAATATTAAAATAATTATAATTTGAATTAATTAAGGTTATAAATGAATTTTATAGGTGAATATTTCATATTATTAATATATTAAATTAATTTTTTCAAAGTTTTCCTGCTTTATTGATTTTCTTAATGCCAATGTAATGAATATTGTCAAAATTGACACTAATGATATTTTATGAAGATAATATTTTATTAAATTATTTAAAAATCATAAAAATACTAAATAATGAAAATAGTGATAAATTATGGTATAAAATATCATAAATGTATAATTTATGGTTCAATTGACACCTTATAAGTAAAAATATCCACCTTTTCATATTGAAAATGTTGTTACCGTAGTTAAAATTAAAATAGGTTAACTAAGGGTTAATCAAAATGATAAGGATAAAAATAATATCAAAACCTGTCTAAAATATATTTTAGGATGATTATATTCAGATAAATTTCCTTTTTTATTTATTTGGATATAGATTGAATTTATTATAAATTAATACCTTTGGAGATTCCAAAAGTGCCCCTCACCTCAAGTATAAAATGGCACCTCCTCCCTCAACTCTAAACATCACTTTCAGACTTCTAGATTAACTAAAATATAAAAAATAATCTTATAAACTTCCTTATACACATTATAGAGGTTTTTTTCTTCCCAAAAGCCTAAATCTAGAGTCCTTTAGAGAAGATCTAAAGGAGCTGTTTTGAAGAAAATGTAATCGCTCTAACCAATCACTCTCTTTTTCTACTATTCTATACCTCCTCTAAATATATGATATATATCATAAAATAATAACTTCATCATACTCAATATTCTTAAATTTTATTATTATTATTAACATACCACAATATACCTCATTTCCCATCGAACAAGAAATGAAAGTATCGCTCATGCGTACATACAGCTTATCGTCTCCACGTAGGGATACAATTCATTTTCTATAACCATCTTTTATAAATGGTAATTATGATGGGTTTAATATTTATATATGATATTTATAAAATAATTATACTTATGAAATTATAATATCATATCTACCTTTTACCACCTAATCTTTGTGGAAATGATAATGTCACTCGTGCGTATATATAGATTAACATCTCCACAATGTAATGTGATTCTTTTTTCATCTATATTTCACATGGATGGTAATAATAATGAATTTTATGAATATATATGAAATTTATAACATAAAAATGATTCTATAATTATAATATATCATATAATTTCCTTTCTTTTAAAATTATAAGTAAATGAAAATAGCATTCATGCGTACGTACAACCTATTGTCTCTATGAACAGTGTGTTTTATTTTCTACCTATAAATTTAATGAATAAAAAAGAATAAATATATAATTAATATATATATATATATATTATTTATGTCATTTTTATCATTCTATAGATGATGAAATCATGATCTATGTAAGATAACCAAGGATAAAAAGTCAAAACATGTATGAAAAACAAAGTAGTTACTACCTGAAATATAACTTTAACATTGAATTGTTAATAAGAGAGTAATATAAAGTCATAATTAAATAATATATGGTATTATATATATAAATATGGTTCTTTGGTATATTTATAATAAACTTATGTTTATTATACATTAGGTTTTAATGTATACAAAGGAATCCAAGACTTAAGGTAAGGTATTTTGTCTCACTTTTATTTCTGTGGGGAACATGCCTTATAAACTACATATTTATTTTATGTAGTGTATATATTATCCATGAATGTGTTTTATGAGTATTATTCTAAATATTATGGTGTTTTCATATCCATGTAATTTTGTTTCATGGGGAATATGATTCTACTGATTTTAAAGTGATAAGTTATTATTTCACAATCTCATCAATAACTGGGATTGTGTTATTTTAAATCACCGTTGTAGAATATTTATCATCCAAATACATATTTTATAAAAAAATCACTATTATAATATTAATATTTAATGTTATTTTTACCCATGTATTACTTTTTACAAAATATTTTGAAAATAATATTTTTGTCATTTTCTAAACAAGGCACTTTGTGAATTTATTGACAAAAACATATAGAAGGAATGCTTTTAACTTATACAACATGAATGAAATCTTCCTCTATAATGAAACCTTAATTACTTGAATCATCCATTACAATATTATAAGTTTATTTTGAAATAAAATATTTTCTTTTAAATTTGCATGGAATTTTAATAAAATAAAACATCTTCAAAGTAGAAAGGATATTTTCCTCAATAATTGTTTTCAAGTGATCCCTCAAAATTATTTTCCATCTATGATAACATTATTTGATGATACATATGCATTAATGGAGATATTTTTCAAGGATACTATCCCAATTATTCATATTTATGGGTTATTTTTATGATGAAATGATATTTATGAAATCCATTTCTTTTCCATGGGTTATATCATGATTGAAGGATGTTTGTGAAATCCATTTCATTACATGGGTTCTGATATGATGAATGATTTCTGGCTCTATGGAACACATATGTGTAGTTTAAATTAAGTGATTGGTGAGACCTATATCTCCCTCCAATGCATTAGGTAATGATAAATGTTCTATGAGATCAAAGGGTACACAGGAGGCCATCCTAATCCCACAACAAGAGGGTATATGGGAGGTCATCATAAGCCTGCAAAAAGATGGAACATGGGAGGTCATCCTAAGCCTGAAACTAGAAGGTACACAGGTGGTCATCCCAAGCTCAAAGTAGGTACACTGTTGATTATCCCAATCCTAACATACTATGAATATCTTTTTGGGTTTCATTGACATAATATATTATAATCATATATGTATGCCACAAATTCCATGTCTTATTACATTTTTATAATATCATGGATCATGTACTTTGATTGTCTTATGATTCATGTCTTATGAACAGCCAATCTTTATGTCATGACTCATGTATATGAACTTTTATATGAAGGGTATGATCTTTAAATGTTATGTTCATGTTTTCATACACTTATGATCATGTTATGCTTATGTATATTCTATGTTTACCCTTATTGAGCATCTGAGCTCACCCTTTCTTTTATTTCCATTCATCAAGTTATAAAGAAATTTTTTAAGTAGAAAAAATAAATGGGAAGATATTTATTATATATGTTGAAGATCTTTCATCAAATTAGAATAATTGTTTTCAAGTTTCCAAATGCACTAAACTATTACATTCCTTAGTAATTTGTTTTTGTAATGTAATAAATATTCATCTATAAAGATGTAATATCCATTTTTGAAAATCCTGGGTCATTATAATGAACCTAAAAAATATAATTACTCAATTAAGCATAAGGATCATGTCATTTAAGTTAAAAAATATAAGAGGGAGTGGGATTCATGAAAAACTAATTCCTAAAACTGAAATTAGAAGTACTAGAAATAATGTAAAGAAAAATATTAGTATGATCCCCCAAGTGGGACCTAAATTTATACTACCTCTAGAGATAATTACCAGATGTTATACATAATGTGATAGTGGTTGTAGCTTCTTGGATTTTAACCACTACATGTGGCTTTTCCTGGCTTCTTGGTTCATGAGGAATGATCCATGGATAAAGTATACCAGATGATCCCCCTTCATAATTAATTATAGCCTTCATAGAAGGGGTAGGATGAAGTATGAATTATCCTCTTCCTTGGTTTCTAATTATTAAACCTCTTCCTTTTATAGTTATTTCTCAACCTAGGATGCATGAATTGAATAATCAAAAGGAAATTAAGTAGGTATTTTCATTTGAAAAAAAAAATAAATTTTAATTATTAATAAGTAATTTATCCCTTTCAATATGAGTAGCCTCTATCTTGATTTTATTAAGCTCATCCGCTTGTAATTATTTATGGGCTTCCAAAAATGTATGTACATAAAAATCCCTGACCTCTATGCGTTCCTCAATAGGTGCATGTTCTATTTCTTTATCTTCCTCTAAGGTATGAAAAATATTGTATGAATCTGAAAATTCAAAGTAGTAGGAATTAATACTCAATTCAGATTGAATAAAATAAAATTAAATAGAGTTTGAGATAAGATCAACTACTTTAATTGGTTCACTTTCAATCTCTTCTTCAGTGGTGAGTTCCACTTGGAGTTGGATGGTGGCAAGTGGAGGTAGGTATTCGGGCTCCTCCATATTTTTTTCAAATTCCACCACTTTGTTGGTGTCTTCTTCCATGGATATAAAAATAAAAAAAGGTGATGGATATTCTAATTTTTAGGGAATTTTGAGATCAATTTGTACCTCGCATTTATTCCATAAGTCATCCAGATCTTGTTGATCTCCCATACACAACTCCACAAGCTATTCTTCTTCATCATGAATCTACTCTAGCTTATCATGGTCATCTTGGATCTGATCCTTCAAATGGTTGGGTTGGTGATATTCCTTGAGTTTGGTATCAAATTATTGGATCTACTCATAAAAATCAAGGAAGACTAAGGGGTACTCCTCTTATGCCTTATCTACTTGTTAAAATTCAATAAAGTAATGGTATAACTAAGTTAGTTCCCAATCAATGGATTCAAAACTTTGTTCCTTCATGTCCTCTCTCAATATAGATATTAATTATTTAAATTCATACTCCCCATTAATTGATATCTATAATAATATCACTTTTCTATAAATAATAAAGTCATCATACTCCATAGACAATGGTGACTCCATAATTGGTTTTTACACCTTGGAATTTTCATAACCAATATTTTATTCTGGTTGTTCCTGCATGTATGAGTATTTTTTCCTTGTAGAGTAATAGAAGTTTGGATCCATAGTAACAAGACTAGTTTTGACGCATGCCTATCATAGGGCATAGAAAAAGAAAATTTATTTTTTTAATATAGCATAGTGGCTGACTAGGATCATCTCACTTGAGGATCTTCACAGTTGTTCACCTACTTAATCTAATTCACCTAAACTATTCTTTTTTGGTTGTTTTTATTATTTTATAAAATTAAAGAATAAATTTTTTGTTTTTATTTATTTTATAAAATAATGAAAATACATGTAATATAAATATTTAAAATTATACTAACATGAATTATTAAATAGAATGAGTTAAGAAAGAAATAACTTAGTTTTGATTTTTGTTTTGGGTTCCATCATTATTCTCCTTTATTTATTTAATTTTAGTTTGATAATATAATCATGAAGTATAATGATGAATTACTATCCTTTTATTTAGAAATTTTTAAATCTTGAATTCCTTAAGAAATCAAAATTACCCCTCCTCCTATAATCATGGTTGATGGAACACCTCAGTAAAAAGCGTGAAATCTTCTAGGATCCTGCTCTATCAAATTTCATTTCATCCATTGATTATCTCAGCTCCATCATGTGAAGATATAACTAATGAAGAGAGGGAAATATATGAAATAAAATAATAGAAATATATTTGAGTTTCATGTCATGAGGGATAATCACTACACCCATGCATGCCACTTATATCATCCACAAACATAGAATAAAATTTAAGAAATAATTCAAGAACACCTTAACCTGCCCCGGAACAAGACTTATGTGATCCCCTCATTATCGAGGGTAAGAGATCACTTGATAGAAATATAGAAGAGAAAAATAAAATAAAATAAAATAGAAGGGAGAGATATAAGGTAGAGATAGAGAATAAAAATATAAAATAGAATAAGAAAGGTTAAAAATGTGAAATAAAAAAATAATAATAATATCAGAATAAAAGAGAGATATAATAATAAATTAAATTAAATTAAATTAAATTAAAGAAATTAAAATAATAAAATGGTAAATAATAAAATTAAAATGAGAATATGAAGAAGAAAATAAGAAGAATAAGAGGGTGGAACACTATAAAAATTAACATGCATGAATTCTATGTTTAATAGAATAAAATTAATATTTCATGATAAATAAAACTAAAACAAAAAAATTAAAATAAATAAATAAAAATGAAGAAGAAAATGCATCAGAAAATCCTATCCTTTAGCCTCCATCAGTCACTCCTCACAATTGTTGGCCTCTCCTATCTCAATTGGTTAAGGCCTCACTTTATAGGAAATGGATGGAGTGCCTCATCCTGGATATCCCCTTTAGTGGGATATTTGAAAATATATATCTTTAAATATATCCCTTGAGACCCACTAGAAAAAAAGGAAAGAACTGATAAAATCATGTGTTTAAATTTTATACCATGGACTAGAATCTACTAGGTCAGTATTGATTTGCATGGGGTGTATAGTGGTATTTCCATGTGGTATCTCACAAGACCTCAACACAGTGGGTGTCTAGGCATAGTAGCAAGGGATCCTCTAATCATATGACCTTCAAAGAGGCTGGAGGGAGCTCGTAATGGTCATATGATGGTCTGGAGGGGATCTATAGTGTTGTGGAGGTGCAGTAGTGGGATATGGATTTAGTTGAGCTCTCCCTATGGTCTACCATGGTGGATCCTAATTAGATCAGTGATGGTCGGTTATGTCAGGTGGAGAAGGATGGAAAAGTGGTGTTGTGGAAATTTTCAGAGTAAAATAGTGGTTTGGGCGATCATTTTTAAATGGGATATATAGTAATCCATAAAAATTTATGTCCCATGTTGAAACATAGAATGTATACACAAGAGTTTATAATCAAAGGTCTCTCATTCCCAGATCATAAGCCCATAATAGGGATGGGATCTCATAATCAAAATCACACACCACAATCTGTTTTCATTGTGTATCCCACATGGTCCTCTAATCTGTTAGGTAGGAATAATACAAAGTGACACAAGAGGGGGTGAATTTTGTATTTTGGATAACCTTCAGAATTCTTTCTTTTAACACCCTTTGTGATTTATATGGATATGCAGTGTTTTTTTCTATATGAATAGATAATAAGTGGATAAACAGAAAGAAAGATCATAGCTTTTTATAGTGGTCTGAGACACAAAAATCCCCTATTCCACTTCACCAATTCTCTCTCAGTAATCTTGGTTAATTTCACTAGAATGGTCCTCTTATCACAAGACCACAAATCCACAACTGAGTGCAGGTAGCTAACACCTTTACAATAAGGATAAACAAATATTCTAATGGTTATTTAACAAATAACCAATTATTCAGATATTATTACAAGAAGATAAAACTTTACTACAACTATGTATGAGTAGTTGATAATCCAATAAATCAAAAGAGTTTGTTTTGATATTTTGGGTTGATCTTCACAGTTTCAAAAGCAGCAACTAACAGTAGATGGATCTTCTTCTTCAGAAATGAAAGTCATAAAGAAAGATTAGTTCTGAAGATATACTAGTTGAAAATGTTCTTTAATAATAAAAACAACAAATAGAAGTAGTAATCTTATAGTAGAATGAGATTTAACATGTATGTCTCTAAAGTGTAGTCTCTCTTAAGTGTCGATAATTCATTGTATAAATACTGTAAAATATATTCACAAGAATACAAATGTATATGTGAATTTTTTTCTCATGTATTTCAAAAGTAATTGTGGTATAATATATAGAGAATACATCTTGATTCCATATTCCAGATCCAATAAAAACACTTGAAAGAACACAAAAATTCATATCTAAATTGACTAGGGGAATCGTAACTTCACTTAAGAACAAGATTTATTTTCTCCAATAAACAAAGTTCTTTGAATCAATCATAATGATCTTTGAATCATCCTAATATCCTATCAGGACCATTTTAAGAAACTTCAATAAAATCTCAATTTTAAAACTCTGATAAGTTTTAGGAAAACGTATGGTTGAACTACATCACGTAGGGTTACTTTGCATAGTGCAGGGTTCCTTTTCATAGTGTAGGGTTTCTTTACAAAGTGCAGGGTTTATTTTCATAGTGAAGGGTTCCTTTTCGTATCATAGGGTTCCTTTTCATAGTGTAGGGTTCATACCAAATTATGATTCCTTAACCATACTTTTATCTCTTAATAACATAGGAAACAAAATTAATATAGAGATGATGATCCATACATTCATCATTTTCATCATAATAATCTAACATAGCATTGATTATCCATAAATTGAAATTTCCAAACATAGGTTTGATGATCCATATAATTAATATCCAGTGTATCGTAGGGATGATAATTCATACGTTCATTTACTGAATATATGGTTTGAACAGTGTTTCCATAACACATCTTGTAGCTTTGTATTCCATAAAAAATATAAATAAAAACATGATATATATTTCTAAAATATAATTAATGCAAATTTGTTAGAAAACAAACAATTTTCTTTGTGAGCATCAAAATCAAAATTTAAAATAAATTATTGTTGAGGTAATTCATGCCCAACAATCTCCCCCTTTTTCATGATCAAAAAACCCATAAAATAATTAATAGATTGTAGATTTTTTTAACATT
Organism: Viscum album; assembly: GCA_963277665.1. NCBI lineage: Eukaryota > Viridiplantae > Streptophyta > Magnoliopsida > Santalales > Viscaceae > Viscum > Viscum album. Next base: position 262,533,538 of record OY728120.1, read on the forward strand.
AATCAAATATTTCTATTTCACAAAACTATTTTGATTAAAAAAGGTTTCCAAAAAATATTTTTTTCTCAAATATTCTCCCCAAAAATAATATCCCCCTTTTTGTGATATCAAAAAGAAAAAACTGAAAGAGAAAATAATATAAACCATAATGAATATAGCACTGATCTATAAATAAATGTTATAGTATACTATTAGAGAAAAAAAATATGTGATATGGTAGTTGAAAGTTGAAAAAAATAAATAAATAAATATAAAATTCACCAAATATAAAATTAAAATAAAGTAAATATTAAAGTAAATTTTAGATCAAATGTTTGAAAAATTAATGACTATGTCCCAACATCAACACAGGAGGTCTTCAAAATGAGGGATTCAGATCTAAGTGGTTTTCTTTTTCTGAATCTCCATGGGTAGTAGTTGCTGCAGCTCATTGAGAAATATTCTAAAGAACACCTTGAATATCAAGAAATTTCACTAAGAGACTCTGGAAATGATTATTGAAGACATTCATCCATTACTATAGTAACTTCCTTGAATATTGACTGACCTTTAAGATTTCCAACAGATTCACCTTAAAGAATTCATTCATAGACTCTTCTGATTGAATAAAGGATATCAATATATCTTTGACTTGGTGAATGACTGGTCCCAACCAAGATTCATTATAATTTAACCGACTGATAAAATCTTTCTAATTTTCTCAAATCACATTCAGTGGTATACTCTCACACTGGAGAGTCTTCAGTCTATTATTGAACTCATCCATCATAGTGGTAATTGAATCAAATATCCTTATCAAGTCGGCAGAAGTGGGTTGAGGAGTAGAGTATGAAGCTTGATGACTATCCTTGATAGACTGAAATTCTCTTCCTAACATAACCTTTAGCTCATCAAAATCAGACTTTTTCACAGACTCTACTTTCAAAGATCTGAAATATCTACCTAAAGAGATGATTAATTATTCAACATCACCCACTAAAACTAGATTCTATTGAACATATATAAGTTGTGTTTGAAGGGATTCAAACTTATCTCTTGGAATAGTGGAATTTTTTATCTCCCCAAATTTCTTCTTTTCAGACTCTAATTCTTTCCTTAGATTCAAATTTTGAGCATTTGGAGTACTAAAAATCTAAACCATCTCTTCAGTGACTTTTTCCAATGAGCCAGATGACTCAGTATTTTGGTCCCTCTCTTGACCAACCCCTACCAATTGAAAACTTTTCTCTTCTTCCTCTCTTAATGTAGAGATTCCTACATCAACCAAATCAGCAATAACTAAATACATATTTCCAGTAGTATCATAATCAATAGTAAGATAAATTTCTAGGAATTGATCATCCCCTTGAGAAAATTATTCAACATTGTGAGTTATATGAGCCTCCTACTTAGCAACATGTTCAGTATCATGAGCCTCCTACTCTGTAACTTCTTCTAATCTAGCTTGGCCAACTACCATTGGTTTAGAAATATTAATTGAAATTCTTCTCCTCTGATGAATACTTTACACATCAATTCTAGATTATGCTTCCTCATCTAGTCTTGGATGCACATAACCAACAGTATGTAATAGATTTTTCTCCCCATGAGCACTAGATACCAACCTTTCTTCTTCTTCTATACCAAATGGAAAAAGATGATTATAGGAATTACTCCAGAAAAATCCTAATTTTATAATAGTTCCATCACAAATAATTTTTTTGTGATGACATCTCTGACCAAATGAGATATCTCTTATCTTTCCCATCCTCAACAACAGTAGGGACATTGTAACACCTAGATATTTATATGAAATATTTTATTTAAATAATTTTTATTCTTCAGTTGCTTGCTTTGAATGAAATTGTGAGTTTAAAAGAACTACGATATGCCTTATTATAAAATACCAGTTATAGCATAGCTGTTAGGTTAGAGGGAATAATTATAACTAACTTATGAAAATGCTTTATGAATTCATTGACTGTCAATTATTTATGAAAAATATAAATCAATTATATATTTATATTTTTGAGTGAATTATTTTTGGTAATGAAATTAATGATATATATATGTGTTATATACTTAATATTTTTTATATTCTTCCAATGGATATTTTAGTCATAGGGTATGAATAAAACCCTATTTGATGTATAAAAATCAATTTTTTAAAAAGGTTAATTTTATACCATTGAATGGCGAACCCATTTTAAATTAATATATTGACATATTAATAATTATTATATGACAACATAAAAATTTTATTTTTATGTGGGATATAAAAAATTACTTTGGATAAATTTCTAATATTTTTCTCATAACTTTCATGTTTTGATGAATAGTAAAAATACACTAAATTTTAATTGAAAATAACTTTTTTCATTGAAATAATATATATGGTTAAATTATATTATTGAATGGTTTAAAATTATAAATATAATATATTATTACCATTTAATATAATTAAGTTCAATGGAATTAATTTTACATTGAATTCATATGTAAAAACATTTCAATCTTTTGCAATATTTTAGCTTTTAAAACTTGTTTTCTCATTTCAACAAAAGGATTAATTTTAAATTAATTGTTGAAAATTTTGTGTTTTTAATTTTGAAAAATGGATTCTATATTTAGAATCAGTAGGTCCAAATTATGTTAATAGGCTACTTCTAGTTTTGGTAATTATGAATAGTAACTTTGGAAATTATTTTTATTACCATGGTTAAAGGTAAATCGGGTAATTAAGAGTAAAACTAATATTATAAAATTACATTAACACCTGAAAAAATCCAATTTTATGACTAAATTATATCCTTATAATATATATTTTTAAATTGAATCACTTTATTGACACTTACCTATGAATATGACACGAATGTAATAAAAACTAATAAATGTGACAAAATGTCACAATCTCATTTTATATAAGTATATTAATTTTAATATATGGATCACTAGAAGATAATATCAACTATATATAGTATCTAGAAATATAAAATAATTACCTATATTATATAATTTTATTTATTATTTTTATATATTAAATAATTACCATTAAAGATGACACAATGGTGATGTATAAATTATTTTATTAATAAAAATATCAAATAAATGGTTTTAAAAATAATAAAAGAAATATCATATAAACTAATTAATGTGATCAAAGAATTTTCTAGGTGACTATGACATTTTAGGAGTATATTAAATATTTTTTTTTGAATTTATATTCTTTGTGAATTTTATTTAAATTCAAATAAATGAATAGTGTCAAAATTGACACTATTGACATTTTATAAAAATAATATTTTATTAAATTATTTAAAAGTCATAAAAATATTTAAAAATTAAAAATATATAATTATAAGGTCAAAAATTTTATAAAATATCCATTTATGGTCAATTAACACCATATAAGTAAATATTTATAAATATTAAATATTTATAATGTTAATACCATAATAAAAATTAAATTGAATAACAATGTGTTAATTAAAATTATAATGCTTAAATTGACATAAACACTTGTCTAAAATTTATTGGTTGATGATATTACAACCCTATCTCATCTCATTTTCAAAATTGGGACATTTTAGAGGTTTTTAAGTGGGGTTTTATTTTATTATAAATTAATATTTTTGAGTTTTCCAATAGTGTCCCTCACTTAAATTATAAAAAGGGAACCTCCTCCCTCACCTCTTCACTTAATTTTGAGCCTTCAAGCTTGGAAACCCCCTATAATTTTTCCTTATCAAATTCCCTATTTTAATTATATAGGTTATGGTCTTCTTCAGATACCAAATCTAGTGCCCTAAGAGTAAATTTAAAGGAGGCACGTTGAGGAAAAGGTAATCTCTTCTACCGATTCTTTCAAATTTATTTCTTCTTATACTTCCTCTTCATTAGTTGTTTCATTATAAATTAATAAAATCAGTATAATTGATATAATTAAATGCTATTATAAATATGAAACAACCCTATTTCACCTTTTATCCATCCTACAAAAAATGAAATCACCGCACATGCGTACGTATGGCTTACTGTCTCCACATTGTGGTGTAATCTGTTTTTCACCACCACCTTACTTGGATGAGTATAATTGTGGAAATAATAAATATATATGATTATTATAAAATGATACTAATTATTAAATATTATACACCATCCACTTCAATACTATTCAACAATTATGGGAATGATATTGTTGCTCGTGCGTACGTACAGCTTACCGTCTCCACAGTGCGATGTGATTTGTTCTACATAATCTTCACTAAATCATGATTATATAAATGAATTGAATGAATAAATATGATATATATATATATATATTATACTAATACCATTCTTTAAATGATATAACTATAAACTAAAAATGGGAATAATAACTTATCCGACAAAACATGCATAAGAACATAAAGTAGTTAATACCCAAATAATGAGTAATAATGAAATGTTACTAACAAATAGATGAAAATATGATCATAAATGTTATCATAAAAATGATTATGATACTAGAATAAATTAGTAAAATTATTTAAATCATTATACAGGATGTTCTAATACATACAAAGCATATAATACCTAAGGTAAGTGATAATTTTGCAATCTCATTTTTATCCAAGATTGTTTATACGTAAGTATTTATTGGGGATATATTTATCATACATGTCCATATTTTCTAAAAAAATTATAACAAAATGTTTAATATTATTCTATAAATTTTTAAAGCCATTTTTACCCATTTTTTGACTTTTACTACATATTATGGAAGGAATATTTCTTTTATTTACCATAAGAGGTACCTTTTTACTTTTCCAGAAAAAGTATGAGGAGAATGTTTTTTTACTTATATGAAATGAATGGATTTTTTATGGTTTCATGATAACTTATTTCCATGATTCTTACTCTACACTATTTCAAGTTTATTTTCAACTAAATTCTTTTATTTTAAAATTGCACATCATTTTTAGAAAAGAAAATATTTTTGAAGAAGAAAGGATATTTTCCTCAGGAATTAATTTCAAGTATTTTCTAAAAATTATTTTCCATCTAAGATAACAATATTTAAATAGGGTTATATTTATATCCCTATTATTACTATGATTTTATTTTGTTTATTATGTAATGTTATTTAGGAAATCCATTTTTTATATCAATTATGATGGAATGATGTTTAAGAAACCCATTTTATTTCATGGGTTGTGCTATGGTGAATGTTTTTATATTTTTGTGGCATATGTAATAATGGTTTCATTATGAGATGGTTGGTACCTATATATCCCTCAAATTAATTGGGTAAAGATTTATATCTCATGATATAGACATGACTGGAATGGCAAGTAAATCTGGTTCAGTAATACAGGGCTAGAATGAGGACTGAACTCGGTTCAATAATGGACTTTGTCCACTTTGATGGTATTGGAAATGAGCCTTGACTAATATGAAATGATTTTATATTCTTATGTGTGTATTCAAAAAAATTTCATGTCTTATGTTATAACTATTTGGATTACATTTCACTTTTATGATTTATCTCATGACAAGACATTATGATCTTTTTTATATAGGATAAGATTTTCAAATGACATGTTCTTATGAATATGATATGATTGATATTTACTTTTTTTATACTTACTGAGTATTTGATATCACCCTTTCATATGTTTCTTTTCCTCAGGTCATGAATAAGGGTATTAAGTATGATATTCCAAAAAGGAGTCGAGTTATGAAGAAATAAACAGAATACAATGTAGATGTTTTATAAATCAGTTGTTTATGTTTCTTAGTTTATAAAGACACTATACCTATATGGTACTATCATGGTTTTGTTATATGTTGTAATGAATATGATTAAATTATAAAGTAATATCAATATATGTAAAGTATGGGTCTCTATATTTGGTTTATAGGAAAGGTATAGTTAACCTTTGGAAACTAAGATGAGAAAGCCTTAGTAAGAACCCTAAGGATATGTCTAAGTATAGGATACAATCCTAGTGTTTTAGAAATGACCATGAGTAACCTAGGATAAAACATAAAGTGTACTAAACTGAAATTTTATTCTTGATTATGTGTTTTTTATATTATGATTAGTGTTTCTCACACTATTCTTCTTGGTTTTATTTAGTGGCCGAAACCCAAAGGAATCGTGTTACTACTGAATGTGATGGGAAATGTAATGGTTGTCCCCCTGAGCAACCAAATGTTATGGGAGCTGGAATAAAAAATCTTTTAGCTATTCTCACACAACTTTATCAAGCTATGAATCATTCTAGACTTCTAAATGATCAAAGGAGGGAGAAAAATTCTATTTAATCCTTCATGTGGTAGCTTCCACCTTCATTTAGTGGTTCTTCTGATCCATTAGTGGATGACTAATGGATTAGTACCATTGAAAAGATATTTTGAGTTCTAAAATGGTATGAACATGATAAGTCCATCTTAGCAGTATATTTTTTAGAAGGTAAAGTTGATCAATGGTGTAATCTTATCAAGAATATGAGTAAAAGAGATGAAATTGAGTCTATGGAATGGGATGAGTTCAAGAACTTATTTTTCAATAAGTACTTTCCTTTTATTATTCAAACAAATATGAAGAATGAGTTCCTTGAACTTAAGAAAAAGGATGATGAATTTTTTGGTACATATGAAGCAAATTTTACAAGACTTGCAAGGTACACTTCTATAATTATTATCTAACCTGAGAGTAATATTGATCGATTCTTTTGTGGCTTAAAACCAAGTCTCAAAAGGGAATTATCCATATGGTACTTCAATATCTATGAGGAAATTATTTGATGTTATCTCAAGGTTGATATAGAGATTGTTGTTACCCATCAGTCATATGGGTTTGATAAGAAGAGAAAAATGGAATTCAAAGGAAAATCTAAAGACCATACTAAAAAAAAGATGGATTTTCCCTTATGTTCAAAGTGTGGAAAGAAACATGGAGGTAATTGTCTTAAAGTGAATATTAAATTTTTTAAGTGTGTAAAAGAAGGACATAAAGAAATTGAATGCTTAAGTGATGGGAAAAATATTTCTAATGATGTGAACAAAGAAAAGGCTACACAGAATGTACCACCAACACTTCAATGTTACAAGTCAAAGTAAATTGGGAATTATGCCAATAAATGCCCTAATCCAAAGTTATTTATGATGATCAACATTAACAAAATCTTTAGTCGAAAGATAAAGGAAAGTAACATTTAATTACTATCGTTGATGTGGTGTATGATAATGAAGTGGTGAAAGGTACACTTATTATCCACTCTAAAGTAGAAAATGATTTATTTGATTCTAGATCCACCCACACTTTTATTTCTAAAGAATTTTTTAATGGTATCGACATATTACCTCAACAATTATATGTTGAGTTAATTATGACAACTCTTAATGGCACAATGGTTGCATTAAAAGTTTATAATTCTTCACTGATTGAAGTTTGTGGGAAAGTGCTTCCTACAAATCATGTGATCCATCCTATAGTGGAATATGATGTGATTCTTAGCATGGATTAGCTTTATCTATATGGATCTCATATCAATTTTCATGGAAGGGAAGTCACATTTCATATTATAGATCAATCTATGATCATCTATCAATGCAAGGATGAATATTACCTTCCGGTAGAAATTTATTCCATCTTATGGGTCTTGATTCCAATAAATAAATGTTATTTATCTCAAATGGTTCGGTAGAAACTCACGATTAAGAATACGCCTATTGTACAGGATTTTTTTGATGTCTTTCCAAAAGAATTACCAGGTCTTCCACCAAATTGTGAAGTTGAGTTGTCAATATAACTCATACCAGGTGTTATACCTATTTCAAATACACCTTATAATGGTCCCAATTTATTTGTAGAAATTTAAGAAGAAACTCCAAGAGAATCTTGATAAGGGATTTGTACTCCCTAGTGTGTCACCTTGGGGAGCACATGTTCTGTTTGTTAAGAAAAAAGATGGATCAATGAGACTTTACATTGATTATCTAGAACTTAACAAGATCACTATCAAAAAAAATATCCTCTTCCCCACATTGATGACTTATTTGACCAACTACACAGACCTCAATATTTTTCCAAGATTGATCTTTGTTTAGGATATCATCAATTAAGGGTCAAAAAGAGGATATAACAAAGAATTAATTTCATACAAGTTATGGACACTATGAATTTATATTTATGCCTTTTGTTTATACTAATTTCCCCACTATCTTCATGGATCTAATGAATAAAGTCTTTAGAGACTATCTTGATCAGTTTGTGGTAGTCTTTATAGACGATATTCGTGTCTATTCAAAGAGCAAGGAAGAATGTGAAGATCACTTGAGAATTGTATTGAAGACCCTGATAAAGGAGAATATTTATGCCAAATTTTTCAAGTGTGAATTTTGGATTCATAAAGTTTCATTTTTAGGTCACATAATCTCAAGAGAGGGGATATCTGTGGATCTAGAAAAAATTGAGGTTATTGAAAGATGGTCGAGACCAATAACAGTAACTAGGATCCGAAGTTTTCTTATTTTGGCTGGATATTATCGACATTTTCTGAAATATTTTTCACAATTATCTAATATACTCACTAATTTTACTATAAAAGGAGTTAATTTCGTTTGGATAAAGGAATTTGAAGAGAATTTCAAAGAGATAAAAATAAGGTTAGCCAGTGCACCTGTGCTCACACTACCTTGTAGTGGAAAAAGGTTTGTGATCTATAGTGACGCATCCAAGAAGGGTATGGGATGTGTTCTCATTCAAAATTATATGGTGATATCTTATACCTCATGATTATTGAAATTCCATAAGAAAAATTACCCAAATCGTGATTTGTAGTTAGCTGCAGTAATATTTTCCTTAAAGATATGGAGGCATTATATTTATGGTGAAAGGTGTGATATTTATACTGATCATAAAAGTTTAAAGTATATTTTCATACAAAAGAAGCTGAATATGTGCCAAATAATATGGATTTATTTTATTAAAGATTACGACTTCTCAATACATTACCACACTAGGAAAGCAAACAAAGTGGAAGATGCATTAAGTCAACAAGACCATGTTAGCCTATCCATGATGAGGATCACAAAAGATCCAATATTTATGGATTTTCAAAGTATGGATATTGAAATTTTAAAGGAATGAGGGGAATAATATCTTTATCAAATGAATGTTAAACCATCAATACAAGTGAAGATTAAGGAGGTGCATAAGAAAGATGTAGAACTACAAAATAAGGTGAGAAATGCTCCTAAATTCAACCTTGATTGTGATGAAGTAATAAGGTTCAGGAACCGGGTTTATATTCCTACTATACCAAAATTAAAGAAGGATATATTAGATGAGGCTCATAATTCTTCATTATCTATTCACACTAGAAGCACAAATATTTACAAGGATCTTAAAGAGTAATTCTGGTGTGATGGAATGAAAAGAGATGTCATCAAATATGTATCTCGATTCTTGGTTTGTCTACAAGTTAAGGCAAAGAGACAGAAATCTAAGGGAATGTTACAACCATTACCTATACCAGAATAGAAATGGGAAAACATCACTATAAAAATTGTCATTGTACTTTCCAAAACATCCAAAGGAAATAATGTTATCTAGGTTATAGTTGACCATATTACGAAGTCGGCACACTTCATTTCTATTAGAGAGGATTTCTCTCTTGATCGGCTTACCAGGATATATGTAAGGGAAGTGGTAATATTGCATGGAGTACCACTTTCCATTATATCTGATAAAGATCTGAGGTTTACCTTGAAGTTCTAGAAAATTATTCAGCATTCTCTAGATACAGAGTTAAGTTTCAACATTGTTTATCATCCTCAGACAGACGGTCAGTCTGAGAGGACAATTCAAACTCTAGAAGACATGTTGAGATCTTTCTCCATGGATTTCAAAAGTGGTTGGGTTCAACACCTACCATTGGTAGAATTTTATTACAATAATATATTTTACTATAGTATTCAGATGGATCCTTATGAAGCCCTCTATATAAATAAGTGTATAAATCCAACTTGCTGGGATGAAGTGGTAAAAAGAAATCTATTAGGACCTGATCATGTTGATGAAATGGAATAAAAGTTAAGATCTATTCAACAAAACATAAGAGAAGCTTAAAGTTAACAAAAAAATTATAATGACAACCTAAGAAATGAATTATAGTTTGAATTGGGTGATAAGGTGTTCCTATGAATATCTCCATGTAAGAGAGTAATGGGATTTGGAAAGGGAAAGCTAAGCCCTAGGTGTATCGATCCTTCTGAAATTTTGGATCATGTTGGGAATGTAGCTTACTGATTGGAAATTACACCGAATCTCTCTCAAGTTCATGATGTGTTACATGTATCTCTCCTGAGAAATTACATACCTGATCCTTTACATGTACCAAGCTCATAAGTTGTACTGCTAGAGAAAAATCTTTCCTATGAAGAACAACTGATAGAGATTCTGGATCATAGCGAAAAAGTTCTATGAAATAAGACCACTCACTAGGTTAAAGTTTTATGGAGGAACCACAAATTTAAAGAAGATACATGGGAACTTGAGGATATGATGAGGGAGAGGTATCCTCATCTATTTGTTTCCAAGTGATGAATTTTGAGGATGAAATTCAGTTTAAGGGGGGTAGAATGTAACACCTGGATGTTATTATGAAATATTTTCTATAAATAATTTTTATTCTTAAATATATTGATTTGAATGCAATTGTGAGTTTAAATGAATCGTGAGATACCCTAATTATAAAATTTCCATTAGATCCTAGTTTTTAGGTTGGCAGGAATAATTATAACTAACTTATGAAAATACATTATGAATTCATTGGTTGTCAATTATTTATGAAAAATATAAATCAATTAGATATTTGTATTTTTGAGTGAATTATTTTTTTTAATGAAATTAATGAGATATATGTGTTTTATATACTTATTATTTTTAATATTAATCCAATGGATATTTTAGTCATAGGTTATGAATAAAACCCTATTTGATGTATAAAAATCTATTTTTTAAAAGTTAATTTTACACCTTTGAATGGAAAACCCATTTTAAATTCAGATTTTGACACATTAATAATTTTTATATAAAAACATAAATATTTTATTTTGAATCAGGATATAAAAATTTAATTTGGATAAATTTCTGATATTTTTCTAATAACTTTCTTGTTTTAATGAATAGTAAAAATATGCTAAATTTTAATTGAAAATAACTTTTTCCATTGAAATAATTTATATGGTCAAATTATATTATTGAATGGTTTAAAAGTATAAATAAAATATATTTATACCATTTAATATAATTAAGGTCATTGGAATTAATTTTAATTTGAATTCATATGTAAAAATATTTCAATCTTTTGCAATGTTTTAACTTTTAAAACTTGTTTTCTCATTTCAACAATGAAATTAATTTTAAATTAATTACTAAAACTTCTATGTTTTTAATTTTAAAAAATGGATTCCATATTTAGAATCATTGGTTCTAAATTATGTTAACAGTCTACTTTTTATTTTTGGGAATTATGAATAGTAACTTTGGTAATTATTTTTATTACCATGGTTAAAGGTAAATCGGGTAATTAAGAGTAAAAATAACATTATAACATTACCTTAACACCTATAAAAATTCTATTGGATGACTAAATTATATCCTTATCATATATTCTTCAAAATTTAATCACTATATGGCCACTTACCTAGGAATATGACATGAATGTAATAAAAACTAATGAATGTGACAAAATGTCACAATCTCATTTTATATAAGTATATTAATTTTAAAATATGGATAACTAAGAGATAATATAGACTATAGATAATCTTTGTAAATATAAAATAATTACCTAAAACATATAAATTTATTTATAATTTTTAGAGATTAAATAATTACCATTAATGATGACACAATAGTGATGTAGAAATTATTTTATTAATAGAAATGTCAAATAAATTGTTTTAAAAATATTAAAATCAATATAATATGAACTAATTAATTTGATCTGAGAATTTTATAGGTTATTATGACATGTTAGGAGTGTATTAAATATTTTGGTTCGAATTTATCTTCTTTTTGAATTTTATTTAAATTCAAATTAATTAATAGTGTCAAAATTGACACTATTGACATTTTATAAAAATAATATTTTATTAAATTATTTAAAAATCATAAAAAATATTTTAAAAATATAAATTGATAATTATAATGTCTAGAATATCATAAAATATCCATTTATGGTCAATTAAAACTATATAAGTAAATATTTATAACTATTAAATATTTAGAATGTTATTACCACAATTAAAATTAAATAGAATAACTAAGTGTTCATTAAAATGATAATGCTTAAATTGACATAAAAACTTGTCTAAAATTTATTTTTTGATGGGATTAAAACCCTATATCATCTAATATTATAAATTGGGACATTGTTTAGTTTTTTATGTGGGGTTTAAATTTATTATAAATTAATATTTTTGAGGTTTCTAAAAGTTCCCCTCACCTCAATTATAAAAGGGAACCTCCTCCCTCACATCTTCACTTAATTTTGAGCCTTAAATCTTGGCCACCCCCTGCCATTTTTACTTCTAAAATTTCCTATTTTCATTCTATAGGTTCTTTTCTTCTTCAAAGACCAACTCTAATTCCCTAAGAGGAAATTTAAAGGAGGCACGTCAAGGAAGAGGTAATCTCTTCTACTGATTATTTCAAATTTATTTATTATTCTACTTATTATTAATTAGTTTTTACATTATAAATTAATAACATAAGTATCACTAATATACTAATATGTTATTATAAATATTAAACAACCCTATTTCACCTTCTATCCATCCTACGAAAAATGAAATCACCTCACGTGCATACGTACGGTTTACCGTCTCCACACCATGGTGTAATCTTTTTTTCACCACCACCTTACTTGGATGGGTATAACGGTGGAAATAATAACTATATATGATTATTATAACATGATACTAATTCCAAAATATTATACACTATCCACATCAATACCATTCAATAATTATTGGAATGATATCGCCACTCGTGCATACGTACGGTTTACCATCTCCACAGTGCGATGTGATTCGTTCTACATAATATTCATTAAATCATGATTATATAAATGAATTGAATCAATAAATATGATATATATTATTCTAATACCATGTTTTAAATTATAAAACTATAACCTAAAGATATTAATAAGAACTTATCAGACAAAACATGCATAAGATCATAAAGTAGTTAAAACTCAAATAACGAGTAACAATGAAATGTTACTAACAAACGGAGAAGAATATGATCATAAATGTTATCAGAAAAATTATTATTATTCTGTAATAAATTATTAAAAATATTTAAATCATTATAAATTAGGTTTTAATGCATACTAATCATATCTTACCTATGGTAAGGGATAATTTTGCAATCTCATTTTTATCTGAGATTGTTTATACGTAAGTATTTACTGGGGATATATTTATCATCCATGTCCATGTTTTCTAAAAATGTTATCATAAAATATTTAATATTCTTCTATGAATTTTTAAATTCGTTTTTACTCTTTTTTAAATTTTACTTCATGGTATGGAAGGAATATTTCTTTTGTTTACCATACGAGGTACTTTTTGACTTTTATAGAAAAAGTATGAGGAGAATGTTTTTTTTAACTTATACAGCATGAATAGATTTTTTATGGTTTAATGAAGCCTTATTTCCATGAATCTTCCTATAAAATATTTCAAGTTTATTTTCAACTAAATTCTTTTCTTTTAAAATTGTGCATCATTTTTAGAAAAGAAAACATTTTTGAAGAAGAAAGGATATTTTCCTCAAGAATTAATTTCAAGTGTTTTCTAAAAATTATTTTCCATATAAGATGACAATATTTAAATAGGTTTATATTTATATACCTATTATTAATATTATTTTATTGTGTTTGTGATGGAATGTTATTTAGAAAATTCATTTTTTTTATATCAATTATGATGGAATGATGTTTAAGAAACCCATTTTATTTCATGGGTTATGTTATGGTGGATGTTTTTATGTTTTTGTGGAACACGTAATAATTATTTCATTATGAGATGGATGGGACCTATATCTCCCTCAAATGCATTGGGTAAATATTTATATCTCATGAGATAGACATGACTAGAATGGAAAGTAAATATGGTTCAGTAATACAGGGTTGTAACGAGGAGTGAACTCGGTTTAGAAATGGACTTTTTCCGCTATGATGGTATTAGAAATGATCCTTGACTAATATGAAAATATTTTTCTATGATTATGGGTTTATTACACAAAATTTCATGTCTTATGTTATGACTATTAGGATTACATTTCACTTTTATGATTTATCCCATGACATGACATTATGATCTTTTATATGCAGGATAAGATTTTCAAATGTTATGTTCTTATGAATACGATATTATTGATATTTCCTTTGTTTACCCTTACTAAGCATTTGAGCTCACCCTTTCATATGTTTCTTTTCCTTGGTTCATTAAGAAGGGTATTAAGTATGATATTCCAAAAATGAGTCTAGTTATGAAGAAATAAACGGGAGATAATGTAGATGTTTTATGAACTAATTGTTTATGTTTCTCAGTTTCTAAAGACACTATACCTATACGGTCCTATCATGGTTTTGTTATATTTTGAAATGAATATACTTTAATTATTAATTAATATCAATGTATGTAAATTATGGGTCTCTATAGATATAATCATTCCATAGGGGTAAAAATCCATCTTTGCGTATTTCTGACAGTAGTGATTCAGATACCTTAGCATGTATCTACTGAAGTTTAGCTTGATATTGGTAAAGAATAAAAACATAACATACATATCTTGATAAATTAAATTCTCTAGTTCCACTATTCTTAGAACTATTACTGACTAAATGAACTTCATCATAACTAGATGATTAGCATTCAGATATCTTGTCATCATTTTCTTAACAATTCTAGTGCCAAAAAAAGAATACATGATATCCTATGATTTTTACTTCTCATCACCTGTATTTATTAAATCAAAATGAAATTCTCCCTCATGGGGAAAATCTAATATTTTATCAATATGAATCATAGATATAGAAAACTCATCATGGTGAATATTAATTAAAACTACATCTTCATCAGATCAAAAATTAAAAAAAGAATTTTGACTGAATTCTTTTACTTCTATATCAAAAATGAAAGGAGTATTGTTGTCATCAAAAATGAATTCTAATACTTGAAATTTTATAGCATTATTTAATGATATATTCATTTGACTTAGCCAATATAAATCAATTAACATTCCCTGAACAAGATTTTGATACTTCAACTGATGAACAGGTTCACTTGGGCCAATATCTTCAAGTTTTTTGGAATTTTCCATTTCTGAAGGTTTTTAGATTTAAGGTTTGAAGTTTTAGTGTTTTGATAATCTATAATGAGAGATGATATGTAAACTAAAAGTAATTAAAGGAGATAAGTGGGATAAGTTAGATGGTGTTCTCATGTCATTTGATAATGTACTAATTATGTTTTAATTTTGAAAAGAAAAATAAAAAGAAATTGAAGTGAAATTATTTTAAACCTTATCAATACGAAACCGAACAAAAATAAATGGAAATAAATTAAATAAATCAAATAAATTTTATATATTATACAAATATATAGATTAAATTAAAATAAATTACTAAATATTTATTTAAAATTAAATATTTCTAACTCCCCTTAATAAAATCAAAACTTTCCCTGGAAAGTGGTTTAGTAAAAATATCAGCTAATTGATATTCTATGTTAACAAATTATAAAGATATATCCTTTTTAAGAATATGATCTCTAATAAAATGATGTCTTATATCAATATTCTTATTCTTAGAATGACTTATATAATTTTTCGAAATATTTATAACACTAGTATTATCACATAAAATAAGTATACTATTAAAATTTAGTCCAAATTCCATTAGAGTGTTTTTCATCCACAATACTTGTGCATAGAAACTATCAGTAGAAACATATTATTCCTCAGATGTTGATTGGTAAAATGATTGTTTTTTATTACTTGAACAAGATACTAAATATTTTCCTAATAAGTAAGAGGTTCTTGAGGTGTTTTCTCTATCTAATCTAAAACCTAAAAAATCAGCATATGAATATGAAATTAAATTAAAAATATAAGTTTTCGGGTAATTAAAATATTGAAAAACATTTCCTTTTAAATATCTAAAAATTATTTTAACAGTAGTAAGATAGAATTCTTTTGTATTTGACTAAAATCGGCACAAATACATTCAGAAAACATAATGTTTGTTCTTATAGCATTAAGATATAACAAACTACCAATAATACCTCTATATAACTTGTTTTTAACTAGTTTTCAAGCTTTATCCAAATCAAATTTTATATTAGTACACATGGGAATTTTATATGACTTTCTATTTTCAATTCCATAATTTTTCAATAAATCAATAATATATTTACTTTGATTTAAAACATTTCCATAATATTTTTGATAAATTTCAATTTCTAAAAATAAATTTAATTATCCCATCAAACTCATTTTAAATTCTTTTTTTCATTAATTTTGAAAAATCGTTACAAAGTTTTTTATTTTTTGAACCAAAAATAAAATCACAAAAATAAATTTTTACTAATAAAATTTTAGAACAAACATTTTTCTTAAAAAGTGTTGGATCAACCAATCTAACAATAAATCCATTTTTTGAAAGAAAAGAACTTAATCTTTTATACCAAGCTCTAGGTTATTATTTAAGGTCACAAAGATCTTTAGTAAATTCAAAAATAGAATTTGGTTTAAGAGGGATTTCAAAACCATGAGTTTGTTCAACATAAAACTCCTCTATTAAATATCCATTTAAAAAGGTAGGTTTAACATCCATATGATATAATTTAAAATCCATATGAGATTTATAACATAAAATTATTCTTGTGTCTTCTAATCTAGCTACAGGATTAAAGGTCTCATCATAATATATACCTTCCTCCTAATTATATCCTTTAGATACTAATCTAGATTTCTTTCTGATTATGATCCCTTGATCATCCTATTTATTTCTAAAGACCCACTTAGTTCCTATAATAGGATAATTGGTTGTTCTTTCTATTAAATCTCAAACTTCATTCATTATAAATTGGTTTAGTTCTTCTTACATTGAAAACATCCAAATTTCATATTTTAAGGATTATTTAATAGACTCGGGTTCTAACTGAGATAGAAAGGTATAAAATTCATCTAGGTTTACTGCTTTTCATATAGTTCTAATTCTTGTGTCTAGGTATCCTATAATAGTTTCTAAATTATGGTTCTTTAGGGTTATAGACTATCAATGAAAGAAACTTTTAGGTTTTTCAGTTCCATTTTCTCTTGAACTGGATTTAATTTTATTAATATCATTATCAAAATCATTTTTAAGGATTTTAAGTCTCATGTTATCAAATGAGTTAGTAACTTCATCTGCTTGATCTTTTTCTTTAATAAAAGAGTCAGTTTCATCAAACTTCTCATAAACTAATTCTTCAACAATCCTTGACTTTTTATTAAACACTTTATAATATTTAGAAGTAGCAGAATACCCAAAAAATATTTCTTCATTAGCTTTTGGATCAAAATTACCAATGTTTTCCTTAGTATGCAAGATATAAACCCTGCATCCAAAAACATTAAAGTACTTTACTTTAGGTTTTCTATTATTCCAAATTTCATAGGGTGTCCTTTTAAAAATAGGAATTATTAAAACTCTATTCATTATATAATAGGATATGCTTACAGATTCTTCAAAAAAATATGTAGGAAGACTTTATTCATTTAGTATAGTCATTGGCATCTCTTGAATAGTTATGTTTCTTCTTTCAACAATTCCATATTTTTGAGGTGTTCTTGGTGAAGAGAATGTGTGTTTAATACCCAATTTTGAGAAAAAAGAATTAAATTCTTTAATTCTCAAATTCTTCACCATGAACACTTCTCAATGAAATTATTTTAAAACATTTTTCATTTTGAAAAATTTTACAAAAAAATTAAAAACAATGGAAACTTCACTTTTGAGTTTCAGAAAATAAACCCAGGTAAATCAAGAATAATAATCAACTAAAACATAGACATATAATCTACCATCCAATATTGCTACTCTAGATGGTACAAAAAATCCATATAGATGAGTTTTTATTGTTTATATGTAGAAATTTTGTTAATATATTTGAAAGAAGATTTTTGTTATTTACCAATTTGGGACGAATCAAAGAATCTATTATTGTCAAACTTAAGACTAGGTAAATCAAAAACTAATTATTTATTAGAAAATTTATGTAAAGCATATATATTTCATTTTCCAATTATTTTATTCCAAATCCATGATTCATTTGTCTTAGAACTTAAACAATTAAATTTATGTTTACATAAAGAATTTAAATCCAAAGTATAAATATTATCGATTCTAGGTTATCTAAATTTAAGAAATTTATCTTTAAAGATAGAACATGAATTGTTAAAAAAATAACATAGAATCCACCATCACAAAGTTGAGAAAGACTTATCAGGTTGTGTTTTAACCCATTCACATACAGTACTTTGTTGATTGAGATAGTCTTTGGATCTCCAATAGTTCCAACTCTAATAATTTTTCCTTTCACATTGTCATGGAAAGTGACTAGTCCTCCATCCATTTGAGTCAGTGCATATAAATTTGATGATTCTACACTCATGTTCTTAGAATATCCACTGTCTATATACCATATGCATTTTCTATTCATGTGACATGTTTCCTACAAAATCAATTAAACATGTGTTTGTTTTAGTACCCATATTTTATTGGTTCCTACAGTGTTATCAAGCAATGATTTGGGAATCTAGATCTTCTTTATTTTTCTATAATTTAGATTACTATATTCAGACATAATTTTGGAAATAAAAGTCATTTTAATACCACTAATTTAAGGATTTTTTAAATAAAAATTATTATTTTAATAACCTTTTGTTCCATAAAAATGATAGGTATCATTTTTCAAATTGGGCACAAAATAGTTTTTATAAAGTTTTGATTTCTCACCCATGCTTCATATTCCAAATATTTTTATTTTAATGAAATTATTTCCAATAACTTCATTTAAAACTTTTTCTCCTTTGGTAAAAGTAATTGCAGTACTCTTATAAGATTACACTTCATATTTAAATTCTTCAATCATTTTTTCATGATCAATATAGTTTGATGTAGAGGAATTAAACTTTTTAACTAAATATTGATATTGTTTTAGCATAGTATCTATTTCTCCTAAAATAGCATTGTGAATATTTTTTTCAATGATTTATGTTTCTTTAATAAAGAATCATATTTCTCTTCTAACATTGTACAATAAGCATCTAGTTTATCACTTTAGAAACTATCAATACCAGAATCAGAAGAGTAATAGGATTATACCTCTTCTTATTCTTTAGCCATAAAGCTCATGTTGGCTTCCAGTTTTTGTGACTCTTCCTCTAAATCAGATTGTGAGGAGCTAATAGAGTCTTCAGATACAATCCACATAGCCTTATTGACTCTTTTTTCTTTAAACTCATAATCATTATTCTTCTGATATCTATTTTCTGTTTTTTCCTTTAATCTTCCAATTGAGGGAAATCAGGTCTTATGTGACCCAATTTTTTTCATTCATAGCATCTAAATTTGTGGGGTTCTATGTTATCCTTCTTGAAGGATTTTATGAAGCCTCTTTTATTCTTGTAAAATTTTATGATCTTTCTAGCTAGCTGATCCAGTTCCATTTCATAATCTGAGGATTCCAAATTATTGTTTATTTTGACTTCTTGATTTATTTTTCTACTATGTTTCTGAGATTTCACTTTGAGAGAAGTATTTTCCTTTTTCACTACAATCTTATGATCTTCAACTTCATATTTAATTTTTTCTTTTACATCATAAGTGTTCCAATAAATTATTTAAATGTTAGATCCTTGACAGATGATTATTGGTGAATAGTAACTGATATGCCATTCCATTTTGAGGATAGTACTCTTAGTACTTTTAGTGATTGGTTATATTGTTTGATAGGTTATCCCAAGTTAGTAATATTATTGATAATATTTGTAATTATTCCATTAATCTATGTGATTATTTAACCATTAAGAATTATAAAGGTGTCAAACTTTATCTTTACTATAGCATACCTCATTTTTCATATATTTTATATTCCTTAATAGAAAAATGTAATAGTTTTCCACATTCAATAGGAAGTAGGACATTGTGATACATAATTAAACTCATCAGAACCAATTCCATAGATAATATCATTCATTTCTTTTGAATTGATGTCATATTTAACTTCTTTTTTAGCAGTCCAAGTTTTTGGTTTCTTAGGGATATTAAGGAGTAATAATTTTAGAATAGACTTTGAATATAATATTCTTAATATAGATAATCATTATTAATTTCTAGTATCCATAATTTTCACCATTAAAATATAGAACACAGACCATATACATTCCTTCTCTAGGATTATCCATTGACATCTTCTTTGTATAGACCTAATACTTTTATATTTCTATATATTTATCTCAAAAGATCTTCTTTGATACCAATTGTTAGGTTGGAATAATAAAAATTAACATAAGAGGGTGGTGAATTGTGTATTTTTGATAACCTTACACAATTATTACTTTTGACACCCTTTGTGATTTATATGGATATGAAGTATTTTCTTCTATATGAAAAGATAAGAATTCGATAAATAGAAAGAAAGAACATGGATTTTTATAGTGTTTTGGGGCATAAAGATACCCTAGTACACTCCACCAATTCTCTCTCTACGATCTTGGTGAATTTCACTTGAATTGTCCTCTTATCACAAGACCAAAAATATAAAATTGAGTGCGGGAAGTTGACACCTTTAAAACAAGTCTAAACACAGATCCTTATAGTTATTTAAAAAATAAGAAGTTATCTATATCTTAGTACAATAAGTTGACACTTCACCAAAACTGAGTATGAGTAGTTGATACTCCAATAAATCAAAAGAGTTTGATTTGATGGTTTGGGTTGATCTTCCAAGTTACAACAGTAGCAACTGATAGTAGATGGATCTTCTTCTTCAGAAATTAAATTATTTAAGAAATAGTATTTTTGAAGTGATCCTCATTTCAAATGTTCTTTAATAATAACATCAACAAATATCATTAGTAATATTATAGTATAAATTGATTTAACATATATGTTTCCAAAGTTTAGTCCCTCTTCAGAGTCGATCATTCTATTTAGAAATATTGTAAAATATATTCACAAGAATAAAAATTTATATGTGAAATTTTTCTCATATATTTTTAAAGGTATTTTGGTAGAATATGTAGAGAATATATCTTTATTTGATATTCCATATCCAAAACAAACTTCTGAAAGAATGAAACAATTCAAATCTAAATTGACTAGGGAAGTTATAACTTCCCTTAAGAACAAGAGTAGTTTTCTCCAATAAGCATGGTTCTTTGAATCAATCATAAAAATATTTGAATATTCCTAATATCCTGTCAAAAAAAAATTATGAAACTTCTATAAAATCTCAGTTTTAATACTCTGGTAGTGAGAAGACAAACGTAGGGTTGAACTACAAAACATAGGTTTCTTTTGTATAGCGTAGGGTTAATTTGCATAGCATAGGGTTCCTTTGTGTATCTTAAAGTTCCTTTGCATAACATAGAGTCCCTTTACATAGTTTATGGTTCCTACCAACATATATTTCCTTAACCATACTTTCATATTCATGTAATGTAGGGAATAAAAGTAATGTAGGGATGATGATCCATACATTCATCCTTTTCATAATAAGAATCAAATGTAGCAGTTATTAACCATATGTTCAAATTCCTAAATGTAGGGTTGATGATCCATACGCTTAATATCTAGCATAGCATAGGGATGATAAAATATACATTCATTTACTAAACATAGGGTTTGAACAGTGTTTTCATAACACATCCCTTAACTTTTCATTCCATAAAAAATATAAATAAAAACATGATATATAGTCTTGAAACGTACTTAATGAAAATTTGTTAAAAAAACAAACAAGGGACTTTGTGAGGATAAAAATCATCATTTTATGTATATTATTGTTGAGATGATACATTCTCAACATGGGAATACTATGCTCATCCCCCATGGGATTGATACCCAGTAGCCCACCTATGCATGATCCTGATGCCCATGTGCACATACTATCCATCTCAAGTTGGCTCTCCCAGGTGTCTTGGTTGGCTAACCCTCTTGGTATTGGATATATATTGAGCTTCCTAGTTAATGGTATAGCTTGAGTTAGTACCTTATTTATTGGTAAAGTCCTGAAAATATATAAGGACCAATGTTAAAAATTTCAAATAATAATCATTCAAGTATAAATGAAAATTATAAATTCAAAAACCATCACCATTTAATCCATTTAAATCACCTTTTACACTTAATTTCTTAATCCCCAATTTTTAATTAAACTTTTAATTATATTGGTTCATTCATTAAAAACCACTCAAATTCCTTATAATTTTTTTTTCAAATATGCATGGAATATCAATGTGTCAAATACCCCCACACTTAAACTATGATTTTCCTAGAGCAAAAAAATATCAACAAAGAATTCAGAGGAATCCAATTTTATCATTATTGAAATCTCAAAGTAATAAAATTAAAAATCATTAATTTCAAATCAAGTTTTCAAAAATCCACATAAAATTTCAATTTAATTTCTCAATTTTCAAAGAAATAATCAATTAAAGTATTTTACTTTCTCACTTTTAAAATTATGGGGCTTCTTCTTTCATCCATACAAGATCCTTAATTAATTATTATTAAACATTCCAAATCATGATTTACTAGACTTGAATCTTTTATATCATCACTCGTGATATTAGTTCAAATAGATTTTTTCTCATATAAGGAGAACATGATCCATATCCATAGGCATATAAAGTAACTCTTTTCTCCGCTTTGTAATGAAAAAACATATATAAAATCATGAGGGATTTTAAATCAAGGTTCAAATGACTCTGAGGCTTAAGGTAGGTAGGAATTGATGTTTAAAAAATTATGGTTCAAGGAGTAGGTTTCTCTCTTAAGTATAAAACATGATATAAAAAGTAAAAGGGAAATGGAATTCTCCCCTTAAAATTTTAACAACTCCCACTTTCCCCAAACTCAAAGTAAGGCCATGATAAAATTAAATCATAAGGAATGATTTTTGTACCCTGTTGAATTTTCCTCTTCTTTTATACTTTTTTAAGTACTTTTTCATTTTTTTATTTTTAAAATGTTATGATTAGAATAAACCTCACATCTACCATTGACATACAATAAAAATCATTGGTCCAGTGATGATGATTTTTTATTCTTCTAAGTCACAACCCATTCTTTCCTTTTCTTTTGTTCTTATTTTAATTTTCTATTTTTTAAATAGGGGTAAAGCAATAAAGAGTAAAATTAATATAAACATTTCTCAATTCCTATATATATCACCCCCACACTTCTTACTTATAATATAAATCATCTCTTTATTCATTAATCCTTTCACCCCCACACTTTAACATTAAAATATCATGAAAATATAAAGAGTGGGTTAGGAATAGAAAAACAATGGCTTGAATCATGGCTCATTTATAACAAGGGAATTCATGGTCTCTATGGGATAAATAAGGATATATATAAAGGTGTTTTTTAAGGATATTTTCAAAAGATTTCTCAATCATTTTAATTTTGTTTCATGGAAATTAGCTTTGAAAAGTTCAAATACAAGTTCAAGTATGTTTCATATCCCAAGAACACTTAAGAAGTATGATCAAGATAAAATAGTTAGTACTTATTCAAGAAATCCTCTCTAGAATGGGACATTTGATTTAGGACAATCACTCAAGAAATGAATAATAAAAAAATCAAATTACATGAATTTCATAAATTCAAAACATGGAAATTGATAAGGAAATTTCATTTACATGAATCAATAAATTCCATTAAATCAAGAGTCCTAATTTTAATATCCATTATTCACATTAATCAACCAATTATTTATTTTACTCATCCAATCTCATTAACAAAGAAATCTAAAACATATAATCCTAGGATTCATAATAAACTCATGTCTCCTATATAATTCAAGTAAATCATAATTCAATCATGGTCATGGAATTTCCAATTTAAAGCTAAAAACATATTATTGAGACCAAAAATATAGGGAGTTTGAACATAAAGAATGAAAGAATGAACTCCCTATAACATGAATCTTAGTCCTTTTTCTTCCTTGACTATTTGTGAATTCCTTCTTCTATCATGAACTTATAAAAGATAATTACTCAATTAATCACAATGATCATGTCATTTAAGTTCAAAAATATTATAGGAAGTTGGATGTATGCTAAACTAATTCCTAAAACTGAAATTGAAAGTACTAGAAAGTAAGTAAATATAAATCTTGGTATGATCCCCCAAGTGAATCCAGAATTTTTACTACCTATAAAGGGAAGTACCAGTTGTTATCCATAATTTGATGGTTGTTGGAGCTTCTTGTATTTGAATCACCACATGTGTATTTTCATAGATTCCACTTCTTTTTGGTTGGTGTGGAATGATCTATAGATAGAGTATACTAGATCCTCCCCCTTCAGAATTAAGTATATCTTGCATGTAGGGGGTAGGATGAAGTATTAATCATACACTTCTTTGGTTTCTACTTTTTGAAACCTCCTACTTTTCTAGTGTCATCTCAACATGGTCTATATGAATTTAATAATCAAAAGGAAAGTACATATACATTTTCATTTGAACAAAATTTAAATTTGAATTGTTAATAATTGATTTCTACCTTTCAATATGATCATACTTTCTCTTTATTTATTTAAGATCATCCACTTAGACTTATTCATGGGATTACTCAAATGTATGTACATCAAAATCTGAGAGCTCCATGTTTCACTCAATAGGTGTATGTTCTGTTTCTTTATATTCCTCTAAGGAATGAAAAATATTGTCTGAATCTGAAAATTAAAAGCAATGGGAATTAATACTCAATTAATATTGAATAAAATGAAATTAAATAGAGTTTTAGATAAGTTAAACTCCCTAAATTAGTTTAGCTTCAATCTTTTCTTCATTATTGATTTCCTTTGGAGTTGGATGGTGGTAAGTTGAGGTAGGTAGTCGGGATCCTCTATCTTTTCTTCAAATTTCACCACTTGGGTGGTAAATTCTTCCATGGGTAGAAAAATATGAAAAGGTGTTAGATATTATACATTGTAGGTAATTGGTAGATCATGTTGTACCTCACATTCATTATATAATTCATCTAGATCTAGTTGAACTACCACACATAGCTCAGCAGGAAATTATTCTTCATCATGAATCCACTCTAGCTTATCATGGTCATCTTGGATCTGATCCTTAAAAAGGTTGTGTTGTTTATATTCCTTAATTTTGGCCTCAAATTCTTATATATCCTTATAAAAATTGGGGAAGACTAATGTGTCTCTTCTTTTTCCTTATCTACTTAATAAAATTTAGGAAAGTAATAAAAGAAATCAGTTAGTTCCCAAGCCATGGCTTCAAAAATTTGTTTTGTCATGTCCTCCTACAAGACAGCTATTAACCCTTTGAATGCCTACTCCCTATTATTTTATTTATAGAATAATATAACCTATATGGGAATAATAAAATCATCATACTCTATAGACAATGGTGACTCAACAATTGGTCCTTGCACATAGGATTTTTCATAACCAGTCTATCTTTTAGTTTTTCTTACACCAGTGAGTAGTTATTCCTTATAGAGTAATAGTAGTTTGGATACATCATGGAAAAATATTTTTTATAGGTTTTTTATTTGGAAAATTATGAAAAAATTTATATAATTTGAAAATATAAAAAATAATCAAAATATTGATTGTATCCCTAGAAATAGCACCGATTTTGATGCACGAAAATCATGGGGTCTGGAAAAAGAAAATTTATTTTAGTAACGCAGCACAAAATCTGACTCGGGCCATCCCACTTGAAGATATTCACATTTTTTCACCTAATTAATCTAATTCACCTAAAATAATTTTTTTGTTGTTGTTTTTATTATTTTATGGAAGAAATGAATAAATTTTTTTGTTTTGTTATTTTAAAAAATAATGAAAAGACATGTAATATAAAAATTTAAACTTATACTAACATTTAATGATAAACAAATTGAGTTAAGAAATAAATAACTTAGTTTTGAATTTGATTTTTGGTTCCATCATTATTTTACTTTATCATTTTAAATTTTTTGATAATCTAATCATGAAATATCATGATGAATTACTATCCTTTAATTTAGAAATTTTGAAATATAAATTGTACTAAATAATCAAAATTTCACCTCATCATGTATTCAATGTTGATGGAACACCACAGTATAAGGTGGGACATATTCCAAGACTCGGCTCTATCGAATTTCATTTCATCCATTGATTGGCTCAACTCCATCATGTGAAGATCTTGCCAATAAATAGAGGGAAAAGATATGAAATAAAATAAAAGAAATGGATTTGAGTTTCATGCCATAGGGGAAAATCACCACACCCATACATGTCTCCACTCATATCTACCACAAACATAAAATAAACTTTATTAAATAATTAAAGAACAAATTGACCTCTCTTGGGCCAAGCCTCGTGTCAGCCCCTCATTGTGGAGGGTAAGAGATCACCTAGTGGAAATATAAAAGAGATGAGAAAAATAAAAATAATAATAAAAATAATATAAGGGAGAGAAAGAAGAGAGAGGGAGAGAGAGATAATAAAAATATAAAAGAGAATAAGAAAGTTTAAACACCTGAAATAATAAAATAATAATAATAATAGAATTGTAAAGACCCGTAAATTTCAAGGGAAATTTTTTTTCTTAATTTTATTTGGGATTTTATAAGTACGCAGTTTCTGACGGTACCTGATTCCAAGGCCTGGTGTGCCTGGAATCAATTTCTGAAGTTTAGCTCGGGTACGTTTAGTGAATGAACGAGTGGGTTTTTCTAACTTTTGAACTGGTGCTCGGAATCGAAATCTGAGGGAACCGATGGAATCGCAGCACTGGTAATTTCTTAGGAACACCTTTTTTGGAGTTTTGTTTTCTTGGGTGAGGTTTTTTTTTAAAAATGGGTTAACTAAGGAAAGAAATAAAAACTTGTGCAACAAATTTTATTTTCTATTCTAAGTAGTTTAAACCTATGCGTGGTGGTTGGAGTGGGACCCACTGAATCCTAACTCCCCTAGGTAGGATATTAGTGAAGTGGGGCCAACACGATCCCCACCCCTTCAAATCCCTTAAACCTCCCACGAGCACTTAATTGTGTAACTCACCCACCCCCCAATTTAATTGCAAGTCAACCCTCAAAGATTAATTTGAATATTAAACGCTCTTCAATTAATTTAATTAATTGAATGATATCTTTTTGAATTTCAAATTAATGGCTTGCATGAGTATTAATAAAATAAAACAAAGATTTATTTTATTGGGGGTTGATTCATTGTGCGAAAAGAAGGAGAGGACTCTTGCGCTCTGAAGAACATCTCCTTCCTCGTCAAAGAACATGAAGAACACCAAAGCTTCGACGAAGAACACGGTCTCATCTTTGCATCTTCTTTCCGCATCGAAGGAAGCGTGGCGCCGCATCCTTCATCGGACAAACACTGACAATGCTTACGGAGCCTTGTCCCGCGACACCGTCTTCTAAGATGTCTTTTTCCCGCGACGAACCTCGATCGACGACTTCTTCGAGGGGGGATTTTTAATTATGTATGATTTAATTCCCTTGTTTCTTT
The DNA here is from genome assembly GCA_963277665.1 of Viscum album. Lineage (NCBI taxonomy): Eukaryota > Viridiplantae > Streptophyta > Magnoliopsida > Santalales > Viscaceae > Viscum > Viscum album. The sequence continues at coordinate 262,561,346 of OY728120.1, forward strand.
AGTTATAAATAAAAACAAAGAACGCGGATCAACTTATTATCATGTTGATCCACGAATGTTTTATTTATGGGTTGGGAATTTTGGTATGCTTCAAATTTATTAAAGAGATCGTGGAATGATTTGATACAATTTTATTTAAATAAAATTGATTGTTTTCTCTTTATAAACCCTGTGTAATCTTGGTTTATTGATAACGCCTAACGCGGAGGGCACGGGCCGAACAAACATGGCCCGACCACCCTCTGCAGATTGTTGTCGATGTGTGAATTGACGGCGACAAGGAAACGGGGCCGCAGAGGCGATTTGAAGACTCCGCAGATTTTTTAATTGATGTACAGATCAACATGCAATGACGGAACGGGCCGCAGAGGTGATTTGAAACCTCCGAAGTGAAGATCAGGTCCCGAGAAGACCTTAGACGCAGACGGCAGCCGAAACGGACCACCGGTGCGAGTCCGGTGGTCCGCGGAGAGCGGCGGCGGTGCGCCACCCCGTCGCGGTGGCGGCGGCGACTGGCGGCGGCGGCGCGCCGCTGGAGGAGACCGCCGCGGCGGACCGGAATGGCTATGTCGTTCTAGGTTTTGGTGGAGGGCGCGGCATTACGTCGCGCCGTTTAAATCAAGGGGGGAGCCAGCGCCTCCCCCCCCCTTGTTTTCCGCTCGGCTGAAACGGATGAGCTGAGCGGACACGCGGGCCGCACCCGCCCAAGCCGGACCAGCCGCACCAGGCCGGGCCGCCCACGCCGGGCCGGGCCGCCCCGGCCGGTCTGGGCCGCCCACGCCGGGCCGGGCCGCCCCGGCCGGTTCGGGCCGCCCACGCTGGGTCGGGCCGCCCCGGCCGGGCCGGGCCTCCCGCGTCGGGCTGCGCCGCGCCTGCGGGGCTGGACCACGCCAGCCGGACCGGGCCGCACCCTAATGGGCCAGACCCTGACTCGGGTCGGGTCTCCCGGTTTGGGCTGACCCAGGGGGTCTCGGGCAGGGTCGGTCCGGGCCCAAAACCCCCTAAAACGGGCAGGTTCGTTTAAATGACCGTAACTTGGGCTACGGACCTCCGATCGATGCACCATCAATTGTGATGCGATACTTGGATCGAGATGGTTGTTTTGGTATATTACACTCAAGGTTTCGAAGAACTTTGGGTATGGCCGGGTTGGTTCGAACACGAAACCAACCGGGCCCTCAGAGTGGAAACGCTTATAAATTGAGCTACGGATGTCTGATTGACGTGTCGTCGACTTTTTTGGATTCCTCTTAGTGAGACGGTTCTTTTCACTTACTCCGCTCGAGGTTTAGATGCAGTTGGAGTACGGTCGAGTTTTTTTAGCTTAAAAACCAACTGGGGCCCTGGGACGAAAAATCCAATAACTCTCAGACCAGGCGTTCGATTGACGCGTCGTATGTCGTGTTGTGTTCCTATTGGCATGACGTAACTTTGTGATACATCGACTATGGTCTACGTGATAGTTTATGTATCGACCTCTTGGATCGTGGAGCGGACCCTCCCAGAATGAGTGTGCTGTGTGCGGAAACCCTAGAGCTGGCTGAGACTTGACGACTACTAATCGATCGACTCGGAGTGTTTCGATAGCCCAGTGGGGAGAGCTTGGTTGTAGCGGCAGACCCACGGCGGAGGAGCTCTTGGTTGTAGCGAAAGACCCGCAGTACTCAACAGAAGGAGTACCTCTATAGGCTATGAGGGGGAGCGCTTGGTTGTAGCGGCAGACCCTTGGTGGGAAGCGCTTGGTTGTAGCAGCAGACCCACAGTACTTGACAGGTGGAGTACTACAGCAGTCCAAGGTTAGTGGGAAGCGCTTGGTTGTAGCGGAAGGCCCATTGTACTCGATAGAGGAGGAGTTCCCCAGCAGCTATGGGTTCGACGGTGATGGCAAACGTACTGGAATCCTACGTGGGTTCGACGGTGAAGACTATCATACTGGAATCCTCCATGGGTTCGATGATGACGACAACCGTACTGGAATCCTCCATGGGTTCGGCAGTGATGACTACAGTACTTGTATCCTACATTGGTCCCAGCTAGATGAATCAGTAACTACATCTGATCATCTCCTTTTTCTTTACAAATGATGTATACCTATGTGAGCTAAGTCTTGACTTTCAATCATTATCTTCGATATGATTGACTTGCTTCCTATGTGGATTGTGTTGTGCTTTCCTGTGTGGTTTGGGTTTTATTATCCTGTGTGGACGTGATCGAACTTGGGATCAGATGTTGGAGCCAAACTGGAATTGATGACTTAGGTATATGTATGGTCATATACCTCAGTAGTGTTGTATGTTACTTCATGACTGTATCTTTCTTTTGTGGATTATCCTTTGTGGATTCTGGGAGACCTTCGGGGGCCTCGGGGTCCCTACTGAGTAGTGTATACTCACCCCTACACAGGCTATGCCCGCACTACGTTGTGTTGGATGCAGATGATGGACAGCGTTGATCGCGGTTGAGGCTTGTGGAGCAAGTCGGTACCTGGAGGTGGACCACTGGGCGGGACGTACATGGAGCGGACGGCTGGACCTGAGGAGTTGAGGAGGCTATCTGTACCCACCCTTCAGGTGGTACTTCCAGTGGATGGCTCGGCATTGCTGCTTTACTTTTCAGTTGCTGTACTTTTTTTAGTTGTACTTTACTTTAGTTGGGTTTGTATTCTGGCCCATTTACTTTCCAGCACTTACATTTGTACCCAGTTTACTTAGTGTTACTTCAGCTTGCTTACTCTGGGGTTTGTTTACTTATAAAGGCAATGCCTTCCCTTTTTATCAGGATTTACACCTTTGGTACTAGTCGCCAGCCCCTGGCCTATGGGAGGCCGGCTTGGGGTAGTCATGGCACGGGCCCCGAGGACGGGTTGTGACAAATTGGTATCAAAGGAGTTCGGTTCTACCGCATAACTCAAGACTCTCATCTTTCTTCTATGTGAAGCAATGGTGTTAAGGGTATTGAGTGTGGTTATCAGTCCAGGTAGTTCAGTGTTGGTGCGGCGGCCGACGTATCCGTACACCAGGACCCTGACTTCTGATTTCTGACTTAGTGCACGAAAACACTGATTGCATGTGTTTTTCAAAAGTTTTCTTTGTGATTACTTTGTGTCAGCTCACCAGGTATACTGTTTTGACCGTGGAACACCTGTCTCTTTCCAGGATGGCCCCACGACGGCAGCCAGCTAGGGTTCGGAGCTTTGTGCGAGACGACAACCCACCGAGCGATGAGGCCTCAGTGCAGTGCCCCATTACAGCGGAGGCACCGGTGGTACCTCTACCCGTCGAGCCACCGATGCCACCAGCCCCAGCCACTGAGAGTGCACGTCACCTTAGTGCACTGCACGAGTTTCAGCGTCAGAGACTGCCCAGGTTCCACGGGGAGACGGACCCTCAGGCAGCCGAGGATTGGTTGGAGGCTGTAGTTCGAGTTTTCAAGTTAGTGGGGACACCAGCTGACCTCATGGTGATCCTTGCAGCGAGCCTCCTACACGCAGCAGTAGGCAGATGGTGGAGCTTGATGCTCCAGGTGCACAGGAATCCCTTCTGTGGGCAGACTTCGAGAGCCTGTTCCAGGTAGAGTTTGTACCAGCCACCCTTCGAGCGGTGCGCATACAAAAGCTACTTCATCTTCAGTAGGGTAGAATGACAGTGACGCAGTATTCAGCGAGGTTCACCGATCTCTCGTGTTACTCTACAGATATGGTATGGGACCTGTTCTTCAGGGCCCGAACCGTCGATCAGTGGCTCAGGCGAGAGATTAGAGCTTCAGTTGTTTCTCACAGCATCCTGACGCAGAGAGGGGTGTTAGAGAAATCCCTCTTAGTGGAGAGTCTCTTTACTGAGCAGTCTCCAGCAGTAGGACCCACCACTAGTCGGCATGCGGAAGAGTCTTCTGTAGCGGTCAGTAGACAGATTACGTAGAGGTCCAAGAGGACCAGACCTACAGATGATCGACCGCATGACACAAGATCATGTGTGCGAGGCACCCAGGGTGGAGAACGACTTACCAGGAGCGGACAGTGTTACTCCTGCGATGGGGTTGGTTACATGGCACGTGACTATCCGACCCGCCATACATATGACCAGTGGATAAATGAAGGACCTTCCAGGCAGAGGGAGAGGTTTGATCTGGGTGGATCTCAAGGAGTAGGAGACCGAGGCAGGGGAGCTGGTCGTGCAGCGGGTGGTGGGCGACGCTTTGAGGCCCTACCACCACCACCACTAGGAAGACCACCCCGACCGCAGGGAACGGGTGGACAGGGGAGAGCTCAGCTTCAGGCAGCTGAGGCCTACGATCATGGAGCTCCGGGAGCAGATGGACAGGAGCGGAACTAGCTCCAGACATGGAGACTTTTTTTCATGTTGCTTCTAGCTTTGTTGATGTTTGTTTTTGGATGCTTTGTGTCTTTGTACTTTGAGTTTCAGTAATAAAAGACACCCTTCCATGTGGAATTTACTTTCATATCCTCTCTTTATGTTGTTACTAAGAGGTTTCGGTTTAAAAACCATTGACTTGACCCTCACTTTTGAGATACCTTCTGAAGGATACCCAGTGACCACACACTGATGCCGATAGTCTGACTCAACCCTTGGAGGCGAGAGTAATGGTTGTATCTCTTGGTAGTAGCGTCGAGGCCTTACGACTTCATCCTTGGTATGGATTAGTATCATCCATGTCGGGATTGACTGTATTAGGAAAATAAAGTGGTTCATCCAGGGGATGAGACCGGATTTCTCTTATCGGTAAAGAAGAAATCTTAGAAGCTCTTGTAGGACCAGAGAAGGTCTAAGTCATCCAGAAATGGATGAGGATAGCTCAGATCCAACAAAAGTCTTATGTTGACTAGAGGCGGAGACCACTAGAGTTAGAGGATTGTGACCACGTCTTCTTGCGGGTCTCACCTTGACGTGGATTACGGAGATTTGGTCGGGCAGCAAGTTATCTCCACGCTTCATCGGACCATTCCAAGTTCTCAGCAGTATAGGTGAGGTGGCTTACCACCTGGATCTACCACCTCATTTGCACCGGGTGCATGACGTCTTCCACTTATCTCAGCTGAGGAGATATGTGCACGACCCGACACATATCATGGACCATGGGGATTTGGACATTGACGATGGGGCGACTTTTGCGGAGGTCCCGGTGGAGATCGAGGATCGAAAGGAGCGGGTCCTACGTGGGTGGTCAATTACTCTAGTGCGCATCAGATGGCAGCATGGGGACATCCAGGAGAGCACTTGGGAGTGGGAGGCTCAGATGCGTGCTCAGTACCCTCATTTATTTCCCTAGTTTGTGATGTATCTTTACGGGGACGTAAAGCCCTAAGGTGGGAGTAATGTAAAGACCCGTAAATTTCAAGGGAAATTTTTTTTGTTAATTTTCTTTGGGATTTTATGAGTACGCAGTTTCTGACGGTACCTGATTCCGAGGCCCGGTGTGCCCGGAATCAATTTCCGAAGTTTAGCTCGGGTACGTTCAGTGAACGAACGAGCGGGTTTTTCTAACTTTTGAACCGGTGCTCGGAATCGAAATCTGAGCACATCGATGGAATCACAGCACCGGTAATTGCTTAGGAACACCTTTTCTGGAGTTGTGTTTTCTCGGGTGAGGTTTTTTTAAAAAATGGGTTAACTAAGGAAAGAAATAAAAATTTGTGCAACAAATTTTATTTTCTATTCTAAGTAGTTTAAACATATGAGTGGTGGTTGGAGTGGGACCCACTACATCATAACTCCCCTAGGTAGGATATTAGTGAAGTGGGGCCCACACGATCCCCACCCCTTCAAATCCCTTAAACCTCCCACGAGCACTTAATTGTGTAACTCACCCACCCCCCAATTTAATGGCAAGTCAACCCTCAAAGATTAATTTGAATATTAAACGCTCTTAAATTAATTTAATTAATTGAATGAGATATTTTTGAATTTCAAATTAATGGCTTGCATGAGTGTTAATAAAATAAGACAAAGACTTATTTTATTGGGGGTTGATTCGTTGTGCGGAAAGAAGGAGAGGACTCTTGCGCTCTGAAGAACATCTCATTCCTCATCGAAGAATGCGAAGAACACCGAAGATTCGACGAAGAACGCCGTATCATCTTTGCATATTCTTTCTGCGTCGAAGGAAGCGATACGCCGCATCCTTCATCAGGCGAACACCGAAGACGCTTACGGAGCCTCGTCCCACGACGCAATCTTCCGAGACGTCTTTTTCCCGCGATGAACCTCGATCGATGACTTCTTTGAGGTAGGGTTTTTAATTATGTATAATTTAATTCCCTTGTTTCTTTAGTTCTAAATAAAAACAAAGAACGCGGATCAACTTATTATCATGTTGATCCGCGAATGTTTTATTTACGGGTTGCAAATTTTGGTATGCTTCGAATTTATTAAAGAGATTGTGGAATGATTTGATTCAATTTTATTTAAATAAAATTGATTGTTTTCTCTTTATAAACCCTGTGTAATCTTGGTTTATTGATAACGCCTAACGTGGAGGGCACGGCCCGACCACCCTCTGTAGATTTTTGTCGATCTGCGAATTGACGGCAACAAGGAAACGGGGCTTCAGAGGCGATTTGAAGACTCCGCAGATTGTTTAATTGATGTGCGGATCGACGGGCGATGACGGAACGGGCCACAGAGGTGATTTGAAACCTCCACAGTGAAGATCGGGTCCCGGGAAGACCTTAGACACAGACGGAAGCTGAAACGAACCACCAGTGAAAGTCTTCTGGTCCGCGGAGAGTGGCGGCGGTGCGCCACCCCAGCGCGGCGGCGCCGGCGGCGGCGACGCGCCTCCAGAGGAGACCGTCGCGGCGGACCGGAACAGATTTTCCGTTCCGGGTTTTGGGGGAGGGCGTGGCATTAAGCCATGCCATTTCAATCAAGGGGGGAGCCAACGCCTCCCCCCCCCCCCATTTTCCGCTCAGCCGAAATGGTCGAGCTGATCGGCCACGCGGGCTGCGCCCGCCCAGGCCGGGCCGCTACGGCTGGGCGGGGCCATGCTATCAGGGCCATGCCACACCCTAATGGGCTGGACCCAGACCTGGGTCAGGTCGACCCGGTTCGGGCCAACCCAGGGGTTCTCGGGTCGGGTCGGTCCGGGCCCAAAACCCCCTAAAAACAGGCAGGTTTGTTTAAATAACCGTAACTTGGGCTACGGACCTCCGATCGACGCACTGTTAGTTGCGATGCGATCCTTGGATCGAGATGGTCGTTTAGGTATATTATAATCAAGGTTTCCAAGAACTTTGGGTATGGTCGGGTTGGTTCGAACACGAAACCAATTGGGCCCTCGGAGCGGAAACGCTTATAACTTGAGCTACGGACGTCCGATTAACGTGTCGTCGACTTTGTTAGATTCCTCTTAGTGAGATGGTTCTTTTGGATTACTCTGATCAAGGTTTGGATGCATCTGGAGCACGGTCGAGTTGGTTTTATCTTAAAAACCAACCGGGACCCTGGGACGAAAAAGCCAATAACTCTCAGACCAGGCGTCTGATTGACGCACCATCTGTCGTGTTGTGTTCCTATTGGCATGACAGAACTTTGAAATACATCGAATCTGGTCTATGTGACAGTTGATGTATCGACCTCTTGGCTCGTGGAGTGGACCCTCCTGGAACGAGCATGCTGTGTGCGGAAACCCTAGAGCTGGCTGAGACTTGACGACTACCGATCGATCGACTCGGAGTGTTTCGATAGCCCAGTGGGGAGCGCTTGGTTGTAGTGGCAAACCCACGGAAGAGGAGCGCTTGGTTGTAGCGGCAGACCCGCGGTACTCAACAGAAGGAGTACCTCTATAGGCTGTGAGGGGGAGCGCTTGGTTGTAGTGGCAGACCCTTGCTGGGAAGCACTTGGTTGTAGCAACAGGCCCATAGTACTCAACAGGTGGAGTACTACAGCAGTCCAAGGTTAGTGGGAAGCGCTTGGTTGTAGCGGCAGGCCCACTGTACTCGATATGGGAGGAGTTCCCCAGCAGCTATGGGTTTGATGGTGATGGAAAACATACTGGAATCCTCTGTGGGTTCGATAGTGAAGACTATCATACTGGAATCCTCTGTGGGTTCGACGACAATGACAACCGTACTGGAATCCTCCGTGGGTTCGGCGGTGACGACTACAGTACTTGTATCATGTGTGGGTCCCAGCTAGATGAATCAGTAACTACATCTGATCATCTCCTTCTTCTTTACAAATGATATATACCTGTGTGAGCTAAGTCTTTACTTTCAATCACTATCTTCAATATAATTGACTTGCTTTCTATGTGGATTGTGTTGTGCTTTCCTGTGTGGTTTGGGTTGTACTATCCTGTGTGGACGTGATCGAACTTGGGCTCGGATGTTGGAGCCAAACTGGAATTGATGACTTGGGTATATGTATGGGCATATACCTAAGTAGTGTTGGATGTTACTTCGTGATTTTATCTTTATTTTGTGGATTATCCTTTGTGGATTATTGGAGACCTTAAGGGGTCTCAGGTTCCCTATTGAGTAGCGTATACTCACCCCTGCATGGGATATGCCCACACTACGTTGTGTTATATGTAGATGACAGACAATGCTGATTGCGGTTGAGGCTTGTGGATAAATTCGATACCTGGAGGTGGACCACTGGGCGGGATGTACACAGAGCGGACGGCTGGACCCGAGGAGTTGAGGAGGCTATCTGTACCCACCCTTCTGGTGGGACTTCCAGTGGACGACTCGGCATTGCTGCTTTACTTTTCAGTTGCTGTACTTTTTTTCAGTTGTACTTTACTTCAGTTGGGTTTGTATTCTGGCCCATTTACTTTCCAGAACTTATAGTTGTACCCAGTTTACTTAGTGTTTACTTCATCTTGCTTACTCTGGTTTTTGTTTACATATAAAGGTAATTCCTTCCCTTTTTATTGGGATTTACACCTTTGGTGCTAGTCGTTATCCCCTGGCCTATGGGAGGCGGGCTTGGGGTAGTCACGGCACAGGCCCCGAGGAAGGTTCGTGACAAGAATAAGAAAATATAGATGTAATAATAAAATAAAATAAAATAATAAAATGGTTAATAATAAAATTAAAAGGAGAAGATGAATAAGGAATGAAAAGGTAGAACAAGGGTGGAACACTTTATAAAAATTAACATGAGTGAATTATATATTTAATAAAAGAAAATTAAAATTACATGAGAAATAAAACTAAAACAAAAAAATAAATGAAAAAATAAAAATGAAGAATAAAATGCAACACAGCATCCCAAGCTTTAGCCTCGATCATTCTCTTCTCATGGGTGTTGACTTATCCCCTCTCAAGTGTTCATGGACTCATTTTATAGTAAATGGATGGAGTGCCTCATCCTGGATCTCCCCTTCTATGTGATATTTGAAAATATATATCTTTGAAGATATCCCGTGAGACCCTCTATAAAGAATGGAAACACACGATAAAATCTTGTTTTTATATTTTATACCATGAAATAGAATCCAAAATAGTAGCATAGATTTCCGGGGGTTCATAGAAGTGTTTCCATGTGGTAGATCATGAGCCCTCAGCACAACAAGTGGAATTACATAGTAGCGAAATCTCCACCAATCCTCCAGTTTTTTCGGTGGATGGATAGAGCTCATAATGGCTAAATAATGGTCTGGAGGGAATCCACAGTGGTGTGGAGGTTCAGAAGTGGGAGATGGATTGATACAAGATCTCCTGGTGCTCTACCATGGTGGATCCCAGTTAGAGTAGTGGTGGTCGGCAACATCAGGTAGTGGAAGATTATGGAGTGGTGTTGTGGGAAATGTCCAAGTGAAGTAGTGTCATGGGCAAGCATTTTTAAATAGGATGAATAGTAACACAAAAAATGTCATGTCCCACATTGAAATGGAGAAGTTATGCATGATATATTATAAGCAAAGGAATACCATTCCTAGTTTAGAATCTCACAATGGGGATGGGCTCCCGTACTCACATGCCTACTATGCCCCCCCCCCCCCTCCATGAGATTGATCCCCTACAGTCCACCAATGCATGATCATGATTCCCACATGCACGTGATGGCCATCTTGAGATAACTCCCCAAGGTGGCTTGGTCGGCTAGCCCTCTTCAGCTTGGCAATATGGAGAGATTCCTGTTTGATGGGATGGATTGAGTTTATACCTTATCTTTTTGGTAAATTCTAGAAAATATATATGAACCAAAGTTAAAAATTTCAAATAATAATCATTCAAGACCAAATGAAAATTCTCAATTCTATAATTATCACCATTTAATCAATTTAAATAAAATTTATCACTTATTTTTTGAATCCCCTCTTTTTAATTAAAATTTTAATTATATTGTTTTATTCATTAAAACCCACTCAAATTCCTATTAAAAATGTTTAAAAATATTCATGGAATATCAGTGTGTCACTGACCTAAAATAGTTTATATATATATGGGGTGATCATAATTATATACTCAGTATGATCCTCACCATATTCTCTCATGAAAAAGATAAAGAAATAATACTAAATATTAGTGAACAACATATAAAACTAACTATCACATAAGATGGTATAATAAGCTCCCAACCTCGCCATAAATATCACTCTCTAAGTATCTCATCCAATAGATCGTGTATTATAGTAATTAAATAACAAGGGTACCCAATTTTCACTTCCCCACTGGTTTTCCACTCTTACCCAATGTCATTCATCTTGAACCATGTCTCTCTAAAAGCAATACAACCCAAAGACACCTAGGATAAATAATCATAGCATGCATCTCATGAATCGTATCATCCTATATCACATCTCTGTATAGTAACTAAGTAGTTTTTGGGATCCACTATAGCCCGTATAATGTGTATCATACATTGGGTAATATGTATAAATCCATCATAACCTATACATAGAGTAATAAGCCTCAAGACATCATATCCCATACACGTCATACCTATAATGATCCTTTGGATACTATGTTTGGAGATACATGTGTGTGAAAAAACCATGTGCCATTACAGGCCTCTATAAACATATATGGTAAAACTATAACCATCATATATACTATAAAATAATACTATGAAGAGAAGAGAGTAAGGCTAGAGGGGTAGTCATCCATTAATCCTCACCACCAAGGTGTTGGGTAAAACACCCACCTAGATTCCACTAGGTGTCAGTCGCCCTAACTAACATAGGTAGGGTAGCATATGAAATCATAAAACATAAAGGATATAATATATCACACAACCATACTAGGAGAATAACCTATTCCTATGATCAACTGCAGTTATTATTACTCAAATACTTGGTTGTCACTACTAAGGACTAGATATCCTATAAGCTCACAAACATTTAAAATATCTATATTAAATTAATTTCCTTTCATTAAAAAATTAACTTTAAATTAATTAATTCATTACTATTAATTAACATTATTCCCAAATAAATTTCAATAACCATCAATTAACATTGATTAAACCACACTTTATTATCCTAAATCGAGGTCCATACCCTCTAGGAATAATCCAACTGAGTCCATATTCTCTTGGGAATAACATAAAAGTTTTTAATTGAACAATAACCAACACCTTGGGTTAAAACATTTATTAAACATTATTAACCATTATATAATTCCAGGTACTCTAGAAAACATCATAAGATAACATCAAAAGGATGCATCACTAAGAAATTCCAGCTACCTAAATTAGTGGAGAAAGGAATGAAGATAAATAATAAATTTTTACATTCATCCCTTGAGAAAAACATTAATAGACAAGCATCCCATCTTTCAACACAACAAGGGGTAACCCATATTCCACTTATTACATCATCTCGGTGTCATCCCTAACACCCTCTTTCATATCCCCATGCATCTATCTATCACATGTGTCAACTACTTCCACAACCTCAAGCCTCCCCCACCCATATCTCATCATCCATCCTAGTCTCACATCACATCACATAGAAAGTATGACATCTCAATCACATTAGAAGGTAGAAAACAAAAAACATAGTCAATAGGGAAATTTTTCACTAAAACATGGAATTTCTCCTTTATATGAAAATGGGCTCCTAGAAACCCAACATAAGACATTTATTATTCATAATAAAATGGGATCTCTTAGCCACAAGAAATTATATTCATCAAATAATCATTTTTTTTCATTCTAAATTAACCGATTCAATTATCAGAGTTTCCAACTATATGAAACCTAAGGCAATAGCTATCCTAATATATTAAACTAATTAAACTTTCTCTTTAGAATTTTTTAGCTATAATAATATTTAAAGAATATATATTATCATTATAATTCCTTTAATCATTAATCTCATAAACAATAATTCAAATGTTAATTTATTTATCCAATTCCATTAACACGTGGAATAACATTTTCAATTAAACATGTATTTTGCATCAATTTGATTACCATCAAATTACAAGAAACATCATATTTATTAAAAATTGCTCTTATTTAAGTTCTGAATTCAATTAATTCATTCATTATTTACATTATTATCCAATATCCTCAATTTCATCATGCTAATCCAAGTATAAAAAACATTTTGATAAGCATAAAATAGATAGCATTCTTTCTAGAAAATCAATAAGTAAACCATTATCACAGTGGAAAGCAACAACATCATGTGATCACTAACCATAAACCAAATTCATCTTTTAAACTAGTTTAATATTTAATAGGTCAATTCCACTGTTATCCAAAGGAATAAACCATGGTAAATTTAAAATTACAAGTAAATAAATAGGATAAGCAATGAATCCCCTTCCTCAAACTTCCAATGTTCTTGAAATAGAAATGGAACGCCAATGTGGATCTTTGATCACCTCTACCACAAGGAAAGTACCATCTCCTAAGGAATTTTTTCCACACAAAAAATATCAACAAACAAAAAATTAAAATCCATTATAATGATATAGATCAAACATCATATCATGTAAGAATAGAAGGAAAATGAGATCAAACAGAGGAGAAACAACTAGAAAGGGATAATAACATTCCTTGAATCACTATGGATAGATATCTAGAATTTGTTTCCTAATCCCATTTAAAAAGGGTTTCAAAGGACTTTTAAAAAACTCTAGGTCTTCTAGGGTTTGATTGGAATATATGGGAGAAAATTGAGTTTTAAGGGATCAGTGTTATTTATAGGAATTCTAAAATTTATAAGACCACAGTGCATCCCCTAAGACCAAGTTGTAGATATACCTAGAACATGGTATAAAATGGTGTAACCCAAGGTACCACACTACATCCTGTTTTTTCAAAGCATGTGTCTTATTAATATGGTGTAGATATAACTAGATTTAATTTTCCTGGGGGGAGGGATTATGGTGCAACTAGACCCGATATGGTATAAATTCCCAAAAACCCTAAATTGTATCCTCCAAACTCTACTCTATAGTGAATAACACTAGGGAAGTACCTAAGATATGTCCAACCACCAAGGCACTGTTATCCCCCCCCCCCCCACCCCCGAGAAGGAAATATCCTCAAAACTCCCCCTAGCTCTCCTACACCACATCTGGATATCCATTCCCATAGAATCCAACCAACATACATCATATCCATAACCACTACACTATATCGTACTAGATTACAGTGTAGCCTAGGGATCCATGGTTTAGAATTTGCTTAAATCCATTAATTTTCATCTAAACACTCACCAAACACCTTGGAACAACCTTCAGGAACCTTTAACGACCAAAACTCACAAAGAAAAGGATACTAGAATCTAGGAACTTGTATTAGATACCAATTAAACCATTCTTTTCATATAGAATTAAAAATCACACCTAGATATAAAATCTAAAAGGGTTTTATGAACAACCACCCTGCAAAAAAATCTTAATAATATTTCCAACACTATATCTAAGACACCTCTATTAGAGGAAACAAGTGAAAAACTTCAAAACAAAAACAGTTATCTCATAAACACTCTCTTGGTGGACATACCACTAAAAGAGAGTAAGGTGACCAATAAAGTATCAAGATAAAACCATATGATAAACTATATAATGGTCATAATCCATAAACAAGCATTATAATAAGATAATAGATGTGTAATTAGTGAATATATAGGACTCTCATTCCTAGGTGTTCACCTATATGCCACTATGTCTCCATAATACATGATCTAAAGGAATAGTAAACTCGCACAACACCTTCTCCTAGTGGTCTTGGATCTTCACAGGCTGCTCCTCAAAGGTAGTATCATCATCAACATCGATCTATCCCCAATAGATAATGTTAGAGTAATCATAAATATAATGATGAATATATGAAACATGAAATACACCATGTATTCATCTCATCTGTGGAGGAACTGATACATGATACGCCATGGCTCCAATACGATCCAACACTTTGAAAGGTCTAAAGAACTGGGAGAAATCTTACTCCCACAACCAAACCTTCACTGCCCACAATGAGGATTGACCATCAGGAATACATAATATCTAATGTCTAGCTCTATAGGTCGCATCCTATTATTATAATAAGACTTATAATGATCCTTCATTACTTTTATCCTTTCACAAATCACCTGAACTATCTTTTTCATGCTCTGCACTAGTTCCATCCTAATAATTTCTAACACTTCAACCTCATTCTAGCACAACAGAGAATAAAAAATTAGGCTACAAAATGATTCAAACGTTTTCATACTGATGGTGGAGTGAAAAATATTTGTTTAAGAAAACATGACCAAAGTTAGGTGCCTCATCCACAAACCTATAAAATCTAGGAGACAAGAACACAACATGTCTTAAAGAGACTTGATAGTCTACTCTATATGACCATCCATCTATGGATGAAAATTAGTTCTAAGGAATAACTCAAAGTCAAAAAAATATAAGAGGCCCCACCACTCCATGGAGGTATAATTAGGATCATTATCAAATATGATCATTCTCAAGACTCTATAGAGTCTCACCACCTTCTCCAAGTATTGCCTTAATAAAATCTCAATTGATCTCAACTCCCTAGTCACTATAAAGTGGGTTGATTTAATCAAAAAATTCATTATCAACAATATATAATCAAATACTCCTTGATATCAAGGTAAACTTATAAAAAAATCATTGATACGTCCTCTCACTTCCATTGGGGAATATCTAATGGTTAGAGTAAGCCACTAGGAACACAGTGCTCAACCTTCACCTTCTAGTAGACCAAACATCAAGACACAAACTTTACAACTTTTTGTGCAAAACAAGCCACTAAAACTGACCTATCATAGTTCGGTACATCTTTTTAATGATAGGATTTACTACTAAGGGTGATCTATGAAACTCGTGAAGAATAATCACACACATCACCAAAGGTATGAAAATCCTCTCCCAAAACAACAACCATAATTGTTTATCCTTATACCAACCATCAAGGCCATCACCAAAGACAACTCAGTGTATCTATACATCCACCTCAGAATCCTACAGTTGGTACTCCTCCACTTACTTCACAAAATATATCACACCTTGACCTTGGTATTACTTTTTATTTTTTATTTATTTTATTTATTAATTTTGTTTTATTTTTCAGTGTGTTATCTTTTGGTTGATGTTCAGGTTGAATTTCCGATTTAATTTTTTTAGTTTTGAGAGTTTTTAGTTTGTTTTTTGCACTGTACACAATTAGTGTCCATGGTTTAGAGGAAAACCAAGAAACCTCATGATAAAAGGGGTGCTTCAAACTCAAATAATTCTTGAACATTTTTTATTTCATGGTATGTACATGGTTTGGATCAAACCCTTCAAGAAAAAGGAGTAATTTTGAGGACTTATTAGGGTGTATGAGACTTAGCTCATGTCTTGCACACTGTTAGAGTAAACAATATAGTAAGCATGTTGGGGTGTCTGCCATTTTTTGAAGAAACCATTTTTTTGGTTGGTGTATAGTTTACCAAACCATGTGGAAATCTGATGAAAGGGTGTTTTTCTTTCCACTAGGTTGTATACAGTAGGTGCATAGTTTGGTAAACTGTGCAGCTTTCCTAGAATCTCCAAAAACTAATTTTCCAATTTTATCCTCCCAAAGTAAAACCCCAACTTTACTCCCATATTCCCCCATTTATTAGACCATCCCCTTGGAATCCTAGAGCAACCTCCTCCTCCATTTTTTCTTATATTTTTTGTTCTTCTCTCTTTGATTCTTAGTGGTTTCTTCCTTGAGTATTTTTTATTCTCCCTATACTTCCTTCATTAACTTATTTATCTCTTATACTATGGATTTATTATCTCTTAGTAGAACCTAATAGATTGAGTTTTGATGGTGTGTTTTGTTTTATTTTGATCTAGGGTGAGTGGTTTTGTTCTTGTGTTCTCATTGTCCCGATCTTAGAGTTTTATTTCATTCTCACCCAGTTAAGGTAGGTTTCTCTAGACATTTCCTTTCTAGAACATGTCATTTGATGATTAATATTTTATAAATCAATTTTTAATATGTTCTTCATGATTTTAGTTTACTATAATGAATTTTTATGACTTTACATGTTGGTAGTTTTATTGAAAATGGTTTTTTAAAGGATTTATATAGTTATTACTATATATATATATTGTACATGTATGTTATGTGTTCAATAAAATTACAAGTGGAATATAAAATGGATATTGGTATTTTAAATCATTTTTTCCTTTTTGGGTTTGATAAAATTGGATGACAATGGGATGGTACTTTATATGGGTTTTTATCCTCTATATGGACTTGGTACTTATGTGATACCTCTTATGTTTCATTTTGTGTATGGGGTGTACATATATATGTGGGCATGAATATAAATGGTATATTCCATATAATTTCCTCTTTCTAAAACCTTGTTTTCCTCAAAACATTTCTTGGTTTCTAAATAATTTGAAATAATTTTTTTAATAGTTCTTTCTAAAAATTTATTTGGAGGCCCATTTGGAACTTTGAGAGGAATTTTTGGAACCTTGGAAGTCATTTTTATATGGTTTGGATGAAAGGTTTTTTCCCTAAAAAATAATTTGAATTTCAAATTCTAAGGATCATATGGTATTTTAAATATTTCTTGGAGAATGGTTTGTAACTCTCAGGATGCTTAATCATAGTTATCACTTGAAAAAAAAAATTGTGAGATGGTAACCCCTATGTTTATCCTCTAGTTAAAGAGGGTATCTATATGGATGGTGTTAGGGAGTGGGAAAGGAATGTACATTGGAATGTGAGGGTTATTGTTAATTCCAAGAGTGTGATGACCTCATCACTTTACCCATATATTATTTTCATGGGATCCTATATGTCATCTTGAGGGTTGAGAGATGGTTACAATTTGGTTCCCAATGACATATATTGGATCCCCCATGGTAAGAAAATGGCCATGGAGGGAGCATCACTAATGTTAAACTATTAGAGAAACCAGGTTGGTGATAGACTATGGACCACATCAAACACTGACAGATGGATCCAAACTAAGTATGTATTGGTTTCCCTATAAATATGTTTAGAACATTACCATGACTACTATATTTTTTGTTATATTGTTTCTTTTTTGGTACCATATTTTTTTGTTCTATTTACATTTCCTTGTTATACTTTTATTTCTTCCTATTCTTTTGGAATTTATTATCTAATTTACCCTAATACTTATGATCAGCTCTGATTTACCTTGCTTATGCATTTACCTAGTTTGGGTTTCCCTTCGGATAATTGGTTCCCAAAGATATATTTTTCAATGGGAATCTATTTTTTTAATTTATAGGTTTTCTATTTTTGAAAGTGGATTTTGGGAAAGATGTTCTTGGTTATTTAAAAGATAAAAACCTATTTTCAAAATATATTTTTCAAAATAGAATTCTTGGACTATTTTGAGAAAGTACATGTGTGTATTTGTTTGGTTCTTACCTACTAATCTATTATATTCTCACACCCTACTTATGCCACTCAATTTTGGTAGACTGGAGCTATTTTGTAGGTTCAAGTTCTATTATGGTTAAATCATGAAATAGGTTGGTCTTGAGGATGGTAGTGAACAAGAGTTCAAAAACATATCATGTTGGGTTTTGGTTTGGTTGTAGTTTTTTTTTTGTATCTATATCTGGATCTTGTTTTAGTTACACTAGTTTTTTATTTATATTCAATGATTTATGTATCCCATTTCGGTTACATGCTCTAATTTTTATTTTGTTTATAATTATTAGTAAAAATCATCCCCAATGATTTATATTATGATTCTATGATACTTGTTTTAATACCATAGGGATTGGAGATGCTCTTCGGTCCTTTACACATATCATTTCAGCTATTTGATTTAGGAATGACTCAATCTGGTTCACAACACAATGGTATTAGATAAACCCTATGTTATTTGGGGTGTCAGGTAGACTACTGATAGGATTATTGGGGCTTAGAATGTATATCATGTGTTGGTTACTACTCACCACCACTAGTAATGAAACTTGAGTATATAGGTATAGTGTGGAATTGGGACTTTTACTTTTATTTTTGGATTATGCTGGTGGTGATTCATTTGGTTTTTTGAGTTTATATGTTTTAGGGGATGATAATGGGAGTGATCTGATGTCACATGGTGATCCTTAATGGTTTAGAAAACCATGTGGAGCCCAAGTACAGTATTCATTATAATTTAAGTGGTAGTTAAAATATTATAAAATGGTCTACTAAACAATGTGGCTAATTCATGCATGTCCACTAGTTATCTATTTAATATTTTTTGGTATGGGTAATTTTATTAGTTTGATTTTGGTGGGAGTAAGTAGATTCTAAAATGAAAATAGTTTATAGAGATGGTTTTCATTCAAAAAGGTATTCTTTTATAATGGGATTTATGGTTTAAAGGGGAAATTGAAGGTTGTTTTTTTGGATTTTAAAAGTGGGTAATCTAGAATGGTTTTGTACAAGAGAACTTGAACTAGTAAATTAGATTTAGAAATAGATTTGGTATTTGAAATAGTTTTTTGTAGTGGGAAATGGTTTTTAGATTTTAAATGAGAATGGAAAATTTTAAAAGGTTATTTTTGGTTTTTTTTGTGATTTTTTTGTCTATGATCTTGATATCTTGGTTTGAGGTGTTTTCATTATTGAATTTTGGTTTGATTTTGATTTCAAATTTTTTTTTCATTATTTTGATTATTCTACCTAGAAATGTATAGAATATTTCTAAGGAGTCTCTTCCAATTCTTGACCTTTCCCAGAATCATTGTAGAGTGGTGGAGCCAAGTTCTTTTTAGTTGTTTCCTATTTTCTATGGTGAATGGGGTCCTCTAGAGGCTACATATTGGCTAGAGGAAATTAAAAGGATCTTTAGGTATTTGGAAACCCCTAAAGCTTTGAGGTTTAGAGTTGTCTTTGGTCTATTCAAAGGACTAGGGTTGGACTA
The DNA here is from genome assembly GCA_963277665.1 of Viscum album. Classification (NCBI taxonomy): domain Eukaryota; kingdom Viridiplantae; phylum Streptophyta; class Magnoliopsida; order Santalales; family Viscaceae; genus Viscum; species Viscum album. The sequence goes on from OY728120.1 coordinate 262,580,675, forward strand.
GTGGAAATTGGTTTCTATATCCTCATTACAATTTAGGATGACTTAGGAAATATTTAAAACTACATTCATCCAGTGGTTTATCCCTAAGGATTTAAAAGTGAAGAAAGTGGTGTCAAGTGGCCTATTGAAATCTCATCTATTTTTTTTTTTTGAGGTCTTCACCTAGAGATCCATGATTGAGTTCTTTCATCTTCACAATTATTGTTTAAGAAGTTGGTGGATGAAGTATTTTTAACCAAGTTGGTTTTCAAAGGGTAGTTGTGATAGCTGGTAGCCTAGATTTTCTTGGTGTTGGTAAGGATTCCCCATCTAGTGAGGATTTAAAACTAGAGAAACCTATTTTAGTGAATTCTTCATTTTTAAATATTGATTTTAATTGAAATGAACACATTCTCATGTTCTTATAATGTGGTTGGTTTGGGAATTTTAAGTCATCTTTCCATAATGGTATGAAGATCTTCCATCGGTGTGGTCAGCTGGGACATCTTCATAAATTCTACCAGGTCAGACCTCCATAGAATAAAAATAAGTCCATGCCAATTCCAAATCCTATCAAACTTTCTTCTCCATGATTTTGAGGTAACCCTGATTTTTGTCCCTTGATTTGTTCTTCCTTCATCGTCCCTATATTTTTTCTTATTTTTTTCTTTTCTTATCTTGATATGTGTGTCACTTTGGGTGATTAGTTATCTCATGGTGGTTTTAATATGAATTTTTCTTGTGTAATTATAAAACATGGTTCATTTTAGTTGTGTCTCTTTTGTTTGGGATCTTCTTGTGTTGGAAGTTGGTTCTATGTTAGTTTATTCCTAAATGGTGGGGAGATCCACCATGTATATTTTCATTGTTATCTATTAAGATAGTTAGGTGTGAATTTAGGTTAAGATGCCACACTAGTTTTATTGATTTTATTCAGTTTTTTGTTTATATTAGAGGTTTTGTTTCGAAGGTTTTCCTCTTAAGTTTATAAGTTTCAGTTTTGTTTCTTGTCTTGGATTTAGTGAATTTATGGGGGATAGAAAGTTTTTTTGGTGGGGATAATTATCACACCCCAACCTTGGTTTTCATTATTTTTTATTTTTTATTTTAATTTTATATTTTATTTCTTTTTGTTTGATCTTTCAGTTGATGTTTGAGTTGAATTCTTGGTTTAAATTTTTGAGTTTTTGGAGTTTTTGGTATGTTTTTGGCATTGTGAATGGTTAGTGTTCATAGTTTAGAGGGAAATCATGTGACTACTTAATCAAATGGGTTTTTTAGTTTAAATACTTCTTTCATGGTTTTTCTTGAATAGTCTATGAATAGTTTGTCTCAAACTATGTGAGACAAAAAAGTAACTATGTGGCCTTTTTGCGGTGTCTGGGACTTAGTGCATAGATTTTGAATGTTTAGAGTAAACCATATAGCAATAATGAGAGGGTTTATGACATTTTGATAGAACGTTTTTTCAAGTTTGGTTCATGGTTTACCTGACCATGTGGCCAGCCCATGTGAGGGTGGTTGTCTTTCCATTAGGTTTTACACGGCTGGTTTATGGTTTGGTAAACTATATGGGATAACCATGTATATTTCCCAGAATCTCCAAAAGTTAATTTTCTAATTTTTTCCCTCCCAAAATAAAACCAATAATTGACTCTCCTCCTCCCCCATTTGTTCAAAAGTACATTAGGATCCTATGGAGACCTCTTCCTCCCCTCTTCTTTTATTTTATATGATTCCCTCTTTAATTATTAGGAGATTCTTCCTTGGTTAAGTATTATTCTCTATATCCTTTCTTTTTCTCTTTTTTCTCTCTTATCTTATGGATTTTTTCTCTCTTGGTCAAACCTAATATGTTTTAGGTTGATTTTTTCTTTTGTTTTCTTTCAAACTAGGGTGTTTTTTTTGTTCTTAGATTCTATTTTTCTTGTTCTTGTAGTTTCATTATGTTTACATCTCGTTGAGGTAGATGTCTGCATCCAATTCCTTTTTGGAACATGACATTTGATTATTAATATTTTCTAAATCAATATTGAATGTATTCTTCATGATTTTGGTTTTCTAGAGTGAATTTTTATAGATCTCTATGTTGGTGTTTTGATTGAAAAAATGGTTTTCAAAGGATTTATATGGTTATGACTATATGTATCTATTGTACATGTATTCTAAGTGTTTGATAAAATTCCAAGTATCCTTTCAAGTGGATTTGGGTATTTTAAATCATTTTTTGTTTTTTTCGGTATTGAAAAAATTGTGTGACAAGTGGATTTTTCTTTGTATGGGGTTTTAGACTCCATATAGATTTGGTGATTATTTGATACCTTTTTTGTTTCATCATGATCCTTCTTTGTATTATTTAATTGAACATTTGTAATTATTATATATGTTAATATATATGATGATGTGATATGTACATATCTATATGTTCATTCACTTGATAGAGTATGAGATCTCTCTAATTAATGCAGCCCACTAGGGTTCCTCCGCCTATGGCATAGGGGCATGGTCACCCCTTCGGATCCCCCTCCTCTGAGGGGGATTTACACTGGCTCCCCTAAATTCTCGACTTCATTCATTATCCCCCTTCACCAACCCCATCTTCTTCCAATGTTTCTCGATATTGATGTTATCCCTAAAGCTCTATCATATGAAGATGGAATTATTAAGATTCTAGTTTCACTTATAGAATTCAAAAGGGTGTATTCATTATTGAATATCATTTTTATGGCTTGTTCTGGAAAGATTCATCCATCAATGGAATCCTTTGACAGGTTTGTTTTCAAATATTGGGGTTTTCATGATAGGTTAATAATTAGGATTCTGGATCTGCATCATTTTTTTATTATATTTTCATCAGAAGAAGACTTCATCAAATCCTAATAGAGTGCTCCACGTTATTTTCCTAGCTTCCACTTTTCTCTTTTCCACTGGTATTTTGAGTTTCAACTTAAATGGAATCCTCCCATCATGCTAATTTCGATTTCCCTTCTGAGTCTATCTCTTACATTTTAGAATATAGTGTTTCTTAGGTTGATTTTTAATATGGTGGGTCTCTTCCTTTGTGTTGACAATCATACTTGATCATGCATCCATCCCATTTCTCCTCATATCTGTATATAATTAAATGTCACCAAGGAACCAATGAAATTTCTCTATATTTATATTGAAGGGGAGCTATACTAGAAGTAATGCATTTTCATTGAATCCTGGGTTAACTTATATTCTTCATGTATCTTCTAGTATCATTATTCATTCACCTACAGACATGGGTAATCATTTTATCATACAGACCCATAATCTGGTAAGTTGGACCATATGGTTATTACTAATGTTGGTGTTCATTGGAAGGGGGAAAGGACTCTTCTTCTATAACCAGGGGTCATGGATGTCTTTGCTGGTTTGAAGTGTGAATTAGAAGGATCCAAGTCGAGAATGCAGAACATGGGAGAGGTTGGAATGAGTTATTACATTATTGTTACCACCAATTATCATTCACTTTCTTATGATATTTTCAAGGCTGAAAGTGATGGAAAATTAAGGTGGTCAATGTGGGTTTTGGTGGGTGCACTACCTCATACACTAGGGAGTATTCGGTCCTTCTATTATAGACATTTTTTATTTTCATTGCAACTAATTCTCAAGTGTAAGGGTCTTCTGGACTACGAGTTCCCTTATGCTCGATCTAGCTATAAAACTATTTCAATAATTTGAATAGATATTAATAGGTGGATATAAACATTAAAGGTTGGTGACCATTTATTCAAAAATAGAAAAGAAATCTCTATGGGTTAAAGAGACAAATGTAAAATACCTTCCTTTGGAAATTTTTAATACTTTTTAATATCATGGGGGGAAGTCTCTTAGACTTTTTCTCATATTTTTCTAAAAAATCATGGAAATTCAAGGACTTATCAATTTTACTAAAACTCAGGGCCACCGGATCAATAGGAAAACCTAAAAAAATAGGTAGTGGTAATACTAGTTGTAGTAACACCTAAAAAATGTGTTACCCAGGAGCATGTTAATTAGGTAGAGTGTGTTATAACTCCTTTTATTGGGACTAGGGAGGCTCAAAGGAGTATGATGGTGGACCCAGTACAGGCAGCCAGGAGGGATTTAACTGATGGTGGCTGAGAGGTTAGTGAAAATGAGTTAGTTGGTAAATAAAAGGACTTGGTTCTTCTCCTATACTCTAAATAAGAGATGTTGGAGGAGTCCTTAAACATTAAAGTTTTAGAATATTTGGATGATATAATGTTTGATAGGAGGATCCAATTTGATCTCAATGAAGATAAAATATTTTGGATCATTAAATTGGATCAAATCTAGGCTCACATAATTAATAAGGGTAAAATTAACTTGGAGGAATATATTCAAACTTGGGACAAGATGTCTTATCACTTTGGGGATCTCATCAAGGATGGTCAAGACATGTAGGTAAGCTATATCTATTGGAGTTTATATCTAGTTAAGGATTTATCATCTTTCATATTTTTCTATAATGGATTGGTTATTTATTATATGTGTGAATTTGGGAGAGGTTTATTTTTTTTAATATTCTTACTCCTGCTTAAAAGTGTTTTTTGAAATAAAATATTAAATTTTCAGTCATATATATATGTTCATGGGGTATACATATATATGTGTGCATTAATATAAATGTAAGATTCCATATAATTTCCTCTTTATAAACCCTAGTTTTCCTCAAATGTTTTCTTAGTTTCTAAATTATTTCAAATAGGGTTTTTAAGTGTGATTTATAATTCTTTCCTAATAGGCGTGTCTAGAACTTTAGAATTTTTTGATTCCTAAAACTTGATTCAAAATCCCATTTGGAACTTTGAGAGGCTCATTTTCCACCTTGGAATTTTTATTTATAAGGTAAAATTGGTTTTGTAAATGTTTTGTATTAAATGTGTTTTCTCAAGAAAATATTTTGGATTTCAAACTCTAAGGATCATTCGATACTTTAACTATTTATTGGATAATTATTTGGAACTCTCAAGATACTCAGGACCATTTAGAATGTATGAAATTTTTTCTATGTGGTGGTAACCCACTTAGTTTTCTTTCAGTTAGAGATAGTCTCCACAATGATGTTTTTGGAGAGTGTTAAATTCATGGATGTTGTCATTTTATAGTTACAGTTAATGTCAAGTCTGTGATGACATCCTCACCTTACCCTTATATTATTATCATGGGATCCTAGAAATCATATAGAGGGTTGAGAGATGATTACTATTTGGTTTACTGTGATATGGACTACATCTCTCATGATAGGTTAATGGCTATGGTGGGAGTGCCAGTAGTGTTAGGATGGTAGAGCTGCCAGGTTGGTGATAAACTATGGACTAAATCATACCCTAGAAGATTATTTGTTCAGGGTCACATCTAAGTATGTTTAAGACATGACCAATACTAATATCTTTTATGTTACATTGTTTCTTTTTTGGTACCTTGGTTTCTTGTTTTTTTTACATTTCCTACTAATAATTTTAATACTTTATATTATTTTGGAATTAATTTTTTGAATTACCCTAGTGATTATGATTAGTTCTAATTTCCCTTGCTTATAAATTTTCATAGGTTGGGCTTCTATTCTATAAATTGGTTTTTAAAGCTATATTTTGAAATTGGGATCTGTTTTAAAAAAAATTTGTGTTCTATTTTAAAAATTGGTTTTTTGGAAAGCTTTGTTTGGTTATTCAAAAGACAAAAACCTATTTTCTAACTGTATTTTTCAAACTAGTGTTCTTATAATATTTGAAGAAATATAAATTATGGAATTTGTGGTGCTTACCTACTGAGTTTTTATATGATCACACCCTATTTTTGCCACTCATTATTGGTAGACCTAATTTCTTTTGCAGGTTCAGGTTCTATTATGGTTCACTCATAGATTGGGTTGGTCTTGAGTATGGTGGTGACCAAGAGGTCACATAGAGATTGTTTTTGGTTCAGGTTTGGTTATAGTTGTTTTTTGTATCTATATCTGGATATAATTTTAGTTCCACTATTTTTGTTTTATTTATATTCAGTGATTTTTGTATCATAATTTTGATACGTGGTCTTATTTTTCTTTTGTTATGATTATTGTGTGAAATCAACCCCAATGATTTACCTTTTAATGCCCTCATTATTTTAATCAACCTATGGGGGTTAGGGAATCCCTTCAAGCCTTTCCATAGACTAGTTCTGGTGTCTGATTCAGGGATGACTTGGGATGGTTTATGACAAAATATGGCTATAATATCATCTGAAAAAGACAACCTCTACCTCCAAACTCTCTCATATCAAGATAAATCACCGAGAGATATTCCATTACTCTCTAGGAATCTTCATATTCACATATGGAAACACTGTGCGACTTCTTACTCAGCACATCCACTGCATCATTACCCTTACCTAGTATATAAAATCTCAAAGTCTTAATCCTGCAAGAATTCCATCCACCATTATTTCCTCAAGTTCAATTCATGTTGGTAGAAGGCATACCTCGGGATCTTATGATCATTGAAAACCACAAAATGATCGTTGATATGCTAATGTCACCAAAAATTCAAATCAAAAATAACTACCACCAATATGAGATCAATATTTTCATAGTTATAATTATAAGGATGTAAATATTGATACCCGTAAGAAAAAAAATATCATTTTTATATCAAGAAACAAACTAAACCAAGATGCAAAGCATCATAGAAAACTTTGAAATAAACTCCCTCTTATGGATGATGAATACCTAGAACACTAAATAACTTCTCCTTTAGGTACTCAAAATTTGTTCAGTATATAAGAACATATGATATTTTATATTCAAGGATATTAGATGATCCACAACTAGAGATAAATTAGTTGAGATTCTCTTATAATAACCTACAAGAACAAGGAAACATTGAACCTTTGCAATAGTCTAGGGGGTTTTACAAGAAATTACTACTTTTATCTTCGAAGGATCCATAGATACTCTTTTATGGGGAATAACATGCCCTAAGAAATGAAATTCATGATACTAGAACTCACATTTCAAAAACTTTCTAAACAGATGTTGGAAACAAAGAGCTCCCAAAATTGCATGTAGATACTCACCATGCTTCTATTTATACATAGAGTGCACAAGGATTTATTCTATGAAAACCACCATGAACCGATCCAAGAACTCTTTGAAAATTGTTTCCACTGACCCCATAAACATGAATGAAGCATTTTTTACACCGAACAACATCACAAAAAACTCTAAATACCCATGAAAACATCAAAAACTAGTTTTTGAAATATAATCATCCTCTATCCACTTCTAATTATATCCTAATCACATATTGATCTTTGAGAACCAACTAGATCCTTTTATATAATCAAATAAATCATCAATCCATTAAAGAGGATATAGTTTCTTTATTATCACCTAGTTCAAAAGATGATAATCTATACAGAGACTCAAATTTACATTGAACTTCTTCATGAACAAAATTGGTGCACCCCAAGGTGCAACACTTGACCAAAAAAATCCCACTACACTGATCATCGAACTGTACTCACATCTCTTGCAACTCAAAAGTCACTATCCTATATAGAGATATCTAGATCATATAAACATCTAGTTGTATGTCTATCCCAAACATAGTATCCTATCAAGATAGTAATTCTATAACCTCCTCAGGAAAAATGTAAGGGTACTCTTACAAAACTCTAGAAAACACAAAAATATAAACCTCATATGAACTTATAATTACTTTGGTAAAAAAGAAAGATAAGGGTGGAACATTCCCTTAATGAATTTGAGATTCTATCTCTCCAAAAAACATATAATACTCTCCATCAACATCATTGAACAAAACCTACCTTTGGATGCAATCCATAATGGTCTGCACCCAATATAGCCAGTCCAAAATGAAGATTATTCCATATAGTTGTATCCATAAACACAATAAATCTTCCCAAGATAAGTGTTTCCCTAGCACTAGTTCATAGTATCTACATAATTCATACAAATAATTTCAACCTAGAACTGGCGTAGTCAATTCTAATGGAACTAGAAGCCTCCCTACATCATGTCCCAAGGAATGGACTATGGTAGGTGATATAAAAGAGTGTATAGACCCTAAATCAAAAAAATCATGCACCCAAGTATAAAATAAGAAAAGGGTGCCTCAAATGACATTTAGCCTACCCATAACTAGAAATTATAGAGCATGAAGCTGAACATGAACTACTTCACAGCCTCTTTGGTCCTAATGATGGCCACATCCATGGATACTCTATACTCTTTTAGGATGAGGAACATCTCAGTGTTTTAATTTTACCACTTTATTTCCCCATTGTTGAAACCAATCTAAAGAATCCTAATTCAGCTACCTCGGACGAAACTTTCTCAATAGATGAACCTAAAGTAAAACTCCTTACATGCTCTACCTAATCAGAAAGGTCAATAACTCTCATCATTTATAACCATGTCATCCACAAGAAAAAAAGTTCTTGGTCCCTTTGAAAATGTCTAAGAGCTTCCACCCCCAGAGAAATGAGATGTTGAGGGATATGACTGACCCTTAGCTGATCAAAAACTATTCTATCCAGGAAGCTAGGAACCCTAGACCACAACTCTACTTCATATAGAATCTGGATGACTTCCCTCTTGTGATGATCTAGTTTTGGGTAGTGTCCTCTCAACAACCTATTCTCTAACCAGCACCTCAAGATATATATTCAGTATAAATGGGGTGACCAAGTTTTGGATCTATGTATATAGTGCCTCCTCAAAATGATTTACCCTAGCCTCCTCATTTGTAAATAGGTCTAAAACATATCGTATAAGGGTCATAAAATGGAATTCAAACTCCCACACATTGGAACTCCCCTATTTTAGGGTAAGCATCTCTTGGTGATTAGTCGTATTCACATTCAAAGAAATAAACTCTACTTGGAACTTGTCCCTAAAATTATCCCATGACACCACTGAATCCTAATAATCCCCAAGTAATGAGATCCACCGCTACCTCACTACTCTATATAGAATCATTACATATAATAAAAATCAATGCTCATTCTAAGCATAGATCGAACTAAGATCTATCTCAACCTCCTCTAACTACTCTTCTGTGACTGATTCTGAAATAAAGACCTCATAATTCTAAAAACTTTGGCACTAAAACTCATGGAGTTTCCTCCTCCAAGTTTTTTCATCATAGATATCTACTATATGATTATTTTCCGGTACATCCTACTGAACATCTTTGGTGAAAACCTAATAATGATGTTAACATGGAGTCATAACTATAATAAGAACAAATGGTTAGAGAATCCTAAACCTAGAATATGGACTAATTGATTAATTATTTATTTGTTTTATTTTATTCTTTTAAGTTTTAACCTATCCCCAGGTATACCCATTTCAAACAAAGGGACAAATAAAATGATGTATGATCCTTTCCTAGGTCTCTACCCCACAAATAGTATCACTTCAATTAATAATCTTAGTAAAATTAAAGGTTCATGTATTAGATCGTAGAGGGCCCTAAATATTCATGCCTCATCCGGTCTCCCTTGTTTACACTACTTACTAAACTTAGCTTATAGTATTTCCCTACCATCCCATGTATTCCTCTCTTTTTCCTAACTTTGAAATCCATTCTATCCCTAAAACTGATCCTTTTATAAAAAAAACAAATCCCCCTCCCCCAAATGGTACCCTCATGGGATGAAAATTATAGAAGTTAGATGGTGACCAGCTAAGTCCCACCTCCAGTAGGCCTCAGTTTGGTGACAAGTATTGAGGTTGTATCATACATACAAATGGGATGCATTACCCTCTGTGAGAACATGAGAAAGATAAATATAATATAAAACACCAATAAAATCTTACTCATAATGATAAAATATATCCCAAGTTCATACATGAAATTTTATTAAAAGTACTAATAAAAATAGAAAAGTAAAATACAAGTATCAAAAATGTAAACCTAGAAACGACCACAAAACCCAAACAACTCCTGAAAAAACCAAGACCTAGTAAAATATAAAATGACCTCCAACCTTCTCCTACTAACCAACAAATAGTTTATATATACATGGGGTAAGGATAAGATTATACTCAGTAGGATCCTCCTCAAATCCTCTCATGTAAAAGATAAAGAAGGCATACTAAGGCTCAGTGAACAACAAGTGAAACTAACTTGTCACCTAAGTAGCTATACTAAGATCCCATCCTCTCCATGGATATCTCTCACCAAGTATCACATAAAGTAGATCATATATTATAGTAATGAAACAACAAGGGTACCCTAATAGTACTTCCCCACTTTTTTCCACTCTACCCCAACATTGTATATCCTAATCCATCTCTCTCCAAAAGTAATCCATCCCAAAGATACCTAGGATAAATTATCATGTCATGCATCTCATGTATCACATCATCACATCATTTCATATCACATTTACATATAGTAACTGGTTAATTTTTAGGATCCACCATATCATGTATGACATGTATCATACACCGGGTATTATACCTCAATCCATCACAACTCATACACCGAGTAAAACTTCAATCCATCACAACCTATACACAGCATACCTATAATAATACTTTAGATACTATATATGAAGATACATGTGTGTGAAATAACTACTAGACATTACAACCCTATATACACATATATGTGAAAACGATATCCACCATGCATACCAACACATAATACTATCAAGATAAGAGAGTTGGGATAGAGGGGGTTGTCAGTTATCCATCCTCACTATCGGGATGTTGGGGGGAAAACCCTACTAGATTCCACTGGGTATCATTCTCCCAAACCAACATGGGTGGGGTAGCATATGAAATCACAAAACGTATAGGATATTATATAGATCATAACCTAATCCTAGGATCAACTACAGTTATTGTCACTAAGACACCTGGTTGTCACTATTAAGGACTAGATATCCTATAATCACATAATCATTTAAAGGAGCTACATTAAATTACTTTCCTTTCATTAAACAATTTAATTTATGTTAATTAATTCATTAAACATTAATTAACATTATTATAGAATACATTTCATTAACCATCAATTAACATTAATTAAACCCCACTTTATTATCCTTAAGAGGGGTCAATACCCATAGAATACATTTCATTAACCATCAATTAACATTAATTAAACCCCACTTTATTATCCTTAAGAGGGGTCCATACCCTCCAGGCATAATCCGACCAATTCCATGATTTTTTAGGATTAACATTAATTTTTTCATTCCAGTAAGAACCAACCCCATGGGTTAACACATTTATTAAGAATTATTAACCATTTCATAATTCTAGTTACTCTAGGGAACATCCTAATCTACCATCAAATATATTCATAACCAAGAACTTCTAGCTATCTCAAGTGGTGGGGAAAAGAAGGTATATAAATAAGAAAGTATTCCATCTATCCCTTGAGTAGTACATTAATAAACAAGCATCCCAGTTTTTAGCATATAAATGGTTAATACCATATTCAAATTGTTCAATCTTCTATGTTTTATCCCTGACACCCTCATGCATATCACCATGTATCTCATAGTCATAGTAATCAACTGTTGCAATAACCTCATGAATACCAACCCATATCTCATTTTCCATCCAAAGATCACATCACATCACATAGACAAGCTCACATCTAGAGCACATGAGAAGGTAAAAAACAATAAACATAGTCAACAAGGAAACTTGGCCCTAAAAACAATCCATTTATCCTTTACATGCAAATAGGCTCTATCAATCCCAATACAAGGTATTTATCCTACAAAAGAAAATGGACTCTCTCATCCCCAAACAATTATCTTTATCAAACTAGTTTTTATTCCATATTGAATTAATTGATTTAATTATCACAAGTTCCAACTACAAGAAACTTAATTCATCATTTATATTAATCTATTAAATTAATTATACATGATTTCTAGTATTTTCTATCTTTAACAATATTTAAAGAATAAAAATTCTCATTATCATGACTTTAATCATTAATATCATCAATAATAATTATATATTAAAGTAATTTATCCAATTCCATTAACAAATAGAATAATATATTAAATTAAACATGCATATTTCATCAATTTGATTACCATCAAATTACAAAAAACATTGAATTTACTCAACATGCCTCTTTTTTAAGTTCTTAGTCTGATTAATTAATTTTGTATTTATGTTTCTACCCAATTTTATTAATTTCATCATGTTAATCCAAGCATAAAAATACATGATAATAAGCACAGAATATATATCACACTATCTAGAAAATCAAGAGGAAACTCGTTATCATGGTGGAGAGATATAAAATTATGTGATTGCTACCCATAAACCAAGTTCATTTTTTAAACCGGTTTAATATTTATTAAGTCAATTTTGTCATCATCCAAAGTCTAAACCATGGTCAATTTACAATTTCACATAAATAAATAGCAGAAGTAATGAATACCCTACCTCAAACATCCAACATTCTTGAAATAGAAATAGAACACCAACATGGATATCCAATCACTTATCCCATAAGTAAACTATAATCTCCCAAGGTCATCATTCCATGAAAATATCGAAAAATGAAAAAGTAAACTCTATTATAATGATGGATATAAAACACCATAGAATGGAAATAATAATAAAAGGAAAATGATATCAAATAGAGGAGAAACCGCTAGAAAGGTAGAAGAGAAAACCTAGGATCACCATGGAATGATCTATAGAATCTGAGGATTATTAATAATCAAATGGGGATTTAAATGCCTTAAAAAACTTAGGGGTTCCTAGGGTTTGATAAGAATATATCAGAGAAAAGTGGGTTCAGAAGGATTTGGGTTATTTATAGGCATTAAGAAATTTATAATACCATGGTGCATCCCCTAGGATCATACCACAGATCTACCTAACATAGGGTATACTACTGTGTAGCCCAAGGTACCATGCCATGACCCCCTTGGTCAAATCATGTTTTCAAGTAACACGGTACAGATCCAGCTAGATCCTATTTTCCTAGGTGAGGGACTACGGCACAGCCTATAACCCATGATGCATCCACCTATGATTAGAATAACTTACCAAAACCCCTACTCTATATCTACCTCGCTCCATTTTGTAGCGCTTGACACCAAAGAAGGGACTACTCTGCAGCCAACTACCACGGTGTAGCTACCCCCAAAAGGAAAGTAACCTCAAAAAATTCCTTTACATCCCTTATACTACAGCTGAAGCTACATGCTTGTAGAATCCAACAAGAATATGTTGTAGGTATAACACCTCTGTCAGAGTGTACTAGATTACAATGAAAACTAGGTATACACAACACAGAATTGGCTCAAATTCCCCATTTTTTCTCCAAACACTCTATAAACACCTTAGAACCTCATTTGGCTTCCTCTAACACCCAAAACACGTGAAGGAATGGATACCAAGATCCAAGCTCTTACATTTACAAGGTTATCCTCACACAATGGTAACTCTTTGTAGAATTTCTTAGAAGGAAAAATATTATATTTAATAGAAACACTCAAGAAATAAGAAATTTCACATCTTTAAAATGATCAATAACTTTCATAATACTCTTCTATTTATACTATTATATTGTTGAAAAGTTTTTTACTTTTTTATCTATGAGGCTCATCTCTATTTATAATAAATCATTCAATGGTTGGATTCCATAAATCTTAGGTTCAATTTTAATGGTATCAGTAGCAGCTCACTATTTATCTACCGATGGACTTGGATTATTTCTATATCTAATGACAGGTTGGTTTGACATAACTATAGTGATTTTGATGAAATCATAGACTTTTGATATAATAAAACTCCTTAGGTTATTTGGTTTTTATAAATCAGTCCCATCGATATTTCATTAATCCTCAAGTTATTATTATTTCATTAAATGGTTTTTTACAAATTGAAACCACCAAAGATAAAGCAACAAACTAAAGTTAAATAAAATATTTAATAAATGTTTTCATAGTTTCCAAAATAAGTTAAGTAAGTTAAGGACTCGATAATATCCCCATTTTTGAAAAACATAAAAACACAATGAAAATTTAAAATAAACTAAAAATAATTTCTATATTACTCTATATTTATCTTCAAATAAAGATATCTATATTTACATTTTTTAATTATTCCCTTTATAGTTTCAAAAAAATTACTAAAAAATTATCCAATTTTATAAAACAAAAATATTTCCCTCTTTTAGGAACATTATTCCCTTTTTTGGATAGATTTAAAGGTATTAACTTTCTCTCCCTTTGTAAATAATTTTAATTTTTGACAACATTCTTCTCCCACTTTTTGGTTTTTAAAAATGAATAAAAGGGGAAAATATTTTCTTAAAAGAAATATGAAAAGAAATTTTCCTCAGATATAGGAAAAGTGAAAAAGTTAGAAATATTTTGTAATCCTTAAATCATACATCATATACCATTTATATAATGAATAATAATAGAAAGGGAAAATATAAAATATCAAAATCAATATTATATTTGGAAATTTATTGTATAATAGAGTATATGTTTATAAGAAATTATAAATTTATAAAAATCAATCCCAATTTCTAGATTTTTTTATCTTGTGTTTCAAATTATTGATATACTTTCATTACTGTATCAGCATTTCATCTTGAGTCTGGAACATCTTCTCATACCCAGTAACTTTTTATAAAAATTTGGTTTATAGATATTTTAAATTATAATCTTTCTCTATGAATTTTTCTTCTAAAGAACTGATTCTCAAGGATTTATTTTCTATTTTATGATTCTACTCGATGATTTTTAGATTCTAATTTTCTAACTATTGATTCTGAAGAAAAACAATGTCTTTATGATCTTCAAAAAAAGATGAAATATTTTCTATTTTTCTTTAAACATCTTGTAAAACATCATTGAGAACAATTTACTTATCTCAAATGGTGTCATAATTATGATGAAGTGATATTGTATGCTCTTCAATATCATTTTCATCCATTACTTGAGATAAAACAACATTGTGAAATTCTTTAATTTTAGTTCAAAAAGTTTTATTTCCTTTTATACTTCCTTAATATCTCCTTTCACTTTCTCAATTGATTCAATCAAATAGATTTGATATTTGGTATCTTGGTCATGAAGTATTTGATTTTAAATAACTATAATTTTTTCAATAAGATATGGTATTATACTTAAAATATAGTTCATCTGTCTCTATGTGT
The DNA here is from genome assembly GCA_963277665.1 of Viscum album. Classification (NCBI taxonomy): domain Eukaryota; kingdom Viridiplantae; phylum Streptophyta; class Magnoliopsida; order Santalales; family Viscaceae; genus Viscum; species Viscum album. The sequence continues at coordinate 262,595,854 of OY728120.1, forward strand.
TTAGTATGATATCTTGATTTTAATCAAAATATTGAGTTGTAATTGAATTTTTTGGATTCTGATGAACTTTATTTTTTCTATCTTTAGAAAAAATTGGATGAGGTTCCAATTATTTGATATTTTTTGAAGATGAATTCTCAATATCTATAGGATCATCATTAGCAACATTTTTATCATCAATAGTTCTCTCATAATAATTTAAAGAAATAGAATTTGATTTATCTTCAGATGATACTGAATTTGGAAGATTTTTCTTTGAGGTTGAAGAAGTAAATATTATAGATGTATGAATTGAAGAACCTAGATGAGATAAATCTTATATATATACTTTATTCAGATGAAATTAAACATTCTTTTCAAATGGTTTCTCAATAACAACTTTTGTAAAAACTTCAACTGGAAAAACTTCTGGTGCAACCTCTACTTAAATTTCTGATAGAGGAATAGTTTGAGTTATAGATGGTTGGACCTCTATTATTTTATCTACTATTAGATTAAATTTTATTGGAAAATTATAGGATGTTTAAATTCATATCTATTCTCAGTTGGGCTTCCCATTAACTATCTAGATGAGGATAAGTATGAATATTTTTTCAAAAACTTCTATTGCAACATCTTTTCCTTTTACCTAAAATTTTAATTTCCTTTTTAATAGAACCTCAATAAAAAATTTCATTGATATAAACTTCTAAAAGGATATCTTTATCTATCTATGAAGTATTTATCTTCATACCATATTTATTTTTTCTTCTCCTCGGCCAAATTCACTTCCACATTTTCTTTCAAGGACTTATCCTAATATTTGGATAAACTAAAAATAGGTTTTCCTAATTATCTTTCCTCTTTATTTTTATTTAATTATTTAGATTTATTTTTCATAAACCAATTATAGGTACAATTCACTTCTTTATTCGATCTTTTGAACTAATTTTCTTCTTCTTCAATGAATCTTATTTATGAATTTCTGATTAATCTATCTTTTCTTTCTTCTTCTCAATAGATACTTTCTTAGTTTCAATAGAAAATTTCTTATATATTTTAGGATTCTTCATAGGAACCTTATTTGAATTAGAGACTTCAAATTTTTTCTATTTATATGAAATTGATCTTCCTAAACTATATATTCACCTTTAGATGATTTTTGAATATCAGCAGAAGAAACTACAGATTACTTCTCAACAAAAATATTCTCTTAATCATCATATATTAATCTTATTCTAGATATTTTTTATACATTATTTTGTAATTCTTTTTATATTTCAGGTTACTCTTCATTTCCTATATATTTATATTTTATAAAGTTCACTAAATATTAGTTTAGGACTCTTCTATATAGTAATATTTTCATCTTAATTATATTATTCTTGATAGATTCAAAATATGACCAAAAAACTTATCCATATTTAACTTCATAAACCACACCAAGAAATACAATATATAGATTCCTTGGATTTTGATTGTATATTTATCTCTTTATTTTAGAAAAATAAATGACAAGATCTGTTGAAACAAAATCATCACTTATGAATTTAAATTTCTAGTATTATGAAATTTTTAATGAATCACAAAAAGGTTTTTAACAAATTTATACTTTAAAAAATCTCTAAAAAAATTAGGAAGTTTATGATAAATGAAAGTTACTCTCCCTCGAATGGAATTTCCAACAACTAGTGAAACTTCTCCATTAACATTTTGAATTTCTGAATGAAGATACCAAGAGAAATTTTCCCTAATCCTTATTCTGTAAACTTTATTGAACCATAAAATTCTATAACTAGAAATGGATAATATAATTCATTCTATTTAGTGGTAGAAAATAATTTCATACAACCTTGAAAAATAAGGATATCTTTCAACATGAATTCAAACTTCTCTAAGAGATTAGAATCTGTCAATGTTTCTCTTAAAATTTCCCAAGGGACTAGATATTTAGAAGAAATCATTTTCAAATCATAATATAGATAAAAACTTTATATTAAAATATTATTTATAAAAATTGAAAGAGATTCACTTCAGATTGCATAGAATACATCCAATTGACTTTAGGGTCCACTTCTTTTATAAATGTATTTTGAGAATTCAAAAGGTCATTATAGATTAACTTGATCTAATATATGAGATCAATTCCCACCAAAAAATGATTTCATATATTTTTTTAAATTATTTAATTAATTTTAAAATTTATTATGCTTTAAGATTTTAAACAAAATTTTCAATAATAATAAAATCAATAATATTTAAAAATTAAAATGAAAATAAAACTTAGTCAAGCATAAAATATAGTTAAAAGTATGGAATTTTGAAATTCATAAAAATGAAATACAGGTAGAAATGAAATACTGGTAGATAAAAAATATTTTAAAAATCTAATAAAAATGTAACATTTTATAACAATATGGTAAACTTAAATATTTTCTAAATAATTTTGGATATTATCTTCTATTTTGATAATATATTTGTCTTATTATCACAAATATGGTTCCAAAAAATTTTTAATATAAATTTTCTTTTCATTTTGAAATTTAAAAAAATAAATATTTCAAGAAATAATTAAACAAATAATCCCCCTAAATAAAAGGAGTAAATGTAATAAAATATGAAAATTTAAAGTAATGAATTTTCATAAATGTAAATAAGAAATATTAGAGTGTATCGATGATATATATTCAATTGTTGATGTGAAATATATATATATATATATATATATATATATCTTTATAATTATTTTCTAGGTATAAATACCTCCTTGGGTCTATAAGAATTATAAAATAAAATCATTTATACCCAAACTTGAGTATATCTCTTACCTTTGTATGCATCAAGTCTCAATGATATGAAGTCACTGTGTTGTCCAAAAATTAAACTTTATTAAGAAAACTATTTCTCCTCCAATTTCCTCTTTCTTATTAGTGAGTATTTAAAGGTGATTTACTTGGAACATGATAAATTTTTCTATAAACTGAACTTATTTTGGGTTTACTTCCTAATCCAGATTTATTTTGGTTTGGTCTTATCTATTTATATATATTTTTTAAACTCTTACCTTACAATTGTAAAATTAGTTAAAATATTTTTTAAGCATTCAATATCAGAATTAATTTTTACAATATCATACTTATCTTAAACAAAAATCACATTTTTTGACTTTTCTCTCTTATTCAGATTTTCTAATTTATGATCTTTAGATGCTATAATTTTATCTTTTCCATACAGATTGGCATTAAGTTTTGAAATTTTATATTTTGACTTTTTTAATTCTAAAAAAATATTTCCATTCTACTTTATTATCTTAGTTAGGTTATCCACAATGTTTATGGAGATTTATTTTTTCTAGTAGATTCTACATTAAGTTAAATATATTTTATATATAGATTCTCATTCAGAAATGTAAGCTTTCATCTCTTTAAGATTTTGTGGAGTTATTTCTTAATCTGAACTATAAGAATTTTCATTATCACTTTCACTTTATAAAGAATAAATATAACATCCTGAGATTTTAAAAGAGATTTTAGTTTTATATCATATATGGAATTTTGTACTAAGCTTAAATAACCCACTAAATATATTATTTAAATATGACAATTATAACCTAATCATTGAATTAGAGGGTATGAATAGGATTAAATGAATTATGAAATATATAGAGAGAGAGAGGTCCTAACCAATACAAATTTATTGATAAATTATTAGTAAATAATTACTCAAATTTTTATTGATTCAATTTTATTCTTCAAAAATATGTTTTCGTCAAAAATGGTTTTTATTTATTTTTGTGAGAAAATATTATAATTAATTTCTGAAATTTTTATAAATTTTATTTGATAAAATTGATATAATTTTTGAAATCATCATATAAAAATTAATATATACTAAAATTTTGAGATTTTTCTAAAAAGGTTGATTTTTCAGTGAATAATGAAAATACTGATTTTTCAAATACTATTATTTCTTTTCACTAAATTAAGTAATTTTAAAGTCCCATTATGATTTTAATTTGATTTCAAAGTAAAATAATTATTATTTAGTTATATTTAATATGATTAATTTTATTATAATAATATTTATATTTGATTTTAGTATAAGTTTATTTTTAGTCATAAAAACGTATTTTTCTAAAAACCTTTTGTTAAGTGCATAATGCTTCTCTATTTCTTGAGAAACCATTTTTCAACACATTTTGTGGGTTTATTATTAAATTAAATTCTATCAATCAAGTGAATTGAATTTCATAAAATGGATTCCATATTTGGAATATTCATAATTAATATTATATAATATGTTCAACTTAATTTTTTTTCATAATGATAAGTAAAGATAGTAAAATTCACTTATCACAGTTAAGGTTAAAACAGGGTTTTGCACACTACATGAGTTTGTGTTAAAATTAATTTTACAAAAACATGTTTATTTTTAAGATTGGATTTTATATTAAGAATCATTGGGTACAAATTTTCTAATAAATATCATTTTATTTTATCCTTAAATGAATAATTTCCTATGTTAAAAAACTAATTACTGTGGTGAAAAATAAAATGGTAAAAGTAAGTAAACTTAAACGATAAGGGAATAGAATGTTTAAAACATGTTTATTTTTTTTGTGGTGGTTTTTATCGACATTAAATTCCATACACTACATTATTTATCAATTTTTTAAGGCACTTCAGGAGAGAGTTACTTCCCATTATTAAATATTTTTGGGTATTTACAAAAAAATTCCACTCCTCAATTATAAATGGGAACCCCCTCCCTCCACTTATTCACACTTGTAAAGCCATTTAAATATACCGACCCCTACCAAAATCTCTCCCCAAAATCCTTATCCATGTTATATATTTTTTTTCATTCCCAAAATATTAACCCTAGGGTCCTTAATAAGAGATCCAAAGGAGGTTCTTTTAAGTGAAGATAATTGTCTTCACTAATCTCTTTCTTTTTACTTATTCTTTTTACACATTCAATTATGTATTAAAAATTACAATATAATAACAAAATTTTATATAATATACTATTATTTTATTATGTTTATGGAATAATATATATCCATCTCCTTCTCTATCAAATTAGAAACAAATCCATCGCTCATGTGTAAGGCGGACTACCGCCTCACGAACCGATGTTATTTTTTTCTCATCACCGACTGACATGGATAGTCATAATTATAGAAATAATGAATATATATGATAGATATGACATTATATTAATTCTATAAAATTAATACACCTTCCACTTACTTACCCTTTCACCCATTAATGGAATGATATCGTCGCTCGTGCGTACATACGGTCTATCGTCTCCACGAAGTGATGTAATTCATTTTCCATGTACAACTTTAAATAATGGTTTAAAAAATGTTACCAATTAATAAATATGATATTTATAATATTAATATAATTCTTTATATTATGTATAAATATCATATGCCCATGAACTGAAACTTTTGTGAAAAAACATGCATGAGAAAACAAAGCAATTAACACCCAAAACAATGGTAATAAAGAAATATTATAAATTAATGGGTAATAATATGATATAATAAGATCACATATAATATTATAAAATTTAATATGGTTTTTTATGAATTAATAACATAATTAAAACCATTATATAGGATGTTAAATCATATTCAACTGAAGGGAAACATGAGGTAAGGGATTTCATCTCAATTTTCCTTTATTTAGGAGTATTTTATTTTCATGCACTTAATTTATTTTATATGGTGTATATACTGAATATTTTACATGTAATATCATTAATCCTTAATAATTAATGTCATTTTAAGTTTCAATTTTAATTATTTCATCCAAGGGAATTTGACTTGAAAGTAAATAAGTTGTAAATAATTTCATAACTCAATTTCTTTTCATTAGGATATATTACTTATTCATTGTATTTGATATTATAATATTATGTGTGTGCTGTATTTTTATTATTTTATATTTTATATACAATTTTTTATTTTAATTTATATTTTTTACACATAATCAATTAATTAATTAATTCTCATTTCAATAGTATGATCTTTGTAAGAGATTTCGTCTCAATTTCCACTCTACTGAGATATATTTGGTATTATACACCTATTTATTTTTATGAGTTATATCTAAGGACCATTTAATATGATATGTAATGAATATATTTATATTCATGATATTTAATGTGTCATTTTAATTTATTTCATTCATGGGGGTTATGATTCAAAATTTACTTAAGTGGTAAGGGTTTATGCTTTAATCTAATTTTAATCAAGATTGTTTATACATTAATTTATATTAAAGGAAATTATTTGATCATTTTATAATAAAAAAATTAATTTTATTCTCCTGTTATTATTTATGAAATTTTCAAATAATAGTACCATTTACCTCTCTTTGGTGCTTAAAATGGTTGAGAAAATGTTTTTAATAAAATCTTGCTTTATTTCTCTTTTCGATCGAAAAATAATTTTATTCCATATCCATGTTTTCTAAAAAAAGTTAAGATTGGTTTTAATATTATAATATGATTATTTAAAGTCATTTTTACCCTTTTTTTAATTTTAAAAAAAAATTAAAAGGAATCTTATTTTATTTTTTTGAACAAGGTACTTTTTGACTTTTTTCCAAAAATGTAAAAAAGAATTTTGTTTTAACGTACTCATAATTAAAAAAATATTTCCATAATCATGACTAATAATTTATCTTAAGACTCATTTAAAATTTTACATGGTTATTTTCAAATAAAATTCTTTTCCAAATAATTATAAAAAAATAAGTTTTTAAAAGTAATTTTCAAAGTGAAAAGGGTATTTTCCTCAATAATGTTTTTAATGATCTTTTATAGTATTTATATTCACTATTGAAAACAACCCTTTATTTTAATTATACTCCACTATGGATATGTTTAAATCATATCATACTTATTCTTTATTTGGATGTTTTATGATCAATTTGGCCAGGGAAAGTATTAATATTCACTTTCTTGATTAATTTTTGTAGTCATTAACTTTACTTAGAAACATTAAATTTCTTGTGATCATTTGACATTAAATTTCCCTTAAATATACATATTATTTATCATAGATATTATTATTTCTTAAACCTCATAACATTTATACCTATGTAGTTTTAATTTTGAAATTTATATGATTGATTGGGGAATTATTGATAATATGTATTCTTTACTCAATATAGATATTTTTTGATAAGGAATATTATTCATGAATTAAATATAACATTCAATATATGAGGAATGATTTAGACATACAGTGATGTGTGGGGACCAGAATTATATATCCCCTCAATACATTGATGGGTCTCATGAGACAAATAGGTAAGTTGATATTAAATGGTTCTTTACTCATAGTTTTAAATTGTATTGGAAAAAGGTCATTGTGGTGTAGATATCATGATGTATAAGATCATGGTTTCTAAGCATTTCCTTAATTTTGAATTCAGTTATTATTACCAGGAGGTTATTTTATTGATATTATCCATAAATTAGCTTCAATATCATTATATTATTTATATGGAATTATGTGATCATCATTTATTCTTACCATATTATTCTTTATCCTCAAGTAATTGATTAAATGGTATGTTTTTTAGTTATTTACCATTTCATATTTATAATACCTTACTGATTCATGACATATTCTATTTTATATAACACTTACTGATCGTCTGTGATATCCCTTATTTTTTCCTTTCACCATGATATAAATAATTAATCTTTAAATGATTTCAAGTATGTAGAATGTTTTACATTATTATGTTTTATATTTTATATATAATGTAAAATGGGTATAATCTATGTATTTTTCTCTATGAGACTAATATAATGGATCTGGAGACTTTACAATTGGTATTAGAGGAAATTATTATAATCTTTGGGAATAAGATTTAGAAAAACATATATTTGAGGATATAACCTTATGACTAACTTTAAGGATGATTATAAGTATAGGATAAAATCCTAAAGTTTTGGTAAGATATATATTATGTTGTTTTCCTAGTAATACATACCTATCTCAATACTAAAAGTGGATTTGGATCTGGAACAGTTGTACCTATGGGTAATAAATCAAAAAATTGAACATTGGTCTTTGACTCGATCATCACTTGGTGCATGACAACATGCCTTACTGCACACCTGGTTTGACACTCCCAAGGGATATTATTAGGTTAATTCAAATTTTATTTATGAAAAATCATGAATTATTTGGATAGATTATGAAAATTAATGGCCTAGGTTAAACCAAATATGTATTATATTGAAAAGAATGTGTCATAATTTAGACATCCTATAAATGATTGTATGGTTTCCCCACTATGATTATTATTCCTCACACTATGCTTTTTGGTCTTAGTAAATGACTAAAACCCGATGGAATAATGTTAACATTGAATATAATGGAAAATATTATGATTATGAGTAACTAAATAGAATGATTAATGGAGTGAAATATATCATGTTTATTCCTAATCAGTTATCATGATATATTATTAACTACTTATACCTTAACCAACTCTTGGACTCACCAAATAAGATAAGGATGGGGTCTTCTGAGAGATCAAGTGGTGGAGACTATAGGGGAAAGAAGTATCAATTTACTTCATGAAAAATATATGGATATAAACACATAGGATAATATCTCAAAGGAATATTAAAATGTTTTATGTATGGTAAATAAGGGCATAAAGTTATGAATTACTAAGGAAAAGTGAGGAGTTCAGTGGAGAGAAATAAATTGCATCTTAAAAACCATTTATAGTTTGTTGTATTAAATGTGTGGAACATGGGAATTATCTAAGTCAATGACTTATTTTAAATGTTAAATACTAGACCAATTAAGTACCAATGTTGAAGAAAAAGTGTTGAAGTATTTATGTATTGGTATTAAATAATTATACTATAAGTATTGTTATCAATGGTATTTTGCTTATAAGAATCATGAAAATATAAGGATTGTGTTAATTTTTTGGAAGCACATATGTATTCATATAATATTAACTCAAGAATTATATATACCATAATGGGTTTATGAGTTAAAGGTTGATCATAAGTTAAAATTATTATACACCCATTTTTATGTTTTAAGTGATGGTATTTTCATGTGATTAATGATATTTTGGGAGACATTCCATTAGTTTGAAGTATATATAACCCTAAGGTTCAACATTTAGTATTATTTAATGAACAATTATCTCTTAATAAGTTTAAATTTATTGAAAACATTGAGGTTTAATATGATCATTAATGTTAAGGAAATAATAGTCTATTAAGATTATTTGATTTTGTGGAAAAATAAGTCATAATAAAACCCTTGTGGTTAAAAATTGATTTGATGAATAATGTTATTACGTGGGATTTCCATCATATTTTTTAAAAATTATAAGAATTATATTGATATGTATTTAGAAAAAAAGGACAACCTGTATGTTGGGTAATAACCCATCACATCCAGTGAGGCCTCAGGGCTTTAACCCACAACTAAAGGGTGACAACGGTGCAACGCCTACCACTGGACTACATGATGTTATGGTTAATATGACATTTGTTTACTTAAATTATTTTATGAATAAATATTAATTTGAACTTTGGGTATTACTATTGAGGTTTTAGAGATTAATTTATTATGTTAAATAACTTGTGTTAACCACTTTTTTTGTAAATATTTATAGATAGACAAAAAGGATTTTCACTCTTTTATAGATATTATGATCCATTAAAAGGTAATTTTAGTGCTTCAGGCACAAAAAATCATCTTAGATATTCATTTCATGGAGTAATAGATTAAGTGGGAATTGATCTAAGTACAAACAAAGAATGAAATTATGCTTGTGAAATAAAAATATATCAAGTATATTTTATGATATTATTTATCTTGATAGTAAAATAATCCATAAACTCTAAGAAAAGGATCTTGAAACAAAAAATTAATCTGATTACCTTCATATATGATTAATAAATGGTCTTTTAAACCATCAAAAACTCATGGTTTTTTGTCGTTAACTTTCTCTTGATCATTAATTTTTTTGTGATCAATGATCTATATCACTATCCATGATTATTTATGATTTTCTTACATATATATATTTTCAATTACCACTAATTTTCTCCTACTTGGAAACCTATCAATGTTTTATTCTATATGAACATTTTATTTCTATTTCCCTCTTTTAACTGGAATTTTTATTAATAATTTTATGATGTGGGTTTTCAATAAAGGTATATTTAAATGTCAAACTCTTGTTTTTTTAAATGAAACTTAAAGTTATGTGGACAAAATTTATTGAGGGTGTGTAGAATATAATTCCCTGATATTATAAATTAATAAAAAAAATTGATAGTATATAATACATTCAAAACTAAGATTAAATGACATAAGAAATATATTATTTAAATATGACTATAATAACATACTCATTAAATTGGTGGGTAGGAATAGGATTAACCAAATTATGAAATATATATATATAGGTACTAATAAATACATATTTATTGATAAATTATTAGTAAATAATCACTCAAATTTTTAGTGAAGTTTTTTTATCCTTCAAAAATATTTTTTCTTCAAAAATGTTTTTTATTTATTTTGTGATAAAATATTATAATAATTTTTTGAAATATTATAAATTTTATTTTATAAAATGGAAATAATATTTTAAATAATCATATAAAAATTATCTTATGGATAAATTTTTTTATTTTTCCAAAAAGGTTGATTTTTCAGTGAATAATGAAAAATACCAACTTTCCAAATACTATTATTTATTTTCATTAAATTAAATAATTTTAAAGTACCTTTATGATTTTAATTTCATTTATAAGTAACATAATTATTATTTAGTTATATTTAATATAATTAATTTCATTTTAATAATATTTATACCCAGTTTTGGTATAAGTTTATTTTTAGGCTTAAAACGTATTTTTCTAAAAACTCTTTTTAAGTGCATAATGTTTCTCCATTTTAATTATTTAAAATAACCCATAACGAGGAATTATTTAAATTAAATTTATAGATTATATATCTAAATATGTGATTTTAAATCCATCTAGTAATGATTACTAGTCATATAGTAAATGTAATATTGTCTTATGCTTGAAAATGCATTTCTTGAAAAATTGTCTTTCATTACTTTTTGCGTGTTTATTTTTAAATTAAACTCTACAACTTTTGTGAATTTAATTTCATAAAATGGATTAAAAATTTTGGATAAAAAAAATTAATATCGTATAATACATTCAACTTAATTTTTTTTATAATTATTAGTAAAGACAACAATATTTATTTACAACAATTAAGGTTAAAACTGAGTTTTGTACATTACATGCACTTGTGTTAAAATTAATTATCAAAACACATAGATTTTTTATTTGAAAATTTTTATTTAATATTAATAATCAATGGGTTCATATTATCTAATAAATCCCATTTTATTTTAGGCTTAAATGATAAATTACCTAGGTTAGAAAACTAATTACCGTGGTGAAAAATAAAATAATAAAAGTAAGTAAAATTAAAGGATGAGGTAATAACATGTTGTAAAATGTTTTTTTTGTTGGAGTTTTTTATTAACCTTAAATTTAATATAATAAATTATTTATCAATTTTTGAGGCACTTTAAGTGATATTAACTTCCCATTATTGAATAGTTTTAGGTATTTACAAAAATGTCACTCCTCCTCAATTATAAAAGGGAACTCACTCCCCTCAGGTATTCACAACTATAAAACCATTTATCTTGACCAAAAAATTCCAAAATATATCCCCAATATTCTTATTCATGTTCTATATATTCTTTTATTCCCAAAATACCAACTCTAGGGTCCTTAATAAGAGATCCATAGGAGGTTCTTCTAAGTGAAGGTAATTATCTACACTAAGATCTTTCTTTTTTACTTCTTCTTTTTCTACATTCAATCATATATTAAAAAATAAAATATAATAACACAAGTGTATCCCATATATTTATATAATATTGTTCTGATTTTATAATATTTATCCATATACTTCTCTATCAAATGAGAAACAAATTCATCGCTTGTGTGTACAACGAACTACTTCCTCGCGAACAGATGTAATTTTCTTTCCATCAAAGAATCACATAGATATTAGTAATTATGAAAATATTTAATATATATGATAAATATTAAATTATATTAATTATATAAAATTAACACATCACCCACTTCCATACCCTTTCACCCATTGAGCGAATGATATCACCGCTCATGCATACATATGGCCTACCAGCTCCACAAAGTGATGTGATTCATTTTACATGTCCTAATTTCAAGAATGGTTATAAAAATGTATACAATGAATAATTATGATATTTATAATATTAATATAATTATATAGATTATGGGTCTATATCATATTCACATGAACTAAAACTTCTATGATAAAACATGCATGTGAAAACAAAGCAATTAACACCCAAAACAATAGTAATAATGAAATATTATTAAATAATGGGTAATAAGATGTTATATGAATATCATATATGATATTATAAATATTAATATGGTTCTAGTTCTGGTTTAAATTAAAAAAAAAATTAAAACCATTATACAGGTGGTTAAAGATTGTTCAACTAAAGAGAAATGTGAGGTAAACAATTTTGTCCCAATTTTCCTTCATTTTGAAGTATTTTATTTTTATGAACCTAATTTATTTTATATGGTGTATATAATAAGCCTTTTACATGTAATATAATTCATAATTCATAATTCATGGAATTTTTTTCAATTTAAATTATTTTATCCAAGTGAATTTGACTTGAAATTTACCAAGTGGTAAAGAATTCCATAACTCAATTTCTTTTCATTGGGTTATATAACTTCTTCATTGTCTTTGATGTTATAAGATTATGTGTGTAATTTATTTTGATTATTTTATGTTTTATTTAAACTTTTTTATGTGGATTTAAATTTTATACACATAAACGATTCATTGATAAATTCTCACTTTAATGGTATGATCTTTATAAGAGATTTCGTCTCAATTTCCACTCCATTGATATATATTTGGTATTATGCACCTATTTATTTTTATGATGTGTATATAATTACCATTTGATATGTTATATAATTAATATAATTATATTCATGGAATTAAAGGTTTCATTTTAATTTATTCTTTTCATGGGGGTTATGATTTAAAAGTTACCAAAGCGGTAAGGGTTTATGATTCAATATCATTTTAATTGGGATTGTTTATCATTGAATTCCCATTAAAGGAAATTATTTTATCATTTTCTAAAAACAACATTAATTTTTTTCTACTCTATTTATTCATTAAATTTTCAATTAATAATACCATTACCCACTCTTTGTTACTTAAAATGGTTAATAAAATGTTTTTAAGAAAAACTGAATAAAATCAATCATTAAATATATGAGTAATGAATTAGACATATGGTGATGGGTGGGGCCCAGAATTATATAACCCCTTGATGCATCGATAGGTCTCATGAGAGAAATCAGTTATCTGAAATTAAATGGGTCTTTACTAATAGTTTTAAGTTGTCTTGGAGAAAGGTATTAATGTTATAGATATCATGATGTCTGAGATCATGACATACAATATTAATCATTTCTTTCATTTAGAATTTAGTTATTATTATCCATGATATTACTACATTGATATTATCTATATATTGGCTTAAAAATCATGTGATTATTTATATAGAATTTTTTAATCATCATTTATTCCTACCATATTATTCTTTTTGATCAAGGTATTGGTTAAATGGAATGTGTTTTCAATTTTGTACCTTTACTTATTGACTCATGATAGATTTTTTTGTATGTAACCCTTACTGAGAATCTTATATCACCCTTATTTTATTTCCTTTCCCTAGGATGTGAATAAGTAATATTTAAATAAGTTCAAGTATGCATTATGTTTTATATTACTATGTTTTATATTTTATCCCCAATTTAAAATGGGTATCATGTATGTATTAGTATCTCCAAGACTACAAAATTGATCGGTCCTTTGATATTTGACCCCTTGTATTTATTTCAATTTAATAAACTAACCAATGCTCTAGGATACTAGAGTTGAGGTATTTATAAAAAAATAATTTACGATCTAAATATAGATTTGTTAGAACTTCTACAGTAAGTCTTCCTATGAGAAATTTTTTGATTCAATAAAATTTACATATAATCTAGTGATTTTTATACAATTATTTATTTTTTCAGATGAACTACTTATAGTAGAATCACTTTCAATGGTATTATAGGTGTTTATATATTTCAAACTTTTCTTACTTATCTTCTTATCATACTTTCTATATGATTTATTTTCTTTATTTTTTAGATCAGGATAATCAATTCTAATGTGTCCTTGTTTTATGAATTCATGATGGTTTAGTTTTAAAGTATCAATTTTATCTTTACTTTCCTTAGGATAATTTCTTTTAAAAAATTTATGTTTAAACATCCTTCTTTCTAGATTATAAATTTCACCAATATTAGGCTCACATTTAATTTCTTCATAAACATTTAGATAATTTTTCTTGGATGAGTTTGTTTTATAATTTTTGGTATTTTACATCCTGGTAGTTTTAAAAGAAAATCTATTTTTCTTTTCCACATTTTATTTATCTATCTTTAAGAGGATTTTATACTGAATCAAAGTACCAATTAATTCATATAGACTTAACTTAGTAATATTATTTTTATCATTAATTGTATTTTTTTCTTATTATCATTATTTAAATAACATTTCTACAACTTAATCAACCATTTTATCATTAGATAAATATTTCTCAACAAAGGATTGTAAACTATTTACAATTTCTATAAATCTTTGGTGAATTTGAAAAAAAAATCTTTAGGTAGAAAATAAAATTCTTGATATTCTACTCTCAACATAGCTCTTTTTGTTTCAATAACTTTTTAATTTCTAAAATTTGTCACTTCAATATTTTTCCATATTCCAAACTCATTTCAGAAAAAATAAATTTATCTATAAATATTTATTTGTATAGAAAATAGATAAGTATTTATGAATCTGAAATTCAACTGAAATTCTTTTTTCTCTTCTCTTGTGAAATTAGAAACTTCTTTATCATGACCTTTATATTCCATTGTAAGCATAAGTAAATTTTAAACTCATATGTTGATAACATAAGTTTCCATTCTATCTCTCCAGTATTTATAGTTATTTCCATTAAAAATTTGGTTTTTTGGATTCAAATTATCTATAGATTTAATATTTAAACCTTACATACTTAAAAAATTTATCTACACAACTATTAGGTGAAAGGAAACTAAAATTTTATAATCTTATAGTAAGTGAAAATAAAAAAAAATATGATTATTAGATTTAGTTTTTAATATATAAAACACCTTTGATACCAAATGTATGACCAAAAAATTTTAGAAATAATACTATATAAGGGGTTGAATTTTAGTTTAAAAATAAACTAAAAATTTTTATCCTCCTAAAGAAATAAAATTATTATAATTATGAAAATCCAATTGGACCAAAATGAATATAAAAGTATTATAAACAGTCGATAAACCCATAAGATAAAATAAGAGTAACATTTTAACAATTAGTATTTTAGATTACTAAAAAACTTAATATGCATAGGAGAATTAAAAATATAATTGGTATTACAAACTACTGATGAAATACTTCACATAGAAGAAAGTAAAACAAAATGAATTAAAAAAACTAAAGTATAAATTATCTAAATGATAATTAATAATTAAGAAACTAAATAATGAGTAATTATTAGAAAACCAAGTACTCTGTTAAATGGATATTATAAAATCTCACTTTTAGATTAATGTAAAAGTTGGTTCTATAAACTTTATGTGGGATATCATTGAATATAAACCTATAGAAAAGTATCCACTTCTTAAATTCAAAAGATAGATATTTTCTTCCTTACTCTATAATCCCTCAATCAGTCTAACTGGAATTTCCTTGCTACAATAACCAGTAGCTTGGTTTACCCCACTACTTAACCCGTAGCTCAGTTTATCCTACTACTTAACTGGTATCTCAGTTTAACTCACTAAATGATTAGTATCATGGTTATTATGCTACTTATATGAGTAATTTATTTATTCTTCTACTACAATCAGTATCTCATATTTTCACGCTATATAACGGTAGCTTGGTTTGAAACAAAAACACCAAAAATACTAAGATATTTACAAGGATATCCTCACACAATGGTAGATCTTAGTAGAAACACTCATAAAGAAAAATATATTGAACAGAAGTTCTAAATAAATAATAAAATTAACACCTTCAAGATGATCAGTAACTTTTAGAATGCTCTTGTATATGTTTTATTGTGAAATTGTACATTTTTTCATTTGTGATTTTTTATCCATTAGGTGTAGCTCTATTTATAAGAAATTATTTAATGGTTGGATTCCACAAATCTTGGGGTCAGTTGTAGTAGTATTAGTAGTATCTCATTATTCATCTTCTGATAGACTTGGCCTATATCTATATCTACCAATAGGTTGTTTCAGTACTGATGTAGTGATTCTGATTAAAACTTTATAATTTTTTTGTTATGAAATTTCATAGGTTATCATAAATCATATCAATGAATATTTCATTAATACTAAATTTATCAGTATCTTATTAAATTTTTTTATATAAATTAAATACATTAAAGATAAAGTAACAAACTTAAGTTAGATAAAATATTTAATAAAGTGTTTCATGGTTTTCAAAATTAGTGAAGTGGGTTAGGGACTCAACACCCCCAACTAGAGACCACTCACGAGTGTCTATAATAGTGGCGTCATGTGACCTCAGGTGTGCCTCCCCATATATAAGAAGTTTCTGACTAGTAGAAATGTTCTAAGGTGTTTCCATGGGGAGGTTATACCCTCATATCAAAATGAAACAATATCATAAATAACCAAACAACATCCATATAAATTATATTGTGAATAATAAATAAAGTAATAATTCTATAATAATAATTATTAAAAATAATATAGTCATACATCCCAACTGATCACCCACTAGGCTGATAAAATTCAAAAATGAATAAAATAAATAAAAATAAGGAGGATCTACTACCATAATCAATCCTCATCACATCCCAAATTCTAAATACCGATTGAGATTCTATAAAATGATCATGAAATTTTTTTCCTCTTTCCTACCTAAACCTAAAAATAATTATTTCTACTCAACTACCTAAGTTTCAGGGCCTCCTGAGTAGGTATCATTAAAATATATTAGTCCACCTCTAATAGAGTCCCTAACATAACCAGTAAAGAATTTTTTTACAAGGGGAACCATGTTCCTCCCTAGAATCATAAGAATATCATACACCTAGGGGAATTGTGTCCTGACTGAAACCTATCATGCATTCATCCACTTGTAGGATCACATCCCCTACCCAAAACCATCATATATCCATCCACCCAAGGGGTTGCATCCCCTACCAAAAACCATCATATAATACACTTAGGGGGTTTCCCACTATGAAACAAGAAGATACTACTTATAGGGATACACATAGAACCCCAAAACAAAGATAATCCTACCCATGAGGATCCACATCCATCCAATCAACCATGTAATAATACACCTGGGGGTTCACATCCCCAACCTGAAATAGGTACAAACCTTCATTACCCAGGGTTTAGATTCCACCCCCATCTCCTGAACCCTTAATCCACATACACCAGTGGTCATGACTCATATGGAATTACACATAGCATTCACCCATCCTCCCAATAACCTCATTTCATTCCATGTGAGTTGGATACTCATCCAAACCTAGAACTTGTATCCTAAGATATCCTATCAAGTTCTCAAACCATCCCTATCACTAAACCTAGGGGCACATCCTCCCTGAAACTTTATTTTATTCTACATGGGTTGGCGCCACTCACTCAAACCCAACACACATATCCTAGGATGGACTCTCAAGAGAACAACCCATCCCTATCACTATAATTATTCTAGGTTATCCCTATTTATCCTTGGTTTCTATGGTGACACCTAAGATTGATGATACCCAATCCCCCATATTGACCCTTTTTAAGGTCAAAAAAACACAAGGGCACCAACAAAGGTCCCTTAGGTAAAATCTTAGATCGGGAACCCAACATGGATTTTATATCTCATTCCTGACTCTGGCCTCAAATTCTTGTCTAAATCCTCATTAAAATATTATATCACAACTCAACCCAGCTCACTAAGGACCATCTTGAGCTAACTCACACAAAGGCCCTTGGAAATCCCATGCCAATTTCTTTAACCATACCTCTGAAACTCATTAGTTCCATCTCACATATCCTTTATGAGTGCCATCAATCCATTTCTTATAAAAAATTTATCTCAATCAGATTATGTCTAGTCCTAGATGACTCGTCCCACTTATGAAAATTATAAATTACCAATTCCCCGTTATGAGGGTGTTTCTCATCATGAGTAAGATGTATGGTTATCTCACTCATTTCACTCATCTTAATCCCATCATAACTTCCCACTAACATTAGGAAAACCACCCTAGGCTATGTGTATCTCATCTCATGAATTTATAAACAAGACATCAACCATCAGTGGTTGTGGCATCACGCTAGTGTTCATGGGTTCATCATGGTCCTTGACACTTCCGTTTTATCCATAGGAATTTTTAAGAAATAATTTATTTAATTAAATTTCAATAAACCAAAGTGGAAATATAACATATCACATGCTATATAATTAAATCATAAATCCCTGTGATATGTTTAGGGACCATCTACCTCATACAGAGAGTTAGCATCCTCATCAAACTCTGATCATCCACAGCCAATCCCACATAAAATTCAAAGATCCTATATCATGCCAAAACATTCAAATAATTAATTATAACCATTTATAATCAATTATAAAATTTAATAAAAATATAAATAACTACCTAAAACTCATTAATACATCTCGCCACTCTGAAATCATGACTAGCCACACCCAGAAGGTCCATGGTGTTCCCCTGATTCCATCCTAAGAAAAATCCTTATCAACCAACACCTATTAAATTTCTAATTTCATATAATTTAATAAAAAACTATAAATAAATTGGGGTAGTGTATTAACTCAATCGAAAAAACAGATGATAGGATGAGATCATCCCTATGGGATATCCTATATCTATTCCAAGATAAAGACACATCAAAATGGAATGATTCCACTATGCTTCAGTGGAATCATCAATGAAACCCTATCCAAAAACACTCAAAATTAATAGATATAAAGGGAAGAAGAATGGAGTAAAATAGGAGATACATACTTTAAATCACTATAAAAAAAACCCATCAAAAACTCCCTATTATAAGGGTAAATCAAGGGGAAGAAGGGGGATGATGCCTCATTGGTTCGTCCATATGAGAGGGAAGGAAAGGGAGGGTTAAAATATCAAATATTGGATATAAAATGATCATTTCACCATTTTTTTTTAAAAATGGGTAGCCATGTGGTTAAGAAACATGATTTTCCAAACTATGTTCCAATCATGTGGATTTATCTCAGATAATACAACATTGTTCATGTTTTTCCTTTCATGACTCCCTATAACCATGTGCAAGCCATATGCTAACACCCCAAGGCCAAACACACCCTCATGGTTTTCTCTAGATCCACAAATGGTTTGGCCTAATTATATTATAATCATAAACAAGGGTAAAACCCCTTCCAAAAATCCAAATTTAAACCTAAAACTCATGAACATTTCCCAAGCACCCAATACATCCCTTGATCCTTGATCCATATCCAAAAACACCTATGTTGTATGGAATTCCAATATAAATCTCAATTATCTAAATGTACCCTTCTTCATGACCAAAAAATCAAATTCCCTCTAAATTTAACAACCCATAAATATGTGAGTCTTTACAACATCCCCGCTAAAACACTTCTCAATCCTGAGAAGTCTTGGAAGTCTTTAACCATCAATCTTAACCCTCCTCAGCCATGAATTTATCCCCAAATCACCATGTTATATCCCTAAATACCAAATGATCTACTAATATATAACTCTAAACATTATGTTTCACTATTAATTAAGATCCATGTTACTCGCTTGTCACCATCACTAATACCATGATGATGCTAAATTTTATTTTTCTATCTCGAGACACCCCAGCCAGCGACCAATTCATCCTTGGGTTTATGGTTCTCTCCTCCATAAGACTCTACCCATAAAGTCATATTCAAATCCATAGTACTCCCCACCATAGGAATCACTTACCAAAATTCATTTCTAGTGGACCATCAATAGGCTCAATGTGGTTTTACGTCACCATACCCAATTCCATGCACAAACACTTATTGATCCAACTTTATATAGAATTTCTTAAAAATTATCATTCTCACCCATAGACGACCAATATCATCACCTTAACATGACACTTCAATTCCCTAAGGCATTACAATATCATCCAAGAACCCATACCAAATTCTAAATCCAACAATTGATGTAATTCCATGGTTGGATCACCAATCATCCACACCAATCACCATGTTCTCGCCCTGAGAATTAGTACACCTAAAATATAACTCTCCCATGGATCACACATATTCTATACTAATACTGATTCCAATACATGGAATATATACACCACCACATATAAATCCCTAATATATTATTCCCCAAGAAACTAGATAAGATAGGATCCATCTACACATTGGAATACTAGTTTCATCTTAATCATCCACTAAATGGTCACTTTGCATCCATGACCTTACCAACAAAAGGATTCATACCTCCATGATCGATTAAATTCTCCCAAACATAGGATTATTAATATTATCTCCTTATTAATTGACATTTTATATCTATATATCCCATGCCCCATCCATTACTATATTCAATTACTAGGCATGATTTTTCGACTCATGCCCAAACACCAAGTTGAATCATCAATCAATACCCATTACCAGATCACTAGGAATTCCATAATCATCATTTGTTGAACTTATATAGGTAATGAGGGTCACATCCTTCATGGAAAAATGTGTACTCCACACTATATGGATTCCCTTATACCACTCCCCAATCATCAACCTAACCAAGACCCATTATCGCATGTGTATATCTCTCCCTGAGTTGTGCTCTCCATCCTATAAACCCTCATCATCATAATTATAGAGGAAACACCTCCCATTCTCATCCAACACCCCAATCCTCCATTCTGAATTCATCTTAGTAAATCAATCGGTCCTCAATCTTCACACAGTCACTCATTGATTTAAAATTCAAAATAGAATCGTGCATACCCAACACGCACTCACCATCATGCATCGAGGATTTTCTTAAAAATCCATTATAACCCACATTATCCTCTTCCAAAGCTAAGTGAATATCTAAATAAATTTATCACAGTTTCTTACCCACTATGTAACTCAGTCGCATTTAAACTTAATGGGTGTACACTCCCGTACCACCTAGTCACACCACCCAACTCATGATCTCATTAGTATCACATCATCAAACCAAGGATTTCACACCAAAACCACTAACCATGATCTATTAAAAAGTAAATGTCATTTATATATAATAACCATTGTGATTTATTTCAAAAAAAACTGAAGGAATATCACTCATACTAAGGTCAGTTTCATGATCACCCACTACTTGGGCATTATTCCGTAGTTAAATGAATTTACCCATGATCTACCCATCCTAAATTTGTGAATCCAAGATCATGATCTACAATTTCATCAAGAACTTCATATGAATCAAAAAATATAAGAATTCAACCAATACTTTCCTATGAAACCAAATATCAATACTAAAATCCCCTAAAGTGTGTTACATCACTAAATCCCAAGGCATCTTCATGCCTATATCACATATTTGATATAACTTCATGTGCATAAATCTCAAATGAAAGAATCTAACCATTATTCCTATCTATAAGGTAACTCACAATTCTAGGAAACCCCCACTATTGGGTTACTCTCATATATCACTTCCCATCTCAATAACAACAATAAAATATCCACCTCTTAATCATAGTTCTCAGATGACTAATATCTTAAGTTGCATCTTAAAGGAAGTAAGCTCTCTCACCTATCATGTAAAAAATTTCTCGGATAGTTCATATATCATAAGGAAAACTATATCCTCTTGTATAATGTATCACAAGGAAACTCATGTTTTAATACACCCACTCTAAGGTTACCACATATATATATCAAGTATCATATATGGAATCACCACCAACTCCTCATGAACCCATCCTCAATGAGCATCCTAATAGTGGACTAACCCTATCAAGGACTAGGTTATATCCATGCAAATATAATGATGTCACACTATAATGAATCATATTCAGTGAAACCATAGAAACATTTTTTGGTTAAGAAAAATGAAACTAAGGAGATATGTGGGAAAGCACTATATAGGATATTGTTAACACTTAAAATAATCAATCCATTTTATTTATTTTTAAGAACCATCATCATAATCACACACAAGGGGTCCATAAATAAGGCATCCAATACCTATACTGACCCACTAAGGGCCACTATACATCCTTTGTATATAGGTACTTTATATCCATAATTAAATAACACATCACCATATGATCTACATGACCTATCATTAGAATAAATATCATAGTTAAGCTAAGTGGAATTCCACCAACAAGATATATAGAAAAACACTATATCATTTGTTTTTGACACTTTAAACAATTGAAACCTTAATGTAAGTGAAATCAATCACATAGAATCACATAAATATCATGTGATTTATACATGATAAAAATTATTCATGTACACTAGCCTCTTTCCAATATGGGCCAATAGAAAAAACCATAAATATAAATATTAAATGAACGTGTCATACTTGAATAAATATCTCAATCATAACATCAAAAACTAAGAACAAAAATATTATATCCTTGGTAAGTTGTACTTACCACCCAAAAAAGTGTTCATGATACACCAGCCCAATGTACATCACAGGATATGACACATCCTTATTCCCTTTCTACTATATCCCAAAATATTAATACAAAGAAAAAGATGCTTTGATATGAGTTTGTAATTTCCCTCATCTAGATACCACTCACCAGTTTTCCAATTGGTGGCATCATGTAGCCTCAAGTATATCTCCCTATATTCCAAAGGTTTCCTACTAACGGTAAGGGTCTAAGGTGTTACCTTGGGGAGACTATAATCACACATTAAAGTGAAAAAAATATAAATAACCAAAAAATATCCACAATATTCATAGTATTCATAATAAATAGAGAAAAAATGTTATAACACATATAATATGAAAGTATATAGTTATACATCCCATCTGATTGCCCATTAGTCCAATCACATATACAAATAAACAAAATAAATAAAAAAATTGTGGTTACTCTGCCATTACCAAGCCTTATCACATCCTAGAATATAAATCCTCATTGAATTTATTTATCTAAATCATGAAATCCTTAGCCTCTATCATGATTGAACCTGTGAATAATGAGGTATATTCATGTAGAAAAGTGTCATGGATAACTAAGCAGAGTGTGAGTAAAACTATGTAGTCCAACACCAACGATTTTCCTAACATAACTAGTAAAGAGATGTATACACATGTGATACTCATTTCATAAATAATAGAATGTTGAAGCATAATAAAATAACCAACGTTGATCCTCAAGTTATAAGGTGAAAACCAGGATCAACCATACCCACTTCGGCCAATGCCATATATATTTTATCATAATTCATACAACAAAAGGGGAACCATGTTCCACCATGTAATCATAACAATATCATACACTCAGGGGACCCATGTCCTTCTAAGAACCTATCATGAATCCATCCACCCAGGGAGTCATATCCCCTACCTAAAATTATCATATATTTATCCACCTAGATCAACATCCCTTACTTAAAATTATCATATAATACACCCAAGGGGAATCCTATCCTAGAATAAGAAGATACTACCTAGGGGGGCCACATCCAAGCCCAAAACCATGAGAATCCTACCCATGGGGATCCACATCCATCCTTGGAATAATATTAGAATACACTCAGGGTGCCACATCCCCTGCCCAAAATAGGTACAGACCTCCATTACTTGCGGTTCATATTCCATCCTCAATACTTAAAACCTCATTTTACATACACCTTGGTTTGAATCTTACCTAGAAGATCACATATAATGTACCCAAGGTATCCCACCCTAAAACCTCATATATGTAATACATACATAGAAATATATCCTATAAACCTAGGGTAACATCATCCCTAGAACCTAATTTCATTCTAGGAAGGTTGGAAACTCATCTAAAGCTAGCACACATCTCCTAGGTTGTCCTCTCAGGTTCACAACCCATTCCTGTGACTACATCCATGTTAGACTACACCCAATATCCTCAAGTTATAAGGTGACACTTGATATTGATGGTACCTACACCTATGAATAGGCCATTTCTAGGTTCAACATAACACTAGGGAACTAACCAAGGTACCCTAGGTCACATCTCAGCTATGAAATCCTACATGGGATTATTTGTCTCATTCCTAACACTGGACTCAATGATCGGTTCAAAACCTCCTTAAAATACCATGTCATAACTTGGTCCTACTCACTAGAGACTATCCCAAGATAACTCACATTAAGGCCCTTGGAAATCCCATTCCAATTCCTTTAACCATACCCTCAACCCTCAATGGGTCCATCTCGCATCCCCATTATCACAGCTCTCTTACCACTACCCAAATTAAATTCCTCTCCATCGCACCACATCTAGTCTCGAAGGATGGAACTTATCAAGCCCATACTCCACCTTTCTAGGGAATTCCCCATCATTAGTAAGATGTGTGACTAATCACCCATTTGACTAGGTCTAAGTCCCTCATACCTACTTTATAATGTTATTAAAATCACCCTTTTATATTTACATAACATCTTATGAATTTATAAACAATCCATTGACCAGTGGTGTCCAAGAAATCAAGCTGTTGTTAGAGGGTTCACAATTTTCCTTAACACTTCTATTTGATCCATAGGTATTTTTTAAAATATATGTATATATATATAATTAAAGTTCAATCACCCATAGTGGTGAGACCACATATCACTTTCTATATAATAAAATCATAAACCATAGGGAGATGTTCAGGGACTACTTAACTTATACAAAAATTTAATAACCTCTCCTAGATTCACTCATCCACAGAAAATACCATATTAACTTCTGAGCTCCTATATCACACAAAAATATACAAAATAATTAATTATAATAATTTAAAATAAATTAATTAATTTAATACAAATATAAGTAACTTCTTAAACCTCATTAATCCATCTATCCACATTGAAATTGTGAACAAATGCACCTATAAGGTCTAGAAAATACCCCCAACATCGTCTTGATAAAAAAAGATTATCAACTGGCACCCTACAAATTTTAAATTTCATCTTTTTTAATAATAAATGATAAATAAATTAGGGAAATAAATTACCATAATCAAAATGGTGAAATTCATAGTGTGATCATTCTTATGGGATATCCTCTATCCACACCAAGAAAATTCCCCATCAAAATGGGACTATTTCACCATGATCTAGTGAAATCATCAATGAAAAATTTATCAAAAACACCCAAAATTAGTGGCTATAAAGTGGAATAAGAATGGAATAAAACATGGTGATATTCATAACTTGGATCATATAAAATTATATCAATATCACCCCATTATAAGGGGGATTTTGGGGGATAAATGGGAGGGAGGCTCCCTATTTTTTCTTTGTGAGAGGAAGGGAAAGGGGGTTAAAATTTTAATGCATGAAGGGTAAAAATGTTCATTTCTCCATTTTTAAAATTATATACAAATTCATGTTTTTTCCACACGTTTTTCTAAATAATATTCCAATTTTACAACCTACACTACCTCAAGCCCCCCCCCCACACACACGGTTTTTCCCCACAATTTACCAAACTATGAACCAATTGTGCACCTTGATCTACGATATTAAAGAACTACACATGGTTTTCATCACATGATTCACTATAACCATTCAAAATATTTACACCAACACCTCAAGGCCAAATCTATCTGCACATCATTCTCTAGAACCCTGCATGATTTGGCCTAACTGTGTATAAGGGAAAACCCTTTCAAAATATTTAAACCTCAACAAAAAACTCCCTACATTAACCCAATAACTTGAAAAATATATCAAGACTCAATCCATATCCAAAAAACCTCTTTAGGATTATCTAACTCTCATAATTCTGATCTTAATCCCAATTCTTCAAACATCCCATGCTCTGGGACCAAAAAATCAAATTTCCTCTAATTTCACAACTCATAAAGATTTGGATATTTTATTAGGTAATTTAACCATTTTAAAATTTCACACATGGTAATCTACCCATAAATAACACTATAAGTTTGAATAGTAGGTTAGAAGGCTCCATGTTTCCATTGTGGTTGGTGAGTGGTTTTTTAGTTTGGTGTTAGGTGAGTGGGAAAATGTGATATGATCTAGGTAGAAAGTTTGGACACTGAGTATGTTTTATTTAAAGGGTTTTAGAAACTATAAGTATATGTATGGTTCATTGAGTCATAAACATCATGTGATCGACTTGGAATTATAATCTATGTTTAGTATACAGTCACTCTTGGTCCATCGGGTGCATTAAGATATAATCTTCAATGGGTAGTACCTTGTGAAACTACCCTAGGACTAGACTTGATTTAAATATTTAGAGTACTCAATGATGGTCTTGTTAATGATGACCTCTATATACTTTTTGGTTGAGTATGATGGTTTTATAGCTATCATGTATGCTAATTAAGAGGGTATTGGGACTTCTATGTGGTGATTTTCCCTATATTATGAGGGTAAGGAGTGTCTCAACTAGAGTGGGTTGAGACATTGATCAGGATTTCTAGTCCCTCATAAAATAAATTTGATTTATCACTAAGTGTGATTAAGTAATGTGAGATAGTGGTTAGGGACCATGATAATGATCTCAGATGGGTTCCTTGAATGATGTGTGACATGTTTATAGGAACTAGAGCATGTTTAAATTTGTATTTTATGGTTGAGGATCTTCAAATTTAGATAAAGGATATTTAGGATAACTTAACCCCCTTGGGGACTATAGGTTTGACTCATGATATGAGTTTGATCGGTTTTTATGGGAAATCATTCTATAAGGAAAACCCTGATGGGACGATGTTGTTTTGGTATATTTGTATCATTAGGATAATGGTATAGAAAATACCATGGTGAGAAGAAAAAAACTATTTACTCTAGGTATGTATTCTTGGTGGAAATAGGTGATGTTTGTGGTGATATGATTTTCACTGACTTTCAGTGATGGTGGTAGGGTGAGTCGTGTCTAGTTCTAGAAGAATAACAACTTGAGGATTTATCAATTATGGTTGATGTAGTCAGTGAATTTATAAACTGATGAGATTGGTATCTAGAGAATGGGTTGTGTGTAGCTCAAGTGTGGGGTAAGTCAGTAATTAAGAAAGAGTACAACAAAGTTATTAAGAATCTAGTAGTTAATCATGGAGTGGATCATGAGTCATCCTAGGCTTAGTTGTGGGGAATAAGTTGTTTCGATATGGTTTATGTAGGCACTACGGATTAAAATTTGTCGATTGGGGTTATGGAGAATGTTTTGGGTAGAGCTTGTGAGGTTTCACAATGTCACCTAGGTTAAGAAATCATATTTAGTATGGGAGATGAATCGGTGTTCTAGTGTGTTTTTGAGTACATTTGTTGCATTAAAGATTCAATTAACTATTTTTTCATGTCTTGGGAATAGAGATATGGATTTCATATTGGATTTTTCTTTTAGGGAACAAGTGATTCATATTGAGGATTGGACCGGGAGTTTCAAAAAAATATGGTGTGGTTGTATTGGGATGAATTTTTGGTTAATGGATTTCAGTCTTGGATCAGGAATGAGTGGTTACATAGTGTTGTGATAGATGTATTTGATAGTGTGTATCATCTCAAATGCTTCTCAAGTATAATAATCCCTATAGTGGGAAGATTTTAATGACCTGTGAATTTATAGGTCATTTTTTTTGGGTGAAATTTTAATTTTTAAGCTCTAGAGTAGGGGATTTTGAGAATTGGGTTTCAAATTGTAAATATGGTAGTTTTTAAATCCCTAGGAAATGGTTTTATGTATTTTTGGGTGTTTTGGTGGTTATTGGGAATGTTGGGTGAAGGTTGGATGATTTATCCATGGTGAAGAATAAATAATTATGTTGTAGGTGACACATCACACCACAACCTAGGGTATTGTGTCATTAAGGTTGTTGGATGGGGATGTTTCATACTAAAACCAAGTGGTTATGGACTGATGAAGAGGCTATGTAAGATTAAATTTTGGGGATAAAGGTAAAATTATGTTATAGCCTAAGGTATTACACCGTAATGGGGTTGTGTGTGATTCAATTTTATAGAATCGATGAAGATTATTCCATAGACAAGGCTGTAATTTCATGAAGGGTTCTCAAGGGAGGAGTATTGGGCTGATTCTAATCAGATCATTGTACCATAGGGAACCCAGTTACACCACAATGGGTGTAAAAGACTTCCCTAGTTCTTCCCTAGGGAAGGGCATTGCAGTGTGAACCAAGGGATCACATCACAATGTGTACTCATAGGGGTAATTGCACTATGATCCCCTTTTTCATGTTGTAATGCACTCCCTTGTGTATTTTTTTAAAAAAAATGAAAAATATTTTAAAAGGATCCCCCTCCCTCCTTATTAACTATATGACCCCAACCCAGTAGCCCCTCTCCCTCATGATTTACCCCTCTCCCTCTTCATGTCTTGGGCTCTCTAAAATATTTTTCTTAATAGATCAATATGTCATATAAAGAAGGATATTCCTATCAATAAGGATAAGGTAGACCTAGATTTCTTCTTGTTGTTTCACTCATTTCATCAAAGTTTTGGAATAACCCTTATTTTAGGGATTTTTTCTCTAATTTATCAATTTCAAGTGAATGGGGGTGAATTAATTTGTGATATCAGATGAGTAAATTTTATAAGAATGAGGTAGTTGGTTCCTTTAATATTTTACTATATTTCATGTGTTTTAATGTGTCTTTCATACACATGATTAGGGTTTCAAATTGGGTTTTTTGAGAAATAATTTTAATGATTCCTGAAGAGTGTGGTAGTCTATGGTGTAGCCTCCTATGTATTAATTAAGTGATACATGCATGGTTTGGTTATTTTGGAGTGGCTTTGAAGCTATTCTTATAAGGTTTGCATCCACTATTCGGGTCCAATGAACCCATGTCCTTAGTTATGAATGGCCTACTTTGAGGTTGGATGAGATGGTTTATGGTCTCTCTTATGATAGGGGCCTTGGGTATAGATCTAATCATGTGAAGTGTTTTGGGTATTATATGGGGAGTGGTTTGAGTGTGGCTTATAGACCATGAAACCCCTTCCTAGGGTTTGGGTGATGGTAATGTGGTTACTTTGGGTTAAGTTAACTCTTTTGAGAGATTTTTTTCCTATGAAAGAGCTAGTAATTGAGGGGTATTATCATGTTTGGTGTGGTTAGAATGGGTTTATAGGTGTCGATTAGGGAATAACCCTTGGTCGGGTTAATGCTTGAGATATTTTGGGAGTGCCTTATTACTAGTTCATGGTTAATTTTTGTCTTTTCTTGGGTAGATTTTGGAATGTTACCCTCTATGTAGTGAGAGTGTGACAACCCCTTGGAACCCTTATAGGATTAGTGGAACTAGTAAGTAAAGTGGGGGTGGTGATGTGTATTTATTGTGGCCTTATGAGATGGATTATTCCTAAGAGTGAAGTCGTGCCTGGGTTAAATCAAGGGTGACTGTTGAGCTGGGCTATTAATGGATTAAGTTTGTATAGCCTTATAAATCAATTTGGGATGTTGTATAAACATGGGTTAGGTATGGGTTGATCTTGTAATGAATCAGTCAAGGTTGACCAGACCTGTCACCTGAGTTGTCCTGGAACATGGCCCAAAGCGTGTTCCTCATCACTATGGGTTGGAGACAAGAACTAGTAACAATCAACAATCTCTTAGGAGTGATTTTTCTTATAGTAAACCGACATGGACCATACATGAAATGGGACAACTATACCAAAATCATCAAAATAAATATAATAAGATACAACATCTAGAGTACTCAATAAATATAATAAAATGCCATAAACCATAGGATACATCATAAAAAACATTCCATAATAGGAAATATATACATGGTATCTCAAGTAAAAGATCAAAACTCAAAATAAGGGGTAAATCCCAAAATACCAATAAATACATCCAAAAAGATATTAAAATCGCAAAATTAATCCACATGAGCTAACAGTGTGAGACCATGTCTCCTCCACAAAACACCAGATGAAGGTAATCAAGAAGATCCACCTAGGAACATGGTTCCTTTCCTTTACATGTGTCCTACAAAAATAAATCTATATATTCCAAAAGTTATATGTAGGGTGTGAGGAAAAAATCTGAGTAGGATACCACCATGAATATATTTAAGTATTTTACCCATGAAACCCAATAAACTACTTTGAAATATAATTTTCAAAACTAAATAACTTTGAAAACATTCCATTTTCAACAAGTCTTTGAAATCCATTTGGTTTCATTTTAAAAAAATCCAAATCAATTTCTAACATGGATCAAATAAAGGAACATGGATAAATGGAACCACATGATAAAAATATCTAACAAGGCATAATAAAGGTTAGTATAACATCATTATATAACTATATAAATGTAAATTCTCATAACAAATTCAACGCATTAAACATGGAACTAGTAAAATTCATAAAATCATATAAACCAATTTAGCATGAGTAAGTTCACCTAGGGATCTAACCATAAGGTTATAATGTGAGTTATTATAAATAAATTATACTAGATGGATAAAAAAAATAAAATGATCTCATAGTCTTTCCTAGGACTAAATCCAAGAGCTCTCATGGTCTCTCAGCAACCAAATGGAAGCTCTCATGGTCTTATTACCCAAAATCTCTCACGTTCCCATAGAAAAAATTGGAATTTCTCATAGTATTTCTACCCAAAGGCTCTCACGATCCTTTATAAAACCTCTCACTCAAACCCTAGTTGACCCATGTGCTACTCCATGCCAATATAATCACAAAAAAGTGCCAAACATAAAAAGAAATTTCACAAGATAATTTCACAAGACAATTTCACAAACCAATATTCCCATTTTTTAAAACACATTTCATAAGGTAAAATAATTTATAAAATCATTTCAAAAATACTTTTAAAACCATTAAAACTACTTTTATCCATTTCATCAAATACTTGGTGTTCATAAAATTCACACCCATTTAGAAATCCCACTTTAAACACCTAATTGACAACTCAAACCATGAATCACATCAAACATGTTATAAAAATAAATTATACATAATTTTGATGGAAATTAAACAAACATAAACCAAAGTAGATTCATGATTTGATAGTAATCCATGGAAAATTCCCTTAAATAGAGATACCTACCTCGGATGGGTTCTAACCTTGTCATCTTCAATGATAACCACTCGAAATAGGTAGGATAAGACCTCACATGCCTAATACACACAAAAAAAACCAAAACATCCATTAAAAATATAGTTTCATCCATCCCCACTAACTAGGGTTCCATACTTCCATGAAAATGGAAGAACAAGGCTTAATAAGGGGAAAGGAAGAAGAAATCAAGAGGAAATGAGGTTACCTCAAGAAAACCACATTAATTCAAAACAGAAATCCACCACCAAGGAGAGGGGGAATTATTAATGATAAGGAGGAGGGGATATTAATTATGGGGAGGGAAAATGAGGGCTAAAAGCCTTAAAATAAATAGGGGAAATAGTATAATACCTCTTTTTAATGAGATGTATAGGATCACATTGTTTGGCTGCACATTTAGGAAAACAGTGTTCCAACCATGCGGGAGCTACTGTCTCCCAAAAAACTAAGCCACATGGTTACCCTTGGTCCTTGAATAGTTTGACATACCATACCCAAAATATACAGGAACCCTTTATCCCCCCCTTGCATGATTAGTTTTATGGTGATAAAAATTGTGTGCTAACCATGCACCTTGGTCTTCCTTCCCCAAAAATGAGTTTTTCAACCCCTGTTACTTGAAACATACAAAAATAAACAAAATGGTAAATAAAAATAAAAATTTTAAATACCAGTTACTCAAAGGGCATCAAAAACTCCCCACTATGTAACTTTTTATCCCCAAAAATTTCTCAGGCACCCTTATAATGAAATAGGTGAGGACACCACTCCCTCACCAAAGCATCCCACTCCAACGTCTCAAGGATATTGTTAATATATTTCCATAAAACATAGACTAATGGGGAAAACTTACTATGGAGCACCTTATTCTGATAATCCATGATATGAACTGGCTGCTCCACAATGATGGTATCAAGATCAAGATTCAAATATTCTTACTCTAACAAATGAGATGGTTATAGATGGTATCTTTTCAAGTTGGAGACACAAAAGACGTCATGGATCAAGGTCATGGTTGGTGGTAACTAAAATCGATAATCCAAATTTCCAATATGATCCACAACTTGAAATAGCTCGGCCGAACATGACACTAGCTTTCCCTACTTTCCCAAACGGTGATTTCCCCGTCAAAACAATAGCCACAAAAACACCTGATCGCAAACTTGAAACTCTAATGGGTAATAAAGATAGCCTAAATATTACGTATAGAGACTCTGATATATCTTTAACCACTTATAAATTAGTTTTACTATCCTGATCATCTTCTATATGAGATTCGGTCCAATCAAGGAACACTCACCCACCTCAACCCAACATAATGGGTATTGGCATAGCCATACATATAACACCGCAAAAAATGACATTATGATCAAGACTTGGTAGCTATTATTATAAGAAAACCCTATTAATGGAAGTTTCTTTAACATTAACTTTTTTAATCAATAACACATTCTCGCAACATATCCCAGAGAATCAGGATAGTTTGCTCAGAATGACCATCCATTTGTGTGTTGTATGTGGTGATCAACCTCATCTCAGTTCCCAAAGCCTCTTGGAGTCCCTTAAAAAAATTAGAAATTAAATAGAAATACTAGTTTAAAATATCACTGAGGGAACTCCATGAATCCAAAACACCTCTCAAACATAAAGGATTCTAAGGTCTTCTACTCTCATTGACTACCTGATGGTGAGAAAGTGGGATGAATTCATCAAATTATTGGAAATCAACCATATATAATCATTACCACTTGGATTATGAGGTATACCAAACATGAAATCCATAGAGATCTCATCCAACTTCCACACTAGAATAGGAATTGGATAAAATAACCCAACTAGTCTCTAATTCTTAGCTTTGATCCTTTGGAATGTCAAACAATGGGGAAAAAAGTATGCCACTACATGTCTCATACCTAGCCACCAATATCTACCTCTCAAGGTGTAAAACATATTGGTCACCATGGGTTGTATATCCCAACTCAAATTATAAACCTCACACATCACCTCCTACCTCAATATCAAAGGAATAACCATCCACTTTTTGATGAGGAGAGAACCATTGGGAGACTAAGACCAATCACCTAAGGTCTCCCCGCCATTTAAAACATTTCTAATCTGCTGGAATGAAATTTATGAGAGAGTTTGTGACCCACATACTAGAAAATAATACCTACTCGCCATCCATATATATTTACAGAATCAAATTATCAAACAAACTCATTAGACCCCACTCATCCACTAACTCCCGAATAGTCTGCACTAGAAGTTTCCTACTCAAATAATTAGTGTCCACATTTAACTTACTAGGAATATAAGTAATTTTAAAATAAAAATTCTGAATATTATATACTCATAATGTCTATCTAAGGTTCTGGTTCCTCTGGGTAAAAATATACTTCAGTCACTTGTGATTTTAGTAAACGATAAAATGATCACCATAGAGGTAATGACTCCACGTCTTTAGTGTATGCATCATGGGTGCCAATTCTAGGTTATGGGTGGGATAATTATGCTCATGTGGGTGTAGTTTTTGCGAGACATAGGCCACCACATAGTCATCATGCATCAACACACATACCAAATTCTCATTAAAATCATCATAATGCATGGAATAATCTATCCCAAGATCATAAAGAATCAAAATTAGTGCAGATGTCAGATGATCCTGCAACTTCTCAAAAGAACACTGGCACTTCTCATCCCACTCAAAATTTTCCATTTTCCTTATCAAGGTTATCAAGGGAGAATATATCCGGGAGAAGTCCCAAATGAAATTTTTATAATACCCATCCAAGCATAGAAAACTATAAATCTCAAA
The DNA here is from genome assembly GCA_963277665.1 of Viscum album. NCBI lineage: Eukaryota > Viridiplantae > Streptophyta > Magnoliopsida > Santalales > Viscaceae > Viscum > Viscum album. The sequence continues at coordinate 262,630,185 of OY728120.1, forward strand.
CACATTTGTGGGATCCTCCCACACTACAACAGAATCGCCGTTTAGCGGCGGTTTAAACCGCCGCTACATTTTTTGGCGGCGGTTTACAGAAACTGCCTCCTAATAGGGCGTCTCCAATCTATTAGTGGCGGTTATTTACGTTTAGCGGCGGTTTCAGGAAAGCGTCGTAACTGCCTCATTTCGCGGCGGTTTTCCTGAATTTAGCGGCAGTTGTACGAGCCCTAGATATCACTTTATTCGTGGCGGTTATAACCGCCGCTAATAAACTCAAATTCCAGCGGCCATAAAACCGACGCTAAAGTCACGGGAACCGCCGCGGAATGAGGCAGCCATGATGCTCCTATTTAGCGGCGGTTTTCACCATTTAGTGGTAGTTTAAACCACCACCAATATACATTTCGTAGCGGTTAAAACCGCCGTGAAAAGCTACCCAGAATAAAAAAAATTCTTTTCTTCTACTGCACCACTGCCCTGAAAAACAAATAAAACCAGAAATATAAACCAACTGAGAACAACCTGACAAAAAACACCCAACATGGGGATCAATAAGAAGGAATCACATATCATATCGACCAACCAGGTCACTACACCTCCTGTGTAGGAGGAAAAAGTCATCTACCAGGTCACTACATGCCAAATATGATGCATGAGAGTCCTCTTTATTCCCCTCCCAAGAGTCAAAAACCATCTCTGGCCTCCCACCAATGACCAAGAATTGAATATCCAGAATAAATCACAACATCCAAAAAACATGTTTTTCTCTCAATGAGAAATAATATACAACTTTAATATTTAAAAATAGAACAAAAATCTGAAACCATGGAAAATAAGACTTCCTATTAGAGAAAGTATTATTAACACAGCAGTCAGATATCTATCAAAGGTTCCAACACATTCCTCATACTCATGTATACAATATCCTAAATAGTAAATACTAGGAAGATAAAACTCCATTGATACAACATTGTAACATCCCAAACTAGATTCCACTAAATCTTGTAACTTCACTTTCTTAGGATAGATCATCCATAGCGATTCCACTCTACTTATAAAAATTGATAATTGATGAATTAGTAGTTATATTAGTACCAACCCATTTATATAATGAATTTTTTTTGATTTTGTGGCCTAGAAACCATCCTTAATACTTATAATAAATTTGAACAGATGAAATAGCTTAAATAACACATTATAAATATATTGTTATAAAAAATCATATTGTGGGAATAGTTTTAGAGTTACATTGGGATATAGCTTTTATAGGAATGTGGATATTTCCAGTGAGTCTTAGTTGACATATTTTTATGTTGGAATATAGGTTAGGTGGGAGATTCTAGTGACCTTTTAGGAATAAACCTAGAATTAGAGTTGATTCCTCATGTTATGTGAGGGGTTAACCTAGTTTTTCTAGCATCCTTGGAGATATTAAGCATCATTGGATGCATATTTTTAGTTTTTGGTCATAGAATGTGTTTTTTTATGTATTTTGGGATTGAGTAGGACTCTAGTTGTGGAATGATTCCCCATGTTGGTAGGCGATCATGAGATAAGTAAAACTTCTAGGTGTTATGAGCATCTTTAATGCTTGATATTAGTGGGACTGACATGGAAATCTGATTTTATTTAGTTTAGTTAGTTGTGTGAGTTTAATTTCAAAGTTGTATGAATCAAGAAGTCATCATCCATGTTAAATGGTTATGTAGGATAACGTGACCCTTGGGTTTGATTTTTTGAGTAGGCTAGAAAATACGAAGAATGCACAGTGTCATTGGTCCTATGAATTATATGAAATGGGTGTTCCCATTTCATTGATGTAACATAAATTTAGTATTCATTATCATATAAATTTCCTATTTAACTAAGGTTTGGTGGAGATAGTTGTGTGGTGTTTTGTGAAAAAATTTCTAGTCTCTGAGAGTTTGAGGGATGAAATCACAGGTAACACCTTGAGGGGTATTATCACATAAATACTTGGTTTAGGGTTGTAGGATCTAAAAAGGTTGTGTTAACCGATCACTCCCTGAGTGATGTTGCCTAGGTATTAACTATGTTGTGGTGAGTGATGTAGACCAGAGTTTTTAGTAGAAAATCCAAGTTATCCTAGTTCTATGGATGACTATGTTAGAGGATCGAGTTTTATAACATCATCAATCTGGGTTAAAGTTCAAGATATAGTTATTGATGTTGATTGAATGTGTGCACATGTAATGAGTATTGCATAATGCATGTGATTATGAATAGAACATTTCTATTTATTATTAAGTTGATGATGTAAATCTATGTGGTAGGAAGTGAACCATAGGTTGTTCAAGGATGGAATATTAGTTCCAGATGAGGCTTCAGCGTATGCCAAGGATAGATTGTCATGATGGAAAATTGTATAATTATGTTGACTCACATCCAAAAACCATGTTTAGTGGTGGATAGAGTGTTTTTCATGGGAATTAGATTCCTATTTTTATTAAAATGATGAATATTAAAATTCTATGGTGGGGAGAATCACACAGGTCATGGAAAATGTAACCTTTGGGAGAGTGGTTGTATAAATAATAGTCATGAATGGTCAAAATGAATTTTAGAAGTCTGTGAGCTATAAAATTCAAGTTTTCTAGACATGGAGGAGGTGTTGAATTTAAGACTTAGGTATGAGTTTGAATCAGGTTTGGAAATTATATTCAGACTCGGGCTGCATGTGAAATCTAGGAAATGTGATAGATTGATATCGCATATTTTCTTGTAATGTAGCATGATGTTGAAATGGTTGGTTGAGTATGCACCCATTAAATCACACCACGAGTCAATTTTGGAATTCTGTGGGTTCATCTCAATTATCACAATATAACTTTTCAATTTATGTTAATATGATTTAGTTTTCAAATAAAGGCATTGGCTATCAATTTGGATGTCCTCTAAGCAAGTCAACCTAAAGCGTTCTGACTGGAATTTTAGTAAACAAGTGCATGTTGTGAGCTAATATTTCTTTGTGTAAGATGTATTAATAATGAAGAGTGTGTTTTGGTTATGACCCTTCAGTTTAAATTTTTAGGAATAGATTAACAGTGATGGTTGATTTGTAAATGGAGGTAGCGGTTTTCATGTGGCATTGCTTCATAAGGAGTTTTCAAGTGAGCTCAAGTGAGATATATCTTAAATAAATCAAGAAAAGCTCGAACATGTCAATGTGAAACTAGAAGTGATGTATAGTAGTATAGTGCTCATGGTTTAGTGGTTTGAGAATTACTATGGTGGGAAGACACCATGGACCTATAAATCATGTGGTGCTCGCTTTAAGTAGTTTTCATTGTTAATGTGTCTGAGTGGTGTCACTTGGTTTAATGTTTCTGGATTAAATTCAGATGTAAAAGAAACCAAGGGACAGGTGATGAGAGGTGGTTTGGGGGGTCTTATTAAATTGTAAATCCTCTAGATTTGGGTGTTGGTCAAATTAAATACGATCATTACACGGAGTTGTGGGAGTATAACTATGGTTTCTTATGAGTATGTTTGGATAGAAGTGTCTTGTACCAGACCTATGACATCTCCCTATAAGGCCTAGTGTTAGTAAAGAAGAAAGTTCTGGAATTCCAGTAATTAAAGTTTCATGACCAGATAGCTTGTAATGAATCAAAAAATAGAATTAAGAATCATAATATAAATAATTCAAGGATATAATGATAGGTAATAATTACCAGATAGACCATGATTAAGTGGAAATTGTGTTGGGAATGCAGTTCAATTCATGCAGTAACAGTTCAGTGATCAAAACAGTTATGGTTGGAAATGGTCCATTGTAACCAGTCAATTTTATTTTGTGTTTCTAAGTTATATTCAACAATATAAAGGGAATTTCATGGGATAATCATAAATTTAAAATTAAGGTATGTTTGGTTATATGATTTTTAGAACTTATACTCCCTGGGTGTTTGGTTTGAATGTGAATTTTGAAATTTCATATTCTAACTCTAGAGAGAAGTTTGGGTTTATAACTAATCCTCGTGATGTAATTCTAGACTTTTTTAGACCATCCTTTATGGTTATGGGAATATTTTAAATTTTTCATTTTTTTCTATAAGAATAGCTTGGGGATAAGTTGTCCTATAGTGGGGAGTATGTAAAAATCCACTTTTTGGACTATTTTGAATTTTTCATAAATTGGTCATAGTTTTGTAAGTGGAGGTATGTATCATCAAACAATTCCAATAAAATTGGGTACTTGGACTTGTATGAGGTGTCTCAATGGTTTGGGAGCTCTAATGTGTAAACTGAAGGGTTCATAGATCAGTCTAGGACTACAATATGCTATTATAGTCCCACCAGCTAGTCGGAAAGGAATTTTTGGCAAGCTTATGGTGGATCCAGTAGCAAAGTAAGGCTACTAGAGCCACCAGATAGATGGTGGAAACCTAGTTCCTAGTTAATGGCCACTAGGTAGGTTTTTTAAGGGGGTTAAATTGGTCATTGGAGCCCCACCCAGCCCTTCTTACCCCCTCCACTCAATTTTAGGGGTTTATTTCACCCTATTGTAATAGTGGGAGGTTCTCCAATACTCTTCCTCTATTATTAGGGAAAAAACTCAATACTCCTCCATTTATTCATCCATTTAAAGAAGAGGAAGGATAGGGGTTTGGATTCTGATCCTTTTACCTCCTTTGTTTTCTTCATTTCTCTAAGTGTTATCATTGTGAAATCTTATATGCCCTATTTTTAGTTATTTTTTCAGGTTATCCATTTTCATATATTTTTTATTGAATCTAGAGACATAAATATATGAGTTAACCATCCTAATATTGAAGTATTTGGTAGAAGTTCTTTTCTTAAAATTAATGTTTTTATAAGACATACCAATTGTGCGTCAAGTAGACATCCATCTTCGAGATTATATTTTAATTTATAAAGTTTTCTTTCCTAAATTCATGGACTTATGCTAATTTATCACCCCTCAGTCACACCTATATCTTAGTGAACCACCCTTGATTTAGAATATTCCATGGAAGATAAATTTCATATCTTTAATCCTAGGAATTAGTTTGATGAATTTATGACCCTCATTAAAATGTTCTCACTTGAAATGGTTAATTAATTAATCACTCATTCCATAGACCATGTCATACCTATGGATGAGTCTTGACCTATTAAACAAGTATCCCATTAGGTTTCTATTCTTCATAGTTTCCTATTTAGATATGTAGTGTATTTAGGAGTTTTATAACCTAGGAAGCTACCCAAATAAATTTAATTTAGTGTTTGACCTTACATGTCACAAATGACTTAAGAAACATTCTCATGACATTTTAGAAGAGCTAGATCATGTTTAGATACTTTTGATGCTTAAATCAGACATTTTCAACAATGGTCATCACCAAAGTGTCCACAACACTATCCCCTTGATCACTATGAAATGACCCAATTTGTTCAACACATCAACAATGGGTTTAACTCCTAGTCATCCAAAATCACGACTACCAATTCAAACACAGACCTAAATGGAATGATGTATACCACACTCGAGAAATGAAGACATAAAAAGAAACATCAAAAATCAAAAAAATGCATAAAAAGAAACATGATAAATCAAGGAAATTTTAGGACATTAAAATGTGTGGTGGCAACTATGTGCCACAAATGTTACATATACAAACTAACTATTTCCATTTTTGTTCAACACATCAACAATACAACTACTCAGGGTCCGATGATGCATCATCACCCTCTCCACCTTCATTTCCACTTTGTGTTGTCACCTGTAAGAACATTATATTGAAAATTAAATATGGTTACATATTTATATTAAAACTTAAAACCAATGAAAGTTAGCAAACTAAATGATTTTGATTTTCTGTGATTTACCTGCATACAACCAATCGATGCACTCCCACCAGGGGCATATCTTCTCATCTGCTGATGTATTTCAGTCAACTCTTTCTGCAATGCAGATATCTGATCCCCCTACTGGTGAACTGTGTTTCGTAAAGAAACAATCTCTTTCTTATCATCTCCGGGTATGGGCTGACTAAAGTCAGGAGTAGATGCAGGAGCTATCCCTGGTGGCCTACTAAAAACCTCAGATGGCACGGGTCCCAAACCCATCCTGTGCACTCTCCTAGGATGCTCCTTCCCAAGGACTTTAGCAACCGGGTCATCCTGGGAGACAGAGTAGGAATGCGCAGGATTGGCATCCCATAGTTATTTAATTTTGACCTATAAATCAAATATCAATATATATTAACACAGTAAAAACTGATAATAAGTTATTATGATAAAAAAATTGACTTCATACCCCAACTTCCTTAGCAGGCTCATTAACAAAACATCCATCTGATTTCTTATAAACATCCAACCACAGTTCAGTTCTGGATGCTTCATGGCCTAAACTCTGTGACTGCATTAATCAAAGATAAATCCACAATTCAATATATTAAACAGATAATATTGTCTTATAAATATTTAAACTAATTAAAAGATTACCAATTTCGTTCGACTTCTAGAAAAACTTTTTGAGCCCGCAGTGTGCGGGATGACTTGCTTCGCTCGGTTTGACGCATTCTGTCTTGAGGGATCCTGAAATAAATAAAATGAAATTTAATAATAATGTATTGAATTTCATGTCCTTTTCATATACATGTATAAATATAAAATGAGGATAATATAATAATATATATATTTCAATACCATCTGCTTCTGATCCCGATGCCTGTCAGTAAACACTTTCCACTGCTCTTTCAGTACCCCACTAGGTAGCTTCTCATACATTTTCAGCGCAGTCAATGAAGCATCGTTGACATCACACCACAATCTCCATTTAAAATCTTTCCACTTCTTACCTAGATTTTTCAACATCCACTTCTGTGCTATCACATCAGCAACGATAAAGTGGAAGAACATCTGTATACAGAAATTAATTTTGAACATATTAGTAACATGACATTCAATTAAACCATAATGTAATAAATTTACCTTTATTTGAGAATAAAACACTTCATTTTTCTAGCTTGGAGGCATATGTCTCTAATCATCATATGAAATGGGAAGGGAAATGGGCTCCACTGCCAGCTGTCCTAGAATCTGGCCAAGTAACCCCGTGGCATCATCCGTAGGGACCCCGTAAGAATCAAATGGCACAACAATCTTCTTGCCATTCAGATTCCAAACATCTGAACTTTTTATTTTTTTCTCTACGGTTTCATTTTTGTAATCTCCAATGTGCAAACAATTAGTATAAACAAAATGCAATAAATTTATTTAATTAAAATTTGTACCTATGATAGTGACACTCCAGTATGTCCGGGATGAACTGGAAGGGGCTCGTCGCTGCCCCACTGTTGAGGCTCCTGAAGGGGGATTCGATGACTCAGCCTCTACTGGGACATCCACAGATGTTGTGAGAGATGGTGCAGGGGGAGATGGTGCAGGGGTGTCGGCAACTGGTGCCTCAGATGTCGTGGGGAGGGATCCAGATGGATAGTCATCTGTCGCAGAACTGGATGAAATAATGCACCGCTTCTTCCTTGTCATTACTGTCATTTAATCAAATAAAATTAAGTTAAGAATATATATTTTGAAAAAATTATGTAGAAAAAAAATTAAAAATGATAATAGATGGAGTACTAACAGACAAAATATATATAACAATGATAATTAATAACTGTATAAATGAAAAAAGTGGTTGCTGAATAAATAAATAATTGTACATACAATAATTTTCCCCTTCAATCATGTCAGTTTCCTGCTCCATTGCTTCATCCACTTCATTCATCCTTGCTAGACTAATATTTTCAATATCATGATGGACAAATAATTCTGCTTCTTGTTGCTGATTAAATTCAATTTCAGATGTCAAATTTTCCACTTCATCACCCATATCATACAAATCTATTTGTATTACGTGAGAAACTACACTCCATCATTCATTGGAAACATCATTCACATAATATACCATTTTTTCTTGCAATTCTAAGATATATGGATCATGCAGTTCACGATCACCAACATCCATCAAGCGAGAGAAGTTCACAGAAGTAAATTTCAAGGAATCTCTTTTAACACCTCTGATAATATCGACCCATTTTCATTTGAATAAAACAACTGAAAAATGTCTGTGGTAGTTTAATTTAATAATATCATGTAGTTTTCCATAGTATTCCACTTTATAAAATGTAAATATACTACTATTCTATGTTCTCAAACCCACTTCTTGATCGACTGTACAAAATCTAAAGCCATTCACATTATAAGCGTCGAACTTTCTAACTTCTTTTAGAGGACCTCTAGAAAGAAACTTCAAATCTTCTGACACCTCTGCTTGAGTATCAGTATTCATGATATGAAAAAAAAATATACTTTATTAGATCTACAAAATGTATGTGTCAAACTAATATTCATATTTATTTCAATATTTATGAACTTACACGTCGTGAAAACCATTCTACAAGCTCTTTATTAACAGATTTCGTTATATCTTTTTCATTTCGTGTTCGGCCTCTCATTCATCTCTTTATTTATATCCTCAACTCTTCAATAAATGGATCTGTAATTTCACTATTCAGCAGCACATATCTATGTGCCTATAATAATTCCAATTCAGTCAGTGTCACATTTGAGGTCCTCCCAACTGATCAGCCAATAGTAAGAAATATTTTGGATTTCTGATGTATTTTAGATTGAGTCGATGTGTTGTAAACACGTTCAACTCAATTAAATCTTGTCTCAATATCATCCAAGTATCGAGAACAAAAGGTAAGACACTCCTCAGCCACATAGCCTTTAGCAATTGAGCCTTCTGGTTTAGCTTTATTTCTCACGTATGATTTCAAATGCCCAAGATATCTGTGAAATAAAATAAACATAATTATGAATTTAATTAAGTACCAAAAATTGTTTACTTAACTGGAAAACATATAAATAAAGTACCTATCAATTGGATACATCCATTGATAATGAACGGGGCCTCCTAATTTAGCTTCCTCAACCAAATGCACAGTTAAATGCATCATTACAGTAAAAAAGGATGGAAGAAAGATCATCTCCATTGCGCAAAGGGTTAATAAAAACCTCTCCTGGAGGTTGTCAAGCTGAAATGGATGTAGATATTTCTCACATAGTTTTCAGAAAAATGTGCAGAACTGGAGTACAACAGCAGTAATTTTTTCAGGTAATAATGTACGCAATGTCAATGGTAGTAACTATTGTAACAAAATATGTGAATCGTGACTTTTCAATCCATGTAACTTACGATTCTTCAAGTCAACAAACCTCAAGATGTTACTTGAATACCCATCAGATACCTTAACATTCTTTAACATTCGAAGGAATGTATCTTTATCCCTATTTTTCATTGCAAAAACTGTTGGAGGATACTTTTCATTCTCATCTGGCCAGAGATCGTGTTTTATGTTCATTGCTTGTAAGTCTTTGAGATCATTGAGATGATCCTTAAACTTTCCATGCTCATTAAGCAATGTGAAAATCAAATTGTCAAATACATTCTTCTCAATATGCATCACATCAAGATTATTCTGCAACAAATTAAATTCCCAATACGGAAGTTTGAAGAATATACTTTTTTTCTTCCATTGTTGCGTTCCGGTTTCACTTGACGATGCACTTCGGAACCGTTTTCCGCTATCATTCAAATGATGAACCTTCCCAAATTCTGTTTCAACATTTTCAAGCTGTTTCAATATTTCAAAACCATTTAACAACTTTGGAGGTGGTCTATGATCAATGGAACCATTAAATTTTGATATGTTCAGCCGAAATCTATGATATTCATTGAGAAGTCTTCGATGACACAAGAAGCACCATTTTCTACTGTGAGGTATCCGTTTGGGCTCAAAATCAAAGTTACAAACAGGACAAGCCAAACCCATGTAAGTGTTCCAACCAGATAAATTCCCAAGCCCAAGGAAGTCACTAATGGTTCACATTAAAGCAGCATGCATTTTGAACATTTTTTTATAAGAAGCATCAAATGTCTCAACATCGTTGCTCTATAACTCCTATAATTCATCAATCAAAGGCTGTAAGTATACATCCATATCATTTCCAGGCATTTGTTTTCTAGGAATAATCATCGAAAGGATAAAATAAGTTTGTTGCATACATATCCACGGAGGCAGATTATAAGGGATCAAAACAACTGGCCAAATGCTATAATTAGTAATCAAAGTCCCAAATGGGTTGAATCCATCGGTAGCCAATCCCAATCGAGCATTCCTAGGATCAGCTGAGAAATTGAGATGTAATGAATCAAATGTCTTCCACAATTGGGAATCTCATGGATGTCTCATTAACCCATCATTGTTATTATATACAGAATGCCACTTCATGTGTTCATCGGTTTTAGAAGACATGAATAATCTTTGCAATCGAGGCTTCAAAGGAAAGTAACGCAAAACCTTTGCAGGTGTTTTACTTTTATTCTTCTCTATGAAATTATGTTCATTCAGACTTCTAACATCACCCTTTTCCTACCATCTAGAAGAACAACATTTCTTGCAATTCTCTCTACTTGAATTCTCTCCCCAATAAAGCATACAATCATTGAGACACGCATGTATTTTTGTATAATTAAGACCAAGCTTGTTAATAACTTTTTTCATATCATAAAAAGATTCTGATATTTTTTCTTCATTAAATGCTTCACGAATCAATTCCAATATCATGGACATTGCCTTATTTGTAATTCTACATAGACATTTGATATGGTACAACGTCAGTAGAAATGAAATCTTTGAATATTTCAAACACCCACTATACAACTCTTGATTTCCATCATCAACTAAATCATGAAACGCATTTTCCTCAGTGAAGTTTTCTCTTACATTTGGCTCTACAAAATCAAGAGGAGGATCCAATGATATGTGACAATCTTGATCTGCCTGTGTTACAGTCTCAAAAACATCACTTGTCATGTTGCAATTTGTAGCACCCTCTTCTGGTTGTTCTGATATGTTTTGATGCTAATAGTGGTGTCTTGTAGTGCCGAATGCATCATTTATTAGGTTTTGCATTTCATTTTCCATTGTCGATGAACTTGGGACATCATTATGTGGATTAACATCAGTGCTCAATCTTTCTGTAACGTTCAATTCTCCATTCCAAATCCAACACAAATATTGAGCAGGGAATTACTTCAGTATTAAATGTTCATAAACCTCATCTCTCTTCAACCATGTTCTAAATTTACATTTAGGACATGGAAATTTTATTCTCCCTTCAATGGATCGATTAGAAATTTCAAAATCTAAAAACTCATTCAAACCCTTAACATACTGAGGTGTGTTCCTCGGTAATGTGATCCAGCTTTTATCCATGTATATCATAATGTGCCTACACAAAAAACAAGTAATCAAACATGAGACATATTCTATAACCCCATCATCAAAAACAAATAATGATGAACAAAATTTCCATAATAGAGAAAAATTCAAGGATATATCAAGAAATGGGTCTCATAATTCCTTAAAGTCCCTAAACTAGAAGCATAAAATGGATGAACTCTTTCTATAAGAATGGGCCTTTTCATCATGTTATGGTTCATCCTGCCTCTACTCCTTGCACATTGGATTCTCTTCATTCCCACTATTAATTTTTTGCATACCTAATAAAACTAAGGAATGAACAACCATCTATTTCCAAGAATATTTATCTTCCATTCACATGTCCCTAGTGACAACCTCCAAAATGGATGTTATGCCCAAAGAAAGTAGAGATGTACCAAGGTATGGGTGAAGACCATCACCAAAGAAATGATCTTTATCATAATTGATTACTCCTATCTTTGGAGAATATATAACAAACCTTGAAAGGTTATTCACATACTCCCATACTGATCTGTCACCAATAAAAAGTCTCATGAGATCAGTCTATTTCTCTACATTCATTACCTTAGGAAATAACCATTAAAAAATCAATCTTGATGAGATTCCAATTCATACATTCATGAAGTTAAGAAGGTACCACTAACTCCCACAAGACTCTACTGAAACTATAAATCCAGTTCTAAAAAATTCTCACCCACAAAGTATCAGGTTCCCTAAGATAATTGAGGATCACCTCAATTTTTTTCAACTACCTAACTGCTTCCACTGACCCTTGAAAAACACTTAATTAAGGAAGATAGTGATTCAGGAATCCTATGATGGTGTCCAAGATTGAAAATTATTTAACATCAACAAATCAACATGTATTCTAGGTCAGAATAAGAACTAAAGAATCCTTTTTGAAAATTACAGTGGACAACAATAACATCTAAATGAACTATATCAATTAAATACTCAAAATAAAGCCTAATTATTCTATATGAAAGTAAGAATAAAATAAAAAAAGTATAAATTAAACAAGGAACACACTAATGAAACAAAAATTACTTTTCATTTTAAACCACCATTTTTTATAAGTAATTATGAAATACCACCTCCAATAAGTGTGAACCTCATTTGGAAAATACAGATTAGAGAGGAGTTGAAACGGGATAATAGGGGGATAAATTGTGATGTAAATGCTTTGGATTTGTGGGATGGGTGTCTAGGCGCAAACTATGAATACATTTTTGAAACCTGAGAACATGTATATGAAACAGGATAATAGGGGGATAAAAGAGTGATCTCTAAAAATTTCCAAAACTAGACTCACGTGATTCTCCTCGGTTTAATATTAAACCAATATGTCAAACTCAAATACCACTAAAATTAATCAGGATAATCATGTAATATAATGTTGTTCAACACTATAAAAATTATGGGATCATTTGTTAGACCAAAAGGAATAGAAATATACTTTTAATGTCCATACCTACTCTGGAAGAAAATCTCCAATATATCAAACTCTATTATTCTTAGCTAGTGAAAACCAGAATGGTGATAAATATTTGAGAACCAGATATTCACTTTCAACTGATCAAACATATCACCAGTCTAAGGCAATAGAAACTTGTTCTTTTCTATGACTCGATTCATCTTTCGGTAATCATTACAAAGGTGAAGGGTTCCATAATATTTATTCACAAAAAACAAAGCCATTCCCCAATATTAAAGTCTTGGGAGAATAAATCATTTATCAGATACAGTAGGTTTATCAAAACACATCATAAAGGAAAGAACATAGAACATGAAATAAATATGTCCCTACCATGAAGAATGAATGTCAATATATACATTCCTATGTGCCTATCATGATGCATGAATAATCATTTAACACCATTCTGGGCCATGAGTATAAATATCAAGAATCAAAATTCATCACTAAACAATACCATCACACAAAATACAAATCACCCAAGGTGAAATAACATCAACTTTTTCAATAAAATAACATAAGAACCAATCTCGTCCATATGAACACATATTTCCCCAATACATTGGCTAGATACTCCTATTCAGAAGCTCATTTCTATGTTTTGAAACATCCTAGTATCTCTTATACCTTTCCACAAGTAGTAATGTGATAGAAATTAAAACATGATTCTTTGATACCACTTTGCTACATCCCCCAATCCATCACTCTCTCATGTGGCCAAATCAGGTTTTCTATGGGACCTCGTGCATTCCTACCCATATTCCACAGGTCATTGACTAGAAATGAGTGTGATATTTATAGTGGGGAGACCATACCCTCGGGTATGTAGTTATATAGAAGTGGAAAAATCAACATAAATAACTATAATAAAATAAATATCCGTAAAGGAAACCATATAATAAAACATGTAAACAAAAAAAATTCAACTAAAGAATCCAATAAATAATAATGGAATAATGTAATGAGGTTATGTAATTAAAATGAATTTATTTATGGTTGTAATATATAGTAAAAGACTATGTGTTTCAAATAGCGACACAAAAGTCCACTATCCCAATCCCCATTTCAATCCCTTCTCCAAAATCCAACCCATCCTATATGAAAAAAATTAACATAAAGGTCTCTTTACCTTTTTGAATCCTACATCCATGCAATCTGCTAGGGTTCAAAATGTTGAGATGAGTAGGTTGTGAGTAAAACTTATTAGGTCAACACCATTATTCATATAAAAAATAGTTGGATATATATTGTACACATTAAGGGGATAATAATGAATATTAATTAATCAATCAACACAATACACGAATCATCCTAATGCAGAACCATGTCAGATTATCTCTGATCTTATTACACAACCATTCCAATAATAATAATAAACCATGGAAAAATTAAAAAACTTGGAATATCCCTCTATATAAGTGTTTCATCCATTGGGAATAGCCATATATATAATTATTTCAACATGTGTCCATTGGAATAGATCACTATATTTGCATCTCATCATATATCTATGGGAATAACGTGCTATATAATAATTTAAAACCTTAGGGTTTTGTATCGGTCACCGAGAAAGCAGGGTCGCCGGGGTCGCCGGGTCACCGGGGTCGTGGGGGGTTGGGGTTGCCGAGGTCGTGGGGTCGCCGGGGTCGCGGGGTCGTGGGGGTCGCGGGGTCGCCGGGGTCGCGGGGTCGCCGGGGTTGCAGGGGGTTGGGGTCATGGGGGAAGTGGGGGGCCGGGGGAATCTGGGTGAGGAGGGTCGGGGTGGGGGGAAGGGTCAAGCTGTTAAAAAAAACAATGTTTCACAGTGGTTTATTATAAACCACCGCGAAACCTTTTTTACAAAAGGTTTAGCGGCGGTTCCTAAAATTGCCGCTAAACAGCTGTTTTGTTGTAGTGCCAAGACATTATGTCTCAAACTGTCTCTAGATTCACTAAAACTCCTACCTCAAAAATTACATTCCCCAAATAATTAACCTCCTTGATCAAAAAATGGCACTTGGACAGCTTTACATATAGATAGTTCTCCCTCAAAACACCAAAAACAACCTCCAAATGGTCATCATGGTCCTCATCTGTCTTAGACTGCACCAAGATTTTTTCCATAAACACGACCATAAAGGATTTCAATAATAAATGGATGATATGTTTCATTAATGACATAAATACTATAGGGGAATTGGTAATACCAAATGGAATAACCAAATACTCAAAATTTCTATACCATGTTTAAAAGGTTTTCTTTGGAATATCTTATTCCTGGACCCTCAATTGGTGGTACTTGGATCTCAGGTCAATCTTTGAAAACTAATGGGCTCGTCTAAGATGATCAAAGAGTTCATAAATTCTTGTAAATGGGTATATATTATTTATAGTCACTTGGTTAATATTGTGATAGTATATGAAAATTTTTAGGCTAATATCCTCCATATTTACAAATAGTACTGGATGGTGACATGCTAGGGTAGATAAATCCCTTTCCCTCAAGATCCTCTAGATGTAATTTCAAGTCTTTTAGCTTGGTTGGAACCATCTGATAAGATGGAAAGGAAATTAGTCTCATCCCATGGAGCAGACTGATAGTAAACTCAGGCTCTCATTTGGGTGGCAATCTGGAGAATTCCTTTAAAAACACATATAGGTACCTATCCATGACCATTGGAAGTCCACTCATAAAACTATACTCATAATTATAAAAGAACATCCTGAAAAACTAAAATGAAATTAAAACCATCTCCAAATCAATTTTTCCTACCCTCCCAGATCACAGAACCTTCTCACATTGAAATACATGAATGCTCCCATCATTAGGGATAAAATAGACCCTATGGAGATAACATTCAAGAAGCACCTTGAAAATGATCAACCAATCCATTCCAATTATGAGGTTAAAAATTTCTAGGTCTGGAATGAGAAGATCCCAAATGAATTCCACATTAGCAATTAAAACATAGAACTCATGGTACTTGAAACCTTACCCCTTCTTCCTACCCAATGGGGTTATAAAATCCATAAAAAATATAATCAAATCCAATTTCATACATAAAGAACTAATAAAATTGAGTAAAATAAAGGAATAGATTGTGCCTATGTCAAATAAAACTGATGATAAGGAATAATAAATAAACATTATACTTCTCACAGTGGTCGTCCCATAATCTAAGTCCTCTGGAAAAACTTATTCTATATGAAGACAACCTGAACCAAGTCCCCTTTGAACCTTATTCCCCTGGTGAGAATCCCCCTTTCCTCAAGGGTGAGATCATCCACTATCAACATAATTATACTACACTAGAGAGCCCTTTTAAATCTTATATCCTACACCACTAGCCAGCGAAACAACCTAACATAAGAATTGAAGATTCCCCAAACATCCACATTGGTATCACACCCTTGGAGTCTCTATTAAATTAGTCATGGTGTGTCCACCCTTCCTAAAATTATAGAAAATAACAGACTTATGCCCCCAAAGAAGCCACATGTATTGTACTTGATGACTTTTAAACACCCTTTCCACTGTCCTAGTGAGACTCATCCCATTTATGCTTCTATCCCGATGAAGAACTATGGATACCACCCACTGAGACCCATATTTCTAGTAAAATCAGACTCATTTATATCCACCTTATCAACCACCTGTGAATAAATTGGTAGATATATAATAATAATCATAGTCTCGATCTCTTTCCTCAATACCATCCCAAAACATTAAGCCTTGAGGTAGTCATTCATAAAGATATCTGGAGAAACATGAACCAACTTGATAAATCAGGTGACATACTCTATCATTGAACTATATCTATTCTCTAATTTCAATAACTCATGGTCCTTCACCACACTCAAATTTTCTGAGTATAATTTACTATTGAAATCCACCTTGAAAGTGGTCTATGTGTGATCCTCATGCCACCTCGCTTGAACCATTGACTCCCACCACTTTATACCTAGACCTTCCATCACATATATGGTGAAGAAAACTTTATAGGTCTCATAGGTCTTTAAGAACTCAAAGATATGCTCAATATGACCCAACCACTCCTTAGGCTCATTAGGTCCCTTATCATCACAGAACACCAGTGGATTTTACCTTGTAAATTCCTAATTATGGTCCATTATCCATGACTTATCTCAACCACCCAATTGAACCAAGGTTTAGATTATACGAATTATTGACTCCACTAAAGTTAGATCAATATGATGTTTTTCCTATGGATTGTTCTCTATAGCACCCTCTCTATGCCTGGATGAGGTCCTTCTGGGGGAATTATCTACAAGACACAAAACATAAACTCAAATCAAACACAATTCAATCTCAAACCACATCAAAAGAACCAAAATAAACCATATTCATGGTTATAAATAAGAAAAAATATCATAAAAATCATATCTAAATGAAAAAGGATATAAATATCAATAATTCAAGCATTTTCCACTATGCACGGTTAGGCCGCATAGTTTGGAAAAATTGTTCTCCAATTGTACAGTTGTCACTATATCTAGAAGACAAGGCCACATAGGTTGTTCATGGTTACTAATAACCATGTTCACTAACTATGAACCTCCTCCAGACCTCCCCATTTCACCCCCAAAACTCAAAAAAGTCCTTGGGATCACCCTAGGACTCCCCAAAAACTAGGAAATACCTCAAAATATCACCAAAACAACTCATAACTGGGATCAAAACACAACCAAAATCTCATAAAACACATGGAAACTTAAGGTTTTATATGAATAAGAGATTTCTAGGTACTCCCTCACTCCTACCACCCAATTCCTAATAGAACTAGCTCCAGTCTACCACTGACTCCCAAGTAAATACCCCTACTCTAAAACTATTTTGTAATGAACTGACTTGGGTCAACCCAACCTATCACCTAAGACAACCCATCACATGAACCAAATCATGTTATCAATCACCATAGTCTAGAAATAACCACCAAGCACAACCAATAATACCTTAGGAATGGTTCCTCCCATGGTAAACCAAAATAATCCATCCATGAAATAAGACAGCCATACTGATATCATTAGAGTCAATAGAATAAAATACAATATCCAAAGTATTCAATAAAGTTGAGTAAATACCATAAACCATAGGATGCATCATAAAAATAACATTCCATAACAAGACATATATACATGGTATCTTAAATTAGATATCAAATCTCAAAATAAGGGTAAAACCCCAACAATACCAATACATATATCTTAATGGATACCAAAATCCCAAAATGGATCCACATGATCCAACTCTGTAAGACCATTTCTCCTCCAAAAAACACTAGACAATGGTAATAAAAAAGATCAACTTAGGTACGCAGTGCCCTTTCCTTTACTTATGTCCTACAAAATGAAATCTATGTATGCCCAAAGGCATATATAGGGTGTGCGGCACAAATCCTAGTAGGATATCACCATGAATCTATTTAAGGTTTTTACCCATGAAACCCAATATACTAGTTTAAAATATCATTTTCAAAACTAAAAAACTTTTAAAACATTCCACTTTCAATAAGTCTTTGAAATATCTTTGGTTTCATTTTTTTATAAAAATAAAACAATTTTTCCTAATCAATTTCCAACATAGATAAAATAAATGAAAAATTCTAAATTTCACCACATAATCAACATATCCAAAAAATCATAATAAAGGTGATCATAACATCATCATATAACCACATAAATGGAAATGGACATAATTAATTTATCACATCAAACATGTCACTAGTAAAATTTATAAAATCATATAAACCAATCTAAAATGAGTAAGTTCACCTAGGTATCTAACTATAAGGGTCTAATTTGATTTATTATAAAAAAATTATTCTAGTTATATAAGCAAAATAGAATCTCTCATAGTCTTCCTTGAGCGCAACTTCAATAGCTCTCATAGTCGCTCAGTAACCAAGTGGAAACTCTCATGGTTTACCTACCCAAAGGCTCTCATGGTCCCTTGGAAACCAAAATAGAATTTATCATAGTCTTCCTACCTAAATTCTCTCATTTTCCCTTGGAAAACCCCTCTCTCTCACCCCAATTGACCCATGTTCTACTCCATGACAACATAATCACATATAAGTGTCATACATGAGAATCCATTTCATAATAAAATAATACAAACCAACATGACCATTTTTTTAAAAAACCTTTCACAAGGTAAATCCCTTTATAAAATAATTTTATAAATCCATTTAAAACCATTAAAAATAATTTATCTATTTCTTAAAATACTTGGTGTTCTTATAAGCCCCACCCATTTTGAAAACCCACTTTAAACACCCAATTGCTAACTCAAACCATGAATCATAACACACATGGTATAAACATCAATCATAAATCATTTGTATGGAAATTAAACAAACATAAACAAAAGGAGATTTATAATTTAAAGGTAATCCATGTAAAAAACCATAAATAGTGACACCTACCTTAGATGGGTTCCAACCTCATCGCCTTTAACAATAACCACCCAGAATAGGTTTCAATATACCTTACACAACAAATCCACATTAAAAAAACCAAAAACACCATTAAAAATATAGGTTCATACATCCCTACCAATTAGGGTTCCATACTTCCATGAAAATGGAAGAACAAGGATTAAGAAGGGGAAAGGAAGATGCTGGGGAGGAGAATTTCTAAGTAGTTAGTCTGGGTTGTATGTAATGTTTTAAGCCTATGGGAAATGAATTCTTATAAGGCCAATGGTCCATGTAATACTTACACCTATGGGCCTTGTAATGGTTCCACCTCACCCCTTGAAAAATGGATTATCAAAAATAAATAAATAAATGAAGGCCTTCGGGCCATTGGAGGGAGAAAGATGAGGGATAAAATACTTAAAAATAAATATGGGATATGGTAAGAGACCAATTTTAATGATATGGATAGGACCACATGGTTTGGATTCATGGTTAGGAAAAAAAATTACCAGCCATACAAGAGTTATTTTCTATACAGAACCCAAGCCACATGGTTACCCCTAGGCCTTTCTCAATTCGACAGACCATGATCAAACCATACAGGTGCCCTCTCCCACTAATAGAAACTAAACTACTCATAGTCTAAGAAAATACCCCCCACCCCTAAAAAGTTTTCATGTATCTAGTATAGTATGATGGTTCATGGAATTTCATGGTGAGTCGTGTTTTAGGATATTCTATAGAAATGTGTGGAGACCTAAGTTTTCTAGGTTTTGAAATTTTAGTAGAATTTTATATTTTTATTTTTAAGTGATCAAGAGGGGAAAATTTTCATTTTACCATAGAATGTGATTTCAGATAATTTTTTTAACCACTCTGTTGGTCTCAGAATAGGGCAGTTACCCTAGTATAGGAGTTTGGTGGAATTTTGAGCGGTTGAAGTTTTAGAAGAATATTTAATATTTAATTAATTAAATATAAATTATCCACTTAGTCTCAGGTGATGATATATTTTGAACGGAGTGTCATATTGATATTCTGACTCCACATTTGAGTTTGTAATGGGGGTTTTTTCCTATTTGAGGATAAACTCGCTTCAGGTTTTAATACTTGAGATGAGTATTAAAAAGGGTAATTAACTAATTAATTAATTAAATAAAAGAGCCCCCCCCCCTGTTTTGAGGTTTATACATATGGAAGGAGTGGGAGGTATCCTCCCTCATGTATGGTGGCTAGACCAATAGTAGATGAGGATATTCCATTGGACTTTTTTCATGGCATAGATCGGGACCAGATCGAGGTGCAGTAGATTTTAGGAGTAGAATTGGACCTGAAGCTTCATTATTTACACCACAAGGTAGGCTGATTTTTTTTTTATTCCCTGATCCCCATAAATTAATTTTTTCAAGTTTTATGGCCCTATTATGACTACTAAGGACCCCATGGGGGTCGATCTATACTTATTTGTTGTAAAATGGGGGTTTTGGGAGGTTTGCATTGGTTCCCCATTTAGAAACCCCAACTACACACTATGTGGTTTGAAGAACAAATGTCATGTGTTATTTTTGTCTGTGTAATAAGAGAATAAGATGAATATATAGCATATAGTACATAGGACACTTTGTGTAGTGTCTCTCGGTGTGTGGCTGAGTACATGGTCTGATGACCAATATAGGGGGGACATGGTCATACAGGGTACACATCCATACCTTATGTGGTTGACACACAGTGTGTGAGTACATAGCTAGATAAGGTCACATGGTCAGGCCATGTGAGCTACACAGGTAGGTACCCCATGTAGGGTACACATCATGTACCTAACTTACATATGATGTACTTGGGTTTTACACACCAAGGTCCATTGGTGTACATTCCCATGTAGAGATATTGGAGAACACATAGTATGATCTAGTATACACTCCATGTACTACCCCTTTGTTACCCTTTTAAGGGTTTTGGATGTTTTGACACCTAAGATTTGGAATTAGATAAGAGGATTCCATTTAAAGTGTTTTTTCACATAGATCATGATGGTTGGATCCTTTCAGCATATAGAGGTCATCTAGGTGGTGTTTTGGAACATGATATTTTAGTAGGATGATTTCCTTGTGGTTTGGATTCATAATCCTCCAGTGGGATGGGTTTTGAGATAGAAGGACCAGGTGAGGGTTGTGATCTTAGTAGTTATCTAGGCTTTATTGTTCCATGGAAAGTTTTATAAGGTTCCTTGGATGTATCCCATAAGGTGTGATATATTAGTATCATTGGGATATCTTGGTTTTCCCCTACTCATTGGGACTAGTTTCCCAAGGATAGATTAGTTGAGGTTTAGATGGTTTGTTTGAGAATCATAGTGGTTATATCCTTTGGTCTTGGTTGATATCATAGGATGACGGTTTTGGCTGGGTGATGTTGTGGTGTTGAGTTGAGTAAGAGGGACTCTTGAGGATTTACATAGTGGGATATTTTCTGGTTAACTAGTTATTGGATGTTGTGGTTGAATTTTGAAAATTACTACATGGAATGGATTTACTTTTATATGCCTTGTTGGCATGATGTTGATCGAGATTCAGTCAAAGGCCACTTGGGGGAACATGAGGATTTTTATTATGATGGGGCTTGGCCCAAGAGTTTATTTTTACTAGGTATTGGGAGGGGAAACCTCCACTTTAGTGTGAGTTCAGAGAATCCAAGGAGGTATTCCTCTGTTTATGTGCGGTTCCAGAGGTCCAAGTGCATGACCGGTTGATAGGAAAACACTGATCGGGTGTGTGTTCTTAGGTATTTGGGTTATTGGAGTTCCCTTGGAAACCGAGGTGATATATGAGTCGATGGTGTTGATTTGTTGACGGATGAGATGGAATTTTAGGCAACACTTTACATGTTTCATTTTTTAAGGTTGAGACTTGGATTATTTCTATGGGGTAGTTTTAATATTTTTGGGTTGCCACATTTTGGAAAATGATTTAATAGTAAGGGTTGTGATGGATGAAAAAGTTGATAGATGGTCCATAAGTATGGTTCTAGATATTTGTGACTAATATTGTTGGATTGAGGTTCTGTATTGGTACTGATAGTTTGTATATGGATGAGTGTTAGACTGATGTTTCAGAAATGTTGTTTTATACTATTTCTAATAGTTTAAGTGAAATCAAATGTATTTGGTTTGGTGATGGACTAATGTTTTGGACACATGAATTATACTACAGATATGGTGTCAGACTGAGGATTTGTAAAATGATAGTATACTTTATTCTTAGAGTGCTAGAATGATTCTTTGGGTGATTATGTAATTCCATGTGGAATAGGATGTTGTAATGGTGCACCTTCTCCTTGGTTTGGGCCATATTGATTCTCTTGTAACCACCAATTTTATTTTTATATGGTTGTTGGACTAGGGATCTAGGCATGGATCATATACTAAATGTATTAGGTGTCAGATTGAGGCTTTAGACACAGATAGTATACTTTTTTATTATGTTTTAGACTAATTCTATAGGTAGTGATGGCATTCCATCTGGGATAGATGGTGGATTGATGCTCCACATCCATAATTTAAATTCTAGATTGATTCTTTAGGTGTTGTTAATTTGATATGTGGTTTAGGTGTCAGGCTGAGGCTCTAGAAACAGATAGTATACTTTGTTTTTATATGATAAACTGATGCTCTAAGCAATGATGGTATGCCAACTACGATGGATGGTGGACTGATACTCAACATCCATGGTTTAAATGTCATATAGATGCTTCAGATATGTCTTAAATGTCGTACTGGTGCTCTAGGAATGGTTGATTGATATGTGGTATAGGTGATGGACTGAGGCTCCGGGTATGATTAATTTGATATATGGATTAGGCATTGGAATAATTATCTAGGCATGTTTGACTTGATATGTGGTAATTGGGATAGATGTATCAAGGTTCTAAGTATTAGATAGTGTTTTGGTCATGAGGAAATGGTAGGGGTGATATAGATGAGTATCTCAGATGATAGGAGTATCATAGTATGGGTCCTTAGTATTGTTAGATTTTTGTTATGGAAGTCATGGGTATGGATCCTGTCTGTTATTTGGGATTCATGGTCTTTGATACAATCTCAGAGACACTCCAACATTGGTGAATCTGGTATGGTTGATCATGGTCATGTACTTAAGGATTTACAGTTGTTTTATTTGTATTTATTTTCATTTATGTTTCGGATAGGCTGAGAATATTGTATGAGCATGCACTTATGGTAGCAGTTTATAGGTTCACTATTGGGGTTAGACTTATGAGATTTATATCTTACCCCCTGTATATACACCTCAATGTACATGCAGTCCTTATGTCTTCTTTCAATTTGAGCATATATTCATGGTGGATCATGCAGAGTTGTTGGATCGGGTAGAGTCCCAAGATCACATGGTTGAGTGGGATACTTGTTTGGATTTGACTGGTCAGGCTGGAGCATCTTTATAGTTTTATAGTGATTAGGTATGTGGTATGGATCAGGGTTGGTAGTAGATCCCGATGTATTTATTTTTCATTTATTTATTTTTTATTTGTGATTTTCCTAGTGGGTGATCGATGTTAGATGTATGGCTTGGTTGTTATGGACTTTACTGTATTTCATTTTATTATTATATTTATTAGTTTTAGTTTATTTATTATTATGAATTCCTTGATGTATTTTATTTTTGGTTATTTACTTCTAGTTGTGTACTTTGATATGGGGGTATAGTCTCCTCACAATTTCCCCATAGATCCCCACTGCCAGTCAGCATCCTTTGGCATATGATGAGGTGTTCTTGAGGTCTTTTAGTGAATCGTCTTAGGACCCATTTTAGTGGAATTCAAGTTGGGACATTAAAAGGTGGTATCAGAGTAGCTAATTTCCTGTTATTTCTCTATTTGGGGTTTGGTATATAGGAGATATAGGAATGTGTCAGAGATTGTGATGAATACTAGACTAGTGCATCACAAACACCTATTCTTGTAGGAATTCCAAGTTACCATGGGCTGGGATTGATTTTATATATTTGTTAAATTATGTTTTTGTATGATTTCCGCTTCCATCGATGCATATGTTGTTTGTATTTTATGGTTTATGATAGATTTTAGGCTCTTTCCAAGTTGTAAAGAGGCCTATGACTTGGTTTTGACTCTTGAACTATAGAGGCAATAGGTGTATCATGTATCATGGTAGGAATGTAGGATCCACATGTTTTAGGACTTCTAATGTGTGATGTTATGGATTTCCTTCTGGTGTCAGTTTATGTGGATCTATGGTGATATGCTTGATGTTGAGGATGTCGGTGTGATTCTTGTATGTGGTTGGGGCAACGACCCCAGCGGGTTGATGTGGTATGAGTATAGGATTGTTGGACTCCCTTGTGGGTAGTTTTTGTTTGAGGTTTTTATTATGTATAGATCCTCCAAGGAGTGGTCTAATGCACATATTCTTAGAGATACAGACACCCTAGTTGTGGGTAGTTGGTTTTTATATGACACCTTTATGATGTAGGACCCTAGAGGAGGGTATTTTGTTTTTATTATGTTGTGTGATGATGAGATGGGTGTATGTTGATGCCTTGTGAGTTGTGTCCTTCTATGAGTTTTCTTAGACCTAGGTGGTTATACCTAGTCGTTTTACATGAGACTTGATCAGTAGGGTTAGGTGGGAGTTCCTAGTGGTCTTTTTGACATGAATCTCGATTAGGGAGTTAGATCCATTCAAATTTCAAGGGTGAACTGTGATGGTTCAACCAAGTTAGGAGTTATTTTTGGGTACTTTAGGCACAAATAAATGATTGGTACTTTTGAAAATGATTCACAAAGGGTGTATATTGGTTTTAGGTTTAGTATCATTAGATACCTTTTGTTTTGAGGATCACTTTTGTGCCAGTGTTTTCTTCTTGTAGTTAGTTTCAAGAGGTTCATGTTTGTTCAGGTCCTTAACCCAAGATATAGTTATGTATGTGAGTTTTCCTTAGTTTATTGAGTTTTATTGGGAGCACAATACAATCTCTATATTATGTGGTTAAGGTTTATAAGATTATTTTTCATGATATGTGACTCGCTGGAGTCGAAGCAGGTTTTTTGGTTGGGTTACACAAGAGAATGTAATGGTTAAGTGATAAGGGAATCTTAGAGACATGATCACTTGTGATGTTTTGGGTCATTTTTCTTTTGAATCATACATTACAGGAGTGTAAGTATGAGGTTCTTGGGTTGGGAAGGCAGTTCTGAGTGGGATGAGAATAATTGAGGATGTGATGAGAGTCTTGTTGGCATGGTGACCCAAGGCTTTGGGATAGAACTATGATGTTATGGAATGTATGAGGTTATGTAGGTATCCATAAACACCTTAGTATACTATCAGTTCATAGACGATCATGACCAATACCTTGAAATCATTTTAAGTATGCTAAGAGAGCACTGGATTTATGTCATGCTATATATATGCTTCCTTGGATTGATAAGGGGTATCCTAGGAGGTTGTTCTCATAGAGCGGTGTTTGTGAAGTCGTGTTTTGGGAAGCGCACCATCATATTTATGTGGGTAAGGTCCCTATGTAAAATCAGATATCGATGAATACCATGGGTGTTTTTCTCAAATGCTGGTAAAGAGTGATAGTTGATGTTTTGTTTTGACTCTTTGGCAGTAGTGATATAGCCATGTCCAGTTCCAAGTTTTGGTTGTTATTGGGGCATGGGCCATGGAAAATATGTTTGGTTGTGAGGTGAAAGTAAGGATACTTCTATGGTGGGGAGAACCATGAGTTTTATGATGAGTTTTAAATGATGTTTTGGCATATTAGGATGTATGTGTGTAGGTAGGCACTATCCTGGTTGTTTTTTTATGGTGCAAAGTGGTGGCTTGGCCTTTGATGGCTTGAACACCTTATCATAAGAGTTGTATAAAGAAATTTGATCATCATATCTAAGTATAATTCAATGATTTGATATTGATTTAACCACCAAGGTGTGTTGGGATGTGTGGTTGGAATACTACTAAGGATTCTCAAGGATGATAAGGTTTATGGTGGGGAGTTTGTAGAGACTCAAGTTATTTTGGTTTTGAAATTTGAGAAGAATTTAATTTCTTTTTTACTAATTCTCATGAGGTAAAAATTGTCATTTTCTCAGATCATATGATCTCAGATAATTTTTATGACCACTCTTTTGGTCTCAGAATATGGTTTTTACCCTAGAACATGAGTTTTGTGTAATTCCAAGCAGTTGGATTTTTTGTAGAATATTTAATATTTAATTAATTAAATATTAAATTATGAACATGGGTTTGGGTGATGAAATATTTTTAAGGGAGTATCGGATTGAGATTTCAACTCCATGGTTGAGTCCAGAATCGAGGTTTTTTCCTAGTAGAGGTATAAAATCGCTTTGTTTTCTGGGAATTGGGATGAGTATTGAAAAGTGTAATTAATTAATTAATTAAATGAGTACCCCCCCCCCATTTTGGGGTTCCTATACATAAGGAGGGGAGGGAGCCTCCATCACATGTGATGTATAGACCAAGAGGTTGAGGAGTAGTATATTCCACTAGGATTCATCCATGGCGTAGATTGAGATTGGATTGAGGTGTCGTAGCTTCCGGGAGTGGATTTGGACCTGAAGTTTCAGCATTTACACCATAAGG
The DNA here is from genome assembly GCA_963277665.1 of Viscum album. Classification (NCBI taxonomy): domain Eukaryota; kingdom Viridiplantae; phylum Streptophyta; class Magnoliopsida; order Santalales; family Viscaceae; genus Viscum; species Viscum album. The sequence continues at coordinate 262,657,038 of OY728120.1, forward strand.
TAGGCTGGTTTTTTTAGTTTTATTCCTTTATCCATGTATATTAATTTTTAAAGTTTTATGGACCTATTAGGATTTTTAAGGACCTTATGGGGGTTGATATGTACTTATTTGTGGGAAATGGAGGTTTTGAGAGGTTCATAGGGGTTTCTAATTCAGAAACCCCAACTACACAACATGTGGTTTAAAGAACACACACCATGTGTTCTTACTATTGCGGGAATAAGAGAAGAATATGACTACATAGTGTGTAATATGGAGGAAATTCCAAGTAGTGTCTCTCAGCATGAGGTTGGCTACATGGTTGGATGACCCATGTAGGGGGGACATGGTTGTGTAGGATACGTGGCCATACCCCATGTGGTTGACACACCATGTGTGATTACAAGTCCAAATAGGGACATATGTCCAAGCCATGTGAGGTACACTGTAGGTACCCCATGTAGGGTACACTTTGTGTACCTGACTTACACATCATATACTTGGGTTTTACACACCAAGTTTGTTTGGAGTACACACACACATGGGGAAATGGTATTACACATCGTGTGCTCTAGTATACACATTGTGTACTTTCCCTTTGTTACCCTTTTGAGTGTTTTGGATATTTTGAAACCCTGAAGTCGAAATTGGATAGGAGAGGATTCCATTCTAAGAATTTTTTCACATAGATCATAATGGTGGGATACTTTTAGTATATAGAAGTTTTTTGGATTTTTTTTTGTACCAAGGTAGTTTAGTAGGAGGATTTACTTAAGGTTTGGATTTAGAATCCTTTAGTGGGTTGGGTTGTGAGATAGAAGGATTGGGTGAGTGTTACAGGATCAATGGTTGTCTTGGCTTAAGTGTGCCATGGTGAGTTGTTTGAGGTTCCTTTTATGAATATCTTAAGGTGAGATTGAGTTGTATCTTTAGGAGATCTTGTTTTTTCCCTACGCATCAGGACCAGTTTCCCAAGGATATAGAAGTTGAGGTTTAGATCCTATGTTTGGGGATCAGATTGGTTGGAGCCTTTAGGATTGGTTGACACCATAAGATGGTGGTTATGGTTAGATTTTTTTGTGGTTTTTAGTTGATATTGAAGGACTCTTGAGGATTCTCATAGTGTTATGGTTTCTGGTTAAGTTTTTATTGTATATTTTGGTTGACTGTTGAGAATGATCATGTGGAAAGGGGTTTTTTTTAATGCCTTGTTGGCATGATGTTGATTGAGGGTCGTTTGGAGGCCATTGGGGGACCGATTGAGGATTTTTCTTATGATAGGACTTGGCCCAAGAGTTTATTTGTTACCAAGGATTAGGAGGGTATGCCTATGCTTGAGTGCGAGTTTGGAGGATCTAAGGAGGTATTTCTCTATTTATGTGTGTTTCTAGAGTGACAAGTGTGTGACTGATTGATAGGACAACCCTGAGTGGGTGATTGTGATTTTGTATTTGGGTTTTGTGAGTTCCCTTGGAAACTGAGGTCATTTATGAGTTGATGTGGATGAGATATTGAAAGACAAGATGTACTTTCAGACATCTCTTGACATGTTTTGTTTGTTGAGTTAGATACTTGGATTATAACTGCCGGGTAATTTTAATATGGTTGGGTTGCCACATTTTGGAACATGGTTTTCTAGTAAGGGTTTTGATGGATGAAATAGATGGGTAGATTTTCCTTAAGTATAGTTTTGGATATCCATAACTGATAATGTTGGACTGATTCTCTATATTAATATTAATAGTTTGTATATGGTTGAGTGTTGGACTGAGGTTTTAGGCATATTGTTTTATACTATTGGGAATAGTGGATGTGACTTCACATGTATGTGATTTAGTGTTGGACCGATGTTTAGAGAACAAGATATATACTACGAATATGGTGTTAGACTGAGGCTCTTGAAACTTATAGTATGCTTCATGGTTAGAGTGATAGAATGATGCTTTGGGTGATTATGGAATTCCATGTAGAACAAGATGTTGGAATGATGATCCTTCTAGGGGATGGGCCATAATAATGCTCTCAGCACCACCAATGTTATGTATATATGGTTTCCATACTAAGGATGTGGGCATGGATCATGTTATAAATGGATTAGGTATCAAACTGAGTCTCTAGAAACAGATAGTATACTTTTTTGTTATTTTCCAGACTGATTCTTTAGGTAGTGATGGTATATTAGCTAGAATGGATGGTGAACTAATGATCTACATCCATGGTTTAAATGTCAGACTAATTATCTAAGCATTGTTGATTTGATAGGAGGTTTAGGTGTCAAAATGAGACTCTAGACACAAATAGTATACTTTTTTTTATGTGCTAGACTGATGCTCTAGGCAATGATGGTATGCTAGTTGGGATGGATGGTGGATTAATACTCCGCATCCATATTTTAAATTTCATACTAATGCACCAAGCATGGTTTTAATTCCATACTTATTCTCTATTCATGGTTGATTTATATGTGTTATAGGTGATGGACTGAGTCTTTGGGCATGATTAATTTGATATATGGATTAGGCACTAGACTAATGCTCCAGTTATGTTTAACTTGATATATGGTAACTGGGATATATGTGTCGAGGTTCCAAGTATTAGATAGTATTTTGGTCATGATGAAATGGTATGGGATTAATTTTATGAGTATCTAAGATGATAGGAATATCATATGATGGGTCCTCAGTATTGTTAGATTTTGGTTGTGGCTACCATGAGTATAGAGTCTGTGGGTTATTTGGGATGTACAGTCTTTGAGATGTGCTCAGAGACACACTATAATTAGCTGAAGCAAGTATGGTTGATTAAGGTCTTATACCTAAGGATTAATTGTTGTTTTATTTTTATTTATTTTCAATTATGTTTCATCTAGTATGGTCATATTTCATGAGCATTCACTTATGGAAGCAGTTTATAGGTTCACCATTGTGGGTGGCCTACTAAGATTTATTTCTCACCCCCTATACATGCACCTCAGTGTACATATAGAACATATGTATTCTTTTAGGTTGATAACAAATGAATGGTGGATCGGGAAGAGTCAAGTAGCTTGATAAGGTGTTGGTGATCTAGTATGTGGTATGGATCGGGTTTGGTAGTAGATCCTGATGTATTTATTTTTCAGTTATTTATTTTATATATGTGATCGTCCTAGTGAGTGGTCAGTGTTGGATTTATTTCATGGATCCTCAGGCCTTTACTACATTTTATTTTATTATAGCATGTATCAATTTCAGTTTATTTATTCTTTTTTATTCCCCAATGTGATTTATGTTTGGATATTTACTTCTGGTTCTTCACTCTGATATGGGTGTATTATCTTCTCACAGTTTCACCTTATACTTGTAATGATATTCAGTAGCCTCTGTCGTATGAGGATGCATGATTAAGGACTTATGGTGACCATCTCAAGGCACTGTTTTAGTGGTATCTGGGTCAGGATGTTACAAAATGTGCTCTGATTAGTTTAGTGGATAATTGAGGTGGATAGGCCTAGATTATGTCTTCATACTTTTTGGTTCATGTTTGTTCCTTAATATTGATCTTGTGGTTAACAATTATATAGGCTATGAATCCTCATCCTGGGTGAGAGGGTGTTAGCATAGACCGCCCTAGGTGTGAATTCACTGGTCTATATTGTGTTTACAAGGCTTAACCATAATAAGGGGGTGATATCCCAAGTTACCCTGAGTGATAGGATGTTAATACATGATGTGATAATGAGACCTCACCCTAAGTAATATGGTGGTGGTATATGGAATGGTATGTGTGGGGTATGTATCATGATTATAAAACCCACCTTGAGTGAGTGGTTAGTAGTTAATATGTTGATTCTTGGTGTGATTGTGAGACCCACCCTAAGTGAGAGGGCATTAGATAATGTGTTGAGTCTATATTTGATCATTATAACCACTCTTATATAAAGTGGTAGATTTTTTGTATCATGATTTATGGTACAGGGCCTTACCTTAAGTAAAAGGGTGTATGTATGATATGTGACTTGAGATAGGGACTTGCTATAGTACCTTACCCTAAGTGAAAGGGTATTCTTCAAGACTATATTATTGATATTATAAAAAAATCATTGGGATTGGAAATTGGTTTCATTATTAGATGAATTCCTCTATTGGCATTAGCTGTAACAGGTAAGGTTAGGAATCATGGGGTCCTAGTTATCACATGATGACCTGATGCATATGTTTATGTGTTGTCTATTTATTTTCCATGCATACACACACTATAAATTATGGTGTATCAAAGGAATATCATTGGTGATAGAATAATGATATTTATTTTTCACACCCTATATAGTCACCTAGTGTGTGCGTGTGTGTGTGTCTTCATATTTCACTTTTAAGTGGTAGGTTATATAGAAGATCTAGCAAGAGTAACTTGATGGGGTTTTGGGAGACCGGTCTGAGGAGGAACCTGGGTTTATATATGATTCTACCCAATTTTTTTCATTTTATAATTATTATTCATCAACATTATAGTTGATCCTTATACATGTTTCATGTATGTTGATCATGGGTATCATTCTATTATAGAATTCTCATGTTGTATATTGTTTATGGTTGGATATTTTCTATAAATCTTTGTGTTTACTCCGATTTTAATCATGATTTAGTTGTTTATACATTATTATATGTGATTATAATGAGAGTATAGTGTACCCATTTTTAGTTATAGACTATCTATGCTATTTAGTGACCTCTTTCATACGTAGAGGCATGCTTGAGGTCATGTGGTGCTCCAGCTAGAGTTTCATTTGAATGATTTTAGTCAGGGTGTTATATTCTCTATCACCCTTCATCTCTATATTGAATTTATATTTTTCTTCCATGTACATGCTATTTATTTTATATCTCATACACCATTTCTATGTTCTATTTATTTTTTAATTTACTATATACCTTTTACCATATATAGTGTTAACACTCAATATTTCTTAATCCAGATTGAATGGTGGTTGCCTATAAAATTTATTTCATTTATTAACTAGGTAAATGTTGAAAATATATATTCCCGTTATTTTAATATGAATAAATATTGATTACTAATACATTTTGATTATATATTGTATTTTTTATTCATCCCTTTCATATGAAAAATTCATTAGACTTATTAATTTAAGGGTGGGGCCTTGAATTATATAACCCATAAATGAATTAGTATGTCTCATAAGATAGATTAGTTTGGGTATTTAGTTTATGTTTACCCATTAATGTATATTGTCTTGGTCGATAATTTAATAGTACTGAATTCTGAATTCCGTCATTATGTAATTTATTTTTATTATCCATGTGATCATATGAATCCATTACTTTAGATATGGTGTATTTTTTACTCAATTATATGGCATGTATTTGTTCATTTATTCTAACTATATTATATATGTCATGCTTATTCCATATTGTCTTATGTTATATAATACCCCTTATTGAGCCTCTAATCTCACCCCTTTAAATTGTTTCCCCATTTCCCTAGGAAGTAATGAATAATGTTATGTATTATCTATATATAATTAAAGGAGGAATAATGATTTTTTATGTGTTTTTATGATTTAATTTTTGTTCCAATGAAATCTAATGAAAAAATATGTATCTAGTCTCTTGATACTACTAAACTTTTGATTTGGGGAGATAAAAATATAATAAAATATTATCATTTTTGGTCTGTTGAAGTCAGAGTTGATACATTGTGGGTTGTAAACCTAGAGGGTTAGTAAAACTACTCTCAATTCGTAATAAACAAGTAGTGGGATTTAATGAATTTTCATACATTGTCATAGTTTTGAGTGTACTCTCCTTGAATGTAGCTCAGTGTGGGTGTATCAACTAAAATTTATTATGTCTCTCTTTTATGATTTTATTGCCTTTATATTCATTGAGAGGGAGAGAAGGGTGTCTTTCATAACCATGGAACAAGATATTTGGGAAGGGTCATTTTAATTTGGTATAGTGTGATCCCCCCCCCCTCAAGGTATTTTCCTTATATGGGATCAAAAAATGACATCATATTTTAGGATCAAATATCATGTGGATCTTGATTTATGAAAAAAATTATAGTTCCTCATAGTTTTTTATGACACAGGTGGTCTTATTTTCTTTCATATGGGTGAATCCATTCATGGGACCTTTATGTAATCAAGAAAAAAGAAATAATTAATATTGGATAGGTTGTCACATGTTGAGTGATCTTCACATGAGAATTCATGTTGTATGGGTCTTCACACGGAGCCAGTGGGTCACCCTCTCAAGTGGTAGTGTCACTTGCACATGTGCTCCTTCACATTCTATCAAGGTTTCATATGATTTTATCAAACCTATCATGTTCACACTAGTGGTTGTTATTTTCATAAACATCAGTCTTCACATGAAGGTGGTCCTCATATAAAGAAATGATCTTCACACTAGCAGTCCAGTCTCCTATCAAGTAACATTCTTCACATTGGAAATATTGGTACTTTAAATGAAAAACATAAAATGGGTTCCTCGAACATACAGTTTCACTTCATATAATTTACTTACCTAAGTAAACCCACTTTAATAAATAAATAAATAAAATATATTTATAAAATTCAATGAAATGAATGAACTCTTATTTTATGGGTGAAGATGTGATTGATCCTAATATAATAGGAATGTGTGATGGTGTTAAAGTATCTGAGTATTGTTATAATGATAATAGTGTTAGTGTTGGTTCCCTATAACCAATTGAATTTTTACTTTCAATTACCTATATATTCAAATACTTAAATATTAATAAATATTTTTTCACATGATGAGTGTTCTTCTATGTAACATTAATTTGATGATGTCTTTAGAGTATTTTTCTCATTAAATAGTCATAGAATTTCCCCACTATGATGATAACCTTGAAGTGTTATGAAAATTTTCTTAAAAATATACTCTATGGTTGGATTAAATTTATCTAATTAAATATATATATAATGTTTTCCTATTAGGTGTAAGAAGCTCATAAGACATTGTGACTTCTCATAAAGTTTTCACTTGGTAATCTCTAAGAGATGAGGTTATGAGAACAAACCCACCAATAGGAATTCCATATGTTATATGTGTCATTATATATTCCTATATTAAAAATTTTTTATTGGTCCTTATACTTGAGATTAAAATTAATGTATATCATGAATCATGTACTTTAATATATTGATGAAAACTGTGAAATAATATTCTTGCGGCGAGGTGAGATATGTTGGGTGCGTCATAAGTGATGTAAAATTAATGAATTATTCAATAAATGATATGTATTTTCTAAGTTAATATAATTTGATATCTTAATATCTTTTATTGGAATGAAATATTTTGATTAATTCCATAGTCATGACGTTTTATCAATGAATTCATTTTAGGAAAGTCAAAGAAAGATGTTAAAGAATTTAGGTTAATGAAATAAGTATGCAACCCACTTGATGGGATATTATGAAAAGGGGATTATATTACATATTTATCATTCATGGTAGGTTTTTTCATTTTCATATTAACATATTTCTCTATGGGTGGCTTGATGTGTTTCTAGACACTAATCTTTTACTTTAATAAAGACTCATCTAATGCCACTAAGAAAGAGGAATGGAGGGTCGCACACTAAGTGTATCAAGAACCTCAATTAAATTCTATTTGAATTTAATATTATAATAAATATTATTCACAAGTTATAATTTATAATAATTATTCATATGATATCATAAATATTTAATGAATGAATATTATAGTAATATTTATTTATTTAAATAAATATAATTATTCAAGATTGGATAAATGTTGAGGAGGATTGATGGGAAAATTTAAAGGTCAATAATAAATGATATTTATATCCATGATTTTAGTGCACATCAAGAAAATATTATTATTATTATTATTAATTGTGAGTTTTACTTAAAATTAATAGATTTGTTAAGGTACTTTTTACAATAACTAATTATATGACCTAATTATATAACCTGATTTATGTCATTTGTGGAATAAAATGGTTTTTTTATACACAAAATTTTCTCTATGGATAATTTTCTCAAGTCTAGAGATAACTTTCTTAATATTTCTCACAAGAACAGAGAGTGAGGATCCTCCTCCTCCCTCTCGATACTAAGAAAAATAGATAAAATCCTTCAATACTGGAAGGGATTCTTATTATGATCAATGGAGAAAAATTAAAGTGATTTGGTTCTTCTATTCTAGAACTCATATAACCAATGGTGATGCTGTGAGGTTATCAAAGAATTTATGGATGCTGCTAGAGGATTCCTATCCTTTAATCTTTCATTACAGTGATGGTATAATTTGAGTGGTCAAATAATTTGACAATAAAGAAATAATTACATAAAAAGGTAATTCTTATCTATATAAATTAATTATATATTTTATATGAAAATATCCACTCTAGATATATTCTAGGGTTGTATTTATCAATTTATAAGGATTTAATTTGAATAAATCGATGAAAAACCTTATTAGGAGTGGGCCCAACCACTTTCACTGCACCCTAGAACCTTCAAGTGGTATCAATGTGGTCACATAATAATTTATAATTATTTATTAACCGTTGATCAATTTATGAATTTTATTGTTAGTTATTCATTTATAGTTTTTCTATTATTTTAAATAAAAGTTGACATATTATGATTATTCACTTTCAAATGACCAAGAACAGGACAATAAAAATAAAGAATGCTTGAAGATCCCATTCATAAATTATGGATATTCTGGCTACAGGACACAGATACACAGTATGTGATGGAAATGTAAATGTTGGGTACTCATGTTCACCTCACCAAGACAATTTGTACAAATCATGGCACGTCTTGTGTGATAAAAGTATACAATGTCACTACATGTCATGTATTGACCACTAGTTGGCTTGTATTTTGAAATAGTGTACACAGTGTGTTGTTGAAGCACACATCATGTAGCCCCGCATGGTTTGACCCCAAAGGAATCATGTAAGTTGTGTGGTAAAATTACACATAATGTATTTATTACATGTCATGTATTTACTTACAAATGAGAAAAATGATATATTTGTGATTACATGGTGTATATATGGCATACACATTGTGTAACACATAAAAGTTTTCATGGAATACATGTTGAGTACCAAGTTGTATAGTGTGGAAGACTGGATAAGGGAGTATACGATGTATAGTTGGTTGTACATTCCATGTAACTCGAACCCATTCATGTGGAGTACATGTCGATATAGTCTATAAAATATGAATTAATTACATGGTATAAATATTAATTATAGCATTAAAACCAAACTACATGATGTATAGCTGGTGTACATGTTGTGTGATATGTTTTTCACATGAATTACATGTCGAGTGATTTTTATTGGGTCATGTGGAATTAAATGGTTAAATTAATTATTTTTCACATTATTTTAAAACTACATGACATTTATAGTCATTTTACATGTTGCGTACTTCACAGGAATTACCAAAAATACATACTTCATATATTAATTGTGTGATGTGTAGTCATAAACTTTGTGATGACTACATGAATTGACTCATGAAACTACACGCCATGTAATAACAAGAAACATCGTGAATGTTTCATGTTTTGTAAACACAATGTATATAAAAAGAACCTTATAGAGCATTGTCAAATTCCATGTGAGTGATAGTAAACCTCGTGTAAAATAGAAGGGTACACATCGTGTTGCCTCCAGTATATGTCATGTACTTAAATAATAATTTTTAATTAAAATTAATTAATTTAATTTATTAAAAATTACAGTGTATGGGAATATCAAGGACTATTTGGATGGACAATTAAAATAAAAATAATAATTAATTAATAAGATAATTAATTTATTAATTAGGTAATTTTATCTTAATAAATAATAAATTAAAATAAATTCTATATATTTTTAAATGTGTATATATAGCATGTGTGGATTATCATGATCTTGATAAAACTATGTATGTATTAGGGTTTTTAAATTTAATTATTATTTCATGGGTTTTATGATAATTATTATTAAATTAAAATGATGATTTGTGAATCATCCCCTCCTTATTATGTATGGGCCTATGTGTACATGATTTACTTTATGTAAACATATATCTCAATTTCCCTCACCCATGTGAATGTGTGTAAAAAAATATAAAGGAAATATATCCCAAGTTATTAGAGATAATTAAATATAGATCTAAGGTGAAACCAACCAAGGAGATACACTGGTCATAGGTTGAATGTTGCAACTCAAACTAAGGATGATTTAAAGAGTTATTACCTTAGGGTCAAGGGTTATTATATCATCTTCTAAATAAACTAACAATTAGTAAAATCTAATAATCATGCCATGTATTTATTTTATTTATATCCAGTGCATGGTTAATTATTTGTTTATGTGATTATTATTTATTGGATGTTTAAACATGGTCACATAAAGTAAATGAGTTAACAAGCATGCAATATAAGATAAAATAAATGTATTATGCATAAATTATTTTATCAAGACATATTTAATTAATTTTATAAAATACACATAATATTAACAATCATGTAAAACAATAAAATAAAGAAACAAATCTTAGGATAAAATTCCTCAAAGAAATATTAATTCGAACAATGAATTTAATTACTTAATTTAGGATGAAATCATAGATAAAACTGTTATTCTTCCCTTTTTATATACACTTCAATTTATTTAGGAGTTCTAATGGAAGTTTTAGGTTGAGTTTACCAAGTAATAATCAAGAGTAGTTGAACTTTCTAGACTTAGTATAAATTTGAGGCAAGTGCTGAGGAAATCCAAGTCCAGTATTTTAGGATTGGGGAGTCCACTCAATGGATCAAGGAACTATGATTTAATACAGTTGGAAATACCACCTACCTAAATAAATTTGAGTAATTTAATCAAGCCCTTATCTAGGTTCTGAGAAGGTAAAAATGGATCATTGCCACTATAGTATCCATGTGATAGGATATTCCAAATCCAGTGGTGATTGGTATTAGGATTTGATGAAATATAGGAGGACTAGTAAAATAAAATTTATTATGTAAAATTTTGGTAATCAAGCTAAAAAAATAAAATCCTCTTCTCTTAATATAAATAATGGAAAGTAAAACCATGGTTAGATTATAATAATTTTAGGATAAAGATGATATTATCACCAGTATAAATTTCTAAGAGTGGTATATTCATTTATAAACTACACTACTACTAGAAAATTTATATTATGTGCTAGAGTCTCTTATTCCTAATCAGTCTCCTTAGCGAGTGAGAAAGGGTGAAAAGGATGCTTATAGGAGATACATAGAGGATGCATCTACTATTTATTACATCATGCCATTATCTATACATAGAGAGATAAAGATAAAATATAAATACATGGATTCATGATCCATGATATCTCATACCTTATGTCCTAATAAGGAGAAAGGGAGGCTTAAGATAAATGATATTTTCACTACACTTTATCAATTAAAACTGATAGAAACATACTTATATAGTGGTATTGCCTTCAAAATGTTGAATTTCATTGATAAATTGAAAAAAAAAAATTGGATTATATTTATATAATAAATTATCCATTAATATCATATTATCATCCTTATCACCTAGGTACTCTATATTCTTTTAGAACTACAAAATGATAAAAATAAATAAGACACTTGGGAATGTTTTTACTCTACTTTTCCAAGAATATAGGGAATAGTGGGAACATGGTTCCTCACCCATTATGGTGAAAACATTGAAAATACCATAACCATTTAAAATTAAATAGATACTTTATAACTTATTTCAAAGATACAAAATATTTAGAGGTAGTGTGATGAACATGATAGGCCCTAAGGGAGTTTTTATTTCCCTGCAGGTTTAATCAAAATACAAAATTTATAAAAACTAAAAATGTGATACTTAATTTATTAAAATATAGTATTAGAAAAGTTTGAGTTTTAACCCATGAGACAGTGAATTAATTTTATTAGTTTATTAAAAGAAATATATTTTATTGATTGATTAAAGAAGGGAGAAAGAATAAGGAACAAGTTTGAAGGGAGTTTAAATAAATCAATAAATGAAGGTGGAGTAGATCGTTTTCCTTGAAATTTTATTTAAAGGAATACTTGGGTTTTATTGTTTCATGGTTTATATGCAATTAGATTTTGGTAATAAAATTTATTAATACATGCATATTTTTTAAGTTGATACAAGGTGGATCTAATGGTTATGGTATCCCCTCCTTAACATGGAAATTCCCCTTTTCTCATGGTTAGGTAATTTAGGAATTTCTGAATTGAGTTATTCTTATTACCATATTAAAACCTAGTTTCCCTAAATGTGAAAATGGTCATGAATCAATTCAGGGTAACCAATTTTGAAATTTTAAATTTTCTTTCAGGTTCAGTTGTCAATTTTTATGATAAAAAAGAAAATAAAGGGATTAGAAGTAGATAATCAAACTTTAACAATCCAAATACATGAATAAGAATAAAAAATATGTCCAATGAAACATTACCCATTTAGCTACATAACCCTAGAACAAGGTTATAATTTCTTCCTCATCCTAGTTCCGAGTGAGTAGGGGGAAATAAGAAAGAAAAAGAAAACATGAAATAAAATCAGAGAGAAAGTAGTGGAAGACCCTGTAGCAGCGTTGTTTCTCACCCTAGACTTTGGTCTCCAAAATATCCCCTGTCAACAGCAGCATAAATATATATATTTATAGACCTCTATGGGGCTTGGGTTTCATTTATTTTTCCATTAATATAGCCCATTATGAGTATTTGGACTACCCCTATATTTAATGGTCATACAGGTCATTATTTTATCTTCTGTTGAAATTTTCCATTGAAATGGTTCATGACATGAATTGGTTTTATGTCATGAAAGTGTCAAGATATCTTATTATTGATTTTTATTCACTTAACACTCTATATTCAATTCATTACCTGCAATTTTTTTACATATTTTAATGTTTAAACGACATGAATCTTGTGTTTCCAGATCCAAAATCTTTGTTTCTCCCTAATTCCTCAATTTCATCCCTCGAGAGTGTTATATAGGAATACAATGTTATATAGATCCTTCTTTTACATTATTAACATGGTTTTTTCTTGATTCTTCCATTTTTTCCATATCTATTGCATCTTCATTTTCCCTATGTCATATGGTTCCACTTCACAGTGTGACACGAAGTGTCTTTAGCTTATAATAATCGTCTCTTTCTGTTCCTTTTCCAAATATTGGTTTTATCATTCTAAAAATCACAAAACAAGTTAAATATTCCAAATATTGGAAATAATATAAATTATATTATAAATATCAATGTATTAAAAAAACCTAAAATATATGCATGAAATACATGTATCAAATACCCCCACACTAGAATTCATAATTATCCTTAATGATGGAATCTCAACATACTAAAAAGGACATTCACCTTACCATTATTTAAACTCAATGTCAATAAAAAAATTGATCAAGTGGGAAATAAAATGTTTGATAATCACATAGGAAAATTCATCAAAACCCCATTTTTCAAAGAAAGAAATCAATAAATTAGTTTTCTTTTATCCTTTGAAATAACATCACCTTTTTATTCATCCACTTTTATTTTTCAATTCACTATTAGTATGAAATCCATTTTTAAATTACCTCACTTTGAATTTTTATACTAATCGTCAATTTATAATTGTAAATATAGTTTAGAACATACCACAAGAACATGTCACATACCATAGCCTTTAAATGCATCTAATTTTTCCACTGTATATAAACAAAATCACAAATAATCATAAGGGATTAACCATTCAGGATCAAATGACTCTAATAATTATAGAAGGTGGGTAAATGATTTAAAATAATTAAAGATCAAAAATGAGGTTATCTCTAAGGTATTTTTCATAATACTCAAAAAGGGGTCAATTAAACTCTCATTTATCCCAATATCTTAAAGCAGACTTATAAAGAAATAAAATAAAATAAATAGAACACCCTCTTTTTTTTCTTTTTTGAAAGTTTTTCTTGGAAAAAATCACACAACCAACACCCATCCCCAAATAATCTCCTAATGGAGCTATTTTTAATAGTTATAACAAGATCATAGGTCAATCAATGTTGATTTTTAAATTTCCCAAGAAACACCTAATTTTTCAAATTTTGTTACAAGATGAGTTTAATAAATACAATGAATGTGCCTTCTTAAAATCCCATGAAAATTCCTCCATTCTTATTCATTACAAAATGTGTATCCCTTCCACCAATTTCTGTCTCCCCCGCTATTATTTTTGATAATCATAAAAAATATTTAGAGGAAGGTGGGAAAGTATAAAATGGGATTGTAACATGGATCATTCCTAACAAGGTTGTTCATGGTTTCTACAGTCTTAAAAAGGATTAATTTAAGGTAGGTATCAAGATAAGGGATAAACAAAAAATGTGGTTCAATCATGTTAAATGTGAATTTTTTTAAATCATAGCTTTTACAAGATGAAAAGAAATTTATATAAGTGAGCATGCTTGAGTCTCATAAGAAATATACGATATGAAAGAATGGTAAATATTAGGATCAGAGGATGTGTAGATAATGATAATTAAGGGTTGGTACTACTACTTATGGAAATGAATACAAATAATTAAATAAATTAATGTAAATATCTAAATTTCAAATCATGACCAAATCTCAAAAAATATTACAAGAATTAATACGCTCCTCTAAATCATAAATTGATAAATCCTAATACACATGATTATATCTAATAATTATTTTCCCCATTTTTCTTATTCAAATTTGCTAACAAATAAATATAAATTCATGGAATGGTAATCATCCAAAATTTTTTATGTCTCCTAGTTTAGCTGATTAAAGCATAAATCAAGTGTGGGAATGAAATTGGTAGTTAAAATCTCTAAATAATTCAAATGTGGGTAATATAGTAGAAAATTCAGAATTGAAATGATTACTCCCCTTTCATTGATTATTTTAATTTGGTTACACAGGTTTTATATACTTCTAATTCATGATGTGAATGGGTTTCGCGATGTGTATTTCCTTGGATTCATGACATGAATGGGGTTCACAATGTGTATTGGTCCTATAGATTTTTATTAGGATTCCTTATGCTTGTTGTTGTCTAGGGTATTGATGGTATTACAAATTAAAGATAAATAGGAAAAATCCCAATCCATTATCAATGAATTTTAAAATACTTTTGGGAAAGTTCATATGCTCCTATAAAAACAAAAATTAAATAAATAAAATTCAAAAAAAAAATTATCTACCTCCCAAAATCACTTTTGTTTAACATTTTTTACTCGAACTTACCTCCTTGGGCTTCAGATCACATGATGGATGATTGGAAAGATTTTACCTAGTCATGGTCTATAAAAGGCCTCAATTATGACTCATCCATATAGGTTAGACCCTGACCATATTCTCCAAATAACTTAATTCTTACTCTCTAAAGGAATTTATTGATCTCCATTGGATCAATCCACCATTTCTTCCTTAACCCTAAAGAAAATAGTGGAAGGTTATGAACCATCCATACCTATTTTCCCTTTTCAAACTCAGTGGAGTCGTTTTCTCCTCTAGTGTCGGTGGTCTAGAATTTCATCTTTTCTTTATTCTTCTCATTACTTTTATTTTTATTATCCTATTTCACAAAAATATCTACCTCATGCACTTATTTAACTTTAGATATACCCTCAACTTTAGGTATTTTTTATTCTCCAAATTCATTATCCTCTCTTATTTAATAGATCTTAATTTCCTGGTGAATGTTGAAACTCATTTGTTCACTACCTAATCTCATAAATAGTTCTCTACTTTCCACATCAATCAGTGTTCACCTGATTTCTAAAAAATGTATCCATAGAAAAGGTAAATTCCACTCCTATTCCATGTCTAGCACTAATAAGTTTACTGGGAAGTATAATTTTTCAAATTTTTTCATAATATCTTTGATGAATCCTCAGGGGTTCTTAACCATTGTGTCTACTAATTGTAGTGAAACTCTTGTGGGATTCAGTCTCTATATTCCTAGGATATTATAAGTAGTGTATGAAATAATATTGAAACTCACATATAAATCATATAAAGTTTTTCAAAATTTATTATCTCAGGTAAATATAGTTATAGAAAATCTACCTAGATATCATTTCTTCTTAGGTATGTCCTTTGATACCATTGTCAATCACTCCCATGTGAGTGGGATGGTTCCAATTTCCTCCATCTTATTCTTATTGGTCACCATATCATTCGTGAATTTTTTTTATATATGCATGTTTTTTGGAGATTCTATAAAAGGAATATTAATATTCAATTTTTTTAAATGTTCCAAAAACTTACCTTTCTACACATCGATCTTCACTTTCACTATTCACTCTAGAAATATTAGTCTTGTCTTTCAGTGTGGTGGTTGTTATTTGAATTTTTTTCATCTTATTGTTCTTCACTATTTTCCAAATCTTCAAATTATTTTTTATCTTGTTGTATATTTCTTGTTTTAGGATTTTCTTCAGTGATTTTTCAACTTCATAGGGAGATGACTTTAAGATATTTATATGGGAATACTTTAGGGAATTCCCATAATACTTATATTGGTCTATCTCTAAATTTCTTAGTAATTTGTCCTACTTGGAATTCAAGGTTTCAAAGTTCCTACCACTAATCTCTTGAGTCATCCTTCATATCCTTTATTAATGCATTGTGATATTTTGAATAATATATAATTTCTTTGATAGAAACTCTGGTAGAAGTTATGAAAGACACCAAGGTCTCCTATATCATGTGGACCTGGATTGTGAGTGAAGATTTTTCTTTTCTTTTTTTGAGTTCTTGTGATCTCTTCTAATATCCTTATTCTAATGTTATTATGGCTTCCTATCCTAAAAATTATTCCCATTATTATAATTATTATAATTGACTTCTTATATATAAGTACCTTGAGGTTTTTGTTGTTGGACCATTATTGTGTTCATCTTTTTAGTTAGGTATTCCATATACACCGCCATATATCTATTGTTTTCAACCACATGGATGCATCTTTATTGTGTTCCTTCTCTATTCCATTATAATTTATTTATCTTCATTTTTCTAGTAGGTTGTAACTCTCTTTCGGTGATTTCTTCATATGTGATCCTCTAGCAATAGCATCTTGAATCGAATTGTTTCCCTATATAAGTCCCTTATATAAGGTTTAGATTAGAATCTTTAGTTCAGTACCATGATGGAGAAATTTTCAAGTCATATTTTTGTATCATTCCTTAGTAGCGTAGAGATATTCATCTTCAAACTGACTAAAGTTTAGAATATTTACCCATATGTTCATTAATTTGGATAGTGGGAAGAATATAGTGAGAAATTTCCTTGATAGGTCATCCCATGTAGTGATGTATTGTGCAGGTAGGATTTGTATCCAATCCCAAGCTTGATCTTATAATAAAAATAAAAATAGATGGAGCCTTACCATATCACTAGAAACATTATGGAACTGAAATATATTGTGGCGCTTGAGAAAGATTCTCAGATGTGTATTTGAGTCTTCATATGGTATTTTGGTGAATTTCACATTGTTCAAGATCATATGGATGGTGTAAATTTTGATCTCAAAATGATTTCTAGTGAAAAGAGTCACCAGGATGCTCTGTTTCAATCCTGTATTTGATGGTCATCCATAATATGTGAGATTCCAAATCCCCTAGTCACTTTGAAGAACCCCGACAACTTAGTTGATCTCTACAGCTGTCATGGTCATAGATACTTTTCTTTATGGGTTGTTTTCAATGTCAAGATTGAAATAAATGGTCTCTTTTTATTTTTAATGAGTGTTTTAATTATGCATTAATTATTTTTAATCTGAAAATTGAAGCACAAATTACACGAGAATAAATAGAGAAAATAAAATAAAGAAAAAAATTAAAATTATCCTAAAAACTAATAAGAAGTTGTCTCTAAAAATAGTGACAGTTTTGATAGACCCTAAGGGCATTGTTATTTACCTATGGTTCTAATAAAAATAAAAAATTTATAAAAACACAAATTTTTCTACTTAATTAATTAAAATATAGTATTAGTAAAGTTTTAGATGGAATCCACGAGATGATAAATTAGTTTGATTAGATTTTTAAAATAAATTTGTTATATTGATTGATTAAATAAGTGATAAAGAACCAGAAATAGGTATGAAGGTATTTTGAAGAATTAAATAAACCATGGTGAAGCATATTGGTTTGTTTAAAATCTAATTTAAAATCATGTTAGGGTTTTCTAGTTTTAGGGTTCATATGTAATTGGATTTTAGCAATGAAATTTATTAATCCATGTTTGGTGTTAGAGTAGAGATGAGGTGGATCCAATTTTCATGGTATCCCCTCCTCAACATGGTGATTCCCCTTTTCCCATGGCCAGGTAATTAAGGTATTTCCTAATTGATTTTTTCTCAATACCGTATTTAAACCTAATTTCCCTAAATATGACAATAGTCATGCCTCAATTTAGGGTAACCAATTGTGAAATTTTAAATGTTCTTTTATATTCAATTATCAATGGTCGTGATAAAAATAAAATAAAGGGGTTAGAAGTTAATAATCAAACTAAAACAATCCAAATATGTGAATAAGAATAAGAAATATATCTAAAAGCACCTTACCCATTCAGCTACATAACCCTAGAATAAGTTGGGAATTACCCCCTCATCCCAGTGATGAGGGACTAAGGGGGAAGTAATAATGAAGAAGAAACATGAAATTAAATTGGAGATAAAGTAGTGGAGGACCCTACAGCATGACATCTTCTCACCCTAGACTTTTTCTTTGGGATCTCCCCTAGAATAATTAGTAAAAATCTCTATTTATAGAACTCTAGGTGTCTTGGGTTTCATCTAGTCCCATTAATATGGCCCATTATGAGTTTTGAGTCCTCCTCACATTTAATGTCCATTCGGGTCATTATTTGATTCTCAGTTGAAATTTTTCATTGAAATGGTTCACAACAAGAATTAGTTTCATGTCGTGAAAGTGTTGAACTCTCCTATGATTGATTTTTCTTCACTTAATTCTCTATATTCACTTTACATCCAGTAATTTTTTTACATCGTGTAATTTCTACACAACATGAATCTTGTGTTTCTAATTTCAAAAGCTTTGTTTCTCCATGATTCCTTATTTTCAACCCCCAAGAGTGTTAAATAGGAATCTATTGTTGTGAATATCCATATTTTACATTGTGAACATGATTTTTTCTTGATTCTACAACTCTATCCAACTATATTGTAGCTTCATTTTCCCTATTTCATTCTGCACCACTTTTCATCTTAGTACAAAGTGTCTTAAACTTATAATAATCATCTATTTTGGTTTTCAAAATGTTGGTTGTATTCTACCAAAAATTACAAAATATGTTAAATAGTCCAAATATTAGTAAGAATGTCATTTATATTACACAAATTAATGTATTAAAACATGATAAAATATATGCATGAAATACATGTATTAGAACAAGAATTTATTTTCTCCTCATATGGACAAAAAGGACACTGGAAGAAGAATTTAAATCAATTGAAGAAGAAGTAAACAATGACATGTACTTTAGGTATATTAATCATTTAATATAATATTTCTATTTTACTTCTTGGGTATTGAATATAATATTTTTATTCAAATATATTTACAAATGAATTTCAAAAACATTATAATAATAATTAAGTTGAATTCTCTAAGTATCTAAAAGTGGGTGATTCTTGTTTCTATAAGGAGAAAAACGTGACTTCAAATTTACAATTGGAACGATTCTTGTGAAAATATTTTTTTTAATATTGAGTGTTGCCAAAAAAATATATGCCATTATCTAGTTAGACACAACAAGACATTATTTCATTTTAAATGAATTTTGTTATGCTACTTCATACTTAATTTTTTAAGTAATACTTGAATCATAGATATCCAATATCGATAATGTCACGAACCGAATCTGGTCTCCATCAAAACTGGCACCCAACCTAGCCCGAAATAAGGCCCGAAAGGATTTCCCAATCCCCAAGGGCTGTCACAAGTTCCTGCGTATCATAAAATGGAGTTTGGGAACGATTTACCTGAGTTTATAAACAATAAAAAACAAACAAACTCAATAAAACAAATCTGGATTTTTCAACTAAAATTGTCTTTTGAAAATTTTCAGAACTGAATTACATAAGTTAAAACTATGTTTAAAGACCATTAAAAAGGTATGAAACCAAATAATGATATCCTAATAACCTCCACATGGCAAGAGTCACCCCCTCAAGCCATCTCCACAACACTGCATCACAAATGATCGGTAAAAACCTAAACTTTTGGAACAAAAGTTATACCCAAACCTGAAACAAAAAAATAACCAAGTCTACTTACACCCAAAGGTGTAAGTAGGGTTTGAGAAAAATCCCAGTAGGATACCACCGCTAAGAGATTCCATGCGATAAACATTCAAAGATGAAAAGCATGCATGTTTTCAAAAACATGTAACTTCTAGTTACAATTTCTAAAAGATGCAACTAAAAAAATAAGTTTTCAAGTGGGATAATTTAATGAATCAACACTTTTAAATAAATTCCAATGCTACTGAATTTTTCATCCAAATATATTGTATGTCGATAGTGAGTATAAAGGATTTAATGATCACAGGCAATAGGAAATAACCAGATTTGTTTTATTGAGTTTTTTTGTTGTTTATTATTTATAAACTCAGGTAAATCATTCTCAAACTTCATTTTATGATACCCGAGCACTTGTGCCAGCCCTTGGGGATTAGGAACGCCCTTCGGGACTTGTTTCGGGCTGGGTATGGTTCTGGTTTTGATGGCGACCAGATTCAGTTCGTGACAAAATGGTATCCAATGAGGTTCTCTCTCTTTGGGTCATGTTATTTGGGGAGTAGTCGGGATAGTCTGGAGTTAGGATTTTTAGGACTTGGAATTATGGTTATGGGTAATGTGGCTGATCACCACACCCCATGAAGGTATTCAAGTCTCCAGGGGAGGTCGTTGCTTTTCTGAGCCCTTTGGTTTTCATGGTTTGATGATGATTAGGGGAAATGAAAAGAGAGTTGGGTTAATGGTCTCAGTGAGCACGCAGGGTCCGGCAAGCCATGTGGAGCCATAGATATTTCCCTTGAACACTCTCTGTGATGGTGAAGTGATTGGAGTATGGCTACCAACCATATGTCCAAGTCACCCACCAAGGTTAATTTCCTCATGCATTGTCTTGTGTTCATTAGTTTTGAAATCTTGGAACTTTGGTTTTAAAGTGACTTGGTTTTAAGAAACATAAAGTTTTTATGAAATGATTATCTAATAAATTGGAAATGGTTAGATTTTTTAAAATGGAGAACTGAATTTTCATAATTTTATTGGAATGGAAAAATGGTGTGTTTTTACCTCTTTTGAAAGCATGAACTATGTCAAGGTTGGTTTTGAAAAAGTGTTTCCAATAGAGTTTTCTAAACTATTGAAAGGTGTTTTAATGGGATGAGATGTTTTGAAATTAATGTGTATGACTTTAAAGTGAGTTTTCATTTAAATTATTGTTCCTTTCTGAAAATCTTGGTAATATGTAATTTTGGTTTGATTTCGTGGTTAGTGGTTTTGAGAAAAATGAGGTATTGGTTGACTATTTTGGTTTTGAAAAGTGGAAAGAATTTTTTCTTTTAAAATTTGGTATTTCTGTGATTAACCACATGAAAGGGGTTATATGGGATGATGGATGGTTGATGGCATGTCTTGATGAGTTCTGGGATGGATATGAGGAGGGTGCCCAGTGTAGCACAGAAACATGCATGTGTGAGGCCCATAGGGTACCATTGGTGGATACGCTAACAGCTGAACTGTTTATTTTCAAAAAGATGATTTTAAATGAGAAACTTGATGTCTTTATGACTAGTTTGGGATGGTGTGTATTATGTGTTTTTTTTTAAATGTTGATTTTGTGGGATGTTTTGAGTCCAATAACCCCTCTTGTTTGTACTGTGTATTGGGTTTGTGTTTGGTCAGTAAGTTGTATTGAAGGGTCAGTTAGTGGTATCTTCTGAGAAATGTTTTGGGATGCCTTTACGGTGGTTCCTTTCATGTGTTTGGATCATGTTAGTAGTATATCTTGACTAATGGACCATCTTGGTTGGGTCCTTGGGTTTAATTGTTAGATAAGGTACGCCCCATTAAGGGTTAGTGCACAACTGAAGTACAACCTGGATTTTTTCGCCATTTGAAGAACCTTTGGTTGATCAATATAACGAATCATTTTCTTGAGATTTTTAGATTGAGTATACACCCTTTCCTTTATTGGTTTTGTGTGTCCTCTTGTAGTGGGAGAGTGATCATGGATGGTTGAAAGAGACCTTAGCTTCTTATGTTTCCTGATTTTTCAAAGGTGGAAGTGGTCTGGGGTTGTTAGCATGGATGAGTATCTGGATGGTGTCTAAGAGGCCCTCTTGGTCCTTTGTAGTCTCTTCGAAGAAGGAGTTCACATTAAACTACCAGTGTGGGAAATCTGGTCACAAGAGGATATTTTGGCCACTTTCTAGAATTGTGTGTTATTTGGGGATGTTGTATAAGGTCCCTCTCCATGAATTGTTTATATCATTCATAATGGTCATGTTCGGTGATTCCTTGTGATTTCATGCGCTCGATTGACTGTAAAGGTGAAATTCATGCAATCCTTTAAGAGTCTCTGTTATGTTAGGAGAATGTCTCCCTTGAAAAAACTTCAAAATATTCCATTTTAGATGAAGGTGAGTATAGTTGTTCTTTACATCTATAGTTTCTCACTCTAAGAAACAAGGTGTGATGTGTGTTCATTTTCTAAACCCTTGTTTCAGTGAAATATTGAGTTAGGCTAACATGATTTTGGAATGTGTTATGTCTTAGCAATATTATCGGGGATTTCAGTGTAGTTTTTGGTGGCACCGAAAGAAGAATTATCATTTAGGGGGTTTCCAAAGCCTAACTATGAGGTTAAAGATGCTTCAATCAATTGAGCTCCAGCCATAGGTCTTGGAGAGAAGCTGACTCATAGTCAGGGGAAATCCCAGGGTCGTTTAAACCCTTGTACAATGTCATATCCTCAGTATGAAATATTTGAAGAGTTTAAACCTCTAGTGTCATCATATTTCTTCTGTTGTTCCAATTCGGTGGAAATTTGTTAAGGGCCTTATACCCATGTCATCACTTAATTTTATTCCCTCCCCCTTTGGTTTCCATTAATTCATTAGAGAATAGTTGTAAATTTGGATAGACATGCTGAGGACACAGTTTGTGCACGATTAGTAGTGACCATGTGCCAGGAATCCATGCGGAATGAATGATTTTCACAGTTAGTGCACAGTTTCCCAAATCATGCGGACTGACCCTATGCCCTTCCCAAATCTTTAAAAAATTGGGTCTTTCTATGTCGGCCCATGCTGGTCAGTTAAGATGGTTGGTTCTTATGGTGGGGAGACCTACTATGATTCTCATGTACTTTCCTTCATAAATCTTGAATGTAATTATACCCTTTTTACGAGGGAGTTTGTTTAGGTCTCCCCCTGTTAGTGTCCTAATTTTGTCTCGGAAAAATATAGGTTGCCTCTTATAGTGGGGTGCCTATTTGTGTTCCCCCATACCAATAGCTCATATTTATCCATGGTATTGGCTTGGTGGTAATTAGTCTCTTTCGGAACTATCTAGATACCAACATCTCCCTTGAGTAAACGTTGGTATTAGAGAGCTCCCAATGGTTTAGTTAAAGTAAGTTAAGTGTAACCTTGTTCGAAGTTGTTGTTTGTTTGGGTGAATTGTTTGAGTCTTGTTCGGATAGTGTTTGAGGAGTTTTCTTTTGGGATAAAATATGAATGTTATTGATCATTTCAGAAAAGTGGTGTAAGTTTGGGTTGTGATATTAATCCTTTCTCAATTGATCACTGGAGGTGTTTTTTCCCTTGGGGGCAAAGCTTGGCAAAGAAATACATCTTGGTTTATCGGTTGGGTTTGTTTTTTGTATCTGGTCTTGCTATGGCTTTCTGGGGATGGAAAGTTTTCATAGTGGGAAGAATTGTCACATACATTACTTATTTTAAAGTTAGATTTCATTTAATTTTCATTCATTATTTTTTTTTTGGGGTTTCTCAATCTTTTATGGAGGAATGGGTGAGTTTTCATGAATTGGGCCAAACCGTGAGCCTAATACAGATTTAAAAATAAATTTTGATTCCTTTATAACTCCTTCATTTTTCAACATTTTTCATCCATTCCAATTAATAATTGTCATCCCCTGACCTATTAAGACCACCATATTAATTTGGACCATTTAGGAATCCATAATCCTAGTGGATACGGCTTTTTATTTAAGGAATTGGGCCTTCCCGAAAGCCCATTTCTTGAATTAAAAATATTTTTTAATTCTTTAATATCTCCTTCAATATTTACATTTTTTCGATTATTACAACTCTCCCCTGAGAACAAATTCCCAATGCGCGCCCCCATGCTCTCCTACCCCTCTTTAGAGATAGGTTTCTTCACAAATTTGGATTAAACTTCTCTGAATTTCTCAAATATCCCATATTTGAAGAGGTAAATTGATTATTTCATAACTCCTTAATTTCTCACTCTTTTTCCCCCATTATAGTTCCTAAATGATCTCTTAAACCTTTTACGAATCTCCCTTTAATGTTTTGTTGTTTTCAAATTCAGATACTGGTGTATTTGGGGTGATTTCTTCAATATTTTTCAAGGTAAGTGATTCCTTCTTGATTTCTTCCTTTTCCTTTAGGGTTTCCTCCCTCTTTCATTATGTTATAAAATTTCTAGAAGTTAGGATTAGAACCTAGGGTTTTATTTGGTGTATTTTTGGTCAAATATTTTGGTCTAGTTCTGGATTTATCTTCCTTGTGGTGTGGCGGTGGTGTGGTTGATGTTTTGCACCAAGTTTTGAGGGATTTGACACTTTCAGTAGGTGGTTCCATGTGTAAACAATTATTGATGAGTTATCTTGTTGTATTTACTAATTATTTATATTCCTAATATTTTTTATGTGGTGCAAAAACTGCTCATGATTGATTTGGTTAATATTTTAATTTTATTGTTGTATTTTAGCTTGAAATTGGGTGTTTTTCATGTGTAACACTTAGGGTATTATTTGGGTGTATTTTAGAACATATGAAATTGGTTTACTAAATATTGTTTGGTCTACCAATTCTTCTTTGGTAGGGTCTTGGTGTGCCATTGGGTTTGAAATAGGGTTTTTGGAATAGGTTTGTTGTGTAAAACTTTGTAATACTTCTTGAGAGCATTTTATGAAAATGGGTGTTTTCATTTGTATCTTTCATGGCATTATCCAAGGTGATTTTATAAAACTTTAAAGTGGTCTTATAAATGTCTCTAGGGATTCCAATTCTACTTTGGTAGTGTTTTGGTGTGGTTTTGTCCTTGAAATATGGTTTTGAAATGGGTTTTATGAGCAAAGATTGGGTATACTCTTTGGAATTGTTTTATGAAAGATTTGAATGATTTAATGATTTATGTAAGTGGTGAAACCATTTTGGAAAACTATTTTAGAATGTTTATATTGTGAAATGGTACATTTTAAATGTGAAAGGGGTTGTTTTGTGATGTGTTCCATCTTGGAAATGTTTTATAAAAATGTTTGAAGGATTTACTAAAGTGTGTAAGAGATGTGAAAGTAATGTGGGATGTTTTGTGTGAGTGTGATGTGAAAAATGGATTTTTGTTATTAAAAGGGTATTATGTAACATGTTAGTGGGCTGTTATGTGAGTTGTAATATCTTTTATTGGTTTTATAAAAATTTTTAATGTATTTTTGGAAGTGTAAAAGAAATGTGAAAAGTGTTGTGGGCTATTTTGGTGTGAGTCGGATTTCAAAATCAATTTGAATGAAAAGTGGAATTTTGTGACTTGTGTGGTATACATGCGGTCTGTTTGGTTAATTTTTTATGTGGAAATGATATTTTCATATGCAAATTATATTTCTTTACTTATTGTAATTGATTTATCACAAGGGGAAACATGGGTATCTAGGTGGGTGGACGTGTACTAGTATTCTAGTGAATCTGTGGGGTTTGGCCTCTATTTCACTTAGCAAGATTGATGCTTACAACTCTAACTAAACTATGATGATGATGATTAGGGACCACTAGGTTATGGGTATGTTCCCTACTAGTGGATCATGCACGAGAACATATATTTTAGATGGTTACTCTCACCGAGATACGGGGTACCTGGGACCCACAGCTAGCTAGTGCCTAGGGGTTATTTCCTATTGCTTGTGCTCATTAGATCCTTTATAATCACCATAGGCATACGTTATATTTGGGTGAAAAATTCAGTATCATTGGAATTTATTTTAAAAGTGTTGATTAATTAAATTATCCCACTTGAAAACTTATTTTTTTTAGTTGTATCTTTTAGAAATTGTAACTAGAAATTACATGTTTTTTAAAACATGCATGCTTTTCATATTTGAATGTTTATCGCATGGAATCTCTTAGTGGTGGTATCCTACTGGGATTTTTCTCACACCCTACTTACACATTTGGGTGTAAATAGACTTGGTTATTTTGTTGTTGCAAGTTTGGGTACAACTTTTGTGCCAACAGTTCGGGTTTTTACCGGTCATTCATGATGCAGTGTTGTGGAGATGGCTTGAGGGGATTCCTCTTTCCATGTGGAGGTTTC
This sequence comes from Viscum album, assembly GCA_963277665.1. Classification (NCBI taxonomy): domain Eukaryota; kingdom Viridiplantae; phylum Streptophyta; class Magnoliopsida; order Santalales; family Viscaceae; genus Viscum; species Viscum album. Next base: position 262,683,689 of record OY728120.1, read on the forward strand.
TAGGCTGTCATTATTTGGTTTCATACCATTTTAATGGTATTTAAACATAGTTTTAACTTATGTAATTCAGTTCTGAAATTTTCCAAAAGACATTTTTACATGAAAAATCCAGATTTGTTTTATTGAGTTTTTTTGTTGTTTATTGTTTATAAACTCAGGTAAATCGTTCCCAAACTTCATTTTATGATACCCGGGTACTTGTGCCAGCCCATGGGGATCGGGAACGCCCTTTGGGCCTTGTTTTGGGCTGGGTCGGGTGCCAGTTTTGATGGCGACCAGATTCGGTTCGTGATGGATAATTAATTATGAATATAAAATATAAGACTCATATCTAGTTGTGGAAAGATAATTATTTATCATGTAAAACTAAAATTAGCTATCAAAGATATGCCCATAAGGGTTTTTAGACTAATGGAGCTAAAAACCTTAGGTATTATTGACATACTTAGTAATTTTTATATAAAGAAACCTTTATAAATAAAGGTAATCCATGGAGATTTTAGAGTATGGCTCAGCATTCCCCTGGATATCTCCTCCCACTCACTCTCGCTTGCTCTACTCATGGTCTTAGGGTTTCCTCCTGAAACCTTCTCCACTCATGGTTTCTTCTCCCCTCTATGTCTTCCCTTCTCCTTGTCTCCTCCCCAGGTTCTCCCCCATCTCTCCTTCGTGGCTGGTCTACTCCTGTTTTTCCCATCATCCCTACTTCTCGTGTTCGCTTCAGAGAAGGCATTCTAGTTTTTTCCTAGGTCGTTGATATTGTGCTCTGACCTCAATCTCCACCATCCCTCTCTGGGTAGGATCTTGAGTGATGTAATCTCTAATGTTTTGGGATAGAGGCTCAATTATCATGGATTTTATCAGCGTCTGCTTCTCCTCCCCTTTCAAGTTTTAGTCCCCAATTTTCCTTCTCTTTCAGTCCTTTATTTTACTTCTATTTCGAGTTTCAATACCCTCTTTCCCTTATTCTTCATTGGTAGTTTCCATTTATATTATGGGTGTTTTGGGTGTTCGTTCTTGTTTTGTGGTCATTCTCCTGGTGGGGTGTCATGAGGATGAGATCAACTAGCCTTCGTCTTGCTCGCTTCCCTGCTCTAGTTCTAGTATTCCACTTCCCTTTTTGAGAAGGCTTAGCGAGGTGGTCTTCCTGGTTCTTTGGGATGTGCATTCGGGCAGCTGATGGCTTGTGTTGGTTTCAACTTCGTTGGATTTGAGAGATTATCGGTAATGGCTTCATGGATGTAGCTCATCAACTAGAGGTGTTTCTGGGTCATTCGTGTTTCTTAGTGGATGTTGGTGGTTGTGGTGTCGATATCTTTGGGATCCTCACTTATGTCAAGTCATTTATCGATGGAGTTGGTGGGTTTTGGTGGATGTTCGATGTCGTTGGAGGGTTTTTGGTTCGGGTTGATGGCAAGGTGTGTCAGGGTATGTTTCCCATCTATCTCTCCATCTAGTTTTCTAATGTTTATCCTTGATGCCACAGTGACTATGTCATAATAATGATGATGATGGTTGTGTGTTGGCGGTGATGGATATGGTTTCTCTTGCATCGATGGTTTCCTTGGTTGGTGGTTCAGATGGTTTGTGGTGTTGTGTTTTGGTAATTTATGGCGAGGTTGATGGACTTTGGCTGTGGGTTTTTTCCTACGACTGGTATAGTGTTCAACAACGACTTTACAATGGAGGGGTGGGTTTCGATCGTTGCCTCTGTTGATGACTAATGTTATGATGATGATGGAATGATGCAGATGGGATGATGTTGTGAATCTTTGACGATGATCGGTTCAAGATTCATGACATGATGTAGGACGTGGCTGGAGGCGGTGTTGCTTTTGTTTTCTAAATTTTGAAAACTGAATTTTGAATTTTGAATTTTCTGTTTGATGGTTGATTGGGAAGTAGTTTGATCTTGTGGGTTCCCACTTTTCCAAAAATTAATTTTCAAAAATTAAAAAAATGGATTTTGGAATGGAGATTTTAGAATTAGTCCATTTAAACCACATGAACTATTTTAAGGATAAGATAGAGTCAAGATCATATATATTATTAAGTAATTAATGTAATCGATGAAAGATATAGGATCTTCTAGGCGAGTTTGTTTAAGAATATCTTAACCAAGTATTTATATATTATTTAAATGTAGAATGAATATTTTTCTTGAACTTTCATTACCTTATTCACATTGAATATATAATGGTAGTACAAGGTAGAGTGATTATAAGTATTATATGAATTGCATGTCTTCTAGAGTCTTTTGACACATGTTCTTGAAATAAAAACATAACAACTAACCATATTCCAACTTTTTTGAATAATGGATATCATGTAAGTTATGATATGATAGGATCCCATTATGTTTCAACCTTAGGTGATTAATGGGAACTGTTTGTTTAAATATGGTTATAGATACAAACATACATTAAATAAACACAAAGTTCATCTCATCCAATGATTCTATAGATATTCAGGATATTAACAGCCTCAAGATAGAAAAATATCAATCAAAACCAACTATATTTCTATGAGGGAAGCGCATATATTTTGAGATAGTGGGATCGTACTAGTATTCGGTGAAATTTAGGCCTCTAATGCACATAAGTTCACATAAGAATGCTAAACTCCACAAATATTAGTGGTGGGAATTGTTCTAGGAACACAAACTATGTAGAAAAGTTAAAACCAAATAGGTGGTTTCATATTCATCCAAAATATGTGATATATTATATAATAAGAATAATGAATCTTATAAAGAATCAAAAAAATGGAAAAATTATATAATTGGAAAGTTCAAAAAATTCTAGATGGATTCCATTTACCAAAATCCAGTTCCATATTTTGGAAGTTTCTCCAGTTGAAGTAAATTTATTGGTGGGTATTCAAGAGAAACTAAACATGGATGGTAAAAGTGGGTACTAATAAATATCAACTAATTACATAATCTTTAAGCAATGTCTAGACATATTTTATAAAAAATCCTTACACTAGTCTTCATGCTAAAATATTTTATAATTATACTTTCTTGAGAAACTTTATATTATCATTATATTGGGAATTGGATTTCAAGATCACCTTACTTAGAGTAAAACTTATAGAATATGTCTATAGGACACAACCAGAAAGGGTTGGTGACACCAAATAAATCCAATAAATAATTCAAGTTAGAGGGATCCATTTATGGATTAAATAAATCATTATGATCATAGAATATTTATTTAGAATGAAATTGTGTTAGGTGTCTATTAGAGGTTCGTAAGAGAACTACAATTTTCTAAGACAAATATGTTGAAAATATATGGAAAATTGATTATTTTTATTATGGACTAAAGAAAATAATTTCTTTAAGAATGAATTAAGTAGAAATCCAAGTTCTAAAGAATAATATATATAGACATATATCTATGGGGTTACTTACATCAATTTATAGTTCATACATTGAAAAGGTATCATTTCTATGTCACATGGCATGTAATATATCCAGTATGATGTGTGAAAACAAAAGAGAATATTCTTATGATAAATAGACTACATATTCCTAAGAGTAATTTTTAAATATATCTCACATGTAAGTACATGTACTGAGGTTTTATATTACTTATATGTAAATAATTTAAGGTGAATATCAAACAAAATTAGGATAACTACAATGGATGGTAGTTAAAAATGTCTGATGGTACTTTATAAAGTAAAACTAGATGAGTACCTAGTTATTTGAGAAATGTGAATACTAGTTATTATAGGGATAACTGAAATGTCTTCTTTTAGATTACTTTGACCTGGTATCACAGTTAGATTGTGGTAATATGTAAGAGAAAATTTATTACATCCAATGGTTGTCATGTATATATAGACTAAATGTGTTTCAACTTCTGATACAGCTTAAGAATTAGGATTAGTGATGATTTGATCTGTGATATGGTGTTTAGAGAATATATAAAATCTTGACTAAGGATAAATAGGTAAAACTTGGTGATATCACCTCTTAAGGGATTCTCTCAAAGTGATGAAGTTATAGTAAGAATAATATCCACTAAATCATGGTGGGATCATTATTTATAGTTGTACTCGGTAAAATAATTTTTATCATGTGAGGCTAACTAGTTAGTTAGAAGTTGGATCTAGTGAAAGTGGGAGTATGTTAGAATTTGTTTCCTAGAACCAACTGAATTTATACTTTTAATTACTTTTATATTCAAATACATGGATATTGATAAATGAATTATCACATTATGAGTGTTATTATTTATAACATTAATGTGATAATGTCCTTATAGTATTTATTACATTAAAAGGTCATAGTAGTTCCCTGTTATGATGAGAACCAAGAAGTGTTATGAAAATATTCTTAAATTTATAATCTATGGATAGAAGAAATCTATCTGATGGGATACAGATGATGTTTTTCTTATCATAAATTTATCACATATAAATATACAAAAGAGGAGGTTATTATAACATACTCATCATAAGGAATTACACATATTATATATGCCATTAGATATTCTTATCTGTAAATATGTGTATTAGTCCTTAGGCTTGAGATTATTATTAATGTATATCAGGAATCACATAATTTGATTTATTAATAAAAATTATGATGATATATGCCCACTGTGAGGTAGGATACATTAGGTGTGTCATAATTGATATGTTATTAATGAATAATTCAAGAAATGATTTGTCTCTTTTCAGTTAATAAAAGTAGATATCTCAAGAATTTTTATTGGAATTGATCTATCTAATTTATTCCATATCCATGGTGGTTTTATTGATGAGTTCATTTTAAGAAATTCAAAGAAATATATTCAAGAATATAGGTTGACGGCATAAGTATGAATCTTTCTTAATGAGATATCAAGACAAATGGATAGTTATAATTCATAGAAGGTTGTTTTCATTGTGATATTAATGTATTTATCTATGGGTTACTTAATTTTTTTCTAGATTATAATATTATACTTTAGGAAAGACCTGCCTAATTCCACTATGAAAGAGACCTAGAGGGTCATGCAATAAATATTTTCAGAATCTAAGTTAAATTCTATTTCAATTTAATATTATCATAAATTTTATTCTTAAGTTCCAAGGAATAATTATAATTCAATTAATCGTATAAATATTTATTGAATGGATAATATAGTGATATTTATTTATTTAAATAAATAGTTAGTATTCAAGTTTCAATAAATGTTGAGGGGGTTAATGGGTTGAGTTAAAGGTCCTGAAAATTTATATTTATATCCATGATTTTAGTGCATGTCAAAGAAATAGTAATATCATTATTATTACTATTATACATAGAGCTTTCTTAGAATTAATATATTGGTTAAGGGCCTTTGTATAATTACTAATTCTCTAACTTGATTATATAACATGATTTGTTTCATTTCTAGAATAAAACGTTTTTTTGTGCACAAAATTTTCTCTCAAGAGAATCCTATCAAGTTTAAAGAGAAATTTCTCAATAATTATCACAAGAACAAAGAGAGATTATCTGCTTCCTCCCTCTCAAGATTTATATAACTAGATGGAATCCTAAATATTAGAAAGAATTATTATTGAGATTAATGGAAAATGAAACAATTGGTTTGGTTCATTCATGATAGAAACTGATTATCCAATTATGGTGTTATGAGGTTTGTGGAGAAAGTTTGGATGCCACTAGTATAATTATACCATTGAATACTTCATCATAGTGATGATACAACAACAATGGTCAACTGATTTGATGACAAAGAAATAATTTCAAGAAAATTAAATTCTTACCAAAATAAATTAATTATAAATTATATGTGAGATCCTCTATATGAATATTCTGAGATTTTATTCATCAAGTTATGATAATTTAATCTGAAAAAATTGATGAAAAAACTTATTGAGCATAGTACCAACCACTTCCATTATTCCTAGAGACCTTTAAATAACTATAATGGTTCAAAAACATGAGTAATAATGCAAATGAAATTATGAGTAAGAAATTGTTTTTTAAGTGTATTGGTATAGGTAATATTTATTTTTTAGATTTGTGTCTAAGATAAGAACATTTTTAAATTTAGTACCAAAAAATAAACATATATAGGGATCCTTATTTTTATTCATTTTTATATATAGGGTCTATATTTAGTTATGTCTTCTAATCCAGATGATAGTCAAAAGGTGGAGTTTGAAGTTCTGTATTTTTTCACAAGAATTTTAATATAGATAGAGTAATGGACGGGATACCAAGAAGAACATGGAATTTATCCTGATATAAATGAATATGAGTAATTTTAGGAGAATTATTGTGTATTTATCCAAGTATTTATACTTCAATTTTTTATTAGTTTATAAGGACCTACATTTCAGGGGAGATCAATCATGTTGTGGGTGGTCTACATGAGTGGAAACCCTTCGGTGTGGTAATGACAAGGAAAGAGGGAAGTGATCGAGCATGAGTAAATTGATCATTGAGTATAAAAAAACATTATTGTATGAAGATATTAATTATGTTTCATATTTTTGTAATAATGGGTGTAATAGAATATGCATGGAGAGAACAGAGGATGCATGCGGATGGTTCACTTCAAGTTGTTTCTATTTTCATGGAATTATTTCCAAAATCATGTTAAATGAGTCCCATAATTAATATATGCATTATTTTCTCAATTAATTTACATTAATTGGTTATAGTTAATCTACCTCCTAATATTTTATAAATATAGGAGTTTCACATTGATAAAGATTTGTGACTAGGTAAATACCTATAAGGCTAATAAATAAATGAGAAGTGCTCTTAGTGGATTGAATAAAGAAACACAAACTAAAAATGAAATAAATAATAAATTAATATCATGATTTAAATAATATATCTCATAGAAATTCACATAACCCAAGGACCTAAAGGTTTAGTGTCTTGAATATTAGCTCATAAACATCTTAATTTATAACAATTGCAATCATTTCTCTATAATCATGTTACTCTAGACCCTTTCTATACATCTCACATGATATAATAATATTCATAACTTAGTTAATGTAAACATAATAAATGGGTGAGATCATATGCTCAGTATGGGAAAAACATATCATAATGTGTCGGATCATAAACAAGAAGGAGAATATGAGGAAGACATAAATATCTTAATAAAATATCATAATACCATATATGATAATCATAAAACATGATAGAGAAACATAATATCATAATTATATCATTGAAGAAACATAAAAATTATGACATGACTCAAAATACATATCAATAATCATAAAACACGTGAGCAGTATAAAAAGTTCAAAATACTTTAAAAATAAGGTATAATCATCAAAACATGACATATCATGGAAATAAAATACATCTTGAAAATTTGGAATAATTTGATAAAAAAATTAAATGTTTCACAACCATAATCATAGGAAAACCTTTGTGATCAAACTCATTATGTTCACACCTTTATGAATAAATTCATTATGTTCATGCCTAAAAATGTGAGCAAACATGTCATGCCCATGCCTATGTGAAAAAAACTCATATCTGCACACCTGACTATCTCATGACATATAAACTTAAACTAATGTATTATAGGGAGATATATTACCCCACCCATCATCACCCATACATATATGTTCCACTTAAAAACAACCATAATTGTATATTAAGGAACCCATGGAAAAAATGGGTTTCTTAAACTTTCTAAAAACATCATATATTAGGAACTTAAGAAACCATAAGATATAAAAAATCCCTTTTTGAAAAAGGAATCATATAATATATATATATATATAGTGATAAAAAAAATCACTTAATAATAGATAAACCTGTGAGGAAAAATAGAAGTTAAAATATAAAAAAATTACAAAAACTTTTAAACATTGTTATAAAAGATTAAGTGAAAATTACTTTCAAAAATATTTTTGGGAAACGAAAGAGTATAATTTTGAAAACCTTATTAAAAATAGTTCCAAATAAAATATCCTTTAAATACATAAAGGTTATAAAAAGTGTCATAGAATATAAAACATTTGATTCTTTAAATAATAGAAACCCTATTTTTTTAATATTTTGAAATATCATGGTTTGAAAACCCATATCATAAAAAGAGTAACAAATATTACTTTTGAAAAGGGGTAATAAAATTATGATAATCATATAAAATAATCCATAATATTTTTCCCAAAAATAGAGGATAATATTGGAAGGAAGTAAATTATAGACATGGAAGAAAATATTTATTAGTAAGAATGGGAGTTTTTCTTACCACTATTAAACATTTTATCAAATAATTGGTTATTGATGATGAGAATCAATTTCCCTATAGAATAAAATGAAATACCATCTAAAATATGGGAATGGTAGGATCAAAGAAAACTTTAATATTATATTCAATTAATAAATACTATGATCTAATGAATTAGAAATTGATTCATTGAAACTTGTGTGGAGTTGGTAACATAGGAATAAAAAATTATTGAGAGGAAAATCTTAAAATATACATTAAAATATCATGAAATTGAATATATTTTTATATGTGAAAGTAATTTTTTAGTGAATACACCATATAAATGAAATTATATTTCACAATATCAAACATGTCCTATAGAGTTAAAAATGATACAAATAAACCATTACTTTTACAATTGATTTTCATAGAAGTGTTTTATTCTCCTATATAAAAAACATAAATATCTTAATAAATAATTTTAGAAACATATTTGTTATGATCCAACCCACTGAGGCCCACCTGGTTAGAAATAAGCTGAGTGTTACTACCCCAAGCCCACCTCTAATAGACCTGGGGCTAGCGACCAGCACCGAGTAGGCATAACACTCACGTGGGAGGCCTTAGCTTGAGGTACCAGTACACACACACACATCTTCAAGCCCATAAAATACTAAAATATAAAAAAATTAATAACCATGCATTCATAAATCTATAAACTCACCATCAAATTATGAAAAAAAAAGTACTATAAATAAAGGGAAAAATATAAGCCCACCAAAATATACTAAAAACAAGTTCAACATGTAAATTGGTAGAGGGCTGTAGTTAATGAAACCACCGAAACACACCTCAGCCTATTTGGCTCACTATGCTCCTCTCAGTTCTGGTCCCTCTAAGGATCCATCAAAAGGTCAGTCATCTACATAATCCATGACATATGTAGAAAAATACCATGCAGAGGTGAGTATAACAATACCCATTATGACACCCCAAAATCATTAATCATGTACCATCAAGAATAAAAGTCAGCTCATGATAGGGATATGTCAATAATATATATAATAAGAATATCTAGATATAATCATAGTAAACAACCAGTCTCATGGTAAAATAAAAACCATAAATCCATCCTAGGATTCTTTCTCAAATGTTCCATATAACACTCGTTCAGTAGAACACACTCCATAAGTCAGATAATACTGATTAAGTCCATCTGATATGACATGATCATCGGGTCTATCCATAAGAAGTACATGCTCAAAATTTGATGAGATCGATACAAATATGGGTATCACACCCAAGTCCATGGGTTATACCAACAACCCAATCTGTATTAACCCACTAAGTAATATATTGACACATGATGTAACGTCCTGGGTTTTTGAATGAGTCAAAAATCCTCAAAAATTTTGAATTTTTGGTGTTGGGTGGTTGGACCAACCTTTATTTTGATCTTAAGAACCTAATTCCAAGAGTTTATTTAAACCAATGACTTGTTTTTGGATTGGTTTTAAGTCCCGACAATTACCTCGTGGATTTGAGTGGTTTTTTGGTGTATTGTAGGTTGAAAATCCAACTTTTCTAAAGGAATAGATAGAGGCACATGGTTTGGACAAACCATGAAGTCTCCCAGGAGAAATCGTGTGGCCCTCCAGTGTCATTGGTCACAGTTTGAAAAACCATGTAGTATGGGTTTCATGGCCATGTGGTCAATTCTATAGTTTTTATTAGAGGCTCATTCATGGTTTGGAAAACCATGCAGGCCAATCGTGTATGGTGTGGTGCATGACAGTAGGTGTTTCATGGTTAGAGCATGGTTAAACAAACCATGAAGCCAAACCGTTTGGTTCATTTGAAGAGGAAAAATTTCTAATTTTATCCTCCCTCTATTTATGTTTTCCCCACCTCTTCTCCTTCTCCACACACACACACATTATAGGGGATCCCTCCTTTTTTCCCTCCCCTAGGTGGCGAGCTAAATCCTCCATCTGAGCTTCATTTTTATCATTGTTGGTCTCGTTGGAAGCGTATCAGTAATGATTTAAGTCCACTTGATTCCTTTTATTCATTTACCTCTCCATACAGTGCACTAAACCCATGCAATCCATTTTAACCTATTTTTAGGGTGTTCATATAAAAAATAAATTTCTTCCAAATTGGATCGATTTAAGTGCTGATATCATATGAGCATACGTCTATGAGTACAAGGTAAGTGGTTCCTATCTTTATCTTTTATTTCACTCATGTTTCAGGGGTGAATTGTTGATTTTATTATTAGGTTGTCTGAGAGAGACCCTGACAATTTAATTCTTATATTTTAATTATTAAATTGAACACATGATATGCCTATGGGCATACTCCTCCTTGACTAAAAATGGTTTAATCCTAGTGAGTGTCTTTGAACACTTGGGTAGATTAGGTCAGGTGGGTTATTTAAATTAAATTGAATTATATATTTTGCATGTGATGGTTCCATGGGAATGTGATGGTTGAGGCCTGATATGTATTAAGGTGATGATGATCACCAAGACTGAGGATACAGGGTTTTTCAGGACTAGCTTGAACCAAGGTATATGGGGTGATGTTGATCACCAAGTTGGGTGGCGTGGTCATCGGATTGAGGCAATGAGGTCATCATGATTGAGGGCATGGCCTAGGACTTTGATGAATATTTGACCATAAGGTTGAGGGAAACAGTAGTAGGGGAAAGAGGTTCTAGTATTATGTGTCTTAGGTACTATTTTTTGGTGATTTCTGCTTACCGTGATTAGCTAATGCACTGTTAGAGTCGTGTGCACACAAATGGGACTCAAATAATGAGGTGTTTTTTACCACCCATGTGGGTAGAGGCCTCTATTATATTTGGATTAGGATGGTGTTGAACATCAGTGAGGTTGGAGGTTATTTCTATAGAAATCCATGTGCATGGTGAGGAGCCATCGGTTGACGGTGTTGAGACTATTGGTTGGGGGATAATGCTTTCCATATTATTTCAGGTTGATGGGATAGGATATTGGGAGGATGGATATTATCATTCCTTGGGACATCATATGTTGAGCCAAAGGTGATTATTATTTGGAGGATAGACATCATTGTGCCTTGGGACATTAGTATTTGAGCTGATAAGAACTTTTGATCTGGGGTCTGAGGGACCAAGTACTTAATGTTTGGGGTGCCTTCAGGATGTTTGTTATTTGATTATAACACAGGAGGTGTTAGGTGGAATGAGGTGTCATTGATATATTTATATGAGGTTCCTAAGGTATCTCTAGATTATTACTCACTAGGGTATTCCATGGGATTTATTCTAAGTATCCTTTCCACTGCAATTATATATATACATAAATTTTGTCGTATATCATAGATATAATTTGGGGCATGTGGATTACTAGTGATGGATGAACCAGGTGATCTCTTCCTTTTGGATGTTGAGAATAAGGAAAGTAGGTATTTATTTATTGAGCATGTGATAACTCCTTATTTTATTTTTACTATACACCTACTTTATCATATATGTAATATAAGCTCACATTGGTGGTAGCCTACTGAGATTTATTTTCACACCCTACACAGGCCCTTCAGGATGTGTGTAGACTTTATGCTTTTGAAATTAGGTAAGACACCAATCTCAGGAGATAGACCTTAGTGATCATTTTGTATTTCTTAGCATTGGATGGATGGGAAGTACCTTGGGTTCCTACATTAGCTGGAGTTACTTTTATGACCTCCTTTTTTGTATTGGAATGCTTATATATGTATGTACTGAGGTTAGCCATGGGAGACCCTTCTTGCTTATTGTTTTGTATTACCTGAATTGTATAAATGATTCTGAAAATGTTATCACACTTTTTTAGTAGCTACAAATGGTATTTTATTATACAAATGGTATATTTGAGCTTGTTGGTCATTATTTATACTATCTGTTTATACTTCCTCTATTGTATGTTATGTTTCTGTTGTGCTGGGTTATTGGTCCACTTGTTTATGGTCTTTTCTTCTATTGTGATATATGTATCTATGGACCATTATTATATTTACCACCAAAAGGTATAGTCTCCCCACTATCACCCCTTTACACCCTCGCTACTATTTTGGAACCTTTGGAATATGGGGAGGTGTGTCTAACGCCCAATGGAACACCAACCCTGAGCATTGTTCGGGCAACAATATGGGTGGGGCACTACAAATGGTATCAGAGCAGTTCATGACTATGAATTAGTGTTAGTGTCTGGTTTGATAATAATTATTTAAAATTATTTTCTTTTTAATTGTTATTACTATTTGGGATAAATAGATCATAGACTAGGATGTAGTTGAAACTGGGTAAAGAGATCATGTTTGGGTGTCTGAAACCCCATGCATGGGGGACAAACCAAGTTTCAAGGGGTGGGAAGTTGCTATTTTGTTTTTCTATTTGGATAGTTGATATTATTTCCACCTCGATTGGTGAACTTGGGTGTGATTATTATCTATTATGATATGTGACCCTTGGCCCAGTATGGAAAGGAAGGAGATATGGACCCTTGTCCCAGTATGTCAATGGATGATTGGATATGCTTTCTTGATAGGCACATGGGATGTTTTCATATATTTATTTTCATGTGATTGATTTTCATTAAGAACCTAGATTTTTCTAAAAGGGGTTAGGTTGTTTAAAGTGTCAATAAAGTAAGCTAAACAGTATTTTCCTACTTATCCTCACTTTAGTGGAATTCTACTCAGTCAACCCAGGCACGTGGTTCCAATGAAATTTGTGTGTGATGTTATGTGATATGTGGGATATATGTGGGATAATATCTGATAGGATCATGCAAGGATGATAACAGGGGCTGAGTTGTTTAAAGTTTCAACAAATAAGCTAAATAATGTTTTCCTAATTAACCTCTTTGGTGGAATTCTACTCAACTACCATAGATGATATATGTTTATGTGATGATTGAATCCGTTATGAGTGGGTGAGGGGCCAAGTGGTCGGATGATACTTGATACCTAGCTCTGATATGGGTGGGTAAGGGGTTGTGAGGATGGATGTCTTGAGACAAGGTGTGTTAGGGGAGTGTAATGGTGGTGAGGTTGGGCTTCTTGTTACAGATTTCTCTATCTACATTATTTATATATATTCTATTATAGTTGTCTGGCCATCGTGATTGGTGTTCAGCTTGACACCTAGATGGATTCTAATGGAGCGTCAGGATAGAGATGATATGGTGTCACATGAGCATGCACGTGATGAGTCCCATGAGGGTTAGGATGAGGCCCTAGAGGTTTGGGTTGAGCATTAGTTGTAGGTACAATCTCTAGTACAAGTGGTACAGCCATAGGATATGACATATTTTGGGCTTTGTCTTGACAAAAAGCTCAGGGTGAGCCTAGCTCAGGTTATCCAGGGTATCGACTGAGGAGCTCGAAGAGATGAACCATCGATGGCATATCTTACTTGGGAGTTCTAGTCACATCACCCACCTCTATTTCATGGTGAGGGTGGACCATAGGTGGTAGATAACTGGATTGAGTTGGTTCATACCATCTTCAAGTAGCTTGAGACACCCCCAAACTAAAGGGTGAGGTTGGCTACATACATTCTCAGAGGACTAGAAAAAATTTGGTGGGATGTACAGGTACAGGAAGTCAGACATAAGGGACTATCCTATAAGGATTTTGAGGCTAGGTTCTTTGATCATTTATTCTAAGAGATGCTGAAGATGGAGAGAGATTGAGAGTTATTTAACCTTTGGAAAGGAGACATGTCTTTCATGGACTATACAGTTATTTTCATAGATTTTTTCGTTTCACACCAAATATGGTGGGTGAAGACACCTCGAGAGTGATGCATTTTGAGGATGGTTTACACAATTCCATCAAGGTGAAGGTAAAAATATTTAGGTTGTCCTCATTCTGAGAGGATGTGAATCAGGAACTGATATATGGGGGAAATTTAACGAACAGGTCATACTCAAACTGGGTGATGGAATCAGGTGATGTTAGAAGTGATACTTTAGATAGAAGGAAGTGAGACCGTGAGGATTCTCAGCAGAGAATTCAGGATAGGGACTCAAGCAGACTATCGAGTAGTGGGTATTCAATGGTGTGATTTTAGTTCAAGAATCTAGGATATGTAAGAACACAATGTGATCAGGCACCGAAGGAGTTTCGAGCATACATCCAGTTTGGTGATCTCAAGAGGTTCTATAGGAAGCCTCCTTGGATATCCATTATCCAAGGATAGGGGTAGACTTAGGCATCTGAGTTCTGACTAGGAGCGGTAATAAGTGATGGTACTTGAGACTCAGCTGCACACATAGGTCATGGCAGATATATTGGGACTCGGGAGTGGGTTCAGTGGCCTGTAGGTGGTGTAGCTCCATAAGGAGGCCAAGCTTGGGGTAGTTGGGCGTCAAGCCAGGTGCATTCAATGGATCTACCAGATGCAGTGCAAACTGAGGATCTGAATACAGTTAGAGGTTTTCCATGGGCATGACCAGGTTTTTTTTATTTTTGAATGGCCCCTTTTGTAGGTATGTCTGATTTTGGGTGCATGAGGTGAACGATATGTATTTTTTTGGACTAAACAGGTGTTATTTAGTTGGTTGTCATTGTCTCGTATTTATGATATAAATATTATGTGTGTGGTACCATGTTTTTTTATGAGCATTGATGGATACATGGCTTGTTTGAGGTGAGTTGGAATATGGTAATCAATACGATGTAGGTTTCATGTGAGGTTTGGGGCACCAAGATTGATTTTGGGAATCTGATGAGATGTGGGATCTCATAGGTGCAATCTGTGATATGGGAGTGAGGTGGTCATCAGATGAGATATGAGACTTTATGGGTGTTAGTAGTGACATGGTCATGATTTGATCACCTGATGAGGTGCATGAGTGATGATGCATCATAGGAGTACTTTTGAGTCTAGGGATGGTCAATGGACCATTGGTTTATTTGGTTTTTGGGTCAAGATGTGACCGGGTTGGTAATTCATAAGGTGGGGAGTTTCTTGATGGAGTTGACCTATGAATTTATAATCGGGGTAGACTAGGATGTTTAAATGAGATGGGTATGTTCAACACCATCTTCGGGTGATTCTTTATAGCTTGAGGATTAGCTATGTTGTGGTGGGGATATTTTAATGTCCTGGGTTTTTGAACTGGTCAAAAATCCTAAACCTTTTTGAATTTTTGGTATTGGTTGGTCGAACCAACATTTCTTTTGATCTTCATAACCTCATTCTAATATTTTATTTAAACTAAGGCCTTTTATTAGATGGGTTTTAAGTCCCCAAAAGTTCATTGGGGATTCGAATGGGTTTTGGGTGTGTTGGAGGCTGAAATCACAACTTTTCTGAAGGTGTGGACAGAGGTGCATGATTTATAAAAACCATGTGGCCTCCTAAGAGAAACTGTGCAACCCTCCAATTTCAATGGGAATGGTTTGAAAAACTATGTAGGAGGGGGATCATGGCTATGTGGGGTGTTTTATAGTTTTTATAAGAGGCTCACACATGGTTTGGAAAATAGTTTGGTCCAACCATGCATGGTGTGGTGCCTAGACAATGGTTGATACATGGTTGGGGCACGTTTAGCCAAACCATGTGGCCAAATCATGTAGGTAATTTAAAGATTAAAAATTACCAAATTTCCCCTCCCTCTATTTATGTTTTCTCCTCCTCTTTTCCTTCTCCACCTGCACGCACAGAAGAAGGGATCCCTCCTTTTCTTCCTCCCCTATGTGTTGATCCAAATCCTATGTAAGAGCACTATTTTGATCATTTTTTGTCTAAGTGGAAGCATATTGGTAAGGCTTAGAGTTCTCTTACTTCCTTTCTTCTTTTCTCTCTCCATACGGTGTGCTAAATCCATGTGAGTCATTTTACCCTATTTTTAGGGTGTTCATCTAAAATGTTGATTTCTTCCAAATCGTCTTGATTTAGGGGATTATATCATATGAGCGTGTGTCTACAAATATAATATAATTGGTTCCTATATTTCTATTTTATTTTTCTCATGTTTTGGGGGTGAATTTTTGAGATCTCCATTGGGTTGTTCAAGAGAGACCCTAAAATTTAATTCTTGTCTTTTAATTATTAAATTGACCATGTGATATGCTTATAGTAATGCTTCTCCTTGACTACAAATGGTTTAATTCTAGTGAGAGGCTTCTGAACAATTTTATAGATTAGGTTGGGTGGGTTATATAAATTAAATTGAATTATATATTTTTCTTATGATGGTTCCATGGGAATGTAATGGGAGTGGACCAGTATGTATTGAGGTGATGATGATTACCAGAACTAAGGTGATATGGTTTATTAGGATGGGCTTGTCTTGGGGTATATGTGGTTATATTGATCACCAAGTTGGGTGACATAGTCATCAGATTAAGGAAACAAGGTCGTCGTGATTGAGGACATTTCCTAGGACTTTGAGATGGTGTTGATAATTAGTTTGAGTGACATGGTCATAGGGGTATGAGGTGTCAGGATGTTGTGTCTTAGGTACTATGTTTGGGTGATTACCGCTCACTATGATTGGCTGACATGACATTGGAGTTGTGTGCACACAAATAGGACTCAGATGATTAGGTGTTGTTGACTACTCATGTGGGTAGAGGCCTTCGTTAGATGTGACTTAGGATGGTTTTGACCATTAGTGAGGTTGGAGGTTCTTTCTATAGAAATCCATGAAGAGAGTGAGGGGGCATCAATTGATGGTGTTGAGACCATCGGTTGGGGGCTAAGGCTCACCTTATTATTTGAGGCCACTATGGTAGGATATTGGGAGGACGGATCTTGTAACTCATCTAGACATCAATTGTTGATCCAATGGTGATTATTATTTTGAGGAAGGACATTTTTGTGCCTCGGGATGTCAGGCTTAGAGCTGATGGGAGCTTTTGAGCTGGGGTCCAGGGACTAGATACTTAATGTTTGGGTATACCTTCAGGATATCAGTTATTTGATTATGACATGTGAGGTGTTGAGTAGAACAAGGTGTCGATGATACATTTATAGGAGGTGCCTGAGGGCTCTCCATCTTGTTTCTCTCTAAGGGATTACTTGGGATTTATACAAATTATCCTCACAAATGAAGTTATATATCTGCATACATGTTGTTTTATGGAATATATATAAATGGGGGAATGTGGATTACCGATGATGGTCGAAGAAAGTGATTGCTTCCTTGTAGCTGTTGAGCACAAGGGAAGTGGGTATTTATTTATTGAGCATGTTTTTCCTCCTTATTTTATTTTTATTATACACCCACTTTATCACAGATGTAAGATAGGCACACATTGGTGGTGGTATACTTAGATTTATTCACACACCCTACATGGGCCCATTGGGATGCATATAGAATTTATGCTTTTGTGATCAGGTCAGAGACTGGGCTTAGGAGATGGACCTTAGTGATCATGTTGTATTCCTTATCATGGCATGGGTGGAAATGACCTTAGGTTCCTACATCATTTGGAGTTAATTTTGATTATTCCTTTTTGTATCTACATGAATATGTATGTATGTACTAAGGTTGTCCACAGGAGACCCTTCTTGCTTACTATTTTGTATGACCTAACTTGTACGCATGATTCTAAAAATGGTAGCATACTATTTTAGTAGCTAAAATGGTATTTTATCCTGAAAATGGTATATTTTTTGTTTTTGATCATTATTATTATTGTTTGATTATTCTTCCACTATTTTCTGTTATGTTTCTGTTGTGGCGGGTTACTGGTCTAGTTTTTTATGGTCTTTTATTACACTATTCTATATGTATCTTTGGGCTATTATTATATTCAAAAATGGAGGGTATATTCTCTCCAATATCACTACTTTACACCCTCACTACTAATCGATAGCCTTTTGTGTATGGGGAGGCACACCTAAGGCCCAGTGGAACACTGGTCCTGATCACTGTTCATATGGAAAGATAGGTTAGGGCGCTACACATGAGTATTTTTTGTCATGAAAAATTTGAGAATCCCTCTTAGGGGTGAAGATGATAGAGGATCTCACTTTGAGCCTCATGGGGGGTTCCAAAAAATCTACCTGATACTTAAGTTACTCATAGGGGATCACTATCCTATACACAGTATTTGATTCTATAATAAACCCTTAGGGAAAAGATCAAGGGAACATTCCCTAAAGAAACTTATCCATGATAAAGTGAACAAGGGATACAATCCATATTTGAATAAGTATACAACATGTACTATAAGTACATGATATGTATCTTTGGTATAGGTTCTACCCATGTATCACATCCTATTCCCATGTATGTGTTTGTGTACACCTAGTCATGACCATGTACTTGGTTATGTCTATGTACACGGCTTTTCTCATGTACTCCAGATCTAGTCGTGTGCCTAGCCATGTACTCCTAGAGAACATACCGAGTTTCCAGGTTGGATCACATGTCCTATGAAATTTTTCACACATTGTGGGATACTTAACTTCTCTATGGAAACCCTAGCACCATAGTAGGGCCCCGCATAGCATGTATTCACGGATTACATGTAGTGAATATCGGTATTTTCTAGAACCCATAGAACCATTTAATGTGTCATGTTTTGCTCTTCCACCCTCTGATCTAGCTACAAATCATGCTAGAAATTATAGATCTAGTCCGGCCAAGCCTCTCCACCACCTTCTTTCTAGAAACCATACCTCAATCTGCTCAAAAAAACATCCATCGATCCACACCACTATCGCACGCTAAAAATGTGAATAATGGGTATCCCCAAATATAAACTGATTGATCATCCGTCATTTTTGTGCCTCAAAATCGTAGCCTTGATTGCATATATACCCACAGTATTTATTCTTTTCACCAAATAATGGTCTCACAATAATAAAATATCAGGTATTCATTAAACCATAGGCCAAAGGAATTGGCCATAATAAACATAAAAAAGAACAGGGAAAGAAATAAACAACACACAAACATAATGAACAAACATTTTCCAATGGTCATATAGACCTCTATTTGTTAACATTAGAAAAAAATGAAGAAATATAAATAATAAAAAATAGAAATCTCCAATCCCAGATAAATCTAACTCATACCCACAATACAATCAATCTGAAAATCAATTTGTTAGTTTATTTATTTTAATTCATTATAGGAAAAATCAAATGGGGATAAATCAACATAAAACAAACATCCTACCTTAGTTTGAATCAATCATTCACAAATAATGAATCTATTTTTTTATCATTGGCAAGGTCTTTAAGATTCTTTGCACACTGATCGATCATCCACGATCTGGTTATTGTTCATCTGAGAATGATACTCTAATTACCTCTCTCTCTCAAATCTCTAGGGTTATGCAGATAACCTTATAATTTTTACATATGATCATATTTATAAACTAAATTAGGTCATGTAAATTTAATTAAATAAATTATTTTAAATTAAATAATTTATTTAAACATTTTCCCATGACTGTGCCCAACCTGAGCATCTGAAGTTCTCTAATGTTATGTCACGCCTAGGGTAAAAATCATGCTTTGAACTCAACGGTAGCCTAAAAATTCATATCTGAGTCCCCGTTTGGGTTTTATTCCACTTTTTTAGTAAAAACGTGTGTGCATGCAATTTATATATTTAATATATTCCAAACATCAATTATGGGCTCACCGGGCCTCGGAATCATGCATTTTCTTAGCACCTAGTCTCAGAAATATTACTAGATATATTTAAATACTTGACTTAGAAAAAATAGGAATGTTAAATTCTCTCTACCTTAAGGATTTATGTCCTAGAAATAAAAACAAAATAATACACAAAGATATGTGGGTACTGAGAATGTATTTGGGTCTTCCGCTCCCAAGAACTCTCTTGAAGATTCTCATGCTGATAATAGACACGCACTAAAGGAATAACTCTCTCAATGAGGATCTTCTCTTGATAATCCTCAATATTTATTGGGTACTCTGAAAAATTATCCTAATGTGACGGTTCATGCACAGACCTCATCAGTTATGACATGTGGAAAATGTTGTGTATGTGGTCTAACTGTGGGGGTAGATCCAAGAAGTAAACCACCTCATCTAATCTATGTAGTATCTGGAAATGGAAAATGGAACTCATATATAACCTACCACCACATCCAAATATCTATAACCCATGTCAAGGTGACACCTATAAGCACACATTTTCTCCCTCCTCAAACTCTAAAGGCATCCTTCGTTGGTCTTCATAAGACTCTGGGTGCATCTATGAAATCATCATCATCTCTTGTATGATCTTCACTTTCTTTTTCGTGGCTCATACAAACTCTGGGCCCATAAGTCCTAATTCTCCTAGATTGGTCTAGCATAGTGGTGACATGCAAGGTCTCTCATACAAGGCCTTGAATAGTGTCATATCGGTGGTGGAATAATAGTTTTTGTTGTACGCAAACACTACCAATGGTGGGTGATCCTCCCAAAAATGGTCAAAGTCTAACATGCAATCCCATAGTATGTCCTCCATGGCCTGAATGGTATGATCAATTTGGATTTCAGTCTGGGGTTGAAAATCCATGCTCAAATGCAATTGAGTCCCAAAGACTTCCTATAATCCTTTCCATGATTGTGATGTAAAGCAAGTATCTGATTAGCCACTAAATGAGGAAAATATTCATTGTTAATATATATAATATTCATGTGATTTATTATTCATAAACACCATTTTAGTTCATTTTACACTTTGAACATCATTTCACATTATGATTGTAATTCCTTCTTAAAATGCACTATTATGTGGTACAGTTTTTAACATCATTTAAAGTTCCAATGATCTTAATTTTATTTTAATATTTAATTTTTAGGTTTCTAATTATATTAGAAATAATTCATACTTGTGGAGTATTGGAATATCCACATTGGAAGACCACCAAAATGGGATTTCATGCAAACAATTCTGGAGAAGGTGGATTAGACACCATCCCACTTATGAGAATGTGGGGCCCAAAATACAGGCCCAATGAAGCCCAAATTTCATGGGATGCTATAATAAATATATAGGAACAAATAATTCTTCATGATCCAGTTCTAATTAGGCATTCATGGTGGTTATTAAGGTGGCCCAATTTGGAGATAAAATTCTGGGCCAGATTCTGAGGCCCATAAAATCATCCCACAAATTTAATCATATCTCGTAAACCACATATTATATTGGGATGAAAAATTATAGAGATCTAGGGGACATCAGGAGATTAATTTTTTTCATCTATGGCCCACTCCAATTCTTCCATCTAGAAGGTATCCTAAATGCCTGTGTTCGGTGAAAGCAAGTTGGATGCCACCTCGGGTCAAGGGTGGAAAAGTCTACTCTCTCTTAACTTTTAACCCACCTAGGCCCACCATCATTAATTGAGGTGACTTACACTATTTTAGGATAGACCCAAGGCTTCAAAATGGTCTATTTAATGCAATTTTGGTAGAGTATTCTGGGATACTTGGAGCTTTTTTTTCATTGTAATGTTATTATGTCGATTTGGATTTGTAACGTTCTTCTTTCTCATGTAAGTTGTTCGAATCACCTTAGTTATTAATAAAATTTCTTCCTTTCCTATTATTCTACTTTTATTATTATCACTTTGATATCATTTCCATAAGTTGTGAATTTATTCACATCATACCTTGTTATATTGTTCACACAACAGTGGAGTGATTGCTTTCTTTTTATTGTTTTTTTTTACTTCTCCAATTCCTCCCTCATGAGTCTACTTTCCGCTTCCATTGAAACCATAGAATAAATGGAGGGATAAATATTTTATCATTTGATCCAAGGGAGTAGAAAGGGGATGGTTTGGATGTTATTTCTCACTCAATTAATTTCTAATCACTTCTTTTAATTGAGAATTTTGTTTGAAGATCTTTAAACTCCTTCATCCTTGTTGAATTTAAGGCCACACACTTCAAGTGCTAATACGAAACTTTAACTTGAAGTGCTCAAAACATTGATCCTTAAAGTGTATAGGTGATTAGTATTAAAGGGTGTAGGTATTAAACAAGTAATTTATGATGTTGTTTGATATTCTTAAATGAACCCATCTCAAATATAAGAAATTGAAATCACTAAAAAAGGGATTCATCCAATCCACCACAAGAGATAACCTAGGATCAACTCATTATCTTAATTTGAATTAACTTAAATCTGTTACTGATACCTTAAACAAATATAAAATCAACCCAAGTTGGCCACTTAATATCCAAAAACAATCCATATAATTTATGTGTCTTTAGGTTACTTCTTAGGTCTCTGAGGATTCGACAACCCAAGTTAAAATACAAGGACCGTTCTACCTTCACCTCTTGGGTAAATTTGAGTGTGAATAAAATTTTGGCGCTGTTTTTGGGGACCCAAGTAAGTCATCTCAACACCCATTCTATTCTCCCCCATTTCTTCTATTCTCACCCAAGATCTCTTATCTTTTCCCTTTCTCATTTTTTTCTTTTGGTGCATGTTCGTCTACACTTGTGATCAATTAAACCGTCTAGTTAGGGTGGATAGTCCTGGGGTTGGGGAATCAAGTGAGCCAAGGGAAATCTTTCCATTAGATCCTAATCTTCCTAATACTTCAGAGTCAAAAATTGAGCCCATTTTAATGGAAGGTCTTCAAAGAAACCAACTCATAAACCCAGGTGGGAACCAAAATGGAAACCCAAATGAGGCGGCCCCAAACTTGGGGAATGAAACTGATCAAACCATGAATGACTACCTCACCCATGCTTGGACCAATTCCCCATCATGAATTATAAAAAACTCCCTAGGATATTCCAACTACATCTTTAAACCCCATGTCCTAAACCATCTTCCCATATTCCATGGAATGGAGTCTGAGATGCCCTACCCTCACGTTAAGGAGTTCAATGACATTGTAGAAACCGTGAGTCCCCCACATCAACCAGAATCATCTAAGATGAGGCTATTTCCTTTTTATTTAAAGGATCGAGCTAAAAATTAGCTAAAAAATTTGAGACCATAATACATCAACTCTTGGGACCAACTATAAAGAGAATTCTATAAAAAATACTTTCCCCACCACAAAAAAATTTCACTTAAAAAGAGCATCCAAAACTTTTTTGAAAAAGAGGGAGAATCATTCTATAAAACATGGGAGAGGTTCAAAGACACTCTAAACATGGTTCCACACCATGGTTTTTCTATTCCTGAACAAGTGAGAATTTTATATGAAGGTTTGGGTCCAGGGAATAAACAATTCATTGAAATGATGTGTAATGGAACCTTTAAAAACAAATCTCCAAATGATTCTTACGAGTATCTAGAAATCCTTGCTGAACAAAAACAAACATGGGTAACTTCACCTTATTCTGAAATTCCAAAAAGAACTACTGGAATTAATACACTTAGAGAAGAGGAAATCCTTAGTGCTAAACTTGCAGCACTCTCTAGGAAGGTTGAAGAGATAGACCTTAGTAAAGTCCATGAAATCCAAACTCTAGACCCTATTTGCACAATTTGTGAAAAACATGACCATAAGACAGACAACATCCCAACCATTCAATATATAAAATATGGTCTTTTAGGAGGACCCCCAGTGGAATTAAATGCTTTGAAATTTCAAAATCCTCAATACCAAAAACAACTTCAACCCAAGGTATAATGACCACCCATGTTTCTGCTAGAAAGATAACCAACAACCTAGAAAAACATAGGGACAAAATACTTACCCCCATTAGAACTACCAAACCCATAACCAGTCCCAAACCCAACCTATTCAATACCAATATACATCAATCCATTTTCAACAAACCATCCCACCTCCAAAATATCCCCTTCGGATAAACCTATCTTCTCAAGCACCAACCCAAACTGTTCCACAAAGCCTAATAGAACAATTGTGCAAATGAATGGAAATTATGAACTCGGAAGTCTCTTCCCTTAAACAATAACTTCAAACCGTCAAAACTGGAAAGGAACCCATGCTAACTCAAGCGGTACCATCCTCAAATTTAAGGGGAGAGTCAAGTTTCACTCAAACAACTCATGAACAACTAAAGGTTGTGACTGTTTTTAGAAGTGGGAAATCAATTGAGAAACCTAAACAACTAATTCATAACCCATATGAAGATTCAAACTTGGATGAAAATTAAAATGAACCAAATGATCAAACTGAAAAACATGATAACATTGTCAAAGAAACAACTCTTCAACAAACAACCCCACAACCTGCACCATTTCCTCAATGCATGAGGGGGGGGGAAATCAAGCCTGAATTGAGTGAAACATTGAGGTAAATCTTCTCACAAGTCAAGTTGAACATTCCTCTTCTCGATGCAATCCAAACCATACCTTCCTACTCAAAGTAACTTAAGTACATTTGCACTTTTAAAAGAAAATTTTCACATAAAAACCAAGTCCTTTTGGCTACTAATGTGAGTACCACCATTCAAGGGATCATTCCTCCTAAGTTGAAATACTTAGGTTTCCCTTACATCAATGTTGAACTAAGAGAGATAAAAGTTTCCAAGGCCTTGTGTGACTTAGGTGCTAGTGTCAATCTCATCCCCTATGTTGTGTACTTACATTTAGGCCTAGAAGAGCTCCAACCCACATCTTTCACACTTCAACTTATTGATCATAGCATTAGGGTTCCAAAGGGGATTTTAAAGGACATTTTGGTAAAGGTTGAAAACTTCATCTACCCTGTTGAATTCATTGTCCTTGACAACCATCAAAACTTAAGAAATAAGGAACAAACCCCAATCATCCTTGGTCATCCCTTCCTTGCAACAATCAACTCTGTTATCTGAGTCCAAAATGGGAACATGACCCTCACCTTTAGAAACATGAGTCTAGACTTGAACATCTATAATGCAAGATCACAAATAGGGGGTGATGAGGACATTCATGAATTAAACATGATAGGAATCATTGAAAATGAATCCATAGAACATCAAGGAATATTTGATGGATATTTAAGTCAGGATGAGATTGACTTCCTTTGTTCAGATAAAGTAAGTTCATCTCCTTGTCTTGAATCATTTTCATATCTCTCTTATGATAAAGTTGTTGGTCCAAAAATCAGTGAAACCTTTCATAAAACCACTTTCATAGAGACCACTCCAACGTCCTTACCTAAATCTAATCAAGCCAATCTACTAGATGAGATTTCTATATGTGGGGAATCAATCCTGTCTAAAACTCTAGGAAGAAAAATTGATCTTGATCCAATGTCCCAATCTTCTGCTGAAATTATGAACTAACCTGATCTTGAATTGAAGGAACTTCCCGTTGTACTCAAGTATGCCTTCCAAGGGGACAATCAAACACATCCTATTGTCATTTATTCTTATCTTGAAGCCAATCATGAGAGTATGATTCTAGATGTCCTTAGAAAACATAAGAAATCCATTGGTTGGAGCCTGTCTAATATTCTTGGGATTAGCCCACTTATCGGGACTCATGGGATTGTTTTGGAATCTGATTCAAAGCCATGTAGTCAACCTTAATGGCAACTCAATTCTAATATCATGAAGGTAGTATGGAAGGATCTTCTGAAATTGTTAAAACCTAGTATCATATATCCCATAGCTGAGAGTGAGTGGGTCATCCCAATCCAAGTGGTTCCCAAGAAGGCAGGAATCACGATGATAACCAATAAGGATGGAAAGATTCTTCCAACTAGGGTGAGTAGTGGCTGGAGAGTCTGCATTGACTATAGAAATCTAAACTCATTTACCATGAAGTACCATTCCCCTTTTCCATTCATTGACCAAGTCCTCAAGATAGTGGAAGGTCATGCCTTCAACTGTTTCTTAGATGGGTACTCAGGGTACAGTCAGATTGAGGTATCCCTAGAGGATCAAGGGAATATTACATTCACCTATCCATTCAGCACCTTTTCCTTTAAAATCATGGCCTTCAGGTTATGCAATTCCCCTGGAACCTTCCAGTGGTGCGTGATGGGAATCTTCTCAGACATCATAGGGGATTTTCTTGAGGTCTTCATGGATGACTTATCTGTGTTTGCGGATACATTTGAGGGATGTTTGAGGAATGTGTAGAGAGTCTTGTCAAGATGTGAAGAAAATAATTTGGTCCTAAACTGGGGAAAATGCCATTTCATGGTTAAAGATGGACTAGTTATAGGATATATGGTCTCAGTTAGGGGTATTGAAGTTGATAAAGACAAGGTTGAAATCATTCCTCATCTTCCATCACCCAAAACTGTCAAGGAAGTGAGGTCTATCTTAGTACATGCTGGTTTCTATAGAAGATTCATCAAGGACTTTATTTCAATCTCCCGTCCTCTTTGTGCTCTAATAGTAAAGGATGCTCCATTTGTTCGTACAGAAAGCTGTGAGGGTTCATTCTCAACCCTCAAATCCTCTCTCACCTCTCCTCCCATTATGAAATCTCCAAATTGGAACCTTCCTTTCGAACTTATGTGTGATGCCAGTGAATTTTTTGTAGGAGTTGTGTTAGGAAAACATTTCAATAAAACTCCTTATGTAATTTCTTATGAAAGAAAATCCTTAAATTATGCCCAAATCAACTACACTACAATTGAAAAAGAGTTTCTTGTTGTTGTATTTGTGTTAGATAAATTCAGGTCCAATCTCTTAGGATCACCCATCATTGTCTTCACTGACCATTCATCCCTAAAATACCTTTTCGAAAAACAAGATGACAAGGATAGACTAATTAGGTAGGTCCTTCTCTTACAAGAATTTGACCTCACAATCAAGGAAAAAAATGGTGATGAAAATTTTGTAGTTGATCACCTCTCTATGATGGAATTAAAAGAAAACTCAAATCACCTTTCTATGTCTGATTCATTTCCTGATGAACACCTATACTCAGTGAGTGACTGCCCTTGGTATGTTGACATAGCCAACTTCTTAGTTACAGGAGTAATTACAAAATTCTTAGGGACTCAAGCTCGAAGGAAATTCCTTTCTGATGTTAGGCACTATGTGTTTGATGATCTATACCTCTATATGTTCTGCCCTGACCAAGTCATTAGGATGTGTGTCCCAAAATCCGAAGAAGAGTCCATCCTTAATTTCTGTCATAGTGAGGCATGTGGAGGTCACTTTTCCTCTAAGAAAACTTCTTCTAAGGTTCTTTAGTGTGGTCTCTTCTGGACCACCCTCTCAAGGGACTCCTACACATTTATTCAAAGTTTTCCTAAGTGTCAAAAATTAGGGTCAATCACAAAAATTAATCAAATGCCACTCACTCCCATCTTAGAGATTGAAATCTTTCACTGTTGGGGAATCGATTTCATGGGTCCCTTCCCAAACTCTATAGGATACCTCTACATCCTCTTAGATGTTGATTATGTCTCAAAATGGGTTGAATCCATTCCCACCAAGTCTAATGACCATCATGTTGTGATCTGATTTCTGAAAGAGAACATAGTTTCTCGATTTGGAATTCCTAGGGATATAATCAGTGATCGAGGAATCCATTTCTGCAACTGTCCATTCTCTTCACTCATGTCTAAGTATGGGATTTCTCACAACGTTTCCACTGCGTACCATCCTCAAACCAATGGTCATTCTAAGTTAGTAAATAGGTAGATTAAGAATATTCTTGAAAAAATTGTCAATCCTTCTAAGAAATATTGGTCTGAGAAACTCTCGGATGCTCTTTGGGCATATCGTACAGTATACAAAACCATCCTAGGAATGTCACCATGTAGGTTGGTTTATGGAAAATCATGCCATTTACCTATTGAAATTGAGCATAAAGCTTTTTGGGCAATTAAGAAAATAAATTATGACCTCTCATTGGCCAGAACAAAAAGGAAATTAGATCTCAATGAACTTGAGGAACTAAGGATGGAGGCTTATGAAAATTCAAGGATCAATAAATCTAGAGTTAAATCCTACCAATATAGGAATATCAAAGTCAAACATTTTGTACTAGGAAAATTCGTGCTCTTTTATAGTTCAAAACTTCATTTACACCTGGGAAAGTTAAGGTCTAGATGGTCAGATCCTTTCATAGTGCATCATGTGTACCCCCATGGGGAAGTAGAGGTTCAAGATCCCACAAGTGGTTACATTTTCAAGGTCAATGGTCAAAGGTTAAAACCATTCATTGAATCATTCAATAAACAAGAAACAGAGGTTGAGTTAACTGATCCAACCTATGAACCAGGAAAAATTTGATAGATTTAGGATCCATGTCGGGCTAATGACGTTAAACAAAGCGATTCATCAGAGGAAACCCATAGTTTTTAAGTTTTCAATCATTTTGTTGTTTTAATCAACTTTATATTTTAAACAGGATTATCATTTTGATATTTAAAAATAATAAAAATTATATATATTTTTGACATGTTCTTCTATTATGAGTGTGGATGGGTATGAAAGAGGAGAAATATATTCATCCATGTCACGTGGTGTGATCCTTGAGTAATACCTTACCCAGAAATTTAAAAAGAAGACAATGTATCATCAGTTAATTTTATTTTTATGTCTTTGTTGGTTAAAAAAAATATAATAAAAAAAAATTAAAAGGCCACATCGTAGGTCATGGGGAAAACCCCGTCACAATCGGTGAAGTCGTGGGGACTCGAACCCGAGACCGAAGGGAGACAGGGGCGTGCGCTTACCACTGACATACGGCTTATCGTGCTTCCTTATTCTATAATTTTTATATATATACTTATATTTTACTTTCTTTATTTTATATATATAGTTTTTTTTTGTTTTTTTTTCTTTTTTTTCCACTAGTGAATTCTCAGAGTGACATCGAGATCAGGGGATTAAAAGAGAGCAACAAGATTTTCAACTTCAAACACTAGGTGACTTCATTCCATGATCCTCATTTTCAATTTCCTTTTTGAACTCTCATTCTCTGCCTCTACCCCCTTCTAAATTTTCTTTTCTTTAAACACTGGGGATGGTGTTATTTTAAGTTGGGGGGGAGATAAAATAAAATTGCTTTTGTGTCAAAAAAAAATGAATGATTTGAAAAAAAAAAGTGTGCCTTAATGGAAGGAAAATTTTCTTTAACCTTGAACATGATAATAGACATTTTACACTTTGAAACTGAATATCAAATAATTTATCATGCCCTGATTTTGATTTTAATCCATGTATAATTTCATGAACATAGATTTTGGAAAGTGTGGCTGTATAATGTGATATTTCATGGTTTATATTTTTATCCAAATAAAAAAAATCACAACACACATCCTTTGGATAGTGGGGTATTAGTTTGAGTTCATGGGTTCCCCCAAATAAATAGCATAGGTTTGGTGATAATTTTAGTTTTAATATGAGTATTAAATAAAAAAACAATAAATTTTCATGTATAGAAATGAAATGACCTAATGTGTGGCTTTCGGCACTTGGGTATCGTGACTCCATAGTTGTCTAGTCTAGAGTTAGTAATTTTATCTCTATTTTTGGTAATTTGAATTTGTTTTTGACTGAGTTAACATGAGATGATGCCCGAGTATGTGGGCTTCACTTGGTTCCCTAAGGTCTTTGATCCTGGGAGTCATCAGCAAAGTCTTGCTACATGGGTTAACTCTTTTAAGTGAAATTTCAATTACCATGAAAAAATTTCAAAAACAAAAAAAAATACAATAAAAATACAATAAAAAAATTTGAATACTCATCTTAATATTGAAATTTTATTCCACATAGTGCTTCCATCATTTCCTTCTTGAATAAAGATGAACCCCCATGTCTAATGCAATGAACAATACATTATCACTCTTAATTGATATTGGATGAAATATGGTGATGAATTTGAAAAAAGGAATGGGCTTGGGATTGGGATATTCTTATGAAACTATCATGTATTAAAATATTTTGATGGGTTTCATTATTTCTTGGTATAAGGATTTTTGATGATCATTGTGTATTAAGATGTTTTCAAAAAAGGGAATTTGAATTTCATATTGTTTAGATATATTTTGCTCGGGAAGAGAAAAACTCAAGTTGGGGGGTTTGATTAGACACTAAATGAAGCTAGTATTCATTGTTAATATATATAATATTCATGTGCTTTATTATTCATAAATTCCATTTTAGTTCATTTTACACTTTGAACATCATTTCACATTATGATTGTAATTCCTTCTTAAAATGCACTATTATGTGGTGCATTTTTTAACATCATTTAAAGTACCCAATGATATTGATTTTATTTTAATATTTAATTTTCAGGTTTATAATTATATTGTTAACAATTCATACTTGTTTAGTATTGGAATATCCACATTGGAAGACCACCAAAATGGGATTTCATGCAAACAATTCTGGAGAAGGCGGATTGGACACCATCCCACTGATGAGAATGTGGAGCCCCACATATAGGCCCAATGAAGCCCAAATTTCGTGGGATGCTATAAGACATATAGAGGAACAAATATTTATTCATGATACAGTGATAATTAGCCCTTCATGGTGGTTATTAAGGCATCTCAATTTAGAGATAAAATTCTGGTCCAGATTCTGAGGCCCATAAAATTATCCCACCAATTTAATCATATCTCGTAAACCACATATTATATTTGGCTGAAATTTTACAGAGATCTAGGGGACATCGGGAGATTAATTATTTTAATCTATTTCCCCTTCCAATTATGCCATATAGAAGGCCTTCTAGGTGCCTCTGTTTGGTAGAAGCAAGTTGGCTGCCACCACGGGTCAAGGGTGGAAAAGTCTACTCTCTCTTAACTTTCCACCCACCTAGGCCCATTACAATTAATTTAGGTGACTTCCACTGTTGTAGGATCGACCCAAGGCTTAAAAATTTCCTATTTAATGTAGTGTTGGTAGAGTATTTTGGGATCCTTGGATCTTTGTTTTCATTGTAATGTTATTATGTCGATTTGGATTTGTAACGTTCTTCTTTCTCATGTAAGTTGTTCGAATCACCTTAGTTCTTAATAAAATTTCTTCCTTTCATATTATTCTATTTTTATTCTTATCACTTTTATATCGTTGCCTTAATTTGTGAATTTATTCACACCATACCCTGTTATATTGTTCACAAAACAGTAGAGTTATTTCTTTCTTTTTATTGTTTTTTTTACTTCTCCAATTCCTCCCTCATGAGTCTACTTCCCGCTTCCATTGAAACCATAGAATCAATGGAGGGATAAATATTTTATGGTTTTATACAAGGGAGTAGAAAGGGGCTGGTTTGGATGTTATTTCTCACTCTATTAATTTCTAATCACTTCTTTTAATTGAGAATTTTGTTTGAAGATATTTAAACTCCTTCATCCTTGTTGAATTTAAGGGCACGCACTTCAAGTGCTAATACGAACCTTTACCTTGAAGTGCTCAAAGATTATATCCTTCAAGTGTATAGGTGATTATTATTAAAGGGTGTAGTTATTAAACCAGTAAGTGATGATGTTGTTTGATCTTCTTAAATGAACCCATCTCAAATATATGAAATTTAAATCATTAAAAAAGGGATTCATCCAATCCACCCCAAGAGATAACCTAGGATCAACTCATTATCTTAATTTGAATTAACTTAAATCTGTTAGTGATACCTTAAACCCATATAAAATCATCCCAATTTGTCCACTTCATATCCAAAAACAATCCATATAATGTACGTGTCTATAGGTTACTTCTTAGATCTCTGAGGATTCGACAACCCAAGCTAAACTACAAGGACCGTTCTACCTTCATCTCTTGGGTAAATTTGAGTGTGAATCAAATTTTTCCACTATTTTTGGGGACCCAAGTAATTCATCTAAACACCCATTATATTCTCCCCCATTTCTTCTATTCTCACCCAAAATCTCTTTTCTTTTCCCTTTCTCATTTTTTTTCTTTTGGCGCATGTCCGCCTACACTCGTGATCAATCAAACCATCTAGTTAGGGTGGATAGTCCTAGGGTTGGGGAGTCAAGTGAACCAAGGTAACTCTTTCCATTAGATCCTAATCTTACTAATACTTCAAAGTCAAAAATTTATCCCATTTCAATGTAAGGTATTCAAAGAAACCAACTTATAAACCCGGGTGGGAACCAAAATGGAAACCCAAATGAGGTGGCCTCAAACTTAGGGAATGCAATAGATCAAACCATGAATGACTACCTTACACCAGCTTGGACCAATTGCCCCTCATGCATTATACACAACTCTCTAGAAGATTCCAACTACATCTTTAAACCCCATGTCCTAAACCATCTTCCCACATTCCATGGAATGGAGTCTGAGATACCCTACCTTTATGTTAAGGAGTTCAATGACATTGTAGAAACCATGTATCCCCCACATCAACTAGAATCGATTAAGATGAGGCTATTTCCTTTTTCTTTAAAGGATTAATCTAAAAAATGGCTAAACAATTTTAGACCATCATCCATCAACTCTTAGGACCAACTACAAATATAATTCTACAAAAAATACTTTCCCCACCACAAAACAATTTCACTTAAAAAGAGAATCCAAAACTTTTTTGAAAAAGAGGAAGAATCATTATACAAAACATGGGAGAGGTTTAAAGACACTCTAAACATGGTTCCACACCATTTTTTTTCTATTCCTGAACAAGTGATAATTTTCTATGAAGGTTTGGGTCCAGGGAACAAACAATTCATTGAAATGATGTGTAATGGAACCTTTAAAAACAAATCCCCAAATGATGCTTACGAGTATCTAGGAATCCTTGCTGAACAAAACCAAACATGGGGAACTTCACCTTATTCTGAAAAGCCACAAAGAACAACTAGAATTCATACACTTAGAGAATATGAAAGCCTTAGGGCTAAACTCGTGGCACTCTCTAGGAATGTTGAAGAGATAGACCTTATTAAAGTTCATGAAATCCAAACTATAGACCCTATTTGCACAATTTGTGACAAACATGACCATAAGATAGACAACTTCCCAACCATTCCATCCATCAAGGATGTTCTTTTAGGAGGACCCCCAGCGTAAGTAAATTCTTTTAACTTTAAAAAGCCTCAATACCAAAACAACTTCAACCCAAGGTATAATGACCACCCATGCTTCAGCTAGAAAGATAACTAACAACATAGACAAACAGAGGGACAAAATACTTACCCCCATTAGAACTACCAAACTCATAACCAGTCCCAAACCCAAACTATCCAATACCAATAGACATATTTCCATTTTCAAAAAACCATACCACCTCCAAAATATCCCCTTGGGATAAATCTATCTTCTCAAGCACCAACCCAAACTGTTCCACAAAGCCTACTAGAACAACTGTGCAAAAAAATGTAAAGTATGAACTCGGAAGTCTCTTCCCTTAAACAATAACTTCAAACCATCAAAACTAGAAAGGCACCCATGCCTACTCAGGCGGTACCATACTCAAATTTAAGGGGAGAGTTAAGTTTCACTCAAACAACTCATGAACAACTAAAGGTTGTGATTGTTTTAAGAAGTTGGAAATCAATTGAGAAAACTGAACAACTAATTTAGAACCCATATGAAGATTCAAACTTGGATGAAAATTCAAATGAACCAAATGATCAAACTAAAAAACATGATAACATTGTCAAAGAAACAACTCTTCAACAAACAACCCCACAACCTTCCCCATTTCCTCAATGCATGAGGGGGGGAAAGCAATCCTGAATTGAGTGAAACATTGAGGTAAATATTCTCACAAGTCAAGTTGAATATTCCTCTTCTAGATGCAATCCAAAACATACCTACCTAATCAAAGTACCTTAAGTACCTGTGCACTTTTTAAAAAAAATTCACATAAAAAACAAGTCCTTTTGGCTGCTAATGTGATTACCACCATTCAAGGGACCATTCCTCCTAAGTTGAAAGACTTGTGTTTCCCTTACATCAATGTTGAACTAGGAGAGAGCAATGTTGTCAAGGCCTTGTGTGACCTAGGTGCTAGTGTCAATATCATACCCTGTGATGTGTACTGCCAGTTATACCTAGAAGAGATCCAACCCACATCTCTCACACTTCAACTTGATGATCGTAGCATTAGGGTTCCAAAGGGGATTTTAAAGGACATTCTGGTAAAGGTTGAAAACTTCATCTACCTTGCTGACTTCATTGTCCTTGAAAACCATCCAAGCTTATGAAATAAGGAACAAACCCCAATCATCCTTGGTTTTCCATTCCTTGCAACAGTCAACTCTGTTATCTGAGTCCGAAATGGGAACACGACCATCACCTTTGGAAACATGAGTCGAGACTTGAACATCTATAATGCAAGCTTACAAATAGGGTATGATGAGTAAATTCATGAAGTAAACATGATAGGAAGCATTGATAATGAATCCATAGAACATCAAGGAATATTTTATGGATATTTAAGTCAGAATGAGATTGACTTCCTTTGTTCACGTGAAGGAATTTTATCTCCTTGGCTTGAATCATTTTCATATTTCTCTTATGATGAAGTATTAGGTCCAACAATCAGTGAAACCTTTCAGGAAAACACTTTCATGGATACCACTCCAACTTCCTTACCTAAATCTAATCAATCCAATCTAGTAGTTGAGATTTATACATGTGGGGAATCAATCCTGTCTAAAACTCTATGAAGCAAAATTGATCTTGATCCAATGTCCCAATCTTCTGATGAAATTCTGAACCAACCTGATCTTGAATTGAAGGAACTTCCCGCTGCACTAAAGTATTCCTTCCTAGGGGACAATCAAACACATCCCATTTTCATTTCTTCTTATCTCAAATCCAATCATGAGAGGTTGCTTCTAGATGTCCTTAGAAAACATAATAAAGCCATTGGTTGGACCCTGTCTGATATTCCTGGGATTGTCCCACTTATCGGGACTCATAGGATTGTTCTGGAATCTCATTCAAATCCATGTCGTCAACATTAATGGAGACTCAATCCTAATATCCTGGAGGTAGTAAGGAAGGAACTTATGAAATTGTTAAAAGCTGGTATCATATATCCCATAGCTGAGAGTGAGTGGGTCAGCCCAATCCAAGTGGTCCCCAAGAAGGCAGGAATCGCAGTGATAACCAATAAGGATGGAGAGATTCTTCCAACTAGTGT
The DNA here is from genome assembly GCA_963277665.1 of Viscum album. Classification (NCBI taxonomy): domain Eukaryota; kingdom Viridiplantae; phylum Streptophyta; class Magnoliopsida; order Santalales; family Viscaceae; genus Viscum; species Viscum album. The sequence goes on from OY728120.1 coordinate 262,718,856, forward strand.
GAGTAGTGGATGGAGATTTTTCATTGACTATAAGAAGCTAAAATCATTTACCAAGAAGGACCATTACCACTTTCCATTCATTGATCAATTCCTTGAGAGAGTGGCAGGTCATGCCTTCAACTGTTTCTTAGATTGGTACTCAGGGTACAATCACATTGAGTTATCCCTAGAGGATCAAGGGAATACTACATCCACATGTCCATTTAGCACCTTTTCCTTTAAATGCATTCCCTTTAGGTTATGCAATTCCCCTGGAACCTTCCAACAGTGCATGATGGGAATCTTCTCAGACATGGTAGGGGGTTTTCTTGAGGTCTTCATGGATGACTTTTTTGTGTTTGGGGATACATTTGAGGGATGTATGAGGAATTTGGAGAGAGTCTTTTCAAGATGTGAAGAAAATAATGTGGTCCTAAACTGGTAAAAATGCCATTTCATGGTTAAATATTGACTAGTTCTAAGTCATCTAGTCTCAGGTAGGGGGATTGAAGTTGATAAAGCCAAGGTTGACATTATTTACCATCTTCCATCACCCAAAACTGTCAAGTAAGTGAGGTATATCATAGGACATGTTGGTTTATATAGAATATTCATCAAGGACTTTAGTTCAATCTCCCGTCCCCTTTGTTCTCTACTAGTAAAGGATGCTCCATTTGTTTGGACAGAAAGCTGTGAGGGTTCATTATCAACCCTCAAATCCTCTCTCACCTCTCCTCCCATTACGAAATATCCAAATTTAAAACTTCATTTCAAACTTATGTGTGATTCTAGTGACTTTGTTGTAGGAGTTGTGTTAGGACAACATTGCAATAAAACTCCTTATGTTGTTTCTTATGCAAGAAAATCCTTAAATGATGCCCAAATCAACTACACCTCCATTGAAAAAGAGTTGATTGTCTTTGTCTTTGCGTTAGATAAATTCAGGTCCAATCTCTTAGGATCACCCATCATTGTCTTCACTGACCATTCAGCCCTAAAATACCTTTTCCAAAAACAATATGCCAAGGCTAGACTAATTAGGTATGTCCTTCTCTTATAAAAATTTGACCTCACAATCAAGGACAAAAAGGGTGTTGAAAATGTTGTAGATGATCACCCCTCTAGTATGGAATTCAAAGACAACTCAAATCGTCTTTCTATGTCTGATTCATTTCTTAATGAACACCTATACTCTGTGATTGACTGCCCTTGGTATGCTGATATAGCCAACTTCTTAGTTACAGGAGTAATTCCAAAATTCTTATGGACTCAAGATCTAAGTAAATTCCTTTATAATGTTAGGTACTATGTGTTTGATGATCCATACCTCTATAAGTTTTGCCCTGACTAAGTCATTAGAAGGTGGGTCCTAGAATCTGAATAAGATTCCATCCTTAAATTTTGTCATGGTGAGGCATGTGGAGGTCACTTTTCCTCTAAGAAAACTTCTGCTAAGGTTCTTCAGTGTGGTCTCTTCTGTACCACCCTCTCAAGGGACTCCTACACATTTTTTCAAAGCTATCCTAAGTGTCAACAAGTAGGGTCAATCACAAAAATGAATCAAATGCCACTCACTCCCATCTTAGTGATTGAAATCTTTGACTGCTGGGGAATCGATTTCATGGGTCCCTTCCTAAACTCTATAGGATACCTCTACATCCTCTTAGATGTTGATTATGTCTCAAAATGGGTTTAATCCATTCCCACCAAGTCTAATGACCATCATGTTGTGATCCGATTTCAGAAAGAGCACATATTTTCTCAATTTGGAATTTCTAGGGCTATAATCAGTGATCGAGGAACCCATTTCTGCAATCGTCCATTCTCTTCACTCATGTCTAAGTATAGGATTTCTCACAAGGTTTCCACTATGTACCATCCTCAAACCAATGGTCAAGCTCAGTTAGTAAATTAGGAGATTAAGAATATTCTTGAAAAAACTATCAATCCTTAAAATAAATATTGGTCCAAGAAACTCTCATATGATCTTTAGTCATATCGTACAGTATAAAAAACTATCCTAGGAATGTCACTATATAGGTTGGTTTATGTAAAAGCATGTCATTTACCTGTTTAAATTGAGCATAAGGATTTTTGTGAAATTAAGAAAATAAATTATGACCTCTCATTGGCCAGAAAAAAAGGGAAATTAGATCTCAATGAACTTGAGGAACTAAGGATAGAGGCTTATGAAAATTCAAGGATCAATAAATCTAGAGTTTAATCCTACCAATCTAGGAATATCAAAGTCAAGCATTTTGAACCGGGAAAATTCATGCTCTTGTATAGTTCAAAACTTCATTTACACCCGGGAAAGTTTAGGTCTAGATGGTCAGGTGCTTTTATAGTGCATCATGTATACCCCCATGGGGCAGAAGAGTTTCAAGATCCCACAAGTGGTTATATTTTCAAGGTCAATGGTCAAAGGTTAAAACTATTCATTGAATCATTTAATAAACAAGAAATAGAGTTTGAGTTAACTGATCCAACCTATGAACCAGGAAAAAATTGATAGATTTAGGATCCATGCTGGGCGAACAACGTTAAACAAAGCATTTCATGGGAGGAAACCCATGGTTTTTAATTTTTCAATAATTTTGTTGTTTTAAACAACTTTATATTTTCAATAGGATTATCATTTTGATATTTAAAAATAATAAATATATATATATATATATATTTGACATGTTCTTCTATTATGAGTGTGGATGGGTATGAAAGAGGAGCACTATATTCATCTGTGTCACGTGGTGTGATCCTTGAGTAATACCTTACCGAGAAATTTTAAAAGAAGACAATGTATCATCAGTTAATTTTATTTTTATGTGTTTTTAGGTTAAAATAAAAAATATATAATAATAATAATAAATTAAAAGGCCACATCATAGGTCGTGGGGAAAACCCTGTCACAACCAGTGAAGCCGCAGGCACTCGAACCCAGGATCGAAGGGAGACAGGGGAACGCGCTTACCACTGACCTATGTCTTATTGTGATTCCTTATTCTATAATTTTTATATATATAATTATATTTTAATTTCTTTATTATATAAATATATATATATATAGTTTTTTTGTTTGTTTTTTTTTCTTTTTTTTTTTGCTAGGGAATTCTCAGAGTGACATCGAGATCAAGGGATTAAAAGGGAGCAACAAGAATTTCAACTTCAACCACCAGGTGACTTCATTCCATGATCCTCATTTTCAATTTCCTTTTTGAACTCTCATTCTCTACCTCTACCCCCTTCTAAATTTTCTTTTCTTTAAACACTGGGGATAGTGTTATTTTAAGTTGGGGGGAGATAAAATAAAATTGATTTTGTGTCAAAAAAATGAATGATTTGAAAAAAAAGTGTGCCTTAATGGAAGGAAAAATTTCTTTAACCTTGAACATGAAAATAGACATTGTACACTTTGAAACTTAATATCAAATAATTTAGCATGCCATGATTTTGATTTTAATCCATGTATAATTTCATGGGCATAGATTTTGGAAAGTGTGGCTGTATAATGTGATATTTCATGGTTTATATTTTCATCCAAATAAAAAAACTCACAACACACGTCCTTTGGATAGTGGGGTATTAGTTTGAGTTCATGGGGTCCCCCAAATAAATAGCATAGGTTTGGTGATCATTTTAGTTTTAACATGATTATTCAATAAAAACAATAAATTTTCACGTATAGCAATGAAATGACATAATGTGTGGCTTTCGGCACTTGGGGATCATGACTCCATAGTTTTCTGGTCTAGAGTTAGTAATTTTATCTCTATTTTTGGTAATTTTAATTTGTTTTTTACTGAGTTAACTTGAGATGATTCCCAATTATATGGGCTTCACTTGGTTCCCTAAGGTCTTTGAGCCAAGGATTCATCAGCAAAGTCTTGCTATAGGGGTTAACTCTTTTAAGTGAAATTTCAATTACCATGGAAAAATTGAAAAAACAAAAAATACAATAAAAAATACAATAAAAAAATTTGAATACTCATATTAATATTGAAATGTGATTCCACCTAGCGCTTCCATCATTTCCCTCTTGAATAAAGATGAACCACCATGTCTAATGCGATGCACAACACATTATCACTCTTAATTGATATTGGATGAAATATGGCGATGAATTTGAACAAAGGAATGGGATTGGTATTGGGATATTCTTATGAAACTATCATGTATTAAATTATTTTGATGGGTTTCATGATTTCTTAGTATAAGGGTTTTTGATGATCATTGTGTATTAAAATGTTTTCGGAAAAGGGAATTCGAATTTCATATTGTTTAGATATATTTTTCTCGGGAAGAGAAAAACTCAAGTTGGGGGGTTTGGTTAGCCACTAAATAAGGCTAATATTCATTGTTAATATATATAATATTCAAGTGATTTATTATTAATAAACACCATTTTAGTTCATTTTACACTTTGAACATCATTTCACATTATGATTGTAATTACTTCTTAAAATGCACTATTATGTGGTACATTTTTTAACATCATTTAAAGTACCCAATGATCTTGATTTTATTTTAATATTTAATTTTCAGGTTTCTAATTATATTGTTAACAATTCATACTTGTTTATTATTGTAATATCCACATTGTAAGACCACCAAAATTGGATTTCATGCAAACAATTCTGGAGAAGGCGGATTGGACACCAGCCCACTGGTGAGAGTGTGGGGACCAAGATACAGGCCCAATGAATCCAAAATTTCATGGTCTTATATAATATATATATAGGAACAAATAATTATTCAGGATACAATGCTAATTGTGCCTTCATTTTGGTTATTAAGGCGTCCCAATTTGGAGATGAAATTTTGATCCAGATTCTTAGGCCCATAAAATTATCACAATAATTTAATCATATCTCCTAAACAACATATTATATTGGGCTTAAATTTTACAGAGAGATAGGGGACATCCTGAGATTCATTATTGTAATCTATGTCCCACTCTAATTCTGCCATCTATAAGGTCTTCTAGGTTCCTCTGTTTGGTGGAAGCAAGCTAGATGCCACCTCAGGTCAAGGGTGGAAAATTCTACTCTCTCTTAACTTTCCACCCACCTAGGACCACCACCATTAATTTAGGTGACTTCCAATGTTGTAGGATCTACCCAAGGCTTAAAAATTTCTTATTTAATTCAGTGTTGGTAGAGGATTTTGGGATCATTGGAGCTTTGTTTTCATTGTAATGTTATTATGTCGATTTGGCTTTGTAACATTCTTCTTTTTCATGTAAGTTGTTTGAATCACCTTAGTTCTTAATAAAATTTCTTCCTTTCCTCTTATTATGTTTTTATTATTATAACTTTGATATCATTTCCTTAATATGTGAATTTATTCACACCATACCCTGTTATATTGTTCACACAACAGTGGAGTTATTGCTTTCTTTTTATTGTTTTTTTTTACTTCTCCAATTACTCCCTCATGAGTCTACTTTCCGCTTCCATTGAAACCATAGAATCAATGGAGGGATAACTCTTTTATGGTTTGATCCAAGTTAGTACCATGGGGATAGTTTGGATTTTATTTCTCACTCAATTAATTTCTAATCGCTTCTTTTAATTGAGAATTTTGTTTGAAGATCTTTAAACTCCTTAATCCTTGTTGAATTTAAGGCCACACACTTCAAGTGCTAATACGAACCTTTACCTTGAAGTTATCAAATCTTAGATACTTCAAGTGTATTGGTTATTAGTATTAAAGGGTTTAGTTATTAAACCAGTAAGTGATGATGTTGTTTGATCTTCTTAAATGAACCCATCTCAAATATAAGAAATTGATATCATTAAAAATGGATTCATCCAATCCACCCCAAGAGATAACCTAGGATCAACTCATTATCTTAATTTGAATTAACTTAAATCTATTAGTGATTCCTTAAACCCATATAAAATCATCCCAAGTATTACACTTCATATCCAAAAACAATCCATAGAATGTACGTGTATGTAGGTTACTTCTTAGGTCTCTGAGGATTCGACAACCCAAGCTAAACTACAAGGACCATTCTACCTTCATCTCTTAGGTAAATTTTAGTGTGAATAAAATTTTGGAACTGTTTTCGGGGACCCAAGTAATTCATCTCAACACCCATTCTATTCTCCCCCATTTCTTCTATTCTCACCCAAAATCTCTTATCTTTTCCCTTTCTCATTTTTTTTCTTTTGGCGCATGTCTGCCTACACTCATGATCAATCAAACCGTCTAGTTAGGGTGAATAGTCCTGGGGTTGGGGAGTCAAGTGAACCAAGGGAACTCTTTCCATTAGATCCTAATCTTCCTAATACTTCAGAGTCAAAAATTGATCCCATTTCAATGGAAGGTCTTCAAAGAAACTAACTCATAAACCTGGGTGGGAACCAAAATGGAAACCCAAATGAGGCGGCCCCAAACTTGGGGAATGCAATCGATCAAACCATGAATGAATACCTCACACCAGCCTGGACCAATTCCCCCTCATGCATTATAAACAACTCCCTAGAATATTCCAACTACATATTTAAACCCCATGTCCTAAACCATCTTCTCACATTCCATGGAATGGAGTCTGAGATGCCATACCTTCACGTTAAGGAGTTCAATGACATTGTAGAAACCATATGTCCCCCACATCAACTAGAATCGGCTAAGATGTGGATATTTCCTTTTTCTTTAAAGGATTGAGCTAAAAATTGGCTAAAAAATTCAAGACCATCATCCATCAACTCTTGGGACCAACTACAAAGAGAATTCTATAAAAAAACTTTCCCCACCACAAAACAATTTCACTTAAAAAGAGCATCCAAAAATTTTTGAAAAAGAGGGAGAATCCTTATACAAAACATGGGAGATGTTTAAATACACTCTAAACATGGTTCCACACCATGGTTTTTCTATTCCTGAACAAGTGAGAATTTTCTATGAAGGGTTGGGTCCAGGGAACAAACAATTCATTGAAATGATGTGTAATGGAACCTTTAAAAACAAAGTCCCAAATGATGCTTACGAGTATCTAGAAATCCTTACAGAACAAAAATAAACATGGGGAACTTCACCTTATTCTGAAAAGCCACAAAGAACTACTGGAATTCATACACTTAGAGAAGAGGAAATCCTTAGGGCTAAACTCGCAGCACTCTCTTGGAAGGTTGAAGAGATAGACCTTAGTAAAGTTCATGAAATCCAAACTGTAGACCCTATTTTCATAATTTGTGACAAACATGACTATAATACAAACAAATTACCAACCATTCCATCCATAAAGGATTTTCTTTTAGGAGGACCCCCAGCATAATTAAATGCTTTGAACTTTCAAAAGCCTCAATACCAAAACAACTTCAACCCAAGGTATAATGCCCACCCATGCTTCCACTGGAAAGATAACCAACAATATAGAAAAATAGAGGGAAAAAATACTTACCCCCATTAGAACTACCAAACCCAACCTATCCAATACCAATAGCCATCAGTCAATTTTCAACAAACCATCCCACCTCCAAAATATCCCCTTGGGATAAACCTATCTTCTCAAGAACCAACCCAAACTATTTCACAAATCCTACTAGAACAATTGTGAAAACAAATGTAAAGTATGAACTCGGAAGTCTTTTCCCTTAAACAATAACTTCAAACCATCAAAATTGGAAAGGCACCCATGCCTACTCAGGTGGTACCATCCTCAAATTTAAGGGGAGGGTCAAGTTTCACTCAAACAACTCATGAACAAATAAAGGTTGTGATTGTTTTAAGAAGTTGGAAATAAATTGAGAAACCTGAACAAAAAATTCAGAACCCATATGAAGATTCAAACTTGGATGAAAATTAAAATGAACCAAATTATAAAACTGAAAAACACGATAACATTGTAAAAGAAACAACTCTTCAACAAACAACCCCACAACCTGCGCCATTTCCTCAACGCATGAGGGGGAAAAGAAAGCCTGAATTGAGTGAAACATTGAGGTAAATCTTCTCAAAAGTCAAGTTGAAAATTCCTCTTATCGATGAAATCCAAACCATACCTGCCTACTCAAAGTAACTTATGGACCTGTGCACTTTTAAAAGAAAATTTTCACATAAAAACCAAGTCCTTTTGGCTGCTAATTTGAGTACCACCATTCAAGGGACCATTCCTCCTAACTTGAAATACTTGGGTTTCCCTTACATCAATGTTGAACTAGGAGAGAGAAAATTTGTCAAGGCCTTGTGTGACCTAGGTGCTAGTGTCAATATCATCCCCTATGTTGTATACTTCCAGTTAGACCTAGAAGAGATCCAACCCACATCAGTCACACTTCAACTTACTGATCGTAGCATTAGGGTTCAAAAGGGGATTTTAAAGGATATTCTGGTAAAGGTTGAAAACTTCATCTACCTTGCTGAGTTCATTATCCTTGACAACCATCCAAGCTTAGGAAATAAGGAACAAACCCCAATAATCCTTGGTTGTCCCTTCCTTGCAACAATCAACTCTGTTATCTAAGTCTAAAATGGGAACATGACCATCACCTTTGGAAACTTGAGTCTAGACTTGAACATCTATAATACAAGATTACAAATAGTAGATGATGAGTAAATTCATGAAGTAAACATGATAGGAAGCATTGATAATGAATCCATAGAACATCAAGGAATATTTGATGGATATTTAAGTCAGGATGAGATTGACTTCCTTTGTTCACATGAAGAAAGTTTATCTCCTTAGCTTGAATAATTTTCATATTTCTCTTATGATGAAGTCTTATGTCCAACAATCAGTGAAACCTTTCAGGAAACCACTTTCATGGAGACCACTCCAACTTCATTACCTAAATCTAATCAATCCAATCTAGTAGCTGATATTTCTACATGTGGGGAATCAATCCTATCTAAAACTCTAGGAAGAAAAACTGATCTTGATCCAATGTCCCAATCTTTTGCTGAAATTCTAAACCAACCTGATCTTGAATTGAAGGAACTTCCCACTGCACTCAAGTATTCCTTCCTAGGGGAAAATCAAACACATCCTATTTTCATTTCTTCTTATCTCGAATCCAATTATGAGTGGTTTCTTCTAGATGTCCTTAGGAAACATAAGAAAGCCATTTGTTGGACCCTGTCTGATATTCCTGGGATTAGCCCACTTATCGGGACTCATAGGATTGTTCTGGAATCTGATTCAAATCCATTTCCTCAACCTCAATGGCGACTCAATCATAATATCATGGAGGTAGTAAGGAAGGAACTTATGAAATTGTTAAAAGATGGTATCATATATCCCATAGCTGAGAGTGAGTGGGTCAGCCCAATCCAAGTGGTTCCCAAGAAGGAAGGAATCACAGTGATAACCAATAAGGATGGAGAGATTCTTCCAACTAGGGTGAGTAGTGGCTGGAGAGTCTGCATTGACTATAGGAAGCTAAACTCATTTACCAAGAAAGACCATTTCCCCTTGTCATTCATTGACCAAGTCCTTGAGAGAGTAGCAGGTCATGCCTTTAACTGTTTCTTAGATGGGTACTCCGGGTACAATAAAATTGAGGTATCCCTAGAGGATCAAGGGAATACTACATTCACCTGTCCATTCAGCACCTTTTTCTTCAAATTCATGCCCTTCGGGTTATGCAATTCCCCTATAACCTTACAAAAGTGCATGATGGAAATCTTCTCAGACATGGTAGGGGATTTTCTTGAGGTCTTCATGGATGACTTCTCTGTGTTTGGGGATACATTTGGGGGATGTATGAGGAATGTGGAGAGAGTCTTTTCAAGATGTGAAGAAAAGAATTTGGTCCTAAACTGGGAAAAATGCCATTTCATGGTTAAAGATGGACTAGTTCTAGGACATCTGGTCTTAGGTATGGGGATTGATGTTGATAAAGACAATGTTAAAATCATTCATCATCTTCCATCACCCAAAACTATCAAGGAAGTGAGGTATATCTTAGGACATGCTGGTTTCTATAGAAGATTCATCAAGGAATTCAGTTCAATCTTCCATCCCCTTTGTGCTCCACTAGTAAAGGATGCTCCATTTGTATGGACAGAAAGCTGTGAGGGTTCATTCTCAACCCTCAAATCCTCTCTCACCTCTCCTCCCATTACGAAATCTCCAAATTGGAACCTTCATTTCAAACTTATGTGTGATTCGAGTGACTTTGTTGTAGGATCTAGGTTAGGACAACGTTGCAGTAAAACTCCTTATGTCATTTCTTATGCAATAAAATCCTTAAATGATGCCCAAATGAACTACACCATCGTTGAAAAAGAGTTTCTTGTTGTTGTCTTTATGTTAGATAAATTCAGGTCCAATCTCTTAGGATCACCCATCATTGTCTTCACTAACCATTCATCCCTAAAATACCTTTTCCAAAAACAAGATACCAAGGCTAGACTAATTAGGTAGGTCCTTATCTTATAAAAATTTGACCTCAAAATCAAGGACAAAAAGGGTGTTGAAAATGTTGTAGTTGATTACCTCTCTAGGATGGAATTCAAAGACAACTCAAAACACCTTTTTATGTCTGATTCATTTCCTGATGAACACCTATACTCTGTGAGTGACTGCCCTCAGTATGCTAACATAGCCAACTTATTAGTTACAGGAGTAATTCCAAAATTCTTAGGGACTCAAGCTCGAAGTAAATTCCTTTCTGATGTTAGGCACTAGGTGTTTGATGATCCATACCTCTATAAGTTCTACCCTAACCAAGTCATTAGGAGGTGTGTCCCAGAATCTGAACAAGATTCCATCCTTAAATTCTATCATAGTGAGGCATGTGGAGGTCACTTTTCCTCTAAGAAAACTTCTTCTAAGGTTCTTCAGTGTGGTCTCTTCTGGACCACCCTCTCAAGGGACTCCTACACATTTTGTCAAATTTGTCCTAAGTGTCAACAAGTAGGGTCAATCACAAAAAGGAATCAAATGCCACTCACTCCCATCTTAGTGATTGAAATCTTTGACTACTGGGGAATCGATTTCATGGGTCCCTTACTAAAATATATAGGATACCTCTGCATCCTCTTAGATGTTGATTATGTATCAAAATGGGTTGAATCCATTCCAACCAAGTCTAATGACCATCATGTTGTGATCCAATTTCTGAAAGAGAACATATTTTCTCAATTTGGAATTACTAGGGCTATAATCAGTGATCGAGGAACCCATTTATGAAACTGTCCATTCTCTTCACTCATGTCTAAGTATGGTATTTATCACAAGGTTTCCGCTGCGTACCATCCTCAAACCAATGGTCAAGATGAGTTAGTAAATAGGGAGATTAAGAATATTCTTGAAAAAACTGCCAATCCTTATAAGAAAGATTGGTCCGAGAAAATCTCAGATTCTCTTTGGGCATATCGTACAGTATACAAAACCATCCTAGTAATTTCACCATGTATTTTGGTTTATGTAAAATCATTCCATTTACCTGTTGAAATTGAGCATAAGGATTTTTGGGCAATTAAGAAAATAAATTATGACCTCTCATTGGCCAGAACAAAAGGAAAATTAGATCTCAATGAACGTGAGGAACTAAGGATAAAGGATTATGAAAATTCAAGGATTAATAAAGCTAGAGTTCAAGCCTACCAATCTAGGAATATCAAAGTCAAACATTTTGAACCAGGAAAATTCGTGCTCTTGTATATTTCAAAACTTCATTTACACCCGGGAAATTTTAGGTCTAGATGGTCAGGTCCTTTCATAGTGCATCATGTGTACCCCCATGGGGAAGTAGAGGTTAAAGATCCCACAAGTGGTTACATTTTCAAGGTCAATGGTCAAGGTTAAAACCTTTCATTGAATCATTCAATAAACAAGAAACATAGGTTGTGTTAACTGAGCCAACCTATGAACGAGGAAAAAATTGATATATTTAGGATCCATGTTGGGATAACGACGTTAAACAAGGTGTTGCATGGGAGGAAACCCATGGTTTTTAATTTTTCAATCATTTTGTTTTTTTAATAAACTTTATATTTTAAATTGTATTAATTAATCATTTTGATATTTAAAAAAAATTGACATGTTCTTCTATTATGAGTGTGGATGGGTACGAAAGTGGAGCACCATATTCATCCATGTCATGTGGTGTGATCCTTGAGTAATACCTTACCCATAAATTTTAAAATAATACAATGCATAATCAGTTCATTTTATTTTTATGTGTTTGTAGGTTAAAATAAAAAAATATAATAATAATAAAAAATTAAAAGGCCACATCGTAGGTCATGGGGAAAACCCCGTCGCAACCGGTGAAGCTGCGGGGACTCGAACCCGGGACCAAAGGGAGACAGGGGCGCGCGCTTACCACTAACCTACGGCTTATTGTGCTTCCTTATTCTTTAATTTTTATATATATACTTATATTTTACTTTCTTTATTATATAAATATATATATATATATATAGTTTTTCTGTTTTTTTTGTTTTTATTTTTTTCACTAGGGAATTCTCAAAGTGACATCGAGATCAAGGGATTAAAAGGTAGCAACAAGAATTTCAACTTCAACCACCAGGTGACTTCATTCCATGATCCTCATTTTCAATTTCATTTTTAAACTCCCATTCTCTGCCTCTACCCCCTTCTAAATTTTCTTTTTTTAAACACTGTGGACAGTGTTATTTTAAGTTGGGGGGGATATAAAATAAAATTTCTTTTGTGTCAAAAAAATGAATGATTTGAAAGAAAAAAGTGTGCCTTAATGGAAGGAAAATTTTCTTTAACCTTGAACATGATAATAGAAATTCTACACTTTGAAACTGAATATCAAATAATTTAGCATGCCCTGATTTTTATTTTAATCCATGTATAATTTCATGAGCATAGATTTTGGAAAGTGTGGCTTTCTAATGTGATATTTCATGGTTTATATTTTCTTCCAAATAAAAAAAATCATTACGCACGTCCTTTGGATAGTGGGGTATTAGTTTGAGTTCAAGGGGTCCCCCAAATAAATATCATAGGTTTGGTGATTATTTTAGTTTTAATATGAGTATTCAATAAAAAACAATAAATTTGCACGTAGAGTAATGAAATGGCCTAATGCGTGGCTTTTGGCACTTGGGGATGGTGACTCCATAGTTTTCTGGCCCAGAGCTAGTAATTTTATCTCTATTTTTCGTAATTTGAATTTGTTTTTGAATGAGTTAACTCGATATGATGCTTGAGTATGTGGGCTTCACTTGGTGCCCTAAGTTCTTTGAGCCTGGGAGTCATCAGCAAAGTCTCACTACAGGGGTTGACTCTTTTGAGTGCAACTTCAATTACCATTGCAAAATTTAAAAAACAAAAAAAAATGAATACTCATCTTAATATTTAAATGTGATTCCACCTAGCACTTCCATCATTTCCCTCTTTAATATAGATGAAACCCAATGTCTAATGCGATGCACAACACATCATCACTCTTAATTAATATTGGATGAAATATGGTGATGAATTTGAACAAAGGAATGGGCTTGGGATTGGGATATTCTTATGAAAATATAATGTATTAAAATATTTTGATGGGTTTCATGATTTCTTGGTATAAGGTTTTTTGGTGATCATTGTTTATTAAAATTTTTTCGGAAAAAAGGAATTCGAATTTCATATTGTTGAGATATATTTTGATCGGGACTATAAAAAATCAATTTGGGGGTGTGATAATCCACTAAATGAGGCTAATATTCATTTTTAATATATATAATATTCATGTGCTTTATTATTCATAAACACCATTTTAGTTCATTTTACACTTTGAACGTCATTTCACATTATAATTGTAATTCCTTCTTAAAATGCACTAATATGTGGTACATTTTTTAACATCATTTAAAGTACTCAATGATCTTGATTTTATTTTCATATTTAATTTTCAGGTTTCTAATTATATTGGTAACAATTCATACTTGTGGAGTATTGGAAGATCTATATTGGAAGACCACCAAAATGGGATTTTATGTAAACAATTCTGGAGAATGCGAATTGGACACCAGCCCACTAATGAGAATGTGGGGCCCAACATACAAGTCCAATGAAGCCAAAATTTCGTGGGATTCTATAATAAATATATAGGAACAAATAATTATTCAGGATCCAGAGCTAATTAGGCCTTAATTTTTCTTATTAAGGCGGCCCAATTTGGAGATAAAATTTTGGGCCAGATTCTGAGGCCTATAAAATCATCCCACCAATTTAATCATATCTCGTAAACCATATATTATATTGGGATGAAATTTTATAGAGAGATATGGGACATCGGGAGATTAATTTTTTTCATATATGGACCACTCCAATTTTTTCATCTAGAAGGTCTTATTGGCGCCTTTGTTTGGTGGAAGAAAGCTGGCTTCCACCTTGGGTCAAGGGTGGAAAAATCTACTCTCTCTTAACTTTCCACCCACCTAGGCCCACCACCATTAATTTAGGTGACTTACACTGTTTTAGGATCGACCCAAGGCTTCAAAATTTCCTATTTAATGCAGTGTTTCTAGAGTATTTTGGGATCCTTGGATCTTTGTTTTCATTGTAATGTTATTATGTCGATTTTTCTTTGTAACGTTCTTCTTTCTCATGTAAGTTGTTTGAATCATCTTAGTTCTTAATAAAATTTATTTCTTTACTATTATTATTTTTTTCTTATTATCACTTTGATGTCGTTGCCTTAAGTTTTGAATTTATTCACACCATACCTTGTTATATTGTTCACACAAGAGTGGAGTGATTTATTTCTTTTTATTGTTTTTTTTACTTCTCCAATTCCTCCCTCATGAGTCTACTTTCAGCTTCCATTGAAACCATACAATAAATGGAGGGGTAAATATTTTATGGTTTAATCCAAGGGAGTAGCAAGGGGATGGTTTGGATGTTATTTCTCACTCAATTAATTTTTAATCACTTCTTTTAATTGAGAATTTTGTTTGAAGATCTTTAAACTCCTTCATCCTTATTGAATTTAAGGTCACACACTTACAGTGCTAATACAAACATTTACCTTGAAGTGCTCAAAACTTTGATCCTTAAAGTGTATAGGTGATTATTATTAAAGGTTTTAGGTATTAAACCATTAAGTTATGATATTGTTTGATCTTCTTAAATGAACCCATCTCAAATATAAGAAATTGAAATCAATAAAAAAGGGATTCATCCAATCTACCCCAAGCGATAACCTAGGATAAACTCATTATCTTAATTTGAATTAACTTAAATCTGTTAGTGATACCTTAAAACCATATAAAATAAACCCAAGTTGGCCACTTCATAGTCAAAAACAATCCATATAATGTACGTGTCTGTAGGTTATTTCTTAGGTCTCTGAGGATTCGACAACCCAAACTAAACTACAAGGACCATTCTATCTTCATCTCTTGGGTAAATTTGAGTGTGAATCAGCATCACAGTATGAAAATATCATTAAAAGAACTCAATGGATCTAGACTATATCCTACATGTACAAGAATCTCACACACTCTACTGAACTCTACTCTTGAATTTCTAGGAAGTGGGCCAACATGGTGATTCAATTTAAGATCACCCAGATGGCATCATGTCTCATGGGTGTATGTGGTAACCCCATCATGAAATCCATGGATATCCCATCCCAATTCCACTCTAGAACCTCAAGGTTTTGAGATAAACCCACTGAACCCTAGTGCTCTGCCTTTACTTGCTGACAAGTAAGGCATCAAGAGACAAAACTCTGCAACACATCTCTTCATCCCTGGCCACCAGAATTATCATCGAAGGTCATGTTACATCTTTGTCACACCTAGATGTACCGCTAAGGGTGAGGTATGAAACTACCTCATCACCTCTTTTATTAACAAAACTGTTACCATCATTCTTTCTATAAAAAGAACTAAATTCTCCCCACCTTAAGAAAATCTATCAAGAGTATGTCCATTGGATATTTGAGTACTTAAGGTTTCAAAGTTGGTATCCCTAAGTTGTTTCTCTATGACTCGATGTAAAAGATAAGGGGTAAATTCATTAAATTGAGGTAATATGGTTGATACATATCCAAAAAGGATAAATATAATGAGGAAAACTTCTATGATACCTCACTCTATAGTTTCAAATAATATATCCTACTGAGAGCATATTCTACCATGTTCCCCTTCCTAGGAGTATAAATAATCTCAAATTCATAATCTTGGAGAAACTCTAGTCGTCACCTCTGTATCAAGTTAATATCCTTCTGAGATAAGATATACTTGAGACTCTTATGGTTAGAATATACGATAAATATATCCCCCATAATTTATTTTCACCACATATTCAGTGTGAAGACTACCAATGTTAGCTCAAGATCGTGGGTCATGTAGTTCTTCTCATGCGATCTCAACTTTCATGAACCATAGGTGATCATTTCCTACCTCTAAATCAAAAAATAACTAATAAAACACATTTTTATTGAATATTTTATTGATAATAAATGATATAATTCCCTCACATTGTGTTAAATATGTTTATTTATAAAATATTTGGGATTAGATCATTCATTTGAAAATATGGTGAAAAATCCATTTTTATTATTTTAAAATTCACTGTGGTATTTCAAATATAAATATTTTAATATGGATTATTTTAACTTAAAATTTTGTAAAATTGTTCCTCACTTAATTTTATACAACTTTTATTCAGGAAACTAGATCTAAAGAGTGCATTTGGGTGGATTAAATTGGTCATTAAGTCAATGGTGGGCTGGACACACGAGATTGGACATTACTTTAGTGTTTGGGCCATATCTTCTACATCCGTGCATGTATTGAGCCCAAATTTTGATAGTGGATCTAAAACCCAATTTATAACATATTATCCTCATGTAAGGACAGATAATTCACTCGTTTTGTTGTTCAATAAGGCGGTAAAAGTGGGATTAAAATATTTGTAAGAATCTCCTCATTCACACTTGAAACCACTTTTAACCTGGTCTCCCCTCCAATATATAAATATGTATTTTTCTCATTTGGAGGGTTTGGTATGTTAATTTTAAATTATAGGGAATAGAATAAGTGGATCCACTCCAATTATTTAACTGTTTCAATAAGGGTATCTCTTAAAGCAAGGATCCCTTCGATGAAGCCTTCTTCTTCTCCTTCTTCTTCTTCGTGTTGTAATACTTTTGTTTGTGTAATAAACTTCTTTGTTATTATTTTATTTATTATATTTTCTTATGTTTTATTCAAATTTATTCTTCTATTAATCTTCCTAATTGGTCTGGAATCAAGATTGGAGATGAGATTAGGTTTTACCCTTTCAATCCTTTGCTCATGCAAAACATCTCCACGATGACCACACCGTCCATGGAAGAGTAGTTTTCTTAATGATAGATCTATCTTATATCATCTTAATTTAATTATTTTGAATAATTGATATAATATAATTCACTTAATATGATCCATGAATTGAGTTTTTAAATTATAAGAAACTAAGAAAGCAATTGAACAATTAACACAAAAATATGCGTTGTCGAGTATTGTGTGAATTGTGAAGTGCGATCTTAATCGGTAATACAAGGCCACATGGGATAAATTTGTAGAGTTAAAATATAATCCCTAAAAACAATTCATCCTCATTTTTTAGAATGGATATGTTCCCTAATTTACCACTGACCATAATCTATCCTTAGAACATCAATCAAAGCAGGGTGTTGTGATTACATGTTTTGAAGATAGCCTAGGATTTAATTCACTTCATATTTGTGGTAAAGTTAATTCTCGTAGGTTTGGGGGGTTAACAAGTTAGGGGATCATAATTAAGTGGATTTTAATTTATATGATAATGATAAATAATTGATTGAATAGGTAGAGTTATATTGATTTTTTACTTTTAAAATATTTTCTAAAAAACATCTTCTTGTTGTGTCTTTTTAATCAAACTTCATTTCAAAAAAAATAACAAAAAAATTATAAAATATTCTTCCAGAAAACTTATTCTAGATTTATGAATGGTAAACAACCCCCCCCCCCCCCCCACACACACACACACAATACTTTTAAGTATTGTTCTTATTCCCTTTTATGTTATTTTCAAAATACCTTTAATAAGTTATCAAATTTACTTCCTCCTTTGAGAGATGGCATTGGTCAGGCACTCTGCTGCACCTAAGTACCCAAAAACTACTAATCATTTGAGGGTTCCCATGATATAACCTTTCAAATTGGTTTCTTTTCCAGGGAGTAAAGTAATTATTTTAACCAATTATAGGTATTTATTTTATTTTACATTGTATTCTCTTCTTCTCTTCTTTCTTCCTTCTTTACCCAATCTGAATTTTTTCTTCTTCTATTATTTTCTTCTTCTTCTTTTTTGACCATCAACTCAAAATTGACATTTTTATTTTATTATGTTCCACTTATCTTCTTTTAATTTTTATATGATTTATTTCATGAACTAATCCCAAATATCTCTTAGATATTGATCCTGATATTGAACATAGCCTTCAAGCTTAAATCAGACATTCTCAGTCTACGGGAAGTTTCAACATTCGACCAGTTGGAGAATTCCTCCATTCCCAAAACATTGAAATTGGAAGAAATTAAAATTAAAAAATAAAACAAGAACTGATGGATGAAAATAATGGAAATGAACTTAATATAACCATTCGAGAATTCTCTGCACCTGATATTAACTATCAACCAAATTGCATTGCATACCCAAATCTCGAATCAGACTTTGAACTGAAATCTGTGTTAATTCATCTTATTCCAAAGTTTCATGGATTATTTGGTGAGGATCCAAATAAATATTTGAAAGAATTTAATGTGATTTTCTCAACCTTAAAACCAAAAAATGTTTCTAAATATCAAATCAAACTAAGATCATTCCCATTCTCACTTGATGGAGCTACAAATGATTGGATGTATTATTTACAACCTGAAGATGTAACTTATTGGAATGATTTGAAACATATTTTATTGTAGATATTTTTTCCAGTATCAAGGACCACATCCATTCAAAAAGAGATCTCGGGGATCAATAAATCCCAAAGGGATTCAATTTATGAGAAATGAGAGCGATTAGAGAAGTTGTGTGCAAGCTTCCCACATCACCAAATCAGTGAGAAACTCCTCATCCAATAATTATATGAAGGACTCACACCTATGGAAAGAATCATGGTGGATGTCACAGCTGAAGGATCATTTGTGGACAAGACACCAGTGGTTTCACGTTCATTAATTGACAAGATGGCCCAAAACTCCCAACAATTTGGCGATCGAGGTACACCACATGTCAGGGGAGTACATCAGGTTTGTCCTTATTCTCTTGAAAGTCATTTAATTGATACCAAGTTGGAAAAGTTGACCACTATGGTGAGTCAGATTTATTTGGCTCAAAAAACATCCCAATCCACTCCTATGAGGCCATGTGGCATTTTCTCTGAAACAGACCACCCAACTGGTCATTTCCCCTAACTACAAGAAATAGAAGATTGTGCAGCAGTATTTCTTGGGAGACCATATCAGCAGCAACAACAACCATATCCCTAAAAGAATTTTGATTCCTTTTCTCCAACATACAACCAAGGGTGGAAGAATCAATTAGACATGAGGTACGGATCTGGACAACAACAAAGGCCCCATTTTCAACAAAAATTCCAGTAGCCTCCACCTTACCAGCAGGGTTTCCAACAACCCCAAAGGAGATTTGAAGCCCAAGCATCAACAAGCCAGCAACAAGGTAATCCCCCACCCAAGGTAGTTTTTAACACTGATGATCTTTTGAAGCAAATTTTTCTTAATCAACAGAATGAGCTAAAGATTCAAGGTTTAGAGATGAGGGAATTAAAGATTCAAATGATCCAGATTGCCACCACCCTTCATGAACTGGTAAGTAAGAACTCCAAAAATCTTCCTTCCCAACTTACTCCAAATCCCAAGGGTAATGTCAGTGTCATCACATTGAGAAGTGTAAAGCAAACAACTGATACATCTGCACCTATCATTCCACCGGGATTCACCACAAATCTGGAGAATCCCCATTAAAAACTAGATGATGAGAAACCCAAGGAGAAAGATAAAGGTACTAAAAAAATTGATGATATTCCTCCTAAACCCCTTCCTTTTCCAAATAGAGTTGTTCAAACCAAAAATATGGATGAAGAGGCGATATAAAAAAGAAGTTTTGGATACATTCAAGTGTGTGGAGATCAACATTCCTTTACTTGAATCCATCAAGAAAATCCCAAGGTATTCCAAATTCCTAAAAGAACTTTGTACCAATAGAATAGGGCTCAAAGGAAATGAGAGGATCAATCTTGGAAGGAATGTGTCAACACTCATTACACCAATCTAGAAATTCCAAAAAAGTGAAAGGATATGGGGACATTCACCATCCCATGCACCATAGGGGAGTTACACTTTTATGATTCTTTATGTAAAGACCCGTAAAATTCAAGGGAAATTTTTTCTTAATTTTCTTTGAAATTTTACAAGAGCGCGGTTTCTGACGGCACCTGATTCCGAGGCCCGGAGTGCCCGAAATCAATTTCCGAAGTTTGGCTCGGGTACGTTCAGTGAACGAACGAGCGGGAATTTCTAACTTTTGATCCGGTACTCGGAATTGAAATCTGAGGACACCAATGAACTCGCAGCGCCGATATTCGCTTAAGGAGACCTTTTCCGTAACTGTGATTATTGCGGGACGAAAGTTAGTTTTTGGGAGATTTATAAAAAGTTAAAATAAAAATGTGGAACACTTTTTATTTTTCTTACTTGTTGGTTAAATCCTCTCAAAGGAAGTTAAAGGTGGGACCCACATCCACTTAACCTCCCTTGGGAGGATTAAGTGTGGTGGGGCCCACACAAAACCCAACTTTCCATCTCCTCTCAAAACTCCCTTAACTCCCCTTTTAAATGATCTTGACAACTTAGCTTATTAATTAGGTTGAGTTGTTTAATCTTTTTCAAACCTTTGAATTTCAAAAGGTTTGGTTGAGTAAATAAAATAAGCTCTTAGCTTATTTTATTTGGTTAGATTTGTTTAGACATATTGAGAGGATTTGAGAGCTTCTTCTCCTTCTCCTTCTTCTTCTTCTTCTTCTTCTTCTTCAAGCTTGACGAAGAACGCGAAGAACCTTCGAGCTCCGACGAAGAACGCCGCTCCTCTCTTCTTCGTAGCCGATTGTATCCGAAGATCGACGACGCCTTCCGTGTCAACGAAATGGAACGCCGCTTCCTCCTCGGACTTACTTCATCGGCTTACGAAGATTCGCCAACGACGTACCTCTTCGGACGTACCTCTTCGTCATCGGATTTGACGAATGATTACCGCGACGCCCGACCTCCGCGACGTTGTCTTCCGCGGGACGTTGACGATATTCGAACTTGAACCCAAGGTAGGGGTTTGTTGTGGTTTAATTCCTTACTCTCGTTCTTGGTTCTAGAATGATAATTTGTTATTAAATATTTAAGAGTTATCATCTAACGAGAGGGGGGGTCGGACCGCACAAACACGGCCGAATTCCCCCTCCTTTATTCTTGGTTATTTATATAATCTTGTGGATGAACGAGAAGGCGTGGTGCCGTCGTACCACGCGGGAATCGCCCGGCTTATTTACGTGACGCCGTCGCGCCGCGCCACGGGAATTTTATCATGAACGCGACGCCGTCACGCCGCGTCGAAGGGAATCGAAGGCACCGCGGCCGGAGTGGGGCCACGGCGGAGGGGAGCGGTGCCGTCGCACCGCGCCGGATGACGAACACCGCGGCCGGTTCCGGGCCGCGGCGAGACGGGAAGACCGGCGGCTCGCCGGGCCGCCGGCGTCGGAAACCGGAAGGGGACCGGGTTTGTCGGTCCCGTTGGAGAAAAACCAGCCGGCCAGGTGGCCGGCCGGAAGGTCAAAGACCGGGGGAATTTAATTCCCCCGGTTAACTCTCAAACCCCCCCCCCCATTTATGAGGGGGGCGGTTTCGTTGAGGGGGGCAGGCGGCCCCCCGGTTTCCCTCAAGCAGGCCCCCACGATGGGGGCCGGTTCTCCAAAAAGGCGCGGCTAAAAGCCGCGCCGCCAGCAGGAAGCGGGGGGCCATGCCCCCCGCGCGTGACACCAGCGGCGCCAGGCCGCGCCGCCGCGCCGGACCGCCGCCGTCCGGGCCGGGTCAGACCCGGGTCGGGTCGACCCGGTTCGGGCCGACCCAGGGGGGGTCGGGCCGGGTCGGCCCGGACCCAGACCCCCCGTTTTCGTGTCGTCTTCAGTCTTTTGTCCATAACTTGAGCTACGGACCTCCGATTGACGAACTGTCAGCGGAAATGCAATCCTTGTATCGATACGGTCGTTTCGGTATATCGCACTCAATGTTTCGGAATACTTTGAGTTCGGCCGGGTTGGTTCGTACACGAAACCAACCTGGCCCTCGGAGCAGAAACGCTCATATCTTGAGCTACGGACGTTCGATTGACGTGCCGTCAGCTTTGTTGAATTAATCTAAGTGAGACGGATCTTTTGGCATCCTCCGCCCGAGTTTTGGATGCAGATGGATAGTGGCCGGGTTGGATCGCACTGAAATCCAACCGGGCCCCTGGAACGGAAAAGCTGATATCTTCAGACCAGACGTCCGTTTGACGAACCGTCAGTGGCGTTGGTGATCACGTTGAAAAACGGTCCCTAAGAGTATACCCTATGAGTGTTCGGGGTATAGTTGAGTTACGGCCGGATTGGTTCGCACACGAAACCAACCGGGCCCCTAGGACGAAAAAGCCAATAACTCACAGATCGGGCGTCCGATTGACGTGTCGTCTGTTGCGTTGAGACCCCTATGACGAGGTAGTACTTTGAGATACTTCCTTGCGGGACTTTGTGATACTTGGAGTATCGACCTGTAGCTCGTGGAGCGGACCCTCCCAGTGACGAGCGTGCGGAGTACGGAGACCGTGTAGCTGACTGAGACCCGACGGCTGCTGATCGAACGACTCGGTTTGTTACAGAGGTGCGCTTGGTTGTAGCGGCACATGGGAGCGCTTGGTTGTAGCGGCAGACCCACGACAGAGGTGCGCTTGGTTGTAGCGGCACATGGGAGCGCTTGGTTGTAGCGGCAGACCCACGACAGAGGTGCGCTTGGTTGTAGCGGCACATGGGAGCGCTTGGTTATAGCGGCAGACCCACGACAGAGGTGCGCTTGGTTCTAGCGGCACATGGGAGCGCTTGGTTGTAGCGGCAGACCCACGACAGTGGTGCGCTTGGTTGTAGCGGCACATGGGAGCGCTTGGTGGTAGCGGCTGGCCGCAATACTCGATAGGTGGAGTACTACAGCAGTCTTAAGTTAGTGGGAAGTACCTCGGGGTTGTGACAAGACCACTGTACACTCCAGAGACGGATCTCTTCAGCAGTTACGGTTTCGATGATGAAAATCCTGGTTTGAGATGAGACTTTTGACCTTATGTTTACCTCATGATTGAGATGGGTCACTTGATAACTTAGGTATATGTATGGGCATATACCTGAGTAATAGTTATCCGTTGATTTCATGACCTTTGTGTTTACCTCATGATTGAGATGGGTTACTTGATAACTTAGGTATATGTATGGGCATATACCTAAGTAGGGTTTATCTGTTGAGATCTTCTATGTGGTTATCCTTGTTGGTTTTAGTGAGACCTTGAGGGTCTCGGGGTCCTTACTGAGTATCGTTATACTCACCCCTGCACGGGCTATGCCCGCACCTCTTTGTGTTGGTTGCAGACGACGGCCAGTACTGACAGAGGCTGAGTGTTCGAGGACTGGACGGTACCTGGAGGTGGACTATACGACGAGATGGTACCCAGAGGTGGACGTGACGACGAGGCGGTACCCGGAGGTGGACCACTGGGCGGGACATACTCGGAGCGGACGGCGGGACCCGAGGAGCAGAGGAGCTATTTGTACCCACCCTTCAGGTGGAATTTCCAGTGGACAGCTCGGCGTACCAGCTTTACTTTTCAGTTGTTGTTTTCCCTTTCGAGTTGTACTTTACAGTTGGGCTTGTATTTCAGGCCCCTTTTTACTTTCCGCACTTACTGTTGTATTCAGTGTTTACTTCTTCCGATTGTACTCTGTGTGATTGTTTACTTTACAAAGGCAATGCCTTCCCTTTTTCCGGGATTTACGCCTTGGTGCTAGTCGCCAGCCCCTGGCCTATGGAAGGCGGGCTTGGGGTAGTCACGGCACGAACCCCGAGGGCGGGTCATGACAAATTGGTATCAGAGGAGTTCGGTTCTACCGCGAACTCTGATCTTTTCTATGTGAAGCAATAATGTTTATCGTATTGAGTGTGGTTCTCAGTCCAGGGAGTCCAGTGTTGGTGCGGCGGCCGACGTATCCGTACACCAGGACCCTGACTTCTGATTTCCGACTTAATGCATGAAAACATTGATTGCATGTGTGTTTCAAAGTTTTCTATGTGATTACTTATATCATCTCACCAGGTATACTGTTTGACCGTGGCGCACCTGATTCCTTTTCAGGATGGCCCCACGACGGCAGCCAGCTAGGGTTCCGAGAGTCGAGTGTGACGACAGCCCACCGAGCGACGAGGCCTCGGTGCAGGGCCCTTTGTCAGAAGTGGCACCGGCGGTAGCTCTACCCGTCGAGCCACCGGTACTTCCAGCACCAGCCGCTGACGATGCACGTCGCCTCAGCGCACAGCATGAGTTTCAGCGCCAGTGACCGCCCAGGTTTCGCGGGGAGACGGACCCCCAGGCAGCAGAGGACTAGCTGGAGGCAGTAGTACGTGTGTTTAGGCTAGTGAGGACACCAGCAGACCTCATGGTGATCCTCGCTGCGAGCCTACTACACGCAGAAGCAGGACGATGGTGGAGCTTGATGCTCCAGGTGCACGATGAGGCATCTCTACTTTGGACGGACTTTGAGAGCCTCTTCCTCTCGGAGTTCGTCCCAGCCACCCTTCGTGCGGTGCGTATCCAGGAGCTTCTTCAGCTGCGGCAGGGCAGCATGACGGTCGCTCAGTACTCGGCGAGATTTACTGATCTCTCGCGCTACTCGACCGACATGGTATGTGACCCATTCTTCCGGGCCCAGACCTTCGAGCAGGGTTTGATACACGAGATCAGGGCATCGCTGATCTCCCTCAGCATACCGACTCAGACAAGAGTACTGGAGAGGGCCCTTTTGATCGATATCTTCCTTGCTGAGTCTACACCAGCACCGAAACCCACCACAGGGCGGCACGTGGCAGAGTCTTCTGCGGCTGGCAGTCGACGGATGACTCAGGGGTCCAGGCAGACCAGACCTTCAGGCAGACGACCTCAGGACACTGGCTCAGCAGTGCGGGGCACACAGTGCGGAGCCAGTCTTTCGAGTGGAAGACAGTGCTATGCATGCGGCAGGCAAGGCCACATGGCTCGTGACTGCCCGACCCGCCATGCAGAGGAGCAGCAGACGGTTGAGGAACCACCAAGGCAGAGGCAGAGGTTCGACCGTGGCGGTCCGCAAGGAGCAGGCGGCCATGACAAGGGAGCTGGCCGTGCAGCTGGAGGTGGACGACGCTTCGGGGTGTTTCCACCACCACCACCAGGAGGTCCACCCCGACTGTAGGGGACAGGAGGACATGGGAGAGCTCAGCTTCAGGCAGTTGAGGCCTACGATCATGGGGCTCCGGGAGCAGATGGACAGGAGCGGGACTAGCTCCAGACCTGGAGACTTTTGTTCATGTTGCCTCTAGTTTTGTTGATGTATGTTTGTAGATGCTTTGTGTCTTTGTACTTGAGCTGCAGTAATAAAAGACACCTTCTTGTGGCATTTACTTCCCTGTCCTCTCTTGTGTTGTTTCTAAGAGGTTCTAGATTATACCGTTGACTTGACCCTCACTTGAGAAGTACCTACTGGAGGAGACCTAGTTACCACACACTGATGCCGACAGTGTGACTAAACCCTTGGAGGCGAGAGTAACGGTTGGATCTCTTTGTAGTAGAGTCGAGGCCTTACGACGTCATCCTTGGTATGGGTTAGTATCATCCATGTCGGGATTGACAGTATTAGGCAAAGAACGTGGTTCATCTAGGGAATGAGACCAGATTTCTCTTATCAGAAAAGAAGAAATCATAGCAGCTCTTGTGGGACCAGAGGTGGTCTAGGCCACGACAGAGAAGGTCCAGGTCATCCAGGAGCGGATGAGGACAGCTCAGAGCCGGCAAAAGTCATACGCTGACAGGAGGCGGAGGCCACTTGAGTTCGAGGATGGCGACCACGTCTTCTTGCGGTTCTCACCTCGACGTGGTATACGGAGATTTGGCCGTGGCGGAAAGTTATCTCCGCGCTTCATCGGACCCTTCCAGGTCCTCAGCAGGATTGGCGAGGTGGCTTATCGCCTGGCTCTACCACCTCAGTTGCACCGGGTGCACGACGTCTTCCACGTGTCTCAGCTGAGGAGATACGTGCATGACCCGACGCACATCATTGACCATGGGGAGCTTGACGTTGACTATGGGGCGACTTTTACGGAGGTTCCGGTGGAGATAGAGGATCGACAGGAGCGGGTCCTACGTGGGCGATCGATTCCACTTGTGCGCATCAGATGGCAGCACGGGAACCTCCAGGAGAGCACATGGGAGCGGGATGC
Source organism: Viscum album (assembly GCA_963277665.1). NCBI lineage: Eukaryota > Viridiplantae > Streptophyta > Magnoliopsida > Santalales > Viscaceae > Viscum > Viscum album. The sequence continues at coordinate 262,745,340 of OY728120.1, forward strand.
TCAGATGCGTGCTCAGTACCCTCATTTGTTTCCCTAGTTTTTGATGTATCTTTACGGGGACGTAAAGCCCTGAGGTGGGAGTAATGTAAAGACCCGTAAAATTCAAGGGAAATTTTTTCTTAATTTTCTTTGGAATTTTACAAGAGCGCGGTTTCTGACGGCACCTGATTCCAAGGCCCAGAGTGCCCGAAATCAATTTCCGAAGTTTGGCTCGAGTACGTTCAGTGAACGAACGAGCGGGAATTTCTAAATTTTGATCCGGTGCTCGGAATTGAAATCCGAGGACACCGATGAACTCGCAGCGCCGATATTCTCTTAAGGATACCTTTTCCGTAGTTGCGTTTATTACGGGACGAAAGTTAGTTTTTGGGAGATTTATAAAAAGTTAAAATAAAAATGTGGAACACTTTATTTTTCTTACTTGTTGGTTAACTCCTCTCAAAGGAAGTTAAAGGTGGGACCCACATCCACTTAACCTCCCTTGGGAGGATTAAGTGTGGTGGGGCCCACACGAAACCCAACTTTCCATCTCCTCTCAAAACTCCCTTAACTCCCCTTTTAAATGATCTTGACAACTTAGCTTATTAATTAGGTTGAGTTGTTTAATCTTTTTCAAACCTTTGAATTTCAAAAGGTTTGGTTGAGTAAATAAAATAAGCTCTTAGCTTATTTTATTTGGTTATATTTGTTTAGCCATCTTGAGAGGATTTGAGAGCTTCTTCTCCTTCTCCTTCTTCTTCTTCTTCTTCTTCTTCTTCTTCAAGCTTGACGAAGAACGCGAAGAACCTTCGAGCTCCGACGAAGAACGCCGCTCCTCTCTTCTTCGTAGCCGATTGTATCCGAAGATCGACGACGCCTTCCGTGTCAACGAAAGGGAACGCCGCTTCCTCCTCGGACATACTTCATCGGCTTACGAAGATTCGCCAACGACGTACCTCTTCGGACGTACCTCTTCGTCATCAGATTTGACGAACGATTACCGCGACGCCCGACCTCCGCGACGTTGTCTTCCGCGGGTCGTTGACGATCTTCGAACTTGAACCCAAGGTAGGGGTTTTTTGTGGTTTAATTCCTTACTCTCGTTCTTGGTTCTAGAATGATAATTTGTGATTAAATATTTAAGAGTTATCATCTAACGAGAGGGGGGGTCGGACCGCACAAAAACGGCCGAATTCCCCCTCCTTTATTCTTGGTTATTTATATAATCTTGTGGATGAACGAGAAGGCGTGGTGTCGTCGCACCACGCGGGAATCGCCCGGCTTATTTACGTGACGTCGTCTCGCCGCGCCACGGGAAGTTTATCATGAACGCGACGACGTCGCGCCGCGTCGAAGGGAATCGAAGGCGCCGCGGCCGGAGCGGGGCCGCGGCGGAGGGGCGCGGTGCCGTCGCACCGCGCCGGACGACGAACATCGCGGCCGGTTCCGGGCCGCGGCGAGACAGGAAGACCGGTGGCACGCCGGGCCGCCGGCGTCAGAAACCGGAAGGGGACCGGCTTTACCGGTCCCGTTGGAGAAAAACCGGTCGGCCAGGTGGCCGGACGGAAGGTCAAAGACCGGGGGAATTTAATTCCCCCGGTCAACTCTCAACCCCCCCCCCCCCATTTATGAGGGGGGAGGTTTCGTTGAGGGGGGCAGGCGGCCCCCCGGTTTCCCTCAAGCAGGCCCCCACGATGGGGGCCAGTTCTCCAAAAAGGCGCGGCTAAAAGCCGCGCCGCCAGCAGGAAGCGGGGGGCCATGCCCCCCGCGCGTGACACCAGCGGCGCCAGGCCGCGCCGCCGCCGGCCGGGCCGGGTCGGCCCGGACCCGGACCCCCGTTTTCGTGTCGTCTTCGGTCTTTTGGCCATAACTTGAGCTACGGACCTCCGATTGACGAGCCGTCAGCGGAAATGCGATCCTTGGATCGATATGGTCGTTTCGGTATATCGCACTCAATGTTTCGGAATACTTTGAGTTCTGCCGGGTTGGTTCGTACACGAAACCAACCGGGCCCTCGGAGCGGAAACGCTCATATCTTGAGCTACGAACGTTCTATTGACATGCCGTCAGCTTTTTTGAATTCCTCTAAGTGAGACGGATCTTTTGGAATCCTCCGCCCGAGTTTTGGATGCAGATGGATAGTGGCCGGGTTGGATCGCACTGAAATCCAACCGGGCCCCTGGAACGGAAAAGCTGATATCTTCAGACCAGACGTCTGTTTGACGAACCGTCAGCGGCGTTGGTGATCACGTTGAAAAACGGTCCCTAAGAGTATACCCTATGAGTGTTCGGGGTATAGTTGAGTTACGGCCGGATTGGTTCGCACACGAAACCAACCGGGCCCCTAGGACGAAAAAGCCAATAACTCACAGATCGGGCGTCCGATTGACGCGCCGTCTGTTGCGTTGAGACCCCTATGACGAGGTGGTACTTTGAGATACTTCCTTGTGGGACTTTGTGATACTTGGAGTATCGACCTGTAGCTCGTGGAGCGGACCCTCCCAGTGATGAGCGTGCAGAGTACGGAGACCGTGTAGCTGACTGAGACCCGACGGCTGCTGATCGAACGACTCAGTTTGTTACAGAGGTGCGCTTGGTTGTAGCGGCACATGGGAGCGCTTGGTTGTAGCGGCAGACCCACGACAGAGGTGCGCTTGGTTGTAGCGGCACATGGGAGCGCTTGGTTGTAGCGGCAGACCCACGACAGAGGTGCGCTTGGTTGTAGCGGCACATGGGAGTGCTTGGTTGTAGCAGCAGACCCACGACAGAGGTGCGCTTGGTTGTAGCGGCACATGGGAGCGCTTGGTTGTAGCGGCAGACCCACGAAAGTGGAGCGCTTGGTTGTAGCGTCACATGGGAGCGCTTGGTGGTAGCGGCTGGCCGCAATACTCGATAGGTGGAGTACTACAGCAGTCTTAAGTTAGTGGGCAGTACCTCGGGGTTGTGACAGGACCACTGTACACTCCAGAGACAGATCTCTTCAGCAGTTACGGTTTCGATGATGAAAATCCTGGTTTGAGCTGAGACTTTTGACCTTGTGTTTACCTCATGATTGAGATGGGTCACTTGATAACTTAGGTATATGTATGGGCATATACCTGAGTAATAGTTATCCATTGATTTCATGACCTTTGTGTTTACCTCATGATTGAGATGGGTTACTTGATAACTTAGGTATATGTATGGGCATATACCTAAGTAGAGGTTATCTGTTGAGATCTTCTATGTGGTTATCCTTGTTGGTTTTAGTGAGACCTTGAGGGTCTCGGGGTCCTTACTGAGTATCGTTATACTCACCCCTGCACGGGCTATGCCCACACCTCTTTGTGTTGGTTGCAGAAGACGGCCAGTACTGACAGAGGCTGAGTGTTCGAGGACTGGACGGTACCTGGAGGTGGACTATACGACGAGACGGTACCCAGAGGTGGACGTGACGACGAGGCGGTACCCGGAGGTGGACCACTGGGCGGGACATACTCGGAGCGGACGGCGGGACCCGAGGAGCAGAGGAGCTATCTGTACCCACCCTTCAGGTGGAATTTCCAGTGGACAGCTCGGCGTACCAGCTTTACTTTTCAGTTGTTGTTTTCCCTTTCGAGTTGTACTTTATAGTTGGGATTGTATTTCCGGCCCCTTTTTACTTTCCGCACTTACTTTTGTATTCAGTGTTTACTTCTTCCGCTTGTACTCTGTGTGATTGTTTACTTTACAAAGGCAATGCCTTCCCTTTTTCCGGGATTTACGCCTTGGTGCTAGTCGCCAGCCCCTGGCCTATGGAAGGCGGGCTTGGGGTAGTCACGGCACAGACCCCGAGGGCGGTTCGTGACACTTTATGTGATTTAGGAGCTTCCATAAATGTAATTTCTCACTCTGTTTTCTATTCTTTATAGGTTGGTGAGTTGAAACTGATGAGAGTAGTGGTTTAGTTGGAAAATAGAGCTAAAACATATCTAGTGGGAGTCCTTGAGGATGTACTTTTCTGGGTAAGAGACATGATCTTTCCAGCATATTTCTACATGCTTAAAATGGAGGATGATTAGGTAAGTTCACATGCTCCCATTATCTTAGGTAGAACCTTCCTCAAAACTAAAAAACTATCATAAATTTCAATGAGGGTACACTTTCAATGGATTTTGGGAATGAAGTTGTGATATTTAATATTATGGACTCCATGAAGTACCCCTTAGAGGACCATTCTGCATTTTTTATCTCCCATTTTGAACCACCAAATAAAAACCCCATGGAATTTTATTATCATGTTCTTAGGGAGATTATGAGTATTGGTTTTAGTTTGATGTATAAGAGTAATTCCACGCCCATTTATAATGAAAAAGACTCTCTTAGATTTGATTTTGAAATGGATTCATATTCTGATTTTGATCATGTGAACTCTGATTATGACATGGTTGTTGAGTATGTTGATAGATTTGATGCTTTATTCTCTGATTTTAATGATGTATATTCTAATACTGATGTTCATTATGCACATATTTTAGTTCCTTCAATTTATCCATCTATACATCACCCCCTACATTGGAACTCAAGCCATTTCCACCTAATCTCAAATACGCATACTTGTTAAGTGGTGAGAAATTACTTGTTATCATTACTAATAATCTCTCTTTTGAACATGAAGAAAAACTTTTGAATATTTTGAGGGAGAACATCAGGTCAATCGGGTAGACCTTGGCTAAAATATCAAGTATTATCCCCTCCATTTGCATGCATAGTATTCTTTTGGAGGATGGGGCTAAACTGGTTAGGTAGCCACAAAGGAGACTCAATCCAACACTTTTGGAGGTTGTTAAAAAAGAGGTTGAAAATTTTCTTGAGGCGGGTATAATTTATCCCATTTCAGATTCTTAGTGGGTGAGTCTCATTCAGGTTGTGGCTAAGAAAAGTGGTGTTACTATTGTTAAAAATGATAAAGAGGAGTTAGTTCTAATGAGGGTGAAAAATAGTTGGTGTGTGTGTGTTGATTATAGGAAACTAAATCAGTCCACTCAGAAGGACTATTTATCCCTCCCATTTATTGATCAGATGCTTGAGAGACTAGCTGGGAAAACACACTATTGTTTCTTGGATGGATTTTCTGGATATTTTCAGGTTCCTATTGCTCTGGAGGATCAGTAGAAGATAATATTCACTTGTCTATTCAGTATGTTTTCCTACCGAAGGATGCCATTTGGACTTGAAAATGCCCCAGGTACCTTCCAGAGATGCATGGTGAGTATTTTTTCTGATTTTATTGAGACCTTCATGGAGGTATTCATGGATGATTTTACAGTGTATGGGTCTTCATTTTATGATTGTATATCTATTTTGGTAAAGGTTTTGAATCATTGTATTAAGAAGAATCTGGTCTTAAAAATTGAAAAGTTTCATTTTATGGTAGAGCATGGAATTGTATTAGGGCATATAGTGTCAAAACATGGGATAGAGGTTGATAGATATAAGGTAGATATTATTTCATCCTTACCCTATCCTTCATGTGTGTGTGATGTGAGATCTTTTCTGGGGCATGCAGGATTTTATCGGTACTTCATCAAAGATTTTAATAAGAATGCTCTTCTTATGTCACGATTACTTCAAAAGGATTCTGATTTTGTGTTTGATGTTTCTTATAGGAATTCCTTTGATGAGATAAAACAGCATCTGACCACTCCACCTATCATACAGCCTCCATGGTGGGATCTTCCTTTTGAGCATATGTGTAACGCCTCCAACTTCGCGGTTGGAGCTGTCTTATCTCAAAGGGTGGAGGGATGTTCACATGTGATTGCATATGCATCAAGGACACTAGATTTAGCCCAATCAAACTACACAACCATGTAAAAGGAGTTTGTTGCCATCATATTTGATTTAGATAAATTACATTCATATTTATTGGGATCTAAAGTAGTTGTTTTTTCTAACCATGCAGCTTTGAGGTACCTCTTGAAGAATCCAGATGTGAAGCCTAGACTTATCTGATGGATGATCCTTCTTCAGGAATTTGACATTGAGATAAAGGACAAGAAGGGGTTAGAAAACCTGGTGGTGGACCACATGAGTAGGCTTACTCACACACTAGAGGATAACACCTTGGACCAGGTACCACTTCGGGACTCTTTCCCCGATGAGCATCTTTATTCCATCTCAGGTACGCATCCTTGGTATGATGATTTTGTGAACTACCTTGTTTCATATGAAATTCCTGCAAATTTAAAGAAACATCAATTACAAAAGTTAAATATTGGGTCTATATTTTATGTGTGAGTTGATCCCTACTTATGGTGCATGTGTAGTGACCAAGTTATTGGGAGGTGTGTTCTTGATCATGAGTTTGAGTCTGTTCTGCAATTTTGTCATACACTTGCTTGTGGTGGACACTTTGGAACCTAACAGACATTTATGAAAGTTTTGGACTCTGTATTTTATTGGCCTAGTTTATTCCATGATAATCATGTGTTTTGTAAGTCATTCTCACATTTCCAACACACTAGTAAAATTTATAAGAGACACGAGATGCCTCAACAACCCATATTATTCTGTGATATTTTTGATGTATGGACATTGATTTTATGGGTCCTTTTCCAGGTTCATTTGGTTTCCTATATATTTTGGTTGTTTTTTATTATGTGAGTAAATGGGTGGAGGCCAAGGCCACCAGGACTGACGATTCTCATGTTGTAGTGGATTTTGTCAAGGCTCAAATTTTTTGCAGGTTTGGAGTACCAAAGGCCATCATCAGTGACCAAGGGACACACTTTTTCAATAGGAATTTTTCTTCCCTCCTTCAAAAGTATGGGGTGACACACAAAACATCAACACCATACCACCCCCAAACAAATGGCCATGCTGGGGTTTCAAATAGAGAGTTGAAAAAAAAAAATTGGAGAAAACCGTGCAGCCAAATAGGAAGGATTGGAGAAATCACTTGGATGATGCATTGTGGTATTATAGGATAGCATATAAGACCCCCATCGGTATGTCCCCATTTCGGATTTTCTTTGGGAAATCATGTCATCACTCCATGGAAGTTGAGCATCGGTCTTATTAGGCTATAAATAAATATAACACAGATTTAGCCCAAGATGGAATCCAAAGGAAGCTGCAAATTCAAGAGCTTGAGGAGATTCGATTGTCTTCATATGAGAACACAAGGCTCTACAAGGAAAGATCAAAATCATATCATGATAGAATGATCCAGAAAATGGAGTTTCATGTTGGAGATAAAGTCATTCTCTATAGTTCACGACTGAAGTTGATGCATGGTAAGTTGTGTTATATATAGTTGGGTCCTTATATTGTATCTAATGTTTTTCCTTATGGTGAAATGAATATCTCACAAGAGGACACTGGAAGGAGATTTATAGTCAATGGGAAACGTTTGAAGAAATACATTGAGGGACTTCCAACTGATGCAGTGGATTTTATCACACTACATGACCCCATCATCACTTGAGTATATTAGGCTATTCCTAACCCTTTCACTTTTATATCCTTTTTCCTAATTAAAATTATACATTTCATGTACATATATCATCTCATAAGTTCACATTGAGGACAATACAATATTTTAAGTGTGGGGGAGGGGATAACATTTTGGGGTAGATATTTAGGATTTTCATTTGCATGTTTTATGTGTATTTTCTATTAAGTTTTTGCTTAAAATTTTCAAAAAAAACAAAACAAAACAAAACAAAAAAAAATCAATAAAAAAATAAACAAATATATCATGTAACATTCTCATGTAGAACATATAGAAAATGCATGTTTTCAAAATTCATTGGTAGAAATATAATCATGAGTAAGATTTCATCATCAAGTGTTTACTTTTATAAAAATTGAAGTCATCGATGATATGAATGGTTGTGTCATTATAAAACCTTTTAGATTTTGACATAATTATTTATGATATTTGTTCATGGTAAATTGTGTCATTGATTTCGCCACACAATTTTTCACACAATCATGACTTGTGAGTTTCTCTTACCCAATTGAATGTATACTCAGGGTAAGTAATTCTTTTTAGCTTATAACATGGTCTTTCCATACGTTCGTTTCTCTTCCGATTGTTTCCATCACTGTACCTGATTGACCTATGCATGTGCACCTAATATTTGACTGTTGTACGCCCTCTAAAAGAAATTCAAAAAAATCCAAAAATCCAAAAAAACAATCAATAAAGAGGGGAGTGAAGAAATGTACAACATGTGGGGATATTTAGGTCGGGAGCTCATGGTTTGACTTCTGGGAATGCTTAAATGAGTGGGTTTTGGAATTTGATTGCAAAGGGTATTGAATAGGTTCGGTGGAATAGAATCAGGTAAGAAGAAAAGTTTTTAATTGACTTGGATATACTTAATAAAGGTTGTATTTATGAGCTTGTAATGGTTGGAACACCCACACGTGGAGAATTAGTGGCATGGTAGACCTATGAATTGTTTCGCTATGATTAGTGTTATGAATATCATTGGATTTTTTTTGAAAAAATTTATGAGGAAATGAATTTAAAATTTATTGATATTGAATCTTGATGGGATTCTTATTTGCCTATATTTTCACTGCGGATTGAGAAATTTGAATATGCATATATTGTCACAATTTTTTCGAACACATGATATGAGGTTTTGCCCAGGAGTGCAAAAGGGTAAGTGTGGGGAGTTGATAAAACACATTTTTATTGAATATTTTATTGATAATAAATGATATAATTCTCTCACATTATGTTAAATATGTTTATTTATAAAATATTTGGGATTAGATCATTCATTTGGAAATATGGTGAAAATTCCAGTATTACCCTTTTAAAATTCATTGTAGTATTTTAAACATAAATATTTTAATATGACTTATTTGAGCTTAAAATTTTGTAAAAATTTTCCTCACTTAATTTTATACAACTTTTATTCAGGACAATAGATCTAAATAGTGCATTGGGATAGATTAAATGGGCCATTAAGTCAATGGTGGTCTAGACACGTGAGATTGGACATCACTTTAGTGTTTGGGTCATATCTTCTACATTCGTGCATGGATTGAGCCCAAATTTTGAGAGGGTATCTAAAAACCAATTTCACGCATATTATCCTTCTTTAAGGACAGATAATTCACGTTTTTTGTTGATCAAGAAGGCAGTGCAAGTAGGATTAAAATATTTGGAAGAATCTCCTCATTCACACTTGAAACCACTTTTAACCTAGCCTCCCCTCCACTCTATAAATATGTATTTTTCTCATTTAGAAGGGTTGGGATGTTAATTGGGAAGTTTAGGTCATAGTAGAAGTGGATACACTCCAATTATTCAACCATTTAAATAAGGGTATCTCTTGAAGCAAGGATCCCTTTGATAAATCCTTCTTCTCCTTCTTCTTCTTCTTCGTGTTGTAATACTTTTGTTTGTGTAATAAACTTCTTTGTTCTTATTTTATTTATTCTATTTTATTATGTTTTGTTAAAATTTATTCTTCTCTTAATATTCATAATTGGGCTGTAATCAAGAGTGGATATGATATTAGTTTCTACCCTTTCAATTCTTTTCTCATGCAAAACGTCTCCACGATGACCACACTGCACATGGAAGAGTAGTTTTCTTAGTGATTGATATATCTTCTACCCTATTCATTTAATTATTTTTAATAATTGAGATAATTTAATTCACTTAATATGATACATTAATTTAGTTTTTAAATTATAATAAACTAATCAAGCAATTGAACAATTAACACAAAAACATGCGAGGTCGAGTATTGTGTGAATTGTGAGAGTGTGATATTAATCGGTAATACAAGGCCACACGAGATAAATTTGTAGAGTTAAAATATAATACCTAAACACAATTAATCATCATTTTCTATAATGGATATATTCCCTAATTTACCACTAACCATAAGATATCCTTATAACATCAATCAAAGCAGGGTGTTGTGATTGCATGTTTCGAAGATAGCTTAGGGTTTAATTCACTTCATCTTTATGATAAAGTTAATTATCGTAGGTTTTGGGAGTTAAAAATTTAGGGGATCATAATTAAGTGGACGTTAATTTATATTATAATGATAAATAATTGATTGAAGAGGTAGAGTTATATGGATTGCACCTTTTAAAATATTTTCTAAAAAAACATCTTCTTGTTGTGTCTTTTTAATCTAACTTCATTTCAAAAAAAATAAAAACAAAAAAAATTATACAATCTTCTTCCAGAAAACTTATTCTAGATTTATGAATGGTAAACAACCCCCCCCCCCCATCCTTTCAAGTATTGTTCTTATTCCCTTTTATGTTATTTTAAAAATACCTTTAATAAGTTGTCAGATTTACTTCCTCCTTTGAGAGACAACATTGTTCAGGCACTCTGTTGCACCTAAGTACCCAAAAACCACTAATAATTTGAGGGTTCATATGACAGCGCCTTTAAATAACCAAACCCGGTCCCTGATGCATCGTAGAACACTACATACTCAACACCCTCCTCTGACAATATCAAGATGGTAGCGCTTGTCAATCTCTACCTCAACTCCTATAAATCCTACTGGTACCACTCCTTCCACATGAAATAATACCCCTTTTAGATCAAAAAGATTTCAAGGGAGGTAATATACTGGATAAATCGGGTACAAATCCTTGATAATATAATTCTATACCAAGGAAGCCATGCACCTATGTCATACTCTTGGGTGGCTCTCAAGCTAACACTACCTTGACCTTCACCATGTTCACTTTCACACTGTCTGCTAGGATAAAATGTCCTAGAAGTGGACCTCCTAAATATAGAACTATAACATAGAGATATTCTCATAAATATAGATCCCACTATGTATGTTTAGGACTATCCTCAAGTGTATCGTGTGCTCCTCCTCGGATTCCAAGTACACTAGTATATCATCAATGAATACTATCACAAACCAGTCTAAGAAAGGCTAAAAGATCTGTTTCATGAGTCCCATGAACACTACTGGGGTGTTTTTTATGCCAAAAGGAAACACCAAGTACTCATAGTGACCATAATGACATTATAAATCCATCTTCAGTATATCCTCATCTCATACTCACAGTTGGTGATAGCCTGATATGAGGTCAATCTTTAAGAACCATTGTTCCCATATCATCCAATAAAAGAGGCCATATATCCTTGGAAGTGGATATTTTTTCTTTATGGTCATCTAGTTTAGGTGATTTTAATCCATACAAAACCTCAAAATCATATTCGCCTTCCTATTGAACAAAATTTGGGCTACCTAGGGTGAAACACTATGCATGAAAAATCCCTTACTTTGAAAGTCCTCTAACTACACCCTCATCTCTCAAAGATTTGTGGAATCCATCTAATATGTTGGCGTAGATATTGGGATCATCTCGGAGTATAGATTAATTCATAATTATAACTCTCTATGGGGAGTTAATCCTAGAATGTTCTTAGGAAAAATTTCCTCATACTCTACCACCATTAGAGAAAATTAAAAACATATAGCATACTCTACACCAAGGGTCATGTTATCCAATTGGTGTGTAATCAGCTGCACCCTCCTAAAAATGAGTTCATCCTTCTCTATCTAGGTTTTCTGTTCACCCATAAAGGAAAACCTCATCCCATCACTATGGACACACTACATCCTCCACCTGAAATGGTCTATCTGGATATGAACTATAGATAACTAGTCTATGGCTAAGATGAAATAGTAAGGCCCCATAGTTTCTACAAATAGATCCCAAAATAAACACTCACCTCGAAGAGTCATTTCAAACCATCATCAGAAGTGTTTTATTATTGAGTCACCTCTAGTAGGAGTCTCCAAGTGAAAGGGTCAATCCAAGGGATCAACCAGAATCTCTAAATCTCTAACCATAGTAGTAAAAATAAAGGAGTGTATCTCACTCATGTCTATAAATTTTTTAGTTAAATTAGATAATACATGGATCATACCTCATATAATCCCTAGAGCCTCTTGGTCATAAGCCTCGACCGCCAGTAGTTGTCACCACCCCTATCCCCTAGCTCCCTAAGACTAGCATAGACCACCAAGGGATGGTAGTGGTAACAAGTCAAAACATTTGTTGCCTATTACTGCTCTCCCAGGTCCTCTATCAAGTTCTCCACCCAATGGACCTACCTGCTCCTACCACTACCGCTACCTAGGTGTCCCATCCACTGCCTCTCTATTATCTATACGTTAGGTTAGAAATATCATGCAAGATATACCTGATCATCACAAGAGTAGCACTACCTCTCTCTGGTATGAATAGATCCATCCTTTGATCCCTGAACTGTAGACCCTCTATCTTGGGATCTCCTCCTAAAACATCTCACACATCTAGGTCCCTGTGTTAATAATCGACTACCTGCTGCTGAAGTCTCAGATCCCATGTGCCCACTACCAACACCAACTATCTGTGTATCCTCATACAGAAAACTCTCAACCACTAAATCATGCTCCATCACTCTAGAATAGGTATTAATGCATAGAGGTATCATGCTAGATTAGATTCCCTTTCATAAACCTTGTTATAAGTTCCAATCACAAAAGAAATTACTATATATTATATCCATTGAGTACCGAGTGAGGTTGGTGAACCTCGATGAATACTTATCCATAGTCATACTACCCTGTTGAAGTTGTAGAAAATTATGGATGTGCATGGCCCTCAACATATATAGATAAAACACCTCTATAAAAAGGCACTTGAACAATAACCATGTAAGAGTTTCCTCATCATATGACTGATTCATTAATCCCCACCATCATCCTATATATCCATAGAGAAGGCTCATTTTTAGGCCCACCATCTATTCTACAGGTGTCCGGACGAGAAACCACTCGGGGGTCTAGCTCACATCAGAACTTGATGGGTTGTTTTCACTGAAACTCATGAAGTGCTCTCAACCCTGTGTACCTCATCCATTGGTATTACTGATACCATATACTTCTTGACAGGTGGTGGTAAGACCGGTGCACCACCTAGAAGTAACACCTCTTGAACAGGTCTCTATATCGAAGCTTCATCACTTGGGGATCATCCTTGTGATCCTTCTTTTGAATCCTAGCTATAAAATTTCATAGAGGAATCCTAAAATAAACAATATAAACCATGGTCAATGATAATATCTAGAGATAATACTCAAGAAGTACATGGAAACCACATCTTGTTCCTGTATAATGCATGTACCAATGTTTTCCCTGTAACCAATGTCTACATGTACTGAGTCAAAAGGTAGGTGATTAGAGTCCTGGTGTATGGATACATCAGTCTCCATACCAACTCTAGATTCCTTGGCCTGAAATTCAAACACAAAACACTAAACATTGTTTCCATAAATCCAAAACCAATATTACTGCTATAAAAATCTCCAAATCCCCAATCCTAAGATGGAACCACCCTCTGATACCACTATGTCACAACCTAACCCACCGAGGCTCACCTGTCCAACGATAAGTCGAGTGTGACTACCCCAAGCATGTATCCAATGGTCCAAAGTCTGGAAACCAGAACCGAGTGAGCATAACATTCACATGGGAGACCTTATCCTAAGGTACCTATATGCACACACACATATAAAATCTCATACAATGCTAAAATTTATACAACTGATAACTATGCATGCATACATCTATAAACCTACCATCAGAGTACAACAACAAAGTACTATAAATCAAGTGTAAGAACCTATATTTTCATATGAGATAAGGATCCATTTTCATTTTGAATGCTTAAATATGGCCTAATGTGAACTCACTTTGAGATCAAGGGTGTATCAGGGGTTTCTAGGCCTTATTCAGAGCCTGAAACCCAAGTTTTGGGGTGAAGATGGACTGGCACGTGGTTAGTTCAAACCATGAAAGTTATGCCTCATGGTCTGATAAACCATGTGAGGAATAGGAAGAGAGTAGGAGGAGGTTGCGTGGTTAGGCTGAACCATGCGATTTGGTCCAAAAGGCCATGCAGTAACCTCTGTAATTTTAACAGAGGATTTTTTCATGGTTTATGTAGGGTTAGTCAAATCATGTGAGGAAACCAGTGGGTGCCCTTCTCCTATAGCTAAACATGCATGGTTGGCATAAGTTTTTTCAAATAATGCACTCAAACCATGAGACCCATGATATTTTTGGGAAATTTTATAATTTTAAAATTAATTAAATCTATTTTAACCCAATTTTTCACCTTTTCGTCCTATGCACAACAAGGGGCACATTTTGAGATCCATCTTTGATGACTAATCAAGGAATCAATAGAAATTTTCCATAATATCTCTTATTAAATTTTGTAACATCTCTTTGGATCTATATTGTTTAGTAATCGATTCCTTTTTAGTCATTCGTTGTTATTCTTCCAATCGATGATGCTATTTAAGTGTAAGCTAATTTTCCCTAATTTCAAGTTCTTCATTAATTCTTAATTTTTCTCCTGATCTGAGTCAAATAAAAATTTGATACTATACAACCACTCTACTAATGAGCTATGGTGGGTGGTATATACATTTTCCATGAGTTTTAGTGATTTATAGGGCTAACTGTCATGATATCACCTGCCATAATTTTTAGTATAGCCCCGAAATTGAACTGGTTAATTAAATTAGATGTAATTGGGCCTATTAGGGATGACCTTAGGTTCCTTTGTGATAAGTTAGTGGTTTTTTCCCCAACCAAGGCCACCCATGGGGTGTGCTATATGAATTTACCTTGTTTAATCCATGTTAAACCACCCATGGGGTGATTTGATGTTTTCCTAGATAAAGGAAGCCCTTTAATAAATGAATTTAATTAAACGTGATGTTTAGGGGATGGGTTTCCTTCTTTACCATGTGATAACATGTTAAAGTTGAATTTTTCAATGATTTAATTGTAAATTTTTTGGTTAAATGAGTGGGTATACTCATTGTTTTCTCTTGAATGTGAATTGTGATATGTGAGTAAGTATACTGATGACGTTTAAATGAATGTGAAATGGATACATTAGTAGGTGTACTCATGGTGTGGAATGATGAATTATTCTTTATATGCCTTGGATAATTCTCCTTGGATCTTGAATGAGGTAGTGTACACCTTGGATAGAGTATGATCCTTGGGTCTTAATTTCATGGGATGCCTTAGGTCTTTCTACCCCTTGGATCTAGCTTTCTTGGACTTGTGTAGGATATGTTCGGATAACATGATACTAGGACTCCAACCAGTGTCATTACCAAGTTTCCATTAAGATGATCATGGGACTCGATGTGGATGAATTTTTCTTCTACACATTAGATCTGGCCTTTCATGGTTTAACACTTTGATTATATAGTAAGTTCGTGGTAAATGTGACGTGTGTGATTATACATCTCAACTGTGGATATTATGGTTCTTCTGGTTGAATGGAAAGGTTGTGTTTGATGTGACATGTTTGGATGAACGGTGAGGTTGTTTTAGTTATTTATGAATTGTTTGTAGCTACCTTTTTAGAGGAGATTGGCCATCTTTTGTAGGGGGATTAAGAGGCTATTTCGGTGTTACTTGTTTAGTAGTATATATTCAATGGTCATTGTAAATTTACTGTATTGCTTACCTATTTACCTACACATTGTTTTATCTTATTATATTACACATCTTGGATTGTATAGACCTTTTGGTGGTTACCTAGTGGTATTGTATCTCACACCCTATTTAGGCCTCTGTTGGGTACTCGAACAGGCTATTTGGATGTCGGTAGAGATAAGGGAAAGCACCCATAGTTTGAGGGTTGACTTTGTGCCATGATTAGGAGTAAGGGATCACATGATTGAGTTTAGGATTTTGATTCTATTTAGAGATATAAATTTTGTGTTTTTTGGTATTTTTGATACTTATATTGTACTATACTTATATGTACCTATTTTGGATAATTTTTAGATACATGTATCATCATTATTGTATATGAGACACTTCTGGATTTGTTATACATTCATGTCCTATTTTTTATTCATCTATTGATTGTTTACTTCTTCTGCTACTTATATTTCATTGATATTTTATCGTGTTACACTAGTGATGAGGGCATAGTCTCCCCACGGACACACCTAGGCCCACACTGCTAGTCAGTAGCCTTTGGAATTTGGGGAGATGTGCTTGAGGCCATGTGACCAACTGGGCTCGGGGCACCTTTCAGTGGCATTCGAGTCTAGGATGTTACAAAGTGGTATTAGAGAACTTTATTTTCTAGTTTTCTTTATTATTTGGTGATAATATGCATGGATAGTAATAAAATGGAATTTGTTAATGATATGTTCTTGGGCATAGCTAACCCAAGTATAGGAAAAAGGCCAAATTGCCCTGATTGAAATTATTTTTTTCTAGATTTTGACTATTGTAGCTGATTTGATTCCACCATTGGGTGATTCACTTGAATTGTGATATTATCATTGATATAATTGTGGGTTCTATTTTTATTTTAACCTGATGAGAAGAGGTAATTCCATCTCATTCATCATATAGGAAGTTGTTAGAATCATATTTCATACATTATGACATGCCATTTAGGATGAGATGGTTTTAGGAGCAAGTTGTGTGGTATGAGATGGTTTTAGGAGTTTTTTGAGCTATCCTACACTTTCGATCTATGAACTTTGATATTGTTCTTTTTTTAGGTGTGTGTTGAGAATTTTGGAGGCATGCCATCAGGAAAACCTATAGTTGTATGTCAATAAGGTGGTGATGAATATGCTCTAGAGGTGGTGGTCCATGAGATACTAATGGATACTCCTTTAGTGTCAGTTGTGTCATTAGGGGTTGTTCCAGATGCATGTGTTGAGGCACAGTTCCATGGAGGATTCTATCGCTTCATGAAAAGTTTTTAGGGAGCACCATAGCCTACCTTGTCTGTGGATGAGTTGATGCGTGTGTTTCAGTAGTAGCATCCTCCCATGTTTTTAGGGGATGGAGGACCATATACTACTAAGTTATGTCTTGATACTATGCTAGAAATATTCATGAATCTGGAGACACCTCCTAAGAGGAGAGTGAATATCACAACTTATATGCTACATGGAGAAACAAAGAGATGGTGGGATGTTATAAAACGGGATGATATGTTGTGATATATGATTTGGTTTGATTTCAAAACTAGTTTCTATAACTATTTATACCCTGAGACTTTATGGGAATAGTGGGCTAGTTAATTCATGTTTCTGGAGTAGGTCTCTATGAAGGTTATGGAGTACTCGGCATAATTTATAGAGTTGCAGTGTTTTGTGTCGATGTACCTTACTAATGAGCTATCAAGGGAGAGAAACTTTGAGGAAGGTATCCAACATGCTATCAGATCTCAAGTTAATATGTTCAAATTGACCTCTATCACTAAAATTTTGAATCAAACACTGATTATAGAATAGAACCTGAGGGAAGCCAGGGGCGTAGAGCAGGGTAGTACAGTCTCTCGACCCAACGGTTCAGTGTCTTCGGGTAGGAAGTTTCATTTTGAGGCTTCCCAAATTATGAGTATCTATTAGTCTATGAGTATTGGTAGCTCGGTTTTCTATCATCAGTGTGGTAGATGGTTCTATAAGAAGAATCAGTGCAACCACGACCTAGTTAAGTACCGAGCTTGCGGCATGATGGGCCACCTGCAATGTTTTTGTAGGACCTTCCCTCCAGCTATGAGTGGTAGGGGTTCAGATCTGACACTAAGAGAAGGTTTCTTATCTCTGTATAAGGAAAGTATTTGGAGAAATTTTGGTCGATCAAGCCAAGTTAGTGGTGATTATGGCAGAGGCATCCAGACACTAGCTACACTGAGACATCAGAGTGGGCATACTCTGGGCAGTGAGGTTGCATCACAGGGTCATGGTTCTGGCCAGATCTATTCTATATATCCTACCCCTAGGGATCAAGGTTTCATACCATATATGGTGAGAGTTACAATTTTAGTAGCCTCTATTATTGCATCTTCTCTTTTTGAAATAGGTGCATCACATTGTTTTATATTTTTGCATGTGGTAGAAATCCTTGGGCTTATTATACAGTTTTATGAGGGCATTGTGATGCTCGACACTCTATTGGGGATCATAACGGGGGATTTACACTAGTGTAGGGCGTTCCCCCTTGAGGTTGGTGGGTGTTAATTTGTCTAGGATATTTATGTCCTCAAGATGATAGGTTTTGATGTCATACTTGGGATGGAATGGATAGTATATTATCAGTATTACATTGACTATTATCGATAAAGGGTGAATTTCATATCACCATAGGGTGCGGTTCATACACAAAAAGATAAATGGGATTTGTAGGCAAGTCGAGCTAGACCAGAGCATCATGGGTTGGGTGAGATGATAGTCTTGATTTCTAGTCTGTATTTGTATGATCAGGGAGTGCATCAAATATACTTTCCTTTTGTGGTTGATTATTTTAGGGATGTGTTCCCAAAAAACTTTTCTAGTTTACCTCCTAAGAGAGAGGTTGATTTCTCCATTGATCTAGTTCTAGGAGCTACACCGATATCCATTCCTCCTTATAGGATGGCTATGATGGAGTTACAGGGGATCAAAAGGAAGTTAGAGGATTTGGAGGAAAATGGTTTTATCTATCCTGGTACTTATCCATGGTATTTTTCAGTCCTTTTTTTTGAAAATGGTATATGGTACCCTTAGTCTATGCATGGATTATCAAAATTTGAACCAACTGACAGTTAAGAACAGATATCCCTTTACATGGATATATGATATGTTTGATCAGCTTCAAGGAGCTCAAGTGATCTCAAAAATTGATTTTAGATTTGTATATCACCAGGTATGTGTTCAAACTATATACATACCTTTTATATCCTTTCATATAATGTATGGTCTATATGAGTATTTGGTTATGTATTTCGGTCTTACAAACACGCCAGCAATTTTCATGGCGCTGATGAACCGAGTCTTCCATCCTTATCTAGATTTGTTTTTGGTAGTTTTCATGATGATATCTTGGTGTATTCTCACAATCAATACGACCATACCAAACATCTTTATATCATTTTGGATATAATGAGATGTCATCAGTTATATTATAATCTCACAAAGTGCCACTTCTGGATGGATCAAATTCACTTCCTATGTCACATCATCTCAGAGACAGGAGTATGAGTTGACCTAGAGAAGGTGAGAGCTGTTTTTTTCTAGGATTGACCCAAGAATGTCTTTAACATACAGAGTTTATTGGGGTTGGCTGGTATCCACAGTCATTTCATATGGGACTTCTCATGCTTAGCATCGCCACTAATGGTCTTGAATAAGAAGGGTGTGAAGTTTGTATAGTCATATGCCTATGAGATAGTCTTTCAGAAGTTTAAAGGGAGATTGAATTCAGTTCGAGTATTAATATTTCCACAGTAGGGAAAAAGATACATTGTGTATTACGAAGCCTTAGGTATTAGACTTGGAATAGTTCTTATGTAGGGGGATAGTGTCATGGCATACGGGTCTCGACAGTTGATGCCACACAAGAGGAATTACCCGATGCATGATCTTGAGTTAGATATAGTTGTACGTGCTTTGCGTTGTTAGAGACACTATTTACTAGGAGATTATTTTTTGGTGTACACAGACCACAAAATCCTCAAGTATATATTTACATAGTGTGGTCTGAATATGAGGCAGTGAAGGTGGTTGGAATTCCTAAGATCTTTTTACTTCGAGCTTGCCTACAAGCCTGGTAAAGTAAATGTAGTGGTCAATGCATTGAGTAGGAGGACTCAGATACAAGAAGCTCAGCAGGCCAGTAGTGATTGGTATATTATGGATTTTTTCTCTGAGATGTTCTTGGAGGTGAATGACAGTTAGGGGAATACCTTTCCATCATCCTTAGTTATGACCTCTACCCTACTGGATAGAGTGAGAGTGAGGAAGCTATTGGATTCAGAAGGCTTATTCTTATGGGAGGTTATGGTAGGTGAGGATCCACCTCCTGGTTGGACCATAGTCAAGGATGAGATCCTACATATCCATGGTCATGTTTGGGTTCCAGTGGACATATGCAAGGAGCTTATGTGGGAATTTCACACCTCTAATTAGGCAGTGCATCCCGGAGTCACCAAGATGTACCATGACTTGCGCCATCAGTACTGGTGGTTGGGTATGAAATGTGAGGTAGCTAGTTTTTTTAATAGGTGTTCCACCTATCGGTAGGTGAAGGCAGAAAATCAATGAACAACCAGATTTTTATAGTAGTTACTTATTCCCGAGTGGAAATGGGATTATGTCATGATGGATTTCATGACCAGTTTACCGAGGTCTCCTCGAGGTAAGGATGTTGTGTGGTTTCTTATTGAAAAACTCACAAAGGTTTCTCATTTATTCCCAATCAAGGATACCTTCAGTGTTGATGAGATTGGTAGGTTTTATATCCCTAAGATAGTATGACTTCATAGGGTCTCACACACTGTTACTTCAGATACAGATGCCCACTTAACATCTCACTTTCGAAAGATTTTGTAGAGGGATCTAGGTACATAGGTGCTTCTGAGCACAGCATACCACCCTCTGACTGATGGACAATCAAATCTTATGATACAGGTGCTTGAGGACATGTTGAGAGCATGCATCCTAGATTTTGGGGGCACTTGGGAGAGGCATATACCCTTGTTTGAGTTTTCCTACAATAACAGTTATCAGAAGAAAATATATATGGCCCCTTATGAGGATTTGTATGGTAGTCTATACCAATCATCCCTATTCTAGTTATAGTTAGGTGAGGTGGCTTTACTAGGACCATGTCTTGTATAAGAGGCTTTTGAGTAGGTCCAGTTGATTCAGAAGCGGATGGCTACTGCACAGTCTAGACAGAAATCTTACGCTGATTGTCGAAGATGGCCTCTAGAGTTCAAGTTTAGGGATAGTTTATTTTTACATGTTTCACCAAGTATGAGACATAGATGGATCAGGATACAGTGTAAGATTTTATCACAATATGTCAAGTCGTTTGAGATTCTGAAGAGAGTTGGGTCGGTAGCCTATCGGTTGAAGTTACCTCTGAGGTACTGATCCATGAACAACATATTCTATGTATCTCAGCTACATTGATATCAATTAGACTCATCTCATGATTTTCATCTCAATTAGGTTGAGTTATAGGAAGATGTATCATTTGAGGAGCATCATATCTATATCATTGATAGGAGCACGAAGTTTCTCTAAGGTCGGTCAGTTCCTCTAGTATATTTTCTATGGTAGTACATCCATTTATAGGACAAGAATTGGGAGTGTGGGGCCAACATATGTGGTCAGTGGATGGATTTGTTCACCACCCTTTAGAGGGCAATTCGAGAACAAATTGTTTTAAAGGGGGATATTGTAAGAACATGGGTTTTCATATGAGGTAAGGATCCCTTATTTTTTGGTTTAAATTCTTAAATATGTCCTAATTTTAATTCTATTTGATATAATGGGTGTATCTGGGGTGTATGGGGATTGTTCAGAGCTCAAAACCCAAGTTTGGGGTGAAAATGGCCTGGCACATGATTAGTTCAAACCATGTGGGTCAGACTGCACGGTCTGATAAACCGTGAGAGGCATGGGTAGAGAGTAAGAGGAAGCCGCGTGTTTAGGTTGAACCATGATATTTTGTTCGTAAGTCCATGTGGTAACCTATGCAATTTTAACAGAGGAGGTTTGCACGGTTTCCGCATGGTTAGTCAAACTGTGTGAGGAAATCATGTGGGTTCCCTTCTCCTATATCTAACCGTGTATGGTTGGTGCACGATTTTTCAAACCATGCACTCAAACCATGTGACCCATGATATTTTGGGAATTTTTATAATTTTAAAATTAATTAAATCTATTTTAAACTATGTTTTCATATTTTATTCATATGCACATTAAGGGGAACATTTTGAGAACCCTCTTCGATGACTAATCTAGGAATCAATAAAACTTCTCTATCTAATCTTTGATTTAAGCTCGGAATATCTCATTGGATCTTCATTGGTTATTAATCAATTATATTTTAGTTTTTTTCCATTATTATTCCTATCGAAGATGCTATTTAGGTGAAAAATAATTTTCCCTAATTTCAAATTCTTCATCCATTCTTTATTTTTCACCTAGTCTGATTTGAATCAAGATTTGATACTGGATGAGAACTATACTACCAAGATAAGGTAGGTGTTCTAACATTTTCTTTCAGTTTTAGTGCTTTATGGGGCTATCTTTTTTTGTTCTGCCTGCCATAATTTCCAGAACAGCCCCGAAATTGAACTAGTTAATTGAATTAGATGCAATTGGACTCATTAGGGATGCCCTTAGGTTCTTTTGTGATGAATTGGTGGTTATTTCCCCAACCAAGTCCACCCATGGGGTGATCTGTATGAATTTACCTTGTTTAATCCATGTTTAACCACCCATGGGGTGAGTTGATGCTTGCCTAGATAAAGGAATCCCTTTAATAAATTAATTGAATTAAATGAGATGTTTAGGAGATGGGTTGCCTCCTTTACTATGTGATAACATGTTAATGTTTAATTTTTTAATGATTGAATTATAAATGGATTGGTTAAATGAGTGGGTGTTCTCATTTTTTCTCCTGAATGTGAATTGTGATATGTGAGTGGGTATACTCATGAGGTGTAAATTAATGTGAAATGGATACATGAGTGGGTATACTCATGGTATGGAATGATGGATGATTCTTTATATGCCTTGTATGATTCTACTTGGATCTTGAATATGGTAGTGGAAACCTTGGATAGAGTATGAACTTTAGGTCTTGATTCCATGGGATATCTTGGGTCTTTTTACCCCTTGGATCTGGCTTGCTTGGACTCACATAGGACATGTTCGGATAACATGATCCTAGGACTCTAACTAGTGCCATTTCCGAGTTTACATTGAGATGCTCTTGGTAATTGAAGAGGATTTATTGGTCTTCTACACCTTGTATTTTTCCCTTTGTGGTCTGACACTTTGATTATATGATAAGGTCATGGTAAATGTGAAATGTGTGATTATACAGCTCGGTCATGGATGTTCTGGTTCATCTAGTTGAATGTAAAGGTTGTGTTTGATGTGACATGTTTGGATGAACATCAAGGTCATTTTATTTATGCATTTTTTGTAGCTACCTTGTTATAGGAGCTTGACTATATTTTGTAGGGGGTTGAGAGGCTATTTCAATGTTACTTGTTTAGTAGTAGATATTCCATGGTCATTGTACATTTACTTTATTGATTACCTATTTACCTACACACTGTTTTAGCTTATTATATTGCACATCCTGGATTGTATAGACCTTTGGGTAGTTACCTACTGGGATTGTATCTCACACCCTATTCGAGATATCATTAGGTACCCAAACAGACTATTTGGATGCTGGTAGAGATAAGGGAAAGCGCCTACAGTTTGAGAGTTGACTTTGTGCCATGTTTAGGAGCATAGGAGGAAGAGGTCAAGATGGGGATCGTGATTCTATTAAAAAATATATCTTTTGGACTTTTTGGTATTTTGGATACTTGTATTGTATTGTACTACTATGTACCTATTTTGGATGCTTTTTAGATACATGTATCATCATCATTTTATATGAGACACTTATAGCTTTGTTATACATTCATGTCCTATTTTTTATTCATTTGTTGATTGTTTACTACTTCTACTACTTGTATGTAATTGATATTCTAAAATATTACACTCTGGTGATGAGGGCATAGTCTCTCCACTGAAACACCTAGGATCTCATTGCTAGTTGAAATCCTCTAGCATTTGGAGAGATGTGCTTGAGACCATGTGGTCAACCAGGCTTGGGGAACCTTTCAGTGGCATCTAGGTATGGGATATTACAACAAGGTCCAATTATAATCCCACCAAAAGACACTAAAAACAAGTCCAGCCTATAAAGTAGGATAGGACTACATTCAATGAAACCACTGGGAAACACCTCAGTATTTATGGCTCACTAAGCTTCATCTGGACCTAGTCTCTCTAGGACTTTGTCAAAAGGTAGGTCATCTGCATAATACATGACACATATGGGAAAATCCCATGCATGAGTGAGTATAAAAATACCCAATAGGACACCTTGAAATCACTATGCATATAGCATCAAGAATAATAGTCATCTCATTATAATAAATATCCAGATATACTCATAGTATACACCCAGTCTCAAGGTAAAGTTTCAACCATAAATCTAGCCTATTATTCCTTCTTAAAAGTTTCATATAACACTCATCTAGGAGAACACAATCCACGAGTCAGGTAGCATTGATGTAGTCCATCCGAGATTTTGTGCTCATCGATTTTCTCCATAAGAAGTATATACTGGAAGTTTGAATAGATCGATATATAGATGGGGATCACACCCAAGTCCATGGGGTATACCAATAATCTAATATGTATTAACCTTTTAATTAGGGGATCGACATCTGATTAGTGTTGGTCACGATGATTCTGAGAACCCCACTTAGGGCTAATGATGATAGAGGATCTCACTCTGGGCCTCACGGAGGGATTCCAACAACTATACCCAAGATTGAAGTTCCTCAAATGGGATCACAATCCTATACATAGGACATGATTCCATAATAAACCCTTGGGGAAAGGATTAATGGAACGCATCTGAATGAAACTTGTTCATACTGAAGGGAACAAGAGATCCAATCCATCGTTGAAGAAGTACAAGGCATGTACTATAAGTACACAACATGTATCTTCATAACTGGTTCTACCAATGTATCATGGACAATGATCGTGTCCATGTCTGTGTACACTTTTTTGTGCTTGTGTACTTGGTCATGTCCAAGTACATAGTTCTTCCCATGTACTCTTGGCCAAGTCATGTGCATATCCATGTACTCTTAGATAACATGTTGAGTTTCTAGGTTGGATCACATGCTATGTGACATGTTTCACACACCCTGTGATTCTTATCTTCTTTGTGGAAACTCTAGTGCTACAACAGGCCCCACACGATGTGTGTTACTATATTACACGTCATGTATATCGTGATTTTCCAAAACCCACAGAACCATTTCATGCATTTTCATCTACTCCTCCCTCTAAACTAGCCAAAAATCATGCCAGAAAGTATAGATTTGGTCTGAACAATCCTTATCGTTGCTTTCTTGCTGGTAATTATACCTTGATTTGCTTGTAAATCATTCGTCGAGTTTCACCATCATCACATGCCAAAAACATGAAGAACGGGTGTCTCTAAATCTAAATTAATCAATAACCTATCATTTTTGTGCCTCAAAATCACAACCTTGATCACATTCATAACTGCAATATTGATTAATTGCACTAAATAACAGTCACACTACAATCAAATACTGGGTATTCATCAAACTGTGGGCCAAAGGAATTATCTGTGATGAACATGCAAAGAACGGGGTAAGAAATGCACAAATGAAAACATGAGCAACAGACCTTGTCCAATGTTCATGTTGGCATCGATTCATTGATTTTAGATGATTATAGAAGATATATAAATAAGAAACAATATAAATCCCAAATACCAAATAAATCTAACTCATACCTGCAATATGCTCGACCCATGAATCAATTCATTAGTTGATTGATTCACGTTAACTGTAGTAAAAATAAAACGGGGATAAATCCACATAAAAAACTTCCTACCTTAGATTGGATCAGTCATTATTAAATAAATAATATGCATTTTTTTCATTGGCAAGGTCCTCAAGATTCAATGCACATCGATCGATGATCCATGAGCTGGTTTTTGTTCATATGAGAATGATCATCCAATGCTATCTCTCTCTCTCTCTCAAATATCTAGGGTTATGTGGATAACCTTTGTATTTGTCCATAGCAGTGTATTTATAGACCATATTATCTCATGTCAATTTAATTAAATAAATTATTTTAAATTAAATAATTTATTTAAACATTCATCTATGACCACGCGTCCAATGCGTTGTAAGGTTATGTCATGCCAAGGGTAAAACCCACACTCTGAACTCAACAGTAGCTTCAAAATTCTGATATGAGTCCCTATTTGTGATTTATTCCACTTTTTTAGGAAAACTATGTGTGTGTGCAATTTATATATTTAATATATTACAAACATTGATTTCAGGCTCACCGAGTCTTAGAATCACGCATTGTCTTAGGTCCTTATTACAAAAATATTGCTAGATATATTCAAATAATTTACATGGAAAAACAGATAATTTAGAATATTAATACCTAATTCCATTTATAATTTTAATTTATAATCATTATCTACATGTATATTAGTTATTTTTTATTAATTTTCCCATATCGGGTGTTTATAGTTTTGACCATTTATACTACTTTCATAGGAGCGGTGTCGGTATTAATTCTTCTTCAAAAGTTAATATTTAAAATATCATTAAATTTACTATAATTTATTACTTATAATTATTTATAAAGTTCTAATTTAATTTGATGATTGTATCATTCTTTATCCTTGAAGATGAAATTGATAACAAGCATGTTTTGGTGATTCTTGATAAACAAAATGTGTTTTCTTAATTAATAGTTTAATAATGATTCCACCATTCAAAAACCAAAAAAAATAAATAATTTACTTATTTATATCATATATTACTAGAAATTAAATCCCTATAGTCATCCATGATATATATTTATATCATTTCTCAAGTAAGTGGTTAAACCAACCCAAACATGAACATGCCATGATTAATATATTATTATGTGGTGGTTTAGTTGTGATGTCATTATACCAAAAGAATAATGATCATATTTAGTTTTTATTGGTGTGATATATCAAAATTTTATTTAATTATAAGAATGAGTGATGTATATGAAAATATTACATAATGTGAATAAATTTTTTTTTCTTCTTAGTTCACTTATTTAAGATGGTTAATTTTATAAGGATTTTTTATTGTTCATATCATTAATAGGTTATTCAGTTTATATTAAAATAAAATTATTCATATCATAAAAATCATATTTATCCTTTAAAACCATTCTCATGAACATCTATGTAAGGCAATGATGAAATGATAAATGGAAATCGATCGTTCCATGGAGGCGGTAGTCCACATGTATTCATGGATAATGATTTTGTTTTAAATAGAATAAGGAAAAGGAGTAATATGGTTTATCATTTAAGAATCTAAAATATTTCATAAATATAATAATTATATATTTAATTTCCTATTATTACTAGCCTTTTAAGGTGGTAAAGGAAAACAAAACATGTTGCGTCGTGGAGGCGGTAGTCCGCACAACACATGATTCACATTTTTATTTTTCTTAATGGAAAATGGGAGGGTGGTTAAAGATTTTACCATAATTATAATAACATACCAGTATAATAATTATAATTATATTATCATTTTATGATGTTGAAATGAAATTTGAGGAATAAGAAAGGCACATAAAGAAATAGAAAAGAGAAAGATGAATTATGAACTTATACCTCACTTATTGGGTTATCTCCTTTGCGAAGAAGATTAAACCATTGATGGATGGTATTTTGAGAATCAAATAATCTATTTAAGGTGTATAGGATTTTTTAGGAGATTTTTGGGTAGATTTAGTCCTGAAATTAAATGGTTTTGACGTAAGGGTAACTGGAGAGAGGAGTTCCCCTTTGATAAGAGAAAGGGCATGGAATTTTTTTGTAAATACCCGAAACTTTTCAATAATGGAAATTCAATCTCAAGGAAAGTGGATCCAAAATTGAGAAATAATGTAGATTATAGTATATAAGGTCGATGCACACCTCAAACACTCAATTAAAACTTATTTTAACATGTTAGGCCTTTTACCTCTTAGGTTACTCATTTTTATCATTTTGGTTTTCACCGCGGTAACTAGTTTTTACCTAGGTAATTTATCATTTATACAAAAAAAATGGTCCTTATTATATAATTTGGACCTAATGATTCCAAATTTTTAATCCATTTTATTATTCAAATTTTAAAAGTGATAAAAATAAATTTTAAAATAATAAATATATAATGTATTAAAAACAATTTTTTTTTAAAATATAAATTATATTTTAAAATGTAAAATATGAGTTTATAAATTAAAAACAAAATTTTAATAATTATAGATACAATTATAAAATACATTTTTTTTAGAAAAAGGTTTCATGAAATTTCAAGTCTTACTTATATACTAATAATGTCATAGAAGTCATGTTATTTGAAAAAATGGTATATTGCACTGTTCACCTAAAAAACATTCTTCTAAGAAAAATACCAAAAATAATCTTAAGATTATATTTACATGTTAAATCCAAAAATGAAGTTAATTTTTTCAAATTCACATCTCAAAAGTTATATATTTTTTTAATTAAAAACATAAAATATAACAAAAAATTGTTTTTCTAAGAAAATGATTTTTGGTATATTAACTATTTTTTCCCTATAAACTACTAATTAATATAGTTTTAATCCTTTATTCATATCAAATATATTATGATTGAAAAGAAGTAAATTTTAGAAGAAAAAAATTTATTAGTTTCACTAGTTGAGTCGATATTTAAAGTGAACTTTATTTTGTTTTTTTCTTGTGTGTCTGTGCGTGTATTTCATAATCCTATTACCACTATTTATACCTTACAATTATGCAGATATCTTAAAACAATATATATTTGTTTGGTTTTGGTGTTGCATGTAGAGAAAGCTATCAAACATAGTATTTATTTAAGGAGAAATATTTTACAAAAACTTAGGTTGCTACATTGAAGATCTCTAGTGAATAGAAATAAGGTGTTAGGGAGTTCTTTGTATGCATGATTTTTTTATCATGTTGTGAAGAAACTCTTTATGAGAGATATTTTAGTCACATTTATAACCATGGTGGATATTTTTCTCTTAAATATTTAAATGTGATTTGATTTAAATAAAATGAATTAATTTATTCTCTTGCGTGTGTTTCATACTTTTTAGTTCCTTATTTATTTCAATGAATAAATTCCAATATATTTAATCATTATGGATAACTAATTGTCCACAAATTTATTATTAATAATGTTTGTTGTTAACCCATGACACTAGGTTATATGGTAGGGTTGGGTGTATACTTCAAGAAAGCAAGTGGTTTCATATAGTTTTTTATTCAACATAATTACCTATTAATATAATAAATGAGGTAATGGTGTAGTTTTTTCATTTACATGAATTTTGTTTTATTTTACTATTAAACCCATTTTTAGCATGTTATAGTGTTGATACCTTTGGAAGATTGCTGAATTCATTCCTATGATTGTTGTTTTAATAATCACAAATCGCTGTTATTAAATCTGGTTGGATTTCTCATAAACTTAATCACAATCTATTAGTGAATCTTCTATCATGTTTTTATCTATGTTTTTATTGATTTACAAGTATTTTGGAAGTCTTCTGGATCAATCAAACAACGGTCGCACCGATCCAATGTCAAGACAACGGTCGCACCGATCCAATATCAAGACAACAGACCGATACTGATACCGATGCAAATGACTCACCGATCGAATGAGTCACCGATCAATATGACTCACCGATGCTGATCAAAATGAGTCACCGATCAATATGACTCACCGATGCTGATCGAATGATACAGCGATGCTGATCAATATGAGTCACTGATGCTGATCGAATGACACACCGATGCAAATGAGTCACCGATCAATATGACTCACCGATGTTGATCGAATGATACAGCGATGCTGATCAATCTGATTCACCGATGCTGATCAAATGACACACCGATGCAAATGAGTCACCGATCAATATGACTCACCGATGCTGATCGAATGATACACCGATGCAAATGAGTCACCAATCAAATGACACACTGATGCTAATCATCTGAGTCACCGGTCAGGACACACCGATATCTAGCCACCAATGCTGATGCTGATGACCTACCGATCACTTGAACTCATCGATAATCATAAACAACTGTTTGAATTTCTTTATCTTTATCTTTATTTAATCTAACCAACGGTC
This sequence comes from Viscum album, assembly GCA_963277665.1. NCBI lineage: Eukaryota > Viridiplantae > Streptophyta > Magnoliopsida > Santalales > Viscaceae > Viscum > Viscum album. Next base: position 262,775,169 of record OY728120.1, read on the forward strand.
ATATCAGGTATATTTTAATGCTCTGTCAATTAATTAATAAAGGTTGTCGGATTTCAGGAAACCGTACCTCATACCTGCGGAAAGGAAACCTTTTCTGTCTTCCGAAGCACGTGACATAAATACAAGAATACTCTGCTGCTGGAAAGATATAGTAGAAGAAAAAGTGAGAAGAAAGACATTAGATAACACATGAGAAATACAAGAAGAAACAGGAGGAAGAACCAAGAAGAACAGAATATACATATCAAGAGATTACACAGAACCTCATACACAATCAAGCCTACTCAAGAATAGTTATGTGCATACAAAAGAACATTGACGAACTTCATCGACTACATCTCACTGCCTGTGAACCTGAAGCATACGACACTCTGCTTCTCAAACAAAATGAGAATAGGACTCAGAATTACTTCTGATCAAATCCAAAAGAGTCCAGAGCTGCACTGAAATCACCAGAGCCATTTCTAAACTCTGCTTCTCTGCTCTGTGATTCATTTATTCTACATTTTGAGCAATGTGTGTTATCTGCTGTATTAAACACACACACTGACTCTTGTACTCTAACTGGAGGATCTGTAAATCCTCAGCAAACCTTTTTTATACTTCATTGCCCACTGTGGATAGTGGTAGAGGTCGTGTGTGACCTGGACAGCTGGTTTTTGTTGTTTTGTTTCCCACGAATAACAGTGGTAGAGGTCTTGGACCTGGACAGTTGTAAACTGTTGAACCCCGATCCAGGGTGTGGATCATCTTTATATAAACTTTTTTGAGGACTAAGTCTCGGCTTGAGACTGAACCTCTTGGTTAACTCCTCTGTGTTTTTAGTTAAAATTTATATCCATACTATATATATATATTTATTTCATATTCCGCTGCTATTACTTTGAAATATAATTTATTTTCAAAGCTACTTTGATAGTTAAACTCGCAAGTGTTTATATTTATTGTAAACCAGTAAGTTAGTTTCAAAAGTTCATTTAATCATAAGATTAAGTTAACTGAGAACTAATCAATCTTTGATAAACTAATTGAACCTTTATAATCTATATAAATTCACTACAGTTTAATTTGTTTTTGAAATTGGGGGATTTTGATAGAAATTGTTTTTAACAGAAATTTTAATTGGATCTCAATTCACCCCCCTCTTAAGTATCCACTCCGACCAACATTTGGTATCAGAGGTTGGAAAATATTTTCTAAAGTACTATGCTTTTCAACTGTGATTTTAGTTGTATTTTAAAGTTCTTAAAATTTCTGTTATTTCTAAATTTTTATCTCTTTAAAATTCTTTTTGTGATATCATGGATAATAGACTTGAGGGTGCTGCTACTAACCGGCCACCTTTTTTCAATGGAAACAACTATTCTCAGTGGAAACTCAAAATGAAAATTCATCTTGAAAGCATAGGTTTTGATATTTGGACTGCTATTGAATCTGAATATAAAATTCCCATTACTACTAGATCTACTTGGGATGAACCTACAAACACTGCTTACAATAATAATTGTAAAGCTATGAATGCCATGTACTTTTCTCTAGGAGATGAAGAATTTAATAGAATTTCTGCTTGCAAAACTGCATATGAAATTTGGGATACCTTAGCTGTTTCTCATGAAGGAACAACAAATGTTAAGGAGATGAGATTGAATACCTATACTATTAAGTATGATAATTTTAAAATGAAGCCTGATGAACCCATTTATGATATGTATCTCAGGTTCAATGAAATTGTCAACACAATGACCTCTCTGGGAAAGGATGTTCCAGTAAAGGAAAAAATCATGAGAATTTTTCGATGTCTACCTGAAAGATGGAGAGGAACCTCTGTCTCCATTAGAGAATCGTGTGACATTGGAGAACTGCCAGTCAAAGAACTAATTGGAAAACTGATGATGTATGAAGAGGAACTCAAGGTAAATAAAGAAGAATACGATGAACCTAGAAGAAAGTATGTTGCCTTCAAAACTACAAACTCAAAGAACAAGGATAAGGAAACACTTCAAGCTATAAACGAAAGCTCAAACTGTGAAGACAGTGAGAGTGACTCTGACAGTGATGCTGAGATGGCTCACATTTCCAGAAGATTTAAAAAGTTTTATAGGAAGAAGAAGTTTTTCATAAAGTCAAACTACAAAGGTAAGTATGGTAACAAGGGACATTGGAAAAAGGATTGGAAGAAATCTGATAAATCAGATGAAGTTGTCTGTTATGAGTGTAAAAGTAAAGGACACATAAAAGCTGACTGTCCAAAGATGAAATACAGGAAGAAGTATGAATACAAGGACAATAAGTTTAAAAAGGCCATGAAGGCTACTTGGAGTGCTTCTGAGGACAGTTCTAGTGAATCTGAAGTTTCTGAAACAAAACACAGAAATAAGGCAAACATGTGTTTCATGACAAACACTTATGAGGTAACATCAGAAACTCCTGCTTCTAATTTATATTATTCTGGAGATGATTCTGAATGTGATAACATGTCTAAATCTGAATTGTTTGAATATTGTGATATGTTAGAAGAGACATGCAATGAACTTAAGGATAAATACAAATCATTAAAGAAACAGCATGCTCTCACCACTACAGTTAAAACTGAACTCACTATTGAAAAAGAGAAAAATGATCAACTGTTAAAGGAGAACACTGAATTGAAATTATCAAATGAGCAACTCAGAAAGGATTTAGAGAAATTTACCAATGTTAAGGAAACTCTAACTCAAATTCTAGGAAAACAAGTTTCACCAAAGTACACTACTGGAATAGGTTACAAACCTGGACAGAGACAGTTGACCAAGAATAGATTTATTCCTAAATCTGGACAGAATGTAACTAGCTCTGGAACTTCATACACCTCAACCAGTTATATTCATAATTATGGATCTAATAAGGTTTATCTTTCAATGTATGGTGATTATACAAATTATATAAGACCCATTAGACAAATATGGGTACCTAAAGTATTATTGGCTAACCTGTCTGGACCCAAGAAAATCTGGGTACCAAAATCATTTCCTGTTTAAATCTGTTTTATAGGAAACCTGCTTAAAGAGCTCCTATAGAAAGACCTGGTACTTGGACAGTGGATTTTCAAGACATATGTCAGGATACTTTTCATGCTTTAAAATCTTAGTCAGAGTTGATGGAGGTTTTGTTACCTTTGGTGACAATTATAAAGGGAAAATCATCGGTTTAGTCCAGATTGGTAACACTAACTCAGTATTGATTTCTAAAGTTTTATTTGTTGATGGCCTTAAATAAAATTTATTAAGTATCTCTCAGTTATGTGATGATGGTTTTTATGTTAAATTTGAAAATGATTCTTGCATTGTTTTTAATTCTAAAAATGCTTTAGTGTTTTCTGCTTTAATAAATGAAAACGTTTATGCTGTCGACTTAAATTCCTTAGCTAAACAAAACATTACTTGTTTAAATGCTTTTCAAAAAGAGTCTTGGATTTGGCACCGAAGATTAGGACACTGCAATGTGCATTCACTTAGAAAACTTTCTAGGAAGAACTTAGTAAGAGACCTACCCAAACTTGAATTTCCAGCAGACAAAGTTTGTAATCCCTGTCAAAAGGGAAAGAAACATAAAGTTTCTTTCAAATCAAAGAAAGAAGTGTCAACTTCTCAACCTCTCGAGTTGGTTCACATGGATTTATTTGGACCTTCTAGAGTTTGTAGTTTAAATGGGAAGCACTATGTCTATGTTCTTGTAGATGACTTTTCTAGATATACTTGGGTATATTTTCTAGCTCACAAAAGTGAAGCTTTTTCTTACTTTGTTAAATATTCCAAGTCTATAGAGAACCTTAGTGGACTTAAGATTAAGACCTTGAGAAGTGATCATGGCCGTGAGTTTGAAAATCATGAGTTTGAATCTTACTGCTCACACAGTGGCTATAGTCACAATTTCTCTGCCCCTAGGACACCTCAACAGAATGGTGTAGTAGAAAGAAAGAATAGAACCCTGCAAGAAATTGCTAGGACTATGCTCAATGAGTATGACCTGCCTATTTATTTTTGGGCTGAAGCTGTCAATACCGCTTGCTATGTTATTAATAGAGTCTTGATTAGACCTGTTCTTAAGAGGACCCCTTATGAGTTATGGATACATAGGAAACCTAAAGTTAACTACTTCAAAGTTTTTGGTTGCAAAGTCTTTATTCTTAATACTAAAGATAATCCTGACAAGTTTGCATCTAAGAATGATGAAGGAATTTTCCTAGGTTACTCTACTTCTAGTAAAGCCTATAGGGTTTTCAATAAAAGAACTAAATGTGTGGAAGAATCTGTTCATATCAAATTTGATGAAACTGATCCACATGAACCTAAGACCTCTCTTGAAAATCTTGAAGATGATCTCTCTAGTTTGAACCTTAATGATAAAAACAGCGGACTTGAAGTTAAAACATCCAACTCTGGAAATTTTCTAGACCCTGCTTCTGTTGAACCTCAACCTGTAGATGAACCTGAAATCTCAAGTCCTACCTTTTCTAGATCAACTAGGATTCTGAGGAATCATCCCTTAGATGTTGTTGTAGGAGATCTTGATAGAGGGACACAGACTAGAGCTTCTCTTAGAAATCAGGTTGAACATCAAGCCTTCTTATCACAGCTAGAACCTACGAATATTAATGATTCCATCAATGATGAATTTTGGGTAATAGCTATGCAAGAAGAACTAAATCAATTTGAAAGAAACAAAGTCTGTAAATTAGTAGAAAGACCTAAGGACACTATAACCATAGGCACAAAATGGGTGTTTAGAAACAAATTAGATGAATCTGGAAACATCATTAGAAACAAAGCTAGGCTAGTTGCACAAGGTTACAATCAAGAAGAAGGAATTGACTATGAGGAAACCTTTGCACCTGTAGCTAGATTAGAGGCAATTAGGATCTTACTTGCTTATGCATCACATTTCAAGTTATATCAAATGGATGTGAAAAGTTCTTTTTTAAATGGTTTTATTGTTGAAGATGTTTTTGTAGAACAACCACTTGGTTTCACAAATCCTCATTTTCAAAATCATGTTTTTAAACTTTCTAAAGCCTTATATGGTTTAAAACAAGCTCCAAGAGCTTGGTATGAAAGACTTTCAAACTTTCTTATTTCAAAATGATTTACAAAAGGAATAGTTGATCCCACTCTATTTATAAAAAGGTTTTCAAAAGATGTTTTAATAGTACAAATCTATGTTGATGATATTATTTTTGGATCTTCTAAAAATTCTTTATGTACTGATTTTTCAAAGGTTATGCAAAATGAATTTGAAATGAGCTTAATGGGAGAGCTTAAGTACTTTCTTGGATTTCAAATCTTTCAAACTAAAGATGGTATTATTCTAAATCAAAGTAAATATACTAAGGATTTGTTAAAACGTTTTGGTTTGGATAGTATTAAGGAAAGTGATATACCCATGAGTACTACCTACAAATTGGATGTTGATGAAACTGGGAAACCAGTTGATCAAACCAATTACAGAGGTATGATTGAGAGCTTGCTTTATCTTACTGCTAGTCGACCAGATATTATGTTTAGTGTGTGTATGTGTGCTAGATTTCAAGCTAATCCTAAAGAGTCACACTTACTGGCTGTTAAAAGGATTTTTAAATATCTTAAGTATACTGTAAATTTAGGTTTGTTTTATCCAAAAGGACAATCTTTTAACCTAACCAGTTATTCAGATGCTGACTTTGCTGGATGCAAGTTAGATAGGAAAATCACATCTGGAACATGTCACTTACTTGGAAAATCGCTAGTATCATGGTGTAGTAAGAAATAGAACTCAGTTGCATTATCTACTGCTGAAGCAGAATACATCGCTGCTGGTAGTTTTTGTGCACAGATTATGTAGATGAAACACACTTTATTGGACTATGGATTTGATTTTAAACATGTTTCAATTAACTGTGACAATACTAGTGCAATTAACATATCTAAGAACCCTGTGTCTCACTCTAGGACTAAGCACATTGATGTCAGACATCACTTTCTAAGAGATCATTATCAGAAAGGTGATATCTCTCTAAAATTTATTAACTCGGAACATCAATTAGCTGATATCTTTACAAAGCCTTTATGCTCTGAAAGAATGAAATTTATTAAACAAGAGTTGTGTATGATTGATCTGTGAAACTGATCTGTGAAACTGATCTGTGAAACTGATCTGTGAAACTGATCTGTGAAACTGGTCTGTGAAACTGATCTGTGAAACTGATCTGTGAAACCGATCTGTGAAACTGATCTGTGAAACTGATCTGTGAAACCGATCAGTGAAACCCATCTGTCACACCGGTCTGTCAAACCGATTCTTTATATTACTTTTTATTATGTTGTAATTAATTAATTAATTTCTTTTATCCTTTTTATGGGAACCCTAAATAATAAAATAAATGATACGCGGCTATTTCTCTTCCCTAAACCTTTGACCTTTCATTTCCCGCCGAACCCTTCAACTTCTCTTCTCCTCTACCTCGAACCTTCGAACTCCTGCTTTCCCCAAAATCTTCGAATGGCTAAGAAAAAGAGACCGAGCAAAGGATCAGATAGTCTTGTACCTCCAAAGCGTTCTTGAGGCGAGTCGAGTAGTGCCTCTCAACGATCAATAAATCCGAACCTGGAAACTCGGATTGTTGTTGTAGAAAGAGAAGTCAGCTCTGCCTGGCTTTTATCAAGTAAGTCACTGTTGCTGCAAGTTCTTGAATCGCAAGGATGGACAGACTGGTTTTCAGACAACTCACGAATAGACTACCCGAAGCTGGTACATGAGTTTTATATGAATCTGAAAATTACTCTAGATGGTGTGGAGGCTGCCCGGATGTCATCTGAAGTGAAAGGAAAGAAAATATCATTTTCATCTAAACAGTGGGCAGAGTGCTTAAATGTACCCCATGAGGGTCGGTATGAGGATTATGCTGGGAATATTCCTCCAATCACTGATTACTTATCTTATGAATTAGCTCTAGAGCTTCTGACTGGAAACAAAGAGTCGAGGAGAATCACATCCTCAGAGTTGGATGGTGAATGCAGACTTCTTTTCAAGTTTATTCAGCACCAACTTTTCCCTAGGAGAGGAGATTTTGCAGCTGTAAAGTACCAGGATGTTTTTCTGTTGTTTCTACTAAAAACCCATGAGAAGATCAATCTATGTAGATATGTGATGGTGCACATAGCTGGAATGGTAAAACCGTCCAAGAAAGCCACTGCCTTATTTTACTCCAAGATGATCTCTACCATGCTCAAGAATCTAGAATGTGTTGATGAAGATGATGAATTAGCTGAAACAGATCATCCTTTCTGTCTCAACAAAGAGATTTTCAAGAGGATGAAAATCAATTGGAATCCATGGAAGAAGTGTTGGGTTGATGATGAAGACAAGCTGTATGAAACCTACAATCCCACAGATCATGGAAAGAGGCCTAAGGGTTTGAGAGACCCTGGTTTGAAAGCAAATGAGGAACCAGTTTATTCTGATGATGAGAAAGATGATGAAAGAAATGAAGCTACCGAAGGTCAAAGAATGGAAGAAGCTGAGACAGAAGATGGAAGTGTGTCACCTCCTGATGATAGGAGTGATCCTGATACAGTGAGTCCAAAGAAAAGAATAGATTTTGGACCTGCTAGTCCACCTTTGGCCTTACCTGAATCTGAACCAATTCTTGGTGATGAAGAAGATACTAACACTAAAGTTTCTACCAGTGAAGACTCTAAGAAGAGTGATAATGGGCAAGGTGGTGATGATGATGATGGTGATGGTGATGATGATGGTGATGGTAATAATGATGATGGTGTTAACCGACCTGTAGATGGTCTGGCTGAACCTTCAAAAGAACCAAAACAAAGTGTTGATGATGATGATGATGGTGGTGTTAACCGACCTGTAGATGGTCTTGTTGTACCTCCAACGGAAACACATCAAACAGTACCAGAAACAGATGCCACTGGCAAGAGAGAATCACTAGAAATCAGTGGAACATCAAGTTATGAGAAACCGAAATATACCTTGTGTGCTGCTGTTTGGGATGACTACCCTGGTTTTGATGTTTTGGGCTTAGACTACTCTGAATAAGAGGAGGAAATGTCAGAATCTACTGCAGTTATGAAGAAGAGCCTCCCAAGTGAAGCAAGATCTTCTCCTGTTATTGATTCTACAGATGTTCATCTGCCTGGTTTTACAATCTCTCAAGATGATTTTGATAAGTTTAAGACTGAATTGCTGGCTGTTGTGAGAGATACAGTCAGAGAATAAATTTCCAATGCCCTTACTCAAGTGTCTCTGCAAGTTTCTGAAGCATCGTTGGAAGCTTTCTCACAAAGAGTATCAAATGCTGTGAAGCCAGACCTGGCCAATACTGGTGAGCTTATTGGCAGGCACATAGCCTCTATGAACCAGACTATGAAGGATCTCCACACTGGCTTAGTATCTTTATCAAGAGAATTTAGATCAACCATCTCTGGTATGATGGAAGTTTTGAGGAATTTAATTGAACATCTCAACAAGTCTGATTTGAGAAGATTGAAAGCTGAGATAACTCAAATAGTTAGCCAAGCCAGTACTTCCAAAGTAACCAAAATCACTACCTATGAGCTAGAGGCTCTAAGGGAGGTTGTGCATGATGAGTTAGAAGTTGTTAGACAAGTTCTTGATCTGGATTCTTTAAATAAAATGAAGGAGCACTGTGATCACAGTCATGAAATGGCAACCGTATATTTAGCAGATGCCAAAAAGGCTCTGAAAGAGATCAAGGAAAAGGTTGATCATTACTTTTCAAAGATTTATACAAATCATGAGATGGCTGCAAATTTCAAGGTGTTGGCAGAAAATCTGAAACTACCTCCAGTCACTCAAGCTTTCAAGGCTCAAGTTCGTCAGTTGCAAGATTTTACTCCTACTTTGGCACAGTTCATGGAGAACAAAGATGATTTCGAAAAGGCTATGCAGTATGGTGCATAAGTTATTCAGAATTTTATAAATCTTTTGAAGCCTTATCTGAATGCCCAAGCCACTGCCATTGTGATTCCTACTACTGACCCTCTTCCTTCCTCTGATGTAGTTCCAAATCAGCTCTCTGTTGCTCAGGCACTCTCTCAACTATGGCCAGTTCCTCAGACATCTTCTCAACCAGCTACTGCTGATACTCAACAACAAACCTCCGTAGCACCTTCTGCTACACCTGCCAGAGTTGTCCTACCACCTCTTCAGATTCGCCCAGTACAGCCTGCCTCCAAGTCTTCCAACTTACCCTCTATTGATCCCAAAGACAAAGGCAAATCCCCTTTGTATCCCCAGAAATAGCTGTGTATTGTTTTTGATAGGGTGATCTATGTGTTGGTTGTACTCTTCTGTACTTTATAAAAAAAATTCTCTCTCTCTTTTCTCTATGCTGCTTTCTTTTTTTTACTCTCTTATTTATATGTTTTCCCTCCTTTTTTATTATCCCAAAGGGGGAGAAGGATGTATATATATGGGGGAGATAATGATTAATATCTATGGGGGAGATTAATATCTATGAGGTAGATTTATTTTCAGGGGGAGATTTATTTTCAGGGGGAGATTTATATCTCATTATGTTTTTATTATTGATTTTTTTTTAAGATTTGTGATTATCAAAAAGGGGGAGATTGTTGATCCCTCTGGAAGATTGCTGAATTCATTCCTATGATTGTTGTTTTAATAACCACAAATCTCTATTATTTAATCCGGTTGGATTTCTCATAAACTTAATCACAATCTATTAGTGAATCTGCTATCATGTTTTTATCTATGTTTTTATTGATTTACAAGTATTTTGGAAGTCTTCTGGATCAATCAGACAACGGTCGCACCGATCCAATATCAAGACAACGGTCGCACCGATCCAATATCAAGACAACGGTCGCACCGATCCAATATCAAGACAACGGTCGCACCGATCCAATATCAAGACAACAGACCGATACCGATACCGATGCAAATGACTCATCGATCGAATGAGTCACCGATCAATATGACTCACCGATGCTGATCAAAATGAGTCACCGATCAATATGAATCACCGATGCTGATCGAATGATACAGCGATGCTGATCAATCTGAGTCACTGATGCTGATCGAATGACACACCGATGCAAATGAGTCACCGATCAATATGACTCACCGATGCTGATCAAAATGAGTCACCGATCAATATGACTCACCGATGTTGATCGAATGATACAGCGATGCTGATCAATCTGAGTCATCGATGCTGATCGAATGACACACCGATGCAAATGAGTCACCGATCAATATGACTCAACGATGATGATCGAATGATACACCGATGCAAATGAGTCACCGATCAAATGACACACTGATGCTAATCATCTGAGTCACCGGTCAGGACACACCGATATCTAGCCACCAATGCTGATGCTGATGACCTACCGATCACTTGAACTCATCGATAGTCATAAACAACTGTTTGAATTTCTTTATCTTTATCTTTATTTAATCTAACCAATGGTCATATCAGGTATATTTTAATGCTCTGTCAATTAATTAATAAAGGTTGTCGGATGTCAGGAAACCGTACCTCGTACCTGCGGAAAGGAAACCTTTTCTGTCTTCCGAAGCACGTGACATAAATACAAGAAGACTCTGCTGCTGGAAAGATATAGTAGAAGAAAAAGTGAGAAGAAAGACATTAGAGAACACACGAGAAATACAAGAAGAAACAGGAGGAAGAACCAAGAAGAATAGAATATACATATCAAGAGATTACACAGAACCTCATACACAATCAAGCCTACTCAAGAAGAGTTCTGTGCATACAAAAGAACGTTGACGAACTTCATCGACTACATCTCACTGCCTGTGAACCTGAAGCATACGACACTCTTCTTCTCAATCAAAACGAGAAGAGGACTCAGAATTACTTATGATCAAATCCAAAAAGAGTCCAGAGCTGCACTGAAATCACCAGAGCCATTTCTAAACTCTGCTTCTCTGCTCTGTGATTCATTTATTCTACATTTTGAGCAGTGTGTGTTATCTGCTGTATTAAACACACACACTGACTCCTGTACTCTAACTGGAGGATCTTTAAATCCTCAGCAAACCTTTTTTATACTTCATTGTCCATTGTGGATAGTGGTAGAGGTCGTGTGTGACCTGGACAGTTAGTTTCTGTTGTTTTGTTTCCCACGAATAACAGTGGTAGAGTTCTTGGACCTGGACAGTTGTAAACTGTTGAACCCCGATCCAGGGTGTGGATCATCTTTATATAAACTTTTGAGAGGACTAAGTCTTGGCTTGAGACTGAACCTCTTGGTTAACTCCTCTGTGTTTTTAGTTAAAATTTATATCCATACTATATATATATTTATTTCATATTCTACTGCTATTACTTTGAAATATAATTTATTTTCAAAGCTACTTTGATAGTTAAACTCGCAAGTGTTTATATTTATTGTAAACCAGTAAGTTAGTTTCAAAAGTTAATTTAATCATAAGATTAAGTTAACTGAGAACTAATCAATCTTTGAGAAACTAATTGAACCTTTATAATCTGTATAAATTCACTACAGTTTAATTTGTTTTTGAAATTGGGGGATTTTAATAGAAATTGTTTTTAACAGAAATTTTAATTGGATCTCAATTCACCCCCCTCTTGAGTATCCACTCCGACCAACATATAGTTTTTTAGTTTAGTCAACATATTTTTTAAACTTATTTAGAACAAAAATTAAAGTTGACCAATACATTAAGGATAAATTTCAAATATATATATTACAATCTAAAAAGGTAGATCATTTTATAATCATTGGTATGATTTGTGGTCAGAAAGTGGGGTTTCTTGTACATACGCATCACATACATATTTCTTCATGACTATGTAATAGAAAATATGATCCATGAGTTCTATATAAGGAAGTGGAGGATGCGTAGTTCATTTGTAATCTCTTAAATATAAATTTTTTCATTATTTTTTATTCTCATCTTTTTATTGTATTAAATATTTAAAAAAGAATTTTTTATTTTGTAAATGTCTTGTAAATAATTTTGAATTTATTTTGTTAGTCCCCTATAAATATTTATTAATAATACTTTAAAATATTTTAAAAAAACTTATAGTGGTATTAAATCCTTACATTTGAGGGTGTTCTAAAGTCCTTCCATTTATAAGGGTGGTTTGTATACCGATACATTATAGGGATGGTTCAAATGCCTAACACTTAGGCAGTTAACTTGGAATCCCAATAGTGTATAGTTATGATTGGGTCAATTTGAAGTGTTCCAATGTTTGAGGGTTGATTTGAAGGCCTCAACGGTATCTATTTAAGATCAATTCCACTTGAAATGGGTATAAAATCTCTTATGATTTGAAGATTTTTTACTTCATTATTGATGGTTCAATAATCAATTTGTGGGGTTGCATTATATTGGAAGTTGGAAGCGAATTTGGGGGCCAAAATTGAACTCATCCATACTTGTTTGATTGAATCCATGAGGTTTATCTTTTAATCATTTCATGGTTGTGTTTTACTATATCAAAAAAAAATGTGAATTCTGATGCAGCTTAAGAAGTGGATTTAGTAATGATTCCATCCATGCTATGGTGTTTAGAAAAGATGTCAAAACTTGACTAAGGAAAAAAATAGTTAAAACTCGATGATATCACTTCTTGAGGGATTTTCTCATAGATATGAAGTTTCAATAAGCATAACAGCCATTAGATCATGGTAATCCTAGTAGTTGTAACCATACTCAGTAGAAGCATGTCTATCATGTGAGGATAAATAGTTAGTTAGAAGTTGGCTCTAGCGTAATTGGGAGTCTGTTAGAATTAGTTCCCTAGAACCAACTGACTTTGCACTTTTGGTTACCTATATATTCAAAGACTTGAACATTAATAAATATATTATCACATGATGAGTGTTCTTCTATATATCATTAATGTGATAATGTCCTTAGAGTATTTGTGGTATCGAATGGTTATAGCAGTTCCCCGATGTGATGAGAACCTTAAAGTGTTATGATAATATTCTTAAAAATATTTTCTATGGTCAGATGACATCTATCTGATGGGACATAAATGATGTTTGTTCATCAGGTTTTGGAGGATTATAAGACATCAAGACTTCTTCTCATGAAGTTCTCACTTGGTAATCTTTAAGAGAGGAGGTTATGAGAATGGACCCGCCAATATGAATTCAACATGTTATATGTGTCATTGGATATTTCTATCTCTAGACATGTGTGTTGGTCCTTAGAATTGAGATTATTGTTAATGTATATCATGCATCACATATTTTGATGTATTGATGAAAATTGTGATGACATATGCTCGTGGTTAGGTAAGACACATTGGGTGCGTCATAAGTGATATGACATTGATAAAAAGTAGTGAAAAAAAATTTCTTCTGAGTTTATGGAAGTAGATATCTCAAGACCTTTGATTGGAATGAAACCATCTGATTAAGTCCATGGTCATGGTGGTTTTATCGATAGGTTCATTTCAGGAAATTCAAAGAAAGATATTCAAGCATATAGGTTGATAACACGAGTATGCAATCTGCTTAATGAGATACCAAGTCAAAGGGATTATATTACACGGTGAGAATTCTTATGAGGTTTTTTTCATTGCAATATTAATGAATTTTGTTATGGGTGCCTTAACATGCTGCTAGACACTAATCTTGGACTTTTGAAAACACTCACCTAATACCACTAAGAAACGGGTCTGGAGGGTCACACGCTAAGTGTATCCAGAATCTTAGTTAAATTCTATTTGAATTTAATATTAGAATAAATATTATTCTCAAGTTCCATGGAATAATAATTATTCAGGTTATCGCATAAATACTTATTGAATGAATAATACAGATATATTTATTTATTTTTAAAAAGCATAATTATTCAAGGATTGATAAATGTTGAGGAGGATTAACGGGTCGAGTTAAGGTTTGGAAGAAATGATATTTATATATGAGAGTTTAGCATGCATCAAGGAATGATAATAATAATAATAATAATATTATTATTATTATTATTATTATTATTATTATTATTATTAGATGGGATTTACTTAAAATTAATAGATTAGTTAAGGGCCTTTGTACAATTATTAATTCTTTAACCTGAGTGTATAGCCCGATTGACATCATTTCTAGAATAGAACGATTTGTTGTTCTCAACATTTTCTCCCTAGAGAATTCTCTCAAGTCTAGAGAGAACTTTCACAAGAATGATCTCAAGAACAAAGAGTGATGATCTTACTCCTTCCTCTCATGATTGAGAGAACTAGATAGAATCCTTTAAGACTGGAAGAGATTCTTGTTACGATCAATGGCGAATGACGCAAGCGGTTTGGTTCTTCTATGCTAGCACCTGAAGATCCAACAGTGGTGTTCCAAGGTTTGCGGAGCACGTGTGGATACCGCTAGTGGGATTCTACCCTTGAATACTTCATCGTAACATAGGTATGACAATAGTAGTCAATTGATTCAACAAGGAAGAAAAAATTTCCCTCATGGGTAATTCTTATCTATAAAAATTAATTATAAATTATATGTGAAAAGATCATCTCTGTGAATATTCTAGGGATTTGTTCGTCCAGTTATGAGGATGTAATCCGAAGAAACCGATGAAAAACCTTGTTGGGCATAGGCCCAACCACTTCTGCTATGCCCTGGAACCTTCAAATGGTTATGATGGTTCAAACACATGAGTAATAAGGGAAATGAAATTATGGGTAAGAAATTGTTTTTTAAGTGTATTGGTATAGGTAAACATGATTTTTGTGAGATTTTTGTCCAAGATAAGCACACTGTGTAATTTAGTAACAAAAAACGCACATCTAGAGGGATCCTTATCTTTATTCATTGTGATCTACAAGGTCTAGCTTTGGTTATATCTTATAATTGGGGTGATAGTCAAAAGGTGGAGTTTGAGGTTCTGTGTTTTGTCATGGGAAGTTCAATCTAGATAGAGTATTGGAGGGGTGATCAAAGAGCGCATGACATGCAAACTCATATTAATGATTATGAGTAAGTTTAGGAGAATGATTAAGCGATTATCCAAGTATATATAGGTCAATTTTGCATTGGTCTATGGAGGTCCTACATCTCATGGGAGATTACTCATGTTGTGAATGGTCTACATGAGTGGAAACCCTTCAGTGTGGTTATGAAAAGGAAAGAGGGTAGTGATCGAGCATGAGTACATTGGTAATGGGGTATAAAAAATACAAGATGACATGAAGATATAATTGTGTCTCATATTTTCAGAATAATGGAGAGAATAAAGGATGTATAGAGAGAATAAAGGTTGTGTGTGGATGGTTAATTTCAAGTTGTTTTCATTTTCATGGCATTATCTCCACATTCATGTTCAATGGCTCCCATAATTAATCTATGCATTATTTTCTCAATTAATTTACATTAATTGGCTATAGTTAATCTACCTCCTAATATTTTATTAATATGGGAGTTGTACAATGACAAAGATTTGTGGCTAGGGAAATACCTAGAAGTCCAATAAATACATGAGAAGTGCTCTTGTGGCTTGAAGATCTCATGTGAATAGAAATAAGGTGTTATAGTGTTCTTTGTATGCATGAAGTTTTTATCATGTTGGGGGGGGGGACTCTGGGTGAGAGATTCTAGACACATTTACAACCATAGTGGACGTTGTTCCCTTGTATATGTGAACGTGGTTTGATTTAACTGAAATGTGTAAATTTATTCTCTTGGGTGTGTTTCATACTTTTATTGTAATTCCTTGTTCAGGTCAATGTATAAAGCCCAACATATTTCACCATTATGGATCACTAATTGTCCATACCTTTATTATTATTAATATTCGTTGTTAACTCACGGCACTAAGTTGTGTGGTAGTGCTTGGTGTAGACTTCAAGCAAGCTAGTGGTTTGCCATAGTTTTTTATTCATCATAATTACCTATTAATATGATAAATAAGGTAATGGTGTAGTTTGTTCATTTACATGAGTTTTATTTTAGTTTACTATTAAAGTCATTTTTACCTTATTGTGGTTTCTTAGTTTAGTCAACTTAATTTTTTAACTTGTTTAGCCCAATAATTAAAGTTGAACAATACATTAAAGATAAATTTCAAGTATATATATTACAATCTAACCAGGTAGATCATTTTCTAATCATTGGTCTGATTTGTGGTCAAAAGGTGAGGTCTCTTGTACATGCTGATTGCTTCATGACTGGTAAAAAATATGATCCAAAGTTCTATTGAAGGAAGTAGGAGGGTGTTTTTTTGAATTTGTAGTCCCTTTATTCTTGGCTTTTTATTGTAGTAAATATATAAAAAAGAACAATTTATTTTGGAAAACTCCTATAAATAATTTTGAATTTATTTTCTTCATCCCCTATAAATATTTAGCAATAATACTTCAAAATCTTTTAAAAAACAGGTGGTATGAAATCCTTACATTTAAGGGTGTTCTAAAGGCCTTCCATTTATGAGGGTGGTTTGTATACCATCACATTAGAGGGATGGTTCAAATGCCTGAAACTTAGGCGGTTAACCTTGAACCCAACAGTGTATGATTAGGATTGGGTCCAAAATCTCTTATGATTTGAAGGATTGATTTCATTGGTGATGGCTCAATAATTGAATTGTTGGGTCGCATGGGGTGAAAATTGCACTCATCCACGCATGTTTGGTTGAATCTCTGATCACTTCATGGTTGATTAACCATGCTGAGTTTCGCAGAGATTCTTTAACACTTTAAGATACTCAATATTAATAATGTTATGAGAATGGAATTCATAAATACAAAACAGAATCATCATAAAAGTAGGATTCAACAGACCCATTGGGAACTCAATGAAGATGGATACATACAGGCATCACACTCCTCACAACCTGGCAGGCACAGCTACAATGAGATTCCACTCCACAACGGGAAGGACAAAAAGAGAGAAGCTGGTTGATTACTGCGCCAACCATCACCATCAATCCCTCCATCGCGTATTTACATTGAAAGAGCGATCCCGAGATGGTCAGTCACTACAAATGCAGATCATTTGAGATGCTTCTTGCAAGCATTCTCTCCCCATCATCAGGGCGCAGCATGAGCCGCAACCTCTTGGCAGCATGCTGCTCATCAGGGGCAACAATCGCACCCTCCCTTTCCTGAGCACAACAGTGGCCAACCCCCTCCTCGAGACTACCAGAACCGGACATGAGATGCTCAGTTGAGCCAGCGTTGTTGCTCAGTGATGGACATCCAGACAGCTCCAACTTGTCATTTCGACATTGATCCGGGTCCAGACCTGGACCATCCCTGCCTGAAATGGTTTTGCCAGATCCGATTTCTAAAGAAACCTCAAAGGCACCGTTCAATGTCTCCATCGACAATCCCGGATCCCAACAATTCCCAGCTCCAGGATCCTTGCCTGTTTCACCCGGTTGCCCATGCCCGGCTTCCCCTGGTATTGAATATACCAACTGCTGATCACCTTCCACCTCTTCCTGTTTAACAAGACAAAAGCCAGCCCGTATTGTACTTGCATAATGGTTTTTTTACTTTATTTCATTTCAGACAGTTGAAGAAAAAAGCTGCTTACCATTATAGGTGACATGGTGCCGCTACAAAAAGACGTCATTCCTTCAAAAGATTTGAGCCGTCCAAGGAATGATCCTGTGGTGGCTCCCGGCTCAAAAAGCTCCCTTAAAACAATGCCCGAGTCGCTGACACAATGAGCACTTCTCAAAGGAGGTGTTGTCAAAAGGGTAATTTCAATCCCTTGTCCGTCCAGCGAGGCCGATAGATTGCCTTTTGCAGGGCTAAACCCCTCACCAACCAACTCCACACAAGTTTCATTATCAAAATTTCTGGTAAATGTCAGCTGCTGCTCGTCGATGCAATTACCCACAGCGCCCTTTGAATGATTTTCAAGGAGCTCGTATATTAGCCGCTGGATGAGAGAACGTTTGAGCGAAACCTCAGAAGGTGGAAACCAACTAGCACTGAGCTGGGAAAAAAAAAACAATACAAACTTCTTCACATGCTTACAGTTCAAATAATTCAGCAGTAAGCCCTAAAATGTGACACAATGAACACTTTGCTAATATCCATGTGAAAAGGCCAATTTCACATGGCACGGTTTTTGAATTGGCTATATTCAATTTAACACGAGACTTACAAAGTTGGATAATTGAGACAGTTTGAAAGGATTGAAATTAACAGGAGCATCTTCTAGAAAACGCTCAGCGTAATGGAGCAAGAAAAGACCACAGTCAAACGAGTTTTCCTGCTGTGGAAGCTGAAAGTGTAAACCAAAAATCAAGAGTAAAGAGTTTGATTATTTATTAAATTACTGATGATTATTGAATAATAAAAAACTCGGAAATAAGCCAAATGACAAAGGGGGGATACTTCAGATAGACAATTTTACCTCGAGTGAAACAAAACGCAAATTAAAGAATTTTGAAGACAAATCTTCAGATGTCTCTTCATGCTTTTCTTTCCACTCTTCCCAAAGGTAACTGTTATTTAAATGGCCAAAAGTAGATGATTAATCACTGAAAAGATTTAATGTTCACAATGCTCAAAGACAATGCTCACAATGCTCATCTTCAGATGTATGGTACATGAAAACATTTTCTTTTCATTTTCCAAAAAATGTTTTGGATAATGGAGGGAAAGACAAAAAAATAGTAAAAAAAAAATCCCTAGCGTTTTCAATTTCCACCATAAAATGGAAACTTTTTTTTCCCCAAAAATCTATTGTTTTTGTTTTCATTTTCTAAAACATATTTGAAAAAATATATATATATTTTCATGAACCCAACACAGCCTTCAGTTTCCAGTCTAGCAGAATCAACTTTCCATTGTACACTATAGGCACAGAATTACCGCTGGATAATATCTTTAAGGCCTGCATGACTGCCTTTGATAGAATCCATGTGCAAAATACAAGGCACTTTGACAGACTTGTGAATGTCATCATCTGAAGTTCCGTAAAAACAAGAAACTACTTAAAGACATAACTATCAAATGATAATTTAATTTTAAATATGAAAACAAAAAAAGAATGCAACGAAGCATGCCTTCAAAATTCATCAATTCCCCAGCATGGCAAATTACAATTAAGCTCCAATGGAGACTGTCATCAAAATACAAATGGAGGTCAACAGTGCTAGGCGGTACCAAAAATGTTGGAGAAGAAAAGATCATTAATATCTGAGCAAAAAATATTAAAATCTCAATCAATTCCTAACCTGAAATTTACAGGGATGAAAGTGTAATCCTTTTCAAACAAATTCACTTTCCTGGTCCATTTTCTTACACGTAAAAATGCAGCCCTGCCATCGGAAGCACTAGATGGATCTTTGTCTAGGTCAGCCAGCTTTCGAAAGAAAAAACTATTAAAGAAATGGAATCGATGCTTCTCCTCGGGATGAATTTTGTTCTTCAAATATCTGCCAATTGAATGAAATCTTCAGCTAATCGTGATTCATATAGAATGGAAATCCAACACACAAACATCATGAGTAGAGATCATCGAACAAGGGAGGACCAAGGGTCATGAATTGGAGGAGGTGGGGGGGGTGGGAGAGGGGGGGAGGAGAGAGAAATTCAGAAAAAGGGAGAGAAGATGATTGCATAGATTGAGCTCAAATAAAAACATTAAGTTTGTTCGTCTAAATATCCAAATCAATTTAGTAGAAAAGGTTGTTCAAACAATAAAAAACTTCAGAAAGGCTAAATATCCAAATCAATTTAGGAAAGGATGTTCAAACAATAAAAAACTTCAGAAATACAAAAGATAATCAAGTAAATTGTAAATAGGAATAGAGAAAATTTGGGATAAAATATAAAAAAATCATCACATCACTAGATGGATCTTTGTCTAGGTCAGCCAGCTTTCGAAAGAAAAAACTATTAAAGAAATGGAATCGATGCTTCTCCTCGGGATGAATTTTTTTCTTCAAATATCTGCCAATTGAATGAAATCTTCAGCTAATCGTGATTCATATAGAATGGAAATCCAACACACAAACATCATGAGTAGAGATCATAGAACAAGGGAGGACCAAGGGTCATGAATTGGAGGAGGTGGGGGGGGGAGTGGGAGAAGGGGGGAGGAGAGAAATTCAGAAAAAGGGAGAGAAGATGATTGCATAGATTGAGCTCAAATAAAAACATTAAGTTTGTTCGTCTAAATATCCAAATCAATTTAGTAGAAAAGGTTGTTCAAACAATAAAAAACTTCAGAAAGGCTAAATATCCAAATCAATTTAGGAAAGGATGTTCAAACAATAAAAAACTTCAGAAATACAAAAGATAATCAAGTAAATTGTAAATAGGAATAGAGGAAATTTGGGATAAAATATAAAAAAATCATCACATCGCATAAATAAAAGTATAATAGATTAAATAAAATTATAAGATAAAGGTGAAATATTATTCATTTAAATACTAGAATACTTGATAAAAATAAAACAAATCAACACCCCCATCAAGGAATCTTTTGCTTTCTAGATGTAATAATATTCACATTATCCAATGGCATGAGCCCATGGAAGCCCACTCCGGAGGCTTTAGATCTCGACAAATACTACTTCTTATACTATATAAACAAAAGATAATTGTTTTACAAGGACTGATAAAATCGATTAAAGATGATTCAGAACATTAAATTTATCATCATTTATAGATTCTCAAAAGTACTTTTAATTAAAATTTACACTATATTCTCGCTCGAAATTAATGAAAACTTGATAATCATTGATCGGCTTGTGATCTTAGATACACTTGCTCTACTTACATATCAGAGGTTGTGATTTTGATCACCACATAATCATTATATGGCTATTAACCACCATCTAACAAGATCAGAACAATAAAACATTCATTAAAACTATAATATCAGAGAACGCTTCAAATTCAAAGATGGAATCTGTAGCAACTGCACACCAATGACAATAATGAAAAAAATGCCAAAATCCAATATCAATACTTGATGTTTAATGGAGATAGCAAGTCAAAACTCAGTTATGATATTCAGCAATTTCATAATTTATCTTGACCGAAAGAAATCATTTAGTTCTCCAAATTTATCTAGTTCTCCAAATTTAAAGTTCTATCGGTACCGGTTAAATATGACCATTTGTTCAAGAAAGGCACAAACACGAGAATGAACTTTCTATGGCCACCTGTTTTCTACCACTAATAACATAAACTTAAACAAGCACGCAATTACTAGAGGAACTACAGTAAAAATAATTTTGTACACAATGAGTCATACATTAAACTGACATGCATTAACTTACTTGATATAGAAGTCAATAATTGTGTCATTGATGAAAGTATCTGGGTGTAGCAGATCAATGTCTCTTTTGCTAATTGAGACAGCATCGGTATCCCCTTCTGGATAGATAACTTCTTCAAAATGCTCATCAAAGCTATAAATGAAAACCATAATCAAAGTCATTAAATTTTATTTATTCTAAACAACATATAACTCGCATCAAATGAGATGACTAGAATCAAGACATGTAACAAAGACCACTATACTTGCATGCGTATCCTGTTACATGATGAAATACACTAAAAGATAGTAGATGCCACGGCAGCATCTACATTTTTTATATACTAATTGAAATTACAATAGAACGGTTTTCAATCGGAAAAAAAATTGGAATGAACAGTCCCTATTTAGCAGGAATAGATGTTGTGTTAAAACAAAAATCTGAACATCACAAATTCTAGACCAGAACACTACCGAAAAGAAAATGTCAGGCCTTAACCATGTTTATGATTAAAAAAAATAAGAACAGGAAAAAATAAAGAGAGCAAGAATAGAGACATGTCATGAGGGAAGAAAAACAGGATTCGCAGGAAAGCTACACTTAAATGTAATAAGCAGACCTGCATCCATATTATGCAGAATGACTCGAAATTCAGCAATTATATTCACTCAAAACAAAAATACTCAAGGAAAATAATTGTTCAGTCTAGCAAACCATATTAAATAAACATGTGATTTCAGAATAATAAAACACTCTGACCATCGTGAATACAAAAAAGCCAATAAAAGCAAAATGGAACATTAAATTGTTGAGCGACATAAAAATTAGAAATGTAAGTAAAACTTTCTTAGGATCACTTGTAACGTTCAGGATTTCAAGTTGAAAATAACTAAGTTTGTGCTCGTAACTTGGCTTTTGTGTTTTGATTTCAACGGATTCATTGGTGACCATATTTATTGAATTGGGATCTTTGAAGCTTGATTGAGCACCAGGAAAAGTTTGTAAAGTAAAATAAGTGGCATTTTAACAGAGCCCCCGGAATCAAAATGCAAATATCTTGCAAACGGAAGCCCGGATTTAAATTTTTTCAGTGTAGTATTGTTCAGGTTAATGTGCTTCACAAGAATGAGGTTTTGTAGTTTCAGGTTCCAGACCCCCAAGTGGGACTGTTGTTTTATCTACAAATAGACGGATCCCCCACAAATTCCATCAAATTGGCAGACGATTTGAAGCGGCAAGGAATTTTCAGAGGAAGAGGAGGTGTCAGTGGTCCCCTTGAGGTAGGACAGTTGAGACACTATCTTGCTTATGCATCAGAATCAAAGTTCATGCATTTTAATATATGGTTTTAATTAGATTAAATGTTAACAATAACATTTCAAAATTACTATTATTATTGTAAGAGACGGTTGGCCATTGACCGTCTTCTTCAAGAGGACGCAGCCACTTTAATCTCACTGGCGTAGCCACAGCTGGTCGCGCCAACCACCGCGCTTCAGTGGCCCGGGCTCGGTCGGGCTACCTCATACCAGGGATGCCCCCACCATAGTGGTGGCCGCCAAGATCTGTAACCACAAGGTAGCAGGGGCCACGACTATTTCAAGGGAGGAAGGAAGCCACCAGCCTTAGGTGTGGGTCAGTGGCAGCGGAGCAATGGTGAAGAATCTGGTGGCAGTCGACCAAGATCAAGGAGTGACGGTTATGTGCGGCGATGGCTAGGGTTTGCAAGAAGCAGGTGTGATGCTTGCAGGGCATAGGGGGAGAGGAGACCATGGGGCCACATAGCCTCACGAGACGCAGTGATCAAAAACAACCCAAATAAATCCAGTTGTTTGATCAGAAATAGAAATTGTTGTCAATTTCACGAGCTAAGAAAACCCAGTGATTTGCATTGTGGTGAGCACCCCAGCAACCACGCATCATGCCCCATGATGCCTAAATACTGAGAAAAATGCAAATTTTTCACTCGGTGTTTGTTTAAAACAAATGAGTTATAACACCCTAGCTAAAAAGCTAAATGTTATTACTCATGTCAACAAGGTACACCTTTCTTTTCGGGAACCTGTGATTAAAACTCCATAGTTAAGCGAGTTTGGTCTGAAGTACTGTCAGGATGGGTGACCTCCTAGAAAGTTTCTCAGAATATGTGAGTGAGGACAAAGAACGTTGAAAGAAAATGTGTTGGTCTGTTGGGACAGTCATTAGTCGGATGATCTGCCCGGGCACGTGGGAGGGGGCAACACATGTATGCGGGGCAATTGGTGATGTCTGGCGGGTTAGGACCCGACGGCCATATAAAAAAGGCGGCTCAGTTGTTACAGTGGTATCAGATCGATACACAGTGAGAAGTGTAGTGGCACTGCCTTGGTTGAAATTTAGGGTCCAGAACAAGGACGTTGTGTTCTAAAGGGAGGGAGAATGTAACATCTTAGAAAGTTAAGGGTTAAAAGGCTAAATGTTACTATCTATGTCAACAAGGTGCACTTTTTTTTTCGGTAACTTACCTGATTAAAATTTCATAGTCGAGTGAGTTTGGCCTGGAGTAGTGTCAGGATTGGTGGCCTCCTAGGAAGTTTCTCAGGGTGTGTGTGAGGACAAAGCACACTGAAAGAACATTTGCTGGTCTATGGAGATAGTCATTTAATCTCATGACCCGTTCGGGCACATGGGTGGGCCCCAAAGAGGGGATAACACATGTATGCTAAGCAACTGGTGGCGCCTAACGGAATAGGACCCGACGGCCATATTAAAAAAAGCAGGGTACCTGTGATGTCAGTGGGGCCCGGTTGTTACATGAGTAGTCCATTTGACTCATTTTTTCATGTAAATCAAAATGGTGAGATTTTTAATGTCATTTAAGATCATTCACAACAACAAACAAGCCTTAACTCAATTAAATTGGATCAGTTACATGGATCAAATGTCACCATTTAGGTCTATTGAAGATCATATTTTCATTGAAATCATTTAGAACAAGATCATCTTGAATGATTATTTAAGAGTGTTTTTAAGTCTATCTCTACCTCTTTTAATAAGTGAATTGATCATTAAGCTAACCCTATTAACAAGAACATCCCTAGGTATTCTTCTAACATGTTCAAACCATCTTAATTTAGTCTCGGTCATCTTATCGTCAGAGTCACTCCAATTTTCTCTCGAATACATTCATTTCTAATCCTATCCATTTTAGTGATGCGGAAACGTTGGGAGTCGCAGACTCGCAGCGACAAAACAACGATTCAAAGAATCGTAAAAAGGAAAAAAAACGAGAATACAAGGATTTATGTGGTTCGGGAATAATCCCTACGTCCACGGAGAGGGGAAATATTAACTATAATTTGGGAGCACAATTACAGAGTTTTCCAGTAAGTAACCCTAACCCGAAATGAGCTAAAAATGGAGGAAGACGATCCAATGTTCCACCAACTGCACAGGAAGTCTGCATCGCTACAGTGAAAAAACGATCACTCGAGTCAAAAGTGCTACAGTGGCTGTCGGTTAGAAGTCCAAAGAGCTACAGTGAATGGCGGTTGGAAATCCGCATCACTACAATGCTCTGTCGGTGGTCGATCAACTCTGCTGCAGTGATCAGCATTACTACAGCTTCCCCAGAGCAGGGGCGCGTTGCCCCTGCAACCCCCAACGAGCTCACCGCGAAGCTCAACCTGCGAAAGTTGCGGGCTGGTGCACAGTACGAGCCACAAGCATTCGGCCCAATCGGATCAAGCTACACCAATCCAACATTTAGTATGTTCATGTTCCATATTAACATTTTCATTTCTGCAAGTGTCATGTCAGAGGTCAACACTCACTACCATGTAGAATAGTTGGTCTAATAACAATCCTATAAAATTTTCTCATCAATTTCAAAGAAATTTTACGATCACAAAGCACCCCAGAAACCTTTCTCAATTTTATCCATCCGGTTTAAGATCATTTAATGGATATTTTTTAGTTTTTTAAATATTTGAATACCGAATTGGGCGACAACCCAGTCTGAAAATTCCAAGAATATCTTTGTGTTTGTTTTTGCAGGTAGAACACAACACAACGGCAACTTCCATTGGATTATTTGAAGCTCCTAAGACATGGTTTTTGCTGAAAGAAGATTGTGAATGTGGGTGCATGCAAGTGCACTCCGACAACAGTTGTGGCGACCGCAGAGGACTCATATGCATCAATAGTTCATAGTGACATGGGGTTTTGACAATGTTCTTCATGCCAACGAGTGATATTGAACCTTTAATGGGTTCGATAACATCCAGTGAGTTAAGAAGAAGAATTCTTGTTGTAAACTTCTAAAACCGGCAGAATGATTCGACCTAACCATTCAACGATGTGATTCTCATAATTATCCCATATTTTATACTACAGAAAGATAGTATGTGGGGAACATTGATGATGAGAGGTTATGTTACCTTGAGCTGGAGGTTTTAAGAGTTGACGATGCAAGCTTGTTCCTCCAAGAGATACTCAATGAATGGGTTGATGTGCGAGTCTGGGTGGATTTATGTTATTTGAGCGATAGTGCATTACTGGACCACTCCCTTTAGTTTTTCTTAGTGAAACACTAACATTGGGGCGTCACGTCCAGTGGTCATCCACGAAAACTAGATGGCTATGGAGTACAGCATCCCTATATACAACTTTTCATCCTCTATTGAGTGATCTTCCGTAAACTATTAGTGGAGGTTGGCTTTCTTTCATCTGGTTCACGCCTATGTATGATCCTCCATCGATTGACACACAGTGATCAAGTTGTTGGTGTTCCTGTCTTGAAAACTTATTCCAGGAGGGGGGGGGGCTAATAATGAGCAAGGGTAGTTTTGCAAAAGCATGCAAGGGTAGTTTTTGTGAATAGTTTCGGTGTATGTTGTATTTCTTCCTGTTTCGTGTGGAGGGAGGGAGGATTCTGTCAGTTGAGTCCAGTTTAGGCTGTTTTAAGGTTTCGACCTTGGCTCCTCAGCGCAGAACTCTAAAGAGATTCTTCCCCTATTTCGCTTCTTCTTCCATAGATACTACTGAAACATATGTATTCGCAGCTATACAATCATAATCATAGTGAAATAGTCGATTCCTGCCAGATTCTGGTTTTCTCTTGGATTCTTGTATTTCCATTCGAATTGGGACCGATTGTCCTATCACTTTGGTGCTTCCATTGAAATTTGATCTGCCGCTCTTCATGGAGCATGGCGCCGCGCGTTGCATCAGTGGAGACGTTAAGTTCTGGCTAGGAACGGAAGGTACAAAGCCACATCGACCAGTTGTGAACTCACGAAGGTCACCTGCAAGAGGAACAAACTACCATCGACCTTCTTGCTCGTGACAGGCCAACCTTTTTCGACAACAGTGTGAGTTGCAGCAGTCCGTGCAGGCACAAGAGCATGCATTGACTCTTCTTTCCGATCGCCAACGGCCTTCTAGTTCTTTGAATTTGTTGGCAGCGGACGTTCCTTCTCTGTACCATCCGCCTGCTTTTTCAGATTGTCATGGAAAAACAAAGCCTGTCCGCACAAGGATCTGGCTTCGTTGTAGTGTAGTTTTTTTTTGTATGATATTCTTGTGTACTGCACACCCCCACATCGACCAGTTGCGAACTCACGAAGGTCACCTGCAAGAGGAACAAACTACCATCGACCTTCTTGCTCGTGACAGGCCAACCTTTTTCGACAACAGTGTGAGTTGCAGCAGTCTGTGCAGGCACAAGAGCATGCATTGACTCTTCTTTCCGATCGCCAACGGCCTTCTAGTTCTTTGAATTTGTTGGCAGCGGACGTTCCTTCTCTGTACCATCCGCCTGCTTTTTCAGATTGTCATGGAAAAACAAAGCCTGTCCGCACAAGGATCTGGCTTCGTTGTAGTGTAGTTTTTTTTTGTATGATATTCTTGTGTACTGCACACCCCCTAGGTTGCTCAATTAGGCCACATAAAACTAGTTTTAGAAATTTTACAAATTGTTTGCATGTCAATCAGAAGAAGTTTTCTTTTGGGCGCCACACCGTGGAGTATTTGGGTCATCTTATCTCATTCAAGGGTGTGTCTATGGATCCTCAGAAGGTTTGTAATGTTCAGTGGTGGCCTACGCCCACAAATGTCAGAGAAGTTCGGGGCTTCCTGGGGCTTACTGGTTATTACAGGCAATTTATCAAAAGATTATGGCAAGGTTGCTCGTCCTTTAACCGTGCTTACTAAGAAAAATAATTTCCATTGGACTGCAGATGCCCAGTTCGCTTTTGATGCGTTGAAAGGATCCTTGACTACTGCCCCAATTTTGCATATACCAGATTTTTCTAAGGATTTTGTTGTGGAATGTGATGCCTCTTGTGGTGGGCTAGGGGTTGTCCTTATGCAGGAGGGTAGGCCTTTGGCTTATTTTAGCAAGGTCCTCTCTGAATCTACTTTCATCAAATCTGTCTATGAGAAGGAACTAATGGCTTTGGTTCATGTTGTGCACCATTGGAGGCAATATCTTTTGGGTCGTCCTTATGCAGGAGGGTAGGCCTTTGGCTTATTTTAGCAAGGCTCTCTCTGAATCTACTTTGGCCAAATCTGTTTATGAGAAGGAACTAATGGCTTTGGTTCATGTTGTGCACCATTGGAGGCAATATCTTTTGGATCGTCATTTTATTGTTCTCACCGATCATCAAAGTCTTAAACATTTGTTGAGCCAACGCATTTCTTCTATGGATCAACAAGTGTTGGCATGTCAAGTTGTTGGGCTTTGACTTTGATCGGGTCGGGCTACTTGTGTCGCGGATGCTTTGTTTCAAGTAATTTCGATAAATCTCTTCGGGTGGCAGTTTCTGAACCATTTTGGGTGGATATTTCGCAGGTGAATCAGGAGGTGCTCTGGGATACATATTTGCCTTCCCTTCTTGCTGCCTTGCAGCGCGGTTCCACGCCTCCACCCGATTTCTCTATCCACAATGGTATATTGTTTTTCAAAGCCAACTAGTACTTTCAAAGACCACTTCTCTCATTCCTACTTTGTTACATTATTATCATGCTTCACCCGTTGGGGGGCATAAGGGTTTTCTTAATATCTATAAAAAGTTGGCTTGTTTGTACTGGCAAGGCATGACTCAGTCTGTTTTGAAGTTTGTTCGCGAATGTGATGTGTGCCAGCGACACAAGTACAGCACTCTTCACCCTGCAGGTTGTTGCAGCCTCTTTCTCTTCCCGACCTCGTTTAGGAGGACGTTTCTATGGACTTAATTTCTGGCCTTCCAAAATCTCAGGGTTTTGACACTATTCTGGTCGTGGTGGATCGTCTTTCCAAATATGCACATTTCTTGTCTCTCAAACATCCTTATAATGCCAAGACTGTCGCTAACATGTTCATGAAGGAAATAGTTAGTTTACATGGCATAGCACAGTTAGTTTACATGGCATGCCCAGCGCCATTGTGAGTGATCATGATCCCTTGTTTACTAGTTTGTTTTGGAAGGAATTGTATTGGTTGCATGGGACTAAGTTGTGGATGAGTTCTTCTTATCATCCTCAATCCGATAGGCAGACCGAGGTTGTAAACCGCAGAATTGAAAATTTTCTGCGATGTTTATCTTCCGACAGACTCAAGCAGTGGCATGTTTGGTTACCGTGGGCTGAGTTTTCTTACAGCACTTTTTTTCATGATTTTGAGGTAAAAGCCCTTCTGAAATTGTTTATGGCTGCCTGCCACCCTCTTTTGTTCATTATACTAAGGGCGAGACTGTTGTTGAAGCTCTTGCTACTGCTTTGGTTGATTGCGATGAAATGTTGTCTCAGTTGAGGGTTCATTTGCAGCATGGTCACCAATCCATGCAACGCTCTGCTAATCAGAAACGCCGCACAGTGCAGTTCGAAGTTGGGGACTCTGTTTTTGTTAAACTCCGGGCTCCACATACCAGTTTCACTTCTTCTAAAGCATGTCCTAAGCTTGCTGCTTGATTTTATGGCTCTTTTCCTGTTGTTTAGAGGGTGGGCAGTGTTGCTTACCAGCTTGAACTTCCACCACACAGTTGCTTTCATCCAGTTTTTCATGTTTCTCAACTCAAACTAGTTGTTGGCGATCCTCCTTTGGCCGACCTTCCAAAATGTTTTACTGGCAGTGAAGATATTCAAGTTTTTCCTGAAGCAGTTTTAGCGTCTTAGGGCTCTGGTTCCATGCTTTCTTGGTTGGTCCAATAGCGTGGTCATCCTCCAAAGGAAGCTACTTGGAAAATGCCGACTTGTTCCGGGTTCAATTTCCCTTCTTCCACCTTGAGGACAAGGTGGTTCTTCAAGTGGCAGGGGATGATAAACTTGTTCCTGTCTTGAGGACTTATTCCAGGAGGAGAGAGAAGGCTAATAACGAGCAGGGGTGGTTTTGTAAATAGTCCCGGAGTATGTTGTTGTGTTTCTTCCTGTTTCATGTGGAGGGAGGGGGGATTCGGTCAGTTGGGTCCAGTTAAGACTGTTCGGAGGTTTCGACATTGACTCCTGGGTGTAGAACTCTGGAGAGATTCTTCCTCTATTTCTCTTCTTCCTCCATAAATACTATTGGAACAGATGTATTCGCCGCTATACAATCATATCCAGTTTTCTCTTGGATTATTAGGACTGATCATGGAGTTTGGGTATTCCTTGGCATCCATTGAGGCTGATAAAACATCAACACCGACTTCTTTGTATTAGAAGAGACTAGAACCAGAAATACAAGAGGAAAAGGAAGAAGAGAAGATAGAAGAAGGATGGAGACGCAGCTCCCCTCGAGAGGCACTCAGCACTCTCGCCCAAGCCTCACGGCTGCCCAACTAACTAGATAATTTCCTTCTCTTCAACCATGCCAATTTATAGCAGCCCCCTTCTAACCACCTGTGGGCCCCCCAGCATATTTTCCCCCAAGGAATAACAAACTGGTCCCCGCCAGGAATCAGTTAGAGGATTGCCCCAGAAACTCCCTAGCTGTCCATCCAGCTAACAAACCCCTAACAACTCCAGCTAACCCACTCAATCTCCCCTTTGCAGATTCCCTATCATAACCGCAGGGTCATACCTATCATCGTCACCCCCTGAAAATCCACCTTGTCCTCAAGGTGGTGGTCATGTCCTATAGATTGTCGGCTTGAACCCGCCCCCTCACAGAGCAGTGATCCAAAAGTAGACACGAACCAAAGCAATATGAGAATGCAGCGGTGGGGGCTGCTCTCCAGCACAAGTGTCCCGTGCTGAATAGAAGGAAGATTGGGCTGGATTCAGTTTGGCGAAGGCCGAGCAGTGAGGCCAGCAACGTTCCACCCTTCAACATCACAGGCCCTCTCAGCAAACACACATTCCCTGCCCACGAAGTTCAAAGAAATCTGGGGCCACCCCCTGAGCCTGCACTTCGCCAGCGCACTGCTTGACTCCAACCCCGCATGCCCCTCCAACCAATACAAGTAATTTATATGAAACAATGATTTAAGCATCTCTTGTGGTGAGCAACACTCCTTCAAAATCACACAAAATTTCTGTGCACGCTCAATCAGAATGTAGTCTTCATTCCTGGACAAGATTAGAGAGTGCAAGTATATCTTTCTTGCTGTTGAAAGCATCATTAAGCGTGGATCTGAACTGCAGTTGCTGCCAAATTGTAGTAGTTGGAACTTTTACTATTTGCTGAGGTGAAAAAAATAACAGCCAGTTCAAGACAATAACCCGGATCCATTTCTTTTCTACGACATGTGTTGAAAACTGATCCTGCGGGTAAGCCATATAGTCGTGGGTGGTATCCCGATTGCTTTACTGCCACTGTTGTACCCAGGTTTTCAGAAATTCAATTCCATTCGAATGACCGAGCTTTTGAGGCTCTCACATTGGATGCAGGTAATAAACCTCCTCCAACAGTTTTCATTTGGCCAGATGTGTTGGGGGTCGTGTTCCCCCTTTCCAACTTTGCTGAGAATTCTTTTCAATGTGTTTGCGTGCTTGTCTTGAGCGGCTTCTTCGAATCTATATCAGTTGCAGGTTCATATGGGCCAAGCAATTTTGTCCTCAACTCTGACATCAAATCTGACTGCTCCGCTGTCTGCAAATCAGCAGTTCCGGCACCTTCACTGGACACAACAATCACTTCGTCCCTCGCCGGTGTAAAGAAAGTTGTGGCAGAGGGAGAAATGGAAGTCTCGGCAGCTTCCAGAACCACTCCGGCGGAGACATCTCCTGGACAGGGTTTTATTTTTTCCAGCTCCATGTACTCTCAGGGTGTTCCATGCGGTTGCAGGACTGTCATTGCTGCGTAAGATTGTTGATTTTCCGAGCTGCTAAATCGCTCCAATAATTCTTCCTTGAAGACTGACCACGATAACTTCGTATGGACCTCTAGCACGATATTAAACCCGCATTTAGTGTCTCCCTTCATGCATACCTGAGCAAGGGGGACCTTCATTTCATCCAGCGTCTGCTGGATGTGAAAAATGAGTTCTGCACACGCTATCCAGCCTTACGGATCTTTGCCATCATAAGCAATTCCACTAGACGAGTTGTAGACGAGTTGTAGTCGAGTTGTCCAAACCCAGCTTGTTGGGGTGTGTAGTGGGTCGTGGCCCCCAACAGTGCTATTCATTTGCAGCGGACTCCCCGGCACGTGATGATGATAGGTCCGTCACTAAGGTTGGCCGCTCTTCTTCCTGCCGCAGCGCTTAATCTCAGCATCGCGCAAGGCCTACTATGGATTTGCGAAGTGTGGTGAGCTGTGGGGCCAAATCCTTCTAAGGGGCTAGGACCAAAAATACAAGAGGAAGAAGGAAGAAGAGAAGATAGAAGAAGGATGAAGAGAAGATAGAAGAATGATGGAGACGCAACTCCCCTCGAGAGGCACTCAGCACCCTCGCCCAAGCCTCACGGCCGCCCAACTAACTAGATAATTATCTCCCCTCCACTCTCTCCAGCCCTGACAATTTATAGAAGCCCCCTTCTAACCACCTGTGGGGCCCCCAGCATACCCCCAAGGAATAACAAACTCGTCCCCACTAGGAATCAGTTAGAGGATTCCCCAAGAAACTGTTGAGTTGTCCATCCAGCTAACAAACCCCTAACAACTCCAGTTGGCCCACCCAATCTCCCCTTGGCAGATTCCCTATCATAACCACAGCACCCCTGCGCATACCTATCAGAAGCTCTGTACTGCGTGATCCTCCATGATGAGATTAGGTATTCCTTCGTAGGATTTCCATACAACGTAGCGTGATCCCCCATTCTCTGATTACTAAAAACTCGTTTGTCACCCGAGATATGGGAGGAAAAGAAACGATTTGGGGCGACTGAAACTCATTTCCTTCCTTTGGTGAGGATAAAGGGACGGAGCGAGATATTAGGAGCAGAAACGGGGAGAAACATTTCTCTCCAACCCGCGGTTTCGAATCATCCCAAAGTTGGGACGATTGGGATGGAAATTGTGTGTCTGGTTGAGGTGTTTTTTAAATTTCTCATATTACCCTTGTATGTCTATATAAACAATCGCTTCATGTCTTTCATTCCTTCAAGCTGTGGCGTCGTCCCCCTTCATGTTTTTCATCATTTAATTTGTTGCGTTATGAATATTTTAGGTTTGCGGTTTGAATGTTATACTGCCCAATTGAGTTTATTTATTTATGTTTAAATCACAAAATTGTTTGAGGTACTTATGAAATACCATGTAAATAACACGCATTGTTAAAATATTTTCATTGATAATTTATATATGCTCATTGTAATGGGAAAATAAATGTATTTAATTGATAAATTCAAAGTTGTGGTGCCTTGAATTTCATAAAAAAGGATAAATATTTTCCTTATTGATGAGTATACTATTTTCTTGAATTGATATTTATATAAATGAACATATTTTTCATTATTAATAATAACAACAAACAATATTTTCATGTGTATCTAAATATTTTGTTCAACATAATTTATAAATAATGATTTTTCTAAGTTCAACATAATTTATAAATAATAATAACAATCAAATATAAATATTTTTTATTATGTGTATATAAATAATTTTGATTCTAAATAATTTTGTGTATAAATAATCATAAATAATTTATAAATAATTTTGATTATAGATAATTTTGATTACAAATAATTTTGATTCTAGATAATTTTGATTATAAATAATTATGATTACCTTGAATGAGTAATTTATATAAATAATTTATAAATAATTTTGAATTAATAAATATTTTGAATTAATAACTATTTTGAAATTATTATTTTGAATTAAAAATTTTGAATTAATAATAATTTTGAATTAATATTTTTTATTATCTTGAATTAATAATTTTGAATTAATAAATTATATTAATAATTTATAAATAATTTTTATTATCTTGAATTAATAATTTTGATTATCTTTAATTAATTTTTTAAAAATTTTAAAATTTGTATTAATATATGTTCGTAGTTTAATGTTTACCTAATTTTTACGATATGAAAGATAATGATTGATTAAAATCAAAATTATTGTTTTCTGATTTGCCATAAAAAAGGTCATAAAAATACATTTTTTAAAAAGGGTTATTTGTGTCATTTAACATAAATTGCTAATGTTGGACAGACATGACGATGGGTGTGCTATCCGTGGGTATCTAATCTATGGTTGTTTTTTATCTTGGGCAAGTATGACCTTTAATATTGGGTGTATGTGTTATTTTTTAACAAAAGGTTATTTGTGTCATTTGTATCAAAACAATTTCTTTTCTTTTCTTTTAAAAATTGTCACCAAACAAGGTGGAGAGAAATGTCAATCATTTCTTTTCTTTTACTAAATTTCAGAGAAATCAAAATCATTTCTTTTCTTTCTTTTCTTTTATGAATTATGAAATCATTTCTTTTTTTTACTAATAGATAACCGAACATAGTGTAAGGGTGGATGTGGTCAGTTTGAGCCCTGTTTTTGTGTGCATATCTTCGCAGACTTTGTTATTTAGAGAGATTGTTTATAGCGAGCATGGATATAGTTTTCTTTGGTGAGATGGAGTTATGGATGGTCACCTTCAAATATTTGGGATGCGCTAGTTCTCGAAAGTAATATCATGCGAGACGTTGAGGATTGAGACATTCTCCTAGTTGATAACTGACCTAGCTTACCCCTGGATGGTATTGAACCATGAGGTCACGAATATATATATTTTGATTTCATGTGATTATTATGCATGCACAAGATCGGCTTTAGTGCTCAACACTTGGGATGTCCTACCGAGTCGATATACTCACCCCTGCAAGGGCACATGTGTAGTGACGTAATCATGACTACACAAATGTTTGACATGTTTGCAGAAGTACAAGGAGATGTGGAGTTGGTCTATAGAGGTGGACCAAATGATGATAGTCAGAGGTGACGTTGCTAGAGTCTACGTATTACATTGAGTTGTGTATTTCATGGGCATGTATTTCCGTCTGAGATCTTTTATTATAGTCATCAGGTGTTGACATTATAATTATCATGGTATGTTGGTCCGATGCATATGTTGTGTTTATTGGTTTTGTTGTTGCATATTCGTAGGCAAATGTCTCTCATTTTGTGTGTGTCCTCTTTGTATTAGTCACCGACCTCTGACCTATTAGAGATGAGCTTGGGAGGACACACTCGGCCTTGTCGCCAACCTAGGAGGGGTACTATGGTTTATATTGAAAAATTACAATAGATCTCATCATATCATGAGTAAAGGCACAAAAATCTGATCATTGGTTGTATTGGCAAAATAAAAAGTACAAGATACTTTAATCTGACAGTCTAGATGACCCTGATTAATGAAAATTGATCATATGTTGCGCTCAATCTAACAAAATTAAGGAAGAGCATTAATGAAATTCCCTTTCATTTTACATTAGATAGTCATTATGATGAGTGGTCTTTTGGCTGCAGCTGGACCATAATATATTTTTCAAATGTGATGAAGGTAAATAAAAATTAATAGATCAATAATTCAAAGCATCAACAGAACATGGAAAATCTGATGGGAAAAGGACCGTTTTTGACAAACCAAATACAATTCAATGGTAAAATACCATGGCCAAAAATCGAGGACAAAACTGCCTCACCAACCTAGGGAAATAATGCCTCTGAGAACTGTCACCATTCAGTCTAAGAATACTGTTTTCATCTCCACCGCTGTCAGCAGGACAAGAAAGAGAATTTGTCACTATCACTAACGATAGAGGTAGAAACAAGAAATTTACATTGATGACATGTTAGAAATGCAAACCCTCAGCCAAACACATGAAAAAATAAGCATTTCCCATTAACAATCACTAAAGTGGTTGATTAGTAAACAAACAATTGCATTCATACATATGTGAAAGTAGTTCATAATCCAAGAGAATGCTATCATATAAATATATCACTACACCGTCAACAATTTAAAGGCATTGACACTCATTTTTATTAAAAATTCTGCAGATTCCCAAGGCACTTGATTTCCTACAAAATAGCAATCTTATGGCATGAGGGATCAGACCATACATAGTTGATCCATGATTCAGCCCCTTCTACCTAGGGTGTTTAAGGGGAAGTCCACACCTCAAACTTAAAATTGAAAACAAGAGGCAAACAGAAACATCAAAAACTGCACTTCAAGCAGTCAAAATAAATTAAAACATACAATTTAAGCTTTATAGAAAAAATTTAAATATGTTGAATCTGAGACTAAAAATTTCATGAAAGTGGATTTTAAAATACTCACTCAAGCTCTACATCCCATACAGCTTTGTATTTCACGTTCAAAGATTTGATTTCTTCCAGCTTATTGGACCAAACAGGGTCTACCACAGCAAATTTCAACTGCTCTATACCTAGGTTAAGAGCATGCACCCAAAAAAAAACAACTTGAATTGTAAAGTGAGCTTGGATAATCATTATTGTTGCGTTACAAAATGAACCGAGTAAATATTAAGCCAGAAAACTCATAAGCATGCAAGAAACATTGAAATGCCACTTGTACACGCACAGCTTAAAAAAACAGGAGGGGTAAAAACAAGAAGGGGAAGGAGAAGGAGAAGACGAAACTTCTTAATGGTATGAACCAAGGAAGAGTCATGGTCCATGACCATTTATGAGATATGGAGAATGATACTGCTCAGTAAAATAATGTACAGTTCATAAAAACGAACAGAATATAAGGCTGCCAAAATAGCCATCAGATGCAAACAAGGCTTCTGTTCAAGCATGAAACCTAAAATACCATGTGCATTGTCAGCTATGGGCACATCCTTCAAAATTATACTAAGTGTCACCTGAGCTGTTTCAACCTGCAAGGACAAGAAAAAGTGGGAGAGAGATTTTGTATCAAGCATACACGGTGCATGAAATTCAGCCATTCAAGAAAATATTTGAATATTTATCGGTTAGAGAACTCACCTCACCAAACCATTGAGAGTTGATACCAATGAGATCATCAACGTCCCATTGAAAATCACAAGTTCCACAGCTACCAATGGAACGCTTTAATTTGATGCAACTGCTAGTAAATGCTAACAGTGAAGCTGTGCAATATTCATCCCGAAATGTAACATAATCCGGACAAAAATAAACAGCCGTATCATTGTTTACCTGCCAATCATGTATGGAACAAAGTAAGCCAGAATTGAGAGTCCTTCAAACACGAAGGCACCAATGTCATACAAACAGGGCCAACTGCATTTTATTTTAAGATGTTGGCCCTAACTTCTCCCCCTTTTTACCTCGCCATGCACATGTGTTCCACTCTAAATTCTTCAGGAGGAAAAAGACTCCCTTGGCTTAGAAAAAATCATGGGTGCTCTAAAAGAATAAACAAATGACCACACTCACTGCTGTCGTTGTTTAAAGTATTTAAAAGTGATCACTGCATGATCTCCAGTAGTAGTAAAGCAATGTATTTAGAGTCTGTTTAAACTCAAATAATAAATTATTTTGGGAGTGTAAAAAATTGATTTAAAAGAAGTGATTTTTAGAAAAAAATAAAAGTTACTTTATGTTTGAGTTGCAATAAAACACGTTTTACTTTCGATCACAAAATCCGTTTTAAAAAACAAATCAGAGTAGTTCTTCAAAAAAAAAGCTGATAAGTTTTTTTTCTTTTACATTCTGATTTTTTAAAAATAAAATAAACAAATAACATAAAAAAGCTTAAAATATGCACTTGGAGGAGGCCAAATGTTCACTTGGTGAATTTGAAAGGAAATTGTAGGAGAATAAAATAGGAGACCCGAACCCCCAAGGTGTATCTCCAAAGGAGCCCTTGGGGTGTATTTATAACAAATAATAAAGACCACACCGGACCTCAAGTCCGATGTGGGATGCAGACTCCAACACTCCCCATCAAGCTAGGTGAACCTAGCTTGGACACATAATGAAAAGAAAACAATAAAACAGACGCTAACACTCCCCCTCAAGCTGGACATACCCAGCTTGATGACAAAACATGACGAAATAAAAAGAAAGTTGCAAAAGTTGTTGCTCCCCCTCACGATCGAAGCTCCCCCGCAGGATGATGGATGGAAGATGTTGCGGGCGCAGCAAATGACCACGCAGACCGGCCAGTTGACGGAACGCCAGGAATGCCGCACTAGTGGGGCCGGTCGATGAAACGCCGGGAAATCCAAACTAGCACCGGGAAAACCGCACTTGCGGGGCCGGCGACGGGAGGCGGGGATTCCGCAGAAGTGTTGCGGGATCTGGCGGCGCCAACGGGGCCCGAATCCTAGGTGGTCGAGTTGCTGCGCTAGCGAAAGGACGTGCCGGCGGAGAGAGATGCGGCTGCCGGGAGGTGCCGGGAGATGCCGGCGAGGCGGGGATGCCGCAGGAGGAGGCCGGCGAGGGTGCAGGAGGCCGGGAGACGGCGCTGGAAGTTGGAGGAGGCCACCTGCGTGGAGCGGCCGGCACGGGTGGAGGCCGGTTGCTGGCCGGAACAGTCCGGATCTGCCCGGAACAGTCCGGATATCGCCGGAACTGGCCGGAAATCTCTGGATCAGGCCGGAGCCGGCCGGAGTAGCCTGGATCTGGCCGGAAATCACCGGATCTGGCAGGATTCGGCCGGAGCTGTCCGGATCTGGCCGCCGGAGAGCAGCAGGCGAGGTCGCCGGGAGGGGAGCGGGACGGGAGAGGCCGCCGGAGAGGGGTCGCCGGACTGGAGAGAGATCTGCCGGGAGCCGCGAGAGGAGGGCTGCCAGAGGAGGAGCCGGCGCGGGATGAACCGGGGCGGGGCCGGTCGTCGCAAGGAGGCGAAGCCGGGAAGCCGCAAGAGGAGGGGACGTTGTCGACGGAGCAGCGGAGCAGTGAGTGGATCCGGCCAGATCTGGCCGGATCTGACAGAGGGAGCCACCGAGAGGCCAGCGCGCGAAGGAGGGAGCCGCGCCGGAACTGGACTCCGCCGGGAAGAGTTGAGGAGGGTCGGCGACGGGCCGTGCTGCGCGCACAGGAGGAAGGGCCGTGGGAGGGATGGGAGCCGCGGGGCGGAGCGAAGGGAGGCGCGAGAGGCGCTGGAGCAGCGGGAGGCAAGCCGTCGGGGAGGAGAGTCGGGCCGAGGCGGAGGGGGAAAGCCGCCGGATGCGCGGGAGCCGCGCGAGAGGAGGGAGGCGCGACGGGAGCCGCGTACCAGGGAGGGAGAGGGCCGCCGGGAAGGGGAGCCGCGCCATGCAGGAGAGCTGCCGGGAGGGAGGACCGGCAGGAGCAGCGTGGAGCATAGGCGGAGGGGCGGCGGCGGTAACCCTACGGGGCCTTGAGGTCGCCGCCCCCCGGACGGGGAAACCCTAAAGGAAGGGGGAAAAAAATAGGGAGGGAGGGATTGGGTTTCAAAAAACCTCCTCTGATACCATGTGGGAGAATAAAATAGGAGACCCGAACCCCCAAGGTGTATCTCCAAAGGAGCCCTTGGGGTGTATTTATAACAAATAATAAAGACCACACCGGACCTCAAGTCCGATGTGGGATGCAGACTCCAACAGAAATAATGATCTTGCATAAAAGATGGTAGATGAAATGAAAGCTGATTGCAGCATTAATTTTGCCGGTTCCAAGAGCAACTACTGAGAAGGCTATGCCAGGAAGATCTCAAGATACCGAGAGTGAAACAGAATGTTTGAACAACTTATTGCAAATTAAATGATTGCATGAGAGTTGATGTCAGCGGATGGGTCACCATCAAGGAAACCTCAGTTTTTTTAAATTGTGATACAATAATTTTTGTGCAACTCAATAAGATTTGAGTAGTGGAATTTTTTTAATAGGGCGATCATTGCTTTCACTGGTTAGGATGGAACAAAAGAAAAATACTCCAATTTCAACCCCGTCATCAGCAGAATTCCTGGAACCGCTTTTCAAACATACCAAGTGACAATAGATAGGAACCTAGACGCACAGCAGACTACTCTATTTCAATACATGTGAAAAAAGCACCCATGGCCCAATCATTAAAGACATTGGTAGCAGTAGATGAAGAGCCAATGAAATTTGCTTTTTTAAAAGAATGAAGCAAGCACTAATTAACAAACAGTTAAAATGGTTCAGTGCATTGGAAGTGCAGATGTACTCTGGACCAATAAAGAAGCAAAGAAATAGGCAAAGAAACTGTTGCTGGAGCATGCTTTATGGCTACAAATTGTGAAACATTACCACATCCCAGCCACCAAAGCGATCCTCTGATGCTTCACCGTCTGAAACAATAAATTGATTCAGTAAATTGACCTTTCACTGATGTTGAATAATACAAATAAAACCACCTAGACACTCCAAAAGGATGTAATATACCACTATCATATGCATTGTCCATGGGAGGGGTCAAAGAAGAAGTTTCTCTCGTGCTTTCATTGGCATCGGTAAAAGTTTCAGACTCGTTCTGCAGATATTGAGCAATCTTTACAAAAATAGAATTGACAGTAATGTATGGATATTAAAAGTAAATTTCAACATACACTTAAGGGAGACTCTGGAATTGCACGGTTCATTCGACCACTGCAAGGATCTCTCTTTTCTGGTCCAAAAAAAATACCAATAGATGTTTGTTCATCGTTTCCAATATGATGATTATGTTCGTCCCCTGATGAGTTGGACTGACCAACAAAAACAGCAACCCCGTAAAGGCATCAAAATTTACGTTTTAGCAGCATTATAAAAATATAATTGAAGATTTTTTTCTGAATTCGCAGTAAAGCTTGTTGGAAGCAATACGCTGGACGGGCAATCTGCACTCGCATCTATTCCAGCCATGGGCACCTCGGGACCTGAATCTTTCCCATCCGTTCCAGATAAAACAGTATCAGGTTTATGAGCACCAGTTCCACAGTGAAGGTTCCCTTCGCCCTTGGTAGAATTAGG
The DNA here is from genome assembly GCA_963277665.1 of Viscum album. Taxonomy (NCBI): domain Eukaryota; kingdom Viridiplantae; phylum Streptophyta; class Magnoliopsida; order Santalales; family Viscaceae; genus Viscum; species Viscum album. The sequence goes on from OY728120.1 coordinate 262,815,703, forward strand.
ATGTCCAAAGTCATAATCACCGCGAGCATCACTGCCCGCTAGATCAGTGTCCGCCTGAGGTGATTGGCCAACTTCCATGGCTTCGTGATTGATTCCGCGTGAAACTGGGATGCAATGGCCACCCGTCAAGATGCGTTCTCAGGAATTAAAGAGGGGTTTTGGGTTTTGGGTCTAGAGCATACCCAGCCTGGGGATGGCGTACTTAGAAGGCGACCCCCCTATCGGGTTACTGAATTTCCCCGTGAACCTTCGAGCCACGATTTCGGAAACCTCGTCTGGTTCGTTAAATTCGAACACCTCGAAACTCTTGGACGGCGCGCTCTTCGTCATGATTCAACTAAGTCTCTCGACGCTTGCGGGTTGGGAGAGGAACGGCTATCGGCAGGTTGGTGCGGTAGAGGGGTTCCGGCGTTGACCTAGGGTTTTAACAACGGGAGTGTCAGGGGACGTTCGGACATTGCGGATTGACCGGAGGGGATTCATGGACGTCTCGACGGGACGGGGCTTGTCGGTGACGGGGCTGGAACGAGACATTCGTCATGTAAGTGATCGGAGAAGCAGCTCGCCGGAGGAATCGCCATTCACGCCGATGGTTCGTGGTTACGTCAGCAGTGCAGATCGGCTGGTCCCATTTTCATGCTTCCTTTCGGGAATTTATAGTTCGCGGGTTGATATTAATGTTGCACATCACAGAAAGGCTCGTATTTTAATGTCCATCTATAATCAGATTTTTAGTTCTTTAATAATGCAATTACTGAAATGATATGATTGATTGATCCAAAACCACCTATGAATAAACAATCGTAAGGTGTTTATTAGTTAAACATTGAAGATTAAATGACATTATTGACTAATCCAAAATCAATTGATGAAGATTACATTAGAGGAAGCCCGCTAGAGGTTGTTGAGACCGTCTGTGTGGGTTGGAGACCTGAAGGTTGTGAGAGTCGTGCTATTGTGGAAGGTGTTGGAGAGTTGATGCGCTAAAGGGTTAGAGTTACTAGTCGAGGTGAGAGTTAGGCATAGGGTTTGGGGGCGCGTATGAGCATACTTAAATTATGAAATCCATTGAAAAATGAGCGGTGACCAAGTTTTGATTACCCCAACCACGAGCTTATGTGCGCAATGGGGTTTAACAACTTATTGGTGGTGATATGGTTCCTGAGTTTGTGGGTGAATCAAGCCCTTCAAATTTTCACCACTTTTGAGTAATCAATGTATATTGGCTTCTCTTTTAGGATAGACCAACCTTTTCACACTTAGGATGCTATAAAACAAGGAGGCACACACATAGACACAATGATTTACATAGTTCATCCAATGTGGACTATATTCATGGTGCGACGGAGCTCGCCACTCATCTCACAATTGCACTATAAATTCACATTAATTACATGTGTAAATGATGTTAGAAAACTCGTTGTCGACCCAATTGTGGCTCACTACCTTCACCCAACACACATATTATAGTGACCCATGTCTCTATGGAATTAGTTAAATGTTGTTTTTTTTAATTATCAGAGTCAGAGCGATGAAAATGTGGACTTGTTTGATTTTTTGTAATTCTATCGACAGAGCAATCATTTCTAGTATTTCGGGAAGTTTGGAATTGGTATTTGGTGACGGTGACACTATCACAAAACCAGGGTTCCGCAACCCCACCCTTTAATAACGTTAAAAAAACACTGATAAAGGTGTATCTTTATTAGCTCTTTTTTTTAGCGTTGTTAAAACAGGGCCCCTTTATGAGCGTTTTTTTATTAGCGCTGATAAAAGAGGTTCTTTATCAGTGTTTTTTTACTAGTACAGTTAAATGATATATTTAAAAAATAAATAAAAATAATATATAAATATATTTATATTGATACAAATAATATATGTATTTTTTAAATATGTTTTAGATAAGTATAAATAGACATTTACATTTGATATATAAGAAATTTAGGGAAAATGGCTTAAAAATATTATTAATGTCACGACCCGACCCTACCCGGGCTCGAGCCGCAACTACCCCAGGCCCGCCTCCATAGGCCAGGGGCTGGCGACCAGCGCCGAAAGCACAATAACTCGGGGAGGCCTTTGCCTAAGCACCTGTACACACACACGCAGCACACTCAATGCAAAAGTGCAGAGTAAAGAAAGAACAAGCAGAGTACAAAGAACAACTGCTATGTATATATACCACAGATGTGCATCGACCTCTAAACAGTACAAAGTACAAGCTGAAAAGAAAAGGGGCAAAACACGCGCCCAACCAAAAGCGCCACAACCCGACAACAGGTAAACAAAAAGAAACAGCTGACGGGTCTCCCACCTGGAACCCGGCCACGACCACCGCACGCGGTCCAAGCTCCTACGCTCCACCGAAGTCACGCTCCACCTGTCTGTCGTCTGCAAGGGAACACCAAGTGCGGGCAAAACCCAAGCAGAGGTGAGTATAAAAATACTCAGTAGGATACCCCGAAGGCTCGAGGGATCAACAAAGGAGGTACCGAAGGGTGAGCAGTAGAGCGAACAAGGAAAAGTAGAGAAGTACAACTGGAAGTGAAGTAAAGAGTCCAGCTCAACCCAACAAGAGAAGAGAAGGTAGACTCGTCCAGGCACAAGGAGCTGGAAACGGTGAGAAGACGAACTTCTCGTCGAGTCTTCGCTACATTTAGCAGGAGAGTAGACTCGTCCAACCATGAGATGCTAGACACGGAAAACACGTGGCATACCCCGCGCGTCTTCGCCTCTTTTAGAAGGAGAGTAACCAAACCCAAGAGGTGGGTACTCGAACAAGGTATATACATATCCTTATGCTCAGCAAGAAGCCCGAACAACGTCGTAAGGGGATCTCCATCCTGTAGCTCAGCCCAAGAAAAGTGTCGCCAACAGTCCCAGACATAACCATCATCGATGCCCAGCATCCCGCACGTCTGCCCTGAACCGCAAGCCAAGGGGCTCAGTCACCGCACCTTGATACTATCCGCTTTGGGCGGCACTGACTCGCCCGCACGGTTTTAGATCGCGTCACAAGAACGCGTCTCAGTGGGGAAAGTGCCCCTCGTACTTGAGAGTTCTAGGGAAAGTCAAACCACACCTCGTCACTGCCCTGTAGTTGAGAGGTCTCCTCAAAATCAAGCCGTCACAACACTGACCCGTACAACCAAGGGTCCCGCTCCGGTAACCACGGAGGAAAGCCACATACTAGCCTAGTAGAAAGGACTGAGTTTGGAATGCTAACAGGTGTCCCACTGCCCAGCCCCGCTGGAGGGTAATTCATAACCAGATATCAGGTGACCCACTGCCCAGCCCTGCTGGAGGGTAAACCATAAGACATCATCCGGCAACCCACTGCCCAACCCTGCTGGAGGGTAGACCTTAATACATCATCAGGCGACCCACTGCCTAGCCCCGCTGGAGGGTAGACCTTAATACATCATCAGGCGACCCAATGCCCAGCCCCGCTGGAGGGTAGACCTTAATACATCATCAGGCGACCCACTGCCCAGCCCCGCTGGAGGGTAGACCTTAATACATCATCAGGCGACCCACTGCTCAGCCTTACTGGAGGGTAGACCTGGAACTAGGCGACGGGTGACCCACTGCCCAGCCTTGCTGGAGGGTAGACCCTAAGAGGTCGTCGGGTGACCCACTGCCCAGTCTCTGCTGGAGGGTAGACTCTAATAGCGTCGGGTGACCCATTGCCCAGTCTCTGCTGGAGGGTAGACCCCAATAGTCAGTGAGCAACCCACTGCCCAGCCCTGCTGGAGGGTAAGCCCGAGGAAGTCGATGAGTAATCCACTGCCCAGCCCCGCTGGAGGGTAAAACTCAGAACCGCTCTGCCATCTCTGCAGGAGGGTACAACACTGGCCGACCGAACACGGAGTGGGTGTCGCCCAACCACCCAACTCCAGAACAGCTCTCCCAAAAGAGGTTCAACTTCTGTTCCATCACTAGGTGCCACTGGCCCCGCTACCGGCCAAACCATCGAGAGCAAAACCAGGGGGAGACCATTCAACCCTGCTGGTCAACCAACGAGCACAGAGCCAGGAGAAAACTTCACCCTGCTGGTCAAACAAACACAGAGAGGGACCCTCTACGTCACGAGAGGCCAAAGTACGTCAAGCAGGACACGACACGCACATGGGGCCCACACGACCTGTGGCCCCTAGTCAACCCCAACTGAGCGCACCAACATCCTCAGGTACAAACAACACGTACCTCCAAGTGCTCTCGTATACTCCCAGAGTATACCTCGTTCCAGCCCAAAGGCTATCGTGCACACGGCACCCAACGTCAACGCGAAGGCGTGACGTAACAACTCCAACCTGCCACCTCAAAGGCCCAGGCACGGCCAACCATGTCTCGTGGACCAATTAAATCACTCTCCCAAGAGTGCGCGATCACACGCCAAGGGTCCGCCATAAACAAGGTAGGGCGAACCACCACTGGAGCACCTTCCGTGCTTCCACATTTAACAATATCGCGCAAGAGGCTCCGCACAACCAAACGGATCGCACCGTTGTAATCCTCGCAGAAAAACATGTGAGATCGACTACTTACTCGCCTCCAACGAATACCCGACGGAAAAGTCGCCAACACCGCCTCACGCCCGAACGACGTCCCGTGATCCCGAGCATCAGCCCTGAAAACAGTCGGGCACATCGCACCAATGTGATCCCCTCGGGAAAACACGTCAAAAGCACTACTCACTTGAGTGCAACGGATATCCGGAGAAAAAGATACGTTCCGGCGCACCGCACACGAGCGGTGCTTCGTGGGACCCGCATCCCGGTCCCAAAACCCAACAAACGGATCGCACCGTTGCGATCCTCTCGAAAAAGCACACAAGGTGGACTACTCACTTGTCCAAAACGGTCGCCCGGTGATAGAGATGGAAAATCACCGTCGACGCCCAAACGACACTCGTGGGCCCCGCACCATCGTTCCGAATTAGAGCGGGCGGATTTCACCACTGCAATCCCCTCGGAAAAACATCCAGAATCGGCTGCTCGCGCGCCCCGAATGGACGACCGAGGAAAAAGTCGTTGAAACACCGCACGCAGCTCAAAAGACGGGCCGTGGGGCCCACGCCTCAACTCTAGCCTCAACGCCTGGAACCGCACTGGAAACCTCCGCCTCAGTGCCAGGGTCACAACGCCGCTGACGGCGCTCAAAACGGATGTCGGACGCGTCCGCGCCGTCCAAAACAAGAATCCCGGGAAAAACGTTCGTCCACTTAAGGACGCGTCGCACCTCCGAGGCCCCTCGTTTCAGGAACTAAAAATTCCCGAAACCATCTCAAAAGATTCGCCTCGACGCAAGCTTCGCGCTGTCGCAGACGGCGCGCAAAACGGACGTCCGTAGCAAAAGCTACGGATGTCGGGAGTCGGAATTGGGCCGGACCGGCCTGGTCCGACCGGTCCGCCCACAACCTGCCGACACCCGACCGCCCCGAGGACGGCCAGTCTCGCTGCGCCCCCGCGGAGACCCGTGATTCGCGGGTCTCTGTCCGCCGAGGTCGCGCCGCGCCACGACCCCGGGTCGCCGTCCCGTGCCGGCGCCCTCGGCCTGCCGCCGCTGAGCCGAAGGCCGCCGCCCACCGCCAGATGAAGCCACCGCCTCCGCGCCGCGCGAAGCCGCCGCGACCGGGGCTTGCTGCCGCACCGAAGAGCACCGTCGCCAGGGAGGGGAGCCGCTGCCAGCCGCCGTCGTCGAATCCCGCCGGACCACCGTGCCGCCACCGCCTGGAGATCGCCGGACCACCGTGCCGGCCGGAAAACCCCAAAACCTGCAGATCTTCGCCGAGCCGTTGCGGAGGCTTCGGAGGTCAGATTTCGAATCTGAAACAAGCGTTGGAAAGCTCGGATAACGTACTACGCGACCATGGGAATCGATCAACGATCGGATAATAGTTCGATGCTATAAATTGGGCTCAAAGATTTTGGGAAATTAAAAACGAAACGAAAACGACTCCTACCTCTTGGGCGATGCCCGGGGCTTCACGGGGAGTCCGCCGCCGCTCCGCTGCCTTGCCAGAATTGGATTGCCGGAGGTGCCTCGCCGGAGTGCTTTGCCGGAGTTGGAGGAGAGGGGGAGGGTTTGAGTTCGAAGGAGAAGAAGAAGAGGGTGGGGGTGCGTTTAAGTAGAAAACACTTAAACGCCCGCCCGACAGCCCCGAACCCGAACTCTCAGCAGGGTCGAGGTTAAGCCTCCCCTGGGGTAAAAATGACCTCCCGAGCACAAATGCGGTCTCGGAATTTTAATCTGAGACTCCGTTCAAAATTTATAAAATTTAACATCCGAAGCTGCTAAATTACGAAAACGCCCCTGGGGCCATTTTTCACAAACGACCCGCGCTCGCGAAACTTACACCCCTCCTAGGGTAAACGGAATGCTACAAACTCAACGGTGCCCTCGGTTTTCCAATCCAAGCCACCGTTTAAGAGATACTAGCATTTCGTCATTAAACGAATAAATAAATAAATTAATTTATCCGTTTAACCTTCCGAAAGAGAGCGAGGGGTCCAAACATCCCGCGCCGACCAGTTTTATGTCGTTCCTAGGGTAAACACCCTATTCCGGACCCATATGTACACTCGAATCCCTGATCCGGAACTCCATTTAGGAGTTATCTCATTTATTTAGCGTTTCCAGTGTGAACGCACTGAAAATTTAATTTCGGCCACTCCGGGGCTCAGAATCGCACGCCGTCTGAAGGCACTGCTCTGGAATATTATCAAGAATATTCCAAAGTCTTTATCAGCAAAAACATGGTTCTTACATCATTCCCTCCTTCAAGCTTTTCGTCCCCGAAAAGCAAAACTAGGGAGCAACACAGGGTACTAAGCCCACACCTGGCTTTCTCATACCCAGAAGAACCCACGCACAGCTCTACGTCACTGCACACAGACCAAAGGATTGATCTGTTCACGCTAGGTCGGCCCTCGCCGATATCGTGGACCCACTCCAAACTTTGGGGTTAGGGCAAGGCGGTAGGGAACCTCGCCATCCCTTTGCACAGTCTCAAACGGCCCGAAGGCCCTCAGGGGTAGCTCACCTCCCCGACCAAACCTCTACGTCGCATGCCACGACTGGAATCACCGCCCGCACCTGAAACAAGGCCCAGTGATTCACTCCTTCAGAATATCCATATGGTGGAACACCCAAGGATATCTGGTCATGCAAGATTCCACAGTCGATGCTCTCTTACACGCTCAAAAGGCGAAGGAGTCAACACCATCGACTAAAGGAAAAGGTCTCACGCCTTTTTTCCTTACCAACACAGGGTTACACCCGACGCCCTGCGTCACCCTGGTAACACCTCAAACAAGGAGTAGGGAGAAAATCCTTTCACACACAGAGCCTAACAATTCTACTGCAAAAAGTAGAAGAGTCGCAAGGGGTACCTCTCACCATACCATGCTCTGCAGGATCGTAGTCATCCAACGCTCGCGGCTGCCCGCGGTCCCAACCGTCAGCTCTCGGAGCCTGACGTGGACCGCTTAGTGGTGATGGGGAGATCTCGTAACGTCGTCCCCCACCCCCAGCTCCTCCCGCTCCTCTGCTAGCACCACCTCTCTAGCCACTACTCCGATCACGGCGCTGCCTCTTCCGTGGTGGTGTGCCTGCTGCCTTCCCGAAGCTCTCAGCAACTCGGGTCGGGCAGTCTCGTGCCAAGTGACCTCGCCCGTCACAAGCATAGCACCGACGCTTTCTGGGCTGCCCTGGTGCCCTCCGGCGCCACTGTGGTGTACGACCACGGCCCGGGATCCACTCACGGAAGGGCATCCTCGGCTGAGGCCCTGCGCCCTTTTCGCCACAGTGGTATACGACCAAATCTCCGAAACCGGTAGTGGGAAGGCCACCTGCATCGAGGTCCTGTCCTCCGGCGCCTGCTAGCTACGGCAGACGTCCCGGCTCTATCGCACCCACTGCCACTACAAACCGCAAAACATGACAGGAAGCCCTCTATCACCAACGCCTGCTCTAGCACCCCGACATATGTGGAAATGCCCGAAGGTACTATGACAGCACGAATCTCTCAGTGGAGACCCTGCTCAAACTTCCGCGCTCGGAAGTTGTCGTCATGGACCAAGTCCGGGTAAAAGCGTGCACGGTCTGCAAAACTAGCCGCGTACTCGGCCACCGTCATCCCTCCCTGCTGAAACTGCAGGAGCTCCTGAATCCGAATGGAGCGCAAGCAGGAGGGGCAAAACTCCTCACGGAGCAACAACTGAAAGTCGTCCAACGAAAGCGACGACTCGTCTAGAAACTGAGTCACCAGACTCCACCAACGTCGAGATGCTCCACGAAAAAGGGTGGCTGTCAAATCCACTCTCAAATCTGCCGGCGTCTGTAAAATCCTGAAAAGGCCAACCACTGCCTCGAGCCAAACCTCTACTGCCTGAGGGTCTGGATCACCACTGAACCTCAGCGGTCTCTGTCGCTGGAACTCACGGAGTGCGCTCAACCTGCGCTCAAACTCAGCCTGCCCTGCTGAAGCTGCCTGCTGCTCAACAGGTGGGGGGGTGCTGCTACTGGCCCACCCGGAGAAAGGGGCTTGCATGATGGGTCCTGGACTGTGCCCTCATAGCTCACAGGGTCGTCGTCACGCACCAAAGCTGGTATCTGGGCTGGCTGTCCTCGCGGAGACATCCTGAATATTATCAAGGAGTGTCGCGGTCAGATGAGCATATATGTATATACCAACAACAACAACGATGGGGAGCTGACTCAAGAAGGACAATCAAAGACTCGGTCCTATGTGATGCACAAACCAATTTTCCCTGCAACAAGTGTCTCAGCATGCCGAGTCGACAAGCGGGTTATCAAGGTCCTGATGAATGGATACGTCGGCCGCCGCACCATCACTGGACTCCCTGGCCTGAGAGCCGCTCTCGAGACACGTTAACACTGTTGCCCTAAATCCCAACCAATTCCTTTTATTTTAGGGACGTCCGCACAACGTCCCAAGGAACGAACCACCTGTGATACCACTTTGTCACGACCCGACCCTACCCGGGCTCGAGCCGCAACTACCCCAGGCCCGCCTCCATAGGCCAGGGGCTGGCGACCAGCGCCGAAGGCACAATAAATCGGGGAGGCATTTGCCTAAGCACCTGTACACACACGCAGCACACTCAATGCAAAAGTGCAGAGTAAAGAAAGAACAAGCAGAGTACAAAGAACAACTGCTATGTATATATACCACAGATGTGCATCGACCTCTAAACAGTACAAAGTACAAGCTGAAAAGAAAAGGGGCAAAACACGTGCCCAACCAAAAGTGCCACAACCTGGCAACAGGTAAACAAAAAGAAACAGCTGACGGGTCTCCCACCTGGAACCCGACCACGACCACCGCACGCGGTCCAAGCTCCCAAGCTCCTACGCTCCACCGAAGTCACACTCCACCTGTCTGTCGTCTGCAAGGGCACACCAAGTGCGGGAAAATGCCAATCATGGGTGAGTATAAAAATACTCAGTAGGATACCCCGAAGGCTCGAGGGAGAAACAAAGGAGGTACCGAAGGGTGAGCAGTAGAGCGAACAAGGAAAAGTAGAGGAGTACAACTGGAAGTGAAGTAAAGAGTCCAGCTCAACCCAACAAGAGAAGAGAAGGTAGACTCGTCCAGGAATAAGGAGATGGAAACGGTGATAAGACGAACTTCTCGTCGAGTCTTCGCTACCTTTAGCAGGAGAGTAGACTCGTCCAACCATGAGATGCTAGACACGGAAAGCACGTGGCATACCCCGCGCGTCTTCGCCTCTTCTGGAAGGAGAGTAACCAAACCCAAGAGGTGGGTACTCGAATAAGGTATATACATATCCTTATGCTCAGCAAGAAGCACGAACAACGTTGTAAGGGGATCTCCATCCCGTAGCTCAGCCCAAGAAAAGTGTCGCCAACAATCCCAGACATAACCATCATCGATGCCCAGCATCCCACACGTCTGCCCTGAACCGCAAGCCAAGGGGATCAGTCACCGCACCTTGATACTATCCGCTTTGGGCGGCACTGACTCGCCCGCATGGTTTTAGATCGCGTCACAAGAACGCGTCTCGGTGGAGAAAGTGCCCCTCATACTTGAGAGTTCTAGGAAAAGTCAAACCACACCTCGTCACTGCCCTGCAGTCGAGAGGTCTCCTCAAAATCAAGTCGTCACAACACTGACCCGTACAACCAAGGGTCCCGCTCCGATAACCACAGAGGAAAGCCACAGACTAGCCTAGTAGAAAGGAATGAGTCTGGAATGCTAACAGGTGTCCCACTGCCCAGCCCCGCTGGAGGGTAATTCATAACCAGATATCAGGTGACCCACTGCCCAGCCCTGCTGGAGGGTAAACCATAAGACATCATCCGGCGACCCACTGCCCAGCCCCGCTGGAGGGTAGACCTTAATACATCATCAGGCGACCCACTGCCCAGCCCCGCTGGAGGGTAGACCTTAATACATCATCAGGCGACCCACTGCCCAGCCCCGCTGGAGGGTAGACCTTAATACATCATCAGGAGACCCACTTCCCAGCCCCGCTGGAGGGTAGACCTTAATACATCATCAGGCGACCCACTGCCCAGCCCCGCTGGAGGGTAGACCTGGAATTAGTCGACAGACGACCCACTGCCCAGCCTTGCTGGAGGGTGGACCTGGAACTAGACGACGGGTGACCCACTGCCCAGCCCTGCTGGAGGGTAGACCCTAAGAGGTCGTCGGGTGACCCACTGCCCAGTCTCTGCTGGAGGGTAGACCCTAATAGCATCGGGTGACCCACTGCCCAGTCTCTGCTGGAGGGTAGACCCCAATAGTCAGTGAGCAACCCACTACCCAACCCTGTTGGAGGGTAAGCCTGAGGAAGTCGATGAGTAACCCACTGCCCAGCCCCGTTATAGGGTAAAACTCAGAACCGCTCTTCCATCTCTGCAGGAGGGTACAACACTGGCCGACCGAACACGGAGTGGGTGTCGCGCAACCACCCAACTCCAGAACAACTCTCCCAAAAGAGGTGCAGCTTCTGTTCCATCACTACGTGCCACTGGCCCCGCTACCGGCCAAACCATCGAGAGAAAAACCAAGGGGAGACCACTCAACCCTGCCGGTCAACCAACAAGCACAGAGCCAGGGGAAAACTCCACCCTGCTGGTCAAACAAACACAGAGATGGACCCTCTACGTCGCGAGAGGCCAAAGTACGTCAAGCAGGACACGACACGCACATGGGTCCCACACGACGTGTGGCCCCTAGTCAACCCCAACTGAGCGCACCAACATCCTCAGGTACAAACAGCACGTACCTCCAAGTGCTCCCGTATACTCCCGGAGTATACCTCGTTCCAGCCCAAAGGCTATCGTGCACACGACACCCAACGTCAACGCGAAGGCGTGACGTAACAACTCCAACCTGCCACCTCAAAGGCCCAGGCATGACCAACCACGTCTCATGGACCAATTACATCACTCTCCCAAGAGTGCGCGATCACATGTCAAGGGTCCGCCATAAACAAGGTAGGGAGAACCACCACTGGAGCACCTTCCGTGCTTCCACATTTAACAATATCATGCAAGAGGATCTGCACAACCAAATGGATCGCACCGTTGTAATCCTCACGAAAAAACACGCGAGATCGACTACTTACTCTCCTCCAACGGATACCCGACGGAAAAGTCGCCAACACCGCCTCACGCCCGAACGGCGTCCCGTGATCCTGAGCATCAGCCCCGAAAACAGTTGGGCACATCGCACCAATGTGATCCCCTCGGGAAAACACGTCAAAAGCACTACTCACTTGAGTGTAACGGATATCCGGAGAAAAAGATACGTTCCGACGCACCGCACACGAGCGGTGCTTCGTGGGACCCGCATACCGGTCCCAAAACCCAACAAACGGATCGCACCGTTGCGATCCTCTCAAAAAAGCACACAAGGTGGACTAATCACTTGTCCAAAATGGTCGCCCGGTGATAGAGATGGAAAATCACCGTCGACGCCCAAACGACACTCGTGGGCCCCGCACCATCGTTCCGAATTAGAGCGGGCGGATTGCACCATTGCAATCCCCTCAGAAAAACATCTAGAATCGGCTGCTCGCGCACCCCGAACGGACGACCGAGGAAAAAGTTGTTGAAACACTACACACAGCTCAAAAGACGGGTCGTGGGGCCCATGCCACAACTCCAACCTCAATGCCTGGAACCGCATTGGAAACCTCCGCCTCAGTGCCAGGGTCACAACTCTGCTGACAGCGCTCAAAACGGATGTCGGACGCGTCCGCGCCGTCCAAAACAAGAATCCCGGGAAAAGCGCTCGTCCACTTAAGGACACGTCGCACCTCCGAGGCCCCTCGTTTCGGGAACTAAAAATTCCCGAAACCATCTCAAAAGCTTCGCCTCGACGTAAGCTCCGCTCTGCCGCAGACGGCGCGCAAAACGGACGTCCGTAGCGAAAGCTACGGACGTCGGGAGTCGGAAAAGGGGGGTGGGGTGGGGGGGAAACCCCTTGGGCCGGACCGGCCCGGTCCGGCCGGTCCGCCCACAGCCGGCCCGCGGCCCGACCGCGGACCCGGCTCACCTCGCCTCGGCCAGCTGGTCGTGGCCTGCCGACACCCTACCGCCCCAAGGACGGCCGGTCTCACTGCGCCCCCGCGGAGACCCGCGATTCGCGGGTCTCTGTCCGTCGAGGTTGCGCCGCGCCGCGACCCCGGGTCGTCGTCCCGTGCCGGCGTCCTCGGCCTGCCGCCGCCCACCGCCACCTGAAGCCACCACCTCTGCGCCACGCGAAGCTGCCGTGGCCGAGGCTTGCTGCCGCACCGAAGAGCGTCGTCGCCAGGGAGGGGAGCTGCCGCCAGCCGCCACCGTCGAATCCCGCCGGACCACCGTGCCGGCCGAAAAACCCCAAAACCCGCAAATCTTCGCCGAGCCGTTGCGGAGGATTCAGAAGTTGGATTTCAAATACGAAACAAGTGTTGGAAATCTCGGATAACGTACTACGCGACCATGGGAATCGATCGACGATCGGATAACAGTTCGACGCTATTGGGGCTCAAAGATTTTAGGAAATTAAAAATGAAACGAAAACGACTCCTACCTCTTGGGCGATGCCCGGGGCTTCACGGGGAGTCCGCCGCCGCTCCGCCGCCTTGAAGGAATTGGATCGCCGGAGGTGCCTCACCGGAGTGCTTCGCCGGAGCTGGAGGAGAGGGGGAGGGTTTGAGTTCGAAGGAGAAGAAGAAGAGGGTGGGGGTGCGTTTAAGTAGAAAACACTTAAACGCCCGCCCGACTGCCCCGAACCCGAACTCTCAGCAGGGTCGAGGTTAAGCCTCCCTGGGGTAAAAACGACCTCCCGAGCACAAAGGAGGTCTCGGAATTTTAATCCGAGACCCTTTTCAAAAGTTATAAAATTTAACGTCCGAAGCCGCTAAATTACGAAAACGCCCCTGGGGCCATTTTTCACAAACGGCCCGCGCCCGTGAAACTTACACCCCTCCTAGGGTAAAAGGAACGCTCCGAACTCAACGGTGCCTTCAGTTTTCCAATCCGAGCCACCGTTTAAGAGATACTAGCGTTTCTCTATTAAACAAATAAATAAATTAATTAATTTATCCGTTTAACCTTCCGAAAGCGAGCGAGGGGTCCAAACATCCCGCGCCGACCAGTTTTATGTCGTTCCTAGGGTAAAAACCATATTCCGGACCCATCCGTACACTCGGATCCCTGATCCGGAACTCTGTTTAGGAGTTATCTCATTTATTTAGCGTTTCCAGTGTGAACGCACTGAAAATTTAATTTCGGCCACTCCGGGGCTCGGAATCGCACGTCGTCTGAAGGCACTGCTCTAGAATATTATCAAGAATATTCCAAAGTCTTTCTCAGCAAAAACCGATTTCTTACAATTAATTAATAATTTGCTAATTATCACCGACTAGTAATCATTTAATAACAATTTGAAGACACAAAGAATCCAAAAATTAATAAAAGATCTAAAATAAGTTGAAAACGTAACTCAGACTTCAAACGACCATAACTTTTTGATCCGGGTGTCCGTTTGAGCTCTATAACATATCAAACTGAAGTCTGCGATGATATCTATGCGCAAACAACAAGTGGGAACCTATTGTCACATTTTTTGAGGCAAAAAAGGCCCAAAAGGCCTCTAAAATTGAGTTTTTAGTCGGAATACCTAAATTTTTGAACATTCGATGAAATTTAAGCCTCATTCCAGGAGGTCTTTTTGTCCCTTTTTAGTGGGGACTAAATTTATTCCGATGAATTACATTCATATTGATATTATAGTTTTGAAATTTTATCATTTTTCATAATGTAATGTTATTTATAATCAAATATATAACAATATATACAGATTTGTTATATATTCACACATAAATAATTAAACATATTTACATATAAAACATATCTCTCAATATATAAGTCTTTTAATATCCATTTTATTTAAAATACAAATATATGTACATTTATATACCTATGTAGTGTGTGTGTGTGTGTGTGTGTGTGTATTAGTGTATGTCTATATGTACATATTATCTATATATTCTAACATATGAATATACATACGAATATACATATGAATATACATATGAACATGCATATGAATATATAATATATGTAAATATATATAAATATGTATAATTATACTTACAGATACACACATGCATATAAAATACATACAAGTGTATGTATATTGTATGTATGTTGTATATATATATGTATGTATTTATTTATTTATAAACATAAAAATATATATATATTTTATAAATGTATTTAAAACTAATCTTATAAATATATATTAACATACCAATAAATATACAGATAAAAAAATACAACTAAATATAAATATATAAATAAATATATATAAATAAATATAAATATACATTAATATACGAATAAATATAAGTAAATATATATATATATATAAATAAACAGATACATCATTAAATGGAGAACAAAACAACGTGGATGAGTGGTAAATGACCCATACGCGCAGGGGAGAGGTCTCGAGTTCGAATCCTGAGGGAGGCAAAGGCACGTGGGCGGGTGCGGGGTGGGGGGCTAGCACTGTTAAAGGGGGCGGTGGGGGCGCGGGTGGGTGTAGGTGGGGGCTAGCACTGTTAAATGGGGGGTCAAGTGCTGTTAAAAGGTGGCTCCGATTCAAAGATTTTTTTATTTATTTTTTGACTTTTATTAGATATTTTAAAAAAACATTGATAAAAGGGGTCTTTTATCAGCACTGATAAATGACCCCTTTTATCAGTGCTTTTTTTAGCGCTGATAAAAGGGGTTTTTATCAGTGTTTTTTGAGCGCTCATAAAAGGGATCCCTTTTATCCTTGCTGAGATTAACAGTTCTTTTTAGCGTTGTAAATGTAATTTTCTAGCGCTTTTAAAGGCCATATTTGTAATAGTGTGAGATAGGTAGAAAGGTTTAGGTATGGTATTTTTAGAGTTTGAAAAGCTAGACTTCCTGGGTGGTGGTGGCATGTAGCCATCGGGTACCCAACCACTTATCATCGAGTACCCAGTAGACAAATCATCAGGGCAGTCCCACTGGAGTGTCATCAGGTGGTCGGTGGTGTAACACCACTAGAAAAGTGAGGCTTAAAAGACTAAATGTTATAACCCATGTCAACAAAGTGCACTTTTCTTTTCAAGAGTCTGTCCAATTAGAACTTTGAAGTTAAGCGTGTTTGGCCTGAAGTAGTGTCGGGATGGTTCACCTCCTATGAAGTTTTCTAAGGTGTGTATGAGTGAGGACAAAACATACTAAAAGAACATGTGTTGATCTGTGAGGACAATCCTTAGTTCGATAAGCGACTGGTGTGCTAGGAAGGAAACCAAGGTATTATAGGAGACCCGCGAGGTCAGATGACCAGGTTCATGGCCCGTGGAGGTCAGGTCGTGACAAATGATATCAGAGTCAATACCCAATCGGAAGTGAAGTGGCATTTCCTAAGTTTGAGGTGTGGGGTCCATAATGAGAGTGTTGTTCTTTAAAGGGGTGGAGATTGTAACACCCCTTGAAAATGAGGTTTAAAAGACCAAATGTTATAACTCATGTCAACAAGGCACACCTTTCTTTTTGGGAGTCTGTCTGATTAAAACTTTATAGTTAAGCATGTTTAGCCTGAAGTAGTGTCGGGATATGTGACCTCCTGGGAAGTTTCCTAGGGCGTGTGTGAGTGCGAAAAACACACACTGAAAGAACACATGTTGGATTATGAGGACAATCATTAGTCTGATAAATGACCCTAGCGGGTAATAACATGTGGTGTGCTAAGAAGGAAACCAAGGTATTACAAGTGTCTCATGGGGTCACGTGACCAAGTTCATGGCTTGGGGAGTTCGGGTCGTGACAAATTGTGTCAGATCCAATATCTAGTTGGAAGTGCAGTGACATTGTCTAGGTTTGAGGTGGGGGGTCCACAATGAGGGTATTTTGCTTTAAAGGGGTGGATATTGTAACACCCCTGGAAAAGCGAGGCTTAAAAGACTAAATGTTACAACTTATGTCAATAAGGTACACCTTTCTTTCTGGGAGTCTGCCTAATTAGAACTCCACAGTTAAGTGTGTTTGGCTTGAAGTAGTGTTAGAATGAGTGACCTCCTGGGAGGTTTCTTAGGGTGTATGTGAGTGAGGATAAGACGTATTGAATTAACATGTGTTGGTCTGTGGGGACAATCATTATCCAGATAAGAGACCCCTATGGGTAATAATATGTGGTGTGCTACGAAGCCAACCAAAGTATTAGAGGAAACTCATGGGTTTAAGTGGCTAGGTTCATGGACTAGGGAGGTCGGGTCGTGATAGGTGGGAGTCTACCTGATATCCGATGGTCTGTAGTTTTGTTTTTTTAAACAAGATTGTGTCAGGGACATTTTTTCCTTTCCCATTAAAACCCCACAACCCCAAATAACGATCCTTCAACCTCACTCTCTAAAGCCAGTTGAGACCCATGGAGGGGATTTCCTTTGGCTAACTTCTTCCCTCCCTTTCCTTCCATGGATCCAAGGTTGTTTTTTTTCTTATCAATTCATGGTAAACCCTCTATTCTATATCCCTTATTTCCTCTTTCTCCTTCTCTTCTAATTTCCAGCAAGGGGGTGAGGGATTTTGTTTTTTGAATTAACCAATGCACGGTGAAATCACTTCTCAGATTATGGCCTCTAGTTTGTTTGTTAAATAAAGATTTTATGGGTTGTCTGCTTCCAGTTTACGACACATGTTGGGTCACTAATATGCATTTAATTTATATTTTAATTTAATTTCTAAGTGTTTTTGGAGTTTCTAGGGGTTCGATATTGAAAACAAGATTTTTTTGGGAAAATAGACAACATATATGGTTAGCGCACAATAAGTAGTCACTGTGTGAAAAAACATAAAAATTGGGGTGTGGAGGGGACTATGTCATTTCATACAGCATCTGAACAATTTTTCAAACTGTGTGGGAACTTATAGAAAAATTTACATCCTATTTCCTAAAGGAGGGGTGACTCGTACAGTTTGAAAAATATTGCAACCAAACCACATGTCTTGCCCTGTTTGGTTAAAAATTGAGATTTTACTCAAATACCCCCCCCCCAAATTTTATAACCTTCAAGCCTCTCATTTATCCCCCTTGTTCAAACCAGGTTCCCCTAGACATGAAACATTCTCCCCCTTATCCCTTAGTGGTTATCCTTTTATTCTTGGGAGGATTCCTTCAAGGTTAGTTCTATTTCCCCTTGATTTATCTTCCTTCCTTCATCCTCTTCCATGAACTTCTCTTTTCCATGTGTGTTTTAACCCTAATGGTCATGGGAGGGGATAACATAAGGTTTGAGGTGTGTTTTTGATGAATTTCATGGATGTTTAGGTTGGTGAGGATCATTATCCTGCCCTTCCAGTAATCTTTTGTGAAGGATACAACATTTCTTCACTTCCAAGGTAGGTACCTCTACATACCCAGGATTTTCCTTTGGTTTAACTTGGTTCTTGAGTTTTCCTTTGGTTTTTGTTGAATTGTCATGCTTTAATCAATTATTAAGGGATTTTATACATTTATTTTTTATGTAGTTGGTATTTGTTGACAAAATAGTGATTTCTTAGGCTTTCCCTTTTAAAATCAAGTATATGCTTGAAAACTGTCTGATAAAATTATTTCATGAAAACTCTTATCTTTAAATGAGATTTAAAAGAGACTTTGAAAGAAAATTTTGTTGAAAACCTTATCGCTTGATCATGGTCTTCGTTGTATGTGATAGATGTGGTTATGGGTGCACATGGGAGACCTTGGGTGTGCGGGCTTTAGGACGGGTGTTGCCCTAACCTTAGGCATGAGCTAACTAGGGTCTATTGTTGGTGTCCTCAAGAGGCCCAGATTATGTTATTTCTTTAGGTTCATGTAGGTTTCCTAAGTGATTCATGAGTGAGTCCTGAACACCTAGAGCCCTTTGGTCAGAGCACCCCCACATTACACATCTTCTCTAGATTTATTGTGGCTTGCTTTATGTGATTCTCATGTATTGTTTGTCTTTGCACATATTAGTTATTTTTTACCCTCCATTATATTTTATAGATATAACTATCATGTTATTCATAATTATGTATTGTTTTCCAAAACCAAAGTATTTATGAAATCGTTTTCAAAGAAATGGGTTCCAAATCATTATTTCCAAACTAGAACTATTAGTTTTCATTATGAAAGGTGGTATATAGATTCACAGGGTTACCCTACTAGGTTTTTCCTCACACCCTATATATCTCCTTGGGCATATACATATTTGGTTCTGTATGTTTTAGGGAAAGGAAAAGGAGTTTTATCTCATAGTAGGGCATCTTCATGCTCACGTTGTCTTCCATGTTACAAGTTGGAATTGGACAAGGGCTACTTGGAGCTATCTTGGTTCAACATTTTGGGATCCTCTATATTTTAGGATTTTGATTATATAATGTCCACTATAGCTTGGGATATACTGAAACTATTATTTTTATCTATGTGATATGGGTTTGTCCTGTTTTATTTTCATGTTGTCTTCTGGTCATGGCTATTGTGGTGTTGTTTCTAATTACACTCTCGTTAGCATGAATTATACTATTGTAATTGTTTATTTGTTGGCATGGATGTCCAACCCTTGGATAGTTCATGCCAAATTTTTAAGGGTGAAACTATTCCCACATAGTCAGCATTGATACCTTGATGTCAATCACTGACCCGAGGTGATCGAAAATGTGCCTCAGGTCTTGTGGTGGGCTGACCCAGGTGACATGGTAGGTTGACTCAGGTTGGTTAATTACAAAATGATATCAGATCCCTCTTTATATTTAGGTAAGTATGGTAGCATGGAGTAGGACATTCAGGGCTCGAGCGAGGGAGTGAGGGAGTGACTGGAAAGCTCTTCTTTGTGCCAAACCTTGAGTTACTAATATAGTCAAGATTTTGTGTTGGTTGAATTTTTATTATGATCAATTTGATGAATTTTGAAATGGTTTGTTTTATTTAATTTTTTATGATGTCTCCTCAATTTATTTAATTAGTATTATTTTTAAATGAGTATTATATTGATTAGATTTTTGTTTTTTATGTTTTTAGAACATGACTCCTAGAAATACTCCTAGAAATCAAAGGGAAGAAGCTAATGAGAATTCTCCACCATCCAATACTCCTATGGACTCCCAACTTATTGAATCATGTTGGGACCACTTTGTGTATGAAGATTGTATTTTTTTTTTCAATAGTTTTCAATACTGGTCAAAATTAAGAAGGAGATAAAGAAGGTCTCCATAGTTAATGGAGAATGCAATTCAGACGATTGTTGAACTGATCCTAATTTAAAAGAACTTGTGTCAAAGGTGACACATTGTTTACAACAATGATGAATTGTGAATTATCATCCATCGAAGGATGATTGAAGAAGAATGGGGATTTGAAGAATACCATGCAATGCTTCACGATTGCATGAGAACCATGCAAGATCTTACTTGAAGAAAAGAATCATATGATTTGCATGAAGTAGAGAATGATGGTTGAATCAGAAGAGAGTGTGGAAGGGCTTGGCATTATAAGATGGTCATGCATCACACATTGCCTTGAAATTAGACGACTGTTGCACTATTCTTAAAGTTCAAAATACATGTATCAAAGGTGATACATTGTCTAAAACATTTAAGGTGTTTGAAGAAGCCTCAAACCTCCACTTTTGGATAAAGATATATGATTGGAGTTATTTGTAATTAACACTCCCAAAGGAATTAAGGATTTCAAGTGAGGATGGAGAAGTAATTTGGAACTTATATTCCAAAGAGAATGGCCTAAACTATGAAGATGCTTTTCTAATTTGTATTTCAAAAATATAATAAGTTTGGATAACTTGTAATGCAAGCCTTATGAAGGATAGGGGGAGTAAAGAACCATTTTTTGGAAAAGGAAAGAAAGTGGCACGCAATTCAAAGATTAGAGCGCAAGTGTGTCGCATAAGTATAAGTGGTGCACAAAGTGTATGTTGCATGAAAATCATATTTCAAGACCATCACATCAAAATATGACAAAGGAAAGAAAGTGGTGCGCAAGTCAAGAAGCAGCACATAAGTGTGGCGCACAAGTATAAGTGGCACACAAGTGTATGTTGCGCGCAAGTCATATTTCAACATCATCCCATCAAAAAACGACAAAGGAAAGAAAGTGGCACACAAGGGATGGAGCAGGGCACAAGTGATGGAGCGGCGCACAAGTGATAGAGCGGTGCATAAGTAGGAACATCACACAAGTGTATATGGTGCGCAAGTCACCAAAATGTCTATAAATAGATGTCTAGCCTTCTCATTTTTCTATGCTCAACACTTAAGATAAAATTTGAGCTATGAGCGCACAAGTAGTAGAAAGTGGCACGCAAGTTAAAGTGTCGTGCAAGTTGGGAGTTATTTATAAGGCACACAAGTAGGGAGGAGTGCAAGTAGAGTGGTGCACAAGCATAGTGGCCTGCAAGCATAGTGGCATGCAAATAGAAGTGGAGTGCAAGTTGTAAGAGGCGTGAAAGCTGGGAGTTGTGTGAAACAAGTGTGTTTTGTATAAACCTGAAGTGTTGTGCAAGTTGTGAGTTCTTCACAATTGTGGTGCACAAGTAGAGAGGCGCGCAAGTAGGGTGGCGTGCAAGTAAGGATTGGCGCGCAAGCTGTGAGTTCTGCTAGAAGTTCTTATCATCTTCTGGTCAACTGTGATGTTGCTAAGTTGAGCTGAACTTCATTGATTTAACAATCACAAAGAGAACTTGTGATTCTAGAAAGAAGAAGAAGAAGAGTTCAATGCAGTTGGTTTTGCACTGAAAGAGAAAGTGTGAAGAAGAGCAGGTTTTAGTGAAACTGGTTTTTCATTGAAGAAGCAGAAGAAGAAGAGAGTGCAACTTACAAGTTTTCTATAGAGAAAGAAGAGGTTGGTTACTTGCATGCTGCTAAGTAAGTAACAAGGAGAAGAAGAAGGTTGTGGAAGAACAAAGTAGCACTGTAGAATCTAACAGGTCTCAACAGGTGGAAGATTCTTTTGGTGTTGCAAAATCTTTTAATAGAGAGAAGACTGTCTTCAGAGGTAGTATAAAGAACCAGCTAGAGGCTGCAAGAGACTCTCTACACTAACAACATAAAGAACTAGCGAGTGTAAGGGTATATCCTACTCGTTTCAAGTTGGAAGAGGATTATTTCCCTTCCCCCCTCTGAGTGTAGGGAGAAACACTAGGAAACAATTATTTCCTTCCCTCCTCCAAGTGTAGGGAGCCACACTGACTACCAGATTGTTTTTCCTAGTCAACCACCGTAACAGTTACTACATTATAGTAGATAATCTGTGCACTGGTCATTACCATACATGACAAGGATGTAACTGCTATTATTGAGTGATGATCCTTGTAAAAATATCATGTGCATATTTTTAATGCTTTCATAGTATTGCATGTGACAGGTAAAAGAGAATAAGAGAATAAAGATCCTAATAGGTTAAGAGGTACATGGATAAAAAGTAGAAATTGGTTTAAAAATTCCCCAACATTGATTCACCCCCCTCTTAGTGTTAGGTCTATCCCAAACAGGTCCTCTCAAATCAATGGTTAGAATCATTCAGTATCTCAATAAAATCAGTGAGACAAGGCAAGTCTGGCCAACAAATCTTGCCCAAGAGTTCACCAAGTAGAATCCGCCCACGTTTCAGGGTGACCGGGACCCCAAGAACTAGAATAGTGGTTGGAAAATATTGAACACGTCTTCTTATTAAAACCCTCTATAAATCAAAGGTGGGATTTTCTATCTATGTGTTGGAGGGGTAGAGTCAAAGGTGGCAGGACTTAGTTGTGTTTGCTAAGATTCATGAAGATCTTACTTGGACCAAGATCAAGTAGATGTTTAACCATATATTTTACCCAGAGGCCTTATGAGTGGTGAAGGATAGGGAGTTCGTAAAGCCAGAGTAGGGTGATCAATCCTTAATGGGTTATTCTACTCAGTTTTTTTGAGCAAGTTCATCTTTCACTCAAGATCCTAGCAAATGACTGCTTGAAGGTACACCATTTTGTGATGGGAATGATGCTTAGAATCATGTACAAGATCATTATTTTATTCCCATTAAATTATTCTTAAGTGGTTGATAAGGGGAATATGGTAAAGGAAAATATAGATGGACTGACTAGTATGGGCCATGATCCTATGACCATGGGTGGAAGTTAGATTTCCTCTTCCGAACAAAAGAGGAAGTGTGGGGAATTGCAACAGGGTAGCAATGAGAGTTTGTAGTAACCCACTGAACATATTTCAACATACCCTATAGGGAAAAATACATTTACTTACTTTTAGTGTGGAAAGATAGGGAATACCAAGTAGTATTTCTAGAAATTTATGAAAACCTTCCATGGGTGTGGATGCCTAGGACACATTCAACACTTTTGCAGGTACTTTACCTGGGGTAATAAAGTGGGTTCTACTTATACAAAGGGTTCATAAGTGAATTCAGATGCATAAAAAGGGAAATATATCATTCCTAGGTGATAAGGGACTCTCATTCCACAAATAAACCTCAGGGTGGGCCTAAATATGAGTGCTTATACGTGTCAAAGAATGATTTAGAGGAGTCATAGGGTGGGGCCTGTGATCATCAGAGGTGTGGTTTTATTGCTTCGTCTATGGATTTAACATTATTTGGCATAGGTGCATCCCATCCATTCATTTATTATAATCTAATTGATCCCCTGAGACTCCAATTTGAGTTGATTTCATATAATATGGTTCTCTCCACTCCCTTGGGAAATAGGATAGAATAAGGTTTCAAGTGATCAGAGTGTAGTGTAGTCATCATCGATGCTGAGGTTGTTTGGGACTTCCTAGTTCTAGATCTAGACATGTTTAACCTTATCTTTAGTATGGATTAGATGGTAATCATCAAGGATCATATTGACTGTTATCATTAGAAGGCTTTGTTTCTCTTTTCTACTAGAAACAAACACACACTTCGGGGTGAGTGAGATTCCAAGTTAGGTAGAGTAGGCTCGATTATCCCAGTGGTGGGGTCTCTTTCATGTCAGTTCTCTAAGTTGTTACTCAATGCCATTGAATAGAGTTTAGGTGTCCAACTTTTATTGGTGGTGGATAGGTACCCAAAAGTCTTACCCAATTATATTTTAGGGTTTCTTCCCTAATGGGAAGTATATTTAACTATCGACTTACTTCCCATGATGGGCCCCATATCCTTTCTATTTTACAAAATGAATCCTACAGAATTAAAGGAGTTACAGGTCAAGTTAGAAGACACTGAGAGTAAGGGGTCCACATGCCAAGGCATGTCACCATGGGCATTGTTAGCACATTTTTCAAATAAGGTAATAAAAATACTTATATTTACATTTACTACTAAAAAATAAGCACTATAATGATAAAAAATAAGTATATGTTGCCTCATATCGATGATTTTTTTGATTATATTAAGGGTTCCTGGAAGTTTTCAAAGATTGAATTGAGTTCAGGGTACCACTAGTTAAGGGTGAGGGAGGTAAAAATTTCTAAGACCACCTTTTGAAGCTAATATGGGAATTTTTAGTACTTGTTTATGTTGTTCAGTATCACGAATTCCCCTAAAGTCTTTATGGACTTGATAAACTGAACATTTCATCAGTGTCTAGATTCCTCCATAGTGGTATTCATTGATGAAATTTTGGTTTACTTCAAGATAGAGGAGGAGCATAAGGTCTATTTAGATGTTATTTTGGGAACCTTAAGGGACCATCATCTTTATATGAAATTATCTAAATGCTAGTTCTAGATTAAGGAGGTGAAATTCCTAGGTCAAATGGTATCCAAACAAGGAATTTCAATGGACCCAAAGAAGATCCAAACAATTATATCTTGGGAGATACCTAAGAATTTCTTCAACATCAGAAGTTTCTTGGGTCTGGTGGGATATTATAGGCATTTCGTACTAGATTTTTCTGGACCATCATCTTATTTAATAGCTTTGACCTAGAAGGGTGTAAAATTCAAACGGAGTGAGAAATACTAGGAGTATTTTGAGAATATGGAGGTGAGATTAATTTTAGCTCATATTTTTATTCTCTTGAAACCAAATAGAGGCTACACTATGTACTACGATTTTACAGGAACAAGGTTGGGGTGCATATTGATATTGGATGACCATGTGGTAGCTTATGTCTCACATCAGTCGCGCCCTCATAAAAATAAATACCCCGCTCATGATATTGAATTGGTGGAAGTAATTCATGCTTTGATGATGTGGTTCTACTACCTATTAAAGGAGAAATTCATGGTATATTCATATCATAAAATTATTAAGTATATCTTTACTCAATGGGATATGAAACTTTGACATATGTGGTTGGTTGAGTACCTTTAGACCTTAAATTTTGAATTATCATACACTCTTAGAAAAGAAAATGTAGTGGCCAATGCATTGACTAGAAATTTAACAACTCAAATAGCGAAAGATCCTAAGGAAGAATGGGGTTTGATGAGTTTGTTTGCTAAGATTCACCTAGGAATGGAGGTGGAGGGTGAATGATCAGTCTTGACCATTTCAAAAATCACTTCATATCTCAATGATAGGATCCATCTTGAGTAGGTTGAGGATCCTATTTTTTAGTGAATTAAATGGGTTTTAAGTAGCGGGGAAACCTTGGGTGACTTGTCATAGGCTCTCAATGGTACTCTCCACAATCAAAAGCGGTTGGTAGTACCCTTGGCATCGAGTTAGGACATAATGAGTGGTAGTCACCACTATAGCTGGGTCATTCATCTAGGATCTTCCAAGATGTTCTATGATCTAGAATTCCAATATTGGTGTCTTGGGATGAAATAAGTAGTTGTGGAATTTGTTTCTTAATGGTTCACTTATCAGAGAATCAAAGTTGAGCACCGATAGCTGACCGAGTTATTACAGCCTCTCCCAATCCTGGTATATAAATGGGATAAAATCACCATGTATTTCATTATTAGATCACCATGGTCTCCTAGTAGGAAGGATGTAATATGGGTATCCATCGACTGATTAATGAAATCATATCATTTCATTCCTATAATATAGTCAATAATTGTGGAGGAACTTCCACACCTCTTTATCTAGGAGGTTTTTCAGCTTCATGGCGTGCCTTAAATGATTATTTTGGACTGATACCCATACTTCACATCTCATTTCTGGAAGGGACTTCGTGAGGTATTGGGACCTCAACTGAAATTGATAATGGACTACCATTTATAGGCCAATTTCCAAATAGAGAAGGATATCTAGATACTTGAGGTTATGTTATGTGCTTGTATACAAGATTTTGGTGGCTCATAAGAGAAACACTTATCGTTGGATGAGTTCTCTTATAATAATATCTATCAATCCTAGATAAATATGACTCCCTTTAAGGCCCTCTATGGGCGACCATTCCATCCCACCTTATGTTAGTCTAAATTGGGTGAGAGTTTGTTGTTGGGACCAAGTATCATTCAGAAGATTATGAGTAGTATTTAGCTAATTTAGAAAATATTGGCGTTGGATAAAACTTGCTAAAAATATCACACTGATCTTCATCACCAACTGATAGAGTTTGATGTAGCTGGTCGAGTGTTTCTTAAAGTTTATCCTCGATTGGGAAACATCATTTGAGGAAATAGGATAAATTAGCACTACTTTATATCAAACCCTTTAAGATCATAGAGAGTCTCAAAAAGTGGCACACTCCTTTTCCTTACCAGCTAATATGACCTAGATTCATAATGTATTCCATGTTTCCCAGTTGAAGAAATATCATCCCAACCCAAAACATGTGGTGGAATGATAGAGTTTGGATTTGGAACCCAACATCTCTATCATCGAGCAACCTATGCATATTCTGGATCACTAGGTCAAGTTGTTGTGGGGTCAATAAACCCCTTTAGTTTGTGTTCTATGGAAGTGTGTTGAGATAGTCATGAGACTTGGTAGTGATAAACCTTGATAAAATAGAAATGAACTCATCTTTTATGGGAACCTAACCTTTAGGAGTTTCAGTGGTGGAAAGCAACATGGTGAAGAGAATTGTGACACCTTTCAGGTCACCAATATGTATTTAATTTATATTTTTGTTTCATTTTAAGTGTTTTTGAATTTTTTGAGGGTTCAATTTTGAAAATAGGAATTTTTGGGAAAAAACAGGCAGTGCACACAGTTAGCGCACGATTATTAGTAACCATGCACCAAACTATGAGAATAAGGGTGTGTGGGAGGTGGTTTCATTCCGCACGGTCTCTGTACATTTTGTCAAAACCATATGAGACCATTTAGAAAACTATTCATCCTATTTTCTAAATGAGGGGTGACCCACATGGTTTAAAAAATCATGCATCCAAACGTACAATCTACCCCGTTTGGTTAAAAATTGGGATTTTATTAAAACACCCCTTAATTTTATAACCCCTAAAACTCTCATTTCCCCCCCTCATTCGAACCAGGTTCCCCCATCCATGGATTATTCTTCCCCTTATCCCTTGGTGTTTCTCCTTGTATTCTTGGGTGGATTCCTTCAAGGTTAGTTCCATTTTCTCTTGATTTATATTCCTTCCTTATTTTCCACGATCTTCTCTTTTCCATGTTTGTTTTAACCCTAATGTCCATGGGAGGGCCAAACATTGGGTTTGGGGCGAGGTTTTGATGAATTTATTAGATTTTTATGTTGGTGAGGATCCCTCTCCTTCCCTTATAATAATATTTTGTGAAGGAGACAACATTTTTTTCACTTCCAAAGTAGGTGTCTCTACATACTTGAACTTTTCCTTTGGCTTGCCTTAGTTCCTAAGTTTACCTTTGGTTTTTATTGAATTATCATGATTATATTGATTATTGAGGGTTGCTATAAATTTATCATTGATTTTCTTTACATTTGATGATAAGATAATAATTTCTTGGGATTTTTATTTTCTTTTTAAACAAGTTTATGCTTTCAAAGTGTTTGATAAAATGATTTCATGAAAAATATTATATTTAAATGAGATTTTAAAGAAACTTTGAAAGAGGATTTTATTGAAAACCTTATTTATTTATCATGGGCTTCATTGTACATGATGGATGTGGGTATGGGTGCACATGGGAGACCTTGGGTGTGTGGGTTTTAGGATGGATGTTTTTGTAGCCTTAGGAATGAGCTAGCTAGGATTTATTGTTGGTGTCCTCAAGATGTATACGTTATGTTATTTGTTTAAGTTCACATAGGTTGTCCAAGTGATCCATTAAAAATTCCTAAACACCTACATCCCTTTGGTTAGAGATCCCCCATGTTTCACATCTCCTTTTGATTTATTATGGCTCGTTGTATGTAATGCCTATATACTATTTGACTTTGAGAATATTAGTTATTTTTCACCCTCATTTGTATTTTATGAAAACACCACTCATTATATTCATTATTTTTGATTGTTTTACAAAAATAAAGGATTTATGAAATCATTTTCAAAGAAATGGCTTTTAAATCATCGGTTTCAAACTAGAACTATCAGTTTTCATTATGAAAGGTGGTATATAGATTCACGGTGGTACCATATAAAGCTTTGAATAACACCCTACACATGTCATTGGGAATATTCATATTTGGTTCTATTTGATTCAATTAAAGGTAAAGGAGTTTCATCTCATAACAGGGCATCTTGATGCTCACATCATCTTCCATGTTACTGGTTGGTGGTGGCCAAGGTCCATATAGAGTTAGCATGTTCTGACACTTTGGGATCCTCTATATTTTGGAACTTTGGGATTTTAGTTATGTAATGGATACTATGTCTTATAATGTACTATAAATATTATGTTTATATTTATGGGTTTATTTTGTTTTATTTTAATGTTCTTATCTGGTTGTGGTTATTGTGGTGTTTTTGGTGTTTACACTCCGATTAACATGAATTGTAATTTTGTTATTGTTTATTTTTTAGCATGGAAGTCCAACCCCAAGATGGGTCATGCCAGATTTTCAAGGGTGAAATTGTTCCTGTGTAGTCAGTATTGAAACCATGAAACTATTCATTAGTCTGGGGTGACTAGGAATGCACCTCAAGCCTTGTGGTGGGCCGACTCAAGTGATGTGGTAGGTTGAACCGGGTTGTCTCATTACACAGTTCAACCCTACTTTGATGCAAGGTAGATGAGTGATAATTTTTTCCAGGTATTAAATGATCTTAGGATGGAATTAGGGAATGTTAGTTTATAATTAATTGTAGATTTTAGCAGTTATAACATTAGATACATTTTAGGATTTATCTACCCAGACTTTCACTGGGTTGAGTTATTCATTAATTTTTACACTTGGTTATTTTTGGATTCTTTAGTTATTTAATTTTTTTAAATGGTTATTAGTTTATGTTTGGTGGTTATTGAATTATGAGGATATCAACAAAGATGTATTATGGTAGGTGGTATAAAACCTCCTTATGAGATTCATGCAATGCATGTGACATGCTTTCCACTTTCTAGAATTATTAATGAGTGGTTTTACTATAATATTTTATTATAATAAGTTGAATATTTTCAATGTAATTTTATACGAAATTTTATAACGGTTTTGATTATATGTTTATTTCTTTAAAACCTTGATTTATAACCTTTATTAATGATAGATCTTAGAAAAGTCACTTTCAGCTATGTAAATGTTAAATTTGAATGGTAAAGTTAAGTATTTATAATTTTTTGTTTGTATTGGTTGGATTATATATCATTACTTGTTCTATATTGAAAAATGGAAGTTGGTAAAGTCTTGATTGTTTGTGTTTTAATTGGTTACATAAAATGTTTTATACTTGATTTATTTTATAATGGTTATGAAGCACGTCCATTATTCTAGTTGTACATTATCATAATTGAAGCGTGAACATGAAATCCTTATCCATGTATTCAGTTATTAAGGTTTATGATTGGTAATTTTTTCAAAATACTTTAAGGTGATCAATACATAAAATGAATGTTATTTGGTTCTTGTTTAGTTCATGGAACTTGGTTTTATATTAAAAAAGTGTTACACATATTCACTTGACATGGGATTTTAGTCAATAATGAAATACTTTAAGTGTGATCTTCATTCTAACATACCTTGAGTATTTTTAACAAACATGGAATTGAATCTTAAAATATACTTTTATGTTATGGATTTTTTGGGTAAAGTATGCTCACTTATATCCTTTATCACATTTTATAGAGGAAATAGCCACTTCCCACCTAAACCTGAAGGAATTATAAGTCAATTAACAATTATTAACCCTCGGTTAAGTGATTATTTTAGTCATAGGACAATGTCTAGGTTGATTATATGGGAAAAAATGAATCGGTTCTTCAAATTATTCAGTTTCATCAACTTATTTGGTTTCTAAATTAAAATAATTTTTTTATAAATTTTAATTTTGTTTGTTTTCTCAAATAACTGAGCATAAAATTGGATTTATATAATTTTTTTAAATATATAGTTCATATTTCATGTAATTACAACCTTAAGTATTTTTTCTCTTAAAATGTTTTCTTAAAACACACCTTTCTACTATGAATTAGATTTACTATTTCTATGTAATAAGAGCTAAAATGGGGGAAATATTCTTTTAATTAAACATGAGAAACACATGCAAGTCTTAACCATGAAAGGAATTTTTTTTAGTAAATGTTTTTCATAAATTTTGGTTTTAACATGAAAAAAATATTTACATAAAGAACCTTTATTTTTTCTATTAAAATGTCTTAATTAGTGTCTATGCCACACTTTATAAACCTCATTTAGATTGTTATGGGCATGAATTGGTTATAGTTTATGCCATACTTAATACTTTACTTAATTTATGACTATGGTGTATTTATTTTGTTAATGCCTTACTTGGTGACTTTTTTGGCTTGAAATAAGCGAATCTTAGATTGTTATTAACTCTATGATTTATGCTTTGGGTGGCTTTCCATTAGATAATTTTAAAGTAACGACCATGCTATGACTTGTTCCTCATTTATCTTGATCTTGGTATGTTTTATTATTTCCTATATTGTAACTCATCCATGGATTAGTTTAGAAATTATGTTTGTTTACATATAACATTGATTCATATCATGCTAATATGACAACCAATGTTATATATATGATCATGCATATTATTTTGTTTTAGTGATCTTGTTGATGTTATAGTTAGTGTTAGTTATAAGAACATGGATTTTTCTTTGATATATCAAGAATGTATAGAGTTTTAGATATTTTTGTTATAGACTTATTATGCAGGTATATCAACCAATGATATATGGGTCATAAAAATGGGACTGACCGCAATATTTCCTTGACTTTGTATACCTTCTCCCCAATTCTCGAAGGGAAGGGATGTAAGATTTCACTAACTTTGTATACATTATTCCCTTTACCCACGAGATATATATTTCATCATGAATTTTTTATATTTTTTCATCTTAGATTTCAAGTTAGGCTTGAAGAAGGTTTTTACAAGTATGTTACCTATCAGTATAAGGAGTTATTTTTCATGGTTAATATTTATCTAGAAGTAGTTATTTTCTTATTTCTTCCATGATTTGATATTTTATGCCAAAATTATTTCTTATATTTATGTAAACATGTATACATGATAATGCGTACACTTTTTTATTCACTATGGAAGTTGAGACACTTTTGGTGACACCCTATTAAGTATTTATGCTCACACCCTGCATGTGCACTCCAGTAGAAATACAACTTCACTTATTGCATTTCAGGTATAAATAGGCACACTGATAACTATCGATTTTTCATGGTTTTGTTGAGCATAAGAATCATAGGTGCATGTTCAGTATCCATTATGGAGTTGGATCTATGGAGGCCATGTTTGGTAGTTTCAATGCCAACATATGGAAGCCCACCTTTTTTATTTCATAAACCTTTAATTACATGGTACAACATTTAATAATACAGGGGATCTTTTGAGGTCTGGTGTCAAGGAAATTGGGGATATAATACATCAAAAAAATAAACACTCTTCTAATACTCTTTAAATTCTTCGTTATAGGTTCATCCTAAGTTACATTTATTACATCTCATATCCTGATTACATACATAAAAAAAAGGGCGAGTATAAAGCCCAATAAGAGAATCAATAAAGGAGATACTTAGCATGTGATCATGAGGCATATCAATAAGTCATGATTATATAAACATGAGGAATATCATAATATAAATAACATGAATCATAACATTTGAATGTTTCTACAACATAAAAATGATACATTCATAAGCATACCACCAAGGTTTATCACCAGGTTGTCATAAATCCTAATTACCAAGGTTATTGACTAAGGTATCATAAAACATGTCATCTCTAGAGATTAATTATTTACCCAATTAATTGGATTGTTGTTAGGGTGAACCATTCATATGTACTAATTTATGTGATCCACATCTATCATAATAAATCATTTTTTCAATAACCTAAGGAGAATAAAGAACAGGTTTCATATAAAATCATTGAGTGCATAAGTGCTAAAAAATATGAACATTACTTCATTTTTAACCCATGAGAAGGTAATTTGGGTTTAATACATGTAAATAACAAATAAATAAGTCATGATTACATTTAGGTTAATACCCATGGAAAAGGAAGTGGTTTTGGTATTCTCAATATTAGGATTTCTCATGTAAAATCAAGAAATTCAAAAAATGAATTCAGCAGCATGACGGTAAACAACATAGATTTTAGGGAGGGGATAATGAGATGGAAAGAAGGTATCCCATTGGTAAAAAACTATTTTTTAGTAAATTAATAATAAAAAGTGTTGGGAAATAATGAAATCCAACATTTATAATACATACCACAAATGAGGTTCTTGAATAGAAAATATGAAAAGGAGAATTATCTTAACTTGAAGATTTTCTTCCTAAAACCTGAGGATAACACCTTAATACCTTGATGGAATCTTATAGGGGATCTTTAGGAGTTAAAATAACCATAAATTTATACTTAATGTTTTTTTAGTGGAGATTAAAGGGAGGATCTGTGATATTTATACTTGAGGAGGGGTGGTTTTTAAAGGATTAAATATTGTTTATTTTATTATATAAGCCAACCAATTATGGGTGAAATGAATTATAACCAATTTTATATACTATTAATGAGTGAGATAGGGTTGGTGTATGTTCAAATAATCTTACCTTCTAAACAACTATTTTGACTCTATTCGTGTCGTACCAGGTCAGACAAAATAGACCGACAGATAATAACCAATTGTCTGTTATTATAAAGGGTTTCACGTCAGGTTCACCATTTTTGTTTTGAACCTATGTGCATTGTGTCCCTTTAAAATGGTTGAGATGGTCACACTAGGACTGGGCAGTATATACTTTTCTATGTCACAAAGGAGGTTCCGCAGTTGACTGGTCCCGGTGGGTGATTGCAAGGGGTTAAATGTTTTTTGCAATCGACCCACGTTAGGTATGATGTCCTTAGATGGTCTCCAACGGGTTTATTAATGAATCTAGAAACACCCAACAACCATTTTATCCATGATTCATGGACCTGATTTCAAAATTCAGGTGCTCGTTGGATGACGATTTGACCAACAACACTTAAGGACTCCATTGGTTGAGAGGATGGGAGGTCGGGCTCATCACACCCTTTTGGGGAGAAATTATTGACTGCTCTAGGGATCTCTTATAGATTTAAGAAATGTTCATATGTCCATAAATCCTTGGTTCATTCCCAATCATATGTCTACATATTACTCCTAGGTTGCAAAATCAATCATGGATATACATGGATTAGGAATTACTAAGACAACTCTAGTTTAAGCCATGTGATGCGACACTCTGGAGTTTATCATCATCCATGGGGGAAAAAGTTGTTTTGTTATTGGGATAGACCCCATAATATGGGATTACTATGTATCCTCATGAGAGGATTCAGAACCCACATAGTTTGGTGCCGCTTAACTGGACGCATCACCTTTTGAGGTCATGCAATGAGGACCCATCCATGCAGTTTAACATCATGCGACTAGGATGTCTAGGCAGAATATTCCTAGTTAATATTTCATGTGGGACTTACACCAAAGTATACCAATATTCTCAGAAGAGTCATGGTCTCTTTGGTGGATATGGACCTACCAGAGATATGGCTCGGTGAACACTAGAGTGATTTGGGTGTTGGGTTTGGACCTCAGCGAGGCTTCCTACGTATCCCAGTTAGTTGGGAATCAAAGCCCTCATAGTTTGGTTTAAGTTGGGGATTATACCATAGAGGATTCACTATTTTTTTGGTTCAATCAACATTTGAAAAGGATCCCCTTTGAGCTCAGGATTTTGGATAGGCATCCTACGTATCCTATTTGGGGTAGGAATCAAAGTTCATGTAGTTCATTGTGAGATGGTATGGATGCTGTGATCATCGTCAACCTCTAAGACCACATGAGTCATGCTCAGTATGAGAAACAAGAGGAAGTAGTAGATCCATAAAACCACACAACTTCCCTTCTCTGCTGATGGAAAAGGAGGATGACGGTGGAAGAATTTGGGGTGACATATCAACGAGGGAGAAAGGGGATTTGAATGTGACAATTTCTTATCCTGTATTGATATCCAAGATAGTCATGTTTGAAAATCCATCTAGAAATGTCCCTAGATGAGCCTAAGAGGAGCAAGAGAACCACCTCCCATGGAAAGGTTAGGGACTTACCTTAGGAGGAGTGCCCTGAAATGAGTTTTGGTAAAGGGGAGAAGCATTGCTCCTCATCAAAAGGAAAAGTAGGCATGATCCCTTTGACTTATCACTGTTCCTCATTGAATAGAAAAGCCAGTGATTAACCTTGATCCCTAGAATGGGGAGGTTTATGTCAGTATCCCAAGGTTGGACCCTAGTTTACCATGGGAATGTAGACTTATGGACATTCTGGGGGTCCGCACCATTGCGGAGATTACCTACGTGACTCTGCTTACCATGGGTATGTAAACTCAATAGGGTGTGTTGATGCACCCGATGGTTCTACCATACGATTCTAGTGGTTTTGGAATATGCTTTGGCCTCATGCCATTGGAGTGATTTATGGATGGGTCATGAAGGATGGGATATAAATGAAAGGGAATGATCGGGGCTGGAAGGTGGAAAGCCTGAAGGTACCCTATTTAGCGTACCATTTGTTCATACGAGATGGGGTACCCTCCACATGAAATATTGCTATACGGTTGGAGGGGATATCCACATAATGAGGTGGTATGCAGACCTGGATGTGGTCCGCATACTGTAGTGGTATGCTGCTTCAGGTTCCATTCATGTAGGGTGGTGCTACACGATGCCAGTTTCCATCCGCATAGCGAAGTGCTACGCGGTGCATGGTTTCATCTATATAGTGATGCGCTATGTGGTACGCCAGATTGGAGAAGGGGCATTGATCTTGCAGTTCGTGGGAAGTTCATTCGATAAGGGCATATGGTTAGTGGTTTTCCAATTAGGTTCGTGACCATTCATTATTATTATGTTTCCTTCCTTTCATGGTACACAACGAGTTTATACCTGCTGGAAACCATTAACGGTTCTGTACTTCATCGACCATTTGTCTTCAAAGTCTTCCATACGTAAACTCTAAGCTCCCAAAAATCTGTTCTCCCTTATCGGATCCCCTGAGGGTCCTTTTATAAAGTGTCTAAGGGGATGTATCTATGGGAATTAAGACACTTTTTGCAGAAGCCCATGGGGAAATCATCCATCCCACAGATGAATCGGTCAACCGAGGTTTGCGGGGCTGAGGTTCGTGATGGATGCGGTTCACGGTGGCGGTAGTCACCACCTCAATCCCGCAAACAACTTGTCTTGTTCATGGGATGCCTTAGGTTTTGCCTCGCCCGTGAACCATTTTGGTATGTGGGGGTGGTCCTTGGTAGCATAACACTCCATATTGTTTTCTCCAACGACACCATTCATGGTGGAGCTGGATCTAACATCCCTGTCCATGTTCTACTCAGTTTATAGGGAATTCCTTCCACGAACCATTCTTGAAATTTAGTATGCAGACCATTTTGGGTCCTTCACCACATTTGGATTCTTTAAATATTTTTCTAAATCTTTCATCAAATTTGTTTTCTTTCATTTTCCAAAATTATGGGAGTATTTACTTTCCCTTTGAAAAGTTTTCAAGACCCTAAAAATTACACCCATTGGAATGAGTTCTGATCAGGATGAAAAGGAGGATATTTTGATGTAGAAAGTGATCCTGAACTAAACTGATTTGTGGTAAAAAGGTGGACCTGGTGGGGGTATCATGCCTATATATAGGGGGTCCCAAGTCATTTTTCTTTTACTGGATTTTAAATGAACTCTACGCTCTCGATTTTCCTCTTAGCCGCTCTGCTTCTCCATACCACTCCCTTCGCAAAATCCTTCGACTACGAATGGTGCTTTGCATTATATGAACATAAAACCCTTCACGGTCACTCTTGTTCGTGAACTAAATTTTAAATATTCAAACTGAACTTTGATTCTACGAATGGTGAGTTCGAGCTTCTGCATAGTGAGTTTCGTATGCAGGCCATCTCCGTTCGCGAAATTTATTTTTAAATCGTGAACCGAACTTAAAAGTTCAAAACTGTGAGCTCAGGATTCCACATAGTGAGGGTCATATGTGGTTCTATTTCTACACGAACCATTCGGATCACTGTCCAATGCCCCATGGGCCAGTACCTCACGGGTCCTGCGAACTGTCAGTTCATGGGGAATGCCTTCCGCGAACCATTTCCAGGGTTTAGTATGCAGAGCTTTGGTTTGAGGACTTATTTTTAGTCGTTTTCCTATTGTTGGACTTTTGCCCAAAGATTTTATTAGACTGACCTTTTTTATGGTATTTTTGTGTAGAAAAGAGATGGCTCTTCCACTTATCTCAATGGAAGTGACCAGGAAGAGGGTGACCATGGTTGAGAACACCGAAGACAACCTTCATTCCTATATCATTCCTCAAGAGGGTATCCTTAGAGACCTACTCTCACTAGAGCTCATGGCTTATCCATTATCTACCAAATTGTCGCTTTACAACTTTGGCCTCCAATATGATGTTCCTTTTCCACCAGTTGACCAGAGCGGCTTCACCATTCACCATGAGACATCTCGAGAGTATGACTGGACGAATATTCTTGCCATGGGGGAGATCATGACTACCTCAATACAAGACAAAATATTTGTTCTAAATGAATCTATATAGACATAGATCCCTCAATATCATCAAATTACATATTATGAATTAGTTGTTCAGGATTACCCGACTATTATGAACTTATCACAAATCAACCCCAACAGAGGGTGGATCTCCAAATGGGATCTCCTATCTAGAGGGTTCTTTTCTAATGAGTGGGCCTAGGCCTTCTGGGTGCACCAAAACTGCCTAGAGTTCCCTAATCAGTTATAAGCTGTTAGTCTACGTCAAGTAGTATAGGTCTCCCAGTTTAAAATCTATTCACCAGGTGAAATATTTCCTGAGCTGCTCAGCTATTGGTTTTCGAGCACTAATACCTTTCACTTTTCCCACAGTGAAGCGGGGATCCGTTTATGTGATGTCTATCAGATAGGGGGACTTCCTATCCTTGATGACATGTATGATGAATTTCTTCCTACATCCAATACTTGGGAGAATGATGAACTAGTATCTCTATTAGAGAGATATTTACTAGTCCTGGTAGAGAGTCTGATTAGTCACCCTCTTCATGCCCTCTCGTTCATTTAATTTGAATATTGGATAGGATTGTTCTTATAAGTGAGAAGGCCGAAGCTGAAAGTATATCACAACCAAAATCATCCAAATCAACAGTCTTGAAAAATTCTTGGCTCATACTGTGCTACCCTCAAGGTGGGTTGGTACACCACTTGGGGCTATGGGATTTGGTCAGACATATCACCCGAGATTAGATTACCAGGTATCCTTACTATGTTTCTGAGTGGATGGATCTTCCCCTCTCATGATGTATACACAGGTGTCTAGGCATGCACTTTAATAATGGCGGCCACATCATTGGAGGGACATCCCATCAACCTAGCCATCCCCACACTTTCCCGAATCAACGAACTATTGGGGTAGATACAAGAAGGGAAGCCTCTGCATCATATGAGTGGGTCGTTTTAATTTTTGTATGGTTGGATGGAAGAGCATTTCCCCTGCTATGAGTAGTATTATTGTAATGCCCTGACCCCAGTTACCCAGAGTCGGTGCATTATTACATAACATTGACATGATCACAAGAAAGATCAAGTCTTAAAAGACCGATTAGTTTAGTATCTTTGGAATAACTAGATATATTAATAAAGTTTACATTGCAACATAAAATGAAAACTACAACAACATAGTCTCCATAGTCCACACTCATATCCCCACATACTATCCCAGCAGGTCATTCATAAATTACTTCTTCACATCCTGGAAAAAATAAAACATTGAAAGGGGTGAGATCAAATGTCCAGTAAGGATAACAATATAGCGAAAACTTTCATAAATAAGAATAAACATTTAAGGAAACGTATAACTAAAACAAAAGCCTTTTAAACTTGAACTTCAACATAATATGGCATAAATAAAATGAAATAATGCCATTTACTTATTCACATGGATATTATACTAATTGAATAATCACATTCAATATCAATAACCACTTTTATAATGATGGAATGCATAATGCCAGACTATCATAACCACATAGCCAAGGCCTCGTGCCAAGACTACAAATAAGATTTTGTCAAGGCCTTGTGACAAGATACTAGTTTGTCTCATGAGACCTATCGATGCATCTAGGAGCTATAGCGGGCTCCACCCATCACATATTAAGTCCAATTCATTCCTCATATGAACAATTTTAAATATAACATAAACATTCGTATTAAAACTAGCATACGAAATGTCAATACTTTCTTCATAAACCATGAATGGTATAAAAATAACACATCCACAGTCAAACAAATAAAAAAACCTTCAATACAATATGGAAGTTTTGTATCATAATAAATCAACCTCAAATAAGCTTAAAATCCATCAAAGGATGTTGACATAGATGAAATCAAAACTATTTGAGAGAAATATCTCTTTTTTTGAAATCATTTAAAAGTAAAATAATTATAAAATAAAACATTTACTTTGAAAATTTTATTATAATCTTGTAAGGTAAGTTTCTAAGATTTTATAATGGCGGAAAATAACCGCACCCGCTGTATAAGTTAAAAAAAACATTCTTACCTTAATTCTGTCGAAAAGGTTAAAAAGGACCTTATTTGGAAAACGATGGAAAGATTCCTTTATAAACCACTTATAAAAGTCAAAAAAGGGTATAAATGACTTTAACCCATATTATATTAAATAGTAAAAATGTTTTGAAATACATTTTTAAGAAACATGGATGTGGATGATAAAGAAGTCCCAGTAGATTATTACGTATAAACAACCTCAGATAATGAAGAGATTGCGAAATAAACCCTTACCTTGTACTTTTCCTTGGTTGGGGTAGTTTAACATCCTATATAATGGTGAAATAATTTTTATTAAATTATACAATAATCATATACATTAATATGATATCATATATGATCTTTTAATATTGCTTTGTTAATAATATCTTTGTATTATCGTAGTTTCGGGTGTTAAATTACTCGTTTTCTTTCATATGTTTTGTTACATAAGACGTGTTTGTTATGGATAGGTTGTATCTTATTCATATCCAGAATGATATAAAGTCCTTAAATACTATTATTAATCATCAAATGATAATTATACTTGAATGGATATGATGGAGACTGAATCTCATCGCGTTGGTGGAGACGGTAGTCCGTACGTACGCACGAGCGACAATATCATTCTTTTGATATTAAAATAATATTTAATTGGATGGTATATCATATATACAGAATAATTATCATGTTATATTTATTATTTACATGAATTACACATCATTATTATACCCATCCAAATAATAATGTTTTGAATAACAATTACACCACGACGTGGAGACGGTAAGCCGTACGTACGCACGTATGGTGACATGTCATTCAAAGGATGGATAGAATACTGAAATATGGTTGTAACATGTTTATAATAACATAAAATTATATATAATACACTGAAGGTATTATTTTATAATGGGAAATAACAAAGAAATAAGAAGTTTAAGAAGAAAGGAACTTGAAAGAGGGTGGTGAAAACATTACCTCTTCTTCGGGTTCTTCCTTTTGATTTGATCAAAAGGGCTCCTTAGGTTGGCTTTATGATCAAACTAAGGCCTCTAGGTTTAATTGAGGGAAGTTGAGAGAGTATTTGGGTAGGGGTTGGCTGAACCAAAATCCTTTGAAGGTGTGAATTAATGAGAAGGGGGAGTGCCCTTTTATAAGAGGGGTGAGGGGCACCTTTGGAAAAGCTAGAAATATTATTTTATAATAAATTCATATTCGGTTTCAAATGGCTCAAAAGTGAATTATTTAAATTTTAATGTGGGGATGGGTCGAAAACCACTCAACCAATAGGTTTTAGACAAGTTTGGGTCACTATATTAACCTTATCTTTTAGTTTTAACTCTTAGTTAATTAGTTTAACAATTACCATGTCACTTTGTATTTTTATATTATATAGTTAATAAACTTACTATATACATCCAAGAGACCCACAAGTGGACCATTAATGATACACCTATCATGATATAAGTATCTTGGCCGAACATTATATTTTTAGGAATTGAATATAAATTAATAATATAATATTTGTTTTAAAAACTCTTTTATGTCAATTTTGACACTATTCAATAATTGATTTTTGTAAAAGTATTAACAACTTTATTAATTCGAACCAAATTAATTTAAGAAATCCTATAATGTCATATTAAGAAATAAAATTCATGAATGACATCAAAATTTTCAAATTATATTAATTTTAACATTTATAATATCAATTATTTGATTTTTTCATTAATAAGGGAAATACTGCATCATTATTGTGTCATAAATAATATTAATTATTAAATTTCTAAAAATTATAAATAAAATAAAATTATGTAGGATTTTTTTATATTTCTAATGAATATTTATAGTTGAAAATCCAACATATATAACCCTATGTAAAAATTGTTTTTCTAAAAGATATATGCTTATGTCATTTTTGTATTTATTTTAACTTAATTAAAATAAAGTGTCCCTATCACCTACAAGTGGCTCCATGGGGTCCCAAAATCGACCCAAATATGCCCATGGTCAGATATGTATCTACAAATAAGGTTAGGATACATTTTAGGGTAATTTATTATTATTATAATATTATTTTTTAACCCTTATTTACCTGATTTACCCTTTAACCATGGTAAATAAAATTTTTACCGAAGTAATTATTCAAAATGTATAAAAATAAAAGTTACCTATTTACACAATTTGGACATCCTTATTCCAAATATGGAATCCATTTTTCAAAATTCAAAACACAGAAGTGTCAGAAATTAATTTAAAATTAATTCCTGCTGTCAAAACAAAAAGCGTGTTTTTAAGATATAATAACTATCAAAAGATTGATACTTGTTTATGTCTGGTTTAATTATGAAATTATGTCTAATGAACAACATTGTATTAAATGGTAAAAATATATTATAAATATATTTTAAAACCACTCAAATTCATAATTTATCACTATTAATTATTTTGATTAAAAAAGTTGTTTTTAATTAAAATTTAGTAATTTTCACTATTCATCAAAAATTGAAAGTTTTCAGAAAAATACCAAAATTTCACCCTAGGCTAATTTCGATATTATGAATCCAAATATGAATTCCATTTTGAAAGATAAAATTTATAAAATTTCAAAAAGTAGGTATTACTATTCATAACGACTAGTTTGATTGGTTGTGGTGTGTATTAGAACTCGAAGTTGCGTACAACACACGCTATTGCATTATTCAAAGGGAATCGTACCGTGGAATCTTGGGGTGTTAAATTCACCCCTAATTCAAATAATTTCATCCTCAAAATTTCTAGAATACTACCACATGAAAAGACTCGGGTGGTTCTTCATCATAAGTTCCTCGGGTTCCCAAGTTGCCTCTTCCATCTTATGATTTCTCCACAAAACTTTTACCAGACGAGTCGTCCGGTTTCTCAGTACTTGTTCTCTCATATCAAGAATACTGACGGGATCTTCACAATAAGAAATATCGGGTTCCAGTTCCAATTCCTCATAGGTGAGTACATGCGTTGTGTCAGGCATGTATTTCCTCAATAGTGATACGTGGAACACATCGTGAACTTTGGAGAGACTTGGCGGCATTGCCAAACGGTAAGCTACAACCCCAATTCGTTCTAGAATTTCGAAAGGTCCGATGTACCTAGGAATCAATTTACCCTTCTTACCAAAATGTATAACTCCCTTCCATGGATATACCTTCAAGAAAACATGATCTCCTACCTGAAATTCCAAATCCTTCCTTCGGTTATCGGCATGGCTCTTCTGCCTACTTTGAGCTGCTTTGATGTGGTTTTGGATCACCTTTACCTTTTCTATTGTTTCCTCCACTAGTTATGGGCCTAAAAGTTTTCTTTCACCAACATCATCCCAACATGTTGGTGTGCGGCATCTCTTTCCATACAACGCTTCATATGTCGCCATCCGAATACTTGAATGGAAGCTATTGTTATAGGAAAATTCTACCAGAGGTAAATATTGATCCCACATACCCTGAAAGTCAAGTGAGCAAGATCTCAACATGTATTATAAGGTTTGAATAGTTCGTTCTGATTGTCCATCTGTTTGAGGGTGGTAGGCAGTGCTCAAATGAAGTTCAATATCCAAGGCCTTATGAAGACTCTTCCAGAATCTCGAAGTAAAATGGGGATCTCAATCCGAAACAATCGATAGGGGTACTCCATGAAGTCTCACAACTTCATTAATATATAGTATTGATAAACGTTCAAGTGGTAAATCTTCCCTTATAGCAAGAAAATGTGCTGACTTGGTAAGACGATCAACAATAACCCATATTGCATTGTTCCTTCTAGGAGTCTTTGGTAGCCCCATGACAAAGTCCATCATAATATTGTCCCATTTCCACTCCGGTATGGGAAGAGGTTGCATGACTCCTCCAGGCTGTTTCCTTCCAGCTTTCACTTGTTGACAAACCATACATCTCGACACAAAATCAGCAATCTCCCTTTTCATGTTGTCCCACCAAAAATGTTCCTTCAAGTCTCTATACATTTTGGTGCTCCCAGGGTGTATAGAGAAATTGGAACTATGAGCATCGTCCAAAAATTACCTTTTTAGATCAGGTATATTGGGAACACAAAGTCTCTTCCCAAATTTCAAAATTCCATCTTCATACCCGAAGTC
This sequence comes from Viscum album, assembly GCA_963277665.1. Lineage (NCBI taxonomy): Eukaryota > Viridiplantae > Streptophyta > Magnoliopsida > Santalales > Viscaceae > Viscum > Viscum album. Next base: position 262,858,490 of record OY728120.1, read on the forward strand.
ATTCAATCTCCCATCATTCACAGCTTTAACCTTCTTTTGAAATTCTCCATCATCGGTCTGAGAACTCTTAATCCTTTCTAGTAAAGATGGTTTGGCAACCATTTGAAAAAGTATTGATGTTTCACCTTCCATGGTTATTCCCATGTCCATCTTCACTAGATCCATGAAAATAGGATCCCTTTCAATTCTCATCATGTTCAAAACTCCATCATCTTTTCTGCTCAAAGCATCTGCCACCTTATTTTCCTTCCCCGGGTGGTAGTGTATCATGCAATCATAATCCTTGATTAGTTCAATCCATCTCCTTTGCCTCATGTTGAGTTCTTTTTGTGAGAAAATATACTTCAAACTCTTATGATCAGTATAAATCTCACATTTTTCACCATAGAGGTAGTGCCTCCATATCTTCAAAGCAAAGATCACAGTTGCTAACTCGAGATCACGAGTAGGATAGTTTTTCTCATGAATTTTCAACTATCGTGATGCATAGGCAATAACCCTATCATTCTGCATAAGGACACAACCAAGTCCTTTTTTCGATGCATCACTATAAATAACGAACCCATCATTACCCGATGGTAGAGTCAATATAGGAGCATTGAATAATCTTCTCTCCAGTTCTTAAAAACATTCTTTACGCTCTTTTGTCCAAACAAATTTAACCCCCTTACGCGTGAGCTTTGTTAATGGGTTATCCAATCAGGAAAAATTTTGGACGAAACGTCGATAATAACCTTCTAAACCAATAAAACTACGTACCTCGGTTATACTCGTTGCTTCTGACCATTCTTGGATTGCCTTGGTCTTAGAAGGATCAACAGAGATTCCATCCTTGGGGAAAATATAGCCAAGAAAAGAGATATCCTAAAGCCAGAATTCACACTGGCTAAACTTCCCATATAATTCATGTCTTCTAAGAGTCTTCAGGATAATGCGCAAGTGATTTTCATGATCTTCGTAGCTTTTGGAGTATACCAAGATATCATCAATAAATACCACCACAAAATCATCAAGATATTCTTTGAAAACTCTATTCATTAGATCCATGAATACTGAGGGTTCATTAGTCAGCCCAAAAGGCATTACTGTAAACTCGTAATGCCCGTACTCTGTTCGAAATGCTGTCTTCAGAATGTATTCCTTATTTACACACAACTGATGGTATCCAAATCGAAGGTCAATCTTTGAAAAGTATTGAGCTCCATGTAGTTGGTCAAATAAATCATCAATGCGAGGTAGGGGATACTTGTTCTTTATTGTTATAGCATTGATTTCCCTGTAGTCGATACATAACCTCATAGATCCATCTTTCTTCTTAATAAAAAGGACAAGGGATCCCCATGGAGAAACACTAGGGCGAATAAATCCCTTATTACTCAATTCCTCTAGTTGTTTCTTTAGTTCGACTAATTCTACAGTGGGCATTCTATAAGGGGTCTTCGATACAGGCCTTGATCTAGGAATTAAATCAATGGAAAACTCAACTTCTCGTTCTGGAGGATGTCTAGGTAAATCTTCCGGAAACACATCTACATATTCTTTCACAATAGGTACATCCTCTATTTGAACATTCCTTTCCTCACCCAAAGTCATTTCATTATCTTCCTCCCAAATAATTGAATTTAGTTGAGATAATGGGGGTGGATCTAGATAAGAATTAGGTGGTGACGATTCTGCTCTAAAGATAAGGTGTTCCTTATCATCATCATCAAAAATCGTAATCTCCTTCTTCTTAAAATAAATCTTCGCATCATGGTCTGAAATCCAATCCATACAGAGGATTATATCAAACTCAATCATAGGTATGACGATGAGATCATCGGATAAAGAACATTTATGTTCTCTAATGGGGACTAATTCACAAAACTTTGTTGCAATGATACTTCCCTTAGGAGTTTTAATTGACAACTCCCTTGTTAAATCAAATTGGAAATATCTAATTTTCTTAGCAAACTGGGAAGATATGAAACAATGCGATGATCCAAAATCAAATAATGCATTTTCTAAACTTGAGGAAACCATTAAATTACTTTCCACCACGTCTTTCAGAGCTTCTAACTCAGTAGTAGTGATAGCATAAGCTTGGCCTTGATCCCTTGACATTTTTTGAGGTAAGTTCCCCTGATGCTTAGGAAATTCATTTGCATAATGTCCCATCTCCATGAAATTGTAGCATTGGACATCAGTAGCTTCCTTCTTCCCCTTACAATCACGAGCTTGGTGGCCTTTTTCACCACACTTGTAACAGACTCCCATTCCTTTTAAGCAAGTACCGGGGTGTTTCTTCCCACATTTACTAGATGATTGATATTAAACCTTTCCCTTCTTCCCCTTATTTCCATTCCCAGATTGATCAACAGATCTCTTCTTCTCTTGCTTTTCTTTAAAGTCATAAGACTTAGAGAATTATTTCTCTGTCTTGATAGCACATGAGACAATGTTTTCGTATGACGAGAAGGATTGTGAGACTAATGCTCGACGGAGAAATGGTTTTAACCCATCAAAGAAACGATAAATATTACTTATTGAGTTACGTATATAATCTCCAACATACCTTTCTAACCTCATAAAGTTAGCCTCATAATTTGCGACATTCTCATCCTCCTTTTGTCTCAGACTTAGAAATTGTCTTTCCATATCTGCTCGATGGTCATGAGGAAAGTATTTTTATAAAAAAAGATCTTTGAACTCCCTCCATTCCATATTTGATACTTCATCATCTTCCTTCGTGTTTTGAATCAATGAACACCATTGATCAACATCTCCAGTGAGGCGGTAAACTGACATGATAACTTTTTCCCTTTCACTACTCCCCAAAGCCTGAAATATTTTCTCTAGGGAACTTATCCATTGCTCATTTACTAATGGATTTGTACTCCCATTTAACATTGGTGGTTGTTGCCTCATGAAGCAATCTAACATTGATCCTCCACGCTGCGGATCAGGGTGCTCCATATAGGTAAGGTTATTATTCATAACCTGAGTGAGTTGTCCCAGTATGGTGATTAGTTGATCAGCACCAGTTGCGTCACCAGCTCCACTATAATTATCTTGAGTAGGAGGGTAATCCCTAAATGGAGTGCATGCATTGATACAGTTTCCATTTCTTCCATTAGGTGCCATTTCTAAACACGGGCATAAACTAGATCAGTTTATAAATCAAAATACATAATTCCATACTTGTAAAACACTTAACATAAATTGAACTATTTATGGATATAATCCATAATCATAAAAATGTTTTCTTTGAGTAAGTATATACTCATAAACCCTTCATAATGATTTGTAAAGAAAATGAGAGTTATCCTAATCATATCCCCCGAGAGTGTCGTAACCAAGAGTGCAGCAAGGCCCGTTGTCGTGCACCAGTTCCCGTTCGAGTCTAGGTCAAAGTGGTGTTTTCAGGTTTTACCCCTAGGTACATCTGTGCCAGAGCCGCCTCTACCTGCTCGTATCCAGACATGGATGTATTTCTCGGAAAACTCACAAAATCTCTACAATACCAAAATTCTAGGAAGTTCTTCTATACTAATCCTCAAAGTCCATCTTAGGTCTATGTGCTCTAATCAGAGTTTATCTAAATCTCGCTTCCAAGGTTTTTACTAAACTTCTTCTCATACCAACTGTAACACCCCGACCCCAGTTACCCAGAGTCGGTGAATTATTACATAACATTGGCATGATCACAAGAAAGATCAAGTCTCGAAAGACCGATTAGTTTAGTAGCCTTTAAATAACTAGATACATTTATAAAGTTTACATTACATCATAAAATGAAAACTAAAACAACATAGTCTCCATAGTCCACACTCATATCCCCACATACTATCCCAACAGGTCATTCATAAATTACTTTTTCACATCTTGGGAAAAATAAAACATTGAAAGGGGTGAGCTCAAATGCCCAGTAAGGATAACAATATAGTGGAAACTTTCATAAATAAGAATAAACATTTAAGGCAATGTATAACTAAAACAAAAGACTTTTAAACTTGAACTTCAACATAATATGGAAGAAATAAAATGAAATAATTCCATTTACTTATTCACATTGATATTCTACTAATCGAATAATCACATGCAATATCAATAACCACTTTCATAATGATGGAATTCATAATTCCAGACTATCATAACCACATAGCCAAGGCCTCGTGCCAATACTACAAATAAGATTTTGTCAAGGCCTTGTGCCAAGACACTAGTTTGTCTCATGAGACCTACCGATGGATCGAGGAGCTATAGCGGGCTCCACCCGTCACATATTAAGTCCAATGCATTCCTCATATGAACAAGTTTAAACATAACATAAACATTCGTATTAAAACTAACATACGAAATGTCAATACTTTCTTCATAAACCATGAATGGTATAAAAATAACACATCCATAGTCAAACAAATCACAAAACCTTCAATACAATATGTAAGTTTTGTATCATAATAAATCAACCTCAAATAAGCTTAAAATCCATCAAAGGATATTGACATAGATGAAATAAAAACTATTTGAGAGAAATATATCTTTTTTTAAAATCATTTAAAAGTCACATAATTATAAAATAAAACATTTAATTTGAAAATTTTCTTATAATCTTGTAATGGAAGCTTTGAATATTTTATATTGGCGGAAAATAACCGCACCCGCCGTATAAGTTAAAAAAAATATTCTTACCTTAATTCTGTTGAAAAGGTTAAAAAGGACCTTATTTGGAAAACGGTGGAAAGATTCCTTTATAAACCACTTATAAAATTCAAACAAGGGTATAAATGACTTTAACCCATATTCTAGTAAATAGTAAAAATGTTTTGAAATACATTTTTAAGAAACATGAATGTGGATGATAAAGAAGTCCTAGTAGATTATTACGTATAAACAACCTCGGATAATGAAGAGATTGTGAAATAAACCCTTAACTTGTACTTTTCCCTGGTTGGTGTAAGTTAAACTCATATATAATGGTGAAATAATTATTATTAAATTATACAAGAATCATATACATTAATATGATATCATATATGATCTTTTAACATTGCTTTGTTAATAATATATTAGTATTATCGTCGTTTCGGGTGTTAACTTACTCGTTTTCTTTCATATGTTTTGTTACATAAGTCATGTTTGTTATGGATAGGTTGTATCTTATTCATATTCATAATGATATCAAGTCCTTAAATAATATTATTAATCATCAAATGATAATTATACTTGAATGGATACGATGGAGAATGAATCTCATCGCGTTCGTGGAGACGGTAGTCCGTACGTATGCACGAGCGACAATATCACAATTTTGATATTAAAATAATATTTAATTGGAAGTTATATCATATATACAGAATCATTATCATGTTATATTTATTATTTACATGAATTACACATCATTATTATACCCATCCAAATAATAATGTTTTGAATAACAATTACACCATGACGTGGAGACGGTAAGCCGTACGTACGCACGTATGGTGACATGTCATTCAAAGGATGGATAGAATACTGAAATATGGTTGTACCATGTTTATAATAACATAAAATTATATATAATATACTGGAGTTATTATTTTATAATGGTAAATAACAAAGAAATAAGAAGTTTAAGAAGAAATAAACTTGAAAGAGGGTGGTGAAAACATTACCTCTTCTTCGGGTTCTTCCTTTTGATTTGATCAAAAGGGATCCTTAGGTTGGATTTATGATCAAAATAAGGCCTCTAGGTTTAATTGAGGGAAGTTTAGAGAGTATTTGGTTAGGGTTTGGCCGAACCAAAAGGCTTTGAATGTGTGAATTAATGAGAAGGGGGAGTGACCTTTTATAAGAGGGGTGAGGGGTACCTTTGGAAAAGCTAGAAATATTATTTTATAATAAATTCATATTCGGTTTCTAATGGATCCAAAGTAGATTATTTAAATTTTTAGGTGGTTATGGGTCTAAAACCACTCAACTAATAGGTTTTAGATAGGTTTGGGTCACTATATTAACCTTATCTTTTAGTTTTAACTCTTAGTTAATTAGTTTAACAATTACCATGTCACTTTGTATTTTTATATTATATAGTTAATAAACTTACCATATACATCCAAGAGACCACCAAGTGGTCCATTAATGATACACCTATCATGATATAAGTCTCTTGTCCGAACCTTAGATTTTTAGGAATTGAATATAAATTAATAATATAATATTTGTTTTAAAAACTCTTTTATGTCAATTTTGACACTATTCAATAATTGATTTTTTTTAAAGTCTTAACAACTTTATTAATTAAAAAAAAATTCATTTAAACAATAATATAATTTCATATTAAGAAATAAAATTCATGTATGTCATCAAAAATTTCAAATTATATTAATTTTAACATTTATAATACCAATTATTTGATTCTTTCATTAATAAGGGAAATACTGCATCATTATTTGGTCATAAATAATATTAATTATTAAATTTCTAAAAATTATAAATAAAATACCATTATGTAGGAAATCTTTTTAGCTTTATAATGAATATTTATAGTCGAAAATCCAACATATATAACCCTATGTAAAAATTGTTTTTCTAAAAGATATATGCTTATGTCATTTTTGTATTTATTTTAACTTAATTAAAATAAAGTGTCCCTATCACCTACAAGGAGATCCATGGGGTCCCAAAATCGACCCAAAGATGACCATGGTCGGATATGTATCCACCAATAATCTTAGGACACTTTTTAGGGTAATTTAATATTATTATAATATTATTTTTTAACCCTTATTTACCGGATTTACCCTTTAACCATGGTAAATAAAATTTTTACCGAAGTAATTATTCAAAATGTATAAAAATAAAATTTACCTATTTACACAATTTGGAAATACTAATTGAAAATATGGAATCCATTTTTCATAATTCAAAACACAGAAGTGGCAGAAATTAATTTAAAATTAATTCCCGCTGTCAAAACAAAAAGCGTGTTTTTAAGATATAATAACTATCAAAAGATTGATACTTGTTTATGTCTGGTTTAATTGTGAAATTATTTCCAATGACCAAAATTGTATTAAATGGTAAAAATATATTCTAAATATACTTTAAAACCACTCAAATTCATAATTTATCACTATTAATTATTTTGATTAAAAAAGTTATTTTTAATTAAAATTTAGTAATTTTCACTATTAATCAAAAATTGAAAGTTTTCAGAAAAATACCAAAATTTCACCATAGGATAATTTTGATATTCCGAATCCAAATATGAAGTCCATTTTGAAAGATAAAATTTATAAAATTTCAAAAAGTAGGTATTACTATTCATAATGTCTAGTTTGATTGGTTGTGGTGTGTGTTAGAACTCGAAGTTGCGTACAACACACGCTATTGCATTATTCAAAGGGAAGCGTACCATGGAAGCTTGGGGTGTTACAGTCATACCGAAACGGTTACTCATTATAAATTCCACCCAACCTTTCTTAGTACTACCGCCATTCTCCCTCGATCTCTGAATGTTGATGGATTGGTTGAACTGCTGAGTGATGTTTCTCAGTTTTATTTTGCACCTTACCCCATGCCTTATGGAATAATATCGGATGATGGGCAGGTTCTTCGGAAGCACGTTCATACTACATGGCACTTAGGGAAAAAATATCAACCACTCGTATTGATAGGATGACCATATGGGAACCTTATTCACCCTTCCGATTTTCTAGGCAGTTTGGATGTCTGCAGCGAGTCACACTCCTCCTAATTACCCTAGTAAAGAAGGAATCTTGCCCGCTAATCCTTCATCAACTATGGTTGATGATGATTCATGAGGACTATAGCATGCATGTTTTTATTCCACCAAAAGTGGCATATAATTACTTATCCTTGGTGTATGCCCAAAAGTGAGTAGCATGTTATCCTGACAATATATTTTCTAGGCTAGTCTGACGGGTGCAAATACACTTTACTACTTCTAGTCACATTTTACCTATGCTAGAAGAATCATCTTCCCCCATTAATATTGTAAGAATGCGTTCTGTTCGTTGTCGTATTCATTCAGAGGGGACTTCATCTGTTCAACCTATCCTTATGGATAGTGATTCAGACCCTGCACCTTTTACTGATACGTTTTGTGGTCCTAATAAATTTAGTCTGAGTAGAACATCATTGAATACCCCTGAAGTTGTGGTCGACCCCTTGAGATTGGTTCTAGATATCGAATCTCATATAGGGTGGGAAGTCTCCCCCACTTGGGTGACCTAGCCTAGGGTGGCTCCATCTGCTATGGTGTCATTCCCTGAATACATACCTATTGTGTAAAAGGAACAGAGTCAGGGTTCTGATACTGTCAGGAGACACTGAGCTGTGAGGAGATGGGCATGGCTTCAAATATGTACTATTGTTGCTAAGACCCCTCTACTAGAGTTTGCTGATAAGGAGGACACCCTTCAGTGTCTATTTACCGACTTGGGTTCTGGAAACTTTGACTACCAGAATTTTCACCAACTTGCACACCATATTGTCATAGTTCGAGAGGATATAGACACTCGTGAAGACATACTTGCTTAGTTCAACATTTCACACCATCAGAAAAAGACTTTTTGGGATCTTACTGAAGACTGCATCACTTAATGGCTGAGGAAACAAATTCTCATGACCAAGTGATTGCCTAAATAGAAGATTTATATGTGTACAAAGCTCGTGTGGCCAAGATAAAGGTGAAACTAAAATCAACGGGTTCCAACTTCGAAGACATTAAATAAAAAAGGAGGGATCTTGGTGCCATACTAAAGAAAGTGCATCCCTTAGTTGAAGCTCAATCTACATAGAGGACTGATTTAAAGAAATCTCTTGACAGTCCATGCCAGAAAACCATTGTTCTGTTTGAAAGATCTATACATACTTCATTATAATCTTTTTATATTGTCTTTTTCCATTGTTTTTCTTTACTATTAAGGAGAGTCTCTAGGTTGTGGAAGTCCTCCTTATATATATTTAATAAAATTAAAAGACTTTTCTATTTAGTAGTTCTCCTTCATTTTCTCCCCAAAATGTCAATTAATCACCATCAACTATATTTTAAACAGTAATTTCAACCAGATGCCAATTTGTATTACCGTCAAAGATGAATAAAATAATCAAATCATGCTCTAATTTTTTCCTGAGCTGAGGGACTCAGCCAGCGTAGTTTTACTATTGACAGGGTTTCATGAATAACCCTACATTTTTTTTGTCTTTTCTGTTATTACCCTATTTTTTTCCTAAGCCCCATTTGGTGTGGTCTTAGTGGGCACAACTTGACTTTTTCTTAGGTTACTCTTAATGAGTTTTTGACCTAAAGAGATTTGTTTCTCTTGAGTTTTTTTGTTTGCTCAATATTTTTTCCTAAACCATACGTGTTGTATGTTTAGCGATCCAACACTCGACTTTTGTCCAAGATGCCCCTTGAGGGATTTCATCCTATCGAGTGTTGTCTCTTTTATGGGCAGTTTAAAGTCTTATAAGCTGGACTATCATTACTGATGTTTTATGTCGAACAGATTTTAAAAAGACTAATGTTTTAGGTTGAACATTTTAGAACCTGATTTGAATGGTGAGGGCCCCAATTTAGGACTCATTAACCAAGAATGTCCCAAAAACTTTCAGACATGGATAATGGATTTTTCTTGACCCCAACTTGTGTTTTCTGGAGAATGGGATATTACATGTAGCATGGAATCCATTGGGCATACATAAGTTGGGAAATCCTCTCTTAAAGATGAATTTTACTTTGGTTAACAATCCATTTTTATGGTCCATTTATGCAGAGTCGTTGGGGCATTATGTGTATAGTTAAACAAAGGGTTCCTTAAGATGTTGACCTCTTATTTCCGATGGCCAAGAAATTTTATGGAAATTCATGTTTGTTTCATTGTTGAATACCATAGTGGGTGGCCTATTGAGGGAATGATGTATGAAAGTATGGGGCATTTTAATTGGTTATGGTATAGAAACCGCTCCCACACAAATTTGACTTGTGCAAAGGAGGGCTAGCACATGGTGTAGTTTAACATCATACAACCAAGATTTTTGAGACTTATGGTTTTAATTCCTCCTTTTTTACTCTAACCAGAGGGGGTAGATAATTTGTCTTTTACATGATAGTATGACCAACAATGCTCTATCACCTTTAGGCATGAGTAAAGGAGAAAGATATAAACTGTAATTTGGGGGGTTTCCAAAATAGGGGAAAAAGGTGAGACATAAACACCATAGGGGCACACAGAGATGGGAAAAGCCTCTCCCAAGGATGAATTTTCCTTTGGTTGATAGGCCATTTTTTTGTCAACATATGAAGAGCCACTGAAGTATTGTGTTCATAGTAAAAAAAAGGTGTTCGTAGGACACTAGCCGTCCATTTCTGATGATCATGGATGGTTATGGGGATTCAAAACTTTCTGGACACATAGTATGGTGTGTGAAGGGGGGTTCCTGATTATGAAAACGGGGAATTACAGGCTTAACTTTACCCGAAATATTGGGAATTAGTGGAGGAATTTTTATCCCATCTATGTGAGTTGTTTACTTACACAGGTCTGACCCTTGCACAGGTAGGGATGGGGCAATTCCGTTTCATGGTTGGACCCAAAATATAAGATTCATATGTCACTACGTATCCTGTGATGGCAGGAATCAATCCATATGTAGTTCTTTTAAGGTTTATCCTTATGATGATTTGGTTCATACATATTGACGCACGCCTATCATGGGGTTTGGAAAAACAATATTTAATATTACCTAAGTATAGTATAGTGGATAACCTAGGTAGTCTCCCTAAGAGGAGTGCACACAAAACAGTTTTTCACTTAAATTTGGGAAAGAAGTAGATAATGATTTTGAAATTGATTGAGTTTAAAAAGAAAGAATGTGATAAATTTTGTACACAAATTATGGAGATATTGATGGGTTTAGGGTAGGATCACATTTTAAAATGTCATAATGGTCATAAAAATCAGTTCCCGTCTCTTTCTATTGAATGATAAATGAATGACTCCGTGATCGAGTAGTCAGACACCCTTGGTTGAAGGAAGCAATGAAAACCACTTCTGTGTACATGAAAGTTCATAAACCATTCCCAAACAATTAAGGAAAGTCCATATTGGGAATTTTTTCTCCTTTTAAATCTATAAATAATTAACATATTTCACACACGTACCAACGATCACTAGACACTCACCACCTAACACAATCTGCTCGATCGAGACAAATTGCACTAGATGGAGGGAGTTTAATGTTCTTCCACCAAATATATAATCAATGAATGAAAAAAAACCCAAAATAAAATCACATTAATATATTTTTACACCACTAAATATAGATATCATTCAATAGAAAAGATATTTTTACATTAAATAACAAGACTCCGACATTACAAAAGGGAAACTCCCCCTCCCCAATCACTCAAAATTTTTACCCCTCCATGAGAAGGGTAATAGAGATAAATGAGGGAAGAAGAAGGAATTAAAAATATATGGAAAATAAAAAAAATAAAAAGATAAATCTAAAAAAATTTCTTCCTTGGTGCCCCGGAAGGAATGAGATGGAATGATTTGGGAAGGAAGAACTCTCCTCCTTTTATAGTCCATGATATATCCTCCAAAAGTTATTGAGTTTTGGACCCATTAAATGTAATATTAACGCATTTACTCCTTAATAAAAGTTGTTAATAATTGTCTCCTCCGCTCACCATCAAAATTTCATCTTAATTTTCCACCGTATGTAGGAGTTATGAATTTTTTATTGACTGTTACTTTTTATGGATGAAGGTTCTAGGAAGCTTCCTTCAAAATATTTTGTTCAAAGGCCATCTTGATGATCTCAAAACTCCATGAAATTTATTGGAAGAATGATACTATGATTCCTTGTTTTATTACAGGTATAATAACCTCAATTTTCGGTGTGTAGACCGTGTTGTGCTTCCGTTACATTAGTGGGGTCCACACTGTCCGCCCAAAAAACTTTCCAACTTGATTGATTTTTTCAGGGCTCAAGATGGTCGAAACAACTTTTAGTCCTAAAGAAAAAGTTGAATAAAATAAATCAAAGAATCCAAAAAAAATCTCTCAAATTGGATTAATAATTTAAAAGTTATTTCCAAAATACCCTTGTGATTAAAATCTGTCAAAATTCCAAATTTAACAAATTTTTACATTTTTTCTCAAAACACACCATAAATCCAAAATTGATCCATATAAGCTCAAATTGATAAAATTTGGAGGGTTTAAATAATTGAAATGAATATAAAATGATGAAAATATTAGCTCTATAAATTCCTCCACACTTAGCACTTGGAGTCCTAGATAAGTAAGTATCAAAATCAAATCAAAGAAAATTCAAAACACATACCCATGAGATCTACCAAATCCACACTAAGAAACAAAAAGATGTCATGACTTATAAAAAATTATTATTTAAATATATCTATTTATATCGTTTAATATATTTCCACTTTATTTCTCATCCCATGCACACAAGACACCTACCTCATAAGAATTTTCTCTCATATCACAAATGTCAATTTTAAACAAGGCTTTTCTCATACAAACCTATCCAAGGGTCACCATAGGCTTGATAAATTACTACATATTCACTCGATGTGAGTCAAGGACATGTGTTTATCATGATGACTTTGTAGGGTTGTTCTGTGGCTTCCAGTTGGTAGGATTTAGATATTAAAAATTATGAGGCTGAAAAAGGAGGGCTTGGCTCTTTTTGAAGAAAAATTGCAAGATTCTAATTTTAACTCAAGTATGATATCCTTATCTTACCATTTATAGAAAATCAGCTCCATAATCATGAAAACTCAAGGAAAGTTCACTCTATTTAGCATTTCACCAGAAAAAATTTCATTCAAACATAGTTTTTCTTGAAGGCTTCAGATAGACACAACTTTCTTTAGAATGATTTTTTTAGCAGTAACATAAGCTCTTCAAAATTTAATTTTCCAACCAAATTATCACCAAATGAGGTATCACACCAAAATAAAGATTCCCCACACTTAATTTCAACTAGAACATGCAATTTTACTTCAAGATAAGGTTGGATAGAGAAAATTGGCTTGTAATGTGGCTAACCTAATAGAATATTCATAACTTCTAAGGGCTATAAGGATTCAATGAATAAGGAAGGCCATAATAAAAAGGATTCTTTTGAAAAGGGAGATTTGAAACCAAATAAATTCCTCAGTCATTTAAAACACAAGTACCTCAAACCCTCAAGTTATGACATAAATAAATAAAATTTTGGTTAAATCAAGCATGGACTGGTTCTCTCAATAAGTGAGGTGAATGTAAAGAATACGACAAAAATGGTTTAGAAGCCTCATAGGAAAGTGATTTCAAAAATAAAGACAATGAGATATGGCATGAGATTCAAAAATCAGAGTACTTTTCATGAAATTCCCAAATATTTGAACTTGAAACAAAGTCATTTTCAGTATTCATTTAAGCTCAATTTCATGGAATAGATTGGTTCACTCATTGACAAGGGTTTCAAAAATGTCGATGATAACCATTTCATCTCAATGTAGTATCCTCAATGCATTCAAATGGATTTAACATGTAAGAAAATTTAAAAATTAATCACAAAAAACATGAAAATTTTAAATTAGAGGTACAACCTAACTTATTGTTAGTGCAACGTTGAGTTAAGATCCTAAGTGCTGCTCCCTAAAAACCTAAAAGAAAAAGAAAAAAAAACAACATAAGAAATTTATTTAAATAAAATGAAATAGAAATAGAATTATAAAATATGGATAGATCTTGGTTTAATCCCCCAAGTGGGCCCTGAGTTTTGACTGCCACCAGATGGTTAGTTCAATTTGGTTATCCCCAATCTGATGGTGGGTTAAGTTTCTTAATCTTAAACCAACAAAAATTATTATTTCTAGCATACGCTTATTCCTTTTTGGTTGAGGATTCCATGGATATAGTATGAAAAACCCACCTCCATGAGGATGAGATAAAACTTTCATGGTGGAGGTAGGGTAATTAACGAGTCCTATTTCTTGGTTTTCACAATATCTTCTTTATTCTCCAGTGGTTACTGAAAGTATGCTGCATCAATAGAAAAATCAAAGGGAAAGTCAAAGTGTAATTATATTTGAAAAAAATTAAAGAATGAATTGTCAATATTAAATTATTCCCTTTAAAAGTATGTCTCTTGTGTCTCTATTTCCTTAGGAAAATCCACTTTGATCTTATTTTTAACTCCCTCCAATAAATGATCAACATGTTCGGGGAGCTCCTGCTGTTCATATTTAGGTTTATCTTCTTTTTCATAATCATCCTTCGAGGAAAAACCTAAGTTGGATGAATCTAAAAATTTCAAGCAAGGGTAGGTGACACACAATTAATTTTTAATAAAATTAGAAGATAAAAAGTTTAAGAAAAGATAATCTCCCTGACTTTGTTCATCTTCAATATCTTCTTCAGTGGAAAGAACCTCTAGGAGTTGAGTAGTAGTAGATAGAGGCAGATAGTCAGGCTCCTCTATTTCTTTGATCTCTTTAAAAAAATTAGGGAAGACTGATAAAACACTATTTTTTTGAATATTTTATTGATAATAAATGATATAATTTCCTCACATTTTGCTAAATATATTCATTTATGAAATATTTGGGATTAGATCATTCATTTGAAAATTTGATGAAAATTCTAGTTTTACCCTTTTAAAATGTACTGTAGTATTTTGAAGATAAATGTTTTAATATTTATTATTTGAACTTAATATTTTGTAACGGTGTTTCTAAATTAATTTTATACAACTTTAATTCAGGACACTAGATCTAAAAAGTGCATTTGGATGAAGTAAATGGGTCATTAAGCCAATGGTGGGCTGGACTCGGCAGAATGGACATGAGTTCTTTATTTGGGTCATATCTTCTTCATACATGCTTTGATTGAGCCCAAATTTTGAGGAAATATCGGGGATATTATTTGAAACAAATCATCCTTCTGTAAATCCGGCCAATTCACGCGTTTTGGAGGTCAACTAAGCGGTGAAATTTGGAATAAAATATTTGGCCGAGTTTTTCATTTCACACTTAAAAAGTTATGTAACCCTATCCATCACAAAATCTATTTAAAGGGGGTTTTAACTCTTTGGGAGGGCTGGTAGAGGATTTGGGAAGGTTTGGAAGAAAGGGTGTATCTTGGGAGCCCCTTACAACTCTTGGAAGAAGTAAGACTTTGTGAAAACCTCTCTTCCAAAAAGGCTCTCCTCTCCCACCTCCTCTTTGTATTTCTTTTCTTTCATGTCTGTTTCTTGAATTTTTCTTCAAATAATCTTCTATGTTCTTCCTTTTTCTTCTTATATTAATATTCTTAATTGGGTTGGAATCAATAGTAGAAACGTGATTGGGTTCTACCCTTTCTAAACCTTTGCACATGCAAAACGTTTCTACGATGACTACACCGCCCATGGAAGAGTAGTTCTTTTTAGTAATCGATCGACCTCTATACTTATTCATTCATTTATTTTGAATTAATGAGCTACTGTAATTCACATAATATGATCCATGAATTGTGTTTTTAAATTACAAGAAACTAATAAATCAATTGAACAATTAATACAAAAACACGCAAGGTCGAGATTTTGTGTAAATTGTGAGAGCGCAATCTTAATCAGTAATACAAGACCACATGGGATAAATTTGTAGATTTAAAATATAATACCTAAAAAAAATTCATCCTCATTTCCAGAATGGATATGTGCTCTAATTAACCACTGACCATAAGCTATCCTTAGAACAACAATCAAAACAGGGTGCTGCGATTGCGTGTTCTGAAGCTAGCCTAGGGTTTTAGTAATTTCATCTTTGTGGTTAAGTTAACTCTCGTAGGGTTTGAGGGATAAAAAATTAGGGGATCGTAATTAAGTGGATATTGATTTAAATGATAATGATTAATAATTTAATGAAGAGATAGAGTTAGATCGATTATTCCTTTTAAAATATTTAAAAAAAACATCTTCTTGTTGTGTCTTTTTAATCATACTTCATTTCAAAATTAAAAACAAAAAAATGAAATATTCTTCCAGCAAACTTCATCAAGTTTTATAAACTATAAACAAACACCCCCATACTTTCAAGTAGTGTTTTTATTCTATTTTATTTTATTTCTATAATACCACTCAAAAGTGTTTTTAATTCACTTCCTCATTTGAGAGACGACCTTGGTCAGCCACTCTGCTGCACCTAAGTACCCCAAAATCACACTAATCATTTGAGGGTGCCCACGGCAGCGCTCTTTCAAATTGGTGCCATTTCCGGGGAGGCAAGTAATTATTTCAACCACTTAGAGGTATTTATTTTATTTTACATTTAATTCTCTTCCTCTCTTCTTTCTTCCTTCTTTACCCAATCTGATTTTTTTTTCATTTATTTTCTTATACTTATTTTTGGACCATCAAATCAAACATCTAATTTTTATTTTACTATGGTCCACTTTCCTTCTTTTAATCTTTCATTGATTTATGACAAAAACTAATCCCAAGGATCTCTTAGATATTGACCATGAGATTGAACGTAGCCTTAGGGCATGAATCAGACATTCTCAGTCTACGTGAAGTTTCAACATTCAACCAGTTGGAGAATTACTCCAATATTAGAACATTGAAATTGGAAAGAATTCAAATTCAACCATAAAAAAAGAACCAATGACTTAAAATAATGGAAATTAACTTAATAGAACCATTCAAGAATTGGATGCACCTGATATTAACTATCAACCAAATTGTATTGCATAACCAAATCTCTAATCAGACTTTGAACTAAAATCTGGGTTAATTCACTTACTTCCAAAGTTTCATGGCCTCTCTGGTGAGGATCCCAATAAACATTTGAAAGAATTTAATGTGGTTTTCTCAACCCTAAAACCTATAAATGTCTCTGAAGATCAAATAAAACTAAGAGAATTCCCATTCTCACTTGATGGAGCTGTGAAATATTGGATGTATTATTTACAACCCAAAGATGTAACTTGTTGGAACAATTTAAAACGTCTTTTCTTGCAGATATTTTTTCCAGCATCAAGGACCACTTCTATTCGTAAGGACATCTTGGGGATCAATCAAGCACAAGGGGAGTCAATGTATGAGTATTGGGAGTGATTCAAGAAGTTGTGTACAAGCTTCCCACATCACCAAATCAGTGAGCAATTACTCATCCAATAATTCTATGAAGGACTCACACTTATGAAGAGAAGCATGGTGGATGATACAACTAGAGGAGCATTGGTGGACAAGACACCAGTAGCTGCACATGCATTGATCGACAAGATGGCCCAAAACTCCCAAAAATTTGGCGATAGAGGTACACCACATGTCAGGGGAGTACATCAGGTAAGTCCTTCTTCTCTTGAAAGTCATTTGATTGATACCAAGTTGGAAGAATTGACCACTATGGTGAGGTAGATTGCTTTGGATAAAAAGGCATCCCAACCCACTCCTTCAAGGCCTTGTGGTATTTTCACTGAGACAAGCCACCCAACTGACTGTTGCCCCCAACTACAAGAAATAGAAGATTGTGCAGCAGTGTTCCTTGGGAGACCATATCAGCAAAAACAACAACAACCATATCTCCAAAATAAGTTTGATCCAACATACAACCAAGGGTGGAAGGATCAACCAGACATGAGGTATGGCTCTGGACAACAACAAATCCCTCTTTTCAACAAAACTTCCAGCAGCCTCCACCTTACCAACATGGTTTCCAACAACCCCAAAGGAGATTTAAATCTCAAGCATCAACAAGCCAACAACAGAGGAATCCCCCACCCAAGGTAGATTCTAACACTGATGACCTTTTGAAGCAAATTATTCTTAATCAACAGAATGAGCTAAAAATTCAAGGTTCAGAGTTGAGGGAGTTGAAGACTCAAATGATCCAGATTGCCACTGCCCTCCATGAACTAGTAAGTAAGAATTCTGGAAATCTTCCTTCCCAGCCCACTCCAAATCCAAAGGGGAATGTTAGTGTCATCACATTGAGAAGTGGGAAGAAAATGAATGATACATCTACACCTACCATTCCACCGAGATTCACCTTAACTCCGGAGAATCCCCATTCCATACCAACTGATGATAAATCCAAGGAGAAAGATAAAGGTAAGAAAAAGATTGATGATGTTCCTCCTAATCCTATTCCTTTTCCAAACAGGGTTGTTCAAACCAAGAAGATGGCTGAAGAAGTAATGCAAAAGGAGGTTTTGGACACATTCAAGCGTGTTGAGATCAACATCCCTCTACTTTAAGCCATCAAACAAATACCAAGGTATGACAAATTCTTAAAATAACTCTACACCAATTGACGAGGGATCAAGGGAAATGAGAGGATAAATCTTGTAAGGAATGTTTCGGCACTCATTACACCAACTCTAGCAATGCCAACAAAGTGAAAGGATCCCAGGACATTCACCATCCCATGTACCATAGGGGATTTGCACTTCTCTGATGCTCTTTATGATTTAGGAGATTTAATAAATGTGATGCCTCACTCTGTATTCTCTTCTTTACAGGTTGGTGAGTTGAAGCCGATGAGAGTAGTGGTGCAATTAGCGAATAGAGCTACGACATATCTAGCAGGAGTCCTTGAGGATGTACTTGTCCGGGTAAGATACATGATCTTTCCAGCAGATTTCTACGTGATTAACATGGAGGAGGATCAAGTAAGTTCTCATGAACCCATTATCTTAGGTAGTCCCTTCCTCAAAACTGAAAAAACTATCATAAATTTCAATAAGGGTACACTTTCCATGGAATTTGGGGATGAAGTTGTGATATTTAATGTTATGGATTCCATGAAGTACCCCTCATAGGATCATTCTGCATTTTTTATCTCCCATTTTGAACCACCAAGTAAAAACACCATGGAATTGGATTTTCCTTTGCTTAGAGAGATTATGAGTATTGGTTCTAGTTTGATGTATAAGAGTACTTCCACACCTGTTTCTAAGGAACAAGACTCTCTAAGATTTAATTTTGAAATGGAGTCATATTCTGATTTTGATCATGTGAACTCTGATTATGACATGGCTATAGAGTATGCTGATGTATTTGATGCTTTATTCTCTAATTTTGATGATGTATATTCTGATACTGATGCTCTTTGTGCACATATTTCAGTTCCTTATATGTCTCCATCCATACACCACCCCCCTACACTGGAACTCAAGCCATTGGCACCAAATCTCAAATACTCATACTTGTTAAGTGGTGAGAAATTACCTATTATAATTGCTAACAATCTCCCTTTTGAACATGAAGAAAAACTTTTGAATCTTTTGAGGGAGAACATCAGGGCAATCGGGTGGACCTTGGCTGACATATCAGGTATTAGCCCCTCCATTTGCATGAATAGGATTCTTTTGGAGGATGGGGATAAACTGGTGAGGCAACCACAAAGGAGACTCAATCCAACCCTTCTGGAGGTTGTAAAAAAAGAGGTTGAAAAATTGCTCAAGGCAGGTATAATTTACCCTATTTCTGACTCACAATGGGTTAGCCCTGTCTAGGTTGTACCAAAGAAAACTGGTTTCACTGTTATAAAAAATGAAAATGATGAGTTAGTTCCTATGAGAGTACAAAACAGTTGGCAAGTGTGTATTGATTATAGGAAACTAAATCAATCCACTTGTAAGGACCATTTCCCACTTCCATTAATTGACCAAATGCTTGAGAGACTTGCAGGTTGGACACATTATTGCTTCTTGGATGGTTTCTCTAGCTATTTTCAGGTTCCCATTACAGCAGAGGACTAGGAGAAGACAATGTTCACCTGCCCATTCGGTACCTTTGCTTACCG
Organism: Viscum album; assembly: GCA_963277665.1. NCBI lineage: Eukaryota > Viridiplantae > Streptophyta > Magnoliopsida > Santalales > Viscaceae > Viscum > Viscum album. The sequence continues at coordinate 262,878,291 of OY728120.1, forward strand.
AAGGATGCCATTTGGACTTTGCAATGCCCCAGGTACCTTCCAGAGATGCATGGTGAGTATTTTCTCAGATTTCATTGAGACCTGAATGGAGGTATTTATGGATGATTTTACAGTTTATGGATCCTCATTTGATGAATGTATCTTTAGTTTGGGTGATGTGTTGCATCGTTGTATTGAGAAGAATCTGGTCTTAAATTTTGAAAAATGTCATTTCATGGTCGAAAAGGGAATTGTCTTAGGTCATATAGTCTCATAACATGGCATTGAAGTTGATAAATCTAAGGTAGAAATTATTTCATCCATGCCATATCCTACATGTGTGTGTGATGTTCGACCATTCCTTGGACATGCTGGATTTTATCGATGCTTCATCAGAGATTTTAGTAAGATCGCTCTACCCTTATCTCGATTGCTTCAAAAAGATATTGACTTCAATTTTGATGATTCATGAAGGGTATCATTTGATGAGCTAAATAAGTGTCTGACCACTCCACCGATCATACAGCCCCCGTGGTGGGACCTTTCATTTGAGCTTATGTGTGATGCGTCCAACTTCGCGGTTGGAGCTGTCTTATATCAGAGGATGGAGGGACCTTCACATGTGATTGCCTATGCATCAAGGACATTGGATTCAGCCCAATAAAACTACACAACAATAGAAAAAGAGTTTCTTGCTGTTATATTTGCTTTAGATAAATTTCGTTCATATTTATTGGGCTCTAAAGTAGTTGTTTTTTCTGACCATGCAGCTCTGAGGTACCTCTTGAAGAAGCCAGATGCAAAGCCCAGGCTGATCCGATGGATGCTCCTTCTTCAAGAATTTGATATCGAGATAAAGGATAAGAAGGGGTCAGAGAATTTGGTGACAGACCACATGAGTAGGCTTACTCACACACCAGAGGGTGACACCTTGGACCAGGTACCACTTCGGGACACTTTCCCTGATGAACATCTCTATACCATCTCAGGTACACATCCTTGGTATGCTGATTTAGTTAATTACATTGTTTCCTCTGAAATCCCAACAAATTTGAAGAAGCATCAAGTACAAAAATTAAAAAGTGAGTCTAGGTTTTATGTGTGGGATGATCCTTGCCTATGGCGCATGTGTAGTGACCAAGTCATTAGGAGGTGTGTTCTCGATCATGAGTTTGAGTTTGTTTTGAATTTCTGTCATACACTTGCTTGTGGTGGACACTTTGGACCCCAACGGATAGCTAGGAAGGTTTTGGACTCTGGATTATATTGGCCTAGCTTATTCCATGATGCCCATGTGTTTTGTAAGTCATGCTCTCGTTTCCAACACACTGGGAACATTTCTAGGAGACATGAGATGCCCCAACAACCCATATTATTCTGTGATATTTTTGATGTATGGGGCATTGATTTTATGGGTCCTTTTCCTAGTTCATTTGGATTTTTGTATATTTTGGTTTCTGTTGATTATGTGAGTAAATGGGTGGAGGCCAAGGCCACCAGGACCGATGATTCTCATGTTGTAGTGGATTTTGTCAAGGCTCAAATTTTCTACAGGTTTGGAGTACCAAAGGCCATCATCAGTGACCAAGGGACACACTTTTTCAATAGGAATTTTTCTTCCCTCCTTTGAAAGTATGGGGTGACACACAAAACATCAACACCATACCACCCCCAAACAAATGGCCAAGATGAGGTTTCAAATCGCGAGTTGAAACAAATATTGGAGAAAACCGTGCATCCAAATAGGAAGGATTGGAGCAAGTACTTGGATGATGCATTGTGGGATTATAGGACAACATACAAGACACCCATTGGTATGTCCCCATTTCAGATTGTTTTTGGGAAAGTGTGTCATCTCCCTGTGGAAGTTGAGCATCGGGCTTATTGGGCTATAAAGAAATGCAACATGGATTTGGCCCAAGCTGGGATCCAAAGGAAGCTGCAAATTCAAGAGCTTGAGGAGATTAGATTGTCTTTATATGAGAACTCAAGGCTCTACATGGAAAGATCAAAAGCAGCTCATGATAGAATGATCCAACAAAGGGAGTTTCATGTTGGAGAGAAAGTCCTTCTCTACAGTTCATGACTGAAGTTGATTCCTAGTAAGTTGCATTCCAGATGGTTAGGTCCTTATATTGTATCTAATGTTTTTCCTTATTGTGCAGTGGAGATCACACAATAGGACACTGGAAGGAGCTTTATAGTCAATGGACAACGTTTGAAGAGATACATTGAGGGAATTCCTACTAATGTAGTGGATTTTATCACACTGCATGACCCCATCATCACTTGAGCACATCAGGCTGTTCCTAACCCTTTCACTTTTATATTATTTGTCCTATTTAAAAATTCTGCATTTCATGTGCATATATCATCTCATGGGTTCACATTTAGGACAATGTAATATTTTAAGTGTGGGGGAGGGAACCTTTTAGTTTAGTAATTTCAATTGTTTTCTTATTAAAAAAAACAAAAAAATTGTGTGTTTTTTAAATTTTGTGTGTTTATATTTCAATTTTCTTTGTGTTTTTGAAATTTTTGAGCTGAAATGATTCTCATCACCATTTTTAAATCCATATTAATAAGTGAAACAATTTATCCCTTGAAACTAATCTTAAATGAATGCTGAAATTACTTTGTTTCAAGTTCAAATATTTAGTAATTTCATGAAAAGTACACTGAATTTTGAATCCCATGCCACATCTCACTGTCTTTATATTTGAAATCACTTTCCTATGAGGCTTATGAACCATTATTTTCATGTTCTTTACATTCACCTCACTTCTTGAGAGAACCAAACCATGCTTGATTTAACCAGAATTTGATCTATTCCTATCAAAACTTGAGGGTTTGAGGTACTTATGTTTAAATGATTGAGGCATTTGTTTGGTATTAAAGCCCCTATTTCAAAGAATCCCTTTTTATAATGGCCTACCTTGAACATTTAATCCTTGTAGCCCTTAGAAGCCATGCACAGCCTGTTAGGTTAGCCACATTACAAGCCAATTTTCCCTATCCAATCAACTCTTGAAGTGAAATTGCATAATCTGGTTGAGCTTAAGTGTGGGCGAAGCTATCTTGTGTTGTGCTACCACATTCTGTGATACTTTGGGTGGAAAATTAAATTCTGAAGAGATGTGTTTTCTACTGAAGAAATTCATTATATTGAAAGCTGTGCCTTTTATGGAGCTTTCATGACAAGGGAAGCTGTGCCTTTTCTGGAGCTTCTAATTGAGGTGGAAAGATGTGCCTATCTGGAGCTTTCAAGAAAATCATGTTTGAAAAGATTGACATTTTTTTATGCTCAAATGATGAATGGTGTAAAATTTTCATGACTTTTCATGATGATGGAGCTGAATTGATACTATAATGATTGAGGAGAAGACCATATTTAAGTGAAAATTAGATTAATGCAATTTTTCTTCAAAAAGAGTCAAGCCCTCCTCATTCAGCCTCGGAGTTTTTCACATCTAAATCCTACCAACTGAAAGCCACAGAACAACCCTGAAAATTCCTAATAATAAACATATGCCCATGACTCACATCGGGTGGTGATGCAGGAATTTATCAAGCCTATGGTGACCCTTTTACGAATTTGGATGAGAAAGTCATTGCAAAAAAATTGATATTTGTGTGATAAGAGAAAATTCAAACGAGGTAAGTGTTTTGTGCATGGGAGGATAAATAAAGTGGAAATATATTGAATGATATAAATGAATAACTTGAAATAATGGTTTTTTATGAGGCATTATATCTTTTATTTCTTGTTGTGTAATCGTTTGATCTCAAGGATATGTGTTTTAAAATTGGTTTTGATTTGATATTGATGTTTACTTGACATGAGGTTTTGCCTAGAAGTGCAAAAGGGTAAGTGTGGGGGAGTTGATAAAACACTATTTTGTTGAATATTTTATTGATAATAAATGATATAATTTCCTCACATTGTGCTAAATATATTCATTTATGAAATATTTGGGATTAGATGATTCATTTGAAAATTTGATTAAAATTACAGTTTTACCCTTTTAAAATGTACTGTAGTATTTTGAAGATAAATATTTTAATATTTATTATTTGAACTTAATATTTTGTAAAAGTGTTCCTAACTTAATTTTCTACAACTTTAATTCAGGACACTAGAGCTAAAGAGTGAATTTTGATGGATTAAATGGGCCATTAAGCCAATGGTGGGCTGGACTCGGCAGAATGGACATGGGTTTTGTATTTGGGCTATATCTTCTTCATCCAGGATTTGATTGAACCCAAATTTTGAGGAAAGCTCGGGGACATGATTTGGAACAAATCATAATTTTGGAAGTCCGGCCAATTCATGCTTTTTGGAGGTCAATTAGGTGGTGAAACTTGGAATAAAATATTTGGCCGAGTTTTTCATTTCACACTTAAAAAGTTATGTAACCCTAGCCCTCAAAAACTCTATTTAAAGGGGGTTTTAACTCTTTGAGAGGGCTTATAGAGGCTTTGTGAAGGTTTGTACTAAAGGGTGTCTCTTGGGATCCCCTCAAAACTCTTGGAAGAAGCAAGGCTTTGTGCAAACCTCTCTTCCAAAAAGGCTCTCCTCTCCCACCTCCTCTTTGTATTTCTTTTCTTTCATGTTTGTTTCTTGAAATTTTCTTCAAATAATCTTCTGTGTTCTTCCATTTTCTTCTTCTCTTAATCTTCTTAATTGGGCTGGAATCAAGATTAGAAATGTTATTGAGTTATACCCTTTCTAAACCTTTGCACATGCAAAACGTTTCTACGATGACTACACCGCCCATGGAAGAGTAGTTCTTTTTAGTAATCGATCGACCTCTATCCTTATTCATTAATTTATTTTGAATAAATGAGCTACTATAATTTAAATAATATGATCCATGAATTGTGTTTCTAAATTACAAGAAACTAAGAAAGAAATTGAACAATTAATACAAAAACACCCGAGGTTGAGATTTTGTGTAAATTGTGAGAGCGCAATCTTAATCGGTAATACAAGACCACACGGGATAAATTTGTAGAGTTCAAATATAATCCCTAAACAAAATTCATCCTCATTTATAGAATGGATATGTGCTCTAATTAACCACTGACCATAATCTATCCTTAGAACAATAATCAAAGCAGGGTGCTGCGATTGCGTGTTCCGAAGCTAGCCTAGGGTTTAAGTAATTTCATCTTTGTGCTTAAGTTAACTCTCGTAGGGTTTGAGGGATAAAAAATTAGGGGATAATAATTAAGTGAATATTGATTTAAATGATAATTATTAATAAGTGAATGAAGAGGTAGAGTTAGATCGATTATGCCTTTTAAAATATTTTAAAAAAAAACATCTTCTTGTTGTGTCTTTTTAATCATACTTCATTTCAAAATTAAAAACAAAAAAAATGCAATCTTCTTCCAGCAAACTTCTTCAAGTTTTATAAAATATAAACAACCACCCCCATACTTTCAATTAGTGTTTTTATTCTATTTTATTTTATTTCTATAATACCTCTCAAAAGTTGTTTTAATTCACTTCCTCCTTTGAGAGACGACCTTGGTCATCCACTCTGCTGCACGTAAGTACCCCAAAATCACACCAATCATTTGAGGGAACCCACGAAAACACTCTTTCAAAGACTCATGGGTAATCTTATTATACCATGTATACTTTATAAAATTCTAGAAAGTAGTGGGAGAACTCAGTTAGCTCCTGGGCCATCGCTTCAAAAATTTCTTTTTTCATGTCCCCCCTTAGACCAACTATGAATTCTTTGAATGCCTACTCCCCATTATTTGACCTCCAAAATAACCCCACCTATATAAAAATAATAGAAACACCATCCTTCATGTAAAAATCTGAGTCAATTATTGGTTATTTTATTGGTGGGTAATTGTTCCATGAATTAAAGAAATAATCATTCGAGAACATCATGGAAAAAGTTTTTTTTATTTGAAATTAGTAAAACATTTACAATTTTATTGTGGCACTGCCTCCCTGGAAATGACACCAAGTTTGAAACACACCTATCATGGGCCGTGAAAAAATAATATTTAATATTACCTAAGTATAGTCTAGTGGATAACCTAGGTAGTCTCCTAAAGATGAGTGCACACAAAACAGTTTGTCACTTAAATTTGGAAAGAAATAGATGTTGATTTTGAAATTGATTGTGTTTAAAAAGAAAGAATGAAATAAATTTTGAACACAAGTGATGGATAGAGTGATGGTTTTAGGGTATGATCACCTTTTACAATGTCATCATGGTCATAAAAATCAGTTCCCATCTCTTCCTATTGAATGATAAATGAATGAATCCTCGATCGAGTTGTCAGACACCCTTGGTTGAAGGAAGCAATGAAAACCACTACTGTGTGCATGAAAGCTCATAAAACATTAAAAAAAAATTAATGAAATTCCCGATTGAGAATTTTTTCTCCTTAGAAATATATAAACTATTCACTTATTTTTACACAAGTGCCAATGATTGCTAGACACTCACCACCTAACACAATCCGCTTGATCGAGACAAATTGCACTATACAGAGGGAGTTTAATGTTTTTCCACCAAAGTTGTAATCAATGAATGAAAAAACCCAAAATAAAATTTCATTAATATAATTTTACACCACTAAAAATAGATATCATTCAATATAAAAGAGAGTTTTACATTAAATAACAATACCCCAACATTACAAAAGGGAAACTCCCCCTTCCCTGATCACTCAAAATCTTTACCCCTCCATAAGAAGGGTAATCAAGATGAATGGGGAAGAATAAGACATTAAAAATATATAAAAAATAAATAAATAAAATCAATAACACTGAAAATTTCTATTCCTTAGTGCCTCTAAAGGAATAAGATGGAATGATTTGGGAAGGAGGAGCTCTCCTCCTTTTATAAGGCATAATCTATCATCCAAAAGTTGTCACGTTTTAGAATAGTTAAATGGAATATTCACGCATTTAATCCTTCATAAAAGTTGTTAATAATTGTCTTCTAAATTCACCCTCAAAATTTCAACTAAATTTTCCACCGAATGTAGGATTTATGAATTTTTTATTTATTGTTACTTTTTTTGGACGAAGGTTCTATGAAGTTTCCTTCAAAATATTTCATCCAAAGGCCATCTTAATGATCTAAAAACTCCATAAAATTTATTTTAAGAATGATATTATGAGTCCTAGTTCCATTACAGGTGGAATAATCTCAATTTTAGGTGTTTAGACTGTGTTGTGCTTCTGCTATGGAGGTGGGGTCCACATTGTCCGCTCGAACAACTTTTCAACTTGATTGATTTTTTCGGGGCTCAAGATGGTTGAAAAAACTTTTGGTCCTAAATAAAAAGTTAAAGAAAATAAATCAAATAAAAAAAAAAAAATAATCACTCAAATTGGATTAATAATTTAAAAGTTATTCCCAAAATACCCTTCTGATTAAAATCGGTCAAAATTCCAGATTTAACAAATTTTTACATTTTTGCTCAAAATACACCATAAATCCAAAATTGATCCATATAAGCTCAGATTGATAAAATTTGGAGGTTTTAAATAATTTAAATTCATATAAAAGTGAGAAAAATATTAGTATTGTTCGGATTAGATTACTCAAGAGGGGGGGGGGGTGAATTGAGTAACTATAAACATTTCTGTTTAAAAAGTATTCTTAACAAGTTTCACCAATAAGTTCAAATACAACCCAGTTAATCAAAGTAATACAGTTATGAAAGTTTGACTATTTAAATAAATTATTAGAAGATTGATTAATTCTCAGTAATCTTAGTATCAGTTATTAATATTACTTTTGAACCCATTCTATCAAGACAATAAAATTACAACTTCTTTCCAAGATTAACTATCAAAGTAAATTTAGTGATTTCTGAATTATACAATAAATAAGTAAAATAGAGAAGACTAAATTAAGTATCACATCAGATAAAAAACAAGTGGTTTAGTTTCAAGTTGAGACCTAATCCACTCCACTTGGTGATCACCTTCCACCAAGCAGTTTATATAAATAAACTTGATCCACACCCTGGATCGGGGTTAACAATAGTACATAGAACTGTCTAGGTCACACAACCACTTCCACAGTTCTTCATGGGTACAAACTACCATGCCACATATGGGCCTATTCCACACTTATCTGTGGGTATACACAAGTGTAAAAGGATGTTTGAGAAATGATATCTTGTATCCTTCAGTTCAATGCAGGAGACATAGTGTGTTGTTATACAGATACACACACTGCTCGAAAGAAAATAAAACGATAAAAAACAGAGAAAGAATGATGAGATAAAGTTATAAGTACTCTAAGTGTTAGTCTTTGCATCTCTGGACTTCTGGGATGAAGCAAATGCAACAATCAAGTCCTCGTATGGTAAACAGAGTGTCGCAAGTCAGCGAAATTGGTGTGTGTTCTTTGTGGTGTTTGACAATGAGAAGATGTTCTTGATTCTAGGATTCAAGAATGCTTCATATGTTCTTCAAACATGTTGATTTGCATGTGAAAATCCTTTCTTCAAAAATTATCTAAGTGTGTTTTTCGATGTCGTGCTCACACCTGCTTGTTTCACTTTTTTGTATCTTTTTGTTTCTGGGGCGCCGCACTGCTCTTTTATCTTGGAGTTCATGTGTTGGATCCAACAGGTTGCATGTATTTTGCACCTCGTACCTCATACTATCAGGTGACATGTCTACAAAGAAACATTAATTATGTAAGTACATTTAAAATCTTCAAATATGACCGTTAGAGATTGAATTGAAAAACGACAAAACAGATTAAGAAACGGTGTCACAGTATGTCATGGAATAGTGTCTCCTTAAACCGGCGTCTTCTTGAAGTGGTGTCTCATGGTAATGGTGTCTGGTATGTCACAGTGTCTCATGGTCATGGTGTCTAGTCACGGTGTCTGGTCACGGTGTCTGGTCACGGTGTCTGGTCACGGTGTCTGGTCACGGTGTCTGGTCACGGTGTCTAGTCACGGTGTCTGGTCACGGTGTCTGATTCTTTTGCCAGAAAAACATAACTGGTGGTAGACTCACGGTATCACAGACTTAGCCAAATATCTATAGTCAGACTTAAGCAATGATATTCATAGAACATATTAGACTTAATCATTTATCAAGGAGATCATTATAAATTAAATCAAAGATAGTGTACAGTAATCAAACTAAATGTATAACACTTAAGATCTTTGGATAGATTTTACTAAACAACTGTACATTTGATGTGAGATATATTACACATGATTAACAAGGTTTATAGACTGAATAGTATTTGTGATCATTAAAACATGATTAATACATGAGGAGTCCAAAAATATCCCCCCTTTTAATGATCACAAATCATGTGTATTTAGAGTGCATGTTTGTTAAAAATATATATTTCCAATGGTTTCTATATATATAGATCTATAAAATATATTTATTTATCCCCATTTTAGGATTATCAAAAAGAGTAAATAAGAAAAGACAAGAAAAGTGCATAATGCATTAGAGAAAAAGAGTGTCAGTACAAACAGTAGTCAATAAAAAATGCAACAACATTCCTATAAAAAGAGAGTAGTCACTATTCTTCATCACTGGGTGGTCTTATCTTTGTCCTTAATAGTAGTATCAGAAGAAGAAGCCATAGGAGAAGAGGTTGAGGTAGAAGAAGGGAGTGAGCTGGTTGATAGAGAAGGTAAAGGAAGACCTTCAAATATAGAAGGGGCCAATTTAGGTGCAGTAGAAGACCAGATAAACTGTTGATCAAGGATTATAGGCCTGATCTGACTCAGGGACTGACTGATAGACATATAAGTGGAGGCTAGGGCTAATGTGAAGGTAGGCAGACCATATCTCAGAGGTGTAGCCGTAGGAGAAACTATGGCAGTACTCTGGATATGAAGATAGGTTATCAGAAGCTTGATAAAATCAGAAATGATCTCTCCACCATACTACATGGCTTTCTCAAAGTTATCCTTGTTTTACATAAAGTTGTCCAACAAATGAGTGAACTCGATGAGCTTTTGAACTTGAGTCTTTAATGCTTAAGTAACAGGAGGAATCCTAAGATTCTCAACAAGGTACTTGAAATGATTGGTCATGTCAGTCTTAAAGAAGATCCGGTTGAAGTAGAAATCCACTTTCTTGGAATTTTCTTACTGAGAGTCATTAGTAATTTTGGAATGAATTTGAACCAAATCAAGAACTCTGTCACTATTCTTGATAACTTTAGATAGAGAATATTTATTGAAACCACTAAACACAACCCGAAGTTCTTCTTTGACCACTGTTCTAAGCAACTCACTATCTAAGGATGGTTGAGATGATTTACTAGAGGCATTAGAAGTAGTGAAAACTGAGGTAAGAGACTTCAATTGATTGAGCACTTTCTGAAGGAACCCCTTATACTCATCAATTAGCTTGTTAAGACCAACAACGAGTTCACGCATCTCTTTCACTATTTTTTTGTTTCTTTTAGCCACCTTTTCAGCTAAGGAAGCTAAATGAGGTTGAATCAGAGAGGCAATAGACTATGGATTTTGAGGAACAATAGTCTCAATAGGACGAGAAGCATGCTCTAATCTCGAATTCAGAACTTTCTGCATTTCTTCAATCATACCTCTTAGAGTCTGTACTTCATCACTAAGTAGTCTGTTCTTAACTTTGACTTCCTGAATCTCATGAAGCATTTTGGGTTGAATCTTCCAAATGATTTTTTTCCAATAACAGAGAGGAATCTATCTAACTTAGATTTTTTATAGGATTCAGTTGAGTATTCAGGAGTTTTTCAACTTCAGCCAAAAGGGTTGCTCCAAATTCTTTCAGGTCATCTTTACTCACCAAGTTTGGAAGTTCTGATGAAGGCTCAGACATAGAAGCTAAGACAGGCTCAGGTTCTTTGGAAGAGATAAGTTTAGGAGCAGATGCCATTTTTAATTGAAACATAGTGGAAAGGTCAATAACTTTTACTGATACTTCCTTTGAGTCATTCAAATCAAAATAACTAGGAAACTTATACCAAGTGTCCACTGAGCTTGGATCAATCTAATTTTTCACTAAAAAAGATTCCATATTGGAGGGTTTATCCCCCTCAATTGGTGAATCCTTCTCATGAATCAAAGATTTAGGACCTTGATTTACTTTCACAAGTTCATCCCTTTCTTCCTCAATCATCTCCTTTCGATCCAATTGAAAGGATTGTTCCATTCTCTCTTCAGCAGAAAGAATGAATTTAGGAACAACTTGTTCCACTGGTATTTATTCAAGGTCAGCATCTTGCATAATAGGAATTTATTCTTCTATATGTTCTTCCACAACATCCTTTTCAGTTTCTTTAAAAACAGATTATTTTTCAACTTCGGGTTGGTCTTCCAGATCAGAAAGATCTTTAGGAATGAGGATTTCTTTATCAATTACTACTTGAGGAGAAAGAATACTATCTTCCTCATCAGAAATAGTTTCTCTGGCAGGCTCACCTGCCTCTTCTTTAGAATACTCAAAAAATTCATTTGGTTCCAAACCAGGATCAAAAATACCTTTTGGTCTTGAGGTATGTTCCACCAGATTGAAATTTTAATAGATCCTATCATTGTATTCCACCCATGCCTTTTTCCAAGGATTCCAATTGATCTTCATCCTCTTTATAATAACTTTTGAAAGACAGAACTCATGATCCTTGATAATTTCTTCATTTAGTCCAACCAATCCTTTGGCATGTAACATGGCTGAGATAAACCGAGAATAGAATAGGGAGGTTGACTTGGATTTGGTCTTAATCAATTCACACATATGATGTATGACATACTTACAAAGATTGATCTTATGTCTATTTTTCATGAGATGAATCAAAAATATATCATGATATTTAAGTACATTGAAATCACTTTTTCTAGGTCTAATCAAGTTCTGAATAAACTTAGACAGAAATCTAGATTCTCCATCCAGTTTAGCAGCGATGGATCTCCTCTTGGTTCCATTTCTAGTTAAACTTTTCAAGGCATCTTCCAAAACAAAGAATTCACTTGGAGGTGGAGGACCTCTCTGATAGTCCTCAAAAATACCCTCATGAGGTATCCTAAGGAATTCAGCCCATAACCTCAAAGAGAAAGTGCATCTCTGGCCATTTATCCAACTTCTTACAATATAACCATCTTCAGAATCAAATGAAAATTGTACATACTGATAAAATTGTGCAACTAACTTTAGGTAGATATGTCTATCTTACTTTACAAACCAATCTAACCAACCTTGATCTATTATTACTTTAAAAACCAGATACTTACTCGACATAAGACACTTAGGTAATATTTCTTTCTCAGGTACTACAGTTCGGTTCACCAGATTTGGATTCAGAGGACCCTCAGGTGCTAACTTAGGCGCAATCTTCTTCTTCTTTGGACTACGTTTCTCAGGAGTTAACGACGAAGGACATTTCATCCTAGGCATTCACCGAAGGTTCGAGAGAGAGAAGGGTTGAAGGGTTATGGTTTGATATAATAGAAGGGTGATCGAGTGAATAACGAGCGAAACTTCTTGTATTTTATCATTTAGTAATACCAATCGCTGTGAAAAGAAAATCATGAGAAAGAAAAGAGTAAAATAAGTAATCATTGTGATATGGGTTATAGTTTATAAATAAAATAACAAATAATTCTTATGGTGAGACAATAACAGGTGTTTATAGTGAGACAATAATAGGTGTTTATGGTGAGATAGTAATAGGTGTTTACGGTGAGACAGTAAAAGGTGTTTACAGTGAGATCGTAAACATGAAATAGTAAGATATGAAATAGTAAGATATAAAACAGTGAGATATGAAATAGTAAGATATAAAATAGTGAGATTTTTACTTAAGGTTTATCATGCCTAATTCATGTATGATGTAGTTTATTCTTTCAAAATTTAATGTTTTGGTGAATATATCAGCAATCTGATATTCACTTCCAATGAATTCTAAAGTGATATCACCTTTTTGATAACGATCTCTCAAAAAGTGATGTCTTACATCAATATGATTTGTCCTAGAGTGTGAAACATGATTTTTTGAGATATTAGTAGCACTTATGTTGTCACAATTTATAGGTACATGCCTAAATTGATATCCATAATCTAGTAATGTGTGTTTCATCCATAAAATTTGTGCATAAAAACTAGTAGCAGCTATGTATTCAGCTTCTGCAGTAGATAATGCAACCAAATTTTGTTTCTTACTACACCATGATAATAGTAACTTTCCTAGAAAGTGACATGTTCCAGAGGTGATTTTTATATTTAACTTATAGACACCAAAGTTAGCATCATAATAACTAACTAAATCAAATGATTATCCTCTAGGATAGAATAGTCCTAGATTGGGTGTATGCTTGAGGTATTTGAAAATTCTCTTTACAAAATTTAAATGATATTCATTAGGATTTTCTTGAAAACGAGTGCACATCCACACACTAAACATAATGTCTGGTTGACTAGTAGTTAAGTAGATTAAACTTCCAATCATTCCTCTATAAGTGGTTTGATCAACAGATTTTCCATCTTCATCAAGATCTAACTTACAGGTGGTACTCATTGGAGTGTCACTACTTTTAGTGCTATCCAATCCAAAACGTTTTAGAAGATCTCTAGTGTATTTACTTTGATTTAAAATAATACCATCATTATTTTGAAAGATTTGAAATCCAAGAAAGAATTTTAGTTCACCCATTAAACTCATTTCAAATTCGTTTTGCATCATTTTAGAAAAATCAATACACAAAGAGTTTCTTGAAGATCCAAAGATAATGTCATCTACATAAATTTGAACAACTAGAACATCATTGAAAATTCATTTTATAAAGAGGTTAGGATCAGTTATTCCTTTTGTAAAACCTTTTGAAATAAGAAAAGTACTCAGCCTATCATACCAGGCTCTTGGAGCTTGTTTTAAACCATATAAAGCTTTTGATAATTTAAAAATATGATTTAGAAAATGAGGATTTGTAAAACCAGGAGGTTTATCAACGAAGACATCCTTAGTTATATACCCATTTAGGAATGCACTCTTAACATCCATTTGATATAGTTTTAAATCAGATGTGCAACATAAGCAAGAAGAATTCTGATGGCTTCAAGTCTAGCTACTGGTGCAATGGCCTCCTCATAGTAAATTCCTTCTTCTTGACTATAGACTTGTGAAAATAATCTATCCTTGTTTCTAACTATGTTACCATCTTCATCTACCTTATTTCTAAACATCAATTTAGTGCCTATGGTGAATGTGTCCTTGAGTCTTTCGACAAGTTTCCAAAATTTGTTCCTTTCAAACTGATTAAGTTCTTCTTTCATAGCCATCACCCAAAATTCATCATTTATAACATCATTAATGTTTTTAGGTTCAAGTTGTGACAAGAAGACTTGATGTTCAACCTTATTTCTAAGAGAATATCTAGTTTTAGTTTCTTTGTCTAAGTCTCCTACAATGACATCTAAGGGATGGTTTTTAAGAGTTCTAAAATCTCTAGAAAAGGAAGGAATATTGATTTCAGGTTCATCAACAGGTTCAGGTTCATTATGACTTGAGTCTAAGGAATTTATAGAACTGGAAGTTTTCATAGATTCTTTCACAGAATGGTTTTAGGATTTTGAATTAATGTTCAGATTTGATACATAATCCTCTAGGTTCTCTAGAATGGTTTTAGACTCATGTGGATCTATTTCATCAAATTTTACATGGACAGATTCTTCCACACATTTAGTTCTTTTATTGAACACTCTATAGGCTTTACTAGAAATTGAATATCCTAAAAATATTCCTTCATCACTCTTGGATGAAAATTTGTCAAGATTATCCTTAGTATTAAAGATAAATACTTTTCAACCAAAAACATTGAAGTAGCTAAATTCGGGTTTTCTATTGTTCCATAACTCATAAGGAGTCCTTTTAAGAATAGGTCTAGTCAATACTCTATTGATTATATAGCATGCTGTATTTATAGCTTCAGCCAAAAAATAAATAGGTAGGTCATATTCACTAAGAATTGTTCTGGAAATCTCTTGCAGGGTTCTATATCTTCTCTCTACAACTCCATTTTGTTGAGGTGTTCTAGGGGCATCTAAATTGTGACTATAGCCATTTTGTGAGAAAAAGGATTCAAACTCTTGATTTTTAAACTCATGGCCATGATCAATTCTTAAGTTCTTAATTTTAAGTCCACTAATATTTTCTACAGACTTGGTATATTTAGTAAAGTAAGAGCATGCTTCACTTTTGTGAAGTAGAAAGAAGGTCCAAGTATATCTAGAAAAGTCATCTACAAGAACATAAACACAATGCTTCCTATTTAAACTAGAAACTCTAGATGGTCCAAACAAATCCATGTGAACCAGTTCGAGAGGTTGGGAAGTTGACAATTCTTTATTTGGTTTGAAGGAAATTTTTTGTTGTTTTCCCTTTTAAAAGGGATTACACACTTTGTCATTTGGAAACTCAAGTTTGGGTAGGTCTTTGAATAAGCCTTTTCTAGTTAGCTTTCTAAGGGAGTGAATATTGCAGTGTCCTAGTATCCTATGCCAAATCCAAGACTCTTTATGAAATACACTTAAGCATGAAGTATTTTGAGAAACTAAAAAATCTAGGTTAACAGAATATACATTTTCATTTATTAATGCAGAGAACACTAACTCATCTTTAGAATTAAATACATTGCAAGAATCATTTTCAAATCTAACATGAAATCCATCATCACATAATTATGAGATACTAAGAAAATTATATTTCAAACCATCAACAAATAGTACTTTGGAAATTAAAACTGAGTTAGGGTTACCGATTTGGCCAAGGCTAATAATATTTCCTTTGGCATTGTCACCAAATGTGACATGTCCTCCATCTATTTTTATTAGGTTCTTGAATCATGAGTATTCTCTTGTCATGTGTCTTGAACACCCACTGTACAAGTACCATAAACTTTTACAGGAAATATTTAAGAAGCTTTCCTACAAAATGATCAAGCAAAAACAGATTTTGGTACCCATACTTGTTTGGGTCCAATAACATTAGTGATAAGTGCTTTAGGAACCAATATATGCCTTATAGGTTTCCTAAAATAATTAGTTAAAGTATTTAAAAAATAAACTCTATTGGGTCTAGAAAAACTTGAAACAGTGGAAAGTGTATCATAGCCTGAACTAGTTGATTTGTGTCCCGAATGGGGAGTAAAGCTGTATGTACTAGATTTAGAAACAAAGTTGGTTCTTTCAAGATTTCTTTTTCTTGGTTGATAACCAATGCCCGTATTGTATTTAGGGGAAATTTGTTTACCTAGAATTTGAGTATGAGTATTTTTCCCATTGGTAAACTTTTCCAAGTCATTCTTCAATTGATCATTGGACATTTTTAATTCATTGTTCTCCTTGAGCAGTTGAGCATTTTTCTCTTTTTCAGTTGTGAGTTTAGATTTAACAGTCACAATATGAGCATGTTGTTTCTTAAAAGATTTATATTTATCTTTTAGTTCATTGTATGTTTCTTAAATCATATTACAGTATTCAAACATTTATTCATTAGACATATTTTAAGAGTCACTTTCATCTCCAGAATAGTATGAATTATGTACAGAGTCTAGTGTTACCTCAGATGTGTTTGTCATAAAACACATATTGGCTTTGTTAGCCTATTCATTATGTGATGTTTCTGAGTCACTTAAACTATCCTCATAATCACTCCAAGTTGTTTTCATTACCTTTTTGTATTTTTTGTCTTTATCCTCATATTTCTTTTTGTACTTGAGCTTTGGATAGTCAGCCTTGATATGTCCTTTGCGCTTACATTCATATCAGACAATCTCATCAGTCTTGTCACTTCTTTTCCAATCCTTCTTTCAACTTCCCTTTTTGATCATATCTTCCCTTGAAGTTAGGCTTTATGAAAAAGTTCTTCTTATTGTAAAATCTTTTAAATCTTTTGGATAATTGAGCCATCTACTCATCACTATTAGGTGATGACTGTTCACTATTGGAACTCTCTACAGAAGCTTCCAATTTCCCTTTGTCTTTGTGTTTAGAGGTAGTGGTTTTGAATGCAAATGATTTGCGTTTGGGTTCATCCTCCTTTTCCTTATTGACTTTCAACTCCTCTTCATACATCATCAGTTTCCCAATGAGTTCTTTTATAGGTATCTTGATGATGTTTCATGATTCTATAATAGATACAATGGTTCCTCTCCATCTGTCAGGTAGGTATATGAGAATTCTCATGATCTATTCCTTGACAGTGACTTCTCTTCCAAGAGAAATCATTGTGTTGACAATTTCATTGAACCTGAGATACATGTCAGAAATATGATCATCAAGTTTCATTTTAAAGTTATCATATTTAATAGTATAAGTATTAAGTCTCATCTCTTCCACACTAGATGTTCCTTCATGTGAAATAGACAAAGTATCCCAAATTTCATGGGTAGTTTTACAAGCAGAAATTATATTAAATTATTCATCTCCTAAAGAGAAATATAAATCATTCATGGATTTGCAATTATTATTGTAGACCGTTTTGGTAGGTTCATCCCAAGTGGTTCTATCAGTAGCAGGAATATTATATTCATCTATAATTGAAGACCAAATTTCAAAACCCATACTTTCTAAATGCATTTTCATTTTAATTTTCCATTGAGCATAACTGGTTCCATTAAAGAATGGTGTTCTGTTGGTTGTAGCACCTTCCAATCTATTATCTATAATAAAGAAATACTTTAAAAGAGCTAGAAATTTAGAATTAATAGAAATTAACAGATCTTTAAAGTACAACTACAATCACAGTTGAATAAGGTTGAAAAAAGAGTCTTTAATAAACAACCCTCCTCTGATACCAAATGTTGGTCAGAGTATATTACTCAAGAGGGGGGGAGGTGAATTGAGTAACTATAAAAATTTCTGTTTAAAAATTATTCTTAACAGATTTCACCAATAAGTTCAAATACAGCCTAGTTAATCAAAGTAATATGATTATGAAAGATTTAATGTTTAAATAACTTCTTAAAAGATTGATTAATTCTCAGTAATCTTAGTATCAGTTATTAATATTACTTTTTAAGCTATTCTATTAAGACAATACAATTAAAACTTCTTTCCAAGATTAACTATCAAAGTAAATTTAGTGATTTCTGAATTATACAGTAAAGCGGTAAAACAGAGAAGACTAAATTAAGAAGCACAACAGATAAAAAACAAGTGGTTCAGTCTCAAGATGAGATCTAATCCACTCCACTTGGTGATCACCTACCACCAAGTAGTTTATGTAAATAAACTTGATCCACACCTTGGATCGGGGTTAACAATAGTACACAGAATTGTCTAGGTCACACGACCTCTTCCACAGTTCTTCGTGGGTACAAACTACCAGGCCACACAGGTACCTCTTCCACACTTATCTGTGGGTATACACAAGTGTAAAAGGATTTTTGAGAAAGTATATCTTGTATCCTTCAGTTCAATGTAGGAGACAGATTGTGTTGTTATATAGATACACACACTGCTCGAAAGCTAATAAAATGATACACAATAGAGCAGAAATTATGAGATAAAGTTAGAAGTGCTCTGAGTGTTAGTATTTGCAGATCTGGACTTCTAGGATGAAGCAGATGCATCAATTAAGTCCTTGTATGGTAAACAGAGTGTCGCAAGTCAGTGAAATTGGCGTGTGTTCTTCGTGGTGTTTGAAAATGCGAAGATGTTCTTGATTCTGGGATTCAAGTATTCTTTGCGTGTTCTTCTGTAGTGTCGAGTTGCATGTGAAAATACTTTCTTCAAAGATGCTCTAATTGCGTTCTTCGCTGTCGTGCTCACGCCCGCTTGTTTCACTTTTTTGTATCTTTTTGTTTCTAGGCCGCACTGCTCTTTTATCTTGGAGTGCATGTATTGGAGCCAATAGGTTGCATGTATTTTTCACCTCGTACCTCATACTGTCAAGTGACATGTCTATAAAGAAACATTAATTATGTTAGTGCATTTAAAATCTTCAAATATGGCCATTAGAGATTGAATTGAAAAAAGAAAAAACAGATTAAGAAACGGTGTCACTGTATGTCATGGAACAGTGTCTCCTTAAACCGGTGTCTTCTTGAAGCAGTGTCTCACGGTCATGGTGTCTGGTAGGTCACAATGTCTAATGTTCATGGTGTCTCATGGTCACGGTGTCTGGTCACAGTGTCTGGTCACGGTGTCTGGTCACGGTGTCTGGTCACGGTGTCTGGTCATGGTGTTTGGTCACGGTGTCTAGTCACAGTGTCTGATCACGGTGTCTGGTCACTGTGTTTGGTCATGGTTTCTGGTCACGGTGTCTAGTTCCTTTTCTAGAAAAACATAACCGGTGGTAGACTCATGGTGTCTCAAACTTATCCAAATATCTGTAGTCAGACTTAAGCAATGATATTCATAGAATGGATTAGACTTAATAATTTATCAAGGAGATCATTATAAAGTAAATCAAAGATAGTGTACAGTAATCAAACTGAATGTATAGAACTTAAGATCTTTGGATATCTTTTACTAAAAAACTATACATTTGATGTGAGATAGATTAATCAGGATTAACAAGATTTATAAACTGAATAGGATTTGTGATCATTAATACATGATTAATACATTAGGAGTCCAACAATTAGCTTTATCACATATGAATGAGGCGTCTTTGTCTTGTGCATGGGATCACCAATGAGGTAGGGCTAATGTTGGAATTTCCTGTGCGGACTCATTTCATGCACATGAACATGGGGCAAGACACTCCTTGGCATGTTAGGACCCAATAATGAACATTGATTTTCAAGCATCATGTAGTTTTAATTTCAAATGATTAGGACATTCATGTAGAAGCTCTGATTAACCGAAGGATGATCAGGCTGAGGTGTTCCAACATGTCCAAGACGTGGATAAGAAGGAAAGTGTAAGCCACAATTTCAAGGGATCTCATATTAGGAGAGATGATATGGGGCTTGGAAGTTGTTAAGTATATGTAAATAGGAAAATCCTATCTTAAGGATGAATTTTTATTTTATTGACATGCCATTTTTGTGGGTAACATATGCAGAGCCACCAGGGCATTGTGTGCATAGTCAAAAAAAGGTGTCCACATGACACTAGCCTTCCATTTTCGATGGCCTTGGAGGTATATGAGGATCTGAAATCACTCAAAGTGTGGAGTTTTATAGGTGGAAAAGATGTGTCTGGATATGTTAGAGATATCAAAAATGTGATTACCTATAGAGTTGGGAACTCTCCTATATAGATTTATCTTGCATTTGGGGTGAGACATTTTGATCCCCTTGTTGGAGCGGGGTTCTATTTCGAAGATCAGGGTGCCCTGAAATCAGGCTACCTACATAGATCTGGACCATGCATAGGGATTGGGGCATCTTAGCCACCTTTTAGGGTACTTTACAGTTTAATTTCATATAGTCAGTACTTGGTTTACTCATATGGAAGGGAAAACTTTAACATGCCATTTAAAGTCGTTCAAATAAGACTAGTGGGTTGGTTTTCCCTAGTTTTATTGGTAATCCAATGCTGAAATTTCAAATCCCACATGAGCTATGCTCTATGTGAGAAACAATGGGAGAAAAAGGTTTCACTCCACCTCCTAGGGATGGTAGGATCAAATAAAAGAGCATTGTTGGGCCATGTAGTTTAATGTAATGCGGTGGGGATGTGGGTGACTTGGTGTAAATGAGCTAGCTGTTGTGGGTCCATGCAATTTTAAGTCTTGTGGAAAGGACGCTGACAACATAGTTTAACGTCATGTTGCAGGGATGAGTATCAAAGGAATCATGCGTAAATATTGGATAATTGGGCCAGGATATCCCTGGTACGCCTCGAATGTGAGCGAGGGAAGAAAGTGTAAACCATGATTTTGGGAGACCTCAAATCAAGAGGGATCATGAGATAATGGGCATATATAATTAAGAAAAACCTCTACTGAGGATGAATTTTCCTTTGGTTGAAAGCCTGGTTTTGTGGGAAATGTATGTAGAGCTGCTGAGAAATTACGTGGATAGTCAAACAAAGGTGTCTACAGGACACTAGTTGTACATTTCTGATAGCCATGGGTGATTATGGGGATTCGATATTCCTTAGGGCATGGAGTTTGATGGATGAAAGGGGGATATCTGGGTATGTGAGAAATATCCAGACTGAGATCAGTTATGAGGTATGAAATCATCTACATAGTTCTAACTTGTATGTAAAGGGGGGATGATCTTTTGACCAATCCTTGTTACGGGAATCAAGGTTAGGGATATTATTAATATATTTACATTTTCATGCAAGAGATGGTGGTATTTTTTTCCCTCACTGATGGACCCGAGAAAGATCAGGTGTCACTACGTATCTCGTCATATCGAAAATCAATCCACATGTAGTTCTTGAGATACCATACAGTTTAATTTCATGTGGTTAGGACTTCTTTGACCACACAGTTTAACATCATGCGGTTAGGAATTCTTGAATTTCCCTATGAAAGTCTGACCTATACGCATGGGGATACATTTTTTCCATGGTGTATGAACCAAGATATGGGATCTGGGCATCACTACATATCCTGGAAAGGTAGGAATCAATCCATATGTAGTTCTGGTATCCCATATAGTTTAACATCATAAGGTAAGGACGATAGTGAACTGACATGAAAAGGATGTGATGGTTGAAATGTCGGGCTTGAACCTCATGGAGGTTTCCTACATATCCTAGTTAGTTGGGAATCAAAGTCCACATAGTTTTGAAAACATATTCTCTATGCTGGTCTGACCCATGTAGGGAAAGGGGCATTGTTGACTTTGGATGGTGGCTGGACCAGGATGTAGGATCCAGGCGTCACTATGTATCCTGTGAGGATAGGAATCAATCCATACATAGTTATGAGGTTCCTTGTATAGATCAGACTTGTGCATAGGGAGGGGTCATTTTATACCATTCTTTAAAAATTATGGTCTTATCATACTCCTCTATGACTTTTCTATGTGGGAAACCCTTAACACCATTCCTAAGTTCACATGAGTTATACTCGGTGTGAGAAACAAGGAATGAAGAGGATTTCCTCTATAGTGCAAGGGAAACAAAGGATAAAATAGAGGCGTTTCATGTCATGTGATGGTTGGACCAAGACTTAGTGTCAAAGTGTCTCTACATATCCTATTGATGAATGAGAATCAAACTGTACATAGTTCTTGAAATACTTTACAGTTTAATGTCGTATGGTTAGGACTTTTTTGGCCATGCAGTTTAACATCGTGTGGTTAGGACTCATGAATTTCCCTACACAAGTTTGATCCATGTGTAGGGAGGGGCATTTTTTCATGCATGGACCCAAAATATGAGATTCGGATGTTACTACGTATGGTGAAAAGGCAGGAATTAAGCCACACATAGTTTTAATATACACTTCCTACATTGGTCTGACCCATACACAAGAATGGGGTCATTTTTATCTTTTTTTATATTTCCCTTTCACGAATTTGACCCATGAATGATGAATCACAATTAAAAATATAATGACCTTCATACAGTTTAACATCATGTGGTTAGGATGATTTGGTCATGCAGTTTAACATCTTGCGGTTAGGATGAGAGGTGACACTATGCAATTTAATGTTGTGCATCTAAGATGATTATTGTATAATTACACAAAGTATTTCTTTAGGAACCTTGCATTGGTGGGAGTTGTGTTGAGCTTTCCATCCATTGAAATTAAATCATATGCTCCGTTGGAGTAGATATTGTGTATGACATATGGTCCTTCCCATTTTGGCTCCAATTTTGGAGGTTTCTTTATGAGTATAATTATAGTTCTGAGGACCAATACCATATGTCCTTCAAGGAAAGATCAAAGGTGAAACTTTTTATTGAAGGCTCATGCAATCCAATTCTGGTAAACTTCCAAATGGTGTAGAGTGTGCAATATTTTCTCATCCAATCACTCCATCTCCTCAAACCATTTCTAGGAATACTCATTTGTGGACAATTGATCACAAATGGACACATAGAGTGATGGTAGTTGAACTTAAATGGGTATAACTGACTTCATTCTGTATACTAATGAGTACGAGGTTGCTTGAGTGGCGGTGCGTGTCATGGTCTGATAAGCCCACAGAGCATGGAGGATCTTATCCAGCCACGATTTCTTATCCTTGTCTACCGTCTTCTAGATAATGTTGGATAAGGTCTTATTGAAGGCCTCTATCTTCCTATTTGCCACTACATGGTAGTAGGATGAATGACTGGATTTGATTCCATACTCCTAATATATATTTTCCAATTCAATAAAGCATAATTTGTTGCCATTATTCGTCAATATTGTATGAGGGACACCAAATCTAGTGATAATGTTGGCTTTCACAAAGCTGACAATGCTTCTTGCTCTGAATTCTTTGAGGGGTATAACTTATACCCATTTGGAAAAGAATTCGGTTCCTGTGATAATATATTTGAATTGTCTAGCTGTGGTGGGAGGGTATGGTCCCATGAAGTCCATTCCCCATATGGAAAATGGCTAGGACTAATTGGTTGTGTAAAGTAACTCTGGGGGATAGTGGTTGAAATTTGCACGAACTTGTTAGGAATGACACTTCTTGGTGAATGTGGAACAATCCTGCATCATGGTGGGCCAATAGTACCCAAGCCTTTGAATTTGTTGTGAGAGCTTGGATGCTAATTGATGTGCTCTATAAGTTCTGGAATACACTTCTTTCATGATGGCAGTGGTCACTTCCCCATCAATGCACCTAAGAAGGACTCTATAGAGGCCCCGATTCTAAAGTAACTTTTTCTAATTGGATCCATTGTACATAATGAAGTTGACTTCCTGTCTCCGGATTTGCTCCCTTCTAGCCCTATCTGGCGGGAGTTCTCCCTTTTGGAGGTAATTCACAATTGGAGTCATCCAGCTGGTGGTAGGACCATACAACTCAAAGATGGGACTTATTTCATTTATTTCTTCTATATTGTCTTGAATTAATGGTACGACCATCCGTTGGCGGGAAATAATAATTATTGTTTCATTTCGGTCTGGGTTGGGCAGAGTCGTGGCTACATTTTCCAATGCATCAACTTTCACATTTTGCAATCAGGGGAAATAAGTCAATGTTATCTCTAATGGGAATTCTTTCATCATTTCTTAGAAATGGTTCATCAAATGGATCAAATCCTCTTTCTTGATAGAATAGTCACCATTGAATTGCTTTATGAACAGTTTTGAATCACCTTTTATCTTCAGGTGTTCGGCTTGCACTTGGAGTGCTAGCTCTAAGACTACGATAAGGGCCTGGTATTTTGTTTTATTATTTGTGCATCCATCTGACAGTTGAAAGGAATAGGGAAGATATAATTTTACAGGGATATGAGTATGACTCCTAGCCCCACTTTGTTGAGTCTGTGATATTCCATTATTTTTCCTATCAGTCTTATGGAGGCACCTTTGAAGTGAATTTCCCACATCTGGGAGTTCTCTTGAATAGATAACACTTCCTCATCAGGTAATTCAGCATATAATGGGGCCACATCCATTAAGGGATTCTCTTCCAGAAAATCTACTAATGTATGGCCTTTGACAGATTTATGTGGTATGAACCGTATATCGAACTGTTGTAGGATGACCGCCCACCGTGACAGGCATCCAGTTAACATTGGATGGATGAGAATATACTTGAGTGGGTTGTTACGTGAGAACAAATGGACTTCATGATGCTACAAATAATGCCTCAACTTATGAATTGAAAATATTAATGCAAGGCAGCTCTTCTTGATATTTGAATAACGTGTCTCAGCATCGATCATGGTTCAGTTGGGGTAATTGAGATTATTCTCACTACTAGAATCATTCTTCTGTATGAGGAAGGTGCCTAGGGATTGCTCCAAGGTGTTCATATATATAATGAGAGGTCTTACTTTGACAGGCGATATTATCACCAGTGGGATTAATATATATCTCTTGAGATTGTCAAATGCTTCCTGAAAATCATCAGCCCACTGATATTCCACCCCTTTTTTCATCAACATGGTAAAGGGAAAGAATTTTCCTACGAGATTGGCTATGAAACACTGAATGTAGGCCATGTATACTTGTAGTCCTATCAACTCAGTGAAGTTTGAGAGGATGTGACATGTCAAGTATAGACTTTGTATTCTTAGGGTTGACTTCGATGCCACGATGGCATATTACGGAGTTGAGGAATTTTCCTAAGGTAACACCAAAATCACACTTTAGGGGGTTCATTTTCAGAACGTGTTATCGTAGTTTATTGAAGATGGTTTCAAGATCTTCTAGGTGGTTAGATCATTGTTTCAACTTAACCACCAAGTCATCCACATAACATTTGATAAACTTTTCTAGGAAGGGTTTGAAAATGCGACGCACGACGCACTGATATGTGCCATCAAAATTTTTCAAACCGAAAGACATCACTTTATAGAAAAACACCCCTGGGGAGACCTAAAGGTGGTTTATTATTCATCTTCTTGGCCCATTTAGATTTTTTTATATCTTGAATAACCATCCATGAAAGAGAGAACTGCATATCCAACAGTTTCATCGATCAACAATTCTGTGATTGAGACCGAGAAGTCATCTTTCGGGCAATGCCGATTGAGATCCCTAAAGTTAGTGAAGAATCTGATCTACCCATTATTATTTTTGAAGGGGATAATATTATATATAAATATGGGATATTGTAATTCTCTAATTAAGTTGGCTCTGATGACCTTGTCGGCTTCAACCTCTATTTTGACAGCATGGGTTGGGTGTGTCCTTCTGGCAGCTTGCTTGTAACCACGATGGTCTTCTGGAAGGCTCAGGTGGTGAGTGTCCACCTCTAGATTGAGGACTGTAATTTTTGTATAATTAAAAGAAAGAAAATTTCGATTCTACTTTAGGAAGGAGGTATATACCTCTCTCTCTTCAGAAGGAATGGTCGCACTGTAATGACTTGGTCATTTATGAATAAAATTCCCTTTCTTTTAATGTCTTATGGATATAGAAAACACATGAAATATTATTATTATTATTATTATTGGGTTTAAATGACCATTAATTATCTTTACCATTGATAATATAGTTGTTTAATAGTGATCACACAACTAATATAAATATAAGGTTTTAACAAATCCTTTCAACACAGACAAAGAAGATGATGGTCTCATCCAGTAGACTCGGTCCGTACAAAGCTCATTTGTCGAATCTCGGAAAGGTGGTAGCATCATTGGTCTTCTCTCTTGACCAAGCCCAATCCTAGCTTCAACATGTTAATCTTGAATGGAATAATCTACGAGAGAAGTTCAAGTTAATAGAAATTACCACCCGGGTGATGTTATCCAAGCCACCCTAAGAGCCTGTCACTATCGCACGCCTTACCCTTAGGTATTATGTGGATGTTATAAGGGTTTATGTAACAAGGTATTAGTTACTTATTGTATAATACCTTTTAATAAATAAAAGTCTTATTCCATCAATTCCTTTATGGGAGTAGTCTTTCTTAAAAAATGATGAATTTGATAAATTGATTTTTTGGGTAAAAATGGTACTTTTGAGAAATATATACATTATTATATTAAAATATGATTTTTATTAATAATATTATAAAAAAATTCTTATAAATGATGATTATATCAGTTCCTTATCTGTAAATGATTAGGTAATCAGTTCGATAAGAGTTATATTTTTATATGATAAAACAGAAAGTGTAATTTTAAAGAATTTATTTTAAGTAATTAATTAATTTTTGAAATAATTAATATTTTAATAAAATATTATTATAAAATTACTTTTATTAATAATAAATTAGTAAATAATTTTTATGAAGTCAAATGTAATTTTTATTAAGGTTTAAAAAATGTTTTTGTCAAAACCTGTTAATTTTCGATAAATATTGGTTCTCATTTTAAAAATGAAAATTCACATATTTATAAAATTATTTAGATAAAATTAATATTATTTTTTGAATCAGGATGTTGAAATTATCCAACAATTAATTTTTCATAATTTTATGAGACAGTTGAATTTTTGTGTAAAAAATAAATAATATATAAACATATAGCGTGTTTTATGACATCATAATGACCCAATAGTGAAGTAATAAATACCATAAAATGGATATTAGACCAAATATATGTTTCAACTTTAAAATAATGTGATTTTATATTTATTTTAATTATTTTATATTGCCTTAGTGAATCCTCCAAAATGTATAACATATTTTATGATTTTAAGTTCATTTCTTTAATAATGTGACTTAACTCCACATAAGAAAGGCTAATATTTTAATATCATCGGCCCATGGTCTTATAAAATAATTTTTCCACTCCTCTTTATAAAAAACCATGGTAAGGTTTGTGGTTTTGAATATTTAATTATATAGATTCCAAAACCTAAGTTTGTGAAATATTAAATAATTCCCCTCTCATTTCCTATATAAACTCACCCAATATCCCACTTATCTTCACTCAAAATCCTTAGAGAACATCCCTACTTTGTCCCACCCTCTCTATAATCCCTCTAAGGTTCCCCAATCTCTCAATAATCCCCTCTTTAGTCTTTTTAAGTCACACACTCAAGTAAGGGTTTTCTTCATTTCTAATTTTTATCCAAGTTTCCTTATATTGTCACACCCTTTTATTTTCAATTAAAAATGATTGGGTATGTTTTAAAACCTCCCAATACTTCCCTTATTATGTTTTAATGATTATATAACCCTTTCTATCTCATTAATCCCTTGCATGTACACCTGTTACCATGCCAAAATTTCGTAAGATTTATTTCATTCCTCCTCCTTCTTCAAGTTTCTTTATTATGTTACGCATTCTATTTAAACAATACTCATGTTGAAACATTTATTTTTATGATATATTTACTTACCATTTAATTTCTAAATTATTATAGACCCCTTTATCTCTCATCAACCCATTTTATGAATCCCCATGTGATGTCGTTATGCTGCCGAAATTGCACTGTGACTTTTCATGCCAAAATCATCATGTAGTGAATGCCATACCCATTTCTCTATCAAGGGTATTAACTTTATGAACATATACTCATTGATTATATAATTTCATATATGTATTAAACATTCATTTATCGTGGAATAAATGATAATATTGAATGAATCCATGTTATATGATTTATGCGGCACACTTAAGCATGAGATTAAAATGTTCATGAAGGGTGTGCCCTGATAGCGATCCAATGAATTAGGTAATATTTAGTATCATGATAAGTCATGTTGGGACATCGGTTTACCTAATTCCTTTATAGGACTTCTTTTCTATCATATTGGGATAGGGGTTTACCTGATTCCTTTATGTTCATGATGCAGTGTTTTAAGTTGTTTCCACATTTCCATGTTATGATGATCATGTTATATCATGCATTTATGTTCATGTTTCTCTTATTCTCCATCGATATGTATATTTCCTAACATGTATTTTATTCTTTATGTTATTCTTTATTTACTCTCTTATTGGGCTTTATATATTTTGAACTATGGTTTATGCCAAGAATATATATCAGGATAGGAGAACTTTATGGCTTGAACTCATTGATATGGCTAAACTTATTCAAGATTCCTGGGTTTTTTTGGGATATTTTAATGCCATTCTTACCCCTTATGAAAAAATTGGGCCCTCACACCTCTCTATATCTTCCAAGGAATTCAAATCTACTATTGAAGATTATAACCTCTTAGAAATCTCTCTTATTGGTGAAAAATACACCTGGTACAAAAAACATTACAATAAAAACGTTGCGAGTAAACTTGACATGGCTTTTGTTAACATGAAGGCTCTTGACATCTGGGACAAAATATCTAGTGTTACTCTTCCTAGACTCAACTCTGATCACCATCCTATCCTTGTTAGCATCTTTATGAATGATCGAAATCCTATCATTCCTTTCAAATTTAATAATGCTTGGTATTTGAACCCTGATTGTGTCACTTTTATTTATAACACCTGGAAATCCATGAAACACCATAAAGATTATTTTGCTTGTTTACACAAATTGAAATTCCTTAAGAAAGATCTTAAAGGCTGGTGCAAAATTACAAATTCCCAAATAGATCAGGATATCTCCTATCTTGAAGATGAACTCAGTCGCTTCCAAACTCAAAACACTAACTCTGATTTTAATATGGATCCTCAATTGGAAGCTAATATCTCTTCTAAACTTAACTCCTTGCTATATTTTAAAGACGATATTCATAAACAAATGTTTAGGACAAAATGGCTTACTGATGGTGATCGCAATACTAAATTTTATAATTGTCTTCAAAGAATTAGAAAGGCCAGTCATCCTCTTTCCTTGCTCATTCATAATGAATTGATCATTGATTCAGAAGAAGCCATTGTGGATCATGTTACCTCATACTTTTATAACATTTTAATGGTCCGAATATTAATATTTATCTTAAACCTGATATTATTCCTTTAATGGTAGATGAAAGAGACAATAAGTCTCTTTTAAGTACTCTTCTTGATCATGAAATTAAAGACACTATCTTTGGTCTTAACTCAGACAGTGCTCCGGGTCCGGATGGTTTCAATAATGGGTTTTTCCAAAATCATTGGGATATAATCCAAAATGATGTTTGAAGCCTTATTAAGATCTTTTTCACTCATGGATCTCTCCCTCATGGAATAAATTCTCAATTTTTAACCTTAATACCTAAGGTTGAGAATGCTTCTGAGATCCATCAATTCAGACCTATTGCTCTGATTAACACCATCTATAAAATCATCACCAAAATTATTGCTAACAGACTTGATCCTATCTGCAATAGAATCGTCTCTTGGAATCAATTTGGTTTTATTAAAGGAAGGTCTA
Organism: Viscum album; assembly: GCA_963277665.1. NCBI lineage: Eukaryota > Viridiplantae > Streptophyta > Magnoliopsida > Santalales > Viscaceae > Viscum > Viscum album. The sequence goes on from OY728120.1 coordinate 262,908,065, forward strand.
TTCAAGACTGTATTTGTCTTTCTTCTGAATGTGCTAATAGTTTAAATAAAAACACTAGAGGGGGTTGTGTGGCTATCAAACTAGATATCAGAAAGGCTTTTGAAACCATTGATTGGAATTTCATTTTCAAAGTCCTAAAAAACTTTGGCTTTTGTGATTCCTTCATTGGTAGAGTTAAGACTCTTTTTTACTCGGCTAATATCTCTATTCTAATTAATGGTACCCCTAGAGGTTTTTTTAAATGCTCTAAAGGAGTCAGGCAGGGGGATCCGCTTTCTGCCATCCTCTTTGTTATTGTTGAGGATTACCTTAGTAGGCTCCTTAACGATCTGGTTGATAAAAATATGATTAAACCTATTCAAGTTTCCAGGAATTTAAATGCCCCCACCCATCTTTCATACGCTGATGATATTATTCTATTCATAAAAGGAGACCAGAAAAATCTTCATGCTCTCAAGCAAGATTTATCTCACTATGAGGAGATCTCTGGTCAAGCTATCTCCTGGAACAAATCGTATATCTATTTTGGTAAGAATTTTACTGTAAGAAGGAAATATGGTATCATCAATTATCTGGGTATTAAAGAGGGCCGTTTACCTTTCTCTTACTTGGGTGTTCCAATATTTTGGGGTCGGCCCAAAGCTACCTATTTTTCTAATATCATTTCACAAATCACAAATCAACTCTCTAGCTAGAAAGGGAAATCCCTCTCCATGGCTGGGAGAATTTGTTTGGTTAAATCGACCATTGTTTCTAAAATGGTCTATTCCCTTATGATCTACAAATGTCCTGTCAGCATTTTCAAGAAAATTAATACTTATATCAAAAACTTCATTTGGTCTGGAAGCTTTTTTGATAAGAAGATTGTTACTATACCTTGGAAATCATGCTGTAAACCCATTGCTAATGGTGGAATTGGCATTAAAAATTTAAAGCTTTTCAATGATGCTCTTCAGGCTCGTCTTACTTGGCACATTATTAACTCCACTTATAAAGCTTCTGAGTTCCTAAAAAATAGATTCTTCTCTAAGATTTTAAAAGGGAATTTTAATTTCATTAACTCTTCCATCTGGCCTTCGATCCGGGACTCCTACCAAAAAATCATGCATAATTCTAGATGGATTGTCAGTGATGATTCTTCCATTAATTTTTGGTGTGAAAAATGGTGTGTTAACCCACTGATATCATTGTTACCCTCTAATAATCTTCCTGAAGATACTAAATAGACTATAAATGAGGTCTTACATTCTCATCAATGTGATCTCCCTGATAATATTTTGCAAACTATTAATAATTATCCTTTTTCCTCTGATGGTGACTTCCTTGTTTGGGAACCTTCTACTAATGGCATTCTAGATTCCAAAAAATTTTATAAGAACAATTTCTCTGATAATGAATTAAGTTTTCTTTGGGTGAATAATTTTAACAAACCCTGGATTAAGCCTTCTAAGATCACCCTTATTTGGCGCATTGCCCATAATAGATTACCTACTGAAACTGGTCTGCAAACCTTTGGAATTCAACTCTGTTCTAAATGTCGCCTGTGTAATCAGCACAGGGAAGATGCCAATCATCTTTTTCTATCATGTGAGAAGGCCTCTGCCCTTTGGAATTATATTTTTGATTTATTCAATTGCAAAAAGCTCCTTACTGACTCAATCTATTTGTTTCTAAAAAACTGCACTAGACATGAAGCTTCTCTGCAGATTAAGAATCTGTTTCTTGTGGCAGTGGCTGAACTTCTGCATGAGCTATGGTATGTTAGAAATGATCTTATTCACAATAATCACTCTCTCAATCTTAATGCAGGGAAATATTGGATTCTTATTGCGATTCATGAAGATGCCTCAATTCAAAAAGACTGTTGCGACAACTCGGTTGGTGACTTTGAGATCCTTCATCATCTCCATATTCCTGGCATCTTCCCAAAGCCTAAACGTTCCTTTGAAGTGTTCTGGAAACCACCAATGCCAGGATGGATCAAAGTGAACGTTGATGGAGCCTCCAAAGGTAACCCTGGCCCTGCCAGTTGTGGTGCTATCTTTAGAGACTCGGCTGGCTAGTGTTAGGGATGTTTCTATGTTGGATGTGGATACTCTTCATCTCTGGAGGCGGAAATGCTTGGGGTCATTCACGCTGTTGATTTTTCACTTCAAAGAGGTTGGAGAAATCTATGGATTGAAAGTGATTCAACCACTATCATCCATGCCATCTGGAATGGAAACATCCATCTTGCCTGGCCTCTTACTGCTCGCTGGATGAACTGCCTCAACTTGCTTCATGGGATTGATAATATAGCTACTCATGCCTACCGTGAAGCGAATGCAGTTGCTGATTCTCTTGCCAACAAAGGAGTTCATCAGACCATGACTTGGCTGGACTCTATTCCTTATGATTTATTATATCTTTTGGATAGAGATTGTAAAAAAATCCCATCCTTTCTCCTCTTGTAATCCTTTTTGACTTTCAATAAATTGTGCTTTGGTCTTTGAACAAATCTTCACTTTTTTAATAAAAAAAATAATAAGTAGAGGTGACTTTAGCACAGATATATCTAGGGGTAAAACCCAAAACACCACTTTGAGCTAGACTCGAACGAGAACTGGTGCACGACAACGGGCCTTGCTGCACTCTTGGTTGGACACTCTAAGGGGATATTCTTTGGTAAACTCATAAGATTAGTACAAACCATTATTAAGGGAATAAAAAAATTCCCCTAAGAATATATGTTAATAAGTAGATCATGGATAACTTAGATCAAAGCTTAGAAATTCATAAGTTAAGGAAATAAATGTAATTTATAACTTATCCCTTTTTGTCATTGGATTCACCTTTATGTGTTTAAAATATTTACCCATAACTTTCCTTTTATTCTAGCCAATGGTCGGTAATAGGAGGACTTGAGCTAACAACCAATACGAAGATCAATGTGATGACTGTTCTAATGAGATGCCTAATCCAATGAGAGTGAGAATCAAAAGCTTTGTCATGATAATCTCTCAGTTAACTCAAGTTTTTAATAGAAACATGGGTCCAAAGTAACTTACAACCACCCTAAGAAAGAAAAATTCACAATTGAGAGCTTCATAAGACAAAGGCCTCCTAATTTTAATGGATCATCTAATCCCTCAATCAACGAACAATGGATCAACTCCATTGAGAAGATATTCTTCATCCTTCAATGTTCTGAACAAGAGAAGGTTATTCTGGCTACTTATCATATGGAGGATGAAGATAATAAATGGTTGACATTTATTAAAAATACAAATCTTGAGGAAGAGATCGAGGCGATGGTATGGAAGGAATTCTGGAAAATGTTTTTTGATAAATATTTTCCCCACACCCTATATCTTAAGATGGAAATAGATTTACTTGCACTCAATAAAAAGGGAAATGATTTTTTTGGGGAATACAAGACAAAATTCACAAGACTTTCACAATGCACCTCTAGTTTTGTTGTTACCCCCAAATGCAATGTTGACCACTTCTTTGGTGGGCTAAAACATTACCTACGGAAAGCCCTGGCGATCTAGGACTTTTACAGCTATGAGGAGATTTTCTGATGTGCCCTCAAAGTAAAAATGAAGATCAATGAATCTTAGGGGTATCATGGGGATAATAATAGGAAATCAGACATTAATCATGGTGGTATTATGGATAAATCCAATGGTTCTAATAAATTACAGCATCACACTTGCCAAATGTTTGGAAAGAATCACCTTAGAAATTTTCTGAAGGGGATGTAGAAATGCTTTAGGTGTGGGAATGAAGGGTACCAAGACAATGATTTTCAACAAGAAAAAACCACTACTATGATAGAGGAAAGGAATGTTCTGTTTGATCCTCAACGCATTGTTCATTGCTATAACTACAAAGAACCAAGGAACTTTGCAAACCAGTTCCCTAAGACAAGGGTTTTCGAAGGCAACCAACAACCTACAAGGTAGTAAGAGTGAGATTTTTCCATCACTACCACTGAAGAAAATCCCTAAAACGAAGTGGTGATAGGTAAGCTAGTTATTCATTAAATAATAACGAACATAATTTTTTATTCTGGATCTATGTATTCTTTTATATCCTGAAAGTTTAGTAGAAAAATACAAACACCACCACAAATCATGGAAGTAGAGATGTCGGTGAGAACAACAAATGGGGAAATTATAGAATCCCATGCATATAACTCCTCCCTTGTCATAATTTGTAGATTAAACTTCCTGAAAAACATCATCATACTTCCCTTGGTGGAATTTGATTCAATTATTATCATGGATTGGATTTACCTATATAGAGACAACATAAATTGTCGTGAGAGAGAAATCACTCTCCATATGGTGAATCAACCCCCGATTCTATATAAGTTCAAGGAGGAGGATGAATCTTCTTTAGCACCATAATCTCAAGCATGGATATTACTTCCCTATGAGAATGCATATCTTTCTCAGATGATTGATTTTAAGGAAGGAATCATCCTTGAATACATGCCTATTGTGAGAGAATTAACTGGATGTGTTTACTGAGGAATTTCTCGGTCTTCCTCCTAGAAGAGATGTTGAATTCTTAATTGATTTTATAACTGGGGCGTTTCTAATATCCAAGACTCCATATAGAATGACAGCTGTAGAGCTTGAGGAGATAAAGAAACAACTATAGGAGAATCTAGATAAAGGGTTTATACACCCAAGTGCTTCACCATGTGGTGACAAGTCCTCTTAGTTAAGAAGAAGGATGGGTAAATGTGCCTTTACATTGATTATCATGAGCTCAGCAAAATCACAATAAAAAACATGTGTTCTTTTACATGAATTGATGACTTGTTTGACCAACTACATAGATCACAATACTTCTCTAATGTGGATATGCGTTCAGGATATTACCATGTAACGGTGAAGAAGGAGGATGTCCCTAAGACTACTTTTTGTATAAGGTATGGGCACTATGAATTCATAGTAATGCCTTTCGGACTCTCTAATTCTCCAAAAATCTTTATGGACTTGAAGAATAGAGTATTTAGATATTACCTCGACAAATGTTTGGTAGTCTTTATAGACGATATTCTAATATACTCCAAAACCAATGAGGAGAATGAGGAGAATATAAGAACTATATTAGAGACCTTGTGAAAGGAGAATCTCTATGAAAAGTATAGAAAGTGTGAGTTCTAGTTGAAGGAAGTCTCATTCTTGGGGAATATCATCACAAGCAATGGGATATCTGTGGATCCTTCCAAAACAAAAGAAATTGAGGGATGGACGAGGCCGACATCTATGAAAGATATCCATAGCTTCTTGGGGGTAGCTGGATATTATCACCGATTTTTGAAAAATTTATCATGATTTTCAAACCCTCTTACCAAGATAACCCGGAAGGGATTCAAGTTTGTGTGGAATGATGAATGTGAAGAAAGCTTCATGGAGTTGAAGAATAGGCTTATCACTGTACCTGTTCCCACACTACCCACAAGTGCAGAGATTTTTGTAATCTTCATGTATGCTTCAAAGAAGGGTCTGTGTTATGTGTTGATGTAGAATGACAAATTTATTTCCTATGCCTCAAGGAAGTTGAAAATTCACGATAAAAACCATCCCATGAATGATCTGGAGTTAGAAATTGTGATCTTTGTATTTAAAATACGGAAACATTATCTCTTTGGGGAAAATTTTGAAATATATACAGATCACAAAAGTCTAAAATATATATTCACACAGAAAGAGATGAACATGAACTAATGAAGATGGTTAAATCTCATCAAGGATTACGACTGCATAATCCATTACCACCATGGGAAAGAGAACAAGGTGGAAGATGCACTAAGTAGAAAGGACCCAATGATTCTATTATTTATGAGAATTGAAAAGGATCCAATCTTCTTAGATTTGATGAAGATGGACATGAGAATCATAAAGAAGGGAACATCATCAATCCTTTCACAAATTATTGCTCAACCATCTCTTTTGGAAAGGTTAAAGGATGTAAAAAAGATGATGCTAGAATTCTGAAGAAAGTGGAAGCTATCAAAAAAGGGAAATCCTCAGAGTTCAATGTTAATAAAGAAGGAATTGTGATATTTGGGTCAAGAATATGTGTTCCATCAAATCTGAAGTTAAAGAAATAACTTTTGGATGATGAACATAGTTCAAATTTCTCCATTCACCTAGGAAACACAAAGATGTATCAAGATCTTAGAGAGCATTATTGGTGGTATAACATGAAGGAGATAGCCGAATATATATCAAAGTGTCTAGTATGTCATCAAGTGAAGGATGAGAGGTAGAAGTATAATGGGATGATGAAACCATTACCCATACCAACATGGAAATGGGAAAACATCACCATGGACTTTTTCACAAAACTTCTGAAGACATCCAAAGGAAACAATGCTATCTGGGTTGTTGTGGATCATCTTACAAAGACTGCACACTTCATTTAAATTTGATAGGATTTCTCACTGGATCAACTGGAACATAGATACATCAAATAAGTGGTAAGGCTGCATGGTGTATCACTATTGATTGTATCCGATTGAGATCCAATATTCACCTGTAAGTTCTGGAAGAGTCTCCAACATGCTCTGAATATTGATCTTAACTTTAGTATGGCTTATCATCATCAAATTTATGGCCAATATGAGAGGAATATCCAAACACTTAAGTACATGTTGAGAGCATGCTCAATGGACTTCAAAGGAGGATGGGATCAACATATTCTTCTGGTCGAGTTCTCTTACAACAACAGTTTCCACTCAAGCATCCAAATGGATCCTTATGAATCCATTTATGGGAAGAGGTGAAGAACACCAACATGTTGGGATGAAGTTGGGGAGATAAAACTTCTAGGTCTTTAAATGGTCAAAGAAATGGTGGAGAGGGTTAAGACCATCCAGAAACACATTAAAGCTACTCAGAGTCGACAAAAGAGCTATGCAGTCAACTGTTGATGAGACCTAGAGTTTGATGTTGGATATATGGTTTTCCTCCGCACATCTCCATGGAAGAGAGTGATGAGATTTGGTAAGAAGGGAAAGATTAGTCCAAGGTACATCGTCCCTTTTGAGATCCTTGATCACATTGGAGTAGTGACCTATCAACTAGAACTCCCATCGAACTTGTCTCAAGTACATGATGTATTCCATGTATCACTCTTGAGGAAGTACATACCTAACCCATCACATGTACTCAATATAGAGGTGGTACCATTAAATAATGACCTTTACTATGAGTAGAATCTAGTGAAGATCTTAGATCATAAGAAAAAAGTTCTACGAAATAAGATAATGCCCCTCGTCAAAGTGTTGGGGAGAAACCACAAGTTTGAAGAAGCAATATGGGAACTAGAGGAAGTGATGAGGCAAAGTTACCATCATCTATTTTAGTGTGGGAAAAAGAAATTTAGAGGGAAAAATTTCTTAAGGGGGGAATGTTGTAATGACCCAGTCATTTATAAATAAAATCACCTTTCTTTTAATGTCTTATGGATATAGAAAACACATTAACTATTTATTATTATTATTATTGGGTTTAAATGACCATTAAGTATCTTTACCATTGATAATATAGTAATTGAACAATGATCACACAACTAATATAAATACAAGGTTTTAACAAATCCTTTCGACACAAAGGAGATAATGACCTCATTCAGTAGACTCAGGCCGTACAAAGCTCATTTTTCAGAGCTTGGAAAGGAGGTAGCATCACTAGGATTCTCTCTTAACCAATCCCAATCTGATTTTCAACACGTTAAGCTTGAATGGAATCACCTATGGTAGAAGTTCAAGTTAATAGAGATTACCACCTGAGTGATGTTATCCGTGCCACCCCAAGAGTCTGTCACCATCACAGACCTTGCCCTTAGGTCTTATGAGGGTGTTATAAGGGTTTATGTAAAAAGGTATTAGTTACTTATTATGTAATCCCTTTCGATAAATAAAAGTTTTATTCCATCAATTCCTTTATGGGAGTAGTCTTTCTAAAAAATGATGAATTCGATAAATTGATTTTTCAAGTAAAAATGGTACTTTTGAGAAATATATACATTATTATATTAAAATATGGTTTTTATTAATAATATTATACAAAAATATTATAAATTATGATTATATCAGTTCCTTATTTGTAAATGACTAGGAAATTAGTTTAATAAAAGTTATATTTTTATACGATAAATCAGAAAGTGTAATTTTAAAGAATTTATTTTAAGAAATTAATGAATTTTTTAAATAATTAATATTTTAATAAAATATTATTATCAAATTAATTTTTATTAATAATTATCGAGTATATAATTTTTATTAAGTCAAATGTAAATTTTATTAAGGTTTAAAAAATGTTTTTGTCAAAACCGGTCAATTTTCGATAAATGTCGATTCTCATTTTAAAAGTGAAAATTCACATATTTAGAAATTTTTTTAGATAAAATGAATATTATTTTTGGAATTAGAATGTCAAAATTATCCAACGGTGAATTTTTCATAATTTTCTGAGACAGTCAATTTTTTGGGTAAAAATTAAATAATATATAAATATATAGTGTGTTTTATGACATCATAATGACCCAATAGTGATGTAATAAATACTATAAAATGGATATTAAACAAAATATATGATTTAACTTTAAAATAATATGATTTTATATTTATTTTAATTATTTTATAATTCCTTAGTGAATCCTCCAAAATGTATAACATATTTTATGATTTTAAGTTCATTTCTTTAATAATGTGACTCACCTCCACATAAGAAAGACTAATATTTTAATATCTTCAGCCCATGGACTTATAAAATATTTTTTTCCACTCCTATTTGGAAAAAACCATGTGAAAAAACCATGGGAAGGTTTTTGGTTTTGAATATTTAATTATATAGATTCCAAAACCTAAGTTTATGAAATATTAGATAATTCCCCTCTCATTTACTATATAAAACCACCCAAGATCCCACTTCTGTTCACTAAAAATCCTTGTATCACGTACCTAATCTATCCTCCCCTATCTATAATCCCCCATGGCGCCCCGATCTTTCAAGAATCCCCTCTTCAAGCTTTTGAAGTCACACACTCAAGTAAGGGTTTCCTTTTTTTCTCATTTTTATCCAAGTTCACTTACATTGTTACACCATTTTATTTTCAATTAAAAATGATGGGGTATTTTTTTTCACCTCCCCCATACTTCCCTTATTATTTTTTAATGATGATATACCCCTTTATCTCTCATTAATCCCTCCTATGTACACCCATTACCATGCTAAAATTTCGTAAGAGTTATTTCATTTCTCCTCTTTCTTCAAGTTTCTTTATTATGTTACACCTTTTATTTAAAAATTACTCATGTTGGAACATGTATTTATATTATAACCTTACTTCCCATTTCATTTCTAAATGATTATAGGCCCCTTTCTCTCTTATTAACTCATTTTATGAATCCCCATGTGATGCCATTATGCTGCCAAAATTGCACCGTGATTTTCCATGCCAAAATTATCATGTAGTGAATACCATGCCTATTTCTCTATAAAGGGTATTCACCTTTATGAACATATACTTATTGATTATATAATTTCATATATGTATTCCACATTCCTTTATCATGGAATAAATTATGATGTTGAATGAATCCATGTTATATGATCTATGTGGCACACTTAAGCATGAGATTAAAATGTTCATGAAGGGTATTCCCTGATAGCACTCCAATGCATTGGGTAATGTTTAGTATTATGATAGGTCATGTTGGGAAATGGGTTTACCTAATTATTTTATAGTACCCTTTTCCATCATGTTGGGATACGGGTTTACCTAATTCCTTTTTGTTTATGATGCAATGTTTTAAGTTGTTACCAAATTTCCATGTTATGATGATTATGCTATATCATGACTTTATGTTAATGTTTCTATTATGCTCCATTGATATGTATATTGCCTAAAATGTATTGTATTATTCATTTTATTCCTTATTTTGTCCCTTACTGGGCTTTATATCCCACCCTTTTCTTATGTATGTCCTCAGGTTATCCCATGCAATGCTAAGTACAAAGAAATGTTGTGGTCATGTAAAAGAAGTTTTCAATAAATATGTTGTATTTTATCTCTTAAGTTGTCATGTAATGTTTCTAATCCCAAAAGACACTGGAACTCTAAATCTTATGGGTTGTATTAAGTGCAAGTTTGTGTAATAAATCATGTCTAAATGTAAAATAAAGAGCAGAGTTGTTATACGCACTAATTAGAGTAGGTCGTGGGTCTTCTTCTGTACCCAAGTTTATTTCCTTGAGTTCATCAATATTGGTAGAGACACCTTCCTCAAATACTGGAGGGCCATCCCTTAGGCCTTATTCTTGCTCCTCTACATCCTCATCATCTTCCTCTTCATCTTCTAACAGGGAAATAATTATTGAAATGATTTATACATAGTTAAGGGAAGAGTCACAATTTTGGTGTATGGGAGGTGAAGTTGTCTCTTTTGCCTCAAACATTGGTGGGGGATTCTTTGGAGAAGATGTCATGAGGGGTAAAAGAGTTTCCTCATCTTATTTGAGTGATTAAACACTTCCTCCTACCTTAGTGGGAGAGGAAAGGATTTTATGGAGTTTTGATGATGGTTTGGGTGAATTTCTATCTAAGCCCTCACTATTATCTTGGGGGTCAGTGAGATTTTAATCATTATCAGGATCAGTGGCCATGACTGAAATCATGAGGACTGCTGAATATGTATCTACATTTGGACTTGCGCACTCAATATGATTGATGGGAAGTACGTATTCTTCCCTAAGCTGCTTGAGGGGGTCGGTGGGAACCATTTACAAACCATTTGGGGTGGTAAAACAATCCACACCATCAAACGGAAGTTGCTTCTTCTTTGTCTATTAGAACTCTGCATCAATATAGTGTGATTTATAGAGGTCAAATGGGGCCTTATCGGCATGCAGTGTCCCACTCTGTCCATTAATGATATATTTGAGGCATTGATGGTAAGAGGGGTGGGTCACCGCATGTTGATGTAGCCAAGGAATTCCTAGAAAGGAATTGAAGGGTTTATTATTTCAGACCACCAAAAATTCTGGGTGAGCTATGAGGTCATCAAATTGGGTTTCGATCTTGATTTGGCCTAACAACTTCTGCTCGCTTTTTTCATAATCCAACAGAGTCATGGTGCAGGGATTTAGATCATCCTCATTGAAGCCCAGCTGATGAAGTGTCCATAGTGGGAGGAGATTAACTCCATATCCATTGTCGATGAATACTTTTCATATATCAACACCATTTATCATTCCATACACATATAAGGTTTTGATGTTTCCTTGCATGATGGCATCCTCATCTTGATCTGTGAAGGAGATAACTGAATGGAATTCTATAGGATTTGTCTTTGTTTGGTAGAATTTAGTGGTATATACCTCAGCTTCAAACTCCTAGGGACTTAGCAAGGCTTCAACGAGTGCTTCCCCCAAATCTTTAAATAGATTTAGTGCATCCATGATTGACATATTGGATGGTACCAAAGCTAAATGCTTCAGAATATCATATTTCTAATTTAAAGGTCGGAACTTTACAGCTTGGGGATGCTCTTTCATAGGTGCTTTAGGGGATTTAACATTTGATGAAGATGGATCGACCCTTGGGATCAGAGCTAGAGGAGCTTCCATCCTCTATGGATTGGGTTGGCCAGGTCTGCTCACCTTCCGAGGGCAATTAGCCACTTGTTCTTCCTCTGATGGATATTCCAGAATAACTTGATGAGGGTGGATTCTTGTGGGGGTAGGAAAAATTTCCTATCCCTGTTATATCCATTGGAGGGTCCTTTTGTGGGTTTCTACAATACTGATGGTTTGGGCTGGGATGCAACCATAATCTTGATTTCTACCATGGCTATATCTCACTTGATATCCCTAGATTCTATGGATTCTTACTCTAACCACCCAATTGGGTGTGGATAATTCTGGTAGATAACCATATTCATCATCGGAGAAGGGATCCATTAAGTGGATGATATTGACGGAGCTAAAAATCATCTCCTCTTTTGATGATTACTTGGCCTCATCATCTTCCACCGGTTGTTCCATTTGGCGAGGCAGTGCCCCTATCTTCAAATCTGCTAGCATGGAATCTGAGAGTGTCAAAGACAAATTTGGATTGAAAGTTTATATTCCTTCACTTGCTTTCCACCCTTCTGATTGGACTTCTTTTTAGGTGGTTGACCTTTGGAGGATTTTGGGACTGAGGATGTCAGTTGTGTTGCATCAGGAGCTGTTAGAGACGCAATTGGTTGTTTTAAATATTCTTGGGGGATACCATGGGCTCATTTGATTGTTTTTCGAGTAATCCAGCTATCAAAATTTTTCTCCTTTTTGTTAATAACTTTTTGTCACTCCCCTCCTTCATCCGGGTTAGTGGTGAAAGCATATTACACTTGCACTGGTGGTGGTCCCAGCTTGACTTGTCCAGAATCTATCATCTTTTGTGGGAGGTCCTTGAAGACAAATAACTCCTGGATGTTGTGTCCCAATATCCAATAGAAGGTACATTAATATATCTGGCCATCAAGACCTACTTAATTATCCCTCTTTGGCTCTGAAAGTTAGAGTAAGTTGTAATTCATGGCAGTTATGAATTAGCCACGGACTTGGTTATCCCATAACGAGTAAAGTTTATTTCTTCATTCCTTGAATTGATTTGTCTTAGCCCCCCTTTGCTTATATTGTCAAGGTGGGGGTGGATTTTGACATCGAGGGGGTCCTGCATGATTTGGTGTGGGCCTTGGAGCTAGAGCCAACATAGGGGGTGGCTTAAGCATGACATAAGCTACTTAATCACCTCCTTCTCTTTTTATTGGAGTTGATGGGGCTGCTAGGACTCGAGATTAGTCCATTTCAAGGAATATTCTATCCTTTGAGAGATGGAGGAGAATTACTGGAACCCACTTGTATATTTCACCAGGATGAGGGGTGTTTTTAGCTCATCACAAAGATCGTCGATGCACATGGCCAACATCTCATCTTGGGGGAGTGATCGGTTTAGGGAGTAAGTCAGAACTTTCCATCTAGCAATGAAGTCTAAAACTCTCTCAATCTATCACTATTTTCAGTTCATGAGGCCACTGACTATTGTTTTTGAAAACATCAAGCTGAAATGGAATAGGAAATAGTGCCTAAGATCCTCCCAACCTATTATCGAATTAGCGGGCAAGATGGTATACCACACAAAGGATGAATCTTGCAGAGTTCGTACAAATCATCTGAGCTTCACAGCTTTTTATTGCTCTGAGGTTCCCATAATGGGGTCACAGTAAGATGCGTAGTGCATTAGGTGTTTCTCTGAGTCGCCTGATCCATTAAACACTAGGAATATGTGGTTCCCAAAATTTGGTGGTGGCGGAACGTTTCTTACCCAGTTGGGGTAAGGTTTCAGTTCTGGCTATATCAGAGCATACTACCCTTCCATGGATTCTAATCTAGTCATCAATGACCCGATGGTATTCATGAGCCCTTGATGCATGTCTTGTTGAACCTAAGCATGAGTGGGTGCAACATACGGTAGTATTTGACATGCCGACACTGCTGGAACTTGGGATAGATACCCAACCAGGGGAATCCTTTATGGATTCACCTGAATCTATTCTAATTGCTTCCCCAATGGTGAGAAATCTTGATATCCTATCGGGATTGGGTTTGGGTATACTGATGGTCCCGATGTTACCTTGAATGAGCTTTCTAGCCTTGTTTCATTTGTTGAGATGAGCCCGTGGGGCAGAGGTACATATGAAGGAAGTGTGTGTTGATGCTCCACCTAGGGAACATACCCAGTAGGATTACTTGTTCATAGTATCTCAATATTTATTCTCCTTATCTCTTTCATTTATTCCTCCTATTGAGCGAATCTCTCCTCAAGCGTGAGGGAAGCGTTCACATTGGGAAGAGGAGTTGGGTTGTATAAAACCTTAGTCTTATTATTATCCTTATTAGGGATTCTCACCGAAGGCAATGATGAATTAGATAAGGGAGAACCCAAATTTAAGGTGGCCCATTGGTCCAGGTATGCACACCTTCATACTTGGTGTAGACCACCTTTGGAAGTGAACCATCTTCTCTTGAATCCTCATCATTTGTATTATTTTCTGTGATATCTATGGGAATGACGTCGACAACATTCACTGATGCATACCACATCGTGGGTGGCATACCAGGTGTCGAATGGTAGGAGAGATTCTTGTGTCCTTTATTGTATTTTATCCTTCTATTCTGTGGTACCCATCGGGTTTCTTGGCGAAGAGTGACTCAAAGGGAGTCCTAATATGAGCTTGCATTATGAATTTGTCTCAGGGGACATGAATCATGAGATAGGGTAGAACATGTGACCTCTCTATTTATCATTCTCCCTAGACAGGAGAAGATAGACGCCTGCTGGGTGGGAGTTTGAGGTAAAATCCCCCCATTCCTATGGGATGGGGTTGCTCTTGTTCCTTTATCATTATGCCATGACCCAGATTTCTCAGTCTTATGGAGTAATTTTGTGTTAAAAATTCCCCCAGGCATGTAGGTTGGGGTTTCTCCCATACCGCAATGGTTTCTTCTACCATCAACACCTTCTTGATCTCGCGCATTCCAATGTGGTTATGAGATGGATGTAGTGTCAGATATGTATGTGAATTATTTGATTTTGAGGACATGATCAATGCTCATTGGTTGGATTATCTTAGGCAAGAAGCCTGCTAAATGTTCCAGGTTGCCTATTTCAGGAGCTTCTCGATGAATTTCTCTCATTGGGCCTAACACTTTTGAGACTTACTCAAGCCTGGTTATTGTCGAGCGGTCCACTTTTCCTAAATAGGTACTTCATTTGGATTCTATCTTTGGAGGATAAAATTGCATGATGCCATTTCTAGCGGGTTCTTCTAGATGGGACGTAGGGTGAAGTGTAGATCTCCATGCTCTCCCCACCCTCAGATGTGAACACCAGACATGTCATCACTGATAAGGAAACACAATTTGTGCAGCGCGTGGAGGAAATCCAACTCAAGGTTTTTCTTTTTCCTTTTTGATCACGGTTTCCATGCATACAGAAGAACCTTTAGGTCAATTTTCCGACGAAGATCCCACAATATACTAACATGGTTTGCATACCCTTCATAGGGTATAAATTTAATTTTCAACCGGCGGAGAGTTTTCCAAACATTAAGGAAAATGTTGTGCATACATTCTTCTGAAAACTCTTTTGGAATGCCGAATTGAGAAGTGGATATGGGCCAGAACATAATTGGTATGTCTTCCTTGGATAGTTGTCTTCTCATGAGAAACATATTATTTTGTTCTTCTTCTATGGATTCCTCTACTTTTTGTGCCCAACTTGGATTCTTTATGATGATTTCATCCTGAGTAGCAGGTTTGGTAGGGTTTTCATTGATGTATGAATGGTGTGAGGGTGAATTAGAGGATGAGTGTGGACCCGAGATATCTCATGGATAATAAAGGACGTCACTTATCATTGACAGGGTTTCTATTGTATCTTACCTTGTCCTTCTAAGTGACTCAGAATATGAGGGCTTTCTAGTATTTGGACCGATGAGGGGAGGACCTTCTTGTCGGTGTGAATTTTGACTGCGGGGAGGGCCTTTGCAATCAGTGTCATGATGACGAGGACCACCATCACAACATAATGTCTGACCACAGAGAGAGTCTCTATGGTGTATACCCTGGGGAGGACCTTTAAGGCGAACCACATCAAGGGGGACCTTCTAGTTGTTTGATGCAATTGAGGGGAGGGCCTTCACAATGACTACTATTATGGCGACGACTACCATCATAGATTTGGATGAAAGGAGAATATCTTTAGTGTACATTCTGAGGAGGACCTTTAGGATGTACTAAAATGAGGGGAGGACCTTCTCGTTGCTTGGTGTCACTACGGGGTGGGCCTTTACAGTGACTACCATCATGGCGATGACTGCCATAATTGCTTGACATCTGACTATAGGGAGAAACATATCTGTAGTGTATACCCTAGGGAGGACCATCAGGGTGGAAAATAGTAATGGGAGGACCTTCTTTCTGTTCAATCTTCTTGTCAAGGGGAGGGATACCCTAACACGCATCAAGAGATAACCTCTCACAATCAATCATTTCTGGCCCACGGAGTAAGCCCCCATGGGTGCTATAAGGAGTACCTTCAGAGTTGTTGGTAGCAATATTCTGAGGAGGACCTTCGCAACTACTACTACCAGTTCCATAATTTGGTAATGGATTGATAGGATCTTGAGCCTCTATTGATATATGTTTTATGGCATAAAAAAATACAACTTTCAGTAGAGAAAAATCATGAATGTTCTCTTCATATTCTGGTTTCCTTTGACACTTTCATTCCTGGGTACTCTCTTGTGGGAAACTGGAGCCACCTACTATTGATAACGAACTTCATATATGGGTCCCCATTTGGTCAGTTACCTTGATTTCTTCGAGATATGCTGATGAACATCTTGAGTTCTGGCAGGGATATATGCCTACCTTGGAGCAACCACCATGTTGGACCGGTGTCCCCCAGTTGGAATGAGTGTTTATTCTAGATCCAGTTGTCCTTGAATCATAATATATAGTTTTCAACCCTCCTGGAATGGATCAGGGATGCAGGTTTGCTATGGAGTAACCATTTCATTTTGTGGATGAATCACCCTGCCCGAGGAGACGAGATCGTGAGCCCGACTCCCCACTTTTTTCACCGACATGATGATGTCTTGATAGGTTTGGAGGGTATGGTCTGGAATTGACATTTTATCCTCCATTATTTCCAAGATGTGATGAGATACATATTTGGTTGGAAAAGGTAAAAATTTCCATCCCAATGTTGGAGCAAGAGTTTGTGCCTGCTCCGGTCCTCCATGTGTTGCTAGTGGGTACTGGAAATTATCCTATGTTGGGGCAGAGGAACGAGTCTGCCCCTGACTTGTAGCTAGGATACACTAGATACCTTCTTTGGTGTAACGTCCCAGCTCTGGGTTCCAACCAATGGGTTCCCCGAACCCAGTTCTCCACATGACATCAAGCGCATTTCCCCAAACTCCAGAGGCTGTCGACTAGCAGCAAGGGCCCAAGTCTGATAGTGGAGAAACTATGCCCTCATTTGTCAAAGTGTAGCGCAACGAAATGAAATAAAACATACAGTAACAGTGGAAGCAGTAAACCATACTATGCCCTCATTTTTCAAATGAGGGCATAGTTTCCCTGCTATCAGACCTAGGCCCTCGCTGCTAGTCGGCAGCCTCTGGCGTTTGGGGAAATGCGCTTGAGGTCATGTGGTGAACCGAGTTCGGGGCACCCGTTGGTTGGAACCCGGACTCGGGACGTTACAAAGTGGTATCAGAGGAGTTATTTTCTTTAACTTACTATTTGGATCCTTAGTCAGGGATAGGATGATAACTATAGTTGGTAATAAGCTGTGCCCGAGTGTAGCTAACCCATGTACAGGGAAAATCCAATTTAACTCGTATTACAATTTTAATGATTTTGCAATTTACAGTTGATATGATTTCACCGTTGGGTGATGCACTTGGGATTGTGCTGTTATATTTTATCCTTGGGTTCTATTTAGTTGCAACCCAATGAGATGAGGGTATGCCATCTCATGCATCATTTATGAACATGATAGAAATCACATGTCATACATAGTTCCATGCCATGTAGGTGCATTAGAAATCGCATGTTGTTGTGATAGTTGTTGTGCTAGAAAACCATGCTGTTGTGATAGCTGCTTTGATAGATACCTGCTATTTGATAGGGTATTATTGTGAGAGCCTGTTTATATAATGGACGCCAAAATTTGGTTTTTGGGGAGTATGGGCCCTCATTGACTGGAATTTGGTTGATCATTGGATGTTTACCGTATTTTATAACACAGATAAGATATCAAACTTTGATTCGTGGAGAGTATGGGCCCTCACGGATTAGAATTTGACACTTAGGTGTTGTTTTTCAGTGTTTTCTGGGTTTCGGGGAAGTTTTGGAGGCATAATATCTGGAAAACCAATATACACGCCGTGTAGTACTTAAACACACCATGCATGTTCTTCTATTCGGGAAGAAAAGAAAACTTTTTGAGTACACACCATGTACCCTAAGTACACGCCGTGTAGTCTCTTCCCGTGTCACAAACTGTGTGGGCGGCGACATAGGTAAGGGAAGATCTTGGGGTGAACACGCCGTGTAGCTTCTGTACACGTTGTGTAGTGTTGACCGGGATACCCGGCCGTGTAACTAACAAACACGGGCCAGTGTAGTCGTTTCTTGAACACGCCGTGTCAAGAAGAACAAGCCGTGTAGTGTGAACTGGGGACCTAGCTATGTAACTAACAACACGGGTCGGTGTTCTCCTCTCATGTAAACAACCTGTGTATATAGAACATGCCATGTAGGTTGAGCCGTGTATCCAGCTGTGTAACTAACAACACAGGTCGGCAGAGCTCGTCTAGTAAACTCCATGTACCTGTGGGACACGCCGTGTAGTCTTATCCGAGGATAGACCATGTGGACTTAGCCATGTGGCTGGAAAACGGGGTAGTGTACACGCCGTGTTCAGGTGTCACACGCCGTGTAGTATCAAGCCGATTAGTCGGCCATGTCACAAGTGACACAGGTAGTTGGAGATTACACCATACACGACATGCAGATGCTATAAATGCCGTGTAGTTTTGTTCAACGGGAGCTGTGTAGCTTAGCCGTGTAGAAGGACCTGGGTAGGGGAAGAAAAGTCAGGTACATGCCGTGTAGTCAGTATACATGCCGTGTAGTCTTGTTTTTCAAATTTTGAATTCTTTCATCCTCCCGTTCCCTTTTGGGTTTCTTCATTTTTGGTCGTTGTTAATCTTGTTCTAAGGTGTGCATTTGACCTTGTAGTGTCATGACACCGAGACGACCGCACGTTGTTCGCCAGGAGAGCGGTGACGACTATACTCCAGAGATGGTGGGCCATGGGCTACCAGTTGATCCTCCAGCAAATCCAGATGTGGCGCCATCTGTTATACCGGATACAGGCGTGGAGGCGCAGTTCCGTGAAGGCTTTATGCAGTTCATGCAGACCTTTCAGGGAGCACTGATGGCTGCCACATCTATGGATGAGTTGACTCGTATCTTTTAGCAGTAGCATCCGCCTACATTTTCAGAGGATGGCAGACCAATGGCTGTAGAGTCTTGGCTGGGGTCTATGCAGACTATTTTCAAGCATCTGGAGACGCCTCCAGGGTGGAGGGTCAAGCTCGTGACTTACATGCTGCGTGATTCATCCAAGAGTTGGTGGGATGTTACCACCCAGTCAGATCATCACAGAGACATGGTGTGGGAAGATTTTCAGGCAGTTTTCTATGACTTCTTCTTCCCAGAGACGCTGAGGGTAGATAAGGCTCGAGAGTTCATGAATCTGCAGTAGGGCGCTATGTCGGTGATGGACTATTCTGGTTGTTTCACCAAGCTTCAGCGTTTTTCACCCGTACTGATGGGTGATGATACATTGAGAGCTAGAAATTTTTAGGATGGTCTTAGTTATGACATTAGAGCACTGGTGAATGTTTTCAGGTTGCGTTCAGTACATGCTATTGTGAACCAGGCGCTGATTACAGAGAGGAACCTGTGGGAAGCTAGTGGTGTGGGCTAGGGCAGTTCAAAACCAGTCTCTGGTACTATTTCTACTGGCAAGAGGAAGAGACAGATGAACTTCTCTCAGGATGGCAGTACCAGCCAGAATAATGCTTCAGGTGGCCAGGTCATGTGCTACCAGTGTGGTAAGGAGGGGCACAAGCGACCTCAGTGTCCACGAGACCCAGTGGAATGCCGGGCTTGCGGCAGGATGGGTCATCTGCAGTGCTTTTGTAGGGCATTTCCACCAGTGTCTAGTGATAGGGGTTCTGTGCAGACTCCACGTGCGGGGGTAGGACCGGTAACTTCTTACCAGTCGGGGAACTGGAATACATTAGGGCATGCAGGCAGGGATGGTGGACGTGGTCGTGGTAGCCAGACACCAGGATCTCGAAGGCAGCAGGGTGGGACAACTCAGGGTAGTCAGGCTGTGTCGCAAGGCCGTGACACTGGGAAGACATATGTAGTTTAATAGACCCAGCAGGAGCAGGATCCCAGACCTTCTACAGTCAGAGGTACTATTCTAGTAGCTTCTGTTTTATCCTCAATACTTTTCGATACGGGTGCTACACATAGTTTTATATCTGTGCCCATTGTGGAGAGCCTTGGGCTATGTGTTTCTACTTCTTTTGATATCATGACGCTAGAAACTCCGTTGGGGACTAGAACAACTGGTGTGCATCAGTGCAAGGAGTTCCCCCTTGAGGTTGGTGGGTGTCACTTCCGTTGGGACCTCTATGTCTTCGAGATGATAGATTATGACGTCATTCTTGGGATGGACTGGTTGGTTCCCTTTCAAGACTTTGTAGACTGATATCATCACAGGGTGCGTTTCACGCCACCAGAGGGTGGAGAGTTTCTATAAAAAGGTGAATAGGATGTTCAGGCGAGTCGAGCTGGACCAGAGCATCATAGGCGAGGTGGTATCACAACCCAGATTGCGAGTTTATATCTGGATGATCAGGGAACTTTTCATACGGATTTCCCTCCAGTGGTTGATCGTTACAGGGATGTCTTCCCGGATGACTTTTCAGGTCTACCTCCAGAGCGAGAGGTGGATTTATCTATTGAGCTTGTGCCAGGAGCAGCACCAGTGTCCATTCCTCCTTATAGGATGGCTACGCTTGAGTTGCAGGAGCTCAATAGGTAGTTAGAGGATTTACAATCAAAGGGTTTTATCTGACCCAGTACTTCTCCTTAGGGTTCTCCGGTCCTTTTTTCAAAGAAGGCAGACGGTACTCTCAGACTCTGTGTGGATTATCAGAAGATGAACCAGTTGACGATTAAGAACCGATATCCCTTTCCAAGGATTGATGATCTTTTTGATCACCTTCATGGAGCACGAGTGTTCTCAAAGATTGACTTGAGATCCGGATATCATTAGCTGCACGTTAGACCATCTGATATACCTCTGATGGATTTTAGGAGCAGGTATGGTCTATACAAGTATACGATTATGCCGTTCGGACTCATGAATGCGCTAGCAGTTTTCACGGATCTGATGAATCGAGTGTTCCATCCTTATCTGGATTCTTTCGTGGCAGTATTTGTGGATTACATCTTGGTGTACTCTCACACTCAACACGACCATGCCACCCATCTTGATATCGTATTGAGTACAGTGAGAGAGCATCAGCTATATACTAAGCTCTCAAAGTTCCACTTTTGGATAGACCAGATTCACTTCCTAGGTCATATCATCTCAGAGGCAGGTGTTGCAGTAGACCTAGAGAAGGTAAGAGCAGTAGTTTCCTGGGAGTAGACTAAGTACGTGTTTGAGATACAGAGTTTATTAGGGCTGGCTGGTTACTAAAGACGCTTCATCCAGGACTTCTCCTGCTTAGCAGCACCATTGACGGGTCTAACTAAAAGGGTTTGAAGTTCGTTTGGTCAAAAGCTTGTGAGAAAGCCTTTCAAGACCTGAAGGGAAGGTTTACATCAACACAAATCCTGATACTCCCAGAGCAGGAGAAGAGCTATACAGTTTTCTGTGATGCATCAGGTATTGGGCTAGGAGCGATGTTGATGCAGGGCAATCGAGTAGTTGCATATGGGTCTCGGCAGTTGAGGCCACATGAGAGGAATTACCCGACGCATGATCTCGAGTTGGCTGCAATTGTGCATGCTTTGCGCTGTTGGAGACATTATCTATTGGGAGAACATTTTCTGGTTTTCACCAACCACAAAAGTCTCAAGTATATTTTTTACTCAGTGTGACTTGAATCTGAGAAAACGAAGGTGGGTCGAGTACCTATACTCCTTTGATTTTGAGCTTGCCTATACACCTGGTAAAGGTAATGCCATAGCTGATGCACTGAGCAGGAAGACTCAAATACATGCAGTACAGGAGGCCAGTGGTGAATGATAGCTTATGGCGTTGTTCTCTGAGATGTATTTGGAGGTGCATGGCAGTCAGGGGCAGACTTATCTTTCCTCTTTATCTATGAATTCTACCCTCCTTTATAGAGTGAGGATGAGACAACTATCTAATTCAGAAGGCCTAGTTCTACGGGAGTCAATGGAAAGTGAGGACCCTCCTCCTGGTGGGACGATAGGCGATGATGAGGTTCTGAGTTTCCATGGACGAGTATGGGTTCCAGGGGATATACGCGAGGATCTTATGCGGTAGTTTCATGCTTCAGCTTGGGCAGTTCATCCCGGGGTTACCAAGATGTACCGTGACTTGAGACGTCAGTACTGGTGGCTGGGTATGAAGAGAGATGTAGCTGGTTTTGTTACGAGGTGTTCCACCTGTCAGCAGACGATGGCGGAGCATCAGAGGCCAGCCAGACTATTACAGTAGTTACCCATTCCGGAGTGGAAATGGGATGATGTCGCGATGGACTTCGTGACTAGTTTTCTGAGGTCACCTCGAGGCAATGATGCCGTGTGGGTTGTTGTGGACAGACTCACGAAGGTAGCTCACTTTTTTCCGAACAAGGAGACCTTCGGTGTTGATGAGCTAAGAAGGTTGTATATCCGAGAGATCGTATATCTTCATGGGGTCCCTCATTCTATCTTTTTAGATAGGGATGCCCATTTTACGTCTCGTTTCTAGCAGAGTTTTCAGAGGGCACTAGGTACACAGGTGCTTCTGAGCACGACTTACCACCCTCAGACCGATGGTCAGTGAGAGCGTACGATTCAGGTGCTTGAGGACATGCTACGAGAATGCGTCCTAGACTTTGGGGGCTCTTGAGAGAATCATAAACCCCTAGTAAAGTTGCCTATAATAAAAGTTTTCAGGAAACTATTGAGATGACACCATACAAGGATTTATATGGTAGGCCATGAAGATCACCCTTGTGCTGGTTAGAGGCAAGTGAGGAAGCTTTACTGGGACCACATCTTGTGCAGGAGACTTCAGAGCATGTCCAGTTGATTCAGAATCAGATGGCTACCGTGCAGTCTCGTCATAAGTCTTATGCTGATCGCCGCAGATGACCTTTAGAGTTAGTGGTCGGGGATCAGGTTTTCTTGCATGTTTCACCGAGGCTGGGACACAGGTAGATTGGAATATAGGGTAAACTTTCACCGAGGTATGTGGGGCCATTTGAGATTCTGGAGAGAGTCGTGCCGGTTTCCTATCGACTGTAGTTACCACAGATGTACCAGGCCATGCACGACGTCTTCCATATATCTCAGTTGCACTGCTATCATTCAGACCCGTCTCACGTTTTTCAGCCCGAGGAGGTTGAGCTTGAAATAGATACATCCTTTGAGGAGAGTCAGATTCGTATTATTGATAGGAGCATCAAGGTTCTCCGAGGCTGGTCAGTTCCTCTCATATGGGTGCTATGGCAGCATAGCCGAGTGCAGGATGAAACCTAGGGGCGGGAGACCGATGTAAGTGCTCAGTGGCCAGAGTTATTCTCAGCTTTATCTTCGCCACCCTTGGAAGGGAAATTTGGGGACGAATTGCTTTAAGGGGAGAAGTTTGTAAGAACCCGGTTCTTACTTTTAAGGTACGGGTTTCTTCTTTTCTCTTTTACTTAAGTGTTTTTGAGAAAATATGGAAAATGGGGAAAAATCCCAAATTTTTGAAGTAAACGCCGTGTACTTTTCCACATGCCGTGTACTTTTGGCCATGTGGGATGAGTACACGGGGCGTGTGGACATGTCAGTGATGAAGGGTGTAGGAACCGACTACACGCCATGTAGCCATTCGGCAGGCAAATAGTAAGGCAATGACCAACTATGCGATAGAACACATTGTGTACTCAAGAAGACATGCCGTGTAGTCATGTCTGCAGATGAACAGTGCCACGGTGGTGGGAAACTGCCAGAGGAACAGTTAAAAAATGGGAAGTACATGCCGTGTACTCGGAAGTACATGCCATGTACTTTGTTTTTTTGATTAAAATGGGCAGTAGACTCCCTTGTTCACAGGGAAGGCTTAGAACCGGACGAGAGCTCGAGAGGGACGACCGAATCTTTGAGGATCCACTGAGCGCACGTTGGGAATCCGTTTTCTGCACCGTCGATCTCCTTGGAACCACACGGGTAAGAGCTTCCTTCTCCTGGTGTGTATCTTTCCAATTATTCCTATAATGGAAATTATTTAAGTTTAAGCAAGTTTTCTTCTACTTCAGATCTACGTCGTTCTTGGGAATTTCTGGAGGCGACGTTCACGTATATCGTTCGTGGGTGTTAAAGGTAGGTGGCTTGGTGTTTGTTTTCCAACTGCTGTGCATTTTTGTGTACCGTTGTGCCGTGAAACCATGTTGGGGTGTCGTGTGGCTAAGACCACGAATATTTTAAATACCTAGAATTGAATAAATAATTAATTGTTATATTAAAATGCTGTTTGGGATCGCTGCTTGGATCCAGGACCACCCCAGGGGTGCGTTCCTCTGTTTAGCCTTTTGGCCAGGATACCCGAAGGCATGCCTTTAATGTAATGAATGTATAATTTCCTTGAGATGAATTTCTTGTTTACTTCTTGTTTACATGTTGGGCTTGGCTCGGTTACCTGTTTAGCATGAGGGAAGTGTTGTGATTAGCCTGTGGGCACTGTACTATTAGCCTATGGGAAACGTCTTCCGTGCCTGTGGGTAGTTGATTCTGTGCCTGTGGGAGACACCTCGTACGCCTGTGGGAAATATCCGTATTCCTGTGGGAAAATTCTTGTGTTTGGATTCTCTTTACATGAGGGTAGGAGTTTACATGTCTGAGGACATTGCCCGTTTACTTAGAATATTCACTATGGTGATATTTTAAATTAAATGATTAAATGGATATTAAAATGGAAATATAACTGGTTAAGTTAGTTACTTTCAGTACTGCTTACTTTATTTCATTTTATTACTGAACATTGTTGTTGCATGCTTTCACATAGTTGGGCACGGGCCTTTGGTGGGTGCCTACTGGGAATTTATTTCATACACCCTGTTTGGGTCATGCTTTTCAGCCCAAACATATTACATTTCTACAGGTATGGATAGGGGAAAGAGTCCCTATACAGGTACTTGATTGTTACTAAGGAGTAGGAGGGCATGGGACCGAGCCTAGGCTCGTGATGCCGCTGGCTGTTCTGTTTTTCTTTTCTGTACTTGTACTATGTATTATATTGTACTGATATGTAACATGTTCTGGCTGTTTGTTTAGAACTGGAGACATGTTGCACCATATCTATATATATATATATATCTGGTTGGTTATATCTACTTCAATTGTTTATTTCAGTTGTTTATGGTTTACTGATTCCGCTATTGCTGTATGTTTTATTTCATTCCGCTATGCTACACTTTGAAAAATGAGGGCATAGTTTCCCCACTATCAAACCTGGGCCCTCGCTGCTAGTCGGCAGCCTCTGGTGTTTGAGGAAATGCGCTTGAGGTCATGTGGAAAACTGGTTTCGGGGCACCCGTTGGTTGGCACCCAGAGCCGGGACATCACATTTGGTTTCCACCATATTTGACTAGTGGGATTTATATTTATGAGCAGGAATTTGCATCTTCCCATTTGCCATTGTATTTGTCTCACGAGTTTGGTTTTCATCTGTAGGAATTTGATTCTAATTATATTTTCTTGCCATCGTATTTGACTAGTGGGCTTGGTATTGGTAGGTAGGAATTTTCATCTGCCTATTGATTACCACCATATTTGACTGGTGGGATTAATATGCATTGGTAGTGTTGTATGACTATCCATAGTTTTTCATCCCATTTAGATAACAGGATTGGTGCATGTCATCAGGGATTTTTTCCTTCTTGTAGCTGGTTTACACTATATTTGGATGGTGGGATTCTTGCGTATTGGTGGGGATTTGAATCTACCTATAATTTTACACCCTATCTACGCCGCGAGATCGATGATCATTGGCATGAATTTTCACCAGCTCTTATTGTGTCACCGTATATCCGTGGTGGGATTCAGAAGAGGAGGTAGAGTTGTATGTCTGCCCATGGTATGCCTTCATGTTTTTATGGAGGATCTCCTCCTCAGGAATTACGGTGATGAACTGCTCCTGATTATGCATTTTCCACCCTTGGCGGGTAGCCCGAGGGGCCTGTGTCTGTTGAACTTCAGCAGGTTCCCTCAACATGAAATCCTCTTGAGAGAAAGGATATTGGGTTGTACGCCACTGGTGATGATGTCCTCTAACAGTATCCCTTGAATAGGGTTCTTGTGCAACTAGGATAAATTCATCGGTGTCAAATTCATCAGACTCCCTAAGATAAGGCAGGTATTCGTTGTCGCATTCCAGGGGAGGGATCCCAAAACAATTTGAGATGGTTAGTGGGGATGTCTTGTGCTGGATTGATGGACACAACCGAAGAGGTAACTGATGAGCTTTTATCGATTGGAGGGCCTTATTTGCGGCCTACATTGTAGGGAGAGTACTGTTTTGGTGGTACTCTTTGATTAACACATTTGAAATCCATCATTGAAGAAGTTGGGTTAGAGAGGGATTCTTTTCCTTCATTAGGGACCTGGTCACTCGTGCAGTCACTGACATGCATGCCTGAGAAAACTATTGGGATGCCATTATATTGAAGGAAGCTCTACGTAATACCTACAATAGATATGACATATATGGACAATAAAACCCCATCAAAGTATCATCTCACGATCACATGCATAATTAATGATTTTTCTTGGATCTCTTCCTTTTGGATGCAAAAGGATATTGAGGTGGGGTAACCTTCCACATTGGTTAAGGATTCACATTGGCTTCACCATTTTTTTCGACCTGCTTCGCATCGTACCAGGGCAGACAAAATGTCCCGATGGATAGTAACCAATTTTCTGTTATTATGAAGGGTTTCATGTTAGGTTCTCCATTTTTGTTTTGACCTGATGTGCATAGTGTCTCTTTTTGATGGGCGAGATGGTCACACCGGGACTGGGTAGTATATTCATTTCTATGTCACAAAGGAGGTTCCATAGTTGACTGGTCCTAGTGGGAGATTGTAGGGGGTTAAGTATTTTGTGAAATTGACCCATGTTAGGTACGATTTCCTCAAATGGTCTCCAATGAGTTCATTCACAGAGCCAAAAACACCCAACAAAAATTTTATCCATGACTCATGGACCTACTTTCCAAAGGTAGGCACTCGTTGGAAGATGATTTGGCCAACGCCACTTAAGAACTCCATTGGTCGAGAGGATGAGAGGTCAGAATCATCACACCCTTTTGGGGGGAAATTATCGCCTACTCTGGGACTCTCTTATAGATTTAATCAATTTTCATATGTTTTTGAATCCTTGGTTCATTCTCAAGTATGTGTTCGTAGATTACTCCTGGCTTGAAAATAAATCATGGATATATATGGATCATGAATTACCGAGAAAATTCTAGTTTAAGCCATGTGATGAGGTGCTCTGAAGTTTATCATCATCCAGGGGGGACATAAGTTGTTTTGCTGTCATGATCGACCCTATAAGATGAGCTTCCTATGTATCCTCATGAGAGGAATCAAAACCCATGTAGTTTGGTGCTGCTTAACTGACCATATCAACTTTTAAGGTTGTATGATGAGGAACCATACATGCAGTTTAATGTCATATGGCTCAGACATCTAGGCGGAAGATGACTAGTCAAGATTTTGTGTGGGACTTACACCGAAGTGGCCTAGGATGCTCAGAAGAGGCATGGTCTCTTGGGTGGATATGGCCCTACCAGGGATATGTCCCGATGAAAACTAGTGTGATTTGGGTGTTGGGTTTGGACCTTAGGGAGGATTCCTACATATCCCAGTTAGTTGGGAATCAAATCTCCCATAGTTCGGTTTAAGTTGGGGCTTATACCACATAAAGGGCCCTATTTGTTGGGGGAGTGATTGGGGATTAAACTTTGAAAAGAATCCACTTTGAGTTTGGGACTTGGGATATGCATCAAACATATCCTGTTTGGGATAGGAATCAGAGTTCTTATATTTCATTGTCATATGATATGGATATTGTGATCATCATCAACCTCTAAGACCATGTGAGTCATGCTCGGTGTGAGAAAGAAGTGGAATCGGTAGATTCGGAAAACCACAAACCTTCCCTTCTCTGGTGATGGAAAGGGAGGATGATGATGGAAGAGGCCGAGGCGATGGATCAATGAGAGAGAGAGGGGCTTTGAATGTGCCAATTTCTTTTCTCGTGTTGATATCCAAGATATTCATGTTTGTAAATCTATCTAGACATATCCAGAGCCAAGATTGAGGGGAGAAAGAGCGCCACCTCCTGTGGAAATGTTAGGGACTTACCTCAGGAGGAGTACCCTAAAACGATTTCTAGGAAAGGGGAGAAACATTACTTCTCATCAAAAGGAAAAGCAGTCCTGATCCCCTTGACTTGTCATTGTTCCTCATTGAATGGAAAATCCAATAATTACCCTTTATCCCTAGAACGGAAAAGTTTACATCAGTATCCCAAGTTTGTACCCTAGGTTACCATGTGAATATAGACTTATGGACATTCCGGGGGTCCGCACCATTGTGAGGATTACCTACATGACTCTGATTAACATGGGTATGTAAACTTAGTAGGGCATGCTGATTTTCCCGATGGTTCTACCATCTGAGTCCAGTGGTTTTAGAAGAGGCTTTGGCCTCATGCTGTTGGACTGGTTTGTGGAGGGGTTATGGAGGTTGGGATGGAAATATAAGGGCATGATCAGGAATGGAAGGTGGAAAGCCTAAAGGTACCATATTCTGCGTACCATTTATTCATGCGGGATGGGGAACCCTATGCATGGCGTATTACTAAGCTGGTGGAGGGGCCGTCCATGTACTGAAGTTGTACACAGACCTAGATGTGGTCCACATACTATAGTGGTACATGGCCTCAGGTTCCATTCGCGTAGGGTGGTGCTATGCGGCGCCGGTTTCCATACGCATAGAGAAGCACTACATGGTGCATGGTTTCGTCTGTATAGAAATGCACTATACAGTATGCCGGATTGGAGTAGGGGCATTGATCCTGCGATTCATGGGAAGTTCATTCGTGAAGGGCATATGGTTTTCAATTTTCCAATTAGGTTCACGGACAGTTCATTATTATTATGTTTCCGTCCTTTAATTGTACATGGTGGGTTTATACCTGCTAGAAACCATTAAAAGTTCCATACTTCATCAATCGTTTGTCTTCTAAGTCTTCCATCCATAAACTCCAAGCTCCCAAAAATATGATCTCCCTTCTCAGCTCCCCTCAGGGGTCCTTTTATAGATTGTTGAGGAGGCTATATCTATGGGGCGCACGACACTTTTTGTGGAATCCCATGGGGATATCATCTGGATCATGGATGACTCAGTCAACCAAGGTTTGAGGGGCTGAGGTTCATGGTCGCTACAGTTCTTGGTGGTGGTAGTCACCGCCTCAATCCCGTAAATGACTTGTCTTGTTCGCAGGACGCCTTCAGTTTTTCCTCACCCGCAAACCATTTTGGTTTACAGGGGTGGTTCGTGACAGAATACCACTCTGTCTCATTTTCTACAACGACACCGTTCATGGTGGAGCTGGCGCTGACATCCCCGTATATATTCTACTCAATTCATGGGGAATTCCTTCCACAAACCATTCCCATAATTCAGTATGCGGACCATTTTGGGTCCTTCACCACATTTGGATTCTTCAAATATTTTTCTAAACCCTTCATCCAATTTGTTTTCTTTCCTTTTACAAAATTATGAGAGTATCTTCTTTCCCTTTGTAAAGTTTTCAGGACCCTAAACCAACCCATTTAATCCACAAAAACCAAAAAATAATTTTTTTTTCTCAAAAAATCCAATTTTTTGTTCCAAAATGTAAAGTGTAAATTTCTAAATTAAAATTAGCATTTTTAAATTCATTTTTATACTTATTAAATGAAAATTTTATTTAATAAAATGTTTCATAAATGTTTTAATCATGTTTATATAATAATGATGTCATAAATTCATAGTGCTCATAAAACAGTAATTTTCACCTTTTCACCAAAAAATCAATTTTGTTGGAAAATTCCCAAAAATTCATCCTAGGATAATTTTGATGTGATGAGTCCAAAAATAAAATTTATTATATAAAAAAAATTCTCTAAATATGATAATTTTAACTTTTAAATAAACATCCTTATTTATTGAAAATTAATAATTTTTATAGTGTAGTGAAAATTATGACCGTTATAAAAATTACTTGGTTCTTCGTTAAAATATATTATCATTTTAGAAGTGTTTTATAAGTTTATTTCAAGAAAATAACTTTTATTTAAAACTTATACATTTATCATAAAACATATCCTTAACATAATATATCTATAGTATCTAAAAATACAATTTTAGTTATATCATAAAATAATACCGATGGTCACTTAATTGCATCTATATAACCAACAATAATAATGACGAAATATTTATTGAATAATGATCCTAATGTACATAGTCCATATTGAGCATATTTACCTATAAATACATCATAATTCTCACTTCATTATTCACTACATCATTCACTACTAGAAATTCGATTATTTGTGATGGTCTATTTGTGGCGGAAAAGCGACCCATTGTAAATAGTCCATGAAATCAGACTATTTGTGACAAAAAACTTATTCTGTCGAAAATAATCACTAATTGTGAGGGAAGAAACTATTCCATCATAAATAGTTTTGGTGGGAACTCCCACCACTAGGCACCAAACTCATTTTCGATGGACTACAACTTACGTCACAAATACCCATCAGCTTGAAAGTATTTGCAAGGAAGTTCAATCCCCGTTGCAAATACTTTTCACCAAAAGACTATTTGAGACGAAATTAATTCCATCGAAATTAGTCCATCACAAATAATAAATTCATTTAACCTCCGTGACCCCTTCTTCTTCCTCCTCTCTTGCACAGCCACCACAACTCCACTCCTCCTCCATGCCACACCACTGTTCCACCGCACCGTTCCACCGCACTGCTCTATTGTTCCACTACACCGCCCCGCCGCTCCATCGGTACCTCTCCCGCATAACCGTGACACAACACTGCCTCGGGTCTCCCCACTCTGTGCAACTCCAACCATGCCCATTTCTTATATTTTCTTGCTGATTTTGGTTCATATATTCTAGGTACAGGCTCTGCTTCTCGCCTCCGTCATTATTTTCGTGTATTTTGGTTCATTGTTGTAAATAATATTTTAGTGAAAACCTAGGTTTATAAATTTGACCAATTTTTATAATTTATTTGATATTTAGGGTTAATCTAAATTTATTATTTCATATTTTTCTGTTATGGTTCCGCACTAGTTGTTTTAATTTGATTTTAGGTATTTTACTCATTGTTTGATCTTTAGATTTAATATATTATTTTTTGGTGTTTAGGGTTGTTAGAAGATTATTATTTTATATTATTATTTGAAATTTAATGATTGTTGAAATATTATGGATGTTTGTAATTGTTTGGCATTTAGGGTTGTTAGTATTTAGGATTGATGTAAATTTTTTATTCTCTATTTCTATAAAACCCTAGGTTGATCATTTTATTACATGATTTATTTTTTGGTGAACCCTAGGTTGAACAATTTACAGATTCGACTTTGATTCGCCATGATTATTATTCCCTATTTATTTTTTATTTTTGTATGTGTGTGTGTGTGTATAAATTATTATAAATTTTTAGAAAAGTGAAAATGAAACAGTCTGCTAACTTTCAAGTCGCGAGGAATAAAAAATTTGATTATCAATTGGACATGATTGACATAAATTCGTTATTTTTATAACCTGAAAATTGAAAATTCTTGATTTATAACTTTCTAGTAATTTATAATATATTTTATTAATTTATATTAAATTATACAATTTTTTTTATTTTTATCTATTATTTATAATTTTTTGAATATTTTTATTGATTTGAAAATTTTTAATTGTTTTAATATTTTTAATGATTAATAATTTTATTAAAATGTTAATTATTTGTAATTTTTTTTATTTTTATTAATTTTTTTTTATTTTTTAATATTTTTAAATATGTATAAATATTTTAAAATATATGTGATTTTTTTAATTGTTTATAATTTTTTTCATTATTTTCTTTTTTTTTTAATTTTTTTATTTTTTTTTATATTTTTAATGATTTTTACTTTATTAAATTTTTTAATTGTTTGTAATTTTTTTGATATTTTTAATTATTTGTACTTTATTAAAAATTTTCATTATCTGTAACTTTTGTAATTAGTTGTATTTTTTTTAATTTTTTTTAATTTTATTAAATGGTTTATTTTTCTTAGAATTTTCTAGTATTTTTAAGTTTGTATAAATATTTTAAATTATATGTCAATTTTTTTAATTTTTTTTAATTATTTCTAATTTTTTTTATATTTTAATGATTTGAAATTATCTTAATTTTTTTAATGATTTTTGATTTTTTTAAATTATTAATTATTTTTAGTTTTTTAATTATTTATCATTTTGTAATTATTTTTAATTTTTTTTAAAAAATTAATTATTTTTAAATATTTGTAACCTTTTTAATTATTTTTTAATATTTTTAATGTTTTAACTTTTTAGTTGATTTTTAATTTTTTTTATTATTTTTAAATATATTTAATTTTTTAATTAATCTTAAAATTTTTAATTTTTTTTTAATATTCGAATTATTTTTAAATATATTTATTTTTAAAAAAATTAATTTAATTAATATATTTTTTAATTTTTTTAATTTTTTTAAAATTATTATTTGCGACGAACCGTCACAATTAACCACAATTACGACAAACTATTAGTGACTGACTCCCATCGCAAATGACTATTTGCGACGAGATTCCATCGTTAATAGTCGATCGTAAAAAATTAAAACTTCAATAGTGGCTTACAGAGTTTCCTACACATTCATTGATAATTTTTATAATTTTCCTAACTTTTCTCTCTTTATTTTTATGATATTTATGGTAGGGGAAATCTTCTTTACGGATTTCATGACTCTGGATTTTCTTTTAGTGAAAGTATTATTCTTCTATGTGTATATCCCTTTACTATTTCTAGTTGCACTAGTCTATATTTATGCATGATGTGTAATGTTCTTATGAAATGTAAAATTATTTTTATGTGATTCTATTTTAAAACACAATAAAAGGTTATTGAGAGGAAAAAGTTCCTTTATTTAAAGAAGAATATTTTTTAGGTTGTTACATTCTTCCCCCTTAAAGAAATTTCATCCTCGAAATTTGGGCACTGGTTAGAAAAGTGACCAGACTATCCACACTTGAAGCAATGAATCGTAGGATGTTCTAGAACTATCTTTCCATTATTTCCAGCATTAAGGGGTTAGGGATTTGCATATCCATGATAGTTTCAAGAAATGTGGCCATCCTTACCACATTTATAGCACATTCAACTTCCCTAAAGACAATTCCCTAAGTGTGTTTTCCCATAGTTGTTTCACAAGGGATGTTGTAGTTTCTTCCCTTCCTTCTAATGTTTGGGGTCCTTCCCAAAGTTTTGATCCATCCTTATATTTTTATCATTCTACCCATGGGACCACTGGGCATCTCCAGACTCCATTTCCACTTTGAGAGTACATCATACTATCTCTTCATAACTCCCAAAGTCTTGGATTGCTAATTCTTTCCATATACAGGGTCTCAGTCCACCAAAAAATCAATCTATCTTCCTTTAAAAATTAATGACAATTCATGAAGCATGAAGTTCAAGCCTTGTAACGTTCATCTCATAATTCCACACCGATTCATTTTCCCTTTTTTTTCAACTCGAGGAATTCCCTTTCCATTTTGGTTTGGAGGGTATAAAGAAAATACTTGGTGAACAAGAATTTTTAAAGTCTTCCCATTCCATGGATTCCACCACATCCCTTGGCTTCATGTTCTTGATAAGTGTCCACCAATAATTAGCTTCCCCCTCTAAGTGATATACTTCCAGTGTAACTTTATTTTTCTTAGAATAATGGAGTACAAAAAATATCTTTTTTATAGTATTGTTTGATTATTATGAAATCAGTGGATCAGAGATTCCACTAAAAATAGTTGTTTTTTTACACATAAAGGATTAAAATACTAGTTTTTTATTCCTTTGTGAATTCGGACACTCCACATGGTTATGGTTGTTTTTCATGACATGAGTTAACTAATTCATCATCATCATCATCATGATTTTTTCAACTTCATATCCCCTATATTGGGAAGGTCTTCATCGCATTGTCCGTTGTGTCCATTGTTTACATGAGTCCTTCTATTTCTTACCATTTTTCTAGAAGTAAATAACCTAAGTAATATTTTTTTCCATTTTGAATATTATAATAATAATTATAAAGGAAATATCAATTCTAAAATTTTATAATTTCAGGCTTCTAGGATGATATACATCAATCTTAATAAAAAGTTTATATTATCTATATATCCTTTCATGTTGGTTTGTAAAAATATTATGATAACCAAATAATATCCCCTAAGAGTGTAAAAATAGGTGTGATTCAAGTATCATTGTCATGTACCAGGTAACAATCGATTCAATCCCAATGCTCCCTTTTTAGGGTTATCACCCTTAGGTACAATTGTGCGAAATCCACATCCACTTATAGTATCTAGATTGGGATTTCATTGCTTGGAAACCACCCCCTTTATACTTCTACAAAATTTAAGGATGTTTTCCTATATTTGGACTTATACCTAGGGTTTTTACTAATTTTTTCTATTCCCAATTTCCAAAAATAACTAAACCATCCTTAGATACTAACTATGATGACCTCCTTTTTTATTTCACAAACCTTTCATTACATAGCACAACATTTAATAATACAGAGGATCTTTTTTAGGTATATTTTCTTGTAAATTAGGAACATAATACATGAAAAACATAAACATTATTATAATCCACTTGAAAGGATACTTCATAGGTTCATATTAAGTTACTTTTACTGTATCTCATATCTGAGGGACATACATTAAAAAGGGTTGATCATAAAGCCCAGTAAAGGAATAAAT
This sequence comes from Viscum album, assembly GCA_963277665.1. Classification (NCBI taxonomy): domain Eukaryota; kingdom Viridiplantae; phylum Streptophyta; class Magnoliopsida; order Santalales; family Viscaceae; genus Viscum; species Viscum album. The sequence goes on from OY728120.1 coordinate 262,943,058, forward strand.
AAAGGAGATACTTAGCATGTGACCATGAGGCATATCAATAAGGCATGATCATATGAACACGAGTTATATCATAATATAAAAAAATGAATCATAACATGGAAATGTGTCTATAATATAAAAATTATACATTCATAAGTATATCACTAAGGTTTATCACAAGGGTGCCATAAATCATAATTACCAAAGTTATTCACCAAGGTATCATAAAACATGTCATCTATTGAGATTAATTATTTACACAATGCATTAGATCATAGTCAGGTCATAACCTTCACATGTATTAATTCATGTGATCCATATTTATCATAATAAATCATTTTGTCAATGACCTAATGAGAATAAAGAATGATTTTCATATAAAATCATTGAGTGCATAAGTGATAAAAAACACGAGCATTACTTAATTTTTAACCCAAGAGAAGGGAATGTGGGTATAATACATGAAAATACAAAAAATAAATAAGTTATGTTTATGTATAGGTGAATAAATATGAAAAATAAAGTGGTTTGGGTATTCATAATATTAGAATGTCTCATGTAAAAGAGAGAAATTTAAGAAATTAATTTGGCAGCATGATGGTACACAACATGGATTTTAGGGAGGGAATAATGAGAGGTAAATAAGGTATCCCATCATTAAAATACTATTTTGGTATTAAATTAATAATCAAAAGCGTTGGTGAATAATGAAATTCAACATTTAGTAGACATACCACAAATGAGGTTCTTGAATTGAAAAGAAGAGGAGGAGAATTCTCCTACCTTGAAGAATTGCTTCCTAAAACTTGAGGATTGCACCTTAAGACTTTTAGGGAAACTTTTAGGGACTATTTGGGAGGTAAAATGTCCAAATTTCTTTGCTAATTGGGTTTTAGTAAAGAATAAATAAAGGATGGGTGGTATTTATACTTGAAGAGGGGTGGTCTTTAAAGTATTAAATATTGGTTATTTTATTATATAAGCCAACCACTTATGGGTGAAATAAATTATAACATATTTTCTGGACTATTAATGAGTGATATAAGGTGGGTTTACATTAAAATACTTTTAAAATCGAAACTTACCTTCCAACTAACCCATTTAATGAACACAAACCAAAAATATTTTTTTGTCTCAAAAAATCCAATTTTGGTTCCAAAATGTAAAGTGTAAATTTATAAATTAAAATTAATATTTATAAATTAATTTTTATTCTTATTAAATGAAAATTTTATTTAATAAAATGTTTCATAGATTTTTGAATCATGTTCACACAATAATGATGTCATAAATTTACAATGCTCGTAAAACAATAATTTTTACTTTCTCACCAAAAAATTAATCTTGTCGGAAAATTCCCAAAATTTAACCCTAGGATAATTTTTATGTTTTGAGTCCAAAAATGAAATTTATTAAATTAAAAATAATTCTATAAATATTATAATTTTAAATTTCAAATAAAATTCCTTCTTTATTGAAAATTAATAATTTTTATAGTGTAGTAAATATTCTAACTATTATAAAAATTACTTAGGTCTTCATTAAGATATATTATCATTTTAAAGTGTTTTATAAGTTTATTTCATGGAAATAAATTTTATTTAAAACTTATAAATTTTTCATAAAACATATTCCTAGTGGAATATATCTATAGTCTCCAAAAACACAATTTTAGTTATATCATAAAAAAATACTGACGACCACTTAATTACGTCTATATAAGTAACAAAAATAATGACCAACTATTTTATTAACTAATGGTTATAATGGCCATCATCCATATTGGTCAATGTTTCTCATGCTGAATGACCACATTTCCCTATAAATATGTTATAATTCTCACATCATTATTCACTACATCACTTATAAAGGTTGTTACAAATTGGTTGATAATGTTTATAAATTTCCTAATGATTTTCTTTATTTTTTTGATATTTATGGTAGGGGAAATATTCTTGTGGGATTTAAAGCCTATGTGTTTCTTTTAGTGAATGTATTATTCTTCCATGTGTATATCCCTTTATTTTTCTAAGTTGTACCAGTCTATATTTACGCATGATGTGCAATGTTCTTATGAAATAAAATAGTATTTTTATGTGATTTTATTATAAAACATAATAAAAATTTATTTAGAGGAAATAATTTATTTATTTAAAGAATAATATTTTCAGGTTATTGCACAACACATCACCACCTCCATTAAATTATTATTCTAGAGTGTCTAATCTTTGATTTTTATTGATGGGAATTGTTTAATATTTGTTGGATTGTTTTTATATTTTGAATGTATTCATATAGAAGGATATGAATTATATTATTATTCAGTTAAACCTTGTATTACTATATTATAGGTTTTATGTATATCTTTTTAAATATCATACAATTGGACAAGTTAGGCTGGATTCATAGTAGAACACATTCATGACTTATTTTAATATCTACAATGGGTAAATCATTCCCCAATGAAAAACTTAGACCTGTAGTGTTAGTTGTCACCCCTAGGGGATCTAGGATCACTCATGGGGAATGTGCTAGTTAGGTTTAGGTATCCAAGTCAAGGTTTTTACAAGCGGTATCAAAGTGGAGTTTTGATATTTTTTAGGATTTTTTTTTTATAAAAAATAGGTAGGATGTCAGGACTTAGGCAAAACATTGTGTGTGTGTGTGTGTGTGTGTGTGACCAACCTAGCTATGATGGAAACCTAAGTTATAAAGTATATCCAGGTGTTATATCTAGTAACCATAGGTATGTTTAAGTTTTTCATTCTAGTATCTCAAGTTTGGAATTGAGAAACTCAGGAAGGGGTATGGGGTTAGGTTGGGAACCGCTATTTGCATTTGTTCAAGCATTATATGGTTTAGTGGCACATTAGTACACATGTATTTTATTTATATTATAAAAATTATATGCGAATGAACTTGATTATTTAGATAAAAACTAATAAAGTAATCATTTTTCCCTGAATACTTTATCAAGTGTCATTTAATTAATTAAGAGTCACTCGCATATATGTTTATGTGGATAATAATTATCTATTTTTTATTTAGTATTATGTTATATATTTATTACATAATTTTGATTCTTTATCATGTTAGTCATTATCTATGTGATGCTTTGTTATAATTTTTATTTAATTTGAAAGTTTATCATGTTTTTTATAGTTTCCTTTAAAGTTTTATATGTTATCTAAGTCATCATACATTAGCAGTTATGCAAAACCTATTAGTATTTTCAGGACTGAATAAAAACTATTTTATAACATTTAATTATAAAATGGAAAAGGGGTTTTGAAAAGAAATAGTTATTTGGAAATGTTTACTTTTTGAGAAAATAAATAAGAAACCTTTTTTTAAAATTAGATTTATAAAATAAGATGATTTTGTGAAATCAAGAGTTTTTTAGAATGGAATGAGTCGTGACTTCCAAAATGAAAGTTTATTTTTTGTAAAATGTTTTGATAAGTGAACATTTTAACAAACTTGAAATCAATGGAAAGAAAAGAATAGGTAGATTCTTGGTGATTCATATGATGGGGAGAAAAATGAGGTTTATTTTGATAGTTTGTTAATATTTTTAGGATTTTAGGTATGTTATCCTATCCTTTGGCATTAGAATATTATGATATTTAGTGGTTGTATTGGTTTCAGGAGTTATATATCAGAAGTGTGGAGTATAATTTTGGATTTTTATTAGAAAAATAACTATGTATTCATGGTTATGTGGGGTATTTATCCTTTGGATGAGATATCTACTTGGTATTTGCAAGGATGAAAAAAGCTATGGCAGGGAATTTATAGTGACCCATGCACTTGTGTAATTAATTAAAGGTTTTTTTATTATGGGTGTTAAAGTGATGAAAATAAGGAATTGTTTGAATTTTTTGAATTCAATCAGAAGATAAATCATTTATGGAATTTTAGGAAATTTATAAATGGTATTTGGTGATGTTGAGATAAATAGAAATACTTGGAGATAGTATTTTTGGAGTTTGAAAAACTAGACTTTCTAGGTGGTGGTGTTAGATAGCCATTGAGTATCTGATATAAAATCTAATAGAAAATTCCCCATGAAAATACTGACGGTTTCTTCAATCAAATCACTAAGGTTTTTGGAGTTATTTGGGGAATTGGTGAATAAATCAATGATATTGATATTGTAAAGAAGATCTTATAATGGATACCACTTCTGTATAATATGAAAGTATAATCTCTTGAATATAGGGATTTGGCCAATTTATCTCTTGATGATCTAATAAGAAGTCTGGTGGCCTATGAAATTAGAGTTAAGATGGTAGCAATTTCAAGTCATTCAGCTAATGATATTCCTTTTAAGGATATAAAGAAACTTGAAATCTCTAATGGTGGTGATATTGAATAGGATATGGATAATGAATTACTCACTCTTGTGGATAGAAAAATTCAAGATAGGAAAGGGTATATTTGAAGGTAAACTTCCATTAGATTATTTTCGATGTGGTAAGGTTATAAAAATTACAACAAGGTGTCCAGGTAAATTTTATGTTGATGGAGATTAAGAAAAAATTATGTAGAAACCATGAAGGAGGTTCCATCTTAAAAGCGACTTCAATCTAGGAAATTCATCTGAAAAGAGGGTTCAAAGGAATATCTTGGTAAAAAGGTAAGAGAATAGTAATTAATACCACTTGGAAGAAGTGGAGATAAAGTTTAAGTATAACATTGAAGATGCTATAATGGCATCTGTTGAAAAGGAAGAACCTCTAAGAAAATATCTAAATAAACAAGAAGGTGTTATTGACCTCAAAGTGGAACAAGAGGGAGCTCTTGAAGAGATTTAGATTCAAAGGAATAAAAAACAAAAGGTTAATAGATTACTAAAAGGATATTTTGATTATGCGGACTAGGTCAAATATAATATTAACAAACTAGAAAAATAACTCAAATATTGATCAATCGCTCAAGTGAATTCTTAAGAGGTTGTGAATTTTAAGATAAAGATTAAAGAAAAAGATAAGGTGGTTGATGAACTTAATGATTTCCTAGAGGAATTATATATGAAGTTTGAGTCTCTTGAATAAGTGGGTGTTTCATTTTGAAAGAAACTTAAATTTTAAGTGAGGGAAAGTGATTCATAGAATAAAATTCACTTTAGGAGGTTTACAAATAGAGAATTTATTTAAAGAGTCAAGTGAGGTTCTGAAGGTGTCAATAATATTATGAATGAACAAAAACCCATCTTTATAGGTAAAAGTGGAATAAACTATAATGTCAAAACATGAAAAGTAGAAAAAACAAAAAATTATAACAAAGGGAAGAAAAAGGTTGGTTCTATTGGTGTAAAATATAGAATACTAGTTTTTTAGACAAAGACACCTCCTATCAGAGAAAATCATAGGTAAGAAAATAATCCTCAACCCTCAAGGGTTAACCAACTATAGTAGAAAAGTTTTATTAAGTCCATGTACATGTGGTGGAATGAAGGATAAAATATATTTCATCTCATGAAATTTCAATTCTGTGACTTTCTTGATCAAACCATGTCCTAATATGAAGAGTTGAGGATATATCTAAATGGGTAAATGATTAGAATTTGACAAATAATAATGAGTACATATTATTTATCACAAAGAAGAAATTATTTTTATGGATATTTTTTTCATTATTCTTATTTTATGCATAAAGCTACTGATTATGAGAAGAGAAGAAGTGGTGGTTACCACCATGGTAGTCAGAGGTAAGACAATAATAAAAAACCAAGAAAAATTGCAGTGAGTAATAGATACCCCCCATTATAAGGATATGATTGTGACTATACTACTTATAATGAAGATAAATAGAAGAGGCCATCTTATGAATCAACTCAACCAGGTATCTCATGGAAGGAAATGAAGAAAAAAATAATCATATCTAACTAAAACCACTTTTAAAGTTACAAATAACAACAACATATGAATCCTTGATAGTGGGTGCCCATACCATATAACTAGAAATATAAACTTGATAAAGAATGTGAAGGAAATTTTTGAATGGAATACTACATTTCAGCAATGATTGTGCCTTGAATATCAAACATAGTGACAATACTCGATTGGTGGGAGATGATTTGAAGAAAACTGAAGTGATCTATGTGGATGGTTTGAAACACAATATCTTAAGTGTGAGTAAACTTTGTGACTTGGGAATTTAAGTAACATTTAATCAAAAGGGGTTCATTATCAAAGATATATTTGGGATGTTTCTAATGAAAGGTTATAGGAAAAATAAAAATCTTTACCATGTAGATAGCCAATAGAATATATGTATCCTAACAGTTAAATAAGAGAACAACTTGTGACATTGAAGGCTTGGAAAAAATCACCAATAGATCGTGGATAACTTTTCCAAGATAAAATATGTAGTAGATATTTCTATTCTAAAGAAAGACTAATAAAAGAATTGTGATGCCTGTATGTAGGGAAATATGGTCCGAAATCTATACTGAAAAGGGCCGTTAGTCTCATTTACCTAGTGCATATTGAAATCTATGGGCCAATGAATATATCAGAAACATATGTGGAAATATATTTCATTATTTTTATTGATGATTATAGTAGAATAACTTGCATGATATTCATGCAATGTAAGAGAGAAGTGATAGATTGTATGAATAGGTACAAGTGAAGAGTTGAAAATGAGACCAGACGTACAATAAAGATCATGTGCTTAAACAATGTAACAAAATAATCATCCATTTAATTTGAAAAATACATCAAGAAATATGACATTAAGAATGAGGTATCATTAGTTCAAACTCCACAATAAAATGGAGTTTTTGAATAGAGAAATCAGTGGGTGAATAATATGGTTGAAAAATTTCTCATTGAAATTGGAATCTATTATCACTATTGGAAAGAATTAGTGAAAGTTTTGGTGTACATGAAAAACAAATAGGTTCATAACCTAGGGGAAGAAAGGGAACCATATGAAATGGGGAATGGAAGGAATCCCACACTTAAGCATTTCTGGGTCTTCAAAAGTAGATGTTACATTTGAAACAAATAAGGAAATCATAGGAAGTATGGTGATACTATAGATGAAGTAGTATTTTTGGGATACTCAAAAAGGTGTTGGTTTATAGATGCTTCAACTAAAGACCAAACAAAGTTTTGTAGATAAATTATGTTAAATTAATTGAATAAAAATCTAAAAATATTACTCAAACTATCAACTAGGATAAATTACCTGAATATGAGGAAAAATTTGAAACCACTCCCGTGGTTACACAAATATCCCTAAATTATAAATATTCCAAGGTTGAATTAGAAGAGGAGATGATCATTGAGTAAAATAATCATATGCCTCAAATGAGAAATTGGATAATAAAAATTGATCCATCTAATATAATTAGAGACAAAACTGCTCCTTTGTAGATAAGAATAATAAGGAATGTAGAGCATGTTTATATTCCATAAATGGTAGAATAAACACCATTTTAATACACAACAATGGATGAATCATGAGTTGGATTAATTAATGAAGAATTGGATCAAATAAATAAAAAATAAAACTTGGGTGCTAGTAGAAAATCCTAAATATCACAATGTGATCAGGACAAAGTGGATATTCTAGAATAAATTTTACAAATGTTAAAATGTGATCTAAAATAAGTCTTAAATAGTTTTTAAAGGTTATGCGTAGATTATATGTGTTGATTTTTAATAAACCTTTACACCAATGGATCAAATTGAGTTATTCTATATTTTTTTCACTATAAAAATTCTAAAGGGCTTAAAGATTTTCTAGATGGATGTTAAAATGGATTTCTTGGTTTTTTTCAAAGAAGAGGATTATATTGAATAGATAGTGAGATTTATGATTGGAAATTATGAAACTAAATTATTCATATTAAATAAGGATTTGTATGATTTGAATTAGGCACTGTGAGCATGGTATGCTCAACTTGATTCATATCTAAATAAGTTAGAATTAAAAATGGGAAATGTTGATCATAATATTTATGTGAAAAATCCAAGTAAGAACACTTCATAGTGATGGTATATGAAGACAAAACCATATTTGGCAGAATCAAGAAAAAATATGTGGAGGAATTTGATAATATAATGAGTTCATAGATTGAATTGTCTATAATAGGTGAGCTCACCTATTTTTTGGAGCTGTAAGTTATTCAAAAATAAGGATATAACTTTATCTCTTAGGTGAAGTATATGATAGAGCTATTTAATAAGTTAAATATGTATGATTTCGAACCTATGTTTTTTCTGATTGTAGTTTTAACCAATCTTGGAAAACATAAGGATAGAAAATTGGTAGATCCCACCTTGTATAGACAAATAATTGGAAGTTTTCTATATTTGACTGTAACATGACTGGATATTGACTTTGTAATATGTTTAACCGATCATTTATAGAGTAACACAAAATAAAAGCATCTCACAGTAGTTAAATGAATCATGAGGTACATCCAAGGTACACTCAACTTTGTCTTGATCTTTGATTTAGGAAAAAATCTTGATTTTTCTACATTTTTTGATATGTATTTGGCTAGTGATGTGGTAGAAAAAAAGTCTACAAGCGTTAGTTATTTCTTTATTAACATTAAATATGTTAAATGGATGAGTAAGAATTATGAAATCACCTCACTATTCACATCCAAAGAAAAATAAATTTCAGCAACCAATGAATGAACTCAATTTCTCTAGATGAAGAAATAGTTGGAGGATATTGGTGAACAAGTCAAATAACCTATGGTGATCTACTATGATAACAAGAGTGATATTGATATCACAAAAAATCTAGTACAAAACTCTTGTACCAATCTTATTGAGACTAGGTATCAATTAATTAAAATAAAAAGTGAAGTAAGGAATAATCAAAGGGGAGCATGTTGGAAAAAATTAAAAAGTGGTTGATATCATTAAAAAACCTTTATCCACTCTAGTTTTAAAGAAGTATCAATTTAACCTTAGTGTTAATCCACCTCACTTATCTTGAGAAGGTTCATAAGTACCCCTCTACCCTTGCATCTAACTATTTATAACTGTTTGTGAAGTATTGTAGGATTAAGAGGGGGATACAAACTATGGGGTGTGTTGCGCTAGAACCAGATTATATAACCCTTTCTCTTTGGGTTTATTGTCAAAGGGGGAGAAATTACTGATGATATTAAGTGAAAGTGTGTCAAAATGGGAGATGCATGTTGTTTTCCACCAAGTGGTGTTATTAATGAGACTCTATCATTAAGGGAGAGTTCATGGTATGAAGATAGGGAGAGTTTTAGAGTGAGGTCTAACATGAGGCATGATATTCTTTATTTAAATATTATTTTCTAAACTATGTTTTTCTAACATAGAATTAGAGTGATAGTTGAATTATTTTAGTGCTTTATGATGGTTGTGCAACATTGAATTTCACATTGTATCACCAACAAAACTAAAGGGGGAGAATGTTGGAAATAAGGTGTTTAGAGATGGTGTTTGTTTTTGATGTTGTGTTTGTTGAAAATCCATTTTTGGTTTAATCAAAGGTCCTTGAAGACTAAGGAATCTGGTTTATAGAAAATGTAAAACCAATTGAGGATTTGAATAAGTTATTATAATGATGTTGTTTTCCAAATTTTTGGGTGTAGAAAATTGAATGTTTTAGGGATATTACATCAAGGTTTTTGGGAACAGAAAGTTGGTTTGTGTTGTGAGTAAATGACCCACATAGTGGAGTTTTTAGTCTGTGATAGTCTATTTCATGAATGCCTCATGTTTCCATGAGGTGATTATAGAGTTTACTTGATCACATAGAGAGGTCCATAATATCATAACAATGCTTTTTGGTTGATTGTGAAGGCAGTACATGGTTCACATGGTAATGTTCATGGTCTCAAAATAGATTTTTTTGGTATAATTCAAAGGAAGTATGTGATTCACATAGGTGATCTATGAAGGAGGGTTTTTGAAGGAGGTTTGTGGTGTGAACACCATGGAGAGAGTATGCAAAGGTTATTTAGCAAAGGGTTAAATAGTAATTTCCATAGTTAAAATTTTTTCAGAGTAATTTTCCAATAAATACCCCAATTATCCATTAATTATGAATTGATCATAAGTTAAAAAGGATCTTAATATTAGTCTAAAAATTTAAGAAGTAAATAATTTTCCATGAATTAGGATTGTGTAGTGAGTACATGAGGACTTGTTCACAAAGTCAGTGTATAAAGAAAGTTCATGAGGTGAAATTTACAAGAGAATTACACATAGGAGGTGTCCATAAAGTTAGTTCATTAAGGAGGAAGATGGATCATGAGGGATATCCATGAAGTGTTGTTTGTGGTCTACTAAGATCAGTACATGGTCCAAAAGGTTAATATGTAGTGAAAAATGTTCTGCATGGTTACTTCGTGTAAGATAGTTTCAGGTAGGTTTTTTCACATGAAAATATTAGGTGGGTATTTTGGAGACTTTAAATTGCATTATAGCATCAAATTTAGGCTTCCATGATAAAAATAAAAGCATACACTCTTGAGAATATGGAAGTAACCTTTAAGTTGATAAACCGAGACATACTTTATCTAGAGTAGTGCACAAGGAGTCGATAGAAGTGATCCGAGGGAGGCAATGTGCTATCCTGTAATTCTTTATAAAAGTAGTGTTCCTAGAATATAGTGAACATGAAAAAAAATTGTAATATATAAAAACTATTAAGGCTTAGTGGATTATGGTATGTCCTACACATTTTTGATGCATGCTGCTTGGACCATCCCTTAGTGGTGAACCAAGTAAAAATTGGCGTGTTCTACTTTATTTCTAAATTTATGGGATTGGTGAATGTTCATTATAATCATACAAGTTTAATGAGTACCTACCAACATGGGATCATGATCTATTTAATGAAAAAGAAAAAGTTGACACCCTGATTCACCCTCCCCTCTCTCAGGGTGTCCATGGGTACAATAGTCACCTTCCATAAATTAAAGATAAACCCTATATTCTTCATCTCTTCTTCCTATTTATCCATATTTTCTAATTTTCAATAAGGGTGGTTAGGGATATTGGTTTTTTATTTCACCAATGCACGGTGAAATCACTTGTTGGATCATGGTTTCTTGTTTTCTTGGTTAAAGGAATTTTATATGGACTGTTTGATTCTAATTTATCACTATTTTTATACAAATAATATGAGTGGTGATTTATTATATATATTCTATGATTTTGGGATGAAATTGGGGAATATTATGTTAGAATTAATTGTGGTTTTTTGGTTATAGTGTTATATATATTTTAAATGTTATCTGCCTAGATTTTCTTTGGATTTAGTTACTTATTAATTATGGTGCTTAGTTATTTTGAATTCATTAGTTATAAAAATTTCTTTACTAGTTATTAGGTGATGTTTGGTGGTCAATAGAGTATTAGTATCCAATTTAGGATATATTAGGGTAAGTGGTCTCAACCCTTAGTGTGAGATTCAGGCTATACATGTTATATCCCCACCACTTGTTCTTTTAAATCAATAATAAAGCTTAATCATATTTTTTGAATTATGAATGAGTGGATTCACAGTAATATTTTCTTATAAAATTTGAAGATTATAAATGATATTTTATATAAAAATGTGTAATGATTTTGATTCAATATTTATTTCTTTAAAACCTTGATTTATAACCTTATGAAAAGTTGGATTTTATAATAGTCTTCATTGGCTATATAAATGTTAAATTTTAATGGTAAAGTTAAGTATTTATAATGGTTTGTTTTTATTAGTTTCTTTATATACCCTTATATAATTTATATTAAAAATATAAGTTGGTAAAGTCTTGGCTATTTTTGTTTGAATTGGTTACATATAATGATTTATACTTGACTTCTTTTACAAATATTATAAAGCATGTCTATTATTTTAGTTTTTCATGATGATAAAATTGAAAGTTTAACATACAATCCTTGGTCATTTATATGCATTCAATTATCAAGTTTTATGCACATTAATGTTTTCAAAACAAATAAAGATTATAAAGACATAAAAGGAATGAAATTTGGTTCATGTTTGATTTATATAAATTGGTTCTATATTGAAAAAGTGTTACAAATATTCACTTAACATGGGATTTGAATTAAGGAGGAAATAATTTAATTTTGGTATTTTTGGGAACACACATTGAGTATTTTTAACATTCATGAAATTTAATATTGAACTAAAATTTTATGGTATATATTTGTTTGGGTAAAGTATGTTCTCTTGAATCCTTTATCATGACTTACAAAAGAAATCACTTCTTACTACCTAAATTTGAACAAATTATAAGACAAGGAACCATGATTAACCCTTGGTTAAGTGATTAATTTGGTGACAAGAAAATGTAAATATTTATTATGTGGGAGGAAAGGATTTGGTTCTTCAACTCATTCAATTTTATTAACTTATTTGATTTTATAAACTAAACTCAAAACTTTATAAATTTTAATTTTGTTTTTTTCTTAAATAATTGATCATAGAATTAGTTTTATATAAATATTTTAAATATATAGTTTATATTTCATGTAATTATAGCCTTAGGTATTTTTATATCTTAATATGTTTTCTTAAAACACACTTTTCCATTACAAATTATATTTTTTATTTCTGTATAAGAAGAGTTAAAAATGGGACCCCCATTCTATTTTTTAAATATGAGTAAAACATATAATAATTAACTATGAAAATATTTTTTAGTTAATGTTTATAAAATATTTATATTTTAATATAAAAAACCTGTTTAGATAAATAACCTTCATTTTATCTATTAATGTGTCTTAATTGGTTTTATGCCACACTATAAATCTTATTCGGATTGTTATGAGTATACATTGGTTATAGTTGATTCCGTACTTGATAATTTACTTAATTTATGACTAGCATGTATTTGTATTGTTTATGACTTACCCAATGACATGTTTGGATTAAAATAATCAAACCTTATATTATTATCTATTCCATGATTTATTATTTGGATGGATCTCCATTAAAGTATTTTAAAGTAATGATAATTCCATAACTTGTTCCTCATTTGGATTGATGTTAGTATGCTTGAATGTTTCCTATGTAATAACTCATACATGGATTAGTTTAGAAATTATATTGTGTTTTCATATAGCATTGAATAATATCATGCTAATATGATGGCTAATGTTATGCATGTCAGCATGTTTATTATTTCATTGTAGTGATCATGTTGATTTTATGCTTTATGTCAGATACATCATCACAATTATTTCTTTGATATATCAAACATGTGTGGAGTGTTAGGTATTCTTGTAATAGACTAATTAAGAAGTTATGTCTACCAAAAATGGACATATTTTAAAAATGGGATGAGCTACAAGATTGACCTAACTTTATATAACCTCTCCCCTATTCTCAAAGGGACAAATTAAAATATTTACCTGAGTTTTTATATACTATTATCTTTCCCAATGGGATGGGTATTATACCCTAAATTTTTTATATTAATTCATCAAATATTCCAATCTATGTTCAAAATAGGTTTGTACAGGTATGGATCCTCCCAATATAGGGAGTTATTTTTTATGGTTGATATTTTTCTGGAAGTTATTATTTTCTTCTAGCTTCCATGCTTTGATGATTTTATAGAAAAATAATTTGTTATATTTATATAAATGTGTAGACATGTTCATGCATACACTTAATTATTCTTAGTGTGAGTTGAGACATTATTGGTGGTTTATTACTGAGTATTTATGCTCACACCATACATGTTCACTATGATAGACATGAAATTTCACTTTCTACATTTTAGGTATGAATAGATACATTGATAAATATAGGGTGATCATGGTTGTATTGAGCATGAGTGACATAGGTGTGGGTTTGATATCCATTACGGTGTTAGATCTTAGGATACCATGTTTGATAGGAGAAATTTTAGCACTAATAGATTATTATTTTAGAGTGTCTATTCTCTAATTTTTATCAATGAGTATTGTTATGTATTTAGTAAAACCTTATATTATTTTCTTTCAAGTTGTATGTATATCTATGGAAATCTCTTCTATATGGAAGAGTTAGTTAAAATTACCTATAGAACTTGGTCATGAATTAATTTTATATCCACAGCGGGTAAACCATTCCTCAATGAAAAATCTTGACACATGGTGCTACTCACCAACCTCAAGGGATCATAGGATTATCTCAGGGTTAATGGTAGTCTAGTTTGGGTACTTTTTGAGTATGCCTATCAAAAAACCTTCAAGACTATGGACTGATCTGTTAGACCATGGATTTATGTGGGTTAGGGATTTGAATATTTAGACCCATAAAACTTGAGACCACATTTGATTCTACCTAAGAAACCCGAATCCCGCATAGTCTAGCCCACCGGGTGTTATGGGTCTGATTTGACCTGTAATTATTAGTAGGCTACTAAAAAGTTATGATTGAAAAATAAAATAAAATAATTTAATAAAATAAATTAACATGAGTGTGGAAAAAATAGTTCAACTTTAAATCGACCAAATACAACCATACATAAACCATAAAAGATATAAAATTTTAAGGGTTTTTTTTATTGTTGTTATTAGAGTTGTTACTATTAATTGAAAACTAAATATTTTCTTCCAATATCAAACATTTCTCCCTCTTCAATGCCATTCATCATTGTTCACCAAGAAAAAAAAATTATAAAAAATTATTTTCTTTAAGGCAGTGGGCCATTCCATTAATCCATGGGATATGAATAAATATGTTCAGACTTTTATTTTTAAGCCCCCATTATTTGTGGATTGGGCTAGACCACTCAATAAAATCTGTAGCTTTAATGATCAACCTCATGGGCTGACCCGCCCCTCCCCATTAACACCACTATGTTTAATTATCTTGGTTAGGGTCATTAAACATATCCAAAATGAGTGTAATAAAATAGATATAACCTCCACATAATTGGTTTTTCACTTAGAATATATTCATCTCCATATTCATAATCTTGATTACTATTAGAGTTCTTTTGATAACCTCTCTTGTTCTTTGGTTGTTCCACAATTACCCTCTATTCTCTTTATTGTCCAACAACAACTATTTCTCTTATTACAACCTCAAGTATAGGCAGCATGTAATCCCATGAAAACACTATATGTGTTCTCCATGATTATATTATATCATTAAAAAACTACTATTCCCTTTATATGCTCCACAATTATCTTAACAACAACCACCCAATGCTCTTTCCATTTCCAGTTAAACTATCTATTCATGTCCAGTGTAAAATTACCTACCTCATGATCTCTATAATCTTTATTAATAACCTAAAATGATAATTACACGATCTATTGACATGAAAGGAAACTCATGCTTTTGTTTCTTAAATCATCACTACTGATATACATTATCCACAAACTCAAAGGCTCTACTCAAAGAGCATAAAAAAAAAGTAAAACAAAGAATAATAAAAAGATCCTCATAGTGAGGGGAGTTATTTTTCTAAAATTTAATCCAAATTAAGACTATGACATAGAATTCCTATTTATGTTTTCTATATTATCCATTCTTCCTTTGGTTGTACTGAGAATGAGTAGCTTTAATCCTTTATCACCTTTTTTATTGTACAAACACTACTAAAAAATAGGCCTTTAACATCGCTAAAAATATCCTTTATCAGTGCTAGAGAAGTGCTAACTATTGGAGTGAGATTAAAAGCCTAATTCTTTTATCAGTGTTAAAAAATCACTGATAAAGGACTATTTATCATTGCTTGTTAAAGCAGTGATAAAGGGGCATACTGCAATGTGCTGTAATAGTACACCGCAACACCAGTGAAGTGTGTTGTAACATCACACCACAACACCAAAACACCATTAAATCATCAAAATCAAGTAAGGATTCATAATTTAAATGAAGATAAAAAACTCTAGTCGTGTTTTCTTGGTTTTGGCGATGTGATGCACATTTTAAACTAAAATGATACTTATATATTGAAAAAACACACTTGGAATCATACCGGTCACACCGTGAATTAGATTGAGGTTAGAATGATTCTTAAAGATCTCAAATGACTTATGGATTATTTTTTTAAAGTTTCAAAACAATCCAAATGTGTTTTCTCGGTTTTGAGTACATTGCTTTTCTTTTTTTACTAAAATGTCATTTTAAATTGGAAACACACACTTTAAATCATACCAGTCACATAATGTGTCGGTTTGATGAGATACTGATTCTTATACATTACAAATGAATTATAAATTATTTTCCTAAATTATAAATACAATCAGAGTTCATTTTCTCAGTTTTTAGTGAGTGGCACTTTTTGAACTAAAATATTGATTTTAAACTGACAAGAGACACATTGAGTCATACCAGGAACATCATGTTTTGGATTGAGGTGAGGATGATTCCTACATGTAAAAAATGACTTATGGGTCATTTTAATAAAGTATCAAAACAACATGGATTCATTTTCTAAGCTTTGAGTAGGTGAGTTGTCCTTTTTACTAAAATTAATGTCAATTTTAAATAAAAAGACGCGTTTGGAGTCATATCAGTCACACCATGTGTCATATTGAGGTTCAAATAATTATTAAAAATCCCAAATGGATTATGGATCATTTTTATAAAGTATTAAAACAATCCAAATGCATTTAATTGGTTTTTAGTATGTCACTTTTCATTTTTACTAAAATGTCATTTTAAACTGGAAACATGCACTTTGAATCATACCTATCACATCGTGTATCAGTTTTATGTGAGAAAGATTTCTACATGTTAAAAATGACTTATGAATAAATGTACAAAATTATTAAGAAAATCCATGTGCATTTTCTTAGTTTTTATTGAGTGACATTTTTTTAACTAAACTATCAATTTTAAACTGATAATGGATACATTAAGTCATACTGGATACATCATGTATCAGATTAAAGTGAGGATAATTCCTAAAAAAAGACTTATGGATAGTTTAAATAAATTATGAAAACAATCCAATTGAATTTTCTCAGTTTTGAGTAGGTTAGTTGTCCTTTTTATTAAAATTATTGTCATTTTTAAATAAAAAGACACACTTGGAGTCATACCAGTCACACCGTGCATCATATTGAGGTAAGACTGATTCCTAAACATATAAAATGACTTAAAAGTCGTTTTTCTAAGTTATCAAAATAATATGAATGTGTTTTCTTGGTTTTGAGTAGTTCAATTGTCCTTTTTATTAAAATTGTTGTCATTTTTAAATAAAAAGACGCACTTGGAGTCATAACGATAACACCATACGTTGTATTGAGGTAAGATTAATTCAAACATATCTCAAATTACTTATAGATCATTTTACTAAAGTATCAAAATAATCCAAATGAATTTTCTTGGTTTTCAGTATTTCAATTATTTTTTTACTAAAATGTTATTTTAAACTGGAAACACACACTTTGACCTATACTGATCACACCATGTATCAGTTTGATGTGAGAATAATTCCTAAACATCAAAAATGACTTATGAATAAATATCCTAAATTATCAATAAAATCCAAGTGTGTTTTATTTATTTTTAGTGAGTGACAGTTTTTGAACTAAACTATCAATTTTAAACTGATAACGGACACATTGAGTCATAGCGATCACACCATGCATTAAACTGAGGTACATATGATTAATAAAAATCTCAAAATACTTATGGATCATTTACCTAAAGTATCAAAATAATAAGAATATGTTTTATTGGTTTTGAGTATTCCAGTTGTCCTTTTTACTAAAATTAATGTCAATTTTAAATAAAAAGAAGCACTTAGAGTCATACCGGTCACATCATGTGTTGGATTGAAGTGTAGCTAATTCCTATATATACCAAAGTCTAAAAATAATCCTAAATACCAATGTTACCACATTTCCATTGTATTTCTATGTTTAACTACCAATAATGAATATTGAATCGATGTTCTTAGCCAAAAAACCTTTCTTGTTGTTGAAAGTCAGAAGAGTAGAGGCTTTCAACAATGAGAAAGGTTTTTTAGGTAATAAAATTAAATCAATATATAGTGTTGGTGTTTCGATAAAGAAAGAAAATGAAAATGGAAAACACGGTAACATTGGTAGAAAGAATCATTTTATCTATTTTGTGGATTATTGAAGATATTTGAAAGTAAAATATGAATTCCCAAAATATTTTCAAAAAAATAACTAAATAAGTATTATATAAAAATGATAAGGAAATTAACTTACAAATAGTAGATAAAATGATGAAAAAAATAATTAAGTAGTAGTAATTCACATTTTCCTGATGGTTGTATGCATTCTTAATGCATTTCCTTGTTGTCATTATCTCATTTGCAGGCTCGAAGTCCAATCCCTCATGAGCATGAGAAGTTTTTGAAAAAACCACCCCAACTTGAACAAAATAATCCACTTGTATAAGAAAATAATTATTATATGAGTAATACTAAAAATAAATAAATAAAATATAAATATTAAATAATATATTGATTTTATGGATAATGATTTTACTGTGAAAACGTTGTGGAACACATGGATATACCAATGGTAAATCAATAATGATGATAAAAAAAAGAAAATAGATCTCACCAAACAACCAATCAACAAATGAGGAGGATGAGGGGAAAATAAGATACATTGGATTGAAGCTTTGAATCATCCTAGAGAAAGTAAACATATCCTATTAGGTTCATAAAATATTCATTTTGTACAATAAATAAATAAATACACATAATATATTCATGATTAAAGGTGAATGTCTCCCATTTGTGAGAATTACATGGATGGTAATATGAGATTCCTAAGGGTGGAACCAAAAGGAAATGTAAAATAATGATATATTTTTAGATGGATTAAAGTAAAACATACACAATGTTTATTATATGTGTGATGAAATAAATTAAGTGATTTTTAATAAGTATTAATGAGTGGGTTATCATTTCAAAGATGTATATATATGTATCAACTGTAAGAAATATAAGTAAGGCTGAAATTAATGAATAAAATGTCATTAGTGATCAGAAAGTTTCGGTGAAAAATCAAAGGAGTAAGACTCTATAGAAAACCTAATTTTTTATCAAGTAGATCCTAAATCATTTAGTGAGGCTGAAAAGGATGATAATTGGATCAAATCTATGCATGAGGAGCTTGATCTGAATAAGAACAATGTGACATGATGAGCTTGATCTAAATAAGAACAATAAAAGATTATTATGGATCATGTTGTTTCATATATTGTACCAAAAAATGTCTATTAGTTTAAAAATACATGAGTTTTTTAGTTAATTTTTTTTCCTAATTTTTGTAAAAATCTTAACATAAAAGGTCATGGAAATGTATTGTAATGAAACATTTTTTAATGTAATGTAATTGAGGTGGTCACATCTGCGGGGCATCATATTACCACTAGAAGGACGTAAAAAATGGATTTAATTTAATTTTAGTAAAACATAAAATTCAATGGAATTAAGAACCCACAATGAATATAGCATATAATTAAATTATTAAATCCAAATTAATAAAGTTGACTTAAGTGGGATTCTAAAGGTGTAATGATTTTATCCATGAAAAATAATTTTTATTTCAAAAAAATAGATTCTATTAAAACTTATTTATTAAATTTACACCAATAAATGTTAATATTTTATTTTATCAAAATTAGTTAAATATAGAGGTATAAGATTTATTATTGAATGATTTAAAATACTCTTTAAAATTTAAATAATAGAAATCTTTTCTCATTAAATAAGTTAATTTTTAAAGAAAACATTAAATTTAGAAAAAATTTGATCAATCCTAAAGGATTGAGAACAATAAATTATATAAAAAATTTACTCTTCTTCTACACCATGTAATGAAAAAATATTTTGTTTCTTAAAATACCATGATGCTAAGGTTTTTCCTAGAAAATGACTCATTCCAATTGTTTATTTTTTGACTATATTTCAATAACCAAAATCAAAATAACAATTACATTTTACTCAAAACCAGTATAATATAGTCCAAGGATTATAGAACCTTAAACCTCTTTGTTTTTTATAGAATTTATGTCGTATTATTTAAATTCAAATTGAAATATTTCAAAAATAAAATCTAGAAACATTATATTTTCTCAAGAAGTAGTTAAATAAACAAGACAACAAATCAAACATATATAATGTTTTTTCTCATATGATTTTATTGATTCATTAGAATAATTTGATTGTTACATTTCATAAGTGACCCATAAATCTATCCCAAGCCTCATGAAATAGTTCACAATCATCCTAAATAAATCCATTAATTTTACACCATATTTTAGTGCTCATTATCCTTGGAAAAAATTTCATAAAAAGATCATTATATAGTTGTTCCTATGTGTTAGATATTTCATCATCCATTTTTTAGAAATAACTTCTAGAATTACCTTTCAAATAGAAGGGGATAAACCTATATTTAAGTTCATTATCACTCAACCCTCTTAATTCCAATTGCTGCATGACATAATATAAGACCCCAATGATGTTTGATATTTCATCATCCAAGTGATTTGCAATGTAATATTCCAAACCAATGACAACACCGACCGCTATATAGATGAATTTTTCAAAACTTGATTATTGAAAAGAGGTAGATGTCATAGAATATAGGTATTAGGAGCCTATTATACCTCAAAACAGCACAACCCAACATTGGGTTTGATATATTTCAAGTCACACAGTACCAGTGTTGTCCTAAGGAGACCCACATGATATTGGGGAAGACGATACTTCAATATATCTAAAAAATAATGAATTTTGGGTTATTTTATTATAGGACAGTGCAACTATACTTTTTGGGATACATAGATGTGGTATGAGAAGGTTCAATGGATAAATGAGGGAAATTAGAGATGTCTAAAAACCTATATTTCATTCGAGTCGTGGTTGCATTCAACCCTTAAATCGCCCGAGACTTGGATTTGAGCCTTGGAATAGTTGGAGCCTTGATTCTATTCTAGATTCAAGCATAGATTAGATAACGAGGAGTGATAACAGCAGTTTACTTCCCTAGAGAGCTTCAGATATCATGAATTGGTTCGCGATGGTTAGGGTTCTTAAAATAGACTATGAAACTTTTATCAGTGCTTAAAAAAAGCACCGATAAAGATACCTTTTATTAGCGCTAAGTTAATAAGCAATGATAAAATGAATCTTTTTCAGTGATTTTTTAGTACAGATAAATACTTATAATACTTTAAAAAAATATTTTTTAAAAAAGTATAATTATTATATATAATTATAATACTTATAATAATACCTTTTATAAAACAATACTTTTATAATTCTTTGAATATATAATTATTTATTTATAATTATCTAAATAATTTTTTTAAAAAAATAATATTTATATATTTATATATATTTATATACTTATATATATATAAACACAGTAACTATATTAATTATTTAAATAAATTTATTATAAATTTATAATTATTTATTTATAATTATATAAATTCTTTTTGAACAAATATTATTTATTTATTTATAATTATAAATGTAATAGTAAATATACATTTATAAATATATTTATTCATAAATATTTTTTTACAAATGCATTTTTAACATTATTAATGATTATTTAATCTTAAGTTCATGCATGTTAAAAATGAGTAAAATTGATTAATTAAAAATGAGTACTATATTGAAAATTTGGATAAGTTTGATTAATATAAATCATTAAAAAAATGGATATATATTGAAATAAAGATGAATACACATTGAAAATATTAAAACATAGTAAATAAATATATATAAAATAAATAATATAAATTGATTAAATTCCAAAAAAATATATTTATGTGTGTGCATATGTATATAAAAATTCATTAATTATGTATATGTAAAATAAATATAATACGTTTGTTCTATGTTATAAATTGAATAATAAAACGACATCCAATTTTGTCCATTACTCAATACAATTAGTTAGTATTTTCAATTCATATTAATTTTTAATCATAAACCATTATTCATTAAATATATTAATATTTAATGTAAACCGTAAATAATATTTTATATTATATAAATCATATTTATATACATTAATATATATAGATATTTAATATATACTATTTATTAACATTATCAATAATCATCTAATTAATAAAATGTTTAATATTTTTCTCAATTTACTTATTTTTAATTTTAATTTTTTTAATTTTCATTTTGAATATATCTATATATTTAATACATGATATTTATTAATATTTATAATTTATATATAGTATAATCAATTTATTTATTTTTATCAATAGTTATTTAATTAATAAAATTTGAAATATTTTTTTAATAAAATAATTTTTTACATTTTTTATTTAATTATTTCATTTTATTTATTTGGACCTTTATCAATGCTAAAAAATCACTAATAAAGGATTACTTTATGAGTGCTAAAAATATACCATTGATAAAGGGTACCCTTTATCAGCGCTAAAAATAAAGCACTGATAAATGACACCCTTTATCAGTGCTAAAAAAGTGCTGATAAAGGGGCCTTTTATCAGTGCTAAAAAAAGCACTGAAGAAGGGTTAAATTTATTAGTGCTTTATTTAGTGCTGATAAATATTCCATTTATCAGAGGTTTTTTCTAGCACAGATAAATACTAGTGCTGTTAAATGCCTGTTTTGTAATAGTGAAAAAACCAGTGATAAGACATTTTCATTGTCAGTTTTATTCCTTTTTCTATTATTCACAAAAAACTAAACATCAGGACTTGAATATTTTTAACTCCAAAGTGTTGTTCTCATCATGTCACATACCAACATTCAGGCTACATTAAGCCCTCATTGTTGTTTTTGAAATACTTGAATAGTAAGGATGTAATCTTTTATCCTCTAGCATGGGTAGTGTTGTCCCCACCCACAATCCTCCCTTCTTATACCCAAGTCATTGTCTATCTCCTTATTACAGGTTATGTTATCACCATATCACATCCTTCACTTCTACAATGGGAAACACTATGCCTAAAACATTGTATGTTCCATCCCACTCCTCCTTTACAGGGTTATTTCGAGTCCACCACACTATTTGTGTGTTATACATGAAAAATATTATCCTCATCACATCGTTGATGTGATACTTTATAAAATTTTCACTTGATTTTCCATATTATTCTTCATTTAAAATGACTTTAATATTTTTTTATTACATCTAATAATCAACACATATATTGATGACAAATCTAACTAAATACCTTCCATAACCAAAGGGTATCCAACATTCCCCCCCTTTGGACTAGTTTTATTCCTCAAAATAAAATCCTTAAGATAATTGCATACCCACTATTAATAACAACTCTTCCAGGTTCACCCCCTATTTAACTCTCCCCTTATAGCTTTAATTCTCCCCATTTGACAAAAAAACCATTGAATCATAGATAATAATCCAAATGAATAATATTTAATCCTATGTGAGTAATGTTATGCGTTGAAGAAAAGGCATGATGATTAAAAATTCAATATTATCCATTAATTATTCAATAATTCACATAAAAATTCAGTTACATAGAGTACTCCAACAACTAACAAGTTAAAAAATAACCATGAAATGCATATATAGGGAGACAAAGTTACCTCAAATAGATTAGGCATCAAAAGTTGGTTGAACCTAGAGTTTTGACTTGTATTTATCTTATATTGGGTTGGGAATAGATTTTGTGTGCATATCTTCCACTTGATATCAGTGGGAATGTATCCAATCTTCACTTGGTTTTCCTCCATATTACTCATGATAAAATGATAAATAATTTCCATATAATTTATTGTAGGGTTTTGTGCTAGATTTTTCTCAAGTTGATTGAAATATTTTTATCCCAGAGTATAAAAATAAGTAGCTCCATTTTCTCACCCAAATCAACAAGTTGTTTATTCATCCATATCAATTATGTGGAGCCATGAGTAATAATAATGTATTATTCTTCTGTTGTTCTCAATGAAATAATCTCTTTATTCTTACTTAGCCATGAAATATAGTAACTACCCTGGAATAAATATCCCCCTAATGTGGACTTATTATCATTAGTTGTACTAGCCCAATCAACACTAGTGAAAGTAACAAGCTCCTACTTGTAATTTGCATCATAGTACATAACATAATCCACAGACCCCCTAGAATACTTTAGAATATTATTTACATAACTTATATTTATATCCTATATAGAAAAATGATCATTTATTAGTGTCTTTGAAAACTATCGCTAAATGTTGCGTTTTTTTAACAATGATTTTAGGAAACCACTGCTAAATATTTAATTTTTATTTAATTTTGGTGATATTTTTTTAAACCACCACTAAATGTATTAAAATTAATAATAATTATTTAATTAATAATAATTTATAAATATGTGTGTGTGTATATATTATAAATCATTAATAATTATTAGTAAATAATCCATATTTAAGATTTTAATAGATAATAAAAATTTATAAATTTAATATTTATTACTAATAATTTTTAATTAATGATTAAACATTATTAAATATTAAATATATCTTATTAATTAGTAATTACTTATGATTTATATTAATTAGTAATTAGTAATTAGTAATATATTAATTACTATTTAACCATTAATATTACTACTATTTAATATGTAATAAATATATAAATACGCAACTATAAAGATATAAAGATATAAATATATATAAACATATAAATATACATGTATATATATATATATTAATACATGTAAATATATAAAAATATATAAATATATATGAATATTAAAAATATATATTTATATGAACATATAAATACAAAAATAATTTTTTTTGAATAAATTCATAAATAAGTATATATATATGGATGTAACATCCCATTAAAAATCTATGCCTCTTTTAATGTTTAAGAGTGTGGTTTTGGGTTCTTAGGGTGTTGGAGTTGGTTTGAGGATTTTTTCTAGAACTTGGATTATGCACTACATGCTGTACACATTCACATCATGAACTGGTTACACGACATGAATCAGTTATCGGGAAGATACCACAAGTCTAGTTTAGAGCATGTAAATTTTACAGGGAATAAAACATGTTCACATAATAAAAATGTCAACCGGGTTCTTTTTTAAGTTAAGGTGACACCCTTTTAAACATATATGCAAATTGAAAGATTCACATTATTAATCCCATTCACATTGTAAATCCCATGTGACCTGTAGGTTTTATGCACTGCATGTGTAACTTTTTTTCATTATTTTGACACGTAGACCTCCTCCTCAAACCCCAGGGCCACACCATGTGATTTTGGGTGTCTCTGATCCTTCCAGATCGCATCATTCAATGCTTGATCTCCTTGGTGGTTGCTCTGTGTCTCTTCAGGTAAGTAACCTTTCTACTTATTTATTTCCATTGGTTGTGACAACGCCATTAAATTTCATTTTTGGATCAATTTATCTTTTAGAAATGTTATTCTTTATCCTTTTTATATCCATTGTTCGATCTTCTTTCAGGGGCCGATCCTTTATTGGTTACGGTGCGACAGGTGTATTTCCTTTGTGGTATGTTGTGAATGATCCTCTATGCCGTCAGTTTTGTTTGTGGAATGTAATTATAATATGTGAGAATAAATTCCAGAGCCTCCTTTGTTGTATCTGATTTATTTCCATCATTTTTGGATCCCATTACAGGCGTGTGCAACCTGATATTGAGGTAGGTGGTCCCGTCTATAGCCTATGCTGGATGAACCTTGAATGCTCTAGTTTTATAAATTGTTTTATAAATAAATTGGATTGATTTATTTATTTGTGCGTGTAAATGAGTTTTTGATAAAAGATGATTTTTCTCTTAATTTGGTAAAATAAAAGGGTATTTTCAAATCATTGTGAAATGGATTCATGATTTTTTTTCAAATCATGGATTTGATGAAATGATTTAGAAAATGAGAACATGAGAAGCCTTGGGTACTTAGGTGGAAAGAGTAGCAATAGTCCTCATCTGTTGTTATTGTTGGGGGTTCACTCATGAGGTGTTCCTCTACTCCCTAGGCCAAGTGTCCTTGGGACTTGTTAGAAACTGTTAGGAGGTTCACTTTTTGGGGTGTTCCTCTGCTCCCTAGATTCGATGCATATGACTAGGGGCTTGATACATGTGATTGTCTATTGACGCAAACCTATAGTAGGGAATAAAAAAAGAAAATTATTTTCCTAATATAGCATAGTGGCTGACCAGGGTCATCTCACTTGATAAAATTTTTAGTTTGTTCACCTAATTAATCTAATTCACCCAAACTATTTCTTTTTGTTCTTTTTATTATTTTATGTAATAAATAGAGAATGTTTTGTTTTTTTATTAATTTTCTAAGATAATTAAATGAAATGAAATATGAGAATTTAAACTAACATGCAATTCTAATTAGAATGAGTTAAGGAAGAAAAAACTTTGTTTTGGGTTTAGTTTTGGGTTTAATCATTATTCTCCTTTATTTGTTTTATTTTAGTTTGATAATCCAAACATGAAATCTCATGATGAATTACTATTCTTTTTATTTAGAAATTATGGAATCTTTGAATTCCTAAGAAATATCAATTCCACCACATCTTATAATCAAGGCTGATGACACACCTTGGTCGAGGGTGTTCTATCTTCTAAGACTTGACTCTATCAATGTCATTTCATCTACTGACTCACTCAACTCCATCATGTGAAGTGTTAACCAATTAAGAGAGGGAAAATATTTTAAACAAAATAATAGAAATATATTGAGTTGCATGTCATGGGGGACAATCACCACATTAAGGGCATTCACCTCACTCATGCATGCTACTCATATCTACCAAAAACATTAAATAAACTTTAATAAAAATTCAAGAACACCTTGTCCTTCCTCAGGAAAAGCCTCAAGTTATACTCCCATTATTGGGAGTAAGAGATCAATTTTGTGGAATGATGAGAAGATAAGAGAATAAAATAATAAAAATAAAAATAATAGAATAAATAATAAGAATAAAATAATAAAAATTGAAGAAGTGAAGAGAGATAGAGATACAGAAGAATAAAATAAAATAAAAGAAATAAGAAAATAAAATCAGGATTTTAAAATTAAAAGAAGAAGAATAATTGAAAAGAAGAAGAAAATTTGGATGGGTGGATAAACACTTTTTAAAATAAAAATGCATGAATTTTTATTAGAAAAGTCATATAGGAATACATGAAATATAAAATAAAATAAAAATAAAAGAAAAGGAAATAAAATAAAAAAAATAATGGGTAGAAACATAGACCTTGTCCTCATCTCCACTGGGGGTGTGGAACTCTCCTTTAGAGTGGGTAAAATCCTCCTTATATAGGACAAGGGGGTTCCATCCTTTGGTATTCAAATTCAAGATCTTCCAAATCTCCCTTTAAGATATCCTAAAAATTATATCCATCAAAATTTTTCTCATATTAGGCCCATTTAATGGAAAAATTTGGGAAGGGTTTATTATTTAAATTTGTTCAAAAATAACTTTCTCATTTCAATAAAAAATTTCAACTTCATATAATATGTGTAGGAAATGTTATGTCCCATTAATTCCAAAAAATTATTCTGGCTTGGAAGAATATTTGAATTTCTAAAATCTAATTTTACCATGAATTTATGGCCTTGAAATATACAGCATCAAGTGGGGAAATAGTTATTAAAGCTATGACTCCTAATGTAATCTTTCTCCATGTAGAATTTTAACTTCTTTGGACTAGGAATTTATGGGATATGGGACTAACTTCAAAAATACCCAAATATGTGCACATATTTTGAGGCTTGAATTGTGAGAATATTTTGGGCCTCAAAATTTTGGATTCAGCTCTTGGTCTAGAAAAATGAAATAAATCTTAAGATGTATTTAATCCTAAAAAAATAATTTCATAAATTAAATTAGTGTATAAA
Source organism: Viscum album (assembly GCA_963277665.1). NCBI lineage: Eukaryota > Viridiplantae > Streptophyta > Magnoliopsida > Santalales > Viscaceae > Viscum > Viscum album. Next base: position 262,970,853 of record OY728120.1, read on the forward strand.
TAGTTATGGTCGAAATACTTAAGTAAATTAAAACAGTTAAATTCCAAAATTAGGCCATTTTTTCAATTAATCCCAAAAAACACAAAAAATAAAAAATATTATGCAAATTAGATCATTTTTTTATTGGAAGGTATTAAATCATTAAAATACATATGAAAAATAAAGAAAATATTAGCTCTATAATCTTTTCTTGGGTATGAGTGTTCTAGCTAGCTTGACCTGTAGTGATCCTTGGTGTGATATACCTGTGATTTGATTTGTATTATTTAACTTTAATTACTTGCTTTGATATATATGATATGATTTGAAACTATTTTACCAAGATTATTTAGAATTGTGGAAAATGGGATTGTTTCACCATGATTTTGATACAAAAATTATTTAACTAATTATCACGCAATGTTTTATTTAAAGTTAATCATGTTTAGATTGTTATAAAAATACTTGTTATAGGACACCTAGGTGGGGTCCTATTGATCTTGTTTATATCACACCCTACATACCCCTTCAGTGGTGTATAAACATGATTATGTCTTTTAATATAAGGAAAGGAAAGGCACCATAGTGAGGGAACAAGGTTTCTATCAGCTGGGTTGGGAACTGGTGGTGAGATAGTGGGAGGCTATCTACTTATCACATGGACTAGTTGTTTCTCATTTTGGGTTTTTACTCCATTATTGGAATTAAACCTTGGAGTTATTTGGTTTATTTTGATTTGTATCATTTCTACTATTTTATTTTAGTTATGGAATTTATATTTCTTCTGGTTTCCTTCCACTATTTCTGTTATATATATATAACATTTCATCTATTTCAGTTTGGGTGAAATCGTTTCTTTTAGTTGTTGTTGATGCCTTGGTGCTAGTCTCTAGCCTATGGGGATCAATAAATCCCTTCAGTTATGTGGTAGATTGGGTTGGGTTCTAGATTTTAGGGGTATACCAGGCCAGCTCATGATAATTTTATATTCAAGCATGATTATGATCAGTCTTGGGATATTTTTAGACTAGAATTTAGATTATTAGGACTTGAGGGGTAGGTTTCTATGAGTGCCTAGCCATCTCTTTCCATGAAAATCCTCATGTTATCATAAGATTTTGGGATGTGTGTCTCTTGTTTTGAGTTCTTGATCTTAATATCAGTTTCTGCTTATGGTTTTTTGGGTTGAACTAAAATTATCCAGCTATTTAATCATTCTTATATTTTTGGTGTCTAGTAGTATGCCTCTGAGACATATCTCAAGGGTTCCAAAGGAAGATTCAGTGGATGTTCCTTAAGGGAATCCACCTTTGTATCATAATATTATAGAAGATATCATGTGCTCAGTTCATGTCGTGGTGAAAAATGTATCGAAATTCTAAAACACAATTTTTGATGTGAATCCAGGAGTAGGAGGAGAAATGGACCAATCTTAGGAGTTCTTATGTGAGAAACCACCCTCCTTTAAGGGTAAAAATGATCCCCAAGAGACGGAGGGCTGAATAGAAAAGATTGATCAGATCTTCGACTTCTTGGATACACCTAATAATATCAAGGTGAAGTGCACAATATCCATACTCAAGGTTCCCGAAAAGTGATGGTGGGATTCCATGGTATAAGAAGATAGGCATGTGGGATTGGACTAGAAGGGTTTCAAGACCCACTTCTTCTAGAAGTTATATCTAGAGTATCTAATGATGGAAAAGTATCTGGAGTTCCTATCTTTACAGCAGGGAGAATATTTACTGTTAGAATACACCAATCAATTCATGAATCTGGTTTGTTTTGTTCTGGAGGTAGTGGAGAATTATTAGTTTAAAGCTCAAAAGTACCTATAAGTTTTTCAACTATATATCAAATTACATGCATTCATGCTAAAGGTTTCTACCTATGAGGAGATAGTAGACATGGTTATGATGATATAAATGAACATAGAAGGAAATATTGACCATTCTGCCCCTTCTCTTCCACTTGGTGGAAAGTTTAGTGGCATGTAGGAAATAAAGAGGAAGTTTCATGAGCACCTCAGGAGTGATGGAGGTGGTTCCCTACAATAGGACTCCTCTAAACCATTAGTTGTAGAAAATAGTGTGCCCCTGAATTTCTATCATTGCATCAAGGCTAGACACACCTGATGTTCTTGTTCCACACCTGTAAATCTATGCAATGGTTTTGGACACTCTGACCATCTACAACCATTCTATAAAGATATGTTTATGACTCATTATAGTCAAGGATCATCATCCCAAAATTCTACTATGGCACAATTAAATGCTTCAAAATCCATAGGGATCTAGCCATAGGCCTCAAGAGTGAATCACCTTCACACAATTGATGAGTTTCTAGTGGAGTCTAATAATGGTCCAACAATAGCGAGAGGTACCATATTTATTATATATTCTCTAGTGACTAATTTATTTGATCCTAGGGCCTCCCACTTATTTATATCTGCCTATTTTGTTGATATGATTAAACTTTTGATGGATCACATGTCCTTTGTTATGAAGTTAGCAACACCTCTTGGGAAGAGGAAAGATCAAGGGTTTCAGTGACCCTCTTGTTTTCCATTGATAGCTGATGTGGTGTTAGTATGAGATTTTATCATTCTTGATCTGGATATATTTGACACCATCATTAGGGTGAATTGAATTATTACTAATCATGTTGAGGTAGATTGATATTGTTGACATGTATCATTCCTTATTGCTGATGGGAGCTCTCGGGTGTTTCAAAGAGAGTAGAATCTGAGATTTGGTTGTACATGACCTACCCTCCCAGATCTCTAGAGTTTGTTATCTTCTATTACAGTTGAGAATGACAATACTTCTTCTATTGGTAATATTCCCTTGGTTTTCATAGATTTTCTTGATATATTCCTAGATGGATTATTCGGTATTCCTCCCGACAGTGAGGTAGAGTTTATGATTGATGTGGTGTCAGGTAAAAAACCAATCTCAATACTCTATTATCATATAACACTAGCAGAGTTGAAAGATATCAAGATTTAGTTGGATAATATGGTAAATATATTTTTTGTCTTAGTGTTTCACCATGGACATCCCCAATGCTCTTTTCTAAGAAGGATGACGGTTCACTTCAATTTTGTGTGGACTATTAGAATCTAAACTAGGTGAAGGTTAAGAATAAGTATATTTTGTCCCACATGGATGAATTTTTTGACCAGTTAAATGGGGAAAAGTGGGTTTATAAGATTTATATTAATTTGGGTTATCATAAACTCAGAGTTCAAGAGTCTGATACATAAAATATGGATTTTATGAGTTGGTATGTCTATTAAGAATATCTTGTGATGTCATTTGGTCTGACTAATGATCGTGTACTTTTTTTGGCTCCAATGAACCAAATATTCCATCTGTATCTTGACACCTTTTTCATTGTATTTATGGATGAAATTATGGTTTAATAGAGATCCAAATGTGAGAACAAACACCATATGAATTTGGTTTTGGGAATCTTGAAGAATCACCATATTTATGGAACGATTTAAAAATTAAATTTATAGATCCAATAATTGAAATTATTAGGTCATGTGATTTCCAAACATGTTTTATCAATTGATCCCGAGAAGGTGATGGTTGTCTTATCATGGGAGGAGCCACATAACATATTTGAGATTTAGAGCTTCTATAGTCTTATTGGATACTATCAGTGGTTCATCAAGAATTTCTTGAAGTTGGAATCACCCTTGACTACTCTTACAAAGAAGGGAGTGAGGTTCACATGAGATGTGAAATCACAGTCTTCTTTTTATAAACTGAAATGACTTATGACATCGGTTCCTATTCTAATATTACTTGAGCCCAATAAGGGGTATGTGGTATACTATGAGGATTACAGTGATGGTATGAGTTTTATGCTTATCCAGGATGGTCATGTTGTTTCATATGACTCTCGTAAGATTTGGACACATGAGAAGAATTACCCCACTCATGATGTGTATCTTTTCACAATTATGTATGTGCTTAAATATTGGAGGCACTATCTTTTTAGGGAGAGGTTCACAATATTTTCTAACCATAAGATTCTGAGTTATATATTTTCTCAGATAGACTTGAAACTTAGAATAAGGTGGTGGGTAGAATAAATTAATACATTAGACATAAACATCACATTCACCTTAGGGAATGAGAATGTCATTACAGATGATTTTATTAGGAAAATTTCATCATAGGATGTTAGGGAATCAAAGTAAGAGTGGAACCTTAAGGGGATTTTTGTTCGGTTACATCTAGAGGCACTATAGGATGTTTTAGGTATGGTTATAACCAGTATTTAGTTGTCATAATCTCTCCTTGAGTCTATTATATTGGGTAAATAGTAGAATGATGAATTCAAGGGAATTCAAGAAACCCTATATAGTAGGGAGACTATTTATGGTTGGTCTCTCTCTTCAGATGGTATTATTTGTTTTGGGGATTAGTTTTTCATCCAGACATCCGTGAGGAGTTTAATTTTGTTTTAATGTCATATTTTTTCATGGGGAGTTCATCCAAGCACTACAAAAATGTATTATGACATGAGATGGAGATTCTAGTGGTTGGGTATGAAGCATGGAATTGTAGATTATGTGTCCCTCTATTACACCTGCCAAAAAAATAAAGACGTAACATCTGAAACCTTTTGGTTTTATCCAACCTATTTATATGTCATTTTGGAAATGGGATGATGTGTATATGGAATTTTTTGTTATATTATAAAAAAATCCTTGAGGGAAGATTTCTATATGGGTGGTGATTTATTGGCTGATGAATTCATCCCATTTTATTCTGATTAGGGACACCACTAAAGTTGAAGATATGGGTAAGCTATATATACTAGAGATCATGAGGTTTCATGGGGTTATCCTTGTTATTGTTTCATATAGGGATCCAAGGTTTACTTCTATATTCTAGAAGAGTCTCTAAGAGGTGGTGAAGACTTAGGTTAGGTTGAGTACAACTTACCATCCACGAACAGATGGTCATACATAGCATGATATTCAGATCTTGGGGGATATGATCTATGCCTATATCTTAGATTTTGGTGGATCATGGGATATACATATGGGATTGGTTAATTTTTTATATAAAAACTATTATCATTTGTTGATTATAATGACTCCCTTCAAGGATTTGTATGGTCACCCATGCAGATAACCTCTTTGTTGGGAAGAGGTGGTCGAGGCCTCTCTTGTGGAACTAATTCTTATTCATAAGATGTTGGTGAGAATTTAGGATATATTTCATTGTCTGGTTATAGATCAAAGTTATCATAAATCACATGTGGATCGTCAACATATCCCTTTAGAGTTTTCAATTGGTGACCGAGTTTTCTTAAAAGTTTCTCCTTAGTTGGGTCACCATCATCTTGGAAAATAGATAAAGTTGTATTTGAGATATGTTAGGATAATTGTGGCCACTAATAGGAATGTAAAAGTTGTGTATTAGTTGGTATTAAAAGCTCAATTTATAGTTACTCATTATGTTTTTCACATATCTTATCTTCGGAAGTACCATCCTGATCCCTCTCACGTTCTGAGTTGGGAAGAGATCAAGTTAGATCCAGAAGTTTCAGTTGTAGAGAAGGTAATGGATATCATTTATTCTCAAGTGAAATTATTACATGGTATTTATATCTTAATGGTAAAAGTGTTATAGAGACACATATCACATTCTTATGAGACTTGGGAGCATGAATCGTCGGTGAGAGAGCAGTGACCTCACCTCTTTCTGGAGCATTCTTCTTCCACACAACTTCTAAGGGATGGAAAGTCTTATACTGGGGATATTTTAACATTCCAGTAAAAAGGTTTTAATGTTTAATAGTGTTTTTTTGGATTCTGGGGGCATTGGAGTTGGTTTGGGGATTTTCTACAGAACCTGGATTATGCACTTCCTGTTGTACACATTCATGTCATGAACTGGTTACATGGCATGAACCCATTGCCAGGTAGATTTCACGATTCTAGTTTAGATCATGAAAAGTTTATAGGACATGAAAAATTCTCATGTCATGAAAAAATCAACTAATTTATTTTTTAATATGAGGGGATTACTTTTTTAGTGTATATAAAAATCACAAGATTCACATCGTTAATCCCATTCACTTCTTGAATCTTGTGTGAACTATAAGTTTTTTTCACTACACACATAGCCTATTTTCATTATTTTTATGTATAGACCTCATCCTAGAACCCTAGGTCTATGAAAAGAAATTTTGAGTGTCTCTACTCCTTACAGATCGCATCATTCAACACTTTATCTCTATGGTGGTTGTTCCACATCTTTTTGGGTAAGTGACCTTTCTGCTTCTTCATTTCCATTGGTCATAAAAACACTGCTTCACTACATTTTTGGATTCATTGATCTTATGATGATGTTATTATTAATCCTTTCTAGATCCATTGTGTGATCTTTTTCCAGGGGTTAGTCCTTGTTTGGTTGCGGTGTGGTGGGTAAAAGTCCTTTTAAGTATGTTGTGACCTATCCCCTACACCAGCCATTTTGTTTTTGGAATATGATTCAAAGATGTGGGAATAAATTATAGGGAATACTTTGTTATCTATGATTTCTTTATGATGTTAGTGGATCCCATTGAGAGTGTGTTTGTCCTGAGTTTGAGGTATATGGTCCGTCTCTAGAATATAATGGATGAAACTTTAATTATTTGGTTTTACAAATTGTTTTATAAATAAATTGGCTTGATTTATTGATTTGTGTGTGTAAATGGATTTTTGAGAAAAGATGGGGTTTCCCTTGATTTGGTAAAAGGAAAGGGTAATTTAAAATAATTTTGAAATGGATTTATGAAATGGTTTTCAAAGAATGTTTTTTGATGAAATGATTTGGAAAATGAGCACATGAGAATCCTTGGGTACTTAAGTGGAAGGTGTTGCAATAGGCCTTGGTCATTATTACTATTGGGGGGTTCACTCATGGGGTATCCCTTTGATCCTTAGGCTAATTTTCCTTGTAATTTTTTTGACACTATTGAATGGTTCGTGTTTTGGGGTGTTCCTTTTCTCCCTAGATTCAATGCATATGTCTAGGGGCTTGATGTGCATGATTTTCTATGTTTAGGTGTGAGTGTTCTAGCTAGCTTGACCTATAGTGATCCTTGGTGTGATGTACATATACTTTGATTTGAACTATTTAGATTTGATTACCTATATTGATATATGTGATATGATTTGAAACTATTTTACCTGGATTATTTAGAACTATGGAAAAAGGGGATTGTTTCACCATGATTTTGATATAAAAATTATTTAACTGATTATCATGCCTTGTTTTATTTAAAGTTGAGAATGTTCAAATTATTATACAGATTCTTGTTATAGAACACATAGGTGGGATCCTACTGTGCGTATTTATCTCACACCCTACACACCCCTTCGATGGTGTGTAGATCTGGTTATGTCTTTTGATGTAGGGAAAGATAATGCATCGTAGCGAGGCAACAAGGTTTTTGTCAGCTGGGTTGGGGAGTTGGTGGTGAGATAGTGGTATGTTATCTACTTATCACATGGAGTAATTGTTTCTCATTTTGGGGTTTTCCTCTCCTGTCAAAATCATACCTTGGATTTGTGTGGATGCTTTTGAGTTGTATCATTTATACTATTTTATTTTAGTTATGACATATATATTTCTTCCAGTTTCCTTCCACTATTTATTTCTATTATATATATATATATGTCATATCGTCTATTTTAAATTGGTCAAAATAATTCCCTCTGGTTGTTATTGATGCCCGGGTGGTAGTCACCAGCCTCTGGGGATCGGGAACGCCCTTTGGGCATGTGGAAGATTGGGTTAGGTACCAGATTGTGAGGGGATCCCGGGTCAGTTTGTGATAATTTAAATAGCTGTAAATATATAAATAGATGTAAATAAATGAACACACACACATAAAAGTACATCTAAATATATAAATATATAATTATATATAAATGGATGTAAATAGATACAAGTATATAAATAGATACAAATATACACGAGTATATAAAAATCAGTTCTAAATTTAATAAAATTAATAATAATGAACAATCAACACACACACACACATCATAATTAATAATTAGTAAAAATTGATTCTAATTTAATATTTAATAATTAATAATAAATTCTTATAAATTAAAAATTTATTATTATTAGTTTTTAATTAATAATTAGCCATTAGTAACTATTAAATATATCTTATTAATTAGTAATTACTTCTGATTAAAACTAATTAGTAATTGGTAACACTATAGTTATTGTTAATGATTAACATTAATAACATGTAATATATAATTAATACATAGATAAATAAATAAATAAATATAATCATATAAACATAGAAATATATATAGACATGCAAATAGATGTAAATATGGAAATGTATATAAATATATATAAATATAGGTAAATATACATATATATGTATATATATTAATATATAAATATGTAAATAAGTATATATATAAATAAATGAATATATATATATATATATATATATATATAAATATAAATATATAAATATATATAGTTATTTATATGAAATTATATATATAACTATATATATATATAAATATATGAAAATAGAATTATATATAAATATATAATTATATAAATGTAATTAGATATAAGGATATATGTGTATAAATATATATAGTTATATATATATATGTAAATATATAAATAAGTAAATATATAATTATATATATGTTATTATATATAATGATATATAATTATATATATGTACCTATATATATAATTAAGCAGTTATATAAATACATTATTCTCCCCATGAGATGGCAAAAATTTGAGTAAGTAGTAAAATACAGAATGTATTGATAATGTTGAAAGGGAATAAGAATAATGATAAAAATATGGAAAATATATATATGAAGTGCTTAAAAAAAGGCTATTGGGAAACAACATGAATTTTTTAGCACGAATGATATCATTCTCTTTTTTTGTATTCATTTTATTCATATTGAAATAGAAATACATGAGAGATGAGATGTTAAAGTGTTTTAAAATTTCAGATTCAAACTCAATAATGTTTTAGAACAATGATGAAATTTAAGTTATTAGAGGGTTGTTATCAAAGGGCCTTATTCAATAATATTAATCATGTTTTCACACAAGGATCATGGGAGGTTGGAGATAAATCTATCAAGAAATTAAAATAATAAAATGATTTATAACATTTATTAAACATTATGACATCTAAAATGAAGGCTTTATCTTCACCCATCTCAGACAGATTTCTATCATTCATTTCAGAAGAAATCTTGTAGTTTGCATGAATCTCAAAAGTAATGTTTGAGGTGGGTGGGGGATGTCTTTGGTTAATGGATTCTTCAATGTTGTGTTTTGGGAAGAAACTTCCTTTTGAAGTAGTGTTTAAAAGAGTGAAACATTCTCCAATGGATTTATAATGGATCATAAATGTTATGACATTTCAAATTAATTTTAATGTTTAAATATTAATGTTTGAAAGAAAGAGAAAGTCACACATTAAAAAAATTATAAAAATAATTTAACATAGTAAATTTATATATAAATCTAAAATTTAATTCAACTATTTACCCACAGCACGCAAATATTCATCAATTCCTTGAAAATATTCAATGTTAAGTAGAAAAACATGACATAATCAGCACATTAAACACTCCAACATATAAATAAAATTTCTTATTTTTACCACAAGTGATTAAAAAAGAAGCGAACTACTTAATATTTTTTTTCTCAAAACAAGGAACTAGGCCTTAAATGATCCTCTATAATGATCACTCTCATTACCCTATGTAACTCCCTAAACCTAGTTACCCAGATTCGGTTCATTATTACATAACATTGGCATGATCACAAAAGATCAAGTCTCGAAAGACCGATTAGTTTAGTAGCCTTGGAAATACTAGATACATTCATAAGTTTTACATTACATTATAAAATAAAAAACTACAACAATATAGTCTCCATAGGCCACACTCATAACCCTTAGAATATCCTTGTAGGTCAATCATAATATACTTCTTCACATCCTAGGAAAAATAAAAAATAGAAAGGGGTGAGCTCATATTCTCAGTAAAGATAACAATATAGCGGAAACTTTCATAAATAAGCATAAACATTTAAGGAAATGTATAAGACTAAAACAAAAGCCTTTTAAACTTGAACATCAGCATAATATGGAAAATATAAAATCAAATAATTCCATTTACTTATTCACATGGATATTCTACTAGTCAAATAATCACATGCAATATCAATAGCCACTTTCATAATGATGGAATTCATAATGCCAGACTTCATAACAACATAGTCAAGGCCTTGTGCCAAGACTATAAATAAGATTTTTCCAAGGCCTTATTCCAAGACACTAGTTTGTATCATGAGACCTACCGATGCATCGAGGATCTATATCAGGCTCCACCCATCACTTACTAAGTCCAATGCATTCCTCATATGAAAAGGTTTAAACATAACATAAATATTAGTATTCAAACTAGCATATGAAATGTAAATAATTTATCCATAAACCATGAATGGTGTAAAAATAACACATCCATAGTCAAACATATCACAAAACCTTCAATATAGTATGGAATTTTTTTATCATAATAAATCAACTTCAAATAAGCTTAAAATCCATCAAAGGATGTTGACATAGATGAAATCAAAACTTTTTTTAGAGAAATATATCTTTCTATTTTGAAATAATTTAAACATCATATAATTATAAAAGAAAAAATTTATTTTGAAAATATTATTATAATCTTGTAAGGTAATCTTCAATGATTTTATAACGGTGGAAAATAGCCGCACTCGCCTTATAAGTTAAAAAAACATTCTTACCTTAATTTTGTCGAAAAGGTCATAAAGTACCTTGTTTGGAAAACGAAGGAAAGATTCCTTTAAAAAACATATAAGGTCAAATAATGGTATAAATTACTTTAAACCATTGTCTATTAAATAATAAAAATGTTTTGAAATAAATTTTTAAGAAACACGTATGTGGATGATAAAGTGGTCCCAGTAGATACTCACGTATAAAACAACCTCAAATAATAAAGAGATTATGAAATTAACCCTTACCTTGTACTTTTCATTGTTAGAGGGTAGGTTAAACTCCTGTATAATGGTGAAATAATTGTTATTAAATTATATAAGAACCATATACATTAATATGATATCATATATGATCTTCTAATATTGCCTTGTTAATGATATTTCATTAGTATCATTGTTTCGGGTGTTAACTAATTCGTTTTCCTTTATATGATTTGTCATGTAAGTAATGTTTTTTATGTATAGGATGTATATTATTAATATTAATAATGATATTAATTATTTAAACATTATTTTTTAATCATCAAATGAAAATTATTCTTGAATGGATACAATGGGGAATGAATCTCATCGCGTTCATGGAGACTATAATCCGTACACACACACGAGCGACAATATAATGCTTTTGATATTAAAATCATATATAATTGGATGGTATATCATATATAAAGAACAATTATCATGTTATATTTATTATTTACATCATTTATACTCATTATTATACCCATCCAAACAATGAAGTGTTTGGATAACAAACTACACCACGACGTGGAGACAGTAATCCGTACGTACGCACGTATGGTGACTTTGTCATTTATAGGGTGGATAGAATAATGAATATGGTTGTACCATTTTTATAATAGCATAAAAGTATATATAATATATTGGATTTATTATTTTATAATGGAAACAACAAAGAAAGAGGAAGTGGAAGAATAAAATAACTTGGAAGAGGTGATGAAATATTTACCTCTTCCTCGGGTTCTTCCTTTTGATTTGATCAAAATGGATCCTTAGGTTGGCTTTATAACTAAAATAATTCCTCTAGGATGAATTTAGGATAGTTTAGAGGATATTTTGGTAGGGGTTGGGCAAGCCAAATGGCTTTGAAGGTGTGAATTTGAGATAAGGGGAAGTGCCCTTTTATAAAAGGGGTGAGGGGCACCTTAGGAAAAGATTGAAATATTATTTTATAATAAAATAATTTTTGGTTTTTAATGGATAAAAAATGATTTATTTCGATGATAAGGTGGGTATGGGTCAAACACCACTCAACCAATAGGTTTTATATAGGTTTGGGTCACTATATTAACCTTATCCTTTAGATTTAACTCTTAGTTAAATAGTTTGACATTTACCATGTCTGTGTATTTTTATATTATTTGGTTAATAAACTTACTATAAACTTCCAAGATAAACTCAAGTGGTTCATTAATGACATATATAAAATTATTTAATCCCTTTGGATGAACCTTATATTTTTAGGAAAAGAATATCAATTAATAATATAATATTTGTTTTAAAAACTCTTTTATGTCAATTTTGACGCTATTTGGTATTTTGTTTTTGTTAAATTCATTACAACATTATTACTTTGAAAAAAATTCATTTAATCAACCCTAAAATGTCATATTAACCTATAAAATTAGCGTAATTCATTAAAAGTCTCAAATTATATTTATTTGGATATTTATAATATCAATTATTTTAAGCTTTCATTAATAAGGTTATTACTGCATCATTATTGTGTCATAAATAAATTTAATTATTTAACATCTAAAAATTATAAATATAATACCATTATGTAGGAAAATTTTTTATCTTTCTAATGAATATTTATAATTGAATTTATCTTATGTATAACCCTATATTAAAAATGGTTTAGTTATTAAACTTTGATTTTAACTCTTTTAACTCTTCTTTAAATAAAATAATAATAATTGTCCTAATCTAATACAAGTGGACCAAAGGGGATCATATTTTATTCCTAAGTTTGTTTTTGGTCGAATTATATTTATCCAATAGAATTAGGACATGTGTTAGGGTAATTATGATATCATTTTTATCCTTAATTACCCTATTTACTTTTAACCATGGTAAATAAAAGCCAAAAGTTACTATTCACCAAAAAATTATTTTCATCTTGTTAAACCACATTTTACTTACTGATATTAACCGTGTATCTTTTATTTTTGAAATTCAACTCATAGAAGCAGTAAAATTAAATTTTATACAAATTTGCAAATGCTCCTAGGAGGTGGGTAAAAGACGGTAAAATGTTCGATAAAATTTTATATATCTAAAATTATTATAAAATGACTCCAATGAATTACATTGAACATATATTGGTATTATGTATATATTTTGACCTAAAATAAATAAAAATAAAATAACTAATTATTTAAATAAAAAGTCCGTTTTAACCAATAACGCTGTTTTTTTTCACTATTCATCAAAAATTGAAAGTTTTCAGAAAAATACCAAAAATTCACCCTAAGCTAAATTTGATATTTTGAATCCAAAAATGAAGTCCATTTTGAAAGATAAAATTTATAAAATTTCAAAAAGTGGGTATTACTATTCATAATGGCTAGTTTGATTGGTCGTGGTGTGTTAAAACTCCAAGTTGCGTACAACACAAGCTATTGAATTATTCAAAGAGAAAAATATCGTGGAAGCCTGAGGTGTTACATTCTCCCCTCCTTAAAATAATTTCTTCCTTGAAATTTCTAGAATATTACTACATAAAAAGATTCCGGTGGTTCTTCATCATATGTTCCTCGGGTTCCCGCATTGCCTCTTCCATCTTATGGTTTCTCCATAGAACTTTTACCAGACGATTCATCCAGTTTATCAACATGTGTTCTATTGTATCAAGAATCTTGATAGGATCTTCGCAATAATACATATATGGTTCCTGTTATAATTCCTCATATGTGAGTACATGCATTAGGTCAGGCATGTATTTTCTTAATAGTGATACGTGGAACACATCATGAACTTTGGAGAGATTTGGTGGCATTTCCAAACGGTAAGCTACAACCCCAATTCATTCTAGAATTTCAAAAGGTCCGATGTACCTGGGACTCAATTTACCCTTCTTACCGAATCGTATAATTCCCTTCCATGGAGATACCTTCAAGAAAACATGATCTCCTACCTGAAATTCCAAATCCTTCCTTCAGTTATCGGCATAGCTCTTCTGCCTACTTTGAGCTTCTTTGATGTGGGTTTGGATTACCTTCACCTTTTCCATCATTTACTCAAAAAGTTATGGGCCTACGATTTTTCTTTCACCGACATCATCCCAACAGGTTGGTGTGCGACATCTCTTTCCATATAATGCTTCATATGGTGCCATTTGAATACTTGAATGGAAGCTACTGTTATAGGAAAATTCTACCAGTGGTAAGTATTGATCCCACATACCTTGAAAGTCAAGTGAGAAAGATCTCAACATATCTTATAAGGTTTTAATAGTCTGTTCTGATTGTCCATCAGTTTGAGGGTGGTAGGCAGTGCTCAAATGAAGTTCAGTATCCAGGGATTTTTGAAGACTTTTCTAGAATCTTGATGTAAAATGGGGATCACAGTCAGAAACAATCGATAAGGGTACTCCATGAAGTCTTATAACTTCATTAATATATAGTATTGCTAGACATTCAAGTGGTAAATCTTCTCTTACAGAAAGAAAATGTGCTGACTTGGTAAGATGATCAACAATGAACCATATTGTATCATTACTTCTAGGAGTCTTTGGTAGTCCCATGACAAAGTCCATCGTAATATTATCCCATTTCCACTAAGGTATAGGAAGAGGTTTCATAAATCCTCTAGGCTGTTGCCTTCCAACTTTCACTTGTTGACAAACCATACATCTTGACACAAAATCTGCAATCTCCCTCTTCATTTTTTCCCACCAAAAATGTTCTTTCAAATATCTATACATCATAGTGCTACCAGGGTGTATAGAGAAATTTGACCTATGATCATCATCTAACAATTCCCTTTTTAGATCAGGTATGTCAGGAACACAAAGTCTCTTCCCAAATTTCAAAATTCCATCTTCATATACGAAGTCACTCAATCTCCCATCATTCACAGCTTTAATCTTCTTTTTAAACTCCTCATCATCTTTCTGAGAACTCTTTATCCTTTATAGTAAATATGGTTTGGAAACCATTTGAAAAAGTATTGATGTTTTACCTTCCATGGTTATTCCCATATCCATCTTTACTAGATCCATGAATATAAGATCCCTTTCAACTCCCATATTATTCAAAACTCCATGATCCTTTATGCTCAAAGCATCTTCCACCTTATTTTCCTTCCCCGGGTGGTAGTGTATAGTGAAATCATAATCCTTGAGTAGTTTGAGCCATATCCTTTTCCTCATGTTAAGTTCTTTTTGTGAGAAAATATACTTCAAACTCTTGTGATCAGTATAAATCTCACATTTTTCACCATAGAGATAGTGTCTCTATATTTTCAGAGCAAATATTATAGCTGCTAACTCAATATCATGAGTGGGATAGTTTTTATCATGAATTTTTAGCTGTCATGATGCATAGGCAATAACCCTATCATTCTGTATAAGGATACAACCAAGTCATTTCTTTGATGCATCAATATAAATAACAAAACCATCATTCCCCAATGGTATATTCAAGATAGAAGCATTGACTAATATTCTCTTCAATTCTTGAAAACATTCTTCACACTCTTTTTTCCAGATAAATTTAACCCCTTTATGTGTGAGCTTGGTTAATGGGTTAGCCAATTGGGCAAAATTCTGGATGAAATGCTAATAATAACCTGCTAAACCAATAAAACTGCGTACCTCAGTTATACTCATCGGTGATGACCATTCTTGGATTGCCTTGGTCTTTGAAGGATCAATAGAGATTCCATCCTTAGAGACAATATGGCCAAGAAAAGAAATTTACAAAATCCAGAATTCACACTTTCTAAATTTTCCATATAATTCATTTCTTCTAAGAGTACTTAGTATAATGCGCAAGTGATTTTTGTGATCTTCATAGCTTTTTGAGTATACCAAGATATCATCAATAAATACCACTACAAATTCATTAATATATTCCTTGAAAAATCTGTTCATTAGATCCATGAAAATAGAGGGTGCATTAGTCATCCCAAAAGGCATTACTGTAAACTCGTAATGCCCGTACCTGGTTTGAAATACTGTTTTCAGAATTTCTTCCTTTTTCACACACAATTGATGATATCCAGATCGAAGGTAAATCTTTGAAAAATATCGAGATCCATGAAGTTGGTCGAATAAATCATCAATGCGAGGTTGGGGATACTTGTTCTTTATTATTATAACATTGATCTCCCTGTAGTCAATGCACAACCTCATAGATCCTTCTTTCTTTTTAACAAAAAGGGAAGGGGCTCCCCATGGAGAAATACTAGGGTGAATAAATCCCTTATTACTCAATTCCTATAGTTGTTTCTTTAGTTCAACTAATTCAATAGTGGAAATTATATAAGGGGTCTTCGATATGGGCCTTGAACTAGGAATTAATTCAATGGAAAACTCAATTTCTCATTCTGGAGGATGTCTAGGTAAATCCTCTAGAAACACATCAACATATTCTTGCACAATAGGTACGTCCTCTATTCGAACATTATTTTCCTCACCCATAGTTATTTCATTCTCTTCTTCCCCAATAATTGAATTCAGTAGATCTACTGGGGGTGGATCTAGATAAGAATTAGGTAGTGACGTTTCTACTCTAATGATAAGGTACTCCTTATCATCATAGAGAATTTTAACCTCCCTCTTCTTATAATAAATTTTCACATCATGGTCTGAAAGCCAATCCATACCAGGATTATATCAAATTCAATCATGGGTATGACGATGAGATCAGCAGATAAAGAACATTTATATGCCCTAATGGGAACTGATTCACTGAACTTTGTTGCAATGATACTTCCCTTAGGAGTTTTTACTGAAAACTCCCTTGTTAAATCAAATTGGAAATATCTAATTTTCTTAGAAAATTGGGAATATATGAAACAATGTGATGATCCAGAATCAAATAAAGCATTTTCTAAACTTGAGGAAACCATTAATTTACCTTCCACCACGTCTTTCAGAGCTTCAACCTCAGCATTAGTGATAGAATAAGATTGGAATTTATCCCTTGTCCTTTTCTGAGGTAATTTTCCTTGGTTCTTAGGATATTCATTTGCATAATGCCCCCTTTCTCTACAATTGTAGCATTCAACATTAACAGCCGCTTTCTTCCCCTTGCAATCACGAGCTTGGTGTCCTTTTTCAACACACTTGTAATAAACCCCCATTCCCTTCAGGAAAATACCGAGGTGTTTCTTACCACATTTACTATAGGATGGATATTCAACATTTCCCTTCTTCCCATTATTTCCATTTCCAGAGTGTTCAACAGATCTCTTCTTCTCTTTCTTTGCTTTAAAGTTGTAAGACTTAGAGAATTCCTTTTTTGTCTTAATAGCACATGAGACAATATCTTCGTACGACGAGAAGGATTGTGAGACTAATTCTCGACAAAGAAATGATTTTAACCCATTAAAGAAATGATCAATCTTACTTCTTTGGTTACGTATATAATCTGCAACATGCCTTGATAACCTTGTAAAATTAGCCTCATACTTTGTGACATTCTCATCCTTTTTTTGCCTCAGACTCGGAAATTGTCTTTCCATATCTGCTCGATGGTCACGAGGAAATTATTTTTCTAAGAAAATCTATTTAAACTCCCTCCATTCCATACTTGATACTTATTCATCCTCATTTGTGTTTTGAATCAATGACCACCATTGATCAACATCTCCAGTGTGACGATAAACTGCCATGAAATTTTTTTCCCTTTCGCTACTCCCCAAAGCATGAAATATTTTCTTTAAGGAACTTATCCATTGATCAGCTACAAATGGATTTTTATTCCCATTAAATGTTGGTGGTTGTTGCCGCATGAAGCGATCTAACATTGATCCTCCACTTTGTGGATCAAGGTGCTCTATACGGGTAAGGTTATTATTCATAACCTGAGTGAGTTGTCCCAGTATGGTGATTAGTTGATCAATACCAGTTGCATCACCAGCTCCACTATAATTATCTTGAGTAGGAGGGAAATACCTACATGGATTACATGCGTTGATACGATTTCCATTCCTTCCACTAGGCACCATTTCTAAACAATGGCATATGTAATGTCCCGTATTTTTCCATGTATTATTTTAATATTATATGGGAATTAATTCAAGACCAGGATCTGAGACGACATGCAGTTCTGAGGACCGGTGATCCCGGAACAAGTGTTTGAATTTAATTTAATAATTAAATTATGCGTGCATGCGGTTTTCCTTAAAAAGTTGAATAACTCCTAAACGGGTGCTCAGATCAGAAATCCGAGGGCACCGTTGCGTACATAACTACAATTTTACCTTATGTGAGGCCTAATATCAGCCAGCACAGTTCGGTGGTGAAATCCAATTTTTGGGATGTAAGAGTAATAAAATATTTAAATGAAAATATTTTATTCTGCAATGGAATCTTTTAAATCTGTTGCAACAGATATCCCTTGCCTTTTTAATTAAAGGCTGGTGCAAGGGTCCAGGGTTAAAAAACTCATAACCCTGAAACCCTTGGCGGCTCTGGAGGCTCTGGAGAAAACCTCCCAACACGGCGATGATGACACAACAACCAGATCATTGCCGACGAACGCCGCAGAATCCAGGTAGGATGTTGTTTTTGATTTCCTTCCCCGTTTTTGATTTCCACGACGAACGCAGACTAATCCATGAAAAAATTAGCCCACAGATCGATCGTTCTTGCAGGATGGGTTTTTTTTTGGGTATTTTGAGGTTTTGATTCTTGAGGTTGTTTTGGTTTTGATCTAACGGTGATGAACCCAGATCTTCACGAACAACGACCGAGGTTCGTCCCTATTGTTCAATTTTTGTGATTCTCTCCTCGCGTTCTTCGCGCGTGTTCTTAGTTCTTCACGGGATAAAGAACAACAATTGATTATGCCTACGATATACGACGTAATGATACAAGATTATAGATCCAACACTGGAACAAACCAATGGAGCTGCGATTGTGACGACAGCAGACGAATCTAAGCGATTCGGGAGAAATCGCTCTTCGAGCATTTTTCCATCGGAGGATAATATGTTGTTCGTCGAGCCTATTGAATTACTAAAACCCACTGATTCAGAAAAACGACGTCGAGGCGACCCTTGATCTTGAGTTTCACGGAAAACATACCAGAGGAACGTGATTCGGAGGATCGGCCGAAGCGCGAGAAAGAAGAAGGCGTTCTGGAAATTTCCCGACTACACGCCGTGTAGTATGGGCTACACGGCGTGTGTTCATCGGTAGGTTTACATGGAATGTACTCTGGGATTACATGGACACGGGTAGGGTACACAGCCAAGGACACGCCATGTATACCCCTCCCCATCCAGAACCGGCCAGATACACGGGATACCCCGTGTACTGGTACATGGGCAGGTGACACGGACACTGACATAGGCCATGTACGGGCACATGGCCAACGTATACAGAGCGAGCCCTAGGTGATCAGGCATGGCGTGTGTTTCTTCTACACGCAGTGTAGTTACTTTCTATCTGACAAGCCGAATGACATGGGCCGGTTACACGGGTAGTACCCGGGGTCAAGGAACACAACGTGTACTTTTTCTACACACCGTGTAGTTTGGTTTTACATGGCTTGAATGAATGACACGGTCCGTTTATACGGCCAGTACCCGGGTTCAAGGAACATGGCATGTAACCATAATACATTCCGTGTAACCTGTCTTAAATGGCTTGAGCCACCTGTCTTCTGTGACCTGGACTAGTTTTATTAGGGTTTTTACCCTTGGTCTTTTCCCTGAAGGTTCTGGTATCATTTCCTTTACACAGGAGTATGATCCCTTCAGTAGAACTTCCTGAATAGAGTTATTAGAATCCCCTATGTGAGACTTAGAGCCGGATCCTCTATTCATTCCTGGAACCCTAGGTAGAGTTCTTGGTACCGACGTGACCAACTTTACCCAGGCGCTGATCCTCTGCTTAGCGGATTAGCTCAGATTGAGTTTTCAAAATCACCCCATGACTTGGTTGTGATCCTCATTTGATCATCGTGTTCTCAAGGTACTTGTGGAGGGTGTTCTCCTGGAATTAGTACTTCGTATATCTCTCTTAAGACCTAGGAGTGCGTTCTCCTGGTTGCATGCTTAGTGGAATCTTCAAGCTGGATCCTAGTGGCGCTATCACGATGGTTGTTTGTGTATGAGTATATCTGGATATTCTTGTTATATGTTCTGTAGACATATACTGTGTGGAGCTGACTGCATCTTTCCTTTGTGGTACTTCCCTTGTTGTATTTCCTTTGTGGTTTCAGGGTGTCCTACTGGGTATTGTTATACTCACCCCTGCACGGGCTTTGCCTGCACGTGTCGTGTCTTTTGCAGATGAGCGAGCCTTTGATAGGATTCTTGGCGGACCAGGACCAGGCAATACTCAGTTAGATCAGGCGGGCCGAGGTGTGTTCCTACGGCTACATATTGCAGTCCCAGTACCTTTCCTTACAGGTTGGACTTTGTTACATACTTTCTTTTAGTGGGCTTGTACTTTTGGCCCAGGGTTTTACACTTACTGTACTTTACTTTCCTGTCATACTCTGTTGGTTGGTATTTTTAGTGTATACATGAATTTCCATTTTTTTATAAGTTTTTACTTTTAAACTTTGTGGGCTTGGAGATGTGTGTGTGTGTACAGGTTTATAGGCAATGCCTCCCATGTTAGTAGCATGCCTACTCGGTGCTAGCCTATTGGAGGTGGGCTTGGGGAGTTGCGGCTCGGGCCCCATTGGGACGAGTCGTGACAGAGTGGTATTATAGCTGGTCGGTTCTACCTTAGGACCGAGAGTCTGTGAGTTGGTTTGGGGTAATAGTGTTAAGTGTTTCAAGTTCGGATTTCAGACCAGGGACCCCAGTGTTGGTGCGGGCGGCCGACGTATCCATATACCAGGACTCTGATAACTTGATTTTCGACTCGGAACATGAGAACACTAGTTGCAGGGGGAAAATAATGGTACATGCATCATATAGTAATGGGTTGTGGTTTCTATGTCCTTCTTGAGTCAACTCTCCAGATATACTCACTGACTGAGATACATCTTGTTTATTTACAGGATGCCTCCGTGATGCGCACCCGCTAGGATCCAGCAGCTCGATCATGAGGATGATCCCCTCAGTGATGAAGCCTCAATATAGGGACTGAATCCCCCAGTTTTACTATCAGGTGGTGTGATAGTTATCCTGCCACCTGTGGAGCAGTGTTTAGTTCCTGCTGTACCAGTGGAGGAGGAGTGCAGGATGAGCGCACTCCACGAGTTTCAGAGACAGAGACCCCTCAGGTTTCGAGGCGAGCCTGACCCTCAGGTAGCAGAGGGCTGGCTTGAGGCAGTGGCCAGAGTCTTCCGTTTGGTCAGGACACCAACAGACTGGATGGTGATCCTGGCAGCGAGCCTTCTGCAGGGCTCGTCAGGACGATGGTGGAGTTTGGTTATCCAGACCCACGACGAGGTGACACTTGCATGGTCAGAGTTTGAGTGTCTCTTTAGAGAGGAGTTTTCACCGGTTACCTTGAGAGCAGTACGCATATATGAGCTTTTTCATATCCAGTAGGGAACCATGATGGTGGCTGACTATTCGTCGAGGTTTACCGACCCCTCGCGGTACTCGATGGATATGGTCAGAGATCATTACTTTAGAGCTTGGACTTTTGAGTGGGGCTTGCGCAGATATATATGAGCTAGCATCATCCCTACGAGCATCCCTACCTATGCTGGGGTGCTCGAGTGGGATTTGGTGGTCGAGAGCTTCTTGGCAGAGTAGAGATAGCCGACAGTTTTCAGTAGTAGGAGAGCTGGAGCAGAGACCTCGGCAGTAGGGAGATGACGTCAGGGACCCAGGAATGGGAGATGTTTCTAGAGGAGATCCCAGGATAGGGGATATGCCGTACAGGGATCACAGGGCACATCCAGCCAGCCTCAAGAGAGGCGATTCTACTCATGTGATAGCAGGGGACATCTTGCTTGAGATTGTCCGACCCGCCGTACTACTGACACGGGAGAAGTGGATGGACCACCGAGGTAGAGGAAACGTGTGGAGCAGACAGATTCACGGGGCGGCAGATGTGGTAGGGTAGATGAGAGAGTAGCTGGAGGTGGTCAGAATTTTGACCTTTTACCACCACCACCCCTAGGAGGTCCACCCCAGGCTCAGGGAGCTAGTGGACAAAGGCATGGATAGCTGCAGGCGGTAGAGGCTTATGACCCAGGTACTCCCGGAATGATTAGAGGTACTATCTGTGTCTTTTCTACTTTGGCTACCATATTGATAGACACAGGTGCTAGTCAATCCTTTCTGGCTGCTTATCTTGTTCGAGACCTTGAAATTCCAGTTGAGCCGTTGACTCGACTGTTACACTTAGAAACACCGACTGGAGAAGATTCAGGG
Source organism: Viscum album (assembly GCA_963277665.1). Taxonomy (NCBI): domain Eukaryota; kingdom Viridiplantae; phylum Streptophyta; class Magnoliopsida; order Santalales; family Viscaceae; genus Viscum; species Viscum album. The sequence goes on from OY728120.1 coordinate 262,993,214, forward strand.
ATCACACACCTCTGTAGACAATGTGACCTGACGGTTGGAGGCGAGATTTTCGGTTAGAACCTCTTGGTGGTAGCGTTGAGGCCTTACGATGTCATTCTTGGTATGGATTGGCTATCCACAATTCATGCCCAAATCGTCTGTTTTAGGTGAAGGGTGTGGTGTGTCCGCAGTGATGGAACGAGGTTCTCTTTTTTCGGTGAAAGAGAGACCCAGGCAGCGCAGGATGGACTCTTGCATAGGAGGGTACAACCGATTTCACATCAGTTGGCTAGCCTAGCCCTTGGCGCAACAGATATTATGAGTTTCTAGTTTCCAGCAGTAGTGGCTGAGTACGAGGATGTCTTTCTGGAGGATTTCCCTCGACTAACTCCCTATCGGGAGATAGATTTTTGCATTGAGTTGCAACTCGGGACGACACTGATATCAACATCAGCATATCGGATGGCTCCTGTAGAGCTTCGTGAGATGAGGGTGTAGCTGGACGACTTGCAGAAGAAGGGCTTTGTGAGACCCATCGTTTCACCTTGGGCGGCCCCAGTGCTATTTGCCAAGAAGGCAGATGAGAACTTGAGGCTATGTGTGGATTACCGGCGCTTGAATCAGGTGACCGTGAAGAACCGGTATCCACTACCGAGGATCAATGACCTCTTCGACCAGTTGAGAGGGGCACAATGGTTCTCGAAGGTTGATCTATGATCAGGCTATCACTAGTTGCGAGTACGGGATGAGGATATACCGAAGATGGCTTTCTGATGTCGCTATGGTCACTATGAGTACTTTGTGATGGTTTTCAGCTTGACGAAATCCCTGGCAGTGTTCATGGGACTCATGAACCGGATCTTTCAGCCCTATCTAGACCGGTTTTTAGTGGTCTTAATTGAAGATATCCTTGTGTACTCTACGTCCAAGGAGAAGCATGTGAGACACCTAAGGATGGTCCTGGACACACTCCGAGAGCACCAATTTTATGGGAAACTCTTGAAGTGTCAGTTCTGGTTAAAGGAGGTCCACTTTCTAGGACACATTATCTCGGCAGATAGTGTAGCAGTGGACCCAACCAAGGTAGAGGCCGTACTGGCATGGGAGCCACCCCGGAGCGTGATGGAGGTGCGGAGTTTCCTTGGGTTGGCATGCTACTATCAGAGATTCATCCTTGATTTCTCCTAGATTTCAGCACCCATGAAATCTTTGACTCGAAAGGGGTAGCCTTTCGTGTGGACCGAGAGATTCCAGCAAGCTTTCCAGCAGTTGAGATAGAGTCTGACGAGCGCCCCGATCTTGAGATTACCAGAGGAGGGTGTCGAGTACGTAGTGTTCTATGACGCATCAGGAACCGGGCTTGGTTGTGTCCTGATTCAGAGGCAATCGGTGATTGCCTATGGATCACTTCAGTTGAGGCCACACGAGCAGAACTACACAACCCATGAACTTGAGTTGGCAGCGGTAGTCTTCGCGTTGAAGATGTGCGACACTACCTGATGGGCGAGCGGTTTACCGTCTACTCTGATCACAAGAGTCTCAGATATATATTTTCTTAGAAAGATCTAAATTTGAGGTAGAGGCAGTGGCTTGAGTTCCTCCAGGATTATGACTTTGAGATCGTTTATACTCCTGGGATGGAGAACGTAGTGGCAGATGATCTCAGCAGGAAATCCAGTTCGCAGTTGCGGGATGAGGCAACAAGGTAGTTGGCCTCTTTACAGTTATCCTTTGTGGATGGAGATGAGGGAGATTACCTTCAGTCAATGGTTGTTACCCCTCCACTCTTACAACGAGTCAGAAAAGCACAACGCGAGGATGCTAGCTGTGAGACTCTACATGCTCAGATATCCACAGGTGTTGCGGCTGATGGATATTCAGAAGGTGGGGAGCACATTGTTCTTTTCAGAGGGTGCATAGTAGCACCAATGATGTTGCGGGAGGAGGTTCTAAGGGAGTTCCATACATCTCCTTTGGTGGTGCATCCAGGCATGGAAAAGATGTATCAGGACCTTCGACGTCAGTTCTGGTGGCCAGGAATGAAGAAGGGTGTGGCAGAGTTTGTTTCTCGGTGCCTTACTTGTCAGCAAGTAAAGGCTGAGCACCAGGTGCCAGCAGGTTTGACTCATCCCCTTGAGGTTCCAGAGTGGAAGTGGGATGGGATATCCATGGACTTCGTGATGGGTTTACCACGTACATCCAGGGGACACGATGCCATCTGGGTGATCGTCGATCGACTCACCAAGTTAGCCCACTTCCCAACCATACGGGAGCAGAGTTCGGTAGAGAGCTTGGGACGCCTCTACATGAAGGAGATAGTTCAACTTCATGGAGTACCATCCATGATCGTCTCAAATCGTGATGCTCATTTCACATCCTGGTTGTGGAAGGTATTGCAGGAAGCTTTTGGGACTCAGTTATGCTTGAGCACAACATTCCATCCTCAGATCGATGGTCAGACGGAGCGGACCATCCAGGTTCTGGAGGATATGATTAGATCTTTCATACTTGACTTCGGTCATAGCTGGAAGGATCACCTACCATTGGTGGAATTTTTTTACAATAACAATTATCATTCCACTATTGGTATGGCACCATTCGAGGCTCTGTACGGGTGACCTTGCATGTCACCACTTTGCTGGACTGACCCAGGAGATTCAGCACTCATGGGCCTAGAGATGGTGAGAGCTACTACAGAGAAGGTGTAGGTCATCCAGGAGTAGGTGAAGACTGCACAGAGTCAGAAAAAGTCATATACTGATAGGAGGAGGAGGCCCTTGGAGTTCGAGGAAGAAAACCATGTGTTCCTTCGGGTCTCACCTCGACGGGGATTGTGGAGATTTGGCTGAGGCGGCAAGCTATCTTCGAGGTTCATTGGCCCTTTTCAGATTCTAATTAGATTTGGAGAGGTGGAATATCACTTGACTCTACCTCCTCATATGGACCGGGTACACAACATCTTCCATGTGTTGCAGCTACAGAGGTACGTGCATGATTCATCGCACGTTATCGACTGGGGCGAGTTGGACATCGATGATGGAGTGACCTTTGCAGAGTACCCAGTGGGGATTGAGGATCGGCCAGAGAATATCCTTCATGGGTGAGCTATTCTATTGGTGCGTGTTTGGTGGAAGCACGAGAATCTTCAGGAGAGCACGTGGGAGCAGGAAGCTCAGATTCACGTGCAGTACCCACATCTTTTTGAGTAGCCTTTGTTTTGGATTTTTGGGGACATAAAATCCATAAGGTGGGTGTGATGTAATGTCCCAGATTTTTCCATGTATTATTTTAATATTATATGGAAATTAATTCAAGACCAGGCTCTGAGATGGCGTGCAGTTCCGAGGCCCAGTGATCCCAGAATAAGTGTTTGAATTTAATTTAATAATTAAATTACGCATGCGTGTGGTTTTCCTGAAAAAGTGGAATAACTACTAAACAGGTGCTCAGATCAGAAATCTGAGGGCACCATTGCATACAGAACAATGATTTTAACTTAGGCTAGTCCTAACATCGGCCGACACAGGTCGGTGGTGAAATCCAGTTTTTGTGACGTAAGAGTAATAAAATATTTAAATGAAAATATTTTATTCTGTAGCAGAATCTTTTAAATCCGATGCAACCGATATCCCTTGACTTTTTAATTAAAGGCTGGCGCAAGGGTCCAGGGTTACAAACCTCATAACCCTAAAACCCTTGGTGGCTCTGGAGGCTATGGAGAAAACCTCCCAACGCGGCGACGATGACACAATGACTGGATCATCGCCGATGAACGCCGCAGAATCCAGGTAGGATGCTGTTTTTGATTTCCATGACGAACGCAGACTAATCCATGAACAGATTAGCCCGCGGATCGATCATTCTTGCGGGATGGTTTTTTTTGTGGGGATTTTGAGGTTTTGATTCTTGAGGTTGTTTTGTTTTTGATCTAACGACGACAAACCCAGATCTTCACGAACAACGATCGAGGTTCGTCCCTCTTGTTCGATTTTTGTGATTCTCTCCCCGCATTCTTCGTTCTTCGCAGGATAAAAAACAAAAATTGGTTACACCTCCGATCTATGGAATAATGATCCGATATTATAGATCTGACACCGGAACGAACCAATGGAGCTGTGATTGTGATGACAACAGAAGGATCTAAGTGATTCGGGAGAAATCACTCTTAGAGCGTTTTTACATCGGAGGATCATATATTGTTCATCGAGCCGATCGAAGGCCCGAAACCCATGGATTCGACATCACGACATCGAGGAGAAACTTTATCTTGATCTTTGCAGCAAACAGACTAGAGGAATGTGATCCAGAGGATCGGTCGAAGCACGAGGAGGAAGACGGCATTCTGGAAATTTCCCGACTACACGCCGTGTAGTATGGGCTACACGACATGTGTTCATCGGAAGGTTTACATGGTGTGTACTCTGGGGGTACACGGACACGGGTAGGTTACATGGCCAAGGACACGCCATGTATACCCCTCCCCGGCCAGACCCGACCAGATACATAGGATACCCCATGTACTGGTACACAGGCATGCGACACGGACACAGACAGAGGCCGTGTACGAGCACATGGCCAGCGTACACGAAGCGAGCCCCAGGTGCTCGGGCACAAAGTGTGTTTCTTCTACACGCTGTGTAGTTACTTTCTATCTGACAAGCTGAATGACACAGGCTAGTTACATGGGCAGTACCCGGGGTCAAGGAACACAACGTGTACTTTTTCTACACGCTGTGTAGTTTGGTTTTACATGGGTTGAACGAATGACATGGGCCGTTTACACGGGCAGTACCTGGGGTCAAGGAACACGACATGTAACCATACTAAAATCCATGAAACCTGTCTTAAATGGCTTGATCCACCAGTCTTCTGTGACTTGGACTAGTTTTATTAGGGTTCATACCCTTGGTATTTTCCCTGAAGGTTTTGGTATCATTTCCTTTACACAAGAGTATGATCCCTTCATCAGAACTTCCTGAACAGAGTTGTTGGAATCCCCTCTGTGAGACTTAGAGCTGGATCCTCTATTCATTCCTGGAACCCTAGGTAGAGTTCTTGGTATCGACGTGACCAACTTTACCCAGGCACCGATCCTCTACTTAGCGGATTAGCTCAGACTGAGTTGTTAGAATCACCCCATGAATTGGTTGTGATCCTCATCTAAGCATCGTGTTCTCAAGGTACTTGTGGAGCATGTTCTCCCAGAACGAGTACTTCATATATCTCTCTTCAGACCTTGGAGTGCGTTCTCCCAGTTGCATGCTTAGTGGAATCTTTGAGCTGGATCATAGTGGCAGTATCATGATGGTCATTTGTGTATGAGTATATCTAGATATTCTTGTTATATGTTCTGTAGACATATACTGTGTGTAGATGACTATATCTTTCCTTTGTGGTATTTCCCTTGTTTTATTTCCTTTATGGTTTCGGGGTATCCTACTGGGTATTGTTATACTCACCCCTTCACAGGCTTTGCCCGCACGTGTCATGTCTTGTGCAGACGAGCGAGCCTTTGACATGATTATTGGCGGACCAGGACCGGACGATACTCAGTGAGATCAGGCGGGCCAATGTGTGTTCCTACAGCTACAGATTGCAGTCCCAGTACCTTCCCTTACAGGTTGGACTTTGTTACATACTTTCTTTTGGTAGGATTGTACTTTTGGCCCAGGGTTTTACACTTACTGTACTTTACTTTCCTATCGTACTCTGTTGGTTGGTATTTTTAGTGTATGCATTCATTTCCATTTTTTATAAGTTTTTACTTTTCATCTTTGTGGGCTTGGAGATGTGTGTGTGTGTGTACAGGTTTATAGGCAATGCCTCCCATGTTAGTAGCATGCCTACTCGGTGCTAGTCACCATCCCCTAGCCTATTGGAGGCGGGCTTGGGGAGTTTCAGCTCCGGACCCACTAGGACGGGTCATGATATCATACACTAGATTAGTTTATGAATCGCAATACATAATTCCAAACTTGTAAAACACTTAACATAAATTGAACAGTTTATGGATATAATCCATAATAATAAAAAAGTTTTATTTAAGGAATTATATACTCATAAACCCTTCATAATGGTTTTTAAATAAAATGAGAATTATCCTAAGCATATCCCCCGAGAGCGTCGTAACCAAGAGTGCAGCAAGGCCTGTTGTCGTGCACCAGTTCTTGTTCGAGTCTAGCTGACTGAAAAGTAATTTTTTAATTATCTTCAAGGAAAGGCCTTGTACCATTATTATAAAGTCCCTCAAGGGGGGTGGAAATAATGTAGGCCAAGTGAGTCTTTCTACGCAAAAACCTGACACTCCCGTGGTAGATAACCCAAGCCATCAAATACAATAACTCCCTCACCTGGGCGACTGTGGCTTGCAAGAGCATCTGCAACAAAATTGGTCTCCCTCCAGCTATGGTGGATGATGTGTCCAGAAGCAATTTCTTGGACACACCTTCTGATAATGTAGATTAGGTCCCATGGCACATCATATCTTCCATGGACCATCTTCACTAGAGTTTCGGAGTCTGACTCAATTTCAGCCACCACGAGACCCCGCTCCCTGCAAACTTGGAGATCTGTGAGAAAAGCCCGAGCCTCCACCCCCAGAGAGGAACCCGGGCCATAGAAGGAGATGAATGACACAATAACAGAACCACGTGCATTGCGTAGGACCCCTCTGTCTTTCATGGATCTGTTTTTAAAAGAACCATCCACGTTGAGATTCATCCCACCAGAAGGGGGGTTCCACCCAACCCATCTTCCTCCCATATTTCCATGAGAGACAGATTTTTTGAGGATGTTGCAAACCAGAGCCGATTGATGGCCACCTTTGAGTAGTGAGAGAAGATCATTAATAAGGCACCTTTCCCTAATAGAAAGTAAATAAGTCGGGATACGGTTACCCAATTGTGACTGATTCCTAGCCTCCAAAATTGCCCAACAGATGAAATCAAGGATGATGGCTCAGGCTTTACATTCCATGCTCTTCTCCTACACACCCTGAAACCAAGAGTTCATGAGACTTTGGAAAAGAGACTGCAGTGAATTAATCCTTGGCTGTGGGAAACAGTTCATCCAAACTTCGACTACCCAATCACTCTGAACAAAGAGGTGATCAATGGATTCCCTCCTTGGTATCGCACAACAGAATCACTATGATGCTAAGTGAACGCCCTTCCTCTGTACATTATCATACGTAGGTAGAGCTTTGTTCTTTATGCGCAAAACTAGGAAGGTCATCTTTGTGGGTATTTCTTTACACCAATATTTCCCAGTCCCCTCCTCCGAACTGCCCCCTGCGTGTCTGCTCCTTCGAAAATACCAGGAGGAGAATCTTCCCAGACTCAAACCTGTATAATAGCAGCGATCCTCTTCCTCCACCAAGCAGATGCTATCAAATACCTCCTTCTGTTCCTCATTGAGGATTGCCTCAATAAACGAAGTGTGCTTGCTGGCTTCTTTGAAGGAAATATTGTTTGCAGGATAATGCAGAAATATAAGACTTATCCTCGCCCAGTTATCACCCCAAAAGCTAACATCACCTCTTCCAATAATCCACCGAATTGATCCAGCTAGCTCGGCCATGTAGTCGAACATGCACTGTGCCAATCATGTTTGACCTGCTATTCGAGTTCCTCCCTCACTTCGGTGATCCCCGTATCTACCCCTGAATAAAGAAGCCCACAACAAATTTCCGGTTATGATGTCCCATGCAAGTCTGGCTTGCATTCCATGCATGCTTTCCGAGATGTCACGTAAACCAAAACCCCCCTCCTCCACTGGTCGTGCCATCCACTCCCAAGATGCCCAGTGACATCGACCGTTCTGGTTGGTATCCCATAAGAATGCAGACATCACCTTCTCCATCCTTGTAATGGTGCTCTTTGGTGGTTTGATAATTGCAAGAATATGCAATGATATGGAAGTGAGGACGGTATTAATAAGCGTGACACGCCCTCTGAAGGAAAGGAATTTATTTTCCCAGTTCAAGATTCTTCTGAGAATCCAGTTCGTGATGTCCTAAAAAAACCTTTTCTTAACACATCTGGTAGAGAGTGGGATCTCGAGATATATCAAAGGGAGTTGTTTTCTTTGGAAGCCCACCATCTCCTGAATAATTCTGCAGTGACTACCCAGGCACCGATTGGATATGAAGACCCGACTCTTCCCTCCATTAATACTCTACCCACTCAAATAACAGTACACCGAGAGAATACCCATAAGTTTAGTCAAGGACCTTCTTCTTCCATTCGTAAAAATCAGAATGTCATCAGCAAACATCAAATGGGAGATTTAATCCCTTACTTTCCTTCCGAAAAAATGGTTCTAGTTTCCCATTTACCATGCTCTTATAGAGGTTCCGAGAGAGGGAGTCCTGTGCCAAAATAAAGAGAGAGGGAGATAGAGGGTCACCTTGGAAAACACCCCACACTTATTTAAAGAATCCGAAGCACTTTACTTTAAGGGAGATGGAGAGCCACAGGGATGCATAACACCGAAAACAAAGGTCGCAAACCTGCTCCTGAAAGCCAAATTTACGCATCACTCGGATGATGAAACTCCATTCCAACTTGTCGTATGCTTTATCCATGTCCACTTGAAAGATGACATTAGACCCAATCAATTTCTTATTAATATCATTCACAAGTTCTCTAGCAATTCCGACCGCCCCCTGGATGCTACTCCCTCTTATAAACCCATGTTTATCTCCTGAAACAAGTCTCGGAATAATCCCACCCATCCTTCTTGCAATAAAGATGGCCAGGATTTTGTAGAACACATTACAAAGGCAGATTGGCCTGAACTTCCCAATGGAAGTGGGGTCTTTCACCTTCGGAATGAGTACCACCCTGGAAGCACTCACCGATTTGATTAATTCGCCACCCCGAAAGAAGTCCTGTATGGCCTCCACCACCTGCCTTTTCACCACCTCCCATGCAACCATGTAGAATTCCCTAGGGAAACCATCTGGGCCAGGTGCACTACCATGAGGCATAGCCATAACTGATCCCTTAATCTCCTCTTCACCTAGTAAGGCTAACATAGACTCATTGTCAGAGTTTCTCACCATACTTGGAATCCCCTACCAGAACGCCTCCGTCTCATTGGGTTCTTGATTATCCTCGTACCTTGAACTCCGTGTCCTGGCCAGCAAATTTTCAAAGTGCTCTACATCCATACAACCAGCAGTCTCCACATCTAATGTGTAGACACTATTACCTAAGAAAAGGTTGAGTCTCGTGCTGCTTTTCTCCTTCAGACATGCATGAAAATAGGTGCTGTTTCTATCTCCCTCCTTCAGTCATATTACACGCGATCTCAATTTGTAATCTTCCTCTACCTTATCATATCCAAATAGGGATTTATTTCTCGGAAAATACACAAAATCTTTACATTACCAAAATTCTAGGAAGTTCTTCTATACTAATCCTCAAAGTCTATCTTAGGGTAATGTTCTCTAATCAGAGTTTTTCTAAATCTAGCTTCCAAGGTTTGTACTAAACTTCCTATGATACCAACTATAACACCCCAACCCTAGTTACCCAAAGTCGATGCATTATTATATAACATTTTCCTGATCACAAAAGATCAATTCTGGAAAGATCGATTAGTTTAGTAGCCTTGGAAATACTAGATACATTCATAAGTTTTACATTACATTATAAAATGAAAAACTACAACAACATAGTCTCCATAGGCCACACTCATATCCCTTATACTATCCTTGCAGGTCAGTCATAATATTCTTCTTCGCATCCTAGGAAAAATAAAACATATAAAGGGGTGAGCTCAGATGCTCAGTAATGATAACAATATAGAGGAAACTTTTATAAATAAGCATAAACATTTAAGGCAATGTGTAAGACTAAAACAAAATCCTTTTAAACTTGAACATCAACATAATATGTCAAAGATAAAATCAAATAATTCAATTTACTTATTCACATGGATATTCTACTAGTCGAATAATCACATGCAATATCAATAGCCACTTTCATAATGATGGAATGCATAATGCCAGACTTCATAACCACATAGTCAAAAACTTGTGCCAAGACTACAAATAAGATTTTGTTAAGGCCTTATGCCAAGAAACTAGTTAGTCTCATGAGACCTACTGATGCATCGAGGAGTTATAGCGGGCTCCACGCATCACTTACTAAGTCCAATGCATTCCTCATATGAAAAGTTTTAAACATAACACAAACATTCGTATTAAAACTAGCATACGAAATATCAATACTTTATCCATAAACCATGAATGGTGTAAAAATAACACATCCAAAGTCAAAAATATCACAAAACATTAAATACAATATGGATGTTTTGTATCTTAATAAATCAACTTCAAATAATATTAAAATCCATCAAAGTATGTTGACATAGATGAAATCAAAACTTTTTTTAGAGAAATATATCTTTCTATTTTGAAATCATTTAAAAGTAATATAATTATAAAAGAAAAAATTTATTTTTAAAATATTTTTATAATCTTTTAAGGGAAGCTTAGACGATGTTATAATGGCAGAAAATATCCGCACCTGCCATATAAGTTAAAAAAACATTCTTACCTTAATTTTGTCGAAAAGGTCATAAAGTGCCTTTTTTTGGAAAATGACGAAAAGATTCCTTTCAAAAACATATAAGGTCAAATAAGGGTATAAATTACTTTAAACCATTGTCTATTAAATATTAATTTTTTTTAAAATATAGTTTTAAGAAACACAGATGTGGATGATAAAGAGGTCCCACTAGATACTCACGTATAAAACAACCTCATATAATAAAGAGATTGTGAAATTAACCCTTACTTTGTACTTTTACTTGGTAGAGGGTAGGTTAACTTCCTATATAATGGTGAAATAAATGTTATTAAATTATAAAAGAACCATATACATTAATATGATATCATATATGATCTTCTAATATTGCTTTGTTAATGATATTTCAGTAGTATCATTGTTTCATGTGTTAACTAATTTGTTTTCCTTTATATGCTTTGTTACGTAAGTAATGTTTGTTATGTATAGGATGTATCTTATTAATATTAATAATGAAATTAAGTCTTTAAACATTATTTTTTAATCATCAAATTAAAATTATTCTTTAATGGATATGAATGGGAATGAATCTCATCGCGTTCGTGGAGACGGTAATCCGTACGTACGCACGAGCGACAATATCATTCTATTGATATTAAAATAGTATATAATTGGATGGTATAACATTTATAAAGAATCATTATCATGCTATATTTATTATTTAAATCATTTATACTCATTATTATTCGCATCCAAATAATTAAGTGTTTGAATAACAAACTACACCACGACGTGGAGACGGTAATCCGTACGTACACACGTATAGTGACTTTGTCATTTATAGGTTAGATAGAATAATGAATATGGTTATACCATTATTATAATAACATCACAATATATATAAGATACTGTATTTATTATTTTATAATGTAAACAACAAATAAATATGAAGTGGAAGAAAAAAAGAACTTGAAAGAGGTGATGAAATATTTACCTCTTCTTCAGGTTCTTTCTTTTGATTTGATCAAAAGGGCTCATTAGGTTGGATTTATGACTAAAGAAAATCCTATAGGATTAAGGGAGGACATTTGAGAGAATATTTTTGTAGGGGTTGGCTGAGAAAAATGCCTTTGAAGGTGTGAATTTGAGAGAAGGGGAAGTGCCCTTTTATAAGAGGGTGAGGGGCACCTTAGGAAAAGATTGAAATATTATTTTATAATAAAATAATTTTTGGTTTATAATGGATTAAAAATAATTTATTTCTAGGATAAGGTGGGTATGGGTCTAAAAACACTCAACCAATAGGTTTTATACAGGTTTGGGTCACTATATTAACCTTATCTTTTTGATTTAACTCTTAGTTAAATAGTTTGACATTTACCATGTCTCTTTGTATTTTTATATTATATGGTTAATAAACTTACTATAAACTTCTAAGAGAACCTAAAGTGGTTCATTAATGACATATATGATATTATTTAAGTCTTTGGACAAACCTTATATTTTTAGGAATAGAATATCAATTAATAATATAATATTTGTTTTAAAAACTCTTTTATGTCAATTTTGACACTATTTGGTATTTTGTTTTTGTTAAATTCATAAAAGAATTATTACTTCAAAAAAAATTCATTTAATAAACCATAAAATTTCATATTAACCTATAAAATTAGTGTAATTCATTAGAAGTCTCAAATTATATTTATTTGGATATCTATAATATCAATTATTTTAATCTTTCATTAATAAGGTAATTACTGCATCATTATTGTGTCATAAATAAATTTAATTATTTAATGTCTAAAAATTATAAATAAAATACAATTATGTATGAAATATTTTTATATTTATAATGAATATTTATAGTCGAATTTATCTCATGTATAACCCTATGTTAAAAATGGTTTAGTTATTAAACTTTGATTTTAACTCTTTTAACTCTTCTTTAAATAAAATAATAATAAATGTCCTAATCTAATCCAAGTGGACAAAAGGGGATCATATTTTATTCCTAAGGTTGTTTTTGGTCTAATTATACTTATCCAATAGAATTAGGACATGTGTTAGGGTAATTATGATATCATTTTTACCATTAATTACCCTATTTACTTTTAACCATGGTAAATAAAATTCAAAAATTAATATTCACAAAAAAATTAGTTTCATCTTATTGAACCACATTTTACGAACTGATATTAACCATGTCTCTCGGATTTTTGAAATTCAACTCATAGAAGCGGTAAAATTAAATTTTATACAAATTTGCAAATGCTCATAAGAGGTGGGTAAAAGATGGTAAAAAGTTCGATAAAATTATATATATATAAAATTATTATAAAATGACTCCAATTAATTACATTGAACATATATAGGTATTATTTATCTTTTTTGACCTAAAATAAATTAAAATAAAATAACTAATTATTTAAATAAAAAGTTGGTTTTAATCAATAACGCAGTGTTTTTTCACTATTCATTAAAAAATGAAAGTTTTCAAAAAAATACAAAAAATTCACCCTAAGATAAATTAGATATTTCAAATCCCAAAATGAAGTCCATTTTTAAAGATAAAATTTATAAAATTTCAAAAAGTGGGTATTACTATTCATAACAGCTAGTTTGATTGGTCGTGGTGTGTTAAAACTCCAAGTTGCACACAATGCAAGCTATTGAATTATTCAAAGGGAAACGTACCGTGGAAGCTTGGGGTGTTACACCCTACCTTCCTCATCATGCACCAAAACTATGCCAATAAATATATAATATCTCCTAGTTGAGTGTTATTAACACTTAACTGCTACCAAACCAAGCCTTCTAAAAAATCACTCATTAGAAGTGATAACTAATATCAAAATCTTTCAATAAGTAACCTAGAATTATGAGCCATTATAATGACCCAAGATTTTTGTACTTGGATATTAAATATTTTTAGATGAATATTCATTACATTCCACAAACACATGCTTGGGGACTGTAATAGTTTATTACCTTTGGAAACTTGAAACACATTCTTTTAATTTAGTGAAATATCTTCAACATCTCCCATAAAGATATTTCCCTTTAGTACTTCTACTTAAAAACTTTATTTATAACATAAGGAAAGGAAACATAGGAAATGGAGAGCTTAGATGTTTAGTAAGAGTAAACATGAAAGATACATAAGCATAACATGAACATAAGGGTATGAAAACATGAGAATAACATTTGAAGATCATATCCTATATATCAAAGATCATATACATGATTCATGGAATAAAGATTGGCAGTTCATAATACATGAATCATAAGATAGTCAAATCAAATGATCCATGAGAGTATAACAATGACATAAGATATATAAATTGTGGCATACACACAAGATTATAATATCTTATGTCAATGATTACTACCAAGAAATTCATTGTATGTTAGGCTTGGGTTAATCACCCATTTACCTAAATTGTGATTAGGATGAACTCCTGTGTAACTTCTATTTTTGGGAATAGGATGAACTTCAATGAACCCTCTTGTTTCTGGATTAGGATGACCTCCCGTGTACCCTCTTGTCGTCGGCTTAGGATGACATCCCGTGTACCCTCTTGTCGCCGACTTAGGATGAACTCCCGTATACCCTCTTGTTGTAGGATTAAGATGACCTCTTGTGTACCTTTTTGAGATCATAGATCATTTATCATTACCCAATTTATTATATTTAGATATATATTCCACCCTTAACATAATAAAAACCATACATATGTGTTCTAAAAGAAAAAAAAATCATTCATCATATTAGAACCCAAGGAATGAAATGGGTTTCATAAAAATCATTCAATCACAATATAACCCCTAGAAAAGAAATGGGTTTCATAAATATCATTTCATCGAAAACATAAAATATTATTAGAAAGAATAATAATAGTATCATTGAATAATACCCCTAGTAAAACACATCAAATAATGTTATCTTATATGGAAAATAATTTTGAGAGGTCACTTGAAAATAATTCTTGAGGAAAATATCCTTTCTACTTTGAAAATGTTTTCTTTTATTAAAATGATGCACAATTATAAGAAACAAAATTTTATTTTAAAATCACCATGTAATATTTTAATGGAAGCTTCAAATCATTATGTATTCATGAAGGAATAAAATTCTATTCATGTTGTATAAGTTAAAAAAACCATTCCTTTCGTTCTTTTTTCGGAAAGGTCACAAAGTAACTCATTTGGAAAATGATAAAATATTACTTTCAAACATTTTAGTAAAAAGTCAAAATTGGTTAAAAGTGACTTTAAACATATATATTATAATAATAAAATAATTTTTGAAAACACTTTTAGAAAAAATATATGTGGAAGATAAACATTCCACAATGAAGTCTTAAAATGAAACAATCTGAAATATTGATGAAATTGTGAAATAAATACTCATCACTTTATAATCAATAGAATAATATTACCCATGAAAGAAATAAAATTAAATGGATATGAAAATACCACAATATTTTGGATAAGTCTCATAAAATACATTCATGGGTAGTATATACACCAAGCAGAAGAAACAAGTAGTGTATAAGGAATGTGTCCCACAGAAATAAAAGTGAGACATAAATCCCTTACCTTAAGTCTTGAATTCCTTCATATACGTTCAAACCTCATGTATAATAAATATAATTTTATTATACATCTACCACAGAACCGTATTCATATATATAATATCATATGTTATTTCTTATAACTTTATATTACTCAACAATTCCATGTTAAAGTTTTGTTTTGGGTAATAACCACTTTGTTTTTCATTTATGTTTTGACTTGTTATCCTTGGTCCTCTTACATATATCATGATTTCATCATCTGAATAATGATAAACATGATATAAATATCATATATATATATATTCATTATATATTTATTCATTATTATTCATAAAAGTTAGAGATAAAAATAAGTTTATTTTAGGGAAATAATTTTATTTAAAATTATACATTTATCATAAAACATATTCTTAATGAAATATATCTATAGTCTCCAAAAACAAAATTTTAGTTATATCATAAAAAAATCCTAACAACCACTTAATTTCATCTATATAACCAATAATAATAATGACCAACTATTTTATTGACTAATGGTCTTAATGTCCATTAGCCAAATTAGCCAATGTTCCTCATGCCAAATGACCATATTTCCCTATAAATATGCCATAATTCTCACATCATTATGCACTAAATCACTTATAAAGTTTATTACACATTGGTTGATAATGTATATCATTTTTCTAATTCTTCCCTTTCTTTTTATGATATTTATGAGTGGGGAAATATTCTTGTGGGATTTAAAGCATATGGAGTTTCTTTTAGTGAATGTATTATTCTTCCATGTGTATATCCATTTATTGTTCCTAGTTATACCAGTCCATATTTAAGCATGATGTGAAATGTTCTTATGAAATGAAATAGTATTTTTATGTGATTTTATTGTAAAAAATAATAAAAAGTTATTTAGAATAAGTAAATCCTTTCTTTAAAGAAGAATATTTTTTTGGGTCATTGCACAACACATCACCAAATCCATTAAATTATTATTCTAGAGTGTCCAATATTTGATTTATGTTGATGGTAATTGTTTAATATTTTATAGATTGTTTTTATATTATGAATGTATTCATATAGAGTGAGCTTCATTATATTATTGTTCAGTTAAACCTTGTATTACTATCTTACAGGTTGTATGAATATCTTTGGAAATATCAAAAAATTGGACAAGTTAGGCTAGATTCCTAGTAAAGCACATTCATGACTTATTTTAATATCTAAAATGGGTAAATCATTACCCAATGAAAAACCTGGACCTGAAGTGCTAGTCATCGGCCCTAGGGGATCTAGGAACACTCATGGGGCATGTGGTAGTTAGGTTCAGGTATTGTTCAGGTATCCAAGACAGGGTTGTTACAAGTGGTATCAAAGTTAAGTTTTGAGATATTTGAGGATTTTATTTTTATAAACAAGAGGTAGGATGTCAGGAATTAGGTGGTACACTAGGTGTGTGTGTGACCAACATGGATATGATAGAAACCTGAGTTATCAGGGATATCTTGGCGTTTGATCTAGGAACCATAGGTGTGTAAGTTTTTGATTCTAGTATCTGGAGTTTGGAATTGAGAAAATTAGGAAGGGGTTTGGGGTTAGGTTGGGAACCATTATTTTTATTTGTTCAAGAATTATATGGTTTAATATCATATTATTTCACATGTATTTTATTTATATTATAAACATTATATGTGAATGACCTTGATTATTTAGATAAAAACTAATAAATTAATCATTTTTTCCTTGAATAATTTATCAGGTGTCATTTAATTAATTAAGAGTCACTTGCATATATGTTTATGTGGATAATAATTATCTATTTTTTATTAAGTAATGTGTTATAGTTTTATTAAATAATTTGGATTCTTGAGAATTATAGTTATTCTCTATGTGATGATTTGTTATGATTTTTATTTAATTTGAAAGTTTATCATGTTGTTTGTATTTTACTTTAAAGGTTTAAATGTTATTTAAATCATCATACATTAGCAGTTATGTAAGACCTATTAGTATTTTCAGGATTGAAGAGAAACTATTTTATAACCTTTAATTCTAAAATGGAAAAGGGGTTTTGAAAAGTAATAGTTATTTGTAAATGGTTACTTTTTGAAAAAATAAACAAGAAACCATTTTTTAAAATTAAATTGGTAAAATAAGATAATTTTTTGAAATCAAGAGTTTTTGAGAATGGAATGAGTCGTGACTTCTAAAATTAAAGTCGATTTTTTGTAAAATGTTTTGATAAGTGAACGTTTTAATAAACTAGAAATCAATGGCAAGAAAGGCATAGAAAGATTCATGGTGATTCATATGATGGGGAGAAAAAATGGGATTGAATTTGATAGGTTGTTAATATTTTGAGGATTTTTGGTATGTTAGCGTATCTTTTGGAATTAAAAATTATGGTATTTAGTGGTTGTATTGGTTTTAGGAGTTGCGTATCAGAAGTGTAGTGTATAGTTTTGGATGTTTATTAGAGAAATAACTACAAATTCATGGTTATGTGGGGGTATTGATCCTTAGGATGAGATGTCTATTTGGGATTTTCAAGGATGAAAAAAGCTATAACATGGGATTTATCATGACCCAAGAAATTTTATAATTAATTAAAGGTTTAATTTTTTTATTATGGGTGTTAAAGTTATGAAAATAAGAAATTGTTTGAATTGTTTGAATTTGATCTGGAGAGAGATCATTTATGGAATTTTAAGAAATTTAGAATTGGTATTTAGTGATGTAGATATAGATAGAAACACTTGGAGATGGTATTTTTGGAGTTTAAATAATTAGACTTTCTAAGTGGTGGTGGTAAGTAGCCATCGGGTACATGATAAACAATCTAATGGAAAATCCCCCCATGAAAATACTGATGGTTTCTTCAATAAAATCACTAAGATTTTTGGAGTTATTTAGGGAACTAGTGAAGAAATCAATGATATTGATATTGTAAAAAAGATCTTATAATGGATGCCATATCTATATAATATGAAAGTATCATATCTTGAATATAGGGATTTGGCCAAGTTATCTCTTGATGATCTACTAAGTAGTCTGATGGCCTATGAAATGAGAGTTAATCGAGATGGAATTTCAAGTCATTCAACTAAGGATATTTTTTTAAGGATATAAAGAAACTTGACATCTATAATGGTGGTGATATTTAATAGGATATGGATAATGAATTACTCACTCTTGTGGATAGAAAAATTCAAGATAGGAAAGGGTATATTTGAAGGTAAGATGCCATTAGATTATTTTTGATGTGGTAAGGTTGCACAAATTACAACAAGGTGTACTAGTAAATTTAATGTTGATGGAGATTAATAAAAAATTATGCAGACACCATGAAGTAGGTTCCATCTTAAAAGATACTTTAATCTAAGAAATTCATCCAAAAAGAGGGTTCAAAGGAAGATCTTGGTAAAAAGGGAAGAGGATGGTAATTAAGACTATCTGGAAGAATTGAAGATAAATTTTAAGTATAACATTGAAGATTCTATGATGGAATATGTTGAAAAGTAAGAACCTATAATAGAATATTTGAATAAACAAGAAGGTGTTAGTGAATTCAAAGTGGAATTAGAGGGGTCTCGAAGAGATTAAGATTTAAAGGAATAAAAACCAAAAGGTTAATAGATTGCTAAAAAGATATTTTGATTATGTCGACCATGTCAAAGATAAGATTAACCAACTTTAAAAAGAACTCAAAGATTGATCAGTCACTCAAGTGAATTCATAAGAGGTTCTGAATTTTAAGAAAAAGATTAAAGAACAAGCTAAGGTGGTTAATAAACTTAATGATTTCCTAGAGGAGAGATCTAATCAGTTTGAGTCTCTTGAATAAGTGGTTGTTTCATTGAGAAATAAAATTAAATTGAAAGTGAGGCTAAGTGATTCATATAATAAACTTCACTTTAGGAGGTTCACAAATATATAATTGATTTAAAGAGTCAAGTGAGGTTATGAAGGTGTCAATAACATTATGAATGAACAAAAATCCATGTTTTTTGGTAAAACTGGAATCAAATATAATTTCAAAACATAAAAATTATCAATAATAAAAAAAATTAGAACAAAGGGTAGAAAAATATTTGTGCTACTGGTGTAAAATATAGAATACTAGTTTTTTAGACAAAGACACCTCCTACAAAAGGAAATCATAGGGAAGAAAATAATCCTCAACACACAAGGGTTAACCAATGATAGTAAAAAAGTTTTATGAAGGCCAAGTAAATGTGGCAGAATAAATGATAAAATATATTTACCCTTTGAAATTTAAATTATATGAATTTCTTGGTCAAACCATGTCCTATTATGAAAATTCAAGGAGATATCTGAATGAGGAAATGATCATAATTAGATAAACAATAATGAGTCCATATCCTTTATCACAAAGAAGAAATTATTTTTATGGATATTTTTTCATTATTCTTATTTCAAGTATAAAGATACCGATTATGGGAAGAGAAGAAGTGGTGGTTACCACCATGGTAGTTAGAGGAAAGAGAATGATAGACGACCAAGAAAAATTTCAATGAGTAATAGATACTCCCCATTAGAAGAAGAGGATTAAGACTATAATACTTGTTATTTAGAGAAATAAGAGTGGTCATCTTATGCCTAAACTCAACCAGGTATCTCATAGAAGTAAAGGAATAAAAAAAGAATTCCAATATTACTAAAATAACTCTGAAAGTTACAAATAACAACAACATATGTATCCTTGATAGTGGGTGCCCATACCATACAACTAGAAATATAAAATGGATAAATAATGTGATGGAAAGTGTTGATGTAACAATATATTTTAGTAATGACAGTTCTTTGAAGATCAAACATAGTGGAAATACTCAGTTGGTAGGATATGAGTTGAAAAAAACTAAAGTGATCTATGTGGATGGTTTGTGACACAATATCTTAAGTGTGGGTAAACTTTGTGACTTGGTAATTGAAGTAATATTTAATCAAAAGGGGTTAATTATCAAAGACATGGTTGGGAAATTTTTAATTAAAGGTTAGTGAAAAATAACAATCTTCACTAGGAGGATAAAAAATAGAATATATGTCTCCTAACAATTAAAGAGAAGAAAAATTTGTGACATTAAAGGCTTGGAAAAAAAATCATCAATAGAGAATAGAGAACTTGTCAAAGCTAAAATATATAGTAGATATTTCTATTCTGAAGCAAGACCAAGAAAAGACTTTTGATGCCTGTATGTGGGGAAATATGGTCAGAAATCCATACCGAAAAGGGAATTTAGTCTCATTGACCCAGTGCATACTGACATCTATAGTCTAATTAATATATAAGAAACATATGGGGAAATATATTTTATTATTTTTATTGATTATTATAGTAGAATAACTTGTATTATATTCATGAAATGCAAGAGAGAAGTGATGGATTATATGAAGAGGTGTAAGTGAAGAGTTTAAAATGAGACCAGATGTACAGTAAAGATCATGTGCTCCAACAATGGAACAAAATAAGAATCTATTGAATTTGAAAACTACATCAAGAAACATAAAATTAAGCATGAGGTATCATTAGTTCTAACTCCACAATAAAATAGATTTTTCAAATTAAGAAATCAATGGGTGGATAATATGGCCGAAACAGTTCTCATTGAAGGTGGTATCTCCTATCAATATTGGAAGGAAGCAATGTAAGTTTTGGTGTACACAAAAAACCAAGAGGTGCTTATCCCAAGGGAATAAAGGGCATCATATGTAATGTGGAATGCAAGTAAGCCCGCACTGAAGAATTTTTTCATCTTCATAATTGGATGTTACATTTGAAACAAATAAGGAAATTAGAGAAAATATGGTGATACTATAGATGAAGGAGTATTTTTGGGATACTCAACAAAGTGTAGGTTTATAGAGGCTTAAACTAAAGACCAAACAAAATTTTGTATATAAATGATTTCAAATTCATTGAAGAAAAATATATAAATATTACTCAAACTATTAACTAGGATAAATTATTTGAATATGAGGAAAAATTTGAAACCACTCTTGTGGTTACACAAAGTTCCCCAAATTTTAAAGACTACGAGGTTGAATCAGAAGAGGATAGGATCGCTGAGTAAAATCATTATATACCTCAAAGGAGAAATATGATAATAAAACTTGATCCATCCAATATAATTAGATAAAAAACTGCTCATACACAAACAAGAAGAATAAGGAATGTAGAGAATTTTGATATTACATCAATGGTAGAATCAAAATCATATGAATAAGAAATAACAGATGAATCATGATTTAGATTAATGAATAAATAATTGTATAAAATAAATAAAAATCAAATTTTGGTGCAATTAAAAAATCCTAAACATCACAATGTGATCAGAACAAAGTGGATATTCTAGAATAAATTTGACAAATGTAAAAATGTGATCTAAAATAAGGATTAGCTAGTTTTTAAAGGTTATGCAAAAATTGAATGTGTTGATGTTGAAGAAATATTTACACCAATGGATCAAATTTATTTATTCCCTATTTTGTTCACTATAAAAATTTTAAAGGGCTTAAATATTTTCTAGTTGGATTTTAAAATGTATTTCTTGAATGTTTTTCTCCAAGAAGAAGATTATATTGAATAGATAGTGATATTTAATATTGTAAATTATGAAAATAAAGTATGCATATTGAATAAGGATTTATATGATTTGAAGAAATCACCATGATCTTGGAAAGATTAACTTGATTCATATCTAAAGAAGATAGAATTCAAAATGGGCAATGTTGATCATAATATTTATGTTAAAACATACAAGTAAGAACACTTCACAGTGATGGTCTATGAAAAAAAAAATTTGGTAGAAGCAAGAAAAAATATGTGGAGTAATTTGATAATACGATGAGTTTAAAGCTTTAAATGTATATAATAAGTGAACTCGCCTATTTTTTGGGCCTATAAGTTATTCAGAAAGAAAGATATACCTTTATCTCATAGGTGAAGTATGTGATGGAGCTGTTGAAGAAGTTCAATATGTATTATTACAAATATATTCCAACTCTGATTGCAGTTGTAACTAATATTGGAAAACATGAGGATAAAAAATCGATGGATCCCACCTTGTATAGATAGATAATTGGAAGTTTTCTATATTTGAATGTAATACGATTAGATATTGTCTTTGTAATATATTTTACAAATTGTTTGCAGAGTAACCTAAAATAAAAGTATCTAGTGGTAGTTAAATGAATCATGAGGTACATCCAAGGTACACTCAACTTTTTATTTCTCTTTGATTTAGGAAAAAAATCATGATTTTTCTATTTTTTTATATGGATTTGGCTGGTGATGTGGTAGAACAAAAGTCTATAAGTGTTAGTGATTTATTTAATAGCAGTAAATATTTTAAATGGATGAGTAAGAAGTAGGAAATCACCTCACTTTTCAAATCCAAAGTAGAATACATTTCTATAACCAATGCATGCACTCAACTTCTCTAGATGAACTAATAGTTAGAGGATATTGGTGAAGAATTAAAACAACCTATGGTGATATACTATGATAAAAATATTTCAATTGATATCACAAAAAATCTAGCACAACACTCTTATACCAATCATATTGAGACTAGGTATCAATTAATTAAAAGAAAAATTGAAGCAAAGAATAATTAGTGTGGAGAATGTTGGAACAAATGAACAAGTAGTTGATATCATTAATTTTTTTTATCCAATCTAGTGTTCAAGAAGCATCAATTGAACCTTAGTGTTTAGCCACCTCCCTCAACTTGGTAAGGTTCATAAGTACCTCTCTTCCCTTGCATTTAACTATTTAAAAGTGTTTATTAAGTATTGTATGATTAATATGGGGATACAAACTATGGAGTGTGTTGTGATAGAAGCATATTTTATAACCCTTTATCTTTGGGTTTATTGTCAAAGGGGGAGAAAGTACTAGTGATATTCAATGAAAGTGTGTCAAAATGGTAGATGCATTTTGGTTTCCATAAAGTGGTGTTAGGATGAGACACTCTCATTAAGGGAGAGTTCATGGTATGAATATAGGGGGAGTTTTAGAGTGAGGTATGACATGAGACATGGGATTCTTTCTTGAACGATTATTTTCTACACTTTGTTTTACTAACATTGACTTAGAGTAATGGTTGAATTATTTCCATGATTTATGATGGTTGTGCAAAATTTAATTTCACATTGTATTTCCAACAAAACAAAAGGGAGATAATGTTATAACTAAGGTGTTTTGAGATGGTGTTTTTTTTGATGTTGTGTTTGTTTATAATCCATTTTTAGTTTAATCAAAGTTCATTTAAGACTAAGGAATCTGGTTTATAGAAAATGGAAACTAGATTGAGGATTTGAATAAGTTTTTATAATGATGTTGTTTTCAAAAATTTTGGGTGTAGAAAATTTAATGTTTTGGTGATATTACATGAAGGTTTTTGGGAACATAAATTTGGTTCATATAGTGAGTACACAACCCACATAGTGAAGTTTTCATTCGATGATAGTCTATTTAGTGAAGGAACCATGTGGCCATGAGGTGATTATGCAGTTTTCTTGATCACATAGAGAGGTCTATGATATCAGAACGATGTTATTTGGTTGACCTCAAAGGTAGTACATGGTTCACATGGTAATGTTCATGGTCTCAGAATAGAGTTTTTTGGAAGAACATAAAGGAATTATGTAATTCACATGGGTGATCTGTGAAGAAGGCTTCGTGAAGGAGGTTTGTAGTGGGAAAATAATAGAGGGAATATGCAAAGGTTATTTATTAAAGGGTTGAATAGTAATTTCCATGGTTAGTGATATTTTTGGAGGAATTTTCCTATAAATACACCACTTATCCATTCATTAAGAATTTATCATAGGTTAAAAAGGATATGAAGATTTGTATGAAAATTGAAGAAGGAAAGAATTTTCCATGAAGTAGGACTGCGTAGGGAGTACACAAGTACTTTTTCATGAAGTTAGTGCAAAAAGAAAGTTCATGAGGTGAAATTCACCAGATAAGTCTGCATAAGATGATTATATAGAGTCAGTTCATGAAGGAATAATATGGATCATGAGGGAGATCCATGAAGTGTTGTTTGTGGTTCACTAAGGGTGGTACAAGGTCCAAAAGGTTAATATGTAGTGAAAAATTTTCTGCATGGTTACTTCATGAAAGATAGTTTCAGGTAGGTTTTTTCACATGAAAATATTAAGTGGGTATTTTGGAGACTTTAAAGTACATTGGAACATCAAATTTGGGATTTCATGATTCAAATCAAAACATACACTCTTGAAAATATTGAAGCAACCATCAAGTTAATAAACTGAGATATACTTTATCCAGAGTAGTGTGTAAGGAGTCATTAGAAGTGATTTGAGGGTGGAAGTGTGCTATTCTATAATTATTTATAAAATCAGTGTTCCTGAAATAGAGTGACCATGACTGAACAATTGTAATCTATAAAAACTAGTGAATATTAGTGGATTATAGTTTGTCCAACACATTTTCGATGCATGCTCCTTGGACTAGACCTTAGTGGTGAACTAAGTAAAAATCAGTGTGTTATACTTTATTTATACATTTAGGGGTTTGGTGAATGTTCATTATAATCATACAAGTTTAAGGAGTTCCTATTAACATGGTATCATGATCTATTTAATGAAAAATAAAAAGTTGGCAACCTGATTCACCCCTCCCCTCTCAGGGTGTCCCATGGTACAACAATCATCCTCCATTAATTCAAGATAAACCCTATACTCTTTATCTCTTTATCCTCTTTATCTATCTTTTATACTTTTCAATAAGGGTGGTTAGGGATCTTGGTTTTTGATTTCACCAATGCATGATGAAATCACTTCTTGGATCATGGTTTCTTGTTTTCTTAGTTAAAGGAATCTTATATGGGCAGTTTACTTCCAATTTATCACTATTAGTATAAAAAGAATATGAGTGGTGATTTATTTTAGATATTATATGATTTTTGGATGAAATTTAGGAATGTTATATTAGAATTAATTGGGAATTTTTTGGTTATAGTATTAGATTTATTTTAAGTGTTATCTACCTAGATTTTCGTTGGATTTAGTTATTTAATAATTATGGTGCTTGGTTATTTTGAATTCATTTGTTATAAAAATATCTTTACTAGTTATTAGGTGATGTTTGGTGGTAAATAGAGTATGAGTATCCCATCTAGGATATATTATGGTAATTGGTATCATCCCTTAGTGTGATATTCAATCTATAAATGTTATATTCCCACCACTTGTTTTTTTAAATCAATAATAATTCCTAATCATATTTTTTGAATTATAAATGAGTGGATTCATAGTAATATTTTTTTTATAAAAATTTGAATGTTTCAATGAGATTTTATATGAAAATGTGTAACAATTTTAATTCAATATTTGTTTCTTCAAAACCTTGATTTATAACCTTGTGAAAAGTTGGATTTTATAATAGTCTTTGTTGGTTATGTAAATATTAAATTTGAATAGTAAGGTTAAGTATTTATAATGGTTTGTTTGTATTAGTTGCCTTATATATCCTTATATACTTTATATTAAAAATAGAATTTGGTGAAGTCTTGTCTATTTTTGTTTGACTTGGTTACATATAATGATTTATACTTGATTTCTTTTACAAAGATTATAAAGCATGTCTATTATTGTAGTTTTTCCTGATCATAAACTTGAAAGTTTAACATAAAATCATTATTAATGTATATACATTAAATTATTAAGGTTTAGGCATAATAATTTTTTCAAAATACTTTAATATTATAAATACATAAAAGTAATGCTATTTGGTTCATGTTTGGTTTATAGAAATTGGTTCTATATAAAAAAAGTGTTATAAATATTCACTTGACATGGGATTTGAATTAATGGGGAAATAATTTAATTGTGGTCTTTATGATAACACACCTTGAATATTTTTTACATTCATAAAATTTAATATTGAACTGCACTTTTATGGTGTAGGTTTTTTTGGGTAAAGTATGTGCTCTTGAATCCTTTATCACGACTTACAAAGGAAATCACTTCTTACCACCAAAACCTGAATGAATTATAAGACAATGAACAATGATTAACCCTTGTTTAAGTGATTTATTTGGTGTCAAGATAATTAAAATTTTGATTATTTGGGAGTAAATTATTTGGTTCTTCAACTTGTTCAATTTTATTAACTTATTTGATTTGATAAACTATACTCAAAACTTTATAAATTTTAATTTTGTATGTTTTCTTAAATAATTGATCACAGAATTAGTTTTATATAAATATTTTATATATAGTTTATATTTCATGTAATTATAGTCTTAGGTATTTTTATCTCTTAATATTTTTTTAAAAAAAATTTCCATTATAATTTTTTTCCTTTATGTGTAATAAGAGTTAAAAATGGGTCACCCATTCTATTATTTAAATATGAGAAAAACATGTAATACTTAACAATGAAAATATTTTTTAGTTAATTTTTATCCTAAATTGATATTTTAATATATAAAACTTATTTAGATAAATAACCTTAATTTTATCGATTAATATGTCCTAATTGGTTTTATGCCACACCATAAATCTTATTCAGATTATTAGGAGTATATGTTGGTTATAGTCAATTATATACTTGATAATTTACTTAATTTATGACTAGCATGTATTTTTATTGTTTATGCCTTACCAGATGAAATTTTTGGATATAAATAAGTGAACCTTATATTATTATATATGCCATTATTTATGATTTGGGTGGCTTTCCATTAAATTATTTTAAAGTAATGAAAATTCCATAACTTGTTCCTTATTTGGATTGATGTTAGTATACTTTAATATTTCCCATGTCGTAACTCATACATGGATTATTTTAGAAATTATATTGTGTTTTCATGTAACATTTAATTATATCATGATAATATGTTGTCTAATGTTATGCATGTGATCATGTTTATTATTTAATTGTAGTGATCATGTTGATTTTATGCTTTGTGTTAGATACATGAGGATAGTTATTTCTTTGATATATCAAGAATGTGTGGATTGTTGGTATTGTTGTTATAAACTACTTAAGAATTTATGTATACCAATGATGGACATATTATAAAAATGGGATGAACTAAAAGATTGACCTAACTTTATATACCCTCCCCCCTATTTTTAAAGGGACAAATTGCAAGACTGCCCTGACTTTTTATACACTATTCTATTTCCCCTTGGGATGAGTATTATACCCTAAAATTTTTATATTAATTCATCACAGATTCCAAGATAGGTTCAAAATAGGTTTTTACAAGTATGGATCCTCCCGGTATAGGGAGTTATTTTTTATGGTTGATATTTATCTGGAAGTTATTATTTTCTTATTGCTTCTATGCTTTGATGATTGTCTAGAAAAATATTTTTTTATATTTATGTAAATTTGAAAACATGTTCATTCATATAATTGATTATTCTTAGTGTGATGTGAGATACCATTGGTGGTTCCCTACTGAGTATTTATGCTCACACTATACATGTGCACTCTGATAGAAATGCAATTTCACTTTCTATATTTTAGGTATTAATAAATACACTTATAACTATGGGGTGATCATGGTTTTTCTAATCATGGGTGCCATAGGTGGGGGTTAAATCTACACTATGGTGTTAGATCTTAGGGTACCATGTTTGACATGAGAAATTTCATCACTAATAGATTATTATTTTAGAGGATCTATTCTCTAATTTTCATTAATGATTATTTTTTTGTATTTAGTGAAACCCTATATTATTTTCTTTCAAGTTTTATGTATATCTATGGAAATATATTCCATATGGAAGAGTTAGTTCAAATTCCCTATAGAACTTTTTCATGAATTATTTTATTATCCAGAGTGGGTAAACAATTCCTAAATGACAAATCTAGACACATAGTGCTACTCACCAACCTTAAGGGATAATAGGATTCTCTAGGGGTTAGTGGCAGTCCAGTTTGGGTACCGTTCAAGTATACTTGTAAAAAAACTTACAATACTATGGACTGATTTGTTAGCCCATGGATTTTTGTGGGTTAGGTCTTTGAATATTTAGGCCTATAAAACTTCAAACCACATTTGATCCAACCCGCAAAACTCGAAGCCTACACAGGCTACCCCACCGGGTGTTCGTAGGTCCTGTTTGACCTGTAATTATAAGTAGGTTACTAAAAGGTTATGATTGAAAAATAAAATAAAATAATGTAATAAAATAAATTAACATGAGTGTGGAAAAAAATAGTTCAAGTTTAAATCCACCTAATACAACCATACATAAAGAATCAAAGATATAATTTTTAAGGGTTTTTTTTGTTGTTATTAGAGTTTTTATTATTAATTGAAAACTAAATATTTTATTCCAATATCAAACATTTCTCCCTTATCACTCCCCTTAATCATTGTTCACTAAGAAAAAATATTATAATATATTATTTTCTTTAAGTCCACAAGCCATCCTGTTAATCCATGGAACCCATATAAATAGGTTCAGAAATTTATTTTTAATCCCAAATTATTTTTGGATTGAGCCAAAACTCTCAATAAAATCCACACCCTGCATGATCCTCCTGATGGGACGACCCTCCCCGTACCATTAACACCTCTATGTTTAAGTATATGGGTTAGGGTCATTACACATATCCAAAATAAGTGTAATAAAATATATATAACCTCCATATTTTTTTTCACTTAGCATTGCTTCATCACCATCTTCATCATCTTAGTTACTATTATAGGTCTTTTGAGAACCTCTCTTGTTCTTTGTTTGTTCCACACTTACTCTCTATGCTCTTTATTGACCCTATAACTATTTATATCATTGAAACCTCAAGTATAGGCACTATTTTATCCCATGAAAACACTAAATGTGTTCTCAATGAATATATTATATCATTATAAAACCACTATTCCCATTATATGATTCATAATTATCTTCACAACAACCACTAGATGCTCTTTCCATTTTCAGTTAAACCATATATCCATGTCCAATGTAAAATTTCCTACCTCGTGATATCTATAATCTTTATTAATGACCTGAGATGATAAATCCATGATCTATTAACATGAAAGAACACTCATGATTTTGTTTCTCAAATTATCACCACTGATATACATTACCCGCAAACTCAAAGGCTCTACTTGAAGATCATAAAAAAACATGCAAAAAAGAATAATAAAAAGATCCTCAAATGAGGGGAGTGATTTTTCTAAATTTCATCCACATTAATACTATGATAAATAATTATCTTTTATTTTTTCTATATTATCCATTATTATTTTGGTTGGACTAAGAATTAGTATATTTAATCCTTTATCACCTTTTGTGTTGAACAAAAAACCAGTGATAAGACATTTTCAATGTCAGTTTTATGCTTTTTATATTGTTCACACAAAACTGAACATCAAAACTTGAAGATTTTTAACTCCAAAATGTTTTTCTCATCATGTCACATACCAATATGAAAGATAAATTAATCCCTCAATGCTTTTTGTGAAATAATTAAATCATAAGAATGCAGTCTTTTCTCCTCTAGCGTGGGTAGTGTTATCCCCACCTGCAATACTACCTTCTTACACCCAAGTCATTGTTTATCTTCTTATTGTAGGTCATTTTATCACCATATCAAATCCTTCACTTATACCATAGGAAACACTATGCCTAAAACACTGTATTTTGCATCCCACTCCTCCTTTACATGGGTTATTTTGGGTCCACCGCACTGTATGTGTATTAGACGTGAACAATATTATCCTCATCACATTATTGATGTGATACTTTATAAATTTTTCACTTGATTTTCCATATTTTTATTCATTTTAAATGAATTTAATATTTTTTATTACATCTAATAATCAATACATATATTTCTAACAAATCCAAATAAACACCTTACGTAACCAAAGGGTCTCCAACATTATTCCCCTTTGGACTAGTTGGAAATATATCAAAATAAACTCCTTAAGATAATCACATACTCTCCCCCTATTAATAACAACCCTTATAAGTTCACCCTCTATTTAAATCTCCCCTTGTATATTTAATTATTTCCCTTTGACAAAAAAACCATTGAATCATAGATAACAATGCAAATAAATAAGATCTAAGCCTATGTGAGTAATGTTCTATGTGGAAGAAAAGGAACGATGATTAAAAATTCAATATTTTCAATAAATTATTCAATAATTTATAGAACACTTCAGTTACATAGAGTAATCCAACATCTAACAAGTTAATAATTAACCATGAAATTCATATTAGTGAGAAAAAGGTACCTTAAATAGATTAGGCATCACAAGTTGGTTGAACCCTAGGGTTTAACTTGTATTTATATTATAATGGGATAGGAAGAGATTTTGTGTGCATATCTTCTACCAAATCTCAGTGGGCATGTATCCAAGCTTCACTAGGTTTTCCTCCACATTACTCTTGATAAAATGACAATTAATTTCCATATGATTTATCCTAGGGTTTTGTGCTATATTTTTCTCAAGTTTATTGAAATATTTTTATCCCAGAGTATAAAAACAAGTAGCTCCATTTTCTCACCCAAATCAACAAGTTGTTTCTTCATCCATATCAATTAAGTGGAGCCATGAGTAAAAATAATGTATTATTATCCTGTTGTTCTCAATGAAATAATCTACCGATTCTTACTTAGCCATAAAATACAATAATTGCCCTGGAATAAATATCCCCCTAAGGTGGACTTATTATCATCATTTGTGCTAGCCCAATCAACACTAGTGAAAGTAGCAAGATCCTACTTATCATTTTCAGCATAGTACATACCATAATCCACAACTCCCCTAGAATACTTGAGAATCCTCTTTAAAAAAGTTTGATTTATCTCCTCTATAGAAAAAGGATCATTTAGTAGTACCTTTGAAAACTGTCGCTAAATGTTGCATTTTTTAACAATTATTTTAGGAAACCATCGCTAAATATTTAATTTTTATTTAATTTTGGTGATATTTTTTTAAAACAACGACTAAATGTATTAAAATTAATAATAATTATTTAATTACTAATAATTTATAAATATACGTGTGTATATACATTATAAATCATTAATAATTATTAATAAATAATACATATTTAATATTTTATTAGATAATAAAAAATTATATATTTCATATTTATTATTAATAAATTTTAATTAATGATTAAAAATTAATAAATATTAAATATATATTATTAATTAGTAGTTACTTATAATTGAAATTAATTAGTAATATATTAATTACTATTTAACCATTATTATTACTACTATTTAATATGTAATATATATATAAATACACAAATATAAAGATATAAATATGTAAATATATATAAACATATAAATAGATGTGTATATATATATATTAATACATGTAAATATATGAAAATATATTAATATAAATAAATATTAAAAAAATTATATTTATATGAATATATAAATATATAAATATGTTTTTTTGAAGAAATTAATAAATAAGTATATATATATGTATGTAACATCCTAGTAAAAAGGTACACCTCTTTTAATGTTTAAGAGTGTGTTTTTGGGTTTTTAGGGTGTTGGAGTTAGTTTTGGGGATTTTCTACAGAACCTAGATCATGCACTTCATACTGTACACATTCACATCATGAACTGGTTATGTGATGTGAATCAGTTTCCAGGAAGATACCATGAGTCTAGTTTAGAGCATGAAAATTTTATAAGGCACAAAACATGTTCACACCATGAAAAGGTCAATCAAGTTCTTTTTTAAGTAGAGGTGACAACCTTTTCAACACATATTCAAATCATAAGATTCATGTTGTTAATCCCATTCAAATCATAAATCCAATGCGTCCTGTAGGTTTTATTCATTGTATGTGTAAATTCTTTTCAATATTTTGACATGTAGGCCTCATCCTCGAACCCCAGGGACACACCATGTGATTTTGGGTGTCTTTGATCCTTTCAAATCTTATCATTCGATGATTGATCTCCTTGGTAGTTGCTCCGTATCTCTTAGGGCAAGAAACCTTTCTATTTCTTAGTTTCCATTGGTCACAACAACACCATTGCATTGCCTTTGTGGATCCATTTATCTTGTGGAAATTTTCTTCTTGATATTTTCTAGATCTTTTTTTCGATCTTATTTTGGGGGTTGATCCTTTATTGGTTACAGTGCGACGGGTGCATTTCCTTTGAGGTATGTTGTGACTGATCCCCTCTTACATCAGTTTTACTTGTGTAATGTGATTCTAAGATGTGAGAATCAA
This sequence comes from Viscum album, assembly GCA_963277665.1. Lineage (NCBI taxonomy): Eukaryota > Viridiplantae > Streptophyta > Magnoliopsida > Santalales > Viscaceae > Viscum > Viscum album. The sequence goes on from OY728120.1 coordinate 263,025,543, forward strand.
TTCAAGGGCCTTCGTTGTTGTATTTGATTTCTTTCTAACATTATTGGATCCTATTACAAGCATATGCAACCCAAGTTTGGGGTAGGTGGTCCTATCTATAGCCTTTGTTGAATAAACCTTGAATTCTCTGGTTTTATAAATTGTTTTATAAATAAATTGGATGGTTTTATTGATTTGTGTGTATAAATGAGTTTTTGATAAAAGATAGTTTTCCCCTTAATTTGGTAAAAGGAAAGGGTATTTTAAAATCATTGTGAAATGGATTCATGAAATTGTTTTTAAAGATGGTTTTGATGAAATTATTTGAAAAATGAGAACATGATAAGCCTTGGGTACTTAGGTGGAAGGTGTATAAATAGTACTCATCAATTTTTACAGTCGGGGGGTTCACTAATGGGGTGTTCCTCTACTCCCTAGGCCAAGTGTCCTTGGTACTTGTTAGACACTTTTGGGAGGTTCACTTTTTGGGGTGTTTCTTTTCTACCTAGATTCAATGCATATACATAGGGTCTTGATTCACATGATTGTCTATTAACACATGCCTATCGTAGGGCATGAAAAAAGAAAATTTTTCTAATACAACACAGTGGATGACCAGTGTCATCTCACTTGATGAACTTGTCAGTTTGTTCATCTACTTAATCTAATTCACCTAAACTATTTCTTTTTTTATTTATTATTTTATATAAGAAATGGATAATTTTTTGTTTTTTTATAAATTTTATAAGATAATGAAATGACATGAAATATGAGAATTTAAACTAACGTACAATTCTAAATAGAATGATTTAAGGAATAAAGAACTTGGTTTTGGGTTAGGTTTTAGGTTCAATCATTATTCCACTTTATTTTTTTGATTTTAGTTTGATAATCCAAACATTAAATCTCATGATGAATTACTATTATTTTTATTTAGAAATTGTGTAATCTTTTAATTCCTAAGAAATCTCAATTCTACCTCCTCCTATAATCAATGTTGATGACACACCTTGGTCAAGGGTGTGCCATATTCAAAGACCCAACTCTATCAATGCTGTTTCATCCATTGAATTACTCAACTCCATCATGTGAAGAGTTATCCAATGAAGAGAGGGAAAATAGTTTAAAAAAAATAATAGAAATATATTTTGTTGCATTACATTGGGGAAAACCACCACATTGGGTACATTCACCTCACTCATGAATGCTACTCATATATTACACAAACATTAAATAAACTTTAAGAAAAATTCAAGCACACCTTGACCTTCCTCAGTCCAAGCCTCAAGCTATCCTCTCATTATTGGGAGTAAGAGATCACTTTAGTGGAAAGATGAGAAGAGAATATAATAAAATAATTAAAATAAAAATAATATAAGAAATAAGAAGAATAAAAATTGAAGAAGAGAAGAGATAGATAGAGATAAGAATAAAATAAAAGAAATAAGAAAATAAAATAATAATTTTAAAATTAAAATAAGAAGAAGAATTGACAATAAGAAGAAAATTTGGATGGGTGGAGAAACACTTTGTAAAATAAAAATACACAAATTTTTATTAGAAAAGAAATCTTGAATTACATGAAATATAAACTAAAATAAAAAGAAAAGAAAAGAAAATAAAGAAAAGAATATAATGGGAAACAACATGATCCTTGTCCTCCTATACATCAGGGGTGTGGAACTATCCTTCATCATGGGTGAACTCCTCCTTATATATGATAAGGGACATCCTTAGGTATTCAAATTCATGATCTTCAAAATCACCCTTTAATATATCCTCCAGATTCTATCCATCGAAAGGTTTCTTTTCGTAGGCCCATTTATTAACTAAATTTGAAAAAAGGTTTCTTCTTGATTTTTTTAAAAATATATTCCTCATTTTAATAAAATTTTTAGCTTCATCCTACATGTATAGTAAATGTAATTCCCCATTAATTCAAAAAAATTATTCTGACTAGGTAGAATATTTGAATTCCCAAAATCTAATTTTATGATGAATTTACGACCTTTAAATATATAGAATCAAATGGGAAAATAGTTATGAAAGTTTTAAACCCTGATGTTATCTTTATCCATGTAGAATTTTAAGTCATTTGGACCAGAAATTTATGATATACGATCCCAACTTAAAAAATAACCAAATTTGTGAATAGATTTTGAGGCTTGAATTGTGAGCTTATTTTAGGCCTCAAAATGTTGGATTCCACTCTTGGTCCAGAAGAATGAAATTAATCCCAAGATGTATTTAATACTTTTAAAAAATAATTTCATAAATTTAATTAGTGTATAAAATGTTATGTCTGAAATAATTAGATAAATTAATACAGTTAAATTCCAAATTAGACCATTTTTCTAATTAAGCCCAAAACACACCAAAAATTCAAAAATGAAGTAAATTAGCTCAAATTTTTTTATTGTAAGGTATTAAATCATTAAAATAGATATGAAAAATGATGAAAATATTAACTCTATAATCTATGTTTGGGTATGAGTGTTTTAACTAGCCTAAACTATAGTGATCCTTGGTGTGATGTACCTATGCTTGATTTGTACTATTTGACTTTGATTATCTACTTTGATATATGTTATATGATTTGAAAATATTTTACCTATATTATTTATAACTATTGAAAAGGGTATTTTGTCACCATGATTTTGATATAAAAATTGTTTAACTAATTATCATGCATTGTTTTCTTTAAAGTTGAGTATGTTTGGATTATTATAAAAATACTTGTTATAAAGTCCCTGGATATGATCATATTAATCTTGTTTATCTCACACACTGCACACCCATTTAGTGGTCTATAGAACTAGTTATGTCTTTTGATATAAGGAAAGGAAAATCACCATAGTGAGGTAGTGGGGTTTCTATCAGCTGGGTTAGTTAACTTGTGGTGAGATAGTGCGACATCATCTGCTTATCACATGGAGTATCTATTTCTCATTTTTGGAGTTTTTACTCTGTTATTAGATGCATACCTTAGAGTTTTTTAGATGAATTTGATTTTTATCATTTATGATATTTTATTTTAGTTATCTAATTTATATTTCTTCTATTCTCCTTCTACTATTTTGTTATATATATATGCCATGTCATCTGTTTCAGTTTGGGTGAAATCATTCCTTTTAGTTTTTTTGATGCATGGGTGCTAGTCTCAAACCTGTGGGGATCGAGAAATCCCTTCATAGATTGGTTCGGTTACCATATTTTAAGGGTATCTTAGGTTGGATCATGATAATTTAGTATTCAAGCATGGTTATGCTCAATCTTGGGATATTGTTAGAATGAAACTTGGATTATTAAGACTTGAGAGGTAGGTTGAGGTAAGTGCCTAACCAGCTCTTTCCATGATGAGCCTCAAGTAATTATGGGATTTTGGGATGTGTGTCTCTTATTTTGAGTTCTTGATATTAATCTTATTTTATACTTATGGTTTTCTGGTTTGAACTAAGATTATCTGTCTATCTAATCATTCTTTTGTTTTTGGTGTGTAATAGTATGCCTTCGAGAGACATCCGATGGATTCCAAAGGAAGATTCAGTGGATGTTCCTCAAGGTAATCCACCTTTGGATCATAAAATTATAGAGGATATCATGTGAGCAGTTTATTTCATGGTTTGAAATGAATCATAGGTTTAAAACACAATTATTGAGGTGCATCCAAGAGTAGGAGGATAAAGGGATTGATCTCGAGAGTTCTTATGTGAGAAACCACCCACCTTTAAGGGTAAAAATGACCCTTGATAGGTAGATTACTAAATATACAAGATTGATCAGATCTTCAACTTCTTGGATACACCTAATAATATCAAGATAAGTGTGAAAAATTCAGACTCAAGGGTCCCAACAAGTGATGGTGGGATTCCATGGTATAGGAAAATAGGAATGTGGGATTAGACTAAAAGGGTTTCAAGAATCACTTCTTCTTGTAGTTCTATCTAGACTCTCTAATGATGGAAAATTATCCAGAGTTCCTCTCTTTACAATAGGAAGAGTGTTCAGTGTCAGCATAAACCAATCGATTCACAAATCTAGTTCTCTTTGTTCCAAAGTTAGTGAAGAATGATCAGTTGAAAGCTCGGAAGTACCTATAGGTTTTTTAACCAGATATTAGATTACATGCATTCATGTTGAATCTTTATACATATGAGGAGACAATATATAAGGATATGATAATAAAAATGTACATGGAAGGAACGATTGACCATTCTTCCCATTCTCTTCTACCTAGTGGCAACTTTAGTGGAATGTAGGGAAGATAAAGGAAGTTACATGTGCACCATAAGAGTTATGGAGGTGGTTCTAAGTTGCAGGCCTCCTCTAAACCATCATTTGTAGCCAGTTGTGTACGCTTGACTTTATACCATTGTGGAAAGGTTAGACACACTAGGTTTTCTTGTTTCATTCCTGTCAATATGTGCAACAGTTTTGGATTCTATAACCATCTGCAATGATTCTATTAGGATATGTTTATGCCTCATTATTTCCTAGGATCATCATCTCAAAAGGACACCGTGGCACAATTATATTCTTAAAAATATATAGGGATCTATCCATATGCCTTTAGAGTGAATTACCTTCACAAAGTGGACGAGTTTACAATGGAGGATGACGAGGGTCCAATGATAGTGAGAGGTACCGTCTTTATTACATATTCTATAGAAAATAATATATTTGACACTGGTACCTCCCACTTGTTAATATCTTCCCATTTTTTTGATATGATTAAACTTTTTATGGATCTCATGCCCTTTGTTATGAAGTTAGCGATAACTCTTGGGAATATGAAAGAGCAAGGTTTTCAGTGTCCCTCTTATTTTCCATTGATAGCTGATAAGGTGTTAGTCTTAGATTTTTTCATTCCCAATACGGATCTATTTGACGTCATAATTAGGGTAAATTGAATTATTACTCATCATGTTGAGGTTGATTGATATCATCAGCATGTCTTATTCCTTATTTCCAATGGAGATCTCAGGTGTTTCAAGGAGAGAATGATATGATATTTTCTTGTTCATGACCTTCCCTCCCAGAGCTCTAGAGTTTTTTATTTACTATTACAGTTGAGAATGATGAAACTTATTCTATTGGTAATCTTACCTTGGTTTTCAAATATTTTCTTGATTCCTTCCTAGGAAAATTATTCAGTATTCCTCTTGTGAGGGAGATAGAGTTTATGATTGATCTGATGCTGGGTACATAACCAATTTCAATACTCTATCATCATATAACACTAGAATAGATAAAAAATCTCAAGATTTAGTTGGATAATATGGTAGATTTTTTTTTTGTTTTACCTAGTGTTTCACCATGGTCATCCATAGTGCTCTTTTCCAAGAAGGATAACAGTTCACTATAATTGTGAGTGGACTATCGGAAGATGAACTAGGTAAAGGTTAAGAATAAGTATCTTTTGTCCCATGTGGATGATTTTTTGACTAGTTAAATGGGTAAAAGTGGTTTTAGAATATTGATATTCATTTGGATTATCATAAACTTAGAGTTTAGGAGTCTAATATTCCAAAGATGGATTTCAGGAGTAGGTATGGCTATTATGAATATCTTTTGATGTCATTTATTCTGACTAATGATCCTATAGTTTTTTTTGGATTTGATGAAAAAAATATTCCATCAGTATCTAGATACCTTTTTCACTATATTTGTGGATCATATTTTGGTTTATTCGAGATTTTAATGTGAGCACAAACACCATATGAATTTTGTTTTTGGAATCTTAATAAATCACCATATTTATGGAAAGATTTCAAAATTAAATTTCTAGATCCAATAAGTGAAATTATTGGGCATGCGATTTCTAAATGTGTATTATCAATTGATCCTGAGATGGAGAAGGTTGTATTTTCATGGAAGGATCCACAAACCATATTTAAGATTTAAAGCTTCCTTAATCTTGCTGGATACTATCAATGGTTTACCAATAATTTCTTAAAGTTGGAACTAGCCTTGACTAATATTACCAGAAAGGGATTGAGGTTCACATGGGATGTGAAATCACAGTATTCTTTTGATGAATTGAAATGACTTCTGACTTTATTTTATATTTTGATATTACTTGAGACCAATAAGGGGTATGCGGTATACTATTAAGATTACAATGATGGTATGAGTTTTGTGCTTATCCAGGATGGTCATGTTGTTGCATACGACTCTTGTAATATTTGGAAGCATGGGAATAATTACCCCACTCATGACGTGGATCTTGTTATATTTATACATGCACTTAAATGTTGGAGGAACTATCTCTTTGGGGATAGGTTCGCAATATTTTTTGACCATAAGAGTTTGAGATATATCTTTTATCAGATAGACTAAAATTCAGACTAAGGTGGTGGGTAAAATAATGTTATACGTTTGTCATAAAAACCACACACGCCTTGGGGAATGGGAATGTCATTGTAGATGATTTTATTAGGAAAATTTCATCATAGGATGTTATGGAATCGAAGGAAGAGTGGAAAATTATGGGTATTTTTGTTTATTTACATATAAGTTCCTAGGAGGATGTTTTAAGTATGGTTCTAACCAGTGTTCAGTTTCCATCATCTCTCCTTGAGTTTATTCTGATGGGTCTGTAGCAAGATGATTATTTTAGGGGAATTAGAGAAACCCTATATATTGGGGAGACTATTTATGGTTGGTCTCTCTATTTAGATGGTATTATTTATTTTGGGTATTAGTTTGTAGTACAAAAATCCATGAGGAGTTAAATTTTGTTTGAATGTCATTGTTTTTCATGGGGAGTTCATTCAGGAACTATAATATTGTATTATGACATGAGACGACAATTCTGGTGGATATGTATGAAGCGTGAAATTGTAGATTATGTGTCACGCTATTATACTTGCCAAAAAATAAAGGCACATCATTTGAAACCTTATAGTTTTCTCCAACCTCTTCCTGTGTCAGTTTTGAAATGGGACAAGGTTTCCATGAACCTTTTTTTGGATTATAACAGATCTTGAGGGAATATTTCTATATGGGTGGTGATTTATTGGCTAATGAAGTTAGCCCATTTTATTCTGATTAGGGACACCACTAAAGTTGAAGATATGGGTAAGATGTATATACTATAGATCACGAGGTTACATGGGGTTCTATTTGTTATTGTTTTGGAAAGGGATCATAGGTTTACTTCCAGATTCTAGAAAAGTCTCTAGGAGGAAATAGAGACTTAGGTTAGGTTGAGTACATATTACCATCCATGAAAATACGGTCATATAGATCATGATATTTAGATCTTGAGGGATATGATCTATGCCTAAATCTTGGATTTTGGTGGATCGTGGGATAGCCATTTGGGACTTATTAAGTTTTCATATAACAAATGTTATCAGTTGTTGATCAGAATGAATCCCTTTGGGGATTTGTATGGTCACCCATGTAGATCACCTATTTGTTGGGTATAGGTGGTTGAGGCCTCTATTGTGGAACTGATTCTTATTCAATAGATGTTGGTTAGGATTCAAGATATATGTCATCTTCTGGTTATAAATCAATTTCAGTATAAATCACATGTGGATCATCAACATCTCCCTTTGGATTTTTCAATTGGTGACTAGGTTTTCTTAAAAGTTTATCCTCCCTTGGGTCACCATCAGCTTGGAAAATAGATAGAGTTGGATTTGAGATATGTTAGGCTAATTGGAGTCACTGAGTATATTGGGAAAGTTGTGTATTAGTTGGAATTACCAGCTCAGTTGATAGTTACTCATTATGGTTTCTACATATCTCAGCTCAGGGAGTACCATCCTGATCCCTCTCATGTTCTAAGTTGGGAAGAGATTGAGTTAGATCCAAAAGTTTCAGTTGTAGAGAATCCAGTGGAGATCATCAATTTTTAAGTGAAAGTATTACATCAGATGTCTATCCAATTGGTCAGATTGTTATTGAGACACAAAGCAAATTCTTATGAGACTTCAGAGCGTGAATCGTCTGTGAGAGAGTAGTGTCCTCACCTCTTTCCAGAGAATTATTCTTCCAAATGACTTTTGAGGGATGAAAAATATTATGGTGGGGATATTGTAATATCCTAGTATTTTTTTAGTGTTTAAGAGTGTGTTTTTGGGTTTTGAGGTCATTGGAGTTGGTTTGGGGATTTTCTGCAGAACCTGGATTGTGCACTGCCTATTTTACACATTCATGTTGTGAACTGGTTACATGGAATGAACCCATTTCTGGGTATATGTCATGATTCTAGTTCATATAATGAAAATTTTATACGACATGAAACATGTTAATGTCATGAAAACATCAACCAAGTTCCTTTTTAAGCTGAGGGGATGCCTTTTTCAGTTTATATGAAAATCACATGATTCACGTCGTTAATCCCATTCAGGTTATGAATACTGTGTGACCTAAAAGTTTTGTGCACCACACACATAACATATTTTAATTATTTCAATGCGAAGACCTCATCCTAGAAACCTAGGGATATGTAAGGAAATTTTGAGTGTCTCTATTCCTTCCAGATCACATCATTCGATGCTCAATCTCTATGGAGGTTGTGATGCATCTTTCTGGGTAAGCGACCTTTCTTCTTCTTCATTTACATTGGTTACAAAAACACTATTGCGCTGTGTTTGTTGACCTATTTATCTTGTAGTGATTTTATTATTGATACTTTATAGATCCATTGTGTGATATTTTTCTAGGGTTTGATCCTTTTTTGGATGTGGTGTGGTGGGTGAAAGTCCTTTGAGGTATGTTGTGACCTATCCCCTAAATCGTTAGTTTTTTTTGTGGAATGTGATTCTAAGATGTGGGAATAAATTCCAAGGCCTCCTTTATTATCTCTGATTTCTTTTCAGTGTTGGTGGATCCTGTTGAGAGCATGTGTAACCCGAGTTTTAGGTAGGTGGTTCCATCTCTATAATATGATGGATAAAACTTTAATGCTCTAGTTTTATAAATTATTTGATAAATAAATTGGCTTGATTTATTAATTTGTGTGTGTAAATGGGTTTTTTGAGAAAAGATGGGTTTTCCCTTGATTTGGTAAAAGGAAAGGGTAATTTCAAATCATTTTGAAATGGATTTATGAAATGGTTTTCAAAGAATGGTTTTGATGAAATTATTTGGGAAATGAGCACATGAGAAGCCTTGGGTACTTAGGTGGAAGGTGTAGGAATATGCCTCATTCATTATTACTATTGGGGGTTCACTCATGGGGTGTTCCTATACTACCCAGGCCAAGTGTCCTTGGTAATTGTTAGACACTATTGGGAGGTTCTTGTTTTGGGGTGTTCATATTATCCCTAGATTTGATGCATATGTCTAGGGTCTTGATGCACGTGATTATCTATGTTTGGGTATGAGTGTTCTATCTAGATTAGCCTATATTGATCCATGGTGTGATGTGCCTATGCTTTGATTTGAACAATTTGTATTTGATTACCTACTTTGATATATGTGATATTATTTGAAACTATGTTACCTGGATTATTTAGAACTGTTGGAAAAGGGGATTGTTTCACCATTATTTTGATATAAAAATTGTTTAACTAATTATCATGCCTTGTTTTCTTTAAAGTTGAGAATGTTCATATTGTTATATAGATTCTTGTTATAGAGCACCTAGGTGGGATCCTACTGAGCCTATTTTTATCACACCCTACACACCCCCTTTGTGGTTTGTAGATATGGTTATGTATTTTGATGTAGGGAAAGATAAGGTACAATAGAAAGGCAATGATGTTTCTATCAGTTGGGTTGGGGAGTTGGTGGTGAGATAGTGGGATGTCCTCTGCTTATCACATGGAGTACTTGTTTCTCATTTTGGGGTTTTCCTCTCCTGTTGGACTCGTAATTATATAAATATATAATTATATATAAATGGATGTAAACATATGCAAGTATATAGATAGATGCAAATAGACACGAGTATATAAAAATCATTTCTAAATGTATTAAAATTAATAATAATTAATAATAAAGAACAATCTACACACACACACACCATAATTAATAATTATTAAAAAGTGATTCTAATCTAATATTTAATAATTAATAATAAATTTTTATAAATTAAAAATTATTATCATTAGTTTTTAATTAATAATTAGCCATTAGTAACTATTAAATATATCTTATTAAGTAGTAATTACTTCTGATTAAAACTAATTAGTAATTGGTAACACTGTAGTTGTTGTTTAATGATTAATATTAATAACATGTAATATATAATTAATACATAGGTATATAAATATATAAATATAAGCATATAAATATAGAAATGTAAATAGATGTAAATACGGATATATATAAATATAGGTAAACACACACACACACACACATATATTAATATATAAATACATAAATAATTATATATATAAATAAATGTAAATACACACACACACACAGATATATATAAATATATAAATATAAAAATATAAAAATATAAAAAAATATAATTATATATATGTAATTATATATGTAACTATATATATAGAAATATATGTAAATATAATTATATATAAATATATAATTATATAAATGTAATTAGATATAAGGATATATTTGTATAAATATATATAGTTAGATATATTTATATATATGTAATTATATATGTAAATATGAAAATAAGTAAATATAAAAGTAAATATATGTGATTATATATAATGATATATAATTATATACATGTAACTATATATATAATTAAGTAGTTATACAAATACTATTATTCTCCCCATGAGATGGCACAAATTCAAGTAAGTAGTAAAATATAGAATGTATTGATAATTTTAAAAGGAAATAAGAATAATGATAAAAATATGGAAAATATATATATGAAGTGCTTACAAAAAAGGCTATTGGGAAACAACATTGGTTTTTTTAGCATTAAAAATATCAATATATTTTTTCTATATTCATTTTATTCATATTGAAATAGAAATACATGATAAATGAGATGTTAAAGTGTTTTAAAATTTCATATTCAAACTCAATAAAGTTTTAGACCAATGATTAAATTTAAGTTATTAGAGGGTTGTTATCAAAGGTCCTTATTCTATAATATCAATCACGTTTTCACATAAGGAGTATTGGAAGATGAAGATAAATCTATTAAGAAATGACACTAGGACAAGGATTGATAACATTTCTTAAACATTATGAAATCTAAAATGAAGGATTTCTCTTCACCCATATTAGAGATGGATTTCTATCATTCATCTCAGAAGAAAAGTCTCATAGTTTGAAAAAATATCAAAAAGAAATTTTTGAGGGGGTGGAGGATATCTTTGGTTAAGGGATTCTTCAAAGTTGTGTTTTGGGAAGAATCTTCATTTTGTAGTAGTGTTTCAAAGAGTGAAACATTATCCAATGAATTTATATTGGATCATAAATGTTATGAAATTTCAAATGAATTTTAATGTTTAAATATTAATTTTTGTAGGAAAGAGAAATTCATACATTAAAAAAATGCTAAAAATAATTTATCACAGTAAATTTTTATATAAATCTACAACTTAATTCAACTATTTACCCTCAAAACCCAAATATTCATCAATTACTTGAAAATATCCAACGTTAAGAAGAAAAATATGACATAATTATAATATTCAACACTTCAACAAATAAATGATAAGAATTTCCTATTTTTACCACAATATATTTAAAAAGAAATTAATTACTTAACATTTTCCTTCAAAATAAGGAACCAGGCCTTGACTGATCCTCTATAATGATCACTATCATCATCTTAACTCCCACATCATGCACCATAACTATGAAAATAATAAAATAAAATATCCTAGTTGAGTTTTATTAACACTTAACTTCTACCAAGACAAACCTTATAAAAAATCACTTATTAGAAGTGATAACTGATATCAAAATATTTAAATAAGTAACCTAGCATTATGATTCCATTATAATAACCCAAGATTTCTATACATAGATATTAAATATTTTTAGATGAATATTCATTACATTTCAAAAGAACATGCCTGAGGACCATAATTATTTAGTGACTTTGGAAACTTGGAACACATTCTTCTAATTTTGTGAAAGATATTCAACATATCCCATAAATATCTTCCCCTTTAGTAATCCTACTTAAAACTTTTCTTTATTACATGATAAAAGGAAACATAAGAAAGGGTGAGCTTAGATGCTTAATATGTAGAGACCCATATCCTGGCGTACATATACACTACATTAATTTTGTGGAATACTTAATACATAACAAAAACAAACACACAAGGACCATAATAGTTTAGTGTCTTTAGAAACTCGGAAAAAAATAATCTTCTAATCATGGTGAAAGATCTTCAACATATCCTATAAAGATCTCCCCCTTTTGTTTTCTTACCTAAAACCTTTCTTTATATTCTGGGGAAAAGAAAACAGAAAAAGGGTGAGCTCAAATGCTCAGTAAGGGTAAACATAGAGAACATAAAACAATCCATAAACATTTGAATGCAAAAAATTGAACATAAAATCTAAACATCAAAATCTTGAGCAAAGACATAAATCTTGGAAGTACGTAAGGAATATATAATAAAGGAACATCAATCATGATAAAATATAATGGGAATAAAACATTTAATTGTGGAAAACCATTAAGCACATGATATGATTTCCATATTAGCCAAGGCATTGCTGCCAAGACTATCTTAGTGGACAAAGTCCCTTTCTGAATCGAGTTCACTCCTCGTTCCAGTCCTGTATCACTAAACCAGATTAAATTACCATTCCAGCCATGTCTATATCATGAGATATAAATCTTTACCTAATGAATTGGAGGGATATATAGGTCCCACCCATCTCATAATGAAATCATTTTTACGTGTACCACAACATGAACATAAATCATTCATCATTACCCAAAGAATAAAATGGGTTTTATAAAAATCATTCCATCATAACATAATCCATATAAAAATGGATATCATTTCATCATAATAAAATTTAAACCATTTAAATCATAGAGAAATTATACTTGAAACATACACATATGAAATAATTTCATCTTAGATGGAAAATGGTTTTGATAAAACACTTGAAATGAATTCTTGAGAAAAATATCCTTTCTTATTCAAAATCATTTTCTTTTTACAAAATGCCACACAATTTTAAAATAAAAGGATTTTTTTGAAAATAGTCATGAAATATTTTAGAGTAAGCTTCATGAAAATAAGGTGTTTTGAAACCGTAAAAATCCTTTCATTCTGTATAACTTAAAAAAAACATTCTTATCGTACTTTGGCCGGAAAAGTCAAAAAGTACCTTGTACTAAAAACGACAAAATATTCCTTTCATATCTTTTACTAAAAACTCACCAATGGGTAAAATTGGACTTAAAAATTGTAGGATGATATAAATAATATTACATATTGAGGAAACATGGATGTGGATGATAAATATTCCCCAGTAAATTCTGAAGTATAAACAATCTCGGATAAAAATGAGATTATGAGATTTTCCCTTACCTTAGGTCCGATATGCTTCGTACGTATCCAAACCTACTGTATAATGATTTAAATAATTTAATTGACTTATTATAGAATCATATTAATTATTATGATATCATATATGGTCATATTCTTATCTTCTTATTAATAATATTTCATTGCTACTTGTTATTCGGATGTTCATTGCTTTATGTTCTTATGCGTGTTTTGTTGAATAAATTCTTATTATTCATTTTAGGTTATAGATAAATAATTTACAGAATGATATTAGTGTAATATATATCATATTTATTCATTCAATTCATTTATATAATCATTATTCAATGAAGATCATGTAAAACGAGTCGCATCACATCGTGGAGATGGTAGGCCGTACGTACACACGAGTGATGATATCATTCCCATGATCGTGGAATTGTATTTAAGTGTATGTATACTATTTAAGAATCAATATCACTTTAAAATAATCATATATAGTTATTATTTATACCATTATACCCATCCAAGTAAGGTGGTGGTGGAAAACATATTACACCACGACATGGAGACGGTATTCCGTACGTACGCATGCGCAGTGATTTCATTTTCCATAGGATGGATAGAAGGTGAAATAGGGTTGTTTCATATTTATAATAACATAACAATATATGAGTGATACTGATGTTATTACTTCATAATGAAACAAATAAAGAAGAGGAAGTAGAAGAAGAAATAAATTTGAAATAATCAGTAACAGATATTACCTCTTCTTCGACACGCCTCATTGAAACCTCCTATTAGGGCACTAAAATTGGTCTTCGAAGAAGACCAGGACCTCTAGTATGTTTCTAGGGAAGTTGAGGAGGGAAATTGGCAGGGGTTGGTCGAGCTTGAAGGCTCTAAATTGTGTAAAGAGGAGAGGGAGGATGTGCCCTCTTATAAGGGAGGAGAGGGGCACCTTTGGAAAAACTATAAATATTATTTTATAATAAAGTCATATTCGGTTTTTAATAGATAAAAATTGATTTATTTAAAAGATAAGATGGGGATGGGTCGTAATAATCTCAAAAAATAGGCTTTAGATAAGTTTAGGTTACTTACCCTTATCATTTAGATTTAACTCTAAGTTAAATAATTTAAATTTTACCGCGTCTTCTTGTTTTCTTACAATATACAGTTAATAAAATTACTATAACAAGCCAAAAGAACCCCAGGTGGTTAATTATTAATATATATAACCTTATCTAAGTCATTTGGAAGAACCTTATATTTTTAGGAATATAATAACAATTAATAATATAATATTTGTTTTAAAAACTATTTTATGTCAATTTTGACACTATTTGGTAATTGATTTTTGTGAAAATCATAACAACATTATTAGTTCGAAGAAAGTTAATTAAATCAATACTAACATGTCATATTAAACTATAAAATTATTTTAATTCATTAAAAGTCTCAAATTGCATTAATTTGGGTATTTATAACATCAATTATGTTAATATTTCATTAATAAGGTAATTACTGCATCATCATTGTGTCATAAATAAATTAAATTATTTAATGTCTAAAAATTATAAATAAAATACCATTATGTAGGAAATATATTTATATTTCTAATGAATATTTATAGTCAAATTTATCTTATGTATAACTCTATATTAAAAATGTTTTTACTTATTAAACTTTGATTTTAACTCTTTTAACTCTTTTTTGAATTAAATAATAATAAATGTACTAATCTAATCCAAGTGGACCTAAATGATAATATTATATTCCTAAGGTTATTTTTGGTCGAATTACACTTATCCAATAGAATTAGGACATGTGTTAAAGTAATAATAATATCATTTTCACCCTTAATTATCATATTTACTTTTAATCGTGGTAAAAAAAAGTAAAAAGGTACTATTCACCAAATTATTTTTATCTTATTGAACCACATTTTACTCCTTGATATTAACCGTGTCTCTAAGATTTTTGAAATTCCACTCATAGAAGCGGTAACATTAAGTTTTATGTAAATTTTCAAATTCTCTTAGGAGGTGGGTAAAAGACGGTGAAAAGTTCAATAAAATTTTTATATATCTAAAATTATTATAAAATGACTCCAATGAATTACATTGAAATTATATAGGTATTATGTATCAATTTTTACCTAAAATAAATTTAAATAAAATAAATAATTATTTAAATAAAAAGCCGGTTTTTAAATAGTAACCTAGTGTTTTCACTATTCATCAAAAATTGAAAGTTTTCAGAAAAATACCAAAATTTCACCCTAGGATAATTTTGATATTCCAAATCCAAAAATGAAGTCCATTTTGGAAGATAAAATTTATAAAATTTCAAAAAGTGGGTATTACTATTCATAATGGTTAGTTTATATGATATTTTAATAACATATCGTTGTTTAGAGAAAATCGGCATTGCGTACAACACAAGCTATCGAGGAAGGTTTCTCTTGAGTATAACACAAGCCAAGCTAGTGTTGTGTGTAGTGAAATATTCCTTTGATGTTGCGTATAACATAAGACAAAAAAAATATACTTCTCATAAAATATCAGGGTGTTACATTCTACCCCCCTTAAAATGAATTTCTCCCTCGAAATTCATCGGTGTTATAAATGGTTTACTACTTGAAAGTTTATTTCATAGAAACCCACATCATAAAAAGGGATACTAAAACTTAATTTTAAAAAGTGATGTATGAAACATAACAGTTACCCAAATTAACTCATCACTGGGTTTCCACATAGGATAACATAGGTGAAAATATTGATATGGAAGAGAAATCTAACCATCAAGTTCTGATGGAGAGTGGTAAAGGACATGGCTATGATAAAGCCAACAGTCACAAAGCCATAAATTTGTGATGATATAAGGTACCATCTGATTCATTAGATATCAGAGCACTAGGACAACATTTTTGGTTTTCAAGATCATTTCCCTAATGTTGGAGAATTTTTTGAATTAAAAGAAATACTTACTTGATTTTGGTACAATATCACTGTTGTTCATGCCTTGAACAATTTCCACTTCATCTCTTAAATAAATGAAGTTGAATTTGTATTCCGTGAAGTGTTAACGGATCATGCGATAGAATGTTAGGTCATTCTATTTGTCTCAAACAAAAGGTTAGAAAAAGTTATTAAATATACATAAGTCCATCTATAGTGAGATTAATCGTATATGATGCCTAAAATGGACTTATACTTCATCTATCATAGAGCTTAATAAAATAAAACTAGTTTCTACTAAACAGGGACTTCTTGTAGGCCAGTGGTATGCGATAAAGGCCTGTCGCACTTCGGTTGTGGGTTCGATTCCCGCATCCTTGTCCGACACGATGGGTTGTCACCCGTCCCGCAAGTTGTCCCTTTTTCTAAAACTAAATTATTATAACATTCCTGTAATAATATCAAAAAAATTTCTAGCCTTAAACAATACTATATTATGTCTAACATAATTCATTCCAATCTTTAGGCTTATCCAAAATACATCTATTCAATCTCATAGTATAAACAAAATGATTACTGGAAAAGTCAGATAACAAGAACGTGAATACCATCATTTATCCCTCATATATCACAAGATATATCTTGTTGGTCACATTCCAAACATGTGAATACCTTAATTGTGTATTCTCTTGAAAAATGAATACCCATTGAACCTTAGTGAAAACATGAATGCTATCAAAAGTTAACTCTTTCCACATACCAAAATTCCAAAATTTCTATATACTCAAACCATGATATCACTTTGCCCATATATCGGTCATGAGATCATGAATACTATCAACATATTATTTCCTATTTATCCCTTCATTATGTGCGTATCATCTGCTTTCCAAAAATATTTCAATCACTTTTCATGGTTACCGATGCCATATTCTTATGGAAAACCACAATGGACCAATATATAGGTATTCCAATATACCATAAAAGTGCCTCAACAACATTATTCTTGAATACCAATACATAAACACTTCAATCCATCCTCTTCAATGATTTTCATGGAATAAGTCCTTCCTTGATTTAGAAGTAACCTCTTAGGTCAGGGCATTGAGTGGGTTAATTCCCATGTTCTCCATAAATAAGACATTGAACTCCATAACAGTCTGTCACTCTATGACCATTTTCTCCACACAGATAATATCTTTCCCTCCATTTGATGTATTCATGAAGGTTCTTCTTCCCTTATTTATAAATATTAATCTTCCTTTCTCTATGCTCCTCAACATGCGAACATGCATAAAAGTCCATCTTCCTCTTATTTGATGAATTGGGAATAACTCTAAAGTTCACCTTGTTAATCATATATCGCGATGACTGATTTGGAAAAATCACAAAATCTTTATTTCTAGGAATTACAAAATTTCTTTGCTCATAGTCACCAATTTGTCCATTGGATTCAATGTTGACCCAATTTTTTCTAGTTACCTCCATTGACTAAAACCAAAAACCATGGTGTAAGGAACAATTAAAATAATGAGAAACCACATAATCATAAAAAGTTACTTATGGGATGTCTAAATTATCACACATTCTTTAATCCATGTCACCTTAGGTTCACCCTAGGTTATTCATGATCGTCAATATAATTCTAGGACTGTAACCTATAGTTATAATAAACCTTAGGGACATCCCTAGACATACCTTAGAAATATCTCAAGGGATCTCACTAAAGTTTTTGCATCCTAGTTCCCAAAGGTTAACTAAACATTTCCTCTGATACCAACTGTAGAGACCCATATCCTGGCGTACATATACATTACATTAATTTTTCGGAATACTTAATACATAACAAAAACAAACACACAAGGACCGTAATAGTTTAGTGTCTTTGGAAACTCGGGAAAAAAATCTTCTAATCACGGTGAAAGATCTTCAGCATCTCCCATAAAGATCTTCCCCTTTTGTTTTCTTACCTAAAACCTTTATTTATATCCTGGGGAAAAGAAAACAAAAAAATGGTGAGCTCAAATGCTCAGTAAGGGTAAACATAGAGAACATAAAACAATCCATAAACATTTGAATGCAAAAACTTGAACATAAAATCTAAACATCAAAATCTTGAGCAAAGACATAAATTTTGGAAGTACGTAAGGCATATATCATAAAGGAACATCAATCATGATAAAATAGCATGGGAATGAAAAATTTAATTGTGGAAAACCATTAAGCACATGATATGATTTCCATATTATCCAAGGCATTGCTTCCAAGACCATCTTAGTGGACAAAGTCCCTTTCTGAATCGAGTTCACTCCTCGTTCCAGTCCTATATCACTAAACCAGATTAAATTACCATTCCAGCCATGTCTATCTCATGAGATATAAATCTTTACCCAATTCATTGGAGGGATATATAGGTCCCACCCATCTCATAATGAAATCATTCTTACGTGTGCCACAACATGAACATAAATCATTCATCATTACCCAAAGAATAAAATGGGTTTTATAAACATCATTCCATCATAACATAATCCATATAAAAAATGGATATCATTTCATCATAATAAAAGTGAAACCATGTAAATCATATAGAAATTATACTTGAAACATAAACATATGAAATAATGTCAGCTTAGATGGAAAATGGTTTTTGATAAAACACTTGAAATGAATTCTTTAGGAAAATATCCTTTCTTATTCAAAATCACTTTCTTTTTACAAAATGCCACACAATTTTAAAAGAAAAGTATTTTTTTTGAAAATAGTCATGAAATATTGTAGAGTAATATTAATGAAAATATGGTGTTTTGAAACTATAAAAATCCGTTCATGCCGTATATGTTAAAAAAAACATTCTTCTCGTACTTTGGCCGGAAAAGTCAAAAAGTACCTCGTACTAAAAACGACAAAAGATTCCTTTCATATCTTTTGCTAAAAACTCACCAATGGGTAAAATTTTATTTAAAAAATTGTAGGAGTATAGAAATAATATTACATATTTAGGAAACATGGATGTGGATGATATATATTCCCAAGTAAATTCTGAAGTATAAACAATCTCGGATAAAAATGAGATTGCGAGATTTTCCCTTACCTTAGGTCCGATATGCTTCGTACGTATCCGAAACTCCTGTATAATGATTTAAATAATGTCATTGAATTATTAAATAATCATATTAATTGTTATGATAACATATATGGTCATATTATTATCTTCTTATTAATAATATTTCATTGCTACTTGTTATTCGGGTGTTCATTGCTTTATGTTCTTATGGATGTTTTGTTGAATAAATTCTTATTCTTCTTTTTAGGTTATAGATAACTCATTTCCAGAATGGTATTAGTGTAATATATATCATATTTATTCATTCAATTCATTTATATAATCATTATTCAATGAATATCATGTAATACGAGTCGCATCACATCGTGGAGACGGTAGGCCGTACGTACGCACGAGTGATGATATCATTCCCATGATCGTGGAATTGTATTGAAGTGTATTTATACTATTTCAGAATCAATATAACTTTACAATAATCATATATAGTTGTTATTTACACCATTATACCCATCCAAGTAAGGTGGTGGTGGAAAACAGATTACACCACGACGTGGAGACGGTATTCCGTACGTACGCACGTGTGGTGATTTCATTTTCCATAGGATGGATAGAAGGTGAAATAGGGTTTTTAATATTTATAATAACATACCAGTATATGAGTGATACTTATGTTATTACTTCATAATGAAACAACTAAATAAGAGGAAGTTTAAGAAGAAATAAATTTGAAAGAATCGGTAACAGATATTACCTCTTCTTTGACACACCTCTTTGAAACCTCCTCTTAGGGCACTAAAATTGGTATTTGAAGAATACCAGGACCTCTAGTATGTTTCTAGGGAAGTTTAGGAGGGAAATGGTCAGGGTTTTTCCGAGCTTGAAGGCTCTAAATTGTGTAAAGATGAGAGGGAGGAGGTGCCCTTTTATATAAGGGAGGAGAGGGGCACCTTTGGAAAAACTAAAAATATTATTTTATAATAAAGTCATATTCAGTTTTTAATAGCTCCAAATTAATTTATTTAGAATATAAGGCGGGGATGGGTCAAAATAATCTCAAAAAATATTCTTTAGACAAGTTTAGGTTACTATTTTACCCTTATCATTTAGATTTAACTCTAAGTTAAATAATTTAACTTTTACCGTGTCTTCTTGTTTTCTTACACTATATAGTTAATAAACTTACTATAACAAGACAAACGAACCCCAAGTGGTTAATTATTAATATAGATAACCTTATATAAGTCATTTGGACGAAAATTATATTTTTAGGAATATAATAACAATTAATAATATAATATTTTTTTTAAAAACTATTTTATGTCAATTTTGACACTATTTGGTAATTGATTTTTGTGAAAATCATAACAACATTATTAGTTCTCAAAAATTTAATTAAATAAATACTAACATGTCATATTAACCTAAAAAATTAGTGGAATTCATAAAAAGTCTCAAATTACATTTATTTGGGTATTTATAGCATCAATTATGTTAATATTTCATTAATAAGGTAATTACTGCATCATCATTTTGTCATAAATAAATTAAATTATTTAATTTCCAAAAATTATAAATAAAATACCATTATGTAGGAAATATATTTATCTTTCTAAGGAATATTTATAGTTGAATTTATCTTATGTATAACCCTATATTAAAAATGTTTTTATTTATTAAACTTTGATTTTAACTCTTTTAACTCTTCTTTGAATTAAATAATAATAAATGTCCTAATCTAATCCAAGTGAACCTAAATGATAATATTATATTTTTAAGGTTGGTTTTTGTCGAATTACACTTATCCAATAGAATTAGGACATGTGTTAAGGTAATAATAATATCATTTTTACCCTTAATTACCCTATTCACTTTTAACCGCGGTAAAAAATAGTAAAAAGTTACTATTCACCAAAAATTATTTTTATCTTATTGAACCACATTTTACTCCTTGATATTAACCGTGTCTCTCAGATTTTCGAAATTCCACTCACAGAAGCGGTAAAATTAAGTTTTATGTAAATTTTCAAATTTTCCTAGGAGGTGGGTAAAAGAGGGTGAAAAGTTCAATAAAATTTTTATATATCTAAAATTATTATAAAATGACTCCAATAAATTACATTGAACTTATATAGGTATTATGTATCAATTTTTACCTAAAATAAATTTAAATAAAATAAATAATTATTTAAATAAAAATTCGGTTTTTAAATAGTAACCTAGTGTTTTTACTATTCATCAAAAATCGAAAGTTTTTAGAAAAATACCAAAATTTCACCCTAGGATAATTTTGATATTTCGAATCCAAAAATGAAGTCCATTTTGAAAGATAAAATTTATAAAATTTCAAAAAGTGTTTATTACTATTCATAACAGCTAGTTTATATAATATTTTAATAACATATCGTTGTTTAGCGAAACTCGGTATTGCGTACAACACAAGCTATCAAGGAAGGTTTCTCTTGCATATAACACAAGCCAAGCTAGTGTTGTGTGTTGTGAAAGATTCCTTTTATGTTGCGTATAACATAAGATAAAAAAAATATACTTCTCATAAAATATCAGGGTGTTACATAATAAGGGTAAACATGGAAGATATATAAGCATAACATGAACATAAGGGTATGAAAACATGAGCCTAACATTTGAAGAACATACCTTGCATATCAAAGATCATATACACGAGTCATGACATAAATACTAGTAGTTCATAATACATGAATCGTAATATAATCAAATCACATGAGCTATGAGATTATACCAATGGCATACTACATGGAAATTATGGAATACACACAATCTTAGAATATCTTATATCAATGATTCCTACTAATACATTCATAGTATGTTAGGATTGGGTTAATCAACCATGTAACTAATTTGGTCTTGGGATGGCCTCATGTGTACCTTCTGGTTTTGGGCATAGGATGACCTCCTTCACACCCTCTTGTTGTGGGCTTAGGATAACCTCCAATATACCTCTTTTTGTGGGATTAGAATGACCTCCCATGTACCCTATTTTTGCGAGCTTAGGATGACCTCCTTTGTACCCTTTTGAGATCATAGATAATTTATCATTACCCAATGCATTGGAGGGAGATATAGGTCCTACCCTTCACATAATAAAAACCATACATATGTGTGCCAAAAGAACATAAATCATTAATCATATAAAAACCCATGGAATGAAATAGGTTTCATAAACATCATTAAATCATAATATAACCCATGAAAAAGAAATGGGTTTCATAAATATCATTCCATAAAAAACATAAACAATTATTATAAAAAATAATAATAGTAGATTTGAATCATACCCCTAGTAAAACACATTAAATAATGTTATCTTATATGGAAAATAATTTTGAGAGATCACATGAAAACAATTCTTGAGGAAAATATACTTTCTTATTTGAAAATGTTTAATTCTCTTAAAATGACATGCAATTATAAAAAAAAATTCTTTGGAAATAACCATGTAATATTGTAAAGGAATCTTCAAATAATTAAGGATTCATGATGGTGAAAAATTCTATTCATTTCATATAAGTTAAAAAAATATTCCTTTCATACTTTTTTTTGGAAAGGTCACAAAGTACATCATTTGGAAAATGAAAAAAGATTCCTTTCAAAGCGTATAGTAAAAAGTAAAAAATGGGTAAAAATGATTTTAAAAATTATTAGGATAATCGAAAAATAATTTTTTTATTTTTTTAGAAAACATGGATGTGTAAGATAAACATTCCTCAATGAAGACTTAAAACAAAAAAATCCCAAATATTGATGAAATTGTGAAATAAATACTCATCACTTTATAATCTGTAGAATTGTATGAACCATGAAAGAAATAGAATTATATGGATATTAAAATACCTAATTTTCTGTATAATACTAATAAAATACAATAACGAGTATTATATACACCACGTAGAAGAAACGAGTAGCGTATAAGGAATGTGTCCCATAAAAATAAAAGTGAGACGTAAATCCCTTACCTTAAGTCTTGAATTACTTTGTATACATTCAAACCTCCTGTATAATAAACATAATTTTATTATAAATATAAAATATAACCATATTCATATATATAATACCATATATTATTTATTTATAACTTTATATTACTCTCTTATTAAAAATTCCATGTTAAAGTTATGTTTTGGGTAATAACCACTTTGTTTTTTGTTCATGTTTTGACTTGTTTTTCTTGTTCCTCTTACATATATCATGATTTAATAATCTAAATAATGATAAAAATGATATAAATATCACATATATATATATATATTCATGGTTATTCATAAAAGTTAGAGATAAAAATAAAATACACTATTCATAGAGACGGTAGATTGTATGTACGCATGAACACTATTTTCATTCTCTTGTCATATTAAAAGAAAGAAATTATAGGATATATTATAATTATAGAATCATTTTTATGTTATATATATCATATATATTCATATAATTCATCCTTATCACCACCCATGTGAAATATATATGAAATAAAGACCACATCACATCATGAAGATGGTAATCCATACGTACGCACGAGCGATGTTATCATTTCCCAAAAGATTAGGTGGTAAAATGGTAGATATGATATTATCATTAAAGAAGTATAATAATTTCATATATAACATATATAAAAATTAAATCCATCATAATCATCACTCATATAATATGGTGATGGAAAATGAATTGTATTGCTACGTGGAGATGACAAGCTGTACGTACACACGAGCGATACTTTCACTTCTTATTCAATGGGAAAGGGGATTTATAATGGAATGTTCATAATCATAAAAAAATTTTAGAATATCTATTATGATGGAGTTATCATTTCATGAAATATATCATATATTTATAGGAGTTATAGAAGAGTATAAAAAAGAGAGTGATCAGTCAGAGTGATTACCTCTTCTTCAAAATAGTTCCTTTGATTAACACCTTAACACCTCTAAGGAGGGTGTTATGCTGAAAATAAGGCCTATATAATACGTAGAGAGATTATAGTAATGGATTTTGGTTGATACTTTCTGAAAAAAATAGGTTTTGAAGTGTGACGAAAGGAGAAGAATGGGTGCCCTTATATAGGAAAGGGGAGGGGCACTCTTGGAATTTTTCAAATTATTAAATTAATATAAATTAATTTTATAATAAATATGGATTAAAACTTATTAATTTAGAATATAGGATGGTTTTGGGTCTAGATAACATCATCCAATGAAATTTAGATAAGTTTTGACTATTTTTTAATCCTTATCTTTTATCTTTAACCCTTATTTAACCTTTTTAATTCTTACCGTGATATCATGTAATTTGCAAGTTGAGGGTTAATATATTTAATATAAAATTAAAAACGACAAATAAATGAGTCATTTATGACATTTTTAGACTTATAAAAACCATTTATCTGAAATTTATATTTTTAGAAATTTATAACATTTAATAAAATATTTTTTAATTTAAAATATAAATAATGTTAATTTTGACACTATTCATCACTTGACTTTTTTAAAATATCACAAAAACATGATATCTTCAATAAAACTCATTTAAGTAATAAATAATATGTCAAATTAATCTAAAAAATTCATGTATGACATTAACTATATCAATTTATATTTGTTTTAATATTTTTAATATCATTTATTTGATTCTTCTCTTAATTAAACAATTACTACTTCATCATTGTGTCACCATTTATGTAATTATTATATCCCTAAAAATTATAAATAAATTACCATGATGTAGATAATTATTTTATATTTATAAATACTATTTATAGTCAAATATATTTCTTATATAACCTCATATTAAAAATATTTCATTTGTTAAAAGCAAAAGTGTGATAAAATTGACTTTTCTTTGAATATATTATTATAAATCTCATAATCTCGTCCAAGTGGCTTAAAAAAGTTATAATTTCATCCCAAGGATGATTTTTGTTGAAAAAAAAAATCATATAATGAAATTAATAAAAGTTTTAGGGTAATTTTATAGTCATTATAATATTATTTTTACCCATAATTGCCTGATTTACCCTTAATCATGGTAATTAAAATATTACTAAATTTACCATTCACTAGCCCAAAAATAAAATAAACCTATTTAAATAATTTTTACCCACTTATTAAAATTATTGAATATATTTTTCAAAATTAAAATCACAAAATTTACAGTAATTAATTTAAAATTAATCTCGTTGACGGAATGAGAAAACAAGTTATTAAAGTGAAAACATCCAAAAGATTGACATGATTTTATATCCAAATTCAATTTTAAATTGATTATAATGAACTAAATTAGATTAAATGATAATTATTTTATCTAATTATACTTTAAAACTAATAAAATATATAATTAAACATAATAAATTATTTTTATGGAAAAGCTATTTTCAATTAAAATTCAGTATTTTTCACTATTCATCAAAAAATGAATCTTATCAGAAAATAATAAAAAATCAACCAAAGTAAATTTTTATATCCTAATTTTAAATAATAAATTTATTTTTTCATATAAAAATCTTAAGAGTTTCAAAAAGTATATTTAAAATAGGTTCTCTATTAAAAGGTGGTAAAATTTCCCTTATGAAAAATATAGGGTTTTATGTTTTAAAATTGAGTTTGTTCTTATCTTATTCCTATAAAATCTATTGGGTGAATATAAAAAATATTTTGTTGAATATATAACATATATATTTCATTAATATAACTCACTAATTGTAATTAATTTAATTTCTCAATAAAAAAAGAATTTGGGAGCATAAAAATAAAACTATATTCTTTACAATCAATTGGTATATATTTTTATTTCTAATTAATTGGTAACCAATGAATTAATATTATAAACCTTATATTTTCATAATTTATTTAATACTATTTATTAATTCTAATTTAATTACTAATTTATATCTTATTATATTAAATAATAATATTTTAATAATATACTATTATTAGGTAAAACTCAGTCTTGCATGTAATGAAAGCTATCAAAAGAACTCAACATTGTATGTAAAAAAATCCAATCACAGTCTTGCGTATACTACATGCTAATATAAGTTTTTCATGTAGAAAAATCTCAACTTGGTGTTGCATATAATGCAAGACAAACATAATTTTTTTCTTATAACAAAATCTATTTTCAGTATTGCGTGAAATGAAAAATATTGAAAAGATTAAATTAATTTGAAAAAAATATTTCAAAAAATCTCAGGGTTTTAATCCATAAAGTTAAGTGAATTTTAATGAAATTAAATACATATGAAACAATATACTTTATCAATTCATAAAATAATTTGAGTGAAACCATAAAATCCAGAACCCATGAATTAAAAAAGGACGGAAGGCATAATATAACCATCAAGAGTAGAAATAATGCTACTCACTTATTCCTTAATGGACACTGTTAACAAGACAAACCCTTATAAGTAATTTTTTTTCTTCTAATTTATAAATGACCCTTGGATTTACCACCTATTTCTATTTACTGAACACCTCCTCGATACAAGAATCATTGGTATCCTAAGAATAATTTACAACATAGATTTTGTGAGATGAAAAAAATGCATAGGGAGATCATTATAGTGGTTGAAAACCTCTTAGATCAACCTTTTTTACTATCAAAATCTTTCCATTTATACTGTTCTAAAAATATATTAAATTATCACAAATAATTTAAATAAATATATCAATTATTAAATGAATAAGCATAAGTATAACTAAAAAAGTATTGGATTTTTTTGGAATATAAATTGCCCAATAAAAACATAGTGTCATGTACACTAAACATTAATGTGTGATAATATCCTTATTATGTTATATACAAAAAAATTAGAATCATAAGAAAATACTTTCCATATAATTAAAGGAAAATTAACATCTATTGAAATATATTTTTGTTAATAAAATATGGGAAAATATAGGTAAAAAATTACCACCACTAATTAGATATATTTGTTTTTATGATCAATGCAATTTAAATTTAGTAAATTTTTAAGCAAATGATAATTAGATAACCATCATATAATGAAGAAAATAGATAAAAAAGAAAAGGAAGATGATAATAAAAAATAGAGGCATGAGGAAAGCATCAGAGCCTTCCATTATTGAGAGATGAAACTTTAGGGAATCTATGGAGTCCAAAACAAGGAGAATATAGAATGAAAATTCTATCCCCTTGATCTTAGGAAAAGTTCATAGTCATATGATATAGGATCTGGAGGGATTATAGGCTTATATACATGGGGGAAATCAGGTAGGTATCTTCCTATGGTGAATAGAGTGGGTGGGGATCACCCATATTTTTTTTGTTTCCTAAATAACCTAATAAAAATTCCAGATCAAAATCATTGTAAGCCCATAAATTTGTGTTAGAAATTATTTTTAGTTTTCATATATGATTATAAAAATTCTATTGATAACATATATAATTAACTTCAATTAAATAAATGAAAGAAACTTAGGGGGGTGTAGTGAAAAAATAGCGCAAGGGATCCAAATATGATTCAAAGATAATAATCCAAGCTTAAAAAATAATAATTTTGTAAGTATAAATTATAGGTAAAATAGGGAATTAAATGAATTTAAAATTCCCCTTTTTAAATGTGGGAGGGGTATCAAGCCATAGCTCTTAACAAAAATTACATTAAACAACTTATCTACATTAAAAAATAAAGGAGAGAAAAGTCAGGGTAACAACCTTATATACTTTCAATTGAGGCTGAGTGGGATGGAGGGGAGAGCCAAACAAGAGTACTGCCAAAGGAATCCAGTTATAGAATAGATATCCTTAAGAAATTATATAGTTTCTATTTATTCCAAGATATTTGAAACTATAGGCATAGGTATTTTTAAATCATCTAAGTTATTGTAAATTATTATGTATTGGTATTCCATAATATATGTTTTGTTATAATTTTGGAAACAAGAATGATCATATAAAAATTACTTATCTATAATCATCTAAGATATTGGAATTTATAATTAGTCTAAAAGTATATAGGGGATTCTTACCCGAATACCCTAAAAAATCTCATTGAAGTGATAAAAAACAGTGTCTTGGATAAAATTGATATCCAACCTTCATCATTTTGGAGTAACCTGAACATTAATATGATCAATTAGTTCACATAAAAAAAATCATGAGAGCACATATTAGGTCAATTAAAGGATATTAAAATCCAAAAGGTTCAACTGTTTAGAAAACCAAAAATAAACATAAATTCATCACTAAATATAATAAATTCATCATCGATTGAATTTAGTTATGCTACTGTAGCTCCATAACCAAAAAAATATAGTTAATAAAAGGATATTTCAATCATATATATTTATAATAAAACAACAAAATTTAACAAAAAAAGATGTATTTTTTATATTTAATGTATCTAAGTGTATTTGAATTGAAATATATAATGGATTATGATGAAGAGTATTATATATTTTTTTCAATAAAAAGTAAAGTAAATATATGATAAGTTTAGTTGAAAGATTTTAATCAATGAGTGAGGATATTGAAGTGACCCATGAATGATGAAGTATTTAATGGAAATAGGGAGATTTAAGAACCCTTTGGGGACTAAAAATATATAGATTAGAGTTTTTATGGATCATATATATCGTTTTATGCCATTACACATTCTAATAGAGACCTATTAATTTGTTAAAAAAGTAATATTAAGATAAGAGGTTGAGTAGCTTCCAAGGAAGAATGGTAATGAAGATGAAGATGGTGCTATTTATTTTATATGTAATTATTATTGATTTGATATTATATTTAATCAAAGATAGGTGATACTCTTATTAATGGATGATGAAGGAAATATTTACTAAAGGTTCTTGTTTAAGGTATAATATGATTCTTCTAGGAGTTTTAAGGTATTCTATAGACTTATAGACTTATCATTTAGTATCATTTTTTCAGGTTTATGAATCTATTTGAGATGGAGAAGTTAGTGTGATAAGATGAGTTCTATGGAGAATTGAGATTTATAAATATAATGTTTCTATGAATTTTTTTTGAATGTGACTATGAATGAGAGGTGCAATATTAATTGATAATTAATGAATTATTATTGAGTATATTTTATGAGTATGAAAATAACTTATTGAGGTAGTATAAATTCATTTAAGTACCCAAAATGAGTCTTTATATACTACACTTACTTTGGGAATTGTGTTAAAGAGTGTTATGGAAGTTTGATTAATTCATGAAGTGATTTGAGTGTTGAAGTTGGTTCCCTAAAAATAACTACTTTATACTTTCGATAACTAGTATAATAATTCTATTAAATATTTATAAATATATTATCACATTATGATCCTTATTCTTCATAACATTAATGTGATAATATAATTAAAGTATCTATCACATCAAAAGGTCATATCAATGCCCCACTATGATGAGAACCATAAAGTCTTATGATGATATTATTAAATATATTCTATATGGTGGGATGAAATATATTTGTTAGACAAAAAATTTTTGAACCCAGGTTTTTAACAACTTAAAACAGAGTATATTTTGTGTTTGTTATCAATCCACACTGTTTTGATTAGGGAGGTTTCAACAAAAGGATTCTTATGATGCAAGTGGCTTTAGTGTTGAAGGTGGAGTTATTTCCTAGTGTTTGTCATATTTTTAGAGCTCAAAATTCGGAGGAAGGAGTAAGAATTGAGAAAGATGTTTTTCTATAATATACTCTTTAAATATATGGTTAAGGAATGGGTTTCATGAAGATTGGAGTTTCACGAAGATGTGGAGATTTGTGAAGGGATATATAGTCATGAAGGAAATGATGGTTTATGAAGGAGGATTCATGAAAATAACTGAGTTGTGATGGGGTAATAGTAATCTACATGTCTACGACAATATTGTGAATAGAAAAAATTTCACTGAAGCTTTGAAAAGATTAGGAGCTTCGTGAAAATGAATGTAGAGGTTCCCAACAAGGTTGTAGTGATCTCAAAATATTTCTAAATGGATAAGTCTACAAATAGGAGGCCACCCACTTCATTTTAAATAGATATAATTTTGATAAAGGGTGGAACACTTTTATTTCATGAAGGTACTTCATGAAAAATTCCTATTTCAAATATGGAGCTCTTAAAAAACTCAAGATTTGAAAAAAGTATGGTTTAGAACTATTTGACATTAAGGAATTTCAGAAAAGGGGTTTCACAAAGACTAGGAGCTTCACAATTGTTTGGATATTTGAAAAGGATTGGTGCTTCATGAAGGATGGGATCTTCACAAAAGGTAGTGGATTCACAAAGGTTGAAATATATTTTTAATAAAAAGAGGGTTTCACGAAGTCTAGGAGATTTGTGAATAGTAGTTCTGAATATCTAGTTGAATTGAACAATGATTTCAAGTGAATAAACTCAGGATTATGATGCAATAAGAGTATCATACTAATCTAAGACAAAGACTTAAATTATCAATCTACTAATGTGACCTTCAAGTTGATAAACCGAGTAAGACTTCGGCCAACACAATGCGCAAGGGGGAGTCGATGAAAGTGATCTGAGGGAGGTAATATGATATTCCTAAAAGTATTATAAAGGTAGTGTTCCTAGTATTGAGTGACCATGCCTGATCATTTTTAATCCACAATACCTAGTGAATCTTAGTTTATTTAGGTACGATCAACGCACTATCGGTGTATGCTCCTTGAACTATCCTTTTATAGCGAACCAAGTAAAACTACTATGTAGTGTTTCTATTTCTACATCTGGGTGTTTAATAACTACATAAGTTCATCAAATGATTTTAATAGGTTCCTACTGATGTGGGGAAAATATCTGACTCTTTTTAAGAAAAAGTTGACACCCTAATTCACCCATCCCCTTTCAGGGTGTTATAGGGTCCTACAAGTGGTATTAGATCATTTAGGTTTTTGGTGTTAAATCTATCATCTATTGTTATGGAAAATTTAGTGAATTTTAGGGGAGTTCCCATATTTTATGGAAGAAAATTCTAGATTTGGAAGAATATAATGAGATCTCATATAAAATATCTTAGGATGGAAGTTCTTTTTTCTATTTTTCAAGAAATTCAAGTAATTTATGCAACATGTCTTTCTATGACTGAAACAGATAGGAACATTCTTGATGTAGATGATAAAGCTTACAATTCTCTTACCACAACACTATCTAATCACCTTTATTTAAATTTTATGAGATTCAATTCATCCAAGTCCATGTGTGAGAAGCTAGAAAATATATACGAAGGTGATAACAAATTAAAGGAGGCCAAACATCAAGTTTTACACAATCAGTTCGATGATCTGAAAATAAATCCAGATGAAAATGAATAACTTTTTATTTATATATTATATATTTGATGAATTTTTTATACTTATCCAATATATTTTATAGGCATAATATAAGAATAAATCCAATTTTATGAATAAAAATATGTATTTTTCAAAAGGGAAATTTTATCACCTTTTAATGAAGAACCCATTTTAAATATAATTTTTAACAATTTTATAATTTTTATATGAAAAAATAAACTTATAATTTTAAATCGGGATATCAAAATTTACTTTGGTTTATTTTTTGGTATTTTTATGATAAGTTTCATGTTTTGATGAATAGTGAAAAAACACTGAATTTTTATTAAAAACTGCTTTTTCATCTAACTTATTTATATAGTTAAATTATGTTATAAATTGGTTTTAAATTATAATTAGTAAAATTATATATCAATTAATAAAATTTAGATCATTTTATCCAATTTCACATTGAAATTGGATATAAAAACATCTCAAAATTTTGGACTTTTTTCACTCTAAAAACTCGTTTTCTCATTTCGTCAATGAGATTAATTTTAAATTAATTTTCTCTAATTATATGTTTATAATTATGAAAAATGGATTGCATATTTTTAATTATAAGGTAAAAATTTAGTAATGAGGTATGTAATGTCCCGGATCTGGGTGCCACTCAATAGGTGCCCCGAACCCGGTTCGCCACGTGATCTCAAGCGCATTTCCCCAAACGCCAGAGGCTGCCGACTAGCAGTGAGGGCCCAGGTCTGATATTGGGGAAAATATACCCTCATTTGTCAAAGTGTAGCGCAATAGAATTAAATAAAACATACAACAACAGTGGAATTATTAAATCATACACAACTGAATTTAACAACTGCAATAGATATAACCAACCAGTATATAAATATTACTGCAACATGCCTCAAATTCTACGAAAATAGCCAGAACATGTTACATAGCAGTACAATACAATACAAAGTATAGCAAAACAAAACAAATCATCCAGTAGCATCATGAGCCTAAGCCTGGTCCCATGCCCCCCTACTCCTCAGCAGTAATCAAGTACCTGTTTAAGGGCCCTTGACCTTATCCACACCTGCAGAAATGTAATCTTTTTGGGCCAAAAAGCATGACCCAAACAGGGTGTGAGAAATAATTCCCAGTAGGCACCCACCAAAGGTCCGTGATCAACTATGTGTAGAAATGCAACAGTGTGCAGTAGTAAAATGCAATAAACAAATTAGTACTCATAATTAACTAACCTTACCAGTTATATTTCCATTTTATTATTCATTTTAACTATTTAATTTAATAATATTCTGTACTCAACAGAACCACGCCCTCATGCCAACCAGAATCTTTCCCTCAGGCTAATATAGTAAAACCATGCCCTCAGGCAATATAGAATCTCACCCTTAGGCATTTCCCTCAGGTGAAGTAGAATCTCACCCTCAGGCTAAACTGAAACAAAACCCTCAGGTGATTAGAATCTCGCCCTCAGGCTAATAGAACAATGCCCTCAGGCTAAATAGAGTCACGCCCTCAGGCTATAGTAAAACACCACCCTCAGGCATAAGTAACCGGGCTATGCCCAACATATAAACATGAAATTTACATACAATTCCTCTCAAGGAAAAAGTAATTAATAATCAAACATGGGATACCCTCAGGTATCCTAGCCAAACAACTAAACAGAGGAACGCACCCCCGGAGTGGTCCTGGATCCAAGCAGCGATCCCAAATAACAGTTTTAAAATTTATATAATCACCTATACATTTCTAGTTATTTAAAATATCCATGTCCTTATCCACACGACACCCCAAAAAATGGGTTTGTAGCTCAAAAACACACAAAACGCACAACAGTTGGAAAATAACACCAAGACACCTACCTTTAACACCCATGAATGATATACGCGAACAACGATCCTCAATTCGTCCTTGAACGATGTAGATATGAGGTGAAATAAAACCTCGTTCAACCTTAAATAACTTCCCTACGGTAAATAATTGGTAAGAACTACTTCAAGAGAAGGGAGAGCTCACCCGTGCTGTTCCAGGGAGATCGACGGTGCAGAAAAAGGATTCCCGATGAGCGCTCGGCGGATCTCCAAAGCTCTGGCCTCCTTATCCCGCTCCTTCTTCCCGTTATAAGACTTCCCTATGAATAGGGGAGGCTACTGCCCATTTTAAAAGAAAAAAAAAACAAAGTACATGGTGTTTATTTCCAAGTACACGACATGTACTTATCATTTTTTAACTGTTCCTCTAGCGGTTTGCCACCAGCGTGGCACTGTTCACTTGCCGACATGACTACACGGCATGTCTATATGAGTACACGACGTGTTATGTCGCACAGCTGGCCACCGCCTTACTATTTTCCTGCAGACTGACTACATGGCATGCAAAGGACCACTACACAGTGTGTAGTCGGCTTCTACACCCTTCATTTCTGACATGGCCACATGCCCCGTGTACTCATCCCACACGGCCAAAAGTACATGATGTGTGGAAAAATTACACGGCATGTACTTCCAAAATTTAGGATTTTCCCCATTTTCCTTATTTTCTCAAAAACACTTAAGGAAAGAATAAAAGAAGAAACCCGTACCTCAAAACTAAGAACCCGGTTCTTACAAACTTCCCCCCTTAAAGCAATTCATCCCTGAATTTCCCTTCCAAGGGTGGTGAAGATATAGCCGTGAATAAATCTGGCCACTGAGCACGTACATCAGTCTCCCGCTCCTAGGTTTCATCCTGCACTCGGCCATGCTTCCATAGCACCTGTATGAGAGGAACTGACCAACCTCGGAGAACATTCGTGCTCCTCTAAACGATACAAATCAGATGCTCCTCAAAGGACACATCTTCCTCTAGATCAACCTCCTCTCACTGAAAGATGTGATATGGGTCTGAATGATAGCGGTGCAACTGAGATACATGGAAGACGTCGTGCATGGCTCGGTACCTCTACGGTGACTACAACCGATAGGCAACCGGCCCGACTCTCTCTAGAATCTCAAATGGCCCCGTATACCTCGGTGAAAGTTTACCCTATCTCCTGATCCACCTGTGTCCCAGCCTCGGCGAAACACGCAAGAAAACTTGATCCCCGACCACGAACTCCAAAGGTCATCTGTGATGATCGACATAAGATTTCTGACGAGACTGCGCGGTAGCCATCCGCTTCTGAATCAACTGGACCTACTCAGAAGTCTCCTGCATGAGACATGGTCCTAGTAAAGTTGCCTCACTTGCCTCCATTCAACACAAGGGTGATCGACATGGCCTACCATATAAATCCTCGTAAGGTACCATCTCAATAGTTTCCTGAAATCTATTATTATAGGAAAACTCTAATAGGGGCATATGCTTCTCCCAAGAGCCCCCAAAGTCTAGGATGCATGCACACAGCATGTCCTCAAGCACCTGTATCGTACGTTCTAACTGGCCATCGGTCTGAGGTTGGTAAGCTGTGCTCAGAAGCACATGTGTACCCAGTTCCCTCTAAAAACTCTTCCAGAAACGAGACATAAAATGGGCATCCCTATCAGAAACGATAGAACGTGGGACCCCATGAAGATGTACGACCTCTCGGATATACAACTTTCCAAGCTCTTCAACACCGAAAGTCTCCTTGATCAGAAAAAAGTGATCTACCTTCATGAGTATGTCCACAACAACCCACACGACATCATTTCCTTGAGGTGACCTCGGAAAAACAGTCACGAAATCCATTGCGACATCATCCCATTTCCACTCCGGGATGGGTAACTGCTGTAACAGTCTGGCTGGCCTCTGATGCTCTGCCTTCACCTGCTAACAGGTGGAACACCTCGTAACAAAACAAACTACATTTATCTTCATACCCAGCCACCAGTACGGACGTCTCAAGTCACGGTACATCTTGGTAACCCCAGGATGAACTGCCTAAGCTGAAGCATGAAACTCCCGCATCAGATCCTCGCATATATCCCTTGTAAACCATACTCATCCATGGAAACGCAAAACCTCATCATCACCTATTGTCCAACTAGGAGGAGGGTCCTCACTTTCCACCGACTCCCGTAGAACTAGGCCTTCTGAATCAGATAGTTGTCTCATCCTCACTCTATATAGGAGGGTAGAAGTTACAGCTAAAGAGGAAAGATAAGTCTGCCCCTGACTGCCATGCACCTCCAAATGCATCTCAGAGAACAAATCCATAAGTTTCCATTCATCACTGGCCTCTTTCACAACCTGTATCTGAGGCTTCTTGCTCAATGCATCAGTTACTGCATTACATTTTCCAGGTGTATAGGTAAGCTAAAAATCAAAGGATTGTAGGTACTCGACCCACATTCTCTATCTCGGATTCAAGTCACGCTGAGTAAAAATATACTTGAGACTTTTGTGGTTGGTGAAAACCACAAAATGTTCTCCCAATAGATAATGTCTCCAACAGCGCAACACATGCACAACTGCAGCCAACTCGAGATCATGCGTCGGGTAATTCTTCTCATGTGGCCTCAACTGTCGAGACCCGTACGCAACAACTTGATCACCCTGCATCAACACTGCTCCCAGACCAATACCTGATGCATCACAGTAAACTGTATAGCTCTTCCCCTGCTCTGGGAGTATCAGGATCAGTGATGATGTCAACTTCCCTTTCAGGTCCTGAAGGGCTGTCCTGCAAGCTTCTAACCAAACGAACTTCACACCCTTCTTAGTCAAACCCATCAACGGTGATACTAAGTGGGAGAAGTCCTGTATTAAGCGTCTGTAGTAACCAGCTAGCCCTAAGAAACTCCGTATCTCAAACACGTTCTTAGGCCGCTCCCAGGAAACTAATGCTCTCAACTTCTATGGGTCTACTGCAACTCCTACCTTTGAGATGATATGACCCAGGAAGTGAATCTGGTCCATCCAAAAATGGAACTTGGAGAGATTAAAATATAGCTTATGCTCTCTCAGTGTACTCAATATGATCTAAAGATGGGTGGAATGGTTGTGTCGAGTGTGAGAGTACACTAAGATGTCGTCCACGAATACTACCACAAAAGAGTCCAGATAAGGATGGAACACACGATTCATCAGATCCATGAAAACTATTGGCGCGTTCTTGAGTCCGAACGTCATAACCAAGTACTCGTATAGACCATATCTGCTCCAAAAAACTGTAAGCAGTATATCTGATGGTCTCACACACAACTGATGATATCCTGACCTCAGGTCAATCTTCGAGAAAACTCGTGCTCCATGAACTTGATCAAAAATATCATCTATCCTCAGCAAGGGATATTGGTTCTTAACCGTCAACTGGTTCAGCTTCCGATAATCCACACAGAGTCTGAGGGTACCATCCGCCTTCTTTGAAAAAAGGACCAGAGAACCCCAAGGAGAAGTACTGGGTTGGATAAAACCCTTTGAATGTAACTCCTCTTACTTCCTCTTGAGCTCCTGCAACTCAGGCATGACCATCCTATAAGGAGGAATGGACACCAGTGCTACTCCTGGAACAAGATCAATAGAGAAATCCACCTCTCGATCCGAAGGTAGACCTGAAAAGTCATCTGGGAAGACATCCCTGAAACGATCAACCACTGGAGGGAAATCCATCTGACAAGTCCCCTGATCATCCAGATATAAACTCGCAATCTGGGATGTGACTCCACCTCTCCCATGATGCTCTGGTCTAGCTCGACTCGCCTAAACATCCCACTCACCCTTGTATAGAAACTCTCCACCCTCTGGTGACGGGAAACACACCCTGCGACGATAGCAGTCTACAAAGGCTCGAAAGGGAACCAACAAGTCCATCCCAAGAATGACATCATAAGCCATCATCTCTAAGACATAGAAGTCCCAAGGAAAGTGACGCCCTCCAACCACTAAGGGGAACTCCCTACACTGACGCACACCAGTCGTTCTAGTCCCCAATGGAGTGTGTAACATCATGATATCAGAACAAGAAAAAACACAGAGCCCAAGGCTCTCCACAATGGGTACATATATGAAACTATGAGTAGAACCCGTATCAAAAAGTACTAAAGATAAGATAGAAGCTACTAGAATAGTACCTCTGATTGTAAAAGGTCCGGGATCCTGCTCCTACTGGGTCTATTGCACTGCATATGCCTGCCCAGTACTGCAGCCCTACAACACAGCCTGGCTACCCTGAGCTGTCCCGCCCTGCTGCCTCTGAGATCCTGGTGTCAGGCTACCACGGCCACGACCACCATCTCTGCCTGCACACCCTGATGTATTCTAGCCCTGACTGGTAAGAAGCTGCTGGTCCCGCTCCCGCACGCGGAGTCTGTACAGAACCCCTCTCACTAGTCACTGGTGGGAATTTCCTGAAAAAGCGCTGCAGATGTCCCATTCTGTCGCAAGATCGTCACTCCACTGGGTCTCGTGGACACTGTGGCCTCTTGTTCCCCTCTCTACCACACTGGTAGCACCTAATCGGGCCACCTGAAGAAACTGCCTGGCTGGTACTTCCACCCTGAGGGAAGTCCATCTATATCTTCCTCTTACCAGCAAAAATAGTCCCAGTAATAGGTGATGAACCACCCTGGACCACACCACTAGATTCCCGCAGGTTCCTCTCTGAAATCATCACCTGGTTCACAATATCATGTATTAAAGGCAACCTGAAAACATTCACCAGTGCTCGGATGTCATAACGAAGACCATCCTCAAAGCTTCTGGCTCTCAATGTCTCATCACCCACTAGCATGGGTGAAAAATGATGAATCTCAGTAAAGTGAGCAGAATAGTCAATCACCGACATAGAGACCTGCTGCAGATTCATGAACTCTCGGGCTCTATCTTCCCACATCATCTCTGGAAAGAATAATTCATAAAAGACTGCCTGAAAATCTTCCCATGCCATGTCTCTATGATGCTATGACTGGGTGGTAACATCCCACCACCTCTTGGCAGAATCACGCAGCATATAAGTCGCGATCTTAACCCTCCGCCCTGGAGGTGTCTCAAGATGCTTGAAAATAGTCTGCATAGATCCCAGCCAAGACTCCGTAGCTTGTTGCCCGCCATCCCCTAAAAACGTAGGTGGATGTTGTTGCTGGAAGATACGAGTCAGCTCGGCCATAGATGTAATATCCTGTTGTGCTTCCTGAAAGGTCTGTATGAACCGCATGAAGCCTTCATGGAACTGCGCCTCCGCACCTGTGTCCGGTATAACGGCTGGCGCCGCATCTGGCTTTGCTGGAAGATCAACTAGTAGCCCATGACCCACCATCTCTAGAGTATAGTCATCGCCACTCTCCTGGCGAACAACGTGTGGTCGTCTCGGCGGCATGAATCTATAAGGTCAAATGCATACCTTAGAAGAAGATTATCAACGACCAAAAACGAAGAAACCCAAAATGGAACAGGAGGAAGATGGTATTCAATATTTTCAAAACAAGACTACACGGCGTGTATATTGACTACACGACGTGTACTTGACTTCTCTTTCCCTGCTCGGGTCCTTCTACACAGTTGAGACACACAGATCCCATTTGAAAAAAACTACACGGCGTGTATATCAGCTACACGGTGTGTATGGTGTTATTTATAACTGCCCGTGTCGCTTGTGACATGGCTGACTACTCGGCATGATATTACACGGCATGTGACACCCGAACACAGTGTGTACTCCACCCTATTTTCCAGCCACATGGCTAAGTCCACACGGTCTGTCCTCAGACTTGGCTACACGACCGAGTCCCCAAGTCACACTACATAGTGTGTTCATTAGTGACACGACGTGTATGTCTTAAGTCTCCTCCGTCCGTTTTGTTAGTTACATGAGTGGAATCTGGGTCAACACTACACAGAGTGTACATCCGGTACACAACGTGTTCTCCCCAAGCATTTCCCTTCCCCGTGTCACCGCCCACACAGTTTGTGACATGGGAAGAGACTACACGGCGTGTACTTCGGGTACACGACATGTACTTAAAAAGTTTTCTTTTCTTCCCGAACAGAAGAACATACATGGTGTGTGTAAAATACTACACGGCGTGTATACTGGGTTATCCGGATAGTATGCCTCAGAAACTACTCTGAAGCCCAGAAAATACTGAAACAACAACACCTAAGTTTCAAGTTCCGATCCGTGAGGGCCCATACTCCCCACGAATCAAAGTTTGACATCTTATCTATGTTATAAAAAAATAAACAGCTAATGATCCACCAAATTCCGGTCAATGGGGGCCCATACTCCCCAAAAACCAAATTTTGGCATCCATTATTTCAACAGACCTATACAAAAATACCCTATCACATAACCGGTATTTATCAAAGCAGCTATCACAACAACATGATTTTCTAGCACAACAACTATCACAACAATATGCAATTTATAATGCACCTACATGGCATGGAACTATACATGGAGTGTGATTTCTAGCATGTTCCTAGATGATGCATGAGATGGAATACCCTCATCTCATAAGGTTGTAACTAAATAGAACCCAATGATAAAATATAATAGCACAATCCCAAGTGCATCACCCTTCGATGAAAAAAAATCAACTGTAAAATTGTAAAGTCAATAATGTTGCAATACGAGGTAAATTGGATTTTCCCTATACACAGGTTAACTACTCTCGGGCACAGCTTATTACCAACTACCGTTCTCGTCCTATCCTTGACCAAGGCTCCAAATAGTAAGTCAAAGAAAAGAACCCCTCTGATACCACTTTGTAACATCCCAGATCTGGGTGCCACTCAACAGGTGCCCCGAACCCGGTTCACCACGTGACCTCAAGCGCATTTCCCCAAACACCAGAGGCTGCCGAATAGAAGCGAGTGCCCAGGTTTGATAGTGGGGAAACTATTCCCTAATTTGTCAAAGTGTAGCACAACAGAATTAAATAAAACATACAACAACAACGGAAGCAGTAAATCATACACAACTGAATTTAACAACTGCAATAGATATAACCAACTAGTATATAAATAAGGCCACAACATGCCTCAAATTCTAAGAAAACAACCATAACATGTTACATAGCAGTACAATACAAAACAGAGTATAGTAAAACAAAAAAAATCAACCAGCATCATCACGAGCCTAAGCCCGGTCCC
Source organism: Viscum album (assembly GCA_963277665.1). NCBI lineage: Eukaryota > Viridiplantae > Streptophyta > Magnoliopsida > Santalales > Viscaceae > Viscum > Viscum album. The sequence continues at coordinate 263,066,328 of OY728120.1, forward strand.
ATGCTCCCCTACTCCTTAGCAGCAATCAAGTACCTGTATAAGGGCCCTTGACCTTATCCACACTTGCAAAAATGTAATCTGTTTAGGCCAAAAATCATGACCCAAACAGGGTGTGAGAAATAATTCCCAGTAGGCACCCACCAAAGACCTGTGCTCAACTGTGTGTAGACATGCAACGGTGTGCAGTAGTAAAATGAAATAAACGAATTAGTACTCATAAGTAACCAACCTTACCAGTTATATTTCCATTTTATTATTCATTTTAACCATTTAATTTAATAATATTCTGTGCTCAACAGAACCACGCCCTCAGGCCAACCAGAATCTCACCCACAGGCTAATATAGTAAAACCACGCCCTCATTCTATATAGAATCTCACCCTCAGGCATTTCCCTCAAGTGAAGTAGAATCTTTCCCTCAGGCCAAACTGAAATGAAACCCTCAGGTGATCAGAATCTCTCCCTCAGGCTAATAGAACCACGCCCTCAGGCTAAATACAGTCACACCCTCAGGCTATAGTAAAACACTACCCTCAGGCATAAGTAACCGGGACATGACCAACATATAAACATGCAATTTACAGAAAATTCCTCTCAAGGAAAAAGTAATGCATAATCAAACATGGAATACCCTCAGGTATCCTGGCCAAACGGCTAAACAGAGGAACACACCCCCGGGGTGGTCCTGGATCCAAGAAGCGATCCCAAACAATAGTTTTACAATTTATTTAATCACCTATACATTTATAGGTATTTAAAATAGCCATGGCCTCAGCCACACGACACCCCAAAAATGGGTTCGTAGCTCAAAAACACACAAAACGCACAACAGTTGGCAAATAACACCAAGCCACCTACCTTTAACACCCACGAATGATATACGCGAACGATGATCCTCAATTCGTCCTTGAACGACATAGATCTAAGGTGAAAGAAAACCTAGTTCAACCTTAAATAACTTCCATACAAGAAAGAATTTGTAAGAACTACTCTAGGAGAAGGGAGAGCTCACCCGTGCGGTTCCAGGGAGATCGATGGTGTAGAAAACAGATTCCTGACGAGCGCTCGGTGGATCTCCAAAGCTCCGTCCTCCTTATCCCACTCCTTTTTCCCGTTCTAAGACTTCCTTGTGAACATGGGAGTCTACTGCCCATTTTAAGTGAAAAAAACAAAGTACACGACGTGTATTTCCAAGTACACGGCGTGTACTTCCCATTTTTTAACTGTTCCTCTGGCGGTTTCCCACCAGCGTGACACTGTTCATCTGCCGACATGACTACACGATGTGTCTGCACGAGTAAACGGTGTGTTCTGTCGCACAGCTAGCCACCGCCTTACTATTTGCCTGTCGACTGACTACACGGTGTGCAAAGGACCACTACACGGTCTGTAGTCGGCTTTTACACCCTTCATTGACAACATGGACACACGACCCATGTACTCATCCCACATGGCTAAAAGTACACGGCGTTTGGAAAAAGTACACGACGTGTACTTCCAAAATTTAGGATTTTTCCCCATTTTCCTTATTTTCTCAAAAACACTTAAGGAAAGAAGAAAAGAAGAAACCCGTACCTCAAAACTAAGAACCGGTTTCTTACAAGTTACCTTTTATTTTTTGATAATATGAATAGAAAATTTAGTAATTTTTATTACCATAGTTAATGATAAATCAAGTAATTAAGTGTCAAAATAATATTATAAATATTATAAAACTATCCTAACACTTGAGTAAATGTTATTGTCTAAAGTTAATTCAACCATTATCACCCAAGGTTTGAAATTGAATTATTTAATGGAAAATTTTCAATGAAAACGACTTATATATTATTAAAATCAAAGAGAGTGATAAAATTTAACACTCTTACTTTTAATAAGTATTATATTTTTAATATGGAGTTAAATAAAAGATATGTTAGACTATATATGTTCTTATGAAATGTGAAAGGTTTATCTACATCATGATATTTTAATTTTAAATTTTAGTGAAGATATAATTTTTATAAATAATTACACAATAATGATGTAGTAATTATCCAATTAATGAAAAAATAAATTAAATGATATTAGAAATATTAAAAGAAATGTAATTTGACTAAATTAAGGTGATCCATGAATTTTCTAAGTGAATATGACATGTTATGGGTGTATTAAATGAATTATTTTAAAGTTAGATTGCTATATTAAGTTTCTTAAATTTAATGTTATGAGTAGTATCAAAATTGACACTAATTACATCATGATATAAGTAAGAGGACCAAAAATATAAAAAATCAAAATAATTGTGAAAAACAAAGAGGATATTACCCTAAGTGTAACATTAACATGAATTTTTTAATAAACGAGTAATATAAATTCATAATAAAATCATATATGGTATTAGATATAAGAATATTGTTCTGTAATATATGTATAATAAACTTATATTTATTATACAGGAAGTTTGTATGAGTATGACGAGAGTCAAGACATAAGTTAAAGGATTTTTGTATCAATTTTATTTTTATGGGAAACATTCATTATACACTGCTTATTTATTTTGTGTGGTGTATATATATATATACTGCCCATTTTTTTATGATAATTATTATGAAGATTATGGTATTTCTATATCAATATAATTTTCTTTATTTCGTGGGGCATATGATTCTACTGATTATAATGTGATAAGTGGTCATTTCAAAATCTCATCAATAATTAGGATTATTTCGTTTTAAATCACCATTGTGGAGTATTTATCTTCTACTTCCATGTTTTCTAAAAATATTTTTACTATTCTCCTATAAATATTTAAATTTATTTTTACCGATGTTTTACTTTTTACAAAATATTTTGAAAAGAATATTTTTGTCCTTTTTTAAACAAGGATTTTTATGAATTTATTGAAAAAAAATATATTGAAGGATTTTTTTTATACGGAAAGAATTGAATATTCCACCATCATAATGCCTTAATTATTTGAATATTCCTTTAAAATATTATATGGTTATTTTAAAATAAAATGTTTTCTTTTAAAATTGCACAACATTTTAAGAAAAAAAAATTCAAAGAAGAAATGATATTTTCCTCAAGAATTATTTTCAAGTGATCTCTCAAAATTATTTTCCATCTATAATAAAATTCTTTAATTTTAATTACATTTTAATGGGGAAATTTCAAGTATACCATCCCTATTATTCCTTTGGTTGGTTTATATTTATAATGAAATGATATTTATAAAACCCATTTCTTTTATATGGGTTATGTTATGATTGAATGATTTTTATAAAACACATTTCATTCCATGGTTTTTGATATGATTAATGATTTATGTTCTTGTGTCATGCGTATGTATGGTTTTCATTATGTGATGGGTGGGACTTATATCTCCCTCCAATGCACTGGGTAAATATTTATATCTCATGAGATAGACATGGATGGAACGTGGAGTGAACTTAGTTCAGTAAAGGACTTTGTCCACTAATATGGTATTGAGAGTGAATATTGACTACTAATATGGTCATGGGAGTGAACCATGACTACCAATACGGTATAAGGAGTGAACCTATACTACTAAGATGTCCTTGGCAGTGATACCTTAACTACCATGGAAAAAATTTTATATTCTTATATGTCTGCCACAATTTCATGTCTTATTCTTATGTTATGTTTTCATGGATTATGATCTTGATTCCCTTATGATTTATGTCTTATGAACTACCAATATTTATTACATGACTTATTTATATGATATTTAATATGTAGGGTATGATCTTCAAATGTTATGCTTATATTCTCGTAACCTTATGTTCATGATATTATTATATATCTCTATTATTTAACCTTATTGAGCATTTGAGATCAAAATTTATTATATTTCCTTTCCCCAGGTTATAAATAAAGGTTTTAGGTAGGAATAATAAAGAGGAATATCTTTGTGGGAAACATTGAAGATATATTTCTAGCCTAAAAGTTTATGTTCCATGTTTCTAAATACACTAAACTAACATAGTATTTGGGTGTGTTTTTTTTGAAATGTATGAAATATTTCACAAAAAATGATTTAATATCCATGTATGAAAATACTGGGTCGTTATAGTCAGTATTAGAGTAAAGGTTTTGTCGACCTTTGGAAACCCAAATGAGAAAACTTTAGTGAGATAAATAGGGATATTTCTAAGGATTTGTCTAGGGATTTATCTAAGGATAAGCCTAAGGTATCTTAGATTTAAAAGTATATGTCATGATTTAGGCATCTTATAAGTAATTTTTCATGATTATGTAATTTTATACTATGATAAGTGTTGCTAACACTATGATTTATGGTATTAGTCAGTAGAGGGAACTAGAAGGAACTATGTTAACATTGAATGTTTCAGATGTATAAAGTATTAACATTATACAAATCGATGTCCTAAGTGGAAATATCTTAAATATAATCAAGAAGGTGTTATGAATATTGGTTATTCTGCTCAGGATAAGGAGGCCAAAAATGACATGTGAAAGGTATGAGATGTTCTAACAGTATTGTTTACATTAAACATAAGAATCATGATTAGATTAAGGTTGAGGAAACTTAAGACATTATTCATATTTCATATTCTAGGAAATATTAACATGATGAAGCCTGAGTAATGGTTTAAGAATAATGTTGGATGATTTAAGTATATATGTTTTGGAATTTAAAGATTATTTTATATGAATCATGAAATATATAAGTATTTTTTATATAAGTTTTTCATTAAGTATTGAAAATTAAATAATGAATGCTGTTGAAGACATATAAAATTAATTTAATAGCAATGTGATATTCATGTGAATCAAAATATTAAGGGAAAGATAACCCTCAATATGTTACTAATGCTGAGATAATGATGTTTGGATAGAGATATGTTATATATGAATAAGAAAATTGGAAAGTACTGATTACCTTGTAATTGATTAAGGATTTGTTGAAAAAGTGGTTTATGCTATCATAGATAGAGTTTACGACATTTTTGGACTTAAGGAATATATCCAATAATGTTTGGAATAATAAAGAATGCATATTTTCAATAAGTATTTATGTTAATTACCATTTTTTAAGAGAATACATGATAAAGTTATTCACATGTTTGGTATGTGACAAACAATAGATACTTTATAATATATGGTGGATCAATGCTAAACTATTTTTGAGAAATTTAGTGACCTTATTTATAAAGTATTATACTTTCATCTTTGGAAAGGTTTATAAGGTTAACCATTTATGGAATAGTTTATGTTAAACTTAAGATGATGTTTTAGAGATTAAAGTATTATCTATCCATATGAGGACTTATTCATATTAGATAACTTGTTCTAACCTTGTTTTTTTGATAAAGAAATATCGAATGACCTATCATTATATTTATGTATCTCATGATCTTCTAATGCTTTAGAAATGACAAATTCACCTTAATATATTGGAATAAGAGATGAAGTGGAAATTGATCAAGGCACAACAAAGGGTGATATTGTATTGAAATCATGTGAGTATATATTCTCATGAAAATTATTCAACATTATGAAAAAGGTCTTGAAATTATTTTTTTCCTACTATCATTATTATTTATGATATCAATAAACTTTTTAAAGCCTCTTTGGGTTATGGATTTGTGATAATTAATTTTCTCCTAACCATGTCCTCTATCACTCTCCATCAGAACTTGATAGTTATATTTCTCTTCTATGTCCCTGTTTTCACTTTCCACCTATGTTATCATATGTGGAAACATAGTTATGAGTTAATTTGGGTAACTGTTATGTTTCTAACTTTCATTTTTAAAAGGAAGTTTTAATATTCATTTTTATGATGTGGGTTTATATGAAAGGAACTTTCAAGTATTAAACCCTTCATATCCCCAAATAATTTCAAGGGAAAAATTCATTTTAAGGGGAGAGGGTAGAATGTAACACCCCAAGATTTTGTGAAATATTTTTTTGAATTAACTTAATCTTTTTTATGTTTTTCATTTCACACAACACTAAATATAACTTGTTTTATATGAAATCACCATGTTATTCTTGCTTTGTATGCAACAACAAGTCAAGGTTATGCTATAAGAAACACTTAGATTATCTTTAAGTACACACAAAGCTATTTTTGGATTTTGTTACACACAATTTCAAGTTCTTTTGATAGCTTACGTTACACACATGGCTGAGTTTTACTAAACTACAATATACTATTTATATTATTATTAAAATATTATTATAGTTACGACCTAGCTGTTGGAATGGAAATTATAGATAATATTAACTAAATTATGAAAATATTATTTAAAAATGTATATAAAATGAATCCTTTAGTCATCAATTAGCTAGAAATTAAATTAAGAACTATTTTAAAATAAAGAAATTCCTTTTCTAAGAAAACTATGTTTCTATGTACAAACACCATTTTATCTCAATAAATTAAACAAACCATTATTGGTGAATGTTTTTAAGAAAATTTATATATTAAATATTATATCAATTTTTTTACAATCTTCCAATATATTTGATAGGAATAATATAATAATAAATCCAATTTTATGAATAAAAAGATGTATTTTTCAAAAGGGTAATTTTACCTCCTTTTATTAGAGAACCCATTTTAAATCAAAATTTTTACACTTATAATTTTTATATGAAAAAATAAACTTATTATTTGAAATAAGGATATAAAAATTTACTTTGGTTAATTTTTTTGTTATTTTTATAATAAGTTTCATGTTTTGATGAATACTGAAAAAATACTGAATTTTAAATGAAAAAATCTTTTTTATATAACTTATTTATATAGTTAAATTATGTTTTGAATTGGTTTTAAAGTATAATTAGTAAAATTTTACATCAATTAATACAATTTATTTCATTATAACCATCTTCACATTGAAAGTGCATATAATTTTTCAAACTTTTGGACCTTTTCACTTTAAAAATCTGTTTTATCATTCTGTCAATGTTTTTAAATTGACATTAATTTTATCCAATTATATGTTTATAATTGTGAAAAATAGATTAAATATTTTGAATTATAAGGTCCAAATTTAGTAATTAGGACCCTTTTATTTTTAAACAATATGAATAGTAACTTTAGTATTTTTTATTACCACGATTAAGGGTAAATCGGGTAATTAAGGGTAAAAATAATATCAAAAATATTAGAAAACCACTATAAAACTTGCCCAAATATTATTGGATGAAGTTAATTTGACACCAATCACATAAGAATCTAAATTTAATTATTTAATGTAAACTTTTCCATGGAAATGACTTAGATATTATTAAAATCGATAAGAGTGACAAAATGTCACACTCTTACTTTTAATAAGTATAATATTTTTAATATGGGGTTAAATAGAAGATATGCTCATATATATATATTATTCTTTAAGATAAAATTCTTATATACATCATGGTATTTTATTTTTAAATTTTAGTGAAGAAATAATTTTCATAAATAATTATATAATGATGATGCAGTGATTATTAAATTAATGATACAATCAATTAAATGTTATTATAAATATTAAAATTAATATAGTTTGAATTAATTAAGGTTATATGAAATTTTTCTAGGTTAATATTACATGTTAGGGGTGTATTAAATGAATATTTTCAATGTTATATTTATTTATTTATTTTCTTAAAGTTAATTTAGTGTCAAAATTGACACTAATGAAATCATGATATAATTAAGAGGAAAAAAATATAACAAATCAAAACACATGAACAAAACGAAGCAGATATTAACCAGAGCATAACATTAACATAGAATTTTTAATAAAAGGGTAATATAATGTCATAATAAAATCATATACGGTATTAGATCTAAGAATATGGTTCCATAATAGATGTATGATAAACTTATATTTATTATATAGGAAGTTCATACAAGTAAGATAGGAGTCAAGACATAAGGTATGAGTTTTCTGTATCACTTTTATTTCTATGGGAGACGTGTCTTATAAAATACTTATTTATTTTGTGTGGTGTATATATATATACTCCCCATGAATTTATTTTATGAGTATTATTCATAATATTATGGTATTTTCATGTCTATATAATTTTATTTATTTCATAGGGAATACAAATCAAATAATTATAAGTGATCAATAATTATTTCACAATCTCATCAATAATTAGGATTGTTTCATTTTAAATCAACATTGTGGAATATTTATCTTCCACAACCATGTTTTCTATTTTTTTTCAAAAATGTTTTTACTATTCTCCTATGAAAATTTGAAGTTATTTTTACCCATGTTTGAATTTTTATGAAATGGTTTGAAAATAATATTTTTTTCGTTTTCTAAATAAGTCTCTTTATGACTTTACTAAAAAAAATATATAGAAGGTTTTTTTATACGACATGAATGGAATCTTTCTCTGTCATGACACATTAATGCTTTGAATCTTCATTTACAAGATTATAAGGTTATTTTAAAATAAAATGTTTTCTTATAAAATTTCACAACATTTTAATAAAATAAAAAATTTTCAAATAAAAAAGGAAATTTTCCTCAATAATTATTTACAAGTGATCTCTCAAAATTATTTTCCATCTATGATAAAATTCTTTGATGTTACATATGTTTTAATGGAGATATATTTCAAGGATACTATCCCTATTATTGCTATGGTTGGTTTATGTTTATGATGGAATGATATTTATAAAACCCATTTATTTTCATTTTTATGAAATACATTTCATTCTATGTGTTCTAATATGATTAATGATTTATTTTCTTATGGAACACATATGTATGATTTTCATTATGTGACAGGTGGGACCTATATCTCCTTCCAATGCACTGGGTAAATATTTATATCTCATGATATAGACATGGATGGAATGAGGAGTGAACTCGATTCAGTAAAGGAATTTTTTTTCTAAGATGGTCTTCAGAGTTAAACTTTACAACTAATATAGTCACGGGAGTGAATAATGACTACCAAGACAGTATGGGGAGTGAACCCATACTACTAAGATGGCCTTGGCAGTGACACCTTGACTACTATAGAAATAATTTTATATGCTTTTGTGTTTACCAAAATTTAATGTATTATTCCTATGTTATGTTTTTATATCTTATTTTATTGATTCCATAATGATTCATGTAAGAACTCGGTTCTTATTTTTAGGTATGGGTTTCTTATTTTCTCCTTTCCTTAAGTGTTTTTAAGAAAATATGGAAAATGGGGAAAAATCCTAAATTTTGGAAAGTACAGGCCGTGTACTTTGTCCACACGCCGTGTACTTTTGGCCGTGTGGGATGAGTACACACGACGTGTGGCCATGCCAGGGATGAAGGGTGTAGGAACTGACTACAAGCTGTGTAGTGGTCCTTTACACGCCGTGTAGTCAGTCGGTAGGCCAAAACAGTAAGGATGTGGAGCATCCGCCAGCTGGGCGACAGTACACACCGTGTAGTCGGGAGTACATGCCGTGTACTCATGTCGACGGATGAACAGTGAGGCGTTGCTGCCAGATGAACAGTTAAATGAGGAAAGTACACGCCGTGTACTTTAAAGTACGTGTCGTGTACTTTGTTTTTTCGCTTAAATGGGAAGTAGCCTCCTCTGTTCACAGGTAAGACTTATAATGGGACGAGAGGAACGGAAGGGGGAGGCCGAACCTTGGGAGATCCACTGATCGAGCACCGGGAATCCGATTCTGCTTCTGTCGATCACGTTGGAACCAAGCAGGTACGACCTCTCTTCTCCTAGCATGTTGCTTACCAAATATTCTCCTAACGGAAGTTATTTGAGGTTAATAGAGTTTATTTTTTCTTCAGATCTACGTCTTTCTTGGGCGTTTCTCGAACCGACGTTCGTGTATAACGATCGTTGGCATATAAGGTAGGTGGATTGGTGTTAATTTTTCCAACTGTCATGTGTTTTGTGCATTTTTGTACCAAAAACCCATGTTGGGTTGTCGTGTCACTGAGGCCATCACTATATTAAACACCTAGAATTGAATAGGTGATTAATTATGATAATAAAATGTTGGTTGGGATCATTGCTTGGATCTAGGAACTACCTCGGGGGTGTGTTCCACTGTTTAGCCATTTGGCCAGGATACCTGAGGGTATGCCTTTAAAGTAGTAATTGTAGAATTGCCTTGAGAGGAATTGCTTGTTACTGCTTGTTTATATGTTGGGCATGGCCCGATTACTTGTTCCTGAGGGCGGTGTTTTGCAATATCCTGAGGGCGTGACTGTATTAGCCTGAGGGAAACGTTCTATTTCACCTGAGGGCAACCTTTCGTGCCTGAGGGCTTGACTTATGTGCCTGAGGGAGACACTTCGAATGCCTGAGGGCAATATTATGATACGCCTGAGGGAAATGCCTGAGGGAGAGATTCTGTATAGCTTGAGGGCAAGGTTCTGGTTGGCCAGAGGGCTTGGTGCTGTTGAGCACAAAATGTTACTAAATTTAATGGTTAATGAATAATTAAATGGAAATATAACCAGTAAGTTAGTTACTTTTAGTACTGCTTAGTTTATTGCATTTTACTACTGCAAAATTGTTGCATGTTTTACACACAGTTGAGCACGGGCCCTTGGTGGGTGCCTACTGAGATATATTTCTCACACCCTATTGGGGTCATGATTTTTGGCCAAAACAAATTACGTTTCTGCAGGTGTGAATAGGGGCAAGAGTCCCTATACAGGTACTTGACTGTTGCTGAGGAGTAGGAGGGCATGGGACCGAGCCTAGGCTTGCGATGCTTCCAGCTATTTTGTTTCGTTTTGCTATAATCTGTATTGTACTGTATTACACTACTATGTAACATGTTCTGACTGCTTTCTTAGAACTTGTGTCATGTTTCATCGACATTTATATACTGGTTGGATATATCTATTGTAGTTGTTTATTCCAGTTATGTGTATGGTTTATTGCTTCCTCTATCATTGTATGTTATTATTATATTCCACTGCGTTACACTTTGAAAAATGAGGGAATAGTTTCCCCACTATTAGACCTGGGCCCTCATTGCAAATCGGCAGCCTCTGGAGTTTAGGTAAATGCGCTTGAGGTCTTGTGGAGAACTGGGTTCGGGGCACCCGTTGAGTGGCACCCAGAACCGAGATGTTACAAAGTGGTATCAGAGGTGTTCTTTTCTTTGAATTACTATTTGGAGTCGTAGTCAAGGATAGGAAGAATGGTAGTTGGTAATAAGATGTGCCCGGGCATAGCTAACCCATGTATAGGGAAAATCCAATTTACCTCGTATTGAAATTTTACTGATTTTTCAATTTACAGTTGATTTGATTTCACCGTTGGGTGACGCACTTGTATTGTGCTGGTTATATTTTATATATGGGTTCTATTTAGTTGCAACCCAATGAGATGAGGGTATTCCATCTTATGCATCATATAGGTACATGCTAGATATCACATGCCATTCATAGTTCCATGCCATGTAGGTGCATTAGAAATTTCATGTTGTTGTGATAGTTGTTGTGCTATTAAAGCATGCTGTTGTGATAGCTGCTTTGATAAATACCTGCTATGTGATACGGTATTATTGTGTGAGCCTGTTTATATAATGGATTCTAAACTTTGGTTTTTGGGGATTATGGGCCTCCATTTACCGGAATTTGGTGGATCATTGAATGTTTATTATTTTATAACACAGATAAGATGTCAAACTTTGATTCATGGGGAGTATGGGCCCTCACAGGTTGGAATTTCACACTTGGGTGTTGTTTTTTTTTCCAGTATTTTATGGGTTCCAGAGAAGTTTCTGAGGCATACTGTCCAGAAACCTAGTATACACGCCGTGTAGTGATTTATACATGCCGTGTGTGTTCTTTTGTTTAGGAAGAAAAATGAACTTTTTGAGTACACACCTTGTACCCAGAGTACATGCCGTGTAGTCTCTTTCTGTGTCACAAACCGTGTGGGTGGCGACACGGGGAAGGGAAGAGCTTGGGGAGAACATGCCGTGTCAATGATGAACACACCGTGTAGTGTGACCTGGGGACTCGGTCGTGTAACTAAGAACACAGGTCGATGAACTCCTGTACAGAACACACCATGTCAATGATGAACACGCCGTGTAGTGTGACCTGGGGACTCAGCCATGTAACTAACAACACGGGTCGGTGTTAACTCTCCTTGAACACACCGTGTACCTATGGGACACGCCGTGTAGTCTTTCCCGAGGATAGAGCGTGTGGTGTTAGCCGTGTGGTTTGGAAACATGGTGATGTACATGCCGTGTGCTGGTGTAACACACTGTGTAGTGTCAAGCTGAGTAGTCGGCCGTGTCACAAATGACATGGGCAGTTGGGAAATTTCACCATACACATCGTGTAGATGTTATACACGCCGTGTAGTTTTGTTAAACATGATCTGTGTGGCTCAACCATGTAGAAGCACCTGGGAAGGGAATGGAAGTCAAGTACACGCCGTGTAGTTAGTATACACACCGTGTAGTCTTGTTTTGAAAATTTTGAATTCCTTCTTCCTCCTGTTCCCTTTTGGGTTTCTTCATTTTCGGTCTTTGATAATATTGTTCTAAGGCGTGTTTTGACCTTGTAGTGTCATGCCGCCTAGACGACCACGTGTTGTTCGCCAGGAAAGCGGCAATGAGTATACTCCAAAAATGGTGGGCCATGGGCTACGAGTGGATCCTCCAGCAGAACCAGATGTAGCACCCGCTGTTATACCGGACACAGGCGCGGATAAGCAGTTCCGTGAAGGCATTATGCGGTTCATGCAAACCTTTCAGGGAGCACTGCCGGCTGCCACATCTATGGCTGAACTTACTCATATCTTTCAGCATCAGCATCCGCCTACATTTTCAGGGGATGGCGGACCACATGCTGCGGAGTCTTGGCTAGGATTGATGCAGTCTTCTATGACTTCTTCTTTCTCGAGACGCTGTGGGCAGACAGAGCTTGAGAGTTCATGAATCTGCAGCAGGGCGCTATGTCGGTGATGGACTATTCTTCTCATTTTACCGAGCTTCAACATTTTGCACCCATGCTGGTGGGTGATGAGACATTGAGAGCCAAAAATTTCGAGGATGGTATTCGTTATGACATCTGAGCGCTGGTGAATTTTTTTAGGTTGCCTATAATACATGCTATTGTGAATCAGGCACTGATTTCAGATAGGAACCTGCGGGAAGCTAGTGGTGTGGGCCAGGACGGTTCAGCACCAGTTACTGGTACTATTTATACTGGAAAGAGGAAGAGACAGATGGATTTCTCTCAAGGTGGCAGTACCAGCCAGGCAGTCTCTTCAAGTGGCCTGATCAGGTGCTACTAGTGTGTCAAAGAAGGGCACAAGAGACCACAGTGTCCACGAGACCCAGTGGAGTGCCGAGCTTGCGGCAAGTTGGGTCATCTGCAGTGCTTTTGCAGGGTATTTCTATCCGTGGCTAGTGATAAGGGTTCTGTGAAGACTCCGCGTGCGGGAGCAGGACTAGTGGCTTCTTACCAGTTAGGGAACTGGAATACGTCAGGGCGTGCAGGCCGAGATGGTGGTCATGGCCGTGGTATCCAGACACTAGGATCTCAGAGGCAGCAGGGCGGGACAACTCAGGGTAGTCAGGCTGTGTCGTAGGGCCGCGACACCAGGTAGGCAAATGCAGTGCAACAGACCCAGCAGGAGCAGGATCCCAGACCTTCTACAGTCAAAGGTACTATTCTAGTAGCTTCTTTTTTATCTTCAGTACTTTTTAATATGGGTTCTACACATAGTTTCATATCTATACCCATTGTGGAGAGCCTTGGGATCTGTGTTTCTACTTATTCTGATATCATGACGCTAGACACTCCGTTGGGGAATAGAACGACTGGTGTGCATCAGTGCAAGGAGTGACCCCTTGAGGTTGGTGGGTGTCACTTTCTTTGGGACCTCTATATCTTGGAGATGACAGCTTATGACGTCATTCTTGGGATGGACTGGTTGGTTCCCTTTCTAGCCTTTGTAGACTGCTATCGTCGCAGGGTGAGTTTCATGTCACCAGAGGGAGGAGAGTTTCTATACAAGGCCGAATGCAATGTTCAGGCAAGTTGAGCTGGACCAGAGCAACATGGGCAGGTAGAGTCACAACCCAGATTGCGAGCTTATATCTGGATGATTAGGGGACTTGTTAGATAGATTTACCTCTAGTTGCTGGTCATTTCAGGGATTTCTTCCCAAACCACTTTTCAGGTCTACCTCTGGAGCGAGAGGTTTATTTCTCTATCGAGCTTGTTCCAGGAGCAGAACCGGTGTCCATTCCTCCTTATAGGATGGCTATGCCTGAGTTTCAAGAGCTCAAGAGGCAGTTAGAGGAGTTACAGGAAAAGGGTTTTATCCGACCCATTACTTCTCTGTGGGGTTCTCCGGTTCTCTTTGCGAAGAAGGCAGACAGTACCCTCAGACTCTGTGTGGATTATTAGAAGCTGAACCAGTTGATGGTTAAGAACTGATATCCCTTGCCGAGGATTGATGATCTTTTTGATCAACTTCGTGGAGCACCGGTGTTCTCGAAGATTGACTTGAGATCAGGATATCATCAGTTGCGCATGAGACCATCATATATACCTCTCACAACTTTTAGGAGCAGGTATGGTCTATACGAGTATGTGGTTATGTCGTTCGGACTCACGAACGCGCCGGTATTTTTCATGGATCTAATGAACCGAGTGTTCCATCCGTACTTGGACTCTTTTGTGGTAATATTCATGGATGATATCATGGTGTAATCTCACACTCAACACGACCATGCCACCCATCTTGAGATCCTATTGAGTACACTAAGATAGAATCATCTATATACTAAGCTCTTAAAGTGCCACTTTTGGATAGATCAGATTCACTTCCTGGGTCACATTATCTCAGAGGTAGGAGTTGCAGTAGACCCAGAGAAGGTGAGAGCAGTAGTTTCCTGGGAGCAGCCTAAGAACATTTTTGAGATACAGAGTTTCTTAGGGCTGGCTGGTTACTACAAATGCTTCATACAGGACTTATCCTGCTTAACATCACCATTGACGAGTCTGAATAAGAAGGGTTTGAAGTTCGTTTGGTTAGAAGCTTGCGAGACAGCCTTTCAGGACCTGAAAGGAAGGTTGACATCAGCACCGATCCTGATACTCCCAAAGAAGGGGAATAGCTATACATTTTACTGTGATGCATCATGTATTGGGCTGGGAGCCGTGTTGATGTAGGGAGATCGATTTGTTGCGTATGGGTCTCGGTAGTTGAGGCCACATGAGAGGAATTACCTGACGCATGATCTCGAGTTGGCTGCAGTTGTGCATGCGTTGCGCTGTTGGAGACATTATCTATTGGGAGAACGTTTTGTGGTTTTCACCGACCACAAAAGTCTCAAGTATATTTTTACTCAGCGTGACTTGAATCTGAGATAGTGAAGGTGGGTCGAGTACCTATACTCCTTTGATTTTGAGCTTGCCTATACACCTGGTAAAGGTAATGCAGTAGCTGATGCACTGAGCAGGAAGACTCAGATACAGGCAGTGAAAGAGGCCAGTGGTGAGTGACAGCTTATGGATTTGTTCTCTGAGATGCATCTGGAGGTGCACGATAATCAGGGGCAGACTTATCTTTCCTCGTTAGCTGTGAAATCTACCCTCCTGGACAGAGTGAGGATGAGACAACTATCTGATTCAGAAGGCCTAGTTCTACGGGAGTCGGTGGAAAGTGTGGACCCTCCTCCTAGTTGGACAATAGGCGATGATGAAGTTCTACGTTTCCATGGATGCGTATGGGTTCCAGGGGATATACGTGAGGAGATGATGCGGGATTTTCATACTTCATCTTGGGCAGTTCATCCCGGGGTTACCAAAATGTACCGAGTCTTGAGACATCAGTACTAGTGGCCGGGTATGAAGAGAGATGTAGCTAGTTTTGTTACGAGGTGTTCCACCTGTCAGTAGATGAAGGCGGAGCATCAGAGGCCAGCCAGACTATTACAGTAGTTACACATCCTGAAGTGAAAATGGGATGATGTTGCGATGGATTTCCTGACAGGATTGTCAAGGTCACCTCGTGGCAATGACGCCGTGTGGGTTGTTGTGGATAGACTCATGAAGGTAGCTCACTTCTTGCCGATCAAGGAGACCTTCAGTGTTGATGATCTCAAAAGGATGTATATCCGAGAGATCGTGCGTCTTCATGGGGTCCCTCGTTCTATCATTTCAGATAGGGACTCCCACTTTACATCTCATTTCTGGTAGAGTTTTCAAAGGGCACTGGGTACACAGGTTCTTCTGAGCATAACATACCACCCTCAGACAGATGGCCAGTTAGAGCATATGATACAGGTGCTAGAGGACATGCTGCGTGCATGCGTCCTAGACTTTGGGGGCTCTTGGGATAAGCATATACCCTTAGTCGAGTTTGCTTATAACAATAGATTTCAGGCGACTATTGAGATGGCACCATACGAGTCTTTATATGGTAGTCCATTCCGATCACCTTTGTGATGGTTAGAGGTAGTTGAGGCAGCTTTAGTGGGACCACATCTCGTGCAGGAGACTTCTGAGCAGGTTCAGTTGATTCAGAAGAGGATGGCTACCGCGCAGTCTCGTCAGAAGTCATATGCTGATCACCACAGACGACCTTTGGAGTTCGTTGTTGGGGATCATGTTTTCTTGCATGTTTCACCGAGGCTGGGACACAAGCGGATCAGGAGATAGGGTAAACTTTCACCGCGGTATGTTGGGCCATTTGAGATTCTGGAGAGAGTCGGGCTGGTTTCCTATCATTTGCGATTACCGCAGCGATACCAAGCCATACACGACGTCTTCCACGTATCTCAGTTGCGTCGCTATCATTCAGACCCATCTCACATCTTTCAGCCTGAGGAGGTTGAGTTTCAGATGGATGCGTCCTTTGAGGAGCATCTGATTCGTATCGTTGACAAGAGAACGAAGGTTCTCCGAGGCCGGTAAGTTCCTCTCGTATGGGTGCTATGGTAGCATGGCCGAGTTCAGGATGAAACTTTGGAGTGGGAGACCGACGTACGTGCTCAGTGGCCAGAGTTGTTCATGGCTATATCTTCACCACCCTTGGAAGGGAAATTTAGGGACAAATTTCTATAAGGGGGAAGTTTGTAAGAACCCGATTCTTATTTTGAGGTACGAGTTTCTTATTTTCTCCTTCCCTTAAGTTTTTTTAAGAAAAATGGAAAATGGGGAAAAATCCTAAATTTTGGAAGTACACACCGTGTACTTTGTCCACATCCCATGTACTTTTGGACGTGTGGGATGAGTACACGGGGCGTGTGTCCATGCTGGGGATGAAGGGTGTAGGAACTGACTACACACCGTGTAGTGGTCCTTTACACACCGTGTAGTTAGTTGGCAGGCCAAAACAGTAAGGTGGTGGAGCAGCCGCCAGCTGGGTGATAGTACACGCCATGTAGTCGGGAGTACATGCCGTGTACTCATGTCGACAAATGAACAATGAGGCGGTGCCGCCAGAGGAACAGTTAAATGATGAAAGTACACGCCATGTACTTTGAAGTACATGCCTTGTACTTTGTTTTTTTGCTTAAATGGGCAGTAGCCTCCCCTTTTCATAGGGAAGGATTAGAACGGGACGAGAGGAACAGAAGGGGGAGGCAGAACCTTGGGAGATCCGCCGATCGAGCACCGAGAGTCCGATCCCACTTATGCCGATCACGTTGGAACCATGCATGTAATCCCTCTCTTCTCCTAGCGTGTTGCTTACCAATTCTTCTCCTAACAGAATTTATTTGAGGTTAAGAGAGTTTCTTTCTTCGTCATATCTACGTCGTTATTGGGTGTTTCTAGAACCGAAGTTCGTGTATAGTGCTCATTGGCGTATAAGGTAGGTGGCTTGGTGTTAATTTTTCCAACTGTCGTGTGTTTTGTGCGTTTTTGTGCCACGAACCCATGTTGGGGTGTCATGTCGCTGAGGCCATTTCTATATTAAACACCTAGAATTGAATAGGTGATTAATTATGATAATAAAATGTTGGTTGGGATCATTTCTTGGATCCAGGAACCACCCCGGGGGTGCGTTCCACTGTTTAGCCGTTTGTCCAAGATAGCCGAGGGTATGCCTTTAAAGTAGTAATTGTAGAATTTCCTTGAGAGGAATTTCTTGTTACTAATTGTTTATATGTTGGGAATAGACCGGTTACTTGTGCCTGAGGGAGGTGTTTTACTATACCCTGAGGGCATGACTATATTATCCTGAGGGCAACGTTCTATTTTTCCTAAGGGAAACCTTTTGTGCCTGAGGGCTTGACTTCTGTGCCTGGGGGAGACATTTTGAATGCCTAAGGGAGAGATTCTGATATGCCTGAGGGCAATGCCTGAGGGAGAGATTCTGTATATCTTGAGGGAAAGGTTCTGGTTGGGCTGAGGGATTGGGGCTATTGAGCACAGAATGTTACTAAATTGAATGGTTAAATGGATAATTAAATGGAAATATAACTAGTAAGTTAGTTACTTTTAGTACTTATTAGTTTATTTCATTTTACTATTGCACAATTGTTTCATGTTTTACACACAGTTGAGCACATGCCCTTAGTGGGTGCCTACTGAGATATATTTCTCACACCCTATTGGGGTCATGATTTTCGTCCCAAACAGATTAAGTTTCTGTAGGTGTTAATAGGGGCAAGAGTCCCTATACAGGTACTTGACTGTTGGTGAGGAGTAGGAGGGCATGGGACCGAGCCTAGGCTCGCGATGCTGCCAGCTGTTTTGTTTTGTTTTGCTGTACTCAGTATTGTACTGTATTACACTACTATGTAACATGTTCTGACTGATTTCTTAGAACTTGTGGCATGTTTCATCGACATTTATATACTTCTTGGTTATATCTATTGCAGTTTTTTATTCCAGATATGTGTATGGTTTATTTCATCCGCTATCGTTGTATGTTATTATTATATTCCACTGCGTTACACTTTAAAAAATGAGGGCATATTTTCCCCACTATCAGACATGGGCCCTCACTGCTAGTTGGAAGCCTCTGGTGTTTGGGGAAATGCGCTTGAGGTCTTGTGGCGAACTGGGTTTGGGGCACCCGTTGAGTGGCACCCGGACCCGGGACATTACAATTCATCTCTTATGAACTGGAAATCTTTATTCCAGGACTCATGTATATGATCTTTAATATGCAGGGTATGATCTTCAAATGTTAGGATTATGTTCTCATAATCTTATGTTCATGTTATGCTTACATATATCCCTTATTTACCGTTATTAAGCATCTTATATCACCCTTACTTATGTTTTATTTCCATAGGTTATAAAGAAATGTTTTAGGTAGGAATACTAAATAGGAAGATCTTTGTGAGAAACATTGAAGATATTTCACCAGACTAGAAGTTTGTGTTCCAAGTTTCCAAAGGAACTAAACTAATACGATCTTTGGGCATGTGTTTATGCAATGTGTGAAATATTATTTAAAATATGATGTAGTATCCATGTATGAAAAACTGGATCGTTATAGTGGAGCACTTTGATTTCCTGAAGGATCTTCATGAAGAAATTCTTTTTGAAAATCTAGAACTCTTCACAAACTCAAGATTCACAAAAAGTATAGTTTCAAACTATTTGACATTAAAGAATTTCAAAAAGGGGGTTTCTGTGAAGACTGAGAGCTTTATGATTGTTTGAAGATTCATGAAGAATATTATCTTTGATAAGGATGAGATCTTCTCAAAAGGTATTAGGTTCATGAAGGATGAAATATCTTCGAAATAAAAAGGGGGTTTCATGAAGGCTAGGATATTTGAGAAAATAGTATTGAACATATGGTTGAACTAAATAGTTCTTTAAAGTACATCAACTTAGGACTATAATGAAAGTAGAGTATCATGCTAATTAGGGACAAAGACTTAAATTCCCAATCTACTAAGGTTACCTTCAAGTCAATAAACTGAGTAAGACTTCCCCCAATGTAGTGAGCAAGGGGGAGTTGATAGAAGTGATCTAATGGAGGTAGTATTCTATCCATAAAATTATTTTAAAGGCAGTGTTCCTGGTATAGAGTGACTTTGTAAAAATAACTATAATACACGATACCTATTGAAGCTTAGTGTATTTAGGTATAACCGACACACTATTAGCATATCATCCTTGGGATATCCATTTGTGATGAACTGAGTAAAACTGATGTGTTGTGTTTCTATTTATATATTTGAGTGTTTGATAACTTCATATTTTCATCAGGCAGGTTTAATAAGTTCCTACCAATGTGGGGACATGATCCGAATCATTTAAAGAAAAAGTTGACAACCTAATTCACCCTCCCCTATCAGGATGTTCTAAGGTCCTACAAAAAATGATACATGTTGTAAGGTGTAGGTGTCTCATAAGACATTGCTACTTTTTCTCATAATGTTCACACTTGGTAATATATTAGAGAAAAGGTTACAAGAAGATACCCGCCTAAAGGAATTCCACATGATTATATGTGTCATTTAATATTCTTGTCTACAAATGTTTTTATTGGTCCATAGACTTGAGATTATTATTAAAGTATGTAATGTATCACACACTTAGATGTGTTGATGAAAAATATGATGACATATGATAATGGTGAGGTGGGACATGTTTGGTGCATCACAAGTGGCATAAAATTAATGAATAGGTTAAGAAAATATTTTTTCCTTCACTTTAGGAACTTTTTTTTATTTATCCACATTTTTAATTTTCATTTATCTGCATTCATAAACATCACTGAATAATTTCCCTGAATTTTTAAAAAACATGGGAAAATGGGGTGAAAATAATTATAATTATGTTTAATAATCATTTATTCAGTTATTGTTGATTGATTATAATTATGTTTAAAATTTTGTGATATATATTTTTATATGTATGTGTATATTATTTATTTTTATTGCTATATAATACAATTATATATGCGATATTATTGATATTTTTATATTTATGTATGTATGTATGTATGTATGTATGTATGTATAAAAATGTATATATATTAATATAAATATACTTATAAATTTATATATTCATGTATATATTAATTTAATAAATTAATTATAAATATTTTTTAGTTTTGCATGATGTGTGTATGTATGCATTTATTTATGTATCAATGTATGTACATTTGGGCGTGTGTGTAATAAATTTTTATTTAATTTATCCTTTTTAAACATAATTAAATATAATTTAACAACATTTTAAAATACGACTAAATTAACCACATTTTTCTAGATACATGAAAAAATTAAAATTTAGCATTGTTTTAAAATTTGGATAAAATAAAAGTGAAAAAATTAGCCACATTTTTTTTGAAAACATGGCTAAATTAAAATTTAGCACTATTTTAAAATGTGATTAAAATAAATGTGGTTAAATTAGCCACATTTTTCTGAAAACATGATTAACGTATCAACGCTTTCTTAAAAATACAGCTAAAATAAGCAGTTTAATTATCCAAATTTTTCTAAAAACATGGATAAATTACAATTTATCCCTGTTTTTACTAAAACACTATTAGAAAAACATGGCTAATTACCAGTTTTTTTATAGTTCTAAGTTAGTTTAAGTAAATATTTCATATTCTTTGATTGGAATGGAACTGTCTAATTAAGTCCATAACCATTGTTATTTTATCAACAAGTTCATTTCAGGAAATTCAAAGAATGATATATCAAACATATTGGTTAATGAAACTAGTAATTAAACCCACTTGAAGAGATATTAATAAAAAAAGATTATATTACACAATGATATTTCTTAGGTGGTTGCTATCCTTGAAACATTAATGTATTTCTCTATGGGTGATTTAATGTGTTTATAGACATTGATCTTGAACTTTAGGTGAGTTAGCCAAATTCCACCAAGGAAGAGGTCTAGAGGCCACACACTAAGTGCATCTAGAACCTTAGTTAAATTCTTTATGAAATTAATATTATAATAAATATTATTCTCATGTTTTGAGGAATAATAATTATTCAGGTTATGTTGATTTCATAAATATTTATTTAATGAATAATACAATGATATTTATTTATTTAAATAAATCATTGTTATTCAATGTTCAATAAATGTTAATGAATTTTTAATGGACCAAGTTAAGGGTCTGATGAGAGTGGTATATTAAATATCATTTAAATGATATTTAAATTATCTATGAGTATTACACATATCAAGGGAATAATAATAATAATAATAATAATCGATATAGGGTTCACTAAGGATTTAAAGATTGGATAAATGCATTTTTAAAATAACAAGTTATATCATTTATAAGTGATGATGATTATTTTGTGCACCATTACCTATAGAGAATCCTTTCAATCCATAAATAGAAAACTCTCAATAATTCTCTCAAGAATGGTGAGCTTAAATACAACTCCTTCATCTTAGGCCCCAAGAGTACTAGAAGAATCCTTCAATCTTGGAAGGAATTACTATTATGATTAATAAATAACAACACAAAAAGTAAGAACCATTCACACTAGCATCCAGTGATTCTACGATGATGTTCTAAGGTTCATGAATCATGTGTGGATATCACTAGAGGGATTATATACTTAGATCTTTCATCACAATGACTGTACAATAAGAGTGGTTAATCAATTTAACAATGAATAAATAATTTCAAGAAAAGGTAATTATTATTTATATAAATTAATTATAAATTATATTTTAAAGATCATATCTAGAGGATTCTGGTGTTGCTACCCATTAAGTTACAAGGAGAAATTTAAAGAAAATAATGAAAAATCATTGTTGGGACTGGGCCCAATTTCTTCCGTTGTGTCCCAAAATCTTCAAGTTATATCAGAGTGGTCACATATCAATTTATAATTATTTTTTAATAATTGATCAATTTAAATATTTTCATTTCTTATTTATTATTTATTAATCCAAAAGCTGAGATAAGATGTTTTTTTTTACTTTCATATGACCAAGAATAGAGAAAAAATAGATGAATAATACTTAAAGATCCCATATGTAGGTGCCAAAGATTCTAGCTGGGAAATATAGATACATGACATGTAACTAAAAAGTACATGTTTTATAACCAAATTCACTATATTATGATGATTCATGTATAACACGACACGGCGTGTAGGAGAAGAGTACACATCGTTATTACATTTCATGTGTTGATTGGCCACAAGGAACATAATTTTTAAGGTTACATGGTGTGTCATTGACATACACACCATATAAACCCACACTATTTACCCCATGGGAATCAAATAAACCGTGTGGTCAAAGTAAATTACATGTAATTAGTACACATAGAGTAATGACTACCAATAAATAAACACAATATAGTTTTGATTACATGGTGTATTTCTAACATACACGCTATGTAACACTTTATATATAATACATGAAAAGTCCATAGGAATGTGATGTAGAAGACAAAATAATGGATTAAAATTCATGTAATATGATGTTATGTAACTTGTATCCATTTAAATGGAGTATACACCTAACTAGGATGCACACTACATATTTTAATCACACAAAATGAAAATTAATTTCAGTATTAAATGAAACTACATAGCATACAGCTGGTGTACACACTATGTGATAGGGTTTTATAGAATATTAAATTCCTAATTAATTTCCACATCAATTTCTAAACTACATGCCATTCATGGTTATCGTACACTATGAGTTCTTCATGAACAATAAAAGTGACCCACGCCGCATATATTAATGCATGAAGTGTGTCATAAATTTTAAGCTGACTACTTGGCTTGAAACATATAACCACACCACATGTAATATCATAACACACCATGTATTCTATATGCCATGTAAGTACACAGTTCATGAAAGGGACTATATAATATGCTAGGTAGTTTATAAGGGTATAGACCATGTTACCTCCAGTACACTCCATGTACTTATATAATTCTAAATTAAATTAATTTATTTAAAATAAAAAATGATATGAATCTCCAAAAATATTTGGATAAATGATTGAGATAAAAGAATTAATTAATTAATTAATACAATTCATTTATTAATTCAAGAATTTTATGTTAATAAAAATGAATTGAAATTAATATTGATGTAACATTTTGACCTAAGATCCACTAAAACGGCGCCCCAATCCAGTGGGTCACATGGCCACAAACATGCCTCCCCATATACTAGAGGCTACCAACTAATAGAGAGGGTCTAAGGTGGTATGCTGGGGAGACTATAACCTCATATCAAAGTGGAACAATGGTAATAATAAATAAACATACAATAGGGGAATCATAATACAATAGATGTCACAATAGAAAAAATCATAATAAAAAACTACATAAGCATAAACAACTAAGAAATATGAATAGATACCAAAAGCTATAGGCTAATTCATATACAATGATGTCATTTAATGCTGATATATAAAAAAGGGGAAACTGGGGATACATGGAATAAACATATACAACATTCTATATAAAAATAAAAAAAGGCCAAAAAGGAAGCACCACTAGAATCATGAGCATACACTCGATCCTCTACTCCCTTGATCCATGCTATAAGCTAAAATAATCAAGCATTCATGATAGGTTGCTTTCCCTTATCCACACTTGCAGTCATGAAGTCTACTTGGGTACTAAGGGTGGCCCGAGTAGGGTGTGAGATAAACTCAGTAGGCCACCACCAATGGTGTCTATAAGTAATCAAACCAGTGTACATAACATAACAATGTGCAGGTATAATGAATAATAAACAATGTGGGAAAATAAATACTAGCCAAATCAAGTTCTAATAGGAAACTTGATAGACTCTACCTACTTCAGCATATTCCAAAATATATTTGATCAATATATCACATATATATAAGTAATATATATATATATATATATATGTTTTATACAAGTATATTCACTAGATACATGAGAAAATATGTAGATATATACATGGATACTAGCTGCTAGATGGACCCAGGGCGTAACTTAGGCATCCATAACTAGTCTAATGAGCTATAGGCTCTAGAAAATGGTAATTGCCCTAAATCTCATATGAATGTGAGAAATCTTTCCCATCACTTGAGATGGTGAGGTGAGTCATCATTCCCAACACTTGAAGTAAGGGAACGTGGAGCATCATTCCCACTATCCCGATAAGAGTATAATCGTGTGAGATGTCATTCCCATAAGCTAACATAATGGAGCATGAAATTTCATGCTCAACAAGTACCTTAACTATTTTTCAATATCCAATAACCATGCCATACTCATAATAATAACAATACATGAGGAACTTCCTCTAATGCCTTCATAATCATTTAAAACAATTTAATTGAGGGTGTACGATTCATATAATCCAAATTAATAAATATATATCATGTGGTGTGGCCTTTCCACCCACTCTTATACATTCAACTTGAGCCATTTAATTTATTAAGGAAAATCCATTTTAGATTCAATTCAAACACTTAGACGGTACTTTAGTCAATTAAACATTTACATAAAGGAGGTTATCTAATTTAGCACACCCAAAGGGATGGTAATCAATGAGGTCGACATCCTATAATCATCCAATATGGTTTATGGGAGTAATTAGACATGGAATAATTATAAAAAGTGGTTTAACACATTTTATATAACGTGTGGTAAAGTCCGGAGTGCAACACTATGAAAAAATACTATGAAAAATACTTATAATTTTGGGAAATATTTCTATATCCCATACGTCAAGTCTGTAGATGATAAATCATCTAGAAACAACCTTTTATTTGAAGAATAATGAAATAAATAACCAAAATAGACAAATGACCTAAAAACAGGGCAAATGATATTGCACCAAAATGGCACAAGATACAAGAATATTAACTAATATAGGGAGAAAGAATATTATAGAGATTACCATTGTAGATCTAATGCTTCTGAAGGTGATGAAAATAGAGTCCAGATCAAGGATCTATGAAGATCCCTAGGTAAGGAGGAAGGATAACTCATAGGAGGTGAAAGGTGTTTCACGTCTACTAGAGGAAGAAATAAAAGAGGAATAGGGGTTAAAAACCATTTAAGGTATAAATGGTAAAATCGCCCCTCAAAACTAGTTCACATGGTTTGGCCGTACAGTTGGCCAAACCGTGTGCCAACCATGCTGCCTCCATTGTCTAAGAAGACCTATTTCATGGGCTAGGCACACAGTTTGAAAAACCATACATAGTCCTTTCAAAAATCCACTATCTCATATTTGACACATTTCACATAGTCATGTGCCTCAGATCACACGATTGTAGACAAACCGTGTACCCCCTACTATGCATTGAGTTCCTCACATGGTTAAGTCACACATTTATCACTAACCATGCGCTAACTATGTAGCCCAACTTCTTTCTCCAATTTTCGGAACTCTAAGCTCTAAACAAGCCCTAGTCAATCTTAAAGCCTTCCTTAGTCCATAGAGAACATTTACCAAGATAAAAAAAAATTTCAACCAAAAATAAAATGAGACATACCATTGTGAAAATTTGGGTTGTTACAATATCCTCTCCTTAAAGAAACTCATACCTGAGTTGGACTTATGAGGGTAAAGAGGGATCATTTGAGAAAATATCCAGCCACTAGGCTCATATGTCAACTTCCCACTCCTAGGTTTCATCCTGTACTTAGTCATGATACCATAGAACAAATACTAATTGAACTGACCTACCTCAGAGAGTCTTCACACTCCGATCCACAATACACACTGGATACTCCTTGAAGGAAGTGTACACATATAACTCAAACTCATCGGTTTTTAAAAGTTGCATCAGGTTTGGATAATACCAACAAAGTTGAGACACATGAAAAAAATCATGCATAGACTAGTATCTATGATTAAGTGTTATCTAGTAATCCACTGGTCTGATTCTCTCCAAGATTTCAAAAGTTATGAAGACTTGAGATGAAAGATTACCCTCCTTCCAAATCTATTGATGGCCCAACCTAGAAAAAACTTGTAAGAAAAACTAGTCCCCAACCTCAAACTCAAGAGGTATTTTATATCAATTTTCATAAGACTACTGTCTAGACTAAGCTGTCAACATGTGCTTATTGGTCAATTAAACTTTCTCTGAAGTCTCCTGAATGAGACGTGGCCTAAGAAGTGCTAACTCCCCTATCTCTAAATAGCATAGAGGCGATCGAAAAGGAATACCATATAAGGATTTATAAGGATCCATCTGAATGGTAGTCTGAAATATATTATTATATGAAAAATCAACTAGGGTTATGTGTTTCTCCCAAGAACCCCCAAATTCAAGGACACATGCACACAACATGTCCTCTATCACCTGAATTGTGTGCTCTATCTTTTTGTCAATCTAAGGGCGATATTCCATGCTCAGAAGCACCTATGAACCCAAGGCCTTCTGAAACCCCTACCAAAACTGAGATGTGAAACAAGAATCCTTGTCTAATACAATATAACATGGAGATCCATGAAGAAGTATAACCTCCCTGATATGTAGCCTCCCTAGACTTTCTACTATAAATTTCTCCTAAATAGGTAAGAATTGTGAGACATTTTTCAAATGATCAACGACTACCCAAACTGTGTCTTTTCCATGAGGCACAAAATCTATGGAGACTTCATACCATTTCCACTTGGGAATGGATAATGAATATAAAAGTCCTTTTGGTTGTTGATGTTCTATATTAAACTACTGATAGGTGGAGCACCGAGTGATAAAGTAGGATATCTCCCTCTTCATAGTAGTCCACCAATAATGGTTATGTAAGTCTTGATACATATTGGTGACACTAAGATGTACTTCCCATACCGAGGCATGAAACTCCCACATCAGCTTAAAATGTCTGATGGGACCCAAACATGCCCATAATAGCATAAGGTCTCATCCTCATCCATGGTCTAACCAGAAGATGAAACATCATCTGAGATAATCTCCCTCAGGACTAGGCCCTTAGGATTTGAGATTTTCATCATTCTCACCCATTACAAAAGGGTATAAGTTATTTCTAAAGCTTTAATTATAGTATAACCATGATCCTACTAAACCTCAACATGCATCTTTGAAAACACGACCATGAGCTACCATTCACCACTGACCTCCTGAATATCCTATGTCTAAGTCTTTTGACTTAGAGCATTAGCTACTACATTACCCATTCTCGGCATATATGCAAGCTCAAAATCGAAGGACTGTAGGTATTCAACCCATCAGTGAAACCTAAGATTCAGATCACGCTACATAAAGATATACTTGAGGCTTTTGTGATATGTGAATACTAAAAAATGATCCTTAAGTAAATAATGTCTCCAAAAACATAGAACATGAACGAAATCTAATAGATTGAGGTCAAACGTTTGATAATTCCGCTCATTATGCCACAACTTATGAGGCCCATATGTTTTGAATCACTCATACTACATCAGAACATACTCCATCACAATACTTTATGCATCAAAATAAACTTTATAGATCATTCCAGGATTTAGAAGAATCAGGATCGACACTAAAGTCAAATTGACCTTCAATTCCTAAAAGACTCTTTCATAATCTTTTAACCATATGAATTTCATACCCTTCTTATTAAATCCCATAAGAGGTGATTTTAGGATTGACAAGTCATATATGAATCATCTGTAATACCCATCTAGACCTAATAATCTTCATATATCAATTAAGTTCTTGGTATAATCCCCAGAAACCATAGATCTCACCTTCTCTCGGTCTACTGATACTCTTGTATATGAGATTATGTGACCTAGTAAGTGAACTTTATCAATCTAAAAGAGACATTTTCTAATTTTAGAATAAATCTTGTTCTCTCTCAGTGTATTTAGAATGGTCTCAATATGTTTTTCATAATCTTGTTGAGAGAGAGAATACAATAAAATTTAATCCAAAAATACTAACATGAATGAATCTTGATGTGGGTGGAAAAATCAATTCACCAGATCCATCAAAATATATGGTGTTTTTGTGAGATTGAACAACATTACCAGGTACTCATAATTACCACACCTTATCCAGAAATCTATGTGAGGTATGTATGAAGATATGAGACATACTTGATGACAGACCAACCTCAAATAAATCTTTAAGGACACCCCCGCTCCTCAGAGATGATCAAAGAGGTCCTCTATTCGATGTAGTGGATACCAATTCTTTATATTAAGCTGATTCAATCATTGGTAATCCATGAAAATCCTGAGGGAACCATTTGTATTCTTGGAAAAAAGGATTGGTGAAACCCAAGGATAAGTGATGGGGCATATAAATGCCTTAGCATTCGGATCTACCAACTATTTCTTGAGATCTATAAGCCCTATATGTGCCATAATTTAAGGAGGAAGGGTCACTAGTACTATTCTTGACACTAGATCAATGGTGAATTCTACCAATATCACTGGAGGTAGTCTAGAAAAGTCTTTAGGGAATACGTCCCTAAAATGATCCACCATAGGAGGGAAAAATAGGTCGTATTCCCTGATCATACAAGAAGATACTAGAAACATGGGATGTTACTCTTCCTAGCCCCTAATGCTCAGGTCCATCTTGAGATGCATGGACATCCCATTATCCACTGTGAACATGTATACCACCCTATAGTGATGTAAATGTCACTCTTTGGTGATTAAATTCAATACGGTATTGATAGAGAACTAACCAATCCATCTCATTAATTACATTAAAACCTATCATGCCAAGGATGAAAATATTCCACTCGAAAATATATCTACCTATCTCCAGGGTACATCCCTTACAGTGAAGAATACTCCCTAATAGAATACCCAAAGAGTTATTGAGTGTCATTGTACCACAAAAGTACTATATCTTAAGGCCTGGACTCTCCATAATTTCCACATATACAAAAGGGTGTGATGTACCTATGTCAAATAAAGAAAACACTAATGTAGACATTACTAGAATAATACCTAGAATAGTAGATGGCCCGATTATTCACTCCTTTAGAATAGTATATACTACATGTAACTACCCTATACCACGAAACTGAGTCACAACCTAACTACCTTGAGTAGGCCTGCTCTGATGGCACTGTAAGTCCTAAGTTTGATTCCCTCCGATTCGACTACCTCCTCAACTTGAGTGACCAGTGGTATTCCAACTGCCTTCCTAGAAAGATACCACTAGACCCACTCCAGAATGTGGGGTAGGTGTAGATCCCCTCTCACTAGGAACTAGTGGAAAAGTCTTGTAGAAGCATTAGATATTCCCTATCCTACCACTTCCTCTAAACTCCACTAGGTCTCACATACACCAAGTTTTTATGTACCCCGACTTCCTACATTGGTGACATATAAGGTGGTTGTCAGTATGAGTTGTATAATTGCTGCTACCCCATAAGAAACCTTGAAATTATACTTCCTTCATGTATAAGAACAACTACTAGGTCTAGGTGATGAACCACCCTAGTTCCCACCACCAGCTTCCCTCAAATTCCACTTAATAATGAGGGTTTAGTTGACTATCTCCAAAATAGTGGTAAACTGAAAGACATTGACCTATGATCAGATGGAATACACCATCCCATCCTCATATCACCTCACAATCATAGGATCATTACCAGATAAGGTCTGTGTGAACCACTATAGCTTAGTAAAATGAGCAGAATATTCCATGATAGACATGGATCCCTACTATAGGTTCATAAAATCTCTATCCTGGTCAGCACTCAAAGTTTGTAGGAAAAATTAATCATAGAAGCCCATCTAGAAGTCCCTCCAGATCATGTCTTGATGTTGGTCTTCCTAGGTGATGACATACCACTATAACCTGGAAGAACCACATAGTATATAAGAAGTGATCTTGACCATCCTCTATGGAGGTTTCTCTAAATGCTTGAAGATAGAAAGCATAGACTTCAACCATGACTCTATAGCATAAGGACCACTATCCCCTAAAAAGGTGGGAGGATGATACTACTAAAACTCCCGAGTTATCTCTGCCATAGTTGGGGAAGGATGAGAAGAACCTTACATTGAATTCATCATACAAATAAAATCCTCTCAAAATTGGACATTAATGCCCATATCAGGAACAAAAGGTGGTTCCATAGGTGGAACTATAGGTGGTATCACTGGAATATCAGATTCCACTACCCACAATGCATGGTCATCACTACATTCCTAGAATATGAATCAAGGATTTCATGGTGGAATGATTCTACAATTACAAAAATATGCCTCAGAAAAGAATTTAGTATTTTAAAATATTTTAGATACACAATTAGGAAAAGTATATAGCTTTACTATGTAAAGGTCACACCTCTCTTCCTGCTACAAAATCTAGGCCTAGGTGGTAAAAAAATATAAGAGGTCATAATAATGTAAGAGAAACTCCCAACTAACCACTAATAAGTCCAAGTTTGGGTCAAGATCTTGTATATCATGGAAAGGTTTCAGTATATAGAGTGCCAATTTAAAGGTATAGAGGAAAAAACCCTTTACTTTGCAATTAGAATCCCATTTAGAAATAAAATTTCATTTAAAAGTTTAAATTTAATCGAGTTTTCACACTTTTATATAAATATTTATACATATATATAATGGTGTAGTAAAATAAATCACAATTTCCAATTTATAAAAGTCATACTCATTATAAATTACAATTGGAACGTCATTTAACTGCACCCTAACCTTTACATCCGATATCATGATGTAACAGGTCATATGGAATTATTTTATTACATGAATCACCTTAATAATTTATAGAAATACTTGCTCCATAAATTTCCTTTTTAATTCAAGTAATCAAATTAACTAACATTGTTTTATTCCATGGAACTAGTAGGTCCAGAACCCACAACATGGTATAATTATCCAATTAAGGTGTCATCTCTAATATATGTAGGAAAACACCATTTAGATTGATGTAGGAACTTTAATTATTCCAATTATATTATCAAGGCAAGAAATGTTATCATGTTTCAATATAAAAGAATCAAGTCACTAACTATATTCAATATGAAAAGGCATGCAGAAATAGATGTGGCATGGGAAAACATATTAGTCCTAATGTGCCTATGATGATTCATGATATGCTAACTACTTTCCTTATCATACCAATGAACTAAGTATATATCAATAACATCAACAATAATAATATCACAAAACATGTGTGTCACCTAATAATGAAATCATATCAACTGTAATAGGTATAATCCAATAATAGAAACAAACCATCCCAAGTAATTTGGGTTTCCCCTATACATGGATTAGCTACTCCCAGGCATAGTCACATTACCAGATTCCATTAAAACTTATTCTCCTTTCTAATACCCAAATAGTAAGACAAAGGAAAAGAGATATCTGATACCACTTTGTAATATCCTGACCTGGAATCCACTAAAATGGTGCACTGAGATAGTGGGTCACATGGCCTCAAGTACGTCTCCTCATATGCCAGAGGCTACCGACTAGCAGTGAGGGTCCAAGGTGGTATTATGGTGAGATTATACCCTCATATTAGAGTGGAACATCAGTAATAATAAATAAAAAAGATAATAATAGAAGCATAATATAACAGATTTCATAGTGGAAACAAGTATAATAACCAACCATGGAAGCATAAACAACCAAGAAATATGAATAGATACCAAAGGCCATAGGCTAATTCATAAAAAATTATGTCATGTCATGTAGATAAACAAAAAAGGGGAAACATGTGATACAAGACATAAGCGTATACAACATGATATAAAAAAATACAAAAAGACCAAAAGGAATCTCTAATTGAATCATGATCACACACTCGGTCCTCTACTCCCTTGGTCCATGTTGTAATCTAAACAAATTAAGAATTCATGACAGGTCTCTTTCCCTTATCCACACATGTAGTCATGAAGTCTACTTGGGTACTAAAGGAATCCCGAGTAGGGTGTGAGATAAACTTATTAGGAAACCATCAAAAGTGACTAGAAGTAATCCATCCAGTGTACATAACATATCAATGTGTAGGTATAATAAATAATAAACAATGTTGGAAAATAAATACTAGTCAGATAAGGTTCCAATAGGAAACCTGAAAGAATCTACCTACTCTATCATAGGTTGGAATATGTATTATCTATATATCATATATATATATAATTAATCATATATATATATATATTTTTTATACATGTATATGCACTAGATACATGAGGACATATATAGGTATATACATGGATACTAGGTGCTAGATGAACCCGGGGTGTAACTCAGGAATCCATAACTAGTCTAACAAGCTATAGGATCCAACCAAGGGTAATATACATTAATATCATATGAATATGAGACATCTTGACTATCTCTTGAGATGGTGGGGTGAGTCATCCTAACCAACACCTAAAGTAAGGGAACATAGAGCATTTCTCCCACTATACAGATAAGAGTATAATAGCGTGAGATGTCATACCCATCACCCAACATAAGGGAGCATGAAACATCATGCTAAAAAAGTCCCTTAACAATTTTTCAACATCCAATAATCATGGAATACTCATAATAATAATAATACAAGAGTAATTACCTCTAATGCCTTTATAATCATTTAACACAATTTAATTGATGGTGTACGATTCATATAATCCATATTAATAAATATATATCACATGGAATGGACTTTCCACCCACTACCTTACATTCAATTTGAGTCATTTAATTTATTAAGCAAGGAAAATCCATTTTAGAGTCAAGCCAAACACTTAGACGGTGATTTGGTCAATTAAAAATTTAAATAAAGAAAGGTATCTAATTAAGCACATCCAAAGGGGTGGTAATCAATGAATTTGACATATTATAATCATCCAATATGGTCCATGTGATTAAATAAACATGGAATAATTATAAAATGGGTTTAAAACATTTTAGGAAACATGCGGGAAAGTATGATGTGCGATACTATGGTGAAATAATATGAAAAACTCTTAAAATTTTGGGAAATATTACTAGAACACCTACCTTAGGCATGTATATGACCACTCATCCAGCCTTGTCCCATTATTCGAAGAAGAACAGAATAAATCACCAAAATAAAAAAATTCCCTGAAAATAGGGAAAATGATATCACACCAAAAAAGTGAAAGATACATGATGACAAACTAAGATAAGGAGAAATAGGATTAAAGAGATTATCAATATAGATCCAATGCTTCTTATGGTGATGAAAATAGAGTCTGGATCAAGGAGTTTCAAGATCCCTAAGTAAGGAGGAAGGACAACTCATGGGAGGAGAAAGGTGCTGCACATCAGCTGGAGGAAGAAAGAAAATAGGGAGATGTGTTAAAAACCATTTAAGAAAAAAAAATGGTAAAATCACCCCACAAAACCGGATCACATGGTTTTTCCACATTGTTGGCCAAACCATACGCAAAGCATGCTGCCCCTACTATCTAAGAACCCCCCTTACATGGGATAGGGACACTGTTTGAAAAACCATGCACAACCCATGTGAAAATCCACTTTATCATGTCTGAGACATTTCAAAAAAACATGCACCCAGGATTGCACGGGTTTAGATAAACTGTGAGACCCCTATTGTGTACTGAGTTACCCACATAGTTGAGTTTCAAAGTTATAATTAACCATGTACTAACCATGCGGCTCGATCTTTTTCTCAAAATTTTGAAAATACAAGCTACGAACAAGCCCTTGATGCTCCCAAAACCTTCCTTAGGTCGTAGTTCATGTTTACTAAGATTAAATAAAATATTTAAACAAAAAAATGATCCATATCTTCATGAAAATCTGGGTCATTACAATTGACTAGATTTAAAGGCATATTTTTTGAAT
Organism: Viscum album; assembly: GCA_963277665.1. Classification (NCBI taxonomy): domain Eukaryota; kingdom Viridiplantae; phylum Streptophyta; class Magnoliopsida; order Santalales; family Viscaceae; genus Viscum; species Viscum album. The sequence continues at coordinate 263,101,007 of OY728120.1, forward strand.
GTGTGGATGATCATGAAATTGAAAACCTATGTATGTGTTGGATATATTTTCAATTAAATTATTATTTCATGTATTTTTATAATAAATATTATTAAAATAATGTAATGATATATGTTTCATCCCCTCTTCTTATTTTATGTTTTTATGATTTCTTTTATGTAACCCAATTCCTCTAGTTACCCTCACCTGCATGTGAGTAAATCATATGTAAAGAATGTATCACTTAGGTGAGTAGAAGTAGTTCAAGTTCGGATCTAAGGTGAAATCGACCAAGGAGATACATAGATGAATAGGTGGAATACTGAAACTCAAACCAAGCATGGTTTTTGTATTTATCCCTATAGGGTTAATGATTAGTTTATCGTCCAGTTGATAAACTAATCACTATAAAATCTCATAATCATTTTATATTTATTTATTTTATTTCTTTCCAGTGCATGGTTATTTATTTATGTTTGTTAGACGCTTAATTTTGATAACTTAAAATAAATTAAATATCAAGCATGCAAGATGGAATAAAATAAATGGATTATGCATAGATTATTTTATTAGGACAAGGTTAATTAAATATTTATATTCCATATAATATTAATCAGCATATATATGGATAATTTTTTTAAAATATTCATAAGATAAAAATACCTCAATTAATTATTAATACATTATGCCTTCCCTTACTTTAGTTAAAATGTAACCATAGTTCAGAGTTCTTATCTAGCCCAAGTCAGGGTATTATTAATTATTGGGGAGTTTTAACTTAATTCCTAGGTTAACTCAACCTAATTCACATCACAGGTTGACTACCAAGTAGGACTTTTTGTAAGTAGGAGGCAAGTTTTGAGGAAATCCAAGTACAATATTTTAGAATCGTGGAGTCCGCTCAATGGATCAAGGATTTGTAAGTTAATATATTTGGTAAGACCAAACCACCTAAATACCCTTGAATAATTTGTTATACCTAAGTTTGTATTATGAGAAGGGATGTATGGGTTATTGCCACTAGAATATCCATGAGACAAGATATTCCAAATCCAATGGTAAAGGATATTGAGGTTTAATAAATTAATGGGAGGCTAAAAAATAAAATTTATTATGTCATATTTGATAATCAAGATAAATTACTAAATTTATGATTTTAATTTTTTTAGAAAATTACATGTAATATAACCTTGAATTTATCATCCTAATAAATATTAAAGAATGATAATATCCTCACTAGCATAAATCTTCAAGAGTGGTACAAGAGATTTTGCATTGTACTACGCCATGAGCATAAAATCTATACATTGGAGTACCTTGTTCCATATAAAGTGCCTTTTATAGAGTCTAATGAGGAAAAGCATGCTGTATTTTGGAAGGATGTAGATGATGCATTGGATTACCAATGCCTCGTGTTATCTTCCTTGTCTATTGAGATTCAAAATTTATATGGGGACATGGATACGTATAATATGTTGTTCTATATTTGTGATATTTATAAAGATAAGGAAACATAAGAGCACTATAAGATCTCCAAGGCACTTTTCATGTGTAATCCTAGATAAGGTTTTCCATCCAGACCTTATGTGTTCAAGATTATTGACTATATTAATCATTTTTACATGGGTTTCAAGCTAATCGATGAGTTTTGTATCAATATAATTTCTTCCTCACCACCTTAAAGCTTCTCTAGATTTATTATGAAATAATATGAACAATATTGAGAAGTATCTCTTGGAACTCTCCATTTTGAATCATCAAGATAACAAGGATAATAAATGTGAAAAACTCGGATTCCTTATGGTGAATAAGAGGAAGAGTAAAAAGGCCTAAGACTATTTCAAAGTCTAAGGATTCTTCACAAAACCCTTATATAAAGAGTAAGATATAGAGGTAAGCAAGGGAAAAAGATATAGATTGTTTTTCATGTGGAAAGAAGTTCCACTAGAAGAAGAACCACACCACCATAATGAAGAAAGGGGAATCTTCATGTGCATTTTATATTAATTAAAATCTTTCCATATCTACAATTTGGGTATTATATATAGATTATGGTACTCACATTTGTATCCAAATACACAAACCAAGTAGATCCAAGAAGTTTAAAAATGGTGAGGTGGATTTTTGAGCTGCCAACAAGGTTAGACTAGCTGCACTAGATATAAGAGACTACTGCCTTACATTTCCAAGAGAGATAATTTTATTTTACAATACTTCATGGATTGGGATTGCAAAGAAACAAAGATAACTATTGTGACTACAAGTAATTGGGAAGACTCAATCCTAAGACCTCCTGTGAGACCCCTCATAGGTGTAATCACTAGGCTCCACCCTTGAGGCCAAGAGGGATAATTTTAGTTTTAAAGTGTCACGACCCGACCCTACCCGGGCTCAAGCCGCAACTACCCCAGGCCCGCCTCCATAGGCCAGGGGCTGGTGACCAGCGGCGAAGGCACGACAACTCGGGGAGTCCTTTACCTGAGTACCTGTACACACACACGCAGCACACTCAATGAAAAAGAGCAGAGTAAAAGAAAGAACAAGAAGACTAAAAAGAACAACTTCTATATGCATAAACCACAGATGTGCATCGACCTCTAAAAAATACAAAGTAAAAACTGAAAATAAAAGGGAAAAAACACGAGCCCAACCAAAAAGTGCCACAACCTGGCAACTGGTAAACAAAAATAAATAGCTGATGAGTCTCCCACCTGGAACCCGACTACGATCACCGCACGCGGTCCAAGCTCCCGAACTCCTGTGCTCCACTGAAGTCACGAACAACCTGTCTATCATCTGCAAGGGAACACCAAGTGTGGGTAAATCCCAAGCATGGGTTAGTATAAGAATACTCAGTAGGATACCCCGAAGGCTCGAGGGAGCAACAAAGAAGGTACTGAAGGGTGAGCAGTAGAGCGAACAGGGAAAAGTAAAAAGGTACAACTGAAAGTGAAGTAAAGAGTCCAGCTCAACCCAACAAAAGAAAGGGAGTAGACTCATCCAAACACAAGGAGATGGAAATAGTGAGAAGATGAACTTCTCATCGAGTCTTCGCTACCTATAGCAGGAGAGTAGACTCGTCCAACCATGATAAGTTAGACACGGAAAGAAAGTGGCATACCCCACGCATCTTCGCCTCTCCTGGAAGGAGAGTAGCCAAAACCCAAGGAGTAGGTACTGGAAAAAGGTATACAAATATCTTTATGCTCAGCAAGAAGCCTGAACAACGTCGTAAGGGGATCTATGTCCTACAGCTCAGCCTAAGAAAAGAGTATCCAAAACCCAGAAGTAAACTCAATCGATGCCCAACATCTCGCATGTCTGTCCCGAACTGCAATCCAAGGGGCTCAATCACTGAACCTCGACACTATCCGATTTGGGCGGCACTGACTCACCCTCACGGTTTTAGATCGCGTCACAAGAATGCGTCTCGGTGGAGAAAGTTACCTTCGTACTTGAGAGTTCTAGGGAAAGTCAAACCACACCTCACCACTGCCCTGCAGTCAAGAGGTCTCCTTAATGTCAAAGTTGTTCCATCACCGACCCATACAACCAAGGGTCCCGCTACGGTGGTCACGGAGGAAAGCCACAGACTAGCCTAGTAGAAAGGACTGCGTCTGGAATGCTAATAGGTTTCCCACTGCCCAGCCCTACTGGAGGGTAATTCATAACCAGATATCAGGTGACCCACTGCCCAGCCCTACTGGAGGGTAAACCCTAATACATCATCAGGAGACCCACTGCCCAGCCCTGCTGGAGGGTAAACCATAATACATCATCAGGAGACCCACTACCCAGCCCCGCTGGAGGGTAGACCTGGAATAAGTTGATAGGAGACCCACTGCCCAGCCCTGCTGGAGGGTAGACCTGGAACTAGACGATGACGACCCACTGCCCATCCTTGCTGGAGGGTAGACCCTAAGAGTTCGTCGGGTGACCCACTGACCAGTCTATGCTGGAGGGTAGACCCTAAGTGCGTCGGGCGACCCACTGCCCAGTCTCTACTAGAGGGTAGACCCTAAGTGCGTCGGGTGACCCACTGCCCAGTCTCTGCTGGAGGGTAGACCCTAAGTGTGTCGGGCGACCCACTGCCTAGTCTCTACTGGAGGGTAGACCCTAAGTGAGTCGGGTGACCCACTGCCCAGTCTCTACTGGAGGGTAAACCCTAGAAGTTAGTGAGAAACCCACTGCCCAGCCCTGCTGGAGGGTAAACCCGAAGAATTCGATGAGTAACCCACTGTCCAGCCTCGCTGGAGGGTAAAACTCAGAACTGCTCTGGCCATCTCTACTGGAGGGTACAAAAATGGCCAACTGAACACAGAGTGGGTATCGCGCAACCACCCAACTCCAGAACAACTCTCCCAAAAGAGGTTCAGCGCCTGTTCTATCACGGGGTGCCACTAGCACCGCTACTGGCCGATCCATCGAGAACGAAACCAGGGGGAGACCACTCAACCCTGCTGGTCAAACAAACAAGCACAGAGCCAGGGGAAAAACTCCACCCTGCTGGTCGAGCAAATGAGCACTGTGGGACCCTCTACGTAGCGAGAGGTTAAAGTACACAAAGTAGAGCTCGACACGCATCTAGGGCACACACGACGTGTGGCCCCACATCAACCCCAACTGAGCACACAAACGTTCTCAGGTAGAAACCACACATACCTCCAAGCGCTCCCGTATACTCCCAGAGTATACCTCGTTCTAGCCCAAAGGCTATCGTGCACACGACACCCAGCGTCAACGCGAAGGCGTGACGTAACAACTCCACCTAAAAGGCCCAGGCATGGCCAACCACATCTTGTGAATCATTTATATCACTCTCCAAAGAGTGCATGATCACACGCCAAGGGTCTGCTACAATCATGGTAGGACGAACCACCACCGGAGCACCTTTCATGCTTCCACTTTTAATAAGATCGTGCAAGAGGCTCCGAACAGCCAAACAGATCGCACTGTTGAAATCCTCGTGAAAAAACACGCGATTTAGAGTACTTACTCACCTCCAACGGATATCCGACGGAAAAGTATCCAACACCACCTCATTCTCGAACGACGCCCCGTGATCCCGGGCCTCGGCCTCGAAAAAAGTCGGGCGCATCACACCATTGCAATCCCCTCGGGAAAACACGTCAAACGCACTACTCACTTGAGTGCGACGGATATCCCGAAGAAAAAGGTGCATTCCGGTGCACCACACACGAGTGGTGCTTCGTGGGACCCGCAAACCGTTCCTGAAACTCAACGAACGGATCGCACCGTTGTGACCCCCTCGAAAAAGCACACAAGGTGGACTATTCGCTTGTCCAAAACGGTCGCCCGGTGATAAAGATGGAAAATCACCATCGACGCCCAAACGGCCCTCGTGGGCCCCATACCCTTGTGCCGAATTAGAGTGGACGGATTGCACCGTTGCAATCCCCTCGAAAAAACATCCAGAATCGACTGCTCGCACGCTCCGAACGGACGCCCGGTGATAAAGGCGTGAAACGCTACACGCAGCTCGAAAGACGGGCTGTGGGGCCCACGCCTCGAATCTAGTCTAAATGCCCGAAACCGCCTTGGAAACCTCCGCCTCAGTGCTAGGGTTCCAACACAACTGACGACACTCAAAGAAGACGTCGGATGCGTCCGCGCCGTTCAAAACAAGATTCCCGGATAAACGCCCGTCCACTTAACGGTCATGCCGCGCCCCCGAGCCCCTCATTTCGGGAATTAAAATTCCTCGAAACCATCTCAAAATATTCTTCGTAATTTAAGGAGCGCGTTTCCGCAGACGACACCCAAATCCGACACCCGGTATATGATTTATTAAAATATAAATCATTTTATAATAATAATAATAATAATAATATATTATTATTATTATTATAACCTTTTATTTCATTTATTTATTTATTTATTTATTTATTTAAACACAAACCAGACCGCCCAGGAGGGCCGGTCTTCTTCTTCTGCATGCCTCCAGCAGGACCCGCGCTTTGCGGGTCCTTGCTCCCCCTTGCAGACCGGCTTCGGCCGGTCATCTTCCTCCAGAACAGGACCCGCGGGATGCAGGTCCTTCTTGTCTGCCAGCCGGGGTAGAAAGACCCCGACCTTCCTCCACAACGACCGGCCAAGGGCCGGTCCTTCTCCCCAGCGCTGCGCCTGCTGCCGATGACCGACGCGACCGGCGCCGCGTGCCAGACCGCCTCTCCGCCGGCTCCGCCTAACGCCATCCGCGACTGCTCCTCCTCTCGCCTCCGCTGCGGGCTAGTCTGCCGTGCCGCTCGACCGCGAGCTCCGACCGCCCCCCACTTGCACGCCCTCGAGGAAATTGTCCTGGCACCGCCAAAAGACCACCGCGCCGCACACCCTGGACCGTTGGGACGGCGCGCGAAGCCGCCAGACACCCACTACCCCGGCTGCCGCCGCCCGGATGGCCGGAACGTCACCGGAAAACACTAAAAAAAACCTGCTAAGTTTGATTTTCAGCTCTGGACGCCTCAGGGCTCCAAATTTAAATCCGAGGGGTGCGTTGGGTAGCTCAGATTATATACTACTCATTTATGGGATCCGTACGAAGATCAACAGCAAAAACGACACCATAATTTAACTTGAAACAAGGGATGGGAGATTACAATGTAAAACGAGAATCTCCTACCTTGTTGGGCTTCGCCCGACGCTTCGTCGTCCACACGCCGGGGTGGTCGCGTCTCGCCGGACCGCCTTGCCGGATTCGCCTCGCCGGATATGGAGGAGGATAGGGGAGAGGCTTGCCAAGGGAGGGGGAAATGAGGGAGGAGAGGGGTGGGGTTAGGGATTAAATAAAAGAAATTAATTAAAATTTTAATTAATTTAACCCCCAATTTATCCCGCGCCCAAAACACTCGACGAGGCCAAGGTTAAGCCTCTAATAGGGTAAAAACCACCTCCCGAGCACGATGGTGGTCTCGAAATTTTAATCCTTGGCCCCGTTCAAAAGTCATTAAACTTAGCGCCTGAGGCCGCCAAATTACGAAAACGCCCCTGGGGCCATTTTTCACAAACGGCCCACTCCCGCGAAACTTACACCTCTCCTAGGGTAAATGGTACGCTTTGAACTCAACGGTGCCCTTGGTTTTCCAATACGAGCCACCTTTTAAGAGATACTTTTGTTTTACCATTAAACGAATTAATTAATTAATTAATTTATCCGTTTAACGTTCCGAAAGCGAGCGAGGGGTCCAAACGTCCCGCGCCGACAAGTTTTATGTCGTTCCTAGTGTAAACACACCATTCCGGACCCATACGTACACTCGGATCTCTGATCTGAAGCACCGTTTAGGAGTTATCACATTTATTTGGTGTTTCCAGTGTGAACACACTGAAAATTTAATTCCGACCACTCCAGGGCTTGGAATTGCATGCCGTATGAAGGTGATACTCTGGAATATCATCAAGAATATTTCAAAGTCTTTCACAGCAAAAACCAGGTTCTTACACCATTCCCTCCTTCAATATTTTCGTCCCCGAAAAGAAAAAATAGGGAGAAACACAGGGTACTAAGCCTACACATGGCTTTCCCATATCTAGAAGAACCCACGCACAACTCTGCGTCACCGCACAGAGACCAAAGGATTTATTTGTTCATGCGAGGTCAGCCCTTGCCGATGTCGTGCACCCACTCCAGACTTTGGGGTTAGGGAAAGGTGGTAGGGAACCTTTCCATCCCTCTTCACGGTCTCAAACGGTCCGAAGGACCTCGGGTGTAGCTCACGTCCCCGACCAAACCTCTACGTCGCATGCCGCGACTGGAATTGCCACCTGAACCTGGAACAAGGATCGGTGATTCCCTCCATCAGAATATCCATATGGTGAAACTCCCAAGGATATCTGATCATGAAAGGTTCCATAGTCGATGTCTCGCAACCAAGACTCTCTTACACACTCGGAAAGCGATGGAGCCAACACCATCGACTAAAGAAAAAGGTCCCACGCCCTTTTATCATACCAACACTGGGTTACACCAATGCCCTGCGTCACCCTGGTAACATCTCAAGCAAGGAGCAGGGTGAAAAATCACTCCACACACAGAGTCTAACAATTCTACTGCAAGAAGTAGAAGAGTCGCAAGGGGTACCTCTCATCATCCCATGCTCTGCAGGATCGTAGACATCCAAGCTCACGGCTGTCCGCGGTCCCAACTGCCAGCTCTCGAAGCCTGACGTGGACCACCCAGTGGTGATGAGAAGACCTTGTAAAGCCGTCCCCCACTACCAACTCCTCCCGCTCCTCTTCTAGCACCACCTCTCTGGGTACTACTCCGATCACGGCGCTACCTCTGTCGTGGTGGTGCACCTGCTGCCTGCCCGAAGCTCTCTACATGCCTGATCGGACAGTCTCGTGCCAGGTGATATCGCCCATCACAAGCATAGCACCGACATTCTCTGGGATGTACTAGTTCCCTCTGGTGCCACCGCGGTGTATGACCACGCCCCTGAGTCCGGTTTTCAGAAAGCCACCTGCGTCGAGGTTCTGCTTGTCGACGCCCACTAGCTACGGTAGACGTCTCGGCTCCAACGTGGATGCTGCCACCACCAACTCCAGAACAAGACAGGAAGCTCTCTGTCACCAGCACCTGCTCTAGCACCCCGACATATGTGGAAATTCCCAAGGGTACTATGAAAACACGCATCTCTCGGTGGAGACCCTGCTCAAACTTCCGCGCTCGGAGGTTGTCGTCATGGACCATGTTCGGGTAAAAGCATGCACGATCTGCGAAACTAGCCGCATACTCAGCCACCGTCATCCCTCCCTGCTGAAACTACATGAGCTCCTGAATCTTAACAGAGCGCAAGCAGGAGGTGAAAAACTCCTCATAGAATAACAAATGAAAGACGCCCCATGAAAGCGAAAACTCGTTGGGAAACTGAGTCTCCAGACTCCACCAACGCCAAGCTGGTCCACGAAAAAGGCTGGCTGCCAAAGGTACTCTCTGATCTGCTGGAATCTGCACAAGCTTGAAAAGGCTGACCACTACCTCGAGCCAAACCTCTGCTGCCTGAGGATCTGGCTCACCACTGAACCTCAGCGGTCTCTGCTGCTGGAACTCACGGAGCGCGCCCAACCTACGCTCAAGCTCAGCCTGCTCTGTTGAAACTGCCTGCTGCTCAACAAGTGGGGGTGCTGCTACCGGCCCACCCAGAGAAAGGGGCTCACATGATGGGTCCTGGACTGTGGCCTCGTAGCTCACAGGGTCGTCGTCACGCACCCAAGATGGTATCTTGGATGGCTGTCTTCGCGGAGACATCCTAAAAATCATCAAGGAGTGCCGCAGTTATATGAGCATATATGTATATACCACAACAACAACGATGGGGAGCTGACTCAAGAAGGGTAGTCAAAGACTCAATCCTATATGACACACAAACAAAATTTTCCATACAACAAGTGTCTCAACATGCCGAGTCGACAAGCGGGTTATCAAGGTCCTGGTGAATGGATACGTCATCCGCCGCACCATCACTGGACTCCCTGTCCTGAGAGCCGCTCTTGAGACACGTTAACACTGTTGCCCTAAATCCCAACCAATTCCTCTTTTAGGGACGTCTTCACAAAGTCCCAAGGAACGAACCACCTCTGATACCACTTTGTCACGACCCGACCCTACCCGGGCTTGAGCCGCAACTACCCCAGGCCCGCCTCCATAGGCCAGGGGCTGGCGACCAGCGCCGAAGGCACGACAACTCGGGTAGGCCTTTGCCTGAGTACCTGTACACACACACACACGCAACACACTCAATTAAAAAGAGCAGAGTAAAAGAAAGAACAAGCAGAGTAAAAAGAACAACTGCTATATGCATAACCAAAGATGTGCATCGACCTCTAAATAGTACAAAGTACAAACTGAAAAGAAAAGGAAAAAAAACACACCCAACCAAAAAGTGCCACAACCCGACAACAGGTAAACAAAAAGAAACAGCTGACGGGTCTCCCACCTGGAACCCGACTATGACCACTGCACGCGGTCCAAGCTCCCGAACTCCTGTGCTCCACTGAAGTCATGATCAACCTGTCCGTCATCTGCAAGGGCACACCAAGTGCAGGCAAAGCCCAAGCAGGGGTGAGTATAAGAATACTCAGTAGGATACCCCGAAGGCTCGAGGGAGAAACAAAGAAGGTACCAAAGGGTGAAAAGTAGGGCGAACAGGGAAAAGTAAAAAGGTACAACTGAAAGTGAAGTAAAGAGTCTAGATCAACCCAACAAAAGAAAGGGAGTAGACTCATCCAAACACAAGGAGCTGGAAACGCTGATAAGATGAACTTCTCGTCGAGTATTCGCTACCTATAGCAGGAGAGTAGACTCGTCCAACCACGAGAAGCTAGACATGGAAAGCACATGGCATACCCCGCGCATCTTCGCCTCTCCTGGAAGGAGAGTAGCCAAAACCCAAGGAGTAGGTATTAGAATAAGGTATATACATATCTTTATGCTCAGCAAGAAGCCCGAACAACGTCGTAAGGGGATATCTATCCTGTATCTCAGCCCAAGAAAAGAGTATAAAAAACTCAGAAGTAAACTCAATCGATGTCCATCATCCCACACGTCTGTCCCAAACCGCAATCCAAGGGGCTCACTCACCACACCTCGACACTATCCACTTTGGGCGGCACTGACTCGCCCTCACGGTTTTAGATCGTGTCGCAAGAACGCATCTCAGTGGGGAAAGTGCCCCTCGTACTTGAGAGTTCAAGGTAAAGTCAACCACACCTCGCCACTGCCCTGCAGTCGAGAGGTCTCCTCAATGTCAAAGTCGTTCCATCACCGACCCGTACAACCAAGGGTCCCGCTCTGGTGGTCATGGAGGAAAGCCACAAACTATCCTAGTAGAAAGGACTACGTCTGGAATGCCAACAGGTGTCCCACTGCCCAGCCCTGCTGGAGGGTAATTCATAACCAGATATCGGGTGACCCACTGCCCATCCCTGCTAGAGGGTAAACCCTAATACATCATCAGGCGACCCACTGCCCAGCCCTGCTGGAGGGTAAACCATAATACATCATCAGACGACCCACTGACCAGCCCCGCTGGAGGGTAGACCTAGAATAAGTCGACAGACGACCCACTGCCCAACCTTGCTGGAGGGTAGACCTAGAACTAGACGACGACGACCCACTGCCCAGCCCTGCTGGAGGGTAGACCCTAAGAGGTCGTCGGGTGACCCACTGCACAGTCTCTGCTGGAGGGTAGACCCTAAGTGCGTCAAGCGACCCACTGCCCAGTCTCTGCTGGAGGGTAGACCCTAAGTGCATCGGGTGACCCACTGCCTAGTCTCTGCTGGAGGGTAGACCCTAAGTGCGTCGGGCGACCCACTGCCCAGTCTCTGCTGGAGGGTAGACCCTAAGTGCGTCGGGTGACCCACTGCCCAGTCTCTGCTGGAGGGTAAACCCTAGAAGTCAGTGAGCAACCCACTGCCCAGCCCTGCTGGAGGGTAAACCCGAAGAAGTCGATGAGTAACCCACTACCCAGCCCCGCTGTAGGGTAAAACTCAGAACTGCTCTGGCCATCTCTACTGGAGGGTACAAAACTGGACAACCGAACACGGAGTGGGTATCGCGCAACCACCCAACTCCAGAACAACTCTCCTAAAAGAGGTTCAACAACTGTTCCATCACGGGGTGCCACTAGCACCGCAACTGGCCGATCCATCGAGAACGAAACCAGGGGGAGACTACTCAACCCTACTGGTCAAACAAACAAGCACAGAGCCAGGGGAAAATTTCCACCCTGTTGGTCGAGAAAATGATCACTGAGGGACACTCTACGTAGCGAGAGGTCAAAGTACGCAAAGCAGAGCTCAGCACACATCTAGGTCCCACACGATGTGTGGCCCCACGTCAACCCCAACTGAGCGCACAAATGTTCTCAAGTACAAACCACACGTACCTCCAAGCGCTCCTGTATACTCCCAGAGTATACCTCATTCTAGCCCAAAGGCTATCATGCACACGAAACCCAGCATCAAAGCAAAGGCGTGACATAACAACTCCACCTCAAAGGCCCAGTCATGGCCAACCACATCTTGTGAATCATTTATATCACTCTCCAAAGAGTGCGCGATCACACGCCAAGGGTCCGCTACAAACATGGTAGGAAGAACCACCACCAGAGCACCTTTCATGCTTCCACTTTTAATAAGATCATGAAAGAGGCTCCGCACATCCAAACAGATCGCACCGTTGAGATCCTCGCGGAAAAACATACGAGTTAGAGTACTTACTCACCTCCAACGGATATCCGACGGAAAAGTCACCAACACCGCCTCACGCCCGAACGACGCCCCGTGATCTCGAGCCTCGGCCCCGAAAACAGTCGGGCGCATTGCAGCATTGCGATCCCCTCGGGAAAACACGTCAAACGCACTACTCACTTGAGTGCGACGGATATCCGGAGGAAAAAGGTGCATTCCGGCGCACCGCACACGAGCGGTGCTTCGTGGGACCCGCAACCCGGTCCTGAAACTCAACGAATGGATTACAACGTTGCGACCCTCCCGAAAAAGAACACAAGTTGGACTATTCACTTGTCCAAAACGGTCACCCGGTGATAAAGGTGGAAAATCACCGTCGACGCCCAAACGGCCTTCGTGGGCCCCACACCCTCGTGCCGAATTAGAGCGGGCGGATTGCACCGCTGCAATCCCCTTGGAAAAACATCCAGACTCGACTGTTCGCACGCCCTGAACGGACGCCCGGTGAGAAAGGCGTGAAACGCTGCACGCAGCTCAAAGGATGGGCCGTGGGGCCCACGCCTCAAATTCAGTCTCAACACCCGAAACCGCCTTGGAAACCTCCGCCTCAGTGCTAGGGTCCCAACGCAACTGACGACACTCAAAGCGGACGTCGAATGCGTCCGCGCCGCTCAAAACAAGATTCCCGGATAAATGCCCATCCACTTAACGGTCATGCCGCGCCCCTGAGCCCCTCATTTCAGGAATTAAAATTCCCCAAAACCATCTCAAAATATTCTTCATAATTTAAGGAGCGCGTCACCGCAGACGTCGCCCAAATCCGACACCCAGTCTATGATTTATTAAAATATAAATCATTTTATAATAATAATAATAATAATAATAATAATAATAATAATAAATTATTATTATTATTATTATAACCTTTTATTTTATTTCATTCATTTATTTATTTATTTTTTTAAACAAAAACCAGACCGGCCAGGAGGGCCGGTCTTCTTCTTCCGCACGCCTCCAGCAGGACCCGCGCATTGCGGGTCCTTGCTCCCCCTTGCAGACCGGCTTCGGCCGGTTATCTTCCTCCAGAACAGGACCCGCGAGATGCGGGTCCTTCTTGTCTGCCAGCCGGGGTCCAAAGACCCCGGCCTTCCTCCGCAACGACCGGCCAAGGGACGGTCCTTCTCCCTAGCGCTGCGCCTGCTTCCGATGACCGACGCGACCGGCACCGCGTGCCAGACCGCCTCTCCGCCGGCTCTGCCTAACGCCATCCGCGGCTGGTCCTCCTCTCGCCTCCGCTGCGGGCCAGTCTGCCGTGCTGCTCGACCGCGAGCCCCGACCGCCCCCACTCGCACGCCCTCGAGGAAACCGGCATGGCACCACCTAAAGACTGCCGCGCCGCACACCCTGGACCGTTGGGCCGGTGCGCGAAGCCGCCAGACACCCGCTACCCCGGCCGCCGCCGTCCGGATGGCCGGAACGTCACCGGAAAACACTAAAAAAAACCTGCTAATTTTGATTTTCATCCGCGGACGCCTCGAGGCTCCAAATTTAAATCCAAGGGGTGCGTTGGGTAGCTCGGATTCTATAATACTCATTTATGGGATCCGTACGAAGATCAACAAAAAAAAAGACGCCATAATTTAACTTGAAACAAGGGCTGGGAGATTAAAATGTAAAACGAGAATCTCCTACCTTGTTGGGCTTCGCCCGACGCTTCATCGTCCACCCGCCGGGGTGGTCGCGTCTCGCCGGACCGCCTTGCCGGACTCGTCTCGCCGGATATGGAGGAGGATAGGGGAGAATCTTTCCAAGGTAGGGTGAAATGAGGGAGGAGAGGGGTGGGGTTAGGGATTAAATAAAAGAAATTAATTAAATTTTTAATTAATTCAACCCCCAATTTATCCCGTGCCCGAAACACTCAACGAGGCCGAGGTTAAGCCTCCCCTAGGGTAAAAACCACCTCTCGAGCATGAAGGTGGTCTCAGAATTTTAATCCGAGGCCCCGTTCAAAAGTTATTAAACTTAGCACCCGAGGCCGCCAAATTATGAAAACACCCCTGGGGCCATTTTTCACAAACGGCCCGTGCCCGCGAAATTTACACCTCTCCTAGGGTAAATGGTACGCTCTGAACTCAATGGTTCCCTCGGTTTTCCAATCCGAGCCACCGTTTAAGATATACTTGCGTTTTTCCATTAAACGAATAAATAAATTAATTAATTTATCCGTTTAACATTCCGAAAGAGAGTGAGGGGTAATAACGTCCCGCGCCGACAAGTTTTATGTCATTCCTAGGGTAAACACCCCATTACAGACCCATCCATACACTTGTATCTCTGATCTGAAGCACCGTTTAGAAGTTATCGCATTTATTTGGTGTTTCCAGTGTGAACGCACTGAAAATTTAATTCCGAACACTCCGGGGCTCGAAATCGCACGCTGTCTGAAGGTGCTACTTTGGAATATCATCAAGAATATTCTAAATTCTTTCACAGCAAAAACCGGGTTCTTACATAAAGAATAGTAATTATGTGACTAGTGTTACCAAAAACATTATATGCATGTCAATTTTGGATATGTATGGCTTTGTATTCAAATTTATAAATAAAATCTATTACCTTTATAGATATAAAATTTCTTATGGAATGTAACACCTTAATAATGGTTTTTATATACTAGAATATGAAAAAAAAGTCTTGGAAATCAATAATGAATAAAATTAACATGACTCAATTAACATTCAATTGTGGAATCATTGACTTGGTCATGTAAATGATAAATGGTTGATAATGATCTATTAATATGGGTATTTATATTCTTTCAAACTAAAACTACTTGACATATATCATGTATGATTATAAAGAAAGATGAAGAAACATCCATTTATTGGAAAGGGTGAAAGGTCCAAAAATATTCTGAAATTGGTTCATACAACATGTATAGACCTTTTAAATTAGAATATAGTGGTGGATACTCATAATTCATAACTTTTTCCAACAACTTGAGTAGATATGGATATGTTTACTTAATGAGGTATAAGTCTAAATCCTTTGAGAAATTTATGAAGTTTAAGAATGAATTATTGAATTAGTTTGGTAAGAATATAATGAATGTTTGATCAGATCAATGTGGATAATATCTTAACTAAGATTTTATCAACTATTTAAGGGAGTTTTAGATTCCATCTCAACTCATTCCTCCTTATTCAATACATTGGAAAGGTGTTATTGAAAGGAGGAACCACACCTTATTGAAAATAGGGAGGTAGATGACAAGTCATGAAGATTTTCTATTATCCTTTTGGGGGTATTCATTATATACTATGGTGTAAACACTAAAATGTTTTCCAAATAAGGATGAAAATAGAGTTTCACTTGAGTTTTGGAGTGGAAATAATCCTATTTTGTCACATAATAATCTATGGGGATGAAGAGTGTTTGTTAAGGCTACCTATGAAAAAAACTATCACCACATGGCATGATGTGTATCCTTATATGATATAATAATGAAAAAGGGTATATTATATATATTTATTTTTTCAGAAAAGAAGGTAATATTATAAAGACATTTTTTATTCCTTGAGAGGGAGCACATCTCAAAAAGAGAGCGAGAGACAGATTGACTTTGATGAAGTTAATGCTCAATATGAACAAGAGTTAGAACATGAAAAAAATTCACTAGATAATATGGAATAGGTTATTCAAAAGACACCAATGATATGTAGGTTCACCAGAGAGGTTAGAGAACTAAAGAGATATGGTTTTCTAGTCACAAATGATGGTGACTGACTGACTGAAAATTAAATTTTTATTATTTGAACACTTTTTAGGAAAAAGTGATAAACCATACATGACTTCACGACATCATGACATCAAGACTTAAACGGAAAAAAATACCCAACAGACCAAAACTCAAGGTCAAGGAAAACCATCACAATAAGAAAGAATCTCCTCCCAGCAACAATTATATTAAGTCTAGCTTTCATCGCTTCATCGCAACACGACAAGAAGTGTCGTGTCAAAGAACACAGGCACAATACCGATGGCCATAGCCATACCCTCTCAAACATCCGATTCTGAGAATCCATGAAACAATGAAACCCCTTTCCTGAACCTCATCTGAATAATTTCCTTGTATGAGAATGGTTGAAGAATTCCTTGATATGTGGACCACCAAGGCCACATTCAAAAACAAATACAAAGAACCACAACTGACAATCTTCCATCCAAAACAGATTCATGCAAAATCAAAATTATACCAAACTAAACTCTTTCAATGAAGGGCGATAAAACTTCAAGAGAAATAACAAGCTCGTGGAAGCCGATGAACCATAGAATCAACACCAAACCATGGATCAGAAAACACCATCACAGACTGAACCAGCGCATCCAAAACCATAAACATACCCAAATAAAAAATAGGATAATCATAGAAGAAAGAAAATGAATCCAAATGAAAAAACAAAGATCCAAGAAGCATAACCCCAAGATTGGCCTCCTGAACACCAGCCACCGGAAAGAGGTAACGCCAAAAATCGGACCAAGGCAACACCAGATCCCGTCGCCACCAGCAATCTCATCGGAGAAGACCACAACAACCTCTCAAAGAACTCAAGTCCCGAAAGAGAATGGAAAAAACCCTCAAATGCCAAAAAACTTGACCACAGGATGACGCCGCGCCGAAAAAACCCAATCAAACCCACAAACGCTCTGATGGAGTAAGCTGGCGAATAAAGTGACCTTCACCGCAAACCGGTCTTACGCTCGTGGATGATGAGTCGACGGCACCACAAAATCCCATAGCATGAAATCCAATGCCACAGAAGGAGGGTTGTGCCGTGAGTTCATCACGGAGAGCACCATAAGATCCGCAGAAAATACGCCATGTGGGAGATAAGGCGGCGATGGGGGAAACCCTAGCGCCGAAATCCCCTTATGGGCTCATCACTGATGATGGTGACTCATTATTAGTTAATGATGATGAACTTCTATCCTATAAGGAGTCTGTAATCTTCTTAGAAGTTATAATATGGAAATAAACCATGAATTCTAAGATGTATTCCATATAAAATATCTTGTTTTGGGTTCATTTAGATCTTCCATTAGTTATAAATACTGTTGTTTTCAAATGGGTATTCAAGAAGAAACTAGACATAAAAGGTAAAGTGAGTACCTATAAGGCATGGTTAGTGGATAAAGGGTTAAAGAAAGGTCAATTCATAGAATACGATGAATTTTTTTCATTAGTTTACATAAATAAATCCATTATAATTATGCTTTCCATATTAGTATATCATTATTATGATATTTGGTTTATGGATGAAAAAAACACTTTCCTTAATGGAATCTTTATAGAAGATTCCTACATGGAACGACTAGAGGGTTTTCTGAATCTAATAGATTCCAATAATTTATAAAAGTTATAAATATCCATTTATAGGTTGATTCCATAATCCATATCATGGAACATTACCTTTGATGAATCCATAAGAAAATTTGGTTTCATAAATAATGAATGCGAGCCTTATGTCTATTTGTGATTTTGTGGGAGTGTAGTCATTTTTCTAGTAGTATACATTGAAGACATATCCTTATTAGAAACGAGATCCTAGTATTACAGTCAGTTAATAATTTGATGAACAAATGCTTCTCCATGAAATTATTAGGTGAAACAACATATATTATTGGGATCAAGATCACTCATGATAGATACAAGAGGTTGATTGGACCAATTCAGGGTACATACATTATCAAGATACTGAATAGGTTTAGTATAGATAAATCCAAGAGGGGATTGTTTCTAATGTCACATGGTATAAATATCTATAAGAAAAATGTCCCCATACATAATATGAGAGACTAAGGATGACCAGTATTCCTTATGATTTAGAAATATGATTATTCATGTATGCCATTTTATGTACCAGGATTGATGTTGACTAATCCTTGAGCACAGTGGGTAGATATCAAATTGATCCTAGAGACCAACATTGGGTGGTAGTCAAACCTATACTAAAGTATCCAAGGAATACTAAGGATATGTTCCTAGTTTACAGAGGTGATGATAAGATAATCATCATTGGATATACATATGCTAGTTTCTATACAAATAAAGATGATTTGAAATCACTATTAGGATATGTATCACCCTCAATGGAAGATTTGTGAGCTCTAAGTTCTAAAATTATCTAGTGGTCACTAAATATAAAGAGTATTTTGAGTATATCATGGCTTCTGATATAATAAAAGAAGAAATATAGACACAAAAAATCATCAAATATCTCGATGTGGTGCCTAATAGTAGAGACCTTATCACATTGTATTATTATAATATTGTAGTGGTTCCACTTTCTAAGGATACAAGTCCAAATAAATGGATGAATCAATTAATTCATAAGTATCACATATTTTGGGATATTTCTCAAAGGTGTGGATTCATAATAAGTATATTTTACTTGGAATAGAACATTTTTTACCAATTTACTAATGCCTTATCTCAATAGAAGCATGAATATCAAGTGAGAGATAGTGAATTGAAATTCAATATCAGTTGGATCTGTTCCAAGTGGGAGTCTATTGGAGTTGGTTCCCTAGAACTAACTACCTTTTTATTTAAATTACATGTATATTCATGATCTTGGATATCTATAAATATCTTATCACATGATGAGTGTTCTTATATATAAAAATAATGTTTTAATGTCCTTAGAGTATCTATCACATCGAAAGGTCATAGCAGTTACCCTTTATGATCCTAAACTTGAAGTGCTATAATGATATTTTTAAATATATGTTATATGGATGGATGAAATATATATTATTAAAGAAAATCATATATACTATCAGGTGAAAGGGGATCATAAGAAATTGATACTTCTTCTCACAAAGTTTGTACTTGGTAATCTCCAAGAGAGGAATTTATGGGAATAGACATGCCAGTAAGAATTCCATATGTTATATGTGTCATTAGATATTCATATCTATGAACACGTGTATTGGTCCTTATACTTGATATTATTATTAATATATTTTATGTGTCACTAACATAGATGTATTGATGAAAACCATGACAACATATGCTCATGGTGAGGTGGGACACATTGAGTGAATCACAAGTGATGCAGAATTACTAAATAAGTCAAGAAAGGATTTTCCCCTTATGAGTTAATATAAGTAAATATATTAGGCCCTTTAATTAGAATGAAATTTTCTAATTAATTCCATATCCATGTATATTTTATAAATAATTTTATTTTAAGAAACTTATAGAACGATATATAAAGAATATAGATTGATGACACTAGTAATGAAACCTTATTGATGAGATATTGATACAAATAAATTATATTACATGAAGAGAATTTGAATTTCAATGGTTTTATCCTAAAGAAACTCTACTGATGATTACTTTACTAGTTGGATTTTGAAATAGTATTATTGTTGTCACCCACAACATGTTCTATAAATTGATAAAAAGAGTTTTTTTAAAGGAAAGATAGTTTTAACACATGTTCTTAGCATAATGAGGCTATGGTTACTGAATTAAAAGGAACAAGTTTAGTGTGTGTTCATGATTTTCATTGTACACGGCCTTTTTGAAATAGATTTAATGCTAGGTTATGACTAAAAATTCACATGAAGTATTTCCACTAACCGAAAGCTTAGTGGAATACATATCACCACTCATGAGCATAGGGATGTCACTTGGAATGCATGAGTGGGTGTGTGAAAACATGGGTGATATGCAAAATTGAATTAAATTATATACTTTTTCTACATGAAAAGGAAAAACATATTTTTTTTATTTATTTTGTAAAATATATTCATCTATTAGATTTAGTACTATGAAAACTATTTATTACTTTGATAATCATCCTACATATTTTAAATTCCCATGAGATAATCTATTTCTGGTCTCATTAGAATCTTGGAAAAGTATTTTGGAGTTACCTATTGAGTCCTTATACCCTCCCCTATATATTAAACTTGGTGCATTTGTAGATGTTTTTTCCATGATACAAGAAAGGGACAGGTTTCATACTTCACTAGTAGAGTATCTGGATAAGAATTTTTATGTTTGGTTAAGGTAAAGATTGTAGCTATTCAGGTTTTGGTCTAGAGTGGTTTCACCTTGGTTCTGGAGTCTTCTACTAATTTATAGTTTTAGTTTAAATTTTATATTGTTTTTTTGCTACTCTAATGTTGGTCTTAGATTCATTTGTTGTTGTTGGTTTTGTGATTTTTATTACTGTTGGATTTGGTTTCATGTATCATTTATAGAGATGTATTAGGTTTATTTTTTTTATCTTATCATGATTGCATGTGTATGTATATATAGGGTAAATTTACCCCCCTTTTATCATTGTTTTTAAACCCTCAACATTTATTTCTAGCCCTTACTGTTCAGAGAATGTCACCTAAGGTTAGTAAAACCTCCGACCCAATCCAAGCCAATGGGTTGGGCAGTGGTGTTATAAATGATATCAGTTTGTTAAATCCCTAAGTTGGTATGGTATCAAGTAGATAAGTTGCAATTGGAATTGAAATTTATAGAATAAAAATACATAGCTAACCATTTTATACTTAACTTCAAGTTACTAGGGTAGCCTAGGTACAAAAAAGTGTTCTAAAACACTTTAGGTGTGTCATCAACTCATCATTGTGTGATTAACCGGTGAGTACTAGGTATCATACATGAGTAAAGAGAATTCCCACTAGGAATACATTTTCACATTGTAATATGATTTTTATATTTTTATATTATGTCTATTTTTCTAATATATACATAATATAAAAATAGAAAAGATTAATATTAGAAGGAATAAATTGTTGACTCCTGAAATGTTTTGTAGAACAAAAATGATATTAGTAAGGAGAATTAGAAACCAATGAGAGGGATATTTTGAGAACATGGTTTCACCTAAACCACAAGTGAACCAGGATTAGGTTCAGAGTATCATTCAATCCTTTTAATATGTTGAAAAAGGACTTAGGATTGAAGAACCTCGTTAGGTTAATCACTCAGAAAAATTTCTAAAGCTGAAGGCACCAATATTTCATGGCAATTCTAGACTTGAGTAAGAAGAGGCATGGATAACCAGGATGACCAAATTTTTTGACTTCTTGGGGACTCCATATGAAATTAAGGTTAATCTAGAAACTTATATACTTGAGGATTCGATGCTAGAATGGTTGAACTTATCCGTTCAAGCTAAGATGGATTGAGATCTTAGTTGGAAAGGATCTATAGAACCATTCAATAAAATATTATTCCTAGAAACATTATAAATATTAAATATTACAAAATTATTTCAATTGGAATAAGGAAAAATGTTAGTGACTGAATATGATTCTAAATTCACTCACCTTGTTTACTTTTCACTAGAGGTAGCTACTAGAGAGAGACTAAAAGTTTGAATATTTGAGGTGGGTATCCAAACTAAGGTTCACTAAAAGGTGGAAATATCATTCATTAATATTTATACATAAATGGTGAATAAAGTAGTATTTTGATAAAAAGATCTTACAATAAATTAAAGTGGATGTGACACCTTTTTGAATCTAAGTGATGGTGTAAATTTTAACTCAGAGAATAAACACAAGAGGGAGGATTAATCCTTGGGTAGAAAGGAAACAAACAATTATTCAACTGGATCAATGTCTTATCTAACCAATCATAGTAATGATCTGGACTATTTCTAATGTGGTGTGATTAGAAAAAGGAATAATGAATTCACCTCACCGCCAAATAATTTCCACCACTGTGAAAAGAAAGGGAATCTCAAAAAGTATTGTCATAAACTTCTAAAATAAAAAGGTGGAACTAGATTGACCTATCCTTAGGATTCATATTCTAGGAAAAAATAATACAATTAGACTATTTCTAATCCAATAACTATGCGAAATAATATACCTCAAGGAATAATTCAGTTGTTTATCCAACATATCAGTAGGGAAGATAGAGTTATCTTGTGGGAGCTGATCGATAGTTATAAGGAGAAGAGCATGGTGTCTCAACCAAGAAACTGAGTCCCTATATAGTGATATGTACCATTATTCTGAACTCATATCTTATTTAATTCTTGTTTGATACTATTTTATCACATTCTTTTTTTTATTCTTATGTGGTTAGAAAAATGGGATTACAGGTGGAAAATATTCCCCACACCATTATTATTAAGGAACCCCTTGGACAATGGGTGTGAATAAGATTAAAGTTCCCAAAATGTTCTATTACCATTGAATCAATACAATTTATCTAGGATTTTATGGTTATAGAGATGGAGGTTTTTGATTTAATATTTGGAATGGGCTGGCTAGTGGAATTTAAATCCCATATTGACTGTTATGCTCGGAAAGTGGCATTCACATCCCCAGATAGAACTCTTAATGTATTCATGTGGGATTAGGATATAAATGTAGGTAGAGTGGGACCTTTATTCTTGATGTATAGAACAATCTTTGGTCAACTAGTAACAATGAACCTTGGTGATGTGGATGAAAATGGAAATATGACTCCTCCTTCTATAGTGGATGAATACCTGAATGTATTTCTGAATGATTTCTTTGGGTTACCACCCAAAAAGAAAATCAAATTTTCTATCAATGTAATTGCAGGAACAAGAACTATTTATCTCCCATTATATAGAATGGATCTAATAGAGTTTCAAGAATTAAGGGTCCAACTAGAAGAATTGGAAAGTAAATGATTCATCAGACCTAGTACATTGACTTGGGATGCACAAATTTTATTCATAAAGAATGTGGATGGTTCTATTTGATCATGTGTTGATTATAATAAACTTAACCAGGATATGATTAAAAATTTATAAACTCTTACTAGAATTTATGATCTGTTTGATCAATTAAATGGATCCAAGTGGTTCTATAATATTGACCTCCAATCAAGATATAATCAGTTCAGAGTCAGAAAATTGGATATTCTGAAGATGAAATTCTAGAGTTGATATGTATATTATGAGTATATCACCATGCCCTTTGGTCTAATGAATTCACCTGTAGTCTTCATGGCCTTAATAATCCATATCTTATATAGGTACATCAATTCTTTTATTGTGGATTTTTTTAATAATATTTTGGTTTATTCTCGAAGAAGGAATGACCATGAGGAGCACTTAGAAATTGTATTGAGTACATTACATGATCATAAATCATATGCTAAATTTTATAGGTGTGGATTTTGGATATGAGAAGTCAATTTATTTATACATTTAATTTATAAAGAGGGAATATTAGTTGACCCTGGGAATACTGAAGTGATTATCTCTTAACATCTACTTAAAAATGTCTTTGATATACACAAGTTTATAGAATTAACAGGATCTTATCATCAATTTTCAGTATTTATTGAGAATTATTTATCCTATGAATGCTATGATGATAAAGGGTGTTCCATTGACATGGAATGATGACTATAAAAAATTATTTCTCAAGATTAAAGCTCATCTCACCTCATAAAACATTCTAATATTTCCAAAACCAAGATAGGACTATGTAGTATATTGTGATGCATCTAGATTTAGTCTTTGTTGTGTTCTCATGTAGAGATATCAGGTGGTGGACTTTGGTTCAAGGTAGTCGTGAGTGTATGATAATAACTATCTGATGCATGAACTAGAATTAACTGTAGTTATCAATACATTAAATACTTGGTTTCACTACCTCTTTGGATAAAGGTTCAAAGTATTCACCAATCATAAGATCTTGAAATAAATATTCCCTCAATGAGACCAGAACTTAAGGCAATGAAAATGGGTGGAGTATCTTTAAATGTTTGACTTTTACTTGGTGTACACACTTGGGAACTAGAATTCCATGGTAGATGTGTTGAGTCAAAAATCATACAGTGAAGTGGTTAGGGAAGCTCATGAAAAATGGTAGTTAATGAGAATTATTGCTTACATGCATCTAGATTATACAAAAAAATAATGAGAATGTAATTTTCTTTGAGTGGTAACGGCCACACCATCCCTTGGATTGAGACGGAGTTGACTCATACACGTCACAAATGACCCATGGATCATTTTCCTGAAATATCAATACAATCAGAATACGTTTGGTTATTTTTCCGAATGTCTGTTGTTTTTACTTAAAACAATGTCCATTTTAAAACAAAGAGAGACACTCTGAGTGATACTGACCACACCATGTAGGATCTAAATAATGATGTAAATGATCAATATACAAGAGGGGGGCGAATTTTATACTTTAAAATTTCCTTTGGAACCTTTAAAGTTAATTATGAATAACTATGTTTTCCTTAGATAATAAAAGTTATAAGTTTAACAAAGTTAAACTAAGAAAATTCACAACACCTCTAACACCAAATGAAAACTTGGAATAAGGAATGAAGTTATAAACTTCAAGTTCTATGTACTTGCTTAAAACTAGAAAGGGATTCCGAAAGTAGATTCCAGAAATATGGATCCGGAAATTGAAACTTAACTAAAGATTACAATATGAGATTCTACCTTAAAGCGTATAGAATCTAAATGGAACAAAGTTCAAGTAGAGAAGTATAAGAAAGTGATACTTTCCATACAATACAATATGCAGCGGAAACAAACAAGTAGTATAACTACAAGTAACAAGATATAAGTCTTTTAACCTAAAGATAAGGGTATCCAACAACCTTGGATAAAGGTCCCTTGATTTATACTTTCAAGCAAGTCTGTCTTACCCACACCAGGGTAAGCCCTCGATACAAAGATCAGAATCTCTATCTTGCTATCCCCGCAAGCCCTCAACTTTAAGGTAGTTGGAACCTCTGTCTTCCTCAGCAAGTAAGCCCTCGAACTTTAAGGTAGTCGGCACCTCTGTCTTCCTACCCCCAGAAGTCCTCGAATTTAATCACCAACATTCGGAGTCGCATGAAGCTTTGAGAGTTAATAAGAGCCTCTCTCTATAGAAATCACTTCAAGCATGTAATCACATGAGTTGAAGATCAGTCTCGAAGATCAGTATCAAGCTCTTTCAAATGAGCTCCTATTTATAGGCTCGGTCAGCCTCCTTTCCAACGGTCATATTTTCCTTAAAAATCGGAGGGACCTATACACATGTCACTTAAACAACGGTTAGTTTATAACGGAATAGATGACATCGTTTTATAACAAAATAAGTATAACAGAAAGTACGACATCATTTCAAGATTAGCTAAAAAGTTCGGAGTGAAGATTCAGAGTGTAAATAAAATATTAAAGAGTATAAAAATTATAAAAGTGTAAGTAAATAAAAGTTCGGTGTCTAAGCAAAAATAATATTCGGAGTCTAAATAAATTCGAAGTGTATAAAGAAAAAGATGATCAGATTCTGTTTAATAGGTGAATTCAGAATGAAAATTCGTCACCAGAATTCGTAATGAGAATTTGTAATCAGGATTTTTCATTAGATTTCGGTGTCGAACTTCATGAGAGTTCGTATTCAGAATTCAGAGTGTAACTTTATTAGAGTTCGTATCCAGAATTCGGAGTGGAACTTCATTACAGTTCTCATCGAGAATTCAGAGCCTAAAACAGAATGCTTCATATCAAAGTTTTAAACGATTCCGAGAATATAGAAATGAATCTGATTCTTATACTTAAGAAAAATATGGATATAGATAATGAAAATATGATAAGAATAATTTTTCCTTATAAAAGCGATTTTCCTTATAAAAGCGATTTTCCTTATAAAAGAAATTTTCCTTATAAAAGAAATTTTCCTTAAAGATAAGGTGTTTGTGATTTTCAAAACAAGAAGGAATGGAAAAGTCATAAGGAAAACCTTATTGACTCAACAATCTCCCCCTTTTTTGAAAGCACAAAAATCCTTACGAAAAAGAAAGACTAAGGAAAAAAAACATTAAGGATTATCTCCCTTTGCTTATGGATGTTGATGAATACGAATAACTCCCCCTTAGGCTTTGAATCTCTAAGGATCGTATTCTAGATTGCTGGAATGGATTTTCATTAAGAATAATAATGTATTCTTTAATGAAACCCCCCCCTTAGATAAACTCTATTAGAGTTCTTTTTTCTTTCTCACCCTTTGTTAAGGTTCTTTTTCCTTTTCCCCCTTTGTTAGGCTTATTTTTCCTTCTCCCCCTTTGTGATTTTCATAAATAATTCTAGGGAATGGAAAATATAACAAAGTACCTGAAAAAATTAGTAACAACAACAAAATAAACAAGAAAGCAAGATTTTCATTAAGTTTGAAAGTTCAAAAACAAGAAGGCTAAGATACAACAAAAGATCGCATTTTTCTATTTTGGATCTTTTTCCTTCGACATGAGACCCTTAAGAATAGTCTTTATCTTCTTCAAGTATTTATGGTCTTCTTCGGATTGCTTCTCTAACACAACTATTCTTGCACTTTGAACTTCAAGATTTTCTTCCTGAGCTTTCAAAATTTGTTCTTGATTTAACAACTTCTCTTTAACCTCAATCCGAAGATCCCTTTAATTCCTCCAGTTTTGAGTAACAGAATTCAGCTTCCCATTCAGATCTCTATCTTGTTGAATCCGGGAATTCTTCTCAGCTGTCAACTTTTCTTCAAAGGAAGAAGTAAGATCATTTAACTTCCTGTCTTCTGTCTCAAAATAATCTTTAACATTATCTTGGAAATCATCCAAGAGCCTCATCAATTCTACAGTTTTCCTCGACCAACTAGTCATTTTCTTACAAGACCTTTTGTGGGATTCATATCCGACAAAAAAAGTTTTGAACTGAGCCTCCATCTCAACACATTTGTCCATAACCATGGATACAGAGTCTGTTTTCTGATTCAAAGTATGTTGGATCATCTGGAATCTTGAATGAATACTTGAGAAGGTCGGAATAGAACCCACCAACTTCTTTAATGACTGAACAACAAAGTCATTCCCCAACGAAGATGACTCCGAATCTGAGACTTTGCTTGGAGAAATTTCTTCTTCCAATTGCTCATCCTTCTTCTTAGAAGAATCACCAACTTCTCTTGTCTTTACAGCCACTAAGCTCGGGGTATCAACAAAAAGTTGCTTTCCCTTGTCCTTTTTTGGAATGGATTCCCGTTCCGGGGTTTTCTGTTCACTATCAGACACTTGAACAACATTTTCTACATCATCAACATCTTTTTGATCACCATCCTCTACATTCTCCATTTGAGTAATATCATGTACAAGTTGTTCTTCCTCTGCATGATAAGCTAATTCTTGTTCTCCTTTCTCCTCATCCTTTCCAGGAGTGACTAACTTAGAGGACTCAGATTCTGAAGTGCGGAGTGACAAATGTTCCGAAGGTGACCCCTTGTAATCGTCTACTTTCTTCAATAGATCTCTGGTCTCACCATTACCTTCAGCAACTGCTTATTCCTCTTGCACTTCCTCAAACTGCTCAGCTTCCTCAACATACTTAGCAACTGTCTCTTCCAAAGTGAAATAGTTTCTTCCTGGAGTCTCAGGTAGAGATTCCAAATAAAAAGATCTCGGAACGGGAATGTCTATGGATACCATCTCATTAAACTTCAACAAAGTCTGAGCTACCTCAGCTTCATACATCTTCTTCTTAAGCTTCTTTTGTTTCACTTGTTTTTCTAATTCATCCGCTGTTTTTTCCTTCAAGGCCTTAGCCTCCGCAGGATCCAAGCCAAACTGAGGCCCCCCTTGCACTCTTTTCTCTTCGATTTCCCTCCACTTAGCAACTACCTCATTAGGGTAAGATTTCTTCTTATTCGGTTTTGGAGGTGCGGAATGAACTTCCTTAGATTTGGGATTCCCTGTTTCAACTTCAACTTCCTTCAACTTTCTCTTCTTCACTGGCTTAGAAGATT
Organism: Viscum album; assembly: GCA_963277665.1. Classification (NCBI taxonomy): domain Eukaryota; kingdom Viridiplantae; phylum Streptophyta; class Magnoliopsida; order Santalales; family Viscaceae; genus Viscum; species Viscum album. The sequence continues at coordinate 263,129,000 of OY728120.1, forward strand.
CAGGTTCAACAAATTTCGGAACCCCTTCTTCTTGAACTGGTAAATCAAAGAACTCACCAGTCTTCTTGTCGAAGGCAACATTCATCCTTTTAAGGGTATCATCACTCACCAACATAATTCTGCAAACTCTTGTCTTAGACTTGCAAACCTCCTTGAAAGACTCAAGGCACCAAACTATTAACTTCGAGATTATTGCTGGATACATTACGATCTGAACTCTTAGATTCCCTTTCTTAACATTCTCAATGGTAATAAGAATGTGTCTCATCAGATTAAACTTCCTTAGATTTATCAAAAAATCTAAGATAAAGATCTCACTCTTCTTCAAACTGTCTTTATCACCCTTTCTCGGTACGATAAAGCCTTGTACCCATAATTCTAGAATCCAAAAATTCGTAGACAGAATAGAAATCTTCGGAGCCTTGTCATCTGACAGTCCTAGAGTCTCCAAAGACTTTTCCTTGTTGAAACATGCTTTTGAATCCGGCAAAACATGAGTTATGAACTCGGCTTCTCCTTCATTGTTCAGCCCTACCAAGCTGGCTGCTTTGGCATAAGAAATCTTATAAGTCTTTCTATAAGACCTAAACGATAATTTCTCCCTAGTATCTTCCTTAAAGAAGGAAACTGTCTCATAGAACTCTAAAAGCAAGTCTGAATATACTTCATCTTGATTCCCGAGCTTAGACACAACAACATATTACCATTTTTTAAGATTTATGTTTTTGGATATAAGAGAATCATAATTGTTGAAGAAATCAGGATGAAGCAACCTTTCTTTATATAATAACCATTGAGAAATCGGCTTAGAGGTTGACATGTCTTGAGAAGCTACTTCCACAGACATTCAGATCTGAAGACTTTTGAGAAGTTCGGAACGGAGATTGCTGAAGATTGGAACGTCCTTAAATCAGAGAGGCAGAGCTTCGGGACACTGGAGCTTGAAAAACTGATGTGGGACGACCATTTGGGGTCCCCTTTAAATAGGAAAAGAATTTGACCGTTGTTCTTCCAAATCCATCTAACGGTTGAAAAAACTTTGATCTTATCTGACGGTTGAAAACCAATTCCCAAGAAAACTTGAATCCAATCTTTTGAGGTTTTTATTAAAACAAGGATTTAAGAAAACTAGAATCCTAAAACAAAATATAATAAAATACCAGCTAGTAAATATGATTATGATAACATAAGTAAGAAAATCATACCTTTCAGATTGGCTTAGGAGGATTATTCATAATGGGTAATATTCTTCTTGAAGAAAAATTAACTACGAAAAATCTTTACTACAAAAAGACATAGTTCGCAAAAATTCTCTACGAAAAACTCAACAAAGAAAACGAAAATTCATCACAAGATTTTCAACATGAAAATTTCATTAAAAAAGTTTGAATACAAAAAGCTCATTATGAAAGTCTCAGTATAAAAATCTCATTATGGAAACACCAGTACGAAATTTTCCATTCTGGTAGTTTTCAATACAAAAATTTTCATTCCAGAAGTTTTCTATACGAAAATATCCATTCTGGAAAATTTCAGTTCCGGAAATTCCCATTCCGGAAATTTAGTTCCGAAAAGTTTGAAAAACTAACTTTGAAAAAAAAATTAGTTACTCTAATAATAAAATGTACTCCCCCTATGAAAAGGAGTCTATTACTGTAAGGAGACTTTTTCAACAGAAAGTTAATTAAGAAAGATTACCTTACGTTTATCATTCCTAACTTCTGTTTAATGTATTCAAATCTATCAGAAGGAAAAGATTTTGTGAAAATATCAGCAAGTTGATCTTGTGTTCCGATAAACTGAAGAATAATATCTCTTTTTAGTGTGTGATCCCTAAGAAAGTGATGCCTAATATCTATGTGTTTTGAACGTGAGTGATGTGAAGGGTTCTTACTTAGGGAAATGGCACTTGTGTTATCACACAAAATTTGAGTTTTAGTAAAACTCAAACCATAGTCTGTGAGTGTGTGTTGCATCCACAACACTTGATCACAACAACTTCCAGCTACTACATATTTGGCTTTAGTAGTGGAAAGTGCTACAGAATGTTTCTTCTTTCAAGACTAAGAAACTAGTGAATCTCCTAAGAAATGACAAGTTTCGGATGTAATTTTTCTATCCATTCTACATCCACCAAAGTAAGCATCAGAAAATATTTTTAGAACAAAATCATTTCCAGAAGTATAAAATAATCCTAGATCCATGGTTCCCTTAAGGTAGCGAAAAATTATTTTTACTACCTTTAAGTGGGATTCCTTAGGATTGGATTGATATCTTGCACATAAGCATATTGAGAACATTAAGTCTGGTCGACTAGCTGTTAAGTAAAGTAAACTTCCTATCATACCTCTAAAAGATGTTTGATCTACTGGTTTCCCAGCTTCATCAAGATCTAAAGAGTTTGAGGTACCAATGGGAGTACTTATACTTTTAGTGTTGTCATAACCATAATTTTTGAGAAGATATTTAATATACTTATGTTGAGATATATAGATTCCTTCTGGTTTTTGAGAAATTTGAAAACCAAGGAAAAAAGTTAACTCACCCATCATACTCATTTCAAACTCAGATTTCATTAGACTTGTAAAAGAGTCGGTTAAGGATTGCTGAGTAGAACCAAATATGATGTCATCAACATAAATTTGAACAATCAAATTTTTTTTCTTATCTTTCTTTATAAAAAGAGTTAGATCTGCATTTCCCTTAACATAGTTATTTTGAAGCAAAAAACCAGTGAGTCTATCATACCATGCTCGTGGGGCTTGTTTAAGACCATATAGAGCTTTGGTAAGTCTAAAAACATGATCAGGATGTTTTTTATCTTCAAAGCCTAGAGGTTGTTCAACAAAAACTTCCTATTGAACATAACCGTTAAGAAAAGAACATTTTACATCCATTTGAAAAAGTTTAAGATTAAATAATTCTTCAAAGGCAAGTAGAATACGGATAGATTCAAGTATAGCTACTGGAGCATAGATTTCTTCATAGTCTATTCCCTTTTGCTGATTATAGCCTTTAGAAACAAGTCTAGATTTATTTATTACTATGACTCCATTTTCATCACATTTATTCCCGAAGACCCACTTTACTCCAATAACAGAAGTTTCCTTAGGTCTTTCAACCAAGATCCAGACTTTGTTCCTTTCAAATTCATTTAGTTCATCTTGCATAGCTTTGATCCAATCATCATCACCTAAAGCTTCATCAGTGCTTTTTGGTTCTAATTGGGAAATAAATTCTAGATTTTATATTTCATTTCTTAAGGAACTTATAGTTCTTACAGGTTGATTTACATCACCAATAATACCATCATTGGGATGATTCTTAAGAAACACCTGATTTTGGTTTTGAAAAGCCTGTCCATCAACATTGGGTAGAAAATCTTCTCGGATAAATGTTTCAAAAGTATCTTCTTGAACATTTTCCTTATCAGAAGGATCTTCTATCAAAGGTTGACAATTAGTTTTTGAAAACACATCCGAGGATGTAGGTTGGGATAGTTTAAAAACAAAAGGATCAGACTCATCAAATTTTACATGCACTGTTTCTTCAACAATACAAGTATTTTTATTAAAAACTCTATAAGTCTTAGAAGTTGTGGAATAACCTAAGAAAATTCCTTCATCAGATTTTGGTGAGAATTTATGTAGGTTATCTTTAGTATTCAAAATGATTACTTTGCAACCAAAAACCTTGAAGTAGGATAGTCTTGGTTTTCTACCATTCTACAACTCATAAGGAGTTTTATTAAGAAAAGGTCTAATCAAAACTCGATTTATAGTATAGCAAGTAGTACTTACAGCTTCAGCCCAGAAATGTCTAGATATAGAATATTCACTCAACATGGTTCTAGTTATCTCTTGAAAAATTCTATTTCTTCTCTCAACTACACCATTCTGTTGAGGAGTTCTAGGTTCTGAAAAATTGTGAGTAATACATTTTCTACTACAAAAAGTTTCAAAATCAGAATTTTGAAATTCTCCTCCATGATCACTATGAATAGTTTTCAATGGAAGGTTTTTCTCATTTTTAACTTGTGCTCTAAAACTTTTGAAATAAGAAAAATCTTCAGACTTCTTTGATAGAAAATAAACCCAAGTAAATCTAGTGTAATCATCAACTAGAACAAACACATAGTATTTTCCTTCAATACTTCCAGTTTGTGTTGGACCAAAAAGATCCATGTGCACTAACTGTAATGCATCAGTTGTTGAGACTTCACCGATTGATTTAAAACTAGATTTATGTTTCTTTCCATATTGACAAGTATCACAAACTTTAGAAGAATCAAATCTAAGCTCCGGTAGATCCTTAACTAGTTTCTTCTTAGAGAGTTTTCATAAGTTCCTAAGGTTACAATGACCTAGTCTTCTATGACATAACCAGGAATGATATTCTATTGAACTTAGAAAAGGTAAATCTTGGCTCCTGAGGTCTTCTAAATTTAAGGTGTAAACATTCTCTTGCCTATTGGTTGAGAGAATAAATTCTTCCTTGGAATTGTGAACTAAGAACTTATCATTCCTAAAATTCACAAGGTATCCTTCATCACATAACTGACTTATGCTAATGAGGTTGTGCTTAAGACGCTTAACAAAAAGAACATTTGAAATCAAAGTTTTACCTATAGGAACAATATTACCAATACCAAAAATCTCTCCCTTAGCATTATCTTTGAAAGTTACCTTTCCTCCTTTCGTTTTGATAATCTTTTCAAAATATCTTTTTTTATCAGTCATGTGCCGGGAACATCCACTATCCATGTACCATGTGTTACTACTGGTACTCTCTTTATTTTCCTGAAATCAAGAAGAGAATTAGACTTTCGGAATCCAAAATTGTTTGGATCCAAGATTTCCAGATAACAAGATTTTGGGTACCCACATCTTCTTAGAGAAATAAGCTTTGTGAAATCCTAGAGATTGGGTTTTGTTTAAGGAACAATTCTTTGCCCAGTGACCACCACATTGACACTTAGTACAAAATGGGGCACTTTAAGGAACAAAATAATTATTACTAAAAATTGGTTTTGCATGGGTATAACCAAATCCGGATTTATTTCTTAAAGGTCGTATTTGGGAATACATTTTATAAAAATTTTCCTTACCATGGGTAAAGTTTGATAAACACTTATTTAAGGAAAAAATTTAGGACTTTAGTTTTATAACCAAGTTTTTATCCTCAAAATCATTAGTTTTAGAACTAGATCTAGGCTCGAAAACATTTTTCTTAGAAATTACTTTTTCTAACTCTTTAGAAAGTTTGTTCTTCTCAGAACTTACTTCCTCAAGATTTTTTGAAATACTTTCAAAATAATCATTTTTTCTATCAAGATATTTAGAAAGATCTGATATTTATTTCGTAAGAATATTATTCCTAGAGTTTTCCTTATCAAGTTTCTTATTGAGTTTGAAATTCTAAATTTCAAGAAGTTCAGCAAACCTAGAAACTTCTTCATAAGTAGGTAAAGTATTTTCTTCATCAGAAGAGTATTATTCATCTAAGGAGTTATAATACTTACTATCATTAGGATTTAAAGATACATTGGTCAATGATTCAACATTTCGTACCTTATCCATAAAACATTGATTGTTAATAGGTAGTCTGGATACAAGTCCAAGATTATTCTGTCCTGAAGATTCATAATCAGAAGATTCATCTGAAGAGTCACCACCACTGTCACTCCAGGCGTCATTAGCTTTCATGACTTTCTTAGCTTTGGATTTATAATACTTCTTTCTGTTCCTATCTGAATGCCTTTCTTTCCTTTCTTTCTATTTGAGCAAAGGGCAATCTGGTCTAATATGTTCAGCTCTCTTGCATTCATAACATGTGACTTCTCCATCTTTCCTTTCTTTCCTTTCCTTTTTCTTATACTTGGATTGGAAATTTCTTTGGACAGCTATCTTGTTCATCCTTCGAGCAATATTTCCTAACTCCTTTTCAGAGACTTCACTTTCACTAGATTCGGATTGGAAAATAACTTTCTTAGACTTGGATCTGGTTACTCTCTCAGGAGTCTTAGCTTTCATTTGATTTGATGTTGTAGTAAAAGCAACAATACCATTTCAATTTTTCTTCTTGATGTTTTCAGCATCTCTATTCATTCTTGTTTCATGTTGGAGAAGAGTTCCGAATAGATCATCAAGAGAAATTTGAGTGACCTTCCTGTTCTCATCTATAACTGTTCTCTTTGATTACCACTCATTGGGCATAATATCAATTATCTTATCTACAAGGGCTTCATCATCTAACCCTTTCTCTCCCATAGACTGTAAACTATTGACAATAGTCATAAATCTCTATTGAACTTTACAAATTGGTTCACCATAAGGAAAATTGAAGCCAAGGTATTCAGCTCTAAGAATATCTCTCCTAGTCTCAATCACTTTAGAAGTTCCAAAGTGTGTAACCTCTAACTTCTTCCAGATACAATTAGATTTTTCACAAGAAGAAATTTGGCTATATATATTTCTAGTCATTAAACACAGTAGAGTATTGCGTACCTTATAATTGAGTTGATACTCTTGCTTTTCCTGGTTAGTGAAAGTTCTAACTTCCTTATCAGGGATTTTATAATCTCCAGTAAGCATAAAAAAGTTGTCCAATCCGGTATTGATAAAAAAAGTCTTCATTCGATCTCTCCAGTATTCATAGTCATTACCATCAAAGATTGGTGGTCTTGTAGGATTTATATTATCAATAGAACCAACATTGACTCCTGACATACTAAAACAACTTGGGCAACCAAACTAGTTAGTAGAAAAAGTTCGTAACCAAAAAGTTCGGAATGACAAAGAAAGTTCGGAATGACAAAGTTCGGAATGACGAAGAACATTCTAAGAAAGTAAGAAGAATAAATAAAAATGAACAAGAAAAACTTAAACGAGAGTATAATTATTTTAGAGACCTCCTCTGATACCAATTGTAGGATCAAAATAATGATTTAAGTGTTCAATATATAAGAGGGGGGTGAATTGTATACTTTAAAATTTCCTTTGGAACCTTTAAAGTTAATTACGAATAACTATGTTTCCTTAGACAAGGAAAGTTCTAAGTTTAAAAAAGTTAAACTAAGCAAATTCACAACACCTATAACCCCAAATGAAAACTTGGAATAAGGAATGAATTTATAAACTTCAAGTTCTATGTAATTGCTTAAAACTAGAAATGTATTCCAAAAGTAGATTCCGGAAATATGGATTCGGAAATTGAAACTTAACTAAAGATTACAATATGAGATTCTACCTTAAAGCGTATAGAATCTAAATGGAACAGAGTTCAAGTAGGGAATGATAATAAAGTTATAATTTCCTTACAATACAATATTTAGCGGAAACAAACAAGTAGTACAACTAAAAGTAACAAGATATAAGTCTTTTAACCCAAAGAGAAGGGTATCCAACAACCTTGGATAAAGGTCCCTTGATTTATACTTTCAAGCAAGTCTGTCTTACCCACACCAGGGTAAGCCCTTGATACGAAGACTAGAATCTCTGTCTTGCTATCCCCGCTAGCCTTCAACTTTAAGGTAGTTGGAACCTCTATCTTCCTCAGCAAGGAAGCCCTCAAACTTTAAGGTAGTCGGCACCTCTGTCTTCCTATCCCCGAAAGTCCTCGAATTTAATCACCAACATTCGGAGTCGTACGGAGCTTTGAGAGTTAATAAGAGCCTCTCTCTATAGAAATCACTTCAAGAATGTAATCACATGAGTCGAAGATCAGTCTAGAAGATCAGTATCGAGCTCTTTCAAATGATCTCCTATTTATAGGCTTGGTCGACCTCCTTTCCAACGGTCATATTTTCCTTAAAAATCAGAGGGACCTATACATGTGTCACTTAACCAACAGTTAGTTTATAACGGAATAGACTAAATCGTTTTATAATAAAATAAGTATAACAGAAAGTACGACATCATTTCAAGATTAGCTAAAAAGTTTGGAGTGAAGATTCGGAGTGTAAATAAAATATTAAAGAGTAGAAAAATTATAAAAGTGTAAGCAAATAAAACTTCGGAGTCTAAGCAAAAATAATATTCGGATTCTAAATAAATTCAAAGTGTATAAAGTAAAAGATGATCAGATTCTGTTTAATAGGTGAATTCAGAATGAGAATTCAGAATGACAATTCATCATCAGAATTCGTAATGAGAATTTGAAATCAAGATTCGTCATTAGATTTCAGTGTCGAACTTCATGAGAGTTCATATTCAGAATTCGGAGTGGAACTTTATTAGAGTTTGTATCCAGAATTCGGAGTGGAACTTCATTACAGTTCTCATCCAGAATTCAGAGCCTAAAACAGAATGCTTCATACCAAAGTTTTAAACGATTCCGAGAATATAGAAATGAATCGGATTCTTATACTTAAGAAAAATATGGATATATATAATCAAAATATGATAAGAATAATTTTTCCTTATAAAAGTGATTTTCCTTAAAAATCGATTTTCCTTATAAAAGAAATTTTCCTTATAAAAGAAATTTTCCTTAAAGATAAGGTGTTTGTGATTATCCAAACAAGAAGGAATGGAAAAGTCATAAGGAAAACCTTATTGACTCAACACACCATGCCTCATATTGAGGCGGGGTTGACTCATACATGTCACAAATGACCCATGGATAGTTCTCATGAAGTATTAAAACAATCAGAAAGCTTTTGGTCAGTTTTCCGTTTATAAGTTGTTGTTTTCACTTAAAATCCTGTCCATTTCAAATAAAAGTGAGACAATTTGAGTGGTACCAGCCACACCATTCCTAGGATTGAAGTGATGTTTACTTGTACACATCAAAAATGACCCATATATCATTTTCCTACAGTATCAACAGAATCCGAATGCTTTTGGTTAGTTTTCTGTATGCAAGTTTTCGTTTTCACTTAAAATATTGTCCATTTCAAATAAATGTGAGACAGTTTGAGTGGTAACAGCCACACCATCCCTCATATTGAGATGGGGTTGACTCGTAAACATCAAAAATGACCCATGGATCCTTTTCTTAAGTATCAGCACAATCAGAATATGTTTGGTTGGTTTTCCAAATGTATGTTGTTTTTACTTAAAACAGTGTCCATTTTAAACCAAAGAGAGACAGTTTGAGTGATACCGGACACACCGTGCCTCAGATTGAGGCATTATTGACTCTTACACGTAAAAAATGAACCATGTATAGTTTTCCTGAAGTATCAATACAATCAGAAAGCGTTTGGTCAGTTTTCCATATTCAAGTTGTTGTTTTCACTTAAAATCCTGTCCATTTGAAATAAAAGTGAGAAAATTTGAGTGGTGCCTGCCACACCGTTCCTATTATTGAGGCGGGGTTGACTCATACATGTCAAAAATGACCCATGGATCATTTTACTAGAGTATAAATAGAATCTGAATGCATTTGGTCAGTTTTTCGTATGCAATTTGTTGTTTTCACTTAAAATCTTATCCATTTCAAATAAATGTGAGACAATTTGAGTGGTACCGGCCACACCGTGCCTTGTATTGAGGCAGGGTTGACTCATACATGTCAAAAATGACCCATGGATCATTTTCCTGAAGTATCAATACAATAAGAAAGCATTTGGTCGGTTTTCCATATGCAAGTAGTTCTTTTCACTTAAAATTCTGTCCATTTCAAATAAAAGTGAGACAATTTGAGTGGTACCGGACATAACATGCCTTGGATTGAGGTGGGGTTGACTCATACACACCAAAAATGACCAATGGATCGTTTTACTAAAGTATCAACAGAATATGAATGCATTTGGTCGGCTTTCCGTATGAAAGTTTTTGTTTTCACTTAAAATTTTGTCCATTTCAAATAAATGTGAGACAATTTGAGTGGTACCAGCCAAACCATGCCTCAGATTGAGGGGGGGGGGGGGGGGGGGGTTGACTCGTACACATCAAAAATGACCCATGGGCCATTTTAATAAAGTATTAACAAAATTTGAATGTGTTTGTTCGGTTGTTCGTATGCCAGTTGTTGTTTTCACTTAAAATGTTGTCCAATTCAAATAAAAGTGAGACACTTTGAGTGGTAACGACCACACCATGCCTTGGATTGAGATGGGGATGACTTGTAAATTTCAAAAATGACCAATGGATCCTTTTTCTAAAGTATCAATACAATCATAAAGCATTTGGTCAGTTTTCCGAATGTCTGTTGTTTTTACTTAAAATCCTCTCATTGCTTCCTCTTTTTGATTAGGGTTTGAACTATTCTCTAATCTTCTTCCGAATCTCTAAAACCCTATTTTCCATTGGGATTTAGGGTGAATCTTGAAAATAGCTTAGATTGGGATCCAAGACACCAGATTAAGAGTGCGATTGTCTCCAGAATCAAGGTAGGTGGTTGGTGCTTGGTACTGAAGTAATAGTAATGGAATGTTAATTAGATTGGGATTTAGGGTGAATCTTGAAGAGAGCTTAGATTGGGCTTAGTGACCTTATGATTTAGTGATTGGTGTGATGATTTTGGTGATACACAGTTGTGTGAGGTACCCAGTGGAGGATGAGGAAATATGTGGCGGGGGTTATGCATAGTAGGAGGAGGGTGGGGGGGGGGGCTGTCCAGGGTCCAGGAAGGAGGGGGGTTGTCCGTGGTCTAGGAAGGAGGGTGGGGGGGTTGTCCGGGGGGATATCCGGGGTCCAGGGAGGAGGGTGGGGGGGTGGGGGGGGGGGGGGCTGTCCGGGGTCCAGGAAGGAGGGTGGGGGATATACGGGGGGGCTGTCTGGGGTCCAGGGAGGAGGGTGGGGGGGGGGGGGGGGCTGTCCGAGGTCCAAGAAGGAGGGTGGGGGGGGGGGCTGTCTGGGGTCTAGGGAGGAGGGTGGGAAGGGGATGTCCGGGGGCTATCTGGGGGGATTTCTGGGGTCCAGGGAGGTGGGTGGGGTGGGGGGGGGGGGCTATCTGGGGGCTATCCACTAAAAAAATTAAAATTTCATTAAAATAGGGGGATTTCACAGCAAATAAAAAAATCAAGTTTTATTATTTATAGATAAAAAAATAAAGATAATGTGACCTAACTAATCACACACATATTCAGACACAACAAGTCAATAAACATCAAAGGTCAGTAATATCAGTAAAAAATGTAACAGATCAATCTGTCCCTCATCACCATCACTATCATCACCATCATCTTCACCCTCACCCTTGTCCTCATTCTCATCCCCGTAATCATCCCCACCATCCTCTTTTCCCTCGTACTCAACCTCGGACTCCTCATCTCCCTCCTCCACCTCAGACTCCTCCTCGACCTCCTCCTCGCCTTCCCCCTCCTCTACCTCGGCGTAATCCTCACCATCATCTTGACCACCACTAGAACTTCCACCTGGTGCACCATATATAGAACACATCGATGACATATATTCCTCACAAGCAGTGCTGGCCTCTAGTGGAAGTGTTGGATGTAAAGCTTCCATCAGTTTTATAAACGCAGTGTTTTCCATAACAGACTATGCTTCCATATCTATGGCCCTTTTTTCAGCTTATTCTGCCTGTGCCTTAACCTTCTGTAACTCGGTGGCACTACAAATCATACCTAAGGAGGGCCAATACATCATCAGAACTATACTCTTCCTAGGCTGGCAGCGTACTCTACAAGGTGCTCATCTCCCAACACCTGATGTAATTGATCGTTTGGCCCAAAATTGTTAGGTTTCTGGGCATCAAGGTCCTGTAAAGTAGCCTGTTACAAATATAAATAGATTAATAAGTTACAAAATAGAGATTAAAATTTTAAATCTACAAAGTAAAACTTACAATCTACTACTGAGTCGGTTCATTAACCACACTTCCATCTTTCTTCTTTCTACTCGAGAAAAATAGTTTTGCTCGAGGCACACATCCTTATATATTCAATTTATGACTCTACAATGAAATTGAATATAGGAAAAAATAATTAAAAATAGGATACAAAAAAAAGTAATTTTATAACTAAAATTATATAACAAATTTAGCAATCGAATAAATTACAGAGGAAACAATATAAAGTGAAAGTCATAAAGAAAGATTATAAACTGTCATACAAGCTGCCTCTCATGATCTGGCATCGTAGTATGTCCCAATGTGTGGATGTATTTCTTAGCATCAATGTTTTTTTATTTCTTCTAGATGCATCCTAAATAAAATTCAATAATTAGTATTAACGAAAAACATGAAAATTTTAACTTAAATAATTCTAATTTGATTAATACCGTAAATTGGATAGTCTCCCAATGAGTAATCATCTATCAGTACTATTCTAATGGACAATCATCCATGATAGGGACCACCTCTAACTCTATGCCCACTCTATCATGCTAGCCAATGTACAACTCATGCTTATAAGCTCTCTAAATATTTCCAAAATCCTTTAGACATGTTGACCGTGCACCCTCACCATCGGGGAAGTTAAGCCATAGCTGAAACGAAAATATTAATTCATATAAATAAAAAAATTAATATATTACATTAAATACAACAGATTTTTTTACACATATCTCTACCCAGGCTTTACCCTTGACTTCATTTGGTAGTTGTCTCCAAGAGAGTGGGTTGACAGGAATGATGTCGGAGTATTTGGGAATCGCTGCCAAAAAACTCCGACATTGCTGACCTGATTTTTCAATCATCTGACTATCTTCATAGTACTCCACCATCAACTGCGTGTGGCAGTTCAACACCGAACACATGCGTGTATGCCCCCACCCCTGCCTCATATCAGTAGATGTATCTGTTATAAAATAAAAACAAATATTTTATCAATGCATGTTATAATTAAAATAAATAATGGTGTAACAATTTGTTAGGGTTGTATAAGTATACCCATGGTAGTCTAATCAATGGGCACCGTTGGATCTGTAGAAACTGAAGGAACACCCTGTACAGATGGAGTAGGTCCCAATGTATGCTCTGAATGGACAAACTCTGGGGGAGAAGTAGTTGAAGAAGATGGAATATAAAATCCCAAAGAGAAGGAAGAAGAAGTAAAAGAATATGACAAGGATGTCTGGCTAAATGCTGGATGAGGAGTGGGAATCATCATTGGATATGGTACAGACAGGTGAGGAGGCTCAGATGTAAAGGGTGGTGAAAACATGGGAGGTCTAAATATCCTATGTGTCCCTAATTGAACACCGGGATCATAATGTGGGATGGATGGTATGTCAGTGGGAGGGGAAGGGTCTAATCGGGTATGCCGACCAGATCATCTAGCTCCCGTACCACCCCCCTCATACGAACACCCTAAGTACTGGGACCACTACTAGACTACTCATCGAATAACTTTCACCTAATATATGGATCCTATTTTTTTTTTAAAATTAGTCACATGACATTATATATTATTTAAATAAATATATTTGAAATAAAGTACTCACTACAGGCACTAGTGGTGGAATGCCTAGCTCAGCCATGCGATGACTGTTGTCCATAATCTGTTTTCGTCGCCTCTGTAGAGACCCAAAGCTTGACTTACATGGACATTACAATACTTTTGTGGAATACTTAATACATAAAAAACAGATACACACAAGGACCATAATAGTTTAGTGTCTTTGGAAACTCAGAATATAATCTTCTAATCGTGGTGAAAGATCTTCAACATCTCCTGTAAAGATCTTCCCCTTTTGTTTTCTTACCTAAAACCTTTCTTTAAATCCTGGGGAAAAGAAAACATATAAAGGGTGTGCTCAAATGCTCAGTAAGGGTAATCATGGAGAAAATAAAACAAACCGTACACATTTGAACTTAAAAACATGAACATAATGTTTAAACATCAAATTCTTGAGCAATGACATAAAACATGGCAGTACCTAAGGAATAGATCATAATGGAACATAAATCATGATAAAATATCATGGTAATAAAACATGTAATTGTGGAAAACCATTATTCACATGTTATGATTTCCATAGTAGCCAAGGAATTTCTGCCAAGACCATATTAGTGGAAAAAGTCCCTTTCTGAATCGAGTTCACTCCTCATTCCAGTCCTATATCACTGAACTAGATTAACTTGTCATTCCAGCCTTGTTTATCTCATGAGATATAAATATTTACCCAATGCATTGGAGGTATATATAGTTCCCACCCATCTCCTAATGAAATCATTCTTACGTGTGCCACAACATGAACATAAATCATTCATCATTACCCAAAGAATAAAATGGTTTCATAAACATCATTCCATCATAACATAATCCATATAAAACAAAGGGATATCATTTCATTATAAGAGAGGCGAAACCATGTAAATCATAGAGACATTATACTTGAAACATACACATTTGAAATAATGTCATCTTAGATGGAAAATTGTTTTGATAAAACACTTGAAATAAATTTTTGAGGAAAATATCCTTTCTTATTCAAAATTATTTTCTTTTCACAAAATGTCATGAAATTTTAAAAGAAGAAGATTTTTTTGAAAATAGTCATGAAATCTTGTATAGTAATATTTTTGAAAATAAGGTGTTATGAAACTGTAAAAATCCGTTCATGCTGTATAAGTTAAAAGAACATTCCCCTCAAACTTTTGTCAGAAAAGTCAAAAAGTTCCTCGTATGGTAAACAAAATAAATATTCCTTCCATAACATGTGGTAAAAGTAAAAAATGTGTATAAAGGACTTTAAAAATACATAAAAAAACTTTTATAAAACATGTACATGGATGATAACAATAACCCCAGTAAATACTTATGAATAAACAATCTCATATAAGAACGAGATTGGAATAATTATCCCTTACCTTAGGTCTGATATGCTTCATACATATCCAAACCTCCTGCATAATGATTTAAATAATGTCATTGACTTATTAAAGAATCATATTAATTGTTATTATATCATATATGGTTCACTTATGACATTATATTACCTGTTCTTTTGTAAATTCCATGTTAAAGCAGCGTTTTGGATAAAATCATTTTATTTATCGTACGTGTTTGGACTTGTTGTTCTTGATATTATCATTACTTATATCATGATTTAATTACTTCCATAATGTAAATAATTATTTATATATCATATATATTCAATATATATATATATATATATATATAATATTGATAAATGAAATGAAATATACCGTTCATGGAGACGGTAGGCCGTACGTACGCATGGAGGCCGTTTTCTTTTCCTTATTGACTTGAATGGAAGTAAGTAGATGAATAAAACACACATATATATATATACATAAATCAAGTAGCTTTATCATGTAATATATTTCATTATTATTCATTATATATACTTTATAATCATTTTTGAGTGATTAACATGGAGAACGAATCTCATCGCGTTGTGGAGACGGTAATCCGTACGTACGCACGAGCGATGATATCTTTACCATAATTATTGAATGGAATTGGAGTTGATGATATAATATTTCAGAATTAGTATGATGTTATAATAACCATATATAGTTATTCTTTACACCATTATACCCATCCAAGTAAGGTGGTGGTGGAAAACAGATTACACCACGGCATGGAGACGGTATTCCTTAAGTACGCATGCGCGGTGATTTCATTTTCCATAGGATGGATAGAAGATGAAATAGGGTTGTTTAATATTTATAATAACATATCAGTATATTATTGATACTAATGTTATTAATTTATGATGAAAAAAATAAATAAGAAGAAGTAGAAGAAGAAATAATTGGAAAGAATCGGTAAAGGATATTACCTCTTCTTTGACACGCCTCTTATTAAACTCCTCTTAAGGAACTAGAGTTGGTATTTTGAGGATACCAGAACCTATATAATATTTCAAGGGAAGTTTTTAAGGGAAATGGTCATGGTTTGGATGAGCTTGAAGGCTCAAAATTGTGTAAAGATAAGAGGGAGGAGGTGCCCTTTTATAAGGGAGGAGAGGGGCACCTTAGAAAACACTTAAAATATTATTTTATAATAAAGTAATATTAAGTTTATAATAGCTCCAAATTGATTTATTTAGAAGATAAAGTAGGGATGGGTCGAAATCCTCTCAAAAAATAGGTTTTAGACAAGTTTATGTTACTATTTTAACCTTATCATTTAGATTTAACTTTAAGTTAAATAATTTAACTTTTACCGTGTCTTCTTGTTTTCTTACACTATATGGTTAATAAAATTACTATAAAAAGAAAACATAACCCCAAGTGGTTCATTATTAACATATATAACCTTATCTAAGTCACTTTCCCAAACCTTAGATTTTTAGGAATAGAATATAAATTAATAATAAAATATTTGTTTTAAAAACTATTTTATGTCAATTTTGACACTATTTGGTAATTGATTTTTGTGAAAACTATAACAACATGATTAGTTCGAAAAAATTTAATTTAATCAATAATAACATGTCATATTAACATAAAAAATTAGTGGAATTTATAAAAAGTCTCAAATTACATTTATTTGGGTATTTATAACATCAATTATGTTAATTTTTCATTGATAAGGTAATTACAGCATCATCATTGTGTCATAAATAAATTAAATTATTTAATGTCTAAAAATCATAAATAAAATACTATTATGTAAGAAATATTTTTAGATTTCTAATTAATATTTATATTCTAATTTATCTTATGTATTACCCTATATTAAAAATGTTTTAGTTATTAAACTTTGATTTTAACTATTTTAACTATTCTTTAAATAAAATAATAATAAATGTTCTAATCTAATCCAAGTGGACCTAAAGGGTAATATTTTATTCCTAAGGTTGTTTTTGGTCGAATTACACTTATAAAATAGAATTAGGACATGTGTTAGGGTAATAATAATATCATTTTTACCCTTAATTACCCTATTTACTTTTAACCGTGGTAAATAAAAGTAAAATGTTACTATTCACCAAAAATTATTTTTATCTTATTGAACCACATTTTACTCCTTGATATTAACCGTGTCTCTAGTATTTTCAAAATTACACTCACAGAAGTGGTAAAATTATGTTTTATGTAAATTTTCAAATTCTCCTAGGAGGTTGGTAAAAGACGGTGAAAAGTTCAATAAATTTTTTATATATCTAAAATTATTATAAAATGACTCCAATTAATTACATTGAACTTATATAGGTATTATGTATCAATTTTTACCAAAAATAAATTTAAATAAAATAAATAATTATTTAAATAAAAAGTTGGTTTTTAAATAGTAACCCAGTGTTTTCACTATTCATCAAAAATTGAAAGTTTTCAGAAAAATACCAAAAATTCACCCTTGGATAATTTCGATATTCCAAATCCAAAAATGAAGTCCATTTTTAAAGATAAAATTGATAAAATTTCAAAAAGTGGGTATTACTATTCATAAAGGCTAGTTCATAATAATATTATAATAATATCTCGTTTAGTGAAACTCAGTATTGCGTACTACACACGCTATCGAGGAAGGTCTTGATTGAGTGTAATGAAAGCTAAGTCAGGGCTACGTGTAGTGAAAGCTCCGTTTGGTGTTGCATATTACATAATAAAAACTTATTTCATTTATACATTAAACAAAATCTATACTTAATGTTGCGTAAAATAATTTCCACAAAACGAACTTGAAATTGTGTGTAACACGAGACAAGAATAGTGTTGCGTATACTGCACGCTAATACGGTGTTGCATATATTACAAGCTAATTTTGGTGTAGCGTACAACACAAGAAATCAATGAAATTAAAAAGAATAATTCTCATAAAATCTCGGGTTGTTACAGCCTCCCTTCAATTGGTTTCATTTTCCTACATTTGAAAACAAATATGGAAGCAAATAAGAAAGGATAACTAATGTGTAACCCAAAAAACAAAATAAATGAGAGGGAAAAATTTAATATTTATTAGGATGATTATTTACTAATTGTCATCAATCTATTAAAATCATGGAACATTGATTCTACCAGATTCATAAGTGGTGAAATAGTTTTCAAAATTAAGGAAAAATTTAATTTCTTTAGCTCGGGTATATGATGAAGGTTTCAATACATGTTTTGCAGAACAATAAAAAACATCATGTTCATTACCTGGTAAAATGTTAAAGAGAGGTCCTAGAGTCATACAAATTTTATACAAATCACAGTTAAAGAATTGAAATGTTCACCAAGTTAGGAATGTTGGTTTCAAAAGTTTAAATACATTTCAATTCCAAATTACAAAATTCAATTCAAATAAAAATTACAACCAATAAACATTGAAAATATACTTAATAGTCAAATCAGATACAACATATTTGTAATAATATTAAATCAATTTGAATAGTACCAACCTTAACAACCCAACTCGAGGTAAACCAAAAGAATTGAGAACATGGATGGATGATTCTATATATTTTCCACCACAACTTCAGGTTCACAATCAACTCTGAAAATTGAGCTATTGGAGTCATCAAAAGAAATAAATGGATTTCTTCTAATGGCAGTAGGGACAATGTTAATTCCATAATCACCATCATCAAAAATATGTCTTGGAATTACTTCAACTATGACAGAAAATTCATGTCTAAGTTATTCTTTGACATAAAAAACTTGTTTAGCCATTGATTCCAATATATATGGTTCTTCGGTAGCATGAGTGCGAGTCATATTAATTACTCGAAATCCAAAATCATCAATAAATGTGCCCTATCTCGTCATTGAATCAAACCAATGACATTTCATCATCATGACTCATCCATGAGAGTAATAATCCAATATTTCTATTTTTTCAACAACCCCATAATAACCCACATTTTCAAATCACAGTCTACTATCTAATACACTGACATAAAAATCTATTGTGGCAGTAACTATACCACTATCATGTTTTGTTCTCATGTTCTTTTCTTGTTCAATGACAATAAATTTGTACCCAATTATAACAATTGATTTATAGTCATGAACCATGGTATTAGAACCAAAATCTATAGCTCTTATTTCCTCAGAGACAGAGTCAGTAGAAAAAATCAATACCTATAATATAAATTAATATTAAACTTAATTAAATATTGATTTAATTATTTTAAACAGTAATATATTTGCCTTCAATTTTAACCAAGCAGAAAACTCTTTGCTATGAAAAGACTCCCTCTTTCTCAAAGATAATGAATGATGCTTTATATTTATCATTGTTTTATGTTCCCTGTAGATAAAAAATATGAATAGATTAATAGATATATATGTAATATATACATATTCAGTTTAGTTACATGATGTAGTCATTGAACAAATCACAGTTGAACAAAAATGTGCGATGTTCCATCTCCCGCTCTTCAAGGCTTAATGTGTTCAATGTATATTATCCAAGAATTCCTTCTGTTTCAGGAAGTGTTGGAAAACTGGGTTCAATTTTCTCATACTGTTCTTCTTCATTTCTCATTGGTCTGTTCATTCTTGTAGTAAGATCAGACAAATACATTGAGCAAAAATCCATACATTCTTGATCCAAGTAACCGTTCATGATAGAACCTTCGGGATGATTCCTGTTTTAGACATAATACTTTAATGTGTACATATTTATTTCAATTGGATACATACAATGAAAATAAATAGGTCCTATGAGAAGTATTTCAGTGGTAATATGGACAGTCAGATGCAGCATGCATGTGAAAAATGACGGAGGAAATATTTTCTCCAACTCACACAAAATTAATGGGGAATCTGTGAACATTTTTTTCAAGAAATACTTGGACAACTTCTTGGCACAAAGATCTCTAAAAAAATGGAACAACCAAATAACAGTCACCCTTACATTATTGGACAAAAGATAAAGGATTGGTATTGGAATGAAATCATGCCGAAGAACATGATAATCATGAGTCTTTAATGATTTTATCTTCAACTGTCTTCTGTTGACCCGTTTAGATATGTTGCTAGAATAGCCATCAGTAACTCTAATAGTCTCTAATACTTCCAAAAATTGTTTTTTTCCATAGGTGTCATCACATAAGAAGCACATGGAACTTTCCATTTATTTTCACTGATACACACAGGATGCAATTATGGTCTGATGCCCCAATCCACCAAGTCACGCCGAGACTTTAAATCATCTTTTGTCTTTCCCTTAACATTTAGAATTATCGAAAGCGACATTTAACATATATTCTTTTCCATGTGAATTACGTCAAAGCAATGACGTACCAAATTGGTTAACCAATAAGGAAAATAAAAAAAGATACTCCTCTTCCTCCAATTGTAACAGGTTTCAGTGGAAACATTCATTCTCTTTACAGATTTCATTTGACCCTTTCCAAATGAAAAACTGAAGTCTTTCAATTCATTAAGAACATCTGTTCCAGACATACGCCGAGGTGGATCATAGGTCTCTATGGTATTATCAAATCTTCGAAGATTATTTCTATATGGATGGTCCATTGGAAAGAATCGACAATGTCCCATAAAACTTAAACTACAATGATGTTTCAGTTTTTTGGATCGTGTATTCTTCATACAAATAGAACATGACAGTTTTCCCTTTGTGCTTCATCGAGACATCATTGCATAAGTCGGAAAATCATTGATCATCCACATAAGCGTAGCACGCATCCGAAATATGTCTTTTGAATATGCATCGTATGTGTGCACACCCACATCCCAAATAAGTTTCAACTCTTTTATTAAAGGTTGCATGTATATGTCAATATCAATGTTGGGATCAGAAGGGCCATATATTAGTATATTCATGAAAGTGAAAGGTTTTTTCATACACAACCATGGGGGAATATTATAAATTTGTATAAAAACTGGCCATGTGCTGTGCAAAGTAAGAATCTGCCCAAACAGATTAAAACCGTCACATGAAAGACCCAGCCTCACATTACGCACGTCAGCTACAAAATCAGGATATCGAGTATCCAATCTTTTCCATGAAAATCCATCTGCAGTGTGAACCAACTCATCATTAGTCTTATTTATCTCAGTATCATTCCATCTCATTTTTATTGATATTTCATTAGACATAAAAAGATTCAGGAGTCTGGGGATCAATGGAAAGTTCCAAATTACTTTCTGTGGCATGTGGGATAGTGTTCCATCAGATTTTGACTTCCATCAGGATGTGCCACATTTTATACAATCATTTCATTCAACAGTTTCCTCCCAAAATAAACTGCAATCTTTTGGGAAAACATGAATTTTGTTTCTTGAAAATCCAAGTTATTCAACTAACTTCCATCTCATATAGTGGTTTGAGGGAATATCTGCATAATCTAGAATTAAATCCTTCAAGAAGGTAAGAATGTAATCAATTGCTATATTAGAAATCCCATACGTAGTTTTCCTATGAAACAATCAGATTAAAAATTCCAACTTTTTCATTTTATCGCATTGTCGATATACTGGAGTCATGGAAACATCATTAAATCTTTTCACCCTGACAACATCATCGTTTTCATTAGACGCATCATGTGTGATCATATAAAAGTCTTCTTGGGTCGGAATCCTTTCTTTTTCATGATGATGAATAAACGGAAACCGGTCATATAACAAATTCTCCACTCCAGTCCACTCATTTGGATCATCATCAATTTGAGATTTCATTTTCTCCCCATTGTGATAACACACATAGTAGTTTTCTTCAAAACCACATTTGGTTATGTGGTAGCTGACTTCTTCACGGCCCAACCAAGGTCTTCCAACACAAATGGAACATGGGCAGTGTATGCGACCACTATCTGAAGCATTATGAAATGAAAAATCTAAAAATATCTCCAAATTGTTTTAAAAATCGCTTGAGATCTGATCAGTTTCATACATCCAACTTCTATCCATTCTATAAAAAAATAATTGGTATAATTCATTTTGTCAAAATCAATTCAATAATATTGAAGTTTCATGGAAAATATTTTTAAGTAAATGAGAATTTTTCACTTTATATGAAACCATAACTGACATAGTACTCTATATGAGAATCATAATATAAATGAAAAAAATGCTATATTTATAACAAAATATCTTTGAATAACTATACATGAGTGTACAAGATCATGTACACTTGTGGAGGATAATTGTTCAGGAGTTGACTAAATTTTAGATCGAGAAATTTTATATTTTAGTAGATAATTTGAGTGATCACATACATTACCCAAGGGGGAGGGAGTGTCCAGGGGGTGTGGGGTGTCCAGGGGGGTGGTAGGGCCATCCAGGGGGGTTGGAGGTGTCCAGGCAGTGGGGGGATGTCTAGGGGGGTCGGGGAGTCCAGGTGGGCGGGCTGTCCACGGGGTGGTCGGGATGTCCAGGGGGGTATGGGGAGTCCAGGGGGTTGGGTGGGCAGTCCAAGGGGGTGAGCAGGGTGTCCAGGGGGTGGGTGGGGCTTTCCGAGGGGTGGGGGGGGGGGGGTACGGGGTGTCCAGAGGGGTGGGTGGGCTGCCCATGGGGGTGGTGGGGCAGTCCAGGGGAGTACAGGGTGTTCAGGGGGTGGGTGGGCTATCCAGGGGGGTGGGCGCGCTATCCACGGGGGGTGGTTGGGCTGTCCACGGGGGTGGCAGGGTTGTCCAGTGGGGTCGGGGGTGTTAAGGGGGTGGGGTGGGGGGGGGGGATTTCCAGGGGTGGAGGCGTCCGGGGGTGGGTGGGTGGGTGGGGGTGTCCGGGGGGGGGGTGGGTGGGTGTCCGGGGGGGGTGTCTAGGGGGTACGGGCTATCCAGGGGTGGGAGGGATGTCCATGGGGGTGGAAGGGCTGTCAAAGGGGGTTGAGGGTTTCTGGGGGGGGGGGGGGTTGTACATGGGGTACGAGGTGTCCAGGGGGTGGGCGGGCTGTCCAGTGGGTGGCGGGGGTGGCAGGGCTGTCCAGGGGGGGTAAGAGGTGTCTAGGGCGGTGGGCACGACTGTCCAGGGGGTACAGGGTGGGTGGACGGGCTGTCCATGGGGGTGGAGGGACTGTCCAGGGGGTATGGGGTGTCCAGGGGGGTATGGGTTGTCTAGGGGGGTGGGCAGGCTGTCCACGAGGGTGGGGGGGGGGGTGTCCAGGGGGTACGAGGTATCCAGGGGGCGGGCGAGCTGTCCACGGGGGGGGGGGGGGGGAGGGGGTCTAGGGGGTGGTGGGGGGGATTTCCAGAAGTGGGGGGATATCTAGGGGGTACGAGGTGTCCAGGACAACCCACCCCACCCCTTGGACAACCCACACTCCCCCATCTGGACAACCCACCCCCACTAAACAAAAAACATAAAACAAACCCTTTACCCCCTCCACTAAACAAACCCCACTAAATAGACCATTTACGATGTATGAAGTGTAGAACAAAAAAAACATAAAACAAACAAAGGGTTTGTTATTCCAACATCAATAACTCTAATTTAGCTGAAATCAAAACATCAAACATAAAATAAAAATAGGAAGAACACTAAAAATAAGATAAAACTTACTAATTTGAATTGTAGAAATAATTTTTTTTTGATTGAAGATGGATCTTCAACTGGAAGGTATTTCGCGGCCGAGAATAAGTCAGGAGGAGTTCTAGATTAGGTATGCAATTAGACCTATTGGGAGATGGGGTGCTGGGTATTTAGGGGAAAAAATTCCCAAGTCAAGAGCACCCCATGGGTGGATAAATTTTAGGCTTCTACACTAATAGGTTGTTCATGGATCGTAAATAGGTTTAATTTCATAAAGTATAGAAAGAAACATTTATTTTTAAATTTGAGATTAATAATAAAGTATGTCAATGATACTATACACATCATAAAGAACACAAAACAATGATAATTTTAAGGGATAGTTTATAAAACATATTCTATATATGCACATACATGTACCAATCAAGTATTAGTCATTGAATCAATATCAAATAGTGTGAGTCATAAAATTTTCCAAAATCCATAGAAATAGGGAATAATGACGTGATATTTATAGAGATTGAAATAAATAGAGAAATCAAGGGAAGACGGCTTCTATGTCTGTATTTGGGAAGAGGTTTAAGGAGTATAACCTGGATGGGGGAGTTGCAGCCGATCAGATAGAAGACCTCGGG
Source organism: Viscum album (assembly GCA_963277665.1). NCBI lineage: Eukaryota > Viridiplantae > Streptophyta > Magnoliopsida > Santalales > Viscaceae > Viscum > Viscum album. The sequence continues at coordinate 263,152,882 of OY728120.1, forward strand.
TTAGGGTTCACCTACGTGCGAGGGCTTCTGGAAATCGGGGGAAATCAGTTCTATGCTTCTGTGTTGTCGGGGGTTGGTTGTTGTATTTTGGGAGAACTTTCCCAATGGTTTTTAAAAACCATTGAGAAAATCATGGCCTTTACCAATGGTTTTTACAAACTGTTGGTAAAGGGTGCACATTTTGTGTATTTCCCAACAGTTTCTTCAAACCGTTGGGAAATACTTCACTAAACCAACCTTTACCAATGATTTATTCAAACTGTAGGTAAAGGACCCCTATACCAATAGTTCTTCAGAACCATTGGTATATAAGTGTTGGGAAAACCCAACTTCCCAGTAGTGTTAATATTTTTCTTGACCTGATTAATTTTATAAAAGATACTCAAATTCCATATCCTGATTACATCAACATTAGGTTAAAACTAAATGGTGGGGAGACTTTTGATGAATATATAGAGGATGAAAACTATTTTTTATTATTTTATAACTAAATTTTGGTCCCCAAGTATTATTAGGAACCTATTATTTCAGTATATCACCATTAAAAATGGGATATTCATCCAGGTATTTAGAAAATGTAGAAGTTATGAAAGCTCATTTTTAGTGGTTAATTATGAAACCCAAGATTACAAATTATGTTATGAAATGTATAACTTGTTAACATGTAAAGTCTAAGAACTAATAAATGGATGGTATTCTATAATCTATGCCTATATGTGTATAGAAGTGGAAATATATTTCCATTTAATTTTTTGTAGGACCACCAAGGATTATTTAGAAAAATGATTCCATTTGGGTTATAGATTTACTTACCAAGTTAGCACAATTTATCTCAATCAGTGATTCCAATATGATAGAGGATTTAAAAAATTTATATATTAAAGACTTATTCAATTTGGATAGAGTTATAGTTTCTATTGTCTTTGATAGGGATCCTCGATTCACTTCTCGATTCTAGAAATCATTATGATAGGCTCTTATAACTCAATTGTCCAAGAGAAAGACATATCAATATTATATAGATGGATAATCATAACAAGAAATTCAAACATTGAAATATATACTTATAACCTTAGTTATGGACTTTAAATTCTCTTGGGAAGATAATGCACCTTTAGTGAAATTCTCCTATAATAACAGTTGTTGGGAGATGATATATAACCCTATTTGAGGAATTATATAGTCATCCTTATCATTCTACACCATTTTGGGTAAAAATGAAGGAAACATCATTGATTGGACCTTGTCATATCCATGAGACTACAAAAAATATCCATATGATCTAGAAGTGGATGACCACAACTTAGATCCAAAATAAATCATATACAAACCACCATCGTCGACTGTTATATTTCAATGTGAGTGAACACATCTTCTTGAAAGTGTCACCTAGACTTGGTCATAGACTCTTGGGAAATTAAGGAAAGTCAGTTCTATGGTATATTAGACCATTTGAGATTGTTTATTGGATTTAAAATGTTGTATATTAGTTATCCTTACTATTGAAATTTAGTTATGTTCATAACGTCTTTCACATCCCTCAATTGAAAAAGTATCACTCAAATCCCACTAATATGATTAGTTAGGATCATGTTACTCTTGGGATGGATTAATGTTTTATCTATCAACTAGTTCATATTGTGTATAAGCAAGATAAGGTCCAACGATGGAAAACTATACCTTTAGTAAAGATTTTATGGCAATATAAAAACATCTAAGAAGAGATTGGGAAAGAGATAAGTTCATACGGGAGTAGTGTATAGACCTATTCCATCTTTCCAAGTATGAAAATCCCAATGGTGGGGATAATTAAACACCCCTGGTTTCAAGGATTTTCCTATTTTTAAGAATTATTTAAAGATGGGGAATGTTTAGGTTAAGTAATGGAAGGTATTTGGATGGGTTTGTATGTATTTTTGGAGGCCCACAATTTTAGCATAGTTAGTAGAAACTGTGATCAGATCCCTATGAAACCATTTGAGTAGTTTGGAGAGTTATTCAGTAGACACATAGTTGGTGAATAGTTTGGAAAAACCATGTGGCTAACCATGAAACTTAAATTTGTTTTGGAAGGATTCGTTTTCATTGTTAGCACATGGTTTATTAAACCATGCGACCTAACTATGAAATGTGTTTATAATTATGCAGAAATAAAACTTTTAAACTAAAATACTTCCTAAAAGTATCATTATTCATTTTTTACTTTGGATATATATTTTAAGGGTTCTATTAGGATATCTTTGATGATATTCGATGAATGAACTCTGATTCTAATGATTCATCATGCTTTAGATTTAGGAAATCAGTGGTTAGAACCTCATTCTTTATCTTCATCTTGGATATCCTCTGTTTCTATTGAATGGAACCATAGATAAATGTTTTTATACTTAGATATATGGGATCATATAAGGGTTGATCACTTTATCCTAGGATTCGAAAGAACTGAAGGAAGAGGTCAGATATGTGAAATCTTCCAAGATTCATCATGCTAAATGAACCCGAGGTAGTTGGGTTTTCCCTCTTTCCACTTTTATTTGAATGTCAAGGATCATAGGTTTATTTTAATGAATTATAATCTTTTCTTCAAGGGTTTTACCCTACTAAAAATCTATTAATGATTCCTTTATTTTTTGTATTTTGAAACTAGGTTTTGGGTTTTACCCAAAACATATTCGATAAATTGATAAAAAGAGTTTTCTTAATGGAAAATGGTTTTGACACTTGTTCTTGGAATAACATGGCTTTGGGTGATGACTATAAAGGCACAATTTTGGTGTGTGTTCATGATTTTCATTGTATTAGGCCTTATTTAAATATAATCGATGCTCAGTGCTAACTGAAAAGGAATATATAGGATTTCCAACAAGTGAAGGCTTGGTGGAGGACATATCATCACAGGTGAGAATAAGGATGTCACTTGACATGCATGGGTGTGTGTGTCAAAACATAATGGTATTCAAAATTTAATTAAATGAACTGTTTTTATACTTGAAAAGGAAAACACATATTTTTTTATGTTACTTTCAGAAAATCTATTCATCTGTTATATTTTTTACTGTGAAAACTATTTACTACTTTGATAATCTTCCTACCTGTTTCAAATTCTGATGAGATAACCTATTCCTGGTCTTATTAGCATATGGGAAAAGTCTCCAGGAGGTACCTACTAAGTTTTTATACTCAACCCTATATATAAACTATAGTGAATATGTACCCATTGTTTTCCATGATATAGGAAAGGGATAGGTTTTATACTTCACTAGTAGAGCACCTTGATAGATGGTGTCATGGTAGGTTAAGGTGGAGTTTGGAGTTTTTTGTGTCTTGGTATTCCATAGTGACACATTTGTGCTAGATTATTCCACAAATTTAGTGTTTTAATTTTTATTTTCACCATTCCACTTTTACTCTGATGTTGGTATGGGATTCATTCATTTCTATTGGTTTTGTCATTTTATTACTGTTGGATTTAGCTACATGCATAATTTATAGATATGTATTTGGTTTATTTATTTTTATTTATCTTATCATGATTGTACGTGTGTGCGTATATTGGTTAAATTGTTCCCAATTTTATCTTTGTGTTTAAACCCATGATATTTAAGGTCATCATTTGGTTTTTGAAAAATTACACCTAAATTTAGTAGCACTTTTGACTCAATCTAAGATAATGGGTTGGGTGGGGATATTACATTTTGATGGTTAGATAATTTATAAACAAAAATAACAATAATCCAGTATTATAGTAGAGAGAGAAATTAGTTTCTAAAATTATTATTAAGTATAAATATCTAATGAATAATTTAAAACACTTAAGATAAGGTTAAAATCATTTAAATAATTATTTGAATAGTTTAAAATATCTCTATAATAATCAATGAATAATATCCCATAAATCTCGCATGATAGTTCATCAAAAAAAATATTTGAAATTAAAAATACTTAACACATTCATGTAAATACACGTACTAAATATATCCTACATTAAAAAGTTTAAAAATAATTTTTGATTTACTATAAAAATGACTTTTACATATAAATATTAACTAATAAACAAATAAATTAAATAAATAAATAAATTAAAAATTTGAAACATCATGTTGTAAGTTTATATAAGAATAAATAATACATTTTAATCTTTATTTAAATATACTTAACACACTCCAAAATCACTTTTCATAGTTTCCTTGTAATTAATATGAGTTTTTAAACAAGAAAATTAATTAAAACAATTAATATTTGCATGTAGTATATCAAAATATCAAAATACATGAAAATACGGTAACTGGAATAAGTTATCCAGTCCCTCCATTACACCCACAAAAACTCACCATTTCCAAAAATAAAACAAATAAACTTACCCTAACCATTTCTATGGTGTTCTTTCATCGCTCAATCTATTTTAATATACTTTAAAATATACTAAGAACTTCCCAACTAGTTCTCTAAATACTAGATTTAGATTGATCATTTTACACAAGTAGACACTTAATCTAAAATAGGAATCACTTTAGTGTGGTTAAAAAAGAACAGTCTGTTTTAACACTTTCTTGAGGGTAAATTTCAAAATATTTAACATATGTAAATGTAAATGATAATTTTTTCATTCTATCTAAAGATAAATAATTGAGTTTCATAAAGGTAAATTTAAACATTTTGTGTAAATGTATATATATGATTCACATGTAAAGGTATGATTAACAATCTACATATAGGTAGTCTAAAATGATGTGCAAAGGTAGGATACAAATACACTTGGTAAAGTTAATATAAAATTTTCAAACCGTGAAAAGTTATTCTAAACTTTTAAGCACCACAAAAAGGTATAAACCTCACTAGTGTAAAGGTATAAAGTAAAATCTTATGTAAAGGTATAAAATGAAATCTTATGTAAATGTATTAAATGAAATCTCATGTAAATTTATAAAATGAAATCTTTCATAAAAGTATATCTGTAAAGATAATTTCATGTTTTTATATAAGGGTAGAAGTAAAACACCTAAATAAAGAAATCCAAAGTTGCGTAAAAGTATCATAAATGTTTCAAATAAGGGTAAAAAAATATCCTCACATAAGGGTAATTTGTAATATCAATAGGATATATAAAGGTTAAAAAAATTTACTAAAAACTTAACAACTTATGATTCACATAATTAAAATTTAAATAATAAACATCAAATATTTAAACTATAACATGATACATAATAATAAATAAATTAAAGATTAATTATAAACATACATTTAAGGGATTTTAATGAGAAAAAATAGACAAAAATCTAATTACTAAAAAAATCCTCAACAGTAATAATATTTCATTTTTGGAAATTAAAAAACTGAATAATTAATTCACAAAATTATATCCCTTTTTGAAATTTATTAAAACGTCCAAATAAAAACTCTCAAAAATAAAACCCACCTAAAAAAACTTTTTCAAAATGAACAAAGATATAAACAAAGAATTGGAATTTATTTCCGATAACATAAATTTTAATATATTAATAATAAACAAGATACCACTTTCATATTTTATAAACATTAAATAATTAACACTTCAACATTTTAAATTAAAATCCCCCAACACTAATGTATAAAATAAAACTTATTAAAGGATTGTAAATAAAAGCATGTTTTAAATAAATTATCCAAACCAAAATCAGCATAATCTTATAATTAAAAACATATTTAAAAATCAAATTCCATTATGTTTAATAGTTAAAACAAATAAGGAATAACACCCTATAGATTCATTCTTTAAAAAAACATTTAATAGAATCATGTTAAAAAGTATATCATCCCTTGAATTTGTGCATTACATATAACATTATAGTTTACTTAAGTATGAAAAAATTAACATGCTTTAAAAGATATAAAATTGATATTTTAACAACATATACAAGGATATTTGAGCATGATTAAAATTGATTTTAGTAGATCATGATTTTTTAAAGAAAATATCCATTGATAATAGATAATAAAATATCAAATCTCATAGAATAAAATGAGAAATATCCCCATAAATTTAGGATTCACTCACACCTTTAAGAGATATAATAATGAATATCTATTTTAACTACTCAACCTGTATAAAATTATAACTTCTACAAGGAGCCCAAAAATAGGTTAACAATATTTAAAAAATTTATAAAATGATATGTAGGGAAATAAAAAAAGGATAAAAATTAAGTACATGGAATTAAAAATAAAACATTTATACAATGAAAAATATTCAAATATAAATTTCCCTCAAACTAAGCATAAATGAAAAATATATTTAATTAATTAAATTAATAATTTATTCAAATGTAATCTATATTAAATATAGAGAATAAATTTATATCACATAACCAATAATAATAATAATAAACATAATTATAAAATAATAATTTCATTACATGAAATAATAAAATAGTATAATTCATGTTAACTGATAAAACAATAAACACATTCTTCACAAATATTATTCAAATTAGAATATGCCAACATACCACTAAATAAAACTATAACAGGTATGTATTTTGAAAATAATAAATAAAATAAATCACTTGATCATGTAGAAATATTTAGGTCCAATTGGATTAAAATAAAAACCTTTGGGATCCTAAAAATATTTTTAAAAATTATTCATGGGTAATATAGAAGGAAAATCATTGAAAATAAAAGTTTCAATGAGACCAAAAGATCAAGGAAATATTAATTAACATTCATTAGCATAATTCCCTTTCATTTCATATCTAAATAATGTAACATTAGATATAATTCCCTTAGAAATATTAATAAATAAAGTCTTTTATAACTTAGGTATTTTTTATTATATCCAAATACATTATTATCTTTATTTTTTTTCATTAATGACATCATTTTATTATACTTTTCTTGATCTTGAAAAAATAGATAAATTTTCTTTCAAACTTTCAATTTATTCTTTCATATCTTCATTATCCATTTTTAAAAACTCTAAGTCATTGTAAAATTTTTCATTTTAATAAGAATATATATTTATTACAACTTAATTTTCTTGAGTTATTCTTTTCATTTTGTTTAATAAGATCCTTATATTCACCTTTTATTTTTTTGTACAAATAAAAAATTATTAAAACAACTTTTTTGTAATTTTTCACTTTGTTTAATTAATTATTTCATACTAGGTTATTTAAAGTTTGAATCACTATATGGATTAAATCATAATAACCACTAACCTCATTTTTACTTTAGGCCATCAAGCACAGGTTAGTTGTTTATTTTTCACTTCCAGTTTCATCACTTGAATTATATTCTTTTGTGTAAATCCATCCAGACATCAAATATATTTTCTTATTTTTCTTATATTTCCTATCTTTAATTTCTTTCTTTATTTTTGAACTATCAAGATCCATTAATCACTTATTTCTACACTAATAGAAATTTAGTTTATAAAATCATTATAATTGATAATATTACCTTTCTTTGTTCGATAATCCTTATGGGTATTCTTTCTAAATCATTTCATAAACCCTTAATTTATTTTCATAAGTTTGAAAACACCTTTAGTAAATTTGGTTAGTTCTTTATCACTTTTCCGTGATTCAAAATTAGAAGATTTAGTGGAAATAGTTATATTTGATTTAAATTCAACACCTTTCTTCTTTGAAGTCTCCTATTCAACAATATTCTTCAGATACAATTCATAATAAAGTAATTAACTCACGAGTTTATCCAATGTATATTATTTGAAGTTATTGATCTAATCAATTGAAAATTTATTCGCATGTCACTTCTTGGGTAGATCTCTAAAATATATTTCAATAAGTATATGATTCTACAAGGTTTCTATAAGATAATTCATTCCATTCACAATGATAGTGAATCGACAGAACATATAGTTTTTTAAAATGGATTGATTAAAGGCCCAACGGGAATAGATCCCAATACATGGCCCAAAGGCCCGATTACTTTCCTAAAGGCCCAGTGCAACATCATTCCCACATCAGTCTACCTATGTAACCAGACCTACATTATGACTGCATCATCGAATTCCCACACCATGACTGCATCGTTGCCTACCCGCATCATTCCTGTATCACCACCTTCCCATTTCATACCCACATCACCGCCTTCCTACATCATTCCTTCATCACTGCTTACCCACATCATTCATGATCCATAGACTATGATATAAATCCCCCAAGGGGATTTCTAGGATTCAAACCCTGGTTTTTTGGATGAGGATTAAAATGTTTATCACTTAGGTGACACCTAAACTGTATCTATGGAATATATAGTGAACACTTTAATATTCACCCATATTGAAATGTTGGTACTTAACTTAAATAATTCCAAGCTTATTTATGATCAACTTATTTTGGAAAAGGTGAGTAACTTGCAAATTTTTCCAAATTTTATAAGCTTTATAACAAGTATATATATGACAAAAAACATTTTTGTTAATATAAAAATAAAAAATATGTATAATTTTGTAATTCAAAAAATATTCACTAGAATCACTTACTGTAAGATAGTAAAGGTTAGATTCATCTAATTTATACAGTTTTACCTTCATAGTATAGTTATAAATATTGAGTTTCTTGAGGTTGGATTATATTAGGATTTCTAGTATCCATAGTTAGTTACATCAAAGTGAGATCGTTTTTGAAGGATCTAATTATCATTTGATCTTATTTCTCCTATCTTAAATATTTCTCCCTTAGAGGGTGAATTCTTGGAAAAATTAATCACATAAAATATATAAATCAAAATAATGTCTAAGCTTTGATACCAAGTGTTAATTCTAGTTTAATATGAGAAAGGTATAAATGGGAGGTGAATATGCCAGTTTTAAAAATTTAAAGAGTTGAATAAAATCTCTACGTTAATTAAAGTTATCAATAAAGTTAATTATAATTCAAATGAAATAATAATAAGTTACAAAAAAATTAAATAGGGAACACATGAAATTTTTATAGTGGTAAAGTTAAATGTGAATATATATATATAATCTTCACATCCATACACTATTTTAGAGGTATGGTATTCCCTAAGGCCCTGATTTTTAAAGGGGAATCATAACCCAAATACAAACTTCCTCTTCTAGGGGAGGAATAACTACATAAATAAACTGACTTTTAAAGGGGAATCACAACTCGTTACAACACTAGCTTTAGATACCAAGAGTCACAAACAAAATATCCTGAATTTATAATTTGGGAGTCACAACCTAAAAATAATAATTATTTTTGAAGGTAAAATCATAAAATAAAAAATTAAGTACAATAGAGAATATGGGAAGAATTTAACCATAAGAGACTCAAAGGACCAGTTGAAGAAGAAGCTAAAGTAGAAAACTGAATCACATTAAATTGGTTCTTTATGTACTCTACAAGGAAGTTTTTAATGCACTCTTTGAGTTACTCCTTGAGATTTTTCTAGAAATTTTATATTTTTATCACCTAGGATCATTTCAGAATTATCACACCACACCAGAGTTCTCTTCATTTTTTTTCTTGATGCATTACTTTACATGCGTGTTTATAGTCATATTAGTTCTCAAGGATTTAATATATATATATATATATATATATTTCATCTTGGCATGCCCTATCCCCTTAAATATACTTCATAAAAACTAAAAAAACCATCTTATAATGGTTATATAATCCAAAAACAAAAATAACAATAATCCAAAATTATCATAGATAGAGAAATTAGTTTCTACAATTATCATTCAGCATAAATATCAAATGAAGAATTCAAAAAACTTATGAGAAGTTCAAATTAATTTAAAAAATAATTTGAATAGTTTGAAATATCTCTATAATAATTGGTCAATAATTTCCCATAAATATCACATGATATTTCATTAATAGAAATATTTTAAATTTAAAAATACTCACTAAATTCATGTAGATACAAGTAATAAATCTATCCTAATTTTTTTAATTGATATAAACATGATCATTAGATATAAATATGAGCTTAAAAACAAATAAATTAAATAAATAACTAAATTCCAAATTTTAAAATTCATGTTGTATGTTTATATGAGAATGAATTTCTTTAAATATTCATTTAAATCTATTTGAAACACTCCAAAATCACTTCTCATATATTTCACGTAATTAATATGAGTTTTTAAAATAAAAAATATTTAAAACAATTAACATTTTCATGCAATAAATCAGAATATTGAAATACATGAAAACAAAGTGACATAAATAAGTGATCCATGACCACCATTACGCCCACAACAACTCACCATTTACAAAAATAAAGTAAATAAACTTAATATAACCACTTCTATTTTGTGGTTTCATCCCTCAATAAATTTTTGAAACCTTAAAAAGATATCTATAACTTTACTACTCATTCTCAAAAGTCTCATTTTAGGTTGTCTATTTTACATAGGTATAAACTTAATGTAAAACAAGTAACATTACAACGTGGTTTAAAAAATCTGGCCATTTTAATACTCATATGAGGGTAAGGTTAAAAATAAATAACATGCATAGAGGTAAATAATATTTTATTCATTCTATTTAAATGTAAATACTTGAGTTGTGTAAAGTTAAATTTATACATTATCTGTAAAGGTAGATATATGATTCTCATGTAAAGGTAAACTTAAAAAATTTCATATAGTTAGTCTAAAATTATGTGTAAAGGTAGTAGAAAAATGCACTACTGAGAGGTAATATAGAATTTTCAAACTGTGTAAACATATACTAAACTTTTATGTTCTGCGTAAAAGTATTAACCTCATCTAAATAAATGTATAAAATGAAATCCTATATAAAGTTATAAGATGAAATATTGATTAAATTTTAATAAATAGAATCTCATATAAAGGTATATGAATAAAGGTAAGTGCACATTTCTACTAAAGGATATAATTAACTCATGTAAAGGTAGAAATAAAAAGCTATGTAAATGAATAAAAAATGTTTCATGTGAGGGTAAAAAAATACCAATGTAAGAGTAATTTTTATTATCAATAAGATAAATAAAGGTAAAAAAACTTACCAAAAATTTAAAAATTTAAGATTCAAAAAATTAAACTTTAAGTAATAAAAATCAAATATTTAAATAATAATAAACAAAATTATAATCAATCAATTAATTATTAATTGAAAAATTAAATTTAAGGGATTTTAATTAATAAAAAATGTTAAATAAAATAATCCAACTACTAAAAAACTCCCCAACACTAATAGACCCTTCATCACAATGATGGTATTCCAAGAGTGGTTAACCAATTATACAAAGAAGAAAGAATTACAAGAAAGTATAATTATTATTTATATAAATTAATTATAAATTATATTTGAAGGATCCTGTCCAGAGGATTTTGGGGTTGTTACTTGTCAAGTTCTGAAGTGAAATCCATAGAAACCAATGAAAAACCATTATTAGGCATGGTCCTGACCACTTCCATTGTGAATTGGAACCTTTATTGAGATGTGATAAAGTGGATGAAGAAGTTTGAAGATGTTGTGAGTTAATTTAAAGAATCCCAAGTTAATATAAGATTATAAATAATATCCTAGAGAAAATAGGAAAATGGAAAAGGTTTACATGAGATCTATCAGAATAAAATAGTGTAAAAGTACCAAGGAGTTCACTATGATAAATAATATCAATCTGATAATACATAAGAATAACTTTGGTATTTCAAAAGATATATTACATATCATTGATGATATATAATTATTGAGAATATATCGATGAAGTGTTGATTATAAATATCAAAGTGTCAAATAAAGGAGAGAGATATACCGATGTTCATACCATTTATTTAATAATATTCTAGATATCAAAGAAGTGAAAAGAAATGGATAATTTTTGAGGTACCAACTTGCTACTATTTAATGTCAAGAGTGTTGTGGTTTGTGAAGAAGAAGAACAAGATATTGAGACTTATGTGATGAGTTCTTTTTATTATCATTTCTATTTAGGTGATTAGTTATTATCTCTGATCATCTGAAGGATCTCCACTTAAGAGAAAAAAGGAAACAAAATATTTCATCATTGTTTCATGGTTAATTTGAATTTAAGAAGTCACCGACATGAATGTTTCTATAGCTGATTATCTTCTGGTGGTCAAAGTCCTTAGTTGTGGAAGAAGATCTATTATTTTATGTTGACATATCTTAAAGTGTAGTATAAGATCCTATTCAAGAAGGATATGGATAAACACTATTATAAACTAGAGAGATCTAGTATAAATAACTCATTAGGTGAAAACTAATTAACGGGGAATAATTTTCAGGGTTAAAGATGATACTTTCCCTTTGTATCCACTTTATAAAATTAATGGATATCTATGTCTTAGACTTGACTTGAATTTAATAAGGATGTAGTAACCTTCATTGGGGGTGAAAATTGTAAATATAATTTTCTTATATCATTTTCATTTACTAATTTCTATGTTGTGGTATGTTGAGATTTGATTTAAATAGATCCATTCATCCTAATTGGTGTAGAGGTTTGAATAATTAAACGGAATCAAAACTTAGTAAATTTGGGTTTACATTGATTCATTCCCTATCTCAGCATGATTTCATGATAAAAAAGTCTTGTATAAATATAATTATTTATTTAATATTTTAATATTTAAATTTAAAATCTCAAATGTAATGAGAGAAAAAGTATTTATATCCAAATATTTATTATTGTTTAAAAAATTCATTAAACGTGAAGGTGTAAAAATCATAATTTTTTATGGTACTAATATTTCCAAAAGAAATTAAAGTACTTGGTATTTAATTATATATATATTGGAGGGATATTTTCTACTATTCTTCTTAACGATATTATTATCTATCCCTTAGTGACCAGTTTTATAAAACAAAAAAATTGATTATTTTTTCTTGGGTTATAGACTTGGGGTTATACTAAACCAAAAGTACTGATAACTATATATTCATCTAGTGAAGGTAACCAATGAAACCATTATTATTGAAAAAACTAATAACAACACATACATGGTGATTTTTATAGAAATTAAAAAATAATAATATGAATCAAAATTTAATTGGTATAATTTCTATTGGAATATACCATGATAAAATTGTAAAAAGTTTTATTCTTTCCTTCCCAAAACTTCTATGATAATACACATCACCTAGGAGTCAAAGGTACCAAATATATATATCATGTATAATATTAAAAATAATTTACATACACAACTATAAATTTAAAGAGTTTTATTACAAAATATTAACAGGAAGGGATAAAATCATGGAGATATAAAGTGATGGTTCCTAAGGGAATCCCATAATAAATAGTCATATAGTCTAATGGTAAAGAGATTATGATCGAATATGCGATCAAAATCTCATCTTGATCACCTTTTGATTCTATAATATTAAACACCATATCATCACCGTGATAAGTGTAAAAAATATATACTTCATAATGGAGCATGATTATATATTCTCTGATAGTATTAGAAGTGACTCAATAGCCGAGGGAGTGTCCTAGTAAGGAATTGACCACTAGAGACGAATCTAATTCAACCATGGAGAGATTAATGTTACTTGAGGTATAAATATGTAGTATATTTATAAAAACACGGTCTTTCACTATAATATAACTTACCTCCCTATAGAATGCGGAGCATACCAAAATGATGTAACCCCGATAGTCCTAAATAATACAACCACTACGCATAATTTCTTGAACACAAGATGAAACTATTTTGATATTGATGCCTTATTTTTGTGCTTTCAAACACACCAAACATCCTTAAAGCTCTCTATTATCCATTGCTTCATCCTATAAGGAGTGGGAGATTTGATTCCTTATGAATTGAGGGAGAAATATATCATTATACAATGAGTTTATAGAAAACACTACAGATAAGAACTTAGATTTGAGGTAGGATTATGTTGTTTTAAAACCTTGATGAATAAATTCATTATGTGTATTCTAATTCACAAAAAAACCAATCGAGAAGAGAATGATCTAGCCCTAAAATTCTATGAACACAAATGCATTATCATGAAAACATGCAATAATGAAAATATATATAGAATTGTATTAGGTGTTTCCTCCCATAAGTCCCTTGAGTGTAAACCATATGAATATTTCCTATACCCCTTCATTAAAAATATAATATCCCCAAATCCACACTCCCAGATCTAGTTAAAAACATAATCTTTACATTTTTGGATTTAATACTGATAAATGTGACCTAATTTCAACCACAAAAAACTTACAACATCAAAAGGAAATATTGGATCACTTACATACCCAAGTAACTTTTAGGTTTAGAGTTTTATAGAATTAGGATTAACTTTTACATAACTATACCCATATATTAAAATGAGTATTTTCCCACTATAAAAACTTTTAATATTCCATAAAAAGTCTTCAATAACTTCCATAAAATTATTCATATAGTAAACCTTTCTTAACATAATTCATTTAACATCATTCTTCATAGCCTAGGGAAAAGGAAAAAATAATAAGGTTGAGATCAAATGATCAGTAAGGGAAAACATAAGTATTAAAAATTAAATGTATTAAGTGAGAATAAGATGAGAATAAGGTTATAATGGAATAATCAAAGGTCATGAGAATAACATAAGATAATTCATTCCCATAAAAACATATATCATAAATTACAAAACATGAAATAAATATTTAATATAAGACCAAACACTTTAAAAGTCCAAAATCACGAGCAATGTAAAAACAAACCTTGAGAGAAAGATACATTATAAATTGATAAAAACATAAAGAAAATGGTAATTTGGAAAATAATTTTAATATCACTCTTATAATAAATCTTACAATTGGAATGACCTAACAAGTAAATTATAATAATATCTTAGGATAAACCTATAACTGGTTAACTTTGCCCCTTCACCCAATGAATTAGAGAGATATATCGGGTTCACCCATCATGATGATCTATATTGGGCTCACTATTCAGCACAAAAAAATGTAAAATAACCATAACATAGTCATAACATATGAAATATTTCATTTTTCAACATAATAATAACAATTGTTTTTTCATTGCTTGATTTACGCATGGAAAAGAAATGGGTTCAATGAAAATCTCTTTGAAACAGGTTTAATCCATCCAGAGAAAGAATAAGGATGGTATCATTATAAAATATCCCCAGTGTAGTATATATAACACCAAGGGTTGATGTAATTTATGAACAAAAATACAATTAAAATAACATTAAAAACAATCGTGAGGAAAATACCCTTTCCACTTTGAAAAACACTTTTAAAAATTAAAAATTCACAAAATATTATAAAAATAACTTTATTTGAAAATAATGTTAGTAAATAATAAAATAAGTTTCAAAGAAAATAAAAGTCATAGTGGTGGGAATATCCATTCATGCCATAAATTTTAAAAATAAACAGTCTTTTTAAACTTTTATAGAAAGTCAAAAGTTACCTATACAGAAAACATTAAGAAACTTCCTATTATTTTTTTAAAAATTAGTCCAAAGGTAATTTAAACTAAATTTATAAAATATTTTTTTTATAAAATAACATTCTTTAAATTTTTTAAGAAAACATGGATATGAAATATAATGATTCCTATTATAAAAGAATATAAAATATCGACATCACTTACAAACAATGTTCTTGATGTTTATTTAATGAAAAAGGGAATAAATGGAATCTAAACATGTAAATAAATTTCATAACTAGACGAGAAGAAAATATATGTGGTTTAATAAAATAAGAGAATATTATTTCCTTATATTAACCTTGAACATAAAAAATCTCAAAAATAAAAAATATTGCAACATAAAGTATTTACCACTTTGGAAACTTTCAAATACAAAGTCATTGAAATTAATTATACGATACAGATATGTAAATCCCATGAATTTCATGAAGTAAAATTTCAAAATTAATTCATGATTAGTATATACACCATACAAGGAAATCATGGTGCACGACATAAAACATGTCTGAAGAAAATGAAATTGAGACAAAGAAAACCCTTGCAAAGATAATAACTTTTGAAGTGATAATTGATCCATTAAGTGATTATGTGAAAATATGTAAATCCAAATAAATCAGTTTTAAATAAAAATTAAAACAATTTAGAGATAAATTCACACATTATCATGGAATAATAAATTCCATTAAGTAGAAGTATAACACAATGAATAGAAATTAAGTTAAAAAACATCTTACCACTTGGTAACTTTCAAGTCAAATCCATTTGGATGAAATAATATAAATTGAAAATTACAATACCATGAAATATTAATTATTACTAATATAAAATTTAAAATGGAAAACATATACACCATATAAAATAAATTAGGTGCATAAAATTAAAACATACCTCAATAAAGGGAAATTGAGATTAAATACCTTACCTCAAGTCTATACTTTCCATGTATTTTCTTTAAATACTATATAATAAACTTATATCAATTATTTAATTATTTAAATTTTTTTATAGGTTTATAAATTTATAATTAAAAAATTTTAACATTTATTGTAATGATATACTTAATTACTTAATTGGTTATGTCCACATCGAATGTTTTGAAGTCGTTCAGTTCATAATTTCAAAATGGATTCGGTATGTTGACCTTAGTCAAATGGGTCATTATTAAATCATATACAGAATAATAATAGTTAAATATTTATAATAATTATAAATTAATTAGAGTTTTGAAACTAAATATGAAATATCTTTATGAAAAAATGAGTTACGTTATGATCATGGAGGCAGTAGGTCATACACACACATGAGTAAAGTTACCATTTTTCAACGAACTTGGGGAAAATAAGGTAAGCATCATGGTATATTTCTAGAAATATGATTATATCATAAATATAATATTATATCTTTAAATACACATATATTTTCCATCCATATGAAGTGGTGATAAAAAATGAATCACATCGCTTCATGGAGGTGGTAATCCACACTTATGTACGAACACTGTTTTCATTTTTAAATGGATTAAATGGTAAGAAAATAGATGATATCTTATATTTATAGAATTATAATTATTTATTGAATATATATATATATATATATATTAAATCCATCAATATAAATATCCATGATAGGCGATGATGGAAAATTAATTACATTAGTTCGCGAGGTAACAATCCACCGTACAAATGAATGATGGTTTCATTTCCCATTTGATAGAAGAGGAGATAGATATAAGTTATTAAATTAGCATAATAAAATCTCAGTATATTTAATATAATTATGTTATTATATTATCATCAGTGAATAATATTTTAAGGAGGTTGAAGAAGAAATAAAACTAAACCATTCAGTTAAAAGCTATACCTCTTCTTCGAATAACCATGTTTTCTTTACACCTTAATCCCTATAAGGTTGGTATTATGCCAAAAATAATAACTATAGGACATGGGGAATCATGTTATAAATTTATTTGGATAGGTATATGATGAACCAAATTTATCTTGAAGTGTGGAGAGGAGAGGAAAGTGGTGTCCTTTTTTATGTAAGGGGAGTAACACTTTTGGAAATATATGAAATATAAAATATAAAATAACTCATGTAAAATGGTTCCAAAATGACATGGATTCTACTATAAAGAGTAAAAGGTATTAATATAGTCATCAAATAAATTTTTTATTGGTTTATATATCATTTTAAACCATTTCTTTTGGCCAAACCCTTCTATTAACCATTTTAAACATAACCATGGTAACACCATTTTCAATATAGAAGGGTTATAAATACTATTATAAGTTAAAAATTGGATTATAAATAGAAAATGGATGAAATTTAAGACAATTTATAATAATAATTATCTTATTTAATTATTTTTTATTATTTTTAAATAATTTTATAAAATATATTTAACATAAAAAACTATAATGTTATTTTAAGAACTATTCACATAAATTGTATTTGAAAACAACATTACAATAATGGAACTAGAATATATTCCATTTAAAAATCAATAATAAATTATAATTAAAAATAAAAATCATTCTACACCACAATTCATCCAAAAAATATTACTTTTTATGTTTTTAAAACCATCTACTATAATTTTGAACTACTTGCACAAGCACTATGGAGGCATTGTGTAAGCCTTTAAGGTAATTATTTCATCACTAAAAATTAAAAATAAATTACCATTATAAAATAATTTCATTATCCTCAAAATTATGTTGAAGTTATTACCTAATATAAATTATTATTATTCTAAATATGGAATCAATTTTATCAAATTAAATTAAAATAATTTAAATGTTTTATTTAAAATTAAACTTACAAAACGCGATGAAAATGATTTTTCAGAAAATTTATTTTTAAGTATAAAAATGTTTTTATACTAAATTCAACCATAAAGATGATTTCAATAAACTTAATTTTATTATTATTAATTTATGGTAACTAATTTTACTTTAAAACCTTTTTAAAAAAGTTTTTTACTTTTAAATTCTTAATATAAAAAGATAATTTTCAATAAAAATCAGTATTTTTCACTACTCAATGGAAAATCAAACTTTTCAGAAAATTATAAAAAAATACACCAATATAATTTTGAAATTATTATTTTAAAAATGATATAACTTTTATAAAATACTATTTATAATTTTTCTAGAAATTAATTACAATATTCACTTATAAAAATCTATAAAATCCATTTTTGAAAAAAGCGTATTTTTGAAGAATAAAATGACTTTACTAAAAATTGAGTTTTTATTTTATAATAATTAATCAATAAATATTTATTGAGTAATTCCTTTATATGTTCCATAACATGGTTAATCATATTCAGAACCACCAATTCAATGGTTAGGTTATAACTCTAACATTTAAATAAATATATTTTTTGGTTTGTTTAAGCTCAGTGTTGCATGTCTTGTATACTTTCAAATATAGTGTTCATGTTTTAAAATATTTGGGTGTTACATTATTTCCTAATTTAATAAATTAAATCATCACAATTTGAGCTTGATCCAGGTAATCAAGGGTTTGAAATTTTAAAATACCTTTATTGAAAATCTATAACGTAAAAAGTGTTAATAACACTTCCTTGTGAATAAAGTGAAAGGGAAATATGAAGGCCATATGATATTACACATAACAAAGTTTTAAAATAAGGTAACATTAGTGGAATTTGAAAATATAGAGAGAAAATTTAATATACAAATAATTATGGACAATGATAGAAAACATTGATAATAATAAAGTGAATGATCATGAGAAAGTAAATGACCATAAAACCATGAATCCATGATGTGTGAAAAAGACTTTCGATTAATAAATAATTAATGTAATAGGATAATTTTTTTTATTTCAATACCCTTTTCTCTCTATTTTAGTAATTCCATACTATTTAGACTAATAATATAATGAAATAAACATACTTGACATGTATAATTTCATCCCTTATCAATTTACACCATAATATCATCTTTTTATCCAAATGAGGAGTATTCAAGATAAAATTTTCATGCTTGAAACACTAAAATAGACTTCTAATAGATCATATAATCCAAAAAATTATAAGAATATATTCCTCATATCTTTAGATATAAATTAAAACTTAAATGGTTATCACAAGTTAAGATAATATCCAAAATATATAAACCTTTATATAAAGAAATAATACATTTTACTATAAAATTTCCATAATAATACCAAAGGTTCAAGTTAGATCATTCCACAAATAAATAATCATAAATCAAAAATTATCTCAATAACCTCAACATTAAATAATTTTTTAACCTAAAATGTTATATCATACCCTTTATCTTACATCCCCAAAAAATTTGTAGCATTATTCTAAAATAAACCTTAAAGTTAAACCTAAGGGTTATATATAACTCAATCTAATAAAAATTCTCCCAAAATATCATTAATCCCCTTAGCATTTCATCACTTAAAAACCTAAAATGGAAGTGTCTATTCATTTTAACTTATGATCAACATTTAACTTATAAACCCATGATGGAACCTATAAACATTAATTTAAGCTCACATGAAAACATCCTAATATCTAAAGTTATATAAACCTTTCCTATCATAAAAAACTATAATAGAACTAAATTATAACTCCTATAATGAGTACTAAAAATATAATATTTACATTTCTAGATTTTATACTAATAAATGTGACCCAATTTCAACCATACAAAACTTAAAATATAAAAAGGAAATGTTGGAATGCTTATATACCCAAGGATATTTTTGGTTTAGAGTTTTAGAAAATTAGGGAAAACTCATACATAGCAATAAATATGTCTTCAAATGAATATTTTTTCACACTATACCCATATTTCCCTATTCTACATTAAGTTTTCAGCATCACCCATAAAATTATTCACACATAAAACTTTTCTGGGAAAAATTAATTTAACATCATTCCTCATAACTTATGGAAAAGGAAAACATAAGAAGGGTGAGCTCAATAACTCAGTATGGATAAACATAAGCATTAAAAATTCAATTTATTTAGTGAAAATAATACGAGTATAAGGGTATGATGAAAAAAATAAAATTTTATGAGAATAAAATAAGAGAATTTATACCCATCAAAACATGAATCATAAATCATGAAACATGGAATACAACTTTAATATATGACCAAATTTATATAATTCAATAATCACGAGCCATGTGAAAACAATACTTGAGAATAAGATACATTATAAATTGATGAAATGATAATGAAAATATTTATTAACTTTGAACATCATTTTCATTTCACTATTATAATCACTATTAAAAATGGAATAACCTACCTGGTAAATTCTAATAATCTCTTAGGAGAAAACTTTTAATGGTTAACTCCATCCCTTTACCCAATGCATGAAGAGATATATCGGTCTCACCCATCATCATAACCTATATCAAGCTCACCCATAATAATTAATTATTTCTAATAACCATAACATAATCATAACACCTAAAGGATTTCATTTTTCAATATAAAAATAACCATTGTTCTTTTATATTTTGATTTACCCATGGAAAATAAATGTGTTCCATGAAAATATCTTTGAAAAAATTATAATATACCTATATAAAGAATAAATATGGTATAATTACAACATATCAATAGTTAATAATAATTAACATCAAGGTTTGATATCATTGATGAACATAAATACTATTAAAATAACATTAAAAACATTCTTGAGGAAAATGACAATTCCAATTTGAAAATAACTTTTTAAAAAGAAAAATGAACAAAATATTGTGAAAATAATTTTATTTTAAAAAAACCTTATAAAATAATAAATTATGTTTTAAATTAAATAATGTTCATGATGGTAGGAATATTCGTTCATGTTATAGATGTTAAAAATAAACATTCTTTTCAAAGTTTTGTAGTGAGAGTCAAAAGTAACCTATGAAAAAAAATAAGAAATTTCCATTTAAAACCTTTTAAAATAAGGTCAAATATCATTCAAAATAACTTTAAAAAATCATTTATGTTTTTTAAATAAAATTATTTGTTTTTTAGAAAACATGGATATAGAAGAGAAAGATTCCCTATATAAAAGAAGATACAAGATTGATATCACTTACAAACAACTTTCTTAATGTTTCTTTAATAAATAAGGGAAGTATTGGAATATAATAATTTAAACCACATTCATAACCATAGGATAAAAAAATATATTTTTTTGAATAAAATAACAGTATATGATTTCCCCAAAGGAACCTTAAACATAAAAAATATTGAAAAGAAAGGTGATTGTAACATAAAGTCTTTTCCTCTTTGATAACTTTTGAATCAAAATTAATTGAAATAAAGAGAATGATATGGATTTATAAATCACATGAATTTAATGAATTAATATTTTAAAATTCATTCATGAGGTATTAATTACACCATATATAGAAACCATGGTTCATGACATGAAACATGTCTCAAGAAAATGAGACTGAGACAATGAAAACCCGTGCAAAGATCATAACCATTGAAGTGATAATTAATCCATGAAGTGATTACGTGCACATATATAAATACATATAAATAAATTAAAAATATATAAAAAACAATTTATATATCAATTCCATCATAATACTGGAATAACAAAGTTAATGAAGTATAAGTATAACCCAGTGAATGGAAATTGAGTTAAAAAATCCCTTACCACTTGGTAACTTCCAAGTCAAATCCCTTAGGTTAAAATAATTTTAATTGAAACTTAAAATACCATTAATTATTAATTATGAATTATATAACATGTAAAATTGTTAGTATATACATCATATAAAATAAATTAGGTTCATAACATTAAAACATGTCTTAATAAAGGGATATTGAGATGAACTCCCTTACCCTGAGTCCAGAATTTCTATGTTGGTCCTTTAACTCATGTATAATAAAATTATATAAATTATTTTATTTTTTAATAAACTTTTACATATTTATAAATTTATCATTAAAACATTTTATTTATTTATTAGAAGGATATATTTAATTACTTAATTAATTATGTCCATGTTGGGTGTTTTTAGGACATTCGATTCATAATTTAAAAACAACTTCAATATGTTGACCATGGTAAAAGAGGTCATCATTTCACCATATAAATAATAATAACCATGAAATAATTATAATTTATATATATTAATTATACTTCTATAACTAATCATGAAAGATGGTTATGAATAATGAATTACGTTATAATCATGGAGATGGTAGGACATACGTACACATTAGTAACATTTCCATTTTTCAAAAAACACAAGGGAAAGAAGGTAAGTATTATTTTATCTTTCCAAAATAATTATTATATCATAAATATAATATTATATATTTAAATAAACTTATATTTACCATTCATGTGAGGTGATAATGAAAAATGAATCATATATCTTCATAGAGGTGGTAATCCATATACACGAACGAATGACATTATCATTTTTTGAAGGATTAAATGTTATGAAAATAGATGATATATTATCTTTATATAATTATAATTATTCATGAATATATATATATATATATTAAATTTTAATGGTTCATGCCTTCCCGGTACATTACTTTGATGGTTTTTGTTATTAGAGGTGTTTAGAGGAGGCTCAAAGGGAGTCTGGAGAAGTTCAGTTACTAAAGTCTAGAATCATGGAGATTAAAAATAATGTAAGTGGATTACATAATGTGAAAGTTATTTTCATGACTTGACTAAGGAGGTTTCATGGTGTGTAAATATTTGACACGACATGAAGAAGGTTTTCATAGAGTGTAATATATTGGGGTTAGAAAAAATAAAATAAAATGAATAAGTGATGTGTTTTTTAGTGGAAACCAAACACCAGGTATTTCACAATGTGAAAGGAGATTACACATTGTGTAATCCCCTTATCTAATGTATTTTTAAAATTATTTTTGGCCAAAATTTTATTTATTCAGCTATGGTCTATCCTTTATCTTGTTTTGGGAGAACCCTAGGCTCCCCAAGGTGTTCTTTAAGCCCTTTTCCTCCCTCCTTGATTCATTTATCCTAGTGGCTGTTTATTGTAAATCCGCCTTCGATCTGTGGTGAGTTAGCCTCTCATTATTCTCAATTCTCTCCCGTTTTCTCCTAAGAATCCGTTGTGGTGGCGTTTCTTTGGTTTGGGGGTAAGTTTGGGTTTCATTTTGATAAATACTTGGCATATTATAGGTTGATCCATGGTTCTCAAGTTTTAGTTGTGTTTTGAGGGAATTTATCTTCACCCTATAGTGTACAACAAGTTGGAAAGCTTCTTGAGTTATAATTTCCATCATTTCTCCTTATTATGTAACACACAGGAGGGGTTTTACTTTTTTTTTATCTAAGGATTATAGTTTTTACAAATTAATCTAAGATTAATAAATTGGTTAATTGGAATTGAAGGGTAAAGGGTATTCTTCACATGGTTTTACACCCTTGATATGATTGTGATATTTTGAATTGTACGAGCTTGATGCATCGATAAAAATTGTGGTCATTGGGGAATTTGTTTAAGCTAGATATATGTGCTACGATTGCTTCTTTAGTTGTTAGTATAGTGATATCACCCTAAAATGAAAATTTATCAACCAATTATATTTGGAAAATGAAATGGTTTCTCCAAAATTTTGGTTTGTGTGATAATTCCCCTAAAAATAAATCAGAATGTGATAAAAGTTTTTTTTTTAAAATTTTTAAAATGATCTTGAAGTGTTGTGATGTGAGGTTCTTCTTGTGGGACAACGATGTGTGTTTGAAATGGGGTTTGGGGTGATATGTGGTTTGTTGGCCATGATTTTGGGGGTGATGAGGAGGTAGTTGTTTGGTCGTGCATTTGGGGAGATGAGGAGGTGGTTTGTTTGGCCATGATTTTGGGGTGGTGAGTAGGTAGTTATTTGGTCGTGCTTTTGGGGTGGTGAGGAGGTGGTTTGTTTGGCCATACTTTTGGGGTGAGGAGGTGGTGGTTGCTTTGTGCTAGATTCCCAAGTCTTGATGGAATAAATTGAATAATTTTTTAATAATGTTTGAAATGGAATGTGTTGGTTCGGTTAATGGAATGAGACCTATTAATAAATAATTTAATTATAGGTTGTGTGATTGAAGGAAATTGATGCTAAATAATGAAATTAATGGGTGTTAAACATATAGGAAATGTGAAGCCACTTTATTTTATTAGGGATATTCACCTTCTAAAAGGAATGTTGCAGATACTAATAAATGCTTTTAGAGGTGGCAGAAAAAGTGATGGTGTTGTGAGTTTGTTGGTTTTATTATGAACCCATAGGTTGGGATTGAGTGTTTGATACTATATATATATACTTGTATATTCTTGTTATTTTTAAATTCAACCCACCCATATTGAGCACTACGTGATGAACACCCACATAATCACATGAGAGGTGTTTTTCCCAACATCTGGTGGGAAGTACGGATGGTTGGGTACCCACTTTTTCCCACTCTCTCTTCTAGGTGAGGTAGGTATGGAATAGTTTTTGGTTGTTGAAGATCTGTTAGTGCTTTATATGATGGTTATGATGGCCTAGGTGTCTTTAGGAGAGATGTGATTTCCTAGATTCTTGCATGTGAGGTGATATGTGTCCCAAGTGTCATCAGGATGAGGTGTGATGACCTAGGTGTTTTCAAGTGATATGTGACCATGATTTTGGGGTGATAGACCAGGTGTTTTCGGGCAAGATGTGTGTGGCCATGCTTGTGGGGCGGTGAGCCCAAGTTACTGCAGGCGAGGCGTATTGTGACTGTGCTTGTTGGGCGATGTGGTATACATAACGAATAAGAGTGATAGGACATAAAAAATTGGGTGTGAGAGTGGAATACTAGTGGGGAAGTAGTACAGGGTACCCTTATCGATGTGATCATATTATATTATATTACTTACCTTACGTTATTTGGTGAGTGTGCCTTGGTGAGGTTTGGTTTGGTTAGTATACATGTTTAGGTGATGTTTTGTTCTGTTGTTTTCTCAAAGGTGAATTATTATACTTCTTTTACATATGCATGAGAGGCTTTGGTTTTTCTATTGAGTGTACCCGTATTCTCACCCTATGTATATAAAACTATTTTCAGGTTTCTAGGAGGATTTTGTGGACCATGATGGAAATTACTAGCTTGTATCTCTAGATAGCTAGTGTATCACTACCTTAGTTTTTGTTTTGGGTATTTAATTTGGATACTTTTATTATATAAGTTCTTTTTAAACATGAATTGTGGGATAGTTTTTGGTTTTCTTATACATATATATGTCTTGGATTTATTTTTGGATGATTCATTTTATCTTGTAATCTTGTTTCTTTAAAAGGGTAATGCCTCCCATATTGTGAGAAATGTACACCCTTGGTGCTAGTTGCCGACACAGGTCCTACTAGAGGTGGGACTTAGGGTTCATTATCTATCTCCCCTCATTACGTATATTTGTACAGAGGGGGTCATGGAAAAGTTGTATCAAAGGTAGTTTGTTGAGAGATAGGATGGAGTTTGGAGTTAGGCACAATGAGGATTTCACGGTGTAGTGTGGAAATAGTTCTTGTTGACCTTGGTGTGTGACATAGGCCAAGGAGACCAGATAAGAAATGGGATTTTAGGGCCCCAATTATCTAGTGCATGGACTCTGAGCTTATTGAACAACCAAGTGTAATGGACCTATTTGAAGGGTAGAGACCTAGGACAGGTACATGCATCATATTGACTTGTATTATTGTTTAAATTGGGATGTTTTATGAAATTAAAAATTTATAAAATGAATTAAATAAGTTAAAATAAATCTTAATAAAATTACATACTAATTGGTATTAGAAAATCCTTATTTCCCTTTCAGCTATGGATCCTAGTCATCATCCATGTGTGGCTGAATTAGTTGAGGTTTAGAATGCTGATTCGATTTATCACCATAGGGTTGATCTGGTTGAGGAGGATGATTAGTGGTAGAGGATGTTGTGCACTTTCCTGTGGCAGGATTTAGGAAATTATGAGGGAATTGTTTCATATATGAAGATATATAATTGGATGGAGGAGCTTGAGATATCTTTTATTTTGATCCGGGCCCTAAAGAAGTACTTAGTCCCTTTGGCAGTTAGTCAGATGTGGTGAGCTGCATGGCAGTGGTGGACACTATATCTTGGTGTGTAGAAGGAGGAAAATTTTGTGTGTGTTGAATTCTAGAAGGAATTCTGGGTAGTGATCCTTTCATCGACCATGAAGTAAGTAAAGATGGAGGAGCTTATTTCTCTTCAATTAGAGAGCATGTCAGTGTAGGAGATGGGAATCAATTTTAAGGATATTATTAATTTTAACCCATATATTTTTCTAGATGAGGAGTCTCATGTGAAACATTTTGAGGAGGCAATCCATCCTTTTATCCAGTATGTAGCTACTCCCTTTATATTGACAACATATCTAGAGGTTTAGAAGAAGGAATAAGTGATTAAGAGGTTTCACTCACAAGGAGGTTTACTTTGATAGGGGAACCAGAAGGGTTCCTCAAGGGGAATAGTTTTTAGTGGAAGGTATCAGGCATCGGGACCTTCAAGGTTTCGACCGGTTGGGAGTTGAACTTGACAGCTTCCATTATGGCCTTCTGGTGCCAGTGGTTTTCGTGATTTTCTAGGGGGATTTTTACTAGTGTGTTTTGGTTGTGGAGTTTATGGATATCACCAGAAATAGTTCCCAATGGTTCCTTCAGCATAGTTTGGTGGTGGTGGATAAGTTCAGTGCTAGTATCAACAATAGTTTTTTGTGAGTCCATTTCAGTATCCTGGTTAGTAGGTTTTTACTCTGTTATGGGGAGATGGTCCAGGTAAAGACTGACCTTAGGATGTTCCTCATGTTCAGGGACCACGACCTGAGCATGGTTGTGGAGGTGGTCATTAGTAGAGAGGTAGAGGAGATGGGCGTGGTAAGTTGCACAGGGTGGAGGCCACAATTCCTGAGCGTCCCGAGATCGTCAGAGGTATGATCAGTTTATCTAGTACTCTTTTTTGTTCCTTATTTGATTCAGGAGATTAACACTCCTTTATATCACCCTCTCTAGACCTTTCTCTGGGACTAGACGTAGAGAGGATTATCATACCCCTGATGTTGACTATGATAGTCAGAGGCAAGACCAGCTTGTTTGATGTGTTCCGAGGGTGTAGACTGATAATGGAGCCACATTAGTCCTGTGGGGATCTGTTATTACTATATATACAACCATAAAATTTCATCCTTGGCATTGAATGGTCTTCTTCTTTATGTTCTATTATCGATTACTTCCAAAGGAGAGTCGTGTTTTCAGATGTGGATAGCCAACACATGGTTTTCATTGGTGAGTGGATTTTTCAGGTGGGAAGTCAGTGTGTAGAGGCGCTTCTTTACTTTTTGGATACATTTTCAGTAGAATCAATGGATTATGGGATGGTAGAGGTTCCCAGGGTCATTGGGGAGTTCCTGTATGTTTTTTCCTATGGAGGTTGTAATGCTACCCCCTTGAAATGATGTTGAGTTCGTGATAGACTTGCACCCTGGTGCTTCTATGACTTCAATGGTTCTTTATCAGATGGTGCATTATAAGTTTCAGGAGTTGAGTATTTAGATAGATTATCTAATGAAAAAGGGTTTTAACCAGCCCACTGTGTCGCTGTGGTTTGCTCCTGTGTTGTTCGCTAAGAAGGTGGATGATAGTATAAGGTTTTTTATAGACTACTAGAGGTTGAATTAGGTGACAGTAAAAAAACATTACCCTCTTACATGTATATAAAAGCTTTTAGACCAGTTGAGAGGGTAGGGTTGGTTTTCTAAGATCGATCTGTGGTCAGGATATCACCTGATGAGGGTGAAGGAGGGAGATATCCTGAAGACCGCCTTTAGATGTAGGTATGGGAACTTCAAAATTTTAGTCATTACATTTGGTGTTAGGAAATCACTAGCCTTGTTCATGGGGGTTATGAACTCCATATTCTGTGAGTTCCTAGATCATTTTGTTGTCGTATTCATCGATGATATCTTAATCTAATCGAAGTTAGAGGAGGAGCATGCCGAGCATCTCAGAAGTACCTTGCATGTTCTTCGACACCACCAGCTCTATGGAAGGTCGTCCAAGTGTAAGTTCTAAACATGAGAGGTGCATTTCCTTGTAAATGTGGTCTCTCAATAGGGCATGGAAGTATAACCATAGAAGGTTTAAGTAGTTATTTCTTCGGTGGCACCCAAGAATGTGGCACATGTTTATAGTTGTCTTGGTCTTATAGGTTATTATCGGAGGTTTTTTCCTAATTCCTCTTGAGTTGCAACCCGATTGAAAAATTTGACTAATAAATACCATGTTTTTTTTGTGGAGTGATAAGTTCTATGTAGTGTTCGCCTACCTGAATGAGAATTTGTTTAGTGCTCTTGTTCTCTAATTGCTTGAGTAAGGGGTGATGTTTGAGGTGTTTTTTGATGCATTCCATATGGTACTGGGATGTGCATTGATGCAGGAGAGGTAAGTGATCTCTTAAGGGTCTAGGAAGTTACATCCCCATGAGTGTAACTATTTCACCCATGATATGGGGCTAGCATCAGTTGTGTTTTCACTGAAGTTTTGGTGAAATTACCTTATTGGGGAGTGATTTTTGGTCTTTATAGATCATAAGATCTTGATATATATCTTTTCTCAATGTGATATGAACTTGTGAAAGTGGAGGTGGATGGAGTTTCTTCAGGATTATGATTTTTAAATCTTATACAACTACAGAAAATGGAATGTTCCAGCCATCAATTTGAGAAGGATTTCATGAAAGGGTGTTGTTTGGGAGTCTGAGGATGCTTGGAGAGTAATGGAGGAGTTGGAAGCCTTAAAAGTAGATTAAAGAGTGGATGGTGGTAGAGTATTTTTTTTCAAATGATGGTGCAGTATTCTCTAATTCAATAGGTGGAGGAGTCTCAGTGGGGGAGACTCAAAGGCATAGGTAATGCGTTATCTTAATTTCTATGGTGATGCTCCAGAGGGATGGTTGAAAATAGATGTTTTTTTGTATAAATATCTTTGTTTCAGTATAAATACACAATGGAGTCCTTTATGAGTTTCATAATTCACCATTGGTGGTACACCTAGTAATTTAAAAAATATACTATGTCTTGAGGACTTAGTTTTGGTGTCCTAATATGAAACGGGAAGTGGCTGAGTTTATAGAAAAGTATCTATTTTTCTAGTGGGTAAAGGCCAAGCATCATGTTCCTGGTGATTTTTTGTATCCTTTAGATGTTTTTGAGTGGAAATGGGATGACGTATCGATGGATTTCATCATGGGATTACCCAGAGCTCAGAGAGGTTGTAATGCTATCTGGGTGATAGTGGATACTTTGACGAAATTAGCTCACTTATTAGCGATCAGAGAGTCAGGCGTAGTGGATTATTTGGCTAAGAGGTACGAGGATGAGGCATTGTGGTTTCATGGAGTTACAAGGTCCATTTTCTTGGATCTAGATGCACATTTCACCTCACAAGTATGGAGGGGATTGTATCATGCTTTTGGAACCCAATTATGCCTCAACACTACTTTCCACACTTAGATAGATGGGAAAATGGAATGGACTATCCAGATGATGGAGGATATGTTGCGAGCATACATCTTGGACTTTGGTTGATCTTGGGTATGACACCTACCATTTGTGGAGTTTCCTTACAAAATTATTCCATTGGCATGGCCCCATTTGAGTATTTGTACAGAAAAATATTTCTTTCTATGTTGTTCTAGACGAAGGTTGGGGAGACAACTTTTCTTGGTCCTAATGTGGTGCAAAGAATGATATATAAGATCTAGATCATTCATGAGATGATGAAAGTAGCACATGACCGACAGAAGTATTATGAAGATTGCAGGAGGAGGCCCTTAGAGTTATAGGTTGGGGACCATGTGTTATTTAAGGTTTCCCATTGACATGGGAAGTATAGGTTTGGTTGAGGGAGTAAGCTTTTTACAAAGTTTTTTGGGACCTTTGAGGTGTTGAGGTGAGTTGGCAGGGTGTCATACCAGTTGGCATTGCCGCCATGGTTGGAGAGGATCCACAAAATCTTCCACATCTCTCTAATTCATCGGTATCTTCCTAATGAATCCCATGTCATTGATTGAGGAGAGTTGGATATCGAGTTTGATGTGATGTTTTGGGAATGGATAGTAGAGATATAGGATCGCTAAGAGAAGGGGCTGTGTGGACAGACCGTTTCTTTGGTTTGTGTCTTGTGGAGGCATGGTGGATAGGAGGAGAGTACTTAGGAGAGATAGATTCAAATGCGTTCCCAGTACCCATAGTTTTTTTGAGTTTTTATTTGCTCTGTTTTCTTTGTGATGTGATGGTTGGATCGTTTTATTTTATGAGATAAACTGTTTCCTTGGTTTGTGATGTGTATGGTTGAATGTGTGATAAATTCCCGACATACATAAATTGGAGGATGTGATTACTAATCAAGACACATTAACTGCGGTGCGATTAAACCTGTGCGGGCAAGTCAATTCCACCCAGAGTGGATAATATCTTGACATGGGAGATGAAATTACCTAATTTTTGTGTTTGGGATGATGTGGTTCGTTGGTTGTAACAGTTGTTGGTTTGGGTTGCATGGAGGTTGAGATGGATATGTAGTGGTTGTGTGGTAGTGTGGTTGTGTGGGAGGAGGAAACTTTTGGTTTTGGTGATGTGGCTGTGTAATGTGTTTTAGTGGTCATTTGGTTTGACATGTTTGGATTATGGTATCATATGAGGGTTTATGATAATCATAATATGTATCTCACAAGTTGGTTGTTCGGAACCCCTTCTGGGTTTGATTTTGGATTCTTGAGGGAAAGAATCATTTGAGAGGTATCTGATGTAACAGACTGTGCCTTCCCAGTCCGTTACTTTTCTAGTTTTTGTTGTTGGAGGTGTTCAGAGGAGTCTTAGAGGGAGTTTGGAGAAGTTAGGTTGCTAAAGGCTAGAAGCAGGGATATTACATGTTTTGTAAGTGGATTACATGATTTGAAAGTCAGTTTTATGACTTGACCAGGGAGTTTCATGATGTGTAAACATTTTACATGACATGAATAAGGGTTTAATGGTGTGTAAAATACCAGGGTTGGAAAAAATAAAATAAAATGAAGAAGAAATGAATTTCTCAATGGAAACCAAACAACAAGGATTTCACAACATGAAAGGGGATTACACGTTGTGTAATCCCCCGATTCAGTGCAGTTTTAAAATTCTTTTTGGCTGAATATTTATTCATTCATCCATGGTATCTCCTTTCTCTTATTTTGGGTGAACCCTAGGCACCTTGAGGTGTTATTCAAACTGTTTTCCTCCCTCATTGATCTGTTGGTCCTGGTGGTTGTTTGTTGGCAATCCCTCTTCGATCCGTAGTGATTTCTCCTCTCATTATTCTCCATTTTATTCTATTCTTATATCAAGAATCCAATATGGTGGTATTTCTTTGGTTTGGGGGTGCATTTGGGTTTTGTTTTGAAGAATCCTTGGTGTGGTATATGTTGATCCAAAGTTCTCATGGTGTAGTTATGATTTTCAGGTGTTCTTATTCTCCCTGCGGTGCACAACAAGTTGGAAAGATTCTTTGAGGTAGGATTTCCATCGTTTATCCTCGCTGTGTAACACACGAGAGGGGTTTTACATTTTTTTTATCTAAGGATTATGGTTTTTGTGGCTTAATCTAAGATAAATAAATTGGTTAATTGAAATTTAAGGGTATAGGGGTATGCTTTATATGTTTTTACAGCCTTGATATGATTGTGATATTGTGAATTGTATGGGCTTGATGCCCCGCTAAAAATTTTGGTTGTTGGGGGATTTATTTGCATTGGATATATGTGCTATGATTTCAGATTTGGTTGTGATTTTTGTAATATCACCCTAAAATGGAAATTTATTGAACACTTATATTTTTCTAATAAAATGGTTTCCCCAATATTTTGTCTTGTGTGTTAATTCCCATAAAAAAAGTGGAATATAAGAAAAGCCTTTTTTTTAAATTTTTTAAAAATAATATTGAGGTGTTTTTATGTGAGGCCATTCTTGTGGGATGGTGATGTGTGGTTTCAATGGGGTGTGGGGAAATATGTGGTTTTTTGTCTGTGTGTCTGGGGCATCAAGGAGTTAGTTGTTTGGCTGTGCTTTTGTGGCGGTGAGGAGGTAGTTGTTTGGCCATGATTTTTGGGAAGTAAGGAGGTGTTTTTTTGGACCTGCTTTTGGGGTGTTGAGTTGGTAGTTATTTGGATATTATTTTTGGGTAGAAAGGAGGTGGTTTGTTTTTCCATTCCTTTGGGGTGGTGAGGGGGTGGTTTCTTTGTATTAGATGTCTAAGCAGTGATAGAATAAAATGAATAATTGTTTAATAATGTTTTAAATGGCATAAGTTGGTTTGGTAAAAGGGATGAGATCTGTTAATAAATAATTTAATGATGGGTTGTGTGATTAAAGGGTTTTTATGCTAAATAATGAAATTAATGTGTGTTAACGAAGAGGAAATGTGAATCCGTTTTAGTTTATCATGGATATTCACCTTCTAAAATGACTGTTGCAGATACTAATATACGAATTTAGAGGTTGCAGAAAAAGTGAAAGTGTTGTGAGTTGGTTGTATTGTTTTAGAACCCCTAGTTTGTTATTGAGTGTTTGATACTATATATATACTTTTATATTATTGTGATTTTTATACGCACCCCACCCATGTTGAGAGCTACATTCCGAACACCCACATAGTCACATGGAGGGTGTTTTTACCAACATCCAGTGGGGAGTATGGATGGATGGGTAACTGATCTTTCCCTATATATCTTCTAGGCAAGGTCGGTATGGAATAAGCTATGATGGATAGAGTTCTGTTAATGCTTCATATGGTGGTTTTGATGTCCTAGGTGTATTTGGACGAGATGTGATAGCCCAGGTGTTTACGAGTGAGGTGATATGTGTCCCAAGTGTCTTCAGGATGAGGTGTGATGGCCTAAGTGTTTTCGGGTGAGATGTGACCGTGCTTCTTGGGTGGTATCCCAAGTGTTTTCAGGCAAGATATGTGTGTTCATTCTTGTGGGTCAGTGAGCCTTGGTGTCTGTGGGTGAGGTGTGTTATGACCGTGCTTATGGGGATGTGTGGTATACGGAAGGGATGAGAGCACCAAGGCGTACAACGTTGGGTGTGAGAGAAACATACTATTGATAAAGCAGTGTGGGGTACCCTTATAGATGTGATCATTTTATATTATATTACTTGACTTGGGTTATTAGGTGAGCATGCCTTAGCGAGGTTGGGTTTGGTTAATATACCTGTTTTGGTGGTGTTTGTTTCTGTAGTTTTCTCACAGGTGCATTAGTATGCTTCTTTCACATGTGCATGGGAGACTTTGGTTTTCCTACTAAGTATACCTGTATGCTCACCATAAGTATATAAAACTATTTTCATGTTTCTAGTAGGATTTTGTGTATCGTACTAGACATTAGTATCTCAGATATCTGGATAGCTGCTGTGTCACTGCCTTAGTTTTTCTTTTGGGTATTTAATTTGGAGATGTTTATTATATAAATTCTATTTACACATGAATTATGGGATGGTTTTTGGTTTTCTTATACATATATATGACTTGGATTTGTTTGTGGATGATTCATCTTATCTCCCAATCTTGTTTCTTTAAAACGGTAATGCCTCCCATATTGTGAGATTTGTACACCCTTAGTGCTAGTCGCCGACCCAGGATCTAATGGAGGTGGGAATTAGGGGTCATTATCTCTATCTCCTCATTGAGGTATCTTTAGAGAGAGGGATTCATGACATAAATACATCATTATAACCAGCTGTGAGAGGTAGTGATAGAAATCAAATTATATTAGTTTACGAGGCAGTAGTCCGCCATACACAGGAACAATGGTTTCATTTATCATTTGATAGAATAAGAGATGAATATGTGTTATTAAATTAATATAATAACATCTTAATATATGTAAAATAATTATATTATTATTTTATAATGGTTTAAAAATATTTTAAGGTGGTATAGGAAGAAATAAAACTAAAACATTTAGTTAAAAGCTATACCTCTCCTTTGAACTACCTTCTTTACTTTTCACCTTAATCCCTATAAGGTAGGTATTATTCCCAAAATAATATATCTATAATGTGTTGATTTATGTCAGAAAGGTATTTGGTGAGGGATCATTGAAACCAAATAGACCTTTATGCATAAATATGAGAGGAGAGGGGGTGTCCTTTTATAAGTGAGAGGCACTTTTAGAAATACTTGAAATATTATAATATAATATGTGTCTAACTCACATAAAATGGTACCAAAATGAAATGTATTAAAAGATAATTAATATATGGTATTAATATAATCATTAAATAAAATGTTTATAGGTTTATATATCATTTTTAACCTCATATTTTGGATTAACCCTTCCAATAATTGTTTTTAACCTACTGTGGAAACAACATTTTTAATATAAAAGGGATATAAATTTACTTCTCAATTAAAAATAGGATAATAAATGTTCTATTTATGAAATTTATGACCATTTATTTATTACTTATTATCTTTAAATATTTTTATTATTTTTGAATAATTTAATAAAATTCATTTAACATAAAATACTATTAATGTCAATTTAATAATTATTCACATAATTTGATTTTGAGAAAAACATGGTGGAAATGTAATTAAAATATAATCTATTTAACAATAAATAATAAATTATTATTAACTATTAAATTTATGCATCACCATAAGTCATCCAAAAATATTACTTTTTATGTTTTTAAAATCATTTACTTTTCTACTACTTGCATATGAACTATGCCAGTGTTCAATTAGAATTTAAGGTAATTATTTTATCACTAGAAATTAAAAATAAATTAACATCATAAAAATAATTTTATTTTTCTCAAAATAACATTTAATATTCATTAAAAAATTGTTTTTATCCCTATGTGAACATATAATAGAAATGTAAAAGAAAGAGAGTGACATTATATATATTTTTTACTTAAAATATTATAAAGGTAGAAATCAAATATAAAGGAAAAAAGCCATATTTTAGAATTTTCGAAGAATATGGATGAAATACAATAACAAAATGAAAAATTGGAAATTTTTTTAATTAATTTTAAGCCTTATCCTATTAGTTTATCCCTGATTAATCTATTTTACCTTTACTATGGAAATATAAATTTACTATAGTCACTATTCATATTAAACTAAAAATAATATGAAATTATTAAATAATATTAATTATGATGATTAAAAATATGGAATAAATTTTATCAAATTCTAATTGCATAAGTGATAGAATTTTATTAAAAATTAAACTCGTAAAACGTGATGAAAACTGATTTTTTAGAAAAATGCCTTTTTAAGTATAAAAACGGTTTTATACCAAATAAAACCATAAAATTGATTCTAATAAAATTAATTGGATTATTAATAATATAATAGAACAAATCTCACTCTGAAACCATTTTAAAACCAAATGGCTCTTTGTAAATTATTGAAATAAAAATATAGTTTTCAATACAAATCAGTATTTTTCACCGTTCATTGAAAAATCAAACTTTTCAGAAAATTATCAAAAATATTCTCTAAGATAATTTTTGAATTATTATTTAAAAAATGATATAATATATATTAAATAAATTTTCTAAAAGTTTCAAAAATTAATTATAATATTCACTCACAAAAATAAATAAAAACCATTTTTGAAGAATAATTTGACTTTACTAAAAACCGAGTGATTATTTTCTAAGAATTAATAAATACATTTGTAATTATTAGGACCTTTATATATTTAATAATGTGGTTAATACTATTCATACCAACCAATTCTATGGCTAGGTTATAACTATAACATTTAAATAATAATATTTTATGGTTCACTTAACCTCATTGTTGCATGTCTTGTACGCTATCAAACATAGTGTTTATATTTTAAATTATCAGGGTATTAAAAAAGTGTAATAATAAATACATATTAGAATTATCACAATAAATGCATTTAGATATAAGGAACATAACGTTTCTTTGCACCTTAATGTCCATGGAGATAACCTAATTCTAAATACAACACACATGAAAGTTGAGTTTAGATGGGAGATAAAAATCACCAGATACCATTTTCCCATTCATTAAAATTGATATGAACATGAATTAAATTATGATATCCATGAATATTTAAGGTTATCAATGTAAAGGGAGTGAAGATGTTGAGGTAGGGTTCCTCGAACAACTGAATTCTTGGAAAATATACTTTTGGCCATCATTGAGGATAACTTTAATGAGTGATGGGTGTTCATTAACTCACCCAAAGTCAAGGTCTGGAAATGAAGTACCTGGGTAGAAGAGAGGGTTTCCCATCTAGTTTTCTTTCTAGAATTCAATGTATCCTCTACAAAAAATCCAATGGGAACTATTGTACATAATGAAAATAAAACCATGCTGGTTTCACTACAACTAAGAACCCATGGATCTCTCAATCCAATTGATAGGATAAGAACCAAACTTTTTTATGATGAATTTGGCCAAAATATATTTCCCTAAGATCAACTCATAAACTAACATAGATTTCTTGCAATGTATGCTATCATCCATGCTTCTAAGATCATTTTCCCTTCATTAATAATTTTTTTCTTTCTTAAACCAATTGGCCCAATGGTTTCAACTTTCATGACCTAACCTAATAGGTCCCAACTAGATGAAAACAAGATGAAAGTGACACTCCAGTCCCACATTAAATATGATAGGGGATGGTGACTACTTCCAAGTAGGCATATCACACAAATGGGACACCTTATCCTAAAGTATTTGTACACACACACACATATGCAGACACCGGTATAATGCAGTAAGGTAAAAAACTGATACTTTAAATGCATTAGTAACATCTAATCCCATATTAGAGTACGATATAATAAAAAAAACAAAGGGTCCAAATACAAGATCACCAATACTGAAAAAGAGTTTGACCAACTAACTGAATGGGATTACTTCCAAAATTAAACTCCCAGGTCTATTTATGGACCATATATCACCACTAAGACCCACCTACTACTTGTACAACTAAGACACCATTAAAAATACTATCATCTACATAAGATATGACATGTTTGGGTGGATCCAATGTAGGGGTGAGTATAAACATACCCATTAGGACTCCATAAAATCAGAAAACACAATGCATAAAAATGGAGTCATCTCTAAATCATAAAATAAAGGAGGATAAGAAACATAACCTATAAATTCTAAGGAAGGCTTCAAGTATTAATGTTAGGACTTTCCTCATTGACATTATGGGTATTTTGTTTAAGGATCCACAATAACACTTGTTTAAGAGAACTCAATCCTTGAGTTTTTGTAACGCCCCAACCCCAGTTGCTGAGAGTTGGTGCATTATTTTAATAGATTGGTATGATTAAAGGAAATCAATTCCCAAAAGACCGATCATTTTAGCAGTATTGAAAAATATATTACATATATGAAAGTTACACTAAAAATTATAAAATAAAACAAAACATAAAAGATCATTTGAGAATTCCATTAATCCCCTAGCTTAACCCTTCTTATCAATCATAATAAAATTCTTGGAATCCTGGGAATACTAAAACATAGAAAGGGGTGAGATCAGATGCTCAATAAGGATAACAATATAGTGGAAACTTTCATAAATAAGCATAAACATTTAAAGCAATGTATAAGACTAAAACAAAATCCTTTTAAACTTAAGCATCGGTATAATATGGCAAATATACAATAAAATAATCCCATTTACTTATTCACATGGATATTCTACTAGTCTAATAATCACATGAAATATAAATTTCCACTTTTATAATGATGGAATTCATAATGCCAGACTTCATAACCACATAGTCAAGGCCTTGTGTCAAGACTACAAATAATATTTTGTCAAGGAATTATGCCAAGACACTAGTCTGTCTCATGAGACCTACCGATGCATCGAGGAGCTATAGCGGGCTCCAACTGTCACTTACTAAGTCCAATGCATTCCTCATATGAAAAGGTTTAAACATAACATAAACATTCGTATTAAAACTAGCATACAAAATGTGAATACTTTATCCATAAACCAAAAATGGTATAAAAATAACACATCCACATTCAAACATGTCCCAAACCTTCAATACAATATGGAATATTTGTATCATAATAAATCAACTTCAAACAAGTTTAAAATCCATCAAAGGATCTTGACATAGATGAAAATGATTTGTAAAACTCTTTGATAGAAATATCCATTTTTCATGAAAAAATTTAAAAGGCACACAATTTATAAAGGAATAAATTTAAAGACATTTTTGAATCAAAGTGTCCCATACCACTTTGAAACTATTTAAAGGAATTAACATTATAAAAACATTAATGTTCATATAAATAAATCCTTAAAAACCATTTTGAAGACATGGACACTAATGAGAATGATTTATAAGAATAAATATTTAAAACATTTAAAATGATGTTTTATTAAAAAATTACCTTAAAAATAATCCCTTTTAAAACTATATTATGAAACATGGACATGAATAATAAATATGTCCCAGTAGATACTTACGTAAAGACAACCTTAGATAATAAAGAGATTGTGAAATTAACTCTTACCCTGTACTTTATTTAGTTGAGGGTACGCTTAACCTCCTGTATAAAGACATTAGTATGTTATTAAATTATACCATAACCATATTAATATTTATCATATCATACATGATTCATTTATGACTTTATACTACCCATTTAATAATAATTTCAATGTTAAATTAACATTTCGGGTAATAATCGCTTTCTTTATCGTATGTGTTTTCACTTGTTACTTTTGATTGTATCACTTAGATCATGATTTAAATATTTACAGAATATAAAACAATATTTATATATCATATATATTTAGAATATAAATATGTATCATAGACATATATATGAAATGGAAAACACCGTTTATGGAGATGGTAGGCCGTACGTATACATAAATGTTGTTTCCGTTTTCATATCGTATTGAACAGAACTAAGTGAATTAGATATATGTAAGTACATAAATATATATATATATATCCAGTATAATTATTATGTCATATATTAAATACTTATTAATGATATATATATTTTTATAATCATCGTTTAATGGTGAACATGGAAATGAATCTCATCGCGTCGTGGAGACGGTAATCCGTACATACGCAGGAGCGACAATATCCTTATATTGATGGAGAAATCGTATGTAATTGGATGGTATATCGTATATAAAGAATAATTAACATGTTATATTTATTATTTACATCAGTTATACTCATTATTATACCCATCTAAATAATGAAGTGTTTGAATAACAAACTACACCACGATGTGGAGACGGAAATCCGTACGTACGCACGTATGGTGACTTTGTCATTTTTAGGATGGATAGAATAATGAATATAGTTGTACCATTTTTATAATAACATCACAGTATATATAATATACTAGAGTTATTATTTTAGAATGGAAACAACAAAGAAAGAGGAAGTGGAAGAAGAAAAGAACTTGAAAGAGGTGATGAAATATTTACCTCTTCTTCGGGATCTTCCTTTTGATTTAATCAAAAGGGCTCCTTAGGTTGTCTTTTTGACCAATATAAGGCCTCTAGGATGAAGGGAGGAAAGTTCTGAGGATATTTGGGTAGGGTTTGGCCGAGTCAAAGGGCTTTGGAGGTGCGAAATTAAGAGAAGGGGGAGTGCCCTTTTACAAGGGAGGTGAGGGTCACTTTAGGAAAATCTTGAAATATTATTTTATAATAAAATCATTTTAGGTTTATAATGGCTCCAAAATGAATTATTTAAAGGATAAGGTTGAGAAAAGTCAAAAAACTCTCAACCAATAGGTTTTATACAGGTTTAGGTCATCATATTAACCTTATCTTTTAGATTTAACTCTTAGTTAAATAGTTTGATGTTTACCATGTCTCTTTGTATTTTTATATTATATAGTTAATAAAATTACTATAAAATGCAACTCGAACCCCAAATGGTTCATTAATGTCATATATATTATTATATAAGTATTTTTTTCCAAACCTTAGATTTTTAGAACAACTATATCAATTAATAATAAAATATTTGTTTTAAAAACTCAATTATGTCAATTTTGATACTATTTAGTATTTGATTTTTTTGAAAGCTATAAAAACTTTATCCCTTCAAATAAAATCTATTTAACCAACCTTAACATGTAATATTAACCTATAAAATTATTGTAATTCATAAGAAGTCTCAATTTACA
Source organism: Viscum album (assembly GCA_963277665.1). Classification (NCBI taxonomy): domain Eukaryota; kingdom Viridiplantae; phylum Streptophyta; class Magnoliopsida; order Santalales; family Viscaceae; genus Viscum; species Viscum album. The sequence continues at coordinate 263,193,545 of OY728120.1, forward strand.
TTTATTTTGATATTTATAATATCAACTATTTTAATATTTCATTAATAAGGTAATTACTGCATCATCATTGTGTCATAAATAAATTAAATTATTTAGTGTATAAAAATTATAAATAAAATACTATTATGTAGGAAATCTTTTTAGATTTATAATGAATATTTATAGTCAAATTTATATTATGTGTAACCCTATATTAAAAATGGTTTATTTATTAAACTTTGAATTTAATTCTTTTAACTCTTCTTTATATATAATAATAATAAATGTTCTAATCTAATATAAGTAGACCAAAGAGGATAATATTATATTCATAAGGTTGTTTTTGGTCAAATTATACTTATCCAATAGAATTAGTACACGTGTTAGAGTAATTATGATATCATTTTTACCCTTAATTATCCTATTTACTTTTAACCGTGGTAAATAAAAGTCAAAAGTCACTATTCACCAAAAATTAATTTCATCTTACTGAACCAAATTTTACTTTCTGATATTAACTGTGTCTATCGGATTTTTTAAATTGAACTCAAAAAAGTGGTAAAATTCAGTTTTATGCAAATTTACAAATGCTCATAGGAGGTGGGTAAAAGACGGTAAAAGTTTGATAAAATTTTATATATCTAAACTTATTATAAAATGACTCTAATGAATTATGTTGAAAATATATAGGTATTATGTGTCTATTTTGACCTAAAATAAATTAAAATAAAATAACTAATTATTTAAATAAAAAGTCAGTTTTAAATAATAACGTAGTGCTTTTCACTATTCATCAAAAATTGAAAGTTTTCAGAAAAATACCAAAAATTTACCCTAAGATAATTTTGATATTACAAATTAAAAAATGAAGTCTATTTTACCAAATTCAAAACATAGAAGTTGTATTTATTAATTTAAAATTAATTCCCATGGTCAAAACCAAAAAGCGTGTTTTAAAAAAATAAAAACTATCAAAAAATTGACATGTGTTTATGTTAAATTTAAATGTGAAATTACTTATAATGACATAAATTGTATTAAATGATTAAAATATAATCTAATTATACTTCCAAACCATTAAAATTCATAATTTATCACTATAAATTATTTCGATTAAAAAAGTTGTTTTCAATTAAAACATAGTATTTTTCACTATTCATTAAAATATAAAAGTTATCAAAAAAGTACCCAAAATTTATCAAAACTAAATTTTTATTTCCATATTATAAATAATAATTTAATTTCATTAAATTGAATATATAAAAGTGTCAAATATTGGTTTTAAAAAAGGTTCTTCGTTAAAAGGTGGTAAAAGTGCATTTTTTGAAAAATCCTTATTTTATCCGAAAAAAATGAATTTGTTCTTATATTATGTCTAAGAAACACATAATATGGATGTTAAAATTATATAGAGTATATAAGATTCAAAATTCAGTTAATAATATTCGTAACTGATTTTTGAACGGTTAGTTTAGTAAGTTGTGGTGCGCTTGAACTCAGTGTTGCATGCAGCGTAAGCTATTGAATTAATTTAATGAGATAACGTACTATGAAATCCTGGGGTGTTACATTCTCCCCTACTTCAATAAATTTCATCCTCGCAATTTGAAAATTTTCTTTGAAAATAAAAGTTTAAAAATAGAAAAATACCTTTGGGGAAAACCCACATCGAAAATTGGGTTAATAAAATCTAGTCTTAATAAGAGGGAAAGGGAAATGAAAAAGTCACCACCAAATTATGATCTCGATTAGGAGAATATTAGTGTAAATTAGAGAAACATAATTAGAGGAAAAACGTAAATATTTATAGGTAGTGATTGAGGTCATCAATAACAAACAAGTGTACAATTGAGGGCCTCAAAGCCATTAATCTATGATGATTTAAAATATCATTAGTTCAACAAAACATAAGGTATTAGGATAACACATTTTTGGTTTTAAGATGTCTTCCTTAAAGTTTAAGAATTAATTTATTCATATAATAAGAGGGATATATATATAGACACACACACACACACACAATTGACAAGTATAGTTTTATCCTTCAACTAATTACTACCACAAACTCATATTTCACTCCAAAAGATAATAGAATTCAAAAATATTCTATTTATATTAATCGTATAGGGTTGAAAAATGAATTTATAATCATTTTTATGACTATTTTATAAAAACTACATTATACAAATCAGGACATCACATAGGTCAGTGGTAGGTGATGCACCCTTGTCACCATTTGGTTGCGGGTTCAAGTATCGTGGCCTTGCCCGAAGCGACAGGTTGTCGCCCGACCTCCAAGTTGTCCTTTTTATGACAATCCAAAAATAATCTCAAGAAATGATTTAGCCTTAACAATAGTATCCAATGTAAAGCTTAAATGATTCCAACCTTTAGACTTATCCAAAATACTTATATCCAAACTCACAGTCCAAAATTTATAAGGAAGGTAAACACAATGAAAATCTTTTTTCCCACATAATAACATGTGAATACCTTCATCATGTATTCTTTTTAAAACATGATAACACCCTGAATCATCATATAACCGTATCAATTACATTCATGCTCCCTTATTCCTTATAGAATACTAGATATACTCCTTATATCCAAAAATGTTGTAAACTCCAACAATGATGGAATATACAAATCATTAATCAGTTTTAAGGTAGTCAATAATATCCAATATAATTTATCCAAATCAATCACATCTTATTCCAAAATCACTACCTTAGTATCAGGACTATATTAAATTTTTATCTTTCCTTCAACCATGTATTTTCCAAAAAAATGTTACTTGCTATTGAGTAAGTTTTATTGGTACCACACAATCTGAAATCCTTAATGAAATAGTACTGCAGTAAAATCCTTATATAATCCATAAATATTATAACTAGTACATCATTGATATAATACTCAAATGACATAATTATTTAATATAAACAAAAGAACACTATTCATTAATATTCATCTGTGGTAATATCATAACTTGATTATTATCCAACAACATCATTTGTGGTATACTCTTATAATTTGGACATTTATTCACGTAGTGTCCCAACTCCTTTCAGATGAAGCATTGTACATTTGAAACCTTTTTCTTACCCTTGCAATCACGTACTTGGTGTCCCTTTTCTACACACTTATAACAAACTCTCAATCCCTTCAAGCATTTACCAAGGTGATTCTCTCCACAGTTATCAAATATGGGAAAATCCTTCTCTCCCTTATTCCCTTTATCCATCTTTCTCTCTACCATCCTTTTCTTCTCTTGCTTCCCTTCAAAGACACATGACTCAGATAATTATTTACTTATATTATTAACACATGATACTATTTCTTCATATGATGAGAATATATGGGAGACAATTTCCTTTTTAGATGTTGGCTTAATACTATGAAATATATGATCTTTCTTAATCTTTCGATCATGCGTATTTCTGGAATTATCATTCCTTCTACAAGGCGCCATTTCTAAACAATGGCATACAATAGGTTAGTTTATGAATCAAAATGCATAATTCCAAACTTGTAAAATAACTAAAATAAATTGAAAATATTATGCATATAATCGATAATCATAAAATGTTTTCTTTGAGGAATTATTTACTCCTAAATCCTTCATAATGTCTTGTAATGAAAATATGAATTATCCTAAGCATATCCTCTGGGAGTGTCATAACCAAGAGTGCAGCAATGCCCGTTTTCGTGCACCAGTTCCCATTCGAGTCTAGCTCAAAGCGGTGTTTTCAGGTTTTACCCTTAGATACATTTGTGGCAGAGCTGCCTCTACCTGCTCGTATCCAGATAGGGATGTATTGCATGAAAAACTCACAAAATCTCTATAGTACCAAAATTCTAAGAAGTTCTTCTATACTAATCCTCAAATTCTATCTTAGGGTAATTTTATCTAATCAGAGTTTTTCTAAATCTAGTTTCCAAGGTTATTGCTAAAATTCCTCTGATACTAAATATAATGTCCTGACCCCAGTTACCCAGAGTGGATGCATTATTTTAATACATTGGAATGATTAAAGGAAATCAAGTCCTGAAATACTGATCAGTTTAGAAGTCTTGAAAAATAGATTACATACATGAATGTTACATTACACATTAGAAAATAAAACACAACATGAATGATCCTTTGAGAACACCATTAATCCCTTAGATTGTCCCATCTTATCAATCATAATACACTTCTTGGAATCCTGGTAAAATTAAAACATAGAAAGGGGTGAGCTCAGATGCTCAGTAAGGATAAAAATATAGTAGAAACTTTCATAAATAAGCATAAAAATTTAAGGCAACGTATAATTCTAAAACAAAATCCTTTTAAACTTAAACTTCAGCATAATATGGAAAAGATACAATAAAATAATGAAATTTACTTATTCACATGGATATTCTACTAGTTGAATAATCACATGAAATATCAACAGCCACTTTCATAATGATGGAATGCATAAAGCCAGACTTCATAACCACATAGTCAAGGCCTTGTGCCAAGACTACAAATAAGATTTTGTCAAGGACTTGTTCCAAGACACTAGTCTGTCCAATGAGACCTACCGATGCATTGAGGAGATATAGCGAGATCCACCCGACACTTACTAAGTCCAATGCATTCCTTATATGAAAAGGTTTAACCATAACATAAACATTCGTATTAAAACTAGAATAAGAAATGTCAATACTTTATCCATAAACCATGAATGGTATAAAAATAACACATCCACAGTCAAAACTGTCACAAAAACTTCAATACAATATGGAATATTTGTATCATAATAAATCAACTTCAAACAAGTTTAAAATCCATCAAAGGATGTTGACATAAATGAAAATGATTTGTAAAACTCTTTGAGAGAAATATACCTTTTTCATGAAAACTTTTAAAAGTCACACAATTTAGAAATGAATAAATTTAAAGAAATTTTTGAATTAAAGTGTCCTATACCACTTTTAAATTTTTGAAAGGAATTAACATTTTAAAAACATTAATGTACATATAAATAAATCCTTAAAAACCATTTTGAAAACATGGACATTAATGGGAATGATTTTGAAGAATAAATATTTAAAACATTTAAAATGATGTTTTAGTAAAAAAGTCCCTTAAAAATAATCCCTTTGAAAAATCTATTATAAAACATGGACATGAATAATAAATATGTCCCAATAGATACTTACGTAAAAACAACATCGGATAATAAAGAGATTGTGAAATTAAACCTTACCTTGTATTTCCTTTAGTCGAGGGTACAATTAACCTCATGTATAAAGACTATAACATGTTATTAAATTATACCAGAACCATATTAATATTTATGATATCATACATGATTCATTTATGACTTTACACTACCCATTTAATAATAATTTCCATGTTAAATTAACATTTCGGGTAATAATCGCTTTCTTTATCATACATGTTTTAACTTGTTACTCTTGACTGTATCACTTTGATCATGATTTAAATACTTACAGAATATAAAACATGATTTATATATAATATATATTTAGAATATAAATATTTATAATAGACATATATATGAAATGGAAAACACCGTTTATGGAGACGGTATGCCGTACGTACGCATAAACACTGTTTCTGTTTTCATATCGTATTGAATGGAACTAAGTGAATAAGATATATGTAAGTACACACATATATATATCTCCAGTAGAATTATTATGTCATATATTACATACTTATTAATGATGTATATATTTTTATAATCATCGTTGAATGATGAACATGGAAATGAATCTCATCGCGTCATGGAGACGGTAGTCCGTACGTACGCACGAGTGACAATATCATTATATTGATGGATAAATCATATGTAATTGGATGGTATATCATATATAAAAAATAATTAACATGTTATATTTATTATTTACATCAGTTATACTCATTATTATACCCATCCAAATAATTAAGTGTTTGAATAACAAACTACACCACGATGTGGTGATGGTAATCCGTACGTACGCATGTATGGTGACTTTTTCATTTATAGGATGGATAGAATAATGAATATGGTTGTACCATTTTTTTAATAATATCACAGTATATAGAAGATAATTTAGTTATTATTTTATAATAGAAACAACAAATAATGAGGAAGTGGAAGAAGAAAAGAACTTGAAAGAGGTGATGAAATATTTACCTCTTCTTCGGGTTCTTCCATTTTATTTAATAAAAAGGTCTCCCTAGGTTGGATTTTCTACCAAATTAAGTCATCTAGTATGAATGGAGGAAATTTGGGAGGAAATTTGGGCTGGGTTTGGCCAAGACAAAGGGATTTGGAGGTGTGAAATTAAGAGAAGGGTAAGTCCCCTTTTATAAGAAAGGTGAGGGTCACTTTAGGAAAATCTTGAAATATTATTTTATAATAAAATCATTTTCGGTTTCTAATCGCTCAAAAATGAATTATTTAAATTATAAGGTGGTTATGGTTCTAAAAACTCTCAACCAATAGGTTTTAGACAGGTTTAGGTCATCATATTAACCTTATCTTTTAGATTTAACTCTTAGTTAAATAGTTTGACATTTACCATGTCTCTTTGTATTTTTATATTATATGGTTAATAAACATACTATAAAATTCCAATAGAACCCCGAATGGTTCATTAATGTCATATATATTATTATATAAGTATTTTGGGCGAATCATATATTTTTAGGACTATTATATCAATTAATAATATAATATTTGTTTTTAAAACTCAATTATGTTAATTTTGACACTATTTAGTATTTGATTTTTTTGAAAGCCATACAAACTTTATACCTTCAAATAAAATCTATTTAACCAAACTAAACATGTCATATTAACCTATAAAATTAGTTTAATTCATCAATAGTCTCAATTTTTATTTATTTGGATATTTATAATATCGACTATTTTAATATTTCATTAATAAGGTAATTACTGCATCATCATTGTGTCATAAATAAATTAAATTATTTAATGTCTAAAAATTATAAATAAAATAAAATTATGTAGGAAATATTTTTATATTTATAATTAATATTTATAGTCTAATTTATATTATGTGTAACCCTATATGAAAAATGTTTTATTTCTTAAACTTTGAATTTAACTCTTTTCACTCTTCTTTATATAAAATAATAATAAATGTCCTAATCTAATCCAAGTGGACCAAAGAAGATAATATTTTATTAATATGGTTTTTTTGGTCCAATTATACTTATAAAATAGAATTAACTCTTCTTCAATTTTTTTAAACATTCAATTTCTATATGTGGTAAAAATTAATTTTAATGAAATCACACTTAACACAACAAAAATAGTTTTTAAAAAAAATACCCCCTTCTATCCTAAAAATAAAATTATAGAAAAATAATTTATAGTGTTTATTTCTATCATATTTATTGATTTATAATTAAAAAATAAGTGTTTTTTGAATTTCAAAAAAATTCAAAACTAAATGGATCATTGCGAATACTTTGTTAAAGGAAATGGAACAAAATATTTTTTATTGGAGTAAAATATAACTCAGGTTCCAAAACGTCTAGCATAGATTTGTAAATATTTTTTTTAATTCATAATTTTACTCACTAAATACATATTTGGTCTTGAAAATTGATTCATATATTTTTAATTCATGATTATATAATAATGGTTTCATTAAATTTATTTGTAAAAACTGTATTTTCCTTATCCACTTAAAAATAAACTTTTTATAAAAATATCAAAAATTTAACCTAAGATAATTTTAACATGATAAATCCAAAAAATAAGTTCATTTTATACAATTCAAATTATAAACTTGTTGAAAATTAATTTTAATACAATAAAACAAAAAAATGGAAAGTAATTTTTAGAAAAACTATTTTTAAACATAAAATGAATTTTATTAGTACATTTGTATAAAAATGAATAATTACATTAATAATTATGTATTTATATTATATTAACTTATATTTATAAAATATTTCATGACCTAAACATAATATATAATGTAATGATATGCACTGGTGGTAGTCACAAGTAGTGGTTCAGTTAGCATGAATCATGTAGTGATTTACATGAGCTTGAAATTCTCTTGTAGGTGATTCACTCAAGCTATAGTTATTGAAGTTCAGATTGGGCCTCATCTAGGTAAAAACCTATTAATTATATATCCTTTCTATTATTAGGAAAATAAACATCATTATGAATACTAAAATTACATGATGCCATTGGTATATATTTCACAATGGAGTTACTTCTATTTATACCCATTAATTTAACTAATATACTATAATGGTCATATTTAATACTTATAAAATGAATTTAGTTTTTATTAGTTTGGTATTTCACATGAAAAATATATTAAAAAATATATATTTAATAAATATATATCAAAATCATAGGTTTTTACACTATATATCATTTATAAACTCAGGGGAATTCCCACAACCCACCAGGAAACAAGTTACTTTATCTTGAAGATCAGGGATGCAACTCTTCCATGATAGAAAACATACCATCTGGAAACATAGGGTAATTCCTACATGCTTCAGATAATATATAGTTTCATCTCAAACATTGTGGGAACACTCTCTCTCTGTAACCATTATGTCAAACTATACGGATTGACAACCTGCCTGAAGCCATCAAGTGTCTCCTAGGACGACCTATCAAGAACACTGCCTAGACCCCATCATGGAATCTAATCCAAATGATCACCATTGATCCTAAGGTTATAAGGTGAAAATAGATATTGGTTAGACTCACCTCATCATACAACCCCTCTATAGGGCCAACATAACACTACAATACCCATCAAGGTACCCTCGGTCACATCACAATCGGGACACCCTCATGGGTCCCTCCATCTCATACACATCTCTTGGTCCTATTGTAATCTCATAGAGAGAATAGATCCCCTCATCACCAACATAATAACATCATGGAATCATTGAACTTAGAGTACATGTCATACCATCATCATACTAAAGTGAAAACCTCAAGACCCTTTCCATTCTAGGTTTACTAGGCTAGTTTGGTCACACCCAACCTCTCCATGATCCTTACCCAAGGCATACCTATCTAGTCACTTATACCTTTTTTGGGGGAAGGGACACTCACTCCACTCTCTTTTTAACTATACTAATAGCTATAAGGAACCCCAAGGTTCTATAAAACCTACCTTTAGTCCAACTATCACAATTCATCACTCATATATACATAGGGGAACTGAGGGTACCTACCTAGGTCCACTATATCATTCATTTTATCATATTTATACCCCTAGGGTATCATATGTCTCATCACACACATACATAATCCCTCATTCATTGGTGGTTGAGGCACTACCAATGTTCAAGGGTCCATAATTTCCCTTGCCACTTCTATCATTTTGTGGAATTTATTTAAAGTAATTAATTTAATATAAAAGTTTAAATGCCCATAAACTGTGAGACTATATATCACATTATACATAAACAAAATAAAATATCATAGGGTTATGATCAAAGGCCCACTTTCCTCATATATAGTTATTCCATTCAATAAAATCTAACTAATTCCACCCAAGATCATCTAAGTCATTTCCATGATCGTATCATCACCTATGCTCCTATATCATTACACAACATATAATTTAATTAATTATAACAATTTATAATTAATTTTACAATTTAATTAAAATAGGTATAATTTCCTAATAACTCACTATGTTATCTCACAGCATTGAAACCTTGACAAATTGTACCCAAAAGGTCTATGACATTCCCTCAATGATATTTAAAGAAAAATCCTTAACACCCAAAACCAATTAAATAGTCAATTTAAATAAATTTAGAAAAAACCCTTAATAAATCAATATTATGATATAACTTTCAAAAAATGATGAGTAATGACATGATTTCATCCTCACTGGATATCCTTTAGCAAATCCGTGCAAAAGCCCCATCAAAACTGATGATTTTACCATGATCTAGTGAAATAAACACCAAAATCCCTAGAAAAAACCACACTAAAATCACTGGACATAAAATGAAAAAATAGAAGATAATAGAGGGGTTACATAACCTTAAATATTGTATAATCACCACAAAACACCCCTATCCATGGGGGAATTGAATGTGGTAAAGATAATAGGATGAAGCCATAACAAATTTCCCGCCTATGTGTACCACTTGACATAATAATAAAGGGGATAAAATTAGGAAATTAATAGTCTAATACTAGTAAAAAATAAACCTAGGCATCAATAATGTCATTACTATAGGGGTTACGATGTGATAATCTCTCAGGTAGAGGCACCACTGAAGACTATATTTTCCTTCATGGTGCAACCTATTGTACCCTATGACACCATAGTTTGACACCCCTAGGAAGAGGGTCCAACCCCTTATTTACCCCACATTATGGTGAAACAATCTAGGAACAAAGTGATATGTTATACTAGAAAGAACCACCCTAGTCTACCAACTATTTCATAAAATTATTATTGCACTATGTAGCATGATGCAATCCTCTATAAGACATTACGATGTGACCTCCATCCATTACAACATGACATGTTGTAGACAATTGAAATTTTAGCTACCAGCTATGAAACCATTCCCCAACACTCACTCAAGAACTCAAGGTACTCACTGAGACTCAAAGCTTGTAAAAAATATCTTCTTGAGATCTTCCAACCTTTGGTATTTGAATTTGAATCTCGATTCTCAATAAAACCCCTACTATAAAGAAAAATTTCATATCCCCTAAATTTTTTTAACCCAGAATGACATGCTTAGTTTGATTTACATATCACCTCATCCAATTATGTATAAAAATATTGGGTCCTCCTATGGATTAATTTTCCCAAAAACTATCAGCCACACCTTCCAATGTTTTATAAAATCACTCCATACCAATGTATCAACTCCTTAGTGTCATACCAATATCATTAAACACTCACATTGAATTCTGATGATAAATCTCAGTGTAAATCCAAAATTGGATCAATAACCACACAAATTATCCATCATGGTCAAACACTAAGCATTGATACACCATCAATTAGACTTTCACTCGAATCACATCCAAAGAATTCTGAGCCTAATGAAAATGAATGAACTCTATCAAATACCCCACCCAAATCTCAAATATGGTATTCACCAAGGAACCAAATCACACCAGATCCATCTTCTCACCAAAAATATAATTTTTGTCTCAATCATCCATCAAGCATTCTAACTGCATCCATGAACCTATCTATATGAGGGTCATACTTACATAAACCACACTCGATCAAATTTTACATATGATGACTGTACATGACTTATCTTCTTATATCTGAGTGCCAATATAAACCGTCAATCACTACCCATTCCTATTTCACTAATAATTTCACACTAACCATATATAAAATTCCCATCTATAATAAGGGTCACACCCTCCAATATCCTATGGTGAACTCCATAAAACATGGATTCCCTTATATTATTCCTTGAGCACAACCTCAATGTGTTCCATCATCACACATGTGTCACTCCTACCAAGACATGTTCACCATCCTAGAAATCCCAATCAAGTAATAACCTTGGGTTAACCATACCAAGAAATCCTAATCCATCCATGATATCACCATAGATATCTAGGGTAATATCTCTCACACTCATCAAAATCTTAGGCAAACATTCCCACAAAAATTCCATCAATTCCATCAGTCCTTAGCCACACATGACCACTTACCAATCCACCAACCAAATTAAAATCCCATGAGACACACATCATCAAACCAAGGTTTATTTTCCTAATAAACCAAGCATTATCCCTCATGCATGTCAATATCATCTATCCAAATCATCTTAGTGTTTACTTTCCAAAAATCCCATGAAATCTCACTTATGCTATGGAATACCCCCATGATCACCCTCTACTTGATTTTCATTAAAAAATCCATAAGAACCAACCCACACTCAATCCATCCTAGATTTTAACATATATAATCATGATCTAAAACCTCATCATAATCCCTAATTAAAACCAATAGGTCCAGGTATCCTTTTCCTAGTGGGATTGTATAGTCATTATTAAGGAATATCTCTCCATAATATGAACATAACCTATCATCAGAGAAAATATACTCTATTTTATTTGAGTATTATGACTCCAAAAAGTTATTGGGGAAAATGAAATATAAGTTTTTGTCAACACTTTAAATCATTGAACCCTCATCGTCAGTGATATCAATCACAAATAAGCATGTTCATATCATGTGAGTAATACATGATAAAAATGATTCATGTACATGTGTCTCTTTCCAAAAATATATGTTCTAAAAACCATAAATAATAATCTAAAATAAACACATCATATTTAAATAAATATCCCAACTGTAATAATGAAAACCAAGAATAGAAATCCCATATCCCTAGTAACCTATACATCCCATCAAAAAAGGTGTTTGCGACACACCAATCAGTGGTATATCACAATCTCTAACACATTCCTATATCACCCACTTACTATCTTCATAAATAGTAATATAAGAAAGAGATTCCATAATACCACTTTGTAATGAACTTCTGCCTCAGACCACTCAAATGGTGTTCGTAATTACAGTTGGTACCTAACATTAGGCCAGTATCCCTGTAATCTAGAGAATTACTACTAGTAGAAAGGGTGTAAGGAGTTACCATGTGGAGAATATACCCTCATATCAAAGTAATAATAGTGAAAAAATTTCCAAACAACATCCATAAAAATAATCAGAGTATGCATACCCAATAAACAAGAATCATGCTATAATAGATGAAATGAGGAATCATATAATCATACATCCCAACTGGTCACCTACTAGGTCTATCCTATTCCAAAAATAAATAAAAAAAATAAATACAAGGAGGATCTACTATCATCCTCAAGCCTTATAACAACATAATACCTTGACTCTTTCTAAGATATCTAGCTGAAATATCCAATCCCGAGCCTCTACCCTACCTGAACCTATTAACAATGAGGTCTTATCGAGTTCCATGACTTCCTAATAAAGGTGTGAGTGCAACTTAGTAGGGTAACACTAATGGGATCCCTAACATAACAAGTAAATGAGTGTATACTCATGTGATATTCTTTGAATAAAACATACAATGAAAAATCATAATAAAATATCTATCATTGATCCTCAGGTTCTAAGGTGACACCTGAGGTCGACTACACCTTCTTCAATAAGTTATAGAGTGCCTCTAAGCATAATACCATTATCTTGAACCCAAGGGAATATATGCACCCTAAAAGGAAGCAAGTAAAGAATCATATAGAACACATATGTATACTATCTCTTATAAGAGAAAGGTATCATCATCTAGAAACTTTGGGGTGTTACTCTCCCCTACCAGGAAATAGAATCATCTGAAACTCCGGGGAAGACTCCCCTTGTTGAGAAACAATTAACCTCAAGAAACTCAAGCACATGAATTCTCTTTTCTAGAAACTGTATATCATTTGAAAACTTAGGGTCATGGACACAACCTTCTATGAAACAAGTAACCTCTTACAGAAACTTAGGGGAGTGAATCTCCCATACCAGTAAATAGATCATCTAGAAACTTAGATGTATTCCCACACCCTATTGGGAATATATGAAATCATCAAACACATCAGGGGTACATTCTCTCCATATAACCATCATGTAAAACCAAATGGGCTAGACAATTTTTTTAAGCCACCACATGTCTCCTAGATTGGTCTCTTAAGGGAATCGCCCATATCCCATTATGGAATCTATGACAAACGATCACCATCAATCATCAGGTTCTAAGGTGACACCCAAGATCAACAATACCTACATCCTTAAACCACCCTTCTTCAGGGTCAATATAAAATTGGGTAACCCACCAAGAGTCCCTTAGTTAGATAATATTTTGGTCTCCCAATATGGGTTCCTCTATCTCATACTGATCTCTCAGTCCCATTCCCATCACCCAGAGTATGAAAACCCATATATTTTGAAAACTTTATTTCATTATTTATTATATAACGATAGTATTAATAAAATCTGATAAGATTGAGATACCTAGTGTCTTTGAGAAATTAGATACATAGCATAATAAATTAAAACATTGATATAATGAAATTATTTAAATCTCCACAAAATTCCCTTAAAATACAATGATCTATTAGTATAACATGGGATAACCTGGGGATGTACATAAGGAAGGGGTGAGCTATAAAGACCAGTAATGCAATAATCAAATCATAACATGATAAAATTAATAAATGTGAGTTGAGAGGAATATCAAGGTGATATAAAAGTGGTGAGAATCATAAACATGAACATCAAAGCATGATATAAGATGATAAAATCAAGGAAACATAGGAATGTGGAAACAACATAAAGCATGAAATTATAAGCATAAGTTAAGGATAACCAATGAGACATCATAACATATCATTCTTAGAATAACCTACCTTTTTCCAAATATGGTATCTCATGAGATAAAAACATTACCCAATTCATTGGAGTGTTATATAATTCTAGGACCACTCATCACATTCATATAATGTACATGCATTTGTGTTCCACATAGATCATACAACATAATAATACCTTTCATAACATTCAATACCATGATTAAGGAGTCTGGGTATATACATGGAAGTCCCTAATTAATGATAGATAGTTACATATAAGTTAATAACCTTGAGTGGAAATTAGGATGGTTATTCACTACACAAATGTTTTGGCATGTAAAATCACAAGATAGTATCAGAAGCATAACATGAGTACATAATGATAAATATAAGGGTTTAATGAGAGTGAAAGGAGGTATCTAATTACATGGAATTCATAAGGATAGTAAAAGGTTTGTGTAAAAACATATTACAACATGAAAAATTTGAAATAAAAATGAATATTATAAATAAAGTTATTGAATGAAGATGAGGAGGAGAGGATCTATTACCTTGAGAGGGAGCTTCTAAAATATTGGGAGGAGCTTGTAAAGAGATTCAGAATACCTTGGGATTGATTTAGAGGGTTATAGGGATATAAAATTCATGATAAATAGATTTTCAATTAATATTAATGAGATTTTGAGTGTGTATTTATATAAAAATATAGGGGAATTATTTATTAATTTCTAAACTTAGGTTTCAGACTCTATATGATAAAATAATCAAAACCAAAAAAATTACAATAGTTTTTCCCATTTTTTATACCAAAGAGTAGTTTTATAAATATTTTATTATTTTAAGAATTGAAATCCTTAAATTAATACCATTTGTGATGTGGAAGTGATTAATGTTCATAAAAATGTATTTTAAAACCTTAAAATATAATATAGGTTTTGGAGAATTCATTAAAGGATTATAAAATTAAGAAATAACTTCCAAAACACATTATTTTAAAGGGGAATCACATTTTTTTGTTATTGATACTCCTTATAGAATTTATTAAATCACTTTGGGCCATTATTAACTCATAATATAGACCATATATTTATACCATATTTAATTTTTACAAGAAAAGTCAATTATCTCAAAAAATTATGAAAAATTCAAAATTAGCTAATTTTGATGTGCCTATTTCAAAAATATTATTTATTTTACCAAATTAATTTTATAAATATGATAATTTAAAATTTTAAATAATATCCTTATTTACTATAAAATAATTTTTTTATGACAATAATAATTTTAAGACCCTTAAAAAGATTACATTGGACTTCATTAAATTATATCATCATTTGAATTTAAATAATTATTATTTAATGATAATATTATATAAAATCAATATTTATTACAAAATTATTTAATTTATCCAAAAATAGTGTTAAAAGAATATATTTTACAAAAAATAAAGTTTTGGTTTCTTCATATCAAAATCTATTTTTTTTCTAACTCATACATATTTGTATATATAAAGTAATAATGAAAGGGATAAGAATAATCATTTTTTTATTACAAATAAAACATAAAAAATTATACCACTAGGGTCTAGATACATAAATCCTTATTACACCAGCATATTACCTATGGGTGAGGTGTGCGATGGTAGTATTTTCTTGGGGTGGTTCGACGAACATTATTTGGGCCGTGATCTTGATAATATTAAACTTCTCCCATAGATTGTTTTTCTTGTGTTTTAGTTATTGAAACTTGGCTTGGGTTTGGTCAAGGGAAAATACCACTAATACCATATCCCTCTAAAGCTCTGATAAATGGGCTTCATAGGGTATGATCCTATAGGTAGAGGCCATCGTTTCTTCCATAAGTTTCAATTGGACTTTATCACAAACCTTAATATGTACTAGTGTTAACAGTCTCTGTAAAAGGGCTATATTATCAAAATTTATGAAACTTAATGTTTTTTTTAAATATTATAGGACATATTTTATAATGATCCAAAATAACCAAAATACTGCATGTGGTTTATATAACTACATTTTTTAATAAGGAATTTATTCATTTAAAAAGGGATTTTCATTTATAAAAGTCCAGGTTATTACATTATTCCCCCCTTTGGAAATTTCACCCTCAAAATTTTATTTTATACAATAAAATAGATAAGGGTACTTATATTTCATCACCTCTTCCAGTTCCTATGTCACCTCCTCAAAGTTGGGGTTCCACCATAATACTTTGACTAGGTGATTTGTATTTTTTCATATTACTTTATCTCTATGATCTAAGATCTTAAATGGATACTCCTTGTATAAAAGTTAATTCTCAAAAGGTACCCCCTTATGATTCAGTACATGTGAGGGGTATGGTATTTACTTAATTATGATAGATACATAGAACACATAATGTACTTGATATGGGTTAAGTGGGAGTTCTAGTTAATAAGACACAACTCTGATGTGATCAAGGATGTAAAAGGGGCCAATATATCTAGTACTAAGTATTCCCTTCTTCTCAAATATCATTAATTTCTTCCATGGTGATATATAAAGGTTCAATTTATCTCCAATATCAAACTATAGATATCATTAATGATTGTATGTATATCTTTTTATCAAATTTTTGTGGATTCGATATGACATTTAATGGTTTGAAACTTTTTGTCAGATATTGGATAAGATAAGGTCCCATAAGATTACGCTCTCTAAATTTTTCCCATAATGTTGGATTCCAACACCTTTTCCTATATAGAGCCTCTTAATCTTCCATTCAAATTCTAGAATGGAAAATGTTTTTATATAATAACTACTCTAAGGGAGTGTCGATCCCAACATACTTAGAAATCCATTGAACATGATATCAACATATCCTCTAAAGTTTGAATGGTTCTATCAAACTGACCATCCATATGTGGATGATAAGTAGTACTTAAACTCAGATCTATATCCAAATCTTACTAAAGAATTCTCCAGAACCTTGAGTTAAACCTCAGATCTCGATCAGATATAATAGAGAGTTCCACTCAATGATGTCTTATCATTTCCCTTAAATATATATTGGAGAGTTTTTCAAGATAGAAATATTCTTTGATATAAATGAAATGTGATGACTTTTTAAGGTTTTTTAATACTACATATATGATGTTATTACCTTTAGATTTATTAGGGATTCTTATGATGGAATCCATGGTTATGTTTTTCAATTTATATACTGGTATAGTCAATGGTTGAATCATAACCTTATAATTTTAACATTCAGACTTGAATGATTGTCATACTAATCATTGTGAAACAAATTATATAATCTTACTCTTCATGTTATCCCACTAAAAGTTTTTCTTTAGATTACTATACTTCTTAGTGATTCCTGGATGAGAAGGATGAGATATTCACATCATCTAGAAGTTACCTCTTTAGATTTGGAATCATGGGATGCATACTCGAGTTATAAACCTTATAACTCTATATTTATCAATTTTGAACTCTGTAATATTAACTTCATTCCTCTATAGATTCTAATCATCTTTTTGGGGAACCATGGTCCTCTCAATAATGGATAGTTGATTAGTTATTTGAGTAAGTTAGGATGAATATTATTTTATTATTCCCATGTATGTGCTTTTAATTTACAAGAATATTGAACCCCTTTAAATCATTGTCATTTATAGGGTTACAAAATCCTTTCTACTAATAGAATTTTCCATTTTTTTCCGTCCTAGGATGGTAATAGATTGAACAGTCATAATCCTTAATCAGCTCTAACCAACTTTGTTAGTGAATATTGAGATCCTTTTTTTGTGAATATATACTTAAGGATTTTATGATCCATATATATGTCACACTTCTCCCTATAGAGATAATTTCACCAAATCCTTAATGTGAAGATCACTACCACTAATTCTAGATCATGAGTTGGGTAGTTTTTCTCATGGATCATTAATTGATGGGAGGTATAGAATGTCACTTTGTCATATTTCATGAGCACAAAACCCAATAAAGTTTTTTATGCATCACTATATATCACAAATAATTCCACAATAATGGGTAATATAATCATATGTTTAGTAAATAACCTCTTCTTTAACTGTTTAAAGCTCTCCCCACATTCATCGGTCCATAAAAACTTCACTCCCTTTTCAGTTATCTTGGTTACTGGGTGTGAAAATCATGAGAAGTATCTCACAAATTGATGATATTACATAGATAATCTAATGAAACTATGAATATACATCATATATATTGGTATCAACCATCCTAAAATTTCCTTTGTTATTAAAGGATCCATATATATCCTGTTTCTATTGATAACATTCCACTGGATTGTTACCTGCTACATCCAAAATTAGAATTTACTATAATTCATAAAATTATCATCATGTTCCTATTCTATTTTGTAGTATATAAGAATATAATTTATAAATACTACCATTGATTTTTCAAGGTAATCACTAAATACTATTTTCATTAATCCCATGATGATAGCTAGATTATTCATTAGTCCAAATGTAATCACTATGAAATCATAGTTCCTATAACTTACATGAAAAGTAGTCTTGGGGATATTCCTATTCTTCAAATTTAATTGATAATATCCCAACTAAATATATACATAATAGAAGTAATGGGATCCATGTTGCTGATCTAACAAGCTATCAATCTATGATAGACGAGACTTGTTCTTTATCGTGATTTTATTGAGATCGTGAAAATAAATGTAAAGGTGCATTGAACCATCCTTTTCTTGATAAAAAGGACCAGTGCACCCCATGGTGAAGAACTTGGGAATATAAACCCTTTATCCAAATTCTCTTGTATTTTCTTCTTTATCTCCTCAAATTAAATAGCGGACATTCTGTATGGAGTCTAAAATTTTGAAAAAGATATGGGTATGAGTTCAATTGATAATTCAACCTCTCAATTTTTAGGAAGACCAAAAAATTATTTATGAAACACATCATCATATTCCATTATAATTTGTTTGTCTTCAAGGATGATCTTATCCTTATTCTTATCATTTGATCAAGATACCATGCTTATAATAACCCTACTCTTTATTAAACATTAATAATTGATTTATTACATAAGAACCCACACAAATTCAACCTGAATGATCAAGAAGTATAGTGTCTTTAGGAATTAGGTACATTACATAACAACATAAAACATGGAATACAACATATTTATTGAAAACTTCTTTAACATGCTTGAAATACCCCTTAAAACTTAAAACTACATGGGATAACCTGGTGAAATACATAAGAAAAGGGTGATCTATAAATCCTTTTAAGGGAATAAGCACAGAATAAGTGATACTAGTTATACAATAGTCATATTAATGAGGAATAAAAGGAAAATTAATAATAAGGCATGATATAACATGATAATCATAACACATGAAATGTGCCAACAACATAAACACTGAATCATAAACATAAGTCAAGGATAAACCCACCAATACATTATGGTGGAAAAAGTCAAATAAAGGAATCTTGTTCACACCCTATAACAACATTACATATCATGATACTAAACATTACCCAATGCATTGGAGTGCTATCTGGGTGCACCCATCATATTCATTTTATTCTCATGCTTAAGTGTTTACACATAGATCATAAAACATGGATTAATTCATCATGATAATTTCTCCTATGATAAACTAATATGGAATAAATAAATTTAAGTACCCAATAAATAAATATATGTTCATAAAGGTGAAAACCCTTGATAGAAAAATGTGTATGGAATTCACAACACAATTTTTCTGGCATGGAAAATTACTGTGAAATTTCGATAGCATAACGACATTACATAAAAATTAAAAAAAATGGTTGATGAGAGAGAAATTAGTATCTAATTATTTGGAAATAAAATTTTTAGTAATAGGGACATGTAAATACATGCTCCAACTTTATTAAGTGGAAATATAATTCATAAGTTCAAAAATAAACTTGAATAAAGAAGAGAAGGTGAGGATCTCTTACGGAATTTTGGCATAGTAACAGATTAGGTAAGGGACCAAATGAGGGAGGATAAATGATAAATAATTAAAATAACATAAATTTTATAGTAATGTAATTATTATATATTAATCACAATGAAAAAAATTGAAATTAACAAAACTAATTTCAAATATGGTTCTTGAATTTGAAAGGAGGAGTGGAAGGTGAGGATCCCTTACACAATTTCAGCATGATAAAATGTGTACATAAAGGTTCATAGGAGGGATAAATGAGACTAAAAGGGGATATCATAATTTATATATCAAATTTAAGTTAATGGGGACATGGAAGAACATATCCCAACATATGGAAATTGAAATTAAAAGGCATAACATAAAAGGAGTGCTTGATAAAAGAGGAGAGTGAAAGTTTCTTTACTTGAGTATGTGGCTCCAAAATCTTGGGAGGGGATTCTTTAGAGATTAGGAGAACATTTGGAGGACTCTATAGAGAATATTTAAGAGTATGGTTATGGTCTAAGGAGTTTTAGTGAAGATAAATTGGCTTTTGGGTGAGTTTATATTGGAAAAGAGGGAGATTTCTTTATTATTTAGGTTTTGGACTCTATATAATAAAATATCCAAAACCACACATAATACCATGGTTTATAAAAAAATGGGATTTATTTTTACTATTATATAATTACAAGGGATGAAATTATTAAAATAATTCCCTTACTTATGTGGAGGTGAGTCACACTCTTAAAGAAATGATTTTAGAACCTTAAAATATATTATAAGTTTTGGAGGATTCATAATGGATTTATAAAATAAATAAAATCAAATTAAAATCAAAATATTTTTAAGGGAAACATATAGTTGGTATTTTATACCATTTATATTAATTATTACATCACTTTTGGGTCATTATGATGTCATAATACACAAAGTATATTTGTATGGTATTTAATTTTTACCAGAAAATTCGATTGTCTCAGAAAATTATAAAAAGTTAATCATTGGATAATTTTGATGTTATAATTACAAAAAATAATATTCATTATATATGAATAATTTTTTAAATATGTTAATTTTACTTTTAAAATAAAATAATCATTTATTAAGAAATGATGGGTTTTTTGACAATGATTGTTTTCAAACCCTTATAAAAATTAAAATTGACTTCATAAAAATTATATGATCATTTATATTTGATAAATATTATTTAAAATATTATTTATTTCAAAAATAAATTAATTTATAAAATAATTAATTGAATTTTAATATTTAAAAAAATATAATTTGTGCCTTATTGTATAAAAAAAATTAAAAACTAACAATAATAGGATAAAAATATATTCAGTATTCTATAAAAAATGTACATATTCATATTTATATGGTATTTATATATATCCATTTAATACACAAAAAACACCCTAAGAGTAAGGTGTGCGATGATGGGACTTTCGTGGGGTGGTTTGACAAACATGGTATGGGTCGTGATCTCGATGAGATTGAACTTATCCTATAAATGGGTTTTCTCATGCTTAAGTTGTTGGATATAGGTTTGGGATTGGTCAAGGGAAAATAAAAAAAATTATATCTCCCTCATAAGATCTGATAAATGGGATTCGTGGGGTACGATCCTGCTGGTTGAGGCCATCACTTCTTTTGTCTGTGTCAATTTGATTTGTTAAAACCCTACATTTATACTAACCACATGATCACTGTTCAATGGATATATTATCAATGGTAATGATACTTAACATTAATTTAAATCTAATTGGATAAAGTAAAACAAAATAAGGGCATGTGTTTTCTATAACCATTTTAAATGATGAGACATTTAAATAAATCAAAAATGGGGATTTTATTTATTATAGTTTGGGTCGTTACAATCTTCCCCCCTTAAGAAATTTTACCCTCGAAATTTTAATTTACCACACTAAAATAGATGAGGGTAACTCTGTTTCATTACCACCTCTGGTTCCCATATTACTTCTTGAAACATTTGGTTTATCCACATCGCTTTGAAAATGTTAATTTTCATATCTTGTTGAACATTTTCTCTATGATCTATGATATTTACCAACTGACCTCATAGGTAAGGTCATTATCCAATGGAAACACCTTTGGATTGAGGATATGTGATGTGTTTGGTATGTACTTTCTTAATATAGATACATTAAATACATCATGTACTTGAGATAGGTTCGATGGGAGTACTAGTCGATAGGCCACTGCTCCGATGCGATCAAGGATCTCAAAGGGGCCGATGTATCTTGGACTAAGCTTTCCCTTATCCAAAAATCTAATCACTTTCTTCTCTATAGATCTATAGAGGAAAACCATGTATCCAAAATTAAACTTTAGTTCATGTCGATGATTTTCATTATAGCTCTTCTATTGACTTTGAGAAGCCTTGATGTGCTGTTGAATGATCTTAACCTTTTCCACTATTTCCTCAACCATTTCAGGACCTAGCTATTTTCCCCCAACTTCATTCTAACATGTAGGTGTTATAAACCTCTTACCATAAAGGGAATCATAGGGAGCCATTTGTATGCTTGAGTGGACACTGTTGTTGTATGAGAACTCAAACAGAGGAAGATGTTGGTCCCATCTTCCTTTGATATCCATATAATATGCTCACAACATGTAAAGACCCATAAATTTCAAGGGAATTTTTTTTTCTTAATTTTCTTTGGGATTTTACGAGTATGCAGTTTCTGATGGCACCTGATTCCGAGGCCCAGTGTGCCCGGAATCAATTTCCAAAGTTTAGCTTGGGTACGTTCTGTGAACGAACGAGCGGGTTTTTCTAACTTTTGAACTGGTTCTCGGAATAGAAATCCAAGGGCACCGATGAAACTGCAATGCTAGTTTTTGCTTAAGGAGACTTTCACTAGAGTTGCATTTTCTAGGGAGGTGATGTCAAATAAATGGAGTGGTTTAATTAAACAGTGAAATAAAATATGTGCTGAAATTTTATTTCTACTCTGTGTAATTATAACCTACGTGTGGAAGTTGAGGTGGGACCCACTAAATCATAACTCCTCTTAGTAGGATATTAGTGAGGTGGGGCCCACACGAGCCCCACCCCCTTCCAATCCCTTAAACCTCCCTCATGAATTTATTGTGTAACACACCCGCACCCCCTTTTAATGACATGTCAACTCTCGTAATTAATTGGACTGTTAAAGGCTCTTCAATTAATTTAATTAATTGAATGGGATCTTTTGAATTTCAAATTAATGTCGGCATGTGTGTGTGTGAATAAAATAAGACAATGTATTATTTTATTGTTCGTGGATTCATTGTGTGGAATAGAGGAGACAACTCTCGCGGTCTTGAAGAACTTCATCTTCTTCATGAAGAATGCCGAGTCTATGAAGAAGAACTAGGTCACTGTAAGGGGAGATCACCGTGCCGTCTTCTCTCCTCTCTATAACCGGTGAGAGATTCCTTTTTTCAGAGAATGAAGATGTGCCACATCCTTCATCGAGCGAACACCGACGACGCTTACGAAGCCTCATTCCGCGATTCCGTCTTCCGCAACGTCATTTTCCCGCGACGATCCTCGTTCGACGACTTCTTCGAGGTAGGGGTTTGATTTTGTTCGTGAATATTCTTTGCTGTCCAAAATCAAATTCTTTATCTTCTTGATATCGAATTAACGGGAGGGGGCCGGACCGTACGAACATGGTCGACCCTCCTCCCCCTTTTTTGATGTAATCGTTACGGCTCGAATGAAGGCGGCGCGGTGCAACGGCACCGCGCGGGAAAGAGGAGGAATGTGGTGAAGGAGAACAGTGCCATCGCGCCGCACCATTGAGGCCGAAAGAAGCCACAGACGGAGTTGGGCCGTGGCGGAGGGGCGCGGCGCCATCGCGCCGCGTCGGAGAACCACGAAGAGGCCGCGGCCGGAGTGAGGCTGGGGCAGAGGGGCGCGACGCCATCGCGCCGCGCCGGTCGGACAAGGCCATAGCGGTGCAGGGAGTGGCGTCCAAAACCACCGGCCACCGGAGCATGGAAGGCAGGACCCGCGGGGGGTCCCACAGTGGCACACCGGCCGGCCAAATCGGCCGGCCGGTTTTGAAAAATCTGGGGATCGTAACCCCCGGCTGGCAAGAGGAGGCCCCCCATGGGAGTCGTTTCTTCAATCAAGGGCGGCAGCGCCCCCCCCCCCCCCCCCCTTTACACGTCCGCTCGGCCAGCGCCGAGTCGCCCAGGCCGGACCGACCGCACCGGGCCGGGCCGCCCGCGCCGGGCCGGGCCGCCCGCGCCGGGCCGAGCCGCCCGCGCCGGGCCGGGCCACGACGGCTAGGCCGGGCCGTGCCAGCCGGTCCGGGCCGTGCCAGCCGGTCCGGGCCGTTCCCTAATGGGCCGGACCCGGACCCGGGTCAGGTCGACCCGGTTCGGGCCTACCCAAGGGGTTCTGGGCCATGTCGGTCCGGGCCCGAACCACACTAAAATCGGACTAGTTCGTTCAAATGCCCATAACATGGGCTACAAAACTCTAATCGACGCACCGTCAGTTGAGATGCGATCCTTGGATCATTATAGTCATTTCAGTATATTACACTCAAGGTTTCGGAGAACATTGCGTATGGCCAGGTTGGTTCGAACACGAAACCAACCGGGCCCTCGGAGTAGAAACGCCTATAACTTGAGCTCCGGACGTCCAATTGACGTGCCGTCAACTTTTTCGGTTTCCTATTAGTGAGATGGAACTCTTGACTTACTCTACTCGAGGTTTGGATGTAGTTGGAGTATAGTCGGGTTGGTTTGACTTAAAAACCAACCGGGCTCCTGGGACGGAAAAGTCAATAACTCTCAGACCGGGCGTCTGATTGACGCGCCGTCTGTCGCGTTGAGTTTATTTTGTCAAGAAGGAACTTTGGGATACATAAAATCTTGACTATGTGTCAGTTTATGTGTCGACCCCATTGGATCGTGGAGCAGACCCTTCCCGAAACGAGCATGCTGTGTGCAGGAACCCTAGAGATGGCTGCGACTGCGACGACGATGACGACTGTACAGGGATCCTCCGTGGGTTTGGCAGTGACGAAGACTATACTGAAATCCTCCATGGGTTCGGCGACAATGACTATTGTTCTTGTATCCTATGTGGGTCTGGCAGTTCATGACTACTGTTCTTGTATCCTACGTGGGTCCGACAGTATTTGACTATGTACTTGTATCCTACGTGGGTCCGACAGAGTGGCTGGTCTTGTATCCTTTGTGGGTCCGACAGCTTAGCTGGTCTTGTATCCTACATGGGTCCCAGCTTAGATGAATCAGTGGCTACATCTGATCATCTCTATCACCTTACGAAGAAGTATACTTGTGTGAGCTGAGTCTTGACTTTCAATCAATATATTCGATATGATTGACTTGCTTTCCTATGTGGATTGGGTTGTACTATCCTGTGCGGACGTGATTGAACTTGGGATCGAATGTTGGATCCGAACTGGAATTGATAACTTAGGTATATGTATGGTCATATACCTAAGTAGAGTTGGTTGTTATTTCATGATTGTATCTTTCCTTTGTGGTTTATCCTTCGTGGATTCTAGGAGACCATCAGGGGTCTCGGGGTCCCTACTGAGTAGCGTATACTCACCCCTGCACGGGCTATGGACACAATACATTGTGTTGGATGTAGACGACGTACAACACTGATCGTGGTTGAGGCTTCTGGAGCAAGTCGGTACCTGGAGGTGGACCACTGGGCGGGACGTACACGGAGAAGACGGCTGGACCCGAGGAGCTGAGGAGACTATCTGTACCCACCCTTCAGGTGGGATTTCCAGTGGATGGATCGACGTTGCTGATTTACTTTTCAGTTGCTGTACTTTATTTCCAATTGTACTTTACTTTTAGTTTGAGTTTGTATTCTGGCCCATTTACTTTTCCGCACTTCCTATTGTACTCAGTTTACTTAGCATTTACTTCTGCTAGCTTACTCTGTGGTGTTTGTTTACTTTATAAAGGCAATTTCTTCTTCTTTTTTTTTTGTCGGGATTTACGCCTTGGTGCTAGTCTCCAGCCCCTGGCTTATGGAAGGTGGGCTTGTGGTAGTCACGACACGGGTCCTGAGGACGGGTCGTGACAAATTGGTATCAGAGGAGTTCGGTTCTACCACAGAACTCAGGACTCTGATCTTTCTCCTATGTGAAGCAATAGTGTTAAGGGTGTTGAGTATGGTTATCAGTCCAGGGAGTCCAATGTTGGTGTGGCGGCCGACGTATCCATACACTAGGACCCTGACTTTTGATTTCTGACTCAGTGCACGAGAACACCGATTGCATGTGTGTTTCAAAAGTTTTCTTTGTGATTACTTTGTGTCAGCTCACCAGGTATACTGTATTAACCGTGGTGCACCTGTTTCTTTTCAGGATGGCCCCACGACGACAGTCAGATAGGGTTCAGAGATTTGTATGAGATGACAGCCCAC
Source organism: Viscum album (assembly GCA_963277665.1). Lineage (NCBI taxonomy): Eukaryota > Viridiplantae > Streptophyta > Magnoliopsida > Santalales > Viscaceae > Viscum > Viscum album. The sequence continues at coordinate 263,220,281 of OY728120.1, forward strand.
CGAGCGATGAGGCCTCGGTGCAGGGCCCTTTTACCGTGGAGGCACCGACGGTACCTCTACCAGCCAAGCCACTGATTCCACCAGCCACATCCGATGAGAGTGCACATCTCCTTAGTGAACTGCATGTGTTCTAGCGTCAGAGACCACCCAGGTTTCGCATGGAGATGGACCCTCAGGCAGTCGAGGATTGGCTGGAGGCTGTAGTTCGAGTTTTCAGGTTAGTGGGGACACCAGCTGACCTCATGATGATCCTTGCAGTGAGCCTCCTACACGCGGAAGTAGACAGATGGTGGAGCCTGATGCTCCAGGTGCACGACGAGGCATCTCTCCTCTGGACGGACTTTGAGAGCCTCTTCCACTCAGAGTTCTTCCCAGCCACCCTACGTGCAGTGCGCATTCAGGAGCTACTACAGCTACGGTAGGGTAGCATGACGGTAGCCCAGTACTCGGCGAGATTTACCGATCTCTCACGCTATTCCACGGACATGGTACGAGACCCATTCTTCCGGTCCCAGAACTTCGAGCAGGGACTGAGGCATGAGATCAGAGCATCAATGATCTCCCTCAGCATTCCGATGCAGGAAGGAGTACTAGAGAGAGCCCTTCTCATAGAGAGCTTTCTTGCTGAGCCTACACCAGCAGCGAGACCTACCGTAGGGTGGCACGTAGCAGATTCTTCTACAGCTGGCAGTCGACGGATGTCATAGGGGTCCAGGCCGACCAGACCTGTAGGCAGACGACCTCAGGACACTGGCTCAGAGGTATGGGGCACACGGTGTATAGCCAGTCTTACGAGGAGTAGACAATGCTACGCATGCGGCGGGCAGGGCCACATGGATCGTGACTACCCGACCCGCCGTGCAGAGGAGAAAAAGACGGTTGATGGGCCACCCAGGCAGAGGCAGAGGGTCGACCATGGCGCTCCGCAGAGAGAATGAAGATGAGGCAGAGGAGATGGCCGAGCAGCTGGTGGTGGGAAACGCTTTGAGGCTTTACCACCACCACCACCCGGAGGTCCACCCTGACCACAGGGAGATGGCGGGTAGAGGCAGGCTTAGCTTCAGGCAGTGGAGGCCTACAACCATGGCACACCAGAGATGATTCAAGGTACAATCTTTGTCTACTCCACCCTTGCTGCAGTTTTTAAATACATAGGAGTGAGTCATTCTTTTATTGTCGCTGCCCTTGTTCGGAGCTTGGAGATTTCGACGGAGCCGTTGGCTCGATCCTTACGGCTAGAGACTCCTACGGGAGCAGAAACGAAAATTACGAACTGGTGCCGGTAGTGTGATCTTACTCTAGGAGGCGAGAGCTTCAGCTGGGATATTCTTGTAGAGGCGTCAAGGCCTTACGACGTCATCTTGGGCATGGATTGGTTATCTACATTCCATGCTCAGATCGACTGTATTAGGTGCAAGGAGTGGTGTGTTCGCACCGATGGGAGCAGGTTCACCTTCACCAGTGAGAAGGGAACCTTAGCACTGCAATATGGACTCACGTAGAGGAGAGGACAACTGATCACTCATCCGTTGGATAGCCTCATTCTAGGAGATGTTGACGTGCGGAGTCCGAGTTTTCCTGTAGTGGTGGATCAGTATGCAAACGTTTTTCCTGACGACGTTCCAGGACTACCTTCTCGTAGAGAGGTAGACTTCTATATTGACCTGTACCCCGAGACAACCCCGATATCCACTCTAGAATATCAGATGGTTCCCGCTGAGCTTCGAGAGCTACGGGTACAGATGGAGGAATTTCAGGGCAAGGGATTCATTCAACCCAGTGTTTCACCCTGGGCTTCCCCGATTTTGTTCACCAAGAAGGTGGACGGAATCTTGCGACTGTGTGTTGATTATCGTCACTTGAACCAGGTGACCATGAGGAAAAATTATCCACTACCGAGGATTGACGACCTCTTCAATTAGCTCACGGGATCATAGTGGTTCTCAAAGATAGACCTCAGGTCAGGCTATCATCAGCTCAGAGTTCTGGACGAGGATGTGTAGAAGACGACCTTCAGATGTCGGTATGGACACTATGAGTTCTTGGTTATGCCTTTCGGCATAACCAATCCACTAGCAGTGTTCATGATCCTCATGAACATGATCTTTCAGCCTTACCTCGATCGATTTTTTGTGGTCTTCATCGACAACATATTGATATACTCAACTTATGAGGAGGATCACGCCTACCACTTGCGGGTTGTACTGGAAACAATCTGAGAGCACCAGCTTTATTGTAATCTCTCGAAGTGTAAGTTCTGGATACGTGAGGTCCACTTCTTGGGACACATCATCTTTGAGGTGGGAGTTGTGGTGGATCCTGTGAAGATCGAGGCAGTGCTAGCTTGGGAGCCACCCAGGAGCGTTATGGAGGTGCAGAGTTTCTTGGGTCTAGCTGGGTACTACCGGAGGTTTGTGCCAGACTTCTACAGAGTTGAAACACCACTTTAAACTTTGAAAACGAAGAGGAAACCCTTCGTGTGGTTAGAAAGATGTCAGCAGAGCTTCCAGGAGTTGAGACAGAGATTGACCAGTGCACCCATCTCGAGGCTACCAGATGAGGGAGTAGGGTACGTAGTCTACTGCGATGCATTAGGGACCAGACTCGGGTGTTTCCTGATGCAGGAGTGGGAAGTGATCACCTATGGATCACGATAGTTGAGGCAACATGAGCAGAACTGCGCTACCCATGACCTGGAGTTAGCAGTAGTGGTCTTCGCTCTAAAGATGTGGCCGCACTATCTGATGGGCGAGCACTTTATAGTCTATTATGACCAACAGAGTCTCAGGTAAATCTTCTCACAGAAGGAACTGAACTTGAGACATCGACAATGGCTCGAGTTCCTCCAGGACTATGACTTTGAGATAGTCTATACTCCTGGAAAGGGGAACGTAGTAGATGATGCTATCAATAGGAGGACAAAGATTCAGCTACTTGGGGAGGCGACAGAGCAGCTAGACGCTTTGTAGATATCCTTCGTGGATAGAGATGGAGCAGCCTTTCTGTAGTCACTCACAGTCACTCCTCCACTTTTGCAGCGGGTCAGAGAGGCATAGCGTGAGGATGTTGACTGTGAGATGCGGCGTGCATAGATCTCCACAGGACAAGAACCTGATGGTTTCTCTATAGGAGGAGAGCACAACTTCCTTTTCATAGGACATACCATGGTACCATCTTCTTTACAGGAGGAGGTGCTGAGAGAGTTTCACACTTACCCTTTATCGGTACATCCAGGAGTGGAGAATATGTACCCGGATCTTAGATGACAGCACTGGTGGCTGGGTATGAAGAAGTCTGTAGCAGAATTCATTTCTCGATGCCTCACCTGCCAGCAGGTGAAGGCAGAGCACCAGGTACCAGTGGGCTTGGTATAGCCCTTGGAGGTCCCAGAGTGGAAGTGGGATGGTATATCTATGTATTTCGTGACTAGACTACCACGTTCTTCCAGAGGTCATGACTCCATTTGGGTGGTTGTCGACCGACTCACCATGTCGGCCCACTTCTTACCCATTAGAGAGAAGGGCTTAGTGGAGAGTTTGGGATTCCTCTACATTCAGAAGACTGTACGACTTCATGGTGTTCCATAATCTATTGTCTTCGATCGAGATGCTCTCTTTACTTACCGGCTTTGGAAGGGTTTTTAGGAGGTATTCGGGACGTAACTACGCACCACCTTTCACCCTCAGACGGATTGTCAGACGGAGAGGGACATTCAGACTCTTGAGGACATGCTTCGTGTATGTGTCCTCGACTTTGGTCGCAGCTGGGAGGATCAACTACCCTTGGTGGAGTTTGCGTACAACAACAGCTACCACTCCACCATCGGGATGGCACCATACGAGGCATTGTACGATCGACCTTACAGATCACCACTATGCTGGACAGACCCTGGGGAGTCAGCACTTGTGGGAACGGAGATGGTCCAGGCCATGACAGAGAAGGTCCAGGTCATCCAGGAGCAGATGAGGACAACTCAGAGCTGACAGAAGTCTTACGCTGACAGGAGGAGGAGACCACTTGAGTTTGAGGATGGCGACCACGTTTTCTTGCGGGTCTCACCTCGATGTGGATTACAGAGATTTTTCCGGGGCGACAAGTTATCTCCGTGCTTCATCGGAACATTCCAGGTTCACATTAGGATAGGATAGGTGGCTTATCACCTGACTCTACCACCTTTGTTGCATCAGGTGCATGACATCTTCCATGTATCTCAGCTGAGGAGATACGTACACGACCTGACACATATCATCGACCATGGGGAGCTGGACATTGATGATGGGGAGACTTTTGCAGAGTTCCCGGTGGAGATAGAGGATCGACAGAAGCGGGTCCTACGTGGGTGATCTATTCCTCTAGTGCGCATCAGATGGTAGCACGGGAACCTCCAGGAGAGCACTTGGGAGCGAGAGGCTCAGATGCGTGCTCAGTATCCTCATTTGTTTCCCTAGTTTGTGATGTATCTTTATGGGGACGTAAATCACTGAGGTGGGAGTAATGTAAAGACCTGTAAATTTCAAGGGAATTTTTTTATTAATTTTCTTTGGGATTTTACGAGTAAGCAGTTTCTGACGGCACCTGATTTCGAGGCCCGGTGTGCCTGGAATCAATTTCCGAAGTTTAGCTCGGGTACGTTCAGTGAACGAAAGAGCGAGTTTCTCTAACTTTTCAACCAGTGCTCGGAATCGAAATCTGAGGGCACCGATGAAACCGCAACACCAGTTTTTGCTTAAGGAGACTTTCACTGGGGTTGAATTTTCTCGGGAGGTGATGTTAAATAAATGGAGTGGTTTAATTAAAGAGTGAAATAAAATACATGCTGAAATTTTATTTCTACTCTGTGTAATTATAACCTACATGTGGAAGTTGAGGTGGGACCCACTAAATCCTAACTCCTCTTGCTAGTATATTAGTGAGGTGGGTCCCACACGATCCCCACCCCCTTCAAATCCCTTAATCCTCCCTCATGCATTTATTGTGTAACACACCTACACCACCTTTTAGTGACATGTCAACTCTCGCAATTAATTGGACTGTTAAAGACTCTTCAATTAATTTAATTAATTGAATGGGATCTTCTGAATTTCAAATTAATGTTGGCATGTGTGTGTTTGAATGAAATAAGAAAATGTCTTATTTTTTTGTTGGTGGATTCGTTGTGTGGAATAGAGGAGATAACTCTCGCGGTCTTGAAGAACTTCATCTTCTTCGCGAAGAACGCTGAGTCTACGATGAAGAAATCCGTCACCGCAAGGGGAGATCGCCATGCCGTCTCCTATCCTCTCTCCAGCCAGTGAGAGACGTCTTTTTTGGAGAATGACGATGCACCACATCCTTCATTGGGAAAACACCGATGACGCTTATGGAGCCTCGTTTCGCAATGTCGTCTTCGGTGACGTCATTTTCCCGCAACGATCCTCGTTCGACGACTTCTTCGAGGTAGGGGTTTGATTTTTTTCATGAATATTCTTTTCCGTCTAACGTTAAATTCTTTAGCTGCTTGATATCAAATTAACTGGAGGGGGCCCGACTACACGAACACAGACGACCCTCCTCCCCCTTTGTTGATATACTCGTTGCGGCTCAAACGAATGTGACGCGGTGAAATAGCACCGCGTGGGAACAAGGAGGAACGCGGCGAAGGAGCACAGCGCCGTCGTGCCGTGCTGTTGAGGCTGAAAGAACCCGCGGCCGGAGTTGGGCCACGGCGGAGGGGCGCGGCCCCGTCACGCGACGCCGGAGAACAACGAAGAGGCCACAGCCGGAGCGGGGCCGGGGCGGAGGGGCGCAACGCCGGCATGCAGCGCCGGTCGGACAAGGCCGCGACTTAAGGGTGCGGTGGTGCAGGGAGTGGCGGTCGGAACCTCCATCCATTGGCGCATGTAGGCGGGACCCGTGGGGGTCCCGCGGTGGCACACCGGCCACCCAAATCGGCCGGCCGGTTTCAGAAAATCCGGGGGTCGTAACCCCAGCTGGCAAGAGGAGGCCCCCCCCATGGGGGCCATTTCTTTAATCAAGGGGGGCAGCGCACCCCCCCCCCCTTTGCATGTCCGCTCAGCCAGTGCCGAGCACCCCGCTCGGCCAGTGCCGAGCAGCCCAGGCTAGACCGGCCGCACCGGGACGGGCCGCCCGCGCCGGGCCGGGCCGCGCGTGCCGGGCCTGGCCGCTCCAATAGGGTCGGGCCACGCCCTAATGGGCTATAACTGGACCCGGGTCAGGTCGACCCGGTTTGGGCCGACCCAGGGGGTTCTGGGCCGGGTCGGTCCGGGCCCGAACCCCCCTAAAATCGGGCTGGTTCATTCAAATGCCCATAACTTGGGCTACAGACCTCTGATCGACACACCGTAAGTTGCGATGTGATCCTTGAATCGAGACGGTGTTTTCTATATATTACACTCAAGGTTTTGGAGAACTTTGTGTATGGACGGGTTGGTTCGAACACGAAACCAACCGGGCCCTCGGAGCGGAAACGCCTATAACTTGAGCTCCGGACGTCCGATTGATGTGCCGTCGACTTTGTTGGTTTCCTCTTAGTGAGACCGACCTTTTGGCTTACTCTACTTGAGGTTTGGACATAGTTGGAGTACAGTTGGGTTGGTTTGAATTAAAAACCAACCAGGCCCCTAGGACGGAAAAACCAATAACTCTCAGACCGGGCGTCTGATTGACGTGCTGTCGGTCGCGTTGAGTTCCTTTTGTCGAGACGGAACTTTGGGATACATCAACTCCGGACTATGTGTCAGTTGTTGTATCGACCCCCTTGGCTCATGGAGCGGACCCTTCCAGAAATGAGCATGCTGTGTGCGGGAACCCTAGAGCTGGCTGCGACTGCGACGACGATGACGACTATATAGGGATCCTCCGTGGGTTCTCCAGCGACGACGACCGTACTGAAATACTCAGTGGGTTCGACGACGATGACTAATGTTCTTGTATCCTATGTGGGTCTGGCAGTTCATGACTACTGTTCTTGTATCCTACGTGGGTCCGACAGTATTTGACTCTGTACTTGTATCCTACGTGGGTCCGACAGAGTGGATGGTCTTGTATCCTTTGTGGGTCCGACAACTTAGCTGGTCTTGTATCCTACATGGGTCCCAGATTAGATGAATCAGTGGCTACATCTGATCATCTCTATCACCTTACGAAGAAGTAAACCTATGTGAGCTGAGTATTGACTTTCAATCAATATCTTCAATATGATTGACTTGCTTTCCTATGTGGATTGGGTTGTGCTTTCCGGTGTGGATTGGGTTGTACTATCCTATGCGGATGTGATCGAACTTGGGCTCGGATGTTGGAGCCGAACTAGAATTGATGACTTAGGTATATGTATGGGCATATACCTAAGTAGAGTTGGTTGTTATTTCATGATTGTATCTTTCCTTTGTGGCTTATCCTTTGTGGATTCTGGGATACCTTCGGGGGTCTCAGGGTCCCTACTGAGTAGCGTATAATCACCCCTGCACGGGCTATGCCTACACTACATTGTGTTGGATGCAGACGACGGACAAAACTGATCTTGGTTGAGGCTTGTGGAGCAAGTCGGCACCTAGAGGTGGACCACTGGGCGGGATGTACACGGAGCAGACGGTTGGAACTGAGGAGCTGAGGAGACTATCTGTACCCACCCTTCAGGTGGGATTTCCAGTGGACGGCTCGACGTTGCTACTTTACTTTTTAGTTGTTGCACTTTCTTTCCAGTTGTACTTTACTTTCAGTTTGGGTTTGTATTCTGGCCCATTTACTTTTCCGCACTTCCTATTGTACTCATTTTACTTAGAGTTTACTTCTGCTGGCTTACTCTGTGGTGTTTGTTTACTCTATAAAGGCAATGCATTACCCTTTTTTTTGTCGGGATTTACGCCTTGGTGCTAGTCAACGACCCCTAGATTATGGAATACAATCTTGGGGTAGTCACGACACGAGTCCCAAGGACAGGTCATGACACAACATGTCTTCCAATGTCAGTCAAATTAGAACGATAATCAGTTTGAGAATGATAGGATGTACTAAAGTTTATCTTAGTGTTTATAGAATATTGGATACTTTTCCAAAACATGGAGGTGAATCTCATATCTCGATTAGATACAATCGATAGTGGTACTCAATTAAGCCTTTCCACTTCTTTGATCTATATCCATTCAAGTTAATCTAATGAGAAGTCATCTAGAATTGAAAAAAAGTGATCCTTCTTTTTAAGACAATCCATAATAACCCATATTGAATTATTTCCCTTGGATTTATTCAAAATTACAGTGACAAAGTACATGGTTATGTTCTCCTATTTCCATTTTGGTATAGGTAATGGTTTCATCAACCCATTAGACTTCTTTCATCCATCCTTCACTTGTTAGAATGCCAGACACTTTGATGTATATTCAGTGATATCCTTATTCATATTGTCCCACCAATAGTGCTCATGGAGATCTTGATACATATTTATTCTTCCTGGGTGAATGGATAAAGTTGAACTATGTTCATCATCCAAAAGTTCCTTACTTAACTTAGGATTTTATGGAACACATAATCTTGACCCAAATATCACAACTACTTCTTAATAAATTTTAAACTCTGAGTAATTCCCATTTCTCATTTATTCTACCTGATTCTAAATTTACACATCATTTCTTTGATAATCCTTTAACCTTTCCAAAAGATATGGTTGGGAAAACATTTTTGGAAGGATTTATGATGTTCCTTCCTTTATGATTATCATGTCCATACTTTATAGGTCTAAGAAGATTGGATCATTCTCAATTATAATAATTGATAAATATGCATGATCCTTTATACTTAGATCATCCACCACTTTATTAACTTTACTAAGATGGTAGTGGATTGATCAGTCATAGTCCTTGATCAGATCTAACCATATTTGTTGGTGCATATTCAGTTCTTTCTATGTGAATATATACTTAAGGATTTTGTGATATGTATATATCTCACACTTCTCCCCATAGAGATAATGATGTCAGATTTTCAATGAAAATATCATAACTCCTAACTCTAAATCATGCGTGGGATATTTTTTCTCATGAACTTTAAACTACCTTAAATCACAGGCTATGAATTTTTCATTCTGCATTAACATGGAACCCAATTCCTTCTTCAAAACATCATTGAATACTATGAATAGTTCTCCACTTATGGATAGTGTGAGCACTGGTGTAGTGATGAGCCTCCTTTTTAAATCCATGAGTCTCTCTTCAGATTCACAATTCTAAGAAAACTTGACTCAATTTCGAGTTATCTTGGGAATAGGGTTTGACAATTGGGAGAAATTTCTCACAAATCGGTGATAATACCCAGCTAACCTAAGGAAACTATGTAAATACGTCATAAATGTTGGACTCATACACAATTTAATTAATTTCATATTTTAAGGGTCCAGATATATCCCATTTCTTGTGATTATATTCCCTAATAAAGAGACTTCATTCAACTGGAACTCACATTTTTTGTACTTGGCATAAAGCTTCTCCTTTCGTAGGGTCTTTAGCACAATGCTTAGAAGATCCTCACACACACCCTTGATTTTGAAGTATATTAGAATATCATATATAAATACTACCACAAATTTGTTGAGGTAATCTCTAAAGAATATATTTATCAATCCCATGAATATTTCTGGAGCATTAGTGAGCCCAAAAGGCATCACTATGAACTTATAGTGCCCGTACATTGTACAAAAAGAATTCTTGGGGATATCTTGCTTCTTCACCCTCACTTGATAATATCCCAACCAAAGATCCAATTTGGATAAGTATTGTGATCCATGTAGCTAATCAAAAAAGTCATCTATTTTAGGTAGTGGATACTTGTTCTTTATCATGATATCCGAGATCACGGTAATCAATACAAAGGCTCATTGACCCATCCTTCTTGAAAAAGAGGATTGTTGTACCCGTGGTGAATCACTTAGGTATTTAAAATCCTTTATCCATATTCTCATACAGTTGTTTCTTCATCTCCTAAAGTTCCACAAAAACCATTCTATATAGATTCTTAGATAATGGAAAATCCCCTGGTATAATCTTGATTTAAAATTCAACCTCTCAGCTAGGAGGAAGACTAGAAAATTTCTCGGGAAACACATCAACATATTCCCTCATCAGAGGAATTTCTTCAAGGATGGTTATTTCCTTAGACTCAATCATTTGAGCTAGATATTCTTTCTCATAGGGAAATAATATCCAATCTTGAGATGATGGTACTAAAGAATATTCATCCTCCTCATTGCAATTATAAAGAATCAGGGGTCAATTCATAATACATAGAGTGATTTCCTTATCCTAGAAATTTATGTTTGATATATATAGGGAAAGCCAATCCATGACCAAAATTGCATCAAATTCCCCTAATAGAAGTATGAAAAGGTTCACTGGGAAGTTCAACCAACAAAATTTGATAGGGGAGGTGTTGTATATCTGGGATGCAATAATTTCTCCATTTTCCATTTTCACCGATAGATCTACTTCCATGTTTTTGGTGGTGTTTAAATATTTCTACTAAAATTTCATTATATAAAGGAATTCGTAGACCTATATATGATAAAACTACATTTATCTTTTTGAATATAGTTTTACTCTATCCAATACATACTCAAGGATGAGTATTTTTAAACTATTAAACAAATAAATGGGAATCCAATGGCATTTAGGAGGTAACTAATAAATTAAATGTATTTCCTTAACTTTTTAATTTATAGTCTTCAATGTATATTATCCATAATATATTTCCTAACATATATTTTTCTGGTCATTTTTTTATTCCTTTAATAATGGTTCATAACAATATTATGAATTTACAAAGGCATATCCCCCAGGAGTCTCAAACTAGTTTCATAGTAAGACCCATTATCATGTATTGGGTTACCCGAGTCCGGCGCATAAAACCTTGTTAGAGTTTTTACTCCTAGGTACATTTGTTCCAGAACCATGTCCACTTATAGTATCCATATAGTGATTTATTTTATTTATAAACCTTTTACTCTATACTAAACAAAATTTAGGTATGTTTTCTTATACTCAGTCTTATCCCCAAGGTTTTCACTAGATTTTTCTAATCCTAATCACAAAAATAACTAAACCACCATTTGATACAAACTATTACAACACTTCTCTTTATTACACATTAATAATTGATTTATTACATTAGAATACACATAATACAACCTATATAATCAATAAGTATAGTGTATTTGGGAAATAGGTATATTACATAACAATATAAAATAGGGAATGCAACATCTTTATTGAAAACTTCTTTAACATGCTTGAAATACTCCTTAGAACTTAAAACTGCATAGGATAACTTGAGGAAATACATAAGAAAGGGGTTATATATAAATCTTAGTAAGTTAATAAACATGTAATACATGATACATGTTGGAAAATTGGAGTATCAAAGAGAAATAAAAGGAACATGAATAATAAGGCATGATATAACATGATAATCATAACACGAGAAATGTGAAAACAACTAAAAACACTAAATCATAAACATAGGTCAATGATAAACCCACCAAGACATCATGGTGGAAAAACTCACATAAAAGAACCATGTTCACTCCCTCTCCCAATGTGACATATCATGATACTAAACATTACCCAATGCATTAGAGTGCTATCTATGTATACCCATCATATTCATTTCATTCTCATGCTTAAGTGTTCCACATAGATCATACAACATGGATTCATTAATCATCATAATTTATTCCACGATAAATGAATATGGAATAAATACATGTAATTCCAAAATCAATAAGTATATGTGCATAAAGTTGATTACCCTTGATAGAAAAATGGGTATGGTATTCACTATACAATTGTTTTGGTAAGGAAAATTATAACGAAATTTGCGCAACATAACAACGTTACTTAAAAATTCATAAAAATGGATTATGAGAGTGAAATAGTTCTATCATTATTTTGAAATATAATGGGCAGTAATAGGGACATGTAAATACATGAACTAAATTTAGTAAATGGAAATAGAATGAATAATTTCATAAAGAAACTTGAATAAAGAAGAGAAGTTGAGGATCCCTTACAAAATTTTGGCATAGTAATAGCTTTGGTAAGGGTCCAAATGAGGGAGTATAAGGATCCATAATTCATATAAAATAAATTATATATCAAGGTAATGAATATAAATGAATTAAAATATAAAAAATTAAAATTAAAATAACTAATTTCAAATAAGGTGCTTGAATTTGAAAGGAGGAGAGGATGGTGAGGATCCATTACAAAATATCGGCACGGTAACAGGTGTACATAAAGGATCATATGAGGGATAAATAATAGTCAAATGGGATATGATAATTTATATACCAAATATAATGTAATGGGGACATAGAATAACATATCCCAACATATGTAAATTGAAATTAAAATACATAACATAAAATGAGTTCTTGATAAAAGAGGAGAGTGGAAGATCCCTTACTTGAGTGTGTGACTCCAAAAGATCAGGCGGAGATTCTTGATAGATCTTGGGTTACTTGGGAGGACTCTATATTGTGGATGAAAGAGTATGGTTGTGCTCCAAGTAGTTTGAGTGAAGGGAAATGGGAGCTTGGATGGGTTTATATAGGAAAATAGGGGGATTTCTTTATTATTTATGTTTTGGACTCTATATAATAAAATATCCAAAAACAAAAACCATAACTTTGTTTTTTCCCATAGTTTTATCCAAATGGGATTGGTTTTTATTTTTATATAAGTGTAAGGGCATAAATTATTAAAATAAATCACTTTCTTATGTATAGGTGAGTCACACTATTAAAGAAATAATTTTAAAACCTTAAAATACATTATAAGTTTTGGAGGATTCATAATAGATTTAAAAAATAAATATAATAAACTTAAAATAAATTTATTTTAAATTGAAAACATATATTTAGTCATGGATCCCATTTATAGTAATTATTATATCACTTTTACGTCATTATGATGTCATATTACACAAAGTATATTTATACTTTATTTTATTTTTATTAGAAAATTCATCTGTCTTAGAAAATTATGAAATATTAACCATTGGATAATTTAAAAATTATTATTACAAAAATAATACTAATTTTATCTAAATAATTTTTTAAATATGTGAATTTTTACCTTTAAAATAAAATCAACATTTATTAAGAAAACTGGGTTTTTTTTGACAATGGCGGTTTTCAAACCCTTAAAAAATTACATTTGACTTCATAAAAATTATATGATCATTTATATTTGATAAAAATTATTTAAAAAATTATTTATTTCAAAAATAAATTATTTCATAAATTCATTAATTGGATTCCAATATTAACTAAAAATAAAATTTGTGCTTTATTGTATCAAAATAAAAAACATTTACAAAGTAACAATAATAGGATAAAAATATATTCATTGTTATATAAAAAATGTACACATTAATATTTATAGGGTACTGATACATATCCCTTTAATATAACAGAAAAACACTAATAGTAAGGTGTGTGATGATGAGAATTTCATGGGGAGGTTCGGTGAACATGGTATGGGCCGTGGTCTCAATGAGCTTGACCTTCTCCCATAAATAGTTTCACTCATGCTTAAGTTTTTGGATCTCAGATTGGGATTGTTCAAGTGAGAAGCCTAGAAATGATATCTCTCTTGGATGATATGATAAATGAGCTTCATAGGGTATGATCCTACTAGTTGAGTCGATCACTTCTTTTGTTTATGTCAATTAGATTTGTTAAAACCATATATTTATAATAACCATGTGATCACTATTAAATGGATATATAATCAATGACAATGATACATAAGGGTCATTTAAAATTTATTGGATATAAAAAAAATAAGTTCATGTGTTTTCTATAACCACATTACATGATGAGACATTTAAATAAATAAAAAAGGGGGATTTTATTTATTACAATTCTGGTCGTTACAATGCTTGAGATTATGATTCCAAAGGATATTCATCCATATCCCTGCAATTGTATACAATTAGAGGGTGATTCATGATATAGAGGATGATTTAGTTATCTCAAAATTTTATTTTGTCTCAATATAAGGAAATCCAATCCATACCCATAATTAAATCTAATGTACTAAAGGGAGTATCACAAGGTTTTCTGGGAAGTTCATCATGCAAATATGGATGGGGGAGAAGGTATAAACTTGGGATATAATAATTAACCCATTTTACATTTTCATGGATAGCTTCACTTCTATGTTTTGAGATTATATTTACATAGTTCTACTAAACTTTCATTATATAAAAGAAATCACAGAACCAGAATCAAATAGTACATTCACTATCCTTGAATGAATAAATAGTATACATATCACCACTTCATTATCGTGATCCACCTCAGCAGTTATGATGGTATATGCTAACCCTTTATCTCTTTACATTAGAGGCTGTTATCATCAGTTATTAGTGAAAAACCTTGGCTTAGTGCATTAATTCACATAGTGTCCCTATTCCTTGAAGTTGAAACATTGGACAATATGATGAGGGTTGACTGGAGTATTCTTTTCTTCTATCACATTGGTGAGTTTATCCCGTCAACATTCAATATATAGGTTCCCCTTACTTTATGAACATAAATTATTTCCTCATCAGGTTTAGGAAATTTCTAGGATGCTTCTTCCAACAATTTTAACAAGTGGGATTTGGGAATTTCTTGACACTATGAGACTTATCCATCACTCCTCTAGAATTAAAATCCATTATCCACTTCCCATCTCCAGACCCATGAGACCCTTGAGATTCACCAATCTCCATTTCGAATTTGAGGGTACAATATATATTTTCTTAATTGTTTTCAATGTCTTAAATCTACAAGTATTTCTATATGTTCAACTTTAGACCACCAAATAAGTGTTCAAATTTACTTTAGGGGTCAATGAAAAATCCAAAGGTGTATCATGAAAGTATTGTGAATTTCACTCCATACATCTTTATGGTTTCATCATCCTTTTTCTTGAGTCTAGGGAACCCCCTCTCCATTTTAAATTTATAAGTGTGGGGAAAATATTTATCAAATAACATTTCCTATAGTTCTTTCCACTCCATCGCTTCGATCTCCTCCTCGGGCTTTATATTTTTGATCAACATCCACCATTGATTAGCTTCTCCATCCATATGATAAACAATAAGCACAAACTTATCTTTATCAAAGAATTCAAGGATGCACATATTTTCAATATAGTCGATCAATTATTCCATGATTAATGAATCATAATATCCATTAAAATTTATAAGCCATCATGACATAAAGTTCTTAATTGAAACTTTCTCTTTTTTAGGGGGATGTGGGTGTTCTTATTGATTCATGTTTCTTTTCAAAACATGAGTTAATTAAGAAGGTATTTTCATGATTTTTTTGAATACTACACCCATTAGGTTGTTAATATCATTTGGAAGTCATAACATTTCCTATCACATTGGCTGTTGAATCGGTTCCTCCTATTTCTAGCAATTGAATAAAAATAAAGGGAAAATTAGGGATGAGAATTTTTAAACTATTAAACAGATAAAAGGAAAACTATGAATATTTAAGGGACAAATAAAAAATAACATATATTCCAAAACCTTTGAATTTATAGGTTTCAATCTAAGTTATCCATTATCTATTTCATAACATAATGTTTCAGGGGAATGTTTTACCTTCATAATGATTTTTAAATATCTTGCAAATTTATTAAAACATATCTCCTAGCAGTGTCAAACCCAGTGTGAAAAAAGACGTTTTTATTGTACACCAGATGATGATCAAGTTAATACCCCATGAAACCTTTTCAAGATTATTATCCTTAGGTAAAAATATGCTAGAGACACATCTAGTTATTGTATATAGATAGATATTTGTTTCTTGGAAACCACTCAATCTATACTTTATGAAAATTTTGGGATGTTTTCCTATGTTTAGTATTTTAATTAAAGTTTTAACTAGGAATTTATAATCATAATCACAAAAATTAAATAGACCTTCCTCTGATACCAACTATGATTATCCATATCTTTTGTACACTATTTCAAGTTTTATTA
This sequence comes from Viscum album, assembly GCA_963277665.1. NCBI lineage: Eukaryota > Viridiplantae > Streptophyta > Magnoliopsida > Santalales > Viscaceae > Viscum > Viscum album. Next base: position 263,236,313 of record OY728120.1, read on the forward strand.
CATAAAGACATAATTAATACAATCCTAGAAGATCAAGATACCTAGTGTATTTGGGAAATTAGATACATAGGAAAATAAATTAATACATGGATAAAATGAAATTATTTAAAACTCCACAACATTCCCTTAAAATGCATTATTTTTATTGCTGAATGGGATAACCTATGGATGTACATAAGAAATGGGTGAGCTATAAAGACTATTAGGGGAATAATAAAATCATAACATGATGAAAGAAATGCATGTGAGTCAAGAGGCATATCAAGGTGACATAAAAGGGGTGAGAATCATAAAAATTAACATCAAATAATGATATAAGATGATAACATCATGGCAATATGGGAATGTGGTAAAAATATAAAATATGACATCATAAACATAAGTCATGGTTAACGACCCAATCATCCCAACATAGTGTACTTATGAAAACCTCCCATGTACCATACATGGTATCTTATGAGATAAAATAATTACCCAATTAACACACCTATCATAGAGAAGTAAAAAAGATAATTTATTTTCCTAGTGCAGCACAGTGGCTGACCAAGGTCATCTCACTTGAGGAGTTTTGTAGTTAATTAATCTCAATTCCTAATTCACAAATTCTACTATTATTTTTTATTTTTATTTTTTTATAAAAAACAATGAAACATTGGGTTTTTTTAAAATAGAAATTAATTTAAAAAATAGAATCTAGATGAAATATAGAAAAAATACAGGTTAGGAAGAAAGGTCTTAGTCCCAAGATTTGGTTACATGAGTTCTTTCATTATTCATATTTGTTGTATAAATTCATTTTGATAATTCATTTAATAAAATCTCATAAATTAATTAATATTATTTAATTTCTTTACTATGGAATTTAGAATTCCTTCAGAACACTAAATCTGACCTCCTCCAATATCCAAATAAGATAAAACACCATGATTGAGAATGCAATACCAAAGAGACACACCTCCATAATATTCCATTTCATCACTTTGAGAAACCCAAAATCTATCAGATGAATATTTTTCCTATGGAAAGGGAGGAAAAAGATTTAAATTAAAGAATAATAGTGGATTACAGATTCAAGTCATGGTATAAAATCACCACACCCATACACTTCACCCTCATTCACCACCAACATGATAAAAACATTTAAGAAATTAAAGCCTATGAATTTTGGGAATGCCATGAAATCTCCCCCAAGTCCAAGCCTCATGTTAGTTTCTTATCATTGTGAGCACAAAATATCAAGGAGGAATGGAATATAGGGTGATATGGGATTGGAATAAGAGTGTAAAAATAAATGGAAACACTTGAATTAAAATATGATTTAGGGTTACATCACGATATAAACTGAAAACAAAATGAAGAAAAGAAAACATAAAATAGTAGTACCACCCCATATACTTAGTGAAAAGGAAAATTCCTCATTTTAGCTGATACTAAAAATATTCTCTAATAACCTCTGTTTATAGGCCTAAAATAACCCTCATTCTATCATTAATGGGATAATAAATGGGTAAAATTCATCTCGGGTCATAATGGGGTATTGAAAGGGGGTTCAAGCATTAATTCTAAGAAAAAAAAAATGATATTTTGGGGTCCCATATATGGTTTCACATCAGGAATAATGATTCATGATATTAAATATGTGGGGTTAACACTTTAATAGATATGTCAGGATTTGAGAATTTTCTAGTCCTTCTTTGGATGTGTCACAACATGTGACCATGTGTGTCACATTGTGAAATATGATTTCATCTTCTAGTTCACCTTTTTTCAACCAATTATTATTTATCATCACCTACTAAAATATTTCACATTGCGAATGGTGGTTTCACAACATGAATTGTTCATTTAAGTTGATTTGACTCTATTTCCACCTAGATCTTTAGTTTTTAGCTCTGGAGTTAGGCCTTCACTTTTCCTTTGTGACCAACCATTGTTTACATCATCAAATCATCACAATTTATCCCATTTTCTATCATTTTCTATATCCTGAGATAAAATAAAAAAAAAATTAAATAATGGCATGAATAATCAAATAAAGTCTAAAAAAATTAATATTCAAATATACATGAAAAATATGAATTTGTCAATTCCCCCACACTTAGAACTTTCTTTTCCTCAAGTATTTAATCTCAATAACCTTCGCAAAGAAACATCACTCTACCAATATTTAAATTTAAAAGGGAACAAAACCAAATATTTTTCATTGGAAAATAAAAATTCAGATTTTACACAAAATAATTATTTCAATTAATCATTCTCAAAATAAATAAATCCAATCATATATTTTAATTTTACACTTTTGAAATAATAGTGCTCTTCCTTTCTTCAAATTTTATTTGTTAATTTGTCATTAATGTGCATGCCACTTGAAATTTATCTCACATTGAATTATTTTTACTCATCTATCATGGTGATAAAATTAGTAGTGTTATTCTTATACCTCAAGTACATTTCACTTACCATAGGATTTCAAGGCATCTAACATCTCCACTGTGTAAAGAAATAAATAAAAATTAATAATGAGGGATACGAATTAAGGTTAAAATGTCTCCAAGTATTAAGGTATGTGGGTAATGAATAAAATAAATCTAAAAAATTATGTTTGACTCTTAATAGAGGTGCATGATATAAAAATTTCTGCTCAATGAAATTCTCCAGCAAAAATGTCATCTCCCCAACCCCCAAATCTCAAAGTAGGCAAATGCTAAAAGTAAGCATAATGAATGAATCAAACTCTCTTAATTTTTGGATTTTACTTTTTTTTCCTTCCCTCCGTTTTTTACTTTTTTTAAAGTTATGTTTAATAAAAATATCACATCCACCACATAACTACATATTATCAAAAGATTTTTGGTCTGATAATGGTTATTTTTGATCCTAAAAATACACAACCCATATTTTTAATTTTTTTACTTTTTTCTTATTCTATTTTTTATTGCAAGATAGGTGAATGATAGAGTATAATAAATTATCGCATGGTCTCTCCAAAAAATCCAAAAAGTTGCATAAAAAATCCTTAGTGTATAACTTCTCCATCCACTATGGAACACCTCTTATTGACACTTAGTATTTTAAATATCAAACAATATACTGTGAGTAGAGTAAGAATGAATGTAATAATATTTGAAATAAGGATCATTTCCTAAGAAGGTCATTCATGAATTCTTTGATAAAAATAAGGATTGATGTCATGGTGGGTCCAAGGATAAAGGTGAAAATAAATATCACCTCAATCATATTAAATTTGATTATATTCAATCATAGCTTTGATAAGATTCTTGAAAAATTCTAGAATAAAACATGATAGAGTATCTTAAGAAATATACTATATAAATAATGGGAAATATTGGTTTAGAATTTTTCTTAGGGATGAAAACATATGGTTTGGGATAAAAACTCATGTATATTGACAAAAAAATGAATTTATATCAATTTCAGAAATTCAAAACATGGAATAATGGTTATCCAAAGTAACTTATATCTCCAAGATTGATAATAGAGTACAAGAGTTCAAGTTGAAAATCCAATTTTTCTTTAATGATAAAAATAATATTTTAAAAATTAAGGGTGTAAAATAAAATAATGTAACACCCCAAGCTTCCACGGTACGTTTACCTTTGAATAATGCAATAGCTTGCATCGTACACAACTTTGAGATTCTAACACACCGCGACCAATCAAACTAGCCGTTATGAATAGTAATACCCACTTTTTTAAATGTTATAAATTTTATCTTTCAAAATATACTTAATTTTTGGATTCGTAATATCGAAATTATATTAGGGTGAATTTTTGGTTTTTTTTTCTGAAAACATTCAATTTTTGATGAATAGTGAAAAACACTACGTTATTAGTTAAAACCAAGTTTTTATTTAAATAATTATTTATTTTATTTAAATTTAATTTAAGTCAAAATAGATACATAATACCAATATTAGTTCAATTTAATTCATTGGAGTCATTTTTATAATAAAATTAGATATACAAAATTTTATTGAACTTTTTACCGTCTTTTACCCAACTCCTAGGAGCTTTTGAAAATTTGCATAAAACTTAATTTTACCGCTTCTGTGAGTTGAATTTCCAAAATCTGAGAGACACGATTGATATCAGTAAGTAAACCGTGGATCAAAGATATGAAAATATTTTTTGGTGAATAGTAACTTTTGACTTTTATTTACCACGGTTAAAAGTAAATAGGGTAATTAAAGGTAAAAATGATATTATTATTACCCTAACACATGTCCTAATTCTATTTAATAAGTCTAATTTGATAAAAAACAACCATTGGAATAAAATATGATCCTTTAGGTCCACTTGGATTAGATTAGGACATTTATTAATATTTTATTTAAAGAAGAGTTAAAAGAGTTAAAATCAAAGTTTAATAACTAAAACATTTTTAATATATGGTTATACATAAGATAAATTCGACTATAAATATTCATTAGAAAGATAAAAATATTTCCTACATAATGGTAGTTTATTTATAATTTTTAAACATTAAATAATTAAATTTATTTATGACACAATGATGATGCAATAATTAACTTACTAATGAAATATTGAAATAATTAATATTATAAATATCCATATAAATGTAATTTGAGACTTTTAATGAATTAAACTAATTTTATAGGTTAATATGACATGTTGGGTTTGATTAAATGGATTTTATTCGAAGTAATAATGCTGTTATAAATTTAACAAAAAAAAATACCAAATAGTGTCAAAATTTACATAAAAGAGTTTTTAAAACAAATATTATATTATTAATTGATATTATATTACTAAAAAAATAAGTTTTGGAAAAAGTGCTTAAATAATATTATATATTTCATTAATTAACCACTTTTGGTTCTCTTGTAATTTTATAGTAAGTTTATTAACCATATAATATAAAAATACAAAGAGACATGGTAAATGTCAAACTATTTAACTAAGAGTTAAATCTAAATGATAAGGTTAATATGGTGAACTAAACCTGTATAAAACCCATTGGTTGAGATGATTTAGACCCATACCCACCTTATCCTCTAAATAAATAATTTTAGAGCTATTATAAACCGAATATGAATTTATTATGAAATAATATTTTAAGTTTTTCCTACGGTGTCCCTCACCCCTCTTATAAAAGGAAACTTACCCTTATCTCAAATTCACACCTTAAAATCAATTTTGATTGGCCAAACCCTACCCAAATATCCTTCCAACTATCCCCCTTTATCCTAGAGGCCTTCCTTTAGTCAGAAAGCCAACCAAAGGATCCCTTTTGATCAAATCAAATGGAAGAACCCGAAGAAGAGGAGGTTAACCTACCCTCAACCAAGGAAAAGTACAGGGTAAGGGTTAATCTCACAATCTCTTTATTATCCAAGGTTGTTTTTACATAATTATTTACTGGTAACTCTTTATCATAGACATCCGTGTTTTCTTAAAAATGTATTTCAAAACATTTTTTACTATTTACTAGACAATGGGTTAAAGTCATTTATACCCTTATTTGACCTTATATGTTTCGAAAGGAATATTTCTGTCATTTTCCAAACAAGTTACTTTATGAACGTTTTGAAAAAATTAAGTTAAGATTGTTTTTTTAACTTATATGGTGGGTGCAACTATTTTCTGCCATTATAACATCGTCAAATCCCCCCTTACAAGCTTGTAAGAATATTTTAAAAATAAATGTTTTCTTTATAATTATGTGACTCTTAAATGATTTCAAAATAGAAAGAGATATTTATCACATATAGTTTTGATTTCATCTATTCCAACATCCTTTGATAAATTTTACATTTTTTTAAGTTGATTAATTATGATAAAAACCTTCCATATTGTATTTAAGGTTTTGTGATATGTTTGACTGTGGATGAGTTATTTTTATTGCATTCAGGGTTTATGGTTAATGTATTTACATTTTGTATGCTAGTTTTAATATGAATATTTATGTTATATTTCAACCTTTTATTAGGATGAATGTATTGGACTAGTATGTTCCAGGTTGGGGACTGGTAAAAGTAAGCCCTTTGGGTTGGTGTCCGGTTAGAGCAAACCCTCTGGGTTGGAGTTCAGTTATAGAGGCTCTCCAAGTTAGAGTCCAGTTACAGAGGCTCTCCGGGTTGGGGTCCAGTTACAGTTATCCCCTAGGTCCTGGCACAAGGCCTTGACACAAAATTTAAAGTCCAGTACTATACATTCCATCATTATGAAAGTGGCTATAGATGTTTCATGTGATTATTTGACTAGTAGAATATCCATGTGAATAAGTAAATGACATTATTTGATTTTATCTTTTCCATATTATGCTGAAGTTTATGTTTAAAAGGCTTTTTTTTAGTTTTATACATTTCCTTAAAATGTTTAAGATTATTTATGAAAGTTTCCTCTATATTGTTATCCTTACTAAGAATTTGAGCTCACCCCTTACTATGTTATATTTTTTCTAGGATGTGAATAATTATATTATGAATGACCTGCAGGGATAGTCTAAGGGATATGAGTGTGGTATATGGAGACAATGTTGTTGTAGTTTTCATTTTACAATGTAATGTAAAACTTATGAATGTATCTAGTATTTCTAAGGCTACTAAACTAATCGTTCTTTCGAGAATTGATCTTTTTTTATCATGCCGATGTTATGTAATAATGAACCGACTTTGGGTAACTAGGGTCAGGGCATTATAGTTTGTATCAGAAGAAGTTTTGTACAAACCCTAGAAACTAGATTTAGAAAAACAATGATTAGATCACATTACCCTAAGATAGATTTTGAGGATTAGTATAGAAGAACTTCTAAAATTTTGGTAATGTAGAGATTTTGTGATTTTTCCAAGAAATATATCCCTTTCTGGATATGAGTTGGTAGAGGCGGATCTAGCACAGATGTACCTAGGGGTAAAACATGAAAACACCGCTTTGAGATAGACTCAAATGGGAACTAGTGCACGACAATGGGCCTTGCTGCACTTTTGTTACGACACTCATGGGGGATATGCTTAGGATAATTCTCATTTTCTTTTCAAACCAATATGAAGGATTTATGAGTATATACCTCCTCAAAGAAAACATTTTTATGATTATGGATTATATCCATAAACTGCTCAATTTATGTTAAGTGTTTTACAAGTTTTGAATTATGTACTGTGATTCATAAACTAATCTAGTGTATGCCATTGTTTAGAAATGGCGCCTAGTGGAAGGAATGGAAACCGTATCAACGCACGTAATCCATGTAGGGATTTCCCTCCTACTCAAGATAATTATAGTGGATATGGTTATGCAACTGGTGCTGATAAGCTTATCACCATACTGGGACAACTCACTCATGTTATGAATAATAACCTTAACCGTATGGATCACCCTGATCCACAACATGGAGGATCAATGTTAGATCGCTTCATGAGGACACAACCACCAACATTCAATGGGAGTACAAATACATTGGTAGCTGAGTAATGGATAAGTTCCTTAGAGAAAATATTTCATGCTTTGGGGAGTAGCTAAAGGAAAAAAGATGTCATGGCAGTTTGTCGCCTCACGGGAGATACTGATCAATGGTGGTCATTAATTCAAAAAAAAATGATGAAGTATAAAATATGGAATGAAATGAGTTTAAAGAACTTTCTTAGAAAAATATTGTCCTCATGACCATCGAGCAGATATGGAAAGACAATTTCTGAGTCTGAGGCAAAAGTATGATGAGAATGTCACAAAGTATGAGGCTAACTTTACAAGGTTATCAAGGCATGCAACATATTATATATGTAACCCAAGGAGTAAGATTGATCGTTTCTTTGATGGGTTAAAACCATTTCTCTACTGAGCATTAGTCTCACAATCCTTCTCATCATACGAAGATATTGTCTCGTGTGCTATCAAGACAGAAAAGGAATTCTCTATGTCTTGCAACTTTAAAGAAAAGAAAGAGAAGAAGAGAAATGATGAACACTTTGGAAATAGAAATAAGGGGAATAAGGGAAAAGTTGAATATCTATCCTGTATTAAATGTGGGAAGAAACACCCTAGTACTTTCCTAAAGGGAATGAGAGTCTATTACAAGTGTGGTGAAAAAGGCCACCAAGATCGTGACTGCAAAGGAAAGAAAGAGGCTGTCAATGTTGAATGCTACCATTGTAGAGAAAGGAGGAATTATGCAAATGAATGTCTTAATAACCAAGGAAACTTACCTTAGAAAAGGACAAGGGATCAAGGACAAGCTTATGCTATCACTAATGCTGTGGTTGATGCTCCGAAAGACGTGGTGGAAAGTAATTTAATGGTTTCCTTAAGTTTAGCCAATGATTTATTTGATTATGGTTAATCGAAATGTTTTATATCTTCCCAGTTTGCTAAGGAAATTAGATATTTCCAATTTTATTTAAAAAGGGAGGTATCAGTCAAAACTCGTAAGGGAAGTATCATTGAAAAAAAGTTTTGTAAATCAGTTTCCATTAAGGCATATAAACGTTATTTATCTGATGATCTCATCATCATACCCATGATTGAATTTGATATAATCCTCTATATGGATTAGTTTTCAGACCATAACGCAAAACATTATTTTAAGAAGAAGGAGGTTACAATTTTCGATGATGATAAAGAGTACCTTATCTTTATATTAGAAACATCACCATCTAATTCTTATCTAGATCCACCCCCAGTAGCTCAACTAAATTCAATTATTGGGGAGGAAGAGAATGAAATAACTATGGGTGAGGAAAGGAATGTTCAAGTAGAGGATGTACCTATTGTGTAAGAATATGTTGATGTGTTTCCAGAGGATTTACCTAGACATCCTCCAAAACGAGAAATTGAGTTTTCCATTGACTTAATTCATGGTTTAAGGCCCATATCGAAGACCCATTATAGAATGGCCACTGTGGAATTAGTGGAACTGAAGAAACAACTAGAGGAATTTAATAATAAGGGATTTATTCTCCCTAGTGTTTCTCCATGGGGATCCCCTGTCCTTTTTGGTAAGAAGAAAGATGGGTCTATGAGGTTGTGCATTGACTAGAGGGAGATCAATGCTATAAAAATAAAGAACAAGTATCCCTTACCTCACATTGATGATTTATTTGACCAAATTCATGGAGATCAATATTTTTCAAAGATTGACCTTTGATCTGGATATCATCAGTTGTGTGTGAAGAAGGAAGACATTCCAAAAAACAACATTTCGAACTAGGTACTGGCATTATGAGTTTACAGTAATGCCTTTTGGGATAACTAATGCACCCTTTGTTTTCATGGATCTAATGAACAGAGTTTTCAAGAAATATCTTGATGACTTTGTAGTGGTATTTAATGATGATATCCTGGTATACTCCAAAATCTATGATGATCATGAAAATCACTTGCGCATCATTCTGAGAACCCTTAGAAGAAATGAATTATACGAGATGTTTAGAAATGGTGAATTCCGACTTCAAGAGATTTCTTTTCTTGGCCATATTGTCTCTAAGGATGGAATCTCCATTTATCTTTCTAAGACGATAGTAATCCAAGAATGGCCAGAACCAACGAGTATAACTGAGGTACACCATTTTATTAGTTTAGCAGGTTATTATTGACATTTCGTCCAGAATTTTTCCCGATTAGATAACCCATTAACTAAGCTCACACATAAAGGGGTTAAATTTGTTTGAAAAAATGAGTGTGAAGAATGTTTTGAAGAATTTAAGAGAATATTAGTCAATGCTCCTATCTTGACTGTACCATCAGGGAATGCTGGGTTTGTTATTTATAGTCATGCATCAAAGAAAGGACTTGGTTATTTCCTTATGCAGAATGATATGGTTATTTCCTATGCATCATGATAGATAAAAATTCATGAGAAAAACTATCCTACTCATGATCTTGAGTAAGAAAAATTAATATTTTCTTTGAATATATAGAGACATTATCTCTATAGTGAATAATGTGAGATATATACAAATCACAAGAGTTTGAAGTATATTTTCTCATAGAAAGAACTCAACATGAGGAAAAGGATATGGCTTTAACTACTCAAGTATTATTATTTCACAATACACTACCACTCGGGGAAGGAAAATAAGGTGGAAGATGCTTTGAGAAAAAAGGATCCGGGAGTTTTGAATAAAATGAGAGTTGAAAGGGATCCTATTTCTAGGGATATTGTAAGGATGGATACAAAAATAACCATGGAAGGTGAAACATCAATACTTATTCAAATGATTGCCAATAAATATTTACTAGAAAGGATATAAAGTTATCAGACTGATGATGAGGAATTTAAAAAGAGTATTAAAGATGTGAATGATGAGAGATTGAGTGACTTCATATATAAAGATGGGATTTTGAAATTTGGGAAGAGACATTGTGTTCCTGACATACCTGATCTAAAAAGGGAATTTTTGAATGATTCCCATAGCTCCAATTTCTCTATACACCCTGGTAGCACTAAAATGTATAGAGATTTGAAGGAAAATTTTTGGTGGGACAACATGAATAGGGAGATTGCTGATTATGTGTCAAGATATACGGGTTTTCCACAAGTGAAAGCTAGAAGAAAACATCTAGAGGATTCATGAAACCACTTCCCATACCTAATTGGAAATGGGATGATATTACGATGGACTTTGTCATGGGGCTACCAAAGACTCCTAGAAGGAATGATGCAATATGGGTCATTGTTGATCGTCTTACCAAGTAAGCACATTTTCTTGGTATAAGAGAAGACTTACCACTTGAACGTTTAGCAAGACTATATATTAATGAAGTTGTAAGACTTCATGGAGTACCACTATCGATTGTTTCTGACCATGATCCCCATTTTACATCAATATTCTAGAAAAGTCTTTAGAAAGCCCTAGATACTGAACTTCGTTTGAGCACTGCCTAGCACCCTCAAACTGATGGACAATCAGAATGGAATATTCAAACCTTATAAGACATGTTGAGATCTTTCTCACTTGTCTTTTAAGGTATGTGGGATCAGTATTTACCTCTGGTAGAATTTTTCTATAACAATATCTTCCATTCAAGTATTCAGATGGCACTATATGAAGCGTTATATGGAAAGAGATGTCACACACCAACGTGTTGGGATGATTTTGGTGAAAGAAAACTCATGGGCTTAGAACTTGTTGAGGAAACGATGGAAAAGGTGAAGGTTATCCAAACCCACATTAAAGAAGCTCAAAGTAGGCAGAAGAGTTATGCCGATAACCAAAGAAATGATTTGGAATTTCATGTGGGAGATCATGTTTTCTTGAAGGTATCTCCAAGGAAGGGAGTTATACGATTCGATAAGAAGGGTAAATTTAGTCCTAGGTACGTCAGACCTTTTGAAATTCTAGAACGAATTGGGTCTGTAGCTTACCATTTGGCAATGCTGCCAAGTCTCTCCAAAGTTCATGATGTGTTCCACGTATCACTGTTGAGAAATACATGCCTAAACCAACGAATGTACTCACCTATGAGGAATTATAATTGGAACTCAATCTGTCTTATTGCAAAGAGCCTATTAAGATTATTGATACCAAAGAACAGGTGTTGAGAAACCAGACAACTCATCTGGTAAAATTCCTATGGAGAAACCATAAGATGGAAGATGCAACGTGGGAACCCGAGTAACTTATGATGAAGAACAATCTGAATCTTTTTATACGGTAGTATTCTAGAAATTTCGAGGATGAAATTATTTGAAGGAGGGGAGAATGTAACAACCCAAGCTTCTATGGTACGTTTCCCTTTGAATAATACAATAGCTTGTATCGTACACAACTTCGAGATTCTAACACACCGCGACTAATCAAACTAGCCATTATGAATAGTAATACCCATTTTTTGAAATTTTATAAATTTTATCTCTTAAAATGGACTTCATTTTTGGATTTGTAATATCGAAATTAGATTAGGGTGAAGTTTTGGTATTTTTCTGAAAACTTTCAATTTTTGATGAATAGTGAAAAACACTGTGTTATTGGTTAAAACTGGATTTTTATTTAAATTTATTTTAAGTAAAAATAGATATATAATACCAATATTAGTTCAATGTAATTCAATGGAGTCATTTTTATAATAAAATTATACATATACAATTTTATTGAACTTTTTACCGTCTTTTACCCACCTCCTAGGAGCTTTTGAAAATTTGCATAAAACTTAATTTTATTGCTTCTGTGAGTTGAATTTCAAAATTCCAAGAGAAACGGTTGATATAAATAAGTAAAATGTGGTTCAATGAGATGAAAATAATTTTTTGTGAATAGTAACTTTTGACTTTTATTTACCACGGTTAAAAGTAAATAGGGTAATTAAAGGTAAAAATGATATTATTATTACCCTAACACATGTCCTAATTCTATTGGATAAGTTTAATTCGAACAAGAAAAACCTTAGGAATAAAATATGATCCTTTAGGTCCACTTGGATTAGATTAGGACATTTATTATTATTTTCCTTAAAGAAGAGTTAAAAGAGTTAAAACCAATGTTAAATAACTAAAATATTTTTAATATAGGGATATACATAGGATAAATTAGATTATAAATATTCATTAGAAAGATAAAAATATTTCCTACATAATGGTATTTTATTTTTAATTTTTAGACATTAAATAATTAAATTTATTTATGACACAATGATGATTTAGTAATTACCTTATTAATGAAATATTGAAATAATTGATATTATAAATATACATATAAATGTAATTTGAGACTTTTAATGAATTACACTAATTTTCTAGGTTAATATGACATGTTAGGGCTGATTAAATGAATTTTATTCGAAGTAATAATGCTTTTATGAATTAGAAAAAACAAAATACCAAATAATGTCAAAATTGACATAAAAGAGTTTTTAAAACAAATATTATATTATTAATTGATATTCTATTCCTAAAAATCTAAGGTTCGGCCAAAGGGATTAAATAATATTATATATGTCATTAATGAACCACTTTAAGTTCACTTGTAAGTTTATAGTATGTTTATTAGTCATATAATATAAAAATACAAAGATACATGGTAAATGTCAAACTATTTAACTAAGAGTTAAATCTAAATGATAAGGTTATCATGGTTACATAAACCTATCTAAAACCCATTGGTGGATAGGATTTCTACCCATACCCACCTTGGCCTCGAAACAAATCATTTTGGAGCCATTATAAACCAAATATGAATTTACTATAAAATAATATTTTAAGTTTTTCCTAAGGTGCCCCTCACCTATCTTATAAAAGGGTACTTCCCCTTCTCTCAAATTGACACCTTCAAAGCCATTTGGCTCGGCCAACCGCTACCCAAATATCCTCCAAACTATACTCCCTTCATCCTAGAGGCCTTATTTTAGTCATAAAGCCAACATAAGGATCTCTTTTGATCAAATCAAAATGAAGAACCCGAAGAAGAGGAGGTTATCCTACCCTCGACCAAGGAAAAGTAAAAGATAAGAGTTAATTTCAAAATCTATTTATTATTCGAGGTTGTTTTTACATAAGTATCTATTGGGACCTCTTTATCATCCACATCAGTGTTTTCTTAAAAACGTATTTCAAAACATTTTTTACTATTTACTAGAAAATGGGTTAAATTCATTTATACCCTTATTTGACCTTATATGTTTTGAAATGAATCATTCTTTCGTTTTCCAAAAAGGTACTTTATGACCTTTTCGAAAAAATTAAGGTAAGATTGTTTTTTTAACTTATACGGTGGATGTGTCTATTTTATGCCATTATAATATCATCGAAGCTTCCCCTACGAGCTTATAAGAATATTTTCAAAATAATTTTTTTCTTTATAATTATGTGACTCTTAAATGATTTCAAAATAGAAGGTGATATTTCTCTCAAATAGTTTTGATTTCATCTATGTCAACAACATTTGATAAATTTTACACTTGTTTGCAGTTGATTGATTATGATACAAATCTTCCATATTTTATTTAAGGTATTGTGATATGTTTGACTGTGGATGAGTTATTTTTATTCTATTCATGGTTTATGGTTAAATTATTGACATTTCGTTTTCTAGTTTTAATATTAATGTTTATGTTATATTTTAACCTTTTCTTAAGATGAATGTATTGGACTATTATGTTCCAGGTTGGGGACTGGTAAAGGTAAGCCCTCCGGGTTATTGTTCGGTGATAGTAGACCCTCCGGGTTGGATTTTGGTTATAGAGGTTCTCCAGGTTGGAGTCCGGCTATAAAGGCTCTCCGGGTTGGGGTCCGATTACAGTTTTCCCCTAAGTCCTGGAACGAGGCCTTGAAACATAAATTAAAGTCCAGTACTATATATTCCATCATTATAAAAGTTACTATTGATGTTGCATGTGATTATTTGAATAGTAGAATATGCATATGAATAATTAAATGTAATTATTTTATTTTATCCTTGTCATATTATGCTGAAGTTAATGTTTAAAAGGATTTTATTTTAGTATTATACATTTCCTTGAAATGTTTAAGCTTATTTATGAAATTTTCCTCTATATTTTTATTCTTACTGAGCATTTGAGATAACCCCTTTCTATGTTTTATTTTTTCCAAGATGCGAAGAAGTTTATTATGACTGACCTGTTGGGATAGTCTAAGGGATATGAGTGTGGTCTATGTAGACAATGTTGTTGTAGTTTTCATTTTACAATGTAATGTAAAACTTATGAATGTATCTAGTATTTACAAGGCTACTAAACTAATCGGTCTTTCAAGACTTGATCATTTGTGATCATGCCGATGTTATGTAATAATGCAACGACTCTGGGTAACTAGGGTCAGGGAGTTACAAATAATGTATCAAAACTCATAATACCCTTGTAATAAAGATCTAATCATCCTCCTTTTAATGTTTAAGGGTTTCCTTGTGTCATCAAAATCATGGAATTACAAAAATAGATCATCAAAGTGTAAGGATCATGTCAACTAAGTTAAAAAAATAATGAGGTATAAGGATACATCCAAATTTATTCCTAAAATTAATTATTGAGAAATAAAATAAAAATTAAATTCCTAAAAAAAATAAAAAGACATATTTGGTATAATTTCCCAAATGTACCTTGAGTTTTTATTTCCTCCCAAAGGGTAGTACCAGTTGTCATTCATAATCTGATGGAAGGTGCTGTTTATTGGATTTGAACCACCACATGTTGTTTTTTATAGCTTTCATTTATTTTTATTTATCACAAATTAATCCATGGATATAGTACACTATGTCCACCCATTTACAATGATGTAAAACATTCATGGAGGGGGTAAGATGAAGAATGGGTATTCCCCCTTATTGGTTTCTACTTGTGAAACTTCTTATTTTATCTCAAGTGTTTCTTCTAGATGTGCTGTATAAATTAAATAATCAAAGGAAAATTCAGAATATAAATTTATTTGAACAAAATTAAAGTATTAAGAATTAATATTAAATTCTTCCTCTTTAATGTAGGCAGCTTGTGTCTCTAGTTATTCATGAAAATCCACTTATATATATTAATGGGATTCCTCTAATAAATGTTTAATGTCTTAAATAATATCCATATATTACTCAAAATACACATTTAGTTTGTGATTATCTTCCTCCTAGGAAAAATAAGGGTCAGATGAATATGAAAAATTTAAACAGTGGGGAGTGATAAAAAATTAAAATTTAGAAAAATTAAAGGAAATCGAGTTTAAGAAATGATCAACTCCATGAGTTGCTTCATCATTAAGTTCTTCTTTGATGTAAGGTGCCTCTTGGAGTTGATTTTCACTGGACAGAGGAAGGTAGTCAGGATCCCCCATCATTTCATTAAATTACACTATAGGGGTAATTTATTTTTCTTCTTTGGTTAGAGTTAGGTATAGTGGTGATGATTATTTTACATTTTATAAATTGAGATCATGTTTCATTTCATCATCTTCCCATTCACTCTAATTTTTTAAATATTTTCCCATATGTCAATCAGCATGTAAATCTTCATCTTCACTCTCTATATCTTCATGTTAGGTTTGCATTTTTTTCTTGAGATGCTTGAGTTATAGATAGTCTTCATGTACGACCTCAATCTCTTGAATTTATTCAAAAAAATTAAGCAGGTCCAATTTTAATTCCTATTTTTCAATTAATATTTGATAATCATCATATACTTAATCAACCATGTCTACCAGTTCTTGAAATGATAGACTTTTCTCTTGTCCATTTGACATCTACTCAACCATATAAGAATGATCTTTGGATATTTGTAAGAGGGTATCCTTAGTATCTTCAACTTCTTATTTTTTCACCTATAGGTTATAATTCCATGTATAATAATGGATGTTTGGAAAATTTACAGATTTTTTTTTATTTCATTTTTTTAAATAAAACAATAGAAACTATTGAAAATTTAAAATAGAAAAAGTAAAATAAAAACCAATTAGCTCCCCAAAAACAATTCCATTTTTGATGTTCCTATTATAGGGTGGAACAAAAGCTAATTTATTTTTATAGTGAAACATAGTGGATGACTAGGATCATCTCACTTGTGGAGATTTGCAGTCAATAAATCACTATTTATAATTCATATATTCATATATTTTTTATTATTTTATGAAAAAACTGATTTTTTGGTTTTTGGAATAGATAATTTACTTTAGAAACTATAATGTAGATGAAATAAATACATAATACAGGTTAGGAATAAAGGTCTTAGTCTTAGGTATTTGTTATGCAATCTCCTCTATTATTTATATTTATCTTTTAAATTTAGTTTGATAATTTATTTTATGAAATCTCATTAAGGAATTAATATTCTTTAGTTTATTAAGTGTGTAATTTATCACTCCTTTGACACACCAAAAATCACATCCTCAAATATCTAAATAAGATAAAACACCTCAATCGAGAATGAAATACCCTAAAATACTTGGATTATCATATTCCATTTCATCCCTTCAAGATACTCAAAATCTATCATATTAAGAGTTTTACTAAGGGAAGGGAGGGGAAAAAATTTAAATTAAATAATATAAGTGGATTTTAGATTCAATTCATGGTAGAAAATATTCACACCCATACACTTCCCCCTCATTCACTACAAACTTGTTCAAAGTATTTAATAAATTAGCACACAAGAATTTGTGAATACTATAAAACCTCCCCCAAGGACAAGCCTCTTGTTAGTTTCTCATCACTATAAGAATAATATATCATGCAAAAATAGAATAGAGTGAGAGAGATTTTATTGGAAGAAGAGTGGAAAAGGAAAGGGAAATACTTAAATTAAAATATGAGTCCGGGTTTTATAAAAAATGAAATTGAAAAAAATATAGAAAGAAAACCTAAAAAAAAGGAAACACCCCACTTCCTTAGTGCAATGGATGATTCCTCAACTTAGTCAATCCTATAAATAATCCATCTAAATATCCATTTATAATCCAAAAATAAACCTCAGACCATCATAAATGGTACATAAATGGATAAAAGTCATTCCGGGTCATAATGGGATATTAAAAGGGGGCCCAAGCATTAGTTCCTTCCGAACCCATCATTTCTGGGTCTCTTCAAAGGGTTTCACATCATGAAAAGTTATTAACAACATGAAATGTTTTGGGATAACACTTTAAATGATTTTTAATGCCCTAATAGTTTTTTGGGCCTTCTTTGGATGTTTCATGATAAGACTATATGTGTCATGCCGTGACACATGATTTCATCTTCCAGTTCACCTTTATTTTCATCCCATCATTATTATTCATCACCGACTGATATGTTTCATATCACGAATGGTTGATTCACAATATTAATTGTGAATTTCCAGTATATTTTTCTCTAATTCCAGCTGGATCTTTAGTTTTGAGCTTTGGGCTGAGGCCTTCACTTTTCCATTATCACCAACCATCATTTTCATCATCAAATCACCGCCTTTTAGATCGTTTTCGATCATTTCCTGTACCCTACCATAAAATACATAAAAAATAAATAACAGTAGGAATATTCAATTAAAGTGTAAAATTAAAGTAGTTTATATTCAAATATAAATGATAAATATGAATCTTTCACCAATTAAAGGGATATATAATTCCAGGCCCACACATCACATTCATACTGTGCACATTCATCTATATAACACATAGATCACACATCCTAAGAATGAATTTAATCACTTTAAATCCTATTATGAAGGAGTATAGGTTAAATATATGTAATTACTTAATAAATAAAGGATATGTACATCTAGGTGAATACCCTTGAGTGTAAATGGGGATGGGTATTCACTACACAAATGTTTGTTATTGAAAATCACACGATAATTTTAGTAGCATAATATTTTACATAAATATTCATAGAAGGATTTAATTTGAGTGAAAGAAGGTATCTAATTACATAAAAATCATAATTACAATAAAAGGGATGTCTAAAACATATCCCAAAACGAGAATTGAAAATAAAAAGGAATATTACAAAGAAAGTTCTTGAATGAAGAGGATGGAGTGAGGATCCCTTACCTTGAGAGGGTGATTCAAAAATCTTGGTAGGATATTTTTAAGAGATTAAAAACACATTGGGATAGATTTTGAGGTGGATAGGGAGATAAAAATCGTTCTTAATGTATTTTTAGTTATGAGGAATGGGATTTTGGGTGGGTATTTAGAACAAAATAGAGGGGAATTCTTTATCAATTTATGAACATAGGTTTTGGACTCTATATGATAAAATAATAAGAACCACAAACATTACCATTTTCCCCATTATTTCTACCAAATAAGATTTTATTTTAATATTTTATTAGTCTAATAACTGAATGCCTTAAATTAATACCATTGGTGATATGGAAGTGAGTTATATTCATAGAGAATTTATTTTAAAGACTTAAAATATAATATTAGTTTTGGAGGATTCATTAAAGGGTTATTAAATTTATAAAATAAATTAAAAAAACATTATTTTAAATAGAAAATATAATTTTGGTCACGTATATTCCTTATTATAGTTATTACATCACTTATGAGTCATTATGATGATATAATACAAAATGTATATTTTTCCCATATTTAATTTTTACCCAAAAATTCAAATCCCTTAGAAAATTATTAAAATTCACCATTTTATAAATTTGATATGATAATTTAAAAAAATATTTATTTTACCAAAATATTTTTTTAGATATTATAATTTATAATTTTAAATAAAAAACCTTATTTATTAGAAAATACTTGTTTTTATGACAATAACCATTTTACAACCCTTAAAAATATTACATTGGAATTTACTAAATTATATTATAATTTTTATATTAATAAATATCATTTAGTGATAATATTATATGAAAGAAATTTTCTGTTTCAAAATTCTTGAATTTATCCAAAATGAGTGTTAAAGCCATATATTTTCTAAAAATAAAAATTTGGTTTCATCATATCAAAATATAATTTTCTCTAACTCAGACATAATTTTATATATAATATAATAATGAGAAGAGATAAAAATAATTATTATTTTATTATAATGAAAAAATAATAATTCATACTACTAGGGTCTAGATACGTAACCCCTTATTACACTAGCTCATTCCCTAAGGGTAAGGTGTCTAATGTCGGTACTTTCGTGGGGTGGTTCAATGAATATTGTTTGGGTCATGATCTTGATAATATTAAAATTCACCAAAAAATGGTTTAAATTATGTTTCAGTTATTGAAAATTATCTTAGTCTAGGTCAAGGGAAAAGCCCAATGATTCTATCCCCCTTAGGTTATTTAATAAATGGGTTTCATAGGGTACAATCCTATTGGTATAAGCCATCACTTATTCTACCTATGTTAATTATACTTTATCTTAACACTTAATATATAATAATATTAATGGATAATGTGCAATGGCTATATTATCAATGATTATTATTATTAATGTTTTTCTAAAATTTGATAAGATATATTTTATAATAGTCCAAAATAACCAAAGTACTGCATGTTTTTTCTATAAATACATTTCTTAATAAGAAATTTAATCATTTTAAAATTGAATTTAATTTATAAATGTTTGGGTCGTTACATAGATGGAGTATCATCCCTCACTTTCACTATAATCACATCACGATCTTATCATCCTCATATGCCATGCCATACCATCATCATACTAAAGTGATGTACTCAAAACCATTTCCCTTTCGGGTTTACTGTGTGTGTTTTCTATCACCCAACCTCCCAATGATCCTTACCCAGTGCATACTTTCCTAGATAATAATATATCTACAAGGGAGTAATAATCACTCCAATCTCTTATCAACTAGATTAATAGCTATTAGAACCCCAAGGTCCTATATGGATACCATTAGGCCAACCATACCAATTCATCAGTCAACCCTACTCAATGGAATTGAGGGAACCTATCCAGGTCAAATATATCTTTAATTTTATTTTATTTATACCCATTCAATGTATATATGTCTCATCACAAAATTTTATACACAATCCCTTATCCATCGGTGGATAAGGCACCACTAATGTTTAGGGGTCCAATTTAGAGATTGAAACTTTTTTTATTTTGCAGAATTTATTTAAAGTAATTCATTTAAAATAAAAAGGTAAAACTCTTATATGTGGTGAGACTACATATCACATACCACATAAAAAAGAGAATACCACATGGGTATGATCATGGGACCACTAACTATATATAGAGTTATTACCTTTAATCAATCCTTGCTACTGTTGCCCAAGCTCATCCAAGACTCATCCAATATTTTATCATTACCCAAGATCTTATATCTTCCCACAAAATCCAATTCAATTAATTGTAATAATTTATAATTAATTTTACAATTTAATTCAAATAGTTATATTTTTCTAAAAAATCACCAGGTCATCTCACTGTATTGATAATATGACCAACTATACCTAGAAGGTCAATGGAATACCCCTAACACCATAACAAGAAAAATCCATTACAACCAAAACTAATTAAATGTTTAATTACATTCAATTTAGGTGAAAATGAAACATAATTCCAATGGGTGATGTACCTTTCCACAAACATAGATTAATAGCATGTGTTCATCCTTATAAGAAGTCTTATATCCAATCCATGTAAAAATCCCATCATATTAGTTTATTTCAACATGATCTGGTCAAATAATCACAAAGAACCTATCAAAAACTACATTTAAATA
This sequence comes from Viscum album, assembly GCA_963277665.1. Taxonomy (NCBI): domain Eukaryota; kingdom Viridiplantae; phylum Streptophyta; class Magnoliopsida; order Santalales; family Viscaceae; genus Viscum; species Viscum album. Next base: position 263,257,406 of record OY728120.1, read on the forward strand.
AAAAAATATCAAATTGAAATAGAAAAGAAGACAAAAGAGGTGATAAATCACACTAAACACTGTATAATTTCCACACAAACACCCCTCTCTAAGGGGTAATTGAATGGGAGAAATATAGGAGGAGTGAGCCAACCAAAATGACCGAACCATGCATCCATATTAACCTAATAATAAAGGATGGTCAAATTCTAAATTACTGGTCCTATCATATTAAAAAAACCTTATATTATTCCCTGGAATGAACATATGGGTTACAGAATTACTTCCTCCTAGTAGGAGTCACCACCTGAGGTCCTTTTAGCCTTTACAACACAACCTTCTATGCCATGTGCCTCTTGTGGTGTGCCTAGTAACTCAGTCAACATTTTTTGTGGAATGATCCTCCAAGATCATGGTGCGATGTGATCCCAAGTAGAACCACCACAACCCACCTCCTCTTTTAAGACATGATGCCCATATTTTGTGGCATAATGCACTCCTCTATGGGAATTCATAATACAACCACTAACCATCATGGTCTGATGTGTGCAAGAACACTGAAATTCAATCTACCAACCTCTCTACCCTTAACCAACACTCACATGAGAACCAGAGGCACTCATTGGGCCTTAAACCACATAAAAAAATATCTTCTTGAGATATTCCAATCTTCAAGATTTTGATCTGAATACTGGTACAAAAAATGACCCATGCTATAGAATTAAAATTAAAATTCCCTCTAAATTTCATAACTCATAATTATTAAATTCATTACATGATTAAATTTAAATATCTCTTGAGTAAATAACTATAGGTAGAGGGACTTTGGGGTTGGAATTCTCACTATTCTAGAGGCTTATTCCTTTTTCATAAAAGTGGAAGATGAATAATTGTTACTCCATGATTACTCTAATGGGGATTTTTTATTTTATATGATTATACATCTTTATATGAAAACTTTTCTTATACCTTATTCATAAGATTCAGTTGCATATGTGTAAATATAGTTGAATTTTAATTTGGATTGGTAAAACAAGTTATGAGTTGTGTAAATAGTTACACCTCAATATGGTTCTAATATATTAAATTGGTAGAATGAATAAATCTTTAAAACTAAATCATTAATAATAATGAACATATATAAAGGGTAAAAGAGATATTATGGTGATAATAAATTACTTTTAAAAATACTAAGTTCTTGATACCTTCCAAAGAAAACATTTTTCAAGACACAAATCATATAATTATGTAGTTTCATGCCAAATTTGGGTTCCCCTATATTATCTTGTGCAAGGGAAACAATTAATGAGGTAACCCTAGGAGTTAGGTTTTTTTTGGATTTTTTGGGCTACAATTTATCGGAAAACCCTTGGAAAATATACTCAAGGAATAGTTTTAGGTTTATCTATATGATTAATTGGGAAATTAGTTGTTTTCTAAACTTTCCAAGAGTCATATATGATATGATTAGAAAGATTTTCTACCTAAATAACTAATTGGTGAGATAAAATTCTATATAAACTCATTTATTAGTGAAATATGTATCTTGGACCACTAATAAATATTATTGGTTTAAAAGGGATCACATTTTTGTGGGAACACATTTACTAAAAATCCTTATTAAGTAGATGAAAAAATTATACTAATATGATAAAAGTTTCTATTATAGATATAATGGCATCATCATCAAGCAACTTAAATTTGAGATCAATATTTATAAATGTAAAAATTCATAGAAGAAAATTTATAGACAAATATAAAGACTTATGAATCATTCTTTCGCAAGTGAGAAATTTTATATGTTAATTAAATACCTTCCCTGTAACCAAAATATAATGTTTTTCAATAAGTGGATATAGTTAATTATGATAATCATAAATTAATTCAAATAAGGTTTCAATGACATTAGATACAAGAGGACCAAAGGAACTTTTATTCTCCACTTATATACTCAATGTGATTGAGTATTCCAATGACTTGGAGAACTAAATTTATCCTTTAAGGCTTGTTCTAGATATCAAATTCTATATGTTATAATAATTGGACATGTTTCAAAAACATGAATGAATTTAACAAATAATTACCTTATTTTCTAAAAATGTTGAGGATAGGTGAACCAGGTATGTGGTATATAGGTTTTACAGTGGTAGTGACTATACAAGTGGGTAAAAGTTTAAAATAGAAGAATAAATGTTTTCTGGGAATTCAAAAAAATGCTTCTTTGAGGATCCAATCAAGGTAATTAAATCCTAAAGTACGTGTCAAGAAGGAAGGGAAATGTTTCTATATGACGGTACTTTCTAAAATACCTGAAGAGGTTTTGAGAAACTCCATAACAATTCTATGTCAGGTATTATTGTTTTAGAATAAATTATTTGATTTTGATGGGTATAGGATATCCAATTCATATTTTAATTTTTTTTAAAAATATAGGAGTTTGAAATCAGAGTAAGAATTAATGATGCTTTTTATTTTCATTCAAGTGTTGAAGCAAAGAGTTTCTAAATAATGGAGTTGTTATAAAGGAATATTTCAAGATTATATGGATATAAATAAAGGATGTGTATAATTATATCATTTATCTTATGTGATATTAAAATTTATTTGTTATTAAATATATATCATAATTAAATAATATGAGACACATGGTTTATGATACATAAAACTCTATAATATGTTTGATAAGAATACAAGGATAAAAGGAGTTTTATCTGAGATAAAAGAGTTAATCCAAAATATTTATTAAAACAAGAGGAAAATGGTTCCTATGACCTAACAATGGTATATTTTAAAGAATGATATTTTTTTGTAGATTATTTATCTAAAAATATAGAATAATATTTGTGATATAGATATAATAATTTATTTGATAAATATTCCCACTAAAGTAAATATATGTTATTTACTAAACATAATGCAGTTTTTGTATCTTGAAATGATATTTTCAAGAGAATATAGACTCTAAGAGACAAGTGAGAGTATATTTAGAATCATAGAAGTTAAAAATGTAACAAATAAAGGATTAAACAAAATTAAATGTCCATTTATATTATAAAAGGGTTTAGGATATATCATTAAATAAAAATTTAAAGAGTTACATTTAGTTATTATAACAATATTAATGTCACTTTATATCTTAATATTTTTTATAAAATGTTTGCAAATAAATATATTAATGTAAAGAGTTACATTAGTTACCAAATTATTTCAAATAAAAGTTAGAATGGAAATGTTCTAAGAAGATAATGATGAACTTAAAAATAATTATATATAAATAATTAAAGTTAATAATGTCATAAAATTTTATTTTGTGAAGTAAATAAGTTTGAATACTACCTTAAAATACTTGAACATTAGGAATATGATTCCTAAATGTTATCAAAAACCCCATAGAGAATTTTTGGGGTTGTATTTATTGATATAAATGGGGGATAAGACTTCCAAAGAAGTTTTAAAATTCATACCATGGTTATTGGAAGAGTTTTGGAAGAATTTGTAGAAATTTTTAGTAGTTTTATATACAATACAATAATCACACCACAACCACATAGATCTGATGCAACAAGTTTCATGTCTAATTAAAATTATATGGTTAGAAGATTGATTGTGCTGTGAATTGAAAATCCACTCTATAAATAATCTACGATAGGTGAAGCCAAAGATACATAGGAATAACTTAAACCCAAGAAATATTAACTGATATAAGATCATAACACAATGGGTCAAGTCATATCATGATGAAACTTATGTTAGATTAAATAAACTTTCTATAATAATAAACCCAAAATTCTCAAAGGGACATCCCACCATAGTGGGTATGGGTACACTATGAAGCATTTGGAGCTCATACCAAGTGTTGTAACAAGTAGTGAAGGTCTCACCATGTATGGAGGCTCTCACTATAGTGAGATGGTCAAAGGTGAACCCTAATTGTTTTACCATGGAATGATTTGTGGAGTCGAAGTTATGAAACTCAGCAGTGGATGGTTTTCCATCACAAATGAGGTATTCAAACTATAGTGGCATCAGAATTAAAATAAAATGGATATGGATTTTTGAGTAGAAAAAGTTATTTATCTATGAAGCTGATGGTCACACCACACATGAGTTGAGTTATGTGAATTATCATGAATTAAAAGTTCCTATCTTTTAGGGATCTTATGGGAACTTTTCATAGAGAGGATTGAATCATATTTGAAGGTATGTTTGAAAAATTACCCTTACTAATTAAGGATAAATTAAGGTTAATTAAAGGGGAAACTTGTAGAATCTATTGATATTTTGGAGATATATTTCTCTATAAAAAGTGGAGGAAGTTTATAAAGGAAAAATGAGAAATTCTAGATTTGTTTTAGAAAGACAAGGATGAACATGAATGAAATTGTTGATGAATTAATCAATCAACTAAATGTGATTTTGGATCAAATATATGTACTTGTAGAAAAACTCAAGGATATCAAAATAATAAAGAGGATTCAGATAATATTACCACCATATTGTAATGTTAAGGTATAGATTCTTGAATAAAAAGACCCAAAGGAGGTGACACTAGATAAAATTTACAATAACTACTACAAAACATGCTTTTATTAGCGCTAAAAAATGCCTTTATTAGTGATAAAGAAGCACTATTAATCTCAGAAAAGATAAGGGGGTGGGGGTCCCTTTTATCAGTTCTCAGAAATGTGCTAATAAAGGCCCCTTTTACCAGCACTAAAAAAATCACTAATAAAATGGGTCTTTTATCAGTTCTAAAAAAGCGTTGATAAATGGGTCCTTTATCCACAATTTTTTCGCACTAATAAATGTTAGTAAGCATTAAAAAAATCTGAAAATCAGGGAGGGTATTCAACAGTTCTTAAACCCCCTTCAACATTACCCCCACCCACCACACACACCCTAGCCACCCCATCCTTTAACAACGCCCCACCCTTTAACAGCGCTATCCCTTATTCCACCTGGGCACACGACCCTTTAATAGCGTTAGTCCTTATTCCACCTGCATGTGCAAACTTCCTCCCCTTGGATTTGAAATTGGGACCTATTTCTTGCGCACCTAAGCCTTTACCACTCCACCATATTTATTTTCTCTTCATTTATCAATATATCTATTTATTTTTATATATATTTAGTTATATTTACTCGTATAAGAATATATATTTATATTAACATATATATATATTAATATATATATATATATATTTAATTATATTAATATATATATATATAGTTATATTAATATATATCCTTATATTAATAAATATATAGTTTTATTAATATATTAATATATTTATTCGTATATTAATATTTATTTATAAGATCAGTTTTAAATACACTGATAAAATATGATTTTTTTGTGTGCGTTTATAAATAAATAAATATATATGTACAACACAAACATATATTTTTTATGTGTATCTGTAAGTATAATTATACATATTTATATATATATTTACAAATATTATATATTAATATGTATATACATATGTTTAGAATATATAGATAATATATATCAGTTTTTCAATACAGACGCACATACACACACACATATATAAACGTACACATTATATAGGTATATAAATATTTATATATTTGTATTTTAATTAAAATGTATACTATTTTTTTATTTAGATATGGCTTATATATTGAGAAATATATTTTATATGTTAATATGTTTAATTATTTATTTATAAAATTAAATTTTTATGTGTGAATATATAAAAAATATGTATATATTGTTATATATTTGATTATAAATAATAGTAAATTATGAAAAATGATAAAAATCCCTAAAAACCTGAAAAATAGGTAAAAAATAGAGAAACCCTCAAAACCCATAAATACAGTCAGAAAGTCAAATAAACCCTAAACTCAAGGTAATGACGAAAAATTATAATCTGAGAGTCCGTTCCAGCTATGTGACTAGTAAAATCAAAGATTATCTAATGAGATTTGATATGATAGGTGGCGGAGGCCGAACGGATAGGAAGATCATAAGTTACAACTGTTTGAAAAAATAGCAGACAAGATAAAAGTGCTAGAAATGGGGGCTTGAAAAACCTAATAAACCACAGAGTCACTAAAATAGGCACAAATTCTGATCCGTGTGTCTCTTTCAACTCCGTGACCAGTCAAAATGAAGCTCATGGAATGAAATACAATATAACAGGTGAAGGAGGCCAAACAGACACATGGATTGGGAGTTATTACCATTTTAAGAAAAATTTGACAGGGCACCGGACATGGAAACAATGTTTTGGAGGCCTTCTGATGGTTTTTTGGGGTTTTAGGGTCTAATACATGGGTGAAAATTTTTTCCAATCAACCTGCTAAATATATCTCTTCGCTTCCTTTGATTTGATATATGGTAGAGCTCAAATAGACTCCCGAAGCAAAAGTTATGGCTATTTAAAGTTAGAGTTTTTTTAGAGTGGTATAACAGATACATATTTAGTTTCTTTGATCTTATCACAGTTTGGATTGTACTTGGTCCTCAATCATCTCACGAGCTTAGATTTGACTAGTTATGGCACTCAAACGGACACTCGGAGCATAAGTTATGGCTGTTTTAGTGAGTTACGAGTTTCTTAGGTTTTTAGGCGCTAGGAGGGTTGCTCAATTTTAAACAATCACAACTTTTATATGGGTGTCTGATTTAACTCTACCATATATCAAATCGAATATTTCAAAAATATCTACACTCTGGTGACTATTGGAATCCCTTCTCACGTTCTTCAAGGCGAAAAGGCCCATAATTCCTCCGAACAGTCATAAGTTCTGCTCTGGGTGTCCGTTTTGCCGTAACTTCTGCTCCGGGTGTCCATTTTTCCTCCACCACAAATAAAATAGATGCTTGCAAATAAACCTACACTACAGTGACCCCTATAACACCTTCTCATATTCTTCAAGGCCCAAAAAGGTCCTTAATCCCTCCAAACGACCATAACTTCTGCTCCAGGTTTCCATTTTGCATCTACCACATATCAAATCGATATAAAAAATATTTAAAAAATATATATTATATTTATATCAATATAAATATACTTATATATCAATATTTTTTTTTTATGATTTTTTTTAAAATATACACTTTATCAACACTAGGAGAAAAGGAATGAATAAAGTCCCCCCTTTATCAGCACTACTAAAAAAAGCGCTGATAAAGGGGCCCCCTTTGACAATGATAAAAAAAGTGTTGATAAAGGGGGTGCCTTTATCAGTGCATTTTTTAGTGCTGTTAAAGGATGGTACTGTAGAAACCAAGTTTTTTTGTAGTGAATACTCTCATTTCATACGATATGAGGATCAATAATAATGAGTCCTTGGAAAAGGAGAATTCTTAGTAAGTTTAATTCATGGTAATAGAGAAACTCAAATTAGAGGTTGATTTTGAAGATAGGAAAGCTGATGAAGTGATGTATTCACTTTACTCAAATCAAAAAATGGGAAAAGGGAAATTCAAAGGAAAGCTTACAATTTATTGCTTTCAATATAGAAAAGTTTGGGATATTACTATAATTTTTCCAAATAAATTTTGAAATATTAATGAAGAAAAATAATATAAAAATAAACCATTAAAATATATGAAATGTATAAGTATTTCACTGTATAACGTATTCAAAAATATGAACATTATTTCAAAAGAAGATGTCAGCTAGTAAGAAACTGAAGTGGAATAAATTAAAGACTATAAAGGCCATTATTAATAAGTACTAATGGATATTATATAAAAACATACTAAGGACAATGGTGGTGTAGATGTTGAATTTTAGGGAAGATTTAACATCAAGGTTGAACTAGAAGTTAGTATTGAATAAATTAATGTTTTGAGGTAAAAAAAGAAGAACACATTATTTTTTTATTGAAAAATATATTTACATAAGCATGAAGAAGATATGTCTGAGTTGAAGGATAAAATTGAATAAAAATAAAATTTGGAAATATTGAAAACTTTGAGAAAGTGATATGGATAAAGTTTCAACTAGAGGATCAAGAAGAGATTATTGGTAGTTTGACTGATTGTCTAAACGATCATGTCAATAGGATCAAGGATCCTGAAGGTGAAGTCACAGAGATGCAAATAAAGATCAAAGATTAAGAGAGATATCAAAATAATGACATGAAATTATGAAGTTGGAGTGTATGAGTTATCAAACAATTTGAGGAGAAATATAAAGAGACAATATAGAAATTAGAAAATTTCCAACAAGTGAAACATTTTACAACTAAAGTAAAATACGTTGAGGGGTTTCACTATAAGAAAAAAATTAGTAGTGATTGATGCTAGGATGAAAGAACCTACTCTATAAAATAAGGTTTATTTGGATGAATCAAAAAAAATCTAAAATGTTATAGGTGGAGAAACAAAAGTGTACAATAATACACCATGAATCTGGTGTTATCTATGTAAAAATATAGGGTATAGGAAATATGTGTGTTTCTAAAAAAGTGGAATTTCAAGTCACAAGAGAAATAAAAATAGATGTGAAAAAAATTATTATCCTAAGTATGTTTCTATTAACTTTTGTTTTTAGTGTGAAAGGTATGGACACAAAGATGTTAATTTCTATTCAAGGGTATAAGGAGATGTGCCAAAGGAGACCTAAAATGGAGATCTCAATAGAAAGATAAATCATCAAGTGGGATTAAAACTAATAATAAATTTTATAACCTATAATATGAGGATAAACCAATAGATATAGAGGTGGAAAAATTACATTCTCCACAAAAATAATTTAATAACTAGACATAGATCAAGGAAGGAAGAGTTGAGATGGTTAATGTCATGAATATTTCATTGATATTAACAAATCTATATGAGTTATAAATCATTGAAATTATTTATAATTACCATATTATATGAAATAAAGATTTTATCACAAGAATCAAATAGGAAAAAGAAGGATTTTTTTAGAAACTTATGAAGGTTCAAAGATCATTAGAACTCAAAAAGAAAAAATAAAAGACAAAGACTTGAGGTGCATGGATGAATTGGTAGTTAAAGGCCTTTGTCACAATTTACTAATCATAAGTCAATTGTGTGACTTGGGGAATGAATTGAATTTTAATAAGAAGTATTTAATTATTAATGGAAGGGATGATATAATTATGATATAATTAAATAAAAAAATGGAATCTATATATAATTGGTGGAGAATAAGAATTATTTTTGACCTAGGAGTAAGAGAATAAGTTTTGGTAAAAAAGGACGGGACACTTGAGAAAAAAATCCTTTTAAGGATTGGTTAAGAATGAATGATCTCATGATATCCCTAAAAATTAATTTGATTGAATCTACAAATGTGATACTTATAAAAAATGAAATGTTATTTCAAAGGCTTGTAAGATAAAGGTTAAAAAGTCAAAAAGTTACTTGAGTTAGTGAACATTGATGCACGTGGGACAATATCACCTAAATCCATGGATAAATAAATGTTATTTGTTTTATTCATTGATGATTATATAATAACGACATTACAATAGTGATATCTCACAAATAAAAAGTGTTCAAGTGTATTACACATCATCAAATACTGGAAGAGAAGATGATTGGGTTTAAAATTCAGAAATTATAGACTAATAATGGCATGGAATTTACCAACAATCAAGGGGAAGAGTATCTCAATAAACATGGGATAAAACACCATGTTTTTATGGTTATAACTTGTTAAAAAATTAGTTTTTTAGAGAGAAATAATAAGGTCATTAACAAAATGGTCCATATAATACTCATTGAGAAAGATTTACTAGAGATATACTAGAAGGAAGCAACCTTAATATAGTTTTAAATCTCAAATAAGGATTTTTTTGTTTCTGGATAAAGAAAAATCCCATATAATATGTGGTAGGTAAAGAATCCAATATTGAAATACTTTTCAAATTTTGAAAGTAAGTACTTTATACTCAATAAGGATAAGAAATACAAGTTTTAAGCTTGTGGGAATACATATATTTTCATAGCTACTCATCTAGTAGAAAGGAAAAAATTACTGAAACTATATAAATATAAGTAAAATCCTAGATGTAACAATTATTTAAAATGATTATAATTCCAAATCCATAGAGTATTTTTTCAATAAAAATAGCAGTGAAATTATGGAGGAAAGTGATGTTGAAGTTAACAGCATGAGGGGAGCACATAAGGATTAATTTGATTTGAAATAGGAAAATGATGATGAGGAAAATGAACCAATATCAATAGATTCATGGAATTAAATAAATACAATTGAAATCAATAAATAGAACATCATTGGTGACCAGATGGATCTGATGAAAACAAGAATGATGAAGACTCCTTTTGTTCCATAGTAAGATGATTGAATGGTCAAGATGAGGGTGAATTGATCTGTTTTTTGAATTTTAAATATATTATCAATGTGAATATTGTTTTTAGTGGTAATAAAAATAAAAAGGAACATAAAAATTTTAATAGTAGTTACGTTTAAATAAATCCCACGTTTAATCTTCTCACTCTCAGCATGAGTGTATGACGCCCATTACACAAGTGATATGACTTTTGAATGGGAGTCACAACCCATTAAAACTAATTTTTTTTTCATATTTGGAGTCACAACCTAATACAATAAATTTTCCTCACATAGAGGCATAACCCAAAACATTAATTTTGAAGTGGATTAAGAACCAACCATTCCTTTATATATACTAAGGAAAAACTAGACATACCTTTTTAAGGGGATGTATAACCAGAAATTAAGGTCTTTCTTTTGAATGAAAAATAATAAGCCAAAAAGTACACACTAAAAATAGATAGGAAAATTCAATACAACATAATCATGTTAGATAAAGAAGTTATGAATATCTAGGTAGAAAAGATCAATTTTGCAGCATAGGTTCAATATGAAGAAGCATAATGTTCCTCAATCTACCACTCTCTCACGTGGCCAAACTGGGTCAGTTACTAGACCTCAAGCTTGCATCCCTATATGAAAAATGATATTGACTATTAGTGGGGGTATAAAGAGCATAGTGGGGAGACTATACCCCACAGTCGCGAGTTCCAAAGCCATGAAAGTAAACTAACATCAGAGTAATGGAAATAACAAAAACATTATGAATAAATAATCAGACAATGAAAATTGAGAAAAGACAACTAAATAAATCCAAATAATGAAATAATAATGTAATGAAAGGCTGAATGTAACTAAATTACAATTTTAAAGTTATACAAATAAAATACTAATAATTTTTAAATAAAAACTCTAAATCCTAATCCCAAACCCCATGTTTGTCCCATCTCCAAGATCCAACCCATTCAGCAAGCCACAGATCAACAGTAGGTACTATTTCCCTTCTCTAAACCTGCCTCCATGAAATCTTTTAGGTACCAAATGGAAGCCCATCCTGGGTGTGAGTAAAACTCAATAGGTCGACATTATCAGGTAAAAAAAAATCTAGTATGAGAAATACAGTTCATGAAATAAAAATAATAACATAGTATTAATTTAAGAATAAATACTTCACATGAAATAAAATAGATGGCCCTCAAGTTCTGGGGTGACACCCGGAGCTGGCCCAAAACATTCTCTGATTCCCTACCAGATATGTCTGTCCTGGGAAGGATCCTCCTATATGAGGACTGATTTCCCAATAAGTGGAATATTCTCCTACCAAGGATGAATCACAAAAACATAAAGTACACAAATGACATCTTCCCATAGGATATTTATAATCTCAACCTCAAGTACCCATAATCTTGCCCTCAGGCATCCAGTGACTATGCATCTATCCCTCATGCATTCGACATAATCATATACTCTACCCTCAGGAATCTTGACCTAACACGACTAGCCCTCAAGCGGTACAAAGAACATGAAACAAGGCCTTAGGCATCAATATAAATCATTAGTCATATACAGAAAAACTCAACATACCAATAAGCATCCCACCCTCAAGTATCAATCACATCAATGTCACATAAAAAAAATCTATGATAGAAATCACAAGTCCAAAAATACACATGCCAGATATATAATAATAAGACACAATGATAAATTTATAAAATTATAAATTGTCTAAACAAGTATATTTTATTAATTCAGATTCCCAATTATCATCATAATTATGTCAAACCTATTTCATTTATTATTTAACCCTAAAGACATTAACATATCTGTGAACCCATTTAATCTGAGGTGGTTCCACTATAAGCAATCACACAATATAAATTTTATTCCAATTCATAATATTAAGAAAAAAATAAAACAATTTATCCAATTAATATAGGGATCTAATGTCAAATTGACCAAGCCTCAACAAGGTCCAAGGATGGTACCCTAATCGTGTGGCCATAGGTCTCTATCTCTATGCCTATGGACCTAATGAGATCCAATGAATGGTCTAAAAAGAAGGATTATAATTTAATATTAATTTTAAAATTTATTTGGTCATGTGTGCGGCATTCTAGCATGATCAAACATTGTACAGATACTAGGGATAATTAATTCAGAAAAAAGTATAATTTTTAGATCACCTACCTTTAACCGGTGATCAATACAACGCTTCCAATAGAAAACACCAACATGAATGAAGGTGTAGAAGATCACATGAATAACATATAACAAATGATATCATGATCAATACCCAAACTAAACATGGTTAATAGATTACATTGACACAGATGGAGAAAAAAAAATAAAAGAAAAAACCTAAGAAAAAAAACTCATCGGAAATCAAATGCATGATTGGGATGTCTAGAATTTAAGGAGAGGATCCAGAATTCTTATGGCATCATCCTAGGGTTGAGAGAGAAAGTATGCACCCAAGGAATGAAATAATTAATATTAATATAGAGGTTTAAAACCATTGGAGTTGAGAAATTCACATCATATTATACTTACACAACATGTAATTCTTGATTTACATATTATTCTAAATAACATGTCATCTCGGGTAAATTTAACCCTGATTAAACATTACACATCGGGTAATGTGGATTCATTTAATTTAACCAGTTCATGTCATGAACCAGTTTATGATCTATATTCATTTCACAATATTTTACTGAAAATTGTTACATGTCATGTAATGAATTTTAAAGGCATGTAAATGCACTACATAAAACTTTAATCCCAGCTTCTACAAAAGCACTCGAACCACCTCTAAAGCCTTCCAAACTTATTGAAAACACTCATAATCCCATTTAACATGTTTATACCTAGACTCCATTTATTAAAAAAAAACATACATCCCTAAAATTTAGGTAATGTTCCCCAGAAAAGGTTCTCTTTATTTAAATGAGACTTGACCAACAAGTTTTAAAGCCAAAGGAAAACTCAAACAAAGAGGTTCTACACAAAACTCAAAGTGGGGAATACCTAGAAAAATATATGATCTTACAACCTCCACACCATATTACATCTCATACTTGAGCTACTCTAAGAATCCTTGTGGGGTATTGGAGACATGTCTTTCCATTATGCTTATATATCAGATTCTCTCTCCCAGACATCTTCCTGAACAAGTTTGTATTTCCACTGCACTCAAACTATAGGTATAGTCCTACCTCATAGATACTTATCACTATTGTCCAAAATCTATATTGGATTCTTATCAAAGGACACATCTACACAAATCTCTACATCCTTGACATATACCATATGAGAAGGGTCAAGATGATATCTTTGAAGCTACGACACATGAAACACATCATGCTTATCACTATATCAAACAAATCGAAAAACCCAAGTATTGGATTTACCAATTTCGTGATACGATGTTTCCCCAACCTAATTGACACCTGAAGGAAAACACAATGAAAAACATCAAACTCCAAAGTTAATTTATGATGGTTAACATAAGATTTTTTACTACTCTTCCTAGTCACTAATTGCTTCATGATTAACTAAACCTATTCATATGTCTATTGTATGAGACTAGTGAAATAAGCACTCAATCACCTACCTCTAACCAAAAAAAGAGCAGAATGGCATGAACTACTATACAAATCCTCAAAATGTTCCATCTAGATCGAATCATGGAAGCTATTATTATATGAAAACTCTATGACTGCCATATGCTTCTCCCAAGAACCACCTAAATCCAAAACACAAGCTCATAACATATCCTCTAGAATATGAATGGTCCGATCAGAATGGTCATAAATATAAGGATGATATGATGTGTTCAAAAGAACCTTAAATCCCTGAGCGTTATGAAAACCCTGCCAAAATTGAGATGTTAAATGAGGTTCTCTATCAGAAATGATACTCCTCATAAAACCATGAAGCAAAACAATCTCACATAGGTAAAGAATACCCAAATAATAAATGGTGAAGATATCCTTAATAAGCAATAAGTGGGTACCTTCCATAACAGATCCAAAATCACCCATACTACATCATTCTTTCAAGGTGTCTTGAGTAATCCTATTACAAAATACAGAGTGAAATCATCTCATTTCCATTCCAGAATGGGTAGAGTCTAGAAAATCCTATTTGGCCTATAATGATCATCTTTCACCAACTAAAAGGTGAAACATATCAATACAAATCCTGATACCTCCTTCTTCAGTCCTAACCACCAGTACTATCTATGGATATCACAATACATCCTTTTCAAACCAGTATGTTCCACCCATCTAAAAGTATAAAAATCTATCATCATCTCTACTCATAAGGCCATAGGAACCCATACTCAACCATGTAAAAGAAGACAATTTACACTTCCAAGAGGCCATCCAGATGGTTTCTCCCACCATATAAGATTTATCTCAGAACTAATACCTAAGGATTATATTACTACTCAATCTTGATATGATCATTAAACACAGGTATAACATATGTAAAAGTTAGATATACTCATCCTTGAGACTTCTTAATGTCTAGATGAATATCTGCAAAGAGTTCCATCATCCCCCACTCATAAAAATACTCCTACACTGCCTCTATCTTTATCTTCTAGATTAAGGTGTTAGTAATGATGTTTCCATTTATCGATGTGTAATCCATATCAATCTTAAAATATTGCAGATACTCAACCCACCTCCTCTGTAAAAGGTTCATGTCTCACTAAGAAAAGATATACTTGATGATCTTATGGTCCTTATACACCACAAACCTCTTTTCCAAATGATAGTGTATCCATAATCTCAAGTAGTGTACCACCAATGATAACTCCATATCATGAGTAGGATAATTCCTGTCATGCAGTCTTAGATTTCTGGAGCCATAACCAACCACTCAATCCCCCTACATCAGAACTAATCTAACTCCAACTCCAAATACGTCACAGTACAAGGTATATGATTTACCCAACATAGGTAAAATGTGGATAGGTGCTGTGGTCAGCCTACTTCTCATCTCTTGAAAATCCATCTCGCAAGTATATAACCAAACAAACATCACCCTTTTCCTGGCCAGTATAGACATCTATGCTACCATATAGGATAATTCATGGATGAGGTACCGGTAATATCCTAATAGACCAAGAAAAATTTTAATTTAAAGGAAATTATTGGGTTTCCCCCCAGATGCCAAGACTATAACCTTTTATGGGTCCACCGATACTCCATCCTATGAGATGACATGATCCACAAAGTGAACTATATCAATCTAGAAACTACATTTGGATATCCTGGCATAAAGAAGATTCTATCTCAATGTACTTAGGATGATGTAAAGATGTTTGGAATGATCATCTATAGATTGAGAGTACATTAATATATCATTGAATAAAACTAGAAAAAACCGATCCAGGAAAGGATGAAATATTCGATTCATAAAGACAATTAATACTAACGGTGCATTTATCAAACCAAATGTAATCAAAACGAAATCATATAAGCCATAAATACTCCTAAAATAAGTTCAGAGCATTTATAATGGTCGCACACTCAAATGGTACTACCCTAAACTCAAATTGATATTGGAGAAGATCCTAAAACCTATCAGTTTATTGAAGAGATTTTCAATACAAAGAATGGGATACCGTTTCTTGACCATCATATCATTCAGTATCTAATAATCCACACATAAGATCAATGTAAAATCATAATTCTTGGTGAAAAGGACTAGAAAAACCCTCAGAGATGTACTAGGCCGTATGAAACCCCTTGCATCTAGATCTTCCAACAGAAATTTTAATTCATGAAGATTTTTTAGTTCCATCATATAAGGAGGGATAGATTCTGGCTCAACTCCAGGAAAAAACTTGATCGTGGACTCAATCTCCCACTCAGGTGGTAAGACAAAGAACTCTACATGAAAGATGTCATTAAAATGGTCTACCACTAGAGGAAATGTATACTGCTGCATTCCTCTATCATTTATAATAAGTCTTACTATCTAATCCATGATACAATCCAATATGAACTAATTTGGTCTTGCACAAACATACTAAAGATCCCACTCACCCTAATGAGTATAGTTTCCCCCTTTTATAGAAATAAAGGTAACCATCCTCTGATAAAAGTCAATATGGGAATAGTATAGAACTCACCAATCCATAATAAGAATCAAATTAAATCCTATCATTTCCAATAAAAAAAGTTACCAATGAAAATGATTACCACAAATTTCTAGAGAACATGACTTTTAACATTTGATACCACTAACCGCACTCCCAATGGTGTTTTAATGGCCATGATCCCATCTATTATCTCTATATCCAAACCAAAACCATTTTCAAAAAGATCATATAGAAGGGAATGAGATGTTCCAGTATCAAAAAAAACACAAGCTAAGGTAGATGATATAAAAATCATACCTTTAACGCTATAAGGTCCTATATCCAAACCGATCAAACCAGAATATATGGAATATAGCTAGATCTCCCCTCTTCCTTCATCTTATGACTAACTCCCTTGTATTGTTTCCTATGAGTAGTACTATTTCTCCTTCACTGGGGTACCACCTCCAAAACCGCATCCTGAATGGCCAGGGGAACTCTTGCTACCAGTATGTTGAGGTGTAGATGATCCCCTTACATAATTAGGTGCTTATATTGACCCCCTTACACTTATATTATGCAAAACATTACCAAAAAAACTTATAAAGATGACCCAACCTTCTATAGACGTGAAAATCCAATGTGGGGTGAGGGAACTGTGGGAGCTTATGGCCCAACATTCCATGCTAAATGTACTATATTGAACCACAATCCAAAAGTGGAAGAACACTCCCTTGACTACTTTCCCACCACTTATCTGGAAATATCTATCATAGAGGATATTCTTTCTACTAGAAGAAGAGTTCCTAAATCACCATGATGAAACTTTTTGGTCACCACTCAAGGCCTATCTCAGGTTTCCTACTATGATGATATCCCGATCCAACACATCTTCAAGGTTTCTCAAGTTAAATAAATTCACCTATGACCTAATATCATAGAAAATCACATATTGAAATCATTTCACCCTGGAAATCTCATTATCTGCTAAGGATGTCTAAAAACATTGCAGGTTGGTGAAGCATCCATTGTAGTCCATCACTAACAAGCTCTCCCATGTTAGGTGCATCAAATCATGAGCCATATTATGCCCCCCCTAAATGGACTAGAGGCCTTATTATCCCTCAACATATTAGGATAGAAGTGGCTCAAAAAAACGTGTCTCTAATTCCTTCTAGGATAATTCCTCTTTGTACCCACTTTACACTAGAATGTCCCACCAATTCTTGTCAAGTCCACAAAGCATGTATATAACAAGATATACCCTCTAATACATGGGTGTATCGTAGTGATTAAATATTTTACGGGTTGAGTCAATCCAAAACTAATATTCTTGGGGGACTCCCTCTCCAATGAATGTATGTGAATACTAAAATTGAAAATCTATCTTCATCTTAAGCATCAAAGGTAAAGTGTGAACAATCTCCCTTTCCATGGACCGCATGACCCTCAGGAAGCTACCATGAAGCTAAACATCTATATGATCTTGGGTAGTTATAGGAATATCTGGTTTAGCTACATTAAGAGCATGCTGATTTCTGGTCTCCTTATTCTAAATTCAAAGATGTCGAGGAGGCATTTAATCTACAAGAAAAACACAATCCTAAGAACATAGGGAACAAAGAAGATCAACCTCAATATGTGATAATAACAGAGAAAAACAAGATCATGGTCCCTCTAATCATGTATTAATAAGTTAATTGGCATAACATAATAGTTTATTTATTCCTGTTTTCACCAGATATAACATGGATGTCATTTCATAGTTCATATTTGAAAATATATGATATTCAAGAAATATATCCCTATCATGAACAATGAATGTAAATATATATATATATATCCCTATGTCAGTATCATGATGCATGAATACTCATCTCATGCTATATCAGGCCATTAATATATATCTCAAGCAATAATAACATCACACAACATGTGAACCACCCAAGGTGAAATAATATCAATTATAATAGGTGAATATCATGAACAACAATACCATCCTTGGGCACTTAGCTTTTCCCCCGTACATGGGTTAGCTACTCCTAGGAATAATCTCATTTCCAAATCTCAAAACAACTTAGTCTTCTTTATACCTTTCAAAAATAGTAAAGAAATATAAAATAAACCCCGTATGATACCACTTAATAACATTCTCCAATCCGTAACTCTATCACGTGGGAAAATTGGGTTCGTTAAAAGGGACAAGTTTTAGACCACCCACATTTAACCTGCTATCAATGAAACACTTCCAATGGAAAGTGATAACAAGAAAAAAGGTGTAGAAGACCAAAAGAAGAAACTATATCATAACAAATCAATATCATCACCCAAAATAACAATATTTAGGATATTACATTTCCACAACTGAAGAAAAAATGAAGATAAGTGAAAATATAAGCAAAACAAGTCAATAGTAATAAAAAAATTGATCCAGACATCCATAATGGAAGGGTAGGATCCAAAAGTCATCTGTAGTTATCTTAGGAACTATAGAGAAGGGATTAACTAAAGGAATGAAATAAACCATATGTGCAGAGTGGTTTAACACTTCTAGAACGGATAAATTCATGTCGTGTAGTACTTACATGACATGTAATTATCATTTTAAATCATATGCTAAAAACATGTTTTATCAGGTAAATTTAACCCCTATCAAACATTACACATAATTTAAAGTGTATTCATAGAGTGTAACTAGTTCATGTCCTATATTCATTTCACATAATCTTCATAGTGATAGTTACATATAGTGTAATTAATTTTCACAGCGTGTAAATTCATTGAAGACATCTTTAATCCAAGCATCAACAAAAGCACCCCAACCACCTATGAAGAACTCCAAACATATATAAAACCCTAAAAATCAAATATAATTTGTTTATAAATAGAATACACTAATTCAAACAAACATACATCCCAAATATTTAGCCCATTTTACCCAATAAAGTCTCTCCATCTCTAAACGAGACTTGACTAATAAGGTTCAAAGCCAAAGTAAAAATCAAACAAAGAGGTTCTACAAAAATCTCTAAGTGGTACATACCTAGAAAAATATTATATATTACATGACTTTTTACTCACCAATGTTTATTAGTATATAATAAAAAAATATATCAAATAATATAATTCAAAATTCCTTGATTTTTATAATTATACTGGTTCTATCAAACTGTATCTATGTTATTTCTTTATGAACATTAAATCATAAGATGATAGATGTAACAATAAAAACATGAATATTTTAGCCATTGAATATTTTTATTCTCAAAGTAGTAGGAAACAATTTCACTTTATATGATAATGAACTATTTCATAGTTGTTTATGATCATGCATTACTATTTTCTCAAATGTGTAATGTTTTTTTCTTCCATAAATTAGTAACAAAAATATTCTAGTGGATTACCTTTCCAATCTATTCAATATTATATAAAATAATAAGAAAAATAGTGGATTTTTTTTGAATTAGTAAATAATTAATAAAAAATAAATATTTTCATAATAATAATTATTAAATCCTTGAAAAACTCCCATCAATCATGCGAGACTGACTATTCATGTTTGAACTAATTTAAATTTTAATATCACAATTTATAAAAATAAAATGAAAATATTTATACATGATGTTCCCCTTTCTATTTTAATTTAATTATATATAAAATATTTAAAAATAATTTTTCATAGCATAAAAATAATTATTATATAATTATAGAACAATTAAAATAAAGAATACATGTAAAATAATCATGAAATGAATAATAATACAAAAAGATAACAACAAAAGATAATATTTTTAGTTTTCTTACAATAATGTGATGTGCGTATGAGTTATTAAATTTTCCTGTATGAGTCATTTGATATGAAACAAAAAAAACATTTCCTAAGTTATTTATCAGTCATTATATAGTTTTTATAATATTTATCCTATTTTGTGTATAATTTATCCTATTTTGGACATGATTCATTGCATATAAGTTATTTCATAATTTGTAAAAAATCCATCCTCTATACGAGTCATTTAGAATTGTCTACAAGACATTTAGTAATTTTCATATGATACTTTTGACACTTAGGAAATTTTTTAATTTATAAACTTTATAATCATTATTTTTCTTATGTGTAAACATAATTTTTCATAATCATGAGTCCTATACGCATAAAGATCATTCAAAAAACTAGAATGATGATTATGTTTTACATAAAAAAGCATTCTTATATAAGAATAATAATAAAGCGTAGAAGGATGATTCTAAATTGTGTAATCATTAACCAGTACTTCAAAAATAAATTCAATTAATTACTTCAATATATGAGTTTATCCATAAATTATATAGTATTTTATTTTTATCTAGAATTAGTTCATGAAACATATAACAAAAAAGAAAAATAATTAAAAAATATTAATCAGAAAATAAGGATAAATAATTTTTATCCAAAAATATTTCTTGTAAAACTAGCTAAATATTCAATACTCATGTTATAGGGAATAAATTGATGTTTGTTTTGAAATATTTGAACAAAAAAAATTACGGTTTTTTAATGATCAAAACATGATTTAAATGAAGTTTCAATGGGAAACTCAATAATATCCCCCTATTTTAATAATTAGAAAACTAGATATAATTTTAAATCCCCCCTTTTGAAATTACTAAAAAGTAGTCTCCCCCTTTTGGGGAACTCAAGTTGAAGAAAATTATTTTGACCACAATCAAATTTAAATAAAACAAATAAGTTCCTTTAATAATAAAAAAATAATGAAAACATTTTAAAACTTACCCTTTATTTTATATTTAAAGGAGAAATCTCCCCTAAATATATTAATTCTAAAAGTAAGTAGTAAATGGTAATTATCCCATTTAAATGTAGCCTTTCCCCCTTTTAAAGAGTAAAATCTTCCAAACAGTGTATATGCAGATTTAAAAACAACTTGTAATCATTTTTCAAAACTTCACGCATAAAATAGTGAGAACTCATCCTAAAAAATACTTTAAAAAGGTACAGGAGCCCTAAAAATAATTATAATATATTTAATAAATTATAAAATTAACCAATAGTGATTAATAATGGAAGTAAAACAAAAAATATAAATAGGTTACATGATCATTATCTAGAAAGAGAAGATACAAAATAATTAAGAATTAATACAAACTAATAACATAAAAATGATGAATTCCAAATGGGATTCTATAGGTGTAATGATTTTATCCTTCAATAAAGATATGAAAATTTTTATGAAAACTTGTTTTCTATAAACATATAATTCTAATAGATCCAATAAAAATTATTAATTTATACTTCCAACATTCTAAGTTTATATTTCATTCTTTAAAAATTAGTTGAATTTAAGGGTTTAGTAAATATATTAGAAAGTTGATTATCAATTGGAAAATATTACAAATAGATTTCACCTTTTTGAACATGGTCTCTAATAAAATTATATTTAACTTCAATATGATTTGTTTTTGAGTGATGTCAGGGTTTTTTATAAATTTTAATAATATATGAATTATCATATAAGATATGTAATTTTTCCATGAAAATATCAAAATCACTCAACGTTTTCTTAATCTATAAATATTGTTCACAAAAATATTCTACAACTATTTTTTATACTTTTATAGTAGACAAAACAATTGAAAGTTTGTTCTTAGAAATCCGAGAGAGTAATATTTTTTAGAAGGTGACACATTCCACTTGTGATTTTTCTATCTAAATTACATCCACCAAAATAAGAATCTAAATAAATTTTTAAATCAAATTAAGTTCTTCTAGGATATAAAAAAGGTTTAAAGAACCTTTAATATATTTTATGATTATTTTAACTACTTTTGAGCGAATCTTTTAAGGTAACTTTAAAGTATTGCACAAATACATATTGAAAATATTAAATCAGGAAGAGATCCTGATAAATATAATAAACTACCAATCATACCACTATAAAGTTTATTATCCATATATTTTCCAAGTTTATCAACATTTTTTTTTCAAAAAGTACTTATGGGGATGTTTGGACATTTATAATTATCTAGTACAAATATTTTAACAAGTTATTTTTTATACTTAGATTGATTTATGAATATGACACCATTCATTTTTAAAATTTCATGTCAAAGGAAGAATTTTAATTCTCACATTAGACTAATATCAAATTCACTTTCAATTAATTATGAAAATTATTTTTATAGAGAATCATCAGAATATTTTAAAATTATATCATTCATATAAATTTTAAGAATAAAAATTTATTTATATATTTTTTATAACAAATTTATGATCAAAATTTCCTTTTATAAAACCATTTTAAAAAAATAAAATTAGACAATATTTCGTACTAAACTCTTTGATTAATATATTGTGTTTTTGGTTACATGATTTATATTTACTTAGGACAAGGTTATATATTTTATCAAAGGCCCGGTTTGACTACCTACATTCTAAGGGATGAAGGGAGGAAAATGAACATATTTTTTTCAATTATAATATTTTTTTATAACTGTAATATTATTTTAATTATATTGTCTTACTTTTCATTTCAAATCAAACAACATAATTTTTTATTTTCTTTATATTTCTCTCTTTTCCTTTTAACCAATTTAAATCTTGTCTACCAAACTAGGATTGTGAGATTTTTAATATTTTTTATTTTTGTTTATTTATCTATAACTATTCAATACTATTTATTCTATTATTGACACAAATCACCTTGGAAATGATTAATAGGTACTATTAAAAACAAATATTATAAAAATATAAGTGAGAAGAAGATGTTTACTCCCCTAAAAGTAAATTTTTACTATATTATTTTATTATTCTATAAGAATATGATAGCTTAGAAACTATTTTATTTTGTTTTAAAAAACGTGTACATTTTTATATCAATTTTTTAAAAAACTAAAAACTACATGAGTCATTAATCTATGAAAAATCTCATCTGTCTTTTCTAAATTATAAAAAATAAAAATTTTAAAATCTTAAATTATTAATTTAGTCATTTAAAACATAAATTAAAGTTATAATATCTAAAACCATGAACCAAAAATTATTAACTTCATCTTTATTAAACTATAAATATAGAATTTATTCAAATGAGATCTCAATACTTATTCACAATCATAAATAAGTTAAATATAAAATTTTAATATTAAACATTTTTCATCTCTTTAAAATTGAAACTTTATTCTAAAAACATTATTTCTTAAATCATAATGCTTCCATGTGTTTTAGTGGTCCTTTATTCACACTAATGTGTTATATGGGGACCTGTTTCTTATGTCATGTTCTAATTTGGATGTGGTTTGATTTAATTAGTTGTTTTTTACTTAAAATGGTTAATCTACAATCCAAAATAAACCAAACAAAAAATTAATGGTTTATAAATGTTCTAATCTGAACCAAAATTCTTTAAAATAGTTTGGTTTTTTATGTATAAAAAAAATTGTGGGTTGGTATGGTTTTTAGTCAAAACTAAACCAAGAGAATCCATGACTACCCATATCTAGAGTAGATGAAAATATCTATTGAATAATAGATACACATGGTGTATGAATCTAATATTTTAATTTTTTTGGACTGGTCTCATGATTTCTTATAAAGATTAATTATATTTTACTAATTGTGGGATTTTTTGAGGGTTCAAAATGAACTTTTAAAAGTATTTTTCTAGAAAATAAAAACAAATAATTGGAGGTAAAGTTATAATTATTTATATATTCATCTATATTTTTAGGAACAAAATAAGAAATGAAAGAAGAATGGGCATAAAAATTCCTTAATGAATTTATTTTTTGAATTGTTGAATAAAAATTTACAATAACATTATCTAAATGGTGATCTCTATATGATATAAAATTTATTTCATGAGGATTAATATCCCCCTC
Organism: Viscum album; assembly: GCA_963277665.1. NCBI lineage: Eukaryota > Viridiplantae > Streptophyta > Magnoliopsida > Santalales > Viscaceae > Viscum > Viscum album. The sequence continues at coordinate 263,281,664 of OY728120.1, forward strand.
AACATGTGCACATTCATTTTTTGGTTCATCCTATCCAAAATTAAAATCTCTAAAGTCATCTTTAAGTTGATCTAAATCAATATTATTCTCATCTAAAGTATTTCCATAAAAATTTACATATATATAATCTTCAACCACTATGGTTACTTTTTTATAGATACTATAGAAATTTATAGAATTTAAATAACCCAAAATATACCTCTATTTTATTTTTAATAAAATTTATCTAATGAAACTTTAGTATTATGAATATAAACTTTACATTCAAATACTCTAAAATATCCAAATTTTGGTTTTCTTCTCTTCTAAAGTAAACATGAGTTCTTATTTAAAATATGTTTTAAAATAACTCTATTAGTTATATATAATTCTATATTTACAAATTATACCCAAGATAATCCTTGATTTGTAAAATCATTTACATGGATCTATCCATTTCTTTTAAAATTATATCCTTCCTATCCATAACACCATTTTTTTGTAGTGTCTTAGGAGATGAAAAACAATGAGAATAACTATTTTCCTCATAGAACCTTTCAATTTGAACTTCTAAAAATTCTCCATATCAATCACTTATAATGGATAATATTAATTAACCCTTTTCATTTTGAACTAATTTTCAATAAGTAAAAAACATTGAAATAGTTTCATATTTATAAATAAGAATGTAAACCCAAGTATATAAACTAAAATCATCAATAATTGAAAAAATACCTTTTAACACTAAGAAAAACTATAGGTATAGGTCTAAATAAATAAAAATGAATGAGTTTATGAGGCCTTAATATTTTTACTTCCTTATTAGGTCTAAAAGTCTCCTTATCATATTTACCTTTCATACAAGAGACACTAATATTGCTTCTATTTTTTATTTATTATGGAATTTTCAGAATATTTTAGTGTTTAAGAAACTTTCCCAATAGACTAAAAATAGAATGTCCAAAAAATAATATTATATAAAATATTATCTAACTATATAATACTTAAACACTTAAAATTTTTGGGCAGTTAATTCAGAATAATAAATAGAATTAATATTATCTTTTTTGAACTTTAATAAAACTGAAAAAATTTATCATTAAAAACAATAAATTTATCATTTTGAAATTTTATATGATTTCTATCACCATATAATTTGGAAATACTAAGAAAAGTATGTTTTAAACCTTTAATATATAATAATTTTGAAAAGATAAAAAGTTTTTAAATACCAACCTCACCAAAACCATTGAAAATACCTTTGTAATTATCACCAAAAGTAACATTACCTCCTTAACATATCTTTAATGAAAGAAAATATTAATTATAACCTATTATGTTATTATAAAATTTACTATATATATACCAAGTTTCTTTTTTCAAAACTATAAATCATAAATCTTATAATGATAGATTAAAGACAACTTTTGTACCCATGAAAACTGTGGTCCAATTAGGTTAGAAAAATAGTTCTTCAAAACCCATATTGATTTAAAATATTAATTCATAAGTAATTTAGAGGCTAATTATTTAGAAATAATTATTTTTTGTGTCCAAGAGATTGTGGAAATTTCAAAGAACACAAAATTTCATAATGTACCTTCATCCCATATTTAAAACCAACATTTGTTGATAAATTCCCTTTTTGAAATTTTAATAAATAATGTATTTTACATTTTAGGAAATTTATAATCATATCCAAGAAAAATATTTTTTTATTCTTACTATTGTATAATAGATTTCCAATCCTTTAAAAAATATATATAGATTTTTCATTGAACTTTCAATTTCATTTTTAGTACGTTATTTTTATCTAGACTATCATTAAATTTTATTTCTTATGAATTAAAATTTTTAGAAATATAACACTTTATTTTTAGTGTTTAATTTTGATAAAATATAAATCTATATAGATTTTATCAGTGTAACTACAATCAATATTCTACAGTTTCTCATTTTCTTCAAGATTGATATTATTTTACTCAGTAATATTTTTATGCTTATTCTTGAGTTTCTTATAAATTTATAAAATTATACGTATACCATTCTGTAAAATTTCAATTTCATCAGAAAAAACATAAATTGAAGGTTTTTAAAAAACAAATTTAGAATAATCAGAATCATATTCACTTACCTAATTTAAGGATCCATCAAACACACATTTTCCAATTATTTTTCAAAACGAGATTCATAAATTGAATTTGAGTGTTTGGGAAAACTCTATATAGACACAAGTGATTTTACAATTTTATTGATTTTTTTATTATTTATCATCAATTATTATAGTTTAATGTTACATTTTTTATACATTCATAACAGGTCCATTCCAAAACATTATTATAAATAACATGACCTTTTTGGTTCCATTTTTGATCATTCCGAAAAAATCCTTTCTAGTTATCCTAAATTATTCTTTCTTATTTTTGTACAATCCGTTTAAAACATGAGAAACCTTATTACCATTATTTATATATAGCCTATAATTTAACGAGTAAGTAGAAATATTCAAAGATTCAAATAAAAATCTTTTTTTAGTTGATTCTTCTTCAATAATATTCTAAAGTAATAATTCATATTTGAGTAAATAACCAATTATTTCATCAAGAGTGTATTATTTAAAGATATTTCTTTCATCCATAGAAAAATTATTTGTATGCCATTTATTAAGTAAATATATAATAAATCTTTCAATAAGAATTGTGCTAACCAATTTTTTATCCTTGACATTCATTCTATTTAAAATACTAGTAAATCTATGAAACATTTGATTAAAAATATTATCTTTACCCATTCTAAAATCATGATATTAATATCTAATACTACCATGTTTATTTATTTTAATCTCATTAGATTTATAATGTGTGACAAGAAGTATTAATCAAATATAATTTACAACTTTACATATTAAGATACAAATAAACACCTATTTCTAGTTTTACAATATAAAATATTAATTACCTTGTAGTTTAATACATAAGTAAGAGAATTATTAATAGTAAAAACTCTTGGATCATTTTTTTTCATAATTTGTTTAATTTTACCACTAGATTCCAGTGATCAATGATTAACTAATTTAGGTTATCCTTTATCCTTTCTTTCCAATAAATATTATTAGTACCCTAAATATAAAGGTCTTTTGGGAATCCATCCATAATTATAACTTATTCCTACCATCTCAAAAGATCTCCCAATATTTTTAATAGTATATAGTATAAATTAGATTCAAAATAATATAAAAATAAATGCAACATAAAATTTAAATGATCAAAATATCTAAAGGGTCAAGCTCTGATTTCAATTGTTTAGTCCTGTTTAAGGTGAATGAATGGTTAAGTTATGGGGTTAATTGACTTTGTTTTAATTTTAAATATATTATTAGAGTTTATATAATTTTATATTAGAAATAAAAATAAATTGGAACAAAATAGTTTTTATAGTAGTTTATATAAAAGTGATCCAATTTCTACTCTCACACTCTCAAAGTGAGAGTTTGACACCCACTATATAAGTGAGATAAATTTTTTAGGGGATACATAACCCATTACAACTGGATGTTTCATACATATAGTTACAATATAGTATACTACCATTTTTTTCACCTGGAGTCACAACTTAGAACCTTCATTTTTAAGTGGTGGAAGAATAGAACTTTCTTATATCTAGACCAAGGCACAACTGAGAACCCCTACCTTTTACCAAATAAAGGAATAAATATATATAACTTTTAAAGAGGAGATATAACTTGAAACTTAGTTCCTTATTTTGAATGAAAAAATATAAAACAAAAATTAAACACATAAAAGAGATAGGAAAAATCAGTACAATGAAGTCCAGTTAGACATATAAGTTATGAATTTCTAGGAAACAAAGATCACATCAATAGTATAAGTTTAGAACAATGAAGTTCACCACACCAAATTTTATTAATATATGATCACAAAGATATATCACATAGTACAATTCAAATATCCTCAATTTATATACTTACACCAATTCTATCGAACTCTATTTATAGAGTTTCCTTATACACAACAACTCCTAAGGTGATAGTCATATGTATGAAAACTTAAATATTCTATCCATTATAGATTTTCTTTCTCGAAGTAATAGGTGAAAATTTCCCTTTCATTGATGATGACCTAATTAAAAGTTATTCATGTTCATGTATTTCTAATTCCCTAGATTCTTCATGTATTTTAATTTATAAAAAATAATAATAATATTCACATTACTTCTATTTGAATTCACATAGATATTATATAAAATAAAAATATATATAGTGGAACTCAATATAATGATTAAAAATTTAATACAATAATAAATATTTTCATTATAATAAATTTTAATGTCTATGGAAAACTCCTATAAATCACATGAGACTAACCATTCATGTTTCACCAATTTATATTTGAGTCACATAATTTCCAAAAATAAAATGTAAATATTTAATAATTCTTAATACCTTGTGATTTTAATTTATTTCAATATAAAAAACATAGAAATATTTTCTCATAGTATCAAAATAATTATTATATAATTATGGAACAATTAACATAAAGAAAAAAAATAAACATACAATAAATCATAATACAAATAGATAAACAAAATAGAGGAGACTGTTTTTCAAAAAATAAATTGATATGAATATGATTAATTACATTTTTTCATATGTTTTATTTGATATGACTTATAATAATCATTTAATAATTTCTCAATGAGTCATTCTATAGTTTTCATATGAGTCATCCTATTTTGTGTATGAGTTAACCTATTTTGCGTATGATTCATTACGTATGTGTCATTTCATACTTTATGAAAATTCAACCTCCATATGAGTCATATATACTTTCATACAGTTAATTAATCTATTTTTGTATGTTCCATTTTAATTTTTTTAATTTATAGAATCTATACACATCATTTTTCTTATGCGCAAACATTATTTTGTGTAAGCATGACTGCTATGTGGGTAAAGATAATTCCTAAAACTGTAAGGATAATTTTTTATTTAATAAACATCATTATTGCATAATAATAATTCAAAAGAACATAAAGATGATTATAAAGTATATAAGGACTATCCGGTACTTAAAAAATTTAAATTAATTACTTTAAAATATGTGTACTTCATTAACACATATAGAAGTGAATTTTTCTAGGAAATCTATTCATAAAATACATAAAAAACATGAAAATAAAAAATAAAATAATAATAATAAAATAATGGTTAATTATTTTACTTTAAGTTAAGTTCTTCTATAAGTATTGAAAGATTTTATGATCATGTTAGAGGGAATGAAGTGAGGTTTTTTTGAAATTTTTCAAAGCATAAACAAATAAATTAATTTTTTTAATTATCATAACATGATTCAAATAAAGTGGCAAGGATAAAAACAAAAAATCTATATAAAACATTATTATTGTCTCAATTATATCCAAGTAACTTTTAAGAAGATATTAAATATGACAATTTCATCAAATTAATACATAAAGAGATTGAAAAAATTGAGAAAAATCAAACATGAAAATTTATTATAATGCCATAGAACAAAAAATCCATTTGAACCAAGTGGGTATTCCATAATAAAGTCAATGAATATAGTAAGTTTACTTGAAACATAATATGACTAGTGTTTAAGGGATATTACAAAATCATTGGACTTGATGTTGATGGGATATTTTCTCTTGTATACTGGTTCAAAATAATTTGATTAATCTTGGCAATTATGTTTTAAAAGAGATAAAGGTTCCCTAAATGGATGAAAAATAAAAATTAAGTAATGAATTTTATGAGGAAGAGGTGTAAATAAAATAAAAATATGATTTTCTTTTTGATAAAGATGAGATATAGGTATATTGGCTTAATAAGGAATTATATAGGCTAAAGAAATCCCTAAGGGGTTGTAATTCTAAGATTTATGAGCACTTGAGAAATAATGGATTCTAATGAGGTGTAATTAATCAAAATATCCCAACCAATAAGAAGAATGATATGAGGATATTTTTTCTTAATTATTTGGATATCATAATTTTTGAAGGATTATAAAAATAACAATGCAATTCATTTATATATTTCATTATGTGTGAGTATGATATTTATTTTTTTAGTGAGTGGACATTTTCCCCTAGTTTACATGTAATATAAGGGAGGAATAGAAGTTTTATTTCACAATCTAAAAATACCTATACAGTATTAAAAATATTTGGAATAGAGGATCCCAAGGTAATTAAAACACCATTTATAACTTGGAAAATAGTGTCAAGGGATAAAAATTGAAATAAGTTTGATGTGATAGAATATAGACAACTAATCGAGATTCTATTTTAATTGACAATGTTATGAACTAATATTTGGTTTTCCACTTATAAAGTTTAGTTCTACCAAAGAATTACCAAAGAAATATAATTTTTAGTAATAAATATGATTCTTCATTATGTTAAAATCATGGTGTATTTAATACTATTTTATTATAAAACATCACAACATGGATTATTGGGATTTAAAAATGCATAGTGAGTTGGCTTAGCGAATTATCATACGTCAATATTTGGAAGTGCATTATATATTAGAGGGTTGTGTATTTATTATATAAGAAATAAATAATATTTAATATCCATAAGCACTATGAATTCTAAATATATTTTTACATACTCAAGTGTGTACTCAATTTCTATGTATGAAGAAATAGCTTATGGATGTTATAGTTGATTTGATGTTTCCCATTTCAATCAATTTTGATAACCCACGTGCTATCAATATTATAAAAAAACCTATATATTATTTATGGACAAAGGATATCTATATTAGGTATCACTTTATTAAAGATAAGGCTGAACAAGGTATAGTGAAGTTGGAGTAAGTGCTAATAGAAAATTAGGTTTCATACTTCATGGTAAAGGTACCACCTAAGGATGATTTTGAATAGAATCCCTTTGCCCTTGGAGTCTAATCGTCTATATAGAAATAGATGGCTTGGATAAGGGACCCAAACTCACCCATGAAATTTTATATTTATTTCAATGTATGATGATTCACTTATAACAATTGTTTGGATTTCTAACCCTATTTTGTAAACTTTTGAAGAAGTGCATTTGCGTTCTTTGAAAAAGGGAGAGAATTTGTCCATGATTTAATTTGGAGATGGTAGGAATTATTATCTATTGTTGACAAAGGGAGATCTATCCCACATTGTAATCTTGGAAAGGGGGATATTACATGAATTAAAATTCAAGGGGAGGGTCTTGGTTGATACGTATTAAAGAGAATGATGATAAAGGAAGTGTTTTGTTGAGAAACTTATCATTTAACTCTTGTTTCTCACAATGAGCATGACTCATATGGGATTAGTGGTAGTTTATCATTGGACTTACAAAATGTTTTATTTATTTTTCCCTACTTAACACTATTATAGTAGTAATAAGGGGTTAAACCCACAAGAAGTATTGTGAGAAATATAAGAAAACAACTTAGTGATTCAAGAAAGGAATAATCAACAAGAAAAAGAAGGTTTAATGGTTGAGTGGTGATGTGAATAATGAGATGGATGAGTAATGAAATTATTAAATTAGAGAAGATGAATGAGAAATTAGGAGTAATAGAAAAGTAGTGAAAATCATAAATGAACGAGTTAAGGGAAATTCTAATTATCCACCTTTAATTGTGACATTCCTTTGTTTAGTAAAAAATGTTAATATGGAGAACCAATTAAAGAATAAATCGAACCCAAATGCTGAGAGTGATTTTTCTCAATAGGTAATGTTTATTAGTTTTTTGATTACTAAGTATTATTAGTGAGTAAAAATGGAGAAATTGATCCCCAAATATCATTTTGTTATTGATCGTGCTATGTGATTGACTGATTCAAAAATTTATTATCAAATATTTTGAAAAATAATTTCCTAAGAGCTGGAAAACTATAATCAAGATCAATGGGTATTGATTCTAGAATGTCTGGAAAGTAATATATGTAAGATACAAGGAATGAAAAACAAACCAATCGTAAATGAAATAATGAAGTAAAAAGAATCAAGAAAAACAATTTTTTATTTCCCCCAACAATACTTTATACAACAATCATATTTGAGAAAGAATATTTTTGATGATGAATTCATAATATAAATAAGTAAATGGAGAATAAAAGGAGAAAAATGATTCTCTTTGAGAAGCTCTATACCCTGCTCCAACTATCTCTGAGTTTCCTGGTTCTCCTCTATTCACAACGATCATTATGTCCTCCAAATAGTGATTGACTACTTGATGATTCAATGGATTACTTCCCTATAATTAGAAAACCATCCTCCTTTTGAAATTAATCATTTGTCAACTCCAACTACACAACTCATTTTTAGCATCTCCCACCAAACCCCAATCTCCATGTGGTAGCTGTCATTATTAACCATCTCCTTCCTATGGAAAAAGCTGAACTTCTCTAATAGATGAGACAAACCCACTTAAATTACAACCCATGTGATCATACTCCTTCAGTTTCAAGATTCCTTATTAATATTTAGTGTACTTCCTCTAATCATCATCTTTGAAGGGCCTCTAAATCCTATTATTTAATCCAAATATTAAGTCAAAAATGAATTTCCCAAATTGATGTATAAAATAATAATAGGGAACATTTTAAAATATGAACCAATAAAAAAAAATCAACAAAAATAAATTTAAAAAAATATATTTCAATAAAAAGCTCAAAAAAATTATTAGTTCTTAAAAACATATAAAAATTAAGGCAAATAACCTATAATTAATTGAGAAGAAAACAATATTTTTATTAAAATATTAAATGAATTACTATTTCTACTCAAATTATCTAGTAGTAAATATTTTTCCATTAATATAATAATTTTATATTAAAAAAATTATTTATCAAAATGGATGTGAAAAAATGAACACAAAATAGTCCACATAAAATTCCACCACCCTCAACAATTTTCTTATCCATAAGAAATCATTTAATAAATTTTAGTGTAAGGAAATAAATACCAATAGTGAAAATCTAAAATTCATTTTATTAGTTTATTTTTAAATTTATTTTCCCCATGGACTCTCATGTTTTTTAAGTATTATTTATCTTATCAAAAAACGATTTTAGATAAACATTAATTTTAGATTTATAAATTTAACTGAGATTAATCTTTTTTATAAATACTAAAAAAAATCACATTTCATTTAATTTAACTAAACATATTTTATTTTTTTATCAATGTTAATATAATCACATTATTAACACAAATAAAATATAAAAAATCAATGTAAGAGTGAGTTTAATAATTAAAATAATGAATAATTTACTCAACCAATAGTTTTAGATTAATAAAAAAAGTGTTTAACTATGAATAAAAATTAATATCATATTCCATTTAAATTCAAGACTTATGAGTTTATATTTTAGTAAAAAAGTTAAAAACCAATTAGGTTTTTAAATATAAATCTCAATATTTTTTCAAAGGAAAACAATTATAGGGAAATTTCAATGTTATTATAAGATTAATCCCATGGTTAATTAGAAAATATTAACCACTCAAGTAGGCTAAACAACCCCCAATATTCTGAAAAATTTATACCCACTTAAAGTAAAAATTGTAACTAAAGAAATATAAAATTTTAAAAATAGTCTAAAATTATTTTCTCTATTTATACTCAAGGTGAAAAACATGGAAACAAATTCAAATCAAATATATTATCCCCACATTAGTAAAAAATTCATAAAAATGGTTTAATATAATTTAAGAAAAAAAGGTTTACATAATTCAAGTAGTTTTAAAGGAACTTATGTTTTATTAAATTATATAATATAAATATTTTCAAAAAATATTAATTAAATAAACATGTTCATCATCAATTATATCAAGTAATAGTAGTTTATAATAGATCTATATACTTTCATCATAAGATATAAGAATAATCATGGGGTTAAATAAGGTTTTAATAGATTTAAAATTATTTTCAACACAAAAAAGATAGGAAATTATAACAATAATAAATTTAGAAATGATTCTATTTTATTTAAGTTAAAAAATTTAGGATGTTCCCCCAAAACATGGTTACTTATAGTGGACAGACCATAAAAAATATCAAATACTAATCCCAAAAAATAACAAAAAGGGAAGGGGATAACCTATAATTTTAAAACACAACTCCTTTAATAACAAATATTTTCTCAATTTGAAATTAATCCAAAGACACCTTCCCTCTTTTCCTTAAGTAAAAACCCCTCTCTTTGTTCTATTTTTAGTACATAAATGTTGAAACAATTTAGTGTTAGGATCATAATATAGAAAAATAGAGGCCAAGTTTGAAGGAAAAGTGATTCAACTGGGTTCAATATGAAACTTCTTCTTACAGTCAGTCAGAGAATAGAATTGTTAATTATATATTCAAAATGATATCTATTATCTATTATGGTCGACAAATACTTGAACATATAGTTGATTGCCTCTTAACCCTTGCAGACATTCCTTCTTATGGTTGATCAACAGATGGTCAATCCTTCTTTCATTTCTTATAATCAATCAAACTCATGGTAAATCTTATATTTACACTTATGGACAATTATGTAATGGTCCGGACCTCTCCGGTCCATTACTTTGTGAATTTTGGTGTTGGAGGTGTTCTGGGAGGTAAAGGGGACTTATCCCCAACACTTTTCCAATTTCCAGTTCAATGAACAGTGTTTCCAGTTTTATGAACAGTAACAGATCAGTCTCACAGATCGGACTAATAGATCGGTCTCACAGATCTGTCTGACAGATCGGTTTCATAGATCGGTCTGACATATCGGTTTCGCAGATCAGTCTGACAGATCGGTTTCACAGATCGGTCTGACAGATCGGTTTCACAGATCGGTCTGACAGATCGGTCTCACAGATCGGTCTGACAGATCAGTCTCACAGATCGGTCTGAGAGATCGGTTTCACAGATCGGTCTGATAGATCGGTTTCACCAGATTGGTCCGACAGATCGGTTTCACAGATCGTTCTGACAGATCGGTTTCACAGATCGGTCTGACATATCGGTGTCACATATCGGTCTGACAGATCGGTATCACAGATCGGTCTGACAGATCGGTTTCACAGATCGGTCTGACAGATCGGTTTCACTGATCGGTCTGACAGATCGGTCTGACAGATCGGTTTCACAGATCGGCTTCACAGATCGGTCTCACAGATCGGTTTCACAGATCAGTCTAACAGATCGGTTTCAAAGATCGGTCTGACAGATCGATCTCACAGATCGGTCTGACAGATCGGTTTCACAGATCAGTCTGACAGATCAGTCTGACAGATCGGTCTGACAGATCGGTTTCACAGATCGGTCTGACAGATCCGTTTCACAGATCGGTCTGACAGATCAGTTTCACAGATCGGTCTGACAGATTGGTTTCATGTACAGTAACGGTGGGTAAACAGTGTTTCCAGATTCCTACAGTTTTGCCCCTTTTGACGTTTCCTTTGACGTAAAATACATTTAAAGCCTTGTTTTAAGGGCTCTTAAGGCCGTTTCAAAGGCCATAAATCCTAATTATTCCTAAGTCTTGGAATGTATTTACTTGGTCAAACCGCGTGGGTTAATCCAATCCGTTTTTAATAGAGAATTAACCGGATCTTAAACCTTCACCCCATTAAATCTTCAAAAAGGGACGAGATATCATTCTCCATTGTTCTTTCCGTTTGTTCTCAGTTAAGAGATACTATAACCTTTCAATCATTCCCATAGGAGTTACACAATCAATCTTTACTCTTAGGATTCGTTCTGCTCTATTTTGGATGCAATCGAGCTGTGTCGGTCAATCTTCCCAATAAGGTATGTTTTATCATCATTCTTTTGGGGATCATCTTCTCTTGTTTCTCCCTTCCATATTATACCATGTAATTTCCAAGATTCTAATGGGTTTTTCTTGGGTTTGGTTGGTACTGTCGTACTGTGGCATCCTCTGGTGGATGCAGTTTTCGTGAGAGGAGGATTTTGACCCATTGTGTGGATAAAGGATGTCAAGAACTCTTCCAGGTAGGAGATTCATGACTTCTCTAATTGTATATGTGCAATCGTAGAATTAACATGATTTATCCCATTGGATCACAATGAAATTAACCTAATTAAATACTTGAACCAGATTAAGAGAATTGGTTGATCGCATGTTGTTCCTTTGTACCGTGATAACGGTTTCCCTCATGTTTTTCTAGATATAGTGATATCTATGTTTTTCATTGATTAGTTGTTCGTTATTGATGGAAATTGATGATGAACGTAAAGCCGTAATTAATTTTTAATAAATTGGCCAAAGATAAAGAGGCATGTAAATGAATCTGGTCGTTGTCGTTGTTGTAGTTGTTCTAATTTGAGGTTAATAAAATTAGGGAAGTAAGCATGGTTATTTAATTGTGATAGATTACTGATTAGATATTCCGTAATTGGAACCTGCGAATAACAAATCTGCTAATTCAATATGGATTAAAGAATAGATTGTGTGAGAATTTCTTAAAGGGTTCTGAGTTACCCTCTTGATTGTTAAAGGGCCAAGAACCCATTGATGTGATTGTTTTTTCTTCCTTCTTGTGATGTGATGTGACCCTGGAGGGGTGTTGTGATATGTGGATGCATGGAGGCCTTGTGGTTGTGGCAGTGGATGACGCCTAGGGTGGCGAGATGCATCATCTTATGCATGTGGGTGTCGGGGAGGACACCCAGGATGATGGTATGGGATGAATGTGATGGATGGATGTTGGGGGTTTTGTTTGGTTGTTTATCTGTTTTACTTTTCTCCACTGCTCAGGCAGTTGGTCTTGCTTACCCTCCTTCCGATGGAGGCGAAGACATGTGGGGTATGCCACGTGCTTTTCGTGTTTAGCATCTTGAGGGAGAATAGGTCTATGCTCTTACTATAGGCGGCAATACTCGACGAGTAGTATATCTACTCACCGTGTTGATCACCCTTTGGGTTTAGTAGCATATGATGCCTTTCTAGAATGCCTGGAAATATGGGAAAGTAATTCTGAAATGAATGTTTGATTAAATGGTGATAATCCACGGGGATGGAGATGATGGAATTTAAAGGTGATGTGAATCTTAAAAGGAGAAGTCGATTTCTAATGTGATGCCAATTCAGTTTAATGTGGAATTATTCATGGTTAATTAATGTTTAAATAATTAATTAATGTACAGTGGAACTGATAAAATGAGAATGGAGTAATCTAATAAAGCTCTTCAAATGTTTGTGTGCTTATAGGATACCTAATATTAGAAGTAGCAGCCTGTGGTATGAGAGACGTTAGCTGTAGTTGTATCTAAGACTAGGTAATGCCCATAGAGTGGATGTGAGTTATATATATATTCTGTATTTTTTGTGTTTCTATACGTTACTCCACCCTGTCGGTAAGGGCAACTGACACCCCGAGGATTCTGAGCCCTGGGGGGGGGGGGTGTTTTCCCCAACATTCTGATGGGAGGTCGAATGGCTGACTACCCCATTTGGCCCCGCTCTCTTCTCTTGGTAGATACATGTTCCAACAGGAACACCAGTTAGTTTCCCCATATATGTATGTAGAGTGATGTAATGGCTTGTGGTTATTTCACACACATATATTCTGGATATAGTGTCCTATGGACTACTGTAGGTGTAACATGTATAGGTTGTGATGGCTTGAGGATCCATACTCGGCATATGGGCTATAATGGATTGAGGTAATATAACCGATGTATGATACATGTTATGTAGGCTGTGGTGGATCCCGGAACATACCTGGTTACTTTTGGTTGGGAGGATGGTGTGGTGCTTCACCCAGGTGTCTGCGGGCAAGCCTTTGTGGTGCACGAGGTGCAGATTGTGGAGCTTAGCCCAGGTGTCTACGGGCAAGCATTGGAGAGAGATTCACAGGACATATGTCATTGGGGGAAAGTGGAAAACTAGTGGGGAAGTAGTAGTGGGGTACCCTTGATATTCGTTATTATATGCTATATTCTTTTATGCATTACTTGGTGAGAGTAGCCATGGTGAGGTTGGGAACTTAGTATACCTGTTTAGGTGATGAGTTAGTTTCACTTCTTGTTCACTGGGCTTTAGCATGATTTCTTTACTTTTGCACGAGAGGCTTGGGGAGGATCCTACTGAGTATACTGTTATACTCACCCTATGTACATATAAACTATTTTTCAGGTCACTTGGAGGAGGTTGGAGATCAAGCTGGTTACTACTAGCTTGTGGTTGGAGGAGGAGCTGTTCGGGCTTGTGGTCTCTCTCGTTTTACTTTCTTTTGGGTAATTTTAGTTTCCCCTTTTAGTTGTAGTACCTTTTCATGACATTTCATATATGTACTTGTATTTCTTTTATATTTCAGTTATGAGTTGGATTTTATTGGAGTCTATTCTATCACTCTCCTCTACACGTGTTCTCTTAGAGGGTAATGCCTCCCATTTGTATGTTTATTATACACTCGGTGCTAGTCTCCAACCCGGGGCCTACTGGAGGCGGGACTCTGGGGTCATTATCTATCTTCTCACATTGCCGGCCCGGGAGGGGTACACTTTGTGGGGAGGGGGTCATGACAGAGTGGTATTAGAGGCAGGTTGAGGGATAGGATGGAGTTTGGAGTTAGGCACAGGTGAGGATGCATGGGATGGTAGGGCAACAATTTCATTCATGTTTAACAAGTGGGGTAAACACTGGAGACCGACGGAGACATAGGCGTTTAGGGACCCCTATGATCTGTTGCACGAAACTTTAAGTTTACGATGGCTACTAAACAAAGTGATACTGGTTGCAGGGTAAAGACCTAGGAAAGGATCATGCATCATTCTTCTTTGCGCCTGTGCTTGAATGGGTATACCTTGGGATAGGTTAACCTTAAATTAATAAAAGAAAACAATTAATTCATTAATGTTGAGTCTTCCATATTCCAGGCTTAGGAGATCTAACAGTTGTTATTTTACAGGTATGGCTCTGGGTCGACGTCCTCGTCAGGTTTGCACAGAAGATGTCCAACAGGCTGTTCCAGCGGATCATCGCTGGGTAGTGGTTGACGACGATGACACATGGAGGAAGAAACTCTGAGAGTTTTAGCACCAGAGTCTACAGAAGTACGAAGGCTCCGTTTCAGATGCAGTCATAGAAGACTGGTTGGAGGAGGCCGAGATAGGCTTCAGTTCGATTCGTGCTCGGAAGGAACACTGGGTGTCCTTGGTTGTGACGATTCTACGTGGAGCAGTAAGGCAGTGGTGGTTCTTATTCCTCGGGGATCGTGAGGAGTCAGTGATCTCATGGGAGGAGTTTCAAGACAGGTTTAGAGTTGAGTTTCCTTCATCAACTTTGAAGGCGTCCAGTTGCCAGGAGCTTCTTACCCTTCAACAGGGGACCTCTAGTGTTCAGGAGTTTGGAATCCATTTCAAGAACCTTCTACGATATGCTTCAGACCTGTTACCAGATGAGGAGGCCATGGAGAGGCATTTCGAGGAGGATTTGTGTCCATAGATCCAGCACCAGGTCACCCCATTTATGCTGAATACATATCTCGAGGTTCTGGCGAGGGCAGAGGTTATTGAGAGGACTTTGGACAGGACCGGATCGTCACAAGAGGGGAATCGTCATGATTCCTCACGAAGCCGATCTGTGGTCTGGGGTTCCCAGTTTTTAGGGCAGAAGAGTTTCCGTTTACCTGGGGGTAGGTCCCAACCCTTTCCATCTCGTTTCTCTGGAGGTAGCAACTATCAGGACTATGCCAAGGGATCAGGCGCTTGTTTTTCTTGTGGTGGTCATGGTCATCAGCAGAGGGAGTGCCTGAATTTTCAGAGCAGTCATCGTGCACCGAGTGCTCCACTCCAGGTTCCTCTGTTGAGGCAGTTCCAGCCGAGGCAGCAGCAGCAGGTTACACCGGCTTTAGATCACCAGAGGGTAGATGGAGTAGGCAGAGGACAACCCCATGCCGCTCCCTGTCCTCAGACAGTAGAGCACGACCATGGTGGTGGTCGCCATTAGGGTCAGAGAGGTCGTGGAGGAGTTCATGGTCAGCTTCATGCTCTATCTTTGCCAGCCCCAGGTGAGCCAGATGTTGTTCGAGGTACCCTTTGCTTGTTTTCTACCTTAGTGTATGCCTTGTTTGATTCAGGAGAAACGCACTCCTTCATATCACCTACCCTTGTCCATGCTTTGGGACTTGAGGTAGAGAGGCTTCCAGTGCCCTTGGCGTTGACTACGCTAGTTGGAGGTCAAGCCGACTTGTTTGAATTATGTAGATACTGTGAGCTAGTGTTGGGGAAACACCGCTCTTGGGGAGATTTCCTATGTTTACAAATACAACCATATGATGTCATCCTCGGCATGGATTGGTTGTATTCGGTGCAGGCTATTGTGGATTGCTATAGGAAGAGGGTCATTTTCTTTGATGCAGATGGAGAGAAAGTGGTGTTTGTGGGTGAGCGAGATCCTCAGATGAGTCATAGACGAGTACAATCCTTATCATCCATGATGGAGGAGATGATGTTGAGTTCCTTAGAGGTTCAGCAGTTGGCACTTCCTAGGGTCGTAGAGGAGTACCCTGATGTCTTTCCAGAAGAGGTTGTAGCGTTACCCCCTGGACGAGAGATCGAGTTTGGGATCAAGCTACACCCAGGAGCGTCTCCTATCTCTCTGTCTCCATATAGGATGGCCCCTTATAAGTTACGAGAGCTATGCATATAGCTTGATGGTCTGTTGCAGTGTGATTTTGTTCGGACAAGTGTGTCACCGTGGGGTGCACCAGTTTTGTTTGTGAAAAAGGATGATGGCAGTTTGCGGTTGTGCATCGATTATCGTCAATTAAACAAAGTGACAATAAATAACCGCTATCCTCTCCCATGGATTGATGACTTATTCGATCAACTGAAGGGTGCAAGTTGGTTCTCAAAGATCGAATTGCGGTCAAGATATCATCAGATGCGTGTAAAGGATGAGGATATCCCGAAGACTGCTTTCCGTTGTCATCATGGGCATTATGAGTTTGTTGTAATTCCATTCGGCGTGACGAACGCTCCAGCTGTTTTCATGGGGTTGATGAATGATGTGTTCTGTGAATTCCTGGACAAGTTTGTTGTGGTTTTCATTGACGACATCCTTGTATACTCCCTATCCGAGGTGGATCATGAAGAGCATCTATGAGTCGTTTTGGGAGTTCTTCGCCAACATCATTTGTTTGGGAAGTTATCGAAGTGTGAGTTTTGGGCTCAAGAAGTTCATTTCTTGGGGCATGTTGTGTCCCAATAGTGAGTAGCTGTGGATCCATCGAAGATAGAAGTAGTGGTGTCTTGGGCAGCTCCCAATACCGTGTCAAAGGTGCGAAGTTTCCTTGGTCTCGCAGGCTATTATAGGAGGTTTGTAGCCAAATTGTCCCGAGTTGCGACTCCTCTGACAGCTTTGACCAGGAAGGATCACATGTTCATATGGACTGATCAGTGTCAGAGAGCTTTCGAGTATCTAAAAGAGAAGTTGGTAAGTGCTCCAGTCCTTTGTCTTCCAGCAGAGGGAGTCCAGTTTGTTGTTTTCTGTGATGCTTCACATCTAGGGTTAGGCTGTGTTCTCATGCAGTAGAGGTCAGTTGTTTCTTATGGGTCTCGACAGCTGCGTCCCCATGAATGCAACTATTCCACCCATGATCTTGAGTTGGCATCCGTGGTGTTTTCTCTGAAGTTGTGGAGACATTACCTCATTGGTGAGCACTTTGTGGTTTTCACCGATCATAAGAGTTTGAGGTATGTTTTCTCCCAACATGACTTGAACTTGAGGCAGTGTCGGTGGATGGAGTTCTTGCAGGAATATGACTTTGAAATATCGTATACACATGGAAAACGGAATGTTGTAGCTGATGCACTGAGCTGAAAGTCACGTAATGATGTTGTCTGTGAATCTAGTGATTCCTGGAGAGTGATGGAACAACTATCAGCTTTTCATCTTGATATGGGAGAAGTTGGGGGTAGAGGTTGTCTTTTCCAAATGACGGTGCAGTCATCCCTGATTCAGAAGGTGGAAGAGTCTCAGTTGGGTGCTCTAGAGGAGGTAGTGAGACTTCATGGAGTACCTAGGAAGATCATTTCTGATTGAGATCCTCATTTTACCTCTAGGGTGTGGAGAAGTCTCCAGCATGCTTTTGGGTCTCAATTGTGCCTTAGCACTTCTTTTCATCCTCAAACGGATGGTCAGACAGAGCGAACCATCCAGACTCTTGAAGACATGTTGCGCTCTTGTGTTCTTGATTTTAGAGGTTCATGGATGGAGCACTTACCCTTGGTAGAGTTCTCTTACAATAATAGTTTTCACTATACCATCGGTATGGAGCTGTTTGAAGACTTGTATGGCCGGCCATTCCGTTCTCCGTTGTGCTGGACTGGGGTTAGAGAGTCAGCAATTCTTGGAATAAAACTAGTGCAGAATACAACAGAGATGGTTCAGGTGATTCTTGAGAGGATGAATACAGCGCAAGATCGTCAAAAATCATATGCTGATCAAAGAAGGAGACCCTTAGAGTTTAATGTTGGGGATCATGTGTTTCTGAAGGTGACTCCCCGTCATGGGCAGCGAAGGTTTGGTCATGGAAGTAAGATTTCTCCCCGGTTTGTTGGGCCTTTCGAGGTGTTATCTCATGTTGGAGCTATGGCATATCGAGTAGCACTTCCCCCTCAGATGAGTCAGATACATGATGTTTTCCATGTATCACAGATCTGTCGTTATCTTCATGATGAATCTCATATTATCGATTGGGGAGAGATCGATATTGATGATGATGAAACCTTTGAGGAGCGACCTGTGGAGATCCAAGACCATAAGGAGAAGGTGTTGCATGGGCATTCTATCCCCATAGTTCGTGTCTTGTGGAGACATGGTGGCATGGAGGAGAGTACCTGGGAGCGTGAGTCACATATACGTGCTCAGTACCCAGAGTTGTTTAATGTTTAACTCCTTTCATGTAATGATGTTTCCTTTGTGGTTAGACCTTTCATGTTTTATTTATGTACCTTTGATGTGATGTTATGATTTAATTGTTTGGATATGGATTGTTTGTTCCCATACTCTCGGATGTCGTAGTTTTGTTCCAGATTTCGAACAACTCAGGGTGGTTTTCCCATGAGAGGTATCTTACGGGGTGGTTGTTCGGACCCCTCTTTTCCTCAGATTGGTTTTAAATTCTCGAGGACGAGAATGTTTGGAGAGGTATCTGATGTAATGGCCCGGACCTCTCCAGTCCATTACATTGTGAATTTTGGTGTTGGAGGTGTTCCGAGAGGTCAAGGGGACTTATCCCCAACACTTTGCCAATTTCCAGTTCTGTGAATAGTGTTTCCAGTTTTATGAACAGTAACAGATCAGTCTCACAGATCGGTCTAACAGATCGGTCTAACAGATCAGTCTGACAGATCGGTTTCATAGATCGGTCTGACAGATCGGTTTCACAGATCTGTCTGACAGATCGGTCTAACAGATCGGTCTGACAGATCGGTCTCACAGATCGGTCTGACAGATCAGTCTCACAGATCGGTCTGATAGATCGGTTTCACAGATCGGTCTGACATATCGGTCTGACAGATCGGTCTGACAGATCGGTCTCACAGATCGGTCTGACAGATCGGTTTCACAGATCGTTCTGACAGATCAGTTACACAGATCTGTCTGACAGATCGGTTTCACAGATCAGTCTGACAGATCAGTTTCATAGATCGGTCTCACAGATCGGTCTGACAGATCAGTCTCATAGATCGGTCTGACAGATCGGTCTCACAGATCGGCCTGACAGATCTGTTTCATAGATCGGTCTGACAGATCAGTTTCACAGATCGGTCTGACAGATCAGTCTCATAGATCGGTCTCACAGATCGGTTTCACAGATCGGTTTGACAGATCGATTTCAGAGATTGGTCTGAGAGATCAGTTTCACAGATCGGTCTGACAGATCGGTTTCACTGATCGGTCTGACAGATCGGTTTCATGTACAGTAACGGTGGGTGAACAATGTTTCCAGATTCCTACAGTTTTTCCCCTTTTGACGTTTCCTTTGATGTAAAATACATTTAAAGCCTTGTTTTAATGGCTCTTAAGGCCGTTTCAAAGGCCATAAATCCTAATTATTCCTAAGGATTGGAATGTATTTACTTGGTCAAACTGCATGGGTTAATGTGATCCGTTTTTAATGGATAATTAACCGGATCTTAAACCGTCGCCCCATTAAATCTTCAAAAAGGGACGAGATATCATTCTCCCTTGTTCTTTCCCTTTGTTCTTAGCTAAGAGACACTAGAACCTTTCAATCATTCCCATAGGAGTTGCAAAATAAATCTTTACTCCTAGGATTGGTTCTGCTCTGTTTTGGATGCAACCGAGCTGTGTCTGTCAATATTCCCAATAAGGTATGTTTTATCATCGTTCTTTTGGGGATCATCTTCTCTTGTTTCTCCCTTCCATATTATACCATGTAATTTCCATGATTCTAATGGGTTTTTCTTGGGGTTGGTTGGTACTGTCGTACCGTGGCATCCTCTGGTGGATGCAGTTGTCGTGAGAGGAGGATTTTGACCCGTTGTGTGGATAAAGGACGTGAAGAACTCTTCCAGGTAGGGGATTCATGGCTTCTCTAATTGTATATGTGAAATCGTAGAATTATAATGATTTATAACTTTGTATCACAATGAAATTGACCTAATTAAATACTTGAACCGGATTAAGAGAATTGGTTGATCACATGTTGTTTCTTTGTACCGTGATAACGGTTTGCCTCATGTTTTTCTAGATATAGTGATATCTATGTTTTTCTTTGATTAGTTGTTCGTTCTTGATGGAAATTGATGATGAACGTAAAGTCGGAATTAATTGTTAATTAATTGGCTAAAGATAAAGAGGCATGTAAATGAATCTGGTCGTTTCCGTTGTTGTAGTTGTTCTAATTTGAGGTTAATAAAATTAGGGATGTAAGCATGGTTATTTAATTGTGATAGATTACTGATTAGATATTCCGTAATTGGAACCTGCGAATAACAAATCTTCTAATTCAATATGGATTAAAGAACATATTATGTGAGAATTTCTTAAAGGGTTCTGAGTTACCCTCTTGATTGTTAAAGGGCCAAGATCCCATTGATGTGATTGTTGTTTTCCTGCTGCTTGTGCTGTAATGTGAACCTGGAGGGGTGTTGTGATATGTGGAGGCATAGAGGCCTTGTGGTTGTGGCAGCAGATGACGCCTAGGGTGGCGAGTTGCATCAGCTTATGCATGTGGGTGTCGGGGAGGACACCCAGGATGATGGTATGGGATGAATGTGATGGATGGATGTTGGTGGTTTTGTTTGGTTGTTTATCTGTTTTACTTTTCTCTACTGCTCATGCATTTGGTCTTTCTTACCGTCCTTCCGATGGAGGTGAAGACACACATGGTATGCCACGTACTTTCCGTGTTTAGCCTCTCGAGGGAGAATGGGTCTATGCTCTTGCTATAGGCGGCAATACTCGACGGGTAGTATATCTACTCACCGTGTTGAGACCCCTTTGGGTTTAGTAGCATATGATGCCTTTCTAGAATGCCTGGAAATATGGGAAAGTAATTTTGAAATGAAAGTTTGATTAAATGGTGATAATCCACAGGGATGGAGATAATGGAATTTAAAGGTGATGTGAATCTTAAAAGGAGCAGTTGATTTTGAATGTGATGCCAATTCAGTTTAATGTGGAATTGTTCATGGTTAATTAATGTTTAAAGAATTAATTAATGTAAAGTGGAACTGATAAAATGAGAATGGAGTAATATAATAAATCTCTTCAAATGTTTGTGTGCTTATAGGATACCTAGTCTTAGAAGTAGCAGTCTGGGGTCTGAGAGACGTTAGCTGCAGTTGTATCTAAGACTAGGTAATGCCCATAGTGTGGATGTGAGTTATATATATATTATATAATTTTTGTGTTTCTATACGCTACTCCACCCTGTCGGTAAGGGAAACTGACACCCCGGGGATTCTGAGCCCTGGGGAGGGGGGGAGGGGGGGGGGGGTGTTTTCCCCAACATTCTGATGGGAGGTCGAATGGATGACTACCCCCTTTGGCCCCGCTCTCTTCTCTTGGTAGATACATGTGCCAACAGGAACACCAGTTAGTTTCCCCATATATGTATGTAGAGGGATGTAATGGACTGTGGTTATTTCACACACATATATTCTGGATATAGTGTCCTATGGACTACTATAGGTGTAACGTGTATAGGCTGTGATGGCTTGAGGATCCATACTCGGCGTATGGGCTATAATGGCTTGAGGTAATATACTCGATGTATGATACACGTTATGTGTGTTGTGGTGGCTCCCGGAACTTACCTGGTTACTTTTAGTTGGGAGGATGGTTTGGTGCTTCGCCCAGGTGTCTGCGGGCAAGCCTTTGTGGTACACGAGGTGCAGATTGTGGAGCTTAGCCCAGGTGTCTACGGGCAAGCATTGGAGAGAGATGCATAGGACGTATGTCGTTGGGGCAATGCGGAAAACTAGTGGGGAAGTAGTAGCGGGGTACCCTTGATATTCTTTATTATATGCTATATTCTTGTATGAGTTACTTGGTGAGAGTAGCCATAGTGAGGTTGGGAACTTAGTATACCTGTTTAGGTGACGAGTTAGTTTCACTTGTTGTTCACTGGGATTTAGCATTCTTTATTAACTTTTGCACGAGAGGCTTGGAGAGGATCCTACTGAGTATACTGTTATACTCACCCTATGTACATATAAACTATTTTTCAGGTCACTTGGAGCAGGTTGGAGATCAAGCTGGTTACTACTAGCTTGTGGTTGGAGGAGGAGCTGTTCAGGCTTGTGGTCGCTGTCGTTTTACTTTCTTTTGGATACTTTTAGTTTCCCCTTTCAGTTTTAGTACTTTTTCATGACATTTCATATATGTACTTGGATTTCTTTTATATTTCAGTTTTGAGTTGGAGTTGATTGGAGTCTATTCTATCTCTCTCTTCTTCATGTGTTCTTTTAGAGGTTAATGCCTCCCATTTGTGTGTTTATTATACCCTCGGTGCTAGTCGCCAACCCAGGGCCTACTGGAGGCGAGACTCGGGGGGTCATTATCTCTCTTCTCACATTGCCGGCCCAGGAGGGGTACACTTTGTGGGGAGGGGTTCCTGACAAATTATAAATTTTAACTTATAGTTGATAAATATAATGACTACATGGTACTTTTTCTTACTGAAATTACTTTTATCTTGGAATAGATCAGACTCATAGTCAATCGGTCCCGTAGTCGATACTTCTTTCTTATAGTAAGTTGAACTCATATCCAGTATACCTTTACATTTTTGGTTAATTATTCCTTCGTAATTGAAGTTTATTGGAGTAATTTGTTTTTCTATTAATTTCTCTTTTAGTTGATCGGGAACTTATACAGCTAAGGTATTTTTAGTGGTTCACAATTCACCTAGATAAAAATTACAATTTATTCAAAAATAATAAGTTTAGTTCCTAATTTTTTTTATAAACTAGTGAGAACAAAGAAAAACATATGAGTAGAATTTTTTTTATTGAATTAAAATAAAATACTAAGAGGGACCATGAGTTTACACCCATGAGACATTGAATTTGAGGTCCTATATTAGGCTCATTAGAAGCTCTATGTTCAAGCACAAATATAGAAAGAAATCACTTTGGATTCCCCTTAAAGTAATGCTTAATTTTTCTCCATTAAATAATAAGAACTTTTATATTAGTCCACTAATTAAATATCTTCATTAAAAAGAACTACCAAAATGGTGAATGGTCTAGACCATTTGGTCTTGATTTTTCTTGGAAAAACCTTTATCCTTGAATTAAAATAAAGAACACTTTAACAAACTTTAAAGATTATATTATGAATATGTAAAGGCTTTCTATATCTCTCTTTTTTACTTCCTACAATTCTCATAGGATTCCATTATAATCTCCTAAAACCAACATAGATCCAACAACCTTCTCTCACCAGTAGATTCAAAATCAAAATTCAGTGAATTTATTTACCAAAAGGACTTATTTTGAATCTCCACAGGTAAATAAAATGATTTTACAAAGATAAGTATATTAGTATATATTCATATGGGAATTTTAATGTAAGTACTATAGGATTATGAATACTCTTATAACTTTAAGGCCCAATCCTTCCTTGACCAATTTTTTTTCTCTCCAAGATCTATTTAATCTTTCTATTTGAAACCTCATATTTTCCACTATATCTAAGTTGGTAAGTAATTATAATTTTATGAAAAATCTCAAGATAACTTTTAATTATGATCTATTTAATGGAAAAATCATCTATAAATACCTCAATAATACTTTAAATCATATTTTATAAAATAAATACCACACATATTTGAAAGATATAAAGGTAACTACACAGTCAAAATGGTATTCACTTGAAAACAAAAGTCCCAAAGAGGCATGTGAATATCTTATTATGCTAATCTTCTAGGGGTAGATGGATCTTTTTGTAACCAAAATTATTATATAGAAAATAGAATAATTCATTCCTATCTATCCTTGTAATAATTTAGTCCAACAATAGAATAGAAAATTTTCTTTTCTTATAACAGAGTTGATATTCCCAAAAAAATACAAACTCTACACTTAATTTCTATTTAATCATGGATTTGTTTATATTTTTAAATAGTCACGATAGTGACACACCCATTATTTGGAATCACTTGGAATGGGTTGAACCAAGGGAAATTATATTTGGGATATATAATCCATGAATCAATGAGTTTATCGCTTATTATTTCACAAATTATTTCATGTTTGGGTTGAGCCACTTTTGTCTCACAACCCTTGCATTATGATTAGGATCCATTAGGATCCTCTACATGAATAATAAAGTGTTGATAAATTTTAATTCATCTATAGACTATCATATGATTGATTTATATTTTTTAAAACATCCAACAACCTTTCCTCTTAATTATACCTAACTCAGCAGGTATAATAACTGTTAGTAAAGATCTCTCACCTAGAAATGAGTATTTCAGGTGATATGGATGTGGTTTCAACTTTAATTAAGGCGATTCTTCACTTCAAGGTAGAATCTTGGGTCGAGGAGGACTGAGGTTTTCAATGTGTTTATTAATAAATGAATGGGAGAAAAATAAATCATCCTCTTGACCACTATCTAGATTAGACAACCCCTCACATTAAGATTTTATATTTGGTTTAATGATGTTTTCATCAATAAATTAATCAAGTTTTTCCAAAAATTCACCCTCATACTTATAAAATAGATCCTATTATTTACACAGACTAATTCCCATACATGTTTTAAAAGGATTAGTTCCCTTATTAATATCATAAATAGTTATTAAAAATTATTATTATTCTTTATCAAAAGGTTCTTTAAATTCCAACAGCATGTCTCTAGAACATTATACATTTTTGGAGGTAAATTTATTCTCTCAAGGGCATTAAACTCCCCAGTTTTTTCACACAAATTGATAAATAATTTTCCTTTATTAACATTTTCACTACTTCTACAGTGGAAAAGAAAGGATTTCCAATAATTATAAGGGTTTACCTTCTACACTCCATGTCTAGGATAATAAAGTTAGTAGATAAAAATAAATTTTGTAAATCCCATTATCAAATTATACACTCTACATATGGGGTGTGTGATAGAGAGATCAACCAACAAAAATACCATTATGGTGTAAGGAACCACCTTTAAAAATTACATATTCTAGTGATTTTAAACTAGAAATAACTTTATTTAAAAAAAATATATATTTTAGGTTTATATTTATATATAATTAGGTCATAAATATTATTTAAAAAACCCATAAATTACAAGGTGGAAACTTCTATTTTTTATCCATTTTCCTCAAAATATAAATCCTTTAAAATAAAGCATGTTTTATTTTCCAAAAAAATATTCACAATTTTCATCTTAAATTATTCTTTTCCATTACCCATCCTTAAAACAAGTGAGTTTTTTTAAAATGGGATGAGCATAAAAGATTAGTAAGGAACATAAAAAGAAGGAAGTAATTAGTTCATTGAAATAATAAAAATCCATGAGTTTTGTTACTTAAAACCACACCTTTATACCCAAAAATTTCCTCAAATATTTCAAACATATCAGTTTATTACCTTTTAAAATCAAATAATTTCAATGAAAACTTATTATAAATCATAAAAAATTCATGAAGATTCATTGGAACATCATTACCATATCACTCTTATAATTATTCTTAAAAATGGAATAACTATATGATCAACTTCCACCTCTAGAGAACATAATGAATTAGACCACTATCTGAGCACACCCATCATATAAGCTATGATGGGATCACCCATGAGATATAATGGGGGTAAAACCTTCATAAACATTTTCCATGCACCATATAATTAATAAAACCCAAGAAAATTCTTTTAAACTCATGTTCAAGAAACTTTAGAATATTAAAATATTATTTTTCTTTATAAAAAAAATTTAAAATATAAAAAATGTACTCATAATAAAGAAAACATTTACTTTGAAAATAAAACTAAAAAATTTAAAAGGAAGATTCAAAACATTGATGTTTAATGACTAAGGGAAATTATGTTCATGCTGTATATGTAAAAAAACATTCCTTTTGACTTTGGTAAAAAGAGTTTAAAGGGGAACTTGAAAAGGGTATTTAAATAAAGTTCCTTACCTTGAGTATAACTCATCACACACATTATTTATCTTCCATAATAATAAAATTTTGTTAATTATTTACTGTCTTAAGAACCCTTTTAATATCTATTATTCATTTTATATCACTCATTATCATGTTATATACAATTAATTAATCATTTAAGTTCATGTCAGATGTTTTGAAAATGTTCAATATATAAGTCCAAATTGACTTCAGTAGATTAAATATGGTCAAAAAGTTAATAATTTAATAATCTAAAAAATAATATTTGTGAAATAGTTATCACTTTTATAGATCAATTATACTTTTAAATATAATTATTAAATATTTTTATGGAAAATGAATTACATTACAATCATGGAGATGGTAGGCCATACATATGCATGAGTAACGTTTCTATTTTTTAATGACCATTTTGAAAAGAAGTTAAGTATTATTTTATATTACCAGAATTATAATAATATAATAAATATAATATTACTACTTTAAATATAATTATATATATGATCCATGTGATGTAGTGATGAAAAAAATCACATCGCCTCAGGGAGGTGGTAGTCCACACGTGCACACGAACGACATTATCAATTTTCAGTGAAATGAAATGTAAGAATTTTAATGATATAGTATATTTTAATAATGATAAATATGAAATTAATATCATATATAAAAATTAATTCCATCATTATAATCCATCAATGATATATGGTTATGGAAAAATAATTACACCAGTTCATACAATGGTAGTCCTCCATTCACACGAACGATGGTTTCGTTTCCCATTTGATGGAAGTGGAGATGGATATAGGTTATTATATTAACATAATAACATCTGAGTATATGGAATATACTGGTGTTATTATTTTATTATGTTTTAATAATATTTTAAGGAGGTGGAGGCAAAAATAAAATAGAAACACTTGATTAAAAATGACACCTCTTTTTCGAACAACCTCCTTTTCGTAACGCCTTAAGACCACATAGTTGTTTTTGTCTAAAAACAAACCTCTATAATTAGTGTATAGATTATAAAAAGTTATTTTGGATGGTATTAGACAAAATAAATTGGTTTTTATGTGTTATTAAATGATAATAAGTGGTTTACTTTTATAAGAGAGGGGAGGGGCACTGTTGAAATTTATCAAAATATTAAATTAACATAAATTGTTTTTTATTTAAAAATTGATAAAAAATAAATTAT
The DNA here is from genome assembly GCA_963277665.1 of Viscum album. Lineage (NCBI taxonomy): Eukaryota > Viridiplantae > Streptophyta > Magnoliopsida > Santalales > Viscaceae > Viscum > Viscum album. The sequence continues at coordinate 263,309,478 of OY728120.1, forward strand.
TTAGAATATAGAAAGATTATGGGTAAAAATAATCTCATAAAATATTTTTTGAAATGTTTTGGTCACATTTTTACCCCTATCATTTGGGTTTAACACCCCATTAACCCTTTTTAAACATATCGTGACAACAATGATTTTTACTCTTTGAGGGCCAATATAGTTACTATAAATGAAGAAAATACTAATAAATGTACCATATTTGATATTATAAATTAAATAATATTTACTTGGATGAATCTAAGATTTTTATAAATTTTATACCATTTAATAAAATATTATTTATTTTAATGTATTATTAATGTCATTTTTTAGATGTATTCATTATGTTGATTTTAATAACATCATAAAAAAAGTAAAATTAGAAAAAAGTATTTTATTATATCTATAACTTGTAATTTTAATATATAAAATTTATTTATCATACTACTTATCTAATATTATTTTATTTTTAATATTTTTAATATTATTATTTTATTTTTCTATAAATTGAATAATTACTACATCAGTGTTGTGTAAATTTTTAATGTGATTATATCATCACTAAAAATTAAAAATAAATTACCATTTGAAATATAAATATTTTATATTTAAAAATAATATTAATAATAGAACATATTCTTTAATAATCTTTATGTTAAAAATATTATATTTAATAAGAATAAGAGTGTGGAATTTTTGACTTTTATTTAAATAAAATATTATAATAGTCGTAATTACATCCAAATGTATAAAAAATTCCATATAACTAAATATTGTGTAATTATAGATGAAATTTATCCATAAAAAAATAATTCAAGTGTTTTGATAATTTTATAGTCCTATTATATTATTTTTAACTTTAATTACACGTTTTACCCTTTACTATGGTAAAAAAAATTACGAAGGTTTCTATTCATAGAGACCAAAAATAAAAGGGGTATATTTAAAAATTTTGAACACACTAATTAGAAATTTGGAATCCATTTTTCAAAATTAAAAACATAAAAGTGGTAGAATTTATTTTAAAATTAAACTAGTAAAACTCAATAACAAATATTTTTTAGAAAAATAAAAAATAAAATGTTTTATACTAAATTAAAATATAAAATTAATTTAAAGAACCATAATTGGATTATTTTAAATTCAAATTAACTAATTAAAATTTAAAACAATATTGAAATATAATTTTACTTTTAAAAATATATATAGTTTTCAATAAAAATCAATATTTTTCACTATTCATCAGAAAAAAATCTTTTCAGAATATTATAAAAAATTCTTCTTAAGATAATTTTGACATGATGAATTCATAAATAATTTTAATTTTTCTAAATTAAAATTCTATAGTTTTAAAATCAATATTTCAAATAAAACTATATAATAAATATCCAATTTGGTTAGAAATAAAGCACTTTTTCTTTTGAATGAAAAATTATCTAATATTTTTTAATGAATATAACTATATAAAATATAGCTAATGAATATTTGAAAATTTTTTCTATAAAAATTAACAAGGTTAATGTAGCTTTATTTTTATGACTCAAATAATCAGATACTTTGTTTTCCTTTACATGATGATAATGAATCATGTAATCATAATACTTGGTTAGTTTGAACCGTATTCTTAGTATCATGTTCAATTATTTTTGAATCAATATATACTTAAAAATTTTGTGATCAGTATATATTTCAAAATTTACTCCACATAAATGATTTCCCCAAATTTTTAAAGAAAAAAATCACAGTAGGTAATTACAGATCATGTGTAGGGTAATTTAACTCATTATGTTTCAACTGATGTGAATTATAAGAAATTACCTGATTACTATACATCAGAATGAAACCAATTATATTAAGAGAATTATCACTATAGATGACAAATTTAACATCTATAGAGGGTAAGTCCAAAATTGGGGCATTCAACAATCTTATTTTTAGTTCCTAAAAAAATCATCATAATATTTTGTCTAGATGAATTTAAATACCTTTAGAGTTAACTTAAACAATGAGCTAGATAGCTTAAAAAAGTTTTTAAAAAATTGCTGGTAGTAACCCGATAAACCAATAAAACTAAAAATAACTCTGACATTTGTTTGTCTTTTCCAATCTTCAACAACTTTAATTTTATTAGGGTTAATTGAAAATTTATCTTTAGAAACAACATGTCCAAGAAAAGATTTTTTTTCATCCAAAATTCACACTCACTAAATTTTCCATATAGTTTATTTTCTTCTAATGTTTACAAAAATATAATTAGGTTCCTTTCATATTCCCACTAACTTTTATAATATAGAAATTTATATCAATAAACACAACAAAAACATATCCAAATATTCATGGAAACATATATTCATAATATCCTTATAAACATATGGTGAATTAGAAAACCCAAAGAGAATAACTACATACTCATAGCTCTCATATCTAGTATGAAATGTAGTCTCCATAATATATTCCTCCTTCACCTTTAACTGATTGTATCCCGACCTGAGATCAATCTTCATAAAAACTACACTCTCGGAAGCTGATAAAACAAATCATTGATATGAAGAAAATGATACTTAGTCTTAATAGTGATATTATTCAAAGATATATAATCAATAAATAGAATCTTATAACCATATTTATTTTTTAAAAAACAAAATTGGAGAACTGAAAGGTGAAGTACATGGAAAAATGAAACCATTATCTAGAAACTCCTTCAATTTCTTTTTTAGTTCTAAAAATTATACTTGATCCATTCAATAAGGGTTTTTAAAATTGTATTAGCATCAGGTACTAATTCAATATTAACCTTGACCTCCTGATCTAGAATAAAAGCTGGTAAATCATTAGAAAAAACATTCATATATTCATTCACTATTGGAAAATAACTAATCTATACCATTTATTTCTTTTCAATAACAAGTTCTAAGTAAATTTCACTACCATTTCTAATCAATTTCACAGCTTCATGGTAGGTTATCAAAGGTATAAAATCACTTAAAAAATTATCTTGGCTCTACTATATATCTTAGCATGATAAATTGAAATTTAATCCACACCCAAAATAATATCAAACTCTACCATGGGTAGTTCAACAAGATTTTTAGGAAAGACCATTCCACTAATAACAATAGTAAGATTCCAATATATTTTGGTCACTTTAATATTTCCACCCTATATTTTTACCAAAAGTTATATCATAACCTCATGATTAGATATTCCCAATATCCTTGAAAATTTATAAAAAATGTATGAATGAAAATATCAAAAGTGAAAAAGGGTATTGGGATAATTTGAATAAATAACTAACATACCTTTAACTAATTCATTATATGGCCTAACATTAAACCTGTTAGTATAAAATAATTTTACTATACCTTTCTATTTTGGATCCTGATGATTTCCTCCCGAGTAAGTAAATTTGGACACACATTAGGAAAATGAACCAAATAATTGAAATTAATGCATATTATCATTGAGTTTTCATTATTCATCTACACATTTTACTTGAATTCACAAACAATATGTAAAAACTTTCCACATTGGTAACACTTCTCAGATTTTACAATACAATCACTAGGAGACTTTTTACCACACTTATCACAAGATGGGAACTTGATCTTATAACTTCCAATTTTTTTGATGGATTATTCCCCATCAGGTTCTAACCTAGAATCTTCTTACTCTTATCATAACGAGGTATATACATATCATAAAACTCTGTATCCACTTTCTCAGCACATCGAATAACTTTCTAATAAATTTTGAATTCTCATTTTTATAATGCTCTTCATAAACATGGTTTTAAACCAGAATAAAATAAATTAATTTTACTATCAATGTCCTGTAAAAAATCTTGTTCAAACCGGGTTAGTCTTTTAAAATTGAATTCATAAGAAGCTATAAAATCTTTATCTCTCTATTTTATCTCCAAGAATTGTTTCTCCATTCCATGTTGAACAGTAAAAGAAGAATTTTTTTTAAAATAATTCTTAAAACAATACCATTCCATTGAATCATGATCATATTTTCCTATGTAATTTTTAATAAGAGAGCACCATATATCATTTTCACCTTCAAAATGATAAATATATTGGATACCTTTTGACATTCCAAATATCCCATGACATTAAATATATTTTCCATTGCATTGATCCATTATTCGACCACTAATGGATTTAAGGTTCCACTAAAATATGGATGATATTGTCTCGCAAAGTGATCCAACATCACCATGTTACTCTAATATTGAACTAGTTTCTCTCTATAATGGATTACACCTCCATTTATATACTGATTCAAGTTATCCATTACTATAACAAATTGTTCAATTCTAATTCCATGTTTTTTGGGATATTGATTTGGAAAGATATCTTCCTCTTGGTGCCTTCCTACTACACATACCCTATTTTCTATATGGAAATACATTTTGAATAGACATACTTTAGATGAAGGAACATGGTAATTTTTAAATGATATAATTGGATAACCATAGATTAAAAATTATTAAGTGTATTTACTTACTTAATCCTATCTTCTAAAATCATCTAATCCTTAATCTGATACCAACTGTATGTATATGTGCTTAAACATTAAATATTTTAGTGATTTTAAATAGAAATCACCCTCTTTTCCAAAGGATATTTTGAGTTTAAAGTTTTAGTGAATTAGTTCATAAATATTATATAAAAAACCTAGAAATTACAAGGTGGATAGTTCTACTTAGTATCCATTTTACCACAACATAGAACCTTTAAAATAAAACAAGTTTTATTTTCATGATAAATGATCAGAATTTTCATTTTGAATTATAATTTTCCATTACCCATCCTTAAACCCTATGAATATTTCTAAAAATACAAAATGAGCACAAATGATCAGTAAGTGTTATAAACACATGTAAGTCATTAGTCCAGTGAAAAACATGAAAAACCATGTTTTTTTAAAAACATAGCTTTGGACCCATAAAGGGAATTATATTTTTCAAAACTATTATCATATTAGCTGTAACACACCAATCTTCCATGATACGTTTCCCTTTGAATAATATAATAGGTGGGGTTGTACGCAACTTCAAGTTCAAACACGCCACAACCAATCAAACTAGCCGTTATGAATAGTAATAATCACTTTTTGAAATATTATAAATTTTATCTTTCAAAATGGACTTCATTTTTGGATTTGGAATATCAAAATTATCTTAGGGTGAATTTTTGGTATTTTTATGAAAACTTTCCATTTTTGATGAATAGTGAAAAAACACTGCATTATCTGTTAAAACCAACTTTTTATTTAAATAATTAGTTATTTAATTTTAATTTATTTTAGGTAAAAATAGATACATAATACCTATATATGTTCAACGTAATTCATTGGAGTCATTTTATAATAAGTTTAGATATATACAATTTTATCGAACTTTTTACCGTCTTTTACCCACCTTCTATGAGCCTTTGCAGATTTATATAAAACTTAATTTTACCACTTCTGTGAGTTTAATTTCAAATGTATGAGATACATGGTTAATATTAGTAAGTAAAATGTGGTTTAATAAGATGAAAATAATTTTTTGTGAATAGTAACTTTTGACTTTTATTTAGCATGGTTAAAAGTAAATAGGGTGATTAAGGGTAAAAATGATATCATAATTACCATAAAACATGTCCTAATTCTATTGGATAAGTATAATTAGACCAAAAAAAACCTTAGGAATAAAATATTATCCCTTTTGGTTCACTTGGATTAGATTAAGACATTTATTATTATTTTATTTAAAGAAGAGTTAAAAGAGGTAAATTCAAAGTTTAATAACTAAAACATTTTTAATATAGGGTTATACATAAGATAAATTCCACTAAAAATATTCATTATAAATCTAAAAAAGTTTACTACATAAATGTATTTTAATTATAATTTTTAGACATTAAATAATTTAATTTATTTATGACACAATGATGATGCAGTAATTACCTTATTAATGAAAAATTAAAATAATTGATATTATAAATATCAAAATAAATGTAATTTGAGACCTTTGATGAATTAAAATAATTTTATAGGTTAATATTACATGTTAGGATTGGTTAAATAAATTTTATTTGAAGTGATAAAGTTTTTATGGCTTTCAAAAAAATAAAATACTAAATAGTTTCAAAATTGACATAATTGAGTGTTTTAAACAAATATTATATTATTAATTGATATAATATTCCTAAAAATATAATGTTCGGCCAAAGGACTTAGATAAGGTTATATATATTAATAATGAACTACATGAGGTTATTTTGTCTTGTTATAGTAAGTTTATTAACCATATAATATAAAAATACAAAGAGACATGGTAAATGTCAAACTATTTAACTAAGAGTTAAATCTAAAATATGAGGTTAATATGATGAAGTAACCTGTCTAAAACATATTTGTTGATATGTTTTCAACCCATACACACCTTATACTTTAAATAATTAATTTTGGAGCCATTAGAAATCGAAAATTATTTTATTATAAATTAATATTGCAAACGTTTCCTAAAGTGACCCTCACATATCTTATAAAAGGGAACTTCCCCTTATATTAATTTCACACCTCGAAATCATTTTGGATCAGACAAAACCTACCCAAATATCTTCCAAAAATTCCTTCATTAATCCTAGAGGCCTTAATTTGGTCTGAAATCCAACCTAAGGTGCTTTTTTGATCAAATCAGAAAGAAGAACCTGAAGAAGAGGTAAATATTTCATCACCTCTTTCCAGTTCTTTTCTTCTTCCACTTCATCTTTCTTTGTTGTTTCCATTATAAAATAATAAATCCAGTATATTATATATTTTTTTATGTTATTATAAAAATTGTATAACCATATTCATTATTATATCCATCCTATAAATGGGAAAGTCACCATATGTGCGTACATACAGATTAGCATCTCCACGTGGTGGTGTAGTTTGTTATTCAAATAATTAATTATTTGGATGGGTATAATAATGAGTATAACTAATTTAAATAAATAATATAACATGTTAATAATTATTCATATATGATATACCATCCAATTATATTCTATTTCTCCATCAATATAATGATATTGTCGCTCGTGCGTACGTACGGATTACCGTTTCCATGAACACGATGAGATTCATTCTCCATCGTAATAATTCAAGAATAATTTTCATTTTATGATTAAAAATAATGTTTATGAACATAATATTATTATTTAAATGAATCAAATACATCCTATCCATAACAAACATGGCTTAAGTAACCAAGCATATAAAGGAAAACAGATCATTTAACACCCGAAACGATGATACTACTAAAATATTATTAACAAAGTAATATTATAAGATCATATATGATATAATATTTATGTATATAGTTATTTTATAATTTATTAACAATATTTAACTATTATATAAGAGTTTAAAATACCATCGAATAAGAAAATGTACAAGGTAAGGGTTAATTACTCAATCTCATTATTATCCGAGATTATTTATGTGTAAGTTTTTACTAAGACATATATATTATCCATGTCCATGTTTTATAAAGAAGTTTTCAAAATGATAATTATTAAGGGAATATTTAACTAAAACATCATTTTAAATGGTTTAAAGATTTATTATTCTAAACCTTTCTCATTAATGTCCATGTTTCCAAATGGTTTTTAAGGATTTATTTATATGGACATGAATTTTTTTAAAATGTAAATTCCATCAAAAGTTTAAAAGCGGTATGGGACACTTTGATTAAAAAATGTCTTTAAATGTCTTCCTTTCTAAATTGTGTGACTTTTAAATGTTTTCATGAAAAATTTATATTTCTCTCAAAGAGTATTACAAATAGTTTTAATCTATGTCAACATCCTTTGATGGATTTTAAACTTGTTTGATGTTGATTTATTATGATACGAATCTTCCATATTGTATTGATGGTGTTTTGATATGTTTTACCATGGATGTGTTATTTTTATACCATTCATGGTTTATGGATAAAGTATTGACATTTCATATCCTAGTTTTAATAAGAATATTTATGTTATGTTTAAACCTTTTCATATGAGGAATGCATTGGACTTAGTAAGTGATGGATGGAACCCGCTATAGCTCCTTGATGCATCGGTAGGTCTCATGAGAAAAAATAGTGTCTTGGAACAAGGCCTTGACAAAATATTATTTTTAGTCTTGGAACAAGGGATTGACTATGTGGTTATGAAGTTTGGCATTATGCATTCCATCATTATGAAAGTGGCTATTGATATTTCATGTGATTATTCGACTCTTAGAATATCCATGTGAATAATTAAATGGAATTATTTGATTTTATCTTTGCTATATTATTCTGAAGTTCAAGTTTAAAAGTATTTTGTTTTAGGCTTATACATTTCCTTGAATGTTTATGCTTATTTACAAAAGTTTTTGCTATATTGTTATCCTTACTGAGTATCTGAGCTCACCCCTTTTTGTGTTTTATTTTTCCCAGGATGTGAAGAAGTATTTTATGGTTGACCTATAGGGATAGGATAAGGATATAAGTGTGTTAAAAAGGGGAAAAAATGTTGATGTTTTTATTTCATGATGTAATGTAAAACATATCAATGTATCTAGTACTTACAAGGATACTAAACTGATCGGTCTTTCAGGACATGATTCCTTGTATCATGACAATGTTATGTAATAATGCACTGACTTTGGGTAATTGGGGTCGGGGCATTACAGTTGGTGTTAGAGGGAGTTTAGTACAGTCCTTGGAAGCTAGATTTAGAAAATCTCTGATTAGAGAATGTTACCCTAAGATAGAGTTTGAGGATTAGTATAGAAGAACTTCCTAGAATTTTGGAACTGTAGAGATTTTTTGAGTTTTCCAAGAAATAAATCCCTGTCTAGATATGAGTATGTAGAGGCGGATCTGGTACAAATGTACCTAGGGGTAAAACCCAAAAACACATCTTTGATCTAGACTAGAACAAGAACTGGTGCATGACAATGACCCTTGTTGCACTCTTGGTTACGACACTCCCATGGGATATGCTAAGGATAATTCTAATTTTCTTTAAAAACCATTATGAAGGGTTGTATGATCATATAATTTCTAAAAGATTTTTTCTATGATTATGGATTATATCCATAAACTGTTCAATTTATGTTAACTGTTTTACAAGTTTATAATTATGTATTGCGATTCATAAACTAATCTAGTGTATGCCATTGTTTAGAAATGGTGCATAGTTGAAGGAATGAAAACTGTATCAATGCACGTAATCCATGTAGGGATTTCTCTCATACTTAAGATAATTATAGTAGATACAGTGAAGCAACTGGTGCTAATCATCTTATCACCATACTTTGACAACTCACTCAGGTTATCAATAATAACCTTACCCGTATGGAGAACCCTCATCCACAATGCAGAGGATCTATGTTAGACCACCTCATGAGGAAAAAACCACCAACATTCAATGGGATTACAAATCCAATTGTAGATGATCAATGGATAAATTCCTTCAAGAAAATATTTTACGCTTTGGGGAGTAGCGAAAGGGAAAAAGTTGTCATGGTAGTTTATCACCTCACGATAGATGCAGATAAATAGTGGTGATTGATTCAAAACAAAAATGAAGATGATGACGCATCAAATATGGAATGTACAATAACAGAAAAATGGTCTTTAACGTCTATGTTTTTAGTTTTGACGTTGGTTTTTAACTGACGTGAAAGTCGCCGACATAAGAAATATGACTTTTTTACATCGGTTTTTGTAAACCGATGCCAAAAATGAATTAAATTTATTTTTTGGCATTGGTTTTTTAAAAACCCAATGTCAAAAAAACAAATTCGTGTCATTTTTGGCGTCAGTTTTCATAAAAAAAGATGCCAAAAATTAAAAAAAATAGTTTTGGTGTCGGTTATATAATAAAACTGACGCCAAAAAGAAATTTTTTTGTATGTTTTAGATCATTTACTAATATTAGATTTTACTGGTTGTGGTCCTAAAATGGAGTTACAGATCAAAAGTTATCACCGTCAGAAGTTGAACCTATCAATGTTTTCATTGATACAACCTGTTTCAAAGAAAACATGATAAACATAAATTAAAATCATATACACCAAATGAAATAAAATAAGCATAATACTTCAAACCTATTTCAAAGGTTTTAGGGGATCCCATATAAATGATATGTTGTTTATCATTATATAACTTATATTTAGAGATTAGAATTAATCATTCTTATAAGAAAGCTAATCGAGTTGTTTAGAAATGAAGGATAATAATAATAAAGAAAACAAATGAATAGAATATGTACCATGTTCAAATTAATGATTGAAGTCGAATTGAAAACTTTATTGAATAGAAGATGTTGAAAATGATGAATGAAGGAGAAAATGGATATATATATATATAGTAAACGAAAATATTTTCAATTCCATTGTATGAAAATGTAGGCAGAATTTTAAAAAGTTAAACGCGTATTGTGAAAAAAATTGAAATTTTGATCCCGCGTTACTATTTGGAATCGGTTTGTTTGAAACTGACTTAAAAGAGGATTTGCATTGGTATTTTGGCACCAATTTCTTAGAAAACTGACACCAAAAATTCCAATCGATATCCTTTTTGGCATCGGTTTTTAAAAAACCGATGCGAAAAAGGTAAAAAAAATACCTTTTTCGCCTCGGTTTTTTTAAAAACTGGCACCAAAAAGATAAAAAATAATATTTTTGGTGTTTGTTTTTTAAAAAACCGAAGCTAAAAATAAAAAATACTTTTTGGGTTGGTTTTTTTAAAAATCGACGCTAAAAACAAAACATATTTTTTGGCGTCTGTTTAAAAAAAACGATGCAAAAAACTAAAAAATATTTTTGGCGTCGGTTTTTATGAAAACCGACCCCAAAAAAATTTAAAAAATTACAATGTTTTAGATAATTCCTTAATATTTGATTTTACTGGTCGTGGAGCTAAAACAGAGTTACGGATTAAAAGTTATGGCCTTTGAAAGTTGAACTTCTTTTAGACCTCTCTTAGAGAACATCAACTTCCGGCATCCATAACTTTTAATTCGTAACTCCGTTTTTGCTCCACGACTAGTCAAATTGAAGATTAGTGAATCAACTAAAACATAGTAATTTATTTTAAATTTTATGGTGTCTTTGGTCATAAAAACGGACTCCAAAATATATATTTTTAGTTTTTTGAGTCGGTTTTTCTAAGAATCGACACCAAAACAATTTTTTCCCTTTTTGGCATCGGTTTTTAAAAAAACCGATGCCAAAAAATCACTAAAAAAATTATTTATGTAAGTTTATAAGAAACCGACATCAAACTAGTGACATTAAAAATCATTTTTCTACTAGTGGGAGGGAGTTTAAAGATATTTTCTTAGAAAAATACTGTCCTCATGACCATCGAGCGGATATGGAAAGACAATTTCCGAGTATGAGGAAAAAGGGGGATTAGAATGTTGAAAAATATGAGGGTAACTTTACAAGGTTAGAAAGGAATGCAGAAGATTATATACGTAACCCAATGAGTAATAGTGATCGATTCTTTGATGGGTCAAAACCATTTATCCGTCGAGCATTAGTCTTACAAACCTTCTCATCGTACGAAGAAATTGGCTCATGCGCTATCAAGACAGAAAAGGAATTATCTAAGTCCTACGACTTTAAGGAAAAGAAAGATAAAAAGAGATCTTCTGAACACTTTGGAAATAGAAATAAAGGGAATAATGGAAAAGTTGAATATACATCATGTGGTAAATGTGGGAAGAAACACCCCGGTACTTGCCTGAAGGGAATGAGAGTCTATTAAAAGTGTGGTGAAAAAGTCCACCAAGCTCATGATTTCAAGAGGAGGAAGGAGGTTGTCAATGTAGAATGATACAATTTTAGAGAAAAGTGGAATTATGCAAATGAATATCCTAAGTTCCAAAGGAACTTACCTCAGAAAAGGCCAAGGGAGAAATTCCAAGATTATGCGATCACTACTACTGAGGTTGAAGCTTCAAAAGACATGGTGGTAGGTAATCTAATGGTTTCCTCAAGTTTAGACAATGATTTATTTGATTCTGGATCATCACATTGTTTTATATCTTCCCATTTTTCTAAGAAAATTAGATATTTTCAATTTGACTTAATAAGGGAGTTGTCGGTCAAAAATCCTAGGGGAAGTATCATCACAACAAGTTTTTTGAATCAGTTCCCATTAGGGAATATAAACGTTCTTTATCTGCTAATCTCATCGTCATACCCATGATTGAATTTGATATAATACATATTATGGATTGGATTTTAGACTATGATGGGAAAATTTATTGTAAGAAGAAGGAGGTTACAATTTTTGATGATGATAAGGAGTACCTTATCTTTAGAGTAGAAACGTCAACACCTGATTCTTATCTAGATCCACCCACAGTAGCTCTACTAAATTCAATTATTGGGGAGGAAGAAAATGAAATAACTATGGGTGAGGAAAATAATGTTCTAATAGAGGACATACCTATTGTGCAAGAATATGATGATGTGTTTCTAGACGATTTACCTGGACATCCTCCAGAAAGAGAAACTGAGTTTCAATTGATTTAATTCCTGGTTCAAGGCCCATATCGAAGACCCCATATAGAATGGCCACTGCGGAATTAGTGTAACTAAAGAAACAACTATAGGAATTGAGTAACAATGGATTTATTATCCCTAGTGTTTCTCCATGGGGAGCCCCTATTATTTTTTGTTAAAAATAAAGAGGGATCTATAACGTTGTGCATTGACTATAGGGAGATCAATGCTATAACAATAAAGAACAAGTATCTCATTCATCAGATTAATGATTTATTTTACCAACTTCATGGAGATCAATATTTTTCAAATATTGAAATTTGATCTGGGTATCATCAGTTGTGTGTGAAGAAGGAAGACATTCAGAAAATAGAATTTCTAACCAGGTATGGGCATTACGAGTTTACAGTAATTCATTTTGGAATGACTAATGCACCGTATGTTTTCATTGATCTAATGAACAATGTTTTCAAGGAATATCTTGATTACTTTTTAGTGTTATTTATTGATGATATCTTGATATACTAAAAAATCTATAAAGATCATGAAAATTACTTGTGCATTATCCTAAGGACTCTTAGAAGAAATGAATTATATTGAAATTTAGAAATGGTGAATTTTGACATCAGGAGATTTCTTTTCTTGGAAATATTGTCTCTAAGTATGGAATATATGTTGATCCTTCAAATACCAAGGCAATCCATGAATGGGAATCACTGACAAGTATAACTTAGGTACGTAGTTTTATTGGTTTAGAAGGTTATTATCGGAATTTTGTCCAGAATTTTGCCTAATTGGCTAACCCATTAACCAATATCACATGTAAATGGGTTAAATTTGTTTGGAAAAAAGAGTGTGAAGAATGTTTTTAGAAACTAAATAGATGATTAGTTAATGCTCCTATCTTAGCTCTACTATCAGGGAATGATGGGTTTGTTATTTATAGTCATACTATAAAGAAATTACTTAGTTGTATCCTTATGAAGAATGATAGAGTTATTGCCTATGCCTCACAACAGCTAAAAATTCATGAGAAAAACTATCCCACTCATGATCTTGAGTTAGTAGCTGTAATCCTTGCTTTGAAAATATGGAGACACTATCTCTATGGTGAAAAAAATGTGAGATTTATACTAATAACAAGAGTTTGAAGTATATATTCTCACAAAAAGAACTCAACATGAGGCAAAGGTGATGGATTGAACTACTCAAGGATTATGATTAGACTATACACTACCACCCGAGGAAGACAAATAAGATAGAAGATGCTTTGAGAAGAAAGAAGCATGGAGTTTTGAACAAGATGAGAGTTGAAAATGATCCTACATACATGGATCTAGTAAAGATGGATATGGGAATAAGCATAGAAGGTGAAACATCAATGATTTTTCAAATGGATTCCAAACCATCTTTACTAGAAAGGATAAAAATTTCTCAAACTGATGATGAGGAATTTCAAAAGAAGATTAAATCTATGAACGATGGGAGATTGATCGACTTCGTATATGAAGATGAAATTTTGAAATTTGGGAAGATCCTTTGTGTTCCTAACATACCTAATCTAAAAATGGAATTGTTGGATGATTCTCATAGCTCCAATTTCTCTATCCACCCTGGGAGCACCAAGATGTATAGAGATTTGAAGGAAATTTTTTGGTGGGACAACATGAAGATGGAGATTTCTGATTTTGTGTCAAGATGTATGGTTTGTCAACAAGTTAAAGATAGAAGGAAACTACCTGGAGGAGTCATGAAACCTCTTCCCATACCTGAGTGGAAATGAGATAATATTATGATGGACTTTGTCATGGGGATACCAAAGACTCCTAGAAGGAATGATACAATATGTGTCATTGCTGATCGTCTTGCCAAGTCACCACATTTTCTTGCTATAAGAAAAAATTTACCACCAAAACATTTAGGAAGACTGTATAATAATAAAGTTGTAAGACTTCATGGAGTACCCCTGTCGATTGTTTTTGAGCGTGATCCCTGTTTTACATCAAGATTCTAGAAAAGTCTTCAGAAAACCCTGGATACTGAACTTCGCTTGAGCACTGCCTACCACCCTCAAGCTGATGGACAATCCGAATGGACTATTCAAACCATATAAGACATGTTGATATCTTGATCACTTGACTTTCAAGGTATATGGGATCAATATTTACCTATGGTAAAATTTTCCTATAATAATAGCCTCCGTTTAAGTATTCATATGGCACCATATGAAGCGTTATATGGAAAGCGATGTCTCACACCAACTTGTTGGGATGATGTTGGTGAAAGAAAACTCGTAGTCCTAGAACTTGTTGATGAAATAATGGAAAAGGTGAAGGTTATCCAAACCCACATCAAAGCAGCCCAAAGTAGGCAAAAGAGCTATTCCGATAATCGAAGGAAGGATTTGGAATTTCAAGTAGGAAACCATGTTTTCTTGAAGGTATCTCCATGGAAGGGTGTTATACGTTTCAGTAAGAAGGGTAAATTGAGTCCTAGGTACATCAGACCTTTTTAAATTCTTGAAAAAATTGGAGTTTTAGCTTATCGTTGGGGAATTCCTCTAAGTCTCTCCAAAGTTCATGATGTGTTCCACGTATCACTATTTAGAAAATACATGCCTGACCCAACGCATGTACTCACCAATGAAGAATTAGAACTGGAATCCAATCTGTGTTATTGTGAAGAGTCTATCATAATTATTGATACTAGAGTATAAGTGCTGAGAAACCAGACAACTCATCTGGTAAACGTTCTATGGAGAAACCCTAAGATGGAAGAGGCAATGTGGGAACCTGAGGAACTTATGATGAAGAACAACCCTAATATTTTTATGTAGTAATATTCCATAAATTTAGAGGTTGAAATTATTTTAAGGAGGGTAGAAACTAACACCCCAAGCATCCACGATACATTTCCTTTTGAAAAATACAATAGCTTGTGTTGTACGTAACTTCGAGTTTAAAAACACCACAACCAATCGAACTAGCCGTTATGAAAAGTAATACCCAGTTTTTGAAATTTTCTAAATTTTATCATTAAAAATGGAATTCATTTTTGGATTCGGAATATCGAAATTATCTTAGGGTGAATTTTGGTATTTTTTTGAAAGCTTTCAATTTTGGATGAATAGTGAAAAACACTGCGTTATTGGTTAAAACTGGCTTTTTATTTAAATAATTAGTTATTTTATTTTAATTTATTTTTGGTCAAAATAGATACATAATACCTATATATGTTCAATGTAATTCATTGTATTCATTTTATAATAATTTTAGATATATAAAATAATATCGAACTTTTTACTGTCTTTTACCCACCTCCTAGGAGAATTTTCAAATTTGTATGAAACTTAATTTTACTGCTTCTATGAGTTTAATTTAAAAAATCTGATAGATAAGGTTAATATCAGTAAGTAAAATGTGGTTCAATAAGTTGAAAATATTTTTTGGTTAATAGTAACTTTTGACTTTTATTTACCAATAGTTAAAAGTATATAGGGTAATTAAGGGTAAAAATGATATCATAATTACCCTAAAACATGTCATAATTCTATTATATAAGTATAATTCGACCAAAAAACCTTGGGAATAAAATATTACCCCCTTTGGTCAACTTGTATTAGATTAGGACATTTATTATTATTTTATTTAAAGAAGAGATAAAAGAGTTAAATTCAAAGATTAAAAACTAAACTATTTTTTATATAGGGTTATACATAAGATAAATTCAACTATAAATATTAATTATAAAGATAAAAAAATTTAATACATAATGGTATTTTATTAATAATTTTTAGACATTAAATAATTTAATTTATTTATGACACAATGATGATGCAGTAATTACCTTATTAATGAAAGATTAACATAATTGATATTATAAATATCCAAATAAATGTAATATGAGATCTTTGATTAATTAAAATACTTTCATAGATTCATATAACATGTTAGGATTTATTAAATAAATTTTATTCGAAGTAATAATGTCTTTATGGCTTTAAAAAAAATCAAATACTAAATTGTGTCAAAATTGGCAAAATTGAGTTTTTAAAACATATATTATATTATTAATTGATATAATATTCCTAAATATCTAAGGTTCTGCAAAAGGATTTATATAAGATTATATATATTAATAATTAACAACATGGGGTTCTCTTTTCTTGTTATAGTAAGTTTATTAAAAATATAATATAAAAATACAAAGAGACATGGTAAATGTCAAACTATTTAACAAAGAGTTAAATCTAAAAGATAAGGTTAATATGATGAAATAGACCTTTATAAAACCTATTGGTTGATATTTTTCATACCCCTCCCCACCTTATAATTTAAATAATTCATTTTGGAGCCATTGGAAACCAAAAAGGATTTTATTATAAATTAATAATTCAAGATTTTCCTAAAGTGACCCCACCTCTCTTATAAAAGGTCACTTACCCTTTTCTTAATTTCACACCTCAAAATCCTTTTGGATCGGCCAAACCCGGCCAAAATATCCTACAAAATTTTCTCCCTTTATACTAGAGGCCTTAATTTGGTCGTAAATCCAACCTAAGGAGCCCTTTTGATCAAATCAAAAGGAAGAACTCGAAGAAGAGGTAAATATTTCATCACCTCTTTCAAGTTCTTTTCTTCTTCCACTTCACATTTCTTTATTGTTTCCATTATAAAATAATAAATCCTATATATTCTATATAATGTGATGTTATTATAAAAATGGTACAACCATATTCATTTTTATATCCATCCTACAAATGACAAAGTCACCATACGTGTGTACATACAAATTACCGTCTCCACGTCGTGATGTAGTTTGTTATTCAAACACTTAATTATTTGGGTGGGTTTAATAATGAGTATAACTTAGGTAAATAACAAATATAACATGTTATTTATTATGTATATATTATATACCATACAATTACATATTATTTTTCCATCAATATAATGATATTGTCGCTCGTGCGTATGAACGGATTACCGTCTCCACGAACGTGATGAGAATCATTCCCCATCGCAATCATTCAAGAATATTTTTCATTTTATTGTTAAAACTAATTTTTATGAACATAATATCATTTTTATGTGAATCAAATACATCCTAACCATAAAAAACATGGTATGTAACCAATCATAGAAAGGAAAACGAATCAGTTAACACCGGAAATGATGATACTACTAAAATATTATTAACAAAGCAATATTATAAGATCATATATGACATAATATTTATGTATATAGTTCTTTTATAATTTAATAATTTTTTTAACTATTATACAGGAGGTTAACATACCATCGACTAAGGAAAAGTACAAGGTAAGGGTTAATTTCTCAATCTGATTATTACCTGAGATTATTTATGTGTAAGTTTTTACTGGGACATATTTATTATCCATGTCCATGTTTTATAAAAGAGTTTTCAAAATGATTCTTTTTAAATGACTCTTTAACTAAAACATAATTTTAAATGTATTAAAGATTTATTCTTCTAAACCTTTCTCATTAATGTCCATGTTTTTAAATGGTTTTAAGGATTTATTTATATGGACATGAATGTTTTTAAAAATTGAATTCATTTCAAAGGTTTTAAAGTGGTATGAGACACTTTGATTCAAAAACGTCTTTAAATGTCTTCCATTCTAAATTGTGTGACTTTTAAACGATTTCATGAAAAAGGAAGATTTCTCTCAAAGAGTTTTAAAAATCATTTTCATCTATGTTGACATCATTTGATGGATTTTAAACTTGTTTGAAGTTAATTTATTATGATACAAATATTCCATATTTTATTTAAGGTTTTTTTTGATATGTTTGACTGTGGAATTTTTATTTTTATACCATTCATGGTTTATGGATAATGTATTGACATTTCATATGCTAATTGTAATACGAATGTTTATATTATATTTAAAACTTTTCATATGAGGAATGCGTTGGACTTAGTAAGTGACAGGTGGAACCCACTATAGCTCCTAGATGAATCAGTAGGTCTCATAAGACAAACTAGTGTCTTAGCACAAGGCCTTGAAAAAATCTTATTTGTAGTCTTGGAACAAGGCCTTGACTATGTGGTTATGAAGTCTGGAATTATGCATTACAACATTATGAAAGTGGATATTAATATTTCATGTGATTATTCGACTAGTAGAATATCCATGTGAATAAGTAAATGTAATTATTTGATTTTATCTTTTCCATATTATGCCGAGGTTCAAGTTTAAAAGGCTTTTGTTTTATTCTTATACATTGCTTTAAATGTTTATGCTTATTTATGAAAGTTTTCACTATATTTTTATCCTTAATGAGCATCTGAGATCACCCCTTTCTATGTTTTATTTTTCCTAGGATGTGAAGAAGTATTTTATGGTTGACCTGCAGAGATATGCTAAGGATATAAGTGTGTTAAAAAGGGAAAAAATGTTGTTGGCATTTTTATTTAATGATATAATGTAAAACTTATGAATTGTATCTAGTATATCCAAGGATACTAAACTTATTGGTCTTTCAAGACATGATTCCTTGTATCATTCCAATGTTATGTAATAATTCACCGAATCTGGGTAACTGGGGTCAGGGCATTACATTTTCTTTTTAAATCAAAAAATTTCCATGAAAAATTCTTAAAAAGAATATAAAATTCATGTAGGTTCCTTGGTACATCATTTCCATATCACTCTTAAAATTATTCTTATAAATGGAATAACCATATAATCGACTTCCAACTCTAGAGAACCCAATGCATTGGAGTTATTGTTAGGACCACTTTGTGTATGGAGATTGTATTTGTTGTCAATGTGTGTCAATAGATGTCAATGATAATCAAAATAAAAAAAGAAACTCTCCTAAGTGAAATGGAGAATGGAAATCAGACAATTATTGCACTAATACTAAAGTTCAAATAACTTGTATCAATGTGTGATACATTGTTTACATCTTTGAAGCGAAATACTTTTAAGGATGATTGATGTTATTTGGAATTCAAGATACAAAAATAAATGGTGAAGAAGATGAGAAGAGAAACAGAAAGGTGGCCATGCATGAGTTGGTTTTTGTTTAAAGATTCCCATGAATTTGAGTGCATAATTAGTTTTCTACTATGTATATATATTTTCTTTAATTAAAAAATGGGTCCAACCCACGAGCTAGCTACCAAGTCTCAACCCGAGGCACATGCGTGACAACAAGGGTCAACCATGCCCATGGGGAAACCAGGAAGAGCTAGACTGAGAGTAGCATAGTGGATGCAGAGAGTGCGCCACCATGCAAGGAGGCACTAAGGCATGAAGTCATAGAATGGGCGCATAACACACCCATATAGAGAAGAGGGTGGGCACAAAGTGCACTCACAGAACATGGTACGAGGCGATACCATGGAGGGAGAGGGAGTAATCTGGCGATGGAGTGGAGAGGCTAGATACTTAAACCGTGCTCAACCTGAATTTTTGTTTCAATGTGGGAAAACATTTAAAAAAATGATGTAATATCATCCACTAATCTCATCCTAAGTCTCACTCAATCGTTCGATCAATCTAAAATAGATGGATTTAATCATGTCCTCCCATCAGCCCACGCCACACACATTTTAACCCAAGCCATCTGATGCTCCCATAGTTGCATCATCTTAAACCTCCAGCGCCCAATGCCGCTTCTATATCCACTGGACTTGATAAAGAACCATTCCTCAAAAAACTATGTCTTGTACTTTTGACATCATGACTATCATATGATCATACCAAGACCATGCATGCAACTTACGTTGTTCATGCATGTGATATATCAATGAAGAAGGATTGTTCAAGGAAAAACAAGTTTCTAAGGCCACATGGATAATTAGAGTGTGGATTTAAAATAGATATTGCATGTGATCTCAATCACATTCATGATATTTCATCACTATAAATGAGGATAATGCATTGAAAAGGAAACAAGCAAGATATGCACATATCTTTGTCTGTGGTTTGAAGAATTTTAAAACACCGAAGATCTTGGACATTCAAAGATGTGATATTTAGTGAATATATCATAGGAATTGAACAGGAAAAAAGAGAGAGACCCTTTCTTATAAAAGGAGAGGTCATGAGCTGAGAAGAAATGGTTGCACCCACATACCTAAGAGATTCTGTTTTTCAAAAAATAGAGCATCTCCCTATGCACCATTTCATGAAGAGCATCTAGAAGTCCCAAGAGCATTCTTCTCTGTGAGGTAGAGTTATTGCGAGTGTTTGAAGAACTCGTACCTGGGAACACATGATTTGTTTTCCAAAACCTTCATTGTGATTTACAGAGGCCATTCCATCATGAGCCAATGATTGAGCCTCTGTCTCTCACTGAGCTTTGTGAAGAGGATAATCTATACACCTCATGCACAAATAAGAACCGTGCATCCTCTCCATGAAGAACATGACCCATGGCCACCCTGGTTTCATGAGGTGAAGAATAATTCCTTCATTTTTTCACACTTATACTCTACTATTTATAGGGGTTCATATTTTAGTGAATAGGATATTAGAAGTGAATTGCAGTGCAAGTACATGCATTGATTGAAGGAGTCTTAGATAATGTTTGGTGGTGATAAGAAGAAGTTCCCAATAGATAATAGGTTGCACCCATTTAGGTTTGAAGAAACATATACATATAAACCTAAATGTATACCATAATCAAGTGCAAGAGAAAGAAGAAAAGAAAAGAGGAGGTCATGTGTGTGTGTTCAAATAACCATACCCATTAGGGTTTTTTCACAAGAAGAATAATAGGAGAGTGCATGATTGGATGATTGTAAATGCACATGTGAAGTCACATAAATAAAGAACTAAAGAAATTGTGTGAATGTGTGAAAATAAGAAGAAGAAAAAGGGGTTCAACCTAAATTCCACAGGCATGATCACATGAATTCATAAACAATAGAGAATAATTGATTCTGAAGATTCCATGTAAGCTGATCTTCATTTCTTGAACAATCACATAGGATTTTTTGATTCTGTCCAAGAAGAGAAGAAGGATATTTAGTGAATTCAGTTTTTTCACTAAGGAGAGGATTGAATAAAAAAGAGCATAAATTTAGAACTCTGATGCAAGAAATGTTTCATGTTGAATTGGAGAAAAATTCTTTCATGATTATCTATTCAATATACCTTCAGGTCGGTAAAATAAGCGGGACTTCACCCAAGGAAGTGAGATAGGGGGAGTCAATGGGAGTGACCCGAGGGAAGCAGTGAGCTATCCGTAAACCTTTAGGTAGTGAGTGTGGGATAGAGTGACTATTCTTGGGCATTTTGTAATCCAAAGTTAGTGAAGAATAGTGGAATTAGGTATGGACAATAACCTGTCGGCGTATGCTCCTTGGATGTAGCCCTTAGTGTTGAACCAAGTAAAAAGTGTCGTGTTGACCTTTTTCATGTGAATGTTTTAATTACTACACATATACATCATATAAGTTTAAAAAATATCCTACCAATGTGGGAACAATATCCAGTAAAGAAGTGAAAAAGTTGGCACCCTGATTCACCCCCCTCTCAGGGAGGTCTAGGGTCCTTCAATTGGTACCAGAGCGCGAAAGTTCAGGTATGTTGGATACTATACATTAATTTTATCCAATGGAGGATTTATGTTTTATTTCCTATGTCAACAATGAAGTGCAATTTTTGTTAAAGATTCAGATACCTATGAGAAGATGTCTATATCCAGCAAGATCTTGAAAAATAGGAAAATGAAGGAGACAAAGTAGTTGAAGAAGACCCTCTTATCTAAATAAGAGGTAGTATCTGGTTCTCCATGTCCTTCCAATAATGAAGAAATATCCGGCTTGAAATGTAAAGAGCAGGTGGATCAGGTAACAAAAAAAACAAGGATTCCAACACAAGTGGTGGTGCTGATCAAACTATTACATCACATGAGTTTGAAAGTTATCAAGACAAATTAAGAACCAATCTGCATGATATTACTAAAGAAATAGTTTTTTTTATTTGTAGAATGTTTCAATTCATGCACGTTGAGATCACCCGACTCGAAAAAGAAGCTGATAATATGGAAAAGGGATTAGTAGGAAAAATTTCAGAATGTTTAAAGATCTCTAGTTATATTTAAGTCTTTAAAAAGAAATAAGGGGTCAATAATACTATATAAGAAAATATCCATGAACTTGAAGATGAGATGAAGAAGATCACTAAAGTCAAGAGTTTATATTTGGAATAAACTTCCAAGAAATTCAAGGAACTTGACTCTTTGTTACAAAACAAAGTTAAGTTGCATGAATTTTATTTTAAAAGAATAGAGGAAGCTTGTGAAGAGAAGATGAATATGATTGAAGACAAAAAATTCAACTTTAATATGAGATGTATATAATTAGAATCATAGTTGACCAATATTGAGAAGACACATATTGTGTATCCAAAAATGATGGAAACTGTTGCTAATAGATATCAATGTTAATTGGAAGATTATACTGTCAAAAGACATACAACATGTGATAAGAAGATCGTGGATTCATTCAATGGTTTATCACAAGTAGCTGAGAAAGTAAAGGCACCATCTATACCATCTTTTACTAATGTTTCTAAAGTTGTCTCTACAAAAAGTGCGGGGTGGAAGAGAAATTATAAAAAATTATGGATGAGTAAAGGTGATGAGATACCTACCACCATGTCTTCGGTGGATAGTAAGAACAATAATTTGAAATATGGTTCCCCATAGAGAGAAAAACAAATCAAGAAGATGGACCAAGAACCTTATCCATAAGATATCAATAAGTTAAAATTTGTGGGCCAATGTTGGTGCTGCAACAGGTTTAGGAATTGTGCATTAGATTTTTGGTAAAATCCTCAAAATGGAAAGGCATAAAGGAATCCCATATCATGGGGGAGAATGAAAGAGAATAGGAAGAAATATCCTCAGTTCCAAAAACATCAGTACACTACAAACAGATTTGGAACCCTTGAATAAATTTGTGATGTATGTAATAGAAGTGGTCACAAGGTTGGTATATGATCATATCAACATTAATAAAAAACTAATAAGAAGATAATACCATAGAATAATACATGTGAAAGATACAATCTTGATACTTCAACTTCTAATGACATATTAGTTATCTGGCCAGATGATTTGGAAATAATGAGAAAAATGGAAGTAGTCAGAACCAAAAAAGCACAACCAGAATAGAAAATAAAATGTGAAAGTGTGCATAGTGGATCAAATGAAGAATCTCGGTTAAGAAATCCATCTCAAACAAGCTGTTCATATTGATAAATTAAGGAGTATCCACCTTATTACCTTAAATATTTGTGTATTGCATCTATTTTTATAATATAGGGAATTGAAGGTAAAGAAAGATCTCAGGGGGAGAACCTAAGAAGTGTTCCCTTGAGGGGGAGACACATAATGATGATGTAAGAGTTATTATTTCAATTAGTATCAACATCATTTGGTATCGAATTCAATTACTCTGGAGATTTTATTAAAAACATTTTATTGGAAAAGGAGTTTCAGGTTGATTTTTATTAAAAGGATCTCATCTATTTAACCTGTAATTAAAGTGAAAAAGACCTTGAAGATAGGTATATGAGTTCTCATATCATGAGGTGTCCTGATTAGTGGATAATGGAAAACTTTGTTGTCTAGATCAAATCCTCTAACATTACTTAAGTATGGACTAATTCCCTCTCTTCCATAAACTTTGTATTTATTGTCAATAAGGGGGAGAGAAAGTGAAATGATAAAAGACTCTCAATGAGAAAAGATAAGTGAAGGGGAGAGAGAAAATATAAGACTCTCATTTTGATATTGATATGATCATTTTAGATAACTTTGAAGTATTGAAGACAAACACAAAGGGGGAGATTTTTGGGACTAATTTGTGTATGAAGATTGTATTTGTTTTCAATGGGTGTTAATGGATGTCAATGATGATCAACATGAATAAAGGAACTATCTTAAGTGAAATGGAGAATGGAAATTAGAAAATTGTTGTACTAATCCTAAAGTTCAATGAACTCGTATCAAAGTGTGATACATTGTTTACAACATTGAAGTTGCATCCTTTTAAGGATGATTGAAGTTATTTGGAATCAAATATCTAAAAATAAATGATTGAAGAAGATGAGAAGAGGAATAGAAAGGTGGCCATTCATGGGTTGGTTTGTGTTTAAAGATACCCATGAATTTGAGTGCATACTTAGTTTTTTACTAAGTATATTTACTAGATTTACATAAAAAATGGGGCCAAACCACGAGCTAGCTACCCAACCTCAACTCAATGCACATGTAGGACCATAGGGGTCGACCGCACCCATAGGGAAGCCAGGAAGAGCCATCTTGAGAGCAGCATAGTGGACATAGATCACACTCCACTGTTCAAGGAGGCACAAAGTCATGAGGGAATAACATGGGCACAGAGTGAACCCATAGGGAGCAGATGGTGGGCACAAAGCACACGCATAGAACACGATACATGGCGGTACCATGGAGGGAGAGGCAGTAATATAACAATGTAGAGGAGAGGCTTGATACTTAAACCATGCTCAACCCAAATTTCCATTTCGATGTGGAAAACCATTTTAAAAACACGTATGTAATATCAGCTACTCATATCATCCTGAGTCTCACTCTATTGTTTAATCAATCCATGGAAGATGGATTTAATCGGGACAATTCATCATCTGGAACAACATGCATTTGAACCCAAGCTGTTCAATGCTATCGTAGCTCCGTCGTCTTCAACCTCCATCACCTGATGCCGTTGATGTATCCACCAGAATTGGTGAAGAAACAATCCCCGAACAACCATATATTGTCCTTTTGACATCGTGAAGATCTTAGAAGTATACCGATACCATGATTTCAACTTACATTGTTCATGCATGTGATATCTCGATGAAGAAGAATCAGCCAAGGCAAATAGAGTTGCTGAGGCCACATGGGTAATTCGAGTGTGGATATACAATAGAGATTTCATGAGTTCTCAATCACATGCACTAGATTTCCTCACTATAAATGAGGATCCCGCATTTAAAAGGAAGCAACTGAGATATGCACATATCTTTGTTTGCGATATGAAAAATTTTAAACCACCGAAGATCTTAGCCATTTAAAGATGAAATATTTAGGACATATATCATTGGATTTGAATAAAGAAAAGGGAGATACCCTCACCTATAAAAGGAGAGGTCCCAATCCAAGAAGAAGGGGATACTCCCACATACCTGAGAGATTTTGTTTTTCAAAAAATCGAGAACCTCCCTGTGCACCATTTCAAGAAGAGAATCCAGGAGTCCCGCGTGAATTCTTCTCTAATAGGTAGAGTTCCCATGAGTGTTTTGAAAGTGATTAGCACTCTAAAAAAACTTCATGAAGAACCGGTACCCATGAACGCATGATTGGTTTTCCAAAACCATTGTTGTTCTTTGTGAAGGCCGTGCTATCGTGAGCCAGTGATTGATCCTATGTCTCTCACCGAGCTTTGAGAATAGGCAGATCTATGCACCTCATGAATAAAGAAGAACTGCACATCCTCTGCATAAAGAAAAAGACCCATGGCCACCCAGGTTTTATGAGGTGAAGAAGAATTCCCTTAGGTTTTCATTCTTATACTCTTCTATTTACAGGGCTTAATATTTTTCCGAATATGAGATTGGAAGAGAAGGTCAGTGCACGTGCATACATTTATTAAAGGATCATGAGATTATGTTTGGTGGTGAGAAGAATAAGTTCTCATGATATAAGAAGATTCACCCATTTGGGTTTGAAGAAACATATACATATAAACCTAAAAGTACACCCTAATAAAGTGGATGAGAAAGAAGAAAAAAAGAGGAGGTCATGTGTGTGTGTTCAAATAACCGTACCCATTAGTGTTTTCATACAAGAAGAAGAAGAAGAGAGTTCATGATTGCATGCATGCACATGCACACATGAAGTAACTTAAATAAATAACAAAATAAAGTGTGTACACATGTTCAAAGAAGAAGAAGAAAAATGGGGTTCAACCTAAATTCCATATTCATGATCACATGCATTCATGAACAAGAGAGAAGAATTGATTTTGAAGATACAAAGTAAGCTGATATTTATTGCTTGAAAATCACATCGGATTTTGTGATTCTATATAAGAAGAGAAGAAGTAGATTTAGTGCATCCGATTGTTTCACTAAAGAGAAGATTAAATAAAAAATAGCATCAATTCAGGACTCTAATGCAAGGAATGTCTCATGCTGAACCAGAGACAAAGACTTCCATGCTTATCGGTTAAAGATACCTTCACATATATAAACTAAGTGGGACTTCACCCAAGGTAGTGAGCCAGGGAGAGCCAATAGGAGTGACCCAAGAGAAGTAGTGATCTATCCCTAAACCTTTAGGCAGCGATATTGGGATAGAGTGACTATTCTAAAACCATTTGTAATCTATAGTTACTGAAGAATAGTGGAATTATGTATGACTGATAACCTATCGGTGTATTCTCCTTGGATATATCCCTTAGTGGTTAACCAAGTAAAAAGTTCTATACTGACCTTCTACATGTGAATGTTTTAATTACTTCACTTATCCATCATACATGTTTAAACAAGTTCCTACCAACATGGGAACAAGATCTAGTAAAGAAGAGAAAAAGTTAGCACCCTGATTCACCCCCTCTTTGGGTGGTCTAGGGTCTGTCAGTTATATCTAGGTGCACCCATCATATAATTTATAACAGGATAACTCATGATCTATAATGAGGGTCAAACCATTATAGAATTTTTCGAAAGACTATATAATGAATTAAACCCTTTAAAAACTCTTTTAAAACATCGTGTAAGATACATTAAGATTTCAAAATACATTTTTTATTTTAAAAATCACTTTTTAAAATATAAATTCTATGTACATAAAAAGAAAAAATTTACTTTTGAAAATAACTTTAAAAACCTAAAAAGGAAGCTTCTAAAAATTGAGGTGTCATGATGATGGGAAATTCTATTCATGCCGTATATGTAAAACAACATTCCTTTTGACTTTGGTAAAAAGAGTTGAAAGGGGATCTTTAAATGATTGAAATTCTATAACTCTAATACGAATAAATGAGGATATCTCATGATTGAAGATGGATTTTAATTTTGAGAAAACGCTCCATGTTCCCCCTTTAGTTTTGAAAGTTGCAGCGACATTTAATCCATCTGTTCCATCAGATCGGCCCCTCTTTGCGGTCCTGGGTGCTGCCGAACAACCTCTGAATCCTTGGATAAAAGAGCTTCTGCTCAGATCTCATCCCCCACTGACCCCTTTTCAGTTTCCAGTAGTCCATATGGAGTCCTATGATGTGGAAATAAGGAACTACATCCCCATCCTATCCCTACCGTCTTCATATTTTGAGGAGGCTTCCTCACTGCTCTGATGGTATATTGTCCCTCGGTTTGGGGTTGAAAAACCTCCACTTGGCATTTTCATAGATTTTGTGTGTGGTTAGGGACTAGATATCCCTGTGAGGGTTTCATATCTCAATAATATGACTTTTCTTATTGTCCTACAATCCAGTAAGGACTTTGTTCATGCTGGGGAAAGGTGCCCCAAATCCGTCAACCGGTGGCGGTTTCACCTTTCTCGATGGTACATGAATGTCCATAGAGGTTGCAAATCTCCACTCAATTTGGTTTAGGTTACCCTCTCGGGTATCCCCATGACATTTAAGAATATGGAATTTCTAGAGGAGATCATGAATTCTCTTGGCGAGTTCTTGTGTACGTATGATTGGAACCTGCGCCGGATCGACACCGCTTCTTCCCAGATTTATGTGGCCTTGAACCTATCGTCACCTCCCCCGCCCCATCTTCTTCTCTATATTAGGGTCTTGTTGGAACGGTCTCAATGACTCTTCTACCCCGTGGTTCCCTACTTCTATGGATATTATCACATCTACAAAAATGCATCCTCCGACTGTAGGAGTCGCTCTTCCCACCGTGCCCTCCCAAGGAGAACAAATCATTTTGAGAGAGGTGAATCTTTGTATGTGGCGGCCTCCTGTCATCCATCAGTCTACGCAGTGGCCCCTTCTCCTCACTTTCCTCCGCACTCAGCTCCGTTTCCCCCTAACACACCCCTCCCTATCCCTCCTACCTCCCTCCACTCCCCCAAGAATACTCTCTACAGTTTTGCCTTCGCCTACACCATGCATGGAAATTATTCCTATCTCATATTCTTCGGCCTCCCCTGGGTGTGCGTGGCCCTTCCCTAACCCCATCCATTCCCCATAACCCCTGCATGGCTCTGGTCCCCCTATCACGAACCCCCTATTTCCTGGATATCCCCCCCATAGACATGGAAAATTCATGTGATTCCACCCTGGTGTGGTCACCGATAACCATAGCCAACTCTTTTGAGGTTCTATCCTTTGTGGTGGACCCCTCCCCCCTGATTCAGCTGATCAGAAGAAGAGGCTTCCCCTCTGGCCCAACTCCAGTTAATCATCCTAGTTGGACCTCCCCCTAAAAGCCTATTTTATGAGAATTCTTACCAGATCTCAAACCAAAGCCATTCGTTCCCAATCATCGGAGCCATGCCATATGCCTACATCGCCCAAGGCTAGTACCAGACACACTTTGTTTCAATGACCTCTCTCATCACATGGAATGATCATGGCCTTGTGGCCTGAGTGAAGATGAAATTCCTCTCGACTAAGATATCCAAACACAATTCCTCAATTGTTGTGGTCTTGGAGCCCAAACAATTCTCTTCTAAGATCATAGAGGTTGGTAAAAGGATCGACATGGATTATTTTACGCATGGTGAACCGCTTAACAACCACATATGGATTTTTTGGAATTCTAGTTTGAAGATTGACTTGTTGGAATCCTCTAACCAACAAATTTTTGTCAAAGTTACGGATGAAAGCCTCATATATTTTTGGTCCTTTGTTTATGCCAAGTGTGACACAAACCTGTAAGAGAAGCTATGGTTGGATCTCAGCTCCTTCAACCCAGGAGAGGTTCCATGGATAATGGGTGGTGACTTCGACTCAATAATGCATGACTTTGAAAATAAAGGTGGTTTATCCTTCCATCACAATGATAGGATGGAATTATTCTCATTCACTACACACGAGGGGTTCTTAGACCTCAGATTCACGAGCAATAATTACATGGCGTGCAATAATCAGCGAGGGATTATGATAACCTAGTGTAGACTTAACTATTTCCTAGGCAACCTTCAGGATATCTTGACCTTTCAGAATATCAAGGTATCTCACTTTGTTTGGGACTTTTCTAACCACTCTCCCCTCCTTATTCATATGAGACCGACCCCCACAAGATCTAGATGATTATTTTTCTCTAAACTATGGACTCAAAAACTTGGTTTTCTGGAGATTTCAGAATTTTCCTGTAACTCTCCCTACCAACAAAGCAGCTTGGTTGGATTCCACGTGAAGCTTCACCACTTGAAACATGCTCTCCTCGTTTGGTCCTCCTATTAGGAACCTACCTTCTCAAGCGTGGACGATATTATTAAAGACATTGAGATCACTGAAGTTTCCTTAGAAGAATAATGGGACAATGATGCCTTCACCAATATTTGCGTCAAGAAATAGTGGATGAATGAGATCATTCTTGAACAGAAGAAGCATCTTCGAGAATGTGACCATGTCTCCTATCTTAGAGAGGGGGACTCCAACACAACCTTATTCCACACCTTCTTGAAGGAGAATCAGTAGACTCAGGTTCCCAACATTAGGCTCTTGGATGGCTCTTTCTCCAATGACCCAGAGCTTCTTGGTGGTATGGTTCGTTCCCATTTAAAAAATCTCTTATGTGATCCTAACTTCCACTTCCAAGATGGATACCCCTCTGGGAAGTCAGAGATTTTTGAATCAATCACCTTAAATGTTACCAGTCATGCCAACGATATCTTTATTGGTATTCCAAATTAGAAGGAAATATGGGGAGCAGTGAAACTTCTCAACCCAGACAGCGTACCTGACCCAAATGGATTTTCAGGATCTTTCTTAATTTCCTCCTAGAGAATCATAAATAATTACCTATCTGAGGCCATTCATGAATTCTTTAGGGGTGGTTGTCTACCACATATGGCTAGTGAAACCTCCATGATCTTGATCCCCAATGTTGGCTCCCCCTCCTCCATCTTGCAATTTCAGCCCATTAGCCTGTGTAACTTTTCATACAAGGTCCTAGAAACCATTATTAATAATAGGCTCGACAACTTCATATATCAGTGGATTTATGAGGAAAAATATGCTTTCATCAATGGGATATCCATCCAAGGGGCTATTGAAGTTTCCCAGGAGATGGTCCAAGACATCAACAGAAATATTATTGGTTCGAATGTGATCTTCAAGCTTGACATGGACAAAATGCATGGAAATATGGAATGGAACTTCATCATTCGTACCATGAGATGCATGGGATTTTATGAGGATGTTATTGATATATGATTCTGTTGTTACATATCTCTTTGGTTTAACATCATTTTTGTAGGGAAACCATGTGGTTTTATCATGTTGGTCAGAGGTTTACTATAGGGGGACCCCATCTCCACAAAAATTTTCATTCTGGCCCAAGCTTCCCTTAGTAGATACTTCTCCCTAGCCATGCAACATGAATATGTCTAGAATTTCCACTATGGATCCCACATCCCCAGCATCTCCCACCTCTTTTTTTCAGACGATATGATGTTCTTTTTCAATGGATGGAGCCCCTCCATTAGAGGGTTCATCAAGGTAATGGATGAGTATGATAAGTGGAGCAGACGATTGATAAAACTGGATAAAAATGGAGTATTTATTCCCTTGAGTTTCCCAAGGAGGCGCATGTGAACCATACAAAGCAATATTGAAATTCATGAAAATCATTTTCCTCTAACCTACCTGGGGGCCCTACTCACCCCGTGGAGAATTTGTGTTCACTTCTTCAAGGATATTTCTAACAGGATCACAAACCACATAAATAACTGTAAGAATCGATTCCTCTCCTTTGGGGAGAGTATCACTTAGATAAATAGTGTGTTGTCCTCCATACCCATGCACATTTTGTCTATGATTAAGGTTCCAAGGTCTATCATCAACTGGTTGTAGTCAATTTTTAACTCTTTCCTTTGGGACGGTCATGGTGATGGAAGATGCAGATGGGCCTCTTGGAGCAAGCTGGATAATCCCCTGGAACTTGGGGGAATTAATTTGAGAAGTTTGGATGAGACAATGTTTCTACTGCAAGGTAAGCTGGTATGGGAAGTCATTGAGGGTCAGTATCTATGGGGTCGATTTATCAAAGTAAATTACAACTTATACCTTAAGGAAAATGGTAGGATATCCTCTCCTATTTGGAGCTCTCTTCATGATCATGTGTCTTCTCTCTAACAGAACTCAGAGTGGATTATAGGGTAGGGCGATGTCAACTTCTGGGAGTGCAACTGGGGTGGCGGGCTCCATGGCTTCCCGAGATTCCCTGCTCCTAACTTATCAGTCAGGGAGGCCTCCCTTCACCCCACTTTACTTAGGACTATTCTTAACCCTTCACAAGAAGATTGTTTCCATGACATCTTCCTAGATGGATTAATGGTCATGTGCATTTTCAAGAGTTCTCCTTAAGGTAAATTCTCGAAAAAAGAGTACAGGAAGTCCACTTCTAGGAAACCATCCAATGACCCCTGGGGAAGTATTCTCTGGTGAAAGCATATTCCATCAAAATTCAACTTCCTTATCTGGAGAGTCTATAATAATTCCATTATAATAGATATGGACATCAAAGAAAAAGGTATCCCTTTGGAATTGCGATACAACTGCTTCTCAGAACCTAAAGAGGAAACCTTGACCCATCTTTTTCTCCACAGTGATTGGGCTGGCCACCTTTGGAGTGTTCATGGACAGTTTATTGTCCCCCCAAGGGAGTCCCCTTATTTGAGTATTTCTTTCATAAATGGTATATCAGAGCCCCTTCCAAACATGAGACTAACGGCCGGTCGATCCTTCTTGCCATGAGACTTCGGGCCATTTGGTAGGCGTGCAACCATGCAAGCCACCTCGGGTCTCACCCCTCTCTCTGCGGGATGGCCTTCAGGACCAGGATTCTTATCTCCGTCCAAGATCATCTCAATAAGTATCATGAAGAAGCACCCTCCCTTAGATACTACACCATTGGACTGTTCCCTCCAGGGCCTTCTTCCTCTACGTCTTCCGGATCATGGGTCAAATGGTACCCTCCCCCTTACTGGCTCAAACTCAACACAGATGGGGATTCCAGACAGGGAAATATGAGGAGAGGAGGGGTCATGTGGAACACTTTGGGTTCATTCATACTTTCCTTCAATGAGTTATTTGGGACAAGTGATTATTTGGTGGATGAGGCCAAGGCCATGCTCATCGGGTTAAGCACTACCTCTCTAGAGCTCGCCCCTATCTATAGTGGAAACAAATTCTAAAGTCATCTAGAGATCCCTTAAGTGTGTCATTTCCCCACCTTGGAAAATTATTTATCTCATCCTTAAGTTCAAGGCCCTGGTTTCCCAAGATACCGAGATCCTCCACATGCGGCGTGATGGTAACTGGCTGGAAGACTTCTTGGCTTCTAGGGCGGCCTGCGACTCTCCTCTCTTGATGTTCAATTCCATTGGATCCCTGACTTCGGGCATTGCAGTTATTGGTACCAGGGACATTCTTGGACTCCGTTTTTCAGACCTCCGTGACCTCTTTCTTTATTGGTGATGCTTTGTGCAGCTCGGTGGGGCTAGCTGCTGGGCTCTTGGTCTTGTAATCTCATGTTATTGGTAATAAAAAATATCATTTTATGCTATAAAAAACGGGATCTTTAAAAGAGTATTTAAAATAATGTCCCTTACATTGAGCTCGAATCATCATGTATGTTCTTTATCTTTAGGAATAATAATCTCAGTTTATTTATTTAATTTCTTAAGAAACTTTTTTCAATTTTATTATTCCTTTTATATCACTTATTACCAGGTTATATATAATTACTTAATCATTTAAGTTGACATCAGATGTTTTGAAAATATTCAATATATAAGTCCAAAACAACTTTAGTAGATTGACTATGGTCAAAGAGTTCATCATTTAATAATATCGAGAATAATATTTAGGAAATAATTATAAATTTTATAAATCAATTATACTTTTAAATCCAACCATTAAATATGGTTATGAAAAAAGAATTACATTACAATCATAGAGATGGTTGGCTGTACGTACACATGAGTAACATTCTAATTTTTCAATGATCATTATGGAAAGAAGGTAAGTATTATTTTATCTTAACTTAATTATAATAATATAATAAATACCATATTGATAATTTAAATAAACTTACATATATCATCCATGTGATGTGGTGATGAAAAATGAACGACATTTCTTCGTGGAGGAAGTAGTCCACACATACGCACAAACGTCGTAATCATTTTTTAGTGAAAGGAAAGGAAATAAGGTAAATAATATATTATATTTTAATAATTATTAATATTTCATTAATATAATATATAAACATTAATCCCTTTAGTATAATCCATCCATGAGATATAGTGATGGAAAACAAATAACATCGGTTTGCGGGGTGGTAGTCCGCCATACAGATGAATGATGATTTCTTTCCCATTTGATGGAAGAAATGATGGATATAGGTTATTATTTTAACATAATTCAATATAAATATATAAATTATATTTTTTATTATTATTTTA
Organism: Viscum album; assembly: GCA_963277665.1. Taxonomy (NCBI): domain Eukaryota; kingdom Viridiplantae; phylum Streptophyta; class Magnoliopsida; order Santalales; family Viscaceae; genus Viscum; species Viscum album. The sequence goes on from OY728120.1 coordinate 263,343,659, forward strand.
TCATGGTTTAGGAATATTTTAATGAGGTGGAAGAAGAAATAAAGTAGGAACACTTGGTTAAAAATGATACCTCTTCTTCGAACAACCTCCTTTGCTTGAAACCATAAGAACACCAAGGTTTGTGTTATGCCTAAAAAAGACCTATAAAATTATGGGAGGGATTATAATAAGTTATTTGGGTAGTTATTTTCTGAAAAAAATGTATTTTTAAGTGTGATGAAATTATAAGAAGTGGCGTGCTTTTATGAGTGAGGGGAGGGGCACTCTTAGAATTTCTCAAAATATTAAATGAATGTAAATTAATTTTTAATTAAAAATGTATCAAAACAGATTTATTTAGAATATTTTATGAGTATGGTTAAAAATAATATCATAAAATAAATTTTTGGAAAATTTAGGCCACATTTTTACTCTTATCATTTGATTTTAACCCCACATTAACCCTTTTTAAACTCACCATGAGAATATAGATTTTTATCTTTGAGGGTCAATATAGTTAATATAAATGGAAAAAATGTCAATAAATAGAATATGGTTGATATTATAAACTATATAATAATAACTTGGATAAATATAATATTTTTAGGAATTTTATATCATTTAATAAAATATAATTTATTTTAATATATCATTAATGCTAATTTTAGAAGTATTCCTAACTTGGATTTTAATAACACCAATAAAACAAGTAAAATTTGAAGAGAATATTTTATTATATCCATAAAATGTATTTTTAATATATAATTTTTTTTATCATAATAATTATCTCACATTATATTATTTTTAATATTCATAATATCATTTATTTAATTTTTCTAGAAATTAAATAATTACTGAATGAATGTTGTGTAAAATTTTACGGTAATTATTTCAAAAATGAAATTTAAAAATAAATTACCATGAAAAAGATAAATATTTTATATTCAAAAATAATATTTATGACTAAACATATCCTCTGGTAATCTCTATGTTAAAAATACAATAGTTAATAAAAATAAGATTGACATTTTTGACATTTCTTTAAGTAAAATATTATAAAGGTCATAATATCATCCAAATGAACAAAAATTAAAATATAACTGAATATTGGATGATTATAGATGAAATAAAACCATATAATAAAATTAAGGTACGTATTGTTTTCATTTTATAGTCCTTTTAATTTTATTTTTAACTTTAATTACCTATTTTACCCTTTATTGTGGTAACAAAAATTAATAAGGCTACTATTCATATATAGGAAAACTAAATGAGAAATATTTACCAAATTTGGACCCACTGAATCTAAATATGGGATCAATTTTTCAAAATTCAAAACATAAATTTGATAGAATTTAATTTAAAATTAAACCAAAAAACACAAAGAAAAATAGTTTTTTAAAAATAATGTCCTTTTAAAATATAAAATATTTTTATAATAAATTAAAGTATAAAATTCATTTTAAAAAGAAAAATTTTATTATATTATGTTAAAATAAAAAATTTAAATTTTAAAAGTAAATCAAAATAAAATTTTACTTTTAAAATAAAATAGAGTTTTCAATTAAAATCAATATTTTTCACAATTCATTGAAATATAAAACTTTTCAGAAAATTTTCAAAAATTCAACATCAAATAATTTTGACATGAAGAATTTAGAAATACAGTAAATTTTGAAAAATTAAAATTATATAATTTTGAAATAAATATTTTAAATAAAACCATATAATTATTATTCAATTTTTTTAGAAATAATGTTTTTTTCCTTTTGACTAAATTTTTTTCATATATTTCCAAAATGAATATAAATCTATAAAATATGACTAATAAATATAATAATTTTTTATATAAATATTACCTAGGTTATTACATGTGTTGGAATATTGGTATCCCAATATTAACTGTAAGCGATCAAATTCATACTCGAACCAAGGCGACAGAGGAAATTCAGCTAACCACTATTTCTAAAGGTTCATAAGATAAAAAAACTACCTAGGTATTTGAGATTATAGGGTATTATATTTTAAACAAAAACACTTCACTCATATGTCAGACTATAGTTAGAAAACTTCTCTAAGTTTTTATTATTCAAAATAAATTTTTCAGTATAATAAGATATGATATAACATGAATTAAATCTCAAAGGAATGGAATATTTATGTGAATATTTTTAAACATCTTAAGAAATATAAAAAATTTATTTTATTGGTTATTCAACTTAATTATTTTAAGGAAAGGGAAGTTTGGGGAAATATTCTTCACAATAGTATACATACACCTAGGTTCTTCCATACTCTTTTCTTTTCCTTTATTGTTCTTAAATTTTAGATCATTTTATTCTTATTTTTAATATAAAATATCATGGTTAAACTAAAATTATTCCGAGCTATTTGGATTTTCAAATTATGAAAATTTTGAACTATATTTCTATATTCCTTCAATTTTTTATATTTGTTTTTCATTGGTTCATTTATATATTGTGGATGAGTTTTTAAAAATATCCTTGTGGTGACTGCCATTGTATTTTCTTTAGGGTTTATTTCCATGGTTCAAGGAAGTTTCCTCTATCTATTATATTCATTCCTCAAGATAGCTATCCCATTTATAGTTCAAGATTATTCATCCTATCTAAAACACCCCAAGATATTATATTACATATCTTATTAAATAAATTTAGTTTCTTCAATAGCTTACGTTGTACGCAACACCGAGCTTGAGCGTACCATGATATACTAAACTAGCCGTTTGAAAAGAGGTTATGAATAGTAATAACCAAATTTTGAAATTTATAATTTTTATTTATCAAAATAGACTTTATTTATTAATTTTAAATATCAAAATTATCTTAGCGTGAAATTTTGGTAATTTTCTTAAAAGTTCCAAATTTTGGTGAATAGTGAAAAATAAAACATTTTTGCTAAAAATTGACTTTTTCATTTAAATAATTATTTTAATTTAAATTGATTTTAAAGTCACAGAATATAAATAATACATATATTAACCCAATTTTATTCATTAGAATCATTTTTATAATAAAATTTGATATAAAAATTTATTGAACTTTTGAACATCTCTTTTACCCACCTTCTAAACACATCTACGAGATTAACATTAAACAAAATTTTACCAATTTTATGAATTGAATTTGAAAAAAGGCATACATGGTTGTAATAAGTATCAAAAAAAGTGTTCTAATAGGATCATTTTTTTTGATGAATAGTTACTTTTGAATTTTATTTACCATGACTAAGATAAATAGGGTAATTAAAGGTAAATATAATATTATAATAATATAAAATTACCCAAAAAATTATCATAATTTAACTGGAAAATTTTTTTAGACCCAAATAAACCATATGTTGAAAATATTATCCTTTTTAAACCAATTATATTAGATTTGGATACTTATTTTATTTTATTTAATGAAGAGTTAAAAATGTCATATTAAAATTTTAATAGGTAAATAATTTTTAATATGGTGTTATACATAAGATAAATTATTCTATAATTATCTATTTGAAATATGATAAATTTATATTCATTATAATAGTTTTTTTAATTTTTAGAGAATAAATTAATTAATTAGTGGTTTGTATAATATTGATGTAGTAATTGTTTAATTTTTTGAGATATGAAATAAATGATATAAAAATATTAATATAAATATAATTTGACTTAATTAATGACATAAAATAATTTTATAGATAACTTAGACATGTTAGTGACATATTTGAATTATTATTTTGACTTTATCATGTTGTTTTGATATTTTTAAAAATTCAAATATTGAATAGTATCAAAATTGACATAAATGATACTTTAAAATAAATAATATTTTATTAAATTATATAAAATTCATAAAAATATAAGGTTAATACTAATAAATATTATAGTGTTAAAAAGTTCATACATTATCCAATTGGGGGTCATTTGACATTTTATAGTAACTATATTAACCCTATTGTGTAAAAATACTAGTTGTCACGGTAAAAGTTAAATTGTTTAACTAAGGGTTAAAGGCAAAATATAATGTTTATTATATGACCTAAACATGTCTAAAATTTATTCTTTGAGATTATTTAGACCCATAATCACCTTATCCTATAAATAACTCACTTTGGAGCTATTTGGAATCTAAAATAAATTTATAATAAATTAATAGTTTTGGAGTTTCCTAAAGTGCCCCTCCCCTCTCTTATAAAAGGGAACCTCTCCTTATCTATTATTCACACATATAAATCCATTTAGTTTAGACCAAACCTAATTATATATCCTAAAAACTTATCTAAATTTATACTAGAGGTCATACATTGGGCAGAAATCTAACCTAAGGAGTCATTTTTTGAAAATCAAAAGGAGACACTCGAAGAAGAGGTAATTGTTTTACCAACCCTTTTGAAGTTAATTTCTTATTCTAATTCCTTTTAATAAGTTATTTCCATACTAAAATAATAACTCTAGAATATATTATATTATGAGATATTTTTATTATTATGGGATAACCATATTCCTCCTTTTACCCATCCTTTAAAAAACAATGTCACTATGCGTACGTACATACGACTTACCGTCTCCACATCGTGGTGCAAACTATTTTTCATCTATACTTTATTTTAATGGGAATAATAATGAATATAATGGATATAAAAAATAACTATGACATGATAATGATTATTTATAATTATTATTCCATCTAATTATATACCTTTTGACCATTAAATCAATGATATCATCGCTCGTGTGTATGTATGACTTACCGTCTCCACGACACGATGAGATTCATCATCCACCTTAACAATTCAAGAATTTTTATAAAAATATATATAATGAATAAGTATGAAATATATGAAATAATAATTATACTATAATAACACACACACAAACATGTTATTTACTTGTTTGCATTCAAAATGATTAAAAAATGGAAATAATGTTAATGCGTACGTACAACCTACTGTCTCCATAAACGGCGTGTACCATTTCATTTATCTATATATATATATATATTTATACTGAATATATATTATATGTAAGTAATATTTTACATTCTTGAAATAAGTAAATAATTATCTATGTAATATAATAAAAAATAACAAGTCAAAACACGTACGATAAACAAAGCAATTATTACCCAAAATGTGGCATTAACTTGGAAATTATTAATAAATGGGTAATATAAAGTCATAAAACAATAATATATTATATCATAAATATTTTTATGATTATTTTATATGTTAATGATATGATTAAAACCATTATACAAGAGTTTCAGACACACATAGAGCATATCAGACCTAAGGTAAGGGAAATCTTAACTCAATTTCCATTCATTGAGTTAAACATATATATAATTGGTTATGTTCTTACATGAATATGTGTGAATGAAACATAATTGTTTTATACTGAATATCCAATTATATTGTATGGATTCATTTTTTTCACACATAATTATGTCATTGATTTATCCTCACTCTAAAGATACAATATTTGTAAGGTAATTTCTATCTCACTTTTAATTTTCATGAGATACAAGCCATGATAACCACCTATTTATTGTGTGTAGTGTATGTACTACCCCTAATATATTTTGTATCATGAATAATTTTATCTTCATGGTATTTAAATATTCATCTCAAGATATTAGGTTTATGATTTAAATGTTCAAAGGGGTATGAGACACTTTGAATGTTTAAACAATTAATAATTTCTCCATTTCAATATTCTTGATATTATTTTACATAACTATTTATATGGATATAAATGGATTATAAAGGAAATTTTAAGTCTAATTTTAAGTTCATTAAAAAATTTTCAAAAATAAATTTTTTTAAGGTTTCACGTAAGGGTAAATTTTACAATCTCTTTATTATCCAGGATTGATTTTACATAAGAATTTTCTGAGATATATTTATCATCCATGTCCATATTTCATAAAAATGTATTTCAAAATATTATCAATAATTTTTTAAATTAATTTTTACCCATGTTTTAATTTTTATAAAACTTTTTTAAAGGAATCTTTCCATCTTTTTCCAAATGATAAACTTTATAACCTTTATGAAAAATTGAGGAAAGAATGTTTTTTTAACTTAAACAACATGAGCTGAAATTTAAACCATTGTGATGATTTACCATTTTAAATATTTATTTACAATATTAAAAGGTTATTTTTAAAATAAATATTTTCTTTTATAATCGTTCGAATTTTAAATGATTTGAATGTAAAAAAGAGATATTTATCTTAAAGAGTTTTAATGATTTTATTAGATTATTTTCATATGTGTCAACATAATTTGTTAGATTTTATTCTTAAATGAGGTCGATTTATTATGATAAAATCTTACATATTGTATTGAAGGGTTTATGATTTGATTAAATATGGATGCAATATTTTAATACAATTCATGGTTTATCGTTGAAGTATTAACATTTCGTATTCTAGTTTTAGTACGAATGTTTATGTTATGTTCACCCTTTTCATATGAGGAATGAATTTTAATGAGTAATTGATGGGTTAGGGATCACTTAATGAAGGACCTATGGGTCAGGGACTAGTTAATGAAATCCCCTTGATGCATGAAGAGTTCTCATGAGACAAACTAGTTTGGGGTTTTACTAACATATTACCCTTTTGTATGATCTTAGAACGAGGCCTTGATAACATGGTTATAATGTCCAAAATTATGCATCCCCTCATTATGATATTAGTTATTGATATTAAATGATATTATTATACTAATAGAATATACTTTTGAATGTTTATATGTAATTATTTGATTTATCTTTGCTATATTTTCTCAATATTTTTTTTAAAAGTCACGTATTTCTGTTTTATACATTGCCTTAAAAGTTTATTCTTATTTATGATAGCTTCTGCTATATTGTTTATCCTTACTGCGTATCTGAGCTCACCCCTTTCTTATGCTTCATTTTACCATAATGCTGAGAATTGTTTTATGATTTATATGTAGGGTTAATCTAGGGGAATAATGGAATTCTCAAAGAATTAACTATGTTGCCTATTGTGTTTTTAATTGTAATGAATAGTTTCTGTATGTAATATATTTTCCAAAACACTTAAACTGATCAGTACTTCAGGATTTAATTCCTTGTAATCATGCCAATGTATTAAAATAATGCACAAGATCTGAGTTTATGGGGTCAGGGTGTTACAGTTGGTATCAAAGGAAGTTTATAAATAACCTTGTAAATAGATTTAGAAAAATTAGATTAGGGAATATAACCCTAAGATAGAATTTGATGATTAGTATAGAGGAACATCTTAAAATTTTGGGTAATGTAGAGATTATGTGAGTATTCCTAGAAAATAAATCTTTATTTGGATATTACAAGTGGATGTGGTTCTGGAATATATATACCTAGGAGTAACAACTCCAATAAGATGTTACATGCCAAACTCTGGGTAACCTGGTACATAACAACGTGACTTATTGTGCACCTGGTTTGACACTCTGTGGGGATATTCTTAGGATAATTCGCATTTTCTTTATAAACCAATATGAGATATTTTTATATAATATTATAATAAATAACCTTGGTTAAACGTAATGTGTTTTAGATTAAAAATATGGTGTCATGATATTATTTAAATGATTTTATGACTCTTTTCACTCACACTATGTTTTTTGGTTTTAGTCAATTATTGGATTCCAAAGAAGTTATATTAACAGTTAACATTATGGAAAATGTGGAAAAAGTGGTGGCGATGAGCAACCAAGTGGAATTTTGATAGGTGTAAAAGATATCTTGTTCATGCCTAATCTGTTTTACAAAAATATTATTAACAATATATACATTGACCAACTCCAAAAATCACCCACTAAGAGAATGGAAAGACATGATAAGAGTTACATTAGTGGAGACCATGGAGAAAATAAAGCTCAATTTCCATCATGTGGGGAATGTGGAAAGAGACACCCAAGAAAGTGTCTCAACGGAATAAAGAAATTCTTTATGAATTGGAAAGAAGGACATAAAGAAAATAATTACTGAGGAAAAATGAGGAGTAAAATGGAATAAAATAAAACTAATCCTAAGAATCCATTTGTAATCATATTCCATAAATGTATGGGACCTGGTAATTACCCGAGTCAATGCCCTATTATATGGGATAAACTCCAGGATAAGGAAGGAACTATGTGAAAATAAATGGATGATGAAATGTTTAAAAGTATTAATTATATTTTTATGATGGGAATACTTTGGAATAATTTTTTTAGTATGTGTAACCATGAAGCTTGTTATGTGAAAATGTTATTTGAGGATGAATTGTCTTTTCTTTTGTGAACATAATTATAAAGGTATAAATAAGCTTTAGGGTTTACATGATCCTTGATTTTGAGGTAATTATGGGATATTACATTTTGGGATGCAAAATGAAAGACATGAGATAAACTTTGAGATTTAAAATATGTTAGAGTTATTTTGAAAATTTTTATCTCATTTTTGAAATATTATAAGAATTATATAGTTTTAGAAAAATGGAAACCCATAGGAAGGGTGGAAAACCAATCGTGTCCGACATGGCTATGGTTCTTGAACCCACAACTAAAGGGCAACAGGGCACATCACCTACCACTGGCCTACATAAATTCCCTAGTAAGTATGGCTTTTTCTTTTTAGTTAAACGAGTTGATGGAATAAGAATAAGTTGATTTTAGGAACTTATGTTTTATCAAATTGTTATCCTTGGTATTGGACAATGATTTGGGAATTACGTGATAAATGTTATTTTGGAAGACGTTCCCTATTTTGGAACTTTATATGATTAACATAAATTGAATACTATGGGATTTTATTTGAGGAGTAATGGTTGAATTTTATTTTGGAAGAGTATATGATTTTTTGTGGACTTATAATGATTTGGAATATTTATAGAAATGATTAACTTATCTTGGTAAATATGTGATTAGGTTAATTAATTTATGGTATGAGACATTAATATTGATTTATGTTATTCAGAGATAAATGTTTAAATTTATCCTAGAAGACCATGTGATCAAATCCTTCCGAATTTTGGGTTTCAATCTTAGTTTTTATTATTTTGATGGATTTGAAGGATAATTATTTATTGAATGGTCTATGTTTAACTTTGGGTATTACTATTGAATTTTAGAAATTAAAAGTAGTGTTTCTTATTATAAAGGATTATTATTTTTGGGTAATTATCTAATCTTATCCTAACCATTTTGGCTTTGTTTACTGTGTCATAATAGAATAAATAGACAATTAATCTTTTGTGGATTATGTGATTTTTTAAAAATTGAAGCTAGTTCTTCGAGCATGAAAAATTCATCTTGAAGACTCATAGTTTGGAGAAAAAGATGAGTTTGTGGTAAGGAGGAAACTCTACTCGCTAAGTAAGTAAGTATGTATCATTATGTTCTTAGTCTATGAAGTAAATGAATTCTTCAACTCTAGGGTAAATATCATAAAATAAAAAATGTTTTCCTAGTACTTTCTTTTGTGATGAATCACGTGGTCCCTTGGATCATCGCAGATTCATAGCTTTGTGAATGTTAACTTTCTCCTAATAATGTCATATATCCCTATCCATCAGAACATGATGGTTAAATTTTCTTTCATGTCCTTGTTTTCCTACATGTAACCCTAGTATGTTTTTTCTATGGTGCCCTTCGTACCTCCCTTTCTTTATTTTAAAATTGAGGTCTGATTAATCCATTTTACGATGTGGAATTTCAATAAAGATATTTTGAAAATTACAACCAAGAGTTTTTGATCACAAGTTAAAATTTGGATGATGAAATTTATTGAAGGAGGGGAGAATGTAACTCCCCAGGATTTCAGAGCCTGTCTCTTCTTAAATAAATTCAATTTTTTCAATAGCTTTCATTGTACACAACATCGAGTTCGATCATACAAAGATATTCTAAACTAGTCATTTGAAAAGAGATTATTAATATTAATAACCAAATTTTGAAATTTATAAATTTCATTTTTTAAAATAGACTTCATTTTTGAAATCTTAATATCAAAATTAGAATAGGGTGATTTTTTTTTATTTTCTAAAAAGTTCCAAATTTTGGCGAATAATGAAAATACTACATTTTTATTGAAAACAAAAAAATTCATTTAAATAATTTATTTACTGTAAATTGATTTTAAAGTCACAGTAGATAAAAAATAAATATATTAACCCAATTTAGGTCATTGGAATCATTTTTATAATAATGTTAGATATAAAAATTTATTGAACTTTTGACCACCTCTTTTACCCACCATCTAACCACATCTATGAAATTAGAATTAAACATAATTTGACCACTTATGTGAATTGAATTTTAAAAAGTAGATGAACATGTTTGTAACCAGTATGAAAAATATGTTCAAATAGGATCAAAATAATTTTTTTGTGACTAGTAAGTTTTGAATTTTTCTAACACGGTTAAAGGTAAATAGGGCAGTTAAAGGTAAATATAATATTATAATAATATAAAATTACCCTAAAACTTTTTCTAATTTCATTGGATAATTTTTTTTCAACCCAAATAAACCATATATAGAAAATATGATCCTTTTAAGCCACTTGTCTCAGATTTGGACATTTATTATATTTTATTTAAAGAAGAGTTAAAAATGTCATATTCAAATTTTAATAAATAAATAATTTTTAATATGGTGTTATACATAAGATAAAATTTACTATAATTATTAATTTTAAATATAATAAATTTATATTTATCATATTTTTTTAAATTTCTAGAGAATAAATAACTAAATTAAAGGCCTGTATATTAATGAGGCAATAATTTTTTAATTAATTGAAATTTAAAATAAATTATATTAAAAAGATTAAAATAAATATAACTTTACTTAATTAAAGAAATAAAATAATTTTATAGGTAACTTAGAAATTTTAGTGACATATTTTAAGTATTGGATTGAAGTTATCATGATTTGTTAATATTTTTAAAAATGGAATTATTGCATAGTATCAGAATTGACATTAATGATACTTAAAAAAAATAATTTATTAAGTGATATAAAAGTCATAAAAATCTATGTTTTGTAAAAATTACTTGTATAGTGTTCAAAATTTCATAAATGATCCAATTTTGGGTCTTTTGGGATTTTATAGTAACTATATTAACCTTATAGTGTAAAAATACAATTTGTCACGGTAAAAGATAAATTGTTTAGCTAAGGGTTAAATACAAAATATAAGGTTAATTTTATGAACTAAAACATGTATAAATTTCACTGGTTGAGTGGATTTAGTCAAATAATAACCTTATACTAGAAATAACTAACTTTTGTGCTATTTTAAATCAAAAATAAATTTATAATAAATTAATAGTTTTGGAGTTTCCTAAAGCGACACTCCTATCTCCTATAAAAGGGTACCTCTCCTTATCTTTTATTAACACATCTAAATCCCTCTAGTTTGGCCAAAACATGACCATTTATCCTTCCAAATTCCCTCACTTCATCTTAGGGGCCATAATTTGGGTAGAAAGCCAACCTAAGGTGTCCTTTTGTGCAAATCAAAAGGAGACACTCGATGAAGAGGTAATTGTTTACCAACTCTTTAAAAGTTCTTTTCTTATTCTACTTCCTTTTACTATGATGTTTAGATAATAAAGTAATAAATAAAATATATATTATGTGATGATATATTTTTATGATTATGGGAAAACTATATTCCTCCTTTTACACATCCTATGAAAAACAATATCACCATGCGTGCGTACGTACGACTTACTATTTCCACGCCATAGTGTAAACTATTTTTCATATATACTTTATTTAAATGGGAATAATGATGAATATAATGGGAATAAATAATTAATATTACATTATAATTATTATTTATTATTCATATACCATCCAATTCTATACCATTTAACTATTAAAGCAATGATACCATCGCTTGTGCATACATACGGCTTACCGCCTCCACGACGCGATGAGATTCATCTTCCACGTTAACCATTCAAGAATATTTATAAAAATATATATAATGAATAATTATGAAAAATATGAAATAATAATGATACTGTAATAATATATATATATATACATACATATATGTCATTTACTTTCTTCCATTCAATATAATAAAAAAATGGAAACAATGTTCATGTGTACATAAGGTCTACCATCTCCATGAATACTGTGTAGAATTTTATTTATCTATATATTATATATATTTATATAATGTATATATATGATATATAAATAATTTTTTACATTTTGGAAATAATTAAATTTTTATCTAAGTAATATAATAAAAAATAACAAGTCAAAACACGTACAATAATCAAATAAATTATTTCAAAAAATATTGCTTTAATTTAGAAATTATTAAAAAAGGGTAATATAATGTCATAAATGAATCATATATGATATAATAAATATTATTATGATTCTGGTATAAGTTAATAATATTCTTAAAGCAATTATATAAGAGTTTTAGACCCATACAGAGAATATTAGAACTTAAGTAAGGGAAATATTAACTCAATTTCCATTCTTTGAGTTAAACATCTATATAATTGGTTATGTTCTTACACGAATATGTGTGAATGACCCATGATTTTTGATAATTAATATACAATTATATTGGGTGGATTTATATTTTTAACACATAATTATCATATTTATTTATCCTCACTTTAATGATATGATCTCTGTATTGGAATTTATATCTCACTTTTACTTTTCATGATATATAAGCTATGCTCACCACAAATTTATTATGTGTAGTGTATGTAATACCCCTAATATATTTCATATCATGAATACTTTTCTCTACATGGTATTTAATGATTCATATAAAGATATGAGGATTTTGATTTAAATGTTCAAAGTGGCATGGGATGCTCTGAATGTTTAAAGAATCAATCCTTCCTCCATTTCAATATTCTTGATATTATTTTACTTAACAATTTATATAGATATAAAATGATTTTTGAGGAAATTTGTTTTGTCTATTTTTATGTTCATTAAAATGTTTTCAAAAATAAATATTTTAATGGTTTCAAGTAATGATTAATTTTTCAATCTCTTTATTATCCAGGATTTCTTTTACATAATAATTTATTGAGATATATTTATCAACCATGTCCATGTTTCATAAAAAGTTATTTCAAAATATTATCAATTTTTTTAAAGTCATTTTTACCCATGTTTTAATTTTTATAAATTTTTTCAAATGAATATTTCTATTTTTTTTTTCCAAATGAGGTACTTTATGACCTTTTTGAAAAATTAAGAAAAAAATGTTTTTTAACTTATACAGTGTGAGAGGATATTTATACCATCATGGTGATTTAAAATTTTGAATATTTTTTTACATGCTTAAAATTTTATTTTTAATATAAATATTTCCTTTATAATTGCGTGACTTTTAAGTAATTTCATTGTTAAAAGAGATATTTCTCTGAAAGAGTTTGAATGATTTTATTATATTATTTTCATCTATGTCAACATCATTTGTTAGATTTTATGATTAATTGAGGTTGACTTGTTATGATATAATCTGACATGTTGTATTTAATTTTTTATGACTTATTTGACTGTGGATGTACTATTTTAATACCATTCATGGTTTATTGTTAAAGTATTAACATTTCATATGAAAGTTTGAATATGTATGTTTATTTTATGTTAACTCTTTTCATATAAGGAATGTATTGGACTTAGTACGTGATAGGTTTTGGACTGCTTAATGAAATCCCAACAGGTTGGGGACCGGTTAATGAAAGCCCCTCAATGAATCAATAGTTCTCTTGAGAAAAACTCATTTGGTTTTGAATAATGTCTTACCCGTATGTATGGTCTTGGAAAGAGGCTATGACAGTGTGGTTATGATGTCTAGTATATGCATTACCTCATTATGAGATTAGTTATTTATATTACATCAGATTATTCAACTAGTAGAATATCCTTGTGAATGTTTATATGGAATTATTTTATTTATCCTTTCCATATTATGCTCAAGATTTTTTAAAGGATTATATTTCTATTTTATACCTTGAATTAAAAGTTTATGATTATTTATGATGGCTTCTGCTATATTTTTTTATCCTTACTAAAAATATGAGATCACCCCTTTATTATATTTCATTTTCCCAGGATGCCAAGAAGTGTTTTCTGATTGATATACAGTGTTAATCTTGGATAATAACTGAATTCTCAAAGAATTATCTGTGTTTAATATTATGTTTTTAAATATAATGAATGGTTCATGTATGTAATATATTTTCTAATATAGTTAAAATAATTAGTCCTTTAGGACTTTATTCTTTGTAATCATGCAAATGTATTAAAATAATGCATCAGCTCTGGGATTCTAAGGTCAGGGCATTATAAAATCATTCGATTAAGCTTTTTTAGATTCATATTTGGAATATTTTTTTACCTCATTAGAATCTATCTTACTTAACATTATATTCATTATAATTTATAGAATATTTTAAGAATTATAGGTTTAAAATTTTGGTCAATTTTAGATATTTTTTGGTCTAATATTGAAATTTAGGGGGTGGGTTTTTAACAGACCTTTCTATCTCCATAAAATATTAGTGTGGTTCCTATAACCTGGATTATAATTTTTATAAAATCAGTTATCTCTACCTTGTATCCTTGTACTATACCCAGAAAAAGTGTCATTTTATAATGGTTTTTATAGAATGAAAATATTGGTTCATTAGTCTCTAGAGTGAATAAATGTGAAACATTGAGGGAATTTTCTCTATAAGGATTTAGTTCTTTGACTTCCAATTTAGTTTAAACATTGTGCTGAAAATTTATTCATTTAGGATTAGAGTTGGTCCTTTATTTAAGTAATTTGAGCATGCATTTCCTACCCAGATCTAGTGGTTAAATCTCCCCTACTAACTCTTATTTTTATATAATCCTTATGTTGTGAATTAAGGTAAGGAATGTTATAAATATTTATAAGTTCTTAATCAGTATTATCTTTTTAATTATATTGAGAAGATTAAACCAAAAAGTTATGACTAAAAGGTGAAAAATATTTATATAAAACATCCATAAGAATATGGGAAGAGATAAGGTGATGTGAAAATTTCCTAAGTAGGTCTGTAAATCTATTCCATGCTTTATGTAAGGAATCCCCATCCTATAGATAAAACATGGTGATTTTATTTATAAACCCCATTTAAGTCTTTTAGGGTATAATTTCATAAAAAAGGATTCATAGACCATTT
The DNA here is from genome assembly GCA_963277665.1 of Viscum album. Lineage (NCBI taxonomy): Eukaryota > Viridiplantae > Streptophyta > Magnoliopsida > Santalales > Viscaceae > Viscum > Viscum album. Next base: position 263,358,854 of record OY728120.1, read on the forward strand.
CCAATGTTTCAAATATGTTTTCAGCTAATTCAAGAGATAATTTCCTTGAAATTATCTTTTAAAAAATAGAATATTCCCATTTTATGTTTGTTTTCACTTGACACTGGAATTCAAATTGACTACGCTATATTATAGAAGTCCCTAATAAAGGATAGTGATTATTCATTAGGAATTCAATTAGATATAGACAAAAATGATCAGTATGAGTGTTTAAGTTAATTTTTCCTAACTATAAGGGTTATCCTAATTCCATATGAGTTTCTTAAAAATTTAGGAATTTGAAACTCCATCATTCTATGTCTTTCTAAATTGTGATCTATGATGTCTTGTTAAAAATTCTTTTCATTTTACAAAGGGACTCTCTCTAGTTTTCCATTTTCTCCCCATTATTTTTCTTAAGAGTTATTATATAATTTTATATTTTAGGATTAATAGGATCTAATTATTTGAAGTTTGATCATGTGTTCTTGACATCAATTTCATTTTTTACTGTTATTTTTTTAAATCATATTTAAGAGTGTGTTTTTAACATTTTTGAAATTTTCTTCATTTCACCCACATTCCCCATTAACAAAGCTAAAATTTTGTAATTTTTAATTGGAATTAAAAAATTGATTATTTATTTTCCCTAATTAACAATAGTAAAATAGTAATAAGGGGTTTAAACCATAAGGAGTGTTGTGTGAAATCTATAAATACGACTCAAAAATTTAAGAAAGGAACACACAACAAGCATCACTATGTTTAATGGTTGAGTGGTGATGTAAATAAAATGATGTTTGAGTAGTGAAATTATTAAATAATAGAATATGAATAAGAAATAAAAGGAAATAAAAAATCAATTAAAACCAAAAATGGAAGAGTTAGGTGAAAATAAAACTATTTTCTTTTAAAAGTGATATTCCATTATTTAGTAAAAATATATATCCTATAGAACCAATTCAAGAATAAAGCCTACCCAACTATAAATAGGGATATTTATAAATTTGTAATGATCAGTATTTTGTTGACTATTGAGTATTCTCAATGAGAAAAATAGATAAATTGGTCCCACTAAGATCAATTTTTCATTGATTTTAGTGTGTGATTCACCGATTCAAACATCCTGTGTCAAATATTTTTATAAATAATTTCCTAATAGATGAAAAACTATAATCAAGAATCAAGACCCATTCATCTTTATTTTATTTTTTTATATGTTAAGAAATTATTTTTAAAAATATTTGACAAGAGTTTTTTAAATCATTTAATTGTACACCAATATCAATGCCAAATTGATCATTGTGGGACTAATTATCCCTTTTAGCTCACTTATAATACCAAGAAGAAAAATAATTCTAGGTATTCATTGTTTATAAATAACCCTCTCTATATTTTATTTTTCTTTATTATTGAATTGGTTATCCATATCATCCTTTTTACCGAATGAAGGAATATCACTTTTAAAGTCTGACAATTGGAATTTCCCCTAACTAATTCATTTTTTGTTTTCATTTATTTTAAGTTACTCTTGATTTATTCTTTATCTACTCTAATTTCATTATTTCACTACTCATCCATCACATTATACACATCACCACTTAAACATTAAACCTTACACCACTTATTATGTATTCCTTTCTTTAAGTTTTGAGTTATTTTATTGGATTTTTCACAAATCTTCTTGTGGGTTTTACCCCTTATTACTTTATTACTAGTGTTATATAGGAAAAAATAAACAAACAATTTGGTATGTACAATAACAAACTACAAAATTATAACATTGTTGTTAAGGAAGGAACGTGTGATCTATTTGTTTTTCAAAAACATTCAGACAATTTAGTTAAAAATTATAGTTCAATAAATGAACAATTTTTATTTCCCGAAATACAATTTTATCCACCAATCATGTTTGAGAAATATTATTTCAATGAAAAATTTATAATAGAAATAAGTAAATTTAGAATAAAGTAAGAAAATGGATTCTTTGTTTAGAAGCTCTAGATCCTACTATAGCTATCACTAATTCACCTAATTCTTATATGTTCCCCTCAATTCCTAAGTGATTTCTATGGTGACTAATCACTTAATGATTCAATGGACACCCCATGTAATTCATAGGTATTCCTGATTTTGAAAGTAATAATGCATAGACTCCAACTCCATAGCTCACTATTATTATCTTCCACTGAATCCCTGGTCTCCATGCGGAAGCTATCACCGTTTTTCACCTCCTTCCGATGAACCAAGATGGGATCCTCTAATAGATGAAAAAAACCCACATTAATCATTTCCCACTCTATTCCACTCCTTCAATTTTAATACTTATTTGTAATCTTTGGTGTTCTTCTTCATAGATCTATCTTCAATGGGTATCTAGATCCTCTTTTTTAATTTAAAAATTAGGGAAAATTGAATTTACCAAATTTATGTATAAAAAATAGGGAAAAATTTAATTATGAATCCATTAACCCAAAATGAAGAAAAATCACTTTTCAAAAATACATTTCAATAAAATACTCAAAAAATTATTCGTTTTTAAAAGAGTATAAAAAATTAATGTAAAAATAATTTAATCAATTTTGAATATAACATCGTTTTTATTAAAATATTGAATGATTTACTATTTCAACTATAATTATTCAGAAGTCAATATTTTTCCATTATAAATACATTTTTGAAATAAAAGAAAACTTATTTCTGAAAATGGATGGAAAAAAATGTACTCAAAATAGGTCGATCAATTAGAGAGTATGATTAGTGAATCACTAATACACTATCCAAAGGTGAGGGGTTATAGATTGTGTTTGTAGTTAGTTATGATAGTTTTGGTTGTAGTTTTGTTTAATTTAATAATGGGTTTTCCACAAACCTAAATGGAGAGATTCATATAAAAAAAATCCTCAGATCATTTTTGGGGTTTTTATTAACAAATATAGTGGATAAGACTTACAAAGAGTATTTATAAGTCATACCATGGTGATTAGAGGAGTTTTAGAATTAGACGGAGAAATATATAATAGTTTTTTTCCCAGACGAAAATAATCATGCTACAAAAACATAAATCTTACTGCATAAGGTCTTATGTTATATTGAAATTTTGGGGCTAGAAGAGTGATTTCACGATGAATAGTAAATCCATGAAGTTAATTAACCTATGGTAGGTGAGGTTGAGGCTATATAAGAATAACTGAAACCTATGGATGATCAAAAGATACAAGATCACACTATAATTATTTCATTCACATCACAACTAGGATTGTGTGAGATTTATAAGAGAATTGTGTTATCATTCCGAGGTGAAAAATTATCTTTTATTATGAAAAAACAAAACTATAAAAATCAAAAGTATGTTATTTTAAAAATATCCCTATGTAAGAGGGGAATAAACTCATCAGGTAAGTAATAAACAGGAGTGAGATTATTACTAATTATCCATTTGTTTTATAGACAATCAAACAATAGATTTGATTCCTTATATAAATGTGTGATGAAGTATCTCATAAAATAGAGAAGGTCCATGCATCCAATCTACTGAGCACTGAGTTTCCATGAAATATGAAATTGACCATATCTTATGCATGCATAAGGGTGGTAGAATCATAGTCAAACCAGATTTTGTTCCATCATCCATGTCTTTCCATATTAACCTCATTTATTGTCCCCAAAATTTCTTCCCCCAAAGAATATGAATTTAATCAGGGGATATAAAGACATCCCATGATAGAACCATTTGATATATGAAGACCGATCCAACGTTTCATGGTCCTGAGTTAACACTAGATTCCCCATATGAGTTATATTTTATCTAACCAATAAATGGAGAAGTCTATATGATCTCAGGAGTTCCATGAATTGGAGGAAAGTGTTAATATATTCTAATCATATTATAATAAATAAATAATGTACAAAATTGTTGCATTTACCATTCTATAATGGGTTATAATTCTTCACTACAATCATAATTTGTACCTAAGAATATTTAAGATTAAAGTTGGATTACTCATGAATCAATTTATTAATAATCTTCCATATGATGTGTGTATGTTCAGTATAGTTCACCTGAAATAGATTAAATAGCTATATTGAAATAGAAATTTAGGCACAGTCTATAAGGTGAACCTGAATAGATTCAGTTCGAGTGATCCACACTTTGAAAATATCAAAGATTATGTTATATAGTTCCAAGGTAGTGCCTCAAATAAAGAATAAGTTATTGAGTTCATCCCTTAATTATGGAATAAAATTTATCTAGAACACATTGAAATGAAAATAACTTGTAGATATGAGTCAACTTGATGTTTTTAGTTGACAATTATCTAAATCAATAAAAATATGGATGGAGAAATTCAAATTTTGTTCATCTTTCCAATCCATCCATGACCAATTCCCTTCACTGAAGATTTGTAAAAAATATTTGATGTGGGTGTCCCACTGACTACTGGTTCCCAGATTAGAATATCATCCTAATTAATGAAGTTATAGTTTCTAATTACCTCTTTAATTGAAATTTTAAGGTCAATAGATAATGTATCCAGCTTCTCTTTGATCATGTAATTGATATCCATCATTGAATCAGTAGAGTTAATGAGATCCAACAAGGGTGAGACTATCCAATTATCAAACAAAAATTTATGAGAATAGTTTTTGTTAACTAACCAGTGGGATTGAGAGGTAATGTTAGAAAAGAAAAACATGAGGGCTATCCAAATAGAAGAGTCCACGTAATTGATATTTACAGCCTTTAGCTTATTTAAAAATCTCTACCTAACAAAGAAAATAGTCTCTGATTTATTATTGACCAGCCTCCACAAAAAATGTTCTTGTAAATCTTGATTAAAATTGCTATGATTTTTTATTCCAAGGCCTCTAAGAGAAATAATTTTGAAGCATTTATTCCAAGTCATTGTAATAATTCTTCACCCAAGGATCTATCTAATCTTGTTTTTTTGATAGAGGTGTTATTTTTTTCAGCAATGAAGTGGTCCATTTTTAGACCATGAATGATTAAAAAAATTTAGATACAATAATGTTCTTTATTAGATAGAACCTACCAGGAATTGAAAAGGATTTACCCTTCTAAGAAAAAAGTTACCTTAAAATTTGACCCATAATATAAGTTAAGTGTGAGGCTTGAGATCTACCCCAAAACATGGGAGCTCTAAGGTATATGAAAGTGAACAATCATTGAAAAATTCAGATATCATATATTATTTCAATGTTCCAACAAAATGATATATTCTTACCAAAATAAATTAAGGATTTATTTTATTTATTTTATTGACCTAAAACCTTTTCATAATGTAAAAACAAATATTCGATATTCCTGACATTATTCTTATCACCATTTGTGAAAATAATTATTTTTTCCATATATAATACGTGGGAAGGAGAAAGGGGGTCTTTGGATTCTCTAATAGGCTTTATTTTACAATTTTCAATCATATTCAACATAATATTTCTTAATAAATCCTCTATAATGGCTAAAATAATGGATGAAAGGGGGTTACCCTGCCTTACCCCTCTTGAGCAAGTGAATTAGAGATCCAAAGAGCCATTAATTGGAACTAAAATATGCTATGAGTCTAAAATAATTTTGACCCAATTAATAAAAGTTTCCTTAAATTAAAAATTGTAAAGAACCTTGCAAATAATTCCTATTCCATGGTGTTAAAGGCCTTTTAAATTTGAAGATTCAAAGCTTTGTTACCATATATAGTGGATCTTCCCAGAATAATGACACATTCAGAAGATATAATGAGGAAATCATGGATGGTCCTCCATTTTATGAATACAAATTTATTTGTGGAGAAAATTATATTAAATATTATAAAATCCTAGAAGTAATAATTTTACCTATGATATTATAGACTATATTAACATGGGAAATATGAATGTATAAATATACTTCTTTAGCATTTTAAACTTTTGGAATAAGGCCAATGAATTGAGCAATAATTCCTTATGAGAGGGGGACACCTCTAAATAATTTCCAAACAAATCTAAAAACATAATTCTAAATAGTATCCCAAAAGACTTGGAAAAAATAATTTGTGAATCCATCTAGCCCTAGGGAGCTCCTAACATTAAGATTAAAGAATAAAATTTTTATTTCAAACTCAAAATCAATTGGGGAAAGAATCACCTTATCATCAGGAATTATAAGAACATGAATAATACCTTCCCTAAAATTAGGAGTGTTGATACCATGAAAAATATTCCTATAATATGATACAATAGGATCAACAAGTGATTTCCTAATATCAATGAAATTATCACCATCCTTGAGTAGGGACAAGGGTTTTCTAACCTTTCAATATTTTTATAGAGCAAAGGAAAATTCAAAAAAAAAAGAATCACCATATTTAATCCATTTTTATCTGATTATTTTTTTGTATATTCTCTTTATTTTCTACGAGTTTGGGAAGATCAAGAGAGACCTCAGCTTCATGTTTTTTTATCACCAGAGAAATCACGTAGTGTGTTGCATTCTTGTATGATTTCAAGTGAGGAATCAAGAGAAGTAGTGTATTTATCAATATATCTAAAGTGTTCCCTTCTCATATCCTTCATTTTCTTCTTAGAAACATAATATTGGGAAAAAATGATAAAGAATCATCCCTATAGTCCACAGAAGCCCGATTATCCTAAAATATTATGTTATAATCAAGGTGTGCATCCCAAGGATTGTTAAATATAAAAGGGAAATAAGGATTCATGTCTCTATAAATCAATATCATCAAGAAAAAAGTATTATTATATTTTATTCTAGCTAAATTGGAGTAAGACAAGGTATCCAAAACATTCAGAGATGCATCATTGATAATAGATCTACCTAAATTTCTAGAAATCACTTTATTAAGGTATTTTATTTACCTTATAAATTTGGATTCCATAATATAAATATAAAATAGATTAAATACTCAAAAAAACCACTAAATTACTTAGATGATATATAATAATTAAAAAGTCCCAACCTTTTATTATAATTATTAACTGTGTTGAAATTCCCAGTAAGAGTCCATAGGCCATTAAGAGTTCTTGAGAAAGAATGAATCTCCTGACATAAATATAAATGATATTAATATATATTATAATCATATATTAAAGAAAATAAATTTTTATTTCCTTTATTTTTGACGCTACAAGTGTTCATCCACTCCCTATTTCAAACAATTTAAGTTTTCACTATATTTTGATGTGTTAGAACCCAAATACTTTTAACCACTAAAGATGAATGGATTGTGTCAAGAAGAGGATATACCAACATTTCAAAATATTTAATCATAAAAATAACACCCTCTTAGTCTCATAAAAGACAAGGATGTATGTTTTTTATTCTATATGATTATCCTACGTGTAAAAAATATTTCTAGGTTGGATAAACCCATAAATTAGTCTTATCTTGAACAACACAAGAGTTGAAATCAGTATCCAGTGTCTCTTATTTTTTAAATGATGAGTGAATATATCCTGGGATAGAATGAGTATATGAGTTCTTTTAAATATGACCTATATGCTCTATTTAATCATATTTTCATCCTAATTTATGCATGTGTTATCCATAATAGAGTCTTAGAATCCAAAATGACAAGATACATGTAGATGTGTTCATAATTTCAACTAAGTCCTTCTAGGAGAGTCATTAGTGATGTGGGTGAATGAAATCAACTTAGAATCTTATAAATTTACTTCAGCATCAGATATTCTATCCAAAAAATATCCCTTCAATCTAGGATCTCAACTATCAGATGCATGGGTTAATTCAATCAATTCAGTTTTTCTAGGTGGGGCAATGAAACCAAAAACACATTCCATGGAACAACTAATATTACCTTATTTTAATTTCATACCATTGGTAATTCATAACATAATATAAAAATGAGACTCAATAATTTCATATGATTCATTCTTAAATAGAAGAACAAACTATTGTATTCCTCTAGAAATTTTATCATTTAAGATATTATCATCCAGAAAAGACACCACATCCTTGTATTTTCTAGTAGGACAAGAGGTGTTGTTTTAATTTTACTCTTCATCCACCATATTATAAAAATATTCTTTCTAGTTAGGATTAAGGAAACTACCCCTAGTAGTTGATTTAGTGTTCCACTGAACACTTAGAGGATCCCCCTTCTCTGAAACTAAGTCCTTTTATTTTCTAGTTGTACTAAACTCTCTCCAAGACCTTTCACTTGGATGAGTTTTCACATACTTTTTTATAATAATATAGATAGAAATTGATTGAATCATAATTTTAAAGACCTTAAAAAATGGAGTTATGTGTTCATACCCTAATTTAATCTCAATCTTATACTCATTTACAATTAGATAAAGGATATCTTGAATCATAGACTGCATATTATCATCCACCGAGATCCAAGAATAATACCCAAGATCCCCATCAAGTGTTAATTAGTCTAATATAATGGGATTCCAATATATTAGGAAAAAACATTGATAATTTTTAGATGCCAAAAAACCCATTTCAAGTAATGAAGCTTCACCGAAATTTGAGTAGTGGATTTATTTGTGTGAAAGTATTGAAATTATAATCCCAGCTAGAGAACCTAAGGATGCTATGTTTTAGATTAATATTACAAGTGTTCCATGCTATATTAATATCCTCCTTGTCTTTGAATATTAAATGAAAATACCCCTTTTCAATTAAAATCAGTCTCCAGTTTTTGATTTTCCAATAGTATACGATCCGATATTTCACATTACCAAAGGACCATGGGTTGTCTATATTTTTGTAGGTGATGCATCTAAGGAGACATAAATTTATCGGATCAAACCTTTTTTGATAAGACACAAAGTTTTTGATGACCAAAAATCCATCATCATCAAGATTAGTAATTTTGAGTGATTTTGGAGTTCCCTCTATGACCTAATTCAAGAAACCAGTTAGAGATTCCTCAAAGGATATACCTTTTCCTTTTGACCAAGATATATCTAATCCTTCCACTGATTTTAATTATTCTAATGCGGTTCAAGTACCTTATTTGAAGGAAATATACTAGGAAGGATCAAATGGATCCGTTAATCCACCTTCCTTTTAAACATTTATATAGAAGGTAAAAGGTAGTATCTAGGCTTGTGTGACATTAAATCAAAGCTATGTAAGAATAAAACTAGAATTATTAAAGGGAAATCATTCCATTTTGGAAAAACTACTCTATGAAGTAGTTAGAGATAATATTTGGCATTCTTCTTAGAACTGAAGGTTGTAAGATGGGAGGACTCTCAAACCATGGTGATATAATCAAAGGTGAACACTAAATTTTTTTCCATGAAATTTTTATGTAGTTCATGATATAAAAACTAGAGGTTAAGGTATTTTTATCATGAAAGATTTATTAATTTCTTCATAGTTTTAGAATTAATAGTATCATGAATATGAGTTTTCAATTGAAAAAAAGGCATTGCATCATAAAACATATGGCCACAGCGCAAAGGAGTCCAACAAAAATATTATTAGTAATTAAAATCTCCCATATTATAAGGATCATTTTAGGGTGGGGTTTCAATTATAATTGAATATTTTTTAGTTGAATTTATCCTTTATAATTAATATGGATTCAAGGTTAATTAAAATAGAAAATTTGATATTATATTGATATTTGGGAGATATTTTACTATTGAAAAAGGGAATGAAAATTTTAAATGAAAAGAGGATTTCTATATCATTACTAGAAAGTTATCAAGAAGAAAAAAGGAGATCCATGAATCTATCTCACTAGAGGATCAGAGAGTTCATCATATGGATGAAGTACGAACTAATCAATACACTATCAATAGTGTAACATCATTTTTGGTTAATTAATATTGATACATATTTTCTTTATGGGGAATTGATTTTTTTGAGTGATTAAGAGTAGAGAGTTCTTAGTTCTGTGAGGTTTATAAACCTAGGGGGTCAATGTGGATTCTTTAAATTTCAATAAATAAGTAGTTCTCTTAGTAATTCTATTAAATAATCATATCATTATTTTATACTCCTTGGATTATACCATTTTTCATGAACCAAGTAAAACTTTATTGTGTATCTTTATTTTTTATTGTTTCATGTTTATCATAAGGGAAAGAAGTGTTCCTAGTAATTATGGAATAAGATAACTATTGAGGGTTGTTTGATGGAATTGACATACCCTAATTAAACCTCATTAAGGTACTTACCTTTCTTGGGTCTAATAATAAGTCTCACAATTATTCAAATAAACATTATTTATAGATGTGACTCAAAAAAGCAGTTTAGTGGGAGGGTTTTATAATATGATCACATGGTGATGTGGCTGTAAATACATTGTGATATAATGTGTTTAAGAAATCTAAAAAAGTGTAATAAACATAAGGCCTCTTTGAAAGTATATCATATGGGATATAATTAGATGGGTTATTATGTATGTTTTTTATTATTTTTATAAGAGTTCAAGAATATAAAATGTATCATTTTACACAAAATTTAGTCTCTACTATATCATTCTTTCACATTTTCTGCATATATTGTGTAAAGTGTAATAATAATTAATATATCAAATTATAACTTTGAGTTATCCCTATCCAATTTTATTTAATTAGTTTTATAGATTTTTATTAAATGTTATGGTTATAAGGAGAATGATTTCATATATAGATAATGAATATGATCATGAGGTAAAAAATGAATTCCGTATATTGGATGGTCTAACAAGTATTCAGAAAGGAGTGTCGAAAATTATGTCTTTTGTATGTTAAAGATTTATGTTTTATTTTAAATCCTCATACCTAAGGTTATAAAGTTACTTATCATGAGAAACATCATACTTTCATACCTTTATTATGAAATCCTTGATGATTATATAATTAGAGGGTGTTAGGGTATGTTATTGACATTTTAATCAGTTGAGGCCTAACCAATATAGTATTTGTACTTTCATATGATGGGTAAGACATCCAGGCCCTTGATTTAAATAGGCTAAAGGAGTGTATGTACACACCAAGATGAGAAAATGTTTTTTATATAATTGATCAGGGGCATGTGATGTTCTCATCAATGAGGGTGAATGATATGAGATGTGTTCATCCATCTGGTTAGTATATACTCAATGAATCAAGAATGTATGTGTTCCTATATGGGATTGACATACTCTATATACTATGTTCACTCTATAACCTAGATAAAGGAATCATTTTTTATGCATAACTATAATTGATACAACTAGTGGAAAAAATTATAGAGATATATATGCTTGATAGATATCACACCATATACCTTTGTAGTATGAGAAGCATTGAATCTTTGTTAGAGGCCACCTTTTTTTACATTTATAGATTTAAGAATTCATAATTGTTTTCAAGATTATAAAGGATTATGGGGTCACTATAACACTTGAGTTTTTATAGACCATTTTTATTGAATTAATTTATTTTAATTGATGTTTTTCAATGAACTAAATCAGACATTCATTTCACTTGGCACTAACTTGGCATGTGTTACATGAAACACTACGTTTCTACGAAACATCATTTTATTGTCATAATTATTTAAACAATATAGTTATAAATTAGACATTAAATTAAAAATATGAATAGTAATAAATTATTTTAAAATATTTTTTATAATGGTTTTATATAAATAATACATATTGATAGTGAAAAATATAATTTTTTGGCAAAGTATCTATATATTTAAAATATTATTTTCTCAAATTAAATACATTTCATTTTCTTCTGTAAAAAACAATAAATTTAATTTTAGACATATTTATAAATTTAATTTGATAAAATAAATACCATTTTTTGAATTTATAATGTTGAAATTAGCTTAGGGTTAATTTTTGTGATTTTTTTGAGAAACTTCATCTTTAGATGAATAGTAAAAAATAATGAATTTGAATTCAAAACTTCTTTTTCATCTAATTTATTTACAGTGTTGAATTATATTCTAATTTTGTTTTAAAGTCAAATTATATCAACTATTTATCAATTATTCCAATGTAGGAAATTGGAATCAATTTGAAATTGAAATTGAATATAAAAACACAAAAATCTTTTGAATGTTTTTACTTTTAAAACCTTCATTACCGTCCCATCTATAGGATTAATTTTAAATTAATTTTTACCACTTATGTGATGGTAATTTAGAAAATTGGATTCAATATTTTTAATAGTAATAATTTATAATTTATAACAATTCCAAATTATTTTTTTACTAAAAATATTAGTGAAAGTGATTAAAATTAATTATAGCAATGAAGAGAAAAATTAACTTAACAAAGAGCTAAAACATAATATTAAGGTCCCAAAAGACCTAAAAACTTGTAAAAAAAGGAATTTTATATCTATATTTAGATAATATACTCCCTTGGATCTAAAGGTTTCCATTATTGGATCCACTTTTAATGGAAAAACGTGAGTGGAATTCCCTTTTTCAAAATTTACAAGAGTGCCACTCCTCCCCCACTATAAAAAAGGCCTCATCTACTGCTAGTTCCTCACACTGCTCAAGACACTTTTTCTTGAAAAATATCTTCAAAAATGGATCCTAAAAATCCCTATCCTCATTATATAATCCTACCCTTTTTCATAAATCCATCCAACAAATCCCTTTAGTGCAAACCAAAAAGAGTTATCCAAAGAAGAGGTAACATATTTCAGCAAGCTATCTAATTTTGATTCCATTATACACCCCCTAAAATATACTTATTCCATGATTATAAAATGGGAAGATTATCCTAAATATATTTATATGTTGTTATAATAAAGTTTCTATTTAAAATTACACACACTTCCATCTAATTTCTAACAAACATACATTTTTATATGTACGAAAAACTATCGCCTCACGAAACTATGATTGCTCATTTTTTCCATTACCACCTTTCATAGTTGGGAATTATGATGGAAAATATGTTTATATATGATATATATTATATTTATTAGGTCTTTGTTAGTATTTATTTATTTTATAACATATACTTATATAATTTTCATCTTGTGTAAATATTATAACATTGTTTGTGGACGTGTGGACTACCACCTCCTCAAAGCAATGTGATTCGGTCACACTTTACTTGGAATGTATTAATGATAGTTATAGTGAACATATATGATATATATAACATAATAATGATACTTTAATTATATTATATAATTATATACATATATTTCATTTACTTACTTTCTTTTAATATGATAACAAAATAGAAACATCATTCATGAATATGTACGACATACCGTCTCCTTGAACGGTTTATTCAATTTAATATTTATATATTTTATAAATTTTATTAAATAATTATATAATGAATATATATTATATTTATATAATTTATTATATTCTGGAAGTATGTAAATCATGATCTAAGTAATCTGATCAAGAATAATAAGTCACAACATGTACGAAGAACAAAGTGGATATTACCTGAAGTGAAACCATAACATAGAATTGTTAATAAGTAGGTAATATAAAGTAATAATAAAAACATATATGGTATTATATATAATAATATGTTTTTTATATTTTTATAATAAACTTATATTTATTATACATGAGGTTTTAATGAGTATGATGAGAGTTAAGACACAAGGTAAGGGAATTTCATCTCACTTTTTATATCCATGAGATACATGCCATGTTAACCACTATTTCCTTTTGTGTGGTGTATATACTGAAAAATAATTCATTATATTATTATTATTATTAAATTTATGGTTATGTACATATCCATTCTATTATATTTATTTCACGGGGTTTATGTTTCAAAATTTACCAAGTCGGTAAGATAGTTTGGTCTCAATTTTCCTTATTTGAGACACATGTTTTGTTATGTACCTACCTTCTTTTCAAGGTGTATATACTTCCATTTGACATGTTATATAATTAATATAATTATTTTCATGATATATTAATCTTCATTTAATTTCATTTTCTTACATGTGGAGTCTGGTTCAAAGTTACCAAGTGATAAGAGTTTATTAAGACAATCTCATCACTTTTAAAGATTGTCTATGATTATACTTACTTTGTTGAAATATTATGATTCATATATCAAGAAAAATCATGAATTATTTTCTAATATGGTTCTAAATGAGGAATTTATGTATTATTACCATATTTACACTCTATGGTACTTAAGATAACTAAGAAATGTTTTTTTATGAAAGTCTGAATTTATTTATCCTTTCGGTCAGAAATATACGTTCTTTCAAAACTGTGATTTATAAAAAAATTTCAAAAATTTTTTATGTTAAAAAAGTGTTTTATGTGATTTTAAAAGCTTGCATTATATTTTTAAAAAGGTCATTTTCAATGAAAAATATTTAAATGATCTTAATATTTCTTTATATGTTTTCAAATTCATTTTCTAAAATTGGGTTTTTAAAATGATTTTGAGATTCCTTTATAAGTTTTCAAAGTGTTTTTAAAGAAAAACCTTTTCAATATCCCATTATATTTTTTCAAATAAAAATGTTTTTAAAAGGTTTTCAATGCTTTATTTATAAGTTGTCAAGTTTATTTCAAGAAAAAAATTTTTTCAAAAGGTTTTATGTTCTAAAAATAAATTTTCAAAGAAGAAAGGATAATTTAATCATGAAATGTTTTTAAAATATCTTTCCAAATTATAACCATTTAAGAGGAAATCTATTGGTGTCACTCATGCATTTTGGGGAAATGATCCAAAGGTTCAATTCATATTATTTCTCCAAATGGTTTACATTTTAAGGTATGATGTTTACATAATATGTTTGCCTTTTAGGGGTTATATGTTTATAAAACTGATTCCTCTTCCATTGGTTTTATGATTATGAAACCTAATTATTTTCATGGGTTATGATTTGATGAAATGATTTCGAAACCGATATATTTCTCCATAGGTAAGATATGATTACATGTTTATTATACCCATTTCATTTCATGGGTTATGATATGATTGGTTTTGATCATGTGGAAAAAGTATGTAGGATTTATTTATGTGATGGGTGGGACCTATATATACCTCCAACAGATTGGATATAGATTAATATCGCATAAGATAAAATAATATGGTATTGTGAGTGAACGTTGATTACTATGTTTTCAATCTGAGTGAACCATGACTACTAAGATTTTATGGGTAGTGAAATCATACTACTAAGATTTCCATGAGATTAAACAATGAATACTAAGATAGTATGGGAATTGAACCCATAATACTATGATGGACTTGGAAACGATGCCTTGACTACTATGGAAACCATTTTATATGTTTATGTGTCTACCACAATTCCATGTCTTATTTCTATATTGTGATTTCATGTATTATGTTTTTTATTCCCTTATCATTAATGTCTTATGAACTACTAATATTTGTTCTGTGATTCTTGTTTATGATCTTATGATATGCGGGGTATGATATTCTAATGTTATGATTTCATTATTATACTCCTATACTCATGTTTATGCCTAAATTTCTCCCTTATTTACCGTTACTAAGAATAAGAGCTCACCTCTTTTTATGATACCTTTACCAGGTTATGAAGACATTTTTTAAGTATGATGTGTCTAAGAAGGGTTATAGTAATGAATAAATTAGTGAGAGATAATATATTTCACTTATGTACCAGTTTTTATGTTTCTATGTTTCTAAGGGCTCTAGAATAATATAGTATTTGGGAATTTGTTAGTATAATGTTTTATTTTTTCCACAAAATTTATATAATGTTAATGTATGAAAAGTTAGGGAATCAATAGTCACACTTTTTTTGTGAATGAGGATCATCTTTATGAAACATTGGAAGCTACCCCAAAAGTGTTTTAGAGGATATAAAAAATATTTTTTGGGATATATTACCATTATTTGTCATATATGATGTAATATGTGGTGAAAAAATGAATGATATATTTTCTAAAAAGTGTTTTAGATGATATCCAAAATAATTTAGGTTATATTTTAACAGATTGTTACATATGATGTGAAATAAGGTGAAAGTGAGAAAAGTCTATGATAATTTAGTGTAAGTGTTAGATTGATAAAAATTTTCACTAAAGGGAAAGACCAAGAAATGGTGGCTTGAACCATGTTGTAATATATCTTTTTTTTCACCATAATGTAGTGTAAGGAACTATACCTTGTTGCATTTCATGGTGATTATCACATTATTCAACAACATATTAGCTCCATATACTATTTATCCCAAATTCTATAATACTTCGTTATTAATCATGAGATGATGGTATTATGTTTTTATAACATTATACATGATCTTTTAATAATTAAATAAATTCATCATTGGGATTTATCCATATATTTTAAATAATTGAAATGGTTTGAGGAATTTATGAAATGTTTTATAAATATAAATGAGAATTTGATGCTCTTTGAAGCCTATAAAATCTTGAATCAATCCTCATAGATATTATCGCATGTATGAGAATCATAACTCCTATTCAAAATCCTTGAAAATGAGATTGTTCATATAAATATATTCTATATTGTATTTAAACTCAAGGATTTATTAGAAAGTATATTTAGAGAGATTATTCCTGAGTGTCGGGAGATTCTCATAATTCATGGATACCCTAGGAGGGATAAAACCATTGATTTCTCCTTAGTGATCTATATCAAATTCTTGTTTAATGCTCAAATAAATATGTGTAAGGTGTACTTTTCTATTTTTTTATTATTCAATAAAAATTTATAGATTGGTTTTGGTTTATTTTTGTTTTAATTTTTTTCCTCTACTATATTTAGGATGATAGAAGTCCCTCTAAAACCCATTATATTATCCATGAATCCTCTCTCTCTAATATATAGTGAAATTATACTCTAGAGGCACTGATCCATGACTTTAATGAGTTAATGATTCTTAATAAAAAAAATTCTATAAAAATTTTCAATTATTTTATTTGTGAATGAAATTTAACAGTTTACCATTTGATCCTTGCAATATTTCTTCAGATATATTTTTTCTATACTACTAGTATATAAGACCTGTAATTTCTGAATTTCTCCAGCTTCTTTCTCTTGATTCACTAATCTCCTACCCACTTCCCCATTGAGTTGTGTATCATTACCCGATCTAGTGCTATCTCAAATGGCTAAATCATATAGGTTATTGGACCTCAACAATGAATCCATATGTGCTAGAGATTGTTGACTAGCAGCGGGGGTGTAGAGAACATAGTGGGGAGACAACAACCCTTGGTAAAATTTTATAATACATCAGAAATAAACAAATATCTAAGTAACAAAAATAGAAGAAATAGTACATCATACAACTGAAAGATAAAAGATGATCCAGGTAAACCAAATAATAATAAACCATGTAATGTCAGGATGGAATGTATCTAAATGTAAAATTGAAAGTAGTACATATAAAATATCATGCTGACAAAAATAAACTCAAAATACCTTGGCCTTGAATCTTTGGATAATATCATCTCCAAGATTCAACCAAACCAATAAGAAACAATCAACTACAAAATACCCGACACTTTTCTAAACATGTATCCATGTAATATTATTAGATACCAAACTGTTGCATGAATAACATGTTTATAAAACTCAATAGGTTGACACCACCTTGTCTAAACAAAACTATTCTAATAATAATTTAATGCAATAAAGTTATAATTAAAAGTATAAATTTATCAATTAATATGATATAAAAATCAAACTACTTTAACACCATGCTAGAAATTTATTTGAGCATGTAGAAAAACCATGTAACCATAACCAAAAGTCCATAGTATAATCACATATTAGGGTCAATCCCTATAATAATTGTAGAATAACTAGACCAAGTCCTCCACATAATAATTTAGGCATAACCAGACCAATTACATTATATAATAATTTCATAATAACTATTCTAATCCCTTTATATAAGAATTTTAGTATGATTGAGAAAATCCTTTATATATAATAATTGGGCCAAGGCCATTATATAAGAATTGAGGCATAACTAGGTCAATCCATTTATAGAATCATTTCAACATAACTAGGCCAAGACCTTTATATAATAATTTTAGCATGAATCACAACACAAATCACAATAGAAAGAATAAAATAAGAAAATATCATAATTCATAATGGTCAATTCAACCGGTTACCATTTTTATTTCAATTATCCATTAATTAATTAATTAATATCTTAATCCATTATCCTGATAGTGTGCACACCCATTTCATATCAATTATCACCAGTTATTTCAATAATCAAGTAATCCATATTCCAAGGTGAATCTAACACAAGAAATCACCTGAGATCTCATATCATGCTAAAACATAACCATTATCTAGTTCTTTATTGTTCAAATTTAGGCTCACCCTATGGGTAGCTGCAATCCAGGTCTCAACACCATCAGATCGAAATGGATCCAAGAAGTAATCCAAACACATTATTTTTATCACCCATTATTCGATTAGTTACTGTGCATGTAGATTCTCCACAATCAAATAATATTACACATACTTTATCAAATAGAAAAAAACCATAGGGATTTTTTCTATAACACCTACCTTTTTCCTGCGATCAAAGAAACTCTTCAATTGGGAATGACAAAAAAGAACAAAGGAAAACAAGATCATAAGGAAATCCCATATCACACAATATTAAGATCAAAATGAGATTAAATGGTGGTCAAGATATCACACCAAGATAATAAAGAACTAGTGTAAGAGAGGGGAAAACCAAAGATAAGTAACTCACCTAGGATTAAATGATTGAATAAGACATCCAGAAGAGAAGAAAACACTCCAAAATTTCTTGGATCTACTTAGGACCTGAGAGAGAGATTCACCACAAAAAAATAAAATCATAAAGGGTACATTGTTTAAAACCACTAGTTATGAGAAATTAATGGCATAAATCCCTTTCACGATATGAAATTATTGATTTATGAGATATGTAGAAAAACTTGTTTCCTTGGGTTAAAATAACCCAGATTGACCATTTCATGACATGAATAGTTTTCATAATGTGTAACCATTTCACACTCTAAACTAGTTCATGGTTTGTGTTAAGAAAAAAATTCACATCATGTAAAATATTCATGACATGATTGTTGCCAAAAAACAATTATCAGACCAGTTTTTATAAGAAAATCCCATACCATCTCTGAAGCCTTCCAAACATATGGAGAATCCTTGTAATCTCTTGAACCATTTATGAAAAGAATCCTTTAATTGAAATAAACATAAACCCCAAAACATTAGGACATTTTACACAGAAAAATATCTCCATACCCAAACATGATTCGACCACCAAGGTTTAAAGAAGAAAGAATACCCAAAATAAAGAGGTTCAACCAAAACTCAAAGAAGGATGTACCTAAAAAAATATAGGATCTTATAGCCCCCACCATATAATAACTCATCCCTAAGATACTCCAAGAATTAATGTGGGAATATTGAGAACAATTCTGTCCACAATGCTAACATATAGGATTCACTCTCCCATGTTTTATCTTGAACACACCCATTCTTCCATTGCAGTTAGACTATAGGTATAGTCTTTCCCCAGAGATACTTCTCACTATGGTCTACAATCTGTATCACAAGCTCCCTAAATGAAAAATCTTCACCATGCTTGATGTCATCAAATTCTACCACATAATAATGTTCTAGATGATTTTTCCAAATCAATGACATCTGAAACACATCGTTCATGGAACTATAGCACTGTAGAAGACCAATCAGTATTCTAATAGACTGTCCATTTCTACTATCTCAAACATACTGAAAAAAGTGGGTGACAACTTTACCAATTTCATGATATAATATTTCCCCAAACTAGGTGAAACTGAATGAAAAATATAATAACCAACTTCATTCTCTAGAGGTCATCTCTGATTGTTAGAATAAGACTTATACCTAATCTTCAAAGTCACAAATATCCTCCTAATCATCTGAACTTGATCATGAATCTCTTGCACAAGACTAGGTCCAATAAGTGCTGACTCACATGCCTCCAATCATAAAAGAGGAAAGCGTTAGTGCCTTATATTCAAATCCTCAAATAGTTATATTTTTATTGATTCCAATAATATGTTATTATAAACAATCTCTACAAGTGATAAATGTGACTCCCATGAACCTTAAAAATAAAAAACACAATCATGTAACATATCCTCTAGAATTTGAATAGTCAGATCAAATTCACAATTAGTCAATGGATGATAGGAATTACTTAGAATAACATATGATTACAAATACTTTTAAATACCCTTCCATAATAAATATGTCAAATGAGGATCTATATTAGAAACTATACTCCTCATAACACTGTGCAACTGAACTATCTCATGCATGTAAAGACTACCTAAATCATCAATGGTGAAGGTCTCCCTCATAGGTAAGAAGTGGGCCACATTATTCAGTCAATCTATGATCACCCAGATTTCATCGTTCTTACAAGGTGTCCTAGGCAATGTTTTCACAAAATACATAGTGACACCATCCCATTTCAACTCCAAATTGGACATAGGATGCAACATTATAGTTGGCCTCTGATTCTTAGCATTCACATACTAACCATTAAAACATCTCACCACAAATCATGCTACCTCCTTCTTCATTACTACCCACCAGTACTATCTTTGATGATCAAGATACATTGCTGTCACACCTAGATTCACCTCCCATCCAGAAGCATGGAACTACCTCATATTCTCCTCATGAAAACTTGTAGGAACCCATATGCATACAAAAATAAGAAGACCATTACCGCTACCAAAAGACCATCCTGATGATGGATTCCCACTATATAAGCAATCCCTCAGATCTAAGCTCTACAGATTATATAACTATCCTATCATGATATGGTCATGAAAAATAAGTCTAATAGATATCAAAGTACAATCCACTCATCCACGAGACTCCTAAATATCTATATACATGTATTTAAAGAGTTCTATCATTCACCATTCATCATAAGATTCTTGTATTACCTCCTTATGTGTCTTCTGGCTTAGGGAATCAACAATGAAATTAATTTTTCAGGGTGTATAATCTAACTTGATGTTAGTAGCCTATATATACTCAAACCAACTCCTTTACAGAAGGTTCAGGTATCACCAAGAAATGATGTACCTGAGGCTTTGGTAGTTTGTGTACACAACAAACCACTCACCCAAAATATAGTCTCTTCATCATCTCAGGTTATATACCATCACAACTAAATCCAATCCTTTAGTAACAGAATTCCTCTCATGTGGTCTCATCTATCTAGAGCTATAAGAAAATATTCAGTACTCCTGTATTAGAACTGACCTTAGTCCAACATCAGATGAATTGAGATACACAATATATTCCTTACCTGGAATAGGTAAGTCATGGATCAATTTTGAGTTTATAATTCCCTTAATTTCTTGGAAATATCTCTCATAAGAATCTGAAAAAAAACTTCATCCCTTTTTGGGTCATCCTAGAAATCAATGATTCCATACAAGATAAATCTGGGATGAAGCACCAATAATAACCCACAAAATGTAGAAATCTCCAAATCTCAAAGACATTCTTTGTCCTCTCCCAATCTAAAATGGTTTAAAACTTTCCTAGATCTATTGAAACTACAATATCTAAGATGACATAACCCAAGAAGTTAGATTTATCAATTCATAGATTGCATTTGGTAAGCTTGGTGTAAATCTAGTGATCTCTTAGTGCACTCAAGATAATGACAAAATTTTGAGATTGATCATCTGATAACTAGGATGAAACTAGGATGTTTTCCGAAAAAACCACCACAAACTGATCTAGAAAATGGTGAACGATCCAATTCATCATTGGAATTAATAAAACTGGTGCATTTTTAGACCAAACAACATCACCACAAACATGTTCAAGTCATACCTTCTCCTAAAAGTATTCTGAGGTATGTCTGAAAGTCTATCTCTCAACTGATGATACTATGATCTCAAGTGAATCTTATAGAAAGTCAAGGAACCTCTTAGATAATCAACTATATTGTCAATGTGTGGAAGGGTATATCCATTTTGACTATTATCTGGTTTAATATTCGATAGTCCACACATAACCATAAATTCTCATCAGATTTCTTGAAAAAATGAACTAGAGAACTACATGGTGACATACTAGGAAATATGAAACACTTGGTTTCACAATATTCTAACTAAATTTTAAAAACATGAATCTCTATTGGTTCTATCTTGTAAGGTGGAATAAAAACTAGATCTACTCTATTCTCTAACTTGATTGTGAACTCAATCTCCCGCTCTGATGTTAAACCACAGAACTCATCAGGAGATAAATCCTTAAAATGGTCTACCACTAGAGGAAAAGTATCATTCTGAATTAAACTATCATCTAGATTAAGTCCTGTTATCTGAGTCATGATATAATTCAATATGTACTAAATTTGTCCTACATGACAAGCCTAAAGATCTCCCTCACCCTGGTGAAAATAAATTCCTCTTTCTAGCACAAACAGTTCCCAAAAGAAATGATAACCACCAATTTCTGGAGAAAATGACTTGAAACATTTGATATTTTATGACCGCACTCCCAATGGTGTATTAATGGTCAAGACACCATCCAATATTTCCGCAAATAAGAAAAAATAATTAGAAAAAAGAATAGATATAAATGTACATGGTTATCCAATATCAAAAAAATAAAATAAAGCTCCGAAGATACAAGAATAGTACCTATGATGGTAGAAGTTCCTATATCCAAAATAGATGAAGATGATTTCATAGAGTGAAACTAACTGGACCCTCTACCCTAAGATTTAGTTCACTCCCTTACACTACTCTACCTCTATATCACCCCACAAACCTCTACATGTTGCCCAAACTACCGCAAGCATGACACTAAAAATTAGGGTATGAACACTGATTCCACATATAGCCAAAATTTCCACACTAATATCAATAAAATATAACAAAATAATGATATGGATCACAAAACCCTAGATGTTATACCTACTATTTTTTAGTGATAACTATCATAGTGGTGCTTCTTTCCACAAGAAGAAGAACTCCTGGTTCACCCTGTATAAACTACCTATCCACTACTAAGGGCCTCTCTTAGATTCCCTTATTTGATGAGAGCTAGATTCATCACATATAAAAATCTACTCAATTGAAAATCATTCAATTGCAACCGAATATCATAGAGAATCCCATATGGGAAACATATTTCTTTAGAGATCTCATTAGCTACTAAGGATGGAGAAAAGATCTATAGTTCAGTGAGGCATCTCACATAGACCATCACTGATATGCCCTCCAATGTCAGGTGAATGAACTAATGAGCCTTCTCATATCTCAAAATTTCTTGGAATAAGTATCTCAGAAACTTCATCTCAATGTCTTTCCAGGATAACTCCTCTTGCGGTCTAGATCTCTCTATCGTGTCCTACCAACACTTAGCTAGTCCATGAATCAAGTATATGGTAAGATTAATCCTTCTATATGTAGGTGTCTCATAGTGATTTAATATCATATGTACCGACTCAATCTAGAACTCAACTGATTGGGGGCTTCCCTCCCTAGTTAATATAGAAATATAGTCTAGCTAAAACTATATTTTTAGACTAGACATCAAAGACACAGTGTAAACAATCACCCATTCCATGGATCACATGAACCTTAAGAATAAATCATGAAGATAAAATTCCATATGATCCTCATAAGTTATTGGAAGCTCTGGTTTAGCTGTGTTAGGAGCATGTCAATTTCCACTCTCCTAAGCTCGATTCAAAAATGATGAGGAGGAGTTTTATATTTAAGAAAAAATCACTCCTTATAACATTGGATAACGACATGGTAAACCTCAATAGGTGACAAAAACAGAGAACCAATGGATCATTTCTACTATAAAAATGGATAAACATGGGAATTAACATGACATAACAATTATTTTATTTGACTTATCAGAAATAATATGCATCTCATTTCACAGTTCATACTAGAAAATATATCCCATGAAATAATTTTTTCCCTATCATGAACAATGAATTTCAATATATATCCTTATGTTCCTATTAGGATGAATTCATACTCATCCCACTCTATACCAGGCCATGAGTGTAAATCTCAAGGAACAATAACGTCACACAAAATGTGAATTGCCCAAGGTGAAATAACATCAACAATAAAAAATGAACAACATGAACAAAAATTCCATACTTGGGTACTCAGATTTCCACCCAATCATGGGTTAGGTAATCCCATATACAAGCTCATTACTATATTCTGATATATCCCAATATCCTTTATACCTTTCCAAAATAGTAAAGCAACAAAAAGAAAAACCTAATCCTATAATACAACTTTGTGACATCCCTCGATCCATCATTCTCTCATGTGACCAAATTAGTTTGGTTACAGGACCTAAAATGTGGCTCCCTGTATCCCAGAGGCTATCGAATAATAGTAGGGTGTAGATAATACAGTTGGGAGACTATACCCTTGGTAAAGAGTTATTATAAAATATAAATAAAAAACTATTAGATTAACAAAAATAGTTGAAATAGTACACCATATAACTATAAGATAAAAGATGAACCAAGTAAAGAAAATAACAATAAACCATGTAATGTTAGGATGGAATGTATCAAAATGTCAAACTGGAAGTAATACTAATAAAAGATTATAATGACACAAATAAACATAAAAGGCCCTGATACTAAATCCCTAATCATTCCCATCTCTAATCTCCAACCTAACAAGTAAGCAACAATCAACTATAAGTTACCTTTCTCTTGTCCAGACTTTCATTTATGTAATCTGCTCGGGTACAAAATTATGACCTGAAGATGATACAATTAAAACTCAGTAGATCTACACCACTATGTATAAAAAAAGCAGTATAATAATAAGTGAACGAAATAAAGTAATAATAAGGAGTATAAAATAATAAATTAATATGATAAAATAATCATCCTGCTTCATAACCATGTTAGAAATGTCTCTAAGCATTTATAAAAACCATGCCAACCATTACCATAAGTCTATCAAATAATCACATAACCGGGTTAAGCCCTATAATAATTACAACATAACTAGACCAAGTCCTCTATATAAACATTTCAGCATAACCGGAACAAGTTCTTCATATACGAATTTCATTATAACTAGACCAACTCATTTATATAATTATTTCATCATAACCATGCCATGTATTTTATATAACCATTTCAACATAAAGAACTAAGTCCTTTATATAATTATTTTAGTATAACCAGGCCAGTCCCTTTATATGATAATTTCAACATAACCAGGAAAGACCTTTATATAAGAATTTTAGCATGAATTACAACATAATTCATATTATAAAGAATAATACAACATAATATCCTAATATAGAATGGTTTATTCATCCAATTTCCATTTGTCTTTCAATTACCCATTCATTGATTAAGTTATATCTTAATACAATATCCTTCCAGTGTATACATCCATTTAATCAATTATCACCATTCATTTAAATAATCATGAAAGCCATTTTCTAAGTTGAATCTGTCAAAAACAATAACCTGAGGTCTCACATCTTGATAAATTATATTTAATACATTATCGAGTTCTTTATTTCTCAAAGGAAGAATCAGCCTACGGGAACCTGCAAGCCAGGTCTCAAAACGACTATATCCAAATGTATCTAAGGAGTAATCCAAACAAATGATTTTCATCACCAATTATTCTGTTAGTTACTATTCCTTTAGAGTAAAAAAATCAAATAATATTTCACATAAGTCACCAAATATAATCGAACATAAGTTTTGTTTTTCTAGACCACCCACCTTTATCTTGTGATCAAATTAACTCTTTAACTGGTAACACTAATAAATAATGAAGAAAATAATATCACAAGGAAAGTAGAGAACACACAAGATCATGATAAAAATGAGATTCAATAGAAGTAAATAGATCACACCATGATAAAATATAATAATCTAAAGAGAGGGGAAAACCAAATAAATGTAACTCATCTGGGATTAAATGCTTCACTGAGACGTCTAAAAGGGAAGAAAACACTCCAAAATCATATGGAGTCACCCTAGGGTCTGAGAGAGAGAGAGAGAGAGATGCATCATGAATGAAATAAAAAAATATGGGTGGCATGGTTTAAAACCACTAGTCATGAGAAATTCATTTCAGGGAACACTTTCATGATATGCAATTCTTAATTTATGAGATATGATGAAAAATGCATCACCTTGGGTTAAAATAACCCTGATTAACCATTTCATGATGTGAACCATTTTCATGGTGTGTAACCATTTGACACTCTCTAAAACTTCATGGATAATTATTAAAAACAAATTCATGTCATGTAAAATATTCATGACATAAAAGTTCCCAGAAGATACATCTTAGACTAGTTTTTGTAAGAAAAGTTTGCACCACCTACAAATCCTTACAAACTCATAGAGAACCCTCATAATCCCTAAACCCATTTATACCCAGACATAATTAATTCAATTAATCATAAAACCGCAAGATTTAGGTCATTCCCCCCAGAAAATAATCTCTATCCTCATACAAGACTTGACCAACAATGTGTAAATAAGAAGGAAAATCCAAAAGAATGAGGTTCAACCAAAACTGAAAGAAGGAAATATCTGAAAAAAATGGATCTTACAATTTTGATATACTTTACTTTAGACATCATATGCTATTAGATTAGAATTTTTAACTCCTTCCATAAAAAATCATTATTCATAATTATATATAAGATTTCCTAAAACTCTAATATAGTCGTACCAATTGATCTAATCACAATAGTAACCATCATATCCCTTTACTCGAACATTGAATATAACTAGATCAATGTTTACAATCCACTAAAAAAATTCATGTTCATAGAATCCCACTAAATTATTATCATTTTGAAGTCATTGACATGATCTTCCAATGAATTTTCTTTTGTTATCTTTAGAATAAAATGACATTTCATCCCAAAAACCACGTTCATTATGATAGATATTATACATATTTAATAGTACATAAATTAACAATATATTGGTTTTTATATTCTATAAATTAAAAGAATAATTATTCACTAACTTCATCTAAAAAATAAATGTACCTTTTAGTAAATATTCTCCCATGAACTTTTCTATATCATATTCAGCTTAAAATCAATTAATTATTGATCAAAGTATCTTTAAAATTGATAATCCTCAATCTAATTTTTTAATTCCATAGCCTTTGGATAGAATAACCTAAACCACACTTCAAATGTTAAATATAAAACAAACACTTATTAGAATTATTCAACTCTTATAAGATTATAAAATAGATCCAATACAACTTATTATTCCCACAACATGAATCCAACCCATGAACATCAAATGGAAAATAATTTCTGGATATCTATTGTGACTCAATAGTAGTTTATCCAAGTTATAATCCATGAAATTTATTAAAAACAATACTTTAAAAAGAAATGAAAAATGAAAACAGATCAATATAATTGCTCTATTATGCACACCAATTATATACATGGAATTTATCATGGTTTTTAAAATTTATTATTCCCATGAAAAAAAATTTCAATATACTAAAATTGATAGGATATAAAAAAACTTTTGTTACTAATGATTACTAATCACTACTCCAATAAAGTAATTACAAGTTATGATAATCCTCATGGGGACCACCTATTTATAAAAAACCACCATAAACTCTCACCAATCAATATTTAATACATATAACAAATATTATATAAATATTTCTTCATCACTAGTTTCTTATATAACCAATTGCACATACATTCTAAACAATACTATGGAATCCCAAACTCCATTACTCATCTATAACCATTGATTGGATATCATTATAAGGAAAAATAGTTCAATGCCATTAATCTTTTCAAATGATCTAGATATCATCTAGGATTTATCTGAAAATTCTCTCGGTGGTCCTAATTCTACCCTCTTATAGTGTCATGGATACTAAATAATATTCAAAAATAAAAAATCTTCCTGAAAATGAGAATGAGAAATATCCAACAATATTTTTTACACTATGTTTTTTTGAAAAAAGATATTTTCTTTAAAATATTAAAAAATATAAAAGTACCTGATGGATATTAATGGAAAATTTCATGATTTTTTGACTTAAAACATTATAAATTACATGTATTTAATATTCATGACTAACATATATTGATAGATAAGTAGTTATCTTTGTCAATCATCATTTTTTACAAGAAAATATCTATAATTTTATATAATTTATCATATTAATGAGATAAAATTGTGAGATATCCTTAAACCTAATTAAGATTGATAAATTTTTGGAAATAATTATAAGTATTTTATGTCATTTGGAGTTGATTTTACCTTATAATATTTCACTATAATAATTCATTTAATAATGCATTTGGATGAGGAAGCTAAAGTTGGAAGGCCCGTACATTATTGATGGATATATCCCTTTGAGAGGTGTTTTTTTATTTCTTTAAATAATTATCATTTTATAATTCAATAATTATAATATTTATTATGTTAAATTCATAATTTTATTTATTAGGTACCCTAGTCATTTAATGTTTTATATATAGAATAAATCTGAACCAAAAGGTCATGTTTCTGAAGGCTACTAAAGAGTTCCTAACTGAAAATTCAAGGTATTTTTATTTGATAGTGAGAAAATTTAATCAAGAAGGATGCATTTATGATAATGCATTTTATTCAAAGAAAAATAATAAATCACTAATATTTATAGCTTTAGGTTTAGAATTTGGTAAATTTTCTTAAATTTTACTGACCAGTTTATAGTTAAGTAAATCACATAGATATGTGTTATTAAATAATGATTCTTATGATCCATATATCTAATAATTTAAGAAACAAAAAAATATGACTTAGTTGTAAACTTTAAAATAGAGAAGGATAACAATAACGGTTAATAATGATTTTTTATAGTTTCCACATATTTTAAATTAAAAAATAAATATATATTTTTAATATGTTTATAATAATATTATTTATTTATTAATTTTTTTATCAATTTGTATATATCATTATTTATAATAATCCGGATGAACTATTATAAGATTTAAAGTACTTATCACAAGGTTTTTTGAAGAATGCTTGGAGATTCGATGCACAAAATATTTGCGGAATCAAGTTTCATTTTGAATATAGTAAAGAATGTTTTAAAACCTAAAAAAATTTATATTTAATGTTTCATATTAGAGTTACTAGGAAAATTGGGTTGATATTATACAGTAAAATTATAATGGAAAATTTTCAGAATTGTTATTCAAATATATATGTGTCCATATTAATAGGGGTATGTGGAGAGATTCATTACAACTCACTTTTTCTTACTTCTCATAAAGAAAATGTTATATATATATATGTATTCCTAAGAAAAAAAGAATATTTTTCTAATGATAAAGTATATGGAGGGTGGATTATTTTTATCCACATGAAACATAGGGACATGTATTATATGAGTGATAAAGATAAATTAATTTGTGATTGTGAACCACATAAAAAAAGAAAATTGAATTTAAAATCCATAATTATATTGAAACTATCCATCATATGAGGGTAGATTAATAAAAATAAAAAGAAATAATGTTAATTATGGAGCCATATATAAATATGTACAATAAAGAAGATAATTTTTATAAGATCAAATATAAGGGTTGTTTTGTACAATTTAATTGAATAAATATGAATTTAGTTTATTATAATTATTTTATATAAATATAAATATAATATAATTTGTAGGTTGTTTTTAATATTTGTAAACATCAAGTATATTTTTTGTTTACAGTCCATGCTTGTGTTGACCTGCTCTTGTGACTTCAAGGAAACATCATCCCTTCCCCACCATTACTGTAATTACTATACTTGGTCTAATGGTGTTTCACATAATCTAATGATATCCTTTATCATATAGTCCCTATCACTGATCAATATCTATCATCATTTTATTTCCAATACCCTATAATTAATCCTTGATGATGACCATCATCAATGGCAGGTGACCTTCCAAATCATCCATATATGGTTATAGTCAGTAATGGGCAGTGAAAACTATATAGTGGTGGGTTCTAAAGAAACCTATACATTACTTAAATAATTTTTACATCATTTTCAAGCAAAACATACATATAATTAAACGTCCCAAAATCAATATGTTTAATTTCATAGAGTAATAGGTTTATACAATACTAACACACATAAAATTTTAAACATTATTTAAATACTTAATAATAGTACTCTTAAATACCTTTATCGTCTTATTAATACATTTGATAACTTAGGGATATACATAAAAGAAATGATGATTAAAAAATCCAAGTAATATTAAAAGTTTACATGAATTTACATGATCACATGGGTAAATATAAAAAACGTTATCACTTCATAAAAATAAGATCATAATCATAATAATTTTGGAATTATATGAATAATTCATGGAATGTGACACATGCATAATAATAAAACACCATAATATTAATTCATGTATTATTACCTATATATTTTATCATAATACACCATGCTAACTGCATCATGTCCATGCATAACATAGTCTAGAAATATAATCATATCATGTAAATAAATAACGATCTCATGAGATATAAATTTTTACTCAGTTCATTGGAGGATTGTATAATTGTGGTCCCACACACCATAACATAATATATTCAAAATAATGTGTATAATAAATAAATTAATGATACAAAAATCATATATACAAATATAATCATACCATGGATAAACCATGATGAAATGTAAAAACTTTCATAATAAAATCATAAATCATATAATATAACCAAATTTTAAGTAATAATTAGAAATAAATATAAGTAATCATGAGGGTAACCATAATAAAATTAAGAAACACTTAATATAGAAATATATATCATATAGAGGAGAGATATAAACAATTAGATAAAAAAACCCTTTAAATGAAATGGAAAGAAGTCAAGAGAGGGATTGAGAAGAGTTTATCTTAAAAAAATAAAAAAAATGTGAAAGTAAAATAAATATAAAGAACAAATAGAATAAATAAAATTAAATCCCTAGTAAATAATAAGAAAATAAAATAAGATGGAAAAGAAAATTTCTTATAAAGCTTCTAGAAGAAGATTTAGAAATAGAATTTGTTATTGAAGATAAACATAAATAGTGTTTTAATACAATGTTTTTATAATCATAAATAGTAAATTTAGAAGGATAATATTACAAAATAGAGATTAAATTGATAAATTGACATTTATAGGGTATAATATAAATCATTAATGGAGAGAAGTCATGGAGAGAGAATTCAAACCCAAGCGAGAGATAATAGGCAAGGAATATTCTTACCAATGGTCCTATTTTTTTTGTTATAACTACAATTAATTTATAAACAAATTATATTTATTAAAAAATTATGACATTAATTTAGGGTATTTTTGAGCATTTAAAACCATTTTAATTTATTTATTTACATTCAATGAAATATAAATGGTGTGATGACATGTTTGTTCAAATTATTCCCCGATCATTGTTATTTATTCAATAGTTCAATTACATCTAGATGCTTAAAAAATTTGTAAAAACACATAAAAACATACTATATATATAATATACACTAATAAACCCTGAAATTGGGGATAAATAAATATAACATATTTATAGATGGTAGGACTGACCGTGTAAGAATGCATTGGGGAGGGAGAGACGTAATATATATAATAAATAGTTTATAACAATTCTCCGATAACATAATAACATTGATTTTATATATATATACTATTTTATTATCTCAATGTGGTAAAAATTTAAGTTAGAATAGAATAATAGAAGAATAATAATAACAAAATGAAGATAAGAGGTAGTTTCTCCTTCTTTGACGATCACCATTTTCTATGTTAGTAACACATTTAAGGATTGGAGTTGAGTGTGACCGAAACGTATCTAAGTCTCCTAAGAGGATTAAGAGGAGTGATATGAAAAAATCTTGGTTAATGAGATAAGTTTTTTAAATTATTTTGAATGGGGGTGGAGATAGGGTATTTATACTTGTAGGTGATGTGTATTTTGGGATAAAATAAAAAATATAAATCTTTTTAAAACCAAGATTTATAATATTGGTCTTATTTGGAACGTTTAATAAAACTTAATTTAAGAAATATATTTTCATGAATTTTAAACCCATCCAATAAAAATTAGTGTTTTATCAAATTATATAAAATAAATAAAAATGTATAAAAAATAATTTTTAATGGAATATAACATCCTTTTCTGTTTTGGAAGCTACTTTTTAGGTTTGTAAATTGAATTTATTATTTTTAAATAGATTATTTGTCACATTAAACTTATTTTGGGTACATAAAACTAATTTATAATTCATTATGTCATTATTAAATCAATAATATATCATAAAACATACTATATTTAAAAAATATGTATTTTTTCTATTCATCCCAAAATTCATGTTTTTAAAAAAATACAAAAAAATCACAGTTGGATAATTTCGATGTGAACATTAAAAAAATGGTCTTAATTTTAGCTAAATATTTTTTGAATTTTTTTAATTATAATACTGAAATATTAATATAAAAAAATAGTTTTTATATAAAATAAGTTAAAACACAACTTATTAAAAATCTATACCTATAATTTATTTTAGTCAGATAAATTAAATATTTATTTTATATTGTTCTACTATTTATATTTAATTATTTATTTCAATATAAATATAACTTATCAAATATTTTACTATTTTAAACATCAAGTCAATATTTTAAGGTTCGGGGTACTATTCTAATGGTTCAGTCACTATTCTAATGAAAAAGTTACTATTTAAACAATCAAAGAAACCTTATACTTCTTATACTATCTATTATTTCTTTAATTCATCATTCAATTAGTTTTCTCTCAAGTTCCTCGATACATCATTTAGAGAATTTCAATATAAATTTTAATGCTTTGTTTTTATTTTATAGTAGTGTATGTAATTGTGGTATTTATTAGAGACCACAACTTTATGGATTTCTAAATTCTAGTCATGTTTTTACTTGTTTTTAATATCCCATTGTACTATTTTTAATTTTACGAAATATATTTATCCTTTATATGAAATTTTTTATATTTATGAAATAAAATAATGTTTATTTATATTATATAGTTCATGTGATTTATTTATAAAATGGATTATAATACAGATAAGTATTATAAATATATATGTTGAGAGAGAAAACTTTATATAGACTTTTCTGGTTTGTTTTACCCCCTAGAAATTTCTCCCTTAGATACTGATGTTTCTCTTTCATCACATCCCTTGGTTCCCATACTACATCATTATAATTATCTTTTCACTAATATTACATCAATATTTTATCATAAAATACACCTTGTTATAAAAATATTTTTTACAATTCATCCCAAAATTTATTTTTTCTTAGAAAATAACAAAAAATCAATGTTTTCTATTTTTGGGTGTGATCATTCCTAAAATGAAATTAATTTAATTTAAATAACGTTTAAACTTAAATAAATATAATTTCTAAATATAACATAAAAATTATGGTTTTTATAAAATAAATTTAAACATACCTTATTAAAAATATACATTTATATTTTATTTGGGTTACCTAATTTAAATATTTATTTTGTGGGATTCTACTATTTATATTAACTTATTTTATTAAGGAGAAATATTATTTACTAGTCATTTTAATAGTATAACAGTCAAGTTAATATTCGGAATGCTATGTTATTATTATAATAGTATGATTACAATTCCAATAGGAAGGTTACTAATCTAATGATCATATAACCCTTATAATTCCATTAATACGTATTATTTTCTTCATTCACCATTTAATAATTTTTCAATTAAGGCGATGTTTACATTATTTTCAAAATTTCAATCTTATTTTTAATGTTTTGTTTTTATTTTATAGTGGCGTTCTAGGTTATAGTATTTATAGGAGACCATGAATCTATGGATTTCTATATTCTAGTAACAATGTTTGATTATTTTTTTAATCCCAGTATATTAATTTTAAATTTATTGAATGAATTTATCCTTCATATACTATATTTTATATTAATATAAATTGAATAATTTTTAAATTTCTTTATATGGTGTATGCGATTTATATACACCATTCCTTAAAATAATTTTCTGTATGCCAATCATAAATGTCAAGAATGAAAATTTTATACAGATAAGTCCAGTTTGTCACATTCATCCCCTATTTATAAATTTATCTCTTAAAATTTTAATTCACATCCTTATTCAATAATATATGGGGTTACTTCTATTTTATTACATATTTAGGTTCCCATGTTGTATCTTCATACTTATGGTTTCAATAAAGTACTTTTGGGAATGTGTGTGGTCTTGTAGCATATAACATTGTCTCTATAATCAAATATTTTCACATGTTTCTCTTCATAAGAGTGACCATGACCCAATTTTACAACCTATAAATTTAGTACATATGTGGGTTTGAGTACGTACTTATTCACAAGAGAAACAAGGAACATGTTTTTCACTTGATCTAGGTTTGGTGGAAGTGTTAGTTGATAGGAAACAACTCCTATGTGATCATAAATATCAAAGGGTTCAATATACCTTTAGTATGATCTTTCAATTTTTTCCAAACCTCATTACTCTATTTTCGAGAGATATTTAATGGAAGGATTTATCAACTATATCAAAATATACGATTTTTTGATGATTATAAAAATAGATATTTTTTCAAGTATGTACTGATTTAATGGGTTATTGAATTAATTAAACCTTCTACATCATTTCTTGCACAAGTTGGGGTCCTAATTTTTTTCACCAAATTTATCCCAACATATTGGAGTTCGACATATCTTATCATATAGAGCTTCAAATAGGGACATCTACACACTGTAGTGAATATTATTGTTGTATGAAGACTTGATTAGTGAATGATATTAATCCTTACCTTCTTTTATGACTTTTGAGAAAAATCTCAGCATGTATTATAGTTTTTGGATAATAATTTTTGATTGACCATATATCCAGTTATGATAGGTTGTATTAATGTGAAACTCCATGTTTAATGCATGTTGAAGAATCCTCTAAAACATTGAGTTCATCCTTTATTATTGATAATATATAAACAAAAGTAGTTCTCCATTGATACTCACATCATAATTTAAATACATGATTGAAATTTAATTGAGAAATAAATTTTCTTGAATGTTGATTAAATGAGTTATCTTAGTAAGATGATCCACCATATCAAAAATTTCATAATTTACTTTATATGTGTTTAGAATACCCATGATAAAATCCATTGTGATGTTCTATAATTTCCACACTGGTATATGTAATGGTTTCATCATCACCTAGTAATTATAATTCTCTTCTTTAACTTACTATCATTCTAGGAAATTTAAAGTGTACTTTTTAATCACTTTCTTTATATTGTCCCACAAAACACACCCTCAAAGATCTTAATACATCTTGGTAATTACTTGAAGGATTATAAAATATGAGATATATGTATTATATAATAACACATTTATCTCTTTTTTGATAACATGTGTAATCTTCTTCCAAATCATATGACTATATATTTATTAATATTTAATTCATGAAGCTTCTGTCCCTTAATTTATTTTAACTTCTTTAAAAGCTCAAAATCATTCCTTTATGCCTAATTTATTTTATCTTGGTTATATGGTTATGAAATAATTTATGTAAGGTTAGATATCATCCTCACCATTATGATTTGTAAATCCATCATTTCCATATCTACAAATATTGGGTCTTTCCCAATCCTCATCATATAGATCATAGTAGGTTCTTTTATGCTAAGTGAATTAGCTACCTTATTCACCTTCCCAATGTTTCAGTGTTTGAGAAACCATAGTCCTTAATTAAATACAATCATATTATTTGACATAGGTTTAAATCCTTTTACGTGAATAAAATATTTAAACTCTTATGACTAGTATAAATTCCACATAGAACTCTATAGAGGTAGTGTCTCTAAATATTCAATGCAAAGGTCACAAATACTAACTATAGATCACAAATCAAATATTTTTTCTCAGGAATCTTTAATTATTTCATGGAATAGTCTATCACTTTATCATTTTATATGAGGATGAAACTCAATACTTTCCTTTAAAAATCATTGTAAAACCTTCTCCACTTCTGGGTAGTGTGAGTACATGTGTAGTGACAAGCCTCTTAATGATCTCTTTAAATACTTTATTTTCACAACCATCCATCTAGACATAATTTAATACCTTCCACATTATCTTATTTAGTAAGATAGAAAATTATGAGAAAATTTTCACAAAAAAATTGGTAGTGCCAAGCTATTCTAGGAAAACACTAATTTTATATGACACTTAATAGAGTAGACTATTTTTTAATTAACTTCACCTTTAAAGGATAAATGGAAATTTACGTTCTGGTGACCACATTCCTCAAGAATGTGACATACAACATAATAAATGTACACTTTATAAATTTTACAAACAAATTCTATTTTATTAAATTCTATAACACAATCATTAGATATTATTCTTTTTTTATAGAGTATAAGAGAATAATATTAATAAAAACCACCAAAAAGTTATTGAAATAGTCTCTAAAGAATCTATTTATCAATTCCATGAAGATAATCAATATGTTTGTAAGTCCAAATGGAATAAAAAAGAACTCATATCATGTATATCTTATATGAAATTTTATATTTTGAATATATATCTCTTCAATTTCAGTTAATAATATCTAGAATAAAAACAAACATTCGAGAAGTATCAGGTTCTATGAAATTGGTGAAATAAGGCATCAACACATTTTAGTAAATACTTGTTTTTATGGACATCATGTTATGCTCTCAATAATCTAGGAAAAGTAACATTGATCTATCCTTCTTCATGAAAAAGAGAATTGTTTTACTACAAGGTGTTGGACTATGGAATATAAACCCGCTTTCTAAATTATTTTCCAATTGTTTCTTTAATTACTCAAGTTTTATTGGTTCATTTATTTAGGGTATATTTGATATACGTATTTTTATGGGTATATGTTATTTTGATAATGCTACCTTATGATCTAGGGGAAGTCATTAAAATCATTATGGGAATATATCATTGTATTCCCTCATAAAAGAAATATATTGTAACAACCCAAACACTAATAACCCAAATCTAGAGGTTATTTTATTACAATGGTAGAAAATAAAAGAAACCACATTAAAAAGTATACAATGGTTTATCAATAACAAGAAATTAAATACATATATAATCCTTACATTTCATCTATAAACTTAAAATATATCATAAAAATTTAATGAAAAATTTATTATTTGCCATATAATATCTATTGATAATTCATAGTACTCTTCCAAGAATTCCAGGGAAAATACAAACAAAATAAAGGGGAGTATTAAAATTCTTAGTAAGGGGTAGTTTATAATGGAAGCTATCATGGTATAACAAAATAATAAATAATAGGATGAGAATAAATAATTAAATTTATTCCAGAAGATCATAAAATATCCTTAGAATATAAAAATAAAGGGAAAAAATAATTATAGGTATAAAAATAAATGAATTCACAGTTACGGAATGTATAATGTTGGACATCTTAATAATACTATAAAAACCTCAACCAAATAATCATAACTATACCATCAAGGCCTTATTCTAAGACAAAATACATAATACGAAAGACATGCACAAATATCTTAA
Source organism: Viscum album (assembly GCA_963277665.1). Taxonomy (NCBI): domain Eukaryota; kingdom Viridiplantae; phylum Streptophyta; class Magnoliopsida; order Santalales; family Viscaceae; genus Viscum; species Viscum album. The sequence continues at coordinate 263,396,477 of OY728120.1, forward strand.
ACTAGTTTGTCTCATGAGACCCACTAATGAATTGAGTGGATATGGGATTTCAAGACCAACCTATCACATAAAAACTCCAATGAATCCATAAAATGAAAGAGTTTGTCAATAAATACATGTCATAATGGTCAAAGGAACCCTTCAAATTAACATTCCTTAATATTCAATACTTTTCCCCATAGATGTAATGGTTATATGTATTATAAATATTTTCCCAGTCAATTGGATTATATTTATATATAGGTGAATATCCATTAATCTAGTAGGTTCTATAGGATATACAAAATTTAATGGAATGTATCCTTGATAATGTTTTATTAGAGTGGGATATATTCATTGTACAAGGGAATTATTAGAAATAATTAAAATGAATTCAATAGTTAGAGACCAAATAAATGATATCAGAATCCACTCATGAGTATTATAATATCTAAAAATTTCATAATTATAATATCTTATGAGGGTAGTATAATAATAGGTAAATATAATTTCTTGAAACACACATAGATTTGTAATGGGAAAACATAACAAAATTACATAAGTAATGTAAATAAATTCAAAGGACTTTTAAATGACAGATGAAGATAAAGTTATGAATACCCTTACCTTGATATGTTACTTATAAAATCTTTGAAAATAACTACTTAGATCATTAGAGTTTGGAATCTTAAAATAGAAATTTAGATTTGAGTTTGGAAACCCTTACCCAACTAAGTATATTGAGAAAAACACTTTGGACCAGCTTCAAGAGAGAAATGGAAAACGAGTTTTAAACCATTATAAACTCAAGCCTCTTCAAAAAGATTTTTTAGAGGGGGAATGAGATAAAAACCATGATCATTAGTATTTTAGTGGAGAGAAATGAGAATATGAGTGGGTATTTATAAAAAATGATTGGGAATTGTATATTTATTTCTAAACATAGACCTTAGACTTTAGGTTATGTAAAAATAAAAAACTATTTTCCTTCCCATTATTTTAAAACATAGTATTTAAAATATAGGGAATGGTTTTTGATATTTCTAAGAATAATATCCATGAACCCTTAAATATATTAACTATAATAAAGAACGTACCTCTACCTCTGCATGTCACCACCCCCTTAATTCTCAAACCATTCCGCCTTTGTGTCCATTTCTCTGGTTATATCAGCCCCATACTCTCCCCAAATCCCTCTTCCATGTTCCACATCCTCTGCCTTCCAGATCACTCAATCTTCTACCACCTCCTCTGCTACATGATGCACCGGCCTTCACCTCCACCTCTTCCTTGCCCCAAATACCTCTTCTGCATTCCAGATCATCCGCATTCCAAATCCTCCTCCAACTCTGCCTCATTCTCCATGGTAGCCACCTCCACTTACTCCTATGACATAGTATAATTCATCTCTCTCTTTCACACATTGTCCTCTAATTAAAATCATTCTCCTCCACTCACAATGGTTAGGGATCTGCCGGAATCTCCTTGACATCCGCCTCCTCCAGCCTCCGCCTCTACCTCCACCTCCTCTTCTGCCACTGTATCCTACCCCATAAATACCTCCTCAACTGGCCCTACCTCCTCCTCCAGCCCAGCCTCCTCCTTTGGTTATGGATCTTCGGCCTCTAATTACCTCTATCAAAATCTCCTTCCAATTTCTCACACATACCTCATTCATCTCCCATGAAGTTTCTCCCTGACAGTACCTTGTAGTTTTCTTCATCCAATCATAACTGAAAAAACCTAGGTGAATTTATTCATGCAGATTATATGATGTTTTTTTAGATTCAGTCGAAGAGAAAAATGAGGCCTTCATGGAAAAGGAGGTACTGATAGAAGTTATGGATTCAAATGTAAAGCAAGAATTAGAAAACACACAAGAGGTTCTCATAGTGATCAAACAACCTTCCACTGTTGTAGTTTTCTTATCCTTCTACTGTTAATGGTAACATTGGAGAGGCCAAGAATGAAATTCCAGGAGGTGCTTATGGTTTCCTAGGAACTACTCCTATTGTTGTTTGGATTTTTAAAGAGTTCACATTTTTCCTAGACACTAACAAGGAGGATGGGTGTGGTGATGTTTATGTATAAATGATCGAGAAGGAGAAACTCGGTGTCTATACCATGATGTTCTGGGTTTATTCCAAAAGGTATGTTATTAAAATAATATAGTATTCTGCTTGAAATGCCACAGATTAGAAAACACCATCGTCTCTTTTTCTTCATCAACAACTCAGGAGCTCTGGATTCCTAAGGAAGTAGGAACTAACCTGGGTTTAGCATAGGGGATAGACTTTTGGAGTGTGATAATTGAAAGGAATAAGAATTCAACTCTTTTATCTTTATAGAATCTGCATAAAATGACATTCTATATTTTTTAGACTCTAGGGAAGGCCAATATTTCATAGCCTATAGGTGTTTCTTCATTATAAACAAATCATTTTTTTTCGGACCATAGATGTGAATCCTTCTCATTCGACTAAGGGGATTAATTATATGAAATAATGGAACATAGATGAATGGTATTCTTGAATAAAGGTTTATTCATCATTGCCTTAAAATGATGATATCGTGACAACCTCAATTGAAGCTCTTGGTGAAATATATCAGTGTTAGGGAAGGTGAAGATCCTGAGATCCCACTTCATTAAATTTTATGGCTAATACGAAGTCTTATTGTAGTATTTTAGCTACTAGAAATGTTAATGTTGTCTTTGAAATTCTTATTTTTTTATTAATTTATTTTAACCACAAGTAAATGTGTTTCAAATTTTAATTTTATCTTTATATTTTTATTTATTACAAATCTATATGTTGATACTGTATATATATTTATATATATTTTAACTATTTTGTTAATAAATTATTTTTCCCTATAATTAATTTTATTTCCCCCTACATATCATTTTTTCACTATATTTCCCTGTATTTTATTTCATTTTTTCACTACATTCTTGTATATTATTTCTTCCACTACATTTTCACCCACATTTTCTTAAATATTATTACTCTATTTTTTAATCTTTCTATTTTTTAATGCATTTCACTTAGCATGTTTTTATTAAGAAGAAGTGTTTTTTTAACAGAACAAATGCCACTTACTTATATAGAAGCAACCCTCCTCTGTCTCCGCCTCCACCTCCTCCAATATTGGTTTTATTTATTTTTTTGTGCATTAATTCATTTCATAACATTTACACATAACTAAATATATTTTTTCAATAGGATCCACTAGCACTAGATTCAATTCTTATACTTCACCATTATTTTCATGTCTTTCTACCTTAGATATTACATCTTATAGACATGTAATATCAAATGCTCACATCTAGAAATTGATGGATTATGATGGTATGACTCTCATTTAATTTTATTATTAAATTTTTCAATGTATTTCTTTAGAAAAATGGATTTGACAAACAATGCTTCCACTAGCACTATCATTAGTAGCATTAACCTAGCACTGCTTACACATTTGGTCTCATTAATTTTAATTCTATATTTTATTTGATTCAGTTTTACACCATCCAAGATAACAAAGATATACAATTCATCATCTTTCACATCAACCACATTTTATATCAAACACATTGTATACAATCCATTTTCTTTCAATTCTTCCACTTCACCATTATCTTATTATCTTTAAAACTATGATATTATATCATAGAGATATAATATCAAATGTTCACATCCATTAATTTCTGGATTATGAAGGTATTACTATCATTTTATTTTAGTACTAATTTTTTCAATTTTTCATCAGGAATCACGAAATTTATGTTATTTTACATATTTATAATTCATGTTTATTTTTTCCAAAACTGTTATTCTAATTTTTTTTCTTTTTTGATATTATATTAATTTTTCCTAAAATTTAATGTATTTGATTCTTCTTTCTTTTGAAATGTATTTTTCTGATAATTATTTAGCAGGATCTCTTACTAGAGTGAACAACAATTCAATGATGTGAATTTATTCTATTTTTTAAATTATGTCGGGTTTCACTTTTATGAATACAATTTTTTTTCTCTAATTACTTCTCACACCAATTTACCATTAAGAAAAAGAATATTTTGGTATGATTAATAATTTTTAATTCATGTTTTTTAAAATTAGTTCCTCAAAACTAACATAAATTCCACTGTGATATGAATTTCTTTTTATTGGTATTCACTTTTATGCCTAAACATTTCTTAGCTTTGACATTTATTTTGATTATGTGATATGGTAAATATGAGAAAAATTTAAAATAATGAGTTCATAAATCTAATACTTAGTCAATAAATTCATCCAAAAAAAATATGAAAATAGAAATAATAAAATGAAAAATCAATGGATTTATATGACCATAGCTTAATATGGGTGAATGAAACTAGAGATGAGTACAAAAAATATTTCCTCAACATCTCCTTAATACTTTTTTCCAAGTATTTGTGAGTTCTTGATCTGTTATCTATCTAAATGAACATTACTCTCGTTATCTCTCCAGATTGTGAAACATGTTATTACAATTCTCATGCTCCATTTGGATCATGCTATTCTCATAATGTAGGTTTAGCTAATATACCTTGGAAGAAGAAAATGTAATTTTTGAATATGAACTTTAGTGGGTTGTGTTTCATTTTATTTGATGAATTCTAGACGATTAGGAGTTCCCACACCCGTTCCATATCCCTCATTTTCAATGGAAATAAACAAAAAGTACTCCATTTTCATTTATTTGATGAATTCTAGATAATTAGGAGTTCCTTTTATATTCCCATCTCTACTATATTTCTTCGAGTTTAATTGGATAATTACATATCATGTGTCCAATAATCATGTTAAATAGTCAATCATTGTTTAACTTTCAGTGATTTCGTGAACTCTTCAAATGAACTGAAAGCACATCATTAAAACCCGTTTCACGTATTATGTATTGTTATTTTTGAGACCTAACATAAATTTCATTATCTTAGAGGTTGTTCCTTCTGATGAAACCTCTTATAATGTCATCGTCACACCCAATGGTTTCAAATATTTAATTTCTTATTTTTTTAATTCTAGCTTCACATTTTATATAGAACCTAGACCGTGAAAATTAATTATGTAGTTATTATAATTAAATTACATAAATTATAATCTATGAACCTTTACACATGGATAATTTTTAATATTGATACTATGATTAGAGACTGTACAAAAACCAGGAAACTTCTTATTGAAATGTACAGATAAATAGGCGATTATTATTCCATTATCATTAATCTTTACACATGAATAAATTTTGAAATGTAATAAATATGTGTGGACATAGTATGAACATGATTAAATGGCTAGTATATGATATTTGACACCTGGAGAGGTTTTAAAGTAGAAAATATGTTGGAGGGAAACTCTCTCATCTTTGAAAACAATACCAGCCGAGGGAAGAGGGAAGTCACATGCACCATTCCTCATAGATACAATCTATTTTACTAATATGCATGTCCATTACCTGACTTTTATTATAGATGGTAAAGATACACAAACCACTCACAACGTAGAACTTCACATTATTCTTAGGAAAAGTTTTTATATACATTGTGCTAGAGATATGAGAACTATTACTCGATATAATATACACTATGCTGGAGATATAATAATTCAAAGGAAGGTTATTATGGTTATTCCCCCATCTCCTTCTGTTGTTAAAGATATGGGAAGTCTATTTTGGATATATGGGAAGGTTATTCTGGTATGGGTATGGGAAGGGAGAGAGATATGGGGAAGATACACTGTGGTGGAGATATGGGAAATCCATTCTGGTTATTCCATTATCTCCTTTTGCTGGTACGGATACACTATAATGAAGATATGAGAATTATGAATATTATTCAGTTCGCTCATGGTTTAGGAGTGGTATGGTGTATGGGGAATCCTATAGGATTGTCTTTTGGAAGAATCTATTTAATTGGAATCTCCACCAAAATAAAAGGGTTGCTTCATCATTATGAACAAGTATTAGGTTAAAATATTAGTTGTGGAATGTATTTCATTTATTTTAGAAATGGTTTCAGTAATTCTAGGAAGTAGGAATTAATTTAGATAGATTCTAAGAAAATAAAAACCTATAGGATTCCCCATGCACCATACCACTCCTAAACCCTAACATCCATAATTCTCATATCTCTAGCATAGTGTATCCATACCAGCAAGGAGATACGGGAATAACCGGAATAGCCTTTCAGTGATAAGCATTGAAAAAAACTTATAACTCTTGAAAGTACCAACCACTTAAATCACTAGTAAACAACTCCCTTACCAAGGCATCATCATGTTTGAGCGTTGGCAGAGAAGTAGGTTTCAGGACATAAACACTAGGAACACATGGATCCTTCCCAACACACAACTTATATCCATGTGAAATCCTCTAATAAAGGTTGTGATTCTGAACACCAATATATCCCCACACACTACCTCAAAATAAGATCAACCTAGGAGGGTCATGGAATGACACCTATAAGAAGAAGGACCTTCTAAGGGACTATGACCCTTTTGAGGGCCTCTAGCGCTTGGTGAAAAAAAATCATCATTCTAAATGCCTTTCAGAGTGAAAGCCCCCATAAATAGGGGACAAACCCTTGACCATCCTTTTTCATAGGGAGACCTGTCTCGCTTATGGTGTGAACTACTGTAAAAGCTAAAATTTTAGCTACTGTCCACTATAGACATATTCCGACAGTTCACCATGAATCTGAAAAACATACCAGGTCCCATTCCATATATAAAAAATTGTCTTAGGTATGTTCAAACATTCAGTATCTAATAAAAATATCAATTATTTGAAAGACACCTAATCCAGATCAAAATTTAAAATCCCTTATGAAAATACAAACTTTAAAATATATAGGTTATTACAAAAACCATGTTCTGAAAAACACTCTTGATGCATCTTCAACCTCATATCACCATTGATCCTTAAGTGAATGTCATTTTTAGAAAATTCCTAGCATCATACTTTATTAAATATTCCAGGACTTTCAATTGTTCTGGCTGTAAACATCTTACACCTATTCATTTTCACTATAAATTATATCTCATTTTAGTCTATGAATGTTGTATCACATTTTAATTATAATATTATTTTCTGAGATGTTTAGGAAATAAATTCGATCTAGAAAGGTATGATATAGGATATGAAGACACCAATATATGTAGGAGATATTGATCAAATACAAATGATCTTAAAAATCAATTCAATGAACATCAGTGCATAATGAAAAGAAAAATTGAATAGACTTATCAAAATTCAATTCATATGTTCAATTGTTTACTTTTGATTCAATTTTTTGTATCAATTATTATTTATTCTAAGGTTTATTTATATTTCAAGTGTTAATGACCATTAAATAAGGGAACTAATTATATCTAAGATTGAAATGGAGTTTGATAGAGATACCAATCTTGATATTTCCAATATTCCCTGGAAGTGATTTATTTTTGGCTCATACATGGATCCTTCTAGTTTCATGGGGTTAAGATGTTATCTGGTTTGTTTTCTATTCACTTAAAGATATGAATTTCCAATTTTTTGGATTGTGTGGTCTTTACTATCTACACATATTTTTTCATATTTTCATGATGCTGAGGATCAGTATCCTTCAACAATAAAATGATACCTTTCTGCTAAAAGCTTCCCATGCCTAGAGGTACTCAACACCATTAGTGTCTGCCCAAAAATTATGGCTGAAATAGCCACTAGGTATCAATCATGACCCCCTAATTCTCAAGTCTTTTTACATACATTTCCAATATTCCCTAGAAATGATTTATTTTTTGGATTATATATTGATCGTTCTGGTTTTATGGTTTTAAGATGTTCTCTAGTTTGTTTTCTCTTCACTTAAAGATATGAATTTACAATTTTTGGATTCTGTGTTCTCTACTATCTAATCCTATTTTCACATATTTACATGATGTTGAGCATATGTATATTTCATCAATAAAATGAGGTCTTTCTGTTAAAATCTTCCCACGCCTGGCGGTGCCCAATACTCATCACCACTAGTGTCTACCCAAACATTATGGAGGTAATAGCCACTGAGTATCAAGAATGTCCCCCTAATTCTCAAGTTTATTTCCACCTCATCGTCATATAAATTCTAACTAATTATGTTAACACCACCATTAAAAATTATATAGAAGACTAAAATGAATTTCTGGTAGTGTTCATCATTACATATGTATTCACTATCCTATTTAATGCATTTTTATGACGATGTCTAAACCAAAGACATCAAAATCATTCTCCATATGGATTTTTTAAAAACCATGAAGGAAATCGATTATCTATAATATAGATCATGCATTCAATGACATGTGTCTCCTCATATATCTTCCAATTTCATGTTCGATTCCTAACAATTATCAATTATTATTTACTCTTATGTTTCTTTCTATTTCTATATTTCATTTGTATAAGGTTTTTAGTAAAACCAAATTATGAGTGTGTGTATCAAAATTTGAAATTAAATTTATTATGCCATGAAAATGAATGGGTTGGGTACTAGTTATATTAATTACGACACTAGAAATATTTTTATTCATAATTATTTTTTTAAAATCTAAAAAGATATTTTAGTGTTTAAAAACATATTTATATATTTTTAAAATTATTTTTATTAATTTTAAATAAATTATTTTATTGAATAAATATATTTTTTCATCTAGAAATTTTATATATAATATTTATTAAATCATTTGTACATAATATTACATTCATAATTCTTTGAGTATAAATATTCTCTATTTTACTACTCACCTAAGAATTCTTTTGTGAGAGAAGATTTTGAAAAATTCAAAATTAGATAATTTCAATATGATAATTCTAAATTTTAATCCCATCTTATGAAAATAATTCCCTATATATAAGAAACTAAAATTTTAAATAAAACCTATAGTGTATTTTAAAACTATATATTTGGTACCAATTTCATTAAAAATCTTTATTAATAAATCTTATTTTTATGTTAATACTTATATGGGAAATGATATTACAATTAATTAATCAATATACAATATTATTAATTATTAATTATATTATCACTAAATAATTTTTTTTTTATTTTATTGTATAGTTTCATGTATAATAGAAATATTATGATTATAATAGTTTGACTCCCAGTGGTAAGATTCCAATGGCCAACTTACCATTCCAAGGGTCATATTACCTCTTATGTAAACACCTCATTCTAAAATCTAAAATCATTCATATCATTCTCTTAGATACTAAATCAGGTATATTCCATTTCATATTGTTTTATATATAATATAAATTTATCTTATAAATCATTCATTCTCTTTAGAGTATGTTCCCACATTGTTCAGGATTATTGTGTCCCCCAATATTGTTATGTGTTTTGTAGCACTTATTATGGTCTTTATTATGAATGTAATTTTATAATGTGTATTATAATATTATTATGTAATCAATGATTTTATTTATTATATTCATGTATTAGGTATTACATTCTACATTTTAAATAATTTTTTCTTCAAAATTTATGATATATTCCAATTCATAAAAAATATGGGTAATTATTCATCATTTCCTCCTCAGGTTCCCACAATACTTCCATTCACTTGTGATTCATATATAATAATTTCAGCAATCATGTAATCAAATTTTGTAACACTTTCTATCTAGTATCAATAATCTATATAGGATATTAATTATAATACCTATTAGGTTTTATCAATAATTATTTAGTGTTGAGTACACGTGTTGGGTTTAACATGTACTTCCTCGATAGTGTGACATGAATGATTTCATACACTTTAGAGAGATGGGGGGGATAACTAAATAGTAATACATATATTTAATTATATCCAAAATATTTGAATGCCCAATGTACCTGGGACTTAACTTACCCTTATTATTAAACCTTATAAATCCCTTCCATGATGATACTTTCGATAAGGAATTATCCTTTACATGGAATTAAAAGTCCTACCTCCTATTATCATTATAGTTTTTTGTCTACTCCAATCCCTCATGTTATTATTCTAGATGGTCAAACATTATTTTATGTATTTTAAAATAGTTATAAAACAACTAGTTTCCTTTAAATAACTTCGTTAAATTAGGTTGGAGTGTGACATATGTTCCTATTCAAGGCCTTGTATGGTGCTATTTTTATACTCAAATGGAATATATTTATTATATTAAAATTGAAAAATTATACATATTATTCCACTGTTCTTTGGATGTAAAGTGATAATGATATTAGTATGTCCTATAATTTTTAAATAGTCATTTCATTATGAACATATATTCAAGGATGATAAGAGGTGGTCAAATATATCTTAGAGTTAAAATCCTTATCAATACACTTTTAAAATTTTGTTGTGAAATTATGGTAATGATCAAATACAATTGAAATAGGTTCACCATTAAGACTTATAAATTTATTGATATATATCCATGAAATATTTTCTAGGGGTATATCCTCCCTTATTTCAAGTAAATGTGTATACTTGGTAAGGAAATCCATAATGAACCATATATTATAATTCCTCTTATATATCTTAGGATGTTTAGTAATAATGTAAATTGTAATATTATCCAACTTACACATTGGTATAGAGAGTAGTTGTATGAAAACATTATGATATTTTCTATTAACCTTTATATGTTGTCACACTAATTATATTTAAATATAATCAATAATTTCACACTTCATGTTTTCCCATTAGAATTATTGTCCAACATCACTAAACACCTTGCTGCTACCGAGGTGTTTAGAGAAATTTAAGCCACGAGATTTATCTATAAAGTACCTATTTAGTTCAGGTACTGATGGAACACATGGAATATTTATAATAATCAAAAACCCATATTTAGAGATGAACTTTTCAAGTCTCCCCTAATTCATTTATTTAAAAAAATTTTATAGATATTTGTTATATTGTTGGTATTTCTTCATATTCTCTAGTAAATATGGTTAAGAAATCACTTGGAAAGGGAATGATGTTTATATTCCAATAATAATTTTCATATATAACTTTCCTAAATGCATAAATATTAGATCCTTGTATATCTTAATCATAAATAGAACTCTATGATCCTTAATACTCAATGCATCAACAATAATGTTTTCTTTTACAGGTTGATAGCATATTTTTTAGTAATAGTTCTTGAGTAGTTATGACCATATCTTTTGTATCATGTTGAGATATTTATATATGAATATATAATTTAAAATCATATGATATGTAAGTATATAGAATCTTTCACCATCGAGATATTGTATCCATATTTTTAAGGAAAATATTACACTTTTTAACTCAACAACATGATTTCGATATTTTTGTTAAAGTATATTTATTTTCCTTTATTTAGAAATAATAAATCTTTCATTTTTTTCATAAGGATACACGCCATTACTTTCTAAAAAGGATCACTATATATCAAAAATAATTCCTTACATGTTAATAAAGTTAATATTTTTTTTATTTTCTAATATCTTATTCAATTCCTAAAAAAATTATTCACATTTATTTAACCAAGTGAATTTTACCCCTTTACATTTTAACATGGTTAACAATTTAGCTAATCAAGAAAGTTTTTAATAAAATTAGTAAAGTTTACCTACTAATCAACATAGTAATATCATATATATTCATTGGTTTATGAAATTATTTATCTACCTTAGTATTTTGAGGATCAACATATATCCCATCATTAGAGAAAATATGGCTAATATAAGAAACTTTTTAGAGGAAAAAGTTATACATATTGAATTTACCATATATCTTTTTCTCTCAATGAGTCTTAAGAATAAATTTTAAATGATTATCATGATATAAATAGATTTTAGTGTATATCAATATATCATCAATTAATACCACCATAAATTTATCTAAATAATCCTTGAAAACTCTATTAGAAAAACATAAACATGGAGGTTGTATTAGTTGAAACAAAGTAATTACTTTAAACTCATAATGTCCATAACTTAAATAAAATTTCAACTTAGGTATATAATCCTTCATGAATATTAACTAATGATAACCAAAATGAATATCAATATTTGAGAAGTATTGATCACCTTAAATTTGATCAAAAAATTCATCAATAAATGGTAAATGATACTTTCTCTTTTTAGAAATGTAATCGATTTCTCTATAATTAATTCACCACCACATAAAACTATATATTTTTTAAAAAAATAGGATAGGGTCTCCCAAAGTTAAGAAACTAGGGAATATGAATCTATTATCACACAACTCCTATAATTTTTTTTAAACTTCACCAAATCCATTGGAGCCGTTCTATAGGGAGGCATAGATATGGAATTTCCATCAAGGATGAGTTTAGTGGAAAAATAAACTTCATGTTTAGGTGGAAGTTTACGTAATTAAATATGGAATAAATTAATGTATTATTAAATAATATGTACATCCTCAATTTTTAGGATATTATACCCATTTTTAGACTATGTTTCTCTTATTATTCTCCTATTATTTTATTTAAATGAGCTACTAAATGTTGTTCTGGAAAACACTCGAATAAAAGAGTATCTCATATAAAACAACGTATTCTATGCCTCCTTCACAAATTATAATGTCCCTATATTGGAATTAAATTAATGGATTATTTTTTGAGATCTAATCCATCCTAAGTATATATCAATGATAATCATAGGTATAGTAATCACGTTTTTAATTAATAAATTTATATTAATCTTAATAGAAACTTTCCAATACATCCTTATTGAAATAATATTTCCACTAGGGGTTTTCATTGATAAATCCTTCCTTAATGTACTATATAATTATTAAATATTATTTTAAAACATGAAATATATAAAATAGTGTATATCTTTATAATCAAATAACTCATTATAAAACATTGAGTTTGTGATCCAAGTACCCTATATCACATCATTTACAAATTAAAATTTCCCTTTAGTAATTGCATAATCCTAAAATTGGCCCCCTAGATTTTTTTATTTCATATTACTTTGATTCTTGTGACATTGATTAGAATATTGTCTCATATCCATGTATTTGAATAATTGTATAACAAACCATACCTTATATAACCCATAACAGACGATTCATAATTACTATTAGACTTTCTTACATTTTTAAGAACTTTTTGGTTCAGAGTTTTGGATAATTAGTTAAAAAATCACATAAAAAGTGGACATTTCCAAAAAGTATCCATTTTTTCCACTAAACAAGTTCTCTAAAGAGACACACTTACTTCAATTAAGGTAACTCCATTATCTATAACTCTGAATACATTAACATTTCAATCCATAATTAAGCCTTGTGAAAAATAATTTGAAAGCACGGGATAAGAAAACAATATTAGTAAGGGATGTAATAGAAATTAATCCCATTATTCCCTTTTTAAACCTGGAAAATCCATATTGAAGTTTTTATTTTTCATAATAAACATTTGATCTCAAATATCTGTTTACTTTTACATGCAATTTTTTTAAACATGTTTTATGAAACATTTCATATGAAATAAGAAATAAAAAATCATAATCATAAGTTTTTAATATAACACATGAAAACTCCGGAATAAATTTTATTGGAAAACATTATTTTCAACTTTAAATAAAAATTTTATAAACATTCCTTAAAAATGTAAAATTAATTGATTAAATTTTGAAATAAAATATTTCCCCTATAAACCATTTAAAGAATATGATATTGGTTCCTTGGGACATTATCCTTACTTTAAACCTTATAAGAACCTTTAAAATAGAATCTTATAATAGTAAAATTCCTATATCTCTTAAGAGTAACCTATAACTAGTAAATCCATCACTTTACCTAATGAATTAGAGAGATATATCAGTCTCACCCATCATTAGAGCTATACCAGGATCAACCATCATTCATTTAAAATTTCGAAGAACCAAATAATGATTAAAAAAAATATATAAATCAAATTATTTAGTTATAAAACTCATTTGAATTGGAATATAATTATATAATAAATAACACTTTCAATAATCTTATAAAGATGAATTTTTTTTGTTTCCTTAGAATTTATTTTAAATCTACAAATTGACAGAATATTCATGAAAAATATTTTCATTCAAAACAACCATGGAAACTTGTAATGTAATAATAATAATAAATAATGACTATGATTATGGAAAAAATAATTCAAGCCATATATGTTAAGAAACATTCTTTTTTAACTTTGGAAAAAATATAAAAATTCATCATTCAGTAAATTTTTAAAATATTACATTTTAAACTTTTAAAAATAAATTCAAAAATAGTTTAAAATGAAATTTAACATTCTGTTAAGTTTAAATAATAACATTCTTAAAACATTTTAATGAATATTGACATGTAAGAAAAATATTTAAAATGAATACATTAAAATAATGTTTTAATGAAAAGTACCGTACCTTATGTCCTATCAAGCTTCGTACATTCTCTAAATCATAAATAATAGAATTATATTAGTTTTATACTTTATTTAGAACAATTTTCATTTTAATTTAATTGTTATTATTCCTTTTATTTAATTTATTACCATGTTATATTTAGTTATTAAAATGTTTAAGTTCACATTTGAAATTTTGGGGTCATTCAGTTTGTAAACTCAAAACCACATAGGTCTGTTGAGAGTAGTCAAAGGGGTTATGGTAACATTATATAAAGAATAATATAAATTTTATATTTACCATATTTATACATTATATTAACTTTTAAAACCAAATATGTAAGGATGTTTTGTAAAATGAACCATGTTGTTTCATGGATATGGTTTTCCATATGTATGCATGAACACCATTTTAATTTTTTTCTAATAATTAAAGGAGAAATAAAGTAGATAATATTTTACAATTTTAGAATAATAAATATTTTATACATATCATATTTATTCATTATTTCATTTATTATGATAATACTTATAAGGTGAAAATGAAAAATGAATCACATTACTTCATGGAGGTGGTATTCCATACATACGCTTAAGCGACACCATCAATTTATAATGGACATAAAGGGTAAGAAGTTAAGTAATATATTATCATTAAATAATAATAATTACTTAATAAATAATATATATATATATATATATATTTCAATAATTATAACCATACATATGATCCATTGATTAAAAATGAAACAAATTACTTCATGAAGATGATATTTTACACGTGTACATGGGAGACACTTTCAATTCTCATAATATGGAAAAAGAGATAAAACATTATGGTACCATAATCATAATTATATTTAATTATATCTATTATATTTATGTTATAATTTCATCAAGGTTAAAGAATATTTGATTGAGGTAGGAGAATAAATCAGCTTCAAATAGTTCTGTTAACACTTATACCTCTTCCTCAAATATCTCCCTTTGGATTTCACATTAATACTTACATGATTTTTCTTTTGATAAATACCTCTAGGAAGTGGTAATGTTTTTTTTGGATAGGTTTGGATAGGTATTTTCAAAAATAGAGTGTCCAAAATGTGTGAGTAAGTTAGGAGAGGAGATTCCCTTTTATATGTGAGGGGATTGACACATATGTAATTTTTCTAAACATTTAAACATTATAAAGTATTAATCTTGGGAATGTAGCTCAAAAAGTATAAAATTTTGAATATAATGTGAAAATGTTATAAATATCAACATCTACTATAATTTATTCATTTTTAGGTGATTTTTTTTCCTTATCTCTTAGTTTAAACCCTCATTATCCCTTTTAACAATTACTGCAGTGTCAATGTTTTGTACACTATAGGAGTCAAGAAAGTTTACATAAAATGAAAATTGAAAAATAAGTGGGAAATAGTTTATAATCGTGACCTTATAAAATTAAATTATATAAATATAATATTTATATGAATTTTAAATAATTAAAAAAAATATTATTTAACATAATATACCATTAAATTCATTCTCAAGACTATTCACATAGTTTGACTTTAATAACATAAATATATTAATCGAATCGAAGTATAAACATTTAAAAAATCACTAATATTTTATATTTTTATAAAAAATTGTGTAACCTAGTAATTAATCCAAATTTCTTTAAATTTAATGTTTTTACAAATCATTCACTTGATTTTTCTGTTACTTGAACAGGCACTATGTCAATGTTGTGTAATAACAGAAGGTAATTATTCTATCACTAAAAATTTAAAAAAAAATTCTGTGATAAAAAAATTAATTAATATTTAATGTAACCATTTATATCTAAACATTACCTTATTTTTTCCCTATGTAAAAAAATTAGAGATATTACAACAAATATATTGACAATTTTATTATTATTTACTCAAAATCATATTAATTTCATTATCAAAGGAAAGTGGAAATAAATTGATTTTTTTAAAAACTTTGATGGTTACGGTAAAGAAGTTATCAAATTATATAAATACAAGTTTCAGGGAGATTTTTAGGCCTTATCTCATAGTTATAACTCTATTTTACCCATTTTATCCTTTCGAGGTGACAAATATTTACTACAATTACTATTTATAATGAAAAAAATAAAAGGGTAATATTTAAAAAATTTAAAGCTCATGATTAAAAATATGGAATAATTTTTTAAATAATAAATTTTTATAATTGTTATAAATAATTTTTTAATATAAATGTGTAAAATGAAATAAAAAACAATTTATTTGAAAAATGTATATTTAAGCCTAAAAGGACTTATAAAAAAATCAAGTATAATGATTATTAATATTCAATTAATTAGATTATATCTAATTAAATAAGAATTATATTACTTTAATATCAAATTAAAAACATAATGATACTTTTAAATTACTCTATTTAATGAAAATAAATAATATTGTTATGAGAATCAATAATTTTCACTATTCATTTAAAAATAAATCATTAAAAAATTTAAAATCTCACCCTAAGATAACTTTGATATGATGATTTAGAAAATTATATTCATTTCCTAAAATAAAGTTTCTAAAAATATTATACATTAATTATAATTTCGACACACAAAATGTAATAAAAAACATTTTTGAAGAAACCAAATTTTTGAAGTATAAAATGAATTTAATGAAAAATGGGTGATTATGAATTAATCAATATATTATATCAAAAATTGATATTTTTTTATAATTTTTTTATTAATATTTATACCTATAATTTAATTTCTTGGTTATAATGATCACATTTAATATTTTTATAGTATATCAAAATTCTCTTAAATCTTAGTGCTGCATATTAATAAGGCTATCGAGAATAGTATTCTTTTAAACTATATTTTTTGGGTGTTAGACATTATATATTAGTAAATTACCTATTTAGTGTAAATTTATTATATTTATGGTATTTATATGATTTTTTTTCAAACTCCCATTCCATTCTAGCATGTCTCATGGAATTTCCTTCCACAATTATTACATACTAGAAATTCTACCCTTCATTTCTTCTCCTTTTCCATATCTCTCTCAATATGGTTCTGGAAAACCATATTATCCTCTTAATTTAATTTGAAATATAATACTTGTAAAATTACATCTATTTCTTGATTGAATCTGATACTATCTATTTATATTTGGAAATTGTTTGAGAGACTAATTCCCTTTAATGGCGTGGATTTAACCCATCAAATAAGCATTGAATATTTATTTATTGATTATATACGTATTGCTAATTATGTATTTCTAACATTTTAATTCTCATAAACATTTTACTCTTCCTTTTTTCTTAAATTCCTTTCTATATCAATTCATTTCTCACGAGTAAAGTACTTTTTTGGTGCATATCACATTAAAAGACTACCATTACATACTCATTTTCTCCTCCTCCTTATTAGGGTTTTGAATCAATGACAACCATTGATCAATATTTCTATTTAAACTATATATTTACGTGATAAAATTCTCCCCTTAACTATATTTTAATGTAAGGAATATCTTTTGGAGGGAATTATTGCATTGTTTAGCTACCAATAAGAATAAGGGAACCATATGAGAAATACATGGAATGTGATAGATAAATAGTAATGAAATATCATAAGCATAATTATAGGATTACTTCGAATTCATTAAAAAATATTAGGAAAATATAATCACGTCGCTTCCATGCATAATATAGTAGATAAATCTAATCACATCATATCTATATGTAATGATCTAATGAGATATAAAAATTTACCAATGATTTAATGGATGTATAATTTTGGGTCCACCCATCATATTATAATATGTTTAATATCATGTAGGCTATATATAATTTAAAGTTCATAAATATAATATATAAATCTATAAATTTGACATTGATAACATGTGATGAAATAGAAATGAGTTTGATAATTGAAATTCCCAGGTATGTGATCACATATAATTGAGATAGGGGAGTGAATCGGTGATACTCCTTTTTATAAATTAGTATTTTAAATTAACCTTTGTGACCCATTAAAGTCTCAATTCACTCTTTCTTCTAACTCTCAATCTTAATCATATGAAATTGAATTAAAGAATTATAAGGAACATAGGTATTTTTACAGGGTTATCCCCCAATGTGGGTGACTACTTGATGTGAATAGACTTTTCTAACAATTTTTAGTTTTTTTATAAAGTAGATTTAATTAAATAGTTTACCCATTTTTCTAAATTTTAGTTTATTTCTATAGTTTAATAGTGTTTTTTTATTATTTTTTTAATTTTATATATTATTAACATATAATATTTTACAATATATTATTATTTATATTAGTTTCATTAATATTAGTTTTTATTAGTTTATTAATACTTATTAGTATATTTATTAATTTTATATATTATTATTATATAGTATTAAACATTTAATATCTTTATAAGTATTATAATTAAAAATAATAATATTATTAGTATTAGTGTTATATTGTTATTATTATTATTAAATTAGATTAAAATTTAATAGTATAAATTTTATTATGTGTATAATTATATTAATTTAATTAAACTTGTAATCTTATTATATAGAATATATATTTAAATAATTCTAATAAAATTATTATTAATATTATTTTATATTTAGATAATTAGTTTTTTTAAATTTTTTTGTTTCTGTTTTGCCCATAGGGGAATATCACTGAAGGTGGGGGGGACCATTGCAGCACCGAACCATTATCCTCTCTGCGCACCATGCCCGCAAATGACCTCCACTGTCTTCATACAAGCTACAAGACTCACCATCATTCGACAACACTAACCACCTCTCCCACTCCTGTCTGCATAACACCACGTTTGGTGCCCCTATATTACACTTGAAGCATGCCAACCATCGACCCCTCTAACTGACACAACACTAGGCTAGTGACCTCTTTCCCACTACCTCTCACCTCCTCCCTATTGTGTTTAAGGAACCCCTAATGACAATCCAACCATCCAACAACATCCTCGCCTACAATGCAACTGCTCCACTATTTTCCAACGGAAAAACAAAACCCTCCCCACATTCTTCGACCAATGGTTTTGATTGAGTTCGATGGTAGTAGATCCATTCTCTTAATTGACATGAATGATGGTTCAATTCTAGATTACGGTGATCTGTAGAGAGATTGTTTTTATTCAGCGAATGTTTATGGTATAATGCGATGAAAATTGCATAAACATGAACATGATGCTATATTCTATTTATTATTGTTTATGTCATGTTTTAATGATTTTTCTCTCATATTATTTGTGTTTGAGTTGGGAAAATTGAAATGGTGTAATCATTCTATTATTTTAAAACCATGTTTGATTTAATTTGGAATTATTTTTTAATTTGATATTTATTTATTTAATTATATTTGTGTTTGATTTAATTTTTATTGAGTATCCACAAATGATTTGTTTCCCATTAATGTGATACCTAATAAGTAATCATGGGTGGGAGATCATTAGAGAATTTATTTGTTTAAAATGTCACTCACATGAGAGAATCGTAAATCAGGAGGAGAAAATTCGGAATAAGTAAAAATATTAATTGGAAAATCAGTATTTTTGTGCATTCCTATTAAAACATTCTTATGTGATACCTAACAAGTGATCTTATGAAATAATTCCAGGAATAAATAGATACACCTACTTTTTTAGAAATGGGTAATTTAATTTCACCACATTATTCAATTATAAAATGATATAAAAATTATTCATAAAATTAGAGAACAAATTAATAAATGATTTGTGTGAAAATTTTAATTCTGACTAACATTAGAGAATGGGACCTGATAGTATTTGGATTAAATTTTGAATCTGTTATAATTGAATAAATAAATATTCATATTTTTAAAATTAAATAATTATAATTTATTCACATTAATGAAAGTCAGAACTCTGAAACTTCTATCTCTACCTTTTTTATTCATAAATTAATTCTGTTCAAAAAGATAGTTTTAGTTAATTGAATAATTAATTTTTAAATAGTTTTTTATCTTTTATATTTTTTATCTTTTAATAAAATTAAAATCTCATATTCCCAAACATTCCTCCAAGTGGGTATTCATAGGGTCTACACACATTCTCTCTATGGTTTGACAATGCTCGCTGCTTCTACAATAGTTAGTTGGTTAATAGTTTTGTTTAATTGGATGTACTGTGATGTTCTCACCAAATTTTTGGCACCATTCCCACAGAGTATAGTAGAATTAGGAAGTCCTTAAAAAGGGTATTTTAGTTCTTAAATTTTAAAAAAATTTCAGTTTAATATTATGATACTATTTTATTATAAAGAATTTCAGGAAACCAGATGTTCAGAATGGCATGGGCGAAGACACATTTTCCCAACCAATACCCATCTTACCCACCAATATTGCAAAATATAGAATAAAAACTTACACCACACATGATATGTCTATGTAAATATATTTATTTTAATGATTATTATTCCACCCAGTTTCATGATCCATTTGAGAATCCTTCACCATATTCTAATACTAGTTACTACCTACTATTCGATCATTTTCAAAGTCAAATAATTCTTGAAAATTATGAACATGATAATCCATGATATCTTTATATGTTGTAATATATTTTATAAAACATTCAATTCTAAACTCCCCAATAGTAGGAAATTAGGTTTTACAAATCATCTTTCACACTAGAGGAAGACATGCAACTTGACCAATGACCATGTGAACAAAACAATTCAATAATTGTGAACATTTTCTTTATTCTATAACAGAGACAAATAGGATGTTTAAACATAAAGATGAATGTAATGAAAAGTTTCTTTACTCAAAAAAAGATATAAAAAATAAAATTAAGAATATTTAAAACCAAATGAATAATCTTTTCTAACTAGTCACCTCACTACCACATGATGTTCCAATTTAGAACAATTCTTTTAAAGAATGTGTAGTAGAGGTTCCACTTGAAGAACATCCATTTCCTGATTTTTATAATGTGACTACTTTGATCAATCCTTCTACCTATCATAACATTGATGAATTCTCTTCATCATAAATTTATTCATTCAATGTATTAAAATTTCAAGAATATGAATGCTCAATATTCCACTCTATCGAATAGAAATTCACCCCATAAGATGTGATTCCATGTCCCTATTATCTGATTTCACAAACCATCCATCCCAAAGTGGGAAAAGAAGAATTATATGTCTATCAAATTATACCATTTTAGGATAGAGTTAAAATTGATCTTGGACCCTTATTTACTATGATAGAGTCATAATTGATCCTAGAAAATATGAATTACCACAAACAAGAGGACATTAATTCAAATGACATCGAATCACCTCTTTCGGAAAAATCTATTTGAGTCTATAATTGTTTCCAAAATGGATAAATTTTAAACCATTATAGAGTTAGTAAATAAGTCAGTGATGGTGGTAGAGAACACTCATAATATTCTATAAATAATAGAAGAATGGAATTTAATGGAGGATCCTAAGATCGTCGTGCCACATGTGCCAATGGGGAAATACTATGAGGTTATTAAATAAGAAACGTTTGAAAAATATTTCATTCCAAACATAATGGAGTCACAAAATTTGATTCCTTCCCACCTTCTCTATGTATTGAGGTTCAAAATACTTCACTTAAAATACTCATAGATGCTATCAATACTCATGACCTTGATAACATCAATGAAACCATGGAACATTAATTTAGTTGAAAAGAAACTAATTTCCCTATACTAGTGGTTGGTGGTGAAAAAATTAGGTTACATCATTAACCCATATACTATATTCAAGGATGCGATGAATATAATCAAACAACTGAAAGAGTTTGGTAAATTAATTTTTTTTCTCTTGTTCACATTTAAAGAGGTAATATTATTGATCTTACCAATGACACCATTTGGAAAAAATTCAATTATTTAGTGAGTTTTTAATTAGAAGAGGTATATTCACTCCTTATGAGCAGGTCTATTTTTATATCACTATATCTATACATTTTTATAGAATGTTTTCATTGATATATTGTAAACCGTGAAGGATAATTTCATTTTCAATGAATGGATTCTACACTTCTACCTAAAAAGAATAAGATTCATGAAATATATTTCTATTTGATCATGGTATAGATTCATTAATTTTTTGTTGAATATAGTGTAAACATAAAAATCAATGTGAAGAAACCCATAATTAGTTTATTTTCCTTTCACTTCATTAATTTTCATTGAATTTAGTTTTTAGATAATAAAATAGAATGGATTTACCGCAATCTATTTCCTCATAGCACTATAGTAGAGCTAATTAAATCAATTTTTTTTACCATCCTTATGTTAATTTTATTTGGTGTTATCTATTTGATATTATGTTTGTATTTTATTTTTATAGGTATATTTTATAGGAACATCATACTTGTATCTTCATCGGATACAAGAATACTTTCCATTATGAAAAAAACCCAAATGAAAAGGGATAATTGAAAAAAAACTAACATCCCATCATTATTAAATCCAAATGAAAGATATTGTATTTTTTATAACATATATGATAACATAAAACTTGTATCCTTAGTCAATATGATCATGTGATTACTATTAAGAATTCTTTGACCCTTAATCTGAAGGATTAAATTATTTTAGATTTAATTCCGTGTTTTTTTGTAAACTTGTATATTTTTATGACACTTGTTTTCACTCATTCTCTATCATGCTATACAATATTATATTTCTATACTAGTGAGTATTAGAGACCATTTTTGAATCATCTAATATTAGAATTTTTCTTAAAGGAATATCAAATATGTTATGCATTATAGAACATTCCCTTATTATCCATCAAAGCGATCAGAATTTTTGAAGTGACACTAAAATATTATAGATTTGTTTTTTGATTTACTTATCCCCTTTGACCAACTGAAAAACCTGTACATTTTCTCCATCATGTAGCCCTTATAATCCAAAAATAAGACTTTTTAGGATGATCCCACAACTGATACCCTTCTCTACCCATTTCTAAAATACTTTCATGACGATTTTCAATCTTTGTGTGTGTGTGGGGGGGGACTTATTCATAGAGTGGGTTGTTTGAGGAATAGTGAGACATTTGATGCACATGAATCGACATTATCCCATTATGATTATTTTTGTTTTATTTCATAGTTACCACTTGTATTACATGTATTTTGATATGAGAATATATATTATTTTCATTTCAAAAAATGAGTACTTCGATTTTCATTATACGGAAACCCTCACTTTTGGTGACACCTATAAAAGTGAAAACCCAATACTCTAGGTGATACATATTTCTCTATATGACCAACTTTCACTGTGATTATAACGAGTATGAGATACTTGTGTTCCTTTTTCTTCAGATATTTTCTGTATTTATATTTTATGGATTTTGGGAGCTGATACTCACCTATTTACTTATCCATCCTATTTGAAAAAGTAGCATCCCTAAAAAAACTAAGAGAGAAATTTTGAATTATTATATGATTGAGGATTTTTTTTTAATTGTGTGAGGGGGGGGGGGATTTTGAGGGATACATTTGGATTAACACTTATCATGAATTTATTTCAAGATTTAACCTACATTTTTTCAAATTGTCAAAATTTTAATATAACCCACCATCCCGTAGCCTCAGAGATATTTGAACCAATTGTGAAGTCCTCAAGATTTATTAATTTTATTGATTTCTAATAGTGGAGATGTAAAATTAATGGTAATAATATAGTAAGGTTAAATGTATATGATAATTGAGAATAACTTTCTCAATGAACTGTCTTGAGCAATGTGAGGGATAGAGAGGTAGGTCACATTGAGGCATGAGTGCATGTAACTATTTTATAATTAATGAGAGTGGAAGGGATATTTTATTGGAAAATTAAAATTTTTAACGGAGCATTATATTTTGTGGGTAAAAGTGATTGAAAAATTTGGAACTTGTATTTTTTATGTTTTGATTTATCTACTGGTTTAGTTATGTATTATTTTGATTTTTCTTTCCTAGGATTGAAAAATTTTATGTGTGGGGGATTTCATGTTATTAGATTTTGCTAACATTTTTTATGATTTATGAACACAGTTTTAATTAAATAATTTAATCATTTTAATATTTTAAGTTTATTTCTATAGTTTTATTAGTTATTATTATTATTTTTAATTTTTAGTTAATCATATTTTTTTAATTTATTGTTTTATTATTTTATATTAATTTTATATATTATTAAAATATAATATTGAACATTATATTAATTTTTATAGTAGTTTTATTAATATTATTTTTTATTAGTTTATTAATGTTTATTAGAATATTTATTAATTTTATATATTACTATGATATAGTATTTAATATTCAATATTTTTATAAATAATAGTAGTTTTAATAATAGTTCCATTAAAATTATTATTTTATTATCATTATTAAACTATATTAGAATTTAATAATAGTGTTCTTATTATCTGTATAATAATATTAATTTAATTTAACTTGTAATGGGTCTCCCTTTACCCAGTTAAAGAGGTATTTTCTTTTCTTTAATAATAAATAAGGCTTCGGCCCCAACCTTTAAAAAATGTTAGTATATATAATATATATTTAAATAATTGTAATTATGTAATTATTATTAAAATTATTTTATATTTAGATAATTTGATTTTTTATTGAATTAATAAATTTGTTTTTTTTGTGTTTTAACTGTAGTGGGCGCATCACTAGAAGCGTTGGGGGGGGGACCCTATCAACACCACACCAACATCCTATTTGTGCACCACATCCTTTGACGGCCTTCACCATCTTCATCTAGGCCACCAAACCCACCATCATCTAACTATACTAGTCGATTCTCTACCTCCACTTTGCGCATCACCATGGATGGTCCCCCAATCTTCCCCTCACAGTAATCTAACCATCAATCCCTCTCACCCAATGCAACATTAGGCCGTTGAAATCCTTCCCACCACCTCTCACCTCCTCCATGTTGAGCTAAATTAACAACATACAATGATCCAACCTTCCAATGACATCCTACCCTAAATCATGACCCCTACACTATCGATCAAAAGACCAGCCAAACCCTCACCTTGGTCCTCACACAATGGTTTTATTTTCATTCATTGGTAATTGGTTCTAGTGAATTGTTTTCATGTGAAATGGTTCAATTCAGAATTGCGATGATCATTAGAGATATGGTTTTCATTTAATGATCATCTATGGGGGATTATGATGATATTTTCATCAACACAAACATAGTGATATTTTGTTTCAGTCTGTTTTATGGGCAAGGTGGTTATCTGCATATAGAGGCTAATTCCTTCCTTGGTGGCCTTAAGCTATTCCAATCAAACTAAATTACTTTAGTTGTAGTGGAGATAAAATCAAATATCATATATAACTCTCTCAAAGGTATCATATCCACTCCTTATAAAATTAATTATTTGATTCATAAATGTAAAACCTCTATCACTAATGGGATTAAGCTTCTCCATACTTGGCACGAATGGAATCGAGCTGATGAATTTCTTAATTCAATGGATTCCAAGGAAACCCCCTCATGTATTAATCTAACACTAGATCCCTTGCATCAAGATGTGTCCACATTATTATCAGGGATGCTCTAGGACTTCACTATTATAATCCCCCTCTAATCAGTTACCCTTGTATATCCCTCCACCTATTAATAAAAAGATAAATGTTTGTGGTAATTCATTTTACTAAGTGATTTGATGATAAAATGACATGAAAACTATTCATCAAATTAGAGAATAAAATGATGAATGATTTGTGTGAAAATTAGAATATTGTCTCACATCAAAGAATGAGACCTGAAAGTATTTTCATTAAATTTGGAATTGATGATAATTGAAAAAATAAATATTCCGATATAGAAATTAAATAATTGGCATTTCATGCAACTAAAATAATGTCAAAACTCGGGAACTTTCATATCCACTTATTCTCTCCATAGATTATCTTACTTCATGTAGATATTTTTAGTTAATTTAATTAATCATATTAAAATATTTTTTAATTTTTAGATTTTTTAGTTTTTAATTGCATTAAAATATAATCTTCCTAATAATTCTTCCAAGAGGATATTCCCACTGTCTATCCACATTTTCATGGTAGCTTGACCCTTCTCACTACTTATACAGTAATTACTAGGTTAAAAAATTTGAAAATTGGTTGTACTATAATGAACACACCACTACTACTTGCAAAGTTAATGTCATTCTTGAGAAAAAAATATCCATTATATTATGTAAGTTAAATCTATAGTTTATCTCCAAAAAATTATCTTTTTTATCTTGAAAGGTTTATATCTTCTCAAATGGTTTTCTATATATTTATTTCTTACTATCAATTGGAAATTTTTCTTATAATGGCTCCTTCTAGTGTACGAGGGTTTCTTCCAAACACACTTTTGAAAAATAATAGTAATATACTATAGGATATTTCTATATAAAAGTAATAATATCATTTTTATCAATGAGAGTCTTCAAAAAATAAAGTAAAATCATCTATAGTCATGTGTGTTGGTCTCTGAATCTATAATAAAACTAAATATTATTATTTAAGGGTCATGACACATAGGACATACATAAGAATAATTTTTTTTGATTTTTTTCAATAAATCTCTTAATTATTTTTATTATTTATAATCTATGATATAAATATTTTTTAAGGAAGGTATTTTCTCATTCTTTCCATTATTTTTTCTGCTTCTTTGACTCACTAAATCTATACTTCAGAATATCACTATATTTACTTAATAGTAACTAATTATTATCCTTTTTATATCCCTAGATTCATGTGATTATTATTTCCATATTTGAATATGTAAATCCCCTTAAATAATGGAAATATAATATTCTCCATAATTCTCAATATTTTAAATATTCACTAATAGCTATATAATAATAACTAATAAAGACCAAATCGATGTATTTGATTTCCAAAATTTATTATGATTCTCATAATCTTCATGGACTCTTATTTTATATGAGGTATAATTTTTTATTACTTCTTGTGGGTATGAGAATATATAGAAACCCTCATGTCATAGATACTCCCATCATGAATTAACCTTCTTCATCAATTCTCACTTCGATTATTCTATACTAGAATAATGGATATTCAATATATCATGATATTTTATCTTGGAATAATAATATAGTGTCAAAATACATAACCTTATTTAGAATACTTCCTTATAGAAATATCACATTTTTAGGAAAGGAATAATCTTTACATATTTACTACCTTACATTTAAATATCACAAGGTGCTCTGATACTTTTACAATTTAATATACTCTAATAATAGATTTATTTTGTCTTTCCACCATGATTAACACTACATATCATCCTATTTACTCCCACATATCATATTAAAACTTGGTATTTAGTCAATGTTTTCAATCAAAATGTTCTGGATTACATTTATTATCACACCTTGACCCAACAATACTCTGTTATTTTATTTATTTTGAGTTCATTTTTATTTATCCTACCTTCTAGGAACTTCTCCCTAGAATTGGAAGGTTTTTAGAGATAGGGGTGACACACAGTTGGTTCACATATAGTACAAACTATTATCTATACCTATATAATCCTTGTAGCCCAGACAAAGGAATTGGGTAACATGTATGGTTAGGCACACAACTGCATGTCCTTCATGGGGAGGAAATTTGACCTAGGGTAGAGACACTAGGGACCCACATGGTTAAGCTCATGGTTTGTGAATCCATGCGGCCTAAACCATGTGAAATCCATATTTTGGGATAGAAGAACCAATATGATTGGAATATTGTTTGGAAAAGCATGAAACCATACCATTCATCCTCCCTAAGATCATTAAAAATGTAATAAACCATTTTTACCTTCTCAATGTTTTACTAAAATCACCAATATCCTTATAATTTGTCTTGAAAAATACCAAGGGGTATTCAACATCAATACTCCATTGGTTCCTCTTCCATCCATGGAAAAATATTTGTTTTTATTCAAGTATTTGAGTAGAATCTTCAAGGTAATCCCATTCTAGATTCTCCCTCTTCTTTCTTCTTTCATTTTTATTGAGTTATTCTTCTTCCTTGGTCTTGGTGGTCCATGGTTCATTCTTATTTGTTTTTAAATTTTGGATTTGGATTTCTATGGATGTTCTTGGTTCCACTTACATATTTTGGAACCCTTGAAGTGGATTTGAGTTTCTATCATCAAACGAAACATGGTTTTTAGTAGGTTAACCTATATACAAGCCTTTAATTTGAGAACTACGTTTTCTTAGAGACTAAAAAGCATGTTACATTAATATATAAAGTATACTTCCTATAGAA
This sequence comes from Viscum album, assembly GCA_963277665.1. Taxonomy (NCBI): domain Eukaryota; kingdom Viridiplantae; phylum Streptophyta; class Magnoliopsida; order Santalales; family Viscaceae; genus Viscum; species Viscum album. The sequence goes on from OY728120.1 coordinate 263,425,167, forward strand.
ATGTATTCTCACTTATTTTCATGTTTTCTAAGTTTCCAACTTGTGTTTCTTTTGTTTGAGAATGTTTTCAAGATTGTTCTTGAATATAAATCATTCTAAATATTTAATTGGTTTTTAAAATGGTATCTATGAGGGATAAATGAAATTCATAATGGTTTTTGTTCTTTTGAAAATTTTTCATAATGGTCATAATGGAGTGTTTTTTATGAATCCTTGAGAGTATTTACAATATTATTCCTTTCTGAAATCAACTTACACATACACACACATATGGGTACCCTTATGCTGAATATTTTCTCATGGAAAGAAGAATATCTGCATTGGGATGATGGGTGAATCTATATAAATCAAGGTGTATATGTTTTAAGTTTAAATAATGGTTTTTGAACTTGAATTATTTGGGAAATATTAGTTTTCTAAAAGAAAATAATTTCCTTTTTTAGATTATAAGTATCAATTAGAAATATGAAATTTTTTATGGAAGTAAAATCCCCTTTTAAGGTGTTCTAATTTCCTTGGAAGTGTGTGAAATGTTTCATATATATTTGATAATATTTATTACTAGTAAGGGGGATTATTTATTATTTATGAATCATTTAAAGGGAGAAATGGGTTGTTCTTAAAAGGTATTTCAGAGGTGTTAAAGTGAATGGTTTTTTTAGTGTAAAATGAAAAATATATATGTATATTATAGCTTGATAAAAAATACCTCAAATTTATTTCATAGAATGACCTCGATAGTTAAGAGGGAGATCTAGGTAAATAATATTCACTAGTTTTGTATTACGCTATGACTCGTGGTCCTGAGATAGACTCACACTACTTGTAAGATGTGCCTCTCAGTTGAACCAGTGAGGGAGATATTGGGTGTCAGGGTGAGTTGATTTTTGATGTATGGAATAAATATATAGTGATTATGTGAATGTATATGGATATGTTCTAGATAATACTAACAACACCTGAGATCCTATGACACCTATTTTCTTTATGTATTACTTTTATCTATATTTTGTAACTTTAATGAAATGGTTATTACTGTTATGTTTTGTTACTTTAATTATCCATTAACCACATGTTCCCACTTCTATTGGGCTTGGAAAGTGTATATCTATTTTTAAATAGTATTAAAAATAAAATTAAAAATTATTTTTCAGAAGCTTCTCTAGTTACTTGTTTGGAAAAGGAATGTAAAACCCTATTTTTATATGTAATGTTTTCAAACTATAACTAAATATATTTTTTTACAGGAAAGGAATAGGGAATTTTTTAACACTGAGAATCCTTATTGAGTATCTTAGTACTCATGCCTCATTTATCATTTTGTGTTTTAGTTTAATTTTTTGATGATGTCGGTCATGGAGAATTCTTATCTCCATGGTTGGTGGTTACTCATGGGGTCATATAGAGGTATTTATAGTTTTATTTCTTTTTCACAGCTAGTGTTGACTATATTTTTCTTTTTTTAATTATTTATCTATTGTTTCAATGGATAAATGACTCCAAATTGAGTTATTCTTGATCCTAGACACTAGTTACTAGACTAAGAGGATAGGGAATGCCTCTCATGACTTGTTGCGAGCTGGTTCGAGTGTATTATTCATGGAAAATTTGGTGTGGTTCATGATAAAATTGTGTCATAGTAATTTTACCATTGTTATTTGGGGTTGTCTAGTAGTGTGGATATTGGGTTGTTAGAATGTAAGTAGTCAGTTATGCGTAGGTTCTTGATCACAAATAATTCAGAAGGATTCTTGAATAACTAGTGTACTCTAGGGTGTTATTTTCTTTAATATGAGATTAGTTATCAAGTGTTTTGGGGAGTTTTGGACTTTATTTGAGTGTTTATTATTGGTGCTGAGAATTATGAGTTATTTTGAGAGTCTCCAACGATTTTAATGGGTTTTTAAGAGGGAATCAATGGGTCAAAAACTACTATGAATTGTCTAGAAATCCATTTTAGACCATGAAACTACCTCTATTGACCTATAATAAGATTGATACTGTTATCACATGGTCTTCCAAACCATTAACAAAATATTTTTCTCTAAATTTTTATAATTTTGAATCCTTGAGTGATGAATTTATCATATTTTCCATAAATATTAGTTTTTGTTCATTTTGGGGTATTTATTTTGGGTTTTAAAATATTGTTTGGTAATGTTTCATTTATAAAATGAGAAAATTGAGTTGTTTAAAAATGAAATGGATTATTTTTTAATTTTAAAAAATAGTTGTCAAGTTTTGAAGGAAAAATAAATTAAGGATTTATAATTTTTTATTTAAGTAAAAAGGGTGTCTTGTGTATTCTTTCATATATGTATGGATATGTGTATGTGCAAGTGTGTATGTGTACATATGTGAAGTTTTATATGATACCATTGGTGAGTATTTAAATTTAAAATATTGAGTTAGTTTTATAGGGTGGTTTTCAAAAGGTCATTTCAATGATTAGATGAATGAGTAATTGTTTGATGTTTCCTAGTGTGTTTTGGGACTTCATTATGTTTTTTTATATTGGATGTTTTGTTTAAATAGTGTTTCAAGTTTGGGTTTTTGATCTATGATTGATATGTGATGTTTTTCTTTATGTTTTTTTAATCCAATTTCATGATTATTTTTTTAGATTATGCCACAAATAAGCTATGATGAATCTTTATGAAAATCTATAGGTGGATCTTCCACTTTATTCCTTTAGTTAACCAAGTCTCATCTTAGTCGATTGGTTCATCTTTTTTGGATATGGATCCCATTGGTTCTTATCAAACTACTTAGTATTTGAAATTCATTGATATGTTTTTAGAGTTGAACCATCTTCATTTCATTGGGCTACTAGAGGTAGGGAAAACCGAAGAATGGCTGTGAAACATTAAGAAAATCTTCGCTCGACTTGAGATTCCCAAGCCTGTTAATTTTATGTTTGTAACCTTTATGAGGGAAGTCTTATGTTGGATGTGGTGGGATTCCATTATTTATACTACCCTACAAAGGCCACTCATGGGAAAGAATTAATGATTTGTTCTCCCAACAATATTTCTCTGAATCTATGAGAATACTAAGGGGTATGTAGTTTTCATATCTTGAGAAAGGTGATTCAACTGTATAGGTATATGATTTGATTTTTTTAAGATGATTCTATATCTATTAGAACATTATTGAGATGAAACCTTAAAGGATATATTATTTTGAAGGGGCCTCCAACCAAAACTTATTTTGAAATTTTCTTCATTCCCTGGAACTATGAAGAAGTAGTGAGGCATGATGTTCAGGAAATGCTTATTTATCCAAATATCCAATGTAACATGATGTATCTCTTATCCATAGGAGCTGTGGTAGAAGTTAAATTAAAGGTAAAGGGAATAAATCTATGTCCGGCCAATAAGGAAGTGGTATGAGAAGGATGTTGTGTCTCATGTCATAAGAGTTGTCTGGGAGTAAGATATGGTTCTTCCATAAGTGTGGGAAGTTAGTGCACAAGAAGTATACATGCTAAGAAGCGCCAAATACCTATCATATATATTTTTTCTTTTGGTTAACATTAAAAGTTTTTTTGAAGGTGTTTCTTGAAAAAGATGTGGAGCAAGATCCCCTTCTTTGATGAATATTCTAGCCCTATTATATAAATATGATGCTAATGTGGATTTTTAGAGTTTATTTTACTATAAATGGTTTCTATTTCAGATATTGGGTTTAATGGTAAGGTTTTTTTAAATCAATTTTTATGGTGTTGGGTGTCATAAAATAACTTTTATTTTAATAGAAATGTATTTTGGGAAGTTTTGGATCTTTTCTCTATGATGTGGTGATGTTTTTCATTTGACAGACTAATTCTATTGGCTTTTGGTTTTTTTCTAGGACTCATGAGTGGGTTATGGATTAGGAAATATATTTTTTCATATATTCCTAAAATGGTGAGGAGGATATCATAGAAGGAGAACATGGTGAAACTAATTTTCAAGAATCCATGATGGGGAAATTCCTTGTTCCTGCCTTACCCAACCCTGATCATAGTAGTTTGGTTAGGTTGGACAATGGGTCATGTGACATATGATCATTGAGATCTTAAATTGGCCATGGTTAGATTATTGGGCTATTACCATATTAGTGTTTGTATTTTCCATATTTTAGGATTCATTTTATTATATGATCACATCTATGTTTATTCATTTGTTCATCGGTTCAGGTTCTCTAGTATTGTTATCTTTTTCTATGGATAACGGGTAGGTTCCTTGTGGACGATCTTGAATTTTTTTTGATATTAAAGTTTTAGGTTTCATATTGATAGTGAGTTTTTAGTCAATGGTCTTCCAATGATAGAGACATCATTTATGGTGGTGGTTTTTCTTTTCTTTATGTCTCAGTTAATTGAACCTTTTGGGACATTTTGGGCCCATAAAGTGTCATTGTGGGGAGAATCATCACACCCCAACCTAAAAATACTTTTTTATTTAATTTATATTTGAGTTATTTTTTATTTCACCTCCATTATATTTGTTTCCATCCAGAAACAGAAAGTTTTAGAGAGATTGTGGGTTCTGCACAATTAGTGCATAGTTAGTAGAAACTATATTCTATCCCTCAGTAAACTTTGTGGTCAAGATAGAGGAACTAGAGATCCTACAAGGTTAGGAACATGACCATGAATCCTTCCTCAAAATGATGTGAAACCTTGGGAAGAGGAATGAAGTCCCGACACAGTTAGGTCCTTGGTTTGAGAAACCATCTAGCCTCTATCAAATTGGAAAAAATAAACCACACGGTCGACACATTGTTTGGAAAATTGCATGGACAAACCATGCAGCCTATCCATGACAATTAAAAATGGGTTTTTATAAGTTTTTATTTTGTTATTTTTAACCCAAATCACCCCTATCATTCTAATTTGGAACAAACTACTCTACGGGGGATTCTCACTCACTTCTCTATTGGTTCCTCTTCTATCCATGGTGGAATTTTGGATTTTCTTAATGGTTTTGAGTTGAATCTTTAAGGAAATCACCTCATAGAATATCCCTATTCTTATATATTTAATGTTTTATATATTTATTCATCTTATTTGATCTTGGTGGTCTAGGATTCAAGCTTTCATGTTTTTAAATTGGGGGTTTTGGTTTTCTAGGGTTCCTTTTGGATTCTTTTTCTTCTTTGGACATCCTTGAAGAGGATTTGTGTTGTCCTCATTGAAGGAGAAATTGTTTTAGGTTGGTTAAAATATATCTAAGACTTTAATTTTACAAGTATGATATCCTGGTGATATAAAATCCTGTTCCCATTTTTATATAAAGTATATATTCTATTTAAAATTTTTGTGCATATTGGAAATGGTTTCTCACTTATCTTCGTGTTTTTCTAAGATTACAATATAGATTTATTTGGTTTAAGCATGTTTTAAATATTTTTATTTAATGTAAAGAATTATAATTATTTAATTGGATTTCCAAATGTTATCTATCATGTAAAATCAAAATTCCAAAAGGTGTTTTTTTATTTTGACATGTTTTCGTTTAGAGAAAAATGGAATGGTTTGGTTTTTTTGGAATCCTTGGGAGGATTTCCAATATTTTGGCTTGTTGAATGTAACTTACACACATATACATATATAGATATACATATGAGTACCATCCTTGTGAATATTTACTCTTGTAAAGTACAATATGTGAATTCTAATAAGTTATGAATCTATATAAATGAAGGTGTATAAGTTGTATGTGTAAATAATGGTTTTGGAACTTGAAAGACTTAGGAAAAAGTGGTTCTTTGAAAGAAAAGTGTTTCCTTTTTCAAATTAGGAGGTCTAGTTGACACTTTTAAATGTTTTTTGGAATTAAAAATCAGTCTTAAGGAATTCCCCTTACATTGTATGTGAGTGAAATGTTTGAAAAGTATATTTATATGATGTATTCTCGATAAGGGGGATAATGCATTTTTTATGAATCATGGATCGGGAGAAAGGGGTTTTTTGTTTCAATGAAAAATAAGTAATATGTATGTATACAAGATATTAATAAATTAACCTCTATTTGAATGTCATGGGAAGACTAGGGTAGTTAAGAGGGAGATTGAGGTACACATTTGGCACTAGATTGGTATTACACAATGAACAATGGCCTTGAGATATAATTTGTATTCTTATAGAATATCCCTCTATATTAACCTAGTGAATATAATACCGAGTGTTAGGGAAAGTTGATTGTGTATTTTTGATGCCAAAAAAGACTGATTATGTGAATTTATATGGCTCATTTCTAGATCATCCCGACCACTTATAAGATCCCATGACACCTATTTTATGTATGCATTACTTTCCTCTATTTTATGGAACTTTAATGAAATAGTTACAACTATTATTTTTTATTACTAAAATGATCCTTTCACCACATGTTACTAATTTTATTTTGTTTTTAAAGTGTATCAATATTTGGAAATGGTTTCCAAAATAAATAGAGAAATGGGTTTTCAAAATCTTGTCCTACTACTTATTTCAGAAAATAATGGAAACATTTATTTTTATATGTTATGTTTTCAAACTATCACTAAATAAATTTAATTTTAATGGTAAGGAATATTTAATTTTTTCTTATTGATCTTACCTACTAATGATCTTGGTTCTCATGCCTAATTTATTATTTTCCAGTTTTTTTGAGAATATCTTTTTTTTCTCTTAGAGTGACATTGGTTTCATGGTTAGTAGTGACTTGTAGGGTCACATGGTGGTATATCTAGTTTTATTTATTTTCCAATACTAGTGTTCAATATACTATTTTTTTTTGTTTATTTATTTGTTTTTTATGAAATGAATAACTCTAAATTAAGGTATGGTTGACGCATGATACTAGTTTCCAGTTTGTGAGGATCAAGAATGCATCTCGGGCCTTATTGTCGGCCAGTTCAGGTGTGCGGCTTATGGGTGACCTGGGTGAGTCCATGAAATTTATATATTGAAAAATATACCATTATGTATCATAATGAATTTCAAAAACTTCTAATTTTCACATCCATCTCATAAATTAATAATTACATATCATAGAGATAATCCAACACTTTTCCAAATTTTTCTTCTATGAAATGTCCTATATATTCACATAATTTTCCCCCTTTTCCCCTTGTCTTGATGATCCTACAAGAATATATTATATATTATTCAGTATATATTACATATCACAATTAATTGCATGCCTTTTATATATTTTGGTATTTACATGAAATATCAATCATATTAATGTATGTTTTTTTGACTTAGTGTAAGATCTCAAACATATATCTCCTATGAGAAAAATATATTATATACCACTATAAGATTATTTCCTTTTCCATATAATAGTGTGAATTTAAAAAATATCTTACATATGAATCAATAAACTTATATGTCAATGTATGATATTTTCCTTCTATAATTTTAATATACACCTTAGATTGCTTCTTACATATTGGGAAAGTGACACTTACATAAGGGTTTTTCGTTATCCAATTCCTGTTTTCTAAAGAAAAAAATTACATTTCATATAAAATATACAATTCTCAAATTCCTCTTAGAACATATTTTAAATTTCATAGGGAATATCCAATCACTTCGAAAAATCCATAAAAAAACTATATTACTTTGGAAATTATTAGAATTTTTCCAAATCTATTGAACTTTATTTCTAAATCCACGCATCATATGAGTTCTCAAATTTGAGTACATCAATGGATTAATACTTCCCAAACACTTCAAACCATCCTTTATAATTATGAAATAATACATCCTCAAGATATTCAATAGAAATATATTAAAAAAAATTAAGTATCTTGTAGTATAAAAGTATTTCTTCATCCAGTTGGCCCTGTCTTTGATTCTCATATAAGCCAAACTCTATGATCATCATATGTGTGGGATACATACTAGAATAAATAAACATTTCAATTATTTTTCATATGATTAATGAAGTGACTTACTTATAAGGTAAAATATGTTTATACAATTCTCATATAACTCAACACATAATGATACCTTCAATTCTCATACAATTCAACATATAATGACAACTTTCTTGGGTACTTCAATCCATACACTCATCAAAATGATTTTGTAATTAAATATCCTTCAAATATTATCATATCAATGTATATTTAACTAATTATCATTCAATTAATTCTTATTAACAAAAAATATAGTAAAACACCAAAAAGGTTTCAAAATTCACCATTTTAGATTTATTTTGAATACCAATACAAAAAATATATGTCAATAAGCATTTTTATTTAATTATTTCTCTCTCTAGATTATTGATAATAAATTTAAATCTCCTTAATAAAGGATTGTATCATTTCACTTAAAGAAATGTGATATCAATTATTATACTTTAAGTCTTCATGAGAAATGGTTGGTGTAGAAAACAAGAGGGACCAATTTAGGAAAAAAAGTTATCAATAATAAAATTTGAATATGATATGGACAAGAAAGTTTCTCAAGATTTGTTTAATTATTTTTAGGATAATATTATTTTTTGATCATATTCTAATGATATATTCAATTTTAATACCCATGCAGATCAGAACAATTGGTCAAAATCATTTAAATCAACTACTAGGTTTTAATCTAGAAGTTAGCTCGTGAATTTCTCAATCCTCATAATTCTTAGGACATTTATCAATCTAATTTACCCCAAATAACATAAGAACTCATTCATGAAAAACAAGGATATGGGAATATATATAAAATTAAAATGAAACCTTTTCAACCACCTTCTATAATTATCGGTTTGAATATCAACCTCAAATATCTTCTCAAATAATCCCTAATGGGACAAAATATGCACTAACTTTATCATGGTTGATCCCTTTTTTAAATATAATCATTGATATATCATTTTTATGATAAATTATATGATGGTGACTTATATCAAACCCAATATAGTTATTCTAGATAATATAATTTTTCTAACTCCCACATTAATCATGTATCACATTCAATTACATGAAAATAAAGAACAAAAACACTATATATGAGAGTAATGTGGAACTCATTTTCTTATTAGTGAAAGAAACAAGGTTGATAGTTTTCTCTTAACTGATATCCTTCTTTATTTCATGCTCTATATTTTGGGGAAATCATCATGATTGAATTTATATGTTTCTTATCACGAATCATTATAGGTATCATGGTAATATTACTTATTTATATTATCTTCTTATATAGGATCTCATTATTAACATTATTACTCAGAGAACATGAATCTCATGGTTCCAAATACATCTAATTTAGCATCTATACTAAATATTGAAACATTATGAAACATTTTCTTGAGTTGTTTGTTGACTCCTTGACCCTTCTATATAATATCTCACAAGCTAATAAGTTATCATTTTATAAAATATCTCATAAAATTTATCTTCTTCATATGTATTATATTACATTCCTTCAGCACATTTACTTTATTTTATCTTCTAAATCTTTAATATTTCACAAATTTCCACTCCTTCAATATTAAATTAATGTAATAATATTACCATATCTCTTATTGAAATATTTATCAAACTTCTTGGCCAATATGGAAAAGTCATATTTCTCATCCTTAAAACTTATTATCTCTAGCACCTTCTAATGTTTTTCCTATAATCCTTTTTATACATTATTTTTCTTAATGACTTTGTTGGTATCATATTCCAAAAATTTATTCCTTATAGTCATCTTTATTTCATGTAGATAGGCATGATGAAATTTGATTCACAAGTTTCTTATTTTCATAATTATTTATCATCTTCCTTTACCTTCTCATATTATATCAAAATGACATGTTTCACTTGTAAACAAAATTTTTATGACAAAAAATTCCACAAACCCAATAATTACCATTATAACTTGATTATATATAAGATTTATTATGCTATTTATGAAAATATAATTTCTATCTAGGTGCATTTAAACCTTTATTTTTCAGTTTTCTTAAGTTTATATTTCTTATCAAATAAATCCCAATTTCCCTTTATATTGAATTAATTTTTTGACGGTTTGTTTCAAAAAATATATGTCATGTTTTTTGTATTAGCTAATATACTGTTAGATGAAATATATTTGGTAACATTTGAATAATTAGTAACAAATTTCACATTTTACTTTCAACTGGTTTTCATATCATATTGATATTTTTCAGCATGAACACCCATAGATGTTTCTTAATTTTCATTCATCATATTCAAGGTAATTTAATCTTTAAGACACTTGTATTGTAGTTTAATAAAATATTATTCCTTTAAATTGTTTTGAAATAAATTTATTTCATCATTTTATCCTGTCAGGAATTATCAACATGTGATTATTAATTTATTAAATGTTTTCATCCACATTCTTGAGTAATTCATATGAATCTTCTCTCTCATTTTCATGTAGTTTGACAATTTTCTTGAGTTTGATGTTTTTCCCAAGACATGCTACAAGATATTATTTCCAAAAATATTTAGTATACCTCTATTATTCCTCCTCATCACTACTAGAAGTGAATTTATACTTTTTAATGTGATCCATGAAGGTTATCTTTTTATTATGGTTCCTCTATATCACAACTCACTACTTTGTGAAAATCCTTTATATACTTCTTTTTTTTCTCATCAGATTCCTTATGAACTTTTTTGGGAATTTATAATTTTTAATGTTTTCCATGTGTCTACAAGAGGTTAGTGGGAGCGCAAAGGTTTTCCAATAAGAAATGTGTTCGGTAACATATGGAAAACAAACATTGGTCTGACAGTTAGTTAAGACCAATATACTCTCCAATGATTGACTTAGAGTAGCTACCTAAGTTCTAGGGAACATGATCTACTAAGGTAGATCTATAGGTTGCTTGGTTCTAGTCAATCGTACATATAATGACATTATATAGAAAAATACATGTTGGAACAATTCAAGAGATGAATTGTTGCCTATGTCACAGGGCATAATCTCTCCATGTTGACCTATCTGTGACATGAGAAGAGATAAATGTGGTGAGTTTAAACCCATACGTCGGAGCGATGGATCAATCACGTATGCCATTATATGTACAAGAACCGATATTGCCAAGGTATATTTTACAATAGGCAAATATCAGTTATATCCAGGAGCACTACAAGGGATGCAGTCAGAACAATCTAATTGTACTTCGACAAGTACAAAAGATATGTACCTGGTAAGTAGAGAATAAAGGATACTAGTTTTTTTGGGGATAAAAACTAGTCTTCCAAAGATCAAGAGATCTAGTATTGCAGTTAGCCTAAAGGCGATGAGCGAGTCAAGCTCATATCAACCTGTGGTGGCCATATCTATAAGACCGAGTACATTGCAGCTTCTAAGATATCTAAGAAGCAGTTAAATGCAATAATTTGTTCCAGTTCTTGGAATCGCACCTGGTGAGAAAAGTATTATCATAATGTAGATTATGATATTCTTACTAGCCAAGATGTCAAGTTATGACAGTGGACAAAAAGTATATATACTCAGGATACCATCTCTTGAGAAGTTTTAATCAAAGAGATGAGGTCGCTATAGCAGAATAGCCACGCGGCGAAACCGTGGAAGACCCAGTATCTAAGGCCCTTACTCAGCAGAAACATGATGCTTATCATGTGAGTAGCTAACAAGTTTGGTTAGCAAGTTGGCTCTAGTGCAAGTGGGAGTGTTGAAATAGTGGGTGCCCTAGACCCAACTATTATGTGATTTTGATTACCATATCGTGTATAGAGTTAACTATGCATGATGTCATCTTACCATTATAGTGTAGACTTTTCTGCGTCCACTATTGAAATGGTAATGTCCAAAGATTAATTATCGTATCGAAAGGTTATAGCAGTTCCCAGGCTATAATGAGAACCTCTAGATACTATGACATTAATCTTAAATATATGTTCTATGGTCTAGATACATCTTACTAATTGGACATAGTAGATGTCTGACCATCAGGTGCTGGGGGATCATAAGCATTGAGACTTCTTCTCATGAAGTTCGCACTTGGTGATCTCTAGTAGTGAGATCATGAGGACTGACCCGCCAATAGGAACACCACATGTTTCCGGTGTCATTGGATGTTCCTATCTACGATCATGTGTAATGGTCTCCTGACTTGAGATCATTACCAATGTATGTCATTTGATCGCGTACTTTGATGCAAGACGAAAACCATGGCAATAAAGTCGTGGCGAGGTAGTTTGTGTCGGGTGCGTCATTAGTGGCATGTCATTGGTTGAATGGTCAAGAAAGGATTTGTCGCTTCCAGGTTATGGAAGTAATATATCTCTGTCCATGTTGATATGGATGGCAGTACCTTTATAAGACCATGGCCATGGCAGTCGAGGGTAAATCCATCCAGTTACATCAACAAACAATAAAGCAAGAAAAGGGCGACGACACGAGAGTGCGTCCTGCTTTATGGGATATTATAGACAAAGAGATTATATTACACAGTGCATGTTTGTAGGTTGGTTGTCGCTGTTGTGACAAACCTTATTTCTTCAGGGGCCATGATGGGTTGCTAGATCCCGCTCTTGGTTTGTGAATACTATTCACGGCTGTCGAAATAAGGACCTAGAGGGTCACACACAATAGCGTTTTCAAGAATCTGCCCTATTCAGTTGAATAAGAGTTTTGGACATAGTGGGCCCCACCACAGGGGGTCCGGGATTTGTCCAGAGTTAAACGATCACCAATAAAATAAATAAATTCATATTATTCGAGTTTAGAATAATGAGTATTGAATTTATTTATTAAATGTATTTACGAGTTTTAAGTAAATACATGAAAAAAATATTAATTGACGAATATTAAATTATTCAAGGTTCAATTAATATTTGTGGGAGCGACGAGTCCAGTTAATGACTCAATTATTATCATGTGATATATTTTAGTATATTACAAGTAAATGATAATAATATTTATGGCTCAGTTTAGTAGTCATAAAATGTCGTTAATAGTGCGTTAAGTATTCAGGGCTGGCGAGGCGATACCAGGTATTTTAATTATGCACTATAAATAGAAGAGGAGGGGCATTTGCCAAATACTATTCATGGAGTTTATCTCTCCTCTCCTCTCTCCCACATTCTAGAGAGAGATGCTCTGGATCCAAGGAGCTCGGATGGAGCTCTCTCTCGGGCAGCGCTAGCGAAGCGATGCGGTGGTCGTTGGAGCATCGAAGGCATCGTCGCAGATCCGCGCTAGCACCCGGATTACGACGAACGGCGCTCCCGCGGATTCCTTGAAGCGCGTGTGGACGATCTAGAGGAATTCAGCTTCGGATTCTTCGAGCAGCGATCGCCAACAACGAGCAGACGTCGTGCGCGACTTTGGATTTAAACCAGGTATTTTACGGTTTAATTTTGTGCTTAAAATCCTCCACACGTGGTCCTCGGCTTGACCGGGCTGCTCTTCACCGACGTCGTCAAGTTTACGGTGAACGGCGGTGGAAAAAATTTAAAAAACTGACTTATTTGGGGCTTCCGCTGCACGCCCGGTTCCAACATAAGGGGATAGATCGAGTGATATTCTTCAGAGAGTCTTTGGACGTTATAGACTATAAGTGGATAGACTGAGAGAGATTCCTTAGAGAGTCTTTGTTTACTTTGTTTTTACCTTGAACGACCTGTGCAATAAGGGGAATTGACCGAGTGAGCTTCCTCAGAGAGTCCTAGACATTGGGTATATAAGAGGAATTGACGCGTGAGCTTCCTCAGAGAGTCCTTGAATACCCTAGACTATACAGGGAATGGACTGTGTGACCTTACTTAGAGAGTCTTGTTTTACCTTGAATATAAGGGGATTTACTATGAGTGCTTCCCTAGAGAGTCTTACTATATTCATATACAAAACCAGGGGGGTTAGACCGAGTGTGCTACCCAGAGGGTTGTCTGTACTTCTTAGGTAGGACAAGAGGGGGTGGCTGTGAGTACTCCCCAGAGGGCTGCCTTTTTAAGGTTTAGCTGCTTGTTCACTATTGCTTGATTTGAAACTGTGGATTGTTTACTATTTAGTATTTTCATGTTTACTGCTTTCTATACATTACCTGCCATATATTCACTGACTGTTAGGCACAGATCTTGTGGTGGTTGCCTACAGGGATTCGTCTCACAACCTATTTGGGCCATTCTTTTGGGCCCAAACAGACTATGTTGTTGTAAGTATTGATAAGGGAAAGCACCCTTCTACTTCATGTACTTGACTGCATTGGAGCTGGAGAGCATGGGACCAAGATATGGCTTGCGATGCTGAGGAGTTTATCTACTTTCTTTTACACTTTGTTTTAGGGCTATTGTATTCCAACATTGTGACATGTTTGGCTGTTTTCCTAGACATATATATACCATTCATCACTTTATATATACATGCTTTTGCTGTTTATCATATTTAGTCTTCCGCTGTTCACTTGTGTATGGATTGTTACTGTTTTCGCTATTGTTTATTATTTCTCTTCTGCTATGTACTCTGCCAATGAGGGCATAGTTTCCCCACTATCACACCCAAGACCCTCGCTAGCCTCTGGTGTTTGGGGAAATGCTCTTGGGGCCATGTGACCAACCGGGTATGGGGCGCCTCTGGGTGGCTTCCGGAACCGAGACATTACAAAGTGGTATTATAGGATTTATTTTCTCCTGATTTACTGTTTGGAGCCGTTATCCAGGGATAGGACAGATTCAGTACTTTCTAATAAGTTGTGCCTGGGAGTAACTAACCCGTGTATAGGGAAAATCCAATCTATCTCGTTATTTTAGTTTTCTAGTTTTGAGATTTTATGGTTGATATGATTTCACCTAGAGTGATTCAAATGCCTTGTGTTATTGTTGTTTCTATTGCGGTTCTATTTCTGTCACAACCTAATGAGATGAAGGTATGCCATCTCATGCATCATATAGGCACTTGTTATAAATCACATGCCATGCATTCTTGCCATGCCATCTATGGAGCATTAGGAGTTGCACGTTGTTGTGATAGAAGTTGTGTAGAATATACATGCTGTTGTGATATATTCTTGATAGCATCTCTGCTGTTTAATAGAAAATTTGATTGTTTTTTTACCTTGCTTAAATGAACACCAAATTTTGGTTCTTGAGGTGTTATGGGCCCTCATGAACAAGAACTTGGTGATTCATTTCCTTGTTTTTTCTTATATATGACTGTGTAAGATTCCAAGCATTGATTCGTGGGGAGTATGGGCCCTCACGGATCGGAATTTGGAACTTTCAATGTTCGTTTCGATGTTCTCTGGGTTCCGGAGTAGTTTCTGAGGCTTACTAACTGAAAAAACTCAGAATGCACGCTAAGTAGTTTTGACTACACGCCAGGTGTTCTTCTGTTCGGGAAGAAATAATCCTTCTTGAATACATGCTGTGTACTCCTTTGTTTGAGTCCCTGTTAATCTTGATCAGAGGTGAGCATATGACCTTGAAGAGTCATGCCACCGAGACATCCTCCTATTGTACACCATCCACAAGGCGGCGATCAGACACCAGATATGACTGATCAGGGACCTCTAGCAGATCCTCCTGCTGTTCCACTCTTGGAACCAGTAGTTATACCTGACCCAGGTGCTGATGCACAGTTTAGGGAGGGTTTTCTAAGGATGATGCATACTTTCCAGGGAGCACAGCCTCTTGCCCCGTCAATGGCTGATTTGACGTGGGTTTTCCAGAAGCAGCATCCTCCCACCTTCTTAGGGGAAGGAGGACCTCGGGTTTCAGAGTCGTGGCTCGAAGCCACGCTGACGATCTTCGAGAATCTCGAGGTACCACCAGATAGGAGGGTGAAACTTGCGACCTATATGCTCCGAGAATCCGCCAATAGGTGGTGGGATGTCTTCTCTCAGGCGAGACACCATCAGAATATGGCATGGGAGGAGTTTCAACATATTTTCTACGATTACTTCTACTTGGAGACCCTGAGGGCATACCGAGCCCGGGAGTTCATGAACTTAGAGTAGGGTACTCTTTCGATGATGGAGTATTCCTCTCATTTTATAGAGCTGAAACGTTTCACGCCTATCCCAGAAGGTGATGAGTTGTACTGGATAAGAAGTTTGAAGACGATCTCAGGTAGGAGGTCCATTACCAGGTCAACATCTTCAGGTTGACTTCGATATCATCTAGTCAACCAGGCGCTAATCACCGAGTGCAATCTGAGGGATTCTGGAGCAGTGAGCTAAGGTGGTTCGACATCCAAAGTTAGTGTTCCTTCTTCTGATAGTAGAAAGCACGACAGGGAGCTTTCTCGAGGAGACCAGAGTAGGCGAGATGCATCTTCTGGTAGCCAGGTGGTGTGCTACCAGTGTAGAAGAAGCAGTCATACTAGACCACAATTCCAAAGAGACTCGATGGAGTGCCGATCTTATGCTAAGATGGGTCATAGTCATCGTTTTTGTTAGATATTATCACCTACAGCTGGTGGTAGGGGTTCTTATATAACCCCGCGTTTAGGGGATGCATCACCAGTTTCTCACCAGTCTGGTAACTGGAGTTCTTCCAGCTGTTCGGTCTGAGGTGGAGGTCGCGACCGTGGGTGTCAGTCACCAGGTTACCAGCGACAACAGAGTGGACCAGCTCAGAGTTTTCAAATAGGGTCATAAGGCCGCGGTACTGGCCAAACTTTCACTATGGAGCAGACCCAGCAGGAGTAGGATCCCGAGCCTTCCACAGTTCGAGGTACGATCTTAGTAGCCTCAGTTTTATCATCAGTGCTTTTTGATACTGGTTCTATGCACAACTTTATATCTGTTGCTATTGTGGAGAGCCTTGGGCTCTGTATCCTTTCATCTACAGATGTCTTGATACGAGAAACTCCATTGGGTACTATAACAGCTAGTGTATGTCAATGCAAGGAGTTCCCTCTCGAGGTTGGTGGGTGTCACTTCCTTTTGGATCTTTAGGTTTTGGAAATGACCGCCAATGATGTCATTCTTGGAATGGACTGGCTAGTTCCCTTCCAGGCAGTCATCGACTACTACCGCCGAAGAGTGAGTTTTATATCACCAGAGGGTGGATCATTTCTTCATAAGGGAGAGTGGGATGTCCAGGAGAGCAGAGCGGGGCCAGTGCATCATGGGGTAGGAGCAGTTACAGCTCAGATTGTTAGTCTTTACCTGGATGACCATGGGACTTCACAATTATACTTTCCTCCAGTGGTGGATCTTTTCAGGGATGTCTTTCTAGAGGACTTTTTAGGTTTTCCTCTGAAACCTAAGGTAGACTTTTCTATTGATCTCGTGATAGGAGCGGAACCGGTGTCCATTCCTCCGTATAGGATGGCTACACATGATTTACAGGAGCTCAAGAAGAAGTTAGAAGAGTTGCAGGCAAAGGGTTTCATCTGACCCAATACTTCTCCATGGGGTTCGCCTGTACTATTTGTGAAGAAGGAAGAAGAGACCCTTAGGCTTTGTGTGGATAATCAGAAGCTGAACTGGTTGATGGTCAAGAACCAATATCCCTTGGCGATGATCGATATCCTTTTTTATCAGCTTCGAGGAGCTCGAGTGTTCTCAAAGATCGATTTGAGGTCTGGTTATCATCAATTGCACGTTAGACCATCAGATATACCTCTTACAGCCTTCAGGAGAAGGTATGGTCTATACAATTATACAGTCATTCCATTCGGTCTCACGAATGCACCAACAGTTTTCCTTGCACTGATGAACCGAGTGTTCCATCCATACTTGGATTCCATCGTGGTGGTTTTCGTGGAAGAAATCTTGGTGTAATCTCACACTCTACACGACCATGCTACACATATTGAGATCATTATTAGTACACTGATAGATCATCAGTTATACGCTATGCTCTCGAAATGCCATTTTTGGATGGATCAGATTCACTTCTTGGGTCACGTTATCTCAGAGACAAGAGTATCAATAGACCTGGAGAAAGTGAGAGCTATAGTTTCCTGGGAGCATCCAAAGAATGTCTTTGAGGTGAGGAGTTTTCTAGAGCTATCTGGATACTATAGGCATTTCATAAAGGACTTTTCATGCCTAGAAGCACTGCTGACAGGTCTGACTAAGAAAGGGGAAAAGTTTTTATGGTCCGATTCTTGTGAGAAATCCTTTCAGGATATGAAAGGGAGGTTGACGTCAGCACCGATACTAGTCTTGCCAGAGCCAGGAAAGATCTATACAGTCTACTGTGATGCTTTAGGTGTCGGGCTGGGAGGTGTGCTTATGCAGGGAGATAGATTCATTGCGCATGGGTCTCGGCAGTGGAGGCCACATGAGAGGAACTACCCGACACACGATCTGGAGTTGACAGCTGTTGTCCATACCAGATGATTAAGTCTAAGGAAGAAACCATCCTTGAAGAAATTCCTATTGTGAGGGAATTCACTGAGGTGTTTTGTGAGGAATTTCCTGATCTTCCTCCTAGAACACATGTTAAATTATCAATTGACCTTATACCTAGGGAATTTCCAATATCCAAGACTCCATATAGAATGGATGTTGTAGAGATTGATGAGCTGAATAAATAACTACAGGAGAATCTGGATAAAGCATTTGTACTCCCAAGTGCTTCACTATGGGGTGATCCAATCCTCTTCGTCAAGAAGATGGATGGGTCAATGCACCTTTGCATTGATTATCGTGAGATCAACAAAATCATGATAGAGAACAAGCATCCTGTACCTCGAATTGATGACTTGTTCGATCTGCTATATGGAGCACAATACTTCTCCAAGGTGGATTTGCAGTCATGATATTAACAAGTAAGGGTGAAGAATGAGGATATCCGCAATACTTCTTTTCGTACAAGTTTTGGGAACTATGAATTCATAGTAATGCCTTTTGGACTCATTAATGCTCCAACAATCTTCATGGACATGATGAATAGAGTCTTTAGAGATTACCTCAATATATTTGTGGTAGTCTTTATAGATGATATTATAATATACTCAAAAACCATGGAGGAGCATGAGGAGAATCTATGAACTATACTAGAGACCTTACAAAAGGAGATTCTATATGAAAAGTACAACAAGTGCATGTTCTGGTTAAAGGAAGCCACATTCTTAGGTCATATCATCACAAGCAATGAGATATTTGTGGATCCCTTCAAGACAACTGAAATTGTGGGATGGATGAGGCTAACATCAGTAACATATATCCATAGCTTCCTGGGGTTAATTAGATATTATCGCTGGTATTTGGGAAATTTCTCATGATTTACCAACCCTATTACGAAGATAACTCAGAAGGGAGTAATGTTTTCTTGGAGTGATGAATGCGAAGATAGCCTCAAGGAGTTAAAAAGTAGTCTTATCATTACACCCGTACTCACACTCCCAATAAGTGGATAACTCTTTGTGGTGTACAATGATGATTCAAAGAAGGGTTTAGGTTGTGAGCTAATTACTAATGATAAATTAATAGCCTACACCTCAAGGCAGCTGAAAATCCATGAACAAAAATATCCCACAAATGATCTGGAGTTGGCGGCTATGATCTTTGCATTGAAAATATGGTGGAATTATCTATATGGGGAGAAGTTAGAGATATATATTGATCAAAAGATCCTCAAGTATATATTCACAAAAAATAGATTAATATGAACCAACGAAGATGGATAGATCTCATCAAGGATTATGACTGCTAAATCCACTACCATCCTGGTAAGGGAAACATGGTGGTAGATGCTCTAAGTAGAAAGGATCCTGCTTCTTTAACAATGATGGGAATAGAAAAGGGTACAATCTTCTTAGATTTGAAGAGGATGTACATGGGGATCATTAATGTAGGAGCATCATCAATACTTTATCAAATGATTGCTCAACTACCCCTCATTGATAAAATAAAGTATTCTCAAAGAAAGGATGTGGAAATTATGAAATGGTTGAAAGCTAAAAGAAAAGGGAAATCCTCATAGTTTGTGTTTAACAAGGATGGAATTGTGAGATTAGGGTCATTATTATATGTACCATCTGATTAAGAGATAAATAAGGAGCTTCTGAATCCTGCACATAGCTCATCCTTCTCTATTCACCAAGGGAGCACAAAGATGTATCAGGATCTATGAGAAAAAATTTAGTGGGACAATATGAAAATGAAGATTGCTTAATATACATCAAATTACCTCGTATGTCAGCAAGTTAAGGCTGAGAGGAAAAATTCTAAAGGGATGATGCAACCACTACCCATACCAACATGGATGTGGGATAACATTACCATGTACTTTGTCACTAGACATCCAAGGACATCCAAGGGAAACAATGATATATATGTCATTATGGATTGTCTTATGAAGATAAGTTACTTTATTGCGATTCAAGAAGACTTATCATTGGATCCACTAGCATAGATTTACATCTAAGAAGTGGTAAGGATACATGGATTAACACTATCTATTGTATCCGATCGTGATCGAAGATTCATCTCGAAGTTATGGAAAAGTCTCTAACATGCTATAAGCATTGAACCAAACTTTAGTACGACCTATCATCCTCAAACTGATGTCTAATCTATGCGAACAATTCAAACACTAGAAGATATGTTAAGATCATGTTCTATGAAATTTATAGGA
Organism: Viscum album; assembly: GCA_963277665.1. NCBI lineage: Eukaryota > Viridiplantae > Streptophyta > Magnoliopsida > Santalales > Viscaceae > Viscum > Viscum album. Next base: position 263,445,660 of record OY728120.1, read on the forward strand.
GGATGGGACCAATATCTTCCACTGTTTGAATTCTCCTACAATAACAATTTCCCATTGAGCATCTAAATGGAACCATATGAATCCCTTTATGGGAAAAGGTGCAGAACACCCGTGTGTTGGGATGAAGTCAGAGAGCATAAGCTGCTAAGACTTGAAATGGTCGAAGAAATGGTTTAGAAGCTGAAAACCATTCAATAACATATCAAGGAATCCCAAAGTCGATAAAAGAGTTATGTAGATAACCATCAACGAGACCTTGAGTTTAAATATAGGGACCTAGTATTTCTATGAATATTTCCATGGAATAAGGAAATGAGGTTTAGGAATAATGGGAAGTTATGTCCTAGGTACATAGGACCCTTCAATATTCTTGATCATGTCAGGTCTGTGGTTTATCAACTAGCACTTCCACCTACTATGGCCAAAGTACATGATGCCTTTCATGTATCCCTCTTAATGAAGTACATACCAGACCCTTCACATGTACTCTCTTTAGAGGTAGTATAGTTAGAAGATGATCTTTCTTACGAGGATAAGCTAGTGAAGATCTTAGATCGTAGGGAAAAAGTTCTACAAAATAAGACAATTCCCCTAGTCATGGTGTTGTGGAGAAACCAAAAGTTTAAAGAGGAAATGTGGGAACAAAAGGAAGTGATGAAGTAGAGTTACCCAAATCTATTTTAGTGTGGGAAAAGGAAAATTCGAGGGAGAAATTTCTTAAGGGGGGAAGATTGTAATGACCCAAACTTCTATGAATGAAAATTCCTCTTGGACTAATTAAATGTCTTATTATGAGAAATATTAATGTAAAACTTATGAACCTCTTTGGTTCTATGTTTTTGAATTTCAAAATACTATTAAGGATTGTTACCATTTCTAATATAGTCTTTGAACAGTGATCACAAGATTAGTATAGATATAGGATTTTAAGAAATCATATTTACTCAGAAAAAGGAAGAGATGGCCTCATCTAGTAGACTTGCCCCATATGAAGCCCATTTGTCCGAGCTCGGAAAGGAGGTGCCATCATTGGGATTCAGTCTTGACCAAACCCAAGCCGAGATTCAACACGTTAAGATTGAGTGAAACTACCTACAAGAAAAGTGGAAGTTGATAGAAATTACCACCTGAGCGATGTTATTCGATCCATCCCAGGAGTCTGTCACTCTCACACACCTTACCCTTTGGTCTTATGCAGGTGTTACAATGGGTTATCTAACAATACCTTAACACTATGATTATATGCATTATTTTTGTATATAATAAATAATATACATTCATTTCATTATTGTTACTTTGTAAATAGTTTTTAAAGAACAAATAGTATATTTAGTTAAAATTCAATTAAGAAATATATTTTGATGAATTAATGGATTTTTGAATTAAATAATATTTTAAAAAAATATTATTACTAATTTTATTTTTATATAATATAAATTGCCATATAATTATTATTAATATGATTGTGATTTTTATTAAGGTTTGAAATCTATTTTTTTCAAAACCTATGAATTTTCAATAAATGTCACCTTTTATTTTAAAAGTGAAAATTAAAATATTTAGAAAATTATTTAGATAAAATGAATATTATTTTTGGAATCAGGATGTAGAAATTATCCAATGTTGATTATTTCATAATTTTTTGAGAGAGTCGATTTTTTGGGTAAAAATTAAATACTGTTTAAATATATAATGGGTTTTATGACATCATAATGACTCAATAGTGATATAATAAAATAATATAAAAGTAATTTTTGGAAAATATATGTTTTACCATTAAAATAATTTGATTTTATTTTTGTTTGATTTATTTTACAATTATTTAGTGGACCCTTCAAGACTTATAAAACATTTTGCCTTTTTAAACTGATTTCCTTGATAGTGTGACTCACCTCCACATAAGAAACCCTATTATTTTAAGAATTTCAGCCATTGGAATTACCAAATAATTTTTTCCAATCCCCTTTAGAAGAATCTATGGGAAAAAACCATGGGATTGATTATGGTTTGGATTAGTTTAATGTGTAGTGACCCAAAACTAAATAATAAATAATTCCCTCTCCTTTCCTATATAAACCCACCCAAGATCCCACTTACTCTTCACTCAAAGCTTTTGGAGGTATACCAACCAATTCCCTCAACTCTCTTGAATCCTCTAAAAGATCCACAAGTTCTCAAGAATCCTCTCCAGAGCCCCTCCCAAGCCTTTGGGATCACACTTCCAAGTAAGGGATTCCTTCCTTCCTCATTTTAAAAAAATTTATTAATATTGTTATGCCCTTTTATTTTAAATTATAATGATGGGGTATGATTTAGAACCTCCATAATACTTCCATATTTTTTTATGATTATAGACCCCTTTTTTATCTCATTAATTCATCCCATGTACACCCGTTACCATGCCAAAATTCCGTAAGGAACTTTGTCTCTCCTCATCTACATTCAAGAAATTATTTTGTATTATAAATCAGAATTCAATTACACAAAGTGGTACATGTATCTATATGACCCCCCTTAATTTACATTTCATATAAATATGATGAGATACCCCTTTCTCTCTCATCATCCATTTTTATGAATTCTTATGTCACGCTGTTGTGCTGCCAAAATTGAACCGATTTTCCAAGCCAATGTCATTGTGTACTGAACACCATTCCCATTTCTCTATTAAGGGTATTCAAGTTTATGCACATTTACTTATTGATTATAAATATTAATGTATATATTCCACATCCCTTTATCACATGCTAAATTTTGATTAATGATTCCATGTTGTATGATCCTTGTGGCACACTTATGCATGAAATGAAATGTTTAAGAAGGGTGTTCCCTAGTAGTGCCCCAATGTATTGGGTAAAGATTAGTATCATGATAAATCAAGTGCAATGAGGATTTACTCATTATAATTCATGTTAAATGAGGTTTTACTCATGCTCTATCTGCAAAGAGCCTTGTATCATTATAATACAATCTTAAGTGTTGTTACCACATTTCCATGTTGTGATAATCATGCTTTATCATGCCTCTATGTTCAAGTTTCTCTTATGCTCCATTGATATTCCTATTACCTTACATGTATTATATTATTCATGTTATGCCTTGTTTACTCCCTTACTAGGCTTTATGGCTCACCCTTTTCTTATGCATATCCTCAGTTTATCCCATGAAATGCTACATATGAGGGAATGTAGTGGTCATATAAAGGATGTTTTCAATAAATATGTTGTGTGTTTTATGTTCTAAGTTGTTATATAATGTTCTTAATCCCTAAAGACACTCGAAATCTTAATATTATATGTTGTATCAAGTGAATTTTATGTAATAAATCAGGTTTAAGTGTTTAATAAAGAGTAGGGTTGTTATATGTATACAATAATTTATTATAAAAACATTTTATACTTAGACTGGGAATTTTTCTAAAAACTAAGTTTCACTACGTTTTATCAGTTTAATTTAAAAATAAATGATTAATGTTTTATTTTTTGAATTTTGATAAATGGATTCTATATTTAGAATCAGGATGAAATTTTTTATTAAATAGTTCACTGTTATTCTTATACAATATGAAATTTATCCTTGTTAATTTTTATTATCAAAGTAATTGGAAAATATGGTAATTAAGGGTAAATATAAAAAGATAAGGATTAGAAAATGACTATCACTTTCCAAAATTTTATTTGATGAGTACTGTTCATGCATAGTCAACTAAGGTTGAATATATGGCCTTTTATTTTCATTTTTAAGTTATTTTTTACATTTATAATATTTTATTTGATGAAAAATCAAAGACATGACACTAATATTTTAAATTAATACATCATTTATAATATTTGGTATTCCAAATGATGTATTTGACTATAAATTCATATTTGAAAAATAAAATATTTATCTTCAAAATGGTTATTTGTTTAAATTTTAGTGAAGAAATAATTACCTTAAATTCTTACATAACATTGATGTAGTATTTTACTAATGGAAATATTAAATAAATGTTATTAAAAAAGTTAAAATTTATATTTTTTTATATTATTAACGTGATAAAGGAATTTAATAGATGAAATTTTAATTTTATGGATGTAATAATTTTTTTTTCTAATTATAAGTGAATTCTTCAAATTAGTAAAGTCAAAGTAATTAATAATCCTTAAAATTAACATTTGGAATATTTTATACAAAATAATATTTAATTAAATGATGTAAAATTCTTAAAAGAATTAAAATTTTTCAAAATTATTGGGATAAGTATTAAAATATCTCCCATAATACATTTATGTGTCTTTTATAATTTTATAGTAACAATATCAATTCTCAAATAGTAAACAACCATTTTGTCACATTAAGAGTTAAATGAGTTAAATAGGCGTTAAAACAAAAAGAAAGGGTAAAAATATTGTCAAAAACTATCTAAAAATTATTTTATGATATTATTTAAAACCATAATCATATTTTATTCTAAAAAAATTACATCTAATAAATTTTAATTGAAAATATATTTATAATAATTTAATATATATTGGAATTCCAAGAGTGCCCCCCTCTCCTATAAAAGGGAACCCATTCTTTCCTTTTATTCTCACTTAAAAACCATTTTGGTTTTAATAATATATACCAAAATATATTACTATAATACATAACCTAATTTTATTTGAATTATTTTTGGCATAACAGCAACCTTAGAAGGTTTAAGTTGTTAATCAAAGGTGCTTTCTCAATGAAGAGGTATCGTTTTTAATCAACTATTTCTATCTTATTTATTATTCAAACTCCTATAAATCATCTTCAACCTTGATAAAATAATAAATCAAATATATTAAATATATTTTTATGTTATTAATTTATTTTAATGACCCATATCAACCTCCAGTTCCATCAAATGAGAAAATAATCCAACATTTGTGTGTACGACAGACTACCACCTCATGAACAGATGTTATTCATTTTCCATAAACATCTCTCAATAATATTTATCATGAATAAATTAATGTTTATCTATGATAATAATGAAATATTTATCATTCAAGAAATATAGTATATCATTTATATTCTTACCATTCCTTGCACATAAAAATTATAACATCGTTTGTGCGTAGGTGCAAACTACCTCTTCCACGAAGTGATGCAATTAATTTTTCATCATCACATAAAAAATATGGTATATGTAGTATATTTAAATACATAATATTATATACATGATATTATTATTTTTATATAATGATAAAATGATACTTTATTTCCCAAAATAATCATTGTAAAAATGGATGTGTTACTCATGAGTACATACGACCTACCATCTCTATGACTGCAACACAATTCATTTTTTATATCCATATTTAATGGATGGATTTAAATGTATAATTAATGTATAAAAATAAAAATTATGTCATTATTACCATTTTATATATGATATAACAATTTCCACTTTGTCCATATTCAACTGAACAAAGTCCTTTTGGACACATGAACCGAATATCGTGAAAATATATGATGTGAACTTAAATAAATACATAATTGTTTTAAAATGGTAATAAGTGATATTAAGGGAACAATAAACTTGAATTTTTTTCTTAATAATGTAAATAATTAACATAAATTTATCATGAAGAATGATGAAGGACATACGTGACAAATCAGACTCATTGTAATTGAATTTTTAAATCAATTTTCTTCATTTGAGTTAAAATTACACTTCATTGATTACATCATGCTATGATTATGTGTGAAATAAAATTTTATTATCTTATTTTTTATTAAATTTTTTTTATGTGGATTTAAAACTTATAAACATAATTTTATCTTTTGATCTATTCTTAACTTAATGATGTGGCATTTGAAAAGGACTTTAAGAAAACCATATTTTACTGTTTCTCATTCAGCTCTTTTTACTAGCACCCAAATGATTTTTTTAACATAAATAGAATGAGAGGAATTTCCCAATTTAATGATTATTTAATTATTTGAGGCTTCCTTTAAAATTTTCCATGGTCATTTTAAAATAAAATGGGTTATTTATATTGTGCACAATGTTTCAATTTTAAAATTCATTTTTAACAGTCATTTTCAAAAGAAAAGGGAATTTTGATATCAAAAAGTGATTTTTACATCTTGGAAAGAGTTTGTCAAATGATTTAGGATTAAAACGTGAATTAATGTTCTTTTTGTTCATGAAATGATAATTGATCATTATACCTATGAAATTGGGGCACCCAAATAGTACAGAGGGATCCCGTTATAACTTATACAATTGGGTGGGCCAGATAGCAGTGGGTGAGCCCATTAAACCTTATACAATATGGGAGACCATAAAGTTATATGTGATCACATTATATCTTATATGATGATTTTAGTTAGATTTCACTCCAGTGCGTTGGGTAATGTACCTTTTATTTTGATGGTATCAAAGTGGTAGTTACCAAAGGGTTTGTCAAATGGATTTAACTAGGCTCTAGTTATTTTTGCCATGAGTTTAGAACAGGTTATGAATGTGATACTACAAGTTTCAAAAAAAATGTTTTCTTTGATTTATATGGGTTTAAAGGATTTTATATGAGATAAAAGTGTGTGTTTTTTCCTGATAAAATAATTTATTTCATTATCTCATAGAAAAGTGAGATTTAAGTAAATATTATATGGGTTTTCTTGTTTTTCACTGGACATATGATTTTATTATTTTTATATCTCTTAATAATATTTTTTGTGATAGTTCCATATTTTTTTAAAAACATTTACAGGGTTTAAAAATTATTAGGTTCATGGATGGGGTTGAGATGATAATTGTGAATATTTATCATGAAAATAAATCATGTTTTTTTAAAAGTTTTAATATTATGAAAAAATGGACTTATAGTAGAAGTGAATACATTGTAACATATGAGTTTTTATGTATGATTTATTACATAACTATCTTAAAATATAAACTAAAAATATCCTCATGACTATAAAAATGTTAATTCTAGTTCAAAATCTTTAGCAAATGTAGTGATTAAGGTCAGGTCCTTATAATCGTCATCCAGGATAGAGTTTTAGAGAATTGTTTATATAAGTGGTTAAATGGACCCAAAATGAACACAATGATATTATTTTTATTATTTTTTAAATCATATTTTATGTGGTTTGGATTAATAATGAAAATAAAAATGAAAAAAATAATAACATTACTTAGTGGAGGTGGTAGTCTGCACAATGTATGATTAACATTTTCTTTTATCAATGAGTGAGCGGAAATGAAGGTGTATTTTAAATTTTATATTAATATTAATTAATATATTATATATGTAAAATTTATTATTCCAACCCATCATTATAAAAAAATTGGTAGTGGTGAAAAATGAAAGACGGTGCTTTATGGAGCCGATAGTTTATAAAACACACATTTGACATCCTTTTATTTTTCTAGGTTGATGCAGAGGAATAAATAAGGGATATTATATTAATATAATAACACTTAAGTATAATTTTAACACCCTAATATTTTATAATATATTTATTTTTAATAAATTTTATTCTTTTCGATATCTTTTATTACACGCAACACCTAGTTTAAAAAAACCATGATTTTTTTTAAAATATAATTTAATAGTCATGACCTTGCTTCAATTTTTGTGGGTATGAATAATAAATACTAAATTATGAAATATATATGTTTTAAACATGTATAAAACATATTCATTATTTATCAATTGATAATAACTAAAAGATAAAAGTCATTTTGAAAAATAGGAGATATTTTTATGAAAAACTACTTTTATGCATGCAATGTGATTTTATCCTAACAAGTTAAATTTATCAATATAGGTGAATTATTTTAATGAAATTTATATACTATATATACAATAATATTTTTTAGTCATTCATCTATTTTTTTCAAGGAATGAGAAAATAATATAAATCTTGTTTTATGTTTAAAAACTGAAATTTTCTAAAAAATGGTTTTCATTGATTTTTTGAAATTATATTAAAATAATTTTTTAACTTATAGGTATTGAATATTATAAAATTAATTTCATATTTGAAATTATGAGGTCCAAATTTGGTAAATAGTATCATTTTAATTTGAGGCATTATGAATAGTTACAATTGAAAATTTATCACCTTGGTTAAAACTAAATGAAAATAAAATATTTTTTCATAATAATTCATATTTTATGAATTTAATTTTATCCTTAGAAAAATAAGATATAAATTGATAATTTAAAGGTAAATTTTAGATGAAAATGTCTAATATAATATTTAAATTAAATAATGTTGCAAAATGTCACTCTCTTAGTTTTAAATATATTTTATGTGTCCTCATTGGGAAAAAGAAAGTTATGAACAAATATAAATTTCAATTTTGTGTATAATTAGTTAATATTCATGATTATATCTTATTTATAATTTTAATTTATTATATAATTACCTTAAATTCTTGTGCAATTCTAATACAATATTTATTCAATTAATAGAAAAAAATAAATGATATAAGAAATATTAAAAGTGATATAATTTGAGCGATATATAGCGTTTCATGATTTTTTAGATTGATATAATATATTATTGATTTTTAAATGAATTAGATTCGAAATAATTTTTTTTGTGTATTTGAAGTCAAATTAAATGAATAGGGTCAACATTACATTAATGATAATTTATCAAAATAATATATTATTAAATTATATAATAATCTTAAAAATCATGAAAAATGAAAAATGTGGTGATATATGTTCTAATATTTCACACATTCTACATATATGAGTCATTAGTTACCTTATATTTAAAATAATAATATTTTAAGTGTGAAATATATGTTACCATAGTTAATGTTTAAATAGGTTAACTAAGGGGTTAAGATAAATGAAAATGTTCAGAAACCCATAAAAATAAATCCAAATTTTATTGGATGATGATATTTCAACAAAATCCTACCATATGTATGAATCTCTATCAATTTTTATACATTTTTGTTGAGAATTACTTTTTTATAATTTATTCTTCTAAAAAATTCTCGAAGTGCCTCTCACCTTAATTATAAAAGGTAACCTTGTCCTTCATTTATTTACACCACATTGATCCATTTAGCTCAACTAAAACCTACACATAAATATTATAAACAACCTTATACATGATATATATTTTCTATTTATTCCAAAAAATTTACTATAAATCTCGTAAGAAGTGATCTAAAGGAATTCTACCAAAGAAGTGGAAATTGTATTTATAGAGTCCTTCAAGTTTATTTCTTCATATACTTAAAATTAATGTATTGAAACCTTCCAAATATAATCCGTCCAGTATTATAAATATAGTGATATTTTATTATGATTATCTTATAACCATATTCCTTCTCGATACCGTCATATGAAAAAAAACATTGCCTGTGGGTACCTATGAATTTTTGTCTCCACATTAAAGTGTAACACATTTATCATCAACAACTCAATTGGAATGTTATAAAGATAAAAATATATAATATATACTATATTTATGTCATACATATTCTTTTTGAATTAAAATATCATATATAACTTCTTACCTTTCAATCTATTGGAAAACGATAACGTCGCTCGTACGTACATGCAGACTACCACCATAGTGAAGTGATGTGCCCCATTTTTCATTTATGATTTAAATGGTTGGTAATAAGAAAAAATTTTATGAATATATATGATTTAAATGAAATAATAATAATTATTTAAATGATAATTATTCATTACCTTTCTCTGATTCCATCTTTCGAAAAATTAAAACAATATTAATGTGTACGTATGACTTACCGTCTCCATGAATGGTGTAATTCATTTATATATATATATATAACTTTTAAGGATGACCATAAATAAGAATATAATGAATATAAATGGTAATTATATAATTATTAAAATTATATATTTGATTTAATACTAATAAAATTACAAATAATAAAACTACAGAACAAATACATACTTGAAAAATGAAGTATTTATCACATGAAATAGTGAATTTAATAAATAATTATTAATAAATGGGTGATAAAAATTTATAAGTAAATAATATATTGTATGATATATATTAGTATGGTTATAGAATATATGTATAATAAATCTATATTTTTTATAAAGGTGGTTCGGACATGTACAAATGAAATCAGACCTGAGGTAATGGTTTCTAATCTCACTTAGACTTCTATAAGACATATACCATATTCACCCCTTATTTATTTTATCTATTATGTATAATACCAATTTCATATATTATATCATGAATCAAAAATTATTCAATGTATTTAAATTTCTATTTTAATTTATTTCTTTCATGGGGGTTATGATTAAAATTAACCAAAGTGGTAAGGGTTTATTTCACAATCGCATCATTATTTGAGATTATTTATGTTTAATCCACTCCTGGGGGAATATTTTTCTTACATATACATGTTTTATGATAAAATATTTTAATTTTTTTAGAAACTATTATGAGTTATTTATCAAATACATTTTTCCAATTTTTTACTTTTTACAAAATAGTTTCAAAGGAAGTTTTTATTTGTTTTCCGAATGAGGTACTTTTTAATTTTTTTAAAAGTGTTAAATAAATTTCATTTTCACCGATACAGAATGAAAATATTTTCCCACCATTATGACTAATATTTTCATTGAATATTGATTTAAAATATTTCTAGTTTACTTTCAGTTAAATTTTTTTCCATCATATTTGTGACGTCTTTAAATAAGTGATTTCAAAGTGAAAAGGGTATTTTAATACAAAATTATATAATGATAATTTTAATCTATTTTAATCTATTTAAACTTAATTTATTGAATATTATGATTTAACATGGTTATTATTTATATTACCATCCACAATATTTTTATATATTGTTTATGACAAGTTTTACTGTGGAAAGCATTGATATTTCGTATGTGAGTTCGTCCAATACAGACAATTATTCATTTTTAAGGAAGTTGATTATGTTCTGTTATTTATTCATATAATGATTTAATTCTTATTATTATGTGATGAATGTATCCCAAAATTATATATCCCCATGATGAATCACTATGTCTAATGAGATAAACTAGTTTGGTTTTTGGCCAAGACCTTACCCATTTATATAAGATATATTGGAACGAGGCCTTAAAAGTATATTTAAGTTATCTTGGTAAAAGGTCTGGATAACATGTTCATGATGTCTATAATTATGAATTCAATCAATATAAACCGATTTATTAATTTCCATGTGATTATTTGAATAGTTTTTATATCTATGGAAATGCTTAAGCTTATGTGATTATTATGTGGAATTATTTGATTATAATTTATTTCCTATTATATTATTCAAGTCTTATTTATAATCCTCTATAAAAATAACATTAATGAGAATCTAAGATCACCCTTTTATTATATTTATTTTACCAAGGGAACTAAAAAGTGTTTTATGATTAATACATCAGGATATTTAAAGGTTATAATGATGTTTTTGAATAAAATAATTTGTATTATTTTAAATTTTCAAGTGTAAATGTGAAATTTAAGTATGTTTCTAGTTCAAAAAAATCATAAACTATTTTATCCTTAGGTATGTTATTTTTTTATCTAATGATTTTGTAATAAAGTGTCATCTTCCTCTGGGCTACTTGGGTTAGAGTGTTTAATGTTGGAATATGAGAAAGTTTAGTCAAAACCATGAGAACTAGATTTAGGAAAACATATATTAGAGAGAATAAACCTTTGATTTTCTTTGAGAGTATTCCCAAAGTAACACTGTTTTTAATTTATGATATTTTCTATATATAAAATTTTCACTTTATGATAACTATTTCACTAGGTTTGTAATTGTACATTATGTTTCATAATGTTATGATATATTATAGTGTATTACATTATTTAGAATTGGTTCCTAGAAGAGGTAATCCATATCAATGGAGGTTATCCATGTAGGGATTTCCATTATAGTAACGATAATGAATATGTAGATGGAGTTAAAGCTGAAGTTGAATAAATTATAATTATATTGGGATAAACACCTCAAGTTATGAGTAATAAACTTTCCTGTTTGGAGCAACCCATAATCCCCAATGTAGTGTAACAATGCTAAAATGCTTCATGCATCACCGACCTCATTCAAGAAATGGGAATAAAAATACATTTTTAGCTTAGAAATGGATAAGTTCCTTGGATAATATATTTACCACTTTTGGAAGTAATGAAAGAGATAAGTTTTTCATGGTAGTTTATCATATCTTAAGGGATGTAGATTAGTGATTTTCACTAATCCAAAACACTACGTATTAGGAGGAAATAATGATCATAGAATAGAATGATTTCAAGGAACTTTTCTTGGAAAAGTACTTTCCTCCAAAAAAATGAGAAGATATGGAAATAAAATCATTGATTTTAAGAATAAAGGAAGAGGAAAATGTCATTATGTATGAAACAAAATTTACAATGTTAGCAAGGAATGTTGTAGACTAAATACGAAAAACGAAGACAAATATTGACTATTTATTTTATGGGATTAATCCAATACTCAAAGGGAACTAGTCTCCCAAAAAATTTCATCATATGAGGACAAATTATCATATACTATCAAGATAAATATATAATTCTCAAAGTCCTATGGATTCAAATGAATGTAAGAGAAGAAAAATATAGTAGAGAAAAAATAGATAAGGGAAAGAAGAGAGATGAACTTTCCAACATGTGATACCTTTGTAAAGAAACACATCGGTATATGATTATAGGAAATGATTTTTTCTTTAATTATTGAGAAAAGGCCATAATTCTCATGAATGAAAGGGTAAGGGAAAATTCATAATTGTACAATTATTTAACTATAAAGAGATATGGAAAATTAAAATCCAATGCACTATGAATCAAGGGAACTTACCAAAAATTAAAGCAAGGGGATAAGGCTATGCTTATGAAAATACTATAGTCAATGTGGAAGTTCGTAATGACATGGTGAAAGGCACATTTTTATTCACTATAAAATTGAAAATGATTTATTTTATTTTTGGTTCAACCCACTATTTTATATCTAAATAATTTTTATATAGGTATCGTATAACCACCTCAACGATTAGATATTTAGTTAGTAGTGAAAACTCCAAATTTTATGATGGTCACATCATAAGATTGTAGTTCTAATTGAATTTTAGTCTATGAGAATGTGCTTCCATTCAATATTTTAATAAATCCACTTATCTAATTTGATGTTATCTTAGGAATTAATTGGATTACTATTAATAAATCTCATATCATTTAATGATAAGGGAGGCTACACTTGATATTTTAAAACAATCTATGTTCGTCTATCAATTTTATGGTAATCATGAAATTCTGATGGAAATAAAATCCATTATACGGGTCTCGATTCCTTTTCAAAAGTTGTGTTTATCTCATATGGTTGGGGTAAAAATCAATATCAATGATATTACTATCGGGCGAGAGTTTATCTATATATTTATATAATAGTTTCGTGATATTCTACCAAATAATAATGTTTAGTTTTCAATAGAAATCATACCAGATGCTATAAATTATTTCAAAGACTTTATAAAGAATAACTCTGATTGAGTTATTGAAATTGAAGAATCAAATATAGTATAATATTGACAAGGGATTTATTTAGCTAAGTGTGTCACCTTTTGGAGAATCTATTATTTTTTAAGAAGAAAGTTGAATAAATGAATATCATAATTTATTATAGAGAACATAACAATATCACAATAAAAAAATATCATCTAACCCGTATTGAGGGTTTTTTTGATAAATTGTGAGGAGATCAATATGTTTTCCAAGATTGACCATCATTTTGGATATCATCAATTAAAGGATACGAAGGATAATATACCCAAGATGAGAATCCCTAAAAATTATGAACATTATAAAATTATATTGATTCCATTTTATCTTACTAATGACCTCACTACCATTATGGATTTAATGAATAGATTCTTTAGATATTACCTTGATTGGTATGTGGTAATCATTATATATGATATTTAAATATTTTTAAAGGGAAATAAATAACATGAAGATCACATGAGGATTTTACTAAAGACCCTGATGAAGGAAAAGATGTATGAAAAGTTTAACAAGGGTAAATTTTGGATACAAAATGTTTCATTTTTGGGAAACATAATCTCAAGAAATGGTATATTTGTGGATCCATCAAAGAGAAACGTTATTGAATATTATACCACACTAAATTTGATAACTAAGAACTATATTTTCCTTGGTTTATCTTGGTATTATCTAAACTTTGTGAGTAATTTCTCATGAATGTCCAACCAACTCACCATGTTAACTTAAAAGTGATCCAAGTTTCTTTAAACCAATGAATGTGATGGAAAATTCAAGAACTGAAGAAATTGTTAGTTAGCGCACTTGTTTATACACTAACCTATAGTGGAGAAGGGGTTGTAATATATTGTAATGTATAAAAGAATGGATTGGGATGTGTCATCATTCAAAATGATACGTTGATAGCTTATCCCTCACACCAACTTAAGGTTCATGAGAAAAATTAAGCAACCCATAACGTAGAGTAAGATGTGGTATTTTTTCATTAAAGATATAAAAAAATCATCATTATAGAGAAAAGTGTGAAATATATACTGAATATATAATTTTAAATTATATTTTCAAAAAAAGAGTCGAATATACAGAAGAGAATATGATTGGATCCGATTAAAGATTTTGAATGCTCAATATATTAACACCATGGGAAAGTGGACAAGGTGGATGATGATTTGACTCTAAAGGATCATTTTATCTTATGTATGATAGGGATAAACAATGATCCAATATTTATATACTTGAAAAGGATTGATCCTAAAATATTAAAGTAATTAGATATATCATATGTTGTCAAATTACTATACAACAATATATCTATATGAGGATTAAAGAGGAACAAAGGGAAGATGTTGAGATGTATGAGATGGTGATAAATTTTCCTAAGATTATACTTGATTATGATGGAATGATAAGGTTTAGGAGTCAGGTATTTTTCCTTTCCATAATAAATTTGAATAAGGATATATTTGATGAAGCTAATCATTACTCATTCTCTATTCATCATATAAGTAAATATATGTATAGATATTTGAAATAATATTTATGATGGGACAACACGAAGATAGATATTATAGAATAAGTTTCTTAGTGCTTGGTATATCAGCAAGTTAAGGCTAAGAGAAAGAAATATAAGGAGATATTACAAAATTTTCCCATACCAGAATAGAAATGGGAAAACATCACCTTGTATTTTATCGATGGACACCAAAAATATCTAAAGGGAATAATTCTATATGGGTTATAGGAAATAAAAATATGATATTATCACACATATTTGATATTAGAGAAGAATAATATCTTGATCCCTTTTATAGAATTTATATTAACAAAGTGGTAAGGTTTTATGTTTTACCACATTCTATTTTATCTGACTGGGATTCGAGGTTTACCAATATGTTCTAGAAAAGTCTTCTGTAATCATTGGACACCAAGTTGAGTTTCATCACTTCTTATTGTCCTTAGATAGATGGTTAGTATGAGAGGACCATTCAAACTCTTAAATACATGTTGAGATCTTTTGATATGGATTTCAAAGGGGGTTGGTATTAACACCTTCCCTTGGTGGATTTTTCATGTAATAATATCATTTCGTCAAGAATTCAGATGGATCTTTATGAAATTGTATATGAAAAGAAGTGAATAATTCCAATGAACTGAAATAAATTTATAGAAAAAATCTATTAGGACCCATCCTAGCTATGAAAATGGAATATAAGGTTAGAGCCATTCAATAACACTTAAGAGAATCTAAAAGTTTAAAAAAATGTTATATGAAAAATAATCAGAAAGATCTTGAGTTTGAAGTTGGTGACCGGTTATTCATATGAATATCTACTTAGAAGAGGGTGATGAGATTTATAATTAACATTAAGATGATCCCTATTTATATCAATCATTTTGGTCAGAGTAGATTACTCAAGAGGGGGTTAATTGAGTATCTATAAAAATTTCAGTTAAAATTTGGTTCTATGAAAATTTCACCCAATTAATAATATAATCGAAGTCAATTTATAGTGAATTTATAAAAGCAATGAATGTTAAATAAATTTCTTAGATGATTGATTAGTTCTCACCTATAATAATTGGATGATTAATATAACTTTTGAAACTAACCTACTAGTCCAAAACAGATATAAACACTTTCAAAACTAACTATCAATGTTCACTTTAGTTTTATATAAATGTAATAAAAACAACATAAAACTGAAAGGTAAAAACATAGCGGATATAAATGAGAGGTTTAGTCTCAATATGAGACTTATTACTCTATACATGGTGATCACCTTCCACTATACAGTTTAATTTAATAAACAATTTGATCCACACCATGGATTGGGGTTCGCAACAGCACACAAGGCTATTGAGGTCACACCTGACCTCTACCACAATTATTCATGATAAAAATAACTAATAGGTCACAAGTGACCTCTTCCAATTTTCATCATGGGATAAAAGATATAATAATGAGAGTGAGTTTTAGGATATCTAGTATCCTCTAGTTATGCATTTGAGGTAGTGTGTGTGAGAAACAGATACACACAATGCTCAAAAGGTAAGAGAAATAAGCACAACAGTTCTAGATATGTAGAATAAGATTTAGAAAGCTCTGTGTGTTATGTAGTGAAGTTATGGGCACGATTTATGTAGTGGAGATGAGAATTAATTCCTCTTATGGATGATGGATTCAAAAAAGAGTATTGTAGCATCTTCTACTCTATCTTTTAGGTGTGAAAAGTTAATCTCTTTGATGTTAGGGCATTCAGATTAGCCCAACAGGTCTCTTTGATCTCCCAGTATGGTCTAGCTCTGAGTTCATGGAATTTTGAAGAATGCTTGAGAGTTGTAGGTGTTTGTAGTTTCTATTCTCTTTCTACTTTTCAGCACATTCCTCATCATCTCATAAAATACCCAGTGTTTAATTCTTTTATACTTTGAGGTCCAGCAGGCATGAAGATCTCCCCACATGCATGTACCTCATACTATCTACTGATAGTCCTATAGACAACATTAAATAATGTCAAAAACATTAATTCTTTTAAATATGACCATTAGAAATAAATTTGAATAAATAAACTAAAACAGTTTTTATGACTATCAGTGAGTCATAAGTATCGATGAATAATTGAAATTGATCTGCCATCATCAGTTTATTAGCATCAGTCTATTAGCATCAGCGACTCCATGTATCAGTAGGTAATTTTCATCAATATCGGTGACTTGGTGAATCAGTGAGTCATTTTCAATATCGGTCTATCTGTGCATCAATGATTCTTTATTGGTGAATCAATTTGAATTATCGGTGTGTCGCCCATCGGTGACTCATTCATCAATGAGTCTTCCATCAGTGAATCATTCATTGGTGATTCATCCATCAGTGACTCATTGATCGGTGAGTCGAATATCGGTGAGTTGTTTTTTCTATCGGTGATTCCAGCATCGGTGTCTTCTTCGAGCAGTGAGTCCTCATCAGTGAGTCGACCAACGGTGAATCCAATTGAACTCTCAGTGCTTGGGACTCTGAAAAACTTATAATGTTTATTTCTTACATAGAACACCACAAAATTAAGTGGGATCCATAAATTCATGTAAATATACATTTGTAAACATATTAAAGTATAAATATTCATAGTTTATTGACTTATTAACATGTATTATATTGTGTGACATAATTGATTCACTTATAAATATTCATTGACAATATTAACCAGATTTATAACTTAATGTATAAATTGGCATGATTTGTGATTATTAAAATAATTATTTCAGAAAGGGTCCAATAATAACCCCCTTTTTGATAACCACATATTATGGCATAAATATGATGTTAATGAATAATAATTACTTGACTTAAGAAACCAAAGTGAATGAGAATTCACAAAGTGACTAAGGATTTCCTTTGAAGACCCCCTTAATTTGTGTATCAGAGGAAATATATATATATTGTAGGGGACTTATTATTAATAGATCATTTTCTATCAGAGGTGAGATATATATGTATATATTATGTTGAGTACATGCCATGTTCCCTATGATATATTTACCCCCCTTATATTAGGAATTTATGGCCATATATATCTTTCTCCCCCTATTGGGATTAGAAAAAAGGTTATAAGAAAGAATAAAGAATAAAGAGAAATAACAATAAGAAAATGAGACACAGTGAAGACAAAAGGGTTTTCATTAAGGTGAGAAAGTACAATCATCAATATAAAGGTACAATTACCTATCATAGAAATAATCCATAGCTAAGGCTTTGTTTTCTTAGGATATTTTCCTTTCTCTAAAGGATAAAGAGTAGGGTTAGAAGGTGTTGGTGTGGATGTATGTAGAAGTGTTCTAATAACAACACCAGGTAGGGTAACACCTATAGGAACATTTTATATGATGCTATGTCTCCTTTTTGATAGAATAGAGAAGTGAGGTTATTCCTGAATCACTAGTTGAATCTGAGAGAGGTCTTGAGATTCAGACATCAGAGAAGAAGTCTGAGAACTTGTTCCAATGGAAGTAGTAGGTGGAACCACTATGGCCTCTTCTTGGATATGAAGACAAGGCTTAAAAATCATGATGAAATCAATAATGATCTCACCTCCATATTGCATATCCTTCTCGAAGTCATCCTTGTTCTCCATGAATTTATCTAGGAGAGGAGTAAACTCATTTAACTGTGGCACTTGATTCTTAAAGGCACTAGTTATTGGAGGAATTTTGATATTTTCTACCAAGAACTTGAAGTTATTGATCAGATCATGCCTGGAATATATTTTGGGAAAATACTTATCCTCTTACTCTCTAATCTCCTTATGAGCAGAAGAGGTTTCATTTGTGCATTGTCTCAGTATATTATAAACATGATTAGTATTCCAATGCTCCTTGGTAAGGTTTTATTTTCCTAATCACTCTGAAGATTCTTGAGTTCTTCTCTCATCACAACCCTGAGAGATTCCAAATCACCACCAGCAGCTCTGCCATATTTAGAACTAGATGGACCAGTGATCATATTACCATGTTCCACCTTCAATTTTATCAAATATAAACATAGTAGATGTGTAAAAAGGTTCATAATAACCTCCATAACACCACTAAAATAAGTCTTGAAATCAGTATTTAGATAGTTCATCTCATTGGTCAACCTCTACACTTCTTCTCTCTGCATAGTATTGTTTCTGATGATAGTCTCAACTATTGTAATTATATTAGGTTGAATCTAATGAATCACTATCCTTGCAATTTTAGTGGCATCAAAATATGAAATTCCCATGGAAGTAGAGGATTTACTTCTAGCTTCAACCAAGGATATCAGTTACTCATAGATATCATCTTTGAATTACTCAAAATCATACATTGTGACATAGTCAATAGGCACTCGATATACTACTATCTCAACTATAGGAGGTGCAATTGGAAAAGTAGGTGCAATAGGTTCTGCTTCAGATTGAGCTTCTGCAGAAGGAGGAGGAGACATCATCTCCACATCTGATTCATAATCAAGTCCAAACAGAATGTAACATGGATCTCTATTCCACTCACGAGTACATGTCCAATCTATGGGCTCCAATATATCAATCCAGACTCTTATTCCCTAATGATCTGGTAAAATATCATCTTAATCTTCTTATTCTTCCTTTACTCTATCCAAAATAACATTTCTATGTACTGGTACTATCTCAACATGAGCTTGTTCTTTCACTCCATCTACATTAGCAACTTCAGGAACGTCATCAATGAGAGGCATATGTGCAACCTGATCCTCAACATCTTCCTCTTGGCTACAAACCATAATTTCATTTATCTCCTGAATGATGCCTTGATCATCATCATAATGATGGAAATGTTTTTCCTCATCTATGACATCCTAATTATCTTGAGCAACATCATCATGTTCAATAGGATCAACAGACTCGGGTCTGTTAGTCCCATCATCAGCTCCATGCATAGATTCCTCACTTGATCTATCTGCTACTTGTTGACCCTCTTATAATTAGTCATTGGAATGATCATCATCCCCTTACTCCTCCTCCTCATCATTATCCTCATCATCTGACTTACATATATAGCCTTCCACTCCAGTGACTTCTATCTCTTCGTCATCCTCATCACCTAACAAAGGTTCCCTAGAGGGTAGTTCGAAAGGTGGACTGGCAGGTCCATAAGACATGTCCTTTGGGATCTCAGCAATATCAAGATCACTCCTATCATTAATAGGAGACCCTTCTTCCCTTGGCAGCTCATACGCAGATTCCTAATATGAACAAACCACTTCCTCTCCAGGTATATGGCCTAGATCAGCTTTATACTTTAGTCTGATCGGATGGTGAATGGAATTGTAATATTCATATAATATATCATAATCTACTACCCAAACCTTCTTACAAGGGTTCCAGAAAATATTCATTCTCTTTAAAATTTATCTGTGAAGGAAGAAGCCACTACAGTCACTGATCACTTCATCTCCATCTTCCACACAACCCATCAACTTTAGCATTGTAGAGATCATCCTAGGGTAGTACAAACAGGTTTCTTTCTTGGTGTGTTTTATCATATCCAAAATGTCTACCATTAGGTATCTACACAGATTCACCTTTATCCCATTCTTCAATAGGTAAATTAGGAAGACATACTAATATTTCACAGTAGAAAAGTCTTCCTTCCTTGGGAAGATTTTATGTTTAATGAACATAAAGAGTAGTCTTGCATATCCATCCAACTCAGTAGTAGTATTTTTCCTTGAAAATTCATTCGTAGTCAATTATTTTAAAGAATACTTATATGAAAACAAATATGAGGTTGGATGTATGTTACCCTGGTAGTCATCATAGATTCCCTCATGAGTCATTTCCAAATATTCATCCCATTCCTTTAAGGAAAAATAAATCTCTTTTTCCTTCACCACAGACTTCATCCTTGCTTCCTCAGCTCCATCCAAAAATATCTTTAAGTTGTGACAGAACTTGTGTACCATCTAGGGTTAAAATGCCTCTCATTATTCGAAAACCAACTAAGATAATCTTGAGATTCCAGTACTCTCAACAAAAGTGACTTTCTTAATAAAATCCATTATGCAAACACTTCTTTATTAGATATTACTACTCAGCTTCCCAATTCTAGACTGGTAGTACCTATAGATTCACCTTTATAATGGTTATCTAATGGTGATTCAGTTGACCCTTCCATCACACACTTAATTCATTCCATTCCAAAGGTTCAGGTTCGAAGGGAGTCGAAATTTCGTGTGTAGAGAGGTAGATTATCGAAGGGTAGAAGGTTAAAAAGGTAGTGAGGGAGGTGAAAGGTTGAAGTGGATTGAATTTATTTTGTCATTTATGTATTTTAAATCGTAAAATCACAAAATTGAGAAATGGTAAAAGAAAACAAAACTGTGTCATTTTAGTTTAGACATATGGAATTAAAAAAAGGTCCTTAAAGACACCGGTTTCACATGAATGGTGTTGCACTATCAGTTCAAGTGATTGGCTTCGTAGGATATATTTTACATGATCGATTTCATGTGAATGGTTTCACATTAATCGTATCACTGACTGATTTGACAGATCAATT
Organism: Viscum album; assembly: GCA_963277665.1. Lineage (NCBI taxonomy): Eukaryota > Viridiplantae > Streptophyta > Magnoliopsida > Santalales > Viscaceae > Viscum > Viscum album. The sequence continues at coordinate 263,467,251 of OY728120.1, forward strand.
TCACTAATTGGTTTAACTTGATCGGTTTGAAAAATCGGTTTCACCTGATACATAGAATTTTTCAAAGGAAAAAGGGTCAGATAGACTTTAGAGATTTATCATTCTTAGTTCATTTTTGATGTAGTTTATTCAATTAGAGCTTAAGGGTTTGGTGAATATGTCAGCATGTTGATTCCCAGTCCCAATAAACTCTAGAGTTATATCACCTTTTTGATAATGATCTCTCAAAAAGTGATGTATTACATCAATATGTTTTGTTCTACAGTGAGAAATGAGATTTTTTATAGCTGTTAATAGAAATTTATTGTCATAGTTTATAGGGATATTTTTTAGTTGAAATCCATAGTCTAATGAAGTGTGTTTCATCCAAAAAATTAGTGCACAACAACTACCATCAACAATGTACTCTGATTTAATAGTTGATAATGCAACCTAATTTTTCTTTTTTACTACACCATGATATTAGAGACTTTCCCAAAAAGCGACATGATCCAGAGGTACTCTTTATATCTAACTTACATCCACAAAATTCAGTATCTGAATAACTAACCAAATAAAAAGGTTGTCTTCTAGGACAGGAAAATCCTAAATTAGTTGTACATTTGAGGTTTTTGAAAACTCTATTAATAGAATTTACATACGTCTCTTTTGGATTTTATTGAAATCTTTCACACATATAAAAAATAAACATAATACCTATCCTACTATCAGTTAAGTATAGAAAACTCCCAATCAATTTTCTATAAGCAGTTTGATCAATGAATTTTCTAGTTTCATCAAGATCTAACGTACATATAGAACTCTTAGGGGTTTCACTACTCTTAATTCTATCAGTTCCATATCTTTTCAAAATATCTTTAGTGTATTTACTTTGATTTATAATAATACCTTCTCTATTTTGAAATATTTGAAATCTTATAAAATATTTAAGTTCACCGGTCAAACTCATTTTAAATTCACTTTACATCATTTTTGAAAAATAACTAAATAAATAATTTTTATAAGATCCAATAATAATATCATCTACATATATTTGAGCTATTAAAACTTATTTAGAAATTATTTAAATATATAAAGTAGGATAAATAACTCCTTTTGTAAACCCTTTAGAAATAAGGAACTTACTTAACCTTTCATACCAAGCTGTTGGATCTTATTTTTAAACTATATAATGCTTTAGATAATTTGAAAAATTGATTTGGAAAAAGTGGATCTGTAAAACCTGGGGGTTGTTCAATAAAAAAATCCTCAATTATATAGCCATTTGAGAAGAATTTTTTACATATATTTGATAAAGTATGAAATCCAAGTGTTCTAAATAGTGAAGTATGATTATAATGGCTTCAAGCCTAACTACTAGTGCAAGGGTTTCTTCAAAATCAATTACTTATTCTTGATTATAGCCTTGTAAAACCAACCTAGATTTGTTTCTAATTGTATTTACAGATTCATACACTTTATTCCTACACACCCATTTAGTTCCTATGGTCAAAGTATCTTTTGTTCTACAAACAAGCTTCCAAAATTTATTCCTCTCAAACTAGTTAAGCTCTTCTTGTATAGCCATCACCCAAAATTTGTCATTGATATCATAATTGATATTTTTAGGTTCAAGTTGTGACAAGAATGATTGATGTTCCAAAGGATTTCTAAAATAAACTCTAGTTTGTGTTCCTCTATCTAAATATCCAACAACATCATCTATGGGATGGTTTTTAAGGGACCTAGTTGGTCTAGTAAAAGTAGGACTAGTTATTTCTGGTTCATCATTTTGATCTGGTTCATTATGGCTAGATTCTAGAAACATTATAGAACTAGATATTTTCATAGATTCATTTACAAGATGTTTTGAGGTATTTGAATTAATATCCATATTGGAAATATCATATTAAAGATTTTATTGTAGTATTTTAGGCTCATGTCGATCTATTTCATCAAATTTGACATGTAAAGATTCATCCACATATTTGGTTATTTTATTAAATACTCAATAAGACTCACTTGATGTAGAATATCAAAGGACTATTCTTTAATCACTTTTGGAGGAAAATTTATCTAAATTTTATTTAGTATTTAGTATATAAACATTACTTTCAAACACTATAAAATAATTTACTTTGGTTTTTTTTCAATTCAACAACTCATATGGAATTTTCATAAGGAGGGGTCTGATTAAGACCCTGTTTGTTATATAACAAGATTTATTGACAACTTCAGCCCAAAAATAAATTAGTAGGTCATATTCATTAAGCATAGTTTAGGTAATTTCTTGTAGGATTATATTTCTTCTTTCTACTACACCATTTTGTTGAGTTTTCCTAGGGGAAGAGAAGTGGTTCTTATAGCCATTTTGTGAGAAAAAAGATTAAAAAACTGTATTTTCAAACTCATGGACATGGTCACATATTAAAGATTTAATTTTAAGTCAATTAATATTTTCTACAATAATATTATACTTGGTAAAGTGAGAGAAAGATTCACTTTGGTGAGATAAGAAAAAGGTCCAAGTACACCTAGAAAAGTCATCTACAAGAACATAAAAAAGTGATTCCCATTGAGACTTGAAACTCTAGATAGTCCAAAAAAATCCATGTGAACCAACTCAAGAGTCCAGGAAGTAGTTACTTATTTCATTAGTTTGAAATAGATTTTATGTTTATTTCTTTTTTGACAAGTATTGAACACCTTATTGTATAGAAACTATAATTTGGCTAGGTCTTTAACTAATCCTTTTCTATTTAACTTCTTAAGGGAGTGAATATTACAATGTAGTTTTCTTTTTTTCCCAAGATGAGACACTTTTAGAAATACACTTAGATAGAAAACATTTTTTGAGGCTAGTGTGTCTAAATTTATAGCATAAACATTATCATTTATAAGTGCAGTAAATACTATGTTATTCTTGGAATAAAAATATGGCTTGAATAATTTTTAAATTTAACAATGAATTCATCATCACATAGTTGTTATATTCTAAGAAGGATATAATTTAGTCCATCTACATAAAGTACACTAGTAATTGAGATAGAGTTAGGGTTACCAATCTGGCCTAGGTTGATGATTTTTCCTTTACCATTATCCCCACATGTGACATATACACCATCAATTTTGATAATACTTTTGAATATTGTGGTGTCCCCTATCTTGTGCCTTGAAAAACCACTGTCTGAGTACCATATATTTCTACCAAAACTGTTTAGATAGTTTACCTGCAAAATAGTTTAACCAAGAAATGAGTTTGGTTCCCATATTTGTCTGGGTCCAGAAATATTAGTAATTAAAGATTTAGAAATCCAAACATGTCTTATGGATTTACTATAGGTAGAATATATATTATTTAAAAAATATAATCTTTTTTGGTCCAGAAGAACTACATGCAGTAAAAGAATTTTTAGAACTGCAAGTTGTAGTAAAATTCTAGTTTTTGAAGAGAGTAACAGGTTCTCCATATTTGGTCATAATTTTTTTTTCTAAATTCCATTGTTCTAGTTGATATCCTATTCCATAAGTGTACTTAGGATTTATTTTTTACCAAGAATTTGAGTAAGTGTATTTTTCCCATTGATGAAATTTTCTAAGACCTTATTTAATTTCTCACTTGACATTTTAACTCATTTTTTCCTTGAGAAATAAAGTATTCGTCCCTTTTTTAGCAGTAAGATCAGATTTAAGGGTTACATTAAAAGAATGCTATTTATTTAAAGATTTATACTTATCCTTTAGTTAATTACATTTATCTTCCAGCATGTTTCAATATTAAAATAATTCATCATTTGTCATATTCTTAGACTCAATTTCATTTTTAGAATAATAAGAATTTTGAATAGGAGATTCTTTGATTACCTCAGAAGTGCTTTTCATAAAACACATATTAGCCATATTATCTTTATCATCCTGAGAAGAAGCAGATTCATTGGAGATGTCCTCAGAGGAACTCAAGGTAGCCTTCATTTATTTATTATATTTTCTATCCTTGTTCTCATACTTATTTTTGTATTTGAGCTTGGGACAGTCATCCTTGACATATCCTTTCATTTTACATTTGTAGCACACTATCTATTATGATTTTTCATTTCTCTTCCTACCCCTTTTCCAATTTCCCCTATTGTTATATTTTACTTTGTAATTTGGATTTCTGAAAAAAATCTTTTTCTATAAAATTTCTTGAATCTTTTAGCCATCTGGGCCATTTCTTCATCACTGACTGAAGCTTATTCTTCACGACTTGTGCTCTCAATAGTATCTCGAAACTTTTCTTTTTTCCTTTACATTAGATATAGTTGTATTGAAGGATATAGAAGTCCTCCTAAGTTCATCATCTTCCCCTTTATTAAGCTTTCGCTCTTCTTCATACATCATTTGCTTTCCAATGAGTTATTTAATAAGTAATTTGATGATGTCACATGAATATATAATTGAGATAGTGGATCCTCTCCATCCTTTAGGTAAACATAGAAGAATCTACATGATTTTTTCTTTCGATGTAACTTCTATTCCAAGAGAAATCATTGTGATTATTATTTAATTGAACATGAGATACATATCGGAAATAGATTCATCAAGCTTCATTTCTAAAATTATAATATTTAATAGTGTAAGTATTTAATCTAATTTCCTTCACATTAGATTTTACCTCAAGCGAAATAGAAAATGTAGAGACCCAAAGATTGATGTACATGGACAATACATTACTTTTTCGGAATACTTAATACATAACAAAAACAGACACACAAGGATTGTAATAGTTTAGTGTCTTTGGAAACTAGGAATAAAATATTCTAATAGTGGTGAAAGATCTTAAACATCTCCCAATAAATATCTTCCCTTTTTTTTTACCTAAAACATTTCTTTATATCCTAGGGAAAGGAAAACATAAAAGGGGTGAGCACAAATGCCCAGTAAGGGTAAACATAGAGAACATAAAACAATCCATAAACATTTGAATGCAAATACTTGAACATAAAATCTAAACATCAAAATCTTGAGCAAAGACATGAATCTTGGAAGTATGTAAGGAATATATCATAAGGTAACATCAATCATGATAAAATATCATGGGAATAAAGAATGTAATTGTGTCAACCATTAAGAACATGATATGATTTCCATAGTAGCCAAGGCATTGCTGCCAAGACCATCTTAGTGGACAGAGTCCCTTTTTGAATCGAGTTCACTCCTCGTTCTAGTCCCGTATTACTGAACCAGTTTAACTTTCCATTCCAGCCATGTCAATCTCATGAGATATAAATCTTTTCCCATTGCATTGGATGGATATATAGTTCCCAACCATATCATAATGAAATCATTCTTACTTGTGCCACAAAATAAACATACATCATTCATAATAACTCAATGAATAAAATGGGTTTCATAAACATCATCCCATCATCACATAATCCATATAAAAGAAATTGATATTTCATCATAAGAAAAGTGAAAACATGTAAATCATAGAGACATTATACATGAAACATACACATATGAAATAATTTCATCTTATATGTAAAATTATTTTGATAAAACACTTGAAATGAATTCTTGAGAAAAATATCCTTTCTTCTTCAAATTAAATTTATTTTCAAAAAACGTCATGAAATTTTAAATGAAAAGGATTTTTTTGAAAATAGTCATGAAATATTTTGGACGAAGCTTAATGAAAATAAGGCTTTATAAAACTGTAAAAATCCTTTCATGTCGTATACGTTAAAAAAAAATTCTTCTCGTACTTTTGTCAGAAAAGTCAAAAAGTACCTTGTAGGGTAAATAAAAGAAAGATTACTTCCATACCATGGGGTAAAAGTCAAATTGGTAAAAGGAATTTAAACATACATGAATAAACATTTATAAAACATGGACATGGATGATAACAATAACCCCAGTAAACACTTACGAATAAGCAATCTCAGATAAAAATGAGATTTGCACAATTATCCGTTACCTTAGGTCCGATATGATTCGTACGTATCCGAAACTCCTGTATAATGATTTAAATAATGTCATTGACTTATTACAGAATCATATTCATTGTTATGATATCATATATGTTTCACTTATGACTTTATATTACCCATTCTTTTGTAAATTCCATGTTAAAGCAACGTTTTGGGTAAAATCATTTCATTTATCGTATGTGTTTCAACTTGTCGTTCATGATATTAATACTTATATCTGGATTTAAATAATTATATAATGTAAAAAATGATTTATATATAATATATATTCATCATATACATATATATATATATATTATAGATCGATAAAAGGAATGAAATACACCGTTCATGGAGACGGTAGGCCGTACGTACGCATGAACGCTTTTTTCGTTTCCTTATTGAATTGAATGAAACATAATAGATGACATACATATATATATACATAAATCCATTAGAATTAATATATTTCATTATTATTAATTATATAAACTTTATGATCATTCATGTATGGTTAACCTGCAGAATGAATCTCATCGCTTCGTGGAGACGGTAGTCCGTACGTACGCAAGAGCGATGATATCGTTCCCATAATTATTGAATAGAATTGGAGTGGATGGTAGACTATATCAGAATCAGTATGATGTTATAATAACCTTATATAGTTATTATTTACACCATTATACCAACCCATGTAATGTGTTGGTGGAAAAGCATATTTCACCACGGCGTGGAGACGGTATTCCGTACGTACGCACGCGTGGTGATTTCATTTTCCGTAGGATGGATAGATGGTGAAATAGGGTTGTTTCATAATCATAATAACATATAAGTATATGAGTGATACTTATGTTATTACATCATAGTGAAACAACCAAGGAAGAGAAATGGAAGAAGAAATAATGTTGAAAGAATCGGTAACAGACATTACCTCTTCTTTGAAGCGCCTCTTTGAGACCCCCTCTCAGGGCACAAAAATTGGTCTTTGAAGAATACCCGAACCTCTAGGATGTTTATATGGAAGTTTAGAAGAGAATTTTGCAGGGTTTTCTCGAGCATGAATGCTAAAAGTGGTGTGAGGAAGAGAGGGAGGAGGTTCCCTTTATAAGGGAGGAGTGGGGAACCTTTGGAAAAACGAAAAATATAATTTTATTATAAAGTCATATTTGGTTTTTAATAGCTCCAAATTGAGTTAATTAAAAGATAAGGTGGGTATGGGTCGAAATAATCTCATACAATAGAATTTAGACAAGTTTAGGTTTCTATTTTAACCTTATCATTTAGATTTAACCTTAAGTTAAATAATTTAACTTTTACCGTGTCTTCTTGTTGTTTTATAGTATAAGGTTAATAAACATACTATAACAAGAAAAACCAACCCCAGGTTATTTATTATTAATATATATAATATTATATAAGTCATTTTGCCTAACCTTATATTTTTAGGAATAAAATAAAAATTAATAATATAATATTTGTTTTAAAAACTATTTTATGTCAATTTTGACACTATTTGGTAATTGATTTTTATGAAAATCATAACAGAATTATTAGTTCGAAAAAAGTTAAATAAATCAATAATAACATGTAATATTAACCTAGAAAATTAGTCTAATTCATAAAAAGTCTCAAATTACATTTATTTGGGTATTTATAACATCAATTATGTCAATATTTCATTAATTAGATAATTACTGCATCATCTTTCTGTCATAACTAAATTAAATTATTTAATGTCTAAAAATTAAAAATAAAATACCATTATGTAGGAAATAGTTTTAGATTTCTAATTAATATTTATAGTCTAATTTATCTTATGTATAACCCTATATTAAAAATTATTTACTTATCAAACTTTGATTTTAACTATTTTAACCCTTCTTTAAATAAATTAATATTAAATGTCCTAATATAATCCATGTGGGCCTAAATGGTCATACATTATTCCTAAGGTTGATTTTGGTCGAATTAAACTTATCCAATAGAATTAGTACATGTCTTAGGGTAATAATAATATCATTTTTACCCTTAATTATCATATTTAATTTTAACCGTGGTAAATAAAAGCAAAAGGTTACTATTCACCAAAAAATATTTTCATCTCATTGAACCAAATTTTAGTCCTTGATATTAACCATGTCTCTCGTATTTTAGAAATTCCACTCACAGAAGAGGTGAAATTATGTTTTATGAAAAATTCAGTTTTTTAACTACCACTTAGTGGTTTCACAATTCATCAAAAAATGAAAGTTTCCAGAAAAATACCCAAAATTAGGCCTAAGCTATATTTGATATTGTGAATTCAAAAATGATTTCTATTTTACCAAATTCAAAAAATATCAGTTGCATTAAATAATTTAAAAATTAATTCTCGTCGTCAAAACAAATAACGTGTTTTTATGAGATAATAACTATCAAAAGATTGACACTTGTTTATGTCTGGTTTAAATGTGAAATTACATCCGATGACCAAAATTGTATTAAATGGTAAAAATATATTCTAAATATACTTTAAAACCACTCAAATTAATAATTTATCACTATTAATTATTTCGATTAAAAAAGTTATTTTAGAATAAAATTTAGTAATTTTCACTGTTCATCAGAATATGAAAGTTATCCGAAAAGTACCAAAATTTTACCCTAAGCTAATTCGATATTCCGAATTAAAAAATGAAGTCCATTTTTAATGATAAAATTTATAAAATTTGAAAAAGTGGGTATTACTATTCATAAAGGCTAGTTCATGATAATATTATAATAATATCTTGTTTAGTGAAACTCGGTATTGCATACTACACACACTATCGAGGAAGGACTTTGTTGTGTGTAATTCAAGCCAAGTCAGGGATGTGTGTTGTGCAAGCTCCTTTTGGTGTATCGTACAACATAAGTCATCAATGAAATTAAAAATAATATTTTTAATAAAATCTCGGGGTGTTACATTCTACCCCCCTTAAAATGAATTTCTCCCTCGAAATTCATCAGGGGTTAAAAATGGTTTACTACTCGAAATTTTCTTTAACAGAAACCCAGATCGTAAAAAGGAATACAAAAACATGGCTTTAAAAACTAAACTATGAAACGTAACGGTTACCCAAATTAACTCATCACTGGGTTTTCACGTAGGAGAACATAGGTGAAAATATGGATATGGAAGAAAAATCTAACCATCAAGTTATGATTGAGAGTGGTTGTGAACATGGCTATGAAAAAGCCAACAATCACAAAGCCATAAATTTGTGATGATCTAGGGTACCATCTGATTCATCATATATAAGGGCACTAGGACACCATTTTTGGTTTTCATGATCATTTCCCTAAAGTTGAAGAATTTGAATTAGAATAAATACTTACTTTATTTTAGTACAATCTCACTGTTGTTCGTGCCTTGAACAATTTCCACATCATATCTTAAAGAAATGAAGTTGAATTTGTTATTCGTGAAGTGTTAGAAGATCATGTGATAGAATGAAAGTTCATTCCATCTGTGTCAAACAAAAGGTTATCAAAAGTTATTAAATATACATAAGTCTATATATAGTGATATTAATCATATATGGTTCTTAAAATGGACTTATACTTCATATATCATACTGCTTAATATAATAAAACTAGTTTCTACTAAACATGGACTTCTTGTAGGCTAGTGGTAGGCGATAAAGGCCCGTCACACTTCGGTTGTGAGTTCGATTCCCATAGCCTTGTCCGATGCAATGGGCTGTCGCTCGTCCTGCAGGTTTTCCTTTTTCTAAAACTACATTACTATAAAATCCCATCAATAATATCAAAAAAAGTTCTATCCTTAAACAATACTATCTTATGTCCAACACAATCTATTCCAATCGTTATCTAAAATACTTCGGTCCAAGCTCATAGTATAAAGAAAACGATTACTTGAAATGTCATCAACCAACCATCATTTATCCCTCATTATCTTGTTGGTCACATTCCAATCATTTGAATACCTTAATCATGTATTCTCTTGAAAAATGAATACCCATTAAACCTTAGTGAAAACATGAATGTTGTCAAAAGTTAACTCTTTCCACATAACAAAATCCAAAAATTCAATATACTCAAACCATGATATAACCTTCTCCTTATATCAGTCGTGAGCTCATGAATACTATCAAACATTTAATTTTCTCCTAATCCCTTCATTATGCGCATATCATCTACTTTCCAAAAATACTGGTACCATTCATCATACACTTTCAAAACATAAGGAAAGACAATAGTGTAACAATCCTTAGATGTCTCTTTATTCCATATTATCATGGGATTACTTATACAACATTACACTTGATAAACATGTAATCATTCCACTACCTTCTTAAACCATTGACCAAGCTTCAACAATTATTTCATCTCACATATCATTTGTAGTCTCTTCATCATCATCAACATAAATTTTACCCATACAACCATACTGATTCTCTTCATGAGACATTCCATTAGGGCATTGGTTTTTATAATTCCCGTACATTCCACATTTAAAACATTTAACCATTGTTGATGTCGTAGCAATACCATTATCCTCATCCATGGTGTTAACTGAACCTTTTCCTTTTCACTTACTGGCTTTATGTCCTTATTTTCCACACCCAAAGCATCTTCCAGTTCCTTTGAAACATTCTCCTTGATGCCTCTTCCCACATGATTTACATAGGGGAAATTGAACTTTCTTTCATCTATGATCATCATGAAACTCCATCTTTCTCTTATTAGACGAGTTAGGAAACATACCAAATTTGAGTTTATTGATCATATTATGAGATTGATGATTCAGCATAATAATGATGTTTGGACTTCCAAATCCCATTTCATTTGTTTTCTCATGAATAATATCATTCCATTGTCCATCATATCCTCCATTATAGTGAATCATCTTGTTTACAGCCATTTTCTAAAACCCAAAAAGAATAGTGTGAGAGGAAAACATCATAATAAAGGGGGAGTAAATTCAATATCAAACATCTTAGGTATAATCTAATATCATTACCATAATTCTAGGACTATAAGCTATACTTATACTTAGCCTTAGGGACATCCCTAGACATACATTAGAAATATCTCTAGGGATCTCACTAAAGTTTTCGCATCCTAGTTTCCAAAGGTTAACTAAACCTTTTCTCTGATACCAACTGTAGAGACCCAAATATTGATGTACATGGACAATACATTACTTTTTTGTAATACTTAATACATAACAAAAAAAGACACACAAGGATCGTAATAGTTTAGTGTCTTTGGAAACTCGGAATAAAATCTTCTAATCGTGGTGAAAGATCTTCAACATCTCTCAATAAAGATCTTCCCTTTTTTTACCTAAAACCTTTCTTTATATCCGGGGGAAAAGAAAACATAAAATGGGTGAGCTCAAATGCCCAGTAAGGGTAAACATAGAGAACATAAAAGAATCCATAAAAATTTGAATGCAAAAACTTGAACCTAAAATCTAAACATCAAAATCATGAGCAAAGACATGAATCTTGGAAGTACGTAAGGCATATATCATAAGGGAACATCAATAATGATAAAATAGCATGGGAATAAAACATGTAATTGTGTCAAACATTAAGCACATGATATGATTTCCATAGTATCCAAGGCATTGCTGCCAAGACCATCTTAGTGGACAAATTCCATTTCTGAATCGAGTTCACTCCTCGTTCCAGTCCTGTATTAATGAACCGGTTTAACTTGCCATTCCATTCATGTATATCTCATGAGGAATAAATCTTTACCCAATTCATTGGATGGAGATATAGGTCCCACCCATCTCATAATGAAATCATTCTTACTTGTGCCACAAAATAAACATATATCATTCATAATAACTCAATGAATAAAATGGGTTTCATAAACATCATCCCATTATCACATAATCCATATAAAAGAAATCGATATTTCATCATCAAAAAAGTGAAACCATTTAAATCATAGAGAAATTATACTTGAAACATACACATATGAAATAATGTCATCTTAGATGTAAAATGATTTTGATAAAACACTTGAAATGAATTCTTGAGGAAAATATCATTTCTTCTTCAAAATCAATTTCTTTTCACAAAATGTCAATAAATTTTAAAAGAAAAGGATTTTTTTGAAAAAAGTCATGAAATATTTTGGATTAATCTTAATGAAAATAAGGGTTTATAAAACCATAAAAATCCTTTCATGCCGTATACGTTAAAAAAACATTCTTCTCGTACTTTTGTCAGAAAATTCACAAAGTACCATGTAGGGTAAATAAAAGAATGATTCCTTCCATACCATGGGGTAAAAGTAAAATGGGTAAAAAGTAATTTAAACATACATGAATAAACTTTTATAAAACATGGACATGGATGATAGCAATAACCCCAGTAAACACTTACGAATAAGAAATCTCGGATAAAAATGAGATTTGCACAATTATCCCTTACCTTAGGTCCGATATGCTTCATACGTATCCGAACCTCCTTTATAATGATTTAAATAATGTCATTGACTTATTACAGAATAATATTGATTGTTATGATATTATATATGTCTCACTTATGAATCTATATTACCCATTATTTTGTAAATTCCATGTTAAAGCAGCGTTTTGGGTAAAATCATTTCATTTATCGTATGTTTTTCGACTTATCGTTCTTGATATTAATACTTATATCCCGATTTACATAATTCCATAATGTAAAATATGATTTATATATAATATATATTCATCATATACATATATATATTATAGATCTATAAAAGGAATGAAATACACCGTTCATGGAGACGGTAGGCCGTACGTACGCATGGACGCTGTTTTCATTTTCTTATTGAATGGAATGAAACTAAATAGATGAAATACATATATATATATATATATACATAAATCCAATAGAATTCATATATTTCATTATTATTCATTATATAAACTTTATGATCATTCATGTATGGTTAACATGGAGAATGAATCTCATCGCTTCGTGGAGACGGTAGTCCGTACGTACGCACGAGCGATGATATCATTCCCATAATTATTGAATAGAGTTGGAGTGGATGGTATACTATATCAGAATCAGTATGATGTTATAATAACAATATATAGTTATTCTTTACACCATTATACCCATCCATGTAAGGTGTTGGTGGAAAAATAGATTTCACCACGGCGTGGAGACGATATTCCGTACGTACGCATGTGTGGTGATTTCATTTTCTGTAGGATGGATAGATGGTAAAAAAGGGTTGTTTCATACTTATAATAACATATAAGTATATGAGTGATACTTATGTTATTACTTCATAATGAAACAACCAAAGAAGAAGAAATGGAAGAAGAAATAAAGTTGAAAGAATCGGTAACAGACATTACCTCTTCTTTGAATTGCCTCTTTGAGACCTCCTCTTAGGGCACTAAAATTGGTCTTTGAAGAAGACCAGAAACTCTAAGATATTTCTATGGAAGTGTAGAAGAGAATTTTTCAGGTGTTGGTCGAGCTTGAAGGCTCAAAGTGGTGTGAGAAAGAGAGGGAGGAGGTGCCCTTTTATAAGGGAGGAGAGGGGAACATTTGGAAAAACTAAAAATTTAATTTTATTATAATGTCATATTCGGTTTTTGATAGCTCCAAATTGAGTTATTTAGAATCTAAGGTGGGTAGGGGTATAAATACTCTCATCCAATAGAATTTAGACAAGTTTGGGTTTCTATTTTAAACTTATGATTTAGATTTAACCTTAAGTTAAATAATTTTACTTTTACAGTGTCTTCTTGTTTTCTTACACTATAAGGTTAATAAACTTACTATAACAAGCCAAACGAACCCCAAGTTGTTTATTATTAATATATATAACATTATCTAAGTCATTTTTCCGAACCTTATATTTTTAGGAATAAAATAGAAATTAATAATATAATATTTGTTTTAAAAACTATTTTATGTCAATTTTGACACTATTTGGTAGTTGATTTTTGTAAAAATCATAACAGAATGATTAGTTCGAACAAAGTTAACTAAAACAATACTAAAATGTAATATTAACCTATAAAATTAGTGTAATTCATAAAAGTCTTAAATTAAATTTATTTTGGTATTTATAACATCAATTATGTCAATATTTCATTAATAAGATAATTGCTGCATCATCATTGTGTCATAAATAAATTAAATTATTTAATGTCTAAAAACTATAAATAAAATACCATTATGTAGTTAATAGTTTTATATTTATAATGAATATTTATTGTCGAATTTATCTTATGTATAACCCTATATTAAAAATGATTTACTTATTAAACTTTGATTTTAACTATTTTAACCCTTCTTTAAATAAATTAATATTAAATGTCCTAATCTAATCCAAGTGGGCCTAAATGGTCATATTTTATTCCTAAGGTTGTTTTTGGTCGAACGAAACTTATCCAATAGAATTAAGACATGTGTTATGGTAATAATAATATCATTTTTACCCTTAATTATCCTATTTACTTTTAACCATGGTAAATAAAAGTAAAAAGTTACTACTCACCAAAAAATATTTTCATCTCATTGAACAACATTTTAGTCCTTGATATTAACCGTGTCTCTCGTATTTTCGAAAATACACTCACAGAAGCGGTAAAATTAAGTTTTATGAAAAATTTAGTTTTTTAAATACCACTTAGTGGTTTCACTATTCATCAAAAAATGAAAATTTCCAAAAAAATACCAAAAATTAGTCCTAAGATATATTTGATATTATTAATTAAAAAATGATGTCTATTTTACCAAATTCAAAACATATCAGTTGCATTAATTAATTTAAAAATTAATTCTCGTCGTCAAAACAAATAGCGTGGTTTTAAGAGATAATAACTATCAAAAGATTGACACTTGTTTATGTCTGGTTTAAATGTGAAATTACATCCAATGAACAACATTGTATTAAATGGTAAAAATATATTCTAAATATTCTTTAAAACCACTAAAATTAATAATTTATCACTATTAATTATTTTGATTAATAAATTTATTTTTAATTAAAATTTAGTAATTTTCACTATTCATCAGAATATAAAAGTTATCCGAAAAGTACCAAAATTTCACCCTAAGCTAATTTTGATATTCTGAATCCAAAAATGAAGTCCATTTTGAAAGATAAAATTTATAAAATTTCAAAAAGCGGGTATTACTATTTATAATGGCTAGTTCATAATAATATTATAATAATATCTTGTTTAGTGAAACTCGGTACTGCGTACTACACACACTATCGAGGAAGGTCTTTATTGCGTGTAATGCACGCCAAGTCAGGGATGAGTGTTGTGAAATCTCCTTTTGGTGTAGCATACAACACAAGACATTAATGAAATTAAAAAGCGTATTTTTCATAAAATCTCGGGGTGTTACAGAAGAAGTGTCCTAAATCTCATGTGTAGTTTTACAAGCAGAAATAAAATTAAACTCTTAATATCCTAGTGCATAGTATAGATCATTCATTACTTTAAAATTATTTTTATAGATAGTATTTGTAAGCTCACCCCAATTATTTTTATAAGTTTTAGGAATTGCATATTTACTTTCAATAGTATTCTATATTTTAAATCCCATTCTTTCTATATATATTTTGATTTTAAGCTTCCACTGAGAATAATTGGTTCCATAAAAAAAGTTGTCTATTTTTAAAATATTGTTATAGTATATTTTCCACAGTTAAGAAGAGAATTAAATTTATAACTAATAGTAATTTATAAATCTTCAATGAACAACTAAAATCATAGTTGACAAAGGTTTAAGAGGTTTTTAAAACTAACACATTTCTAAATCCTCTAATACCAAATGTTGGTCAGAGTAGATTACTCAAGAGGATGGTGAATTGAGTTTCTATAAAAATGTCTGTTAAAATTTTTTTCTTTGAGAATTTCTCCTATTTAAAAATATAATCAAATTCAGTTTGTAGTGAATTTATAAAATTACTGAATATTCAATTAATTTATGATAACATTTATTAGTTCTCACCTATACTAATTTGAAGATTAATATAACTTTTGAAACTATCCTACTGATTCAACATAGATATAAACACTTGATAAACTAACTGTGGAAGGTCACTTTAGTTTTATATAAAATGTAATAAAAACATCTTAAAAATAAAAGGTAAAAGCATAGATGATATAAAAAAGAGGTTTAGTCTCAAGATGAGACTTAGTCCTCTTCACTTTTTAATCACCAGCCTCTATGCAGTTTAATTTAATAAACAATTTGATCCACACCCTAGATTGGGGTTCACTATAGCACACAAGGCTGTATAGGTCCCACATGACCTCTACCAGAGTTATTCATGGGAAAAAAACTAACACGTCACACATGACATCTTACACTATTCTTCATGGGAAACAATATATAATAATGAGAGTGAGTTTGACTATATCGGCTATCCTCCAGTTATGCACATGAGACAGTGTGTGTGTGAGAAACATATACACACACTTCCTAAAATGTTAGAAAAATAAACACAAAAATTCTAGAGACATAGAATAATATTTAGAAAGCTTTGTGTGTTATGAAATGAAGTTATGGACTATATTGATTTAATGGAGATGAGACTTGAGTCCTCTTATGGAAGTTTTCTTCAAAACAGAGTATTGCAACCTCTTGTACACTAACTTCTTGGTGTGAAAAGTTTATCTCATAATGTTAGGATGTTTAAAGTAACCCAATAGGTCATTTTTGATATCTTAGTACAGTCTAGATTTGTGTTCATGGAATTTTAAAGAAAGATCGAGATTTGCATGGGTTTTCAGTTCGTATTCTCTTTCTACTTTTCAGCACATTCATCGTTGTCTCATAAAAGACCCAGTGCATAATTATTTTATACTTCATGGTACAGATGGCATGAAGATCTCCCCACGTGCATGTACCTTGTATTTTCTTATGATAGTCCTACAAGAAAAATTAAATAATGTCAGAAACATTAATTTGTCTAAATATGACCATTAGATATAAATTTGAATAAATAAAATTAAATAGTTTTTATGACTATCGGTGAGTCATAAGTATCAGTAACTCATTGTCATCAGTATTTCCTCATCAGTCTATCAGTATTGGTGACTCCATATATCAGTGAGTCTTGTTCATCGGTATTAGTGACTTGGTGAATCAGTGAGTCGTTTGTGCTATCTGGCTATCTGCACATTGGTGAGTCATCATCGGTGACTCAGTTTGAATTATCGGTGTGCCGCCTATAGGTGACTCATTCATTGGTGAGTCATCTATTAGTGACTCATTTATCAGTGAGTCATCCATTAGTTACTCATTCATTGGTGAGTTGTCCATCAGTGAGTCCTCCCTCAGCGAGTCATTTGTTCTATAATTGAGTCCAGCATTGGTGTCTTCTTAGATTGGTGAGTCCTCATAGGTGAGTCGACCAATAGTGGCTCCTTTTTATCTATCGGTTCCAGGGACTCGGAAAAACATATAAAGTGTCTATCTTACATAAAAAACTACCAAATTAAGTGAAATCCATAAATACATGTAAATATACACCTGTAAACATATTAATGAATAAATATTCATAGTTTATTGAGTTATTGACATGTATTATATTATGTGACATAATTGATTCACTTATAAATATTAATTTACAAGATTAACCTGAGTTATAACATAATGTATAAATTGGCATGATATGTGATTTTTAAAAAAACTATTTAACAAAGGGTCCAACAAATTCCTTTGAAATTCGAGATCATATTGCTATAGTAGCCTATCGATTGGTGATTCCACTAAATCTTTCTCAAGTTCTTGATGTGTTCTATATATCTATCCTAAATAAGTACATACATGATAATTAACATGTATGAAACTCTTAGGTAACACCACTAAAAAAATATATTTATTATGAAGAACAAATAGTAGAGATTATAGATCATAGAGATAAGGTTTTATGAAATTTGAAAACTCACTTTCTCAATGTTTTTTCATGAAACCATCAATTCAAGGAAGCTATGTAAGAACCAAAGGATGTGATGAGGAAAAAGTATCCTCATATGTTTGTATTATAGTAAAAATATTTCTATGAAGAAATTCATTTTAAGGGAGGGTAGAATGTAACTTCCATATATATTATAATATATTTATATTTAATAAATTTTATTTCATTGGTATATTGTGTTACACAAAACACATAGTTTTAACAAACATCAATTTTATATGAAAATATTATTTAATAGTTATCACCAAGACATTGGCTTGATGGGTATAAATAGGAATAAATAAATTTTGAAAAATATATGGTTTAAACATGTATAAAATAAATTAATTAATTATTAATTAATAATAAATTAAAATTAAAATCATTTTGAAAATAATGGAGATTTTTTTTGAAAAAACATTTATGTGTGAAAGTTATTTTAATCCCAATAAATAAAATTTATCATCATGGGTGAATTAATTTACATAAATTTATATACTATATGTCCAATTAAAATTTTAATCTTTTATAAAAAAAATAGTAATCGGAAAAGAATAAAAATCTAGTTTTATTCTTAAAAACTATATATTAAAAAACAGATCTCATTAAATTTTTTGAACTTATATTAAAATTAATTTTTATATCTTATAGGTATTGAATTTTATAAAATTGATTCCATATTTCTAATTAGGAGATAATAAATTTGTTAAATATCCCCCTTTTATTTTTAGGCATTATGCACAATTACTATTGTAAAATTTGTCACCTCAGTAATGGATAAATCTGTTTAACCTTGGTTAAATATAAGTGAGAAGGTCATAATTTTTCATCATAATTATTATTTTATTAATTTAATTATACCCTTATCACTTTACTTTCTAAATTGATATATTTAATAAACTAATTTCCATTAAAATGACCACTATAATATTTAAATCAAATAAAGTTATAAAATGCCACCCTTGTAGTTTTAAAAATATATTTTGCATCCAAATTTTGAAAAAACATGTTTTGGATGGATATAAATATCAATTGTTTTCATAATGAAATTATATTAATGCTGATAATTTATTTATAATTTTTATTCACTATATAATTACCTTAATTTCTTTAACAACACTAATATCATATTTACTCAATTAATAGAAAAAGAAAAAAAAATGATTTTAAAACCATTAAAAGTGATTTAATTTTAGTTATTTATAGTATAAGAAACATTTTATAGATTAATATGTCATATTTTTTTAAATGAATTATACTGTAAACCCAATCATTTTTGATGTATTTGAATTCAAATTAAATGAATAGTGTCAAAATTGACATTTATGATAATTTACAAAAACAATATTTCATTATACTATTTAAAAATTATTAAATTATTGAAAAAGGAAAATTAGTGTAATATAGGGTCTAAAATTTCATCCCAATACCATTTTTGAGTAAATAGTCACCTCATTTGTAAAATTATATCCCTTTAAGAGTGGAAAATATGCTATCGAGGTTAATATTAAAATAGGTTTACTATGGGGTTAAACCAAACGATAAGGTTAAAAACATCACAAAAACCTACAAGAATTCTATTTTATGATGAAATTTAAACCATATACTACACTAGTTTAGAATACCTATCCAATTTGATTCATCTGGAATGAGTACGAATTTTTTATAATATAAACTTTTAATAAAATCCAAAAGTGCCCCTCACCTCAATTATAAAAGGGCGCCACCTACTTAACTTATTTACACAACTTTGAGCCATCTCTATTGACCAAAACCTGACTATTACTATTATAAACATCCTTATACAACTAATAAATATTTTATTTATTTCTAAAGTCCTACTCTAAGTCATTTAAGAGGATATCTCATGCAAGTCTATCAAAGAAGAGGTAATCGTATTTACGGAGTCCTTCAATTTGTTTTCTTATTAAAATTACTCTTGAAGTGTTATAACCATACTAATATAATATATATAGTGTCACAAATATAATTATATGTTATTATGATTATGTTATGACTATATTTCATCTTATTTACATCCTATGAAAAGGGAAAACATTGTCCGTGTGTACGCACAACTTAACATCTACACATAGTGTTGTAATTTTTTTTAATAACAATTTCAGTTGAATGTTTACAAAGATATAAATAAGTAATATATGTTATATTTATTACATTAATGTTATTATGGAATTAAAATATCATATATACCTTCTTACCTTCCAATCCTTTGGAAAACAATAACATCACTCATGTGTACGTGCAGACTACCAGCTCTACAAAGTGATGCAATATGATTTTCTTTTTCCCTTTACATGGATGGTAATAAGAATCGATTTGATTAATATATATAAATGATAAGATATCATAATGATTCTATAAATGATAATTATTATTTTACTTTCTTTCCTTCTATCAGTCAAAAAATGAAAACAACGTTATTGCGTACGTAGGACCTATCATCTATAGGAACAATGCAATTCATTTTTCTATATATAAATTTTACGGATGATAATAAAAATGTATATAATGAATATAAATTGTAATTATTTCATTATTAAAATTTTTGATATGATATAACCATTATAAAATTTCAAAGGAAAAACTAACGAACCAAAACATACTAGAAAAACGAAGAAGTTATTAACCATAATAGTGATTTTAATAAAGAATTATCAATAGATGTGTGAAAAAGTTTATAATTAAATCATATATGGAATGATATATATTATAATAGTTATTTAATATATATATATAATATATTTATATTTTTTTAAACATGAGTTTCATACACATATGAAGGAAATCATACCTGAGGCAATAGTTTCTCATATCACTTTTACTTCTGTGAGACATATGCTATATATACAACTTATTTATTTTGTGTGGAGTTTATAATACCCTTTTGATATTTTAAATAATTAATTTATTTTAATTATTGGGTCTTAAGATTCAAAAATATACCAAAGTGGTAAGGGTTTATTTCACATTATCATCATTATTCGAGATTGTTTATGTTTACCATTGGGGGAATATTTTTCTTCCATAATCATGTTTTGTAAAATATATTTTAATTTTTTTTTTAAAAATGATACAAATTATTTATTTTATAAATTTTTAAACATTATAAATTTTTAAATAATATTTTGAATGGAATCTTATTGGTGTATTTTGAATGAGGTACTTTTTGACATTTTTACAAAAGTGTGAAATGAATGTTTTTTAACTTATACGGAATGAATTTTTTTTCATCCGTCATGAATAATCTTTGATTCTGGGTAAAATTTATAATTTTATAATTTTTTTTTCAAATAATTTTTTTTCATTCATATTTTTTATGCCTTCAAATAAGTTATTTCAAATTGAGAAGGTTATTTTCCTCAAGAATTATCCAATGATATTTTTATAGTATTTTTATCTATATCAACATAATTTTTTGAATATTTTTCATTACTGAGGTTATTATCTTATGTTACCATCAAAAATATTTTTATGGATGGTTTTTTATTAGTTTTACTAGGGAAATTATTTATATTTCAAATGCTAGTTTTTCTAATATAAAAAATTATTTATTTTTAAGGTACATGGTTATGTTGTGTTATTTATTCATATGAGGAATACATTGGACTTATTAAGTGATGATTGGGGACTATAATTACATTGAACATTGATGAATTAATAGGTCTAATGGTACAAACTAGTTTTTTTCTTTGGATCAGGCCTTACCCATTTTCAGAAGAAGTATTGACATGAGGCCTTGACAGTATGTTTAAGATGTATTGACATAAGTCTTCAACAGTAAGTTTTAGATGTTTGAAATTATGCATTCGTTAAGTATAAATTAATTTATTAATGATGATGTAATTATTTTAATAGTTTTTATATATATTGATATGTTATATCTTCTGTGATTATTATGTGGAATTATTTTTTTATCATTTATTTCCTACCGTATTATTCATGCCTTATTTAGCTTCCTCTATATGCAAACCCTTATTGAGCAACTAAGCAGACCCCTTTATTATATTTATTTTCACCATGATACTTGGAAGTTTTTTTATTAATAAATAGGGATGTTATAAATGGTACAATGATGTTATCTAAGAAAATAAAATGTTTTATTTTATATTTTCAAATGTAAATGTGAAATTTAATTACGTATCCTTCTCACCCATAATAATAAACTATTTGATCCTTGGGGATATGATTTCTTGTATATAGTGAAAATGTAACAAAATATCCCCTGGATATAAGATTATTGGTTTGAGGTATTTATAATACTAATGATAGTAAGGTCATTATATTACTATAGGAATAGTGGGTTTAGAAAAGAATGATTAAGAAGAAAAGGTAAGGAGTAACTAACACTTACATTGAGACCTTGAATTTACTCCCGAGGAACTACTTAGAATTGAAGGACATAGGATAAATTTTAATGGGCATGTGTCTTATTAAATTAATGAAACTTATAGATGAAGAAAATATTCCGGGGTTTTAAGGATATTTGGAAGGGAAAATGTAGTATTTAAATGGTCTAAGTGATGACATTTTATATGTTAAGAGAAGGATAGTTTTGTGAATATCCTTCAATTTTGAATGATATAATTACACTATTAAAGGGTAAAATAGTGAAAAAGATTGAAATAATGTATTTTATTGTTATATTGGGTCAATAAATCATCTAATAAGTTTTATAAACATGTTTTAAAACTTTTTATGTCAATTACTCTTATATTCGTACTTTTACTTTTTTTTTGTTTTTCTAGGGTAACTAGTATTAAAATAATTAAATTATGATTGAATAAACATATTAACATACCAAAATTATAAAATTTTGGTGTAATGAACCTAAATTTAATAAAAATTTAATCTAATTCATTTTATAAACAAGGGGAAATTAGCTTTTAAATTAAAATATTTTATATATAGGATAAAGTGTTCTATAAAAAAAATAATGTTTTCACCATTAAGTGATATTAATATTATTTATTGATGATTAATAATTTAATGAGTGATAATATATTTAAATATAATTTTAATAATTATGTTAAATTGATTTTAAAAAGAAATTAATTTATTTGTCAGGATAAGAATTACCCAATATTAATAAAAAATTTCTTTTAAAATAACAATATTAACATTATCGTATTCATTTACATTAATCATAGTAATCATAATTCTATGAATAAAAATTAAATCAAAATTATTACGTACTATAATATTTTTTATATAAAATATTAAATCCATTTTTATACTTAATTTTAGTAATAGATAAAAACTAATTTGTAATATAAGTGAATATAATCAGTTTTTGGGGTAAAAAATTGGTTATGATTCCAAAACATTAAACATGGGTTTTAGAAATTTAATATAGTGTTTTTAAATTATTTATTTTACATTATAAATATAATTTTTATAGAAAAAATGTTTCAAAAACATTTATGCCAATAAAATGACGGAATTAGAAAAATTATATGTTTTCACTATTCACATACAAATCAATTATTAGAAAATTATATAAAATTCATTATATGATAGTAGTAAAATTATTTATATAATAATGTTATTAATAATATAAAATTATATTCATAAAATAAATTGGTTAATTTTTAAATAAAAATTACTTATATTAACAAAAAGTGCTTTTATTGAGAAATGATCTTTTATAACTTTAAGTGTTCTTAATAATATTTCATATGCATTTATAATTGGTTAATATAATTTTATATATCATAGGTTTAATTCCTTTTCTAAATTTATTATCTAATATTTCATAGTTCCTTTTTTCCCAGGGCTTCTTCTAGAAAAATATTTTCAAATAATATTTATTTAAGGAAAATACATAGTGAAATTTTAATTCATTAAATTATCCCATTTAAATAAATTTTTTATTTTCAATTTTAATTATTAATAACTAATAAAATATTTATTGTTTTCCCTAATATCAAATTTAATATATATTTAATTTTTTAGGATTCATTCTCACAATCCTTGTCAAGATTAATGAACTCGTATTTACCCTCATAATATTAATATAACTAACATCGATTTTTTCTATAACCATTTGTGTTAAAAAAACCTAATATAATGGGAGAAATTTTTCATAGGGAGTTTAAATTGAGACTTGAATTAATAGGTGTTTCTGGGTTGATTTTTATATGTGATTTTTATATCTTGTAATCACTCATGGAATCAATGTCAAGAGCACCAATCTATTCCCAATATCACATAAAATATGACTAAAGGAAGGATAATATGATTTCATATGAAGAAGATCCTAATAAATATATATTTTGGACGAGTTTGATACTTGGGGTTCAATAATTATACCACGAAAAGTTTTCATTAATAATTCATAATCTAGTAATTGGGGTAGTGATTTGATGTTTTTTGAAAACATACTAGGAACGAAGGAGTTGGTTGAACATGATATGAATAAATTATTCATAGTTATCTGGTGGGTGATTAGTGTTACTCACTCCAAATTATATTCATAATTCACTTCATAGGTTGTGATTCCATAGAAATTCCATTTTCTTGAAGTTTTCTAATTCCTATCATCCATGTTAACACTTGGATTAGGGCATTGAATTGGATAATTTCCAAGTCCCCAACATTTAAGATAGTGAATCTTCAATGTTAATTTTGAATGACTTCTTTTTTATTTCACAATATCTATTTAACTATTCAATTTTTAACATCAATTAGTTTCTATATACCTTCCTTCACCATAGATAAAACATCTTCAGGGACTATTAAATAATTTCTGTGGTGATTTGTCCCACATTTTTGAGACGAAGGAAATTGAATGTTATTTCATTCATCATTTTGATCACCTAGACATTCACCGGACTCTATCCTTCTATTTGGTGAATTTTCAATCCCAAATATGTTTATATCCTTAATCATAATTCTTTATAGATGTTTTGGTATAATCACTTGGTTTTTAAATCCAACTTCTATACTATTCCGTGTGTCAATGGTATTATCTTCATATTTTATATGGCATAAATATTAAATTTGTTCTTTATAGCTTCTATAATAACTAAAACCAAATGGATTTAATCACTAGTTATTAATACTTAACACAAAATGGTAATTTATTTAAAATAATTACATAAAAAATTAAACATCAAAATATATTACCTTTCCAAATTTTTATTTTTGATCCAAGTTAAACATATATTACTCTTAGTTCAATATAAAATTCTCAAGGTTAGATTATCTTATACATAATATCCTAATTTCTTAACATGATAAATACTTCCCGATGTTTTGTAAGGATAATATGATTAACCAAATAATATCCCATTAGAGTAACAAAACGAGTGTGCAGTTTGGCCTCTTTTTTGTGCACTGGGTGAAAATTGTGTTAATACTAAACACACCATTTTTTTGGGTTATTACCCATAGGTACATCTATTAAAGAGCTTTAATCCACTTATAGTGTCTAGATAGGGATTCTATTTCTCGAAAAACTGTAGAATCACTAATTCGTGAAAATTTAATAATGTTTTCCTATACTTATACCTATCCATTATATTTATCCCTAGGAATTTCAATAAATTTCACTTATCCCAATTCCTAAAATATTAAATATCACCTCAATTAACTTTAAGTGTTATCCAAAACATTAAAATTATGATCATACTTAACTTATAAACCCTTAAATTACTTTCAACTAACAACATAATCTCTAGAGTAATGTAAAATATGTTTTAATACCAACCACGACACCCCAGGGGTACAACTATATCAATAAAAATAATTAAAGAAAATATTTCACTAAATTACATTCCTAAGACCATTTAGGTATATAATTTTATAGAAATAGAATAAATCATTAACTAAAAAAACTCATGCCTTTTTCAACTGATTGATATTTTTTACACAATATAAGAATATTCTAAATTCATGAATAGAATCCAACATCTCCCACTAATTCATCACATAATATATTCTTATATACATTTTATACTATTATAATATTAATAACTTATAGAAATGGATACATAATAATGGAATGACCATATATAATTAGTAAGGATAAACTTAAGTGATAACAATCCAAGAGCATAAGTGAGAATAAGATGAGATTATATGTAAAAAAAATATACATAATAAAATCATACCAAAAATATTCATAAATCATAAATTATGATCCGTTCAATACAACATAGAATAACATATGAAATTAATCAAGAGAGTGTGGAAGAGTGAGTCAATAAACATGATCCATGAGAGCATATTATAGTTATTAGAATAATAATAAGACTAGGGAGAAAAACCTTATAATAGAGAAGCATCGACTTTATGAATTATACAGTTGCACCTATAGTTGAAAGGAAACATAATTTTATCCAAAAATATATAACCTTCATGAGTCACAAACTTGGTCCTAAATTTTATAGACAACTTAATTGTGACCACATATACATGTATCATGAGATATAAAATTTTAACTAATATATTAGCATATGATATAGGACCCCAACCATCATGAATCCATACATAGGTGTTCCACTTAAAAGTAATCATTCATCACAACATAACTTATCCATATAATGAAAATGGGTTTCATTCATCACATTATATAGACGCATAAAAATTAAAGGGTTTCATATCTTTTTCAAATGGATTCACATAAAGAAACCATTCATAACTATTTTAATAATCATATAATGATAATCCCATGGAAAATAAATCCAGATCCAATTATATTAAATAACCATATAGATAAATACCATTATATCAAGAAAGTATCTCATATAGTATTTACACCATATAAATTAAGGGTATATATTTTAGTTAACATTTTCTATAATCAATCTACTTATATCATCTAGGAGAACAACCTTTAATAAAAGGAATGATAAATTTGTTATTAAAAAAGAAAATTAATTGGAGGAAAATTTATTCCTATTCACGATGGATAATTTGAAAAAACAATGGAATTAATATATCATATTTTTGATAGAGAAGAACACTAAATAATCCATCCATA
Organism: Viscum album; assembly: GCA_963277665.1. NCBI lineage: Eukaryota > Viridiplantae > Streptophyta > Magnoliopsida > Santalales > Viscaceae > Viscum > Viscum album. The sequence continues at coordinate 263,494,122 of OY728120.1, forward strand.
GAAATAATATGGGTGGAAACATTTGGAGGACATCACATATATTTTGAAATAATTTTAAAACAAATACATTATTAATCTTGTGGAAAAATAATTTGTTTTATAAATCATTGAAATGTAGAGATTAGTATTCATAAAAAACGATAAAGGTAGTGGAAAGATGTGTTCACATGAAAAAATTTAAAAGATATCTTTTTCACACTTTGAAGAAAATAAACCATAAATAAAATATTAAAAATTTATTTAAACATTTAAATAAGGCTAATTTGTATAAAATTTAATTTATCAATTATTGAGGAATATATAGGGACATTTGTAAAATAATCCAATGAATATGGACATGGGAAAACTGAGGTCCCTAACTGAGAAGAAGATACTGGGTTAGTTTCACATTCAAGAATAAATTTTGGTAAATTATGAGTCAAGGGGAAATGAAATTTTTTTAAGACATGTAAAACCTTATAACTGTCAAAATAAATTGATGAGGGGTTTTATAAAGAATTAAAATTTCTTATATGGATTATATTTGATAAATAATCTCAATTTGAAAGTAATATTAGAAATGAATCCCTTATGGATTGATTGAAATCTTAATAAACCACCCGTTAAATATTGGGAATAAAACTAAACATAAAATACCATGAATAAAAATTGATTCATTATATAAATCGCAAATGGTTAGCGTATAAACCATATAAAAAACATGGTGTAAATAATTAGACATGTCTCAAGCATTTTAAAACGAGATAAAGAAATCCTTCTGATATTAGAAAATTTTGAATGATAACACCTTGAATGACATTCTTTGAAATGAAAAATTAAATAAAATTAGTGATGATATTATAGTAATACAAAATATTAATGAAAATTGATACTCTATTAAGAAGAAAACATGGTTTATAATTAGAAGTATGTCTCAAGGAATTAATAATTGAGACAATAAACCCTTATATTAATTTATTACTTTCACTAAAGTGACTTTATCTTCTATATAAAATATAAATATCCTAATATTATATTTTAAAACCTTATTTATATTTTTAACATTTCTTAATCTTTATTTATAATTATTCTCTATGTGTATATTAGTTAGTTATTATCTATTTTCAATATTGTGTGTTAGTTTTCCTGACCATTTTGAGCTAGTTTCGTTATAGTAGTGTTGTTCTTGATTCTTATCAAAAATTTCATCATTAAAAGATAATTTTAGGTAATAGAATAGATAAATTATATTTATTTATAAATATATTCTCCCATTCCATTAGTTTTTTATTTATGTTGCGTGAAAATAGAATCAATTTCGATTTTGTCAATAATTTTAGCGATCAAAGATGATATTTTAATAATAAGTAAATTATGTAATATAACATTTAAATTACCATAAAACAATCAAAATTTTTTATTAACTTATAATAATAATATTATTTAAATTCCCATATTCATCCATGATAGAGTTTTATAAAATTGTTCTACTTGGTGGTTAAACCAAACCAAACTGAACATACCATTATTCTGTGGGTGATTATGGTTATCAAATTTTTTATTTTCACATAATATCATTATAAAGTATGTATGATTATATTATTTACATTTTTAAGGTTTTTAGTCATATTTTAACTGGTTTTTAAGGAATTAAAATCAAAATGAAAAATAATTTTTTTTCTTCATGGAGGTTGTATTTGGGACAACGAAATTTCAACATTTTTATTTTCTGAATAATGGGAGAAAATTAATAATGATTATAATTTATCTATTTATATTCATAGTTATATTTTATATGAAACATTTATTCTTCAACTTCATCCTTATAATCTGCAAAAAAGTGGTGGTGGAGAAAAAATAATGATGTCCCTTCGTGGTGGCTGTAGTCCATATAACACACAATCAACGTTCTTTTTATTTTTATATGTGGATGGGAATAAATAAATAAGGGTTGTTACATTTATATAATAAAAATTAATTATACTAGTCATATTAATTTAGTTATATTATTTTTTTAGTGTAGGTTTGGATGAGAAATATTAAGAAGAAAAGGTGTGGGGTAAGTAATAGTTATATTGAGACCTTGCACTTCCTCTTGATGAACTCTTTATAATTGAAGGACTTATTTTATGTTTTATACATCAAGGGATTTATAAAATTAAAGAGAAATATATTATAGTAACATTGGGAATAATTTATAGTATATTTTGAAGGGAAGGTGGAGTATTAGAAGGGTGTAAGTGATCCCCTTTCATAAGTGAAGAAAAGGGAACTTTTGTGAATACCCTTTACTTTTCAATGAAATAATTTCACTTTTAAAGGGTAACAGAATAAAAATGTTTGAAATAATGGATTTTATTGTGAGATAGTCCGGATAAAGCCTCAAAATTTATTTCCATTTATTTTTTAAACATGTTTGAAGTCATTTAATCTTTTATTTTTTACTTTTATGTTTTTTATTTTATTAGAGAGACTAGTTTTTACCAACGTAACATATATTTTAATAAACATATAAAATAAATAATCCTACCAAATTTTGTTTCTATTAACCTAAATTTAATATTAATTTAACATAATTCAATTTCTTTTTAATATAAAATTAAATTCTAAATTAAGATAATTTATATATAGGAAACCTTTTTTAGAAAAATGTCATTTTCACTAGTAATTGTTTTTAATATTATTTAATATTTTTTACTAATTGAATTAGTGGTAAAATATTTAAATATAGTTTTATAAATTATATTAAATTGATTTTTGGGAAGATACAAATATATTTTATTAGATAAATTACACAATATTAATAAAATAATTATTTTAAAATAATAGTTATACTTTTATCATAGTTATTAACATTAATCCTAGTGTTCATAATTTTATTCCAAATTTTTTATTATCTGAAATATGAAATCCATTTTTTTAGGTTTAATTTCAATAATTGAAAAAAATTAATTTTTAATATAAGTGTATATAAATAGTTTCTAGAGTAAAAAATTACTTATGTATCCTAAACATTTTACATGAGTTATAAATTTAATATAATATTATTAGATGTTAAATTAATTTAAATTTATAAATTTATAAAGTTTTTATAACAATGGTTTAAAAAAATTATTTCATAAAAATAGCGGTATTTAAAAAATTGGTATATTTTTCACTATTCCCCTAAAAATTACATATTTTAGACTAATATCAAAAATTATTCTTATGATAATATTGAAATGGTTAATCCATAATTTAAATAATTTTTTTAAAATTAAAATTATAAAATTATGAAATTTATATTTTAATTAAATATATAATTACAAAGAAAATTGATTTTAGTGAAATATGTCCTTTCATAAAACTATGTGTTCTTAATCTAATTTTGTATATATTTATAATTTATTACAATATTTTTTTGTCTATAATATATTTAATTACATTCAAAATTTTCTTGTCTGAAATTTTTTGTATCCTTTTAGTAAAGGGTTTCATGTAGAATATGATATTGAAATAAAATTTATTTAAGGAAAATAAATATCCTTTTTTTGTTTTTATTTCAAGCTTGATGGTCACATAAAACATGTTGTTTTTTATAAAATGTTTTTTTGGGGTAGGTAGTGATTTAATTAGATGTGAGGGGTGTTTTATATGTTATTGGTGATTTATATTATTGGATCTAGATTATGTACTCACCTCCATTTTGGTCGATCTTGGGAACCGGAGAACTTGGGTAAGGAATGCTAAGAAAATTTCTACTAGGCACGATATATAATGCCAAGAATTGGAAAATTTTACAACACTAACCTAACATTAATATTGCATGGTTTGGTTGAAACATACTAGGATAGAATCTTTGATATGGAATTGTGATTAATTTGGCTACAGTTTGATACATATTAATTTTATCATTTAGATAGTATAGGGTCATAAGTTTCCTTGACCTTAATTTACCTAGGGATACTCCCATGATGTTTCATATTTTTAGTACATTTATTTTGTTATAAGATTATATTTTTATTTATTATTATCCATTAATTAATTTTAACCGAACTATTGTTATTGTTTTTCACTTTTATTAATTTATTTGTTTCAACTATGAAGTTGATATTGTAAGTTATATTTTATATTTGTGTACATCAAGTTCCTAGGTTTTATATTTTTTTTGGTTTCAAATATCGAGTCATGATTTTTTTGGTTGTAAATAAGAGATGAAATGATTTAATCTTAGTTTTTAATATAAATTTTCTCAAAAAGGATTTTATTCACTTATCTCAAAGAAAAAAGTGTAACTTAAAAATGAGATATTTATCATCTATTTATAAAGTACGAGTATTAAAAATATTTTGTTTTTTATTTCTTATAATGTTATTTACCTTTTATAATTTTACAGTGTATTATTTTTTTTAAAAAATGTTAAATTATTAGGTTTGGTTAAATGGAATTAAAATTATGGATATATGTGATTGGTTTTAAATAACTTTGGAAACTTATTATTATTGTTATATTTTCCAACTTGTATAGACGTATTTTACTTTTAAATATTATGAATGGGGTGTGTGGAGGATTCCAACTAGATTTTGTGCTCACACTCATAAATATTTTAGGTTTAGGTTCTAGTTCGTTTTGATGATCCATTTTGTTAACTTCTTGGTTCATATCACCAATAGATAAGATCTTCTTGAGATGTTAGATAGTGACCTCAATGTCATGTGGAGATTTTTATTCAATATTTTTGGATCCTATTATGTATTTCATTGTGTATGTATCGTCTACCTTTGTCTATTGTCTGTATTTTATGTTATGTGATGGTATATGGGCCGTTTATTTTTTATTATTAATTATTTTATTCATTTATTATTTTGGAACTATCTATTTTATGTGAATAGATGTTCAAATTACGGATGAGTCATTAATGATTCTAAAAAAGTTTAAACTATGTATTTTATTATGTTCATTGGGTGAAAAAATTTATAAGTGTGCTTCCATGATTCCCAGGTACTAGTTTCTGACCATTGGGTAATAGGAATCCCATTCAGTACTTTCCATAGGACATATTTAGTGGTTAGATTAGGAGTGTCATAGGTTGTTTCAGGACTAGAATACTCAACATTCAATTATTCAGTGGATATTCATTACCTTGTAACTTATGTGTAGTCTTTTTTTACATAATTAATCACACCTATTGAAGCTATTCAATAGCCAACCCTTCAAATTCAATGAGTATTATATGGAATAAAATAATCACTTTATCTATCAACACTTTTCTTTGTTTCTCATATATATACATATCTATAATCAATAGATTCATGAGATACTTACTAACCCCAAAAAACAACTAAATATTTTTTAATATGAGTATTTATAAAGACTCACTTCAAAAATTCCAATATTATTCTTCAATTCTCATTCTACTCAACATATAATTAATCCTTCAATTATCTTAAAGCTAAAAATGTAATGAAACCTTTACTTTATTACACCCCCTCATCAACATTTATGTGTACTTCACTCTACTTCCTTGATTATCATTTCAACACATATTGACACCATTTACATTAAACTCAGTCTTATTAGAAACAAGTACAAGACAACACCAATTGGGTTTAATGATAATAAACTCATACATTATAACATATAATCAAATTTGATGTAATAATTGGAAAAAGATATAAGTAATAATGAGGGTAACTATAATGTTCTTAAGTAACATTTAAGATAGCGATATAATTATCTTTAAACATATAGAGGGTAGAAATAATCAACGAGGTAAAGGAAAAACATAGTTAAAATATAAAGAAGTTAGGAATTGAGAAAGGTTTCACTTTAAATTTTCATAAAATCCGAATTTGGAAACAATGCATAGAAGAAATATGTGAATTAAATATAAACACCAAGAAAATATTAAGAAAAAAAGAATAATAAAGGATAAAAAATATATTGAAATGCATTTAAAAGAAAATTTAAAAATAGAATTATTTATTAAAAAGAGAAATGCTATTTTAATATGGTATTATAATTTTAATAAATGGCATATTGATAAAAATTATAATATCTATAAATAGAGGACATATTTAGAAATATATATTCATTGGTAATAACATATATAATTAATTATGAAATTATATGGAGAGATAATTAAAATCCAAGAGAAAGAGACAATCAATATTGAAGCCCCTTAGATTATGTTCTATTTTACTTCTTTATGATTACACGTCCAGTATAACCAGAATAAAATTATTTAAAAATTATTTAAGAAGATTTGATTTTAATTTAAGTTATTATTTTCATTTATTACCATTTAAATTTATTTATTAAATTTGATTTAAAAATAAATGTGAATGATTATATATTTGTTCAAATTATTCCATGATCATTATTATTTTTTCATTAGTTCAATTACATATTGAATCTAAATATTAAAAAAAAAACACATAAACACAAATGTACATAAATACAAAAATTCAAATATGAAAAATATTTTATAACAATTATAAAATAGAATAATAACGTTTATATCATTTATATTTACTAATTCCATAGCTTTAGTAATTTAAGATACAAGTGAGAATAATATAATAAAATAATAAAAAATGAAATTAATAGAAAGGGGATATACCTATTATTGGATGATTAACCATTTCTAAGGAAGTAATACATTGAATTATTATTGTGGGATGAGACCTGAACATCTTCGAGACACCTAATAGGAATAAGAGGATGTATATAGACACATAATAGGGAAATGGATGAGTTTTGTAAGTGATTTTCCATGGGCATGGGAGGTGGTATTTATAATTGTGTCTGGGGGAGGGGGTATTTTGGGATAAAATAATGAATATAGAATTATTTAAAGACTAAGACTTACAATATTGGTGTCATTGGGACTATTAATATTTTTTAATTAAAAATATATATTTCAAGATTCTTAATCCCTTCCACCAAAAAATTATGTGTTTTAATAAATAATATAAAATAAATAAATAAAGTATAAAAAATAGTTTTTATTTGAATATATTATCCTCTTAGACTTTGGAAATTACTTTTTAGGATTAGAAATTGAATTTATAATTTTTGTAAAATATATTTACCTGAATAAGATTAATTTGGGATGAGAAAAAATATAAAATTCATTAGGTTACTTTCACAACAAGATTATGTCCTAAAACATACACTATTTGAAAAACTATATTTTCACTATTCAACCCAAAATTCATGTTTTTCAGATCTTTACAAAAAATCACTCTTTTTCAATATCAAAATGTTTATTCCAAAAATGAAATTAATTTCATATAAATAAATTTTGAATTTAGTTATTTAAAATATTTAAATATTATCATAAAAAATAAGGTTTTTAGAAAGTAAGTTAAAACATGCCTTATTAAAAATATATACTTATACTTTATTTGAGTTAACTAATTTAAATATTTATTTTATTATAAAAAAAGTTTATATTTAACTATTTCAGTCATTTTCAATATCATTTACCAACCACTTTAACATTATAATGGTCAAGTTACTATTCGAACATCTAAGTTACCATTCTAGTAGTTAGGTTACTATTATTATTACTAAGTTACAGTTCCAAAGGTTATATAACTTTTATACTACCTATAAATAACTCTTTTTTTATTTATTCATGAATCACTTAATTTTAATTCAAGGTTATCTATATATCATTTAAAAAAATGATATTTATAATGTTTTTCTTTATTTCCACATAGGTGTTCACAAATGTGGTATTTATGGGTGAATATGTCCCTATGGGTTTAAAAATTATAGTCATATTGTTTTTATGTTTTCACTACCCTACATACCATTTTTAATTTTATATAATATATTTATCATTCATATGTAATGTTATATATTGATTGAATAATTTTTTTTTGTCATGTAGCTTAAATGATTTATTTATACTACCTATTATAATATGTCCATGTATAAAAAATATGTTATGAAACAATGTTTCATAAATAAAGGACTAGGTTATACAGGTTTCACTAGGGTTGGGTTTTAGGGTACTGTTTTAGGCCTCTATTAGGCTATTTCTATTTTATACTCTAATGTGTGTATGAATTTCTACTTTTCTAGCATTTATAAAATTAAAAAAAGGGATTAAAAACTATAAACTAAATATATATGTAATGATTTATAATTAGTTTCATTAATAATTAGTAAATATTCCATTGTTATATAAATATAATATGATTTAAAGGTCTATTTTTAGACATTAATAAAGGTGAATGCTATATTTTTTTCAACTTAACCGGAAAAATATAAATTTTATGATATTTAATTATATGTAATACTAATTAAATATTAAATTTTATATAAATAAAATATGTATTTCTTATTAATTTTTTAATATTATTAAGTCAAATGTATTATTTTTTATTTACTATTTAACTGAAAAAATATATACATAATGTTTTTTAATTATTATATATGATTCTCAATAAATATGTTTTTTATATAAATAAAATACATTTTTATAGATTTATTTTTTAATAACAGTTAATATGAAGACTGTTTTTTTGATTAAAATTTATTGGAATAAACATGAATGTAAGGGACTGTAATTATTTTATATATTATCTAGTATACAGACACACACACACACATGCACGCACACACACACACACACACACATATATATATATTAAAAAAATGAGCATGAATTATAGGTTGGTTTTATTAATATTATTGAATGTGAGGTCCTTTTTTTGTTTATAATTTATGAATAAATATAAATATAATGATTTTTAATTGAATTTATTTTATAATTTTGTTATTTTATTTCTTTATATTTTTTGAATGAATGTTGTACTCTAAGAGGTTTAGAGACATTAGTTTCTTGATATCATAACATTTTTATAAAACATAATATACTTCAACAACACAAGATAATCATTATACCCTCACTACACAAATTACTCTAACCGTACAAGATAATCATTTTATGCTTTCTCCATTAATAAAATTCAAAACACGAGATAGTTATTCCACCCAGAATACATAGAGTACACCGAAAGTATTTGATATCCATTCTATATCAATTACATAAAGTATAATTCATCATATAACTTACATACTTCTTCAAGTAATTTATTTAGTTCTATAAGTACACTTTCATCTATAAGCACTGATTCATGTGAGGATATTAGAGCATTAGGTGTGCCAAAAATGGTGAATCAGTTACCATTAAGAGGATATCATTATATCACTATTATCAAAATGGATTTTAAATAATAATATTGTTTATTTAAATATTTATAATAATTTCTTACATTACTTGTTAAACATATAATAATAATAATAATAATGTTACAATCATCAACACTCAAGTTGTTTATAGTTTCATAAAATTAAATATAGTTGTCAAATTTTATGTATATAGGGTACCAGATGAGAATGTTTGGGGAATTTATGGGAGGCTTCTAGGAACTCTCCATGTTAGTTAATAAACCTCCCCATATATTATGCAGTTAGGAAAAATATTCCATTATCTTATAAGAATGAGTTGTTTGATAACCAAATAAAGATATTATACTAACTATGTATTGATGAGTCATATTTAAATTTACTTTTTTATATATTTTATTATCCTTTTTTCATAAAAACATACATTTTCCTATGTTTTCTACTATTTTTATTCAAATTATTGATGTGTAGATATTTTTGTACTAATAGTAGATTTTTTAGAATTATTACTCACATTATGATGAAACAACTACATTTTGGTGTAACCCCAGATATCATGGAAACTGATGTCCATGGGATCAAAAGATACCATGTCACAGTAATGGAACTGAGATGTAGAAAAATATCTTATATTTATAATGATTTACCCCATAACCTATGATCTACGTTGTTCTCTATTAAAGAAGGTCGAGTTGAAGAAGAAAGTACGGTGTAGTCGTGGTGTTATACCACAAAATTCCCAAGATATATGATAATTTCTTGGAGAACTGATGAAGACATATACTATGGAATTATTATTATACCACATAATCACTTAATACTAAGAGAAAAAGGATAAAAAATTGGTCAACACCAAGCCATCCCTCATGTAGAGTAGCAATACACCTAGCCCCCATATGTTAGACAACTAAGATAAATGGGTAGGCCAACTTAATACTTATGTTTGGGGGAAGCCATATCCTAGTCTATGAAGGGGTTCATGAATGTACTTGTATGAATAGAGGAATATTAGGAGTGAGTCAATACTAGTTATAATACACTAGATGGGGTGGTATGAGGCTACTATTATGGATTGAAATCACTGTGGCATGAGTAATAATGAATCCCCTAACAATATGAAAGGTTAATATAGGAAAATAATATAAGGTGTTATGCCATAGATTTGTGTCCTATTCCATATAATATTATAATTTTTTCTTAGATCCTATTTAGGTAAGTACCTGCACCATAGCCAGCATGATACGATTTTAAAGAACAAGGTTGTCTGAGATTATGCCGCAATAGTGACCTTATACCATAGGGAGGTTCTGTTTTAAGGTGTTCTGATAAATTAAGGAGATACATCAAGGTATCCCTATTGTTTCATAAAGGAAAACACTCTTAAGACTATTCCACAAGCTCGTACTAAATACAATGTCAAAAATCATAAAGGTAAACACTCCTAACAAAATCTCCAACACCCAAGACATATATTTCACATACAAGCCTTCATATAATTTTAAGGAGACTCTAATATTGTTCCCTCTTCACGAAGTGAAATTATGGATGAATATGTAGACTTCTTATTTTTGATTGGAAAAAATAATTTGAGGGAAATGATTAATTCTATAGAAGGAGGAGGTTTTACGAGAAATACCCCCAAATAACCCTAATCCATATTGGATAACTTAGGAAACAATATATTATAGTGAATTGGTGAGTGAGGAATGAAAAAGAGATGAGTTCATCAAGTTGAGGAGGTCACCATGCTAGATGGCCATCTTTAAGATATTCCCAAAAAATAGAGTCACACGTAATACTCCATAATCGAGGATCTTTATTTGAACCATGTTAATTAATTTTATATGATATGTGTAGAGGTTCTTGTATCTTTCAATGATTCCAAGATGGAGTAGAAGACCCTCCATGGATGCAGATAATTTTTTCAACAATAACCAACCGTAATCATACTACGAAAACCAGTACATGTTTGGAGTTTGGTCGGTTTAAAAAACAATGATAGAGAGATTATTATAGAAATAATATGATAGAAGATTTTTATAATATAGGGTTTACACTAGGATGATGGTTTTTTCGACCTTCCGACCCATATTTTTTAAATACCCAATCAATATTTTAGAAGCATAAAATATTGTTTTAGTAGGTACAATTATAATACTATCAATCTTTTTAGTATATAGAGACAAATAATTTTAAAAAATAACCAACATATCAATCAAGTAGAGAGTACCATGGAAAATCATTGTAATTACCTAGAAAACCACCATGTTCTGCTCCATATTATCGATACACAATTGTGGATCATTCTATAGAAATTATCAAAGTACCCATTTTGAGATTTTTTGTGAAAATGTAGATCTGATAGAGGAATATAAGAAAATCCATTTGATAAGTGGGTGATAATTACTAGATACTATTAATATTAAAGAGAAAGAGTGATGATAGTAGTAACATAAAAAATAATAAGGGAAATATTTCAAGAATAGAAAAGTTGAGAAAAAAAATTGGAACCTCAAGAGTAAATTTTTTGAATAGAAGATAGAGGTACATTAGAAATGGGTACCCCTCTTTTTTTTGGAGTGGAAGTGACACAAAATGATGGGGGAATAGTAAAACAAATTCTTGGAGATTTTCAAACTGTTACTAATAACTATACCCATTATTCAAGATATTTCCTAGATACTAACATATGAAAAATTTATAAAGGGACTAATTTTATTAAAGTGGTAATGGTAATATTTTTTTTATTTCATGGAATGAAAAATGCTTAGTAGTTGTTCATATGAATCTCACTGTAAATTTCATGGACTCAAAATTTTTACCCATAACTATAAAATTGTGTGGTCCACATTCAAAAAACCTTTATATGACTTGGTAGAAAGTATTAATATATTTCCACTCAACATGTTCTAGAATCTCAGATTGAGAAATAAAAATCCCAATAAATTCACACTAAAAAAAGAAGAAATATTCATGAGATATCCCAATGAAATTCTTGAATATGTTTTTGGTGAAGGTGGGAAATGATTTTTTCCTACATATTTTCTTATATTTTAGATAAAATAAGTAGGTGAGGTTATAAAAACCCTTGGTAATAATTTACTTTCCACTAGAAGATATATAATCGATGTTCACCAAGGATGTATTATTTTAAATAGGGTGAGGACAAGTTCCAATTTGAACTTACTAAATTAGTGAAGTATAGAGATCAAATAGAAGAATGTCATTTGAATACTACTATAAAAGAAATATATAGTTTTTTAGAGACTAATAAGGAATATTATTTTGAAGAAAAATATGAAATGAAGGGATTCAATGATTGTAATAAAGAACCATAAATTAGATATGTTTTTACAGATTTGTGAGAAGATATATAGAGACTGATTCTCTAAGTTGATCAACTTAGTAGTTAATTAACTAAAGTTGCAACTGAAGTATCTCCCCAAATATCATCACTATCATTTTCTCAGAGAAGATGAGGCACTTTATACTGTTATTATAACCATTTATAAAGATAAATAACTACTTTTGATTGTAGTTTTAAAGCATCAAAGGAAATTAATTTCCAAGAGATTCAATGATATACAAGGAACCTGACCTTCACTGTATACTCATAAAGTTAGTTTATAGGATTCAGAGAATACTCTGAGATGTCCCCCAACAATGGCTAACCCATACTATGAAATAATGGTTAAAAGGATGTTTAATAACTCTTGGATACTAAAATCATATACTTGATTATGGATTATGAGTGGGTTATTCTACTCTAAGTTATTCCCAATAAGGGAGGAATGAATTTTTTATATAAGGATGGTGGTTTATTATAAACTCTTATGGTGATAATATAGAGGGAATTAATTTAATATATAAAGTTTAATGATCCCAAAAGAAACTAATTCCACCTATATTCCTTGATCCAATGAAATAATGATTGGTAGGACATGAAAACTATTTCTTTCTAGATGGGTACTTAGGATATTTTCAGATTCTAATATAATTGGAAGACTAATATAAAAAATATCCAGGCATCCTTATGGAACCTTTTGATATCAGTGCCTATCCTTTGGTATATGTATTGAACCCACTATATTTTAGAGGCACATGGAATATATTTTCCTTGTAATGATGGAGGATTTTCTAAATATTTTAATGGATGCAATTTCAATTTATGGGTAGTCATTCAAGTTGTTACTTAGTAATTTTGATATGATATTAGAAGGATGTAAGGTGACATGGAATTTTTTCAACTTGGAGAGGTGAAATTTTATGGTATGTTATAAAAATGTTTTTGGATACCAGATATTTGAGGAGGGAATGAAATTTGACATGATCAATGCTTAGGTGATCCATGAATTGAAAAATACAAAAATTTATAGAAAATTATTAGTTTTTGGGTCATTCTAGGTTCTACCATCAATTCATCAAATATTTTATATAGATCTCTCAACCACATAGTCACATTATAGGAATATAAATGGAATTAAATTTTGATTACAAGTGTAAGGATGATTTTTTAGATTTAAAGACAAATTTGATCACCCTAAAATTATACATTATTTTAACTGGGAAGAAACATATTTTCTCTTTGATGACACCAATTATTATGTTGTAGTAGAAGCTCTTAGATTGAAGATGGAAAATATTTTCAAACAAATTCATTATGATAGTATCATATTGATAGACGATTATGGAAACTACACCATGATAGAGATATAACAACTTTTAGTAGACTTTACACTTGATAAATCTAAAACCTACCTTTTAATGTCTAATGTTGTAGTTTACACCAATCATGAAACATTAAATTACTCACTTATGAAAATTGATTCTAAAAATTGATCTATTGGATTAGTTTTGTTACAAGAATTCAACAATGAAATTTTGGATAATTTTTTTTATACAATACAGTTGTAGACAATATTTCATGTCTTAAGTTTCCAAACCATTCTAGAAACCAAGAAGTAAATATTCTGGATGAATTTATAGATGAACACCACTTTTAAGTCAAATTCAATGAAAAGAACTAGTATAAAGGTACTACTAATCATTAGACACTAAAAATATTTTATAAAAAAATGTTTACGTGTAGAGGAATAAATTATTATATGACATTTCATATAATTTTTGGGATGATTTGTTACTTTTTTATCCAGTGTGGTGAAGTGCTAATGCAAAGTGGTATGCCCTAAAGTGAGATTGAGGGTGTGCATTTTTTAAATCATCCAAAAATGGGGGCCATCATGCTATAAAACCGAATATGGATTAGATCTTAACGAATGTGTTTTTCTATCCATCATTACTCCAATATTCCATTGATTTTGTGGAACCTTGTGATTATTATCAATGAATAAGAAAAATTTGAATGTGAGATCAAATTTCCTATCACACTATCAGGGAAGTGGATGTTTTTGTAGTTTGGGGAATAAAATTATTAGGCTTATTTAACAACTAATGTGGTCACCCTTACATCCTGGTATGCATTCATTAAATTTATAAATGGGTTGAAGTGGAGATGAAAATATTAAATAATATGAAATTGGAGGATTTTTTTGAACAAAAATATTTTTTCCTGGTTTAGAGTTCCATGTATATTAATAAAAAATAGAGGCACTCAGTTTGAAAACCCTATTTATGGGAAGGTATGAAGAAACATGGGGTTAACTATAATAAAAATATCCTATACCATCCATAAAATAGTGGTTATTTAGAGCATTCAAATAGACATTCAAAGCAAGTATTGGGGAAAGTTTTGTGATCAAATAAAAAGAATTGGTCAAGTAAGAACAACAATGATTTATTGGCCTATTAAATGTCTTAAAAACAACCATTGGGGATATATCTAAATAATTTTGTATATGATAATAATTGTATAATTATGGTGTGTCTTGCACATTGATCATTTTTTACTATAAAAGTGGTAAAATAAAATGATGTTCTTACAATGAAAAATAGTTTTTTAGAGTTTTATGAGCTAGAGGAAATTTGAAGGGAGTATTGTCCTAATAAATAAATCTATAAGGAAAAGAATAATAAGCTGAATGATTTAATTATAAGAAAGAATTATCTACACATATCTAACATGTTTTTATTATATAATTATTAATTGAATTTATTTCTATGTAATATTTGTTCTTGAATTTTGGAACTATTTTTTTCATTTATGTGTTTCTTCATAGAGTCATGAAGATATCAAAGAATGAACAAACGCCGTTAATAGACAATGGGTATCATTTCAAGCCATACATATTCCCTGACTAGGTGGGAGATATCATTTCACAAGATTTAAATTGATTTAAAATTAAAAGTTATATTAATATTTTGATTATAAATAGTATGTTGACTTGTATGAAACCTAGGTTTATATATTTTTTAGTTTTCAATAATGTAGTTTTTTTCATGTTATTTGAGTATTTTGAGCATCCTGTTGATCTAGATGTGCTTCCCCAATATCACCTATTAGAACCTCCAACCTTCCCCAAAAGACCATCATGTAGAGAAATTTTGGCAGTAAAGGTGATTTGTAGTGATAAAGGGAAAATTGTGGCTCACGACATAATCTCGAGAGCACCCTAAAACAAGGAAATATTTGTAAATTATATGGTGAAATAAAATATTCTATTATATAGGGTCCCATAGTGTATAAATATTATTTTTCCACACTATAAAATTAAAACCCTCTAAGATGTAGTGGGTAGGCCACACAATATATCCCATGTGAATGTGAATTTAGTTTGAGGCATTTCACTGGAATATTAGACACCTCCACACCGTAGTGTCACACCATATCATAGTTCCCTAGGAAAAACATGATTAGAATGAGTGGTCTAACTAGAATATATGGACCCTTCATTCTATATTATAGTATTTATAATACAGATTTGGTAGAGATTGAAATTCCAAATATTGGGGGCAAAATTATTCCTCAAGGGGATTTTTTAAACTGAAAAGGTCCACCACCTATTTAAATTTGGGATAAAACCAAAAATCTCTCCCATATCCCTCTCTTTCATTTATTCCAATGTTTGACCACCCAACTGCTCCAAGGTTTCTATGATGATCATCTACATTATACACACATGTTGAACCCTTTCTACACCAACATGTGTTATTATTCCTCCCACAAAATTTCCCCATTTTCCATTTCATTCCCCCATCACACTCTTCAGACATTACATCCCATATTTTTATAATGATTTCTTAATTTTCAACAGCTAAAGCTAAACTCTTTATAACCTCATCTTAATTTACCTTTTATCCTAGAAATATCTTACACCATTCATTATGGTGTCAGAAAAATTCATGTTTTCCCGCTCTCATAGATCCACCATCCTGTCCGACCTAGAGTCCAATGTTACGAAGACATCCTCTACTTATGAATACCCTTATTATTTTGGATCCACTCATTCACACAAACTAACTTATACACCCAGACTATCTAAATAAATTAAAACATCCAAAAAAAAATGTAACACCTCAACCCTAGTTACCAAGAGTCAGTGCATTATTACATAACATTGGAATGATCACAAGAGATCAGTTCTCGAAAGACTGATTAGTTTAGTAACCTTGGGAGTACTAGATACATACATAAGTTTTACATTACATCATGAAATAAAAAAACAAATACAATGTATCCCATTTGAACACACTTATATCCCATAGAATATCCTTGATGGTCAATCATAATATACTTATTCACATCTAAAGAAAAGAAAACATAAAAAAGGGGTGAGATCAGATGCTCAGTAAGGAAAACAATATATTCAAAACTATCATAAATAAGCATAATCCTTTTAAGGAATTTATAAGACTAAAACAAAATACTTTTAAACTTGCACTTCAGTATAATATGGAAAATATTAATCAAATAATTCCATTTTCTTATTCACATGGATATTATACTAGTCGAATAATCACATGTAATATCAATAGCTAATTTTGTAATGATAGAATGCATAATGCCGGACATTATAACCACATAGTCAAGGCCTCATGCCAAGAATACAAATAAGATTTTTTTCAAGGCCTTGTTCCAAGACACTATTTTGTCTCATGAGACCTACCGATGCATCAGGCAGCTATAGCGGGTCTCGTCCATCAGTTACTAAGTGAAATTCATTCATTATATGTAATGTTTAAAACATAATATAAACATTAGTATAAAAATTCACATAACAAAAATATAAATAATTTAACCATAAACCATACATGGAATAAAAATTGAATTTCCACTATCAAACATATCAAAAAAGATTCAATAGATTATGGAAGATTTTTTCATAATAAATCAACATAAAATAAACATAAAATCCAATGAAGGATGTTTACATATATGAAATCAATCGAAACCTTTTGAGTAAAATATCGCTTTATACTCTGTAATCATTTTAAAGTCATGTAATTATAAAAGAAAATATTTAATTTGATAATATTCTTATAATATTTCAAGGGAATCATAGAAGGTGTTATAAAGGCGGAAAATAGCCACACCAATCGTATAAGTTAAAAAACATTCTTTCCTTAATTTTGTCGAAAAGGTAATAAAGTACCTTGTTTGAAAAATGATTGAAAGATTCATTTCAAAAAATATTATAGAAAGTAAAACCAGGGTATAAATGACTTTAACCCATATTCTAGGAAATGGTAAATTTTTTTTGAAATATAATTTTAAGAAATATGGATGTGGATGATAAAGAAGTCCTAATAGATACTTATGTACAAACAACCATGGATAATAAAGAAATTGTAAAATTAACCCTTAACATACAATTTTCCTTTGTCGCGGGTTGGTTAAGCTCCTATATAATAGTTAGATAATTGTTATTAAATTATAAAATAACCACATACAAAAATAGGATATCATATATGATCCTCTAATATTGCTTTTTTAACAATATTTTAGTAGTATCATTGTTTCGGGTGTTAACCGATTCGTTTTCCATTATATGTTTTTCTACGTAAGTCATGTTTTTTATGGATAAGATGTAGTTGATTCACTTCTAGAATGATATTAAGATATTATAAATTCTTTTTAATAATTAAATGAAAATTATTGTTGAATGGTTATGATGTAGAACGAAACCTCATCGCGTTACGGAGACTGTAAGTCGTACATACACACGAGGAACAATATCATTCTATTAGTGATGAAATTGTATGTAATTGGATGGTATATTGTATATTCAGAATCAGTAAAATGTTATATTTATTATTTAGATCAATTATACTCATTATTATACCCATCCAAATATTGAAGTGTTGAATAACAAACTACACCACTACATGGAGACGATAAGCCGTACATACACACATGTGGTGACTTTGCCATTCATAGGATGGATAGAATAATGAATATGGTTTTACAATATTTAAAATAACATCACAGCAATTAGAAGGTACTGGATTTATTATTTTGGTTTGGAAACAACAAAGAAAGAAGAAGTGGAAGAAGATAAGAACATGAAAGATGTGAAGAAATAATTAACTCTTCTTTAGGTGATTCCATTTGATTTGATCAAAAGGGATCCATAGGGTGGAATTCTGATCAAAGTAAAGCCTATAGGTTAAAGTTATGGTAGTTGGGAGAATGTTTGAGTAGGTTTTGGATGATACAAAAGGATTTATATGCGTGAAATTGAGAGAACGAGAGGTACCCTTTTATAAAAGAGGTGAGGGTCACTTTAGGAATAGATTGAAATATTATTTTATTATAAAATCATTTTCAGTTTCTAATGGATAAAAATGGATTTATTTTTAGGATAAGGTGAGGATGGGTCGAAATACCCTCAACAAAAATGTTGAGTCAAGTTTAGGTCACCATATTAACCTTATCTTTTAGATTTAACTTTTACTTAAATAGTTTAACTTTTAGTTAAATAGTTTAACTTTTACCATGTCTTCTAGTATTGTTATAATAAATGGTTAATAAACATAATATAAAATCCAAGAGAACCACATGAGCTAAATTATTGACATATCTAACCTTATCTAATTACTTTGTCTAAAACTTAGATTTTTAGGAATATTATATCATTTAATAAAATAGAATTTGTTTTAAAAACTCATTTATGTCAATTTATACCCAATTCAGTATTTGTTTGTTTTTGAAAGTCAAAACAACATTATCACTTATAAAAAAATTTATTTAATCAACCCTAACATTCCATATTAATCTATAAATTTTTTGGAATGCATCAAAAGTCTCAATTTAAATTTATTTTAATATTTATAATATCAATTATTTTAATCTTTCATTAATAAGTTAATTACGGAATCATCATTGTATCGTAATTAAATTTAATAATTTAATGCCTAAAAATTATAAATAAAATAACATGATGTAGGAAATCATTTTATCTGCCTACTTAATATTTATAGTTTATTTTATCGTATATATTAACCTATATTAAAAATGGTTTAGTTATTAAAATTTGAATTTAACATTTTCAACTCTTCTTTAAATAAAATAAAAACATATGTCCTAATCGAATATAAGTGGCTAAAAAAGGATCATGTTTTATTCATAAGGGTTATTTTGGTTGAAATAAACTTATCCAAAATAATTAGGACATGTGTTTGGGTAATTATAATATCATTTTTACCTTTAATTACTATATTTACTTTTAGCCGTGGTAAATAAAATTCCCAAGTTACTATTCACCAAAAATTAATTTCATCCTATTGAACCACATTTTACTTACTGATGTCAACCGTTTCTCTCATAATTTTGAAATTGAATTCATAGAAATAGTAAAATTACATTTTATGAAAATTTTCAAATGTGCCTAGAAGGTGGGTAAAAGATGGAAAAATGTTCAATAAAATTTTATATATCTAATTTTTTTATAAAATGACTCCAATGAATTACATTGGACTAATATAAGAATTAAGTATCTATTTTTTACTTCAGAATAAATTTAAATAATAATAATTATTTAAATAAAAGTCATCTTTAAATAATAATGCAGTGCATTGAACTATTCATCAAAAATTGAAAGTTTTCAGAAAAATACAAAAAATTCCCCCTAAGATAATTTTGATATTTTGAATCCAAAAATGAAGTCCATTTTGAAAAATAAAATTTATAAAATTTCAAAAATTGGGTATTACTATTCATAAATACTTTTTAAATGGGAAGTTTGATCGGTCGTGGTGTGCTAGAACTCAAAGGTGCGTACAACGCAAGCTATTACATTATTCAAAGAAAAGTGTACCATGTAAGCTTGGGGTGTTTTATTCTAACCGCCTTCAAATAATTTCTTTCAAAAAATTTCTAGAATATTACTTCAAAAAAATATTTGGGTTGTTCTTCATCATAAGTTCCTCAGGTTCCCACTTACCTCATCGTATTTATGGTTTCCCCACAGAACTTTCACTAGATGAGTTATCTAGTTTCTCAATACTTGTTCTCTGGTACTAAGAATCCTGATTGGCTCTTCAAAATAAGACATATCAGGTTCAAGTTCTATTTCTTCATAGGTGTGTACATGCATTAGGTCAGGAATTTATTTTCTCAATAGTGATACGTGGAACATATCTTGATCTTTGGAGGGACTTGTCAACATTTACAAATGATAAGCTAAAAATCTAATTCTTTCTATAATTTCTTACGGTCCGATTTACCTGGGACTTAATTTTACCTTCTTACTGAATCGTATAACACCCTTCCATGGGGATACCTTCAAGAGAACTTGATCACTGACTTGAAATTCTAAATCCTTCCCTTAGTTATCAACATTTCTCTTTTGCCTATGTTGAGCTAATTGGATATGAGTTTTTATAATCTTCACCTTTTCCATTGTTTCTTAAAAATGTTCTGGGCCTACGAGTTTCTTCACCAACATCATCCCAACAAGTTGGTGTGTGACATCTCTTTACATATAACACTTTATATGGTTCCATATGAATACTTTAATTGAAGATATTTTTATAAGAAAATTCTACCAGAGGTAAATACTAATCCCACATAACTTGAAAGTCAAGTGCGAAAGATCTCAACATGTATTCTAAGGTTTGAATAGTCTGTTCTGATTTTACATCAGTTTGATGGAGGTTGGCAGTACTCAAATGAAGTTTAGTATTCAGGGATATTTTAAGACTTTTCCAGAATCTTGATGTAAAATTGAGATCACAACCAGAAGCAATCGATAGGGTTACACCATAATGTATTACAACTTTATTAATATATAGTCATGCTAAAGGTTCAAGTGGTAAATCTTCTCTTATAGAAAGAAAATGTGATGAATTGGTATGATGATAAATAATGACCCATATTTCATCATTCCTTCTAGGATTCTTTGGTAGCCCCATGAAAATGTCCATCGTAATATCATCCCATTTCCACTCAAGTACGTGAAGAGGTTGAATGACTCCTCCAGGATATTGTCTTCCAGCCTATACATTTTGACAAACTATACATCTGGACACATAATTAGAAATATCCCTCTTCATGTTGTCCCACCAAATATTTTCCTTCAAATCAGCATACATATTAGTGATACCAGGGTGTATAGAGAAAATAGAGCATTGAGAATCATCAAAAAAATTCACTTTTTAGATCAGGTATATCAGGAACACAAATTATTTTCCCAAATTTCAAAATTCCATCTTCATATATGAAGTCAGTCAATTTACCATCATTCACACCTTTTATTTTATTTTGAAACTTCTCATCATCAGTTTGAG
Source organism: Viscum album (assembly GCA_963277665.1). Taxonomy (NCBI): domain Eukaryota; kingdom Viridiplantae; phylum Streptophyta; class Magnoliopsida; order Santalales; family Viscaceae; genus Viscum; species Viscum album. The sequence continues at coordinate 263,515,968 of OY728120.1, forward strand.
ATATTTTTATCCTTTCTAGTAAAGATATATTGGAAACAATTTGAAAAAGCATTGATGTTTCAACTTCCATGATTATTCCCATATCTATATTTACTAGATCAATGAACATGGGATCACTTTCAACTCTCATATTGTTCATAACTCCATGATCCTATCTTCTAAAAACATCTACCACCTTATTTTCCTTCCCCGGGTGGTAGTGTATAGTGAAATCATAATCTTTGAGTTGTTAGAGACATCTCATTTCCCACATGTTGAGTTCTTTTTGTGAGAAAATATACTTCAAACTCTTATGATCAGTATATATCTCACTTTTTCACCATAAATATAGTGGGTCCATATCTTTAGAGAAATTATTATAGCTGCTAACTCAAGATCATGGGTGCGATAGTTTTGTTCCTGAATTTTTAGCTGATGTGATGCATAGGAAATAACTCTATCATTCTGTATAAGGACACAACCAAGTCCTTTCATTAATGAATCACTATAAATAAAAAAACCATCATTCTTCGATGCTAGATTCAAGATAAGAGCATTGAATAATATTCTCTTCAATTGTTCAAAACATTCTTCACACTCTTTTTTCCAAAAAAATTTAACCCCTTTGCATGTGAGATTGGTTAATGGGTCAGCCAATTGGGAAAAATTCTGGAAGAAATGCCGATAGAAACCTGCTAAACCAATAAAACTGCATACCTTAGTTATACTCTTTGGTACTGGCCAATCATGGATTGACTTTTTCTTTGAAGGGTCAATAGATATTCCATCATTAGAGAAAATATGACCATGGAAAAAAATATTTTGAATCCAGAATTCAAACTTTTTAAAAATTCTATATAATTAATTTCTTCTAAGAGTCTTTAGAATAGTGGATAAGTGATTTTCATGATCTTCATAGATTTTAGAGTATACCAAGATATCATCAATAAATACCACTATAAATTCTTCATGATATTCCTTGAAAACTCTATTCATTAGATCAATGAAAATAGAGGGTGAATTAATCAGTCAAAAAGGAATTACTGAAAACTTGTAATGCCCATACCTATTTCAAAATATTGTCTTCGGAATGTATTCCTTCTTCATGCACAACCGATGATATCCTGATCAAAGATCAGTCTTTGAAAAACATTGATCTCCATGAAGTTGATCAAATAAATCTTCAATTTGAGGTTAAGATACTTGTTATTTATTGATGTAGCATTGATCTCTATGTAGTAAATGCACAACCTCATAGATACATCATTTTTCTTAACAAAAAGAATAGGGGATCCCCATGGATAAACACTAGGGCAAATAAATAATTTATTACTCAACTCCTCTAGTTGTTTCTTTAGTTCAACTAATTCCATAGTGGCCATTCTATATGGGTTCTTCGATATGGGCCTTGAACCAGGAATTAAATCAATGGAAAACTCAATTTCTCGTTCTGGAGGATGTCCAGGTAAATCCTCTAGAAACACATAAAAATATTTTTGCACAATAGGTACATCCTCTATTTGATCATTCTTTTCCTCACCCATATTTATTCCACTCCCTTCTTCCCCAATAATTGAATTTAGTAGAGAAACTAGGGGTGGGTCTGGATAAGAATATGATGGTGATGTTTCTTCTCTAAAGTTAAGGTATGCCTTATCATCCTCAAAAATTGAAACCTCTTTCTTACAATAAATTTTATCATCATGGTCCAAAATCCAGTCCATACCAAGGATTATATCAAATTTCGTCATGGGTATGACAATAATATCCACATATAACGCATGTTTATATTCCATAATGGTAATTGATTGAGAAAACATTTTTGCAATGATACTTCCCTAAAGAGTTTTGACTGAAAACTCCTTTTTAAATCAAATTGTAAATATCTAATTTTATTGGAAAACTAGGAAGATATTAATGAATTCTATAATCCATAATAAAATAAATCATTGGTTAAATTTGATGAAACAATTAATGTACCCACAACCACATCATTCGAAGCATCAACCTCACCAGTAGTGAACACATAAGCTTGGCCTTACTCCCTTGGCCTTTTCAGAATTAAGTTTTGTTTTCTCATAGTACATTAATTTTCATAATTCCCCATTTCTCTACAATTTTAGCATTCAACATTAACAACCTCTATGTTTCCCTTTTAATCACGTGCTTTATGACCTTTTTCACCACACTTGTAACAAACTCCCATTCCCTTCAGGAAAGTACCAGGGTGTTTCTTCCCAAAATTACTACATGATGGAAATTCAACTTTTCCCTTCTTCCCCTTATTTCCATTTCCAGAGTGTTCAGCATATATATTCTTCTCTTTCTTTTCTTTAAAGTTGTAAGACTTAGAGAATTCCTTTTCTATCATGATAGCATAAGATACTATATCTTTGTATGAAAAGAAGTATTGTGAGACTAATGCTCAACATAGAAATGGTTTTAACCCATCAAAGAAGAGATAAATATTACTTCTTCTGTTACATATATAATCTATATCATGCATTGCTAACCTTGTAACATTAGCCTCATACATTGTGATATTCTCATCCCCCTTTTTCCTCAAACTCTGAAATTTACTTTTTATATCTACTCGATGTTCACAAGGAATGTATTTTTCTAAGAAAAAATCTTTGAACTACCTCCATTCCATATTTCATAATTCATCATCTTCCTTTTTGTTTTGAATAAATGACCACCATTGATTTCCATCTCCTGTGAGGCGATAAACAGCCATGAAAACTTTTTCCCTTTCGCTACTCCCTATATAATGAAATATATTTTTTACAGAAATTATACATTGCTCATCTACAAATGGATTTTTAGTCCAATTGAATGTTGGTGATTTTCCACATGAAGCGGTTTAACATCAATCCTCCATGTTGTGGATTAGGGTGCTCTATATGGTTAAGGTTATTATTCATAACCTAAGTGAGTTTTCCCAGTATGGTTATAAGTTTTTCAACACCAGTTGCATCACTCGCTCCACTATAATTAACTTGAGTAGGAGGGAAATCCCACATGGATTACGTGCATTGATACAGTTTTCATTCCTTCCACTAGGTGCCATTTCTAAAAAATGGCATACACTAGATTAGTTTCTGAGTCACAATGCATAATTACAAACCTATAAAATAACTAACATAAATTGAACAATTTATGCATATAATCCTTAATCATAATTTTTTTCTTTGAGGAATTATTTACTCATAAATCTTTCCTAATGGTTTGTAAATAAAATGTAAATTATCCTAATCATATCCCCTGGGAGTGTCATAACCAAGAGTGCATCAAAGACCATTTTCGTGCACTAGTTCCCATTCAAGTCTAGCTCAAAGAGGTGTTTTTAGGTTTTAACCCTAGATACATCTATTCCAGAGCTGCCTGTATCTACTCGTATCCAGAAAAGGATGTATTTCTTGGAAAATTCACAAAATCTATACATTACCAAAATTCTTGTAAGTTATTAAGTATATCTTAATGTAATGTTATCTAATCATAGTTTTTCTAAATCTAGTTTCCAAGGTTTGTACTAAACTTTCTCTGATACCAACTATAACGACCTAACCCCAGTTACCCAGAGTTGTTGCATTATTACATAAAATTTGTATGATCATAAGAGATCAAGTCTCAAAAGGCTGATTAGTTTAGTAGATTTGGAAGTACTAGATACATATATAAGATTTAAACTACATCATGAAATAAAAAACAACATTTTGACCCATTTTAACACTCATATATCACTTTTACTATCCCTAAAGGTCAATCATAATATACTTTTTCACATATTGGGAAAGGAAAACAAAAAAAAGGGGTGAGCTCAGATGCTCAGTAAGGATAACAATATAGCGGAAACTATCATAAATAAACATAAACATTTAAGGAAATGTATAAGACCAACAATAAGACTTTTAAACATAATGATAATATGGAAAATATAAATCAGATAATTCCATTTACTTATTTACATGGATATTCTACTAGTCTAATAATCACATGTAATATCAATAGCTAATTTCATAATGATATAATGCATAATTCCAGACATCATAACAACATAGTCAAGGCATAGTTCTAAGACTACGAATAATATTTTTTTCAAGGCCTTGTGCCAAGACACTAGTTTGTCTAATGAGACCTATCGATGTATCTACAGTCTATTACAGGCCACGCTCATCACATACTAAGTCCAATGGATTCCTCGTATGAAAAGGTTAAAACATAATATAAAAATTCATATTGAAACTAGCATACGAAATGTCAATACTTTAACCATAAACCATGAATGGTATAAAAATATCACATCAAAAATAAAACATATCACAAAACCTTCAATACAATATAGAAGATTGTATCATAATATATCAACTTCAAACAAATGTAAAATCCAACGAAGGATGTTGACATAGATGAAATAAATCCAAAAAATATTTGAGTGAAATATCTCCTTCTAATTTATATTTATTTAAAATTCACGTAATTATAAAAGAAAAAATTTATTTTGAAAATATTCTTATAAGCTTGTAGGGGATGATTCTATGTTTTTAGAATAGTGGAAAATATTTTCACCCGCTGTATAAGATAAAAAACATTCTTTGCTTAATTTTTTCGAAAAGATCATTAAGTAAATTGTTTGAAAAACGAAGGACTTTCAAATTTTTTTATAAAAATTCAAAGAAGGGTATAAATAAATTTAACCCATATTCTATGAAATAGTAAAAATGTTTTGAAAAACATTTTTAAGAAACACGAATGTGGATGATTAAGAAGTCCTAGTAGAAACTTACGTACAAACAACTTCATATAATAAATAGATTTTAAAATTAACCCTTATATTGCACTTTTCCTTAGTCGAGGGTAGGTTAGACTGCTGTCTAATGGTTAAATAATAATTATTAAATTATTCAATAACCAAATACATAAATATTATATAATATATGATCCTCTAATAATTATTTGTTAATAATATTTCAGTAGTATTATTCTTTCAGGTGTTAACAGATTCATTTTCCTTTATATGTTTAGTTACCTATGAGATTTCTGTTACGGATAGAATGTATTTGATTAACTTACAAAATGATATTATATTCTTAAACAATATTTTTAATCATTAAATGAAAATTATTCTTGAATGGTTATGATGGGGGATGAAATCTCATCACGTCGTGGAGACGGTAAGCCGTACATACGCACATGCGATAATTTCATTCAATTAGTGGAAACATAATATGTAATTGGAAGGTATATTATATATAAATAATCATTAAAATGTTATAATTATTATTTAAATCAATTATACTCATTCTTATAACCATCCAAATAATGAAGTTTTGAATAACAAACTACACCATGATGTGGAGAAGGAAAGCTGTACGTACGCACGTGTGGTGACCTTGTAATTCATAGGATGGGTAGAATAATGAATATGCTTGTAACATATTTATAATAACATCATAGTATATATAAGGTACTAAAGATATTATTTTAGTATGGAAACAACAAAGAAAGAGAAAGTGGAAGAAGAAAAGAACTTCAAAGAGGTGATGAAATAATTACCTCTTCTTTGGGTGCTTCTTTTTGATTTGATCAAAAGGAATCCTTAGGATGGATTTATGATCAATGTAATGCCTCTTGGTTAGATCAAGGGTAGTTGGAAGGAAATTTAAGCAGGGTTTGGCTGATAAAAAAAGGCTTTGGATGTATGAATTTGAGAGAAGGGGAAGTACCCTTTTATAAGATAGTTGAGGGTCACTTCAGGAAAAGCTTGAAATATTATTTTATTATAAAATAATTTTCGGTTTCTAATGGATAAAAAGGATTTTTTTCAATGATACGGTGGTTGTGGGTCTAAATATTATCAACAAATAGGTTTTATACTTGTTTAGGTCACCTTAGTAACCATATCTTTTAGATTTAACTCTTAGTTAAATAGTTTAACATTAACCATACCTTATTGTATTATTACAATAAATGGTTTATAAACATACTATAAAAATCCAAGAGAACCCCAAGTGTTTCATTAATTACATATGTTACCTTATCTAGGTCCTTTTTCTAAAACATATATTTTTCGGAATATTATATTATTTAATAAAATAGTATTTGTTTTAAAAACTCATTTACTTATTAAAATTTGAATTTAACACTCTTAACTTTTCATTAAATAAAATAATAATAACTGTACTAATCTAATCCAAGTGGATAAAAAAAGATAATATTTTATTCCTAAGGTTGATTTAGGTCAAAATAAACTTATAAAAAATAATTAGGACATGTGTTAGGGTAATTATAATATCACTTTTACATTTAATTACACTATTTACTTTTAATCATGGTAAAAAAATTCATTAGTTACTATTTACCAAAAATTATTTTCATCCTATTGAACCACATTTTACTTAATGATTTAAAATTTTTCTATCATATTTTTAAAATTCAATTCACAGAAGCGGTAAAATCACATTTTATGCAAACTTTCAAATGTTCCTAGAAGGTGGGTAAAGGACGTTAAAAAGTTCAACAAAATTATATATATATAATCTTATTATAAAATGAATCCAATGAATTATGTAGGAATAATATAGGTATTAGGTTTCAATTTTGTCTTTAAAATAAATTTAAATAAAAATAATTATTTAAAGAAAAGTTGGTTTTAAACAATAACGCAGTATTTTTCACTATTCATCAAGAATTGAAAGTTTTCAGTAAAATACCAAAAATTCACCCAAAGCTAATTTTGATATTTTGAATCCAAAAATGAAGTCCATTTGGAAAAATAAAATTTTTAAAATTTCCAAAAGTAGTTATTACTATTAATATATTCTTTTTAAATTGTATGTTTGATTGGTCATGGTGTGGTAGAAGTCAAAGTTGTGTACAAATCAAGCTATTGCATTATTCAAGGACAAGAGTATAATAGATAAATCCATTTAGACATCCAAAATAACAGAAAATTAGTAGGTTTCCAATGCTAAGAAATCTTCTTCCCCGAAAATGAGAAGATGTACCCCGACTCCAAATTTTATAACCACCCCAAGATCTAGCCTGAAAACAATTTCATCCAACAACCCAAAAAAAATCAATCACTAATCATAAAAAATCTATACCTAGTTTCATCTACCACAAAAACACACAATTTCATTGATATAAAAGTATTAATTTTGTCAAAGGATAGAGTAACTTGAAAAGAAAACTATTCATAGCAACACAACATTATCATTTTTAGTGTTAAGGACTGCTAGGATTGTGTTGTATATTTATAAATATGTACAATCCATAGGCCCATAGAATATCCTTCTAGATTGAGAATAATATTTTCATGAGTTATTTTTGGAATTCATTACCAAATTGGTTTTTAACCTAGAATCCATCACTTTACGATTGAGGTGAAAGGAATAGAAATTCAAAAATTTCCTAGAAGGTATTGGGATGTACAGTGCTGATTTTGTTAAAATCATGATTATTCATCCTTATAGATTTACTTGAGTATGATCATGTATAAGAGAATTAGAAATTTTTTACTTCTAAACAAGATTCCAAGCACGATGAAGTGAAGACAAAAGGTACACAAAGAAATTTCTCTTATTTATCTTCCACCAGGCCATCCCACATGAATGGGTTTCCAATGGGGATTCGTAATTTATAGTGATTTAGTTGGATATAATTATTATTTACAATATTAATAGATACTTATAATTGAACATGTAAAATCAATTTTCATTGTATTTTGACGGTTAGAGGAAGAAATTAAAAGAAACAACCAATAGAGGGACCTTTATTACTCACTTATTAAAGCATCTAAATGATTTTATAATTCTATTTAATCCATTGTATACCATTAGAAAATAATATTAATTTTTCTATGAGTTTCAGAGAATATGGGCCTACTTTTTAAATATCAAACTCAGTATAAATTAAAGTTGGAGTATGTTTTTAATTTCATTGAGGATAAGGGATACTAAATCTATTATTATGCACTATCTAGGTCATATGATTCAATTTTTGGATTTATTTTTGATTTAGTAGAGCTTATATCCTCACCAAATTTTCTAGAGGAGTGAAAATAGTAATGTAGATAGGATATTTAATTGTTTAACCCACATATTGTATTATTTTATAATTCAAAGAGATCAATTTTTCTAATACACTATACCTACCATCATAATTAAGATTATTCCCTTAGTATCCCAGACCAATGAACCTAGTGTGGCCCCTCACCCATTAGTTTAAGGTACATAAATGGCCCCCATTTTCTTTATTTGAGAAATTATACTAGCAAAAAAATCATTGGGAGAATACCCCCTTAGAACCATAGATACAACATAATGTAACAACTCACTGAAATAAAGATATTTATTCCCAAAGGAAGGGTAAGATGACGTCTCAGGAGGCACCACATATACTACAATTTTTTTACCCTAGATCCCATTTGACAACATCAATTAAAATCATGGAGGACCCTAAGATCATTGATCTGGTGACCAAGACTGAAATTCAAGCTACCATGGCCTATACTGAGACACACCTAGACTCCACCAGAGGGGTGTTTCATACTACTTCCCCTAATTTACTATCAGTGATCTATACATTGGGAGAGGATGATAAACCAAGATTGGATTTTATAGATAACATTAAGGAGTCATATGATACCCCCTCTCCCTTTTGTTATGTTTTCCCTTTATCTTATTTCAGAATATTCCATCAATGTAATTTCTAACATGATTGATTTATTTTCATGGATAATTTGTGCACTATTCAAGAAAATTTTTGGGGCTCTATTTTATTATCTAGAATGTGAATTTATTTATGTTTTTGGATATAATAATTCAATAAGGGTATTTTTTTTGTTTATAGTATTCATAGACCCAGTTTTAACTAGTTTTGGGTCATCACCAAGGTTACTAGACCACCACGTCTACACATTTTAGGGATTATTTGAACATTTATTTAGTTTTCAATCACCAATTCCTAGTTTGTCACTATTTCATCAATTTCTATTGTTTCTCCTAATAATAGACATTGGGGAAAATGTCTCATCTGAGTATTAAGGAGGAAACTATTGGACCAATTTGCATTTTTTCACTAAGTTGATCTAGGAGTCATAATCAACCTGAAAAATCATTTTGGATTGAGGTAACATCTAATAATCTTATTGGTAAATAACAGTGAAATTGAAATGAACAAAGTATATAAAGAATAATAATTTTTCATATCTATTAATATATATGAATAAGATATTAATTTTATTTCAAAGGGGATTATTTTTATAATAGCATACTCGACACACAACAATGAGTTTCTCAGAAATCTTATGTTGCACACAACTTTGAGTTATACCAAAAAATAATTCTATAATATTATTATTATTTTAAATGGCAGTTAATGCCTAGCCATTGGAATGGAAAGAACGAATAATATCAACCTAATTTTGAAATTTTGTTTACACATGTTTAAATAATGATTCATCAGTTTCCAAATTTATTAGAAACGGAAATAAAAACCAATTGAATATAAATGATACGTTTTTATAAAAACGTATGTAAAAAAGAATAATTGTCTGTATAAAATCATATCACTATTTATGGATTAGAATTTAATGAAAAATATATGTTATATATTTAATGAAATCATTTAAATTCATATTATATTTTTTCTAGATATTATATAAGAGCAACTTCTATTTTTTGGATAAAAGAAGTATTTTTCTAAAAATGCAGCATTACCGTCTTTTTATGGAGATCCCTTTTTAATATATATTTTTTCCAATTTTAAATGTTATATTTGAAAAAGTAATCTTATTCCAGAGAATTGGGACAATAAAATTTACTTTGGTTAATGTTTTGGTAATTTTTTAATAAAGTTCATTTTTAATGAATAGTGAAAATACGATATTTTAATTCAAAACTACCTCTTCATCTAGTTTATTTATAGAGTTATATTGTAAGTTTATTTTATTTTAATGTATAATGGGATTAAGGTTTTAACAATTAATCAGATTATGGTCATTTTATGTAATTTAACATTTAAATTGAACATAAACACATGTCAATCTTTTGATAGTTTTTGCTTCTTATAAAATTGCCTTTTGGTTTTGACAACGAGAATTAATTTTAAATTAATTTCAAAAAATTATATGTTTTGAATTTGGAGAAATGGATTCCATATTTTTAATCAAAGGTCCAAATTGTGTAAATATATACCTTTTATTTTTTGACATTATGATTAGTAACATCAGTAATTATTTTAATTACCATTGTAAAAGGGTAAATCTGGTAAATAAGGGTAAAAAATAATAATATAATATTATTATACTACACTAACATGTGTTATAATACTAATGGATTAGATATTCCCAACCAGGGAATACATGGGTCTATTTAGGGACCCCATGGAGCCACATGGGTGTGATAATGACATGTTATATGAATTAATTTAAAGTAAAGAAAAATACAACATAAACATTAATATTTTATTAAAATACTTTTTATATGGGATAATATAAGTAATATCCTAGAATATAAATAGTAATTAGAAATATAAAACTATGTACAAAATAAATATATTTTATTAATATTTTTTATACATTGAATAAATATATTTAAGTATGAATCAATGATGATGCATTGATTGTTTCATTAATAAAGGATTCAAATAAATGATATTATAAATTTTGAAATAAAGCTAATTTAGTTATTTTGATATAATACAATAATTTTAAATATAATATTGACATACTAAATTTTAGTTAATGACCTATTTTAGAAGAAATAAAGTTGTTATGAATTTGTAAAAATGTCATGTATGAATAGTGTCCAAAATTGAGATAATTTATAACTTAAAATATTAAATAGATTATTAAATGATATTAAATTCCTAAAAATATAGGATTTAGAAAAATGGTTAATATAAGTCCAAATATATCATAATTTACTTTTTTAGGAGTCGTTTTACATGATATGGTAATTACATTAACCCACAATGTGTGAATAACATGATATCACTCTGAGATTAAAAAGGGTAAAATAAGGGTTAACCCAAAAAGATAAGGATAAAAAATATTCAAAACTTGTCTAAAATTATTGGATGATGTGTATTAAAAAATAAATCATATTATATTAGAATTAAATTAGTTTTATACCATTTTTAAACAAAATTGAATTTATAATAAATTAATATTTCAAAACATTCCTAAAGTTCCCCTCCTCCCTCTTATTAAAGGCCACCACCTCTACCCACATAATCAAAAATCCAAATCCCATTGTATTGGCCAAATTATAATAAAAGAATCTTAAAAAATCCCTCCCTTAATCCTATAAGCCTTACCTTGGGCATAAGGCAATTCAAGAAATTCTTTTGGCTCAAATCAAAAGAAGTAACCCGTTTTAGAGGAAACGTCTTCTCGCATGTTCATTTCCTTTATTTTACTTCTCCACTCCCCATTATCTTATAATTATTTGATTACATAAAAAATCATAATCAATATAGTAGGATGTATTTATGATAAGTATTTTAACTACACTCACACACACCTCCATCTAATTGACACAAACTTACTATTTCTGTGTACGGAAAACTACTACCTCACGGAACAATGATTGTTCAATTTTCCCACACCACCTATCATGGTAGAAATTGTGATTTAACTATATTTATATTTGATATATATAATATTTCTATTGTCCCCATTCTTCTATAATTTTTATTTACAAAATACTATTATTCTTTCCATAATGTGTAAATACGATAATTTCATTTGAGGAAGTGCAGACTACCTCCCCCTCAGAGTGATATGACTCATTCATGCCATACATGGAATGCATAAAAGATGGAATTAATGAAATAATGTGACATATATTTCATATAAATTATACTAAAATTATAACTTATTTATGAATCATTTAGTTTTCATTCCTTTAATATTACAAATAAATGAAATTAGTGTTCATGAGTAAGTACGACCTACCGTCTCCATGAATGATGAATTCATTTCTTATCTATAATGTTATGGAATATTTTAAATAATTATATTCTATATATATATATATGATATTTAAATCATGGAAATAATTCTGGCGATGATGGAATAATGACCATATGGACAATTTTTATTCATAATAAGATAATTTTTTACTCAAGTATCAAACATCGAAACAATGTCTGATATGAACTAAAATAATTAACTATTTTCAACAATAAGGTAATAAGTGATATTAAATGAATAATAAGAACAAAAAGGGTTCTGAAGAAAGTACAATTTAACATAAGTTTATTATTCAGGAAATTAATGAATGAAGGAGACATGTCAGACACTAGGTAAGGGACTTTGTCTCAATCTTCTTTCATTGAGGCATATTTTGATTTATATATAACCTTCTTTTATATTCTTTATAATATTCCCATTTTAATTTTAATTTCATTCAAAGGGAGTATTTTTTATATGAATCATTTTACGAAATGAAAAAAGAATAATGTTTTTAATGTATACAACGACGACGAATTCTCTAACGCCGTAACTGTCATTTGATATTTGGCTTCCTCTAGAATCCTCAATGCCTTTTAAAATAAAACTAATTCCCTTATTTATTTATGTGGGTATCTTGGTATTGGAAATTGGTTCTTAAATGAAAATGGTATTTCTATACAAAAATATTTTTTCATATGGTATTAGAAGAAGATTTCAAAATGGGGTTTTGTGATGAACATGTTTTATTCATAAAATGTTACATGTGTATTATATGTGATGGGGAGCCCGATATAGATTATACGAAGGGTTGATCCCCATTATAGCTCACGAGTTAGACCGATATAGCTTATAATATGGTTTAAGACCCATTATAGCTCACCGGTGAGCCCGAAAGAACTTATACGAAAGGTTGAACCCAATTATAGCTCACGTGTGAGCCCAATATAGCTTATAAAAAGGGCGATATCCATTATAGATCTCCAATATTGAAGTCAACCGTATAACTATTCCAATTGGACGATGTTTGAAAATGTTTTATTTATATTATGGTCTATGTTACCTAAATGATTTTTAATTGCTTGTTATTTATTTTGGAGTTTTTTATTGAGCAAAAAGTATGAGTGTAATTCAGCTGAAAATGTTTTGATTCATCCAATCAAAGAGCATTGAAATGGTTATCAAGTTTTAACTAGGATAATGGTTTTTATTTATTTATTATGTCCCTTATTGAGATTTTTGTTCTTATCCCATGTTTTAAATGTTTTTTGAGGATTTAAGGGAGAATAGAGTCAAGGATGGAGTCAAGAAAAAATTATGATGATTAAACATGAAATGAAACCAAGTTTATTTTTAAAATTTTTACTGTTATAGAAGAAAAAAATACTGTTAGAAGTTTCCACCTTATATTTCTATGTTTTTTATGTAATAGTTATAGCATAATTATCTAAATCTCTAAACCTAAAAGGAACCTCAATGTGAATTCGAGACTTAACAAAAGTTTATGTAATGTTTAAGGATGGGGCCTTATTGTTGGTATCAGAGGTCAGTTTAGATAACTTTAGAGGTTAAGATGGTTTTAATTTTTTTCTTTAAAGGATTTTACATTACAGTTAAGTTTAAATAATGTAGCATTTTAAGATTTCCATGCTTATTCTTATAAACTATGTCTATCCAGAATGGTTTTCCAAAGAGGAAATAATAAAGATATAATGGGAAGGAATCGAGCGGAAAACAACCTTTCAAATCAATAACAAGAGGTGGTGATAATTAGAAAATAATAGTTTTTTTGTAGTGATGGAGAAGTTGACTCAGGCTATAAATGGAAGTGGTATACAAGCATGAGATCACCCCGATCAATTATAGAAGAATATGTTAGTAGTGGAACATTTTATGAGGCAACAACCCCCATCATTTAATAGATCATCTGACCTAGTTGTAATTGAAGGATGGATCAATACCCTAGAGAACATATTTGAAGTAAAGGGATTTTCAAAAGGACAATATGTAACTCTTTCCATCTATCATTTTGAAGGTGAAGCTAATCGATGGTGGTCATTAGTTAAGAATACTATAGGGAAAAAAGATCCTGATTCCATGGAATGTGAAGAATTTAAGGATATTTTCCTTGAGAAATATTTCCCTATGGTTATTCATCTTAGGATAGAGAAACAATTATTGGAATTAAAGAAAAATGATGATTATTCATTTTCCAAATATGAAGCTAACTTGACAATATTCAGTACGTATATTACAGATTTTATTCGAGATATTGACAGTAAAAATAATATATTTTACTCAGGATTAAAATCAGGGATATGAAGAGCTTTATCCTCTTGATAATTTAAAAGTTATGAATAATTGGTTCGTTGAGCTGAGAAAGTTAAAATGGAGTTTTCCGATACATATGTCCCATGAGATGATAAGAGTAAGAAATGATCAAGTTACCAAAAAATGGAGAAGTAACCAACTAAGAATTTTGGAGGTAATCCCAAAACATGTTCCAAGTGTGGTAAAATACATTTTGGGTAATGTATGTTAGGATCTAGAAACTTTTCTCGGTGTGGTACGTTTGGTCACAAGGTTCGTGACTACAAAGAAAAGGGTCCTGAATAGTCTAATAATGAGATAAAAAATATACAGTCCATTGTAAGGTGCTTTAACTGCTATGAGTTGGGACATTATCCTAATAAGTTTCTGAAGTTAATTACCCAGGGAGGAAATTAGTATAATCAGAAATAAAACATTTTGGGAAAATCTTTTTCTACTACTACAGTTGATGTTGATACATCTAGTAATGTAATGGATGCTCCTCCGAGATAAGTATTTTTCAAAGGATAACAATATGTTCAAGGTTTTAGACACACCTTCTCAAGTTTTATGTGATGTGATAATAAGTTGCTAAGGACTTTTTGGGAGATGTTTTGTGGGGTTATGTTTATGTATAGTTTTTTAATGTGTATGTACGGATTTTCTTTTGGACCTTTGTGTTAAGATATTGATACTATTTATGGTTTGTGTGATCTTTTATACTTAAGTTTATACATAGGGATTTACATCATATTATGGGAATATTATGTGGATGAAATTGTTCTTATAAAATTTAAATACATCATGTAATTATGTTTACTTATATTCTTAGTCATGCTCATAAATAAATTCCTCACAATTATGAAAATGACCTTAAAATAAAATTTTTTTCCATTTATTTTTCCTACAGGGAAATCAAAAATCGTTTAACCCACCACATTTTTATGGTTTTCTAGTTGTTAAATTCCTCATGATCTTGCTTTCTATAACTCTACATCAAAACGTGATGGTTAGTTTTCTTCTTCCATATCTATGTTTTCCTACATGTAATCCTAGTATTTTTTATCTCAGGTGACCTTTTTTACTTCTCATTATTTATTTTAAGTGATATTTTTATTGAATCTTTTTTCGATGTGAGATTTTTAATTAAGTTTCCAGGCCCAATTTTAAAATTACGAGGATGCAATTTCCAAATGTGGGGATGATGTAATGACCAAAGTATATAAATAATAATACATTTTCATATCTATTAATATTTATGAATAAGATATTAATTTTCAATTAATGGGGATTTTTTTTGATAGCGTACTTGACACGCAACAATAGGTTTCTCAGCAATCTTACATTTCACATAACTTTGAGTTATACCAAAAAATAATACAATACTATTTTTATTTTAAATGGTAGTTAAAACCTAGCCGTTGGAATAACAGGAATGAATAAAATCAACTGAATTTAGAAATATGGTTTACACATGTTTAAATAATGATTCATTGGTTACCAAATTTATTAGGAATGGAAATAAAAACTAATTCAATATAAAGGACATGTTTTTATGAAAACCAATTTAAAAGAGAATAATTTTGTTTATAAAATCATATCACTATTTATGGATTACTATTTAATAGAAAATATATGTTATATATTCGATTTAATTTTGTATATTCTTCTTATATTTTTTCTAGATATGATATAAGAACAAATTCAATTTTTCATATAAATGATGTATTTTTCTAAAAATGAAATTTTACCGCCTTTGGATGGAGAACGATTTTTAAATCTAGTTTTTTAAATTTTATATGTTCTATTTGAAAAAATAAAATTATTATATAGAAGTAGGGTATCAAAATTTACTTTGATTAAATTTTTAGTAATTTCTAGATAAAGTTCATTTTTAATGAATAGTGAAAAATACTGTATTTTAATTCAAAACTGCCTTTTCTTCTAATTTATTTATATAGTTTGATTGAAATTTTAATTGGGTTTAAAGTGTAATTGGTTTATTTTTTTATCATTTAATATAATTATGGCCATTTTAGGTAATTTCACGCCTAAATTGGACACAAACTCATTTCAATTTTTTGATAGTTTTTATTTCTTAGAAACAAGCCTTTTGGTTTTAACAACGGGAATTAACATTAAATTAATTTTTTATAATTCTATGTTTTCAATTTGAATAAATGGACTCCATATTTGTAATCATAAGGTCCAAATTTTTTAAATAGATACCTTTTATTTTTGGACATTGTGAATAGTACCTTCAGTAAATATTTTTTTACCATGATAAAAGGGGAAATATGGTAAATAAGGGTAAAAATAATATTATAATAATATTAAAATACCCTAAAATGTATCCTAATATTGTTGTATGAGATATTTACGACCATGTTCATCCCTGAGTCAATTTTGGGACCCCATGGAGCCACTTGGGTGTGATAATGACATGTTATAAGATTTAATTTAATGTAAAGAGAAATATAACATAATCATGTATCTTTTACATATAAAATTTTTATATGGGGTTATATAATTGATGTATTAATTAGAAAGATAAAAATATTTCCTACTTCATTATATTTTATTTAAAAATTTTATACATTAAATAAATAACATTAGGCATGACACAATGATGATGCGATGATTGCATTATTAATAAATGATTCAAATAAATGATATTATAAATGTAAAAATAAATGTAATTTAGTTATTTTGATGTCATAAACAAATTTTATTGATGAAGTTTACATATTATATTTTATTTAAGGCCTTTTTTTAAAGTAATAATGTTGTTATGATATTGTAAAAAAGTCAAGTATGAATAGTGTACAAAATTTATATAATTCATAACTTAAAATATATAATAGTTTATTAAACGATATTAAATTCATAAAAATATAATATTAGAATAACTAGTTACGATAAGTCCAAATATATCATATATGACTTTATTGTGTGTTGTTTTACATGATATGGTCATTACATTTACCCACAATGTGTGAATAACATGATATCACTCTAAGATTAAAAAGGGTAAAATAAGGGATAAAAAAACGATATAGATACAAAAATATTCAAAAATTATCTAAAAATTATTGGATGATTTTTATTCTAAAAAATCATCCCATATTTGAATTAAATGAGTTTTGTACCATTTTTAATCTAAATTGTATTTATAATAAATTAATATTTCAAACTTTCCTAAAGTGCCCCCTCTTATAAAAAGCCACCAACTCTACCCACATAATCACACCTATAAAGCACTTTTTCTAGGAAAAATTCTTCCCAAATGAGCTCCCAACATTCCTCCCTTCATCCTATAATCCTGATATTGGGAGTAAGTCAATTCAATAAGCCTTCTGGATAAAATCAAAATAAGTTACCCGTTTTAGAGGCAACTTCTTCTCTCAAGCTCATTTCCTTTATTTTCCTTCTCCACTTCCTATACTGTTTTTATTATTTAATTACATAAAAACAATAGTATCCTCAATATACTAGGAATTTTTTATGTGAATTATTATAAATACACCTGCACACACCTCCATCCAATGGATAAAAACGTACTGTTTTTGTGTACGGTGAACTACTGCCTCACGAATCGACGATTGTTCAACATTACCTACTACCTCTCATGGTGGCCATTATGATAGAACATTATTTATATATGATATATAGTATATATTTATTTTCCCTATTCTTCTGTAATTTTTATTTACAATATACATTTATGCTTTCCATAATGTGTAAATATGATAATTTTATTTGAAGAAGTTCATAATACCACCCCCTCAAAGTGATATGAATCATTCATGCCATACATGGAATGTATAAAGGATGGAATTAATGAAATTATGTGACATATATATCATATATATTATAATTTAATTATAACATACCTATTAATCATTTATTTTTCATTGCTTAAATATGGAAAAGAAATGAAAGTAGCATTCAAGCGTACGTACGGTCTACCGTCTCCATGAATGATGCATTTAATTTCTTATCTCAAAATGTTATGGAATATTATAAATACATATATTATGGATATATATTATATTTAAATCATTAATATAATTATGGATATTATGGAATTATGTCTTTATGGACAATATTTAATCATAATAAGTTCATTTTTGACTCAAATATCAAACATCGACAAAATGTCTGATATGAACTAAAATAAAAAAATATTTTTTATAACAAGGTAATAAGTGATATAAAAAGAATAATAAACTTGAAAATGGTTATTAATAAATTATAAATTAGCATAAGTATATTATTCAGAAAATTAAAAAATGAATGAGAAAAGTCGGACTCAAGGTAAGGGACTTCGTATCAATCTCCTTTCATTGAGGCATATTTTGATTTATATACGAACTTCTTTTATATGATTTATAATAAATAGATTTTAATTTTAATTTCATTTAAAGGGAATATTTTTTCTATGAAGAATTTTTCTAAAAGAAAAAAGTAATTTTTTTAAAATATATGATGATAACGAATTCCCTGCCATCGTAACTATTATTTTATATTTGGGTTCCTCTATAAGCCTTAATGTCTTTTAAAATGAAAATAAATCCCTTATTACTTTATTAGGGTATCTTGGTATTGAAAATGGTTTCTTAAATTAAAATTATATTTTTACATGGAAATGTTTTTCATATGGTATTAGATGAATCTTTCAAAAAGGTGTTTTCTGATGAACGTGTTTTATTCATAAAATGGTACATGAGGATTATATATGATAGATCAGACCAATATAGATTTTATGAAGGTTTGAGCCCCATTATAGCTCATGGGTGATCTCGATATAGCTTATATGAAGGTCCAATCCCCATTATAACTCATAGGTTTGACTGTAAAAACTTATACAAAGGGTTGAGCCCCATTATATCTAACTAGTGAGCCCGATATAGCTTATATGATGGGTGATCACCGTTATAGATCTCATATTTTGAAGTCAACCATATTGTTATTCAAATTATAAGATGTTTGAAAGGGTTTTATTTATATTATTCTCTTAGTGAACCAATACAGTTTTAATTTCTTACTATTTGTTTTATTGTTTTTAATTGAGAAAAAAGTTTGTATGTTATCTATCTGAAAATGTTTTGTTTCATCCTCTCAAAGAGAATTGAAATGGTTATCAGATTGTTTTACTATATAAATGGTCTTTGTTTATTTTTATGTCCCTTATTGAGATTTTTATGCTCATCCCATGTTTTAAATGCTTTCTCAAGATTTAGGGGAGAATAGAGTCATGTATGGATTCAAAGAAAAGTTATGATGATTAAACATGAAAAGAAACCATGTTTCTTTTTAAAATTTTTATTATTATGGAAGAAACAGATATTATTAGAAGTCTCTACCTTTAATTTATATATTTTTTAGGTAATAGTTATGAAATAATTCTCTAAATCCCAAAACTTGAAACAATCCTCAATTTTAATTTTGGAATCAACTAAATATTTTGTAAAATTTAATTTTGGTGCCTTAGAGACATGGTTGTGAATACTAAGAGTTGTATGATTATTTAAATTTTAAATTTCATTATTAAATTATTTTTTATTTAATTTTTTAATCTAATTTAAATTATATTAAAATTTTATTTAAGATAATTACTTTTAATATGGCTGGAAAGTGTTATTTTCTTTTTTCGTATGTCTCCTATTCCTAAGAGGAATATTGAACTAATTTTTTATTCTTTGGACTAAATTTTTTGAGACACTAAGGAAATGTAAACCTTTTAGAACATGCATTTAACCTATGTAAAGTTATGATGATACAATCACTTTTTTGATGAGTAAGATGTTTTTATTTTAAGACTTAATCCGTGAGACCCATATTTTTATTTTATCCTTCATCAAGACTATAGAATACATGAATGACCTTTTTAGGAAGAGTCACATAAAAAGGATATATTTTTCTTCTTAACCTACTCTTCAAACTTTTTATTATATTCAATGGTGTATGTGTGGGGTAGACCATCCACGGGGGTGGGTAATGTGTTAAATTAAGGATAAAAATAAGGTATATTCATAGTTGTTGGAATGGTTCATTTATTTCATTCATAATATTACTCTTCTAAACCTCATAAAAAAAGAATAAAATGGGAAATCTCTTAGTTGGCTAAAAAATCATGATCACTTGACCAATGATTTAGTTATAATTATTGAAATTATTGTAATATGTATATCACATGGGTTTGAGTGATGAGTTTGAGTGGTTTATCAAGAAAAAATTTCAAATAAATAAATAACCAATAATGATAAAATAAATAAAATAGGAGGGTACATCATTTTTTAGTGATTTATTACATTATGAACCTTCTTCGAGTTTGGGGAGTATGAGTGATATATGTTATAAAAGGAATATAAATTAGGATTGACTATTTATTAACATGAATTATTATTTATAGTTACACCTACATTTTGAGAAATTTCTTATTCTATATCAATTACCCACCTATTATAATCCATGATTCATTTGATCCTTTAATGAAATGTCCTCACCATTGATTGTAAAATTTATCCTTACAGATTCAATATTGGGGAAGCATTGAGAGACTATGGTTAGGAGTATATTCTTGAGGTA
Source organism: Viscum album (assembly GCA_963277665.1). NCBI lineage: Eukaryota > Viridiplantae > Streptophyta > Magnoliopsida > Santalales > Viscaceae > Viscum > Viscum album. Next base: position 263,536,807 of record OY728120.1, read on the forward strand.
TATATATAAATCCAAAAAAAATATACCTTGAGTGATGATAGAAATTTAAAAGTTAGGTAGATCATTAATGGAACATGTGTTAATGAAGAATTTAATGATGTAAGAAAATAGAAGGGATATATTAAACTATAATTAGATATGATGTTAGATTTGGAACATTCTAATTGAGTAGGATATAATTTCATCTGATTTTTTTTCATGAACTAATGCTTATGATTATGAATATGTAAATGTTTATCCTATTATATTATTGAAGCTTATTGATACAATATTGTGGTTTGATTGGGGAAAAGAAAAGGTTCAAGTGTGGGAGACTTTTATGATTACTATTTTGAATTATTTTTTGTCAAATTTTGTTATCTTTTGAAAATAAAAATGTTCATACTCATGTATTTTATAATATTTTTTTGTTAACTTTTAGTTGTGGAAATATTTTAGTTCTTCTAGTGGATTTAGAAAAATTAGGTTTCACATTCTGACACAAAAACTACAATAGAGAATAGTCCCATAGAGCAGTGAAATTTAAGACTTGGGGATCAAAAGAGACGATGAAACATCCAAGGTACCACATTAAATATAAATATCATAGATCTATGAAGACATTACCTATATACTAAACTTAATGTAATGGTTTACTGAGCTATTTTGATTTGAATAAGATGTAATGGCATAGCTGTAGTGATATGCTAGAGAAGTGTGGAGAAATGTTGGGAAAAATCCCTCATAGTAATATTTTAGTATTTTTGGGTAGATTGTGTTTGTTGAAAAAGTAGGTTTCCATGGTTAATTGTGGAGTTACATAGAGATTTTTGACAAGGTATATTAACAAAGATCTAATAAAAATTAATTAATTCATTGTAGGAGGTATAAAAAGATGCATATACAAGGTGGTGCCATTTCCCAGTGTTTGTGAAATTTTTGGAGACCATAATCTAGAGGATGGTATTTTTTTTGGAAAATTATGTATTTTCATGTAAAAGGAAAATGTTTCATGCAATAGTGACTATTAATTTCAATTTTTCAGACAAGGAACGATTTGGGATCACTACATCAAAATATTGAAAAGGAAAAAAAGTGCGTAAGATCTAAAATTGTGAAAAAGATTATTTTTGTGCAACACAGGAGTTACACATAGTAGGAGGCATAAAAGAATCATACACACCAAATATGATGTCAAATCACAATGTTCATCGCTCTAAGGATGTTTTTCAAAAATAAGGTGTTCCAAAACAAAACCAATTTATTTCAAACATAGTTGAAGGTACAAAAGGATTTTGCGTATATGGTCAGTCATGTCTATAAATTAGTGGCTACCCACTTAGTTTGATAGATAAACCCTAAGAGAAAATAAGGTATCCTAATCATGTAATAGGTGTGTGCAAAGGGTGTTTTATACAATGGTAGTTGTTTACAAAGGGAGTTTCTCAAAATGGGAGTTGTGTTAAAATGGAGTTTCACACAAAGAGATTTGCGCACAAAGAGAGTTGTGTGCACAATGTGTTTCCCAAAAAGCATAAAAGTTGCATGAAATGAGAAGCTATATGATATCGTATAGATGTTGGGAGTTCCATGAGATTGTGAATAAGTTAAGAGTTACGTAAGAAAACCTAAATTTTACATGAAAAGTGGTAAATTTTCATGAAAGGTATCCAAATGGTGTGTGGAAAACAATGTTTTGTGAAATCTTTAACTAATATATCCTTGGTAAAGTGATATTCATAAAGTGGATGATAGTGGGGATTCATCCTAGAATCTACCTATAATTGAGGATGTATTCATTATTTTTAATTAATGGGCCTACATGTCCATAAAATGTGTGTGGATCCTTTCTAGAGTAGTGAGAAAAGGAATAGAAAGAAGAGGATCCTTTCCATCGTTAGTGAGGCCTAGAATGAGACTTAGGGAGTGAACCTTGGGAAAGAAGTGAGATATCTCTAAACTTTGTAAAGGTAGTGATACTGGTAATAAAAGTTATCTAGAACAAACCACCAATTGATAGTGAGGCATAATAAATTTGGTACATCAACACATTTTCCTTGTATGCTCCTTAGATATAGCCTAGTGTGGGTCAATCGAGAAAAACATTTTTTTCTTTATACTTAGTTTATGACTTTAGTTTCTCATCATCATCATCACATAATGTTGTAAATGAAATGAGTATTATAAACACTAAATATAAAATAATTAACCTTATAATAACGAGTTTAAGATCTAGTGGGGCATAAAGAATTTCATGAATAATATCTATACCCTGATTTACCCCCACTATTAGGGTTTCTATAACCCTTTTTCTACTGACTAGAAATAAGATAAATTTTAACAGAGTTGATGAAGATTACTAAAACGGACTTTTGATTACACTATATAATTTTTCTAGACATATATAAAAGCATAAACAATTATCTAACACTAATGCATCCCTCAAAGAAAGTAACAATCCATTTAACACCCTGAGGGAAACTGAGAAAGATGATAGATAAGGTATGTTTTTTATGGTAGTTTGAAGAGAATCCCTATGTGGGTAGACACATTGGAATGAGATTGTGCATGTGTGAACTGAGGAAGGCCCACCGAGGGTTAGTACAAAGATGGTGAGTCCGAATGGGGAGGTCCAAGGATGCTATTTTTCCTTGTAAGCTATGTGGACTATGTAATAAGAAATCCACTTGTAGAAAGAAAGATCAATGTGGGATAATAAGATAAGGTGTTATGTCACAACACTATATAATATGCTACAAAATATTAACACATTTTCCTAAAGCCTTATTAGGGAAGGACTTAAACTGTATCAACCCCATTTTGTTGTGAAATAATTAAGGTTGCCAGAGACTATTCCACAAAAGTGACCTTTCACCATAGAGAGGTTCTACATTAAGGTTGTCTAGGAAATTAGGGAGCTATATCATGTTTTATCAGGTGTTTTGTAAAGGAAAACTCTATTGAGACTACAACACAAGATTGTAAGTTTCATCATGGTAAAGTTACTACGCTAAAACCATCTAAATAAATTTTATAGGGCTAAGATTTGGTTAAGGGATCAGTTCTTGGGGTACTTAAGTGCTACACAATAGAATTTTGCTACATCACAATATCATAATAGGATTTGTTGTATATAAATAAATTACATGAGAGATTTTAGGGGTAAAAGGGATATGATATCTTGGATTTTTAATGTTAAAATCAGATATTTTTTCCTTAACTATGTTGTTTTTCCATAGAACTTATCAACATCCTATGAGAATTCATATTTTTAATTATACTACGGCATAAGGTTTACTAGTGTATTTAAAGATGAAATAAATGATTTGAGTGGGGATTGGGTTTTTGGAACATACCAATATAGAGGAGAAAACATGGTGACCCAGAAAAATGTAGAGTATAACTTTTGGAGTGATTTGAACATTATTTTGAGATAATTTTATGATTGGTTATTTTTCTTGGATTGTGATTTAAGGTTAGATGCTAGTGAATATTTCAACTTCCCCTTTTCTTATCATTCATTTTTTTCATTGGTTGTACATGAATCCTCTATCCATTAAATCCATAATATCATTCATAATGAACAATAATTCATCATGATTGAATATTCACTTAGTATATCATGGACCAGAAGTAGGGGGACTAATGTTTCTATAAGAATGATTTATTTAACTTATTAATTATTTGGAAAAAAATATTATTTTTATATTTTTTTCTATCTTATTCCATAACCACCGAACAATGTTGGTGCTGGTGGGTGAGTGAATAAAAATGTGATATAGGGAAGTGGGAGAGTGAGAGCCAACAATAATTCTCCTATTTCTCTATGATTTAAGTTAATTCATATAAGTTTATTAGACTACCTTGAACAAAGGATTTGAATAGATTTAAGTAGATTTATAATCTTGATATGTGACCCGGTTATCCCAAGAATTATTGTAAATGTTTATCCTTGCAACTTATAATGTTTAATTAATTATCATCCTTAGAATTTTTTCCTCTAAAAATGCTCTACTATATTTTTTTTTAAATTAGAGTTTTAATTAATCCTAATACATCTCTAATTGGTGACTTCTGAATCAATATTACTTTATCTACCTTGTGTGTTTTTCCCATTCTCATTGTTATTTTACATTAGAGATAACAAATAGAACTAGGTAGATAATTAGGATCCCCTCATTCATTATAGATCAACCTTAGGAATTTTATATTATATTAGTGATTAAGGCTATGTTCTTTTCAATTCTAAAAAAAGGATAATTCTTCAGGGAGATGAAAATTCTTAAGACCAATCCATATATTAATCTATAATTAAATTAAACACTATTAATTATTATGTTTATAATCAAATGAATATAATGTGTTTTATTAGTAGATTTTATTTAATTTTGATGTATTTAATGCGATTTCAAAGTCGTGGACATTTAAAAACACAAGTAGTAAATGGAAATATTTTATGTTAAGATTGGGACATGAATTCAACAACACATATCTATTAGTGTCATAGATTTATGAGAAGGTCCGTGACGGATTTCCATGGGAGTAGTGGAAGATGTTCATTAATAATTATTATACTCACATAAGGGTTGTTGTTATATTTTAATATATTAATATCACCATTTTAATAAAATATAAATTTCTATTGATGTATAATTATTTTTAGGATCTCTATATAAAACATATTAATATGTATGTGAATCAAGTAATTACCCACATATCTTGTTCAAAGATTTTTTATAAGAAATAAATTGAAAATTTTCAAATTAATTTCATTTAATATTTCTATAATTCTATAAGTAATTTTTTCTTATAAATATGATTTATATAATTTTTGATATAGGATATGAAATTATTTCATGATATTGAATGGAAGAGGATGTGGTTTTATGTATATAGAAAATAGATGCAAAATTATGTGAATAACACCATTAGATACAATTGGAAAACTAAATTTAATTACCAATTAATATTATTAAATTATTTAACAATTTAATGTTATTACACTTGTAATGTAAAATTCATGAATCATGAGATGGAAACCCTTCCCATCCAACTTCAGTGTTTTGGAAAAAAATATTTATTTAGTTTTAGGGAATCAAAAATATGGTTACATGATAGGGTTGGGTTTTGGAATATCATTATCATTATTCTTTGGTAGGACAAATATATCTTTCCCAATAACTTCAGATGTAGTGGTATTGATCACTTTATTAGTCCCAAATACCAAAAAGGAAATTATTGAACTAAATAATGCACTAAACAATTATCTTTTTTTAAACATAAAATTACTAGACCATTGATTTTTGAAATTCGTTAGATTTTATGTTTAAAAAGAAGAAATTAAATATTTCTGAATAAATAAAAACATTAAAAAAATTTGGATTAGTAAATTTTATAAATTCCAAAATTTCATATTTTTCATATATTTTCTAACTTTGAAATTAAATTTAAATATATAAATGTATAAAAAAGTTATAGTGGATAAAAATTTAAATGGTCCATTATCCTTTAAATTCTTAAATAACTGAATTTTGAAGACATTTTGATGTGTTTGTTTTTATAGTTTCCTATTTATATGTCCTATTTACATTTAAATGTTTTATTTTAATAATTATTTTTAAATTATTTTGTTATATTTACATGAATTAAAAAAAATATTCTATTTATATTATAATTTTATGTTTTAAAACATAATGTTAAATTGGTTTCTTTTGTTAATGTAAATTAATTAGGTGTTTTATTTATGTTATAGTTTTTTAATAATAATTATTAAATATCTCTACCTTTCAGGTTAAAGTTTTATATTTTTATTATATAACAATAAAATGTAATTATTTTAAAAAATTATATTTAGATGGTGCGTTATTGTTAGATAATCTAATTATGTTAAAGTTTTATTATGAAAATCCTTGTTAAATTTTTTAGTTTTACTACATTGATAGTTGAATTTTATTTTAAATGAATTTATGTTTTAATTATTTGATAACAAGTCTAAGAATTCATGCTACATGTTTAACATTGATGTGTTCATCATGGTTTTTTTGTTCTTAAATAGGTGAATGATTTAATTTCATGTTAACTTGTGTTTTTTATGATAAAGTTGTATAGTTAAACTTTTCTTATGTTACAATGTTATGATTTAATAAATCATTTTAAATTGATATTTTCTTAATAATTGTTTCTACATATTCAAAATGGTTACTATTCTGTAAGTTTTTGGTTTTTCATTAGTAAGTGTTTTTTATATGATGATGAGTTTAATAAGTCATTCATTGGTGTTATGTTTGGATAATGTATGGTTAGATATTATATTTATATCAAAGTTATATGTTTTAATAAATCTTGTTCCTATATTTTATATTTGTGGTCATAATATTTTGATATTAAATTATTTATGTTTTATGTAGAATGAGTTAAATAATTAATGCATTGTGTTTTATGTTAAAATGTTGTTTTTATGTTTTATAATTATCTAAACTTAATTTTTTTTATTTTTTGAATGTCATTAAAATTTATATATAAGTAGTCATATTAAATAATGGAACCAGTAGTGTGAAATAAGAAGGGAGGTGATGAACACCATGACCCATATAGGGGAAGTAAAGGTGATACACTATAGACATTATGATTAATCCTAGTCATATCAGTTCACATTTTATAAAATTGTGACATTATATATTTTTTACATATATTGACGTGTTTTATAAAAATATTTAAAACAATTACATCTATTTTATGTTATTTTATCAGGTATATAAATTTTAAATATTTTGATTTTTCAATAATTAATGGAACAAACCCGCCTATAGTAGATTTTATTTTTTTTATAGAAAACTGAAAAATATAGAAAGTTTTAACCATCAGTAAATAATCTATAATGGTTAAAACCACCATTGATAAATGAACCATCATTAAAATGTTCATAATATTTTTTACACATAATATTTATTGGTAGTTTTACAACAAACACTAATTATAGTACATAATATTTATTTTTTATTATTTTTAATGGTCTCTATAAAACATATTAACAAATACATAATATTTTTAATATAAATAATCTCCAATAAAATATATAAAACCTCATCTTTTTAATTTTTTCATAATATTTATAGAATATTATCATGAATAAATTTCCCACGACTAAAAATAAGATGATAGAGATATCATTTGTGTTTTTTGAGAATTGTTGAAAAACACTTAAGTGGTGTAATAAAACATCAAAAAATTAAATAATAACTTCAATGTTCTAAAATTTTAGTGTTTTTAAACTCTAAAATCTTGTATATAGACATATAGAAAATCCCACATGCATCCTAGATTAATTTAGTAGAATAAAATCCAAATGATTAAATTGTACTTGATAACATATATATTTCCCATATTAATCCTTTATAAGATTAATTATAAATCATATTTTAGTGATCACTGACATAATTTATTCATTATATAACTTTTGAGTCTCTCCGTTTCACATTTTATTTGTTTTATAAATTTTACTTTAGAATATTATATAATTTATAAGCCTTAAAAATAGTTTAACTCACCTATGATTTACATTTAAAATTATATTTACATAAGAATAAAAAACTCTTTATAATAAAATATTATTTTTCCTCTAAATATCTTTTTTTATACCGTCATTTGGATTTCAAAATTCCTCTTCACATAAAGGTTTTGATAAACTCCTAATATGATAAAATTTAGTTTCCTTGGATAAGTATCAATACATGAATATAAAGACATCGTTTCTTTAGTTAATCCTTATAAATATTAATTTATATTTTATAAATTACTCCCATATTCAAAAATTTAGAATCTAGTTGGATGATAAATTCATACCTCATAATACTATATTTTTAAAGGTAGGATTCACATCCATTTAGAATACCTTCAACTTTATATATATAATAAAAGAGAGGTATAATTAGATGAAATCCAATCTTTACACTAGAGTAAATGTATAACCTATAACTATAACATAAAGCTATGCATAACCCTTTCTCACTAATTTGGACATGTTCCTAAAAACTTATTTCTACTAAATCATCTTATTCTTGAACACTCATTTAGTTCCTATCATATTTTCCTCAAAATGTTTTGGCACAAAATCTTTGGTATTTTTCTTTTCAATCTGGTTTAGCTCCTCATTTATTGACGTAAACAACCTCTCATCCCTGTAATATTAATTAATATATTTATTATTAAATAAAGATACTAGAGTAGTACCATATAGTCTCTTTATTCTTTTAGTTTGTTCTGAAACTGATTTTTCTACAATGATGTTATCCTTATGAAAATATTTTCACCTTAATATTTTGTGATAAGATATTGGAAATCCAATGTATTTTCCATTCCATATAGACCATTTATGTTTACTTTAAATACATCAATCCCTTTTAGATACATAGTAGGATAATTCACCAATTCTTTATAGACTTTATCATCTTGAACTAATATTTTATGAATCACCTTTTAACTTTTATACACTATAACATATATACTCTCTATGATATTTTTGATTCGATTGACGAAGCATCTGTAAGTATTTATATTGAAGGAAAGTCCAAGAAACATTCATTAATATTATATATTTATATAATTCCACAGAATCCCATATTTATTCAGTATATAACACTTATTACCATAGGATTTGAAATATTTTACAGTAGCATTTATCTGAAAATATAGTTCATATGGATTCAAGTTTTCTTTTTAGAAAATAAGAATTCTATTCTAGATATGAATAAAAGAACAAATTTGTTTTCTCAAAATAGTATATTGAAATATTGATAGAGATTAGAATGATTCTTTAAATATTACTTATATTTTTATTTCTCCTATAAACCACCCCATTTTGGGAGTTTTCATAGAATTTTTGTGATGTACCATCTCATTATTCTCTATTTATTTCTTCACTATTTGATTTGTAAAAAATAATCCCATTATTATATATTAACATATTAATCTTTATTATCATTTTATTTTCAACACTAATTATTCATCTGACAAGATAATAAAAAAATGTCATATGAAACATAGGAATAATATAACCCATTCTACAGTTGTCATGCACAAAAAACATCTTATATAATTCATATTTAGTTTAATTTTATCTCATGGGTCCACACACATCACTGTAAACCAAGCTCACTAATTCATAAACTATTTTGTTCATAATTTTATAATTTTTATACATTATATTAGCTTATTGGAATTCCTGAAAGATATATTCTTGATCCATTTTTAAATTTATCACATCAGATTTAGCCTTGTAACTTTTAAAATGATCTATGATCCTAAATTTAAGATAGGGTAATCTTTTCTCCATAGATTATGTTATTATTCCATTGAAAAAATAATGGTTTGGTAACATTACCTATAAAAAATTAAATATAACTTTGAAGAAGTTATTTTTAGAAAAATAATGACATGAAATTGAGAACATGATTAATCTGAACATATGAGTTTACTACATGGCATTGATTTTGAGGAAGATGTGGGAACATGAATTGTTCATGTATATTAATCCTTTAAATGAAACTAAAATTTAGATAATGAGGTAAATATTTACGATAAAATCCTAATAAATAATGAAACATAATAATAATACCATCATAAAGTTGCATAGTTCTAATTTTAAATCATCTGAATCCACTATTTAAGCCTCATAACTTAGATAGAATTTAGGGTGATTTTGGGATTATTTATGGGGATTTTATTTACCTTCTATTGGAATTATTCATGTATTGAGAGTATTAAGATCTAGAACAATTGTAATTATATATTTTTATTCATATAAAAATATATATTTTAAAATGGTTTAGTTGGAACCCTTTTCAAAATCTGGATAAATATCAAATCACCAAATAAAAACTAAAACCACAAATATGAAATCATATCTTTGACTAAGGCATCATGAGAAGGATGGAATCAAAAAATTTGAGGATTTGTGCCATGGGGATCCAACTATATAGAAATATAATCTATACTACTCCTTTATATCTATACACCTCAGTCCAAGGGATCCTTAAAACTGCATGCGTGCCCATTGATTGAGGACCACTGAACGATCACTACTGAACTCCATGAACATTGCTGACCAAACCAAATTTTCCAAGCCCCATATCTACTAACTGAAATCCATCAAAAAAAATAACTATTTAAGATTTATATCAAGGACATAATAGTTCATCACACACTATTACTATGAAAATAATGCAATATAACTACATATAATTTAAGAAACAAGCACATTTAAATTAGAAATTAGGTGACCAGAATTTCAAGAAACCACTAGACCACCAATGAATCCAAAATTAATTTTATTTCTAGCTAATATAAAAAATCCTTTAGAACCAATTCCTCCCTCAAAAAAAATAAACCCATTGGGAACCCTCACCAGGTTGATAACATTCCACCACATCTAAAGATAAAAGACCCAATATAACCTATCATAAAAATTCCATCAAAGTAGATTGGAAATACTAGACCCAAAGTGTATATGAGAGACCAAGAATAAAGGAATAAAAATCAACAACCCAAAAAAAAAGGATTTCAAAAAAGGTGAAACATTAAATTATCATGGAATATAAAATTCCAAATGGAACCGACAACTGCTGAGAATCCACCAAAGAGACTAATGAAAAAAAATAAAAACATTGAAAACAAGAAATGACCAGGAAAACAATTGATAAAGAGGCCTTAAGAATTAAAAATAAACCCCTTCTCAAGGAAACTCCATGTATGGTTCATCTTCTATGAATATTCTTCACCCACATCACAATATAAATTAAGCCATCAATAAACCATGTTCCTTATATAAATTGAAGTTATGACAATGAATTTATGGGTTTAGAGACCTAAAAATGAGAGAAAATTATATCACTAGAGAGGACAACATAGTGAGTCTAAACAGAAAACACCACTCTAGGTTGGGATCAAAATAGTCAAGATCTAGGGAAGAATAAACACTTTTAGATAAAAATAATAAGTAAAACATAGGAAATAGTGGGGATATGGGACATAATTCAAGGAAAAATATAGAATGAGGCCCTGAAGAGAGGGGATACCATGAGGTGACAATGTGAGACCATAATTGAAATTTTGAAGGGGAAAATAATCTATCACGGTCAGGGAGGTATAAGATCACTTTAACAACTTCAGAGAAATCATAAGAAACCCTAAGAAAATATCAATAGAGATTTCATGTCCCAAGAGAAATCATAGACATTTCCATGAAATAAATCTCTAATGGTATATTTGGTAAAATTTAAACAAATCCTTAGACCTATTTCTTTATGGATTCTTAATAATATATTCTATATCACTCTTTATCTAGAGAATTTGTCATTCATATTGTTAAAATAGATAGATCATAAGGTTTATTTATTATGGTTTGGGATTTCGAGGATTTAATTGAAATATTTATAATCCACATTTCATGAGATATATAGATTCTTTATGAGGTAGGGGATTCTGAACATTTTACTAATGTTCCATGGGAATTATTTTCATTTTTTTGATATAGTGGTTGGTAAATTTTCTTATCACATATAATTTAATAATAATAAATATATAAAATATAAAATATATGGGAATGATGATAATGGGAAAAAAATTTATATTATTTGAATGAGTGAAATTCTGGTTTCAATGTATAGAATAAATGGGTTTTGTTATATAATGGAATAATTGGGTGGATTAATAAATTTATTGAATAAATATTGATGTTTGGTTTATCCATATTGATTATTTTTTATTCTTATTTTAAATATAATTTTTTTATATTATTCTTATAATTTTATGGAATTTTATAACTAATAAATAATTATTTGATGATATATTGATCTTAAGATTTATGGTTATAATAAGATGTAGAAGAGGAAAATTATATATATATATATATATCATTCCTTAAAATTAATTTCCCATGAAAACGTGGATGTTAGGAAAACATAATGGATTAAGATAAATGATGTTCAAAATTCCTAATGATTCATTATCCTATAAAACCACATTACCGAATTCAAATTTTTGTGGTTTATGAATGAAGATTATGATATTTAATATGAACTAATTAGTTTGGAACTATGATGATATTTGATAAATGATATAATGATACACTATTTTATGTGTTTGAAATTATGTATTTTTATAATGTGATATTTTATATTTGATTTGGTATTTATGGTTTATGATAATATATTATAGGGAAATTTTATGATTTTTTGATGTATCCTTACCACTATAATATTATTGAATTTGTAGTTTTATAGTTCTCATATGTAGTTTTTACCTTTATGGTCTAATTATGGTGGTTATTATTGTTATAGGAACTCTATTATGGAGATATGATGATTTTATGTGGATATTGTGACATTTATGATATAATATAGTTAATGTGATGTGGATGATGGGTGATGATGATGATGGATGGTTGGACATGGATGGTGTTGATGGTGGATGATATATGGTGTATTTTTAATTCAATTTAACATATTATATTATCTTGGTTTTTTGTGTATAGAAATTAAGGTTAACACACACACATACACCATTCATTTAAGAACTATTATTAGTATTTTATTGACACAAGAGTGGTTGGAGGAGTAACTTACTAGGTATGATTATATACTCAATATACTATCATATGTTCTTTTTATATCTTATATGATCAAGTTGAAGAAGGTATTGGGTGAATTTAACTTGTACACATAATAATTTTTCTAAGGAAGGAAGACTATACCATAAATAGAGTTTTATATTGTAGTTTTTTAGACTAATCTTTGTAAAATTACTTGATATAGTTGATTAAATTTTATACATGTATTTACTCAAGTTCACATAGGTGTTTTATGGATATTATAGTGTAGATATCATTTTTTTTGGTTAGTATTGTTCCTGGTCTGAGTTATTAATTAACAAAATTTTAATGAATCCCATAAAGGATAGTTCATATAGATGGTTCAAGTTATTACCGCTTGACCTATTGGAAGAATATTTTGGGGGGCCCGAAAAATTATTTTTTCGAAATAGAGGTCTTAGTAAGATCAATCTATGAATTGTTTTTATTAAGGTGAGATTTTTGATGGAGTTTTGATGATAAAAAATGGTAGATTTAATGGGTTGGTACAACTATAAAATTACTTGAGTATAACATGGGAAGTAGTCTAGAGAAACTAACTATGGACATGATCCCCCATTATGATTATAAATAAGGGATCTAAGAAAAATTTGGTTTATTACTTATTTATGGGTGTGATATCAATATTGTAATTATGTAGGTAAGGGTTCATGACTTATATAGTGTCATGTTATGATGGTTTTTTGTTCCTTGTATTAAATTTACCATTTATTATTGATCTTGTGGTTGTTCAAATAAAATCCTCCACATTTTTATTGGGTTTAAATAATTTTATTATCATAGTTATTTAACTTATACAATGAAAACATGTGGTAGAAGAGGAGTTTGTTCATGGATTACCAGATTCTATTCATCAGAGGGTTGTCTCAAAAACCACATAAGTGTGGAGTATTACCTTAAAAGAGTTTATTGGAAATAATTAATCAAATTTGAGGGTATCCAATTCAAACAAGAAGACCCAGTAATGGTTATAGGAGGTGGAAATAGTTTTTTCAACTAATTTAAGAAGTTGAAGATCATTAAATTTAATTTTGGTGTAACCTCTATATGATGATAACCTCACAAATGTAGGATTTTTTTTGAGATTTCATGATGTTACCATGATCAATGTGAGTTAGTTTCCAGAACAATTCTAATGGGATTTTGTATTTTCTACTCTTTATTATTATAGTTGGTAATAAATGTTAACTATGAAGTAGAATAATTCGAGAATCTATGAGCATAGAGTGAAATTTAAGAGTCCGTTGATATATTCCTTAGACTTTTTATCTGATAAAGAATATTTAAACAACTATTTTTGGAGGTGACTATGACCATAGATCCCGTAATAGGTTAGTCCATTCACTTTGAGGTCTTACATCAATGTTCTAAGAAATAATGAAGTCATTGAGAGTATATTAACATGGAATAGTATTATTTAAGAAGGATTATGATAAATCTTGGTATAGGGTGTCACTAGGAGAATAATGTTTTATTTCAACAAATAATTGGGTTTCTACTATCAACTACCACCTTAATCATGATTATATAGAGTTAGTAGTAATCATTAATTGAATATTAATAGTGTTTTAATATAATATTTATATAGGGGAAGAAGATATTATTTGTTATTATGTATAAATCATTAAGGAATTCAGCATGGAATATAGTATAATGTATTACCAGATTGACCATCCCATTAAACACAGTATAGAAACCCATATCCCCATAGAGACATCAATGGCCTGATTGACTAGAAAAATATCATGGTGTTGTTGGGGGTCTACCTAGGAATTTCTCCCTCCCTAGGAACTAGTGATTGATCAAAGGTGATGTAATGGTAGAAAAATTGAACAAAAATTATGGGGAGTTTATCATGAAAAAAAATCACATTGTTAAAGTTGGTGATTCAAAAGGATCAAAAATTGTTTAATACACAATCTCATTCTTTCTGAAAATTATGTTTTTTTATGAAATTTCACATTTATTTATCATGATTACCCTATTTAAAGGGTTATAACTTTTTATAGTGAATCATTATCAACCATTTTAGTTATCAAATTTTATGAAAAATTCATTGGGATTAATATAATATAATTTTTATGAGATTTTATTATGAGGAGTGATCATTTGAAGTAGGATTAAATATTGTCACATATACAATCATAAATTATCATTCTTGTAATTAATTAGATGAATTTTTTATAATACCATATCTAATATTATTCTTTAATGTTTACCTTTTCTTATGTGGGTTAATATCATATAGGGTAGAGAGATTAAAAAATGGGATGTGATGTATAGAGATATAGTACATTACATCAGAATTAGCTTGTTTGTTTTTTGTGTATCTCAAGATAAAGAAAAAGAGTTTCCAATTTTTGTGTGATATGTAATTGATATATTTTATATATAGACATATAGTTTACCTCCAATGTGAGAAATCTAGTTTGGTATAGAAATATATATATATATATATGTGTGTGTGTGTTTGTGTAATTCCAACATCAATAAACAATTACCAAATGATACATAAAAAACATCAAGGGTTCTGGATTTAAATCAATGATATGTTATGTAGGGGTATCATTCAACCTTGGGTACTTAGGTATTGTTCACTAATAAGGATGATGGTCGTTTAAGATTTTGTATCGATTATTACTGGGTATATAAATTGACTATAAATAATTTTTACCCCTTATCTAAAATCAATGATTTAATTGACTAATTAAATAATTTTTGTCAGATCTTAAATATATAATTATGATTGAGATACCAATAAATGAGGGTAAAGGAAGAATATATATAACTGAATTTCAAGGTTGTTATATAAATTTTTAGTTTTTGATGATTTATTTTTGAAAACTAATACAAAATTTTGTTTAAGGGATTGATGATTTAGGTGTTCCGACCCTACCTTGAATAATTTATAGTGATTTTAATTGAATAAATATTGGTTTATTTAGAGATAGAAGAGGGCAAAATAGAACATCTAAGGATATATTTGGGACTTCTTTGATAAAATTTGTTATATTGAAATATGAAATTGTATATGTTTTATACAATAGTATTACATTTACTTAGACATATTATATGTCACCATGGGGAAATAATGGACCCAAATAATATTAAATAGGATATTCCATAAGAGTTTAGAATAATGTTTCTAAGGTAAAAAATAATCATAGTTTAACGGAAAATTTTCATAGTTTTGTATACAAATTATCTCAGATTATAGACCTCATATTAAATTTTGGAAAGAAATTCCATACCATCATTTAGAAATCATCAAATTAGGGAAAATTTGAATTCTTTAAGTAAAGTTATAATAGTTCTCTAGTTCTATTTTTACATGAGAATGGAATTATATATGAGTTGTATTACAATTTTCATTATAATTTCCTAGTTAACATGATGTTTTCGAAGATTTAAGTCATATCCTATGGGTTAATAAAGTTGAAAACCTAAGAATGTAACTATGATATACAAGATCTTGAGTTATTAGCATTAAAATATGCTCAATAATTGTAGAGACACTATTTATTGTGTGAATTATTTTTGGTTTATAGGGATAAAAAGATATTAAAAAATAAATTTTTTATAGAGTTATTTGATGTTGCGTTAGTGGGGATAGATTTAATTCCTTTGAAATTATGATTTTATGATCATGTATACACAAAGTAAGGGAAATTTGGAAGTTCAAAAAATAAAAAATAGGTCAATTATTTGAGAAAGAAAGTAAATAGTGGAAGATGATAGATATGATTAATACATTTCATTTTTACATGGATTAGGTTACTGGTAATGGTTTCTTATATCAACTGAAGAAAGACTCTACCTTGTTTTAATATATAACAAAATCACATTTTGGAGATTGAATGGTGGAAGTACGGAGGGTTAAAATTGTAAATTGAGTGACACTTGATGGTTAAAATATAAATGAATAATATTAAATATTTATTAACAGATGATTATATATCCCCCAATTTTTTACAGAGTGAGGTTTTTATGAGTTATATATCTAATAATTAGACATGAACCCTTGTATAAAAAAATATACCATGTATTGTGGATGAAATTATGGTTTCCATGGATATCTTAATTAGTGGTAGTATTTTTTCCATATGTCTTACATATCAATAGGTAAAGGATGAACATAAAGTTTTGGTAGGTATGTTTCACCATTTTAGTATTATTCAATAAAAATATAATGATATATCATTATATTTTTACAAGGTTTCCTATTATATTGAGACACCATGATGCTATCTAGGTTATTATTAATCACATGATGAATTTAGAGTGTTAATTTCAAATGAAATAACCACTTGTAATGCATACCATCCATTATTTTGGGATTATTTAATTAATGTAGAGATAATCCTGAATTTATTAATCAAATATATTACAACAGGAAATCAAATTATTATAATGATTATTTTATTATTTAATAAATTGATACTATATGGATTGTATTTAATTATAAAATATTTACCTTTAAATTATGAATATTTAGGTATTTTTTTTTAATTTATGGATATTAATTACTTTATAGTATTTATTGAAATTTGGGTATTAATATGACATGAGGAATTAATTTTGATCTATTATAGAATATAATGTTATTAAATTGTATTTGTGTCATTCATGTAACATATATGATTTTTTGGGGGATCATAAATTATCATAGTTGTATCATGAAATCAAATGGAAGTTTGTGGGTTGGCATGATTAAATTTGATTTAATGATGAATTATTAGTGGATATTAATTGGGAATATGATAAAATTATTAATTATTGGATTGGTTGATTTGGTATTTGTGGTGGTCAATTTTCATATAAGGATTTGATTAAAACATTGACCCTTTGGATATTTTTTGGAATTAAATATGAAAAATTTTACGTGGGAAATTAATTAATTTATATTTAATCGATGTGATGACATGTGACCAAATAGAGGATTTTAATTAATGGAAAATTTATAATGGATTTATGGGTGGAAAAGTTTATTAAATTATGGGATAATATTAATAATTTGATACCATGAGGCTATTATAATGTATTTTTATAGGATAAATAGATGCATGAAATTAATATCATGGTAAATATAGAGGTTTTCTATAATGGAGGAATTAAATGTGCATTTTTAACTCTTAAACTAGAGAGAATTTTATTTATATAATTCATAGTGAAAAATAGAAGAAATATTATTTATAAAAAGAGGTGTTCCATGATATGATCTCCTTATTTAATCCCAATATATTTCACCATTATTAGTTATATAATCTTATAATGAGGTGATTATAGGATACTTAGTTATATGGATTATAAAGGCACATTCTTAAGATGTTGAATTATAAAAGTGAATACCATCAAAATTTCAGGAATGAAATTAAGGAATATTTATGGCTGTTAATTACATATTCTTGGATGATTTGGGGTATTCTATGGGGTTATTGGGACTTGAGTTCAGTTTGGAGGGGTTATTGGGTCCCCATATAAAACTTATATAGAAAAATGATTTTGGGTACCTCGTGGAGATTGACAGGGTACCAGGTGTATGGATATTATCCTAATAAGGGTTAGACCCCATTTGATCATTTACGATGTAACATGCACTTGGTAGGATAACCAGGTTCCTATTGGGGTATGTCTTAGTATATAGTTGATTGCTTGGTGTTTTAGGGATATTTTTACAATTCCTTAGTTTACCCCTATAACCCTACTCTATCCATTCCCTTAACCCCCACTATGCCATAACTTATTTTGGGGATTTTTCCTTTATTCTAAAACAAATACCACCTCTCCCTTTTTTTTGATGTAGCATTCATTGTGAGGGATCTCTTCTGGTATGTTAAATATCATACATGATAAAGATTATCCCTTCTCTAACTATCTCCTTATATTACATTAAAATCCTAAATTATATGGTCGTTGGATAACATTATAAATTTTGTTGGTTGGATATTGAATCAATGATTATGAATTGGGAAATAAATTTCTTTATTATTGGGTCAGGTAATCCTTACCATATTACGACAATTATATGGGATTTTATGTGCCTTTGTGCCTATGAGTGCATGCATTTTCCGAAAAAAATTTCTTCTGATGATAGGTATCAAGCGGCTAAGTGAGTTTGGATTAATGTTATTGACCACTTAAAGGATAAATATGGGGAATTTATCTTTGGTATTATGAATCCTCTCCTATTATCATGGATTGAGGTAGGGCTATTTTATTGGTTTCCTGGCCTTAGTATGATATTTTTTAGCTTTATTGATTCTTGCATAAACATCTGGATTAGCTTATGGTCCTAGGTGGTGAATTCCTTAAATTATAAAGGTGTTTTATTGATAAAAATAGAAAATATGGGTGACATAGAGGGGTAATGTTAGGACTATCCAATGGGATATAGTTGTGGATTCCTTGTGTCTGTGACATCATGTTGGGACTAGTGGTTGACTAGAAGGAATTTTATGATTGGATAATGTCTCTGATACTTGATTTATTTTTTATCAGGATAGATAATCTTTTGAGAATATCCTTGAGGGAGAGGATGGTGGACTATGAAAAGTTTTGGATCACATCCTATGTTTGAGGATAAGGGCTTGTGATATGATTCTAGAATGACATATTGATTGAGAGGATAATATCTTGTAATGTATTAGAATTGGATTTATGGGTAATGAGGTCAGCCCGAGAAAGAGTCGTGAAAACTAGGATGATGATTTGAGACCTCCTATAAGTAATAGGTTGTGGTTTGGGTCTTGATATAGGACTCGATGTGGGAAATTATGTGAAAATGTTATTGTAGAGAGAAGGTATTGATCATGTTTTGATATATACTCATGGAATGATATGACACTTTGTTTTAGAATGGAGATAAATAAGGTAATGTTGGGGTTTATGAAAAAATGGTAAGCATACAATGACCTAACTTGGATGAATGATTTATTTATTATTTCAATTCTGTCAGTTCATATACCCTCACATATCTAATACACTTATGTTGAAGATATATTGGTGGTTTTCTATTAGGTTTACTCCTCACACTATGAATGGGAACTATAGCGCATGTGTCAATTGTTTAGTTAAGTATCCAACCAAGGGAAAGGGCCATAAGTTTTTCTAATATGTTGGTGGATAAAGCTAATGATAGAGAAGAAAATATAACATAATATAAGATAATTTTATACTATTCCTCTTTATTCTTTTATTTATTTTTTATATTGTATATATTTATAAACTCCCAGTGGGGATCCATTTATGTTTTCTTTTTTTAATGAATCACATACATTTTTTTATCGCATGTGATAAATTTACAAGTATGGATTCCATTGTAATTCCATTCTATATTATTTATTCTTTCAAATTCTATTGACAATGTTTTTAATAGTTATTGATATTGAGGTTAAATTCTCACCACAAAAAGGAATTGTCCCTCACTACTATTCAGTAGCCTCTTGCATATAAGGATATGTTAATGAGGCCTTGTGGTACTCTGGATAATAATTTTTGGTCAGGGATATGGTGTTACAAAAAGTTATCATATCCCATTTCCTTTGATTTATTTTTTAGGGCTTAGTATATTATAGATCAGATTGTCGGGACTTAGGAAGGAATTTATGCTTGTGTCTAGCCAGAACCTATATAGTATAAATCTGGGTTATTATGTTAGTGATATTTTCATTGATGGTTATTATTTTTTCATTTATTATTTTTAGTCAAGTGATATTTAAATTTTATTGTCTATGGGATTTTCCTCTCGCCCAGGGTGGCAAGAGTGCGTGAGCTAAAGAATCACGATTTGAAACATACAAAAATTTCATGTTTCAAATTTCATGTTATTGAAATATTTATAAAATAAATAAATAAATAATATTATATTTATTGTTTTACAAAATACATTATTAATGAAATTTAGTTAATTTAACCCAAGTATGCGGATTTTTTTAAATGACAGTGATGAACATGAAGTTACCTATATTATATACTTAAGAAATATGAGAATATTTGTTTGGAATGTTTGGTGTCTCAGGGAATTACGTTACAGAGCATCATGCATGGTTTTTATGTGCTTTTGAAATTTTTAAATTTTGATGAAATTTAAGTTGTAAAAGGACATTTCTGGGTTTATGTTTTGAAATTTATGAGTAAATGATACCTCGATTAAATCCTATAGTTGCAACTGAAGATCATATTAATAATATTACTGTTGTTTATAATTATATTTTTATAATTATAAATATATCTGTGGATGGTATTTATAATTCTTGGAGGATACTATAGCAGTTCAGGTAGTAGAAAAACTTTAGTCATGGAATTTTCTAATCATACCGGTTGGGGTCAGATGAGTATGTTGGGGAGGTACCAACTACAGTAGACATAACTAAGTATTTATAGATAGAAATTCCTTATTTGTTTCAGGGTATATGAAGCCCTCATGATGTTGAGTATTAAATTGAGGCTATCTGGGGTTTCTTTGAGTTATTAGAGATACTAGATGAGTGGTGGGTAAAGCTAACTACCTATATGTTTTATAGACCATCTAGGAGACAGTGTATTGATACAGATCATGTTAGGAGGTATTTTCATGAACCCATCCATCCAAAGGAACCCATCCTATTTCATTAAAAGAGAAAAGAAGATAATAACCCCTAGACCCACCTTTAGTAGGCCCCAGGTTGGTTCCTAGCACTAATGGTATAAAGAAGGTCACACATATGGGATTCATTACCCATAATATAAAGAAATGTATGATAAAGGGATATGATATAAAACACTAAAAAAATATATAATAAAATAAAATGTAACATTAACAATATCTCATCATGAATGAAAGTCATATGAATACTATGAAAGAATTCATGTAAAACGTCGAAGAAAATATTAAAACAACAACTCAAAAAAATATCCAACACCCATGATATTAATGTCAATATCATCTCCTGAAGTCTCCCTGGAAACATAAAATAGAAATTTTTATATACTTAGGGTTATAATAAAATTTATTCTTAGTAGGATCCTACCCAAGGAGTCTTGTAAAGATTTTAGAAAATCATACTAATAGCCTAGAGAACAAAGAAAATCAAAAAGCACCTATCTCACCAACTTGTTATTATCCTCACCAAGGCTCAATTTCTAAATAATGCATCCAATTATAGTAATATAATATAAATAATATATAAAAATTTATCCCACATCACTTTCTCACCAGGTTTCCTCTCTCACACCCCAATGTTGTCTGAACTTGGACTCCCATCTGTTGAATGTTATCCTTCCTAAAGACACCTGAGATATCACATAAAATCTTTCCCAAATAAACCCAAGACCTCACATCATATCTCAACCAAAGAAACCATTTACCTCACATCACCTGTCTCATAATGATACTCAGGCCATCACATAACATCTCGAATATTTTAAAAACCAAAATAGTAGGGTATCAAAGACATGAAGGGCATCATCCTCATGTTCACCTCCTACCATGAATGAACCCCACCATTAACCAATTCATAATCTCATTAAACATCACTATAGTGAACTTTTGAGTTCCTTCCATAAAAATAAATTCATATCAAACTCACCTAGAAGAGAAAAAGGGGAAAGGGGGTATCCAACCATCTATCCTTAACATTTGGATGTTGGGAGAAACATCCCCAAAACATTTGGGCGTTGAAACATGATGCTAGAAATAGGTGGGGTTCCTATAGAAATAACACTTAAAATAAAATATATAATGTATAGACACAAGACTAAACTATGGGTTTATGAAACCAAAAGTTCTATCCTAATGAATAACATTTTCATAAGGCCTCACAAGCTTCTTCACTTTTCTATCACTTATAAATGAAATGAATCGAGTAACCAATCCCTACCCACCATACACATGTTATATTCCTTTTAAAGCTAATCCATTTACATATTTTCCCTTTACCAACCAATTTCATACATCTGACCTATTAATTTTATATTAAAAATAAAACAGTTTAGCCAAACTTCCCATTTTATTTTAAGAGTTCATTATACTTTATAACCCATTCCATTTTAATTTAATTATTAAAATTTATTCTATTACCATCAAAAATAAAAATAAAAAAAATAAAACACACATCATCCCATCATTATTGTGAAGTAAATACTGACATTTACAGCATTTAAAATCTCAACCACTTCCCATCACAATTTCCCTATATCACAATTACAAAATACAGCCACATTTCATATATTTCAATTCAGTTTAACAAATTATCTTTCAGAAGACATCAATTTCATATGTCTCAATTAACCATTTTAATTTGAATTTTTTTTCCAATACATTATCATATTTCCATATTCAAATTAAATTTAATCATCAAAATTACCATTCATTATTTATTATCACAACCATTTCTATATTAATAGGATTTCCATTTTAAGAATTTCATAGATATCGATTATCTACCAACTTAATTAATAATTACACTAACCATTCCCATATAAACTCCATATTACCACATTACATATCACCAACAGAAACCCATAAGTATTAATCAACAAACAACCATCCCCATAATTCTATCCATTACACACACAATCTCATTAATCAACTTCATAGGTAATGGGGAAACAAGACAACTTCTTCTTTAAACAGAGATGGTTTAATTACCATCTTAAAGGGAAGTAATATTTTCATTTGAGGTGACTTAAGAAATATATTTTAGTAAACAAAAATATATTCAAAATATTAAACAAATTTCACAATCAACAATATCTTACACAAAAATATAGAGAAGTAATATCATGAAAATAAGTGAAGAACATGTGATATATCCCATTCCTTATGAATTTCATTATATATAATTAATTATGTTAATTAGAAAAACTCTTATCATCAAACAAAAATAAAAAAGTATGATAATATAAAATATTCATAAAATTAGGAGAGAACTCATATCCCCTACCAGATGATGGTATTAGACTTAAATAACACATAAAGGATAGAGGAGAGAGAGAGAGGAAAATCAGCCTTCCTATATCTTGAAATCATGACCAAAGTGGGATAGACTCAAATTAGGCGAAGAAATTAATTTTTAAGGTTTATAGATATCCCAAGATGGGAACTTTGGAAAATCTATCAAACATTAAATATTTTATTTAAAATAAATTCATATTAAACAGGTTTCCATTTATTTTTCATTCCACCATCATTTATGATCTCTTAATATCAAGGGAAGTCAAAGATATCAATTAAAACTATTAATATATTCAAAACCACTAATTTCCATATTAAATTTCAGATATTTATATTAAAATTGTATTACTGGTGGTTTTGATATTGGAAACTATGGTTTTTTGAAATTTGTCCTACCCATATAAAGGAGGCATAAACTGGATAAGGGTAACATGGTTTTAACCTTATGTGGATGGACACCCAAACAAGATATTGGAAAATCATTACTAAACCTTATGTAGGTCCAAGATACTTTTATGAATCCTACTAAAATCTTGGATACCCTTTCGTGAGCTTCATATTACCCTTATGTGAGGAGGGGACTACACTTACTCAACCATAATAATTTCCACACTACCCTTACACAAGTTGACACTTACCTCCATGTGAGTCAATACCATTATGAAACTCCACCCTCACACGAGATGGTACCCTTACTCAAGGAACAACCCACCTTTATATAGGCTATAGAAACTCTCCATTAACCTTTCACTGTTATAGGAAGGTATCATCTAAAGATATATTGAGATTGTTGTTACACACACATTGAAAATTACACCTTACCCTTACACATAGTGCATTTTCTTCATAATGGAAACTTTTCTTACCCTTATGCAATGCTATTTTAAGGATCATTTAATTGTATATTAGTCTTACCATTATATAAAATTTATAAAAAAAACCTGCCCCTATGGAAAGTATTTAAAATATTGGTTACCCTTACGAAATCCTTATAAATACAATCTTTCTTTTATGCAGGCTATTAGAAAACCCAATTACAGTTACAAAAATTCAATTTCATGCATAAGGGTAAATATTTCATTGAAAATATCAACTTTTAAATTAAACTAACATATAAATAATTAATATAAGGGTTTATTATTACATATAAAACCCCTAAAAAAATTCTAAAACATTTGGATAAATCTAAAAAACATTAAATAAAACTCCAAATAAACTTTTAGAAATTCTAAATAACTCCAATAAATTGTAAAATCATTTTAAAACTACCTTATAAAATATGAAATAATTTTAAAACAACTTCTGAATTTTATGAAACCACTTTCAAACCACCAGACACCCCAGAATGATAATAAAAGGATTGATAACATTCCATATCTTACATTATATACCTCTAAAAAATTCTCATCATTGATAGATAAAACAAAACCAAGAAAAAGAGGGATGTTATTGGGGATAAATCAACCACCCTATGAGAGACCTCTCAAATAAATCCCTATATTTAGGACACAAAAACCACTATAAAGGAAATATCTGGGGGGTTATACTTCTAAAATAGGAAGAATATCGCATAGTTTTCCAAAAATTCCATAAAAAATCCAATAAATCAAAAAAAATATTTCATTAAAATAACACAAATTATGAAACACTTCCAAAAATAAAAACTCAATGTTTTTTACGTAGAAAGAGTATATATTTACCTAAGTAGAAACATTATTTTTTTCACTTCAATAATTTTACTTAGTCATGTGATAAAATGTATACCTATACATGCTTCATCCTCTTTGATCATTAAAGTAAACTTAATCCACAACATTCAGAATATATCATGTTAAAAATGTCATGAGCATGAATAGATTATAATTATTTCATAATAATTTATTGTAAAATTTATATATCCTACTAAGAAAATTTCACTATGTCATGCTAGTTAAAGGGTTAAAAATATAAACATGTTTTTTCAAAATATTCATTTCTTTTTAGACATATGTTCAATCATTTCACATGAAAACTTGTTTAATTTATGCTAATAAAAACATTTAACCATGAATATTTTGTTCATAATCAAAATGTTTAAGAAATATTCAAATGAAATCCATTTTAAATATTTAATCATAACATGATATTTATCAAAACAATCTTTGGGAAATCCCTTTGAATACATTTTCTTAAGAAATATTAAAATTCATACATATTAAATTGAAGAATCACAATGATTTATTCATGATAACTTGTTTCCCAAAAATATATTCTTCCCTTAGGGTCTCAATGTATATTATTATACAAAAAGAGGAAAAATTATATTGGTGAAATAACCAAAGTAAATATTCTATTTATAAAATCATTTAAAATTTAATATATGTTCTGTGATAACTCACAAACATAGGAAAGTTTCAATCTTTCGTTAAATTATTTTTATTCAACAAACATATATCGTTCATGATCATTAATAAGTTAATATAAAAATATAAATTCAAAATTGGAAAACCCAATTTAACATATTTTTTGCATAAAAAATAATGCACGAGGCTTGAAAAATCCACATTATCTATATGTAGAGTTTTCTATGTTTTCTAATAATTTTTTTACTAGGATCACACAAATGTAAAAATTATAAGGGATTTTATGTTCTAATTTCCATTTTTCATATGTTCTTAAAATTAATTCAAAAATATTCACATAACTTTTCTCAGCCAACAGAAACACTTATACCAACATAAATAGAGCTACCAAAAACATAAAAATACAATGAACCCATCCACCACACAATAATATTGTATGCTTTTGGCGGCACTAACTGTTCCACACTAATTTAAAATGTGTTATAATATAACACATCATGATGTGGTAAAGGGTTTCCCTCTATTCATATAATTGAGTCCATAACACATAACAATAATATGAGATCAATAAAAACAAACCACCCAACAATTTCACAGTCAAACACATTCATCGCTTATTTAATAATAATTTAGGTGTGGAAATCATGATCAACTTTATCAATTTCTTGATTTTCTAAAAAACCACTTATTTTTATTAACAAATTTAATATAATAAACTTTTATAGAAGGTCGGTAATTCCCTCAATAGTCCACAACATATCACATAATTACAACATGGGTTAAAGTTCTAATGAAATGAAACATTTTCTTAGAGAACATAGTGTTTTCCTTGTTAATAAAATATAATGGGTTCATGGGTTAGGATTCATTATAGAACATAAAACTAATTAAAATATTTTAAAACATAATCTTATAATTTAGAAACATGTTTTCATCAATGCGTATCAAAATAGAAATACAATAATCAATAGAACATGAAACCAATAACAAAACTCAACATTTTCATGTAATTTTTAGCGAAACACCCTGAATTGAATTTAAATGCAGCCATGTAAAATATAAAACTGAAAATGTTGTATTACTACATGTGATTCTTGTCATGATCGAACTAAAAATTCATTAAAAATTTAATTTCATAGGGAAACATGATTATATAATCATAATAGTGATAACAAGATATTACATCAATATTTAAATACAACATGAACTGTATATACTTTCATATTCTTAATATGATATATTAAACATTATATATTACCATGATTCATATATTATAAATTTCATAGTCACTATAAACATGTTTAAATATTATAAATGATTCCGATAAAAAAATACTGTTGGATTAACGTGTGAGACATAATTATTTCATCACTAAATAATTTTATAAATCTAGAAAATTAATATTTTTGTTCATTTTTACTATTTAAAGTCTCAATAGGTTCTCAAAACCCATGATTATCCTTTTACATGAATAAAAAAATGTCTTACTTTATAATAAATATATAACACATGAAAGCTACATATTATGAGAATAAAGGTAACATATGAAATAAAATTAACATTTTGATGTTCTATAACATAAATAATCTTGATTAAAAATGCATTTAACCATGATTGGTAAATGGGAGAGATTATTTTCATTTTGAAAATTTTTAAATTAATAATGGTTATTATTGAACTTGATTATATTTTTTTCCAAAATTTTTAAATAAATGATTCCAAATTTATATCCTTGAATCAAATTTTCCAACACATGAATAAAAATAATAAATTAGTTGACAATATAAAAATATTGTCTTGAAAAAAAGGAAGGGGAAATTTATTAATGTAAATTTTTCCAAATTAAAATAAATTATTAATAATTAAGATATTCCATTTTCATAGATTTCAAAATTTAAATGTCCAGATTTTTTTTATAATGAGTCCATAACACACGCTCATGATAAATTTTGAATTAGAAGAAATTCATGGAATATTAACTTTTATGGAAATTAGAATAATCCTAATCAAGGTTTTCATGACAATAATTTTATAATAGATGTATAAAATATACTAAAGGTAAAATTATTGATAAGGGTTCTTAAGATTTTTAGATATTCAGGAAAAAAATACCCTAATCATGATTGTATAATAATTTTAAACATTGGGAAAAAAGTGATCATGTTAAACATTTTAATAGAGGAAACAAAATTCAATTTATGAAGAATCATTTTATAATAGGAAAGATAATAAAATAGTCAAGTATTAAATAGGACTAAAATAATATCTCATTAGAAACTACAACAAGTGAATAGTTACAGTATAAGAATATTTCTACAAAGAATAATAGTTCAATTGAAACTAAAGAATGTGAAATGTTTTAGAATCCCATAAAAATTTTAATTATTTATTTAATTAGATTCCATAACTTCTCAAAACCTCATTGTTCAATAAAAATCATAATAAATACTGATTTATATACCTATCATAGGTATCTCCCCTAAAAGAATATTTACCTCACTAGGATGTTCAATAGGTCAATAATCCTTACATTGGATCATAGGGGGTGGGATAAAATACCATGCCCTAAATAGTCTCCCTGGTCTATGTCAAACACCATATTCAATTGGAACTGTTTCCATACTAGACCATGCAATCCTCATAGTCCCTAACTTCAAAATACATCATATCTCTCATCCAAAACCTCTTATACCTCTTTTTCATGAACCATTTCCTACAAAGGTACGCCTCCTAGGAAGGAATATGATAAAGCAAAATAAAAAACCCTAATATCCTCATCAATTATGACCTAGTTTGAAAACTAGATTCAAGGGTATAAATAAGGTCACACATATAGGAGGAATTATCTACAATAGAAATAAAATTATGGTCAAGAGATAGGATGACAATCACAGAAAAACTCTCTAACATAAAAAAGGTAAAATACATAATATATCATCATGTATGTAATTTTATACAAATAAAGAGAAATTATATAATTAAATCATCAATGATAATCCTATAATAACAACGCAACAACTCCTCCGACACCCAAGCTAGTAATGTTTAGCTCAGCTCCCAAACACTGTCAAGAAACCTGAAAAATTGTTTATATATATGTAGGGTGAGCATAACATCTACTCATTAGGATCAAACCCATGTAATCTCATGAGAATATTATAAGATCATAATAAATTCCCCATGAACTAATATTATAAAAAATAAGAACCTATCAGGTCCTATAATTACCAATATCACCAAAACTCATTTACTAAATAACGCATTCAAGTATAGTAGCATAATACAAAACATAACTGTAGAGACCCAAGATTGACGTACATGGACATTACGTTAATCATTTTTGAATACTAAATACATGAGAAAAATTGATTCCCAAAGACTGTATTAGTTTAGTGTCTTTAGAAACATGGAATATAATGTTCTAACTTGGTGAAAGATATTTATGATCTCCTATAAAGATCTTCCCATTTCATTTTCCTACCGAAAAACCTTCTCTGTATCCTAGGGAAAATAAAACATAATAAGGGTGACCTAAAATTCTCAGTAAGGGTAAACATTGAGAACATAAAAAAAGACATAAACATAAGAATGTAAAAACATGAACATAAATTTTATATATCAAAATCATGAGTTATGAAATAAATCTTGGAACTTCACAAGGGATATATCATAATGGAACATTAACCATGACAAAATATCATTGTCATAAAACATGGAATTATTGCAAATAATGATGGAAATAAAATGATTTCCATAGTATCCACATAATTGCTTCCAAGCCTATCATTTTGGAAAAAGGTTATTACAGAACATGTTTTAATTGTCGTTCTATCCATCTATTACTCTACCATATTTTCTTTCCATTCATGCACTATATTACTGAACCAGATTTAGTTTCCATTCTAGTCATGTTTATCTCATGAGGTAAAAATATTTACCCAAATAATTTGAGGGAGAAATAGGTCCCACCCATCCCATGATGAAATCATTCTTACATGTGCCACAAAAACATAAATCAATCATCAAATCGTGACCCAAGAAATAAATTTGGCTTCTCAAACAACATTCCATCATAACATAATCGATATAAAATATCATTTCATCCTTAAAACATTAAAATCATAGTAAAAATATATATATAAACATAACTCTATTTAAATAGCATCATATTAGATGGAAAATAATTTTGATAAAACACTTGAACTTAATTCTTGAGGAAAATATCCTTTCTTCATCAAACCCATTTTCTTTTCTCAAAATGTCATGAAATTTTAAAATAAAAGAAATTAATTAAAAATAAATATGAAATATTATAAATGAAGATTCATGGAAATAATGTGATATGAAATCGTAAAATTCCATTCATTCTGTATATATAAAAAAAACATTCTTCTCGTACTTTTATCGGAAATTCAAAAAGTACATCGTACCAAAAACTACAAAAAATTCCATTCAATTCGTTAAAAAAAAATTCACCAGTGGGTAAAAATGAATTTAAAAAATAGGAGAAGAATAGAAATAATACTATATATTTAGGAAATATGGACATAGATTATAAATATACCCCAATAAATACTTATGAATAGACAATCTCAGATAATAATGAGATTGAAAAATTATCCTTACTTAAGGTTTGGTTTCTTCCGTATATGAATGAAAATCTTATATGGGGGGTCTAAAAATATTATTAACTTTTAAAAAACCATAATAATATTTATGATCTCAAATATGATTCACTTATTACTTTATATTACCCATTAATTTATCAATTTCATGTTAAAGCAACATTTTGGGTAATAATCATTTTTTTATCATACATATTTTGACATTTTATTCATGATATTATTACTTATATAATGATTTAAATACTTCTAGAATGTAAATCATGATTTAAATATCATATATATACCTTATATATATATAATATAGTTAAATGAAATGGAATACACCATTCATAGAGACAATTGGTCATACGTACGCTTGAACACTGTTTCTGTTTCCTTATTAAATTGAATAGAAGTAAGTAGATGATATATATATATATATACAGAAATCCAATAAGATAATTATTTCATATATTTAAATGATTATTTATTATATATACTTTATAGTCATTCTTGTATGGTTAATGTGGAGAATGAATCTTATCGCATCATGTAGACCGTTGGCCGTACGTACGTACGAGCAATGATATCAATTCCACAATTCTTAAATGGTACTGAATTTAATATTGTAATATAATTCAGAATCAATATAATTTTATAATAATAAAATATCATTATTACATATATTTTTATAATCATCAAAGTAAGGTGGTGGTGAAAAATAGATTACATCACGGTGTGGAGACAGTAAGCCGTACGTACGCATGCGTGGTAATTTCATTCTTCATAGGAAGAATAAAAAGTAAAATATGGTTGATTCATAATTATAATAACATATAAGTATTTAAGTTATACTGGAGTTATTATTATATAATGAAACAATGCATAATGTAGAATTATAATTAAAAGGAAATATGAAAAAATCGGTAGAGGGGATTACATCTTCTTTGACATGCTCTCTTTAGATCTCCTCTTAATGGAACTAGAGTTGGTATTTTAAAAATATGAGAACATATATAATTTAACTAGGGAAGTTTATAAGGGAATTGGGCAAGGGATGGATGAGCTTTAAGTCTCAAAATGATGTTAACTGCTGAGGGTGGATGTTCCCTTTTATAATTGAGGTGAGTGGAACTTTTTGGAACCTCAAAAATATTAATTTATAATAAAATCGAAACCCACTAAAAAAACTCCAAAATGTACCAATTTAGATAATGATACGAGATAATGCTGTAATAAAATCAAACA
Organism: Viscum album; assembly: GCA_963277665.1. NCBI lineage: Eukaryota > Viridiplantae > Streptophyta > Magnoliopsida > Santalales > Viscaceae > Viscum > Viscum album. The sequence goes on from OY728120.1 coordinate 263,568,559, forward strand.
ATAAATTTAATACAAGTTTCTATTGACATTTAAACCTTATCCTTTCAATTTAACACTCAGTTATTCTAATTCATTTAAACTTGGGTAACAAATATTTCAATATTAAAAGTTTAAAATATATACTTATTTGATGTTAATTAGATCATAAATAAATAATTTATAATTTTTTACCATATAATAATTAGTGAATATTTTTAAAAAATGTTTTATTATTTTTAAATAATTTAATTAAACATTATTTGGATAAACAATCAACAGTGTCATCTTTGACACTATTCGATTTATTTATTTTAAAAAAATTTAAAGATAACAAGTTAACTTCGAAAGAACTATTGCAATATATTCTGATGAGTTAAATTTTATATATATAATTCATTTTATATATTAATTATCCCAAAATATAATTATTTTCATATTATTGATAACATTTATTTGATATCTCCATTAATAAGATAATTACTACAATGAATTTGTGTAATTATTTAAAATACTTATTTTTGAGTGAAAAATAAAAATGAAATAAAATAATGAATATAAATTTAATATATTTTGTTATAATATATGAATTATAACATTTCAACTATGAAATAAGACATTAAAAATGTTATACTTATTAAAGTATGGATGTGACAACATTAACAATACATTAAATAAAATAATATAAAGGTCATAATATATTATATAAGGTTCCAAATGGTCGCTAGATTGTCCTTTAGATGATTATGGTTGAGAAATAATTTAACAATATGATTTGGTCATGTGTTTGGACATTTTTATGGTTATAAGGATTTTAATAAAAATTGTTTCATTGATTTATCATTCATTAATTAATTTTTATACATCAAAGAAAAAGACATTAAGGTAATAATATATTCACTCAAAATTAAAAAAATTTACCATGATGTATTTAGTTATTTTATATTTCCATGGAATATTTATTTTTTAAGATATCATCAGGTTATCCCTATATTGAAATTAATATACTTATAATAAATGTGAGTTTGACATTTTGTCACATTCATTGGTTTTATTAATAACTATGTCATTTCCATTTTCAAGTGGAAATTAAATAACAGTATTTTGAAAAAAAATATAATAATTGTATAATTTTATTCTTATAACGGTATTTTGGAAGTTTTTAGGAAAATTTTATTGTCCTTATCATATTATTAGTTACCCAAATTTACCAGATTTACCTTTAACAGTGGTAAATACAAATTACCATAGTTAAAATTCATAATATCCAAAAATAGAAGTAACCTGTTAAAATAATTTAGACCAACTGATTTAAAATATATAATCCATTTTTCATAATTTAAAACACATAATTATAAGAAATAAATTTAAAAATAAATCCTATTGTCAAAACAAAAAAGAGGATTTTCAAGAAATAAAAACTTATCAAAGGATTGTCATGTGTTTATGTCAAATTTAAATGTGAAATTACATGAAATGAACAATATGAGATTAAATTATACAAAAATAATTCAATTACCCTTTTAAAATAATTAAAATTAAAATATAACAAGACAAAAAAGTTAGATGAAAATGTAGTTTTGAATTAAAATTCATTATTTTGACTATTCATTAAAATCTAAATTTTATCAGAAAAATACCAAAAATTACAAAAAAGTATAATTTTATGTACCTCTTCCAAATAATAATTTTATTTTGTCAAATTGGACTTAAAAAAGTGTCAAAATCTAGATTTCAAATGGGTGCCCCGTCAAAAGGCAGTGTAACTGCATTTTTTTAAAAATTCTTCTTTTATCTGAAAAAATTGATTTTTTTCATATATCATTTTCTAGAAAATAAATAATATGAATTATAATGTTATATAAAATTCAAATTATGGTTAATAATATTCATAACGATAATTTTATATCCCATTGAATAATAATATTTTAACAATATATTATTCTTTAGTTAGACTGGGTATTTCGTACAACGCAAGCTATTGAGGAAGGTCACTCTTCTGTGTAACGCAAGAAAAGTCATGGTTGAGTGTACTGAAAACTTCCTTTAGTGTTTAATATTTAACACCCCAGGCCCCCGTGATATACTTCTCTTTGAATAATGAAATAACTTACATTGTATGCAACTTCAAGTTCTAGCACACCACAACCAATCAAATTAGCCATTATTGATAGTAATACCCACTTTTTGAAATTTAATAAATTTTATTTTTCAAAATAGACTTCTTTTTTGGATTATAAATATGAAATTAATATTAGGGTGAATTTTTGGTTTTTTTTCTGAAAACTATCATTTTTGATGAATAGTAAAAAAAACAGCTTTATTGTTTAAAACTGAATTTTTATTTAAGTAATTATTTTTTTATTTAAAATTATTTTAAGAAAATAATAGATATATAATACCAATATAACTTCAATGTAATTCATTGGAGTAATTTTATAAAAAAATTAGATGTATAAAATTTTACTGAACATTTTAACGTCTTTTACCCACCTTTTAGGCACATTTGCAAATTTGCATAAAACGTAATTTTACCATTTTTTTAATTGAATTTCGAAAATCCTAGAGACAAGGTTGACATCAGTAATTAATTTTTTTTCAATAGGTGTAAAATAATTTTTTGTGAATAGTAATTTTTGAATATTATTTACCACGGTTTAAAGTAAATAGGGTAATAAAAGGTAAAAATGATTTTATAATTACCCTAAAACATATCCTAATATTATTGGATAGATATTTTTAGAACAAAATAAAAATTAGGAATATAATATTATCCTCTATAATCCACTTGTATTAGATTATGAAATTTATTATCATTTTATGTAATAAAGAGTCAAAAGTGTAAAATTCAAATTTTTATAACTAAAACCTTTTTAATATATGGTTATAAGTAATATAAATTCTTCTATATATATTTATTAGAAATATAAAACTATATCATACATCATGGTATTTTATTTATTATTTTTAGACATTAAATAATTAATTTTTTTATGACACAATGAGGATGCAATAATTACCATATTAATGAAAGATTAAAACAATTTATATTATAAATCTTAAAATATAGGTAAATTGAGACTTTTAATGAATTACACAAATTTTATTGGTTAATATGACATATTGGAGTTGATTAAATAATTTTTTCTGAAGTGATAATGTTTTATTTACTTTCAAAAAAACCAAATACTAAATAGTGTCATAATTAACATAAATGAATTTAAAAAAAATAATATTTTATTAAATTATATAATATTCCTAAAAATATAATGTTCATACAAATGATTAGATATAGATTTATATGTCAATATTGAACCAATTGGGGTTCTCTTGGCTTTATATAGTAAGTTTATTAATCATTTTTTATAATAATACAATAAGAAATGGTAAAAGTTAAACTATTTAACTAAGAGATAAATCTAAAGATAAGGATAATATGGTGACCTAAACATGTCTAAAACATATTGGATGAGAGGTTTTCATCCCAAACCCAAATTACCATCTAAATAAATCTTTTTAAGCCATTATAACTTGAGTATGATTTAATAATAAATTAATATTTTGTGATCTTCCTAAAGTGCCCCTCACTTCTCTTATAAAAGGTTATTTCCCCTTCTCTCAAATTCACTCATCCAAAGCCTTTTTTCTCAGCCAAAACCTACTAAAATATCCTACCAACTACCCTCAATTAATCCTATAGTCCTTAAGTTTATCATAAATCCATCCTATGGATTCCTTTTGATCAAATCAAAAGGGAGCACCTAAGGAAGAGGTAATAATTTAATCACCTATTTCAATGTTCTTTTCTTCTTCCACTTCCTCTTTATTTTTTGTTTGCATACCAAAATAATAAATCTAGTACCTTTTACATACTATGATGGCATTTTAAATATGGTACAACTATATTCATTATTCCATCCCTCCTATGAATGACAAAGTCTCCATACATGCATAAGTACGGCTTACAGTCTCCACGTCGTGGTGTAGTTTTTTATTCAACACTTCATTATTTGGATGGGTATAATAATTAGTATAATTGATTTAAATAATAAATATAACATGTTAATTATTATTTAAATATTATATACCATCCAATCACATTCAATTTGACCATCAATAGAATTATATTGACGCTCATACGTACGTATGGATTACCGTCTCCTTGAACGCGAGGAGATTCATTCCCCATTGTAACCATTCAAGAACATTTTTCATTTTACAATTAAAAATAATGTTTAATATCTTAATATAATTCTATATTTTAATCAAATACATCCGATCAGTTACAAACATGACTTACATAAAAAAAACATATAAATGAAAATGAATCGGTTAACACCCGAAACAATGATACAACTGAAATATTATTAACAAATCAACATTATAAGTTGACATATAATATCATATTTATGTATATGGTTCTTCAATAATTTAATAAAAATTATTTAAATATTAGATATGATGTTAGAGTACCCTCCACCAAGGAAAATTACAAGGTATGTGTTAATTTTACAATCTATTTATTATCCGAGGTTGTTTATACGTGAGTATCTACTGGGACCTCCTTCTCATCCACATCCGTGATTCTTAAAAATGAATTTCAAAACATTTTTATTATTTAATAGACTATGGGTTAAAGTAATTTATATCCATGTCTGAATTTTTATTTTTTTTATGAATCTTTCAGTCGTTTTCAAAACAAGTTACATTATGACCTTTTTCAAAAATTAAGGAAAGAATGTTTTTAAAGTTATACAGCGGGTGCGCCTATTTTCATCCGTTATAACACCTTTGAATATCCCCTTAAAATCAAAGAATAATAATTTAAAAATAATTATTTTCTTTAATAATTAAATGACTTTTAAATGATTTCAAAATAAAAAGAGATATTTCTCTCAAATAAATTTTATTTCATCTCTGTCAACATCCTTTGTTGGATTTTACACATATTTGAAGTTGATTTATTATGATACAATCTTCCATATTGTATTGAAGGTTTTGTGAAATGTTTGACTGTGGATGTTTTATTTTTATACAATTTAGGTTTTATGTTTAATGTATTAAGATTTCGTATGCTAGTTTTAATACTAATGTTTATGTTATGTTTTATTATTTTCATATGAGGAATGTGTCGGAATTAGTAAGTGATAGGTGGAGTGCGCTATAGCTTCTTGATGCATCAGTAGGTCTCATGATACAAACTAGTGTCTTGTAATATGACCTTGAAAAATCTTATTTTTAGTCTTGGCACAAGACCATGACTATGTGGTTACAATGTCCGACATTATGAATTCCATTATTATGAAATTATCTATTGATATTACATGTGATTATTATACTCGTATAATATCCATGTGAATAAGTAAATGGAATTATTTGATTTATATTTTCCATATTATGATGAATTTTAAGTTTAAAAGTCTTGTGTTTTATTCTTATACAAATCGTTAAAATGTTTATGCTTATTTATGATTGTTTCTGCTATATTGTTATCCTTACTGAGCATCTGAGCTCACCCCTTTATTATGTTTTCTTTTTTCCAGGATGTGAAGAAGTATATTATGATTGACCTACATGGATATGCTAAGGTATATGAGTGTGTTCAAATGGGACACAATGTTGTCATTTTTTTTCATTTCATGATTTAATATAAAAATGTTGTATGCATATAATAATTCCAAGGATACTAAACTAATCCTTCTTTCAAGACATTATCTCATATGAGCCTGCTAATGTTATGTAATAATGCACCGAATCTGGGTAACTTGGGTTCGGGCATTACATTTGCTATTATAGAAAGTTTAGTACAACCCTTGGAAACTAGATTTAGAAAAACTCTAATTAGAGAACATTAACCTAAGATAAATGTTGCAGATTAGTATTGATGAACATCCTTAAATTTTGGTAATGTAGGGATTTTTTGAATTTTACAAGAAATACATCCCTGTTTGGATACGATCACGTAGAGGCTACTCTGGAACCGATGTACCTAGGAGTGAAAACTCCGACAAGGAGTTTCGGGCCTGACTTGAGGTATCTTGGTACATGACAATGGGGATTTCTGCATTCTTGGTTACGACAGTCCTAGGGGATATGCTTAGGATAATTCAAATTTTTCTTTACAAACCATTAGGAAGGATTTTTGAGTAAATACTTTCTCAAAGAAAACATTTTTTTTATAATTATTGATTATATGCATAAACTGTTCAATTTATGTTAGGTGGTTTAGTAGTCTGGAATTATGTATTATGATTTATAATCAAATATAGTGTATTCCATTGTTCAGAAATGGCGCCTAGTGGAAGTAATGGAAACTGTGTAAACGCAAATAGTCCATGTAGGGATTTCCCTCCTACTCAAGATTATTTTAGTGGATTTGGTGATGCAACTAGTGATGAACAACTTATAACCGTACTGGGAATACTCACTCAGGTTTTGAATAATAACCTTACTCGTATGGAGAACCCTAATCCACAATATAGAGGGTCAATGTTAGAAAGCTTCATGAGGTAAAAACCACCGAAATTAAATGGGACTAAAAATCAATTTGTAGCTGAGGAATGGATAAGTTCCATAGAGAAAATATTTCATGCTTTGGGAAGTAGCATAATGGAAAATGTTTTCATGGTATTTTATCACCTCACTGGAGATGCCAAACAATGGTGGTCATTAATTAAATACAAAAATGAAATGTACAACTATCAAATATGGAATGGAGGGAGTTTAATGATATTTTCTTATGAAAAATATTTTCCTCATGACCATCGAGGAGATATGGAAAGACAATTTCTAAGTCTGAGGAAAAAGTAGGATGAGAATATCGCAAATTATGAGGCTAACATTACAAGTTTATCAAGGAATGATAAAAATAATATATGTAACCCAAGGAGTAATATTGATATATTATTTTATGTGTTAAAACCATTTATCCATTGAGAATTAGTCTCAAAATCATTCTCATCATACGAATATATTGTATCATTTTCTATCAATAAAGGAAAAGAATTATCTATGTATTATAACATTAAATAAATGCAAGAGAAGAATAGATATGTTGAATAGTCTAGAAAAGGAAATAATGATAAGAAGAGAAAATTTTAATTTCCATTCTTCAGAAAATGTGGGATGAAACACCCCGTTACTTGCCTAAGGGAAAGGGAGTTTGTTAAAAGTGTGGTGAAAAATGCCACTAAGCTCGTGATTTCAAGGGAAAGAAAGAGGTTGTCATTGTTTAGTTCTACAATTATAGAGAAATGAGGAATTATGCAAATGAATATCCTAAGCATCAAGGAACCTTACCTCAGAAAAGGCCAAGGGAGAAAGGCCAAGCTTATGAGGTCACTACTGTAGAGGTTGAATACCCTAATGACATGGTAGGAGGTACTTTAATGGTTTCCTTAAATTTAGCCAATACATTATTTGATTCTAGATAATCTCATTGTTTTATATCTTCCCAGTTTTTTTTGAAAATTAGATATTTCCAGTTTGATTTAACAAGGGATTTGTCAGTCAAAACTACTAAGGTATGTATCATTGAAACAATGTTTGTGAATCAGTTCCCATTATGGCATATAAACATGATTTATCTGCTGATATTATTTTTATACCCATGATGGAATTTGATATAATATTTGGTATGAATTGGATTTCAGATAATGATGTGAAAATTTATTTTAAGAAGAAGGAGGTTACATTTTTCGACAATGATAAGGAATACCTTGTATTTAGAGCAGAAACATCACCAACTGATTCTCATCTATATACACCCCCAGTAGCTCTACTAAATTCAATTATTGGGGAGGAAGGGAGTCAAATAACTATGGGTGAGTAAAATAATGTTCAAATAGAGGATGTACATATTGTGCAATAATATTTTGATGTGTTTCCAGAGGATTTACTTGGACATCCTCTAAAATGATGAATTGAGTTTTCTATTGATTTAATTCCTTGTTCAAGGCCCATACTGAAGACCCCTTATAGAATGGACACTATGGAATTAGTGAAACTAAAGCAAAAACTAGAATAATTGAGTAATAATGGATTTATTCACCCTAGTGTTTTTCTATGGGGAGCCCATCTTCTTTTTCTTTCGAAGAAAAATGGATATATGAGGTTGAGAATTGACTACAAGGAGATCAATGCTATAACAATAAAGAATAAGAATCCCCTACATCACATTTATGATTTATTCAATAAAATTCATAGAGCACAATATTTTTCAATGTTTGAAATTTGATATGGATATCATTAATTTTTCATTAAGAAAGACAACATTCTAACGAAAGAATTTCGATCTTGGTATATTCTTTACAAGTTTACAGTAATGCCTTTTGGACTGACTAATGCACCCTATGTCTTCATGGATCTAATGAATAGAGTTTTCAAGGAATATCTTGATAAATTTGTAGTCATATTTATTGATGATATATTGGTATACTCTAAAATATATGGAGATCATGAAAATCACTTGGGCACTATTCTAAAGACTCTAAGAAGAAATGAATTATACGAGAAGTTTAGAAAGTGTGAATTCTGCCATCAGGAGATTTATTTTCTTGGACATATTAGCTCTAAGGATAGAATCTATGTTGATCCTTCTAAGACAAGATCAATACAATAATGGTCATAACTGAATATTATAACTAAGGTATGCAGTTTTATTGGTTTAGCAGGTTATTATCAGCATTTTGTCTAGAATATTTCCTGATTGGATAACCCATTAACCAATATCACATGTAAAGGGGTTAAGTTTGTTTGGAAAAAAGAGTGTGAAGAATGTTTTGAAGAACTGAATAGAATATTAGTCAATGCTCCTATCTTGAATCTACCATTGTGTAATGATGGGTTTGTTATTTATAGTGATGCTTCAAAGAAAGGACTGGGTTGTGTCCACATGAATAATTATAGGGTTCTTTCCTATGCATCACGGTAGCTAAAAAATCAGGAAAAAAACTATCCCACTCATAATATTGAGTTAGCAACTATAATATTTTCTCTGAAGATATAGAGACACTATATCTATGGTGAAAAATGTGAGATTTATACTGATCACAAGAGTTTGAAGTTTGTTTTCACAAAAAAAGAAGTCAACATGAGGCAAAGGAGATGGATCCAACTACTCAAGCATTATGATTGCACTATACACTACCACCTGGAGAAGGAAAATAATGTGGAAGATACTTTGAGTATAAAAAACTATGGAGTTACGAAATAATGAGAGTCAAAAGGGATCCTATGATCACGTATCTAGTAAAGATGGATATGGGAATAATCATAGAGGGTAAAACATCAATACTTTTTCAAATTTTTTCCAATATATATTTATTAGAAAGGATAAAAAGTTCTTAGACTGGTGATGAGGAGTTTCAAAAGAAAATTAAAGCTGTGAATGATGAGAGATTGATTGACTTCATATATGAATATGGAATTTTGAAATTTGGTAGGAGGATTTGTGTTCCTGATATACCCAATATAAAAAGGAAATTTTTTGATGATGCTCATATTTCCTATTTTCCTATACACCCTTGTAGCACTAAGATGTATAGAGATTTGAAGGAACATTTTTGGTGGGATAACATGAAGATGGAGATTGCTGATTATGTGTCAAGAGGTATGGATTCTCAATAGGTGAAGGCAGGAAGACAACATCCTAGAGGAGTCATGCAGCCTCTTCCCATACCTGAGTGGAAATCGGTTGATATTATGATGGAGTTTTTCAGGGGGCTACCAAAGACACTTGGAAGGAATGATGAAATATGGTTTATTGTCGATCGTCTTACCAAGTCATCATATTTTCTTTCTATAAGTGAAGATTTTCCACTTTAAAGTATAGAAAGGCTATATATTAATGAAGTAGTAAGACTTCATGGAGTACACCTATTGATTGTTTCTGATCACGATCCATGTTTCACATCATTATTCTGGAAAAGTCTTTAGAAAGCGCTAGATACTGAGCTTCATTTTAGCACTGCCTACCACCCTGAAACTGATGAACAATAATAATATAGTATTCAAACCTTGGAAGACATGTTGAGATCTTGCTCACATGACTTTCAAGGTATGTGGGATCAATGTTTACTTATGGTAGAGTTTTCCTATAACAATAGCTTCCATTTAAGTATTCATATGGCACAATATAAAGCATTATATTTAAAGATATGTCACACACCAACTTGTTGGGATGATATTGGTGAAAGAAAACTCATAAGCCCATAACTTGTTGGGGAAATAATGGAAAGGTGAATATTATCCAAACACACATCAAAATAGCTCAAAGTAGGAAAAATAACTATGCCGATAACTGAAGAAAGGATTAGGAATTTAAAGTAGGAGACCATGTTATCTTGAAGGAATCTCCATGGAAGGGTTTTATACGATTCAGTAAGAATGGAAAATTAATTCCCAGGTAAATCCGACCTTTCGAAATTCTAGAACAAATTGGATTTGTAGCTTAACATTTTGAAAATCCATCAAGTCTCTCCAAAGTTCATGACGTGTTCGATATATCACTATTGAGAAAATGCATGCCTGAACCAACGCATGTAATCACATATAAATAAATATAACTGGAACCTAATATATCTTATTTTGAAGAGCCTATCGAGATTCATGATATTAGAGAACAAGTGTTGAGAAACCAGACGACTCGTCTGGTAAAAGTTCTATGGAGAAATCCTAAGACGGAAGAGGCAACATGGGAACCCGGGGAACTTGTGATGAAGAACTACCCGAATCATTTTAAGTAGTAATATTCTAGAAATTTTGATGACAAAATTATTTTAAGGAGGGTAGAATGTAACACCCCAAGCTTCCACGAAATGGTTCTCTTTGAATAATGCAATAGCTTGGGTTGTACGCAACTTCGAGTTCCAGCACACCACGACCAATCAAACTAACCCTTTTGAAAATTAATACCAACTTTTTAAAATTTTATAAATTTTATTTTTGAAAATGGACTTTATTTTTTGGATTTGGAATATCAAAATTATCTTAGGGTAAATTTTTGGTATTTTTCTGAAAGCATTCAATTTTTGCTGAATAGTGAAAACACTAAGTAATTATTTAAAAAAAACTTTTAATTTAAATAATTATTTATATTTATTAAATTTATTTTAAGTCAAAATAGATATATAATACCTATATAAGTTCAATGTAAATCATTGATGTTTTTTTATAATTAAATTAGATGTATAAAGTTTAATTGATCATTTTAACCTCTTTTACCCATTTTCTAGGAACATTTAAAAATTTGAAAAAATACATAATTTTACTGGTCTTTTGAATTGAATTTCAAATATCTAAGATATATTGTTGATATCAGTAAGTAAAATGTGGTTCAATAGGATAATTTTTGTTTGGTGAATTGTAACTTTTGAATTTTATTTACCATTGTTAAAAGTAAATAGGGTAATTAATGGTAAAAATTATATTATAATTACCCTAACACACGTCCTAATTTTATTGTATAAGTTTTTTTAGACCAAAAACAAACTTAGGAATAAAATATGATCCTCTTTGATCCACATTTATTAGATTAGTACATTTATTATGATTTTATTTAAAGAAGTGTTAAAAGTGTTAAATTTAAATTTTATTAACTAATTTTTTTAATATAGGGTTATACATAAGATAAATTGGACTATAAATATTCATTAAAAATATAAAATTATTTTTTACATAATGGTATTTTATTTATAATTTTTCAAATTCAATAATTAAATTTATTTATGACACAATGACGATGGAGTAATTACCTTATTAATGAAAAATTAAAATAACTGATATTATAAATATTAAAATAAATGTAAATTGAGACTTTTAATGAATTCCAAGAATTTTATAGGTTAATATGACATGTTTGGATTTATTAAATAATCTTTTTCGAAGTTATAAAGTTGTTATGACTTTCACAAAAACCAAATACTAAATAGTGTCAAAATTGACCTAAATGTGTTTTAAAACAAATACTATTTTATTAAATTATATAATATTTCTAAAAATCCTAGTCTCAGGAAAAGGACTTAGATAAGGTTAGATATGTGAATAATTAATCACTTTGGGTTGTCTTGTCTTTTTATATTAAGTTTATTAACCATTTATTATAATAATACAAGAAGACATGGTAAAAGTTAAACTATTTAGCAAAGAGTTAAATGTAAATGATAAGGTTAATATGGTGATGTAAATTCTCCTAAAACCTATTGGTTGAGATTTTTTCGTCTCACCCCACCCTATCCTAGAAATAAATCCTTTTGGAGCCATTATAAACTTAATATTATTGTATAATAAAATAATATTTAAAACTCTTCCTATAGTGACCTCTCTTATAAAAGGGTACTTCCCCTTCTGTCAAATTCACACATCCAAAGCCTTTTGTCTTAGAAAAAACCAGATAAAATATCCGCCAAATTATTCTCAATTCAACCTAGATGACTTACTTTGATCAGTAGGAAAACCTATGGATCCCTTTTGATTAGATCAAAAGGAAGCACCAGATGAAGAGGTAATAATTTCACTACATCTTTCAAAGTTATTTACTTCTTCTACGTCCCCTTTCATTGTTGTTTCCATATCAAAAATAATAACTCCAGTACATTTTATATACTTAGATGTTATTATAAATATGGTAAAACCATATTAATTATTCTATCCATACTATGAAGGATAAAGTCACCATATTTGTGTACATATGACATAATGTCTCCACGTCATGGTGTAGTTTGTTATTCAACACTTCATTATTTTGATAGGAATAATAATGAGTATAATTGATGTAAATAATAAATATAAAATGTGAATGATTTTTTATATATTATATACCATCCAATTACATAACATTTAACCATCAATAGAATTATATCGTCGCTCGTGCGTAAGTACGGAATACGGTCTCCACGAACACGATGAAATTCATTCCCCATTATAATTATACAAGAATAATGATAATTTTATGATTAAAAATAATTTTTGAGAACTTAATATCATTTTTTATATTAATTAAATAAATCCTATTCATAACAATCATTAATTACGTAACAAAACATATAGAGGAAAACAAATCATTTTACACCCGAAACAATAATACTACTGAAATATTATTTACAAAGAAACATTAGAAGATCATATATAATATCAAATTTATGTATGTGGTTCTTTTTTAATTTAAAAACAATAATTTAACTATTATATAGAAGGTTAACATACCCTCAACCAAGGAAAAGTATAAGTCAAGGGTTAATTTTAAAATATATTTATTATCCGAGGTTGTTTATACATGAGTATCTATTGTGATCTCATTATCATCCACATTCGTGTTTCTTAAAAATGTACTTCAAAACATTTTTATTATTTAATATACTATGGGATAAAGTAATTTATTACATTGTTTTACTTTTTAAGAAATGTTTTGAAAGTAATATTTCTTTCATTTTTAAAATAAGGTTCTTTATAACCTTTTTGAAAAATAATGGAAAGAATGTTTTTTTATCTTATACGGTGGGTGTGGGTATTTTCTTCCATTATAACACCTTCAAAGCATCCCTTAAAATATTATAATAATATTTTCAAAATAAATATTCTATTTTATAATTACATGATTTTTAAACGATTTCAAAATAAAAAAGGATATTTCTCTCAAATAGTATTGATTTCATCTATATCAACATACTTTGTTGGATTTTACACTTGTTTGAAGTTGATTAATTATGAATAAATCATCTATATTGTCATTAAGGTTCTGTGATATGTTTGACCGTGTATGTGTTATTTTTATACCATTCATGATTTATGGTCATACTATTAACATTCTGTATGCTAGTTTTAATACTAATGTTTATGTTATGTTTCAACATTTTCCTATGAGGATTGCATTGGACTTAGTAAGTTACGGGTGGAGCCTTATATAGCTTTGCAATGCATCAGTAGGTCTCATGAGACAAAAACTTTTCTTGGAAAATGGCCTTGACAAAATCTTATTTTTAGTCTTAGCACGAGGCCTTGAGTATGTGGTTATGATGTCCAGCATTATGCATTCCATCAATATGAAATTAGCTACTGATATTACATGTGATGATTCGACTAGTAGAATATCTATGTGAATAAGTAAATGGAATTATTTGATTTATCTATGCCATATTATGATGACGTTTTAGTTTAAAAGTATTTTGTTTTAGTCTTATACATTTCCTTAAATGTTTATGCTTATTTATGATAGTTTCCTCTATATTGTTATCCTTACTAAGTATCTGAGCTCACCCCTTTATTATGTTTTTTACAGGATGTGAAGAAGTATATTCTGATTGACCTGCAGGGATTGGGTATGGGATATGAGTGTGTTCAAAGGGGACACAATGTTGTTTTTTATTTCATGATGTAATGTGAAAATGATGTATGCATATAGTACTTCCAAGGCTACTAAACAAATCCTTCTTTTGAGACTTGATGTATTGTAATCATGCTAATGTTATATAATAATGAACCGACTCTGGGTAACTAGGTTCAGGGAATTACAACATATAAAATAATCCGAACATTGTTCAATTATACGTTGAAAAAAATCTATAATCAGTGTTGCGTGAAATTAATTTTATCAAAAGAACATGAAATTGTGTGTAAAAAAGCCAAGAATAGTGTTGTGTGTGCAGAAGGCTAATACAATGTTGCGTATAGTGAAATATAATCTTTGAGTAGTGTACAACATAATACATTAAATAAATTAAAAGAATCTATCTCATAAAATCTTGGTGTGTTACATTCTACCGCCTTAAAATTAAATTTTCCCTAAAAATTCGTCGTGGTTATGAATTATTTACTACGTGAAAGTTCCTTTTAGGGAAACCATCATAGTAAAGAGGAATACTAAATCATAATTTTAAAAAGTAAAGTTAGAAACATAAGGATTACAAAAAGTAACTCATCACTGGGTTTCCACATTGGAAAACATATGTGGGAAGTGAAAACATGGATATGGAAGAGAAATATAGCCATCACGTTCTAATGGATAGTGATAGAGAATAAGGTTTGGAGAAAGTTAACTACCAAAAAGCCATAAATCTGCGATGATTTAAGGTACCATATAATTCATCATACAAGAAGGTACAAGGATAACATTTTTGGTTTCAAGATCCTTTTTCCTAAATTCAGTTATTTTATTCATGGGGAGAAATACTTATATGATTTCAGTACAATCTCACCATTGGTCGTTTTTTGAACAATTTCCACTTCATCTCTTATTTAATGAAATAGATTTGAATTTTTCATTCTTGAAGTGTTATCATATCATACAATTTAATGATAGTTCATTCCATATTTTTCAATAAAAACATTAGAAAAAGTTATCAAATATTCACACGTCCACCTATAGTGAGATAATACATTAATATAAAAAACATCAATTGGAATATAACTTATAATATCCATAAATGGATAACATTACAATCCTTCCATAAAACTTAAAATATAAATATTTAGAAATAGGTGAACTAAATCTACTTTACATTTTCTCCCATATATCATTTGGAAGTTCTTGGTTGTCACATTCCAAAAATGTGAATACCTTAATCATGTTTTCTCTTGAAATATTTTAATAACATTAATTACCATATAACCTTAGTGAAAACAGGAATTCTATCAAAATTAACTCTTTCCACAAACTAAAAATAAAAAAATTCTCTATACTCAAACGATGATATAACATTGTCGTTACATCTGTCATAAGGTCATTAGTACTATCAAACAACTCATTATCTCTTTATCCCATAATTTTTAACGTATCACATGTTTTCCAAAAATATCTAAATAACTTTTCATGGTTACCGGTACCAAATACATTTAAATAAATAAGGAAAAAATAGTGTAACAATCCTTTGATGTTTCCTTATTCCATAATACCATAAAATTACCTATAAAACCGTATTCTTGAAAATCAAGAAATCATTCCACTATATTCTTAAACTATTAATCGAGTCTCATCATTTTATTCCTTAACACTTCTTTTATCTCATATATAATTAGTAGTCTCTTCCTCACCATCAAAATAAATTCTACCCATATGAGCATTCTGATTCTATTAATGACATTTTCTCTTACGGAATCGATTTGCATAATTCCCGTACATTCAACATTTAAAACATTTAACTATCATTGATTTCATAGAAATACCATTATCCATGTCCATTGTTTTAGCTGGACGTTTTCCTTTCCAATTACTAGATTTGTGCCCTTCTTTTATACACCCAAAGCCTCTTCTAGTTCCTTCAAAACCTTCTCCTTGATGCCTCTTCCAACATGATTTACATGAAGAAAGTTGAACTTTCTTTCCTTTATGATCACTATGAAACTCCATCTTTATCTTATTATTTGGGTCAGGAAACTACCCAAATTTTAGATTATTGATCATATTAAGTGATTTCTGATTCGGCATAATAATGATGTTTCAACTTCAAACTCCTCTTTCATTTGGTTTCTCATGAATAATATCATTCCATTGTCTACATATTCTCCATTAAATTGAATCCTCCTTATCCATCCATTTTCTAAAACTCAAAAAGAATAGGGTGAGAGTAAAAAATCATACTAGGAAAAAAAATAATCAAGGGGGAGTAATTTCAATATCTAACATCTTAAGATTAATCTATGGTTTTTCATGATCATTACCATTATTCTAGGACTAAAACCTATAGTTATACTTACCATTAGGTATATCCCTAGACATACCTTAGAAATATCTCTAGGGTTCTCACTATTGTCTTCACATCATAGTTTCCAAAGGATGACTAAAACTTCACTCTGATACCAACTATAGAGACCCAATAATGATGTACATGGATATTATATTACTTTTGTGGAATACTTAATAGATGATAAACAATAGATTCCCAAAGACCGTATTAGTTTAGTGTCTTTAGAAACATGGAACATAATATTCTAACCTGGTGAAATATCTTCAACATATCCCATAAATATCTTACCCTTTTTTCCTACCTAGTAGCCTTATTTATATCCTAGGGAGAATAAAACATCAAAAGGGTGAGCTAAAATGATTAGAAAGTGAAAAAATTCGGAACCTAAAAAAAACCATAAAAAAAATAATGTAAAAACAAGAATATAATGTTAAAATATCAAAATCATGAGTCTTGAAAGAAATCTTGGTAGTTTGTAAGGAATAGATCATAAAGTAATGTTAACCGTGATAAAATATCATTGGCATAAAACATGGAATTGTGGAAAAAACAAGAACATAATAATATTTCCATAGTATATATGTCATTTCTTCCAAGACCATCATAGTGGACAAAGTCCATTACTGAACCAAGTTTACTTTCCATTCCAGCCATGTATTACTAAATCAGATTTACTTTCTAATATTGCCCTGTATTACAGAAAAAGATTTAATTTCCATTTAGGTCATGTCTATATAATGATATATAAGTCTTTATCCAATGCATTTGAGGGATATATAGGTTCCACAAATCTCATAAAGAAATCATTCTTACACATTCCACAAAAACATAAATCATTATCAGAGCATAACCCATGAAATAAAATAGGCTTCTCAAACATCATTCCATCATAAAATAATCCACATAAAATATCATTTCATCATTAAAACGTTAAAATCATAGTAAAAATAGGGATATAAACATAACCATATTTAAAGAGAACCATCTTATAAGGAAAAGAAGTTTGATAAAACACTTAAAGATAATTCTTGAGGAAGATATCCTTTCTTCAACATAAACATTTTCTTTTCTCAAAATGTTGTGCAATTTTAAAATAATGAAATATTTTAAATTAATATTATTTGAAATAAGGTGTTATGAATTTGTAAAAATTCATTCATGCTGTATAAGTTAAGAAAGAATTATTCTCATACTATTACTAGAAAGTCAAAAAGTACATCGTACCGAAAATGACGAAAGATTCCATTCGTACAGTTTAATAAAAATTCAACAGTGGGTAAAATTTAATTTAAAAAATAGTATAAGAATAGAAATTACACTATATATTTGGGAAACATGGACATGGATGATAAATATTCTTCAATAAATACTTCTGAATAGACAATCTTAGATAATAATAGGAGTGCAAAATTATCCCTTACCTTAGGTTTTATTTCCCCTGCATGTGTCCAAAACTCCTGTATAGTGGGTTTAAACATATTATAAAATTGTAAAGAAACCATGATAATATTTATGATCTCATATATGATTCACTTATGACTTTATATTACTCATTCATTTGTTCAATTCATGTTAAAGAAATGTTTTGGGTAATAATCATTTTATTTATCGGACGTGTTTTGACGTGTTATTCTTGATAATATTACATAGATTTTGATTTAAATACTTACAGAATTTAAAAAATTATTTATATATAATATATATTCAATATATAAATAAATAAAAAAATATATATAATATATAGATTAATGAAATGGAATACACCGTTCATGGAGACGGTAGTCCATACTTACACATGAACGTTTTTTCCTTTTCCTTATTAAATTGAATGGAAGTAAGTAAATGAAATATATATATATACATAAATATAGTAAAATGATTATGTCATATATTTCATTCTTATTTATTATATTTTAATTATAATCATTCTTTAATGGTTGACATTGATAATGAATCTCATCGCGTCGTGGAGACGGTAGACCGTGCGTACGCACGTGCAACAATATCATTCCCATAATTCATAAATGGTACAGAATTGAATAGTGTACTATATTTAAGAATCAATGTAATTTTATAATAATCATATATAGTTATTATATTAATTTTTTTACTCATCCAAGTAAGGTGGTGGGGAACAACTAATTACACCACTGCGTGGAGACAATAAGTTGTACGTATGCACGAGTGGTGATTTCATTTTTATTAGGATAGATAAAAAGTAGAATATGGTTGTTTCATAATTATAATATCATGTCAGTATATAAGTTCTACTAGAGTGACTATTCTATAATTAAACAAGTCATTATGTATAAGTTGAAGTAGAAAGAAATATGACAGAATCGGTAGAGAGGATTACCTATTCTTTGACGTAATCTCTTTAGAAATAATCTTAATGGAACTAGAGTTAGTCTTTTCAGAATAAAAAAAGACCTATAATGTAAATAGGGTAGTTTATAAGGGAATTGGTTCTGGTATGACTGAGATTGAAGGCTAAAAATTATTTTAATTGGTGAGGGTGGATGTTCCCTTTTATAATTGAGGTGAGGGGCAGTTTTGGAAGCCTCAAAAATTTTAATTTATAATAAAATAAAACCCCCTAAAACCCTACAAAATGTCCCAATTTAGAATAATATATAATATAGGGTTGAAATATCATCAAAAAATAAATTTTAGACATGTTTTTATGTCCCTTAAAACCTTATCTTTTCAATTTAACTCCTAGTTATTCTATTTCATTTTAATGAGGGAAACAAATATTTAAATTTTAAAAGGGGAAAGTAATTTTTTTTATTTTATGTAAATTGGATCACAAATAAATATTTATAACCTTTTTGACCATATGGAAATTATTATATATTTTTTAAAAATGTGTTATGATTTTTAAATAATTTAATAAAATACTATTTTAATAAATAATCAATAATGTCAATTTTGACAATATTCAATTTATTGATTTTAAAAAATATAAAGATAACAAGTTAGCTTAGAAAAAACTATTTTATTATATTCTTAAGAGGCAACTTTTATCTATATAATTAATTTTAAATAATAATTATATAAAAATATATTTATTGTAATATTGATGATAACAATTATTTGATATCTACATCAACAAGATAATGACTACAATGATTTTTTGTAATTATTTTAAATACTACGTTTTGAATAAAAATTAGAAATAAAATAACATAATGAAGATAAATTTAAAATATTTCCTAAAAATTTATTTATTAGAATATATTTTCTATAAAATAAAATATTGAAAATGTTATACTTATTAAATTATGGACATGACAAATTTAACATTACTTTAAATAAAAAAATATAAAGGTCATAATCTATTCTATAAGCATCCAAATGGTAGCTAGTTTGAAATTTTGTTGATTATGGTCGATATATACCCATCTAATAAGATTTGCTCATGTTTTTGGACATTTTGATGGTTTGTAATATTTTAATAAAAATTGATTCATTGATTTCTCATCAATTAATTAATTTCTATATAATCAATGAATAAAATTTTAGGGTAATTATTTATTTCCTAAAAATTAAAAATAAATTACCATGTTATAGTTATTTCTTTTACCTTTCCATGGAATATTTATTTTCCAAGATATCACCTCGTTATTCTTATATTAAAATTATTATACTTATAAGAAATTTGAGTACAGAGACCCAATGCTTGACGTATATGGACATTAAATTACTTTGGAGGAATACTTAATACATAAAAAAAATAGACACCAATGGACTATAATAGTTTAGTGTCTTTGGAAAATCGGAATATAATATTCTAAACATGGTGAAAGATCTTCAATATCTCTCATAAAGATCTTCCCCTTTTGTTTCCTTACCTAAAACATTTCTTTATATCCCGGGGAAAAGAAAAAATACAAAGGGTGAGATAAAATGCTCAGTAAGGGTAATCATGGAGAAAATAAAAAAAACCATATACATTTGAACAAAAAAACATGAACATAATGTATAAACATCGAAATCTTGAGCAGTGACATAAAACATGGCAGTACGTAAGGCAAAGATCATAATGAAACATCAATAATGATAAAATAGCATGGAAATAAAACTTGTAATTGTGGAAAAAAATTAAGCACATGGTATTATTTCCATAGTAGCCAAGGCATTGCTGCCTATACCATTTTAGTGGACAAAGTCCCTTACTGAACCGAGTTCACTCCTCGTTCCAGTCCAGTATCACTGAACCTGATTAAATTTTTGTTCCATCCATGTCTATCTCATGAGATATAAATCTTTACCCAATTCATTGGGGGGTGATATAGGTCCCACCCATCTCATAATGAAATCATTTTTACTTGGGCCACAACATAAACATAAATCATTCATCATAACCCAAAGAATAAAATGGGTTTCATAAACATCATTCCATCATAACATAATCCATATAAATAAAATGGGTATCATTTCATCATAAGAAAAGTAAAAACTTGTAAATAATAGATAAATTATACTTGAAACATACACATATGAAATAATTTCATCTTATATAGAAAATAGTGTTGATAAAACACTTGAAATGAATTCTTGTGGAAAATATCCTTTCTTGTTCAAAATAATTTTCTTTTCAAAAACATACACACAATTTTAAAATAAAAGGATTTTATTGAAAATAACCATGATATTTTTTAGAGTAATATTCATTGAAATTAGTCTTTATGAAACTATAAAAATCCATTCACGCCGTATAAGTAAAAAAAACATTCTCCTCGTACTTTTGTCAGAAAAGTCAAAAAGTTCCTCGTATGGTAAACAAAAAAATGATTGCTTTCATAACACAATGTAAAAGTAAAAGAGGGGTATAAATGACATTAAATATACATGGAATAATATTAAAAACTTTATGAAAAACATTTTATGGGCATGGATGAAAAATATAACCCCAGTAAATACTTACGTATAAGCAATCTCGGATAAAAATGAGATTTTCAAAATGATCCCTTACCTTAGGCCCGATATGCTTTGTACGTGTCCAAACCTCCTGTATAATGATTTAAATAATTTCATTGACTTATTCGAGAATCATATTCACTGTTATGATATCATACATGGTTCACTTATGACTTTATATTACCCGTTCTTTTGTAAATTCCATGGTAAAGAGCATTTTGGGTAAAATCGTTTCATTTGTCATCCATGTTTTGACTTGTAATTATTCATATGATTACTTAGATCATGATTTATTAATTATATAATATAAAACATAACTTATATATAATATATATTCATACTATACATATATACAATAGAACGATAAATGTAAAGAATTGCACCGTTCATGGAGACGGTAGGACGTACGTACGCATGAACACACCGTTCATTTCCTTATTAAATTTAATAGATGTAAGTAAATAACATATATATAAATTTAGTATAATTAATATTTAATATATTTCATGTCTAATTATTATATATACTTTATAATAATTCTTTAATTTTTAACATGGAAAATGAATCTCATTGCGTCGTGGAAATGATAATCCGTACGTACGCACGAGTGATGATATCGTTCCCATATTTATTTAATGGAATTGGAGTGGATGATATAATATATTAGAATCAGTATGATGTTATAATAATCATATATAGTTATTCTTTACACCATTATACCCATCAATGTAAGGTGGTGGTGGAAAAAAGATTACACCATAGCGTGGAGACGGTATTCCGTACGTACGCACGCGTGGTGATTTCTTTTTCCGTAGGATGGATAGAAGGTGAAATGTGGTTGTTTCATATTTATAATAACATATCAGTATATGAAAGATACTTATGTTTTTACAATATAATGAAACAACTAAATAATAGGAGGTATAAGAAGAGATAAATTTGAAAGAATCAGTAACAGATATTACCTCTTCTTCAACACGTCTCTTTGAAACCTCCTCTTAGGACACTAAATTTGGTCTTTGAAGAATGCCAAGAACTCTAGTATGTTTATAGGGAAGTTGATAAGGGAAATGGGTAGGGTTTGGCCGAGATTGAAGGCTCTAAATTGTGTAAATAGGAGATGGAGGAGGTTCCCCTTTATAATGGAGGAGAGGGGCACCTTTGGAATCCTCAAAAATATTAGTTTAATATAATTTCAAACCCCACATAAAAACCTCCAAAATTTACTCAATTCGAATATTAGATGATATAGGGTTGTAATATCATCATCCAATAAAATTTATTCATGTTTTGATCTTATTTTATACCTTATCATTTTGATTTATCCTTATTTAATCTATTTAATTTTATTTGTGGTAATACAATTCTAAATTTTAAATGGTTATAAATAATCACTTATGTGTTGTTAATTTTCCATAATTGGATACTTTATGACATTTTAGACTATATAAATTTAAATTTATAATTTATAATTTTTTTTTGGGATTTTTAAACAATTTAATAATATATTATTTTTATAAAATAAATATAGTGTCAATTTTGACACTATTCAATTATTTGAATTTAAATAAAATCCACACAGATGAAATATTCTAACTAAAATATTAAATAGGTTCCTAACATGTCATATGAATCTAGAAAATTAGTTGAGAACATTAAATAGTTCATATAATATTTATTTTACTATTTGTAAAACCATTTATTTGATATTTCTCTTAATAAAATAATTTCTATAGCATTTTTTTGTATAATTATTAAATATACTTATCAGTTTCATAAAAATTAAAAATAAAATACTAGGATGAAGATAAAGCATATATATTTCATAATAACACTTTTAGTCAGATTTATATTCTAAAAAACCCAACTTTTAAAAAGTTATATTTATTAAATTATAAAGGTGACAACTTGGATATCATTGAAAATAAAATAATATAAGTGTCATAATAACTTTTATATGACTCCAAACGGTCATATATTTGGTAATTTTATGCTTATGATTTATATATACACTACCAATAAGTTTTGGGTAGGTTTTGGGAGCCCTTTAATGGGTATTATTATTTCAATAAAAACTATATTACTTATTTTTCACTAAATAAATAATTTCTTCTTCATTAATGTATAAGCTATTAAGGTAATTAAATATCTCTTAAAAATTATAAATAAATTACCATGATAAATAAAAACATTTTATCTTTCAATTGATTATTTATAACCGAATTTATATTCGGTATAAACTTATATTAAAAGTACTTTAATTATTAAAGTTGAGTGAGACATATTTCACTTTCTTTTAAATAAAATAAACTAATGGTGTTAATCACCTCCAAGTGGGTTCCAATGGATTACATTTCGATCCAAATATGACTAAGGAAGAAATAAAAGCATCAAATTATATTAAGACAAGTGTTAGGGTAATTTTATAATATTATATTTACCCTTAATTACCCGATTTACCTTTTACTATGGTAAATAAAATTTACCGTAGTTACTATTCATATTGCACACAAAAAAAAAATTATCCTATTAACATAACTTGGACCCACTGATTCCAAATATGGAATAATTTTTTCTAAATTCAACAGAAAAGAGTTGCAGAAATTAATTTAAAATTTATCCCGTTGTTAAGAAAATGAGTTTTAAAAGTTAAAACATTGCAAAAGATTGGAATGATTTTTCCTATGAATTCAATGTAAAATCAATGGTAATGGAATAAATTATATTAAATGGTAAAAATTTATTCTATTTATAATTTAAAACCATTCAATATTATAATTTAACCATATATATTATTACGATGAAAAAAGTTTTTTTTAATTAAAATATATCGTGTTTTTACTATTCATTAAAATATGAAATTTATCAGAATAATATGAAAAATTTATCGAAAGTAAATTTTTATATCTTGATTATAAAGAATAATTTTAATTTGTCAAATTTAAATTATAAACATCTCAAAAACTAGATTTAATGTGGGTACTCCATCAAAAGGCGACAAACCTTCATTTTTTGAAAAATACTCATTTTACACAAAAAAATTATTTTATTCACATACCATGTACTATAAAATGTGTAAGATGAAATAATAATGTTATAAAATTCAAAATTTAGTTAATAATATTTATAACGGCTAGTTAATAATAATATTATAACCATATATCGTTGTTTAGTGAAACCTGGTCTTGCGTACAACACACGCCATCGAGGAAAGTCACGATTGCATATAATGCAAGCCAAGTCAGGGTTGCGTATACTATGAGCTAATACGATGTTGCGTATAGCACAAGATAATATTGGTGTAGCGTACAACCTAAGATATGAATGAAATTAAAAAATAATATAACTCATAAAATCTCAGGGTGTTACATTCTACCCCCCTTAAAATGAATTTCTCCGTCGAAATTATTTGGGGTTAAAAATTATTTACTACTTGAATGTTTCTTTCGTAAAAACCCACATTGTAAAAGGAACACTAAAACATTATTTTAAAAAAGTGAAGAATGAAACATAACGTTTACCCAAATTAACTCATCACTGGGTTTCCACGTAGGAGAAAATATGTGAAAATATGGATATGGAAGAGAAATATAACCATCATGTTCTGGTGGAGAGTGGTAGAGAACATGGCTATGAAAAAGCCAACAATCACAAAGTGATAAATTTGTGTTGATATAAGTTATCATATGATTCATCAGATATAAGGGCACTAGGACAACATTTTTGGTTGTCAAGATCATTTCCCTAAAGTTGATGAATTTGAATTAGAAGAAATACTTACTTTATTTCTATATAATCCCACCGTTTTTCGTGCCTTGAACAATTTCCACATCATATCTTAATGAAATGAAGTTGAATTTTTCATTTGTGAAGTGTTAGCAGATCATGTGATAGAATGATGGGTCATTCCATCTGTCTCAAACAAAAGGTTATCAATAGTTATATACATAAGTCCATCTATCGTATATCGTTACAAAAATGGGCTTATACTTCATATATCATACCTCTTAATAAAATAAAACTAGTTTCTACTAACCAGGACTTCTCGTAGGCTAGTGGTAGGTAATAAAGTCCTGTCATACTTCAGTTGTGGGTTCGATTCTCGCAACCTTGTCTGAAGTGACAGGTTGTCGCTCGTCCTATAGGTTGTCCTTTTATAACATCCCATCAATAATGTTGAAAAAAGTTCTAGCGCTAAAGAATACTAACTTATGTTCAACATAATATATTCCAGCCTTAAGACTTATCCAAGATAATTCTTTCCAAACTCATAGTATAAAGAGAATGATTACTATAATGGTCATATAACAAGCATGTGAATACCATCATTTATCCCCATATATCCTAAGATATATCTTGTTGGTCACATTACAAACATGTGAATACCTTAATCATGTATTCTTTTGAAAAATGAATTACCATAGAACCTTAGTGAAAACATGAGTTCTATCAAAAGTTAAATCTTTCCACATACCAAAATCCCAAAAATTCTATATACTCAAACCATAATACCACTTAGTCCATATATCAATCATGAGCTCATGAAGACTATCAAACAATTCATTTTCTCCTTATCCCTTTATTATGAGCATGTCATCTACTTTCTAAATTATTTAAATTACTTTTCATGGTTACTAGTACCATATAATTATTGAAAACCATAATAAACCAATACATATATATTCCAATATTCCCCAGTATTATAAATTAGATTCTAAACATTATTTTGGAATCTCCTTACATAAACACATAATCATTCCACTACATCGTTGTCAAACTCAATAGTTCCAATAATGATCACATGTGACTTCCCTTTGTTCTTTTCCTTAATAGGTTTCTCACGTCGATCATCATTAACCCTTGGATTAGGGCATTTATTAGCATAATTCCCCATTTCCTTGCAATTGAAGCATTGAAGTGTTGGTGGAGCGTTCTCTGTAGTCTTTTCTCTATTCACATCATTAGATACCTATTTCCCATTACTTCGACACTCAACTACTCGATGACCTTCTTTTCCACACTTGAAACATTTTCTAGTACCTTTTAGGGAATCTCCACCATGCTTCTTTCCACTTGTTGAGCATAAAGTAACATTCATCTTCTTTTCACCATTATTATGAGATTTTTCCTTGAACTCCATCTTTCGTTTCTTGTCAAAACCATGAGATGGATATGTTACACCAATTTCTAGTTCTACCTTGATAGCACAATGCACAATTTATTCATAGATACTGAAGTATCTTATAGCTAATTCCCTTCGAAGACTTGGTTTTAATCCACTGAAGAATTGATCAACTTTACTTTCAGGTTGAATGATAAATCCAGAGGCATACCTTGCAAGCCTTGTAAAATTCGCCTTGTATATACCAACAGATTCATCATTCTTTTTCTTATGTTCAAGAAACTCTTTCTCCATATTTGTTTGAAGAATACGAGGGAAGTACTTATTGAAAAATAAGTCATTGAACTCATCCTATTCCATGGACTCAATTTTATCTCTTTGACTTGTATTGTTGATAGGATTCCACCTTTGATAAGCATATACTTCTAAACAATGTACTACTAAGATGACTTTATCATGCTCAAAACATTGTAGAACTGAAAATATCTTTTTAGTGGTACTAATCTATTGTTCAGCCACTAATGGATCAGAAGACCCGCTGAATGAAGGTGGACGCTACCTCAAGAAGGATTCAACAAAATGTTTCTCCTTTCTCTACTCTTTTGGATGTCTAGATTGATTCATAGCTTATGTAAGTATAGAAATAAGATTGTACGCTCCATCTTCAATAGCATTGGTTTTTTCAGGAGGAAAATCATTGCATCATCCATTACATTGATCACCACGGTTCCTTCGGGTTCCAGCCATCATCTAAAACCCAAAAAGAATAGCGTGAGGCAAACATCATGATTGGGAAAACAACATAATTAAGGGGGAGTACCTTCCATATCTAACATCCTAGGTTTAATTCTAATATCGTTACCATAATTATAGGACTATAAACTATACTTATACTTAACCTTAGGGACATCCCTAGACATACCTAAGAAATATCTCTAGGGATCTCACTAAAGTTATCACATCCTTGTTTCTAAAGGTTGACTAAGCCTTTCCTCTGATACCAACTGTCGAGACCCAAAGATTGACGTACATGTAAATTACATTAATTTTTCGGAATACTTAATACATAACAAAAATAGACACCAAAGGACCGTAATCGTTTAGTGTCTTTGGAAACTCGGAATATAATCTTCTAATCGTCGAAAAAGATCTTCAATATCTCCCATAAAGATCTCCCCCTTTTGGTTCCTTACCTAAAACCTTTCTTTATATCCCGAGGAAAAGAAAAAATATAAAGGGTGAGATGAAATGCTCATTAAGGGTATGAATGGAGAAAATAAAACAAACCATATACATTTGAACATAAAAACATGAACATAATGTTTAAACATCGAAATCTGGAGCAGTGACATAAAACATAACAGTAAGTTAGGCATAGATCCTAATGGAACATAAATCATGATAAAATAGCATGTAAATAAAACTTGTAATTGTTGAGAAATATTAAGAACATGATATGATTTCCATAGTAGCCAAGGCATTGCTGCCAAGACCATCTTAGTGGAAAAAGTCCCTTACTGAACCGAGTTCACTCCTCGTTCCAGTCCTGTATCACTGAACCAGATAAACTTGCCATTCCAGCCATGTCTATCTCATGAGATATAAATATTTACCCAATGAATTGGAGGGAGATATAGGTCCCACCCATCACATAATGAAATCATTTTTACTTGTTCCACAACATAAATATTAATCATTCATCATAACCCAAAGAATAAAATGGGTTTCATAAACATCATCCCATCATAACATAATCCATATAAAACAAATGGATATCATTTCATCATAGGATAAGTGAAACCATGTGAATCATAAAGACTTTATATTTTAAAAATACACATATTAAATAATGTCATCTTAGTTGGAAAATATTGTTGATATAATACTTGAAATGAATTTTTGAGGAAAAAATCCTTTGTTCTTCCAAATCATTTTCTTTTCACCAAATGCAACATAATTTTCAAAGAAAAGGATTTTATTGAAAATAACCATGAAATTTTGTAGAGGAATCTTCATTGAAATAATTCTTTATGAAACCATAAAAATCCATTAACGTCGTATAAGTTAAAAAACATTCTCCTCGTACTTTTGTCAAAAAAGTCAAAAAGTTCCTCGTATGGTAAACAAAAGAAAGATTCCTTCCATAACATAATGTAAAAGTCAAAGAGGGGTATAAATTACATTAAATATACATGGATGAATATTAAACACTTTATGTAAAACATTTTATGGGCATGGATGAAAAATATAACCCCAGTAAATACTTACGTATAAGCGATCTCGGATAAAAATGAGATTTGAAAAATTATCCCTTACTTTAGTTCTGATATGATTTGTACGTGTCCAAACCTCCTGTATAATGATTTAAATAATGTCATTGACATATTCCTGAATCATATTCATTGTTATGATATCATATATGGTTCATTTATGACTTTATATTACCCGCTCTTTTGTAAATTCCATGTTAAAGAGCATTTTGGGTAAAATCGTTTCACTTGTCGTACGTGTTTTGACTTGTAATTATTCATATGATTAATTAGATCATGATTAATTAATTATAGAATATAAAACATCATATATATATATATAATATATTCAGAATATACATATATATAATAGATAGATAAATGGAAAGAAATACACCATTCATGGAGACGGTAGGCCGTACGTACGCATGAACGCTGTTTTCGTTTCCTTATTAAATTTAATAGATGTAAGTAAATAACATATACATAAATGCAGTATAATTAATATGTCATATATTTCATGATTAATTATTATATATATTTTATAATCATTCTTGAATTGTTAACATGGAAAATGAATCTCATCGCATCGTGGATACGGTAATCCGTACGTACGCACAAGCGATGATATCGTTCCCATATTAATTGAATGGAATTGTAGTGGATGATATAATATCTTAGAATCAGTATGATGTTATAATAATAATATATAGTTATTATTTACACCATTATACCCATCCATGTATGGTGGTGGGGGAAAACAGATTACACCACAACGTGGAGACGGTATTCCGTACGTCCACACACGCGGTGATTTCATTTTTCGTAGGATGGATAGAAGGTGAAATGGGGTTGTTTAATATTTATAATTACATATAAGTATATTATTAATAATTATGTTATTACAATATAATGAAACAACTAAATAATAGGAGGTAGAAGAAGAGATAAATTTGAAAGAATCAGTAACAGATATTACCTCTTCTTCAACACGTCTCTTTGAAACATCCTCTTAAGGCACTAAAATTGGTCTTTGAAGAAGGCCATGACCTCTATTATGTTTCTAGGGAAATTTAGAAGGTAAATAGGTAGGGTTTGTGTAGAGACTCGAAGCTTGACGTACATTGACATTACATTACATTTGCGGAATACTTAGTACATAAGAAAAACACACACACAAGGATCGTAATAGTTTAGTGTCTTTGCAATCTCGGAATATAATCTTCTAATCCTGGTGAAAGATCTTCAACATCTCCCATAAAGATCTTTTTTTTATACATAAAACCTTTCTTTATATCCTGGGGAAAAGAAAACATAAAAGGGTGAGCTCAAATTCTCAGTAAGGGTAAACAAAAGAAATATCAATCACATCATATACATAAGAACATAACTTTTGGAAATCTTAACCTGGAAAATAGATCATAATTTCATAACCTGGGATAACTCATGGAAGTGATATTTAATCACAATAATCATAACTTAAAACATGAAACATTGTGGCATACACACATAATCATAAAGAATCATATCATATTAGTCAAGACTCATTCCCAAGACTATCTTAGTGGACAAAGTCCCTTTCTGAACCAAGTCCCCCTCGTTTCAGTCCTGTTTCACTGAACCGGTATAACCTACCATTCCAGCGATGTCTATCTCATGAGATATAAATTCTTTACCCAATGAATTGGAGGGAGATATAGGTCCCACCCATCTCATAATGATACCATTCTTATGTGTGCCACACAATCATAAATCATACATCATTTCATAACCCATGTAATAAAAATGGGAATCTTAAACATTATGACATCATAAAAAAATTCATATACGATAAAGGAATTCATAAAAATAATTCCATCACAACATAATCAAATAAATGTAATAATAGGGATAAAAAGATAACCCTTTATTGTCTTAGATGGAAAATAATTTTGATAAAACACATGAACTCCATTCTTGAGGAAAATATCCTTTCTACTTCAAAATATTTTTTTCTTTTCTTAACATGTCATAAAACATTAAACTAAAATACGTTGATTAAAAATAAACATTAAAACCTGTAAAGGATGATTCTTAGAAATAATGTTTTAAAAATCCAATCATGCCGTATAAGTTAAAAAAACATTATTCTCGTACTTTTGTCGGAAAAGTAAAAAAGTACCTCGTACGAAAAACGACAAAAGATTCCTTTCATATCTTTTACTAAAAACTCACCGAAGGGTAAAATAGGTTTTAAACAATTGTAGTTGGATTGAAATAACATTAAATATTGAGGAAACATGGATGTGGATGATAAAATACACCCCAGTAAATACCAAAGTATAAGCAACCTTGGATAAAAATGAGATTGTGATATTTCCCTTACCTTAGGTCTGATTTTCTTTGTACGTGTCCGAAGCTTCTCTTCTTTGAACCGCCTCTTTGAGACCTCCTCTTAGGGCACTAAAATTGGTCTTTGAGGAAGACCAGAACCTCTATGATGTTTCTAGGGAAGTGGAGAAGAAAATTTGTCAGGGGTTGGCCGAGGTTGAAGGCTCAAAGTTGTGTGAGGAAGAGAGGGAGGAGGTGCCCTTTTATAAGGGAGGAGAGGGGCACCTTTGGAATTCTTAAAAATATTAATTTATAATAAATCTAACCCCACTAAAAACCCCCAAAAATGACTCATATTCGAAGATTAGATGCGATAGGGTTTTAATTTCATCAACCAATCAAATTTATACATGTTTGGATCTTATTTTAAACCTTATCATTTTGATTTATCCTTATTTAATTTATTTAAGTTTATTTGTGGTAATAAAATTCTAAATTTTAAATTATAACAAATAATTACTTATTTGTTGTGAATTTTCCATAAGTGTTTACTTTATAACATTATAGACCATATAAATTTAAATTTATAATTTTTAAATATTTTTATGATTTTTAAACAATTTTATAATATGTTATTTTTATAAAATAACAATAGTGTCAATTTTGACACTATTCATTTATTTGAATTTAAATAAAATATATACATAAGATATGTTCAAAATAAAAGCTTTAATATCTTAATAAAAGGTCATAGGTATCTATAAAAGTAGTGGATCACATTAAATAGTTCATATAATATTTATTTTATTATTTTTAAAACCATTTATTTGGTTTATCTCTTAATAAAATAATTACTACATCATTTTTGTATAATTATTTAATATACGTATTTGTTGCATAAAAATTTAAAATAAAATCCTATGATGAAGATAAATATATTAACTTTCACAATAATACTTTTACTCGAATTTACCATCTTAAAATCACAATATTTAAATTTTTATATTTATTAAATTATGAAGGTGACAACTTTGGAATCATTTAAAATAAAATAATATAAGTGTCATAATTGATTGTATAAGACTCCAAATGGTCAATTATTCGACTATTGGATGATTATAGTTTCCATTTACATGACCAATAAGTTTTGGTCAGGGTTTGGTTCCTTTTATGGTCACTATTAGTTTAATAAAAACTATATTCATGATTTTTCACTAGATAAATAATTTCTGCATCACTATTGTGTCACAACTAATGATAACTATTTAATCCCAAAAAATTCTAAATAAATTCTCATGATGTAGATAATTTTGTTAGCTTTCTGGATACTATTCATGTTCAAAGTTTTATGATGTTTATCACTATGTTAAAATTACTATACTTATAATATTTAAGAAAGTGACATGTTGTCACTTTCTTTGGTTTTAATAAAAATTAAATTATTTTCAGGGTCAAAAGTCTATAAAATGAATCTAATCTGACCCTTAGTTGATATGGTTTTACCTTTATCTATCAAATATAATTTTGGCATGTGTTAGGGTAATTTTAAAATATTATATTTACCCTTAATTACCCGATTTACCTTTAACTATGGAAAATAAAATTTACCGTAGTTACTATTCATAATTCTCAAAAATAAAAAGTATCCTATTAACATAATTTGGACCCACTGATTCCAAATATGGAATCCATTTTTTAAAATTCAATACACATAAGTTTCAGAAATTAAATTAAAATTAATCCCGTTGTCGAATAAAAATGGGTTTTTCTTTAAAACATTGCAAAAGATTGAATTGATTTAACCTACGAATTCAAGGTAAAATCAATTATAATGACATAAATTATATTAAATGGTAAAAATATACTCTATTTATACTTTAAAATTATTCTATATTATAATTTAACCACATAAGATATTATGATGAAAAAAGTTGTTTTTAATTAAAATATAGCGTGTTTTTACTGTTCATTAAAATATGAAAGTTATCGAAAAAATATCAAAACTTTATCTAATGTAATTTTTTACATCTTGATTCAAAATAAGAATTTCATTTTGTCAAATTGAAAATATAAACATGTCAAAAACTAGATTTAAATTGGGTGCGCCATCAAAAGGCGGCAAAACTGTATTTTTTGAAAAATACTTATTTTACCCGAAAAATTTATTTTGTTCTTATACCATGTTCTAGAAAATGTGTAAGATGAATAATATTGTTATAAAATTCAAAATTTAGTTAATACTATTCATAACGGATAGTTCATGACAATATTATAATAATATATCATTGTTTATTAAAACCCGGTATTGCGTACAACACACGCTATCGAGGAAGGTCGCGATTGCGTGTAATGCGAGCCAAGTCATGGTTGCGTGTTGTGAAAGAATCCTTCGTTGTTTCATATAACAGAATCCAACCATATTTCATTTATACATTTAATATATATATATATATATACTCAATGTTGCGTAGAATAACTATTATCAAAATTGTGTGTAACACGGTCCAAGAATAGTGTTGCGTATACTGCAAGCTAATACGGTGTTGCCTATAGCGCAAGGTAATCTTGGTGTAGAATACAACACAATACACTAATGAAATTAAAATAATATTTTTCATAAAATCTCGGGGTGTTACATTCTACCCCCCTTAAAATGAATTTCTCCCTCGAAATTCGTCGGGGTTATAAATGGGTTACTATTTGAAAGTTTCTTTGATAGAAACCCACATCGTAAAAAGGAATACCAAAACTTATCTTTAAAAACTAAAGTATAAAACGTAATGGTTACCCAAGTTAACTAATCACTGGGTATCCACATAGGAGAACATAGGTGAAAATATGGACATGTAAGAGAAATCTAACCATCATGTTCTGATGGAGAGTGGTAGAGGACATGGCTATGAAAAAGCCAACAATCACAAAGCCATAAATTTGTGATGATCTAGGGTACCATTTGATTCATCGGATATAAGATCACTAGGACAACATTTTTGGTTTTCAATATCATTTCCCTAAAGTTGAAAATTTTGAATTAGAAGAAATACTTA
This sequence comes from Viscum album, assembly GCA_963277665.1. Taxonomy (NCBI): domain Eukaryota; kingdom Viridiplantae; phylum Streptophyta; class Magnoliopsida; order Santalales; family Viscaceae; genus Viscum; species Viscum album. Next base: position 263,602,865 of record OY728120.1, read on the forward strand.
CTTGATTTTGGTACAATCTCACTGTTGTTCCTGCTTTGAACAGTTTCCACTTCATCTCTTAATGAAATGAAGTGTTAAAAGATCATGTGATAGAATGATGGGTCATTCCATCTGTTTCAAACAAAAGGTTAGCAATAGTTATCAAATATTCATTAGTTCGTCTTTTGTGAGGTTGAACTTATACTTCATATATCATACACTACTGGAAAAACGGCCTATACCCACGGTTCAAAACCGTGGGTATAGCCTCCAAAACCGTGGGTATAGCCTATACCCACGGTTTTGGGAACCGCGGGCTGGAACGCCGTCAGTATAGGTCCCTAGCCTATACCCACGGTTTTGGAAAACCGTGGGTATAGGTGTCCTGCCACCGTGTCACCAAAACATAGAGAATTTCCACGGTTTCAACGACTTTTACCCACGGTTTCAAAACCGTGGGTATAGGTCCTAAAATAATGCAGGCGCCGAGTTTCGATCCCGCAACCTCTTCGCTGCAAACACCGCGTCTAACCACTACCCTAACTTCACATATATGTATATATATATCTATTTAGTTAAATATAGTTATAAAAACCGTGGGTATAGAGGGAAGAACCGTGGGTATAGGGTTCCCGCCAAAAAAAAATTCCTTCTCGCGGAAAAAAAAAATTTCCCGCGGACACAAAAATGACCTATACCCATGGTTTTTCAAAACCGTGGGTATAGGTATTTTATTCCAGACCTATCCCCACGGTTTTCACCAAAATTGTGGGGATAGACCCCCCCTATACCCACGGTTTTGGAAAACCGTGGGTATAGGTGAATTTTGATGACCTATACCCACGGTTTGCCAAAACCGTGGGGATAGAGCCCCCTATACCCACGGTTTTGGAAAACCGTGGGTATAGGTCATCAAAATTCACCTATACCCACGGTTTTCCAAAACCGTGGGTATAGGGGGGGGGGGGGTCTATCCCCACGGTTTTGGTGAAAACCGTGGGGATAGGTACATTTTCCAGTAGTGATACCTCTTAATAAAATAAAACTAGTTTCTACTATCCAGGGGCTTCCTGTAGGCCAGTGGTAGGTGATAAAGGCCAGTCGCACTTCGGTTGTGGGTTCGATTCCCACAGCCTTGTCCGACGTGATGGGCTGTCGCCCGTCCTGCAGGTTGTCCTTTTTCTAAAACTACATTACTATAACATCCCATCAATAATATCAAAAAAAAGTTCTATCCTTAAACAACAATAACTTATGTCCAACATAATCCATTCCAATCTTTAGGCTTATCTAAAATACTTCAGTCCACTCTCATAACATAGTGAAACCGATTACCATAGATTTAATACCATCGTTGATCCCCATATATCGTAATACTGCATTCCTATCTTGTTGGTCACATTCCAATCATTCGAAGGCCTTAATCATGTATTCCATTGAACCTTAGTGAAAAACATGAATGCAGTTAAAAGTTAACACTTTCCACAAACCAAAATCCTCAAATTTCATTATAATCAAACCTTGATATCACTTAGTCCTTATATCATTCATGAGCTCATGAATACTGTCAAACATTTCATTTTCTCTTTATCACTTCATTATGCGCATATCATCCACTTTCCAAAAAATATCTGAATACTGTTTCATTGTTACTCATACCATTCATCATAAACATTCAAAACTTAAGGAAAGACAACAGTGTAACAATCCTCAGATGCCTTTTTATTCTATAGTACAACATTACACTTGATAAACATGTAATCATTCCACTACCTTCTTAAACCATTGACCGAGCTTCAACAATTCTTTCATCTCATATATCATTTGTAGTCTCTTCATCATTATCAACAAAAATACTACCCATACGACCATACCGATTCTCTTCATGAGACATTCCCTTAGGGAATTGGTTTTCATAATGCCTGTACATTCCACATTTAAAACATTTAACCATTGTTGATGTCGTAGCAATACCATTAACCTCATCTATGGTGTTAACTGAAACATTTCCATTGCACTTACTGGCTTTGTGTCCTTCTTTTCCACACCCCAAAGCATCTTCCAGTTCCTTTGAAACATTCTCCTTGATGCCTCCTCCCACATGATTTACATAGGGGAAATTGAACTTTCTTTCCTCTATGATCATCATGAAACTCCATCTTTCTCTTATTAGCTGAGTCAGGAAACTTACCAAATTTGAGTTTATTGATAATATTATGAGATTGCTGATTCAACATAATAATGATTTTTGGACTTCCAAATCCCATTTCATTTGGTTTCTTATGAAAAATATCATTCTATTGTCCAGAATATCCTCCATTATCGTGAATCACCTTGTTTCCAGCCATTTTCTAAAACCCAAAAACAATAGTGTGAGAGGAAAAAATCATAATAAAGGGGGAGTAACATCAATATATAACATCTTTGGTTTAATCTAATATTGTTACCATAGTTCTAGGACTATATCCTATACGTATACTTATCCTTAGGGGCATCCCTAGACATACCTTAGAAATATCTCTAGGGATCTCACTAACGTTTTCACATCCTAGTTTCCAAAGGTTGACTAAACCTTTCCTCTGATACCAACTGTAGAGACCCAAAGCTTGACGTAAATTGACATTACATTACATTTTTGGAATACTTAGTACATAACAAAAACACACACACAAGGATCGTAATAGTTTAGTGTCTTTGGAAACTCGGAATATAATCTTCTAATCCTGGTGAAAGATCTTCAACATCTCCCATAAAGATCTTTTTTTATATACATAAAACCTTTCTTTATATTCTGGGGAAAAGAAAACATAAAAGAGTGAGCTCCAATGCTCAGTAAGGGTAAACAAAAGAAATATCAATCACATCATATACATAAGCACATAACTTTTGGAAATCTTAACTTGGAAAAGAGATCATAATTTCATAACCTGGGATAACTCATGGAAGTGAAATTTAATCACAATAATCATAACTTAAAACATGAAACTTTTTGGCATACACACATAATCATAAAGAATCATATCTTATTAGTCAAGACTCATTGCCAAGACTATCTTATTGGACAAAGCCCCTTTCTGAACCAAGTCACCCTCGTTTCAGTCCTGTTTCACTGAACCGGTATAACCTACCATTCCATCCATGTCTATCTCATGAGATATAAAATCTTTACCCAATGCATTGGAGGGAGATATAGGTCCCACCCATCTCATAATGATACCATTCTTATTTGTGCCACAAAATCATAAATCATACATCATTTCATAACCCATGTAATAAAAATGGGAATCTTAAACATCATGACATCATAAAAAAATTCATATACGATAAAGGAATTCATAAAAATAATTCCATCACAACATAATCAAATCAATGTAATAATAGGGATAAATAGAGAACCCTTTATTGTCTTAGATGGAAAATAATTTTGATAAAACACTTGGACTCCATTCTTGAGGAAAATATCCTTTCTACTTCAAAAACATTTTTCCTTTCTTAACATGTCATAAAACATTAAACTAAAATAAGTTGATTAAAAATAAACTTGAAAACTTATAAAGGATGCTTCTTAGAAATAATGTTTTAAAAATCCATTCATGCCGTATAATTTAAAAAACATTATTCTCGTACTTTTGTCGGAAAATTCAAAAAGTACCTCGTACGAAAAACGAAAAAAGATTCCTTTCATATCATTTACTAAAAACTCACCGAAGGGTAAAATAGGTTTTAAACAATTGTAGTTGGATGGAAATAACATTATATATTGAGGAAACATGGATGTGGATGATAAAATACACCCCAGTAAATACCAAAGTATAAGCAATCTCAGATAAAAATGAGATTGTGATATTTCTCTTACCTTAGGTCTGATTTGCTTTGTACGTGTCCGAAGCTCCTCTTCTTTGAAGCGCCTCTTTGAGACCTCCTCTTAGGGCACTAAAATTGTTCTTTGAGGAAGACCAGAACCTCTATGATGTTTCTAGGGAAGTGGAGAAGAGAATTTGGCAGGGGTTGGCCAAGCTTGAAGGCTCAATGTTGTGTGAGGAAGAGAGGGAGGAGGTGCCCTTTTATAAGGGAGGAGAGGGGCACCTTTATAATTCTTAAAAATATTAATTTATAATAAATCTAACCCCACTTAAAAACCTCCAAAAATGACTCATATTCGAAGATTAGATGAGATAGGGTTGTAATCTCATCAACCAATCAAATTTATACATGTTTGTATCTTATTTTAAACCTTATCATTTTGATTTATCCTTATTTAATCTATTTATGTTTATTTGTGGTAATAAAATTCTAAATTTTAAATTATGACAAATAATTACTTATTTGTTGTGAATTTTCCATAAGTTTACTTTATAACATTATAGACCATATAAAATTAAATTTATAATTTGTAAATATTTTTGTGATTTTTAAACAATTTTATAATATGTTATTTTTATAAAATAACAATAGTTTCAATTTTAACACTATTCATTTATTTGAATTTAAATAAAATATATACAGAAGATATGTTCAAGATAAAAGCTTTAATATCTTAATAAAAGGTCATATGTATCTATAAAATTAGTGGATCACATTAAATAGTTCATATAATATTTATTTAATTATTTTTAAAACCATTTATTTGGTTTATCTCTTAATAAAATAATTACTACATCATTTTTGTATAATTATTTAATATATGTATTTGTTACATAAAAATTTATAATAAAATCCTATGATGAAGATAAATATATTACCTTTCACAATAATACTTTTACTATAATTTATCATCTTAAAATCACAATATTTAAATTGTTATATTTATTAAATTATGAAGGTGACAACTTTGGCATCATTTAAAATAAAATAATATAAGTGTCATAATTGATTGTATAAGACTCCAAATGGTCAAATATTCGACCATTGGATGATTATAGTTTCCATTTACATTAAGAACAAGTTTCTGTCAGGGTTTTGTGCCTTTTATGGTCACTATTAGTTTAATAAAAACTATATTCTTGATTTTTCACTAGATAAATAATTTCTGCATCACTATTGTGTCACAATTAATGATAACTATTTAATCCCAAAAAATTCTAAATAAATTCTCATGATGTAGATAATTTTGTTATATTTCTGGATACTATTCATGTTCAAAGTTTTATGATGTTTATCACTAAGTTAAAATTATTATACTTATAAGATTTAAGAAAGTGACATGTTGTCACTTTCTTTGGTTTTAATAATAATTAAATTATTTTCATTGTCAAAAGTTCATAAAATGAATCTTATCCGACCCTTAGTTGATATGGGTTTACTTTTAGCCATCAAATATAAGTTTGGCATGTGTTAGGATAATTTTATAATATTATATTTACCCTTAATTACCTGATTTACCTTTAACTATGGTAAATAAAATTTACCGTAGTTACTATTCATAATTCCCAAAAATAAAAAGTAGCCTATTAACATAATTTGGACCCACTGATTCCAATTATGGAATCCATTTTTTAAAATTCAATACACATAAGTTTCAGAAATTAAATTAAAATTAATCCCGTTGTCGAATAAAAACGGGTTTTTCTTTAAAACATTGCAAAAGATTGAATTGATTTAACCTACGAATTCAAGGTAAAATCAATGCTAATGACATACATTATATTAAATGGTAAAAATATATTCTATTTATACTTTAAAATTATTCAATATTATAATTTAACCACATAATATATTATGATGAAAAAAGTTGTTTTTAATTAAAATATAGCGTGTTTTTACTATTCATTAAAATATGAAAGTTATCGGAAAAATATCAAAACTTTATCTAATGTAATTTTTTACATATTGATTCAAAAGAAGAATTTTATTTTGTCAAATTTAACATATAAACATGTCAAAAACTAGATTTAAAGTGGGTGCGCCATCAAAAGGCGGCAAAACTGCATTTTTTGAAAAATACTTATTTTACCCGAAATATTTATTTTGTTCTTATACCATGTTCTAGAAAATGTGTAAGATGAATAATAATGTTATAAAATTCAAAATTTAGTTAATACTATTCATAACGGCTAGTTCATGACAATATTATAATAATATATCATTTTTTATTAAAACCCGGTATTGCGTACAACACATGCTATCGAGGAAGGTCGTGATTGCGTGTAATGCGAGCCAAGTCAGGGTTGCGTGTTGTGAAAGAATCCTTCATTGTTTCGTATAACAGAATCCAACCATATTTCATTTATACATTTAATATATATATATATATATATACTCAATGTTGCGTAGAATAACTATTATCAAAATTGTGTGTAACACGGTCCAAGAATAGTGTTGCGTATACTGCAAGCTAATACGGTGTTGCGTATAGCGCAAGGTAATCTTGGTGTAGAATACAACACAAGACCTTAATAAAATTAAAATAATATTTTTCATAAAATCTCGGGGTGTTACAGTTTGGATGAGCTTGAAGGATCTAAAATGTGTAAATAGGAGAGGGAGGAGGTGCCCTTTTATAAGGGAGGAGAGGGGCACCTTTGGAATCCTTAAAAATATTAGTTTAATATAATTTCAAACCCAACATAAAAACCTCCAAAAATGACTCAATTCAAATATTATATGCTATAGGGTTGTAATATCATCAAACAATAAAATTTAGACATGTTTTGATCTTATTTTAAACCTTATCATTTTGATTTATCCTTAATTAATCTATTTAATTTTATTTCTGGTAATAAAATTCTAAATTTTAAATGGTTATAAATAATAACTTATGTGTTGGTAATTTTCCATAATTGGATACTTTATGAAATTTTAGACTATATAAATTTCAAATTATAATTTTTAAATATTTTTTTATTTTTAAACAATTTAATAATATGTTATTTGTATAAAATAACAATAGTGTCAATTTTGACACTATTCATTTATTTGAATTTAAATAAAACCCACACAGAGGATATATTCGAAATAAAATATTTAATATGTTCCTAACATGTTATATTAATATATAATATTATTTTATCACATTAAATAGTTCATATAATATTTATTTTACTATTTGTAAAACCATTTTGTTTGATACTTCTCTTAATAAAATAATTTATACATCATTTTTGTATAATTATTAAATATATTTATTTGTTGCATAAAAATTACAAATAAAATACTAGGATGAAGATAAATCTTATATATCTCATAAGAATACTTTTAGTCAGATTTATATTCTAAAAAACCCAACTTATAAAATGTTATATTTATTAAAGTATGAAGGTGACAACTTTGACATCATTTAAAATAAAATAATATAAGTGTCATAATCACTTTTATAAGACTCCAAACGGTCATATATTCAGTCATTGGATGATTATGGTGTATATATACACTAAAAATAAGTTTTTCTCCAGTTTTTGACCCTTTTATTGGGTATTAGTATTTCAATAAAAACTATATTACTTATTTTTCAGTAAATAAATAATTTCTGTATCATTAATGTATAAGCTATTAAGGTAATTAAATATCTCTTAAAAATTATAAATAAATTACCATGATAAAGAAAAATATTTTATCTTTCAAATAAGTATTTATAACCGAATTTATATTCAGTATAAACTTATATTAATAATACATTAATTATTAAAGTTGAGTGAGATATATTTCACTTTCCTTTAAATAAAATAAACTAATGGTCTTAATCACCTCCAAGTGGGTTCCAATGGATTCGATTTCGATCCAAATATGTATTAGGACGAAATATAGGCATAAAATTATATTAATACAAGTGTTAGGGTAATTTTATAATATTATATTTACACTTAATTACCCAATTTACCTTTTACTATGGTAAATAAAATTTACCATAGTTACTATTCATAATGCCCGAAAATAAAAAGTATCCTATTAACATAATATTGACCCACTGATTCCAAATATGAAATCCATTTTTCTAAATTAAATACAAAAAAGTTTCAGAAATTAATTTAACATTAATCCCATTGTCAAGAAAACGAGTTTTAAAAGTTAAAACATTGCAAAAGATTGAAATGATTTTTCCTATGAATTCAATATAAAATCAATGCTAATGGAATAAAATATATTAAATGGTAAAAATATATTTTATTTATAATTTAAAACCATTCAATATTATAATTTAATCATTTAAATATTAACGATTAAAAAAATTGTTTTTAATTAAAATATAGTGTGTTTTTACTATTTATTAAAATATGAAAGTTATCAGAATAATTGAAAAAATTATCCAAAGTAAATTTTTTTATCCTGATTAAAAATAAAAATTTTATTTTTTCCAATTGAAATTATAAACATGTAAAAAACTATATTTAACGTGGGTGCGACATCAAAAGGCGACAAAACTGCATTTTCGGAAAAATACTCATTTTACCCGAAAAATTTATTTTGTTCACATACCATGTTCTAGAAAATGAGTAAGATGAAATAATAAAGTTATAAAATTAAAAATTTATTTAATACTATTCATAAAATCTATTTAATAATAATATTATAACCATATATCGTTGTTTAGTGAAACCCGGTATTGCGTACAACACACGCTACCGAGGAAGGTCGCGATTGCGTGTAATGAAAGCCAAGTTAGGGTTACGTATACTGCAAGCTAATACGGTGTTGTGTATAGAGCAAGATAATCTTGGTTTAGCATAAAATAGAAGATATGAAATAAATTTAAAAATAATATATCTCATAAAATCTCGGGGTGTTATAGTGACTTTGACATTTGGTCACTTTCACTGGTTTTATTAATATATATGTCATTGTAATTTTAAAATAGACATTCAATGACTATGTTTATAACAAATGATTTTAAGGGTAGTATTTTATTCATATAATGTGATTTATGTGGGTTTTAGGATAATTTTATTATCCTTATCATATTATTAGTTACCCTAATTTACCTGATTTACCTTTAACTAAGGTAAAAAAATTATTTTAGTTACTATTTATAATATCCAAAAATAAAATTAATGCATTAACATAAACTGGAACCAATGATTAAAAATAATGAATCCATTTTTAATAATTCAAAGAACATAATTAGTATAAATTATTTTAAAATTAATTCTCATTTTCAAAAAAAAAAGAGCGGGTTTTTAAGAAGTAAGAACTTATAAATAGATTATCACGTGTTTATATCCAATTTAAATGTGAAATTACTCACAATGACTAACATGGAATTAAATGATAAAATAATAATCCAATTAAACTTTAAAAACAATTAGAAATATAACATAACTAGTTTAATAAATTTGATGAAAAATGTAGTTTTGAATTAAAACACAATATTGTTTTACTATTTATTAAAATTTGAATTTTATCAGAAAAATACCAAAAATTTTAAAAAAAGAAAATATTTATGTCTCAATCCCAAATAAAAAGATTATTTTATCAAATTGTACTTATAAATGTGTCAAAAACTGTATTTAAATTCGGTGATCCATCAAAAGGTGTTAAAACTGCACTTTTTAAAAAATACATCTTTTATCCAAAAAAATTGAATTGGTTCTTATATCATGTTCTCTAAAATACATAACATGAATTATAATGTTATATAAAATTAATTTTTTTTTAATTCTATTAATAAAATATATTTAATATCCCATTAAATTATATTATTTTAATAACATATCTCTGTTTAGTGAAACTCGATATTGTGTACAGTGTAAGCTATAAAGGAAGGTTTCTCTTTCATGTAATGAAAGCCAAGTTAGTTTTGCGTGTAGGGAAGGATTCCTTTGGTGCATCTTATAACATAATAAAATCTTAGTTCATTTATATATTGAAGTAAATCTATACAAAATATTGTGTGAATTGAATTCTATCAAAATAACTTGAAATTATGTGTAAATCAAGCAAAGAATACTGTTATGTATACTGAAAGATAATACAGTGTTTCATGTGATGCAAGATAATATTGGTGTAGCAATCAACACAAGACATAAAATAAATTAAAAATAATCTTTCTCAAAAAATATTGGTGTTTTACAATAACAATAAAAGGGTACCCGACACCAATTTCACACTAGTTGTTTTCTCTCACACAACAACTTCATACATCTAAGTGCTCTAATCTCTTTTATAGAATCTTGCCAGAAGACATCAGGACCATCACAACATATCCCACATAAGGGCATAAGTTCCATAAAATAACATATCACTCTAAGACACTAATGATATTAAATAACATGTCACCTAAAGACACTTTGGACATCACAATACATCTCAATCACTTCAACAAACTTAATAGTAGGGTATTGTGAATATTAAGGACATAAACCTTGTGAAACACTTCTACCATGAACGACCCACACCATGAAACCCCTCATCATCTAATCAAACATAACCACTAGGAAACTTTTGAATTTTGTAAATCACAACCTGTTTATATCATACCCTCCTAGAAGAGATATTAGAGAATATGGTGTAGAAAAATTCATATCCTCACAACCTAGATGTTGGAAAAAACACCCAAAAACATTTGGGTGTCAGAACATGGTGCTAGACATGGGTGCAGAACATATAGAAATAAAAATGAGAATAAAATATATAATAGGCACACAATAGCCCATCCAACTATTTTACACAACCAAATGATCCATCCCATCTCAAAACATTTCCAAAAGCCATCACAACATCCACTACAATCACTACCACATTTAAATGAATCAAACCACGTAAACAAGCCACATATACATGTCACATTTTATCTTTCTTTTCATGTTAATCCATATCCATATTTTCCAATTTCCAACAAGTTTTTTATGCATCCCATTCAATTCATATTAACCATTAAAACATTAATTACACTTCCTATTTTATTTCAGGATTTCATTATCCTTTATAACCCACACCATGTCAATTTTATTATTAACATTCTTTACATTACTACTTGGAAAGTATCACAACACCAATATAGCACACATCCTCCTATCATAATCCTACAAAAAATCTACACATTTCAACTATTTAACCTCACAATAACTTCTCATCATAGCCACCACATATCACTACAACTCAATAAAACCACTTTTCATATCATTAAATTTAGTTTTACAAAAGTTCTTTCATCTCACATAGATTTAATAGTTCTAATTCGTCCATTTTAATTATCAAAAATTTTCATATCCATTATCATATTTTTGTATTTTCATTAAATATTATAATCCCATTTACATTCATTGTTTACATACCAAACCATTTCTATATTAATCAGATTTCCATTTCAATAAGTTCATCGATATTTGACATCAACCAAGATAATTCAGGATTACAAAAACCATTCTTGTATTAGTTATGTATTCCCACACCATGAATAACCCCCATATCCCCACAATTAAAACTAAAAAAACAACACCCATAATTACATCCATTACACATACCATCACATTAACCATATTCATAAGTAAAGGGGTATGACAATAACTTCTTATTTACACATAGCAGATTCAATAATCATCTTTAAGGAATTTACCATTTTATTATGAGGTGAATACATTATTGTATTTCAAAATAAAATTACATATTCACATCATCAAACACATTTCATAATCTATAATACCTGGAAAAAATATATGGAGATTAAATATGATGAAAATAAGTAAATCACATGTGATATCAAACTTTCCCATAAATTTAATTATATCCAATTAATTATCCATATTTGTAAAACTAATACCATACAACTAAAAAGAAAACACCAAGCTAATATCACATATTGATAGAAATAAGAGATAAATTTGATCCACTACCAGGTTATGGTAATTGAATAGTACTGCACATAACAGATAAATGAGAGAGAGAGAGAGGGAGAGGAAACATGACCTTCCAAGATTTTTAATTCATTACCAAATGGTACTCAAACTCAAATAAGGGGAAGAAACCAATTTTTATGATTTACATATATACCTATATAGATAATTTTGAAACTATATCAGAATTTCCTTATTTTATATCACCTCAATTAATATTAAATGGGTTTCCATTTAAATTACATTGTACCACCATTAAATATCTCTTATTATGAAGGGAAGTTAATGATTTAATTTAAAACACATAATTGATTTAGAACCACTAATTTATATATTTAATTATATTTATTTATATTATGAAAGTTTTACAGTTTTTCCAAGAAGGGATACTAGTGTTTTATGAAATTTTCTTTACCCATACACATAAGGCATGCACTGGGTAAGGGTAACCTGGTTTTATCCTTACAATGATAAAAACCCTTATGTAAACACAGGAAATCATGGATGACCATTATATAAGATGAAGATAATTTTATTTTTCCTATTTAAAATCTCAAATACCCTTACACAAGATTCATCTAACCCTTACGTGAGTAGGGGACTACCCTTATGAATCCTTAATAATTTCAATGCTACATTACACAAGATGGTTCTTACCCTTACACGAGTTGGTAGCCTTACGGGACTCCACTCTTACAGGAGTTTATACCCTTATGGAAGGAAAAATTTTCCTTTAGAAAACATTTTAAAAGTATCCTTTACCCTTACAAAACACTTCAAATTGCTCAGGTAAGGGTATCTTGAGCATTCCATTACACATGCTTTGAAAATTATACTTTACCTTTAGGCACGATATGTGGTATGAATAGGGATAAATTTTTTACTGTTACACAAAATCAATTAATAGGCCTAAATAAGGGTAGATTAGTCTTACACTTATTTATGCTTCATAAAAAAACATTACCCTTATGTAACATCTTTAAAAGAAGGGTTCACCTTACTCAAGCCCTAAAAAAGATCACCTTTACATATGAATATAAAAAATAATAATTAACTTTACAAAACATCAATTTCATGCAATGTAATTAATATTTCATTGAAAATATTAACATTTTAATTAAAATATCTTATACTTAATTAATAGAAGAGTTTTTTTACTTAGAAAACCCTCAAAAAACATCTAAAACATTATAATCCCTTTAATATATTGTAAATTAATCTACCAATAAACCTTTTGACCATTGAAATTTATCCCACAATTTATAAAACCATTTTAGAAGTACAATATAAATTAAAAAATCATTTTAAAAAATATATCTATCTTTATGAAACCTATTAAGAAACAAAAGACACCACATAATGGAAAAATAATCCTTAGGAATATTCTATACCATTATAGGTATGTGGTAATATAAACGTAGGATTTTATAGACCAATTAATCAAATCTATTTACTAAAATAATTGAAACAAGATCCAGATCAAGAGTATGCAGCGCTGTACTAGGGAATGATATCTAGTATGGACTATGCTTCCTATCTTGAAAATTTGTTTCATTTTTCTCACTTTTTGGAAAAGAATGAGAAAAAATACCCATCAATTTAGGAATAACCCTCATCATGATGTTTTGTTCTATATGATGATGTTCATACTAATATACTATGATATTGGTTTTGTAAATGATCTTACTATTGATAAGGTCCTGGTGGAGGACAGTTCACCAGGATCTCTAATTATCTTCAATGGACAAGGTGTGTTTCTTTCCAATAGAGTTTATGGGGAATATTATAGTGGTAGGGAGAAAAGATACAATGAGATGATTTAGGGTTGAAATAGGTAGTTAGGGAAGAGTTGTGGTTCATACCACGCTACCATAGGTGGAGTTTTCCTTACATGTTATAAATGTGGGAGAATGGGGAGTTTTTGTAGTGCATATCTTAGTTAGTTGAAGGAGTTATTTGTATGTGGAATGAATGAAAAAATACTACTCTATTTTTTTCATGGATTATAAACACAATTGTAGAATATCTTTAGGGTAGAAACATTATTTGAGATCTTGGTATGCAAGACATAAAATTGGTAGCAGGGAATCATCTAAGAGGCCAGGATATGAAGCTTACCGATTGACTCAGTGGTATTAGTAGTTGTAGAAACCTCAAGGATTAGTTCCTCAGGTTATTTAAGAATCATTGGGTCATGGAAGAATAAATGAGGTAGTAAGGGAGTATTATTTGGACTATAACATAGATGATAGAGAAGACGACTCTTCTATTGAGAGAGTTATGGGTTTGGTCACTTCCACACTTTATGTTTGTTTGTCTTCTTTAAGAGTGTCTCATTTCGTTATCTCTAATCAGGTCGTGTCTTGTTTTGGATTGGTTATTGAGTTATACCATTAGATATTTGATCCTAATAAACCTTTTGGGAAGCAGATAGACCATATATAGATATTTACATCATGGTTCATATTAGTCATCAGTTACAAACACTCTTACGATTTTATTTTTCTTGATATGGTGAGATTCTATATGATCATCATGATGGATTGGTTAACATGATTCCATGATTGCATCTACCTGAACTTTATTTAGGTGGAATTCAATTAGAAAACTAGGAAGGAGTTAATTTTATTTGGAGAATTAGATGTGTAGGTAGTTATATAAGGGACAAAACTCAGTTAGACTGAATCCATTATAACACATGTGGTTGGTATGGTTCTTATATCAGATCATGCGATGATTCCATCTACTTATCACTCAAGAGTAGACCATTTCAAAGATATGTTTCCATATTATTTATGAAGGTTATATTTTAATAGGGTGAAAAATTTCATGGTATAATTAGTTCTAGAAACAGATCTTATATAAATAAATTCTTATAAGATGGAACAAATTGAGTTTAGGGATGTGAAATTGTATCTCGAGGACCCTAAGGTGATAAGTTTGATCTATCTAACTTCATATCTACTGGGTTTTTCCATTTTTTTCTTCATGAAGGTAAATATTTTCATGAGATGATGTGTGGATTAACAAAAACTAAACTAGTTCATGTGGAAGCATAGGTATTGTAATGCCTCGACCATAGTTACCGAGAGTTGGTACATCATTACATAACTTTGGAATGATACAAGGAATCATGTCCCGAAAGACCTATTAGTTTAGTATCATTTGAATTACTAGATACATTCATAAGTTTTACATTACATAATGAAAGAAAAACATCAACAACATTTTTCCCCTTTGAACACACTTATATACAAAGCCTATCCCTGCAGGTCATCCATAAAATACTTCTTCACATCCTCGAAAAAATAAAACAGAGAAAGGGGAGAGCACAGATGCTCAGTAAGGATAACAATATAGCTGAAATATTCATAAATAAGCATAAGAATTTAAGGCAATGTATAAGAATAAAACTAAAGAATTTTAAACATAAACTTTAACATAATATGGAAAAGATAAAATCAAATAATTCCATTTACTTTTTCACATTGATATTCTACTAGTTGAATATTCACATGCAATATCAATATCCACTTTCCTAATGATGGAATGCCTAATTCAAGCCTTCATAACCACATAGTCAAGGGCTAGTTTGTCTCATGAGACCCACCGATGCATCGGGAGCTATAGAAGGCTCCACCCGTCACTTACTAAGTCCAATAAATTCCTCATATGAAAAGGTTTAAACATAACATAAACATTAGTATTAAAACCAGCATATGAAATTTCAATAATTTATCCATAAACCATTAAGGGTACAAAAATAACACATCCATAGTCAAACATATCCCAAAACCTTTAATACAATATGGAGGATTTGTATCATAATAAATCAACTTCCAACAAGTTTAAAATCCATCAAAAGATGTTGACATAGATGAAATGAAAACTTGTTAAAAGAAATACCCCTTTCTATTTTGAACCCATTTAAAAGTCACATAATTATAAAAGAAAACATTTTTTTTGTAAATATTATTCTAAGAATGTATGGGAATCTTTGACGATTTTGTAATGGGGGAAAATAGCCACACCTTCTATATAAGTTAAAAAATGAATTCTTTTCTTAATTTTGTCGAAAAGGTTATAAAGTACCTTGTTTGGAAAATGGAAGAATGATTCCTTTAAAACACATATGGTCAAATAAGAGTATAAATTACATTAACCCATTGTATATTAAATAGTAAAAAAATTTTGAATTACATTTTTATGAAAACACGGATGTGGATTATAAATATGTCCCAGTAGATACTTACATATTAACAACCTCAGATAAGTAAAGAGACTGTAGAATTAACCATTACCTTGTTCTTTTCCTTGGTTGAGGGTACATTAACCTACTATATAATAGTAAAATAATTTTTATTAAATTATACAATAACTATATACATAAATATGATATCATATTTGATCCTCTAATATTGCTTTGTTAATAATATTTTAGTAGTATCATCATTTTGGGTGTTAACTGATTCGTTTTCCTTTATATGATTGGTTTCGTAAGCCAAGTTTGTTATAGATAGGATGTATTTTATTCATATATAGAATGATATTAAGTTCTTAAATGTGATTTTTAATCATAAAATGAAAAATATTCTTTAATGATTATGATGGGGAATAAATCCCATCGCGTTCGTTGAGACGGTAATCCGTACGTACGCACGAGTGACAATATCATTATATTGATGGTGAAATATTATCTAATTGGATGTTGTATCATATATAATGAATCCTTAACATGTTTTATTATTTTATTTACATCTATTATACTCATTAGTATACCCATCCAAATAATGAAGTGTTTTACTAACAAACTACACCACGATGTGGAAACGGTAAGCCGTACGTACGCACATTTGGTGAATTTTTCATTAATAGGATGGATAGAATAAAAAATATGGTTATAACATATATATAATAACATCATAGTATGTAATAGGTTATTTAGTTTTTATTTTGGTATGCAAACAATAAATAAATAGGAAGTGGAAGAAGAAAAGATCTTGAAAGAGGGTGGTGAGTTTATTACCTCTTCTTCAGGTATTTCCTTTTGAGTTGATAAAAAGGGCTCCTTAGGATGGATTTCGGATTACAGGAAGGCCTCTAGGATGAAGTGAGAGAGGTTGGGAGGATATTTGGGAAGGGGTTGGCCGATCCAAATGGCATTGGAGTAGTGATTTTGTGAGAAGGTGAAGTACACTTTTATAAAAGGGGTGAGGGTCGCTTTTGGAAAAGCATGGAAAATTATTTTTGTATTATACGGTTAATAAACTTACTATAACAAGCCAAGAGAACCCCAAGTTGTTAATTATTAATATATATATCCTTATATAATTCTTTTCCAGAACCTTATATTTTTAGAAATATTATATCAATTAATAATATAGTATTTGTTTTAAAAACTCAATTATGTCAATTTTAATACTATCTAGTAATTTTTTGAAAGCATTTAAAACTTTATCACATTGAATAAAATTTATTTAATCAACCCTAACATGTAATATTAACCTATAAAATTAGTTTAATTCATAAAAACTCTCAAATTATATTTATTTGGATATTTTTAATATCAATTATTTTAATCATTCATTAATAAGGTAATTACCGCATCATCATTGTGTCATAAATAAATTTAATTATTCAATGTATACAAATTATAAATAAAATACAGTTATGTAGGAAATATTTTTAGATTTATAATTAATATTTTTAGTTGAAAATATAATTTATATAACCCCTTGTAAAAATTGTTTTACTAAATGATATATGTTTACGTTAGTTTTGTATTTACTTTAAATTAATAAATAGTGTCATTATCACTCTCAAGTGGAACCATGGGGTCCCAAAATCGACCCAAGGATACCCATAGTAGGACATGTATCAACCAGTAGGAATTTGACACATGTTAGGGTAATTTAATATTATTATAATATTATTTTTTACGCTTATTTACCGGATTTACCCCTTTAACCACGGTAAAAAAAATATTTACTGATGTAAATATTCATAATGTCTAAAAATAAATGTTAACTAATTAAAAAAATCTGGACCTAATAATTCAAAATATGGAATACATTTTTTAAAATTCAAAACACAGAAGTGGTAGAAATTAATTTAAAATTAATTCCTGTAGTCAAAAAAAAGCGGGTTTTTAAGATATAATAACTACCAAAAGATTGACAGTTGTTTATATCCAATTTAAACATGAAATTACATCCAATGACCTAAATTATATTAAATGATAAAAATAAAATATAATGATTTTTAAAAACCATTCAAATATATAATTTAACACTATAAATTATTTCGATTAAAAAAGTTGTTTTTAAATAAAATATAGTATTTTCACTATTCATCAAAAATTAAAAGTTTTAGAGAAGTACAAAAAATTCACCCTAATCCAATTTTGATATTCCAAATCCATAAAATAATTACATTTTGAAGAATAAAATTTATAAAATTTCAAAAAGTGGGTATTACAACTCATAATATCTAGTTTGATTGGTCGTGGTGTGTTAGAATCTCAAAGTTGCATATAACGCAAGCTATTGAATAATTTAAAGGGAAACGTACTGTAGAAGATTGGGGTGTTACATTCTCCCATCCTTAAAATAATTGCATCCTAAAAATTTCTAGAATATTACTGCATAAAAAGATTCATGTGTTTCTTCATCATAAGTTCCTCAAGTCCCACGTTGCCTCTTCCATCTTATTGTTTCTCCAAAGAACTTTCACCAGACGAGTCGTCCAATTTCTCAACACTTGTTCTCTGGAATCAAGAATTTTGATAGGCTCTTCACAATAAGACAGGTTGGGTCATGGTTATATTTCTTCATAGGTGATTACATGCATTGGGTCAGGCATGTATTTTCTTAACAGTGATACGTGGAACACATCATGAACTTTGATGAGACTTGGAGGCATTGCCAAACGATATGCTAAAATTCTAATTTTTTCTCGAATTTCAAAAGCTCCGATATAATTTTGACTCAATTTACCGTTCTTACCAAAAATTATAACACCATTTCATTGAGATACCTTCAAGAAAACATGGTCTCCTACTTGAAATTCCAAATCCTTCCATCAGTTATCAGCATAGCTCTTTTTCCTAATTTGGGCTTCTTTAATGTGGGTTTGGATAATCTTCACTTTTTCCATTGTTTCCTCAACAAGTTCTGGGCCTAAAAGTTTTCTTTCACCAACATCATCCCAACAAGTTGGTGTGTGACATCTCCTTCCATATAATTCTTTATATGGTGCCATCTGACTACTTGAATGGAAGCTATTGTTATAGGATAATTCTACCAAAGGTAAATATTGATCCCACATTCCTTGAAAGTCATGTGAGAAGGATCCCAACATGTCTTATAAGGTTTGAATAGTCTTTTCTAATTATCTATCGGTTTGAGGGTGGTAGGCAGTGCTCAAATGAAGTTTAGTATTCAGATACTTCTGATGACATTTCCAGAATCTTAATGTAAAATGGGGATCATGAACAGAAACAATCGATAGGGGTACACCATAAAGTCTTACAACTTCATTAATATATAATCTTTCCAGACATTCATGTGGTAAATCTTCTCTTATAGAAAGAAAATGGACTGACTTGGTAAGATGATCAAAAATGACCCATATTGAATTATTCCTTCTAGGAGTCTTTGGTAGCCCCATTACAAAGTCCATCATAATATCATCCCATTTCCACTCAAGTATGTGAATAGTTTTCCTGACTCCTCTAGGAAATTATCTTCCAGCTTTCACTTGTTGAAAAGCCATAAATATTGAACCATAATCAACAATCTCTATCTTTATGTTGTCCCACCAAAAATATTCCTTTAAATATCAATACATCTTAGTGCTACTAGGGTGTATAGAGAAATTGGATCTATGAGCATCATCCAACAATTTGCTTTTTTAGATATGTTATGTCAGGAACACAAATTCTCTTCCCATATTTAAAAATTTCATTTTCATATATGAAGTCACTCAATATCCCGTCATTCATAGCTTTAATCCTCTTTTGAATCTCCTCATCATCATTCTGAGAACTCTTTATCCTTTCTAGTAAAGATGTTTCAGAAACCATTTGTAAAAGTATTTATGTTTCACCTTATATGGTTATTCCCATATTCATCATTACTAGATCCATGAAAATGGGATCCATTTCAACTCTCATCTTGTTCAAAACTCCATGATCCTTTCAACTCAAAGCATCTTAGACCTTATTTTCCTTCCCCAGGTGGTAGTGTATAGTGAAATCATAATCCTATAGTAGTTCAAGCCATCATATTTGCCTCATGTTAAGTTCTTTCTGTGATAAAATATACTTGAAACTCTTATGATCGATATATATATAAAATTTTTCTCCATAGAGATAATGTCTTCAAATCATCAAAGCAAAGATTAAAACTGCTAACTCAAGATCATGAGTGGAATAGTTTTGTTCATGAATTTTATGTTTCCATGATGCATAGGGATTAAATCTATCATTTTCCAAAAGGAAACAACCAAGTAATTTCTTTGAAGCATCACTATAAATAACAAATCCATCATTCCCTGATTGTAGAGTCATGATAGGATAATTAGCTAATATTATATTCAGTTCTTCAAAAAATTCTTCACACTCTTTTGTCTAAATAAATTTAACCCCTTTACGTGTGAGCTTGGTTAATGGGTTAGCCAACCGGGAAAAAATATGGACGAAACCTCGATAATTACCAACTAAACCAATAAAACTGCATACCTCAGTTATACTCGTTGGTGCTAGTTATTCTTGGATGGCCTTGGTCCTTGAAGGATCAATAGATATTCCATCCTTAGAGACAATATAGAGAAGGATGGAAGTCACTTGAAGCCATAATTCGCACTTGCTAAACATCCCATATAATTAACTTCTTCTAAGGGTTTTTTGAATAGTGCGCAAGTGATTTTCATGATCTTCATATCTTTTTCAGTATACCATTATATCCTCAATAAATACCACAACAAAGTCATCAAGATATTCCTTGAAAACTCTATTCATTAGATCCATGAAGACAAAAGGTTCATTAGTCAATCCAAATGGCATTATTGTAAACTCGCAATGCCCATACCTTGTTCAAAATGCTATTTTAGGAATGCCATACTTTTTTCACACACAACTAATGATAGCCAGATCGAAGGTCAATATTTGATGAATATTGGGCTCCATGAAGTTGGTCAAAAAAATCATCAATTAAATGTAGATGATACTTGCTCTTTATTTTTATAGCATTGATCTCAATATTATCAATGGACAACCTCATAGATCCATATTTCTTCTTAACAAAAATGGTAGGGGCTCCCATGGAGAAACATTAGGGAGAATAAATCCTTTATTAATCCATTCCTCTAGTAATTTATTTAGTTCCACTAATTACACAGTAGAAATTATATAAGGGTTCTTAGATATGGTCCTTGAACCACAAATTAAATCCATGGAAAACCCAATTTATTATTCTGGAGGATGTCCAGGTAAATCCTCTAGAAACACATCAACATATTCTCACACAATAGGTACATTCTCTATTCAAACATTCTTTTCCTCACCCATAGTTATTTCATTCTCTTCCTCCCCAACAATTGAATTTCGTAGAGCTATTGTGGGTGGATCTAGATAAGAATCAGGTGGTGACATTTCTGCTCTAAAGATAAGGTACTGCTTATCATTATCAAAAATTGTAACCTCCTTCTTTTTACAATAAATTTTCGCATCATGGTCTGAAAGCCCATACATACTGAGGGTTATATCAAATTCAATCATGGGTATGACAATGAGATCAGCTGATAAAGAAAATTTATATTCCTTAATGGGAACTGATTCACAAAAATTTGTTGTGATGATACTTCCCTTAAGAGTTTTGACTAACTACTCCCTTGTTAAGTAAAACTGAAAATATCTAATTTTAATAGAAAAATAGGATGATATGAAACAATCTGATGATCCAAGCTCATATAATGCATTGGCTAAACTTGAGGAAACCATTAAATTACCTACCACCACGTCTTTTGGAGCATTAACCTTAGGAGTAGTGATCGCATAAGCTTGGCCTTGCTCCCTTGTCCATTTATCATGTACGATTCCATGGTTATTAGGAATTTCCTTTGCATAATGACCATTTTATCTTCAATTGTAGCATTCAACATTGACATCCTCCTTATTCCCCTTGCAATCATGATCTTGGTGGCCTTTTTCATCACACTTGTAACAGACTCCCATTCCACCCAGTCAAGTACCCAAGTGTTTATTACCACATTTACCACAGTTTGAATATTCAAATTTTCCCATATTTCACTTATTTTTTTTGCAAAGTGTTCATAAAATCTCTTCTTCTCTTGCTTCACTTTGAAGTTGTAAGACTTAGAGATTTCCTTTTCTGTCTTTATAGCACCTGAGATAATATCTTCGTACCAAGAGAATGATTTTGAGACTAATGCTTGATGATGAAATGGTTTTAACCCATCAAAGATTCGATCAATATTACTCCTTAGGTTATGTATATAATCTATTGTATGCCTTTCAAGCATTGTAAAGTTATCCTCATACTTTGCGACATTCTCATCCTCCTTTTTCCTCAGACTTAGAAATTGTCTTTCCATATCTGCTTGATGGTCACGAGGAAAGTAATTTTTAAGAAAATATCTTTTAAATCCCTCCATTACATGTTTGATAATTATTGAACTTCATTTGTGTTTTGGATTAATGACAACCATTGATCTGCATTTCCCGTGAGGTGGTAAAATTCCAGGGAAACTTTTTCCTTTTCGCTACTCCCTAGAGTATGAAATATTTTCTCTAAAGAACTTATCCATTTCTGAGCTACTAATGGATTTTTAATGCCATTTAATGTTGGTGGTTGCTACATCATGAAGCGGTATAACATTGATCCTCTATGTTGCGGATCAGGGGGCTCCATACGGGTAAAGTTATTATTCATAACCTGAGTGAGTTCTCCTAGTATGATGATAAACTGATCAGAACTAGTTGCATCACCGGCTCTACTATAATTATCTTGAGTATGAGGGGAATCCCAGAAATGTTTATGTTGGTTGATATGGTTTCCATTATTCCCACTAGGTTCCATTTCTATAAAATGGCATACACTATATTAGTTTATGAATCACAACACATAATTCCAAACATGGAAAATAGTTAAAATAAATTGAACAGTTTATGGATATAATCCATAATAAAAAAAATTTTCTTTGAGGAAGTATATAATCATAAACCCTTCATAATGGTTTGTAAAGAAAATGAGAATTATCCTAAGCATATCCCTCAGGAGTGTTGTAACCAAAAGTGCAGAAATGTCCGTTGTCGTGCACCAGTTCCCATTCGAGTCTAGCTCAAAGCTGCCTTTTCGGGTTTTACCCCTAGGTACATTTGTGCCAAAGCCACCTCTACCTGATCGTATCCAGACAGGGATGTATTTCTTGGAAAAATCAGAAAATATCTATTGTACCAAAATTCTAGGAAGTTATTCTATACAAATACTAAAAGTCTATCATAGGATAATGTTCTCTAATCAAAGTTTTTCTAAATCTAGTTACTAAGGATTGTAATAAACTTCCTCTAATAACTACTGTATCGCCCTGACACCAATTACCCATAGTCTGTGCATTATTATATAACATTTTCATGATATATGGAATCATGTCCCGAAAGACCGATCGCTTTAGTAGCCTTAGAAGTACTAGATATACATATAAGTTTTATATTACATCATGAAATAAAAACATCAACAACATTTTTCACCCTTTGAACACATTTATATCCCTAGCCTATCCCTATAGGTCAACCATAAAATACTTTGTCCCATCATGGAAAAAATAAAACATAGAAAGGGGTGAGCCCAGATGGTCAGTAAGGATAACAATATTGCAGAAAATTTCATAAATAAGCATAAGAATTTAAGGAAATGTATAAGACTAAAACAAAATCATTTTAAACGTAAAATTCATAATAGTATGGCCAATACAAAATCAAATAATTCCATTGAATTATTCACATGGATATTCTACTAGTTGAATAATCACATGCAATATCAATAGCCACTTTCATAATGATAGAATGTATAATGTCAGACTTCATAACTACACATTCAAGGCCTTGTTCCAAGACTACAAATAAAATTTTGTCAAGGCATTATTCCAAAAAACTAGTTTGTCTCATGAGACCTACCAATGCATCAAGTAGTTATAATAGGCTCCACATGGAACTTACTAAGTCTAATGCATTCCTCATATGAAAAGTTTTAAACATAAAATAAACATTCATATTAAAAATAGCATACGTAATACGAGTAATTTATCCATAAAACATGGATGGTACAAAAATAACACATATACAGTCAAACATATCTCAAAAAATTCAATACAATGTGTAAGATTAGTATCATAATAAATAAACTTTAAACAAGTTTAAAATCCATCAAAGGATGTTGACATAGATGAAATGAAAAAGTTTTGAAAGAAATACGTATTTCTATTTTGAAACCATTTAAATGTCACATAATTATAGTAGAAAATATTTATTTTGAAAATATTCTTATAATCTTGTATGTGAAGCTTAGACAATGTTATTATAGTAGAAAATATCCACACCTACCAAATAAGTTAAAAAAGACATTCTTACCTTAATTTGGTTGAAAGGGTCATAATGTACCTTGTTTTGAAAATGAAGGAAAGATTCATTTCAAAAAATATATGCTCAAATAAGGGTATAAATGACATTAAACCATAGTCTAGTAAATATTAAAAATGTTTTGAATTTCTTTTTTAAGAAAACATGGATTTGGATGATAAAGAGGTCCTAGTAGATACTTACGTATTAACAACCTTAGATAAGTAAAGAGATTGTAAAATTAACTCTTACCTTGAACTTTTCCTTGGTCGAGGGTTCGTTAACCTACTGTATAATAGTTAAATAATTATTATTATGAAATTATAAAATAATTATATACATAAATATTATATCATATATGATCCTCTAATATTTCTTTGTTAATAATATTTTAGTAGTATCATCATTTCAGGTGTTAACTGATATGTTTTCCATTATATTCATAGTTACGTAAGACATGTTTGTTATTGTTAGGATATATTTTATTAATATACAGAATTATATAAAGTTCTTAAACATTATTATTAATCATAAAATGAAAATTATTCTTGAATGATTACAATGGGGAATGAATCTCAACACGTTCGTGGAGACAGTAATCTGTACGTACGCATGAGCGAAAATATCATTATATTGATTGTCAAATCATACGTAATTGGATGTTATATCATATATACATAATCATTTACATGATATATTTATTATTTACATTAGTTATACTCATTATTTTACCCATCCAAATAATTATGTGTTTGAATAACAAACAACACTACGACGTGGAGACGGTAAGCCGTACGTATGCACGTATGATGACTTTTTCATTTATAGGATGGATAGAATAACGAATATGGTTGTACCATATTTATATTAACATTAAATTATGTAGGAGGTGTTGGATTTATTGTTTTGGTATGGAAATAACAGGGAAAGAGGAAGTGGAAGAAGAAAAGAACTTGAAAGAGGGTGGTGAAATTATTACCTCTTCTTCGGGTGTTTCCTTCTATGTTGATCAAAAGGGCTCCAAAATTTGGATTTATGATCAAAGTAAGGCCTATAGGTTGATTTGAGGGATGTTTGGATGAGTTTGGTAAGGGTTTGGCTGAGCCTAATGGCTTTGTAGTTGTGATTTTGAGAGAAGGGGATATACCCTTTTATAAGAGGGGTGAGGGTCACTTTAGGAAAATCTTGAAATATTTTTTTATAATAAAATAAATTTCGGTTTATAATTTCTACAAAGTAATTTATTTTAAGGATATGGTGGTTATGTGTCTAAAAAATCTCATCCAATAGGTTTTAAATAGTTTTAGGTCACTATATTAACCGTATCTTTTACATTTAACTCTCTGTTAAATAGTTTGACAATTACCACGTCTCTTTGTATTTTTATATTACATGGTTAATAAACTTATTATAAAAAGAAAAGAAAACCAAAAGTTGTTAAATATTAATATATATATAACCATATATATTTCCATTGGCTGATCCATAGATTTTTAGGAATATTATATCAATTAATAATATAGTATTTTTTTTAAAACTCAATTATGTCAATTTTGACACTATTTAGTATTTTATTTCTCTTGAAAGCCATAAAAACATTATCAATTCGAATAAAATTTATTTAATCAACCCTAAAATGTCATATTAACCTATAAAATTTTGATAAATTCATAAAAAGTCTCAAATTAAATATTTTTCGATATTTAGAATATCAATTATTTTAATCATTCATTAATAAGGTAATTACTAGATCATCATTGTGTCCTAAATAAATTATTTATTTAATGTATAAAAATTATAAATAAAATAAAATTATGTATGAAATATTTTTATATTTGTAATTAATATTTTTAGTTGAAAATATAACTTATATAACCCCTTTTAAAAATTGATTTACTAAAAGACATATCTTAATGTCATTTTTGTCTTTATTTTAAATTAATTAATATAAAGTGTCATTATCACTCTAAAGTGGATCCATGGGGTCCAAAAATCAGCCCAAGGATTCCCATGGTCGGAAATGTATCAAAAAATATAAATAAGACACATGTTAGGGTAATTTAATTTTATTATAATATTATTTTTTACCCTTATTTACCGGATTTACACCTTTAATCACGGTAAATAAAATATTTACTAAAGTAAATATTCATAATGGATAAAAATAAAAGTTACCTATTTACACAATTTTTACCTCTTGATCAAAAATATGGAATCTATTTTTCCAAATTCAAAACACATAAGTGGAAGAAATTAATTTAAAATTATTTCCCATTGTTAGAACAAAAAGCGCATGTTTAAGAAATAATAACTATCAAAAGATTGACACCTATTTATGTCTAGTTTAAATCTGAAATTACATCCAACGAAATAAAATATATTAAATAATAAAAATATAATCTAATTATACTTAAAAGACATTCAAATTTATAATTTATGACTTAATTATTTCGATTAATTTTTTTTTAATTAAAATTTATGATTTTTCATTATTCATCAAAAATTTAAAGTTTTCAGAAAAGTAAAAAAAATTCACCCTAATCCAATTTTGATATTCCAAATACAAATATGAATTCCATTTTGAGGAATAAAATTTATAAAATTTCAGAAATTGGGTATTACTATTCATAACGGATAGTTTGATTGGTCGTGGTGTGTTAGAATCTCGAAGTTGCATACAACGCAAGCTACTGCATTATTCAAAGGGAAACGTACCATAGAAGTTTGGGGTGTTACAGGTATCCTATAATTAGAGTATATGATATATTCAATCGTTTGAGGGGTGGCCGATGGATCTCCACGATTAATCTTCATCTAGGAAACCACCAATTGTGGGTAAGGGAAAAGGACATACTAAGGAAAATTTTAATGAGATGATATTTGTTGTATGAGAACCCGATGAGGTTGTTTGGTCTTAATAATTAAAAAATTGAGTTCATTGATATTATAAAAAGGATTTTATGTTCCACTCAGACTCTGTTGTGGTTTTTTTCAACAACCTATTTGTATACTCACAGACCTTATCATTACATGCCGAAAACCCTAGGATTTTATTAAGAATGTTTTAAGTGCACTAAATTTATTAAAAGTAATAAAAGAGTCACATTTTTATTCAAGAGGTGTGTTATCATAGGCATGTTATAGGAGAGGTAAGGATTTCTATAGATCTAGAGAAAGTGGATGTAGTGATATCTTATGATTAACCCAAAAATGTGTTTGAGATCTAGAGTTTGTTTTTCCTGAATAGGTATTAAATGTAGTTTATTCAAGATTTCTCTCAATTGAAAGTGTTGATGAAAGGCTTGAATAATATGGGGGGTGATTATTGAGTAAAATGTTATGTTTAAAGAGACATTACAGGATTTAAAATCATAGTTGACTTATTCTTTGGTTTTTATTTTTCTAGGTTTACAGAATGATTATACAATCTATTGTGATTGCTTTAGAGTTGGTATAAGAAACCTCTTGACATAAAGAGATTAGGTGGTAACTTATGGGTCTTATTAGTTACAAACCCACAAAAAGAATACCCAACCCAGGATTTGGATGTAGCTTCCAACGTTTACACCTTAAAGTGTTGGTTCCATTATCTCATTAGTGAGAGATTTATCATCGACAAAGTTCATAAGAGATTCTGATGCATATTATCCCAACTGAACTTGAACACATGACATGTGTGTTGGTTCAAATATTGATTAAAATAGAAATTAATTTTATTTTTATATAATTATTACTTAGTTTTTATTAACAATACTATTAAAATTTATTTTATTAATCTTATTTCTATAGTTTCAGAGTATTTTAGTTTTTTTTGTAACTGTAGATAATTATTTATTAAATTTATTAATTTTCATTATTATTAGAATATTTTTAATTTATATTTATTCTAATAATATATTATTTTAGAATAGAAAATAAAATGATAATAATAATATTTTATATAAAATATTAATATTAGTATTAATATTATATTATTAATATGCATAATTATATTAGTATAATTAACTTAAATTTTATTTGGATATAATAATAAAATAATAAAAATAAATAATAATGACTCAATATCATTATTACCATGATTTAATTATTTTAGCTATTATTAATCGTATTATTATTATTTATTATTATAATTATGTTCCATCTCTTACTGTGTTTTATTATTATTATTATTATTGTCATAATTATATAATTTTTTCTTGTCAGAGATCGTACAGTTCCAACAAGGCCTCACCAAGTTATTTATCACCTTTTCTATCACCTAAATCTCTAGAGGTATCTATGTATTCTCTATAGTCAAACCATAGTTCTCTCAATATTCATCAACCAGAGACTAAGATCATCTCGACCCAACTATCATAGGCTCACTGACCTCCTTCACCTTCTACTGTGGAGAAAACCTAAAAAACATCGTAAGAAGACCATTCTCCACCTTTTTCACACTCAATTAATCTCATTGTTTCTCCCCACATACATGTTTTGGGAATCCAACAAGGGAGGAAATCACAACACATATACAACAGGTCATTCATGATTCACTAGCCTGCAGCCGATCTTCAGTTCATATATATTGTGAACCAGGCCTCCACACCACTCCTTTCCCACCACCATCCTAAACAAAAAACCCATAACCACATTCACATAAAATTATCCTTATAATTAAAGTAAATAACATTAAAGAGAGTTAATGGGGAGTTCAAGTGTGATTTATGACTTTCTATGATAATTTCAAGTGTTTTGTGTTACATTTTGTATTATATTCACAATTGCTAGTTATTCTTGCACATTACCAAGGGAAACATTGGTTTACTTGTACAATCATGTGATATACAACATGATAATTCCCATTTAGTGATTATTAGAAAGGGGTTGAAGTGATATTTTATTCTAAATGAACACAACGACTTCAATTATTTATTTTTCATGTTGTGTTCTGTGATGGATGGATAATTTCATAGGGTTGGAGTTGTGATGAACATTACATTAGGCCTTTATTAAATTTATATATTAATTGATTATTAGTTAAGGTTAGTTTAACTTTAATTACTTGAATTGTATATATATTTTAATTAATTTATATGATATTTCCACCCAGGCTTTGGTTCTTTTCATGTGACACATAATAAGTAATGATAAGTATGAAACCATTAAATAATTAATTTCTTTGAAATTTGATCTCACAAATGATAGAATTGTGAATTATACGTGAGATTTATTAGAATAAATAGATATGTTTATTGAATAATTTATATTTTATGTTATCTCTATATAAAATATAATAGGTGATACATAATATGTTATTTTGTGATAGAGATCCTAACACAGATAAATAATTATACATTGAGAGAAATAAATCATTTTATTTCAATATGTTCTTCAACACTAAATTTTTTTACTAAATTTTCATAACACCAGAGAATATGACATAGAATAATTTGTGTCACAACTCTGACACTATCAAAATAATAGGTTTTTAATTACTAATTTTTTCTTTTTATTTAGCTTTGTTTTTTTGTAATTGTTTCTTTCCATCTAATTTAAAAATCCTTCTCTTAAAAATTCATCAAAGAGGATATTCCTGGTGGCTACACACATTCTCTCCATGGGAATGACCCGATAGACTTCTATAGAAAATTCAGGTTTACAAATGTTAATATTTTCACACAATAATGGTGTAGAGAAATTTGATGGTTCTTTTTATAGTGACAATTGTATCATTAGGATGTCCTTAAAATAATGTGGTTTGGGTTAGAGAAAAATTCATATTTCAAATATTTATTTTTTTTTTATTTTAGGAATATTATAGATTCTAATAATTTCAAAATGTCATGGTCAAAAAAATTCATTTGGGACAAATTCCTACCAAACCTACCCACAACACACGACACTAGTTATAATTA
The DNA here is from genome assembly GCA_963277665.1 of Viscum album. Lineage (NCBI taxonomy): Eukaryota > Viridiplantae > Streptophyta > Magnoliopsida > Santalales > Viscaceae > Viscum > Viscum album. The sequence goes on from OY728120.1 coordinate 263,633,143, forward strand.
TTCACTACCTATAAGTCCTCTATCTATTTTGTAATGGCTACCATTAAAGTAATTATCATGAACCATAAGAAAAAATGTTTCTATATTTTAAAATTAATTCCTTCCATGACTATAATTATTCTCAATGTAAAATTATTTGTAATAATACTGAACCTAGTAATCCATGTACTATATCTAGGTTTCATGACCACTTTGAAAAATTTCAAAACACAACTATTCAATAAAAAACATTATATAACATGAATATTCTTACAAACTAAAGGATAAAAATAAATTTTATCCGTCATTTTGTGTGTGAAGAACTAAAAGAAGAGAGTACACAATGTTCAGTTCTATTAATGTGGTAAATAATAGTTATTAACTTCAAGAAGAATATAATGAAAATTTGTTTTCTACAATGAAAAATTTCAAAAATTAATTAATCTGAATAGTTAAATAATACTCTTCACTACCAATTGATGTTCTAACTGAAAAATATTTTTTAAGGAAATTTTAATAGTGTTTCCATATACAGAAATTTCATTTTAGGATTCTGATAATGAGACTAAATTGATTGTCCCTTATTCTTATCATACCATTTATTAATCCTCTCAATCGCAATTTGACTCTTCCATTATTAGCACATTTCATGAATATGGAATACTACTTTTACATTCTATAAAATATAATGGTCAATGAAAAACTGAGACATCATTTCAATCTCTAGTGATTTTCCACCATTATATCGAATGTAGGGAATGAATGCATTTACTTCTAATCAAATACCACCATCTGATGTTGACAATTAATTTTAGAATGAAGACGTCAGTGAATAAGGATGATTCATTACCATAATAGATTAAAAATTTACCCAAGACACTATTTATGACAGAAACAATAAGTAATAACATTAAATAACATTGAATCACCCCAATCTAATAGTAACTTTGAGGTAGAAATAGTTTTCAAAATGGTGACGTTTGTAAAAGATTAAGTGTCAAAACATTAGTTTGTGATGGTGGTTGAGGATGCTCAAAACATTTAAGAAATAATTTTAGTATTTAATTCCATATAGGATTCTAATGTATTAATCACACATGTTCGTATGGAGAATCATGCTGGGGGTATATGGAAGAATCATTGAGATAAGATATCATTCGTAAAAAACTAGTGTAACCTACCCAACTTGAACTTTTCCCACCTACTCGTGTATTTAGGTTGGTACCGCTTCACCTAAAATACCCAAAAATGAATTAAATTATAATGACTAAGGAGAACTAAATGAAATTATGATGTGTGAACTATGTTTGAAACCAGTAGATTTCCTAGATTTATTAGTAATTGATTAAAAATAAAAGAATTACATGATTTACCTAGGAAGTAAATTTAAGGATGCAATGGATAAAAACTAATCACTAAGAGATTATATAAAAGTAATTTAAACTCATAAACCCATTAAAAGAGATAATATTTTTGATCTTCATGATGATTTACTTTACCAAAATTCCTATAATTTAGTGAATTTTCCAAAATATGTGATTTATTTATCTCCTTTTATACTAGGATATTATTCATTCATGCAACCCATAAAATTAAATTATCAAATTTTCATTAAGACATTGTTTTCCTATAGGGTATACACTTTCTTGAAATATGCATGAAACAATATTTCGGAGAAAGATGTAGTTACATGGTATACATTTATATTTCATGGTGCTGGAGTGTCATCCATTCTAACTAATGATGATGTAAAATTACAGGTCTATATTAGGTAACCCATTATCGGCTATTTATTCTTTAAAAACACTTGGTTTCGTTTAATTTAATCTTCTATATTAAAATGGTATTCATTTACATAAAACTATCTTTTCCTTCCACTACAGTTGATCTAAATTAATCATTCATATTTTTATCATCACATATTTATTTGATTGTAGTGTTATTTACTTGATATGGTAAAATTATGTGTTTTTTATGAAAAGATTTTATAGGATCATAATATCTAAATCATCAATGGTTGTATACAATCACTCTCTATCTATCATTAATTAGTTATAAAATGTTAGTTTTCTGGTATATTTTAGTTAAAATTCTAAAAACACATTGTCACATAACTAATTATAAAAATGAATTCCCCTATAATTGTTGAAAAAACATGAAACATAATAAATTTCCATTGTAAAAAAATTAGGGACATACAAATTTTTTCCTTGGTTAGTCTGATCACATGATTTCTAGTTTAAATTATCCCATCATTGATTTCATGATTTCTAATATTGTTGATATTATTCCAAGATTATATTTTGTTTGAAACTTGTTTATTGTTGAGAAAACTATTTATAATAATTCTCATTTGAGTTTTATAATATTATATTAAATAATTGTGAGGAATCTATCCTTTTTTTATAAGTTTCTCCATTTCTCTTTTGTTTAAGGAATATTAGCCCTATTATTTCTTCAAGAACATTCCATGATTCTCCCTTAAATAGAGAAGTATTTTTTAAGTTACATTAAAATGATTTTGAATTTGTTTGTTTTATTTATCCCCTTGACCCACTAATTTGACCATTCATTTTCTCCATTATTTATCCCTTATAATATATGGAAAATCCTTTTAGGATAATCCCATAACTGATACACTTACTTAAGAATGTATATTATATTTTCATGATGATTTTAAATCTAAGTGTCTGGGAGAGAGTAACCCATGGATAAGTTTTTTAAGGGATAATGATTCATTTAATTCACATTAATAGATACTATCTATCATTTTATATGTATTAATTTTATAGTAGTTTGATTTTGTGAATTTATACTATGATATAGGGATTAAATTTTTTTGGTTCCAACAATGAGTACACTTGTGGTTATAACATTGTAATACTCACCTTTAGGGATACCTATAAAAGTGATGAACTAGATCTCTATAATATAGATAGTTTTTATGTGACAACCATTCATAAATATTATCTAGAATGTGATATACTTATTATCATGTTTCTATAGGATTTTTTCTTATATCTATGTGATAGGGGTTTGGATCTTATTCTCTCATGTTTACATTCCCATTTTTGGAGTGTGTTAGTCCATTATTAATATTTTTCTTATTGATATCTTCATTTTTAAAGGAAAAATAAGAATTTCCTCTGAAGGGGAGTTAAGTATTATGGAAAAAATTTGGGAAAAAATTTATCATACAATTATTTCATGATTCAACCCTCATTTTTTTCAAAATATTTCAATTTTTATGGCCCACCATCCCATAGCTTAATAGATCATTTTTACCTAATTTTAAGTACTTAGGTTTGGTGAATTATTTTCATTTACACTAATACAGTGATGAAATTATAGTAATGCATATTTTATGAATTCATGTTGACAACAATTGAGAATAACATTCATAAATTATAATGAATGATCAGAGTGATGGAGTGTTAGGTAACATGATGTATTATTTTAGACACTTATTTTGAAAATAATTTTAATGGAAGCCTTTTGTTTGAAAATTGAAATTTTATATGAAGCAAGATATTAAGTGGTAAAAAATGTATGAAATTTTTTGAACTTATGATTGTGTTGATCTAGTTTTAAAAAATGGTTAATTTTGTTGTTGTTTCCAAATTTTTTTTCCTTAGAGTATAGAAGTTTATGAATTTGTGATTTTATGCACATGGAAGTCACTAATATTTTTATATATCTATAATAAATTTAAATTAATTTCATTAACCATTTTTATTATTTATAGTTTCTTTTTGTAATCCAATTGTATGTTTTTAATTTTTATAATTTTAGTTAATTATATATTAATATTTTATACTATTATTATCATCTGTATTAATTAATTTATATTTATTATTATCATATATTACTTCACAAAAAAACATTATTTACAATATTTTTATTTTATCAAATTATATTTTCATTTATTTTTAGTATTAATATTATACTAATATATATATATATAAATATATAATAATTTTAGTATAATTCACCAAATTTTTAGTTAGTTATAATAAAAATATTTAGTTACTATTATTATTATCATATAATTATTTTAATTATTATTTTATTATTATTATCATCTTCAAATTGTTAAAGTGTTTTTTTTAATTTTGATACTTTTCATGTAGGAGCATGTGTATCGCTAGTTTACCATCCCCGATCCAACCTTCACCTAAATTAGTCTTTCTTAGATCTCTAAAGGTAGATGGATATTCTATATGGGGAAACTCATATTCTACAAATCTTTATATACTAGACCAAGATCATTCGGACACAACCATTATAAGGCCACTGACCTCCATCACATGCATTTTTTGTGAATCCCTTGTATATGTAACAATATCACTAGCCAATTCCTTATTCACACCATGAAACCCACCACCTTTCACCACATACATAATAGGGCCATCCCTCATGAGTCAATGCTAAAATCCCTATACATAATCACATATCTAATGCATTGACCTCCAACTAATATCTTGTTCACATACCATACAAACTAAGCCTCCACACAACTCCCTACTCTCAAACAACCAAAACCATGGAACTGAGAAACCTATACATGTCAAATTCCCCTTAGTCATTGATTGAAAAGGATATAAGGTAGTTTATGAAGTGTTTGAGATTTCATATTGACTTACTATGATAATTAGTGGTGGTTTGATTTTGGGGTTTGTATTGTATCACAATTAGTGATAATTCATGCACAACACCAATGGGTTAAATGGTTCACTATTCATGTGTGGTGGTTGTCATCATGGTAGTTATCATTTAACTGTCATCATCATGGGATTATGGTGATATTTTCATTGACACAAACTTGGTGATTTCTATTCGTTATATTTAATGTTGAGTATTAATGGTGGATTGATAATTTCATTTTGTTAGAGTTGTATTGAATATAAATTTAATTTCATTATTTTATTTAATTTCATTATTTTATTTTGAATTAGTTCATGATATTTATTTTTCATCAATTAAATTACATATGGGCTTTATTAAATTCATATATTCATTTACACATGATTTTGTTTCAATCGTGCGGTACCTAATAAGTTGTAATAAGTAGGAGAACATCAAAGAATTAATTTGTTTTTTGGAATTTGATCATATGAATGTGAAAATGAAAAGTTTTACATGTGAAATTTCAGAATAAATAAATATATTAATTTAAAAATTAATATTTTATATCTATTATCTTCACACATTCATAAGTGATACCGAATAAGTAATCATGTGATATTGAACCCAACATAGATAGACACTTCGACTTTGTGAGAAATTAGTTGTTTTATCTAACCAAATGATTTGGAATTAGAATATTTCACTAAATATACATAACACAAAAGAATGGGAAATTGAATAATTATTTTGAAAATATAGATTAATTATAATATCAAATAATGATACTTGATGGTCTATTAATTAAAATTGGAATCAATAATAATTAAATGAAATAATATTCATGTGTTGAAATCAAGAAGCGGGACTCGCATGCACTTAAATAGGATTCAAAACTCTAACACTATCTTCTTTAGATATTTTTATTTAGATTTAATATTTTTAATTTCATTTTTTCCATTTCATAATTTTTAGTTCCCATAAAAATAAATTTTGTATTTTCCTAAACATTCTTCAAATATGATATTCTCTGCATCTATACACATTATCTCTATTGGATCAAACAAATTTATACTAATATTGTATTTATAGATTTATAAATTCTTAAATTTTGTATTCCACGACTACATGAACCATGTACCTATATAAATTAAATTTTTAGATTCCATATAACATAGAAAAGGGGATAATAATTTAGTATGCCCTCAATAGGAAGAAAAATGAGCAAGGAGTTGAAATGTGTGGTGAGGAATTGAAGTTGGTAACATTTTTTAGTAATTTGAATGTTGATATATCATAGATTTGAGATGATATGAACATTTCCCTATTTTTTATTAACTCTTCATTGGTGGACTATATAAATCATATTAAGGGGTTTGATTCATATTCTCTTGTGATTCAAGAACAACTCATGGTAGATAATCTGACCTTGGAATAGTCTTTAAATGATTATGAGGTGTTGTATATCCAGGGAATGGTGGTGGTAAATACCTTTATAAGGGAGTATCTAATGGGATTCTCCCATACCTCAAATAGTGTGTTGTATCTTGGGTTGGAAAATAAGTAAAATGATATCAGGAATCCTTTTTTGTGGACCAGTATAAGGATATAATATGGTTCATTTCTCATTTCATCATCAGCCAAAGGTTAATGAAAGATTATTAGAGACCATGTTTTTTCATTAAATCACTTTCATTTATAGTGTGTAACTAGTATGATGTAACCATTGACTTCATTATGGGATTTCCTGGGACCTTGAAGGGTTATGATATAGTAATGGAGGTAGTGGACTAAATAATAATGGTAGTGAATTTCTTGCCCATCCAGGAGACTCAGTTGGTAGTTGAGCTAAGGAAGACTTATACTATAGAGATAGTGTGACTTCATAGGGACACCCATGATCATATTATTAAATCAAGGTGTGAATTTCATGTCTAAATTCAATCAAGGACTGGAAAAGTCCATATGAACTCAAATTAATATGAGAATAGAAAACCACCCATAAAAATACGACTAGTCTTAGTGGATGATATATATACTTTAAGATACACTAAGTATGTATATTCTTAATTTTGAGGATGTTTTTAATAACCATAAATAATTAGTAGAATTTTTCAATAACAACCAATTTCTTGCTTCAATATAGATGGATCACTTTAAGACCATTAAAGGACGCCATGTTGATAACTACTGTAATGGTTTAAGGTAGATGAAGCCATAATAATAAGGTCATGATCGATGAAGGAGACCATTAGTATGGTGCAGATAATCAGGAATCTATTAGTAAATTCTCATCCCAAATAGTTCTCAAATGATGAATAAATGAAATAAACCCTAAATTTGACCTTGGGAGATCAAGTATTTTTAATTCTAATGATTATCTTGTCCTCCATGACACAAGTATACATTAGTTTGAGAATGTTTTATCCTTTTGGTAAATATAAATAATTCTTGGAGTTAAAAGTTAAAAACATATACTCTTATTGGAAACATGCTAGTAGTTTAGTCATATTTTTTAAAGATATGATACCTTGGTCAATGACCATGACACAAAATATAATAATAAAAAATTCGAGGAATAGAAAAGTTTAAATGGAATAATATTTTTATAATCATTATAATGAAAAAGGATAATATCCTCAAGAAGGTCAACCAGCCAGGTAATGTTCGGGTTAACACCCCTATTAGAAAGGTCTTCTGCCACCCTGTTGGATTCATAGAAGGCGTGAGTGACAATATAACTAATATATAGGATTTATTGAAGTCAATTCACCCAAAGGGTTGTGAGTGGCAATGAAAGACGCACCAATCCATTCCAAATGGACAAGAAAATTGTGGTCAAATCACATTCCACCCAAATAGTAGTTTAGGAATATGGTCTGTGTTAATTGTGCGGTATGAAACTATGAGGCTCCATCATATTTTTTTTGAGTTTGAGAATGGTTAGTCAAACTATTTGGCTTTCCATGAGAACCATACAATTTTATGGTGGTTTTATATGTGTGTCGAATGAATTGAGAACATTTTTCACAAATACTATAGATATTTCCTTGGTAACCATGCACATTGTTTTTTATAAGGACAGAGGCCACATACAATTTTTTAACCACGTGGACTAACCATGTTACCTGATATAAACCACTTATAATTTAGAATTTATCTATTTTAAATTGATTATTTTTTATATCTATTCACTTTATTATCTCTGTTTGTCACAAATTAACTTTTTTCATCACTCTAGATGCTTTTCCCCATGAATTATGGATGTTTTTCCTTAGTTCTTGATGGATATATTCATGGTATATTATGTTTTACTCCAAGTTTCTCTCTAATTAGTAGTTCATTACGTGATATCCTCCCCCCTTGTCTCACTGGAACCTGGTTAGGTTTTGGATACTAGATCTAATGGGTTTAAGGGAGAATTGTTTATGTTTTGTAAATATATATTCTTGTGATGACCATATCTACTAGTTTCCAATATTTATTCTTGATGGCATATTATTTTAATAAATTTTTGGGGTAAGTGTATCTATACATTTGCGCTAACATATTAATTACCTTTATTATTATATAATTCAATTGGATTGTTTATGTAACTGATTGATATATTTATTAATGGATCTGAAAGGGGGTGGGGTTGAAGGGGTTTTTCATTAATATTTTATTTACAAATTTCTTGTGTTTGATGAAATGTCTTAATGATGCTTTGGACTCCAAAATTTATTTTCAAGAAATTAGTTATTATTCCCGATGATTTTTTTATAAATTTTATCATTGCTTTTCAAATGGTTTTTTACAACAGTGCACATGAGGACCATGTGTTCATCAGTAAATGGGTATAATAAACCATAGAGAGTGTTACACAATTGGGGGTTATTCTGTTAATATCCATGGCATGTGCCTAGAGTTGATATCGATATGATACATGTTATTCTTGACTTATCATTCCTTTTCAGGTCCCAGTATATATTCCCATAGTCCAGATCCCACTTGGTCTTAGTTTTATACATAACGGTAAATTTCATTTTTTGTTGATCACATATTTATATTATGGTGTATCCAAGGATGTTTTTTCTTATGTATTCATTTTTTACTATAAATATTTATCATATTCAACATTCTATGTGAACATGAAAAATTTATAATAAATATGAAAGGATGTTTTACAGAATGGTTTCCCTTTTGAAATTTTATTATAATGTATTTTTTGTTTTAAATCTATAATTAATGTTTTCATACTATTAGAATTTATATATATTATTTTGTGGTATCCAAATGAGATTTAGTGATCAAACCCTAGTTTTTAAATTTGGAATTTGTATCCTTGTTCTTATATGTTATAGACAAATAAAAAGGGAATCATGTGTAATGATGACTTCTCTTTCTTGATCTCATTTCCATAGTGGTTTGGGATAGTCGTGACATATAGTAATATGGATAATTGGTTTTATTATTATTCTGTTTTTATTACGGGTTTAGTCGGTTTATCTTATCGTTGCATGTTTCATGATTTTTAATTTACATATACATTGAAAAATGGATTTTTATCTTATTTTATTATTCATGAGACATTTTTGCCATCTTTCAGGGAAAAATTGTTCCCAGGGTTTTATACATTGATTCCCAGGAGAATTCCTCTATCACATAGAGATTGGGAATATGATTCATTCCTTGTTCTGAGCTAGCACAGTTGATATATCAGGCTAACCTAGGTTTTGTCATTACATTGACTTATTTAGGGCATCAGTGTTTGAAGAAGCACAAAGTATTATGCCATGTTTTTTCATCCCATTCAAGATTATGGATATGATTGAGATTTTGGATACTATTTAGGTCTTCTGATATGATATTGAAGAATAGATGATGTGTTTCACATGTTATAACTCTGAAATTATGATCCAGACCCAATGCACATTAATAAAATTGTTGATGGTGAGTTGGAGGAAGATATAGTCACCCCCAAACTCGCACCCCTAGATCTGAGGTTAAAACTAACAAAATTTAAACACTAGATTTGACACACATCCTTAATTACAATATTATTCACACATAATGTAACATTTATATTCTAATGACATTTTTATGTTTTGATATTTATCTAATATGGAGAAATATTTAACAAGTAGTACCCATGTTCTTTATATCAAATAGAAATTTTCCACTATATACAAACCACACAATATTTAACTAGTTTTTAACAGCTCCCACAAATCCTCCATACATGACACTATTCTAGACACATATTATCTATTAATTTTATTCCTAACATATAGAAATGGAACCATAATAAATTTTTAACTCAAATACTCAGTAAGGGTAAACATAAGGGATAATAATCAATGATCATAAATGAGCATAAGATGATCACATGTATATAATCAAGGTTCATAAAAAACCATACCCAAAAAAACATAGATCATAAAAAATGGAATAAGGAATAGAATAACATATTACATGAATAAATTTATTTTAGAAACATGAATCAATAAATATGTTCCATGAGATCACAAAATAAGAATAATACTAAGAATAAAACAGTTTCAGAAACACTGGTTTAAGGAACATTGTATTCATGAACCATACCATGAGAGAATAATGTAAGAATTTATAACATAATTCCAAAATAGAACATAAATTAGTATAGGTAACATTACTATCATGAGCTACACCATCAGTTCCCACACTTATGAGAAACTAGAACATACTCACATTTACTTTATCTCATGAGATATATAATTCTAATCAATGCATTGTAGGAAGATATAGGGCCCAAATAATCATTTATCCATATATAAATGTTCCATGATAATTAATTAATTCATTATATAAAAACAATCCATTTAAATTAAATGGTTTTCATTCAAAACATTATAAAGAAAACATAAAAAGAAAATGGGTCTCAGTTAACCCAGCATAAAGAAGCCACATAAATAAAATGGTTTTCATTTCCTTTAAAAATGGAATTGTATAAGGAAAAAATTCACAATTACATAAATAATATAACATGATATACCTGTGAAAAATAAATGGGTACCCAAAGATATTGAATAACCTTATAGGTAAATACCTTTCAAACAAGATAATAGAGCATATCAAATTTACATCATAGAGATAAAGGGTATAAAATAAAGTTAATAATTTCCCTAATCAATTGATTCGTTGAATCTAGGTGAATAACCTTTAATAAAATAATTATAAAATAGTGTATTCATAAATTTAATACATTGGATGAAAATTTATTCATATTCATATTGGATGGTAAGGCAAGACAAAGGCAAGGAGGAATCATATGTTTAATAGAAAATACAATTATGTAATCCATCTAGATAAAGAATGTGTATGGTTATATTGGAAATTTTTTCTCAATAATGAATTTTATATATCTACAGAAAATGTCATGAAAGTAAAAAAATATTTTTGAAGTGTTTTAGAAATAAATAACTTTAGAAATATGAAGTATCATTTATCTTTGGAAATCATTTTAAGAGATATATTTTATTAAACGTGGGAAAAAAATAAAATCTATTAGAATCCATTTAATCAAAGAGATAATGTATTATATAAAATGAAAAAGGTGTTGGAAATATGCGTTAACACATAAAAAATTAAAAATAACTTCTTTTTAAAATTTGATAAAAAACATACAAGAAACATTAAAAATTTATATAAAATTTTTAAAGAATGTAATGTAGTAGAAATTAACCATAATATATTATTGTGTTATAGGTAAGGTCATTTGAAAAGAACCTAATGAATATGAACATAGAAGAATGGAGGTCCTCGATCAAAAAAAAAAGTCGGTCCGGTTTCCTTACATTAGGTAAGTAATGTGCCAAGAAACATCTTAAATGATCTTCAACACATGATAAAAAATTTCTTATATATATTGCCTATGAATGAAAGAATGATGATAAAAATTTCTTGGAAGGACTGTATAAAACCCATTGAACTGGGGGGCCTTGGGATCAAGGATGTCATGACCTTCGATGGTGGTCTTATTTATAAATTCACATGGAATCTCATAACTGTGAATGACTCATCGATTGATTTATTATCATGCATGTTTAAAATGATATTTCTGAATGGGTATTGATATTATCTCACATCATTTATTTATTCCCATATTAGAAACTCCTTCATTTATAAACTATTAAACTAAAATTGGATGGTCAGTTGGGAGTCCAATCTAAAGTATTGGAACACTCCATGGCAGGATAGTCTGATCAAAATAAAAAATGTGCCTTCCAACATGAATAGTATGACTACTGCCGATATGGTATCTCATAATAATGATCTTGATACCATTGTTTCTCCATAACATGGTATAAAAATATCAATCTATACATTCATGGATGATGAAACCTTGATCTGGATACCTAATAGGAATAGAAACATTAATTCTAAGGAGTACTACATGATATAGTGTGATGAGTCTACTAAACCACAAACTTTCTTATTCAATTAAAAGATCATTTTTCAAACGTCGAGGTTCTTGCCCATATAGGGGATATAAAAGAGATGGATTTATACTCGTGATCAATTAATGAATATTGGGTAACATATTATCTTATCTTGTCAAATATTCATAAAACCTGATGAAAACATACAACACCTAATTTTGGACCATAAATTTAAACCAGATCACTAGAAATATGTTAGCATCATGTTCTGTATTGATGTATTTTTAAGAAATTAGTCGGAGGAACATCTGAGATCTATCATTAAGAGTGGTAGAGGTGATCAGATATATAACCTCTTATTTTCTGAATATGCATCAGTCTTCAACTCGAATTGGGATGCAAGTAATAGATGCCTCTTCAGAAATCAAATTCCTTATCAACATGAAGGAACTACTATTGTACATACTGATCTTCATGCTGCTTCCATTATTAAACCTTGAACTATGAGCAAAACCGTTGAGGATATGAACATCCTTTAACTATTGGGAATCTCATGAAGGCCAAGTAAACCTTCGGTGCTGAAGTTTATTTGATGGATTGAAACTATTTTTTCTTGAATTATGTTAATTGTTTATGGATCATCCTCTTGTATGATGGAACCCTCAGGTTGTGGGGGATTATTCCACAACCATCATGGTTATGTAAAAGTAGTTTACACCACATTATTGGGCAGGGAAATTCTTATGAAGCTAATATTTGGTCCATAATTTATGTTATTAATCATACCGTCCACCACCACTGGAATTCATTATGGATCAAATCAGGCTCTAAAATTTCATTTAATTCCCTTAAATAAAGAACACAAGATGTACCATATAGAATCATTCCTCAATATATTGCATGACTCATTCATTCTAAATGTCTTAATTACACTATTTCACATGTTTATATGGAATAAAATTAAGTGGAATATTGATTTTTGAAGAGAGAAATTGAGGATATGTGTACCATGTGGTCATTCTGGGTACCTGATTGTTGGAAACCACATGTATTAATCATGTTTTAATTCACAAAAATCCTATTCAGTCTTTAAACCTTGTCAACGCTATGTAATCTATCTCACATCAAATGCACAGTTGTTTAGTAAAAGCAATCCAAAGCTCTTAAGTTATATACACATAGTTTGGTTATTATATAGTATCTATTGATCTAATTTATAATAGATTCTATGAAAAATTATTGAGTTTAATCCATTCCATAAATATCACATCTTAAGTGTGAATACAGAACTATGCCTAATTCTGAGATACCGTGACATCGAGACACCGTGACATCCAGACACCGTGACATCCAGACTTCATGACAAGTAGATACTGTGACATCCAGACACAGTGACATCCAAAAACCGTGACATCCAGACACTATGACATCCAGACACCGTGACATCCAGACACCATGACAAGCAGACACTGTGACATCCAAACACCATGACCATGAGACACCATGACTATAAGACACCATGACTAATCCAGACACCATGTGAAGGAGACACTATTTCCATGACATACTGTGACACCATTTTTTAATCTGTTTTTCATATTTCAATTTAATATCTAACGGTCATATTTGAAGATTTTAAATGCACTGAAATAATTAATGTTTCTTTGTAGACATTATCACGAACCGCCTTCACCAAAAGGAGGGAAGGGTCAGCAGATTTCCAGACCCTTCCTTCTTTAAGTTGAAGGAGAGATAATAACCCCCAAAACCCGCCTTCAATAGGTCTCAGAGTGGCGACCAACACCAAGGGTATAAAATCACACACTAAATGGAATGAATTACCCTTTTTCTTTTAATAGGATCGGGAGATAAGATAGTGAATCCCACAAAACCCAAATTGAAAGTAAATGTAAAGACAAGAACCATTCCCAATGCATGTTACAAAAGTAAAATACACAATGTATAAGAAGACTAAAAAAAATTACCAAAAGAAAGAACAACAAAAACTGTAATGATCTGTCATAAGGTTTGAGCTAGTACGGTCCAACAAGATCCCCGAAGTCCTCTTGGAAACCTGAAAGCAGTTTTATATATGTAGTGTGAGCATACAAGTATACTCAGTAGGGAAAAACCAAAGACTCTCATGCACAAGTGGGGAGGCATACTAATGCCCTGTGAGAAAAGAGATGACCAAGCACCTAATAAGGAAACTAACCACCCAAGCCTTACTAAGGGACACTCCCCAAATAATGCAAGTTAAGTAATGTATAGTAAAAACACATCGATGTGTGGGTACCCTGCGCCACTTTCCCACTGGTTATTGAAGACATCTTCCGCATCGAACCAATCCTACCATTCTCATCACATTCCCACTACCATAACCCACCCGTAGACACTTGGGCCACAACTCTCACATGAAACCACACCTGTAAACACCTAGGCCATAAGAACCACTGCCATGCCCGAAGACACCTGGGCTAGAAGAACTACTGCCACGCCCGAAGACACCTGGGCCTCATCCCGAAGATACTTGGGAAGCCACCTGCCTGCACACACCTAGTCAATCCACCACACTACCATGCCTGAAGATTCTGGGCTAATAATGGACTTCAGGCCATCACATCCTGCCCAAATATACTTGGGATATCCAGGAAAGGGACCAGAAAGGAGCTAATAACCACCCACTAATATAAGTGTTGGAAAAAACACCCTCCACCATGAAATGGGGGTGTTCGACACTAATTGATCAACTTGGGTGGGGTGCGATTAAGAAACACAAAAACTAAAAGTATATGTATAGGTAACAAGCACTCACCCAATCTAGGTTTTTCTCCAGCTAGCCAAAAGAACACTATCCTCACTATTCATTCATAAGAGAAGAGAACACCACCCATGCCCAAGTCACAACTCACACCAACCAAATCACCATGTCCCATATTTGCTTTTATGTTTAGTAATAATGTTTAAATAAGTTTCTGAACTACTGATCATCTAACAGCATAAGAACAAACTAAGGTAAAAAGTTACAGCCAACAGAAATTTAAGCATTCACACCCATTTCTCTTGAAAAGTCACAACAACAAAGGGATAAGGGAGATCACTCGAAGTACTAGAACAAAAGAAAACCCCAAGATACTACCCCATGTCCCCATAATCCAGGATTCAATGGTTTCTCAACAACAGAGGATCCCACCCCAATTCATAATATAAGAAGAGTAACCACACAGTCTCAAAGGAGGGGATCCCATCCCCACCCGCATGGACCATTCGATCTAAGCCCCCATCCATGAAAACCATAAGGTCACCCGCAACGACCCGTGAAAATAGCCAAACCACTACCACCAACACAAGGCAGGCCCATGAATGTATTTTCAGATCTAAAATATTTAACACACTCCATGATTTCAATTCCACTGGGCTTAAACCGGGGTTATCATAGAAAATGAGTTGATCCTGGTGCTTCCAATTTATTTAGCCAAATATACGTAATTAACCAATTTCCTTTACATAGTAAAGGGTTCAAAACCAAAATACAATCCATTTAAACATCACTATGGGGAAGGGTTTATTAGTGCACAGAGAATGACTACCAAGAACCACGATTTTTAGTAGGCATAATCCCACACAATTCAAAAATCATTAATCATTAAAGAGGAGAAAAACAGAGCAGCGTCATCGTTCACACCCATCCGCTTCATTATTTATAATCCGTTTATTATCTTCATTAATGTTTGTTTCATCCAATTATATAGAAAAAGTAGTGTACCCACCCCGCAAGATACACATAAAGGAGGGATGAAGGTGAAACCCCTACCTGATTGATCAAGGATCGACGTTTTTCTCCACGCGCCAAGAACAGGGGATGTGCGATTTGCACGAGAGGGACATCGGGAACTCCAAGGATGAGCAGATGACTTCAGCCTAGGAGCACCACAAGTCTCGGGAAGGAGGGACTTCAAGAAAACTAGGGAGAATAGAGAAGTCGGCCAAAAAGGAATAAGGGGGAAGAAGAACTCCTTCTGTAATATATAGATAAAATAATGTTGTTATGGGATAAGAAATTTGAACGCCTTAGAAGTCATATCATGGTTCTTCCACACGGTTGAGTGGTTACACATGACTGGATTAATTGTTATTTAGTAGGGAGGTTTCATTGATATTTATATATTAAATATGGGCTTAAAAATGGCCTTGAAACACTTAAAAAGTTAAAAAGGCCTTAAAGTGGGGTTACGGAAAAACTGTAGAAGAAAAATCCCGCCATGGCTGGGTGACACTAATCGGTCTCGCTGATCGGTCGCGCCGATCGGTCTCATGGATCGGTCCCACCGATTGGTCGCACTGATCGGTCTCGCAGATCGGTCGCACTGATCGGTCTTGCCGATCGGTCGCACATATCGGTCTTTCCGATCAGTCTCTCCAATCGGTCGCGTCGATCGGTCTCATCGATCGTTCGTGCCGATAATTGGAAAAGGAAGGGGTCATGAGGGTCTGGTCCATTACATTAGATACCTCTGAAACCATTCTCATCTTCGAGAATCAAAACCCAGACCGAAGGAAATTGTGGGGGTCCGAACAACCACCCCAGAAGATACCTCTCTGGAGTGAACCTCTCCGAAACAGGAACTCTTTATCCCCTAAACAAACACAAACGCCCTACCGCTCCTTTCCCCATGCAACCACACAAAATAAAAAGGCTAAACTGTCCATCCAGGTGGTAGAGGGGTTTCCCTTCCTCCGTGTTAAGATACTATCCACTTTGGGCGGCACTGACTCGCCCACATGGTTTTAGGCGCATATTCTTTAATGCGTCTTAACTGAGGATTAGGTCCTCCCCTCCCCATTATTTTGGACATTTCACACACACATCCACAAAAATGTAAAATGCACATCCATATCCAACAAGGTAAGCATTACACAGTAAACAAGTACTGAAAAAACAGGATAAAATGCAATAAAACTCGGGGTATTGGGAATGCATCTGCGCTTCCCTCTCCCAAGTTCTCTCCTCAAGACCACCATGCCTCCATAACACACGAACCAACAGAATGGATCATCCACGAAGAACCTTCTCCTCACGACCCTCGATCATCATTGGTCTTTCCATAAAGGTTGCATTGTCTTCGATATCTAACTCTCCCCAATCAATGACGTGTGAGTCATCCTGTAGATATTGACGAAGCCGGGACACATGGAAGACATCGTGCACCCTTTGCGGGTGTGGTGGCAATGCCAGCTGATAAGCCACCTTTCCGACCCGGTGCAACACCTCGATGGGTCCAATGAACCTGGGAGAAACATACTTCCCCTTCCGAACCTCCGATGTCCACACCGAGGGGAGACCCTCTAGAACACGTGGTCCCCGACCTCGAACTCCAAGGGTCTCCTCCTATTATCGTTGTATGACTTATGCCAGTCCTAATCCGCCTTCATCCTTTCTCGTATAAGCTGAACCTTCTTTGGCGTGCTCTGCACCACCTCCGGGCCAAGAACACCTACTTCTCCAACCTCAGTACAACACATGGGTCAGCGACACGAACATCCATATAGGGCATCGAACGGAGCCATGCCAATGGTACAGTGATAGATATTATTGTAGGAAAACTCTACCAGAGGAAAGTGTCACACCCATAATCCTCCAAAGTCCATTATACATGCCCACATCATGTCCTTCAAGGTCTGGATGGTGAGCTCTGTTTTCCCATCTATCTGGGGGTGGAAAGCAGTGCTAAGACATAGCTGGGTGGCAAAAGCATGCTGCAATCCCCTCCAGACTCATGAGGTAAAAAGTTCATGCCTATCCGAGACTATGGAACTCAGAACTCCATGCAACCACACTACCTTGTCCACATACATCCGTGCTAGAGCGTCCACTCCACTTGACCCCTTAATTGCCAGAAAGTGAACCGACTTCAGCAAGTGGTCCACCACTACCAAGATGGAGTCGCAGCCCCCTTGAACCTTGGGTAGTACCGTGATGAAATCCATCGAGATGTCATCCCACTTCCACTCGGGGACATCTAAAGGTTGCAAAAACCCACATGGAACACGTTGTTTATCCTTTATCTACTAACACACTAGGCACTTGGCCATAAACTCTTCCACTACTCGCTTTACTCCGGGCCACCAAAGCTATCTCCTCAGACCCTAGTACATCTTGGAAACTCCTGGGTGTACCTCTAGGGGTGATTTGTGGAACTCACTAAGAACCTTTCCACACATCACCTCTGGAAAAAAAAAATTTCCTCAGAAAAGAATCTGGTTCTGACCATCCTCCGTCCACCCTTCCGGAGCATTTCCCTAGTCAACTGGGTCATGCATCACTTCGCACTCTAGGTCTCCCCATTGAGACTCCTCCACCTAACATAACCGAGAAGACTGTACTGTCATCTGATACAGGCAACCCCTTCCATTATCCATCCTCGCATCAAGGTGTAGGGCAGCCAACTCCTCCATCGCCCTCCAAGCGTCTGCCGACTCTCGGACCGCATCCCTCTGTGACTTCTTGATCAAGGAATCAACCACCACATTTCCTTCCCTGAGGTGTAGGAAATCTCAAATTCATAATCCTGGTGGAACTCTGTCCACCTTTACTTCCGTAAGTTTTGGTCCCGCTGGGAGAATACATTCCTCAAGCTTTTGTGATCTGTGAAGACCACAAAGCATTTTCCGATGAGGTAATGCCACCATAACTTCAGTGCAAAAACCACCACTGCATGTTCTAGATCATGGGTGGCATAATTACACTCATGAGGGCATAGCTGCCAAGACCCATAAGATATCAACCCTTGTAACTGCATGAACACACATCTAAGGCCATGCCCAGAAGCATCACAGAACACCTCATACGCCGCCCCTTCTTCTGGTAGTCTCAGCACTGGGGCACTAACAAAATCTTTCTTCAGATAGCTAAAGGCTACCTCGCACTTCTCAATCCACACGAAGACATGGTCCTTCTTGGCCAAGGTCGTCAAAGGCACCGCAACTTGAGAGAAGTTGGGTATGAACCTCCGGTAGTAACATGCCAGCCCAAGGAAACTACAAACCTCTACCATGTTCTTGGGTGCAGCCCAAGAAACAACCGCCTCAACCTTTGATGGGTCCACCACTACCCCTTTCTCGAACACTACGTTCCCAAGGAAGTGCACTCCTCGCATCCAGAACATGCATTTCGACAATTTCCCATAGAGCTGGTGCTGTCGGATGACCTCTGAAACCATCCTCAGATGCTCTGCATGGTCCTCCTCTGATATTGAATAGATCAGGATGTCGTCGATGAACACAATAATGAACTAATCCAGGTACTCCTGGAAGACAAAGTTCATAAGCCCTATAAACACAACTGGGGCATTTGTAATGCCGAAAGGCATGACCTCAAACTCAATGTTCCCATATCTTCATCTGAAGGACGTCTTCGAGGTGTTTCCCCCCTTCACCCTCAACTAGTGATATCTAGACCGTAGGTTGATCTTAGAGAACCATCATGCCCCTTTCAGTTGGTCAAAGAGATCGTCTATCCTCGGAAGAGGGTAGAGATTCATGATCATTACCTAATTCAGCCTCCTGTAGTCTACACACAACCTGAGACCACCATCTTCCTTCTTTGCGAACAAGATTGGAGCACCCCATGGGGACACACTCGGTCGAACAAAAACCTTCTTCATCAGATCTTCGATCTGAATCTGCAACTCCTGTAGCTCTGAAGGTGCCATCTGATAGGGAGCCATTAAAATCATATGATCACCAGGCTGCAATTCTATCCCAAAATCGATATCACGTCGACGGGGTAGAGTCATACCATCCTTAGGGAAGATGTCCATAAACTCATTGACGATCCCTGGTACTTCCACCATCTCATAATCCACTGACTCTATTGAACGCTCGGCTAACAAGGAGAGGAGGGGTTCCTCTCGCCTACTGCCCTTCTGGCCACTCCGCTCACTGGTGAAAGTAATAGGCCAGCCGCCCAAGTCTGAGATCATAACCCTTCTGCGGAAGCAGTCGATGATGGCACAAAAAGAGAACGACCATTCGATGCCTAAGATGACATTGTATGGCTGTATCTGTAGCAGTAGTAGATCCCTGACTGACTGATGTGGCCATATCATTAGTCTGCATCCTCTAAAAACATATAACAAGTCGGTCTGACCTCTGACTGGTTTTCTCAGCACCAGGGGCACCGGAAGTCTCTCGGCATCTATAACCAAAGCACGGGCTAGTCTGGGTGCAACGAAGGAGTGCGACGCTCTAGTATCGAACAAGGCATAAGAAAGGGTACTGAACAAACTGATCGTACCTAGAACAACCTCCATTACCACTAGAACTACTGCCTCTATGGCATGAAACTATCCATGCCCAGCTCCTCTTCCCCTCGTCTGTCGGTCGCCTCCCTGACCATGCCCCGATCGGGGTCCCTGAGGAGCGCCCTGAGGTCGGCCTCCCCCTGCAACATTTTCCCTTGGAGTAGCAGGAGCTCACCGCCCCTAATCATGCTGCTGGAAGGGCCTGGATGGAAGCTTATCTTGTGGCGGGTGCTGGGCCGGTCTGCCATAGCAGTACTGAACTCATTTAGAGCACTGATTATGGAGATTTCAATGGTTTCCATAGCTGAAGCACCTCGGTCCTGGGCTTGAAGAGAAAGGGCGAGGACTGGGGGACCAGAACAGGAACTGTTGCGGCCTGCTCCCTACTGGTTGGAACCTAGAGGGTCCCGATGCTGGAGGTCTAGTGCTGATGGTCGTTACCTTTGATGGTCCAAGATGAATCCCCTATCGTGACACACCACCCAGTGTGTGCATCCTCTCTACCACCTCTGCCTTCTTATGGAGCTCCAAGTATATCGGCAAGGTGAAGGGGGTAATGGCATACTGGAGGGAAGGTTGGACCACCTCTTCTAAACATCTCGCATGAGACTACTCATCCGGAAAGAGGTCCATAGAAAAGCCGAGGAGATCATTGAACTTGATCCCCAGCTCCCTTACCGACATACTCCCCTACTAGAGGGGGAGTAGCTCATGCCTCTTCTCTACCTTCATCGTAGAAGAGAGGAATTCCACCCAGAATTCCTTCTCGAAATCATCCCATGCCACCTCAGCCTCTCTCCTATCCCCCAGGTAGAGCATCCACCACTGAAACGCTGCTCCCCGCATCTGGCTAATGGCCAGAGGAATCCAGTACTCTGTCAGATCCTAGATCAAGACGAAGGCTATCACCAGATCATCTAGCCAGCCCTCCATCTTAATGTCAGAGGTGCTTCCCTCGTACTTCTCAAGGGTCTTTCACTGGAAGGATCGAAGTGTCTTCTGCAACTGGTCATCCTCCTCCTCTCGATCAGTCCTCTGATGATCGGCCAAGTCAACCTCCTGGGCCTCGATCACCCGTACAACTCATGGTCGTCTCCCGGGTGCCACAGCGGCAAGGTAAACAAGGAATTCTTAAGCCCAAGTAGTGCAGAATATTGTTCTTAAAACTTCATAAACTTCTTATTTATTTAAAATTCCAAAAACACCCTAGAAACACAAGAACACATGTCATTATGATGCATGTACCTTTCCTAGGGTCTCTACCCTGCAATCAGTGTGGCCTCACTTGGTCGTTCAGTAGGTCCATAGTACTTGCATCGGATCACAGGCGGCCCTAAAATCTCATGTCCTATCCAGTCTTCCCTGGCCTAATTCAGACACCAAGGTCAACCAAAACCATTTCCCTACCATCCCATTCAATCCTCACTGTGCCTAACTCTAGACTCCATCCTATCTCTCAACCTCACCTCTGATACCATTCTATCATGACCCGCCTTCACCAAAAGGAGGGAAGGGTGAGCAGATTGTCCAGCCCTTCCTTATATATGTTGAAGGAGAGATAATGACCCCGAAAACCCGCCTTCAATAGGTCATGGAGTGGCGACCAGAACCAAGGGTATAAAATAGCACACTAAATGGAAGGAATTACCCTTTTTCATTTAATAAGATTGGGAGATAAGAGAATGAATCCCATAACACCAAAACTGAAAGTAAAGTTAAATCCAAGAACCGTTCCCAATGCATGTCACAAAAGTAAAATCCACAATGTATAAGGAAACTACAAAGAAAAATTACAAAATAAAGAACAATAGCAACTGCAATGATCTATTATAAGATCTGAGCTAGTACGGTCCATCACGATCCCTGAAGTCCTCCTGGAAACCTGAAAGCAGTTTTATATATGTAGGGTGATCATACAAGTATAATCAGTAGGAAAAAACCAAAGACTCTAATGCACAAGTGGGGAGGCATGCTAATGCCCTGTGAGAAAAGAGATAACCAAGCACCTAACAAGGAAACTAACCACCCAAGCCTCACCAAGGCACACTCCCCAAATAATGCAAGTCAAGTAATGTATAGTAATAGCACATCGATGTTTGGGTACACCGCGCCACTTTCCCACTGGTTATTGAAGACATCCTACGGATCAAACCAATCATTCCATTCTCATCATAGTCCCACTTCCATACCCCGCCCACAGACACCTGGGCCACAACCTTACCGCAGTCCCACTGCCATACCCCGCCCACACACACCTGGGCCACAACCAGTAACCCGCCCGCAGGCACCTGGGCCGCAACTGTCACACTTAACCATGCCTGCAAACACCTAGGCCAAAACAACCACTACCACACCCGAAGATACCTGTGCTAGAAGAACTACTTCCACACCCTACAACACCTGGGCCTCATCCCAAAGATACTTGGGAAACCACCTGCCCGCACACACTTGGGCCAACCACCACACTACCCTGCCTGAAGATTCTTGGGTTAATAATGGACTTCATTCCATCACAGCTTGCACGAAGATACTTGGGATATCTGGGAAAGGGAGAAGGAATGAGCTAATAACCAGCCAATAATAGAAGTGTTGGAAAAAACACCCTCCCCCATGAAATGGGGGTGTTCGGAACTAAGTTCTCAACTTGTGTGGGGCACGAATAAGAAACAAAAAAAATATAAGTATATTTATAGGTAACAATAACTCACACAATCAAGGTTTTTCTTCAGCTAACCTAAAGAACACTATCCTCACTATTCATTCGTAAGAGAAGAGAACAACACCCATGCCCAAGTCACAACTCACACCAACCAAATCCCCATGTCCCATCTTTGCATTCATGTTTAGTAATAATGTTTAAATTAGATTTTCCACTACTGAGCAACTAACATCATAAGCACAAACCAAGGGAAAAAGTTACAGCCAACAACAATTTAAGCACTCAAACCCAGTTCTCTTGTAAAGTCAAAACAACAAAGGGATAAGGGAGATCCCTCTAAGTGCTAGAACCAAAGAAAACCCCAAGATATAGCCCCATGTCCCAAAAATCTAGGAGCCATTGGTTTATCAACAATAGAGGATCCCACCCCAATTTGTGATATAAGCAGAGTAACCAGATAGTCTCAATGTAGGGGATCCCATCCTCGCCTACATCGCCCCTTCGATCTAAGACCCCATCCAAGAAAACCACAAGGTCACCCGCAACGGCCCATGAAAACAACCAAACCACTACCACCAACACAAGGCAGGCCCATGCATGTATTTTTAGATTTAAAATATTTAACACACTCCTTGATTTCAATTCCACTGGGCGTAAACTGGGGTTATCATAGAAAAAGAGTTGATCCTAGTGATTCCAATTTATTTAGCCGAATATACGAAATTGACCAATTTCCTTTACACAGCAAAGGGTTCACAACCAAAATAAAATCCATTTAAAGACCACAAGGGGAAAGGGTTTATTAATGCATAGAGAAAGACCACCAACGACCATGATTTTTAGTAGGCGTAAGCCTGCACATTTATGAAATCATTAATCATGAAAGAGGAGAAAAACAGAGCAGCATCATTGATCACATCCATCCCCTTCATTCATTATAATATATTTATTATCTTCATTAAAGTTTGGTTCATCCAATTCTAATGAATTAGTAGCATACCCACCCCACAAGATACACAAAAAGGTGGGACGAAGGTGAAACCCCTACCTGATTGATCAAGGATCAATATTTTTCTCCATGAGCCAAGAATATGGGATGCATGATTTGCAGGGGAGGGACATCGGGAAATCCAAGGACAAACGGATGACTTCAGCCTAGACGCACCACAGGTCTCGAGAAGGAGGGACATCAAGTGCACCGGGGAGAAGAGAGAAGACGACCAAAAAGGAATAAGGGGAAGAAGAACTTCTTCTGCGATATATAGATAAAATCCCGTTGTTATGAGATAAGAAATTTGAATGCCTTGGAAGTCAGATCATGGTTCTTCCACGTGGTTGGGTGGTTACACATAACTAGATTAATTGTTATTTAGTCAAGAGGTTTCTTTGATTTTTAGATATTAATTATGGGCTTAAAAATGGCCTTGAAAAGCTTCAAAAGTTAAAAAGGCCTAAAAGTGGGGTTAAGGAATAACTATAGAAGGAAAAGCCTGCCAAGGCTGGGTGACACCGATCGGTCTTGCCTATCGGTATCGCTGATCGGTTGCGCCAATCGGTATCGCCGATTGGTTGCGCCGATTGGTTGTGCCGATCGGTCTCCCTGATCGGTCTCGTTGATCGGTTGTGCTGATCGGTCGCAACGATCGGTCTCACTAATCGGTCGCGCTGATAATTGGAAAAGGAAGGGGTTATGAGGGTCTGGGCCATTATAGACAAGTCATCAAACATTAAGAGGTATGAGGTGAAGAATATATGTAACATGTCAGCACAAACACATGAACTCCAAGATAAAAGAGTAGTGCGGCTCAGAAAAAAACATACTGAAAAGAAAAATAAGTTGGTGGTCATGAGCATGAAAATGAATAATACACTTAAAGAATTTTTAAAGAAATAATTGTCTCATGAAACTAGATGCTGCTTAAGAACACATGAAGCATACTTGAATTCCAAAATCAAGAACATCTTCGCACTTTCAAAAATCACAAAGAACATAAGCTAGATCTGTCTAACTTGAGAAACTCTATTTTCCATACGAGGACTTGATTTTTACATATGCTTATCTTAGAAGTCCATAGCTACAAATAATAACAATTAGAGAACTTCTAAAACTATCTCAATATTTCTGATCTGTTGTGTATCATTATATTTACTTTCAAGTATTGTGTGTATCTGTATAACAACAAACTATATTTCCTACATTATACTAAAGGATACAAGATATCATTACTCAAAAATATTTTTAAACTTATTTATACCCACAGATAAGTGTGGAAGAGGTCCCTATGAGGCCCAGTTGTTTGTACTCACGAAGAACTGTGGAAGAGGTCCCTGTGTGACCTGGACATTCCTGTGTACTTTTGTTCACCCTGATCCAGGGTGTGGATCATGTTTATTTATATAAACCTCTTTGTGGAAGGTGATCACCAAGTGGAGTGGATTAGGTCTCAGCTTGAGACTGAACCACTTGTTTCATATCCACTATGCTTCTTAATTTATCCTTCTCTGTTTTACATATTTACAGTATAATTCAGAAATCTCTAAATTTAATTTGATAGTTAATCTGGGAAAGAAGTTATAATTGTCTTGTCTTAGTAGAATAGCTTCAAAAGTAATATTAATAATCGATCTTAAGATTATTGAGAACTAATCAATCTTTTAAGAAGTTATTTAAATAGTCAAACTCTTATAACAATATAACCTTGATTAACTGGGCTGTATTTAACCTTTTAGGAATAATTTTTAATAATTTTTATTATATATACTCAATTCACCCCCCTCTTGAGTAATCTACTCTGACCAACATTCGGTATCAAAGGCTGTTTATTAAGAATCTCTTTAACCTACTTCAACCATGATTGTAGTTGTACTTTAAAGATCTATAAATTTCTATAAATTCTAAATTTCTAGATCTTTAAAAGTATTTATTTATTATGTATAATATATTGGAAGGTGTAGAAACCAATAGACCACCATTCTTTAAAGGAACCAACTATGTTCAATGGAGAATTAAAATGAAAATTCATTTAGAGAGTATGGGTTTTGAAATTTGGCCTTCCATTATAAATGAATATAAGATTCCCGCTATTGATAGAATAAAATGGGATGAACCTATCAAAATTGCCTATAATAACAATTGCAATTCTATGAATGCTTTATACATCTCCTTATGAGATGTGGAATTCAATAGAATTTCTTCTTGTAAAACTGCCCATGAAATTTGGGATACCCTGTCTTTCTCACATGAAGGAACATCTAGTGTAAAAGAAATGAGACTTACTACTTATACTATTAAATATGATAACATTAAAATGAAAACGGACGAGCCTATCTCTAACATGTATCTTAGGTTCAATGTTATTGAAAACACAATGATTTATCTTGGAAGAGAAGTCTCTGCTATGGAACAGATCATGAGAATTCTCAAATGTCTACTTGACATATGGAGAGGAACCTCTGTCTCTATTAGAGAATCATGTGACATCAGCAAGCTACCTATAAAAGAACTCATTGGGAAACTAACGATGTGTGAAGAGGAATTTAAATTCAACAATGAAGAGGAGGATGAACCAAAGAGGAAATATGTTGCATTAAACACCACCACCTCTAAACAAAATGACAATGGGAAATTGGATGCTTCGATTGAAAGTTCCAGCAGTGAAAAATCATCACCTGAAAGTGATGAGGAGATAGATTAATTAGATAGGAGATTCATGAGATTTTACAAGTAGGAGAACATTTTCTGAAAGCCTAACTTCAAGGGAAAATATGACAAAAAAAGATGTTTGAAAAAGGATTGGGAAAGAAGTGACAAGACTTATGTTATTGTTTGGTATGAATGTAATAGAAAATTACATATCAAGGCTAACTGTCCAAATCTCAAGTACCAAAAGAGATATGAGGACAAGGACAAGAAGCATAAAAAGGCCATGAAGGCAACCTGAATTGCTTCTGAGGATATTTCAAGTGACTTGGAAACATCACATGATGAACAGAAAAACATAGACAATATGTGTTTTATGAAAAACACATATGTGGTAACACTGGACTCTCCAGCACATAATTCATACTATTTTGAAGATGAGAGTGACTCTAAAAATACGACTAATGAAGATATTTTTGAATACTGTCACATGAAATGAACTAAAATAAAAATATAAATCATTAAAGAAATAATATTCTCTTACTGCGACTGGTAAATCTGAACTCACAACTGATAAAGAGAAAAAAATTAGGTTCTCAAAGAGAACAAAGAATTAAAAATTTCTAATTAGCAATTGAATAAAGACCTAGAAAATTTTACCAATGGGAAAAATACCCTTACTCAAATTCTAGGTAAAAAAATTTCCAGTAAATACAACTCTGTTATTGGTTATCAAACTAGAAAAAGAAACCTTGGTAGAACAAATTTTTTTTCTAAATCTTGGATAGATAGTTGTACTCCCATTTCTAGACACAAATCAACTAAATCAATTTATGATACACTTTCTACTATTTTATGTTTTCTTTACCAAATAGAGTTTATTTTTCAAATACATTACATAATTTTTATTGGAAACCTACGAGGTATATATGGGTTCCCAAAGTACTAATTACTAATATTACTGGACCCAAACAGGTATGGGTACCAAAATCAGTTTTTTCTTGATCATTTTGTAGGAAAGCTGCATAAAGATTTCCTGTAATGGTTTATGGTACTTAGATAATGTATGTTCCAGACACATTATAGGAGACTACTCATGCTTCAAGAATATAATAAAAATAAATAGAGGACATGTCAAATTTTGTGACAATTCCAAAGGAATGATTATTGGCCTTGACCAAATCGATAACTCTAACTCAGTATTGATTTACAAGGTACCATTTGATGATGGATTAAAATATAATATGCTTAGTATCTCACAATTATGTGATGATGGATTTCATTTTAGATTTGAAAATGATGCTTGAAATGTATTTTATTTTATAGATGAATTAGTGTTTTCTGCATTAAGAAACCAAAATGTTTACTCTATTAAATTAGATTCCTTATCTTCTTAAAATTCTTTATGCATAAGTGTATTTCATATAGAATCTTGGATATGGTATAAGAGACTAAGACACTGTAATAACCACTCCCTCAGAAATCTAACCAGAAAACTCTTAGTTAAAGACTTACCCAAACATGAGTATCCAAATGAAAAGGTGTCTAATCCCTGTAAAAATTAAAAACAACACAAAATTTCCTTCAAACTAAAGAAAGAAGTGTCAACTTCTCAACCACTCGAATTGGTTCACATAGATTTTTGGACCATATAAACTTTCTAGTTTAAATGGGAAGCACTATATTTATGTTCTTGTATATGAATTTTCTAGATATACTTGGACCTCCTTTATGGCTCAAAAAAGGGAAGCCTGCTCTTATTTTACTAAATATTCCAAGTATTTAGAAAATATTAGTGGACATAAAATTAAATCCTTATGAAGTGATCAGGTCCATTAGTTTGAAAATCAAGATTTTGAATCCTTTTTCTCACAAAATGGTTATAGTCACAATTTATCTCCCCCTAGAACACCTCAAAAAAATGGAGTTGCATAATGAAGAAATAGAACCCTAAAAGTGATTTCTAGAACAATAATTTGTGAATATGACCTAACTATTTATTTTTTTGTAGAAGTTGTCAATACAACACGATACATAATCAATATTGTGTTGATCATACCTATTCTTAAAAGGAATCCTTATGTGTTATGGAACAATCGAAAACCCAAGGTTAACTATGTCAATGTTTTTGGTTTAAAAGTCTATATCGTTAATACTAAGGAAAATATTGACAAATTTGCATCCAAGAGTGATGAATGTATCTTTTTAGGATATTCCATTTCTAGTAAAGCATATAGAGTGTTCAATAAAAGAACTAAATGTATGGAAGAATATTCCCATGTCAAATTTGATGAAATAGATCCACATGAGCCTAAAATCATTATAGATAACCTAGAAGGTGATTTATAAAATATGAATAGTAATACAAAATCCTCAAACAATTCTGTGAAAGAATCTATGAAAACTTCCAATTTTGGAAATTCCTTAGACTCAAGTCACAGTGGACCTGAACCTATTGATGAACTTGAAATCACTAGTCCCTCCATTTATAGAGCCATTATAACTCCTAAGAACCATCCTTTAGATGATGTTATAGGATACCTAGACAAAGGAACTAAAACTAGAGATTCTATTAGAAACTAGTTTGAACATCAAGTCTTCTTGTCACAACTTGAACCTAAAAACATTAATGATGCTATCAATGATGAATTTTGGGTGATGGCTATGCAATAAGAACTTAATTAGAATGAAAGGAACAAAGTTTGGAAACTTTTTGAAAGACCCAAGGATACATTCCCCATAGGCACTAAATTGGTTCTTAGAAATAATGTAGATAAAGCTGGTAACATAGTTTTAAACAGGGCTAGATTGGTTGCCTAAGGCTATAGTCAAGAAGAAGGAATTGACTATGAGGATACCTTTTTACCAATAGCTATACTTGAAGCCATTATAATCTTGTTTTCTTATGCCTCACATATAAATTTCAAATTATATCAAATGGGTGTCAAGAGTGCAATCTTAAATTGGCATATAGCTGAGGATGTATTTGTTAAAAAGCCCCCTAGTTTTATAAACTCTCATTTTACAAATCATATATTAAATTATCAAAATCTTTATATGGTTTAAAACAACCTCCAACAGCGTGGTATAATAGGTTGAGTACTTTTCTTATTTCCAATGGTTTTACCAAAGGAATAGCTGATCCTAAACATTTTATAAAATGAATTTCTAATGATGTTTTAGTTGTTCAAATCTATGTAGATGACATTATCTTTGGATCTTCAAAAAATTATTTATGTGTTTATTTTTCTAAAATGATGAAAAATTAATTTCAAATGAGTTTAATGGGTGATGTAAAATTCTTTCTCAGATTTCAAATCATTCAAAATAATGATGGTAGTATCTTAACTCAAATTAAATATACTAGATATCTTTTAAAATGTTTTGGATTGGATAACACTAAAAGTAGTGACACTGCCATGAGTACCACTTGTAAGTTAGATCTTGATGAAGATTGAAAATCTATTGATCAAACCACTTATAGAGGAATTATTGGAAGTTTACTCTACTTAACTACTAGTCAACCTAACATTATGTTTGGTGTGTGTATGTGTACTCTTTTTCAAGAAAATCCTAAGGAATCTCATTTAAATACTATAAAGTGAATTTTCAAATACCTCAAGAATACACCCAATCTAGGACTATTCTATCCTAGAGGACAATCATTAGAATTAGTTAGTTATTGTGATATTGACTTGGGTGGTTTTAAGTTAGACAGAAAAAGAACCTCTAGAATGTGTTACTTTTTAGGCAAGTCACTAGTATCATGGTGTAGTTTGAAACAGAATTTTGTTGCATTATCTACTATAGAAGATGAATACTTAGCTTCAAGAATTTTTTGTGCAAAAATCCTATGGATGAAACACACATTACAAGATTATGGATATCAATTAAATCATGTACCTATAAATTATGACAACAAAAGTGCTATTAACATTTCTAAAAATCATGTTTCACATTCTTGGACCAAGAATATTGATGTAAGACATCACTTTTTGAGAGATCATTATCAAAAAGGTGATATAACTTTGGAAGTCATTGCTACTAAATACCAGCTTACTAATATATTCACCAAACCATTAAATTTTGAAATAATAGACTACATAATACATGAAAATGGTATGATAAATATTATGTAAATGTATTACTATTTTATATCTTACAGTTTCATGTTTACAGTCTCACAGTTAGTATTTTGTGATTACTGTCTGATAGTCACTGTCTCACAGTAATGTTCAGTCACTGTCTCACCGTAAAGTTCAGTCACTATCTCATAGTAAAGTTCAATCAATATCTCACCACAAACACCTGATATAGTCTCAACGTAAATATTTTTATTTATAAATTAAAAACAATATCGTGGTAATTATTAGTTTCACCTATTTACTTTCTCGTGATTTTATTTTTATGGAATTTGGTATTCCAAAATAATAAAATAAAGGAAATGTCACTTGTACTTCACTCGAGCATTCATTAAATCACTCACTTTGTAACCCTTATTCATCCTTTCCACCCTTCTCTCTCTTGAACCTTCAGTGAAAGACCAGGATGAAACGCCCTTCTTTGTTGACTCCTGAGAAACGTAGCTCAATGAAGAAGAAGATCACACCAAAGCTTGCACCCGAAGGTCCTCTAAATCCAAATATGGTGAACTGAGCAGTAGTACTTGAGAAAGAGATTTTCCCCAAGTGTCTTCTGTCATGTAGGTCTCTTTTTTTTGAATGTTTTATAAGAGAAAGTCTGGTTATAATGGTTTTCAATGAAGATAGATCTATTTACCCTGCATTAGTGGCTCAATTTTATCAGTAAGTTCAGTTCTCCTTTGATTCTAAAGATGGTTATACATTGAGAATCTGGATAAATGGAAAAAAATTCACATTCCCTTCGAGGTTATGGGCCGCCTGCCATGGGATACCTCATAAAGGCATCTGTGAGGACTATCAGAGAGGATCTCCACCTTCTAGTGAATTCTTTGTTTTGGAAGATGCTTTGAAAAGCATAACCAAAAATGGAACCAAGAGGAGAGACATTGCTGATTAACTGGATGGAGAATATAGACTTTTGTTCATGTTTATTATGAACTTGATTATCCACAGAAAAGGTGATTTCACTGTACTTAAATATCAGGATGTATTATTGATTCATCTTATGAAACATTGGCACCAGATCAACCATTGTAAGTGTGTCATACACCATATGTGTGAGTTGATAAAAACCACTTCTAAGTCAACCTCACTATTTTATTCTTAGTTGATCTCTACCATGATTTATGTCAAAGGTATGGTTGGACCTAATAAATATGTTATCAAGGATTGTGAGTTATGACTTTCAAAAGTCATTATCAAGAGGTTAAAATCAATTGGAATCCTTGGAAAAAGGCATGGGAAGAAGACAATGATAGGATCTATGAAAATTTCAATAGAGTGGAACATCCCTCAAGACCAAAAGATATTTAAAATCCTGGTTTGGAACTAGATGATGTTGTTGTGTATTCTGAAGAAGACAAAGAAAGGGTTGTTGTGCCTCCCAGGGAAACTATATCTTATAAGGAAGACAACACTCCTGTCCCACAGGTTTTAATTGAAAAAGATGTCCCTGCTTCTAAAGATGTTGTTAATCTAGAAGATGAACCCGAAGTTGGAACAGAAACTGTTGCCAAAGAAACCAAAAATAATCCTATGGAAGAACCTATAGAAGAAGAATTACTGGCTATGAATGAAGCTGGCCTTAAAGAACTCCCAATGGAACAATCTATTCTTGAAGTCATTCCTTCGGCTGAGGAAAGGCTGGAGCTAGATTTTTCGATGGCTAGATAGGAAATGGGTGAGGAACAAAGTGATGAATTCATGGAAATAGATCAAGATACCAATATTCTCAGTCCTAAGAAGGATGCAACTATTGAGGGGGAGAAACCCCCAAATTTGGAATCCATTTAAGTACCAAACCCAATTTATCCAAGCCCTGTAGACACTCGGTATACATTCATTATTTTTTATGATGTGAATGACACTCAGGTAGTCTTAGTAAAATTCCTTGACCTTTCCACTATGTTCCAATTGAAATCTGTCACTAATTTGGCCCCTAAAAGAACCTGAGCCCGTCTTAGTCCCTATATATGAACCTTCACTAGTACAACCATCCTTGGTGATTAAAGATGATCCTAATGATTTTGGAGCTTCTCTTTTGTCTGGAGTTGACAAACTAATGAATACCCAACCATCTGCTATAACAAATATATGTGAGAGAGATGCCTAACTGCTATTGGAAAGAGTTATTTGGAAGATTCAACCCAAAATGCTTCATGAGATTCAGGAAGTCAGAGTTGAAAATAGAATGCTTAATGATCTAAGAGGTATGATTGAAGACATTAAGAATGTGATGAATTCGAAATCAGAGATTTCTTCCCATCCTATGGAGCCTATTTTTCTCCAAACCCCACAGAATATTGCATCTCTGATTCAACCTCATTTAGTTTCCTTAGCTGAAAAGGTCACTGAAAGGAACAAACATATTGTGAAAGAGATGCGAGAGCATGTTGTTAATCTAAAAACACTCACTGATGAGTATAGGGGGTGCCTTCGAAAAGTGATAAATCAACTCAAGTCTCTTACCTCAGCTCTCACTGCAGCTAAAGCATCTGGAAATTCATCTCAACCTTCCCAAGATAATGACCTTCTCAGAACAGTGGTCAAAGAAGAACTTCAGACTGTGCATAGTGGTTTCAATAAATATTATCTATCTGAAGTTATCAAGAATAGTGATAGAGTTCTGGATCTGGTTCAAATCCATTCAAAATTTGCTAATTATTCATGGAAAGAAATTTCCAATAAATTGGATTTACACTTCAACTGAATCTTCTCCATGACAGACATGACCAATTGTTTCAAATATCTTGTAGAAAATCTGAGGATTACTCCTATTACTCAAGAATTCAAGACTCAAGTCCAAAAGCTCACAAAGTTCACCTGTCTGTCAGATAAGTTTATGGAAAACAAGGATGACTTTGAGAAAGCTATGAAGTATGGTGGAGAGATCATTGCTGATTTTATCAAGCATCTGAGGCCATATCTTCATGTAAAGAGTAAAACCACTGTTTCTCCTACAGCGGAACCTATGAGACCTGGTTTTCCTAATTTCAACTATGTCTTAGCCTCCAATTCTTTGTCTTTTAGTCAGGAACTGAGTCAGATCCAGCCTGTGATCCTTGATCAATAACTACCTCGGTCTTCTACTGCACCTACTCTGTCTCTCTCTATCTTTGAAGGTTTTCCTTTACATTCTCTATCACCCATCTCACTCCCTTCTTCTACCTCAACCTCTACTTCTATGGCTTCATATTCCACTATTACTGCTAAGGGAAAAGAGAATACCAACCAGTGAAGGAGGAAAATTCTTACTCTATTTTGATAGGAATTTTGTTCCAATTGTTTTACTTTTTGTAATGCCACTTTTTTATCTAATAAATTATGCAATTCTCTTGTCTCTTTTTTCTTTCTTTTTCTTGCTACATTTTGATAATCCCCAAAGGGGGAGAAATCACAATAGGAGAACACTCACTCTATATATGTTATATGAACATTCAAACTATGTTTCTAGAAAAAATATACTCTCTAAATATAAATTATTTGTGATCATCAAAAAGGGGGAGATTGTTGGACTCCCCATGTATTAATCTTGTTTTAATGCTCACAAATACTATTCAGTCGAAAAACCTTGTTAACTCTATGTAATCTATGTCACATAAAATACACAGTTGTTTAGTAAAATCTATCCAAAGCTCTTAAGTGCTATACACTTAGTTTAGTTATTATATACTATCTATTGATCTACTTTATAATGACTTCTCTGAAAAATGATTGAGTTTAATCCATTCCATAAATATAACTTCTTATGATTGAATACAGATATTTTTCTAAATCTGAGACACTGTGACATCCATACACCGGGACATCCAGACACTGTGTAAGTAGACACCGTGACATCCAAACATCATGACATCCAGACACTGTGACATCCAAACACCATTACATCCAAACACTGTGACATCCAAACACCGTGACATACAGACACCGTGACTTCCAAACATCATGACATCCAGACACTGTGACATCCAAACACCATTACATCTAAACACTATGACATCCAAACACCGTGACATCCAGAAACCGTGACAAGAAGACACTGTGACATCCAGACACTGTGACCATGAGAGACCGTGACTACAAGATTCCATGACTAATCCAGACACCATGTGATGAAGACACCATTTTCATGACATATTGTGACACCATTTCATAATCTGTTTCTCATCTTTCAATTTAATAACGGTCATATTTTAAGATTTTAAATGCACTGACATAATTAATGTTTCCTTGTAGACTTGTCATCTAACTGTACGAGGTATGTGGTGTAGAATACATGCAACCTTTCGGATCAACCACATACACTCTAAGATAAAAGAGTAGTGAAGACCAGAAACAAAAATATACTGAAAAGTGAAACTAGAAGGTGGTCATGAGAATGACAATGAAAAATACACATGGATAATTTTTAAAGAAAGAATTGTATCATGCAACTCAACGCTGCTGAAGAAAACATGAAGCATACTTGAATCCCAGAATCGAGAACATCTTCACACTGTCAAACATCACAAAGAACACAAGCTAGCTCTATTTGAATTGCGACACTCTGATTTCCATACGAGGATTTGATTTCTTCATCTGCTTCATCTTATAAGTCTAGAGCTGCAATGACTAACACTCAGAGCACTTCTAAACCTATCTCAATATTTCTGCTCTATGGTGTACCATTTTATTAACTTTCGAGCAATTTGTGTATCTGTATAACATCACACTCTGTTTCCTGCATTAAACCAAAGGATACAAGATATCCTTACTCAAACATCTTTTTACACTTGTGTATACCTATAGAAAAGTGAAGAAGAGGTCCATGTCTGTCCTGGTTTTTTGTACCCATGAAGAACTGTGGAAGAGGTCCCTTTGTGACTTGGAAAATCCTCTTAATTGTTGTTAACCCCGGTCCATAGTGTGGATCATGTTTATTTAAATAAACTACATGGTGGCAGGTGATCACCAAGTGGAGTGGATTAGGTCTCAGATTGAAACTGAACCACTTTTTTCATATCCTTTGTGCTGCTTAATTTAGTCTTCTCTGTTTTAATGCTTTACTGTATAATTCAGAAATCTCTAAATTCACTTTGATAGTTAATCATGGAAATAATAAATAATTGTCCTGTCTCAATAGAATAGCTTCAAAATTAATATTAATAACTGATCTTAAGATTAATGAGAACTAATCAATCTTCTATGAAGTTATTTAAATACTCAAATTCTTATAAGAGTATAACCTTGATTAACTGGGCTATATTTAACCTTTTAGGAATAATTTTTAACTTGAAATTTTTATAGATACTCAATTCACCCCGTTTTGAGTAATCTACTCCAACCAACACTGATCCCTTTGTATCACTAGTCGATGAGGATATTTAGGGACTGTTATACTCTCGTCTCTATAAACCCACTTGTAACACTTGAATTTGTACTTTTACATTATATTTAATATTTCAAGGGATAAATTTTTCAGACCCAAGATATTTTTGGTGTTTTAGAACCTTATTCATAAACATAAACATTTTAAACCACTATAAATAAGTATTAGCTACATGTATATTGGTTAGTTGTTATCATTTTTCAATATCAAGTGGGAGTCACCTTGATTGTTTTGAAGTAGTTTTGTATTAGAAATGTTATTATTTTTTATTTTCCCAAATTGTTTCATTCCTAGATCATGCTAGGTAATTTAATTTATAATTTAAAATTGTTTATAATTTTATAATTTCATTATATTTGAAATATTTCTATGATCCTTAAAGATAAATTCATGAATGAGGTTGTTTCAATGATTTTATTAACAAACATACTTTGTTATCTTAATTGATAAGATTAATAATATTATTATCCTTAAAGAACACAAATATTTTTTTTTCATATATAATCAATGTTTACGTTCTCATAGTCATACATGATACCATTTTAGATAATTTCTTATGAATTTAATTAATCTAACTTAGATATGAATAAACCAAATTTTAGTGGATGATTACGTGGAGAATTAGTTATAATATCCTTGTTACAAAGGAATAATGAAATTATTTATGTATTATCAGAATGAGATATCATAATTTCTTATAAGTAAAATAAAATCCAATTCATTTAATATTATTACATAGTATGAATAAATTGTTATTCCTTTTAGTAAACGTGTTTTAAACGGTTGAATTTACAATGATAATTGACAATCATATCATTAATATTTTATACAATTTTATTTCCATGAACTTTAATAATAAAAATCATATTTATACTTTAAAAATAATCTTATAACTATCCCTGGAAGGTGATAATTAAATACAGATTACATCATTCCATGGAGGTGGTAATACACAAAAATGAATAAATGATGGATTTTTCTATAAAATATAGAAAACATTAAAAATGGTATATTACTTAAATTTATAAAATATGATTTAAAAATAATACTTATTTATTCAATTCAACATTAGGACTATCTATTTATAGTGTTTATGGAAAATGAAACATGATGCTTTGTAGAGGTGGAAGTCTGCACACATGCAAAAATTCCATAATTTGTTTTCATTAAGGGAAATTGGGAATTGGGGTTAATAGTTAATACCATATAATTACGATGTTAAATATATAATCAAAAACTTTTTCATTATATATTAATGATAAATATGTTTTCATTAATTTATGATAGAAATGAAAATAATATAGGTAAAATTCTTATTATCGTTAATGACTTTAGATTTCCCTTAGAGGACTCCTTAGAATGGGAGGGTTTGGGATAATGTATTATTTTGAGAAGATTAATATGGTAAAATAGGATTATATGGAAACTAATAAGAATATATTTTAAAGTTTAAATGTAATTGTGGGTGGTATTGAAGGGGCGGTGAGGGAACCCTCTTATAAGTTGTTAGAATGACATATTTTAAATATTTCAACATAATATTATGAGAGAAACTGTTTCACATGTATTATGGATCTAGAAATGGGAAATAATGGATAGGATGATACTATAATGTCAAAAATATCTCAACTACTCACTTAATTTTTTTAACATGTTTCAAGCCCTATATTGCACGATTTATTACTTTATCAAGTTTTGATTTTACCACGAAAACTAGTTTTTTCTGTAATTAATTTATCCTTCTATCCTAAAAAATAAATATGTCCATATTAAGTAATATATAAATAAATATTAAAAATATGAAATAAATTCTTTCAGATAAAATTTCTTTGGGTAAGAAAATGTAATTCTAACATCATCTCATATAACATGTAAAAACCATTTGTTAGAAAAACTGTTTATTAATTTCAAAATTTATTTCTGGGGTAAAATTATCATTTTATAGGATTTTAATGATATAAATATGTTTATTATAAAATAAATAAATGTTATGTGGATTTAAAATCCTGATGAAACCGAATTTTTCCAATAAAAAATCAATTAAAATAAAATATTAAAAACAACTTTTTATTCTAAAATCTTACTGATATACTAAATATATTAATAATAGATTTTCTAAATTCAGTATACTATTTTTAAAATGTGTCATTTTAATTATTAAATAATTTTTTTCCCATTAAAAGTTTTTATACACTTCTATGTTATAGAGACCCCAAATTTTCATACATAAATACAACATCTTATTATCAGAATATCCCTTACCTATCAACATGATCTCTGCCATCGCCTCAAAACTTTAGTGTCTTTGTATACTTGGATAAATATTTTTTTTAAATAAATGATCTAAATAATTTCCAATTATACTCTTTAAAACTATCACACTTCTTAGACCTAACATTCTTAAATACTTTCTCCATAACTCAGGGATGATGAATATAAGAAAGGGTAAGCTCAGATGCTCAGTAAGGGTAAATATAAGAGATATCAATCAATGATCCTAAGTGACAATAAGATAATTTTAAGGCTATGAATGAATAATATTAACAATATAAATTTATACCAATCAATTCATAGATCATGATTTTGAAACATAATAGAATATTGTACTAATCAAAAGACCTAATGCATAAGAGTGGATAATCCTCAATAATAAATCATGAGCCATGAAAAGATATAATAAGAATAAGGAATAGGTTTTTAGTATAAAAAAATTCATAAAAAATAATTTAATGGAATATAGATCTCTATCAATACTATTATAGTGGATTGTTTTAACTCCCAATTCCACAATTTCTTTAGTTGAGGATCAATCCCAAGGCTATCTTATTGGAAAAACTCCCTCAATATAATGATATCACCCTCCATTCCAATCCTTTTTATCTAATTAGATATCCATATTTTAAAAATCCATTATATGGAAATATAATTATGGTCCCAACCATCACATAATGAAGACCATATATATATATATGTTCCATAACGTCATTAAACATTTATCATAATGTTCATATCATAACATGTAGAAGGGATATGGGTATCACAAAAATGTCGTTATAAAAAGAATAAAACACACATAGAAATAAAATGGATTTTCACATTGGATTATATACTATGTAAGTCATAAGATACAATAATTTATTTTTGTAAAATATGAAAAATAACTTCAAAAAAGTTTTCGAACAATACTTATGGAAAACACCCTTTTCAATTTGTAATGACTTTTTTAATATGTAAAATATTTCCATGATATTAAATTTTTTTTTTGGGAAAGTACCAAAGAAAATTTTAAACAATTAATAAATGAAAATATTATACATTATTGTGGGGAAATTTGTTCATGTCATGTTTGTTAGAACAAAAATTCCTTTTAGGTTTTCGGTTAAAATTCAGAATTACCTAGTTCAAAAAAAAAACAAAAAGATTATTGTAATAATTTTACAATAAATTCCAAAATGTGTAAATAAATATTTTTATTAATCTTTGGATAATATTAAAAATATTCTTGAAGAAATTATAAAGAAAATTTGGACATGGAAGATAAGATTCTTGATCAAAGAGGTAGATGAAGTTAGTTTTACTTGAAATAATTCTTTTATAATCATGAGTACTCAATGGGAAGAAAATGAAAGGAAAATATTTCATACATAGAAATAAAAATTGGATAATAAAATACATAACACCTAGGAGATATAGATCATATGCTTTTATCATCAGAAAACTTTATCATAAATAATCCTTGTAAAAAAGAAATTATAACATAAATCCTTTACTTCAAGTTTATATTTCTTTGTAAGAACTCTAAACCCATAAATATTAAATTTAAAATTATTATAATTATAAAAAAGAACCAAAATCATACCAATATTACCATAAATGATTTAATTATAACTTTTTGTCATGCATTTATTAACAATCTTTATTATCATCATCTTTTCAACTGTTAACTACTTTGATTTTCATCCTTGCACTATGAACATGATTCCTTCATCTAAATAATATTAATCCTAAAATAAATATCACATAAAATTTTTATATAAAATTTTATTACTGTTCATATAATGAAGTGTTGAAAAATGAATTTCATCACTACATAGAGATGATAATCCAATTATACACACAATTGATGTTTCTATTTTTTGATATATTGAACGAAAGAAAGGTAAAAATTAATTCAAATATATAGGAAAATAATTATATCATAAATATAAAATATATATATGTATATATGTATATATAAAATAAATCTTACATAATAACCAACCAATAATGATGATAATGGAAAATGATTCATATCACTACGTGGAGGTGGTAGTCCACACATACGCATGAGAAAAGTTTTTATATCCAATTTGTTGGAGAATATGTTGTAAAAGGTTATTAAATCATAATAATAAAATTTCAATATATTTATTATACTATATTAATTTTTTTTAATTATAATTTTTTTTTATTGGAAGTAGAATAAGAAATAAAATTGAAAAAGATTGGATAAGATATATAAAACTTATTTGAGAGACCTCATTTGGATTACTACTTAAGATTTGAAATATTGGTCTTAGAATAATTAAATAAGAACTAAGATGAAGGGAATGAGTATATGAAGGTTTTTGTGTCAGTATTAAACAATATAGAAGGATCATATGGTGTGAATAATTATGGAGAAGTGGTTCCTTTTTATACATGATGGGAGAGACACAAATGGGATTTCTTAAAGTATTTTAATAATATATGGTCACTTTCTTGGTAAAATAGATAAAAATGGACATGAATTTATCAGAAATATATTATAAGGTCTAAATCTATTCAAATAATAATAATTTGATAGGTGTGGGTGGAAATCAAACACTTATCTCCATGTTTAACAACATGTAAAACCATTTTAACTTTAACCATAGTAACAAAATATTACTCCTTTTTCTATTCACTATAAAAAAAATATGTTGAATCAGTTTGATTATTTTAATTATTAGGATTTATTAATTTTATTAGATTTAGTTTCTGTTAGTGATATAATTTTTTTTAAAATAAGAATGCAACTCATAATGAAAACCCTTTTTAGAAGAATGAATCTTTAACCACAAATCATAATTAACTTATATTTCATCCCCTATAAGAAACAAAAAATGAATGTTAAAATCTATTATTGAATATATAATATATAAATTTCATTAATAATAAAAATCAATAGGTATTAAATTAAATTTTCTGATAAAAACATATTGTTTTCATAAAAATAGTTTTTAGAAAAATTTGTTGTTAAGCCAAAAAATAAACAGATATTAATGTATAATGATTCTTATTATTTACTAAATTATTATTTTTAAAATTAAAGGTTAATTATGTTACTTTAAGATAAAATTCAAAAAATAATGAGACCTTTATTGGAAAATAAATCATTGTTTTTCCCAAAATTGGCACTTTTCACTATTCCCTAACAAATAAATCTTCTTAGAAAAATCTAAAAAATTAAACCAAAGATAATATATACATAATTATTTCAAAAATAATATTATTTTACTTGAATAAAATTTATAAATATTTTATAAATTAATTAAAATTTCCTCATACAAAAAAAATATGATAAAACCCATTTTGAAGGATATATATTTTAGAAGAATAAAATGAATTTACTAAAAATTGAGTACTAATTTATTATTAATTAATCCATAAATTTGAATTATTTTAAATATTTTTCACAATGTGGTTATTACTATTCATACCATCCAATTGAAAGGTTATATTATAAGTTCTTACTATATCACAGTTTGTTTATACTCAGGGTTTCATGTACAGAAAGGGATTGGATAGTAACTACTACAATATTGGATTTTAATAACACTAGTAAAGGAAAATAATTAGTACTTTTTAGACTCACTGAAAAATACTTTTTTTATTATCAAAACACTTTTTGGAAAAATAAGAAACCAAAATAGCTATCTGGACAATCTCAATACAACACAAGAAGATAAAGAATATCCAGAAGAAACTACCAGACCTAACCCACCCCAGCGGATGTGTCATGAAGACAATCCATCTCCAATGTAGTGCCCTTCAGCAAGCAATCCCATGCAGAATTGCACAGGTATGGAATAGATGGTGAAGCCATACCATCTCGATCGTTCAGATCTAATGGACCTGCACTGGCAAAGACTACATGCTCTGATCCCCTTCCAGAGTTAGTCCAAGTAGAGTACTAGAAACAAGCATCAATGATCCTAACACATGCAAACAAAAAGAATATATAAGGACCATCACAGCTCGCTCAAACAACTCTCTCAATCCAACCAATTGAATCCACCAACTTAAACAAAATCATTAAAGAGAAACGTGATATTACCCGAATCCATTTCCCTAAATAGTTTCCAGGATAATGATGAAACATGTAAATCTGGTACATATGACATCTGCTTCTCAAGCTCAGAAGTAAGCTGGTACCAGGTCTGAATGTACTCCTCTATGCTGATTTTACCTCCCTTGAAACCCCATACCAAGATTGAGTCTTGTCTGCAAATCCATGAAAATTGTTCCTCACTGAGAGATACCTGAAGCGATCTCCCCATCATCTTAGCTGCCTCCTACTCAGTTGTGTTGAGCAAAAAAACCTACACTGTCAATTATTATTCGTAACATAAAAGGAGAAACAAGGATTGACCACCCTGGTCCCCTGCCCT
The DNA here is from genome assembly GCA_963277665.1 of Viscum album. Lineage (NCBI taxonomy): Eukaryota > Viridiplantae > Streptophyta > Magnoliopsida > Santalales > Viscaceae > Viscum > Viscum album. The sequence goes on from OY728120.1 coordinate 263,675,928, forward strand.
CTGAAAACTCAGTGTCTACATGTCCATCTTCTTGTCCCTTATCTTTTTAGCAGATCGAGTCTATAAAGGAGGGGGCAGTGAGGAGTAATACTTCTTCCTCCTCCTCTTCCTGACACCCTTCTTACTTTTTGGACTTGACTCCTCATCTGCCGAGTGGCCATGTTCACTCACATTTTTTGTCTTCCCATATATCACATCTCCCTCACCTCGGAAAAAAGAATCATAACTCAAATCAGCCTCTGGAAGGCCTTCAAACCTATTGCATACGGGAACTGTAGACCGAATCAAGTCTGAACTTATTCCATCATACTATATTTGAAATTCCCTTTCCTGTATATGCCCACTTCCACCCAGGAGAGTATTATTCTGTGAACCCAATACAACATTAGAATCTAGGTATCTCCAGTCAGTTGCATCAGAATAACTGGAAAGTATGAAGCCACGCCCCATGAATTGAGCCTGTCTGTTAGTGTCTTCAATAACCACACCCTAAATTTCACATGCAGATTTCCCAATAGGACCTCCCAAATTATTTTCCGATTGGGAAGCACCTTCAGGACCAGACTAACATAGAGAGACCACTTCCTTGTCATTAGGAATCATTGTAATACCATGCTCATTGCATTGGAATCTCCTATCAAAATGCTAAAAGCGACTTGTATTTCTGGATCAAGAGGTATAAAAATAGGTTGGTGCTGCCTCACCGGGTTGGTTCCACGGGAATTTACAGGGCCAGTAGCTCTTGGAGGACCTGCCAAACTAAACCTATTGGAAATTTCATCCACCCACGGATCAGAAGCCAACACCCCTAACTGTGTCTACTTAACTGTTGCATCAACATCAACTGCCCCGACACTAAGACCTCCCGTACAGTCACCCTTGCTATTAATCTCTGCAATCTTGCTACTCTAACTAGCAGGACCAACTGAGGCCCGAGTCACCTGAACACCCCCATGTCTCAACACCATGCGCTTGCAGACCACCAGATTGTGCCCCAATTTCTTGCACGATGAGCAGAACTCATACCAAGACTCAAACACCACTCGCTACTTGTAGCAGAACTCCTCCCCCAACAATCCATAAGAATTCAATAGGCGCTTTAGATACATCGTCCTCGACACACACCCTCAGCAAGATCAGATGGCACAGTTTTCTGGTCCTACTGTCCGAACAAAGCTAACGCCCTACCATACTCCCTAGCATACAAATAATAGAAGGGTTTTGAAAGGGAATAAGAAGTTATGGGAAAAATACCCAAACCGCCATTGAAGATGAATCCCGTTGCTTATGAAAATCATATGACCATTTAACGAGAAGAATCCTTGATCCATCACAGGTCCGAGGATAACTCAACCAATCAATAATCATGTCATCTTTAGAAGATAATCGTATCATGATATGTTTGGCGTCCAGCAACCCAACCGTCTCCCGTTCTTTGAGAACCCATGTTTCAAAAATCCAATGATCGAAGCAGTCAACTGATGGTCAGAAATGCTTAAAGGTCGCGATCAAAGTTAAATGAAGAAGAGGGGATGCTTCATTGAATTCGAAATTTGAAATCGACAATTGTGGGAAACCGTCTAAGCGTTCAATGACTTTCAGGCTAAATCTGATCCTGGGAAAAGAAGGCAGTAGGTCAGGATTCGAGAAGGGTATGAAGGGAATTGGGTGAGCTTCCGCCCCTATCAATTCTTTCCCCCCTTTATCAGCGCTTCCCTACCCCCTTTAACAACACTTTATGTAATTTCATCCTCCATACTCATGCCTAGATTGGATTTTAGTGCCTTTCCATTTGAACTCAAACAGATTTACCATTACACCGAGATATTTTATTGTATATTTTATGATATATTTGTTCATATAAATATAAATATAAATATAAATATATATATATATTTACATACACACACACACACAGAGATATATATATATTATTCATATATTTATATAAGTATTTTTAAATACATCAATAAAATAAATGTTTGGGTGTGTGTGTGATGTATATAAACTAAGATTTAGTTAAATATATAATATATAATATATAATATATAATATATTGTATATTATATCTATTTACATATACTAAAAAATAAATAAAATATATATCCATTTATTAATACACACATATATTTATATATAAACATTTTGTATATATTTTTATTAGTATATATATATTTATAAAATTTTAAAAAGCAAAAAAAATTTAGCCATGGTTTGAAATAATTTTTTAGAATATGCATTATATATATATATATTTTAGTATACATATACATAAATATTTGTTTATTGATAGACCGATGTTTATATACAAACATTAATTGTATAGGTATAAACAAACACATTATTGATTTTTTAAAAGGTAAATAAATGGAGAATTTTTTAATTTAAATAAAATTAATAATAAATATTTGGTTCATATATTAAAAAAATACATTTTTATAAAAATATAATGATATATGTAATTATACAAGTGATTTATTATAAGTATATATAATAAAATATGAATATATTTTATTATAAATAAAACTCAATTATGAAAAAAGATAAAATTTCAAAACGATGATACTAATACGAATGTAATACGTAGGAATAAATTTAATCCCCACTAAAATGGGTACAATTCCCCCTTAATCAAGAAAAAAATTCAATCGAATATTAAAAAATTGGGATACCACAACTAAAAACACAGTTTGGGAGGACATATAGGACTTTTTTCATTTAAAAACATAATCTAGGGTTTCCCAAGTAATTTGATAATATATCTCATCACATTCTTCTATTTAATATGTTGTAGAGCCCAAATAGATAGTGAGATCAAAAGTTATGGTCTTTTGAAGGTCACGTCATGTTTTCAACTTATCTTACCCCATTCATTAATTCAAATAATTTTTATGTCATCCCACAAATATTGAATGAATATTACTCTATAATATTATAAAATTATTAATTACTAATATTTTTTAATTATTTTATAAGTCATTTGCACTAAATATATTATATATTAAGTGTAAATTCTTGTTTTTACTTATCTAAAATATATTAAAAATATATATGTTATATTTATATCAATATAAATTTATTTATATATATATTAATATATTAATATAATAATTTTAATGAATTTTTTAATCAAATATACACTTTATCAGTGCTATAAAAAATTGCTGATAAAGGGCGGAATTTATTAGTGCCTGTAAAAAACCAATCATAAAGGCGCCCATTAGGATATTTTTTTACTAATAGGGATAAAGAAACCCCTTTATCAGTGCTTTGTTTCAAGCACTAATAAAAGGAACATATTTATCATTTCTTTTTTTATTAGTGATAGTAAAGTCCCCCTTTATCAATGCTTTTTTATTAGCACTGATAAATGGTCCCCTTTATCAGTGCTATTAGCCAACACTGATAAATCCTAGCACTGGATAAACCCAGTTTTGTTATAATGAATTTAATATTTATTTCAAATGATATATATATAAAATTTTGGGGTGTTACATTCTAAATCCCTTAAAATGAAATTATCCCTCAAAATTATGTTACTTTAATACAAAAAAATGAGGTTATCTATGATTTTTCCCATCCTTGGGTTCCTATGTAGCTTCCTCAAATTTCTGATTTTGATAATGTAATTTAACTAGTAACATTTTTTTGTTCCATAGAAAATTATCTATATGATCCAATATTTCTACCAATTATTTTTTGTAGTAATTATCATGCTGTTTTGGAATAAAATCTGTGTTTAATAATTTTGAAAGACCAAGTATGTAATTCCTGGGCAGAGATACATGGAACACATCATGAACTGGAGAGAGGATTGATGGGAGTTTGACATGATAATAAACCATCCCAATCAGATTAATATTATAAAATGAATCAATATATACATGGACCATATTTCCCTTATTTTATAATATCATAACCTTCATCAATGTGGAAATTCAGAGGAAAATATTCTCATCATCTTTGAATACTAGATCTCACAGATGATTTTTAGTAATACTATTCTATCTACTATGATCTTCCTGAGTGTGCGGTTGAATGGATTTAACAATTTCTGAAATTTATTCAACTATATTATATCCCAATATAAATCGTTCTCTAATATTCTTGCAGTATGTTAGAGCTATATACCTCTTTCCTCATAGGAATTCATAATAATCCTTATAAAAATTTGAGTGAATGAAATTGTTATAAGAAAAACTAGCTTGAGGAAGGTGTTGGTCCAAACATCCTTTTAAATTAAGAGAACATGATCCCAACATATCCTCTAGGGTTTGGATGGTTCTATCATACTGACCATTTTTCTAAGGATGATAGGTAGTACTAAAATAAAAAATCATATTGAAAACTTTCTGAAGATTTTTCTTGAATTTAAAGGTAAACCTCAGATCATGATCAAATATAATAAAATGTGGTAGTCTGTGCAACCATAAAACTTATTTAATTAATATATTATAAATATAATGAAGAAATAATTTTCACTAATACTAATGAATTTCTATGACATTATAAGGCTATAAACTACAACCCAAATAATATCATGGAATTTAGTTGTTTTCGGGAGTCTGAAAAGGATACTTTTAGTGATGTTTTCCCATTAACATTCTATAATGGGTAATTGTTGTAACATACCCCAATAATTATATCACTCAGCTATAAATTTATCTCATACTAAGCATTTCAGGACATAATCCACAATATCTCTCTAATTGTTTTCCCACTAAAAATATTCTATCATATCTCTATATATATTCATTTCTCCTAGATGAATAGAGAATGATTAGATGTAAGATTCTTAAAATTTCTCGTTCTTAAATTTTGGTATTAATGAGACTCAAACATGGTTCATAAACCTTATCATTCTATAACAAAAAAGGTTGAACTTAGGCATAATTCAAACCTTCTTTCTCAACTCCATATCATCATTTGGTTTCTATTTAATATTCAAATGGATAGATAGTTGAACACTCACTTTAGAATGATAATATTTATCATATTCCTTACCGATTTTAATGACTAACCTTTGAAAATTCATAAATATTGGATACTTTTTATCCTCTCCATATACAAGATGACATTATGCATTTGAGTCAAAGAATAATCCTCTTTGATCAATTTTCTGTGGTGATAATTTCTTTATCACTCATAATCTTTAATCAAATACAACTATCTTCTATGAAACATATTCAAATCTCTTTGTATGAATATATTATACATTAAAATTTTATGATTAGTATATATGTCACACCTTTCTCTGTAAATATAATACCTCCATATCATTAATGAAAATATTAACACTACTATCTATAATCAACGAAATAGGTAATTTTTCTCATGAACCCTTAATTGCAATGAGGAAGAATCTATAACCATATAATTTTCTATAATAACACACCCTATCCCCTTTTTTGATGCATCATTGTAAATCACAAATCCTTATTCAATAAAGGGTAGTGCGAGCATAGGTGTACTGGCTAACCTTCTCTGCAATTTCATTAAATTTTATTCACATTCAATAGTCCAAAGGAATATAACTCCCTTACTTCTTAACTTTCTGAGTGGATTAGATATTATTGAGAAAGAATTCGTAATGTAATTACAATATCCATCTAGTCCAAGAAAACTATGGATTTCAGTCATAGTGGATGGTTTGGGTTAATGTTCAATAACTTCCATCTTTTATGGATCCACCAATATATGATTTATTATGATTAAATGAACCAAAAAGAAACATTATATATCTAAAATTCTCTTTTGGTGATTTTTTTCATATAGATTCTCTTTCCTTATGGTCTTTAGTACAATACTACTGTGATACTCACACTCTTTCTTACTAATGGAATATATTTGAATATTATCTATAAGGATTTCCGAAAACTATCAAGGTTATCTGTAAATATATTATTCATTAAATCCATGAATATAGTGTGGGGATAAGTGAGAAAAATGTAATCATTATAAATTCATAGTTACTATAACTTGAATGAAAGGTTTTATTGGTAATTCCTTCACTTTTGACCCTCAACTAATATTATCCAGATCAAATATCAATTTTGAGAAAATATTAAGTTCCTCGTAATTTTTCAAAAACATCATCAATATAAGAAAAAAGATACTTATTCTCGATTATGATTTTTTTAAGATCCCTATTATCAATGCAGAGTCACAATGATCCATCTTTATTCATAAAAAAATATTATAGGTGCAACCCATGGTGATTCACTTTTTTTAATAAACCCCTTATCATGATTATTGAAGACCTTATTCTTCAATTTCTACAACTCAATTGGGGCCATTCGATATGAGTTTTTTGAAATAGGTCTATCACTATGTATGAGTATAATGAAAAACTAAACTTTATGATTCAGAGGAAGACTTGGAAACTCTTATTTAAATACATCAACAATATTTAGTAAAATAAGAATACCTTCTATATTGAGATTCTCTCCAACCATATGAGACAAATAATCCCTTTTAATGGGAATAAAACCACATGAAACAAATTTAATTTATGTTGGATGTTTATATTTATCTTCTAAAAGATAAGAAATAATAGGTTGGTTCAGAATATTAAAATTTCACTTCCCTTTATTTAAAAATGAAATTTTATTTTTATAAATAATATCATTCCATGCCAAAAATCACATAAAATTCAAATAAAGGAATACCAAAATGACTTGCAAGGAGAATTCTACCACAAAAATCAATTAGAAAATATTAATAGACATGATATGTGATCATCACACCATTTATAATTTTTAATACTATTTCAATATCTAATAATTAATGTGGTAATGTGATACCCATATAGAATTCTTTAGATATAAAAGAGTGGGTATAAAAAGAATCAAATTTGATATTATCAGTTTTTGAGTGGATGGTATATTTTTCTTTGAACAATTATTTATCAGACCCCACATAATAAATTAGGATCATATATGATTTTTCATTTGTATTTATGTTTAATATGTTATTGACTTCAATCATCATCATTAACCCTCAATTTGGAGCATATATTTGAATTATTTCCAAACTCTGTAAAATTATATATTTAGAGTGTTGGTGGTGAATTATGTATAGGCTTTTATCAATTTGTATCATTAACTAACTTGTTCTCATTACATTTAAATTTTAGTTCCTAATAGAATTATTTTTCAGACATAAAATATTTACCAGATCCCTAAAGAAAATTTAGTCTTTGTTTTTTCCACACTTTAGGAAAAATGGAAAACACATCTTCTTTCCTATATGGTTTTTGTTATTAGAATTTACATAAAATTTAATATTTATTTTCAAATCTAAACCATGATATTTTTGGGTGACTCCAATATCTATTGCTTCCTTGATATCACATAAAACAAATTCATCATAGATATTAAAGACTCTTACATATGAAACCCTTTAGATACATGGTCTTAAGACACCAAAGAATCGACCAATCCTTCTTTTTGGTTCAATAATAAAACCATAAGAGTACCTTGAAGGAGTTGTAAAATTTTTTTAATTGAACAAATGGATTCATTATAATTCTACTAAATTTCCACAAATTCATTCTTCTTATTCGTAATAAGAATATAAAAAATTTAATTATTAAAAAATAATCTCTTAAAATAATCCCACTTGATAGAGTCAATTTATTCCCATTTCCTTTTATTCTTGTTAACGTAACACAATTGATAAAATTCAACTTAAAAATAATAAAAATATAATACAAACTTTTCATGTTATAACTAATAAAATATGGTAAATATCCTTTTAGTGGAACTGATCCATTTGATAGCAAATAATGGATCATAGGAACCACTAAAAGGAGGAAATTTCTTTATGAAGGACTTACAAGATCATATTATCCTTTTTTTCGCATTTGTAAGCTCATTATGATTCATGTATTGAGATGTTACCTAAGGATAATAATAATATGTTTCATTACTACTCCTATAAGATTTAGTTGATAAAGTAGAAAATCATTACATTGTACATCAAATTTAGTGTTAACATGGTACCTTATATATATATATATCCAATGATTAAAACCAAAAATTATTATATAAGAAAAAATAATCATAGTGGTTAATAATAAAATCATAAAAAAATTTATAGGATAACAAAATCAAGACAAAGACTTTTCAATAAATGACACATTAGGATTAACATGGGTTATCAAGGGTTATTATCAATTCAAATATATCCAGATATCTCTTAAATAAAATGAAAATTAGCCTATCCGTATCCTCCAAGACTGTCAAACCAAGTGCACAATAAGGAATCATTCATCATGTAGAAAAATGATGGCTGAGAGATATTTAAGAACTCTTTTTAGGGTAATTACCCCTAGATGTATTTGTGCAGATACTATTTCAACATTTAGCATCTGGTATGGTATGATTTTTCTTATGAAGACTACAACCCGTCCTTTACCAATACATAGGATGAGATTTTATACTTAGAATTAATGTAATTGTTCTCACTAAATATTTATCATCCTATTTTTAAAAAATTACAAAACCATTATCTCATACCAACTATTGAGAAAAAAACCTTTCTTATATAAATAAAACATATTATTATTATAATATTCATTATATATCAATATTAATCGATATTATAATAGTAAATTTTTAGTGTCTTAAGAAACTTATATACATAAACATCTGGTTCACAAATGATCTAAATAATTTCCCATTAATTTATTCACGATTATCACCCTTTTAGAAACAAAATATTCATATCCGTTCTCCATAATATAGGGAAGGGAAACAGAAGAAAGGGTTATATTAGATGCTTAATAATGGTAAAACAAAGGTATATAGATTAAATATCATAAGTGATAATAAGATAATAATATGGGTATGATAACATGATATTAATAATATAAAATAATATCTATCATTTCAAAGATAAAAACCCTAAAATATGACATAATTGTTTATCAATCAAATGTCACAACACATTTGAGTGCAGAATCATCAATAATCAATCATGAGCTATGCGAAAATACAATAAGAATAATATATAATTTTTTTTACATTCACTAAAGCATATAAAATAATTTCCTTAGACAAGGATCATATCCAATACTATCTTAGTGGAATAGGGTCAAACATCATTATATGATTTCTATAGTCTATGTTCACTCCAAAGACTATTGTATTTGACATATTCCCTTACAAAACTAGGTTATAAGGCCCAGAATTAAACATTACTTAATCTTGAGTTATTTCAAGAAATACACGGTGAGGATCTTTTCAGGTTTATAGTTTTAGAGAATTATATCATAAAACATGAATTACATCCACATTTAAACAAAGTGGTTACAATAAAAGATATTATTCATTTTTCCCATCAATGGAAACATATTTAAAATAAATCAAGGATTCTTTCTTGACACTTCCTTGACACTATCATCATATCATGTACCATTCCCTTGACATGTGAAAAGCATTTCAAAAACTTTGGATGAGCATAAAAAGCTCAGTAAGGGTTATAAAAAAATATGGAAAGGAAACATGAGTACATATATACATAATAATGAAAACATACTTTTCCCCTAAAACATAATCACTTTAACATACCTCATCAAATCATGAATAAATCATTGAAATCATAAGACATAAAGGTAAATTGAGGAATTCATAAAATTCTTACGTAGGGAGTAACCCTCTTGGTTATGTTTGGAATACCCATAACAGTATATTCCCTAAATATCTTTAGTGAAACCTTAATGTTTAACTCCTTCACGTTACCCAATGCATTGGAGAGCTATATCAGTCTCACCCGCCCTTAGTTTATCACGGAACCACCCGTATTCATAACAATTCCCAAGAACCATGACATAATCGTATCACATAAAAAATGCAAAAGGAAAACATAACATTTCCACTTTTCAATCACGAGATATCAATACAACAGATTGATATAAAAAACATTATGAAAACCATTTTCAACACCAAAATAAAATAAAAGTAAAACGTGGTATTTATTTTTCATTCAAAAAAATTTATGGTTTGTAGAGGAAGCCGAAACTCAAATAATGGTCACGACGGTGGAGTAGTTGTTGGCGTCGCATATATACGAAAAAAAAAATTCCCTTTTGTCATTTAGTAATCACTTCGTATAAAAAATAATCCTTTTGAATAAACGTAAAAGTCAAATGGGTTTATACATCGTATAAAAGAAATTTTTGTATAAAACATAATATGTATTAATGAAAGAAGATTGAGAAAAAGTCCCTTAAAAATATCATTTTTTAAATAAAATAGATCAATTATGTGTATTAAACATAAGTATACATAAAAAAGTAAAAATAAAAGATAGGACATTATAATATCCTTACATTATTTTAATGTAGGAGATTAACCCAAAGAACAGATATTGGGTTAAGAAGCTCCCTTACCCTGTGTCCGACTTGACTCGATCGTTCTTTAACCTCCTGAATAATAAACTTGAGTTAATTTTCTAATTTCTTAAGAACCTTTTTCAAGTTCATTATTCCTTTTTATATCACTTATTACCATGTCATTAACACTATGTAATTATTTTAGTTAATATCGGTCGTTTTAAAGATCATTGGTACTTGAGTCAAAAATAAACACTTTATAATTACAAGTTGTTCATGTATCCATTATATCCAGAGTTATATTAATTATATATATATCATATATATCATATATATCCAGTATATACATGCATTTATAATATTACATAACATTTAGAGGTAAGAAATGAAATGAACTCTTCATGGAGACGGTAAGCCGTATGTACGCATGAATGCTACTTCCATTTATATTTCATATTTAATGGAATTAAAACAAAATGATGCATAATAGTATTATAATTCCAGTATGGTATCATATATGATATCATTAAATCTATCCTTTATACATACCACATATGGTATTAACGAATCAAATCACTTTGAGGGGGCGGTAGTCCGCACTTCCTAAAATGAAATTATCGTGTTTACCCACAATGGAAAGCATAAAGGTATGAAAAAAATGAAAAATAAAGAATAATAAGGAAAAAATAAATATAATATATATCATATATAAATATAGTGTCATCTTAATGGCCACCTTCCAAGGTGTTAGAAGAATATTGAACAATCATCGTTTCGTGAGGCAGAAATTCGCCATCCACGGAAACAGTATGATCATTATCCATTGTATGATGTTGTGTGTAAGTTTAGCTCTAATACATCTCATAAAAACATCCTAGTATATTTAAAATACTTTTTTTGTTACAAAAGAAAGGAATAAAAAGATTTTAGGGGATTGGATATGAAAAATAAAACATAAGAACACAAGAGAAGACACTACCTTTAAAACATGTAACTCTTTTTATTTGAGCTCAAAGGCTTCCTTGGAAAGACTTCTGCCCAAATTGGGGCTTCTAGGAGTAAGAGAGGCATGTAGAGAGACAAAATGGTCAGGGGTTTGCTGAGCCAAAGGCTTGAGAGGTGTGGGTAAGGAGGTAGAGGTTGGGGCCTTTTATAAGAGGAGAGGAGGGGCACTCTTGGAAAGGTATAAAATGTTAGTTTATTTTCAAATGAGTTTCGGATTTTAAAGGTACCACATTGATGTATTTTAAGGATAAGGTGATAAGGGTTCGAAATATACTCATCCAATAGGTTTTTTACATGTGTAGGTCTTAGAGTTTACATTATCTTTTCATTTTATTTAAATCATTAAATAATGAGGTAATCACTGCATCATCATGATGTCATAAATAATTTAATTTATTAAATGTCTAACAATAATAAAAAATACTATGATGTAGGAAATAATTTTATCTTTAAAATTAATATTTATAGTAAAAAATATTACTTGTATAACCCCATGTAAAAATTGTTTTAGTAAAACAATACATGTTTGTGTCATTTTTTACTTTTACTTTAAATAAAAGGCATTAATGTCATTATCTTACCCATGTGGCTCCATGGGGTCCCAAAAATCGACCTATGGGTTGTATTGGTCGGCCATCACTCATCAAATAGGGTTAGGACAACTGTCAAGATATTTTCATTTTATTATAATATTTTTATTACCTTAAATCAGACTAATTACATTTAATCGCAATTAAAAACATAAAAGTTACTATTCATGAAAAAAAATTATTTTAATCCCATTGAACCACATTTTACTTCCTAATGACATCCATATTTGTTGGATTTTTTAAATTCAAAACACAGAGGAGGTAAAATTTCTTTTAAATGAAAAATCAGTTTTTTAAGTACCACTTAGTGGTTTCACTATTCATCAAAAATTGAAGTTTTTCCTAACAATACCAAAACTTCACCCTAAGCTATATTTGATATTATGAATTCAAAAATGATGTCTATTTTAAAAAATTCAAAACATATATGTTAAAATAATTAATTTAATAATTAATTCCCACTGTTAGAACAAATAGCGTGTTTTTATGAAACAGTCTATATCAAAAGATTGACACTAGTTTAAGTCAAATTTCAAAGTGATATTAATTCCAAAGACCACTATTGGATTAAATGGTAAAAATATATTATAATTTCACTTTAAAACCAATTCAAAATAAAATCTAATCATATAAATAAATTAGATTAAAAAGTGGTTTTAAATTAAAATACAACATTTTCACTATTCATTAACAAATGAACTTTATCGGAAAAATACCAAAAATTTACACAAAGTAAAATTTGATGTCCCGATTATAAAGAATAATTTTATTTGGTCTAATAGAATGTATAAGAGTGACCAAAACTATATTTAATGAGGGTTCGGCATCAAAAGGCGATAGTTTGACCTTTTAGTGAATATTTGAGTATCTATGCCTAAAATTGAATTATTTTCGTATTTTAAGACTTTATCCATGATTGGATAAATGTAAAAACATTTAACAAACATATATAATCATATTTTAGTTTTTTATATTCATTCCCGCCAATACAACGACTACGTGTTAATTACCATTTAATATAATATTATTTTATTACTAGTGTGCAACGTAAGATTTCAAAGAAACTCTTTGTTGGGTATCATGTATGCTATCGAACATAGAAAACCCTTTAAAGTAAAATTAATATTTAATTCATAAATATTTATAAATATGAAAATGTTTTATTCTTTATTTATCTGGGATGTTACATCCTTCCCCCCTTTTGGGAATTTCATCCTCGCAATTTTATTCACTTATCAAAGTAAGTGGGGGTATTTATCCCTCATAGCATTTTCAGATTCCCACATTTCCTCTTCAACCATATGGGTTTTCCACAAAACCTTTACCTAGTGAATTACCTTATTTTTCAACACTTGCTCTCTTCGGTCAAGAATCTGGACTGGTTGTTCTTCATAAGAGAGATTCTCTTTCAACTGAAATACCTCTGGGCTCAAAACATGAGATGGATCTGGCATATACTTTCTCAACATCAAAACATGAAAAACATTGTGTACCTGAGATAAACTTGGAGGTAAAGCCACTCAGTAAGAAAATTATCCAACTTTATCCAATATTTCATATGGTCTAATAAACCTTGGACTCGGATTTCCTTTCTTATCGAATCACACAACACTTTTCCATGGTGAAACTTTGAGAAAAACATGATCACCTACCTCTAAAGATAGATCTTTTCTCCAGTTATCCGCATAACTCTTCTACCTGATCTGAGCTATTCTCATGTGTTTCTAAATCAACTGAACTTTTTCTGCCATCTCTTCTACCAATTATAGTCCCATCAGCTTCCTTTCACCCACTTTATCACAAAAATATAGAGTTCGACACCGCTTCCCATATAATGCCTGAAACGGTGCCATCTATATACTGGAATGAAAACTATTATTATATGAAAATTCAACCAAAGAAATATGTTGGTCCCAACATCCCTGATAATCCATCGAACAAGCACGTAGCATATCCTCCAAAGCCTGAATTGTTCGTTCTTACTGCCCATCTGATTGGGGATGAAAAGCTCTACTAAAATTTAATTCAGTACCCAATGAGTTCTGAAGGCCTTTCCAAAAGTTATAAGTAAACATGTGATCACAATCAGATACAATGGAGAGAGGAACTCCATGTAACCTGAATATCTCTTTAAGATACAAACTAAAAAGTTGATCTAAGGAAAAAGTATGTCGAATAGGAAGGAAATGAGCATATTTATTCAAGTGAATAACAATAACCCAGATTGCATTATTACCTCGAGATGTCTTCGGTAATCCCACAACAAAGTTCGTAGATATATTTTCCCATTTCCACTCTGGCATTGGTAAAGGCTGAAGCATCCCTTTCGGTAACTGCCGCTCGGCTTTAACCTACTGACAAGTCAAACACATCATAATAAAATCAGAAATATCTCTTTTCATTCCATCCCACCAGTAATACTCCCGCAGATCTCTGTACATCTTAGTACTGCTAGGATGAACTGAAAACGGAGAACTATGAGCATCACATAACAACTATATCTTCAATTGTGAATCACAAGGCACACACATTTTCTTCCAAAATCTCAAAAACACAGTCACTATCCATGCTGAATTCATGCAACATACCCTTATGAACCAGCTCTACCTTTTTCTGCAACACACTATCTTGCTTCTGTGCTTTCTTGATTCTGTCTGATAGAGATGAACTCACTGATTCCTGGAACAAAAAAGAAGAACTTCCAGAACCAACAACTTCTATGCCAAAGTTCATCAAATCAAAAACCAAAGTATCTCATTCCAAACGTAGAATGTTTAATGAAGCCTTTATTTTTCGACTCAAAGCATCAGCCACTTTATTTTATTTTCCTTGATGGTAATGAATTGTACAATCATAATCCTTGATTAATTCTAGCCATCTCCTTTGTCGCATGTTCAGTTATTTCTGAGTGAATATATACTTTAATCTTTTGTGATCGGTATATATTTCACACTTTACTCCATACAAATGATGCGCTTAATTTTTAAAGCGAAAACAATAGCAGCTAATTCCAAATCATGTGTAGGATAATTTACCTCATGATTTTTCAATTGTTGTGAAGCATAAGCAATTACCTGATCATTCTGCATTAGGACGCAACCAAGTCCTTTCAATGAAGCATCACTATAGATAACAAACTCACCATTCCTGGAAGGTATTTCCAAAACTGGAGCATTCACCAATCTTTTTTTCAGTTCCTGAAAACAATCATCACATTATATTGTCCAGATAAACAGAACACCCTTCTGAGTTAGCTTAGTCATTGGACTAGATAAACAAGAAAAATATCTAAAAAACCATCCGTAATATCCAACCAAACCAAGAAAACTATGAATCTTGATTACATTTGTGGTTCTTGTCCATTATTCAACAACTTTTGTTTTTGCAGGATCCACAGTTATTCCATCTTTAGAAACAATATGACCAAGGAAAGAAATTTTTTGCAACCCAAACTCACACTTTCCAAATTTCCCCTAAAATTTCTTTTCTTTTACGGTTTTCATGTAGGTTCTTTCCACGGATAAGGATAGGAAGATTCTTAAAATTATTTTTTCCTCAACATTCCCCCCATGTGTTTTTACCACAAGTTCAGGAGTCATTTCTTGAGATGGTATTCCCATCGTACTAGAAAAGTTTTTAGAGATGAAAGAATCTGTAGACCCTGAATCAAAAAACACAATAGAATACCTTGAAAAAACAAACAAAGTACCTGATACCACTTCATTTGATGGCCCAACATCTGATGAAGTAGTTTCAAGGGATTTTACCACCCCTTTATGCTTATAGTTTAACTTCTTCCCATCACTCGATATCTTTGTTGGAAACTCATTTTCATAGTGACCCATCTCATTGCACTTAATACATTTCACTATCTGTAAATCAAATTTGGTTTTACCATCACCCTGATCTTTTTCAGTGCAATCACTAGCCTTATATCCCATCTTACCACATCGGTAGCACTTTCTAGAATTCATAAGACATTCCCCAGCATGCCTTTTACCACATTTATCACAAACTGGAAAGTTAGTTTTCTTACCATCAAAACTTTTTGAATAATTCTTCACTTTCTCCTGCCACCTCGGTCTCTTCTTCTGTTGGTTGTTATAGAACACTTGATCATCAGAAAACTCCATTTCCACCTACTCAGCAATCGAATAATCTTTTTATAACTCTTGAACTCGTGAGAAGCTAAAGCCCTTCATTATTTTGGCTTTAATCCTGAGTTAAAATGATTTATTTTACTATGAAGGTCTAAGATAAAATTTGGAGCATACATTGCCAATCGAGTGAACCTCTCTTCATAAGCAGCCATTGAGTCGTCCTCTTTCCTTAATTCCAAGAATTGTTTATCCATCCTAAGTCGAACAGCCTTAGGAAAATACTTCTCAAGAAACATACCATTGAATTCATCCCAGTCAAGAGAATCAATCTCATCAGCATCCCAGATATTTTTAACCATCGACCACCACTGATCTATTTCACCCTCCAAATGGTAAAAAGCAAGAATAACCTTTTGATTGTTTAAACACCCCATGACATCGAAAATCTTCTCCAGTGCTTTAATCCACCCTTCAGCTAGCACAGGGTCAGATGATCCTCTGAATGATGGGGGATGTTACCTCATGAAATGTTCCACCACTGACATGTTCCTCTGCGGTTGATCTGGCTGATCTCGTGCATGGATACCGCCACCATTTATCGCTTGATTCAACTATGCCATTACTGTAACAAACTGTTCATTCCCAATTCCGACCATCTCAAGATACTGATTCAGAAGGTTATTTCCTTCTGTATGCCTTCCTAGCACTGCTTCCCTGTTTCCTCTACGGAAAACCATTCTGAAAAAACATGTCTTAGATGAAGGAACATGGTAATCTTCAAATTCTATATCATTTCAATTTGACAATAAAAAAATATTTTTGGATAATCATTTAATATAATTCTAACTCCTAAAGTTATCTAAACCGACCTCTGATACCAACTATAAGGCCCCGGCCTTAAACATTACTTAATATTGAGTTATTTCAAGAAATACACATTGAGGATCTTTTCAGGTTAAGAGTTTTAGAGAATTAGATCATAAAACATGCATTACATCCCACATTTAAACAAAGTGGTTACAATAAAAGACAGTATTCATTTTTCCCATCAACTGAAACATATTTAAAATAAAACATGGATTCTTTCTTGACACTTCCTTGACACAATCATCATATCATGTACTATTCCCATGACCTGTGAAAAACATTTCAAAAACATGGGATGAGCATAAAAAGCTCAGTAAGGGTTATAAAAAAATATGGAAAGGAAACCTGAGTACATATATACATAAGTATGAAATCATATCTTTCCCATAAAACATAAGCACTTTAACATACCTCATCAAATCATGAATAAATCATAGAAATCATAAGACATAAAGGTAACTTGAGGCATTCATAACATTCTTACATAAGTAGTAACCCTCTTGGTTACATTTGGAATACACATCACAGTATATTCCCTAAATATCTTTTGATAAACCTTAACGTTTAACTCCTTCTCATTACCCAATGCATTGAAGAGCTATATCGGGCTCACCCGCCCTTAGTTTATCACGGAACCACCCATCTTCATAACAATGCCGAAGATCCATAACATAATTGTATCACATAAAACATGCATAAAGGAAACATAACATTTCCACTTTTCAATCACGAGATATCAATACAACACATTGATATAAAAACATTATGAAAACCATTTCCAACACCAAAATAAAAGAAAAGTAAAACATGGTATTTATTTTTCATTCAAAAAAAAATTTATGGCTTGTAGAGGAAACTGAAACTCAAATAATGGTCATGGTGGCGGATAAGTCGTTGTCGCCGCATACGTACTAAAAAAAACATTCCCTTTTGTCGTTTATTAAACGCTTCGTATAAAAATGATTCCTTTTGAATAAACGTAAAAGTCAAAGGGGTTTATACACCGTATAAAAGAAGTTGTGTATAAAATATAATATGCCTCAATGAAAGGAGATTGAGATGATGTCCCTTAAAAAGACCAATTTTTAAATAAAATAGATCTATTATGTGTATTCACCAAAAGTACACATAAATAAAGTAAAAATACAATATAGGCCATAATAATATCATGACATAATTTGAATGTGGGAGATTAACCCAAAGAATGGAAATTGGGTTAAGAAGTTCCTTTACCTCGTGTCCGACTTGACTCGATCGTTCTTTAACCTCCTAAATAATAAACATGAGTTAATTTTATACTTGCTTAAGAACCTTTTTCAAGTTCATTATTACTTTTATATCACTTATTAGCATGTCATGAACACTATGTAATTATTTAAGTTAATAACAGTGATTTTAACGATCATTGGTACTTTAGTAAAAAATAAACTCTTTATAATTAGAATTTTTTCATGTATCCATTATATCAAGAGTTATATTCATTATTTAGATATCATATTTATCATATATATCTAGTATATACTTGCATTTATAATATTACATATCATTTAGAGGTATGAAATGAAATGCACCGTTCATGGAGACGGTAAGCCATACGTACGCATGGACGCTACTTCCATTTCTATTTCATATTTAATGGAATTAAAACATAATGATATATAATAGTATTATAATTACAGTATGGTATAATATATAATATCATTAAATCTATCCTTTATGTGTACCACATATGGTATTAACGAATCAAATCACTTTGAGGGGGCAGTAATCTGCACATCCTAAAATGAAATTATCGTGTTTACCCACAATGGAAACCATAAAGGCATTCCACAAATGAAAAATATAGAAGCATAAGGAAAACATAAACATAATATATATCATATATAAATATAGTGCCATCTTAATGTCCACCTTTGAGGGTGTTAGAAGAATATTGAACAATCAATGTTTCATGAGGAAAAAATTCGTTATCCACGGAAATAGTATGCTCTTTAACCATTAGATGAAGGTGTGTGTAAGTGTAGCTTCAATCCTTCTCATAACAACATCCCAGTATATTGAAGATACTGGTGTTGTTACAAAAGAAAGTAATAAAAAGAGTTTAGTGGGTTGGAGAAGAAAAATAAAACATAAGAACACAAGAGAAGACACTACCTTTAAAATGGGTAACTCTTTTTGATTTGAGCTCAAAGGCTTCCTTGAAAAGACTTCTTCCCAAAGTGAGAATTCTAGGAGTAAGAGAGAGATGTGGAGAGACAAAATGGGCAGGGCTTGGACAACCCAAAGGATTGAGAAGTGTGGGTAAGGAGGTAGAGGTGGGGGCCTTTTATAATAGGAGAGGAGGGGCACTCTTGGAAATGTATAAAATGTTACATTATTGTCAAAAGTGTTTCAGATTTCAAAGGTCCCACATTGATGTATATTGAGGATAAGGTGATATGGGTTCGAAATAGACTCATCCAATAGGTTTTTGACATTTGTAGGTCTTAGATTTTACATTATATTTTCATTTTATTTAAATAGTTAAATAATGTAACACCCCAAGATTCTATGGTACGCTTCTCTTTGAATAATGAAATAGCGTGTGGTGTACAAAACATCGAGTTATAACACACCACAACAAATCAAAACAGCTGTTATGAATAGTAATACCTAATTTTTGCAGTTTTATAAATTTTATTTTTCAAAATGGACTTCATTTTTGGATTCTGAATATCGAAATTAGCATAGGGTGAATTTTTATAATTTTTCTGAAAAACTTTATTTTTTGATGAATAGTGAAACTACTAAGTGGTAGTTAAAAAACTGAATTTTTCATAAAACATAATTTTACCGCTTCTTTGATTGGAATTTCGAAAATCCGAGAGACACAGTTAATATCAAGGAGTAAAATTTGGTTCATTGAGATGAAACTAATTTTTGGTGAATAGTAACTTTTTACTTTTATTTACCACAGTTAAAAGTAAATAAGGTAATTAAGGGTAAAAATGATATTAATATTTCCCTAACACATGTCCTAATTCTATTTTACAAGGTTATCTCAAGAAAAAACAACCTTAGGAATAAAATATTATCATTTAGTTCCACTTGAATTAGATTAGGACATTTATTATTATTTAATTCAAAGAAGAGTTAAAAGAGTTAAAATCAAAGATTATTTACTAAAACATTTTTAATATAGGGTTATACATACGATAAATTTGATTTTAAATATTTATTAGAAAGATAAAACGATTTCCTACATAAATATATTTTATTTATAATTTTTAGACATTAAATAATTTAACTTATTTATGACATAATGATGATGCAGTAATTACCATAATAGTGGAAAATTAAAATAATTGATATTATAAATACCCAAATAAATATAATTTGAGACTTTTTATGAATTAAACTAATTTTATAGGTTAATTAGAAATGTTATGATTGAATTAATGAACTTTTTTCGAAGTAATAATTCTGCTATGAATTTCACAAAAATAAATTATTGAATAGTTTCAAAATTGACAAAAAAGAGTTTTTAAAACAAATATTATATTATTAATTGATATTAAATTCCTAAAAATCTGGGGTTCGGAAAAGAGACTTATATCATGATAGGTGTATCATTAATGGACCACTTTGGGGTCACATAGATGTATATAGTATGTTTATTAACTATATAATATAAAAATACAAAGTGACATGGTAAGTGTCAAACTAATTAACTAAGAGTTAAAACTAAAAGATAAGGTTAATATAATGACCCAAACCTGTCTAAATTCTATTGGATGAGTGGTTTTAGACCCATACCCACCTTAAAATTTAAATAATTCACTTTGGAGCCATTAGAAACCGAATATGAATTTATTATAAAATAATATTTCTAGCTTTTCTAAAGGTGCCCCTCACCCCTCTTATCAAAAGGCACTCCTCCTTTTCATTAATTCACACCTTCAAAGCATTTTGGGTTGTCCAAAACCAACCCAAATACCCTATAAACTTCTCTCACTACAACCTAGAGGCCTTATATTTATCAGAAAGCCAACCTAGGGAGCCCTTTTGATCAAATCAAAAGGAAGAACCCAAAGAAGAGGTAATGTTTTCACCACCCTTTTTCAAATTCATTTCTTTTTCAACTTCTTCTATATTTGTTATTACCATTCTAAAATAATGAATCCAGTATCTCCTATATACATTAATATTATTATAAATATGGTACAACTATATTCAGTATTCTATCCATCCTTTGAATGACATGTCACCATACGTGCGTACGTACGACTTACCGTCTCCATGTCGTGGTGTAATTGTTATTCAATATATTATTATTTGGATGGGTATAATAATGATTTATAATTAATTTAAATAATAAATATAACATGATAATGATTCATTATATATTATATACCATCCAATTATATATTATTTTAATATCAAAAGAATAATATTGTCGCTCTTGCGTACGTACGGACTACCGTCTCCACGAACGCGATGAGATTTATTCTCCATCGTATCCATTTAAGGTATAATTATAATTTTATGATTAATAATAGTATTTAAGGACTTGATATCATTCTGGATATGAATAAGACACAACCTATCCATAACAAAAAGTGCTTATGTAACAAAAAATATAAAAGAAAATGAGTAAGTTAACACCTGAACGACGATAATTCTAAGATATTATTAACAAAGAAATGTTAAGAGATAATATATGATATCATATTAATGTATATAATTCTTGAATAATTTAATAACAATTATTTCACCATTATACAGGAGGTTAAACTACCTCCAACCAAAGAAAAGTACAAGGTAAGGGTTTATTTCACAATCTCTTCATTATCCGAGGTTGGTTATACGTAATAATCTACCGAGATTTCTTTATCATCCACATCCATGTTTCTTTAAAATGTATTTCAAATTTTTTTACTATTTACACGAATATGGGTTAAAGTCATTTATACCCTTTTTTGACTTCTAATAAGAGGTTTATAAAGAAATCTTTCCGTCGTTTTCCAAACAAGGTGCTTTTTAACCTTTTCGACAGAATTAATGTAAGAATGTTTTTTATCTTATACAGAGGGTGTGGCAATTTTCCACCGTTATAAAATCTTCGAAGCTTCCCTTACAAGCTTATAAGAATATTTTCAAAGAAAATGTTATATTCTATAAATATATGACTCTTAAATTATTTCAGATTAAAAAGAGATATTACTCTAAAAAGAGTTTTGATTTCATCTATGTCAACATCCTTTGAAGGATTTTACGCTTATATGAAGTTGATTTATTATGATACAAAACTTCCATATTGTGTTGAAGGTTTTGTGATATGTTTGACTATGGATATTTTATTTTTATACCATTCATGGTTTATGGTGAAAGTATTGACATTTCGTATGCTAGTTTTAATACGAATGTTTATGTTATGTTTAAACCTTTTCATATGGGAATGCATTGGACTTAATATGTGATGGGTGGAGCCCGCTATAGCTCCTCGATGCATCGGTAGGTCTCATGAGACAATATAGTGTCTTGGAACCAGGCCTTGGAAAAATTTTATTTGTAGTCTTGGCACGAGGCCTTTGCTATGTGGTTATGATAGTCTGGAATTATGCATTCCATCATTATGAAAGTGGTTACTGATATTTCATGTGATTATTCGATTAGTAGAATATCCATGTGAGTAAGTAAATGGAATTGTTTAATTTTATTTTTTTCCATACTATGTTGATGTTCATGTTTAAAAGGTTTTTGTTTTACTTATACATTTACTTAAATGTTTATTCTTATTTATGAAAGTTTCCGCTATATTGTTATCTTTACTGGGCATTTGAGCTCACCCCTTTTCAATATTTTATTTTTCCTAGGATGTGAAGAAGTAATTTATGAATGACCTATAGGGATAATATGAGGGGATAAGAGTGTGGAATATGGAAACTATATTGTTGTAGTTTTCATTTTATGATGTAATGTAATCTTTATTAGTATATCTAGTGTTACCAAGGCTACTAAATGGATCGGTATTTTGAGATTTTATCTTTCTTGTGATCATGCCAATTTTATGTAATAATGCACCGACTCTAGGTAACTGGGGTCGGGGCGTTACAGTTGGTATCAGAGGAAGTTTAGTACAAACCTTGGAAGCTAGATTTAGATAAACTCTAATTAGAGCACATAGATTTAAGATGGAATTTGAGGATTAGTATAGAATAACATCCTAGAATTTTGGTATTGTAGAGATTTTGTGAGTTTTCCGAGAAATACATCCATGTCTAGATACGAGCAGGTAGAGGCGGCTCTGGCACAGATGTACCTAGCGGTAAAACCCGAAAACACCGCTTTGAGCTGGATTCGAACGGGAACTGGTGCACGACGACATGCCTTACTGCACTCTTGGTTACGACACTCCTGGGGGATATGCTTAGCATAACTCTCATTTTCCTTCCAAATCATTATGAAGGGTTTATGAGTATATACTTCCTCAAAGAAAACATTTTTATGATTTTGGATTATATCCATAAATAGTTTAATTTATGTTAAGTGTTTTATAAGTATGGAATTATGTATTTTGATTCATAAACTAATCAAGTTTATGCCATTGTTTAGAAATGGCGCCTAGTGGAAGAAATGGAAACCGTATCAATGCACACACTCCATGTAGGGATTTACCTCCTGCTCAAGATAATTATAGTGGAGCTGGTGATGCAACTGGTGCCGATCAACTAATCACAATATTGGGACAACTCACTCAGGTTATGAATAATAACCTTACCCATATGGAGCACCCTGATCCACAGTGTGGAGGATCAATGTTAGATAGATTCATGAGGAAACAACCTCCAATGTTCAATGGGAGTAAAAATACCTTAGTAGTTGAGAAATGGATATATTCCCTAGAGAAAATATTTCAGGATTTGGGGAGTAGTGAAAGGGAAAAAGTTATCATGGCAGTTTACAGCCTCACTAGAGATGATGATCAATGGTGGTAATTGATTCAAAACATAAAGGAAGATGATGAAGTATCAAATATTGAATGGAGGGAGGTCAAAGATCTGTTTTTAGAAAAATACTTTCCTCGCGACCATCGAGCAGATATGGAAAGGCAATTTCTGAGTCTGAGACAAAAGGAGGATGAGAATGTCCCAAAGTATGAGGCTAACTTTACAAAGTTAGTAAGGTATGCTGGAGATTATATACGTAACCCAAGAAGTAAAATTGATCGTTTCTTTGATGGGTTTTAACCATTTCTCCGTTGAGCATTAGTCTCACAATCCTTCTCGTCATACGAAGACATCATCTCATGTGCTATCAAGACAGAAAATAAATTCACTAAGTCTTATGACTTTAAAGAAAAGAAATAGAAGAAGAGATCTACTGATCAATCTGGTAATGAAAATAAGGGGAAGAAGGGAAAGGTTGAATATCCATCCTGTGGTAAATGTGGGAAGAAACACCCTGGTACTTGCTTGAAGGGAATGGGTGTCTATTATAAGTGTGGTGAAAAAGGCCACAAAGCTTGTGATTGCGAAGGGAAGAAGGAAGCTACCGATGTTCAGTGCTATAATTGCAGGGAGATGGGACATTATGAAAATGAATTTCCTAAGCGTCAGGGGAACTTACCTCAAAAAAGGCCAATGGATCAAGGCCAAGCTTATGCTATCACTACTGGTGAGGTAGAAGCTCCGAAAGATGTGGTGGCAGGTAATTTAATGGTTTCTTCAAGTTTAGAAAATGAATTATTGGATTCTGGATCATCGCATTGTTTCATATCTTCCTAGTTTTCTAAGAAAATTAAATATTTCCAATTTGATTTAACAATGGAGTTGTAAGTTAAAACTCCTAATGGAAGTATCATTGCAACAAATTTTTGTGAATTAGTCCTCATTAGAGCACATAAATTTTCTTCATCCGCTGATCTCATCGTCATACCTATGATTGAGTTTGATATAATCCTCGGTATGGATTGGATTTCGGACCATGATGCGAATATTTATTATAAGAAGAAGGAGGTTACAATTTTTGATGATGATGATAAGGAACACCTTATCATTAGAGTAGAATCGTCACCACCTAATTCTTATCTAGATCCACCCCCAGTAGCTCAACTAAATTCAATTATTGGGGAGGAAGAGAATGAAATGAATATGGGTGAGGAAAGGAATGTTCAAATAGAGGATGTAACTGTTGTGAAAGAATATGTAGATGTGTTTCCAGACAATTTTCCAGGACATCCTCCAGAACGAGAAGTTGAGTTTTCTATTGATTGAATTCCTGGATCAAGGCCTATATCGAAGACCCCTTATAGAATGGCCACTATAGAATTAGTTGAACTAAATAAACAACTAGAGTAATTGATTAATAATGTATTTTTTCTCCCTAGTGTTTCTCCATGGGGATACCATGTTCTTTTTGTTAAAAAGAAAGATGGATCTATGAGGTTATGTATCGACTACATGGAGATCAATGCTATAAAAATAATGACCAAGTATCCCCTACCTCGAATTGATGATTTATTTGACCAACTGCATGGAGCTCAATAATTTTCAAATATTGAACTTCGATCTTGATATCATCAGTTGTGTGGGAATAAGGAAGAGATTTTGAAGACAACATTTCGAACCAGGTACGGGCATTACGAGTTTACAGTAATGCCTTTGGGATTGACTAATTTACCCTTTGTATTCATGGATATGATGAATAGAATTTTCAAGGAATATCTCGATGAATTTTTGGTGGTATTTATTGATGATATCTTGGTATACTCCAAAAGCTACGAAGATCATTAAAATCACTTTGTGCATTTTCCTGAAGACTCTGAGAAGACATGAATTATATGGTAAGTTTAGAAAGTGTGAATTCTGGCTTCAGGATATTTCTTTTCTTGGCCATATTGTCTCTAAAGATGGAATCTCTGTTGATCCTTCTAAGACCAAGGCAATCCAAGAATGTCCTGCACCAACGAGTGTAACTGTGGTACATAGTTTTATTGGTTTAGCAGGTTATTATCGTCGTTTCGTCCAAAAGTTTTCCGGTTGGTTACCCATTAACAAAGCTCACACGTAAAGGGGTTAAATTTGTTGGATAAAAGAGTGTGAAGAATTTTTCGAAGAACTGAAGAGAAGATTAGTCAATGCTCTTATATTGACTCTACCATCGGGGAATGATGAGTTCGTTATTTATAGTGATGCATCGAAGAAAGGACTTGGTTGTGTCCATATGCAGAATGATAGGGTTATTTCCTATGCATCACTACAGTTGAAAATTAATGAAAAAAACTATCATACTCATGATCTAGAGTTAGCAGCTGTGATCTTTACTTCGAAGATATGGAGGCACTACCTCTATGGTGAAAAATGTGAGATTTATACTGATTACAAGAGTTTGAAGTATATTTTCTCACAGAAAGAACTCAACATGAGGCAAAGTAGACGGCTTGAATTACTCAAGGATTATGATTGTACGATACACTACCACCCGGGGAAAGAAAACATGGTGGCAGATTCTTTGAGTAGAAAAGACCATGGAGTTTTGAATAATATGAGAATATAAAGGGATCTAACTTTCATGGATCTAAGGAAGATGGACATGGTAATAACCATGGAAGGTGAAACATCAATTATTTTTCAAATGGTTGCCAAACTATCTTTACTAGAAAGGATTAAGAGTTCTCAGACCGATGATGAAGAATTTCAAAAAAAGATTAAAGCTGTGAATGATGGGAGATTGAGAGAATTTCTGTATGAAGATGGAATTTTGAAATTCGTGAAGAGACTTTGTGTTCCCGATATACTTGATCTAAAAAGGGAATTGCTGGATGATGCTCATAGTTCCAATTTCTCTATACACCCTAGGAGAACCAAAATGTATAGAGATTTGAAGGAACATTTTTTGTGGGACAACATGAAGAGGGAGATTGCCGATTTTGTGTCAAGATGTATGGTTTATCAACAAGTGAAAGCTGGAAGGCAACGACCTGGTGGAGTATTGCAACCTCTTCCCATACTAGAGTGGAAATGAGACAATATTACGATGGAATTTTTCATGGGGCTACCAAAGACTCCTAGAAGGAACGATGCAATATGGGTTATTATTGATCGTCTTACAAAGTCAGCACATTTTCTTTCTATAAGAGAATATCTACCACTGGAATTTCTAGCAAGACTATATATTAAGGAAGTTATGAGAATTTATGGAGTACCCCTATCGATTGTTTATGATCGTGATCCCCGTTTTACTTCAAGATTCAGGAAAAGTCTTCAGAAAGCCTTGGATACTGATCTTCATTTGAGCACTACCTACCACCCTCAAACAAATGGAAAATCAGAATGAACTAATCAAACCTTAGAAGGCATATTGAGATCCTTCTCACTTGACTTTCAGGGTATGTGGGATCAATATTTACCTATTGTAAAATTTTCCTATAACAAAAGCTTCCATTCGAGTATTCAAATGGAACCATATGAAGCGTTATACGGAAAGAGATGTTGCACACCAACCTGTTGGGATGACATTGGTGAAAGAAAACATGTAGGTCCAGAACTAGTGGAGGAAATGATGGAAAAGGTGAAGGTAATCCAAAACCACATCAAAGCAGCTCAAAGTAGGTAGAAGAGCAATGCTGATAATCAAAGGAAGGATTTGGAATTTCAATTCGTCGATCATGTTTTCCTGAAGGTATCTCCATGGAAGGGAGTCATACATTTTGGTATGAAAGGTAAATTGAGTCCCAGGTACATCGGACCTTTCAAAATTCTAGAACGAATTGGGGCTGTAGCTTACCGATTGGCAATGCCGCCAAGTCTCTCCAAAGTTCACGATGTGTTCCACGTATCTCTGTTGAGGAAATGCATGCCTGACCTAACACATGTACTCACCTATGAGGAATTAGAACTGGAACTCGATCTATCTTATTGCGAAGAGCTTGTCAATATTCTTGATATGAGAGAACAAGTACTGAGAAACCGGACGACTCATCTGGTAAAAGTCTTGTGGAGAAACCATAAGATGGAAGAGGCAACATGGGAACCCGATGAACTTATGATAAAGAACCACCCAAGTCTTTTCATGCGGTAGTATTCTACAAATTTCGAGGATGAAATTATTTGAAGGAGTGGAGAATGTAACACCCCAAGCTTATGTGGTACCCTTCTCTTTGAATAATGAAATACTGTGTGTTGTACAGAAGATCGAGTTCTAACACACCACAACCAATCAAACTAGCCGTTATGAATAGTAATACCTAATTTTTGAAATTTTATAAATTTTATTTATTAAAATGGACTTCATTTTTGGATTCGGAATATCGAAATTAGCATAGGGTGAATTTATGGTATTTTTCTGAAAAACATTATTTTTTGATGAATAGTGAAACTACTAAGTGGTAGTTAAAAAACTGAATTTTTCATAAAACATAATTTTACCTCTTCTGTGATTTGAATTTAGATAATCGGAGAGACACAGTTAAAACCATGGAGTAAAATATGGTTCATTGAGATGAAAATAATTTTTGGTGAATAGTAACTTTTTACTTTTATTTACCACAATTAAAAGTAAATAGGGTAATTAAGGGTAAAAATGATATTAATATTACCCTAAAACATGTCCTAATTCTATTTTACAAGTGTATCGTGACCAAAAACAAACTTAGGAATAAAATATTATCATTTACGTCCAGTTGGATTAGATTAGGACATTTATTATTATTTAATTCAAAGAAGAGTTAAAAGAGTTAAAATGAATGTTTATTTAATAAAATATTTTTAATATAGGGATATACATAAGATAAATTCGATTGTAAATATTCATTAGAAAGCTAAAATAATTTCCTACATAATTATTTTTTATTTATAATTTTTAGGAATTAAATAATTTAAGTTATTTATGACACAATGATGATGTAGTAATTACCATAATAGTGAAGAATTAAAATAATTGATATTATAAATACCCAAAGAAATATAATTTGAGACTTTTTATGAATTAAACTAATTTTATATATTAATATGACATGTTAGGATTGACATAACTAACTTTTTTAGAAGTAATCATTCTGTTATGAGTATCACAAAAATCAATTATTGAACAGTTTCAAAATTGACATAAAAGAGTTTTTAAAACAAATATTATATTATTAATTGATATTAAATTCCTAAAAATATAAGGATCAGCCAAGAGACCTATATAATGATATTTGTATCATTAATGGACCACTTGGGGTTCTCTTGGATCTATATAGTATTTTTATTAAGTATATAATATAAAAATACAAAGTGACATGGTAAGTGTCAAACTAATTAACTAAGAGTTAAAACTAAAAGATAAGGTTAATATAATGACCCAAACCTGTATAAATTATATTGGTTGAGTGTTTTGAAACCCACCCCACCTTAAACTTTAAATAATACACCTTGGATCCATTAGAAACCGAATATGAATTTATTATAAAATAATATTTCTAGCTTTTCCAAAGGTGCCCCTCACCCCTCTTATAAAAGGGCACTCCTCCTTCTCATTAATTAACACCTTCAAAGCCTTTTGGTTCGGACAAACCCTGCCCAAATAGTCTCTAAACTTCCCTCACTACAACCTAGAGGCCTTAGTTTGATCAGAAATCCAACTTAATGATCCCTTTTGATCAAATGAAAA
Organism: Viscum album; assembly: GCA_963277665.1. NCBI lineage: Eukaryota > Viridiplantae > Streptophyta > Magnoliopsida > Santalales > Viscaceae > Viscum > Viscum album. The sequence goes on from OY728120.1 coordinate 263,705,459, forward strand.
GGAAGAACCCGAAGAAGAGGTAATGTTTTCGCCACCTTTTTTCAAATTTGTTTCTTCTTCAACTTCTTCTTTCTCTGTTATTCCAATTATAAAAAAATGAATCCAGTATCTACTATATACTGTAATATTATTATAAATATGTTACAAACATATTCAGTATTCTATCCATCATTTGAATGACATGTCACCATACATGCGTACGTACGACTTACCGTCTCCACGTCGTGGTGTAATTGTTATTCAATATATTATTATTTGGATGGTATAATAATAATTTATAATTCATGTAAATAATAAATATAACATGATAATGATTCTTTATATATGATATAACATCCAATTATATATTATTTTAATATCAAAAGAATGATATTGTCGCTCGTGCGTACGTACGGACTACCATCTCTACAAACGCGATGAGATTCATTCTCCATCGTATCCATTAAAGTATACTTATCATTTGAGGATTAATAATAGTATTTAAGGACTTGATATCATTATGGATATGAATAAGATACAACCTATCCATAACAAACACGGCTTATGTAACAAAACATATAAACGAAAACGAGTAAGTAAACACCCAAAACGACGATAATTCTATGATATTATTATAAAAGCAATATTAAGATATCACATATGATATCATATTAATGTATATGATTATTGAATAACTTAATAAAAATTATTTCACCATTATAAATGAGGTTAACCTACCCCCATACGAGGAAAAGTACAAGGCAAGGGTTTATTTCGCAATCTCTTCATTATCCGAGGTTGTTTATACGTAATAATCTATTGGGATTTCTTTATCATCTACATCCATGTTTCTTTAAAATGTATTTCAAATCATTTTTACTATTTACAAAAATATGGGTTAAAGTCATTTAGAACCTTTTTTGACTTTTAATAAGAGGTTTATAAAAGAATATTTCCGTCGTTTTCCAAATAAGGTGCTTTTTAACCTTTTTGACAGAATTAAGGTAAGATGTTTTTTTAACTTATACGGCGGGTGAGGCTATTTTCCGCCGTTATAAAATATTTGAAGCATTCCTTACAAGATTATAAGAATATTTTCAAAGAAAATGTTATATTTTATAAATATATGACTCTTAAATTATTTCAAAATAAAAAGAGATATTACTCTAAAAATAGTTTTGATTTCATCCATGTCAACATCCTTTGATGGATTTTACGCTTATTTGAAGTTGATTTATTATGATAAAAAACCTCCTTATTGTATTGAAGGTTTTGTGATATGTTTGACTATGGATATGTTATTTTTATACCCTTCATGGTTTATAGTGAAAGTATTGACATTTCTTAGGCTAGTTTTAATACGAATCTTTATGTTATGTTTAAACCTTTTCATATGGGAATGCATTGGACTTAATATGTGACGGGTGGAGCCCACTATAGCTCCTAGATGCATCGGTAGTTCTAATGAGAAAAACTACTGTCTTGGAACAAGGCCTTGGAAAAATCTTATTTGTAGTCTTGGCACGAGGCCTTGGCTCTGTGGTTATGATATTCTGTAATTATGCATTCCATCATTATGAAAGTTGTTTCTGATATTACATGTGATTATTAGTTTAGTAGAATATCCATGTGAATAAGTAAATGGAATTATTTCATTTTATTTTTTTCCATACTATGTTGAAGTTCAAGTTTAAAAGGATTTTGTTTTAGTTATACATTACCTGAAATGTTTATTCTTATTTATGAATGTTTCCGCTATATTGTTATCCTTACTGGGCATTTGAGCTCACCCTTTTTCTATATTTTATTTTTCCCAGGATGTGAAGAAGTAATTTATGAATGACCTGCAGGGATAATATGAGGGGATAAGAGTGTGGAATATGGAAACTATATTTTTGTAGTTTTCATTTTATGATGTAATGTAAACTTTATTAATATATCTAGTGTTACCAAGTCTACTAAACGAATCGGTCTTTCGATATTTGATCTTTCTTGTGATCATGCCAATGTTATATAATAATGCACCGACTTTGGGTAACTGGGGTCGGGGCGTTACAATTAATGAGGTAATCGCTGCATCATGAAGATGACATAAATAATTTAATTTATTTAATGTCTAAAAATCATAAAAAAATACTATGATGTGGGAAATGTTTTTAGCATTCCAATGACTATTTATAGTAAAAATCTGACTTGTATAACCCCATGTAAATTTTTTTAGTAAAACAATACATGTTTGTGTCATTTTTACTTTTACTTTAAAAAAAGGAATTAATGTCATTATCTTACCCAAGTGGCTGGATGGGATCCCAAAAATCGACCCATGGGTTGTCTAGGTTGGACATGAATCATCCAATAGGGTTAGAACAAGTTTCAATATATTTTCATTTTATTATAATATCATTTTTACCTTAAATCACACCAATTACATTTAATCGCGATTAAACACTTAAAAGTTACAATTCACCAAAAAAATTATTTTAATTCCATTGAACCGCATTTTACTTCCTAATGACAACCATGTATGTCGGATTTTTGAAATTCAAAACACAGAGGTGGTAAAATTTCTTTTAAACGAAAAATCGGTTTCTTATGTACCACTTAGTGGTTTCACTATTCATCAAAAATTTAAGTTTTTCAGAAAAATTCCAAAACTTCACCCTATGCTATATTTGATTTTCTAAATTAAAAAATGATGTATATTTTAAAAAATTCAAAACATATAAGTTAAAATAATTAATTTAATAATTAATTCACGCTGTCAGAACAAATAGCGTGTTTTTATGAAACAATATATATCAAAAGATTGACACTAGTTTAAGTCCAATTTCAAAGTGATATTAATTCCAACAACCACTATTAGATTAAATGGTAAAAATATATTCTTATTTATCTTTAAAACCAATTCAAAAGAGAATATAATCATATAAATAAATTAGATAAAAAGTGTTTTTGAATTAAAATACAACATTTTCACTATTCATTAAAAAATGAACTTTATCGAAAAAATACCAAAAAATTACACGAAGTAAATTTTGATGTCCCGATTCAAAAGAAGAATTTTATTTGGTCCAATAGAATGTATAAGACTGGCCGAAAATATATTTAATGAGGGTTCACCATCAAAATGTGATAGTTCGACCTTTTAGTGAATATTAGAGCATCAATGCCTACAATTGAATTCTTTTCATATTTTAAGCCTTTATCCAGTATTGGATAAATTTAAAAACATTTAAAAAACATATATAATCATATTTTAGTTATTTTTATTGATTCCCGCCAATAAAACGACAACGTGTTAACTACCATTTAAAATAATATTATTTTATTACTAGTGTGCAACGTAAGATTTCAAAGAAACTCCTTGTTGCGTATCAGTTACGCTATCGAACATAGAAACCCCTTTAAAGTAAAATTAATATTTAATTCATAAATATTAATAAATATGAAAATGTTTTATTCTTTATTTACATGGGATGTTAAATAGGTTATCTCTACATTCAAGTATTTATTATCTAATGAGATATCCATTTTTCCCTATGAATTGTAGGGATATATAATTTAAGGACTAACCATCACATATTTAAAACCAAACATTCTTGTTCCACAAGATCATAAAAATCTCATCATATCATCATATAATAACCCATGGAAAGGATACAGGTTCCATTGAAATTTCATTATTAGAATAATAAATTATCTAGAGAAATAACAAGTATGGTAACACTGGAAAATTTACCAATTAAATCATAATAATAATTTATGGATGTTTTCATATATGAAACATTCCATTAAAATACCGTTAGAACAACTCTCGAGGAAAATTTATTTTTCTTTTTGAAAGAACTAATTTATAATCTTAAAATTTAAAAATATTATTGATTTTTTATAAACAAAATATTAAACTTAAAAATAAACATTACAATTAAATAGTATTCATGATGGGATTTAAAATTACTCTTTTGGTGTATATCAAAATAAAAAATCCATCCTCATTTTCAGTAAAAGGTCAGAGGTACCCTATTTAGAAAACATAAATATGATTCCATTAAATTTTTTTATTAAAATAATATAATTGGTAAAAAATAACATTAATTATTATTTTAATAATAATAAAAATAATCATGAAAATAGTTAAATGAAAATATGGACATAGAAGATAAGATTGTCGACTAAAGATATAATTGATGTTGGTTTTTCATAAAAAAAATTATTTCTGACTCTTGAGTACTCAAAGAGAGAAAAATGAAATTTAAAGAGGTAATTTGTAGAAATAAATAAATTAGAATTAAATACATAATAATAGGGAGATATAGATCATATAATTTCATCAATGGAAAATATAATCCTAAACAATCCCAGAAAAAATGAAATTGTAACATAAAACCCCTACCTCATGTACTTCTTGCATCATAAGCACTCTACCCTCATGTATAATAAATTTATATTTATTATAATTATACACTTGATCCATAATCATACCTATAATACCATACATGTCTTACTTATAAAATCTTATCACCTATTTATTAACAGTATTTCATTATCATCATCATTTCTTGAATTAGTTACTCTGTTTTCATGTATCTTTTGGTTTAGTTGTTATAGCCCATGAACATTGATCTTGGATAAATAATATATATAATTATAATAATTATATAAATATCATCTATATTTATTATAAACATACTAATAATCATTCATATAAATCAGTGATGAAAAATGAATTACATCATTACATGGAGATGGTAGCCCGTACATAAACATGAGTGATGTTTCCATATATTGATGGATAGAGAAAATGATTTTAATTATTTATAGATTTTTAAAGAATGATTTTTATATCCTTAATAATATTTATATACATTAAATCTAACATAATAACCTACAAATGATTATGGGGATGGAAAATGAATGATATCACTATGTGGAGGCTGTAGTCCACACGTACAGATGAGTGAAACGTTTATCTACCATTAGATAAAGAAGATGTTGTAAAAGGTTGTTAAATCATCATAAAAACATATAATTATATTCATGATTCTATATTTGTCATGTTCTGGTGGATAAAAAATGTTTATATGAAGTTGAATTAGAAATAAAAATGACAATCCTTGGTTATGTTCTAAATCACTTCTTTGGATTACTCTTTAAGACTTAAAGGACTTGTCTTACAAGAATATAATGAGATATAGGATGATTAGAAGTAATATATTAATGTTTTTATCATTTATTTTATAATATATAAGGCTGAATTAGTGTGAATAGATGGGGAGAGGGGGTTCCCTTTTTAAGTGAGGTGAGTGACATGCATGGAATTTTATAATATATTTCAGTGATACAGGGTCATGTTCATAGGAAAGTGGATAAAAATGGAAAATGATAATAATTAGGATAATATAATGATGAAATATCTAAATATACTAATATTTTGACTCATGACGGTGGAAATATTAGTCTTCTATATAGGCATAATCCATCGGTAAACCAGTTTTAACCATAAATGTGATAACAAAACGTTATTGTTTTACTATTCAGCATAAAAAAATTAAGCTAAATCAATTATATTACATTAATTTATTATTATTTTAAATATAGAACACATTTTAATTGAGTAAATTTATAGATGAGTATAATTTAATTTAATATAATCATGTAACCTTCAACAAAATCCTATTTTGTAAGAATGAATAATTAACCATAAAATATAATTTACCTAAATTATTTTCCTAATAAAACCATAAAATGAATGATAAAATATTTGAATTAATATATAATCTGTAAATATACTTGAAACTATTTATCAATATATAATAACTCAATTTATAAATAATAAAACACATCACACAAAGAAAAATTGTTTTTTTAGAAAAATGTATTTTTTGCCCCAAAAATAAAATATATCAAAATTAAGTATAAATAGGATTATTATGGAATAAATTATTTTATTTCTAAAAAAAATATAATTATGTTACTTTAATATAAAATTCAAAACATTACAATATTTTACCACTAAACTAAATGTTAATTTTTACAGAAGTTGGTATTTTTTAGTATTCACTAAAATATGAATATTTTTAGAAAAATAGTAAAAATTCATCGTTAGATAATGTATTCATTTTTTTTAAAAAATTTATTTATTTACTCAAATAAAATTTCTAAAATTGGCTAAAATTTAATTTAAACTTTTCTTGAAAAAATGCGACCAAAACATTTTTGAAGCGTAAAATGTCTTTATTGAAAATGGAGTACTTATTTATTTTTAATTAATATAGAAAATTTAATTATTTAAAAGATATATATATATATATATATTAGAAGGTGGTTATTAATATTTATAACTACCAATTAAAAGGCTTGGCTACAACTATTTAATATATCTTGTGTTATTTAGACTCAGGGTTGTGCGTAATGAAAAACTATCAAATAGTTCTTGTTTATTAATAAGTATATATAAAAAATATTATGATGTAATATAGTTCAGGTTTATAAATTCAAAAAATTTACTATTTTTATTAAAAAATATATTTTTCACTATTCACCTAAAAATTGAATTATTTAAGAAAATTCCACAAATCTATCCTATGTAAATATTTTTATTATAAGTCCAAAAATTATTTTCAGCTTTAGAAATGGATATTATAAAATTATAAAATTTATATTTTAAATAAAAAATATATATAAAGTTAAAACTCGTTTTTTTGAAAAACAAGCTTTTAAAATATTATGTATTCCTAGTATTATTTTGTATTCATTTATAAATAATTAGAATATATTTCTATTCCATAGATTTAAATCTTGTTATCATTTTATTGTCTAATATATCTTTAATTATTTTAAGTTTGTGTTTAATGGGAAAAATCTAACAAAATTTTTGTTTATTTAAAGGAAAAATTACATTGTAAAATATTTGGTTCATTACAGATGTATCGTTTGGTGACAAATCAATGTGTATCATTGAAAAAAATTTGAAGATTCTATATAGAAATAATTTTCCTCTTTTATATGTATTATGGAAATATGATCTTATATAAGAGGATTCCTAGGAGTGGGAATTATATTTAAAATCACAATGGATATAGAAAATTTCTAATATTCATAAATATGCTTCGCAAGGATGAGAATCACTTAGTTGATGAGTTTTTAATAACCATAAACTTTTAGGCCTGAATTGAGGTCTCATTTGTTGTATTTAGTTTCATATTATTAGATTATTTGGGGTATAATTAGGGGTTATTTGGGATAAAGTTCTATTTCTATAGGGGTACTAGGTCCCCTATTGAAATTAAAAAATAATTGGGTATTGGGTACTTGTTACAGAGCCATAGGGTGCATAATGGCTTGAGCAGATCCCTATAAGGGAAAGACTTCTTCCAGGTGGCTAATGGGGGTAGAATTAGTGCCTATTAGGGGAACCCAGTACTCTATGTGATCTTAAAATGTACTTGGTTATATTCTAGGTGTTTTTAGTGGTATTTATATGATTCCCCCTTTCTACCCCTTAAAATATCTTTCATATTTTCCCTTAACCCCCACTCATCCTAACAAAATTTTTGGACTTTCAATTAACTTCAAAAGATTCTCCCATTTGTTCCCATCTCCTTTTGAATCATTGTTCATCATAAGGTACTTGTTTGGTAATTATAACTTCATTATGACGTAGATTCTTCTTCTCTCTCTAATTCCTTATATTTCATCACAAAACCGTATTTCTAATGGCCTGAGGATGAAATAAGTAATTTTTTCTCTTGTTATTAAATTATTTGGTATGAATTAGGGAGTGTGTCTTTAAGATCAATATAGGATGTCCTTACTATGTTATGGAATTTTTATGTGATTATATGTGCAGTTATTCTTTTTGGTGCATGTGTTTTTTCAAAATTGTTCTTATATTGGGTACCATCGTATGAGAGAGACAAAATTGATGTAATTGACCCCTTAGAGGTTAAATTTGGGTAATTTAGCTTATTTATGATGAAACCATGCCGAGTACCATGGATAGAGGTAGGTATATCCACAGGGTTGTTTACTCCTTGCAGGAACATTTTTGGTTTAGTTAAGGCTTTGGGTAAAACAATGGATTAACGTATGACTATAGGTGTTCAATTACATAGACCAAAAAGGTTTTGGGTGTGTAAGTATGGCCCTTTTAGCGAAACTAGAAAAGTCTATTTCGGTGTATCCAGTGACCCATCCTTGTTTCTATAATGTTCTTTTTGGACTAATGATCAGGAAGAATGAATTATATGACTATTTAATGTTTCTAATGGTCAGTATATTTTATATAAGAATAAATGTTGTTTCGACCCCATACTAAATGATAGGATGGTGGAATGTGATGAGGTTATGACCAAATACTAAATAAGTGGATGTTATCCTGTGATGAGATTGTGGAACCACATCATGAGTGGGGGGACGATGTCTTATGATGTGTTGGCGTAATATTTTTGTGTAGTGAGGTTGTTTTAAGTAAAATGGTTGGGTATTGTGATAATAGTGAATAAACTCCCATGAGTGATTGGGGGTGTTTTGGGAATCAATTTGGGACATAACATTGGACTTGGTGTGATATTGGGCCTTGAGTGATAAGGTATTTTTCATTGTCTGATATGTTCCCTTATCATGAGATGAATATTTCTTCAAGTATAGATATAAAATAGTTATGTTTGGGGATTATGTAGGCCATTTTTTCACATGATTATTCAATAAGGGTATATACCTACTTTATTATTTACATTCTATAAGAGCGTACAATATCATATGTTTGAAACACTTATGTTAAGGATGCGTTGGTGGTGTCCTACAGAGTTGTTACTCACACCCTACATGGTAAATCAAGTCCACATATTGAATTTATTATCAAGTATCTAACCAAGAGTAAGGGACATATATCGGGATACTGATTAGATGTAGTTTTTAGGGATAGAGTCAATTCAAGAACATACTCTAGGATCTTTTTTTATTTTACCTTTTTATTCTTATGCTCATTTTATATATTGTTTGTATTGATACACCGTATGTGGGGACCCTTTTGGATTTTGATGTATTATATATATATATATATTCATATCATGTGATAAATTTATATTACCGACTTCAACTATGGTCTATTTGTATTATAGTAATCATTTATGCTTATTGTGATTGTATTGTTTATAGTTATTAATATTAAGGGTATTATTAAACTATTTAATGGAATATTCCCCTTCTACTAGTCGATATCATATTTCATATGGGGAGGCTCACATGAGGACTTGTGAAACTCTAGCTTATACATTATAATCTAGGATTATGATTTATAATTAATAGCATAATAAATTATTAGTTAGTACATCCTTATACCCTCCCCCATTATCATATATGTATATCAAAAAGGTGTTAGAAAAATAATTATTATGTTCTGAACAATTCCTTTACATTTAGATGATTTAATCATCCAACCCTTCATATTTTATACATATAAGATATTGGATTACATAGGCTTAAGTGAAACAGAATAGGATTTGTGCCACTAGAAATAAGTCATGTGATTTTAACTATAGAGTCACATAGGTGTCATGAAAGTTTTTCATGACATAGTACAAAATGTGTATGATCTAAGAAAACCTATTTTCATTTGGGTATTTTATTTATTAGGATAAAAAATATGGTGTGTGAGGGATTTAGATGAAAATACAAGGTGGGTTTATTTGTTAAAGTCATTGGTTCAATAATTTTTATTATTATAAATTATGAATCAATGTTAGGTGATTTTTTCCATTAATCATTTGAATATGATTCTATTTCTTATGATTTATTTTATTTTCAAATGATTAATTTAAATTATATCTTTTATCAAATAATTTATGAGAATTTATATAATAAAATTATATTTTACCAATTTTTTTTCTTAATAAAAAATGTGTATTTTAATGAAAAGAACAAATAATGAATTTTTTAAATCATGATGCTTGATTTGTGAAAATCCCAACGAATGATTTTTTGGAGAAAATTTTTGTTATCTTAAATTGGATAAAAATTAATGATGTATCAATTTTATCATTTTTGTGATAAGTTATAGGTAATGTTTTATACAAAATGATTTTTTAAACTTATTTAAAGGAATGGTCATATTGGGAGAAATAGGTTGAAAATAGCTATTACCATGGAGTAAATACTATTCATAAACACCTAGGTGGGAAATCATTCAATAAAATTTCAATTTGATTATAGATGGGGTAGATTATAAATTTAATAATGTTTGATTAATTTTATAGTTATCATGATTCCATAAATTATAGAATTATAATTTAATTGATAATATACAGGGACCTGGTTTGTTTGTAAATATGGTTTCTTTGGAAATAATGCATTGTGTTTAATATTATTTGTTTAAATTTTTTTATAACATTTAAAATATAAACTATTTTATCTATCATCAAAATGTAATTAGTTTCATAGTTTAGAATAGATCATTATTAGGATTGTTTGGATGTGATTTAGAAAAATATTTTTGTAAAGTGTTACTCACCCATATCTACATATCTTGGTTTGTGTTAGATAATGTATTCTATGATATAGTGAAAGTAAAGGATATCATATTAATTTATGATAGAGAATAGGTGTTATAATTTTATGATAAGTGTTGATGTTTTAATGGATATAAGTGGAGGAGTTTTATATCATTGATATATAGGTTATATTTATCTATTTTGGTTGTGTTTCATGGATGTTGACTTTTTTAGATGCATTACTGGTACATTGTTTCTTTAATGGTTGTTTGAAAAATGTTTTTTAAAATAAATAATCCTTCATATATTCATATATTTTTTATATTAACTAATATATAATAATTAACCAATTAATATATGGTATCATTTTACACTAATTTCTAATATACTATGATTATGAAATGCACATGAGGTTAGGTGGATATCAATTTTAGGTCTTAGGATTTGGTTCCTTGTGCTGGGTCGTTAAAAAATAGTATCAAAGAATGTTTTGAAAACCAATTATTTGGAATTATGATATGTTTTTATTACCATACATAAAACTCATGATGTACCCATAAAAATTCATAGTCAACCTATTAATAGTGACATATGAGTTTCTATGGAATTTTTGTATGATAAGCGATCAAAGGATATCATATATAATGTTGTTCCCTATAGATTCTTGCTTCCAAAATAATTTGGTATGAGAAGAGTGTTCACAAATCATGTTATGATTATGGAAATAATTCTAATGCATTAGATTTTAAAATTATTTCACTAACTTGAAGTATTTTTTAAAATGGTTTCAATTAATTTTTTAAAATTTATTCTTCTTAGGGAAAGAATTTGGTCGAGTTCTATTTCATTATGTGAAATTAAAGGGTTAAAATCATGTAATTATGAATAGATTCACTGAGATGTAAAAATAATTATATTTTTTATCTAAAAAAACTTTTGATGATTATATATGATAATTTTATGTGTTTTATTGAGTAATTTGTTTTTTAACAATATATACTGATTTTTGATAAATTATTGTTTTAAAATGGAACAAATTTATCTTAAAAAATTTTAACAAATTATAATTATATTAAGGTAAGATTCTTGTAATATAAAATTTTTGGGTATATTTTTCATGTTGGAGCTGTTAATTCTAGCCTTTCAAAATTCTGCATAGTTTTTTTAAAAGGAATTGGGACATGAGAGGTTTTTGTGAAATTTTAGTAGAAAATTTTAATATTATGTATGGGGTCCCACATAGGTATGTGAGAAATAGGAATGGGATTATAAAAAAAATAGATTATTTTGTGGGAAAGTTTTATATTAAAATTTTCCAAAACCCATTCCTTTAAGGTGGAACTACGGTAATAAGATCATGTTTTGAATATATATTAGTTTAGGAATAATCTATCTTAGTTGGTTTTAAAATAGATTTTATAGGGTTTTGTTTAATAAGATAATCTGAATAAAAAGTGTGAAATAATGTTCGGATGTCCTAAATTAATGAGTCAATATATTAGTGACAATGTTGTCAATGTGAGATTAAGATGTTTGAAGTGATAACTTATTTATCCTGAAGTGAAGAGGAGGGGGTTGGATGGAAAATTTCTTATTAATCTATAATATTGTGTAAGGATACAATAATAATTTAGATATTATTTCACTATGATTAATGATTTAGTAATTTAAAGGGACACTATTTCACTGGATATGGGCACACGTGATCTTAGAATTAGAATATTTTTGAAAATTATGTTTAAGGGTCATATTGAATATTTTTTTGTTAAACTTTATATTTTAACTTATCTAATTAGAGTGTTCACTCTTATATGTATGTATATACTATTATAGTGATCTGATCAATATCATTTTCTAAGAACCTTCGATATTTATCCATTCCACTAGGTGAGATGATTATTGGATTAGTGGAGATAGTATATAAAATTTAAATGTTTATACTCGTGGAAGATTTATTGGATTTATTTAATGAGGAATTTTATAGACTACCACAAATTAGAGATGTATAGTTTGGGATTGAATTTTTTTAGGAATAATAATCATTAAGCCACTAATTCTATCTTCAACCGACACCCATGCTGGACCATGGAAAGTCGAAAAGGGTATTTTCGCTCCCCAATGGGGTGAAAACTAGTGTTTTGGAATTAACGAAAAAATATTGTTAATAGTTAATCTTTATTAAACATGAATAAAAAAAATAATGATAATATAAAATGAATCATCCAAAAATTTTAATTCCATACAAACAAAATTTTTTATTTTGATGTTAAATCATGCTAAATGGGTCACAACTAAAAAAATCCGACTAACATGAAATAATTTTAAATAAACACAACAAGACTAAATAAAATTATTACCAAAGGAAAAATAATAGTAAATTATACCATAATAACTTTTTTGAAACAAATGAGAAAATAAAAAACAATAAACCAATGGTATCTTTATAGACCATAGTCATTGTCTGACAACATCACCAAAACTTGTTCCATGAGAAACTGGAATAAAATTTAGTCAACATTATAGAATCCCCCATGAACATAAATCTAAACCTATAAAATCCACTTGGTTGATATACACTATGTTTTATAAATTTTTTTTTTTAAAATCCCTATAGGATGTGAAAAATAAAAGTATCTATGTTATTCCTTTCAATGTCCATTCTATTAATAAAAATTTTTAATAATGTTTATGAAAATATTACCTTTTAAAATATTTAGTAAATCAAAAAACATAATTAAATCCAATATTTTCATTTTTAAAACCACACCTCATCATTTAATAAAAACCTCTAGGTTAAATTTTTTTTACATAAAACCATTTTTAAGGAAATTATTGAAATTTCTTTAAAACCATGGATAAAAACCGAAATTTATTAAAATAATTATTTATTGATTCAACAATAAAATTTTTGTTGTTTTTATTTAAAAAATATTAATAAAATAAATGAGAGAATGAAAATAAAGGAAACAAAAAATAAATACCATAGATATGAAATGCATAAACCATACTACATTGAGGACAACTATTATATGAAAATAAAGTAACCAAAAATGAAATCCACTCATGTTAAAGTAAATAAATAATAAAATTTAAATATAAATTTCATCCACTCAAGTATAGAAAAATCAATAATTTAATACAAAAAAAATAAAATCTAGTCAATAAATGAATGAAAAAATAATCATGAGACTAGCCCTATTGGACTGAGAATAATACACCCTAAAATCCATAACATTCATGTGAGCATAAACAATAATATCCATCCACGTGTATGGTATTCAATGAATAAATACCAAAATTTATAGTGGTAATTCATACCCATATCACTATATTGTTTATTTATTGTGGTTTATTCTAATTATAGTGAGGGAATGGATTGAACTAGATATAGTTTTCCTATTAATCCCTAACAAATAGGGGAGGTTCCCATGACCAGTCAAATGGAGGAGAGAAATTTTAATCAAGAAATTAATTACATAAAATAATAATGACATATAAAATACCTTATATCACCTACAACCACCCATTATGAAAACTCCCCCTTTCATCAAAATAAAACATATCCCTCAAATAAACCATATTTCTTACATAACCATTATGACAAAATTACAATACAAAGAAAGAGGATCGATCAAAAACTACTTTCCATAAAATGTGAAATGGTCCTTTGATACAACATTTATATATAAAACATTAAATTTATTTATTTCTTTTTCCAAATGGGAAAATGACCGTTAACCCAATATAAATATGTGAAATCATTTTTCAAAAACCAAACACAACTCAAAGGTTAAAGAATAACACTTTAAAATCAAGATAAACTTCAATTATAGGATAATCATAATCAAAACACATAAATGGAACCCAAACATCATTTAATACATGGTAATATTTCCCAAAAAACTAAGATATAAGAACCAAAATATTATGTCAAAAGATCAAACATGTTAAATAATAATCAACCCCCTTGGTAAAGGGTTCCTTTTAACTTGAAATTGAAACAAGGTTACATAAACTATTTGACATTACAAAACTATTTCATTCACTTAATAACATAAAAATTATTTATAATTCATAATTCATATGAAACATTTAAAAAATACCAAATTGGATTTATAAATCCATTTCAACAATATAGTTCTCAGTATCCATTGGAAAACTAAATTGTGTCAATATAAAAATATACAAGATAATTAAAACAATTTGGAATAATAAAAATTACCATTAATTTTTTTAAATAAATAGAGATTAAAAAATATATAAAGAATATAATTTATGTCAAATAAATATAATATCGTGGAGAAACCTCTTGTAAATAAATTAAAACACATTTCCTTTGATGATTGATGCTATACAAGGTCTCATGACGAGCTTGAAAAGTTTTAATAAGTAAAAATCACATGTTTTAGTGGAACCTAAGACCTATGGTTCATAAACCATGGAGCCCTCGAACAGAATAATATGAATGAAGAATCAGAGATAAAGATAAAGTGTGAAATTTATCCCTAATAAAAAAACTTCTCGAAATCGAAAAGAGTGGCTAAGAATAAAAGGAGGAATTGGAATCACATGTAGGAGGTTTCCTTAGCTGAATCATGTGATTGAAGATAGATGTATACCCAATGGGGGTTTAAATTAGGGAAGGTAAAATAATAATTTACTAATTTAAAACTATAGGGTAACATTCATGGGTTTAGTGCATAGATTATCAAATCTTGGGTCGTCCATGAAACCAACTCTAAACACACTAGGGAGATACTGCTTGGGTTTTGTAAATGGTTTCCTCTAACTATTAATTAACCTTGAATAAGAGACATGCAATTTAGTGTACCCAATATGGTTTCTCTTAGGATATATATAGTTTTTCAAAATATTTAGTTTCTATGTGAGAGGTATTGGTTTATCTAGGGAGGTCTTTATAATTTGTTTGTATGGATTACTAAACCATACACCGAGTGTGTTCCTGTATAAATTCTTAAGAAATTTATAAAATCAAGACCAAAATTCACAATGTATGATAAAATCAATGATCAAGATCAAAAATACAAAAAAATGATACTAGGGTGTGACAAAACACAATATTATATCACTTTCTAACACTATAAATTATTGATGATTTTTGGTCAGGAATCACAAAACTATTAAAAAAATAGAAACACATAGATATATGATTCCTAAACCATATATGATTTAGGAAAATACTAATACAGATTCCACAAAAATTCTATAAATGATACTCAATAATAGAAATGAATAGTAGAGCCAATACACCAAAATAGTGACCCAAATTCAAAAATCCAAGACCTCGAATCTTCCCCCACCATTTAAGGTTTCAACTAAACCAGTGGTTCAGAAAAAACTACCCTAGGGAAAATAAAAATATGTGATGATCTACTCCATAAAATCTAAAATTTAAAGGTGATACTGCCAATATAGTGGCACATTCAATTTCATAATAAAATTAATAATATCTTCCATGGGTAAAAAATATTCAATATCTAAAAATCAAAATAGTAGGAGTAAATGAAATAATAACTTCAATATAACAGTGAGGTGAAATGAAAAGAATAGAAATGAATAGAAAGACATCATTTATGATCCTTCAGATATCTACCTAGATCTAATATTTTTCACCTAAATTAAATAAATATACTAGAAGATACAGATGTAACAACATGAAATAATAATTTAAAACTAATAATCAGATGGATATATTTTTTAACACAAAACACCAATCTTAAGTAAACTACAATATACTATAAAAATATTATTATTTAAATGAGACCATTATAACATAGTCAGAAAATTGGTGATCTAAATAAGAATACCCACATTATAAAAAAAGGTATAAAAAATTTATATAATTTAATTATTAATAATAAATATGTCCATAATTTTCATTTTAGTCATTTTATTCTTCAAACATTTTTTTTCTAAAAAAGTGTTTTACTACCTTTTGTGTGAAAAAAAGATAATTATAACTTATTTTTACCCAATTTTAGGTATTTCTCATCGATCATTTTGATTTTAATCATTGTTTTTTTTGTTTTGGGGCTCTCGTGGATGCAGATATTGTTTGGGGAAATGACTTAAATTTTGGTGATGTATATTTCTTGGAATTTATGGTGTCTGAGTATAAATGTGTTACAAGTAATTGTGGGGTCCTACCTGATTTTTGAGAACATTGGAGAATGGTTGTTTTTTTTTGAAAATCATTTATTAATGTTGTATGTATATTTACACATTGTTTAATGGTATCATGTTGTGTATTGGTCTCTAGGAAAATTTCGTGAACTAGTACAAGGCATGAATGGGTTATACATCACGTAATGGTTAAAATCGTGTATTGGTAATTGATATGATTTTAGGATTCTAGTTTAGTGTGTAAAAAATTACATGTTTTGAATATTTTACAAATCATGAAATGATTGGATTTGGAATTTATAATTTTAGGCGACATGTTTTTCAGTGGGACATTTTATTAGGAATTACATGGTGTGAAGGGTTTATAGGATATGTATTAATTGGGGTGTGTGAGTTTTAAAGAGCTTCATGGATAATTATATTTATTATTCCGCAATATCCTTCTATCTTATATCCTAGGAGTTACCCTAGATGATTTTTCTAAGCTCTAATACATTCAAATCACATATTTTCATGATTGATCATCTGGATTGTTGCGCTGTATATCTCCAGGTAAGTGATTTTCCTATATATTCATTTCTGTAGATCATATAATTTACATTGAACTATTTTTTTAGATCCATTTAACTTATAGTGTTGTTACATCAATATATAATGTTCCATCTTCTTTTTGTGAGAAATCTTTTATAGGTTATAGTATGATGATTTTGTTCCTTTGAGGTTTGTCATGATCTACCCTTTCCACCATCTACTTTATTTGTGAGATGTGATTCTAAGACATGATAATGATTCTTTGTGCCTCCATTATTGAACATATGTTCCTTTTTGGTTGGTGGATCCTATTACGGGCATGCACAACCTGATTTTGGGGAAGGTGGTTCAATATCAATCATATGATGGATGATCTATATTGATTTGGATTTTATAAAATATATTATAAATGATTTTTTGGATTGATTAACTAATTTAAGTATGTGGAAATGGTTTATTTGAGAAAATATGGTTTTCCAATTATTTTGGAAAAAGAAAACGGTTTTTTTCTATGAATTATGAAATAAATTTATTACATGGTTTTTACAGTATATATTTAATGAAATTGGTTTTAAAATACAGCACATGTGAAGCATTGCGTCCTTAGGTGTACAATGTATCTTAGGGCCATTATCCATGTATTGTGGATGGGTTTACACCTAGGTTTTACTATATTCCCAATGCTTATTTTTATTGGGATTTAATATTGACATCATAGATGGGGGTAAATTATGGAATGTTCTACTACTCCTTTGGTCCATATTCTAAGTACGTAGTTGCACATTTGTCATTGATTATGGTATGAGTGGTATGCTAGCATGACTTTTAGTTATAGTGACCTAGGATTAACATACGTGGATGTTACATAATTTTATATGAATATTCATTACATTAAAAAATTACATTCTTGAGGATCATAACGTTTTAGTGTATTTGGATGCATTGAACAAAATATTCTAACTTGGGGAAATATCAAAAACATTCCCCACCGTGATCTTATAATTTATCACCCCTACATAAATCCTTTCTTCATAACATAAAGAACGGAAACATAAAAAAGGGTGAGATCAAATTCTATCCAAGGGTAATGAAAAAGATAATAAGCATAATATGAGCCTAATGGTATGAAAACATTGGAGTAACATTTTATGGTTATACCTTTAATATCAAGGATCATAAACATGAATCATGGAATAAATCTTGACAGTTCATAACACATGAATTTTATATAAATTGAAGAAAATAATTCACGAGAGCCTAAAATAAGAATAAGAAATAGATTTGTGGTATTAAAACCATAATATAAAATCTTATGTCAAGGCTAGTAGGAAATACCTTCATAACATGTTAGTATTGGGATACAACCCTTGTACCCTATAATTTTTGTGCTTATTCCTCATCCCATGTAACCTATTTGTTTCGAGCTTATGTTACAACCATTGTACCCTATCATTTTCATACTTGTGATATAACTCACATACCCTAACATTTTTGAGCTTGGACTAAAAACCATGTACTATATTTTTTAGGGATTAGAATACAACATAAGTACCCTATTATTTTTTGTATTGGGATAAAACCCATGTACCCTATTGTTTTTTGGGATTAAGAAACATCATGCGTACCCTTTGGTTTTATGGATTGAGATACAACCCATGTAACCTCTTGTTTTTGGGATAGGGAAACAACCTGTGTACCCACTTCTTTTTGGGGTTGGGATACAACATGTGTACCCTATGAGCTCATATAACATTTATCATTATGTAATGCATTATATGGAGATATAGGTCACACCCATATTATAATAATATTATACTTATATGTTCCCCAATATCATAAACAATTCATCATATTATGACCCATAAAAATAGATAGGTTTCACAAACATCATATTGTAGCCCATGAAAATAAATTGGTATAATAAATATTTCATCATATCATTACCTATAGAAAGGATTCCAGTTTCATAATTATTTCATCATATAACAAACCATGGATGGAAGGTGGTTTCATAATCATTTTATCATTGTATAACCTATGGAAGAGAAATTTGTTTCACAAAAAAATTTCATCATAAATATAAAACATTCAAAGAAAGAATAAGAATAGTCTTCTTGAATCATATTCTCAGAAAATAATAAATTATATCAAGGGATGTAATTTAATATGGAGAATTATTTTGAAATATCACCTGTGGCATTTCTTAGGGAAAGTAACCTTTCATTAAAAAAAATTTCATTAAGAAATATATAATTTTCAAAATAATATTTTTTTAAACTGCTTGAAAAACATATGAATTAATATTATAAAATCATTTAGAACATTTCTTGAGTAAAATATCATTTTCTCTATGAAAAATTCTTTTTCCATCAAAAAACTTTTTTGAAAACATTATTCCTTTGAGAATAACCTTGAAAAATTAAAATGGAATATTTGAAAACCTTTTTATTCACATTTTAAAAAATAAAACATTTTAAAAATAATTTTACTTTAAAATGACATTATAATATCATTTAAAAATATTTTATAAAAATATGGCCTTTAAATAAAAAAATTTCCTGACCGAAGAGAGAAATAAAGTTATATATTAATAAGAAAATTATAATAATTATCTTAATTACCAATAATTGGGAAATTGGTACAATTACAAGGATATGTCATAAATAAACATAGGATAACAAAAATAATTAGATTTCTTGACATATGGATCTTAATATTTTATCAATGGAATCATAATCATAAAAAATCTTGATAAACGATGATATTATAGAAAACACTTATACCAGTTTAGTAACATTAAATCATAATTCACAAGAAAGAATAAAATTACACGAATGTTAAAATATAATTAAAAGAATTATATTCATGATATGACATGTCAAATGGTACTATATAAACCTCTTAGAGGTATATAGGTTCACAACATAACATGTGTCTCAAAGAAAGAAAATTGAGACAAAATTAATTTTACCAATTTGGTAACATTTGAACCATAAAACCCATGAAAGCTAGATCATAAAATGGATTTGTAAAAAAAATAAATATAATTATAAGTATAAGAAAATAAATTAATGGGAAGTATATACACCACTCATAATTAACATGTGGAGAATATGTTATAAGTCTCACATAAATAAAAGTGAGACTATAAATCCCATTACTATATGTGTAACTTTTGAATTACGATCCCCATGATGTAATAATATAAATTAAAAACTTTGAATATCATTAAATAAATTAAATTCACGATATAATATGTCAGAGTTTATTTTATAAACCACATAATAATAATAAGCGGTACATAGAGTATAAATCTTAGAGAAATAAAAGTGAGGTGAGATAACCCTTACCTTAAGTCTTGACATTATTTGTACACATTAAAACATCTTTTATAATAAATATTTTTAATTATACTTCTATAATATATCCATATTATTATATATCATACATATATTATTTTATTATGACTTTATATTACCTATTTATTTGCAATTTCAAGTTAATGTTGCGTTTCGTGTAGTAACAGATTTGTTTTTTTTGTATATTTTTTGACTTGTATTCTTGATAATTTTAAATAGACAATGATTTAATGATTTATATAATTTAATAAATTATAAAATATAATATATATTCAGTATATAATTATTTATAATAATCTATCAATATATAATTATGAAATGAAATACACCATTCTTGGAGATGGTAGGCCATATGCATGCATGAACACTGTTTCAATTTTCTTATCATATTTTTAATGAAAGAATAAAATATGATATATATATATAAATATTATATTTAAACAATAATTCATATTTCCTATATATAACATATGTTTATGGAATCCATCCATAATAAATTTCTTGTAAATCATGAATGAATCAAATCGTTTTGAGGAGGTGGTAGTCTACACATCCACAAGCTAAGTTATTATATTCCCATAAAATAGAAAGCATGAATCTATGTGTTATATAAAAATTTAAAAAGCTTAAATACATAATAAATATCATATATATAAAATAAAAAAAATTAATTCCATCCTTATTCAGAACCTTCAAAGGTGGTAATAGACGAACGAATAAATCTATTTGCTAGGCGGTAGTCCACCGTACACATGAATGATGATTTCACATCCCGTTTGATGGAAGTGTGTGTGAGTGTAGGTCATAAAATTAACAAAACAACTTATAATAATATTTAATATACTTAGTTTATTATATAATCATGGAATAAGAATAATTTATGTGGTCGATAGTGAAATAAAAAAATTCTTATTGAATTATTTTACAAATTGTTTGAGTAACTCCATTTGGTATGCAATAAAGGGAATCCTTGGTTGGATTTATGACCAAATAGAGGATTATAGGATAAATGGAGGAAATTATAGATCTTTTGGGAAGGATCTGGATGATCCAATGGTCTTGTGAGGTTTTAATAAGTGTGTGTGTATGTGGGGGGTGGTGTGAGTATCCTTTTATAGTGGAGGAGTGACATTCATGTAAATACAAAAAGAAAAACACTATTGAGATGTCTCCATTACGTCTTATGTCTCCAATAATGGTCTAGTTTTGAGGAATGATAGGATATGGTCAAAATATTGCCAAACAATTTCTTTTTTACACGTTTTTTTGGTGATTTATCCACCTCAATTATGTTTTAACAACTAATTAAAAATGTGTTTACCATAAATTCCGAAATTAATTTTAATTAATTTCACTAATATTTTTCATAACAAATTATGTTGACCACTGTAAAAATTATAAATTATTCTTATTCCATATATGGAATCCATTTTTTCAAATTTTAAACACAATGTGGCATAAATAAATTTAAAATTATTCTAGTAGACAAGGCGGGAATGTGAGGTTTTAAAGTAAATAGTTCAAAAGTTTGAAATGTTTTTATGTCCAATTTCAATGTGAAATTTATTAAAATGACATATATTAGACTTATTATTTTATAATTAAATTAATTATAATATATAAAAAATTTAAAATATAATTTAACTATATAAATCAATTAGATGTAAAAGCAATTTTCAATTAAAATGAAATGTTTTCACTATTCATAAAAAACAACTCAGAATAATTCCAAATATTAATCCAAAGTAAATTTTGATATTTATTTTCCAAAGTGAATTTTTTTCAAATAATAGTTATAAGTTTGTTGAAATTATATTTAAAATATGTTCACCATTAAAAGTTGGTAACATTACCATTTAGAAAAATACATCTTTTTATTCATAAAATTAGATTCATTCATCTTTTATAAATTTATGATATTTTGGATGAGTGTAAAAAAAAAATTATTGAATTTATAATATATAGATATTTTCTTAAAAATATTTATCATATATGGTTTTTTAAAATTATTTAGACAAAATTGTTTTTAATCCTAGAAAAATAGTTTTCCTAGAAAATTAATTAATTTATTTTCAAATAGCACATATTTTCATTTATAACTAATTGATAACCAAATTATTAATTTTTTATACATGTGTAAATAATATTTTCACAATTTATTTAATCTTATTCAAAACTCCCATTCCAATAGCAAGGTGGAAACTATAATAATATTTTGTTAACAATATTAGTAGTATATTATAGTTTAGTAAAACTCCTCTGTGCGTGTAATGAATGATATCAAAGGAACTCATCATTTTGAATAACAAAAGAAAAAATTAGTGTTTTGTTCACCAAATTCTAATCTATGTTTTTTACATAGAGAAATCATAACTTGGTGTTTCTTTCAATATAATCCCAACATTGTGCTTTCTTATACCACTAGCGATATTCAGTATTGTGCGATATTCATAATATTGGAAATATTAAATTAATTCGAAAAACAATTAACAAAATATCAAGGTGTTACACTCTAATCCCTTAAAATGAATGTCTCCCTTGAAATTCGTAAGGGTTATCAATGGTTTAATACTTTAATGTTCCATTAATATAAACTCACATTGTAAAATTGAATTCCAAAACATCCTTTAAAAAGGAAAAATTTGAAACATAATAGATAACCAAAGTAACTCATAACTTGGTTTCCACATAGGAGAACATTGGTGGGAAGTTAAAACATGGAAATAGATGAAAAATATAATAATTAATTTCTAATAGAGAGAGATAGAGAACATGGTCAGGATGAAATTAATAATCACAAAGATACAAACCAAAGAAGGTTGAATGGGGTCCTTAATATCATAAAAAATGATGATAATGGGAAACATATTTATTCCAAGGAACTTTTTCTAATGTTAATGAATTTTTAAGAGATGATATATTTACTTGATTTCAGCACAATATCACACATTTTATATTCCTTGATCAATTTACACTTCATCTATTATTCCAGGAAATGAAGGTGAATGTTTCATTCGTGAATCATTAGTAGATCATGAGATTCACAAATAGAACGATAGTTCTTTCCATCTGTCTTGATCACAATAAAAATATAATTTTTTCAACATAATTAACACATTAAGGGTTACCTTACTTATATAAAAACATCACCATTCCATTATATAACTTTTCTAGTTTTTCAACACCTTTCAAAAGATTTTTTAAATCCATAATGGTAAATTTATACTTCATGATTCATATAACCCAATTCTTGAATTATTATAAATATATAATTCAATCATCCAACATTATTCTTAAACAATTACTTAGGATTAATCATATTATTCCTTAATACCCCCTTTCTAGAATAATAAATATGAATAATATTTAAGGTTCCTAACCCTTAATCGAATCATGTAAACAATACTATTAAAACATCTCAATCATTTTACATTCCATTTGTATTCTCTTTAACTTCAATAGTATAACCAATTATCATGCCACCTTCCTAATTATATTCATGATATTTTCACTTGGAAATAAATTTTCATAATTCATATACTTTCTCCATAAGAATAATTCAATGTTGATCCAGTTCTTTCTAGTTTTCAGTATTGACTAAGACCAAAAAGCACTATGTCATCAAAAATTAACATAGAACAAAACCAGATAATCATGAACTATTACTTATAAGATTCCAAAATAATGATTCCATCTTCGAAATATATGAAACCATATGATTATCCTTTGATACATACATATAAATATCCTTATAATTATCCTTATGGATCTCACTAAATAATTCTCCTCCTAGTTTCCAATGTTCGACTAATCCTTTCATTTGAAACCAACTACAAAAACACATACTTAACATACACAGTTATTACATCATTTCAGATGAATATTCAATAAATAAAAAAATTACATTCTAGAGGACCATAATACTTTGGTGTCTTTGTAGTCATTGAATAAAATAATCTAACTTGGTGAAATATCATCAATCTTTCCCATAGAGATCTTCCCGTTTAGTAATCCTACTTTAAAACATTTATCATAACATGGGAAAGAAAACATATTAAAGGGTTATAAAATATATATAGTAATGGTAAGTAAAGGATATACATAAGCATAACATGAGAATAATGATATTAGACCATCATAATAACATTTTATGATCATAACCTGCATATAGAAGATCATGAACACGAATCAGGGAATAACAATTGATAGTTCACTAGACATGAATTATAAGGAAATAAAAGAGAATAATTCATGAGATCCTAATATAGGCATAATAAACTGATATTTGGTATACTTAGAAGCATATAAATTCTTATGTCAAGGATATCCACCGAGACCATCATAGCATGTTAGTATTGGTCGATAACCCATGTACCCTATTGTTTTCAGGATTGGGCTTCAAGCCATGTACCCAAATGATTATGGGATTATACCATAACCTATGTAACCTCTTGTAATAATCTTAGGGCTATAACTTGTGTGCCATTTTTTGGGATTATGCTATAACCCATTTACCTTTTTATTTTCAGGTTCAGAATTTAAACCTTGTACCCTCTTGTTTTCAGGTTTGGGCTATAACCTGTATGCCCTCTTGTTTTTGGGATTGGGATAAAACTCGTGTACCCAATTGTTTTAAGGATTGGGATATAACTCATTTACCCACTATGATCATCTAACATTTATCATTACCCAATTCATTGGAGGGAGATATATGTCCCACCCTTCTCAAAATAAAATCATACACACGTGTGCCTTAATTTATAAACAATTCATCATATAATGACCCATAAAAAGAGATGGGTTTCATTAACATGATTTAACCACTCATAAAATGAAATGGGTATCATAAAAATTTTATTATATCAAAAAATTAGGAAAATAGTTAGGTTTCGTAATCATTTCAACATATAATAAGATGTGAAATGAAGAAGGTTTTGTAATCATTTTATTATGGTAAAACTCGTGGGAGAGAACTAAGTTTCACTAAAAAATAATCTTAATAATAAACCATTAAAATAAATTAAATAATGGTTTACTTAGATCATATTCCTAGTAAATAATAAAAAATATCAAAGGATTTCATTATATATGGAAAAGTATTTTGAAATATCACTTGGAGCATTTCTTATGGAAAATAATCATTATTTAAAAATAATTTTATCATAGAAATAAAAAATTTATCCTAATATTTTTATTTTAAAAACCCATTGAAAAATTATAAAGTAATATTTAAAAATAATTTAAAACATTTCATGATTAAAATATCCCTTCCACATTGAGAAATTATTTTTAAATCATAAAACATTTTTGAAAACATTTTAATTTGAAAATAACCTTGAAATTTATTAAATGAAGCTTCAAAACCCATATTTAAATCTTTTTGAAACAAAAATATATTCAAAATACTTTTCCTTCAAAATGTCTATAAGAAATCATTTTTTATGAAAACATTTTAATAAAACATGTTTTATAAAAAAAATATTCATAAACAATGAAAGAAATAATGGTGGATTTTGTTAAATTTTTTATAATAATTAAATTACCAAGGATTGTAAAAATGATCCATTACTTTTATATATCATTAATAAACTGATTATAGTAATATTCATGATATTTCTTGTGATATGAATTATTATATTTCATCAAGGGAAGCATAAGCACAAAAAATCCTGATAAATGATGAGATTGTATCAATAAAATCAAATATATTTTGTAACATTGAATCATAATACCCATGAAATAATAAAATTACATTAATCTTAAAATATCATTAAAATAAGGATATTAATGGTATAATATATAAAATGTAAGTATATACACCTTGTAGAAGAATATAGGTGCGTAACATGGCATGTTTCTCAAAGAAGGAAAATTTAGACAAAATTACATTATCGATTTGGTAACTTTTGAATAATAAACTCCATAAAAGAGATATAATAAAATGGATATTTATATACCCATAAATTTAAGGATAATAATCATAAAATAAATTCATAGTATGTATTTACACCAATCAAAAGAAACTAGTTTTGTATATGGAATAAGTTTCGTAGAAATAAAAGTGAGACTAGGAATCCCCTTACTACATGAGTAAATTTTGAATCATGATACCAATGAAATAATTACTTCAATTTAAACTTTTAAGATAATTTAATAGAATAAATTAAATATATAACATTTTATAGTTCAATATGCACACCACACAATAAGAATTAGTGGTTAATATGACATATAACTCAAAGAAATTAAAGTGAGACTAGAAAATCCTTTTATTTTAAAATAATGTTTGAAACTAATAAAATATGTTTCAAAGAAAATACAATTCATGATGGTGGGAATACCCATTCATTCTGTAAATAAAAAAAACATTCTTTTCAATATTCTATAGAGAGTCAAAAACGACCTATGTAGAAAACATTAAGAAACATCCTTTACATTTTTTTAAAAGAATCCAAAATGTCATTTAAAAAAACATTATAAAATAATTTATTTTTATAAAAGAAAATACTTGAAATTTTTTTAGAAAAAGGGGATATTAATTATAAATATTCCCAATATAAAAAAATATATAAGATCTGTATCACATACAAACAACATTCATGATGTTTATTTAATTTATAGGGGAAGAAATAAAATATAAAAAATGTAAAAGACTTTCCTAACTATATAAGAAGAAAATATATGTTGTTTAAGAAAATATGATCATATGATATCTTGAGAACAACCTCGAACATAAATAATCTCAAAAATAAAAAATACTGCAACATAATTTCTTTACCAGTTTATCAACTTTCAAAACCAAATTGATTGAATGTAAATTTATGATATCGATATGTAAATACAATTAATTTAATGATATAATATGTAAAAATTTATTCATGATTTAATATATACACTCTATAAGTGAATCAAGGTTCACCTCATGAAAAATGTTACAAGAAAATGAAATTGAGACAAAGAAACCCATTACAAGTATCATAATGTTTATTATGATAATTAATTCATTAAGGAATTATGAAAAAATATTTAAATACAAATAAATCATATCTAAAGATATAAATAAAAAAAATTCGAGATAAATTCACACATAATAATGGAATAAAAAATTTAATGAAGTATAAGTATATCCTAATGAATGAAAATTGTGTTAAGAAATCTCTTAGAACTTGTTAACATTCAAGTCAAATCCACTTAGTTGAAATCATTTTAATTGAAAAAAAAACACCATAATATCTTAAGGATTAATAATATAAAATTTAATAGGGAAAACATATATACCATTTAAAATAAATAGTTTTTGGAACATTAAAAAATTCCTCAATGAAGGGAAATTGAGATGAAATCTATTACCACGAGTATAGAATTTCCATTATTGTCCTTTGAATCCTATATAATAAATCTATTTAAATTATTTTATTGCTTAATAAAATTTTATAGGTTTATAAATTTATCATCAAACCATTTTTCACATCTCTTATAATGATATATTTAATTACATAATCATTTATTTCAATGTCTAGTGTTTTAAGGATGTTCAGTTCATAATTTCAAAAAGGATTTGGTATGTTGACCATGGTTAAAGTGGTTATTATTACCACATATATAGAATAATATTCATTAAAAAATTATAATATTTATAAATTAATTATATTTCTTAAACCAACTATGAAATAAGTTTTGAAAAATGAATTAACTTATAATCCTAGAGACGGTAGGTTGTACATATGCATGAGTAACGTTTCCATTTTTCAACGAATATGAGGAAAATAAGGTTAGTATCATTTTTAATTTATATAATGATAATTATATCATAAATATCATATTATACCTTTAAATACACTTGTATTTTAAATCCATGTGAGATGGTGAAGAAATATAAATCACATCACTTCATGAAGGTTGTCATCCACACATATGTTCAAACGCCATTATCATTTCTCAATGGATTAAATGGTAAGAAAATAGATGAAATATTATATTTATGGAATTATAATTATTTAATGTAAATATATATATATATTAAAACCATAATTATAAATAATTTTGACATGCAGTGATGGAAATGAAATTCTATTAGTTCACGAGGTGACAATACATTGTTCAAATGAATGACAGTTTCATTTCCCATTTTATGGAAGATGAGATAGATATATGTTATGAAATTAACATAATATAATCTCAGTGTATATAATATAATTATGTTATCATTATATCATCATTTAAAAAGATTTTAAGGAGGTTGAATAATAAATAAAACTAAAACATTTAGTTAAAATATTTACCACTTCTTCGAATAACCATATTTTCTTTACACCTTAAGTACTATAAGGTTGGTATAATTCCAAAAATAATAACTATAAAACATGGGGAGGTATGTTATAAAATTATTTTTATACATATAAGCTAAAATAAATGGATCATTAAATGTGGAGGGGAGAGGAAAAGGGATTTCCATTTATAAGTGAGGGGAGTGACACTTTTTTAGAAATACATGAAATATAAAATATAATACAAGTCAAAATCATGTAAAATAATTCCAAAATGAAAATTATTGTATGATAATGTGTAAATGGTATTAATATAATCATAAAATAATTTTTTTTTGGTTTAGATATCAATTAAAACAACTTATTTTGGGAAAACCTGTCTATTATTCATTTTAACCTTAACTATGTTAACAACTATTTCAATTCAAAAGGGTTATAAATACTCTTATAAGTTAAATTTTTTATTTTAAATAGAACTATGATGAAATTTAAAAACATTTATATTTCTAATTATCATCATTAATGATTTTGGAATATTTTTATATAATTTTATAAA
Source organism: Viscum album (assembly GCA_963277665.1). NCBI lineage: Eukaryota > Viridiplantae > Streptophyta > Magnoliopsida > Santalales > Viscaceae > Viscum > Viscum album. The sequence goes on from OY728120.1 coordinate 263,734,785, forward strand.
ATATATTTTACATTAAAACTATTAATGTTATTTTTTGAACAATTTACATAATTTGACTTTGAAAGAAACATTAAAATAATGGTATTAGAATATATATCATTTAAACATAAAAAATAAATTATAAATATATATAATACTTATTTTACACCATAATAAGTCCAAAAAAATTACCCTTTTAGGTTTTTAATTCCATTTATTTAAATGTTTTTCATCCTGCACAATCACCATGGCTGCGTTGCGTTAGAATGTAAGGAAATTATTTCATCATGAAAATTTTAAATTAGATTACAATCAAAAAATACTTTCTTTATCATCAAAATGCCTTTAATATTCATTAGAAACTTATTTTCATCCCTATATGATCATATAATAGAAATTTAAAAGCAAGATATTTATATTATTTATTTTTCATTACCAAAAATAACATAAAGGTAAAAATCATAGATAAATTGAAAAAGGTAAAATTATATAATTTTATATGATTTTAGATGAAATATACCCATCTGATGAAATAAATTAATGTGTTTTATGTAATTTCATGCCTTATCACATTAGTTTTTACACTAATTTACCTAATTTCTCTTTATTGTGGTATCAAAACTTTACTATAGTTACAATTCATACTGGAAAAAAATTAGGCTAGCCTTGTTATCTTATATTAATTATTATGATTCCAAATATAAAATTTATTTTATCAATTAAAATTAAAAAAATAGGAGAATTTATTTTAAAATCAATCTCTCAAAACATGATGAAAATGATTTTTTCAAAAAATTCATTTTTAAGTATAAAAATGTTTTTATATTAAATTCAATAATAAAATTGATTCCAATAAACATAATTAGATTATTATTAATTTTAGGAAACTAATTTTACTTTGAAACCATTCTATAATAAAAAATTCTTTTTAAATTCTTAAAATAAAAATACAATTTTATTTATAAATCATTATTTTTCACTATTCATTGAAAAAAAAATATTGTTAGAAAATTATCCTAAGTTATGTTTAAGATAAATTTGAAATTAGGATTAAAAAAATATATAATTTTAATAAAATAAAATTCCGAATTTTTATAGACCATAATTACAATATTCACTCACAAAAATCAATTAATCCCATTTATGAAAAAATATTATTTCTGAAGAATTAAAATACATCAATAAAAATTGAGATCATATTTATTAATAATTAACTGATAATTTTTAATTGAGTTATGCCTTTATATAATAAATATCTTGGTTAATACTATTCATAACCAGCATTTCAATGGATAGGTTATAACTCTGACATTTAAATAATTATATCTTGTTGTTCGTTTAAGCACTGTGTTGCATGTCTTGTATACTTTCAAATAAAATGTTCATGTTTTAAAATATTTGGGTGTTGAATTCTCTCCAAATTTAATAAATTAAATCCTCAAAATTATAACTTTAACCAGGTAATCAATATTTTTTCATTTTAAAATAAATTTATTAAAAATCAATAATCTAAAAGTGGTTAATAACACTTCCACATGGATAAAGGGAAAGGGATATATGAATGTGGTATGGAATAAGAAATAACTACGTTTTCAAATAAGGTAGCATTTAGTGGAATGTGAAAATATGGAACGAAAAATTTATTGTACAAATAATGATGGATAGTGACAGAAAATATTGATCATAAGAAAGTGAATGATCATTCGAAAGTCAATTACCATAAAACCATAAATCAATGAGGTGTGAAAAAGACATTAAATTCCTCACAAATGAATGTAATAGGATACCATTTTTCTTTTAAGACCCTATTGACTAGGTTTAAAGAATTACATTACTATTTAGACTAATTATATAAAGAAATATACTTACTTTACAATTATAATTTCATCCTTTAATCAATTTCAACCTCAATATCTTCTTTATCTCCAAATTAGGAGTATTTAAGATAGTTTTTTCATGCTTGAAACACTAAAATAAAATTATAATATATCACATAATCCAAAAAATTATATCAATCTATTCCTACTATCCTTATATAATAATTAAAACTTAAATGACTATCAAAAGTTAAGCTAATGTCCATATTATATAGTCCTATATATGAAGAAATTGTACATTTACTCCAAAATATACACAATAACACCAAAGGTTCAAATTAGATAATTCCTAAAATAAATAACCATAAATAAAAAATTATCTCAATAAACTCAACATTAAATAATGTTTTATTCTAAAAGGTTATACCCCAACATTTATATTACATCACCAAAACGTTCATATCATTCTTCTCAAATAAACCTTCATGTTAAACCTATGGGTCATATATACCTCAATCCAATAAAACATCTCCCAAAATATCTGTAATCACCTAAAAATATCATCACTTAAATCCAAAAAAGGTAGTGGATATTACCTTGAACTTATGATCAACCTTAAACATATAAACCCACAATAAAACCTATAAAAATTAAGTTAAGCTCACATGATAACATCTTAATAACTAAATACATCTAAACCATTATGTTTATACAAACTATAATGTCCCTGAAAAATAACTCCTAAAACCAATACTAACAATAATATATTTACATTTATAGATTTTATATGAACAAATGTGAACCCGTTTCAACCATACAAAACATAAAACACCAAAAGGAAATATTGGCCCACTTATATAACCAATTACATTTTAGGATTAGAGTTTTATTAAATTGGGAAAAACTCCTACATAATAATACACATGTCATAAAATGTATATTTTTCCCACTATACCTAAATTTTCTTATTCCACATTATGTCTTCATAGTCTCCCATAAAATTATTCTTACATGAATCCTTTTTTGGAAAAATTATATTAACAACATTCCACATAACATGGGGAAATGGAAAACATATGAAGGGTGATCTAAATCAATCGGTATGGATAAACATAAGGATTAAAAATTCAATTTAATTGGTGAATATAATATTAGAATAATGGTGTGTTAAAAAAATAAATGTTCATTAGAATAACATAAGAGAATTCATATCCATCAAAACATGAATCATAAATCATGAAACATGAAATAAGGCATTGATATATGTCAACAATCATGATACATGAGAAAAAATACATAAGAATTAGATATATTATAAATTGATGAAATAATAATGAAAATATTTATTAACTTGGAACATCTTTTTCATATCACTATTACAATCACTATTTCAAAAGGAATAACCTACCCAGTAAAATTTAATAATATCTTAGGATAAAACTAAAACTTGCTAAATCCATCCCATTACCCAAAATATGGAAGGATATATTACCATCCCCCATCAACATAAGATATATTAGGCTCACCCATTATTGTGAATAATTTCTAATCAACATAACATAAACCAAACACCTAAAATATTTAATTTTTTAATATAAAAATTACCATTGTTCTTTTATAACTTGATGATGCCATGGAAAATTATTTTTTTCCAAGAAAATATTTGTTATGCAATCTTAATATATCCATATAAATAATAAATATTGTATAATTATAATATATCAATATTGGAGAATAATTAACTTCAAGAGTTTATATCATTGATCTACATAAATACTTTTAAAAGATAAAAAAATATTCTTTAGTAAAATTACATTTTCACATTGAAAATAAATTTTAATAATGAAAAATACACAAAATATTTTGAAAATAATTTTATTTTAATATAACCTTATAAAATAATAATTAATTTTTTAATGTAACTAATGGTCATGATAGTAGGAATATGCAATCTTATTGTAACTGTTAAAAATCCAAATTCTTTTCAAACAACTGTAGTGTGATTCGAAAGTGACCCGTGGAGAAAAACATAATAAATTTCCTTTTAGAACATTTTAAATTAAGGTCAAATATAATTTAAAAATAATTTGAAAAATAATTTATGTTTATAAAAAAATTATTAATTTTTTTAGTAAACATGGAAATAGAAGAGAATGATTCCGTATAGAAAAAAAGATTCAATATCGATATCACTTATAAAAAACATTATTGATGTTTCTTTAATCAATAATGGAAGAAATGAGATATATATATATATATATATAAAACAAATTCATAACTTGAGTTTAATAAAAGGGATTTTTTGAATAAAATAACAACATATGATTTCCCCAAAGGAACCTTAAACAAAACAAATCTAAAAAATAATGGTGATTGTAACATCAATTCTTTACATCTTTGGTAACATTAAAATTAAATTAAATTTAAATAAAGAGTATTATATGGATCTATAAATCACATTAATTTCATGAATTAATATTTTAAAATTCATTCCTTAGTAGTAAGTACACAATATGTGTAAATCATGATTCATTATATGAAACATGTACCAAGATAATGATATAAAGACAATAAAAACACTTGTAATGATTATAACCATTGAAGTGATAATGAATCCATGAAGTTATTACATTAAAATATATAAATACACATAAATAAATTTAAAATACCTAAAAAACATTATATACCAATTAAAACATAATCATGGAATAAATGAGTCAATATGTATAAGTATAACCCAATGAATGGAAATTGAAGTAAGAAATCCCTTACCATTTGGTAACTTCCAAGTCAAATCCCTTTGGTTGAAATAATTTGAATTGCAACTTAAAATACCATTAATTATGAATTATTAATTATATAACATTTAAAATTGTTATTATATACATCATATAAATGAAATTAGGTGCATAACATTAAAACATGTTTCAATGAAGGGAAATTGAGACGAAATCCATTACCTTGATACAACATTTCTATATTTGTCTTTTAACTCCACTATAATAAAATTATCTCTATTATTTTCTTTTCCTAAAAAATTTACATTTTTATAAATTTATCAATAATAGTTTTTTTCATTTCTAATAAATATATATTTAATTATTTAATTAGTTATGTATATGTCGGGTATTTTGTGGACGTTCAGTTCATAATTTAAAAACAACTTCAATATATTGACCATGGTCAAAGAGGTCATTATTCCATTGTATAAAGAATATTGAAAAAGAAATAATTATATTTTTATAAATTAATTATAATTTTAAAACCAATCATGAAATATGGCTATGAATAATGAATTAAATTATAATTATGGAGATAATATTCAATATATACACATGAGTAATGTTTGCATTTTTCAACAAATATGATGGAAATATGGTAAGTATTATTTTATAATTAAAAAATAAATATTATATCATTAATATATTATTATATATATAAATAGGCTTATATTTACCATCTATGTGAGGTGGTAATGAAAAATTAATCACATCGCTCTGTGGAGGTTGTAATACACACGCATGTATGAATGACATTATCATTTTTAAAGGATTAAATGGTAAGAAAATAGATTATAGATTATATAATTATAATTATAATTATTTCATTAATATATATTTATATATATATATTAAATCCACTATTATAACTATCTATGAGAGGTAGTTATGGAAAACCAATTTAATATATTTGCGAGGTGGTAGTCCGTCATACAAACAAATAATGGTTTCATTTCCCATTTTATGGAAGAAGTGTTTAATATAGGTTATTAATTTAACATATATATATAAATATATTTATGATACTTATATTGTTTTAATTTATTTCAGGAAGGTATTTTTATAGGGATCATCAAAACTAAATGTCCCTTTATGTGTGATGATGATAGGAGTGGGGGTGTCCTTTTATAAGTGGGAAGAAATTTTAGGAAGACATGAAATATTATAATGTAATGTGTCTAACTCATTTAAAATGGTTCCAAATTGGAATTAATTAATATACAATTAGGATATGGTATTAATATAATTATTTAATAAAATATTTATAGGATTATATATCATTTTAACCATATATTTTGGATTAACCATTCCATTAATCATTATAAACCTTAACTGTGGTGAGTTTTTTTTAATATAATAGGAATATAAATTTAATTCTATATTAAAAATTGGATCATAAATGTACAATTAATGAAATTTAGGACCATTTCTAAAATTACTTGTCCTATTTCATGATTTTTATGATTTTTAATAGTTTAATAAAATATGTTTATCATAAAATACTATTAATTTCAATTTAATAACTATCGATATATTTTGAATTTGAAAATAACATGGGTGAAATTTAATTCGATTATAATAATAATTAAAATCAATAATACATTATTATAAACTATAAAATTCATTTTACACCATATTTCTTCAAAAAATATCACTTTTTATGTTTTTAAATTTATTTACTTTAATTTTCTATTACATGCATATGAACTATGCCGAAGTTTCACTAGAATTTAAAGTAATTATTAAATAACTAAAAATTAAAAATAAATTACCATCATAAACTAATTTTATTATTCTCAAAATATCATTTAATATTTGTTCACAAATTATTTTGATCACAATGTGAACATATAATAGAAATGTAAAACAAATAGAGTGACATTTTATATTTTTTTTACATAAAATAATATGTAGGAAAAAATCAATGATAAATGGAAACAGGTCATATTTTCGATGTTTGCAAGAATTTGGAAGAAATAGAACCACCCAATGAAATAAGGGAATGATTTCTAATTAATATAGATCCTTATCACATTATTTTAACACTAATAATTTTTTTACCTTTACTACGGTAACATTAATTTACTATAGTCACTGTTCATATTGACAAAACACTATGCTGCACTTATTACATAATATTAGTTATGATGTTTTAAAATATTTAATAAATTTTATAAAATTCAATTCACAGAATCGATAGAATATTATTTAAAATTAAACTCATATAAGGTGATGAAAAATGATTTTTAAAAAAAATGTATTTTTTGGTATAAATTGTTTTATACCAAATAAAAACATTAAATTAATTCCAATAAACATTATTGTATTGTTAATAATATAATTTAACAAATTTAACATCTAAACCATTTCAAAACAAAATGTTACTTTGTAAATTATAGAAATAAAAAGATAGTTTTTAATATAAATCAGTATTTTCACTATTTATTGAAAAATAAAACTTTTCGGAAAATTGTTATAAATATTCAATAAGTTAATTGTGAAATTATGATTTAAAAAATTAAATACTCATTTTCAATTACAATTTATAAATGTTATGAAAATTAATTATAATATTCACTCAAAAAAATAATTAAAAAACCATTTTTGAAGAAAACACTGTTTTGAAGAATATAGTGAATTTACTAAAAATGAGGGATTTTCTAATAACAATTAATAAATAAATTTTTATTAATTAGGACATTTATATATTTAATAATTTGTTTAATCCTATTTATACCGACCATGTAAATGGCTTGGTTATAAATATAACATTTAAATAAAAATATTTTAGGGTTCTCTTAAGCTTAATGTTGTGTTTCTTGTATTCCATTAAACACAGTGTTCAAATTTTAAAATATTAGGTTTTATAAAAATTGTAACACTAAATCCTTTTTGTAATTATCACAACACATTCATTTAGATATAAGGAAGATATATTTCCTTTTCACCTCAATGTACGTATATATTACCTATTTTTTATTACAGCACACATGGATGTTGTGTTTAACTGGGAAGTGTTATCACTCAAAACCTATTTCTCATTCATAAAAATTGTGATTCAAAGGAATTAAAATATTATTTCTTGTACTATTTAAGTTAATCAATGTATAGGGAGTGATGATATTTAGATCGGGTTCCTCGACCAATTGGATGCGGAAAAAAGGTACATTTGGTCATCATTAAAGTCAACTTTAATGATTGATGGTTGTTTACTACCTCACATAAAGTCAAGGTCAGGGACGAGATGACCTAGGTAGAATAGAGGGTTTCCCATCAAATTTTATTTCCAGAATGTGATGTATCCTCTCTAAAAAATATACTTTGAACTATTTTAATTGGTGAAAATAAAACCATACATGCATCACCATAACTAAGAACCCATAGAACTCTCAATCCAACTGATAAGATAAGAACTAATCTTTTTTATTATTAATTTGGCCCAACATATCTACCTCATATCACCATATAAACTACCATAGCTTGTATGCGTTGAATAATTTCATCCAATATTCTTAAAATAATTTCCCCTTCATCAATAAAATTTTCTTTCCTAGACCAACTGGCCCAATGGTTTTGACTTTCCTGATCACACCTAATAGGGCCCACCTATACAGAAACAAGATGAGAGTGACACCCCAGTACCACCTTAAATAATATATTGTATGGAGAATAGTTACAAGTAGGAATATCACACAAATGTGAAACCTTAGCCGAATGTATATGTACACACATGTCACGACCCGTCCCACAGGGCCCGTGTCGCAACTACCCCAAGCCCGCCTTCCATAGGCTAGGGGCTTGCGACTAGCACCAAAGGCGTAAATCCCTATATCTGGGAAGGAATTGCCTTTATAAAATGTAATCACACACACAACTAGAGTACAAGAGAAATCAAACACTAAGTATAACAGTAACAAGTGTACTGAAGTACAAAGGGGCCGGAAATAAAAGCCCAACGGAAAGGTACAACTACAACTGAAAGAAAGTACAACTGAAAAGAAAAATAGATGAATGGTGGAGTAGCTCCAAGATCGTCCTCCGAGTTCCTACCTGAAGGGTAGTTATAGATGTCCTCCTCAGCACTCCATGTCCATCCATCTCCTCCAGGTACAGACTCTTCGTGAGATCAACCTACGGGTACCGTCCAACTCTCATACACTCTGCCTCAGTTAGCGGTATCTGTCGTCTTCATCTAACACAACGAGGTGCAAGCCTAGACTGTGCAAGGGTGAGTATAACGATACTCATTTGGGACCCTGAGACCCTCAAGGTATCACTAAATCCAACAAGGATAAACCAAAAATATTGATCTCGACATATAACCTTTACATAGGTATATTCCCATACATATTCCTAAGTTATCAAGTAACCCATCTCAATCATGAGGAAAACACAATGGTCATTGACTAAGCTCAAACCTGGATTTTCATTAATGATATCAGAACCACAACTGCTGAAGAGATCCTCCTCTTTCGAGTACAGTGATCCTATCACGACTCCAAGTCGTTGCTCACTAACATTAGACTAATGAGGTACTCCTCCTATCGAGTACCGTGGGTCTGCCACCCCAACACAATAGTGTTCCCCGCCATGGGTCTACCACCCCAACATAGAAGTGATCCCCTTAATAGCCTACAAAGGTACTCCTTTTGTTTTGTACCACAGGTCTACCACCCAACCAAAGTAGTGCTCCCTGCCGTGGGTCTGACTCCCCAACATAGTAGTGCTCCCCACTAGGCTATACAAGTTACTCCGACTCGAATCAGAGAAGTAGTCACTAGGTCTCAGCCAGCTACAAGGTATCCTTACTCCGTACGATCATCTCCGAGAGGGCCCACTCTAGGAGCTACTGGTATATAGTTCCATGTGTCATGTAATCACAATTGGAAGTATCTAAAAGGACTGCCTCGTCATAGGGGTCTCAAAACAACAGACAACGCGTCAATCAGATGCCCGATCTGTGAGTTATTAGCATTACAGTTCCAGGGGCCCGGTTGGATTTCGGGTACAATCTAACCCAGCCGTACTCCAAATATATCCAAACCTCAGGTGAAGTGTGCAAAAAGAACCGTCTGATCAATATGAATTCATAAAAGTCAACGGCACGTCAATCGGACGTCCGTAGCTCAAGTTATAAGCATTTCTACTCCGATTGCCCGGATGGTTTCAGGTTTGTACCAACCCGACCATACCCAAACTTCGCCAAAACCATGAGTGTAATATATTGAAACAACCATCTCAATCCTAGAAATCCTACGCAACTGACGGTGCATCGATCGGAGGACCACAACTCATGATATGGGCGTTTAGCTGAAGAAGGTCTGAAAATAGGGGGTCTGGGCCCAGCCCGACCAGGCCCAACACCCACTGGGTCGACCCGACCTAGGTCCGGGTCTGGCCCGGTTGGGTGCGGCCAGTTTCGGCTTGGCCAGCGTAGCCAAGCATTGCGCGGAGCGGGGGGTTACCCCCTGGTTTTACGAAAGAGCCTACCATGATGGCCGGGCCTTGGATAACCACGAGACCCCCTTCGGGTCCCGCCTCTTGGTGGCACCTGTAGCCTGTACAGCCGACCGCCCCTCCAGATTTTCCACAGCCTTAGGCTGTGGCTTTGTTCAATAGGCACGGCGCGACAGTGCTGCACCCCGCTGTCGCGGCCCACCGCGGCCGTGACCACTTGGAGGTCCGTCGCGGGGGGAAATTGCTGCACCCCTTAGTCGCGGCCCACCCTTGTCGCGACTCTTGTAGTTGCGGCAAGTTGCGACTGCGCCGTACCCCTCCACTATAGCCCGCATCAGCCACAAAGTGGCTCTACTCTGCGTGGCATGTTGGTGTCGTGTCTTTTTGGTGACCCGGAAATCATGTGGTGACGATCCGCTTGTGGTCGGCCCGTCACCAAACGGTTCTTCGTAGTTCACCTCCATCGTCCACAAATAACAAATGAGTGGGGAAGGGTCGGACCGTGTTCGTGTGGTCTGATCCCTTCCTCATCAATATGGTATCATGTGTCCAAATAAACTTAATAATTAAATAATGATGATGAACGATATTAAAACTCGAACGTAACAACCCCTACCTCAATAACTGACATCGTACATCGGGCGTCGCAGAAGACAGCGTCGCAGGATGATGTTTCATTGACGACATCGGTGTACATCGTCGTTCTTCATGGAAGTGGTATTCTTGGTTGAAGTGGGGTCATTCTTCGTTGGAGGGAATATCTCTTCTTCTTCACACAAGAGTTCCCTCAAAATAATTCAAGAACTTCACCAATGTTTCTCCACACACCAAAAGTTCCAACTTAAAATAATATCTCATGATATTATTTTTATTCACATTCCAAATATTTTAAAATTCAAAATCAAGCCACTTAATTAATTAAATGAAGTGACTCATCTCATTAATTAGGGCATGTTGGCAAGAATTTAAGAGGGAGAGAGGTGGAGGTGGGAGGTCTCATAAATGGGACAGTTGTCAACATTAACATGGGAGTTTCATGGGGGAGTTTAAAGAGGGTTAAGGAGTTTAGGGGGAGGTGGAATGTTGGGGCTCGTGTGGGCCCCACCTTTCAATTATCCACAAAAGGGACGTTGGGAGGGTATGGGCCCCACCAATAACTTCTCATGGGAGGTATTAACTTCCTTAGATATAGAATAAAATTGTACAACAATTTTATTTACTTATTTAATTAAACCCCAATAAATAACTTCTCCCCCCGCACAAACACGACTATGGTAAAGGTTCCCTTAAGCAATTACTGGTGTTACGAGTTCATCGGTGCCCTCAGATTTCAATTCAGAGAACCGATTTAAAATATAGAAAAACCACTCGTTCGTTCACTGAATGTACCCGAGCTAAACGTCAAAAATTGATTCCATGCACACCGGGCCTCAGAATCAAGTTCCATCAGATTCCATAGACTCGTAAAATTCCAAAGAAATTAAGAAAAAAAATTTCATTCAAATTTCCTAGTATTTACATTACTCCCACCTTAGGGTCTTATGTCTCTGTAAAGCTACAACACAAAATGGGGAAACTAAAGGAGGTATCAAGCATGCAACTGAGCCTCCCTCTCCCATGTGCTCTCCTAGAGGTTCCCATTCTACCAACGAAAGAACACAAGAGGAATCAAACATCCTCATAGGACCTGCTCCTGTCGATCCTCAATCTATACTAGAACCTCCATGAATGTCACCCCATCATTGATATTTAGCTCCCAGTGGTCGATGATGACGGTTCGGTCATGCACACATCTCCTCAGCTGAGATACATGGATGATATCGTGCACCTAGTCCATATGAGGAGGAAAGGCCAGACGGTAAGCCACCTCGCCTACTCTGCTGAGGACCTAGAAAGTCTGAAGAAATGAGGAGATAACTTTCCGCCATGGCCAAAACTCCGTAAACATCATCAAGGTGAGACCCGTAGGAAAATGTGGTCATCATCCTCGAACTCTAGTGGCCTCTGTCTCCTTTCATCTTCGGTCTTCTATCTGCTCTGTGCAGTCTTCATCCTCTCCTGAATTATCTGCACCATCTATGGTAGCCTCAAAAAGAGCACACTGGTCAACCTATGCCTCAGCTCCTACAGAGCTCTGTTGGCATCTCTCTGACCACACGAAGAGTTTCCCCTTCTTCGTCAATGCTAAAAGCGGTACAACAACTCTGGAGAAGTTTGGCACAAATCTAGGTCTGGTTGACTCATGAGTGTTAGAATGCACCCACTTATGCATGATTCCATCCTGTGCTACCTAGGGTTTCCTTTTCTCTGACCAAGGAAAAACCCATCCCAATGTGGTAGGTAAACCTACAACTTTTTTCCTAATACAATCAATCTGTGTATGAACTATAGTTGTCCTATCCATACCCAAACTAATGTCGTAAGGCCTCGACGCTGCCACCAAGAGGTTCCACCCGAAACTCTCGCCTCAAGGGTTAGATCACACCGTCGGTGTAAGCGTGATTATCGAGCCTCCTCCCAAAGGTATCTCTAGACGTGAGGTTCAAGTCAACGCCTTAACAAGAAACTCTAGGTCTGGTACATGATTCGTGGAAATAAGGAATTATTCGTATCAATGTCTATTGTTTTGACAGCTAGTAGTAGACACAAATTGTACCTCGAATCATTCCTAGAGGCCTTGGGTCACACTCTGTGACCACATGCAGCTACTCTCTTCCCCCTACCCTTCTTCTCCCTGAACCTGGCAGGGACTACAAGGGTAGGTGGTTGTAACATGTCGAAATGTAAACCACCTTAGTTGAAGTATGCCAAAATAACTGAATCAATAAGGGGAATGCAACAAAGTCGACGACACGTCAATCAGACATCCGGAGCTCATGTTATAAGTGTTTCCGCTCCGAGGGCCCGGTTGGTTTCAGGTTGGAACCAACCCAAACATACCCAAACTTCACCAAGAACTTGAGTGTAATATACCAAAATGACCATCTTGATCCGAGGAATTCTACGCAACTTATGGTGTGTCGATCGGAGGTTCACAACTCATGTTATGGGCGTTTAACTAAAGAGGGTCTGAAAATAGGGTGTCTGGGCCCGATCCGTCCCGGCCAAACACCCCCTGGGTCGGCCTGAACTGGGTCGACCAGACTCGGGTCTAGGTCTGGCTCGGCTGGCGTGGCCCGGTCTGGCCTACGCGGCCTGGCCCGATCGGTGTGGCCTAGCCCGGCACTGGTGGCCCATGCCCGACGATGGCGGCCCGGCCCGGCGGCTGGTTGCGGCTCAGCCAGCGCGGCCGAGCGTTGCATGGAGCAGGGGGTTACACCCCACCGGTTTTACGAAATGTTCTTCCCTTGGGTAACAGCGGGATCCCCCTTGGGTCCGGCCTCTTGATGGCACAGGCGACCGGCACAGCCACCCGCCCCTCCAGATCTGCCACGGCCTTAGGCCGTGACTTTTTTCAACCGGCACGGCATGACGGTGTCGTACCCCTCTGTCGCGGCCCACCCCAGCAGCGACCTGGCTCTACTCTGCGCGGCACATTGGTGGTGTGCCTTTGTAGAAACCTGGAAATCATGCGCTGACGATCCTCTTGTGGTCAGACCGTCGTCGGACGGTTCATCGCAGTCCGCCTCCATCGTCCACAAACAACAAATGAGAGTAGAAGGGTTGGACCATGTTCTTGTGGTCTAAGAATTTCCTCATCAAGATGGTATCATGAGGCCAAACGAAACTCAAGAATTGAAGAATGATGATGAATAGTATTAAAACTAGAACATATCAACCCCTACCTCAATAATTGACGTCGTACGTCGGGCGTCGCGGAAGACGGCGTCGCGGGGTGAGGTTTCGTAGATGACGTCGGTGTGCGTCGTCGTTCTTCATGGAAGCGGCGTTCATCATTGAAGAGGCATCATTCTTCTTCAGAGGGAAGTTATCTTCTTCTTCACACAAAAGTTCTCTAAAACAAATTCAAGAACTTCACCAAAGATTCTTCATACACCAAATGCTCCAACTTAAAATAATATCTCATGATATTATTTTTACTCACATCCCAAAGATTTTAAAATTCAAAATCAAATAACTTAATTAATTTAATGAAGTTACTAATCTCATTAATTAGGGCATGTTGGCAAGAATTTAAGAGGGAGAGAAGAGGAGGTGATAGGTCTCATAAATCGGAGAGTTTTCAACATTAACATGGGTGTTTAATGGGGGAGTTTAAAGAGGGTTAAGGAGTTTAGGGGGAGGTGGACGGTTGGGGCTCATGTGGGCCCCACCTATCAATTATCCACACATGGAAAGTTTGGTGGGTATGGTCCCCACCAATAAATTCCCATGGGAGGAATTAACCTCCTTAAATATATAATAAAACTGTACAACAATTTTATCAACTTATTTCATTAAATCCCAATAAATAACTTCTCCCCCTGCACAAACACGCCTATGGTAGAGGTTCCCTTAAGAAATTACCGGCGTTGCGAGTTCATTGGTGCCATCAGATTTTAATTTCAAGCACCGGTTCAAAAGATAGAAAAACATGCTCGTTCGTTAATTGAACGTACCTGTGCTAATCTTCGGAAATTGATTATGGGCACAATGGGCCTCAGAATCAAGTGTTGTCAGAATCCACAGACTCGTAAAATTCAAAGAAATTAAGAAAACAAATTCCTTGAAATTTTCGAGTCTTTACAACACACCCATATACACACATCAGTATAATGATATATGAAAAAAACAGTTACATTAACTAAAATCATTACATCTAATCCCATATTAGAGTACAATAGAAGAAAAAAAGGAAAAATAAAATCTTAGCAATACTACAAAAGGTTCTGACCAACTAACCAAAGGGGAATGCTACCAAATGTAAACTCTTGGGTCTAACCATGGCCTATCTATCACCACTAAGCTCCACCTACTTCATATATAACGAAGACTCCATTAAAAATTATATCATATATATATGATATGAAATTTGTGGGTGTATCCCCTATAGGTGTGAGTATAAACATACCCAATATGACACCCTAAAATCAGCAAACACAATACATCAAAATGGTTTCATCTCTTAATTATAAACGAAATTGGGATAAACAATATAACCTAGAAATTATCAAGGAGGATTAAAAGTCTCATGTTGAGGTATTTACTAATATCTAGTGTATAGATTTTGTTTAAGGCATAACAATATCATTTTTTTAGAGAACTCACTCCTTGAGTTTTTCTAACACTAATGGAACTCATCTGAGTAGACAATCAAGAACACATTAGACGTCAAAACATAGGTAGGGGACCACACATAGTGCCTATATTGGATACTTTCCCCTATTTGGAATAACACAATAGGAAGGGGGTCACACAATTCGAATGTATGATAAAAAATATCTAACCATACCGGGGAAAAATGTGATTGAGGATCAAAATGAACGCCTCGCCGAGGGTTACCCGACTCTATCTAGAAATAATCCACATAGGGTAGAACTTGTCCTATGATCAAAATTTGATTCCATATTTTATCCTAATAGGGATGTGTTAAGGGAAATTACCCATACATAACTAAAATGGTTTGAGGGAATACACCCATGAAAATACAATAGTTGGACTAAGGGAAATGAGGGATATAACCTACCCTAAAAGGAGTCAATATGTGTTAAATGGTGTATACAATATGTCCAACTATGTTTAGTTTTATATATTTGTTTCCATCTCACAAAATTATTATATATATATAAATGGTGTGTTATGGATGTATACAATACACCTCACCTATGTCAACAATTTTCCATATGCTGAAACAACACATGGAGTGTAAAATCACATCTATATGGAATTTGAGGTAGTCACACTATGTGTAGGTATTTTCCAGGGGACTCAATGTGTCCCATTTCTTTTTGATCCATGTGTGTATTTTGGTAAATGGTGTGTTTTCCAACACATACACTATTTTTGGGGTCACAAGGCCTATTGGGAATGTAATTCTGATTTAACTCTAGGCCAAGAAGAAAATAGTCACATGAAACGTGGAATTAATAGACACCCATGTGAAATTTTTCTAATCCTAAAACTGTAGAACCATAAAAGGGGTTCCACGCTGTGTTTTTTTCTATCGAACTACACACCGTGTAAACTAGTAAATTCATGAAACTCTATCCTATTTATGCATTTTTTTAATGAAATAGTCTCCTCTGATTACACAGTGAATCACATCCAAAATGCTCAGATATTTATGGATTAAGATGGTTTCATCACCAGTGGATAGATTCTATCCTACACTTACTTTGAAATCCATTTCCATTGTTTTGAGTGTTTCTCGCATGCCAAGAACCATGTCACTATAACATTTCAATCCATTGTTGATCTTATATCATCATCTTCACACCTTCATCTTGTCTCCAATCCCAAAACTGAATCCTCTATAATGATTCGTTATACCAATGAATGATTCCACAATGATCAGGTTTCTTAGTGTAGTTGAACCATCAATAAATTGAAATACTAAAGAACAATATTTAATAATAAAGGGAGAAAAGAATGAAACATAATGGCGAGACAAACTGAATTTGGCCAAGTTAGGTTTGGATAATATTAGAGAAAAAGTAACTATTGTTTTTAGAGTAAAATAATTATAAATTCCCAATTCTAGGAATAAAAATAGACAACAATATTCTGATAAAAATTAACTACTAATTAATTTATAAAATAATTAATCCATGTTCATCATGGAAATTCATGAATATGAAAATAAACCAAAAAAATAAAAATCCTTAGCATGAATTCAAATCAATCATTAATAAAGACATTTCAACATGTGAAAACTTTGGAGAATCCATTGTGTTTATCACCATCTTCACAATTCACCATGTTTGTTTATTATCAATCCTATATCCTAAGACCACCCACCAATACAATACTCTATAAACCTCTTTTATAATATCATAGGTTATGAAGCTAACCCTATAGATGATATATAATAGGGATTAAATATAGTTTGGATAAATTTATGGGGATTTATTATTCCATTGGAAGAACTAATTTTTTAATCAATTTAATTTAATCTGACATCCACCCACAACTACACATTACTGAAACACCCAACATAGAAAATACTAATGTAGTGCCTAGGGTAAAACCTATATTTTGTATTTAATGGTCATTTTAATTTTCTTATGCCAGAATCCATTTAAAATAAAAAACATTATTTTCCAAAAAACTATGTGTGTGTGATAAATTATATTTTATATTTTAAATATATCAATAATTAGCCTATATATTTCCCAAAACATTGTATAATATCCTCACCAAACTCTAAGAATATCATTCAAAATATTTCATAGTGTTATATTTTATTGGATTCCTTAAATCACACATCTTGGTGCAAGTGATATATAAATATTTTGAGAGATAATTCATTAATTTTAATCATAGAACTATGAGCATAGAAAACTGATAAGGCTTGCATTAGAATAGAGTCGGGAACTCTATTTACTAGTGAGAACCTATACAGCCAAAAAATTGTATCCAACTCTTCCAATTAGTGATAATTCCTATGATTTTTGTTAAAATAACATGAAATTATTATATATTAATCCTTTCATATGATAATGGGAAACAAAGATAATGAATAGGAAAGTTCCTTCTAAAGATTCCAAGTTATTCCACAAAAAGTCTTCAATAAGTTCTTATGATTTATTTTGAATTATAGTAATCTATCTTTCCTATATTGATGCATCGGCTACTCCCACTGTTATAAGTAGTAAATATCTACCTAAATATTTGAATTACATTTCTTATACCATTATTAAGAATATAATTTCATCGATTAAAAATAAATTAAATATTTTTGTAAAATTCTACCAACCTATTAATGGCCATACATATATATATCAAAATATATATATATATATATATATATTATGTATAATATTAAAAATAACGTACATACATGTGTGAGAAACATTTTTATTTTACAATCTTGTTAATTTTCATTGTGAGATCACTTCTATTGAACATTATTAGTAATTTTAAATCTTTTGTGACTCATTTGTAATGATATTATGATAAGGCCTACAAAAAAATTATGATATTTGAAAATTTTAAAACATAACATATTAGGAAAAAAAATGAAGTGGTATGAAAAATGACAAAAGAATTATCAAAGAATAATTTTATACCCATATTTGTTTCATTTTGTTAAATATAATAGGGAATTATATTTGAGTATAAAATGTGAAATTTGTAATAGTCATAAGGTATACAATTTTAGATATTATAATGAAATATGAATATAATGGATATGAAATGTGCATATACAAGATACATAATGTGCATATAACAAATATATTGAACATGGATAAATAAAATATACAATATGAAATATATAATTCACATGTATATATTTATTTATGATACAATATGATATAATTCCATATAAAATATTAATATACTAAATATTTAATATCCATATACAAAATATAAAATATAATATACACACATTGAATATGTAATATTCATCTATGTAATATACATATACCAAATATTTTGAAGATCTAATATCCATATAATAAAAATAAATTATTCATATACATGATATAAATATAATTAATCAAGGATGTGGTATAATTATGACACATAAAAGAATGGAATATAGTAGATAATAAACAAATCTAGGGTTTTAGTATCAAGGGTGCAAGTTTAAGGGAAGAAGAAAACTGAAACCACCTTTAGCTAATGGATTTTTATAATGAAAAAATTTAGGGATAAAATGGAAAGTTTTATTTCCATAAATATATATCATTATTATACCTTTAATGAATTATCTTTAATATCATAAGTAGAAAAACATTCTAAATAATTATTTCACTAAATAATGATTAGATTCACCCAAACATTGAAACAATATCTGAGATGGATGATCTTTATTAAATGGTATATTCTTGTAGTAATATTGAACTACATTTATGAATGATATCAAATATAAAAACACACTTGAATAATATAAGTAAAAATAATATAAAATTTAAAAGATGAAATTTAACTCAAAAAAGAAAACACAAACACTACATAAAATGTAAATATGTAAAGGAAAATAATAGAGTGAACAATTTATGAAACCTTAAACACTAATAAAAGTAGACTAAAAAGGATATTGAAAACATAAATAAACTAGTTCCATTTATGCAAGGAGAGCATACAACATATAGGTAGAGAATAAAATATATTTTTCAAATATATTTTACATGCCCAAGACTGATCCTTGCCCATAATCTTGTAGTAGATGTATTTTAATGGTGAATAATGCACTCCTTCATTGTCTCCTAAGTAAAAATAGTTTGATGAAATTTTTTTTTAATAATCATGGTGATTTATTAAAAAATTTCATATATTTATAATAGGGTTTAAGTTATTTTTGAATGCATAAATAAATGATAAAGATGGGAGGGGGGAGATACCTTTCATTATCAGTCAAGATAATGTTCATGGGCATGTTTAGAAGCATGATTACACATAAATCATTCTCCTATTCACATGTATTTTTATTTATATATCAAACATATTATTTATGACCATACATATTAGGCCAAAAAAATTAATCAATATAGGAAACCTAGCTTATCCCAATTTGAAAACATGATTAAAGGATACTATGGAAGATAAGTCACGTGGATAAGGGAACTACAAACTTTAAAGAGTAAATTTAAAAATAAGTAAAAAAATTATTGAAAAAATTATAATCAATAAATTCACACATTTAACTAGTTTCACTAAATATGACATGCCAAAGTATAATGAAAAAAATTGAATCATGTAATTGATTAACAGAATTTTATATTACCTCTAGAAATTAAAAGTAGTTTCACATAATCAAGATTTTAATGAAAAATATGGGGATTCAATTATACAAAAATTATTTATAGATATGAATCTTAGATGATAGGTTTATAACATATATGAACAAAACCATACAATCCAATGTTCAATAACCCATGTCAAATTTAGTAACCAGAATGTTTTATAATTCTATAAAGTGAAATAAAATATCAATTTGGGAGGATAGAATTGAAACATGTGTAGAAAATAATTAATAATAAAAAATATAAAAGAAAAAATTACCCTATGATACTTAAAAACAAGTCATGTAGGTATGGTAGATAATAATTTCAAATATAGGAAAAAAATAATCAACTTATTAAAATAATTCATACTATATTCAATCAAAATGGTGATTAAAATTTTTTAGAAGTTATGAGATGTTTCATAAGCTCAATATTCTAGTGGATATGAAATATTTATATAATTAGATGGATTTTAAAAAAATTTATATCATTTTTTGGTCTCAATTGAAAAAATCAAGTTCATCGATGCAATAATAGTAGTGTGTTTCCAAAGAAGTCAGTGTCAAAGGAGGTATTTATAAAAACATAAAAAAATACATAAAAAATAAGACGATTTTTTACTATAAATATAATGAAGATTGATTATTATAGATTATAGGTGAATAACCCTATCTCAAATAAACTCCTTAAGTTCATGGTATTCTTTTATATTGGTAGTTTCCATGATTTTTTTTGTAACGAAAGAGGATTTTAGGTGATTTAAAATATAGAATACAATAAATTGAAACACTATATAATAGAAAATTAAATCCATATTTGATTACCCACAATAATCATATATAAATAAAAAATATTGATACATTCAAAACTCTTAAAAATGGTGGATATCAAACTGAATATCTGGTTTTTAGCCAGACCTATCTCGATGAAACTATTATGGTTAATGGAAAGCTGATATGGATTTATTTCATAACCCTTCCATCAATCAAATTAGAATGAATCATTTTCATGAAATTTTCTTATTGAAACTTACATCCCCCAAATGGGAATAAAATAATTAGGGATAGATAATTCAAGAAGAAATTTTAAGAAGATGGATTTATATGTAACTGATCTACTTCAAGAGGAAATGAAAAATAAATAAATTTTAGAGGGAATGATGATTACGATTTTTTAGATGAAATGTAAGGTAGAATCATAGAATTCATGAATAGTAGAATGATTTGGCCTATATATAGAATGTAAATATGGGATGTATAGTGACATAGAGTAATTATATAAGGTAGATAATATGGTATATGAGTCCTAGAATTTACAAAAAAAAAGAGGGGCAACTCTAAGGATGGAGAAACATGTTTATAGAGTGTCATGTATGAATAATCATTGATGGTGTAGAGGAATGATCATAAAGGGGATTTCTAGAGACTGAGTGAAAATTGAGGGATTGGGTTATGGTTTTTCTGTGGAGAAGTATTGATTAGTTTGTGTATGATAGAGAGTAATGTTGAGATTGTGTGGGGGGAAATTTTGGATGGAAACATGATATGGGGAGAGAGATACATTTAGTGAAGGAGTTCCTATCTTAATACATATGTGGATATATAAAAATATTATATAATAACATGTATATTTACCATACTCTTGGGTTCAAGAAATCCACCAAATGAAGGGGGAAGGGGTTCAAATACCACCCTTAAAAATAAAGGGTAATTTTTATGATGGGGATAACAAGGCCATGGGGGGTCACGTCAACAATAACTTCTAGGTGGGTTGAAAACTCTTTATGATGGGTTTAATAGATGTAGCTATAAATATTAAAGAGACTCCCAACATGGGATTCATCATTTATATGACTTTTCAGGTATCGTGATTTTTTAATTTTCACTATTATGATATTTCATAGTGTTTTTTGGTGATTGAGAAGTGTTTTTAATGTGACTGTAGAAAACAACCACCTACGATGATAATTAGAACATAAGTAGAGGGTGATACTATGAATTTTATTCCACACAAACCATAATTAAATAAAAAATCATAAGAGTAATTATAGATACATTTTGAGCAATATATAATTGAAATCATCCAGGGTAACCTTATTATGTGGATCACTCCAAGTAATTTCCAAAGAAAACACACCAATAATTCAAGTCCACTCAAGTACCAACTAGGAAAACATGTTTTTTTTGTATGATTAATTAGATATTAAGTTTCATTGGTACTCCAACTAACATAAAATTGAGTATATAATCATTAGGGATCAATTATATATAATGATAATGGATGGATTAAAATATCTTAGGTAAAAATGATTGAGGCATTACCAGGGAGTGATTTGATTTATTGTTTAACAAAATATTATATATGAATAAATTCATAATATGTAGGAATTTTTTTTTTGAAAGGATTGATGAGATCTAAATCATGTAACATGTAGCTCATATTTCATACATTTATCACTTTGGACTAGAAGTGAAAAATTGTTAACCTATAAAATAATGATTATTCAAGTTATGTTTATAACTTGATATCCAATCTAATGTGGCAATGTTTTTAATTAAAAATTACTCTTATATGGAAAATAATGACATGGTTGTGGAAAATGAAATTTTGTGTAATTTTAGAAAAGGGGACAAATTTTCCCACCTTGACCTAGGTGGAATCATCAATGGATGAAATTAGGATAGAAGGGAAAATCATTCCAAGGATTAAAGAGCACTAAATAACTAATCATCAAACTTAGTTTCAATTTCAACCAAATTTTGATAACCTATAAGGTTTCTATCCATGTGTATTTTTTTGAAAAATAAAATGGAATATAAGGAACCACTTTAGTTTTTTAACAACTATGGATGAACCTAACACATCAAATGTTTTCAAAAAAATTATGTTATATAAAAGGTTATTGGGGGTTCTAATCTGACTCTATCCTCTCATACCCAACTAGGATGATCACATCAAAATGGGTAAATTAATAATAATCAATTCAGTTAGATTGATTCTCAGAAAAACATGACATTATAGTAGTCACCCTTTTGGAATAGGGGTAAGAATTATCCAGGAAATACTAACAAAAAACACAATATAACATAGCAAGCTATGGGTAATGAATAATTGGGTCTCTAATTGGTCTGTGGTACTGTTCTTTCCGATTTATATTCATTAAATTATTTATTTAACACTAGAAATACTCATATATTTTTACTCCTTAATAATTAAATAAAACATTGTTGGATATTTAAATGATGCCTCATTCCATGAGAATGGGAAAACATATTGGGTAGTCGGATTGTATAAGATTTATGTGTTCAACATATTATATTACCATTGATGCAACCCAATTTTTGTGGGATTTTACAAAATTGAATATGTATATATTTGATATTATCATGGGAATAGAATAGTTATTATATTCCAAAGCTCAGGCTAACTATAACACATAGTGAGAAACTTTGACATCCCCTGGTGGAGTTTTTCATCTTGTATAGGGGGAATATTACATTAATTTTAGAGGAGCATGGCCTATAGTGAAATTGGTTAGAAAAATACCTCATAATTGGTATATAGTATCATTAGATGAAATTGATGAAATAAAAAGTAACAATATTACCTTCATAGTAGATTTAAACCCTAATTTGTTTCTTAATAATTTTTTGGACTACCACATTTAAAGGAAGTGTAATTTTCTATCATCCCATTCCTAGGAACAAGTCATTTATTTCATCCATCATATAGAATAACCCTAATAGAATAATTTAAACTAAAGGAGTATTTATAATATTAGGAAAGTGAGGGATTTATTAGAACATGTGAATCATGCACAATTGCTGTATTTTTATTTTTAATCATGTGATATTGTACTCTTAAACATTATGTCCATTATATAATACTGAATCATGTTTTGATAAAAAAATCCCCTCAAAAAAATTTATGAACAATTTGATCAATTTAAGGGATTCATGTTGATATCTAAAATTGATCTATGATCAGGGTACCACCAACTCCACTTCCAGAAGAGGAATATTCTAAAGAATGGGTTTGGATACCATTATGGATACTATGAATATATAGTTATTCTATTTGGTCTTAAAAATGATCCGATTATATTCATGTAATTATTGAACTTTATATTTTAATGGATCCTTATATTTTTTATTTCAATATTCATTAAAAATATCATTCCATACTCTCACACTAGAAAAGGTTATGAAAATCACTTGGAAATAATTTTGATAGTATTATGAGATCTTTTCCTCTTTCAAAATTTCCCTATGTGTGTCATTAAGAATATAAATTTTTTATTTATTTAGAATATCATATCTAAAAAAGGGTATATCAGCCAATCCTAAAAAGTTTGAGGATATTATCTCTTGAGATACTCATAATAATTTCTTTTAGGGTTATGTTTTATACTGGAGAATAGTGTGGGTAATCTATATGTCTAAACAATTTGTCCCGGGTGAGGGTTCTTTGGTTGAAACATGGTTGACACAAGGTTTTACAAAACCCTGTGGCCATAGTAATTTTTTGACAATGGCATCCAAAATGTTGGAATATTTTTACCAAACCATGAAACCCAAAAATGAATGATTTTAAAATTCTTTGAAAAATATTTTTTAACCCAAAATTCCTCTTAAAATTCTCATTTATTCCCTCCTTTATTGGTCTCTCAAACTTTAGCGTTCCATTGGGAAATTTTGGTGATTCTCTTCACCATGGATCTCTTTCTTCTTGAAACATGAAGTGCTCACACTAGAGACAAAATGTATGGTTATTATCCATTGAATAAGGATAATATTAATTATCTATATTATAATATTTATGTGATTCATTGTTTATAAACAAATGAACTATTGTATTTTACAATTTGAACTTATTTTTTTAACATGTTTGTAATTCCATATAAAAAATTCACTATTATATGGTACATTTTTAAACTCCTTATAAAATAAAAAAAATGAATTTTTTTATTTCTATATTTATTTTCAAGGTCACCCATTATGTGAGGAACACTCTATACTTCTACAGCTATTGAAGATTCAATTGGGAAGATGAGAAAATTAGACATTGAACGAAGAACATTATAGGTGATGTGAACTAGAAAATAACCCAATATAAATAATGTATTAGGCAAGATCAAAGCCCAATAAAGGTCAATATTCAACTATAGAAATATGAAATCTGGAGTAACATTAAATCTAATAGTTAACCGAGCTAATTCTGAGTTTTAATGGAGTTTCTAGCATCCCAAGTTGAAGTTAAAATTTTGTGTTATTTTATGTGGCCCAGAAAAACATCCCCCAATTCAATTATATATATAAATAAAAAAATTGTGGTGAAATTTTATAGGATTTAAGTTAACCTTTGGTGCATAATTTTGTTCTTCAAAGGACCACTGAAATTTGGACATCTAGAAGGTCATTTGGGAGCCTCTATTTGGTAGAAGCAAGCTAAATCCTATTTAGGGACAATGGTGGAAAATTACACATTAAAAAAACCTACCACCACGCTAGTTCTACCATATTCAAGTGGGAAGACTTGTAATATTGAGGTATCTACCCAAGGATCCAAAACATCCTATTTAAGGAAGTGGTTTTGGAGGATTTGAGTGGATGTGAGATTTGTTTCATTGTAATGTTATTCTGTCTAATTGTATTTTTAACTTAATTAATTCAATTATAAGATTATAAAATAGAATTAAAATCTTAATAAAACTTTTTATTATTCTCATTTTATATTAATTTTTTTAATATTTTAATACCGTTCCATCAAGGTGTTAATTTATTCACATAGTGAAGAGAGAAATCCCTCAAATAGTGGTGGAGTGTTCATTATTTCATTGTCTTTCACTTTTTCAATTCCACCCTCATTAGTCTACTTCCATCTTCCATTGAGATCATAACATAAATGGAGAGCTAACACACATATGGTTTGAATTAAGGGTGTATCAAGGGGCTGTATTGGATATTATTTCCCACTGTATTAATGCCAAATAACCACTTTTAATTGAGACTCTTATTTGACGATCTTAAAACAACTTCATCCTTGATGAATTTTAAGGCCACACAATTTAAGTGATAATAAAAAACATTAGATTTATGTGATCATAAATATTACAATCCAATTTTATAGGTGATTAGTGTTAGGGTTTATGGGTATTAAAATAGTAAATAATGATGGTTGTTTTAATTCATTGAATGATCCAATCTCAAATTTATGATTTTGAATTAAGAAGAAAAGTAGTTCATCCAATCCACCCCATGAAATAACCAATGATCAACTCATCATCATAAATTTAATTATCTTAGTTCTATTATTGTAAATTTAATCCATCTCAAAACAAACCAATGTTTTTAACTTTATAGCCAAAAGAAATCCATAAAATGTATGTTTCTCTATGTTTCTTCTTAGGTATCTAAGGATTCGACAACCCAAGATACAATACAATAAAAGAATTTCCATAAAAACTTTGTTATATTTATTGAAGAACAAATTTTTTTTCCATTTTTGAGGACCCAAGTAATTAATCTTAGAAACTTATTTTATTATCCCTCATGTCTTTTATCTTTTCACCTTTCTTTTTTGTGTGTGTCTTAAAAATCTAGAATCCTAATTTCTATGTAGATTAATGGAGTATTTTCCACATGTCCCCATAATAGTCTAGATCTATAATAAAATGAGAAATCTATATTGGTAATCTCTTAATATAGGGAATTTTTTTGATAAAAACATGAATGATTACCCTATACACAATGATATGTGAAATCATTTTGATGACAAATGTTTAAAGGATAAATGTCAACCCATCTGATGGATAGTTGAAGATATAGAGTAAGGAAGTCAATTATTTACAAGATCCTATCTATCCTAATCAACAACAACTTCATGAATAATTGTGTGAACAAATGGATAAAATGAATTCGGAATTTTTATCATTGATATTAGAACTAAAAAGCATTGAAATGGTTATAGAACCCATTCCCAATCAATCTATCCATTCTTCATTAGTGATAATAGAATATTATATCCCACAAATAACTCATGAATATACTGAATGACCATACTTTTGATTTGGCATACCTGAATAATATCAAGTAATTGTTGAAGGTCCTTAAATTAAGAAAAAATTGATTTCTTTTGGATTCACAAGAGGAAAAGTTTTCTTCTTTGATTGAATACTATGAATATAAAAGGAAAGATTAATTATTAGGACCAACACTTAATAAAACATTATGAGAGATAAGAAAACATTGATTCCATACCCATTCCTGATATTCAACTATCCAATTTTAGGGTTGATTAATATTTTTATAAGGAAACAATTCTTTCTAAATTTTTTGGAGAATAAACTGATTTTGATTTAAATTTGAAATCTTATCTAGGAAATTTCAATCAAACCAAACTCAAAATTATAGTATTTTGTTCCCTGATCATGTATTACTTCATAGATTATAACCATGAACGTATAGTTGGAAAAAAAAATTCTCTTGAAACCCATATATCGGGACCAATACTTGATGTCTTAGGCAAGACTACTGAAGTAATGGGATCAATAATTTATGACATTCCTCTGATTTTCCAACTCATTATAGAACATCAGATTGTTCATGAAACATATTTTAAAAAAATAATCAATCTAAATCTTATAGAAGTGGGAATAAATTTAGTACATAAAATATTTAATGTTGGTATTGGGTAAGTTGGGTGGTCCAAGTCAAGAAAATTTCTTTAATCTAATCACTATCTAGGAGGCAACCCTAATTCTATGTTTACATTATTTGTTTTATTTTACATCATATTTTTTTTGTTTTTTTAAGGGAACCACCGTGGGGTTTCCAAAGTGATATATTTTTGTGTGTGTCTTTGAGACTTAACAGCTGACGTAGTTTTTTATTTTCAAATAAAACTCATTCCTTGGAGAGTTCAACCCTAACCATCAATCATCCCTAAGGATTACACTTATGACATGAAGCCAAAGTGATCAAGTGTTTTTTTGATTGTTCAAAAACATCAAACCCTATGATTTTATACCATTAATCCATCCCAAATCTCCTCCCCTTATTTCTTTATAATTATAAACTCTCTCTTATATTCTCTTACATCACTAAGGTATGTTTTATTCTAAGATGGGGGGTGACATAATTTTTTTTTATTGTGTATGTCAAAAATAATTTATAAGAAAATATATGTCAATGGAAAATAAATTGTATTTAACCATTTACATTATATTGAAATTTTCAAACATTAAAACTAAATATAAAATAATTTTACATGCCTTGATTATGATTTTATTGAAATTTTAATGTCATGAGGATAGATTTTGTAAAATTCGGCTATCCAATGTGATTTTTTACCATTAACATTTTCATTATATTTGAACAAAAATTTACTTTTCACATCCTTTGGATTATAGGGTGTTATTTGGAGTTCTTGGGCCCCCATAATAAATCGAATTGGTTTTTTTGAAAATTTTAATTTTTAAATGAGTATTAATAAAACAAAAAAATCATAAAAAAATAAAACAAATTCACATAGAGAAATGAAATGAACTAATTTGTACCATTCAACACTTGAGGATTGCGAATCCATAGATGTTTGGCCCAGAGTTGGAAATTTTATCTTTATTTTTGGTAATTTTAATTTTTTTTATTTAGTTTACTTAAGATGATTCCAAATTATACGAGATTCACTTTGTTCCCTATGGTCTTCGATTCTGGGATTCATCAAAATGTCTTGCTACATGTGTTGACATGATTGAGTTCAATTTCAATTACCATGGAATAATTGATAAAAATTAATACTTATCTTAATATTAAAAAGTGATTCCACAATGTACATTTATCTTTCCCCCTTGAATATAAATTAACTCCCATTCCTATTTTGATGCACATCACATCATCGTAGTTAATTGAAACATGATGAAATGTGATGATGAATATGAATAATGGGATGATACTGTGATTGGTATAGTCTTCTTAACCTAGATTTTTTTATAATATTTTGATTGTTTTTATGATTTTTTGATGAGGATTTGAAATGGTAAGCATTGTATGTTATAATTTTCTTGGAAAGGGGAATTAAATATTCATATTTCTGAGATATTGTTTCATTAGGACTAGAAAAACACAAGTATGGGGGTGTGATTAACCACTAAAAGGGGATAATAATAATTTTTTTATATTATAAACTTCACAAGATTCGATGTTCCCAAACACATGTACAAGTTCATTTTATAATTTATACTTCCTTTCCTAACATGTTTGTAATTCCATCTAAAAAATACACTATTACCTGGTACAATTTTTAACCACTCATAAAACAAAAAATGGTCTTGATTTTATTTCTATTTTTAATTTTTAGGCATCCAATGATATTAGGAACACTCTAGACTTATTTATCTAATGAATATTCAATTGGGAAGATGAATAAATTGGGCCTTGAACCAATAACATTTGGTGGGAAGTGAAATAAAAAAAATCCCAAGAAAAAATATATCTACCAAGATCCATTCCTAATGAAGCTAAAATTTGAACTGTATATAGGAGACATCATGAGAAACATTTCATCCCACAATGACCCAAGATAAGTATGAGTTTTGAAAGGAGATATAGGTGGCCAAAATTGAAGATAAAATGCCAGGCTAGATTCCATGTCTCATAAAAACAACCCACCATGTTATTTATATCTCAAAAACCAAAAATCTAATTGGTCTTAAATTTTATAGGATTCTAGGAATCATCTGATTATTCATTTTTTTGTTCTATAGACCACCTAAATTATGCCATATTGAAGGTCATTTGGGGGGCCTCGGTTTGGTGGATGCATGTTGGATCCTATTTTGGGTCAAGGGTGGAAAAGTAAACATTCTAAAAACATTCCACCACCCTAGGCCTACCATAATAAAGTTGGAATACTTTGAATATTGATGGATAGACCCAAGGATTTCCAAATTCATATTTAAGGTTACGGTGTTGGATAATTCGGTAGGCTTGGAGGTTTGTTTCATTATAATTTTATTCTACTGATTTGTCTTTGTAACATACTTCTTTCAATTTTAAGATTCTCAAATAAAATTATATTCTTAATAAAAAATTACTTCTAATTAATTTATGTTCTTTTTTTAACATGTTCATTCCATTTCATCAGGGTGTGAATTTATTCACACAATAAAGAGAGAAATCCTTCAAATAATGATGGAGTGTTCATTATTTTATTGTATTTAAATTATTTAATTATGTACTCATGAGTCTAATTCCATATTTTATTTAGTTTATAACATCAATGGAGGGATAAAATGCACATGGGTGGATACAATGTTTTATCAAGGGGATAGATTTTATGTCAGTTCTATCTCTATTAATGTTTAATAAAATATTTTAATTTATATTTTTTTGACAATCATAACACTTCTTCGCCCATGTTTAATTTTTAGGCCACACACTTCATGTGATAATATGAAACTCTACCTTGGTGTGCTCATAAAAATGATCCTCCAAGTGTATAGGTTATTATTATTAGGGTGTGTAGGTATTAATCCAATAAGTGGTGATGTTAGTTTTTTTCACGAACCATCTCAAGTACCATGGTAACCTGATAACTAAGCCGACACTGACATAACCTGAAGGGAATTCCCGATAGACATGGGTCAGTGACTAGCACTCGAAATCATACAAAATACAAGTGGGAATGATTTTTTACATAAGTATATGAAGGGAAAAAAGAAAATACGAATAGTATGAATATCAAATGAAGACTCCACTGGGAGTAGTGTACATGAATATGAAAGGAAATAAAATCCCAAAGTACTAAACTCATGTAATGAAAAGTGACAAATATCCCCAAGGTCCCTAAGGGAAAAAATCTCCAAGACCACATTTCAACATCTGGATCCACCTACAAGAGATCCCTTCCCTTTTCTCAAAGATGGAAGAATGAATTCTACAAACACCCTAATGAAAAAGTAGGGTGTGAGCCTAAGACCAGTAGGATACCACTAATGGATCCATAACAGATTCCAACAACTGATTTTCCAACAGAAATGATTTCAATTTTCAAGGTAAACAGTTTTGGAATTTCAAAAGAACATTTAAACAAAACATGATATACATTTCCAAATGATGGAAAATACTTTTAAATCCCTGGCTATATGTTATAATAGATGGAATATTTCTAAAATAATGGATTAAGTACAAAATTAATGTAAAACAGTTTATATAAATTTTGAAGGCATGTAAATTAGTCAAACAACATTGGAAAACATTTATATCTCAAATATAAATAAACAAGTAAGCAACATGGTTCTCTTCCAAAAGGTACGATAGTATTAACTCGCTATAGGATTCCTCACTCTCTATGTGTACACAAAAAAAGGATTATACTCATATCCCCCTAACACTAGACAAAAGAGACTCATCAACTTCCCATCCGGGATGTGACCCGCAACAGGTTGGTTTTAGAACATTGTCATGGTGTAGAGTATATACAAATAACTCAAAAATTACCTAAGGCTTTCATGTGCTCTTAAATTATGGGAATTTTTTTTAAGACTAGTAAAGATAAAATAAATCCCATTCTTCCATATCAAAATTCTAATTTATTTACAATTAAAACCAAAACTAGTTTTATTCCAAACATGGCTCCTTCACAAGATAAAACAACTGCGTTTCTATCAAATCATTTTAATATGATTTTATGAGTTTCAATCCATTCAAAATTGATTCCATCCCTGTTAAGATAC
The DNA here is from genome assembly GCA_963277665.1 of Viscum album. Lineage (NCBI taxonomy): Eukaryota > Viridiplantae > Streptophyta > Magnoliopsida > Santalales > Viscaceae > Viscum > Viscum album. The sequence goes on from OY728120.1 coordinate 263,766,382, forward strand.
ACTTTATTAATTGAATTCAACAATTTAATTGAAATAATTTTCATGAAATCCAAAATTTAAATTCAATAATTTAAATCATAAATTTTCCATAAACCCACATCAATTTAATGGACTTGGGGGTTTTCCAAATTTCCATACCAAAACCATTTCAAAATATACCAATTCACTAGAGTTAGAATTTATCCATTTAATTGAAAGAATATTTAAGAAAAATGAATTTAAATCATTAATTTAAATAAATCAATAAATACAATGGTAATCAAATTGGCCAAATCAAGATAAAATCACCTACCTTTTTCCGGAAGAACGATACTCGCAACGAAACCTGTCAATAAGAAAGAAGGTAAAGGAGTTCATAAAACCCATCATAGAAGAATGTTCAGACACCATAGGGAATGAATCCATTAATCCCAAAGTGGTCCATCGAAATCCTAAGAGGAGAGAAAGAGAGAATCTTGAAGAACCTAAGGGAATAATAACCCTGAAATCCCACCCAAGTGATAGAATGATTAACAACCGATCAGTTCGTTTCGGGAAGAATGGTGCCTCTAAAAAATGCCTAGGAAGGGATACAGGGTCTAAATCATTGAAGGTAAAATGAATATAATGAATCAAAATATCCACACGTGTGACTTAAGTCTAGGTGCGGGAAGGGTCACGATGTGTTCCCAAGGGTCACGACGTATTGTCCATGATGGATAGGTTACACCAAAAACTAGTCGCCTAAGAATAAAAACTAACATTTTCACTTTACACGATGTGTACCTATCATTAACAATGTGTACATGCTCACATTAGGACCTCTCCATTCACGAATTTCCACCAGCAACCAGTACATGATGTGCACATCAGGTACACGACATATACTTGTTCTGAAGCCTATAGTAAACCCATAAGAACACCTCTAGAAACATTGAACCAAAGGGGAAACGTAACGAAATGAAAAAACATGCCCAATCAAGGTGACATGATGTTCCATCCTCCCCTTCGTAAAAACTTTCTACCCCCCCATAAAACCTATGAATATGCTTCCATTCCAATGATATTAGGTCACTACTCTCTCATCAGTGCCTCACATTCCCATGTATTGTGACTATCAGAGCCATGCTTCCATAGTACACAAACCAAAGGTATCATCCTCCCATGAAGTAACATAGCCTCAAAATCAACTATCCTGACTAGTTTCTTAGTCAATGATAAATCAGGTTCGATCTCAAGATTACTCTAGCTAAAAACGTGAGATGGATTAGATAGATACTTTTTTATATGGGATACATCGAACATGTTATGTATTGAAAACATGTGTGGTGGATGTTCCAAATGGTATGCAACCTTCCCCACCAGCTCAAAAACCTCTAAGGTTCCATAAAGAAAAGATAAATATTCCCTTTCCTACAAAGTCATCGATAACCTAGCTCGGGTGAAACATTAAAGAACACCTGATCACCAACTAAAAACTCTAAAGGTCTATAGCATCGATCAACACAAGAATTATATAGGATTTGTGCTATAAACATCCTCTGATGAATCAGCCGAATCTGGGTTGTTGTATCATTCAAAAAGATTTTTCCAACTATGGAACATTCACGAACATGTGACCAACATAATAGAGATTCACATGTCCGGCCATACAAGGCCTAGTGAGGTACCATTCTCATTTCAAACTGGTAACTGTTGTTGTAAGAAAACTCAACCAGACCTAGGTGATGATCCCAATCCCCACCAAAGTCGATAACAGAGGAGCAAAGAATATAATCAAGATTATGTATAGATCTTTCTGTATGGCCACCCGTCTACAGATGGTAGACCGTGCTCAAACAAACCTGAGAACGCAGTGCCTCATGAAGGCCTCTCCATAAGTGATAAGAAAACCATGGATCCCTATCAAATACTATAGCATATGGAACTACATGAAATTTAATAATATCTTTCACATAGAGAGTTCCCAACTCCTCAACTTTGGCCATATCTCAAGTGGGAATGATGTGAGATGACTTGGTTAACCTATCAATCACAACCAATATTGAATTATTCTTTCTATGGGTATGAGACAACCCAACCAAAAAGTCCATAGAGATCTCATTCTAATTCCAAGTAGGTATTGAAAGATGCTAATGTAAACCCAAAGCATTCTGATGATCAACCATAACTTGCTGGAATTTATAGTAATGAGAGACAAACTGAACAATGTCATGTCTCATACCCGACAACCAGAACTGCCACCTCATTTCATAGAACATCTGTGTGGTTACTAGGTGCACAACCCACTAAAAGTTTTTGAAATATACCATGACAAACTTCCTTTATGATAACATCTCAATGAAGTGGTTTCGATAACATATAACAACCTCTTTAGAGAAGGAACACAGGGAAACTCTCTTTCCACCATAAATGGACTCTCTAATGTTATGGAACTCATCATCAAGATGTTGATCATGAAGAATAATCTTTAGAAGAGATGATTTCAACTGAACACTGGCCTTGGAAACATCATCCCCTTCCTCCAGATATCCAAAAGGAAATTATGTAAATAGAGCCATCAAATTCCACTCTTATGGGGATTATTTCACAACCTTTGTTGGAAGCTTCCTACTCAGCACGTCTATAATGACATTCCCTTTCCCTAGCGTATAGGCGAGGTCAAAGTTGAATGACTATAGGTACTTCTACACACACTTCTGCCGAAGATTAAAATATTTTTGATAGGATATACACCTTAGGATTTTGTTGTCTGAATACACCATAAACCGTTTCCCTAAAAGGAAGTGCTACCAACTCTTAAGTGCATGCATCACTGTTGCATGTCCCAGATCATGGGAGGATAATTCTTCTCATGTGTCCTAAGTAGATGATATCTATAATCTACTACATGATCACCCTGTATAATAATACAACCCAAGATTGAACCCGATGCATCAGAAAAGACCATACAGCCCTACCCGGCTTCTGGAATAGTCAACAACGACACAATAGCCAACATACATTTCATCTCAACAAAATAACTCTATCATTTATCATCCATTGAAAAAATCACCCCCTTCCAAGTCAAAGCAATACTCGAAAAATCCATCTTGGAGAAATATTTCAAAAATCTTTAGTAACATCTTTCTAAGACCAAGATGCTTAAGATCTCAAAGAAGTTTCATGGTTTATCCCAATTCATCACAACATTCAACTTCTTAGGATCAACTAATACACCCTGTTCAGACACCAGGTGTCCCAAGAATTTCAATTCTTGAATCTAGAAATCACAATTTTATATCTTGGAATAATGGTAGTGATTTCATAGTAGACTCAAAACTATTCTCATATGTCTCAAATTGTCCTCCTCAGACTTTGAGAAGACATGAATGTCATCCATAATGACTACCACAATGGTATGTAGATACTCATGGAAAATATTATTCATTAAGGCCAGGAAAACTGCAAGAGAATTAGTTAGACCAAAGGGAATAACAAGGCACTAATAGTGGACATACCTACTCCGAAAGGTAGTTTTCCGAATATAATAATCTTTTATCCTCAACTGATGGTAACCTGATAGAAGGACGATCATCAAAAACCACTTCGCCCCTTTTAGCGGATTAAAGAGATATTAAATCCGTGGAAATGTACATATGTTCTTTATCATAAATCGATTGACTTTTTTATAATCAACATATAGGAGAAGATATCTATTAGCCTTCTTAGAAAAGAGAAATGAAACCACCCAAGGTGAAACACTCATGCGTATGAAACCTTTCTCAAGAAGATAGTATAACTGGGATTTTAGTTCTTTCATTTTATCTGAAGACATTCGGTATGAGGGAATATGGATAGGTTAACATCCAGGCATTAAGACAATAGAAAACTCAACCTTTATCACTAGTGGAAGACAATAGAAATATACAGGAAAAACATCAGAAAACATGACAATGACTTGAGGAAGATCACAACCCATTTAATCTCTCGCCCAATCAAAAGAAAAAACAGATATAAATTTCCCTAACTTTGGATAAGAAGGTTCAACTCTAATCGAACATTGGCCCCACTCTCCCTGAAAGACAAGAGGCACACCAATGGGTGCATTAAAGTAGACCCACCGAAGATAAAAATCAATTCTGGATTTTTTTGGAAATGTCCAGTCTATCAAGAATATGACGTCAGGAGATTAGATATCAAGAACTAGTAAACTCCATGCTAGCTCGAGATCTGATAGAGAGAAGATAAAATAAGGACTATGGAGATCCTTCTCTCTATTTCTACCAAGGGGGTAGTAATATCCATTGCACAAGAAAGTTTCTCTATAGGAAGATTAAGATGATTTACAATAAAATTTGAATTAAAAGAGTGAGATACAACAGTATCAAATAGAGTAGTCAATAATGAAAAGTCAATGGTAGTGGTACCCCTCATAGTTGTGAGACCCATGTCTCCTTACTCTGGAGACTCTTCTACTATGTGAAGAAGATTTTTTTTCAGATGCTTGTGGATAGAAGCCTTTTGAAATAGAATAATTTTATATCCCTATAGTTTTTATAGTAGTTGATGATCCTATCCTACTACACAGAGTAGAGAAATTATGGAAGAAACTATTTAATAGTCGTGAACATTCATAGGAACTACAGTCCTTGGGTGACTCAATAAAAACCATCCTAGAATGTGCAGGCTTTCCAAACTATTTTTTGAGAAAAAAACATTCTCATAGAGCTATAAGGGGTCTGGAATGTCTCTTTCATAGAGAACTACCATTTGAATCATCATGCTTCTATTTTCCTTTTAAGGCACCAACACTTCCATTGGGAGAAAAATCAACTCCCATCAACCATGACTTCCCTAGGTCCATCTCAACCATCATCACCCTATAAAACACATTAGAATTAGTGGGAAGCTTTATTAAGAATACATGATAAATAATTTTAGATCAAAGTCCCAACTTGAACTGCTGAGCCTTCATCCTCTCATTAGATACAATATCAAGAGAAAATTCCACCATCTCAACAAAGTGACTTGAATACTCAATCATGGGTTTATGATCCTACTTAAGCATAAAGAACTCTAAATCATTACCCAACACCATTGAATATGTATATAACTTGTTTTTGAAATTTAAATTGAAGTGTTTCCTCTCTAAATAATCATGATTCTCTATTGTCACCATCAAGTCCCACTATCTCTTACTCGGTCCCTCTAACACAAAGGTGGAATACTTCACCCAGATCACATCCAGTGTCTCCAAGAACTCCAAAAGTTGTTATATCTTTCCCAATCATTCCATAAAATGTTGGGGGTTTGTGGAGCCCTTAAAGATTTGTGTCTCTTAGTGAAGGAAATCTTGAGAATGATCTTGAAGAACACCCCCTGAGGATCCACAATTTGATCCATAGTGAGAAAAGGAGGTGATTCCTATCCCATAGCTTAGATAATTCACAAAATCACCTCAACTAGATTTAGATCATCAAAAGTATTTTCTTGATGTGGTTAAGTATAAGCCTCTCCCTGTATCTTATTTTCATGTCTTCTAAAAGGCATGATGCTACAAAAAATCAATAGTTAAAATGAAGAAGTTATATTAACAGTAAGTCTGAGTAAAAAGATAAATTATTCACTACATAAGGAACAACAATATTTGAATTTCTCTATATCCAAATCTCAATAGTGAAATTACTAGAACTAATCCACAATACATCTTTATATAACCAAACCTGGTGAATTAAGGTTCATTATTGTGAGAGATGGCTAGAAAATCAATAACAACTACCTTTGAATAGAATTCAAAAATGCATACTGTCATAAATGCAGGATGCCTAACTACCCGTGGACTTGATACCATTTTATCACGAACCAGCCCGGGTACAATGATATCTCAATAACCAAGCCATCCCGGACATATCCTGAATGGCGTTCCTGATCCAAATGGGTCAGTGATTAGTACCTGACATCATACAACAGACACATGGGGATGATTTTTTTCACAAGAATGTGGAAGAAAAATAAAACAAGAACAATATACATATCAAATAAAAAATTTACTCAGATTAAAGTACCAAAATAAAAAAGGGAATAAAATTGCAATTTACTAAAACAGATGTACTAAAATGTTAAAAAATATTCTCATGGTCCCTATGGACACAACTCACCAAGAACACAGTTCAACAGCTAGATCCACCTCCAGGAAATCCCTCCCAATTTCTCGAACTTCGAAGAAGAATGTATACAAACACCCAAAGTTAAAAGTAGGGTGTGAGCCAAAGCCCATTAGGATACCACCAAATATTCCATAACTTATTCCTATAATATATTAACCAATGTAAATGATTTCAATTTTCATGGGAAAAATGTTTTTCATTTCATAAGAACATTTAATGAAAACATGCTATACATTTTCAAATGATGGGAAATCTTTTAAATCATAGGCTATGCATTATAAGAGATGGAATATTTCTAAAAAATGGATTAAGTAAATTATTTATATAAATCAATTTATATAAATTCAGCAGTCTTTTAAAGAAGTTAAAACTACATTGGCATATATTTATATCTAAAATATTAATAAACAAGAGAGAAACATGGTAATCTTCCAAATGGTATGATATTATTAACAAGTTATAGGATTCTGCACTTTCTAAGTGGACACAAAAAAATCTCTATACTCATGTCATGTAACACTAGAAAAAGGTGACTCACCACCCTCCCATCAAGGATGTGACCCACTATCGATTTGTTTTAGAACGTTTTCAGAGCATAAGGTGTAACCAATTAACTCACTAAAAACCTATGGCTTTCATGTTCTCTAACACGATGGGAAATTTATTTCAAGACAGATTACAATAAAATAAATCCCATTCTGCCATTTCAAATTTCAAATTTATTTACATTTAAATAAAAAACTTGTTTTAATAAAAAACATGCCTCTTTCATAAGATAAAACCACTGGGTTTATATCATCCCATTTTATGCCATTTTTATGAGTTTGAATCCATACTAAACCAATTCTATACTTTTTTAAAATACACATTCACAATTAAATTCATCACATTAATTTAATGCATTTCCCACAAATAAAAAATTTAAATTCAATAATTTAAATCATAAAATTTCCATAAACCCACCCCAATTCAATTGAATTTGAAGTTTTCCAATTTTTTGTGCCAAAACCATTTCAAATCTACCAATTAATTGGAGTTCGGTTTTATAAAATAAATTAAAACAATGTTTATGAAATTTAATTTAAATTAACAATTTATATAAATCAAGCAATATAATGGTAATAAAATTTTCCAAATCAGGATAGAACCACCTACCACTTTCCTAATTAATGACACTCAAAATGGAACCCATCAATGAGAACAAAGGTCAACGAGATCTTGAAACCCAATCTATAATACTTTTTTACACCATAGGGAATGGATCAATCAATCCCAAGAATATCCATCGAAAACCCAAGAAGAGAGAAATAGAGAAACTTGAAGAACGCGAGAGCACACTTTCCTAGAAATCACACTGTAAGAGATAGAATGATCAAAAGCTGGTTGGTTCATTCTTGGAGGAGGGACACCATTGAAAATTTATAAGGAAGGGTTCTGGGGTTGAATGAAATAAAGATCTGATGAAAATAATGAAATAAAACAGCCGCACGTGTGACATAAAGATGGGCATGGGCCAAGTCATGATGTTTACACAAGGTTCACGATGTGTAGTCCAAACTGGATAAGTTATGAAAAGTACCCATTTCCTGAGATTAAAAACTGATATTTTCACCCTACATGATGTGTACCCATCATTCACGATGCGTACAAGCTCACATAATGAACTCCTTTATGAATTAAAACCAGTAACCACTACATGATGTGTAACTCCGGTACAAGATGTGTACCTGTTCAGCAGCCTTCATTAACCCCAAAAAAACCACTAATTTTTTTTATCCAAAGGGTAATCTTAAAGAAATAGAAAAACATACCCAATAAAGGTAACGATATGTTATAGTTTCACTTCATTGAGTAGACCCATCTCAAATTTAAGAAATTAAATTAGTGTAAAAATGAATTAATACAATCCAACCCTTGTGATATCCGACAGTCAAATCATTATATAAAATTTAATTCACTTACTTCTATTAGTGTTTATTTAAACTATTGGAAATAAAACCAATGTTGGCCACATTATAGAAAAAAAATCCATAAAATGTATGTGTTTGTAGGTTTATTCTTAGGTATATGAGGATTTGACATCCCACGATACACTACAAGTAACCTATTAGCCCAAAATACATGGGTAAATTTGGTTGATACCATAAGTCATTCATATATTATTCTCCTATATTTTCATCTATTTTTTTTGTAACATCCCGAGATTTAAATATATATAGTTTTCTATTATATAACTCTATTTTTGATATCATTATTCACATGCACTAAAACAATGTTTATGGTACATTAGTAAATTAAAATAATAATCTTAAAAATGTCATTTTGAAAGTATATAATATATATTTATATGATATAAAATATTAAAAATATTAAAATTATTAAATTTGTCTGAGTTAATATTTTAAACACTAAATGTTAAAGGTCTTTTTAAGTAAAATAAATTTAAAGTTATATTTTTTCTATTAAATATTGAATATATAATTTTTAGAAGTAGATATATAAAAAATTGAATATATTTTATAATTTATAATATCAAAATTTAAATAGTATGAATTTAGGATAATTTTTATTAAATATCAATTTTCAGTGAAAAATGTGGTTTTTACAAAAATTATAATATTCTTGAATTTATCAACATATAATAATGACCAAGAAGGTTATAAAACCATTTATGTTATCAAATATAAAATTAGGAAATAAAAATATTTAGTTTAAAATATTTTTTTCTTAGAAAACCTTTGTCCAACCTTTCTAGAACTAAGTAAAATGTTACATTAATAATGAATTTTTTTTAATATCTATTATTTTAGTTAATTAATATTTTTGTAAAATTGGGTTTTGGATTGATTTTAATGTCACAAAAAATTAATTTTATTCTTAATAAATAAATTTATTTAATTAAAATTATTGACATTAATAATTTTTACTCACACATAAATTTTATGCTAAGAAACAGAATTATCATAAAATATTTTGCAAGTGTTAAGCATTATTGTTTTTAAATTAAATTTTCATAATCATAATGAAGGTATTTTTTAAAATTAATATCCTATATAATATTATAAAAAACAATTATGTGGTAATTTAAACCTTAATTAATTTTTTTAATTGATTAACCAAAGTGAATGTAAAAGTTAGCTTGGGAAAATGTACCCATGGGTAATGTGAAAAGAAAAAGTACAAACCCTTAAATCACTCAAAAGTGTCTACAAATTAAGTTTATGGGATTATTTTTGGCCATATAATGTCCTATGATCCATAATTTTGAATTATGGGTGTCTTTGAGCTTGTATAATGTAAATAAATAATTTCAAAAATTAATATAATTCCAAATACACAATTACCTTGAATTAAAAAATTATACACTTACACCCCTGCATTACACGTCGTTAAATTCAAATAACTTGGTTAAATTATAACCATTTTCACATCATATAACCCTATCCCATGATCTTTATCCCTTTTTAACCCATAATTAACAGAATCCAATAATTTCCAAGGATAATTCCAAGGAAAATCATAGTTTTCAACATGAGTATTACTCTCCTCTTAGTCGTTAATTTAAATTTTTGTTTTCCAAATGTTGTATAAAATTATAAATATAATGAATTATGTATAAACTATAGAAATTTTTTATATATTAATATAACATCAATTATTCATTAATTCTGTATCATCCTCCAAGAAAAACAAACACTTTGATCATATGTATGTGTGGATTACCACCTCTATTACATGATGGAATTCATTTTTCATTACCAAATAGGGGGGATGGTATCAAGGATATTTTTATGGATTATTTTTTTATTTCACTAAAAAAATTATTAAATTATCAGACTTTATATTTACCTATATAACATTGATTTGTTATGGAATAAGACTGTTAATCATGAATATATGTAGGCAACCATCTCCATGAATAACATGTCTTATTTCACATAAGAAACTGACATGGATTCAAATAAAAGAGTAATTAATGAAAAAAATACGAGGATTATAATATTATTATAATTATTAATTTATTAATTTTCATATACCATCACTCCATCCACTCATTGAGAAATGGGTTCGTTTATCGTGCGTACATGCAGAAAACCACCTCAATGAATGAAAAAGTTCATTTTTTTGTCCCTAACCATTACTATTGGTTCCAATAATGGATTTTATAGAGATATATGATAAATATGACCTATATAATAATCTTTAAATAATATATTAACATTATTTAATTTCACTTTATTACTCATTTAATCATCAAGACATGATTTTGTTTTGGTCGGTTTACAACCAACTTGAGTGATGTTGTAATGATTATATAGTGAATGATTAAGGGATATTATATAATGTCAATAAAATTTGAAAATATGATATTAAATATTTAATAATTTTTTGGTGTTATAATATTAATATATAAACAAGTTAATAATACATCAGCTATGTTCATGAAAAAAATTCCAAAATAAGTTTGTCTCTAGCTTCATCTTCCCTAGTGTTAAGTAAAAATATCAAGGGTCAAAAGTGGAAAATTATAAATTATAATGTGATATATATTATAGAACCAAATTTATTATAAAAATTATGGATTTGGTATAAAATTTTTGGGTTCCACATTAACATTACAATTATTGTGGAAGATAATTAAAGGGGTTGGCACTCGATCTTAAAAAATAAGCTTTAATGAACCACTATATTAATAGTGAATAATTATAAAAGAATTATATAAAAGGGTTACAGTGACTCACATGGATCTTAAATATTTGATTAATAAAGTTATGATTTTTTATAGGAAGATAAAGTGTGATAAAATAATCTGGGAAAAAACGTAAGGGATTTGTTTCCCAAACTCCCATTGTTGAGACACATTTTTCTTAATCCACAAATTTAATTTTATATTATTTATATTCTACCCAATTTTTATGTTATAATGAGTTATATTATAATAATGTTATTTTGTTATTTGAAATGACTTTATCATTCAATGTTTTTGATTAAAATGTTATTCAATTCACAATTATGTTCACAACATGAGTCTTTTAACTCGCCAGTCATGAAATCCCTTGTTGAATTTGATATTCCTAGTATATTTTCGTCAAATTATCTTTTCAAATAGTTTATTTTAATTTTATATTGTGATATTTCTTATATTCATGAATCTTCAGCAATTTTATAAAATAAAACATCATATTAAAGAAATATGTTTATATTAATAACTCATATACTTTACAATGGATATTTTTCCTCTATGTCCATATTTTACCTATCAAAACTAATATATATAACCAAAATATGTTTAATTTACATTGAAATTCATGTTTACCTTAACCATTTTTTTAAAATAAGATTTTTATTCTCCTTTTTAATGATGCATGTTTATAGAAGGGTTTTAAACAAATTTTAAAAATTTCCAATGGAATTTTGTTATTAATTTGTTTCCATTAAATTAAGGCAGTAAATGTTTCAAAAATTCATCCAAAAATATTTTATAAAGTTATTTTCAACCATGTTTTTTTCTATTATTTTTTTAAAATAAAATATTCTTAATTCCTTCCACATGTGTTGTTTTTAACAGAAGGAATCTATATTATAAATTTCTGTGTGAATGTATCTTTCTACCACCTTTTTCATTTTATAAGATTCAAACTGTATGTCATTTCATGATTTTAAAAATGAAATTATTATTCTCATGGTTTTATAATATATTAATTTTTAAATTTTTTCAGCAGTCAATGGAAATTCGTGTTTGAAAGTAAAATTTCACAATGCTTCTATGAGTGTTCTTCATCTTTGTCATATTATTGATCAGGGAATTCTTCAAATGATACTATACAACATCTTTATAATGATTGAATATGAAATTATATTTTATAGATATGGTACGATCCATCACTACTTATGGATTTCATAATCATCTTGTATTATAGGCATGACCTACTTCCTATGTACCTTCCTCTGTGAATGCCTTATGTTCCACTAATTGATTGAAGGGTGTTTATAACATCCCTTACTTTACATACATGGTTAATACTTAAAAATTGAAGCACACTTATTACAACATATAACAAAACCAGGAAAGGATCGTATAGGTATAGAGTCTTTAGAAACTGGGAAACATAAAAAACTGGTTCATAAAGAATCTACTTTGCCTCCCATTTGTTTCATCATATCTAGAGTCCCTTTTTTGCATATCCTACTTAATAAGCTTCTTCCTGACCTGGGGAAATAAAACATACAAAAGGGTGAGCTCAAATGCTCAGTAAGGGTAAACAAAAGAAATATCAATCACATCATATACATAAGAACATAACTTTTAGAAATCTTAACATGCAAAAGAGACCATAATTTCATAACATGGGATAAATCATAGTAGTGAAATGTAATCCCAATAATCATAACATAAAACATGAAACTTTATGTCATACACACATAATCATAGAGAATAATTTCTTATTAGTCAAGACTCATTTCCAAGACTATCTTAGTGGAAAAAGTCCATTTCTGAACCGAGTTCACTCGTCGTTTCAGTCCTGTTTCACTGATCCGGTTTAACCTGCAGTTCCAGCCATGTCTATCTCATGAGATATAAAATCATTACCCAATGCATTGGAGGGATATATAGGTCCCACCCATCTCATAATGATACCATTCTTATGTGTGCCACAAAATCATAAACCATACATCATAACATAACCCATGAAATAAAAAATGGGATTCTTAAACATCGTGACATCATAAAACAATTCATATAAGATAAAGAAATTCATAAAAATAATTCCATCATAGCATAATCAATTCAATGTAATAATAGGGATAGAAATAGAACCCTTTATTATCTTATATGGAAAATAATTTTGATAAAACACTTGAAATCCATTCTTGAGGAAAATATCCTTTCTAATTCAAAAACACTTTTCCTTTCTTAACATGTCATACAATTCTAAACTAAAATAAGTTGATTAAAAATAAACTTGAAAACTCGTAAAGTAGGCTTCTTGGAAATAATGTTTTAAAAATCCATTCATGCCGTATAAGTCAAAAAAACATTCTTCTCGTACTTTTGTCGGAAAAGTCAAAAAGTACCTCATACGAAAAACGACAAAAGATTCCTTTCATATCTTTTACTAAAAACTCACTGAAGGGTAAAATTGGATTTAAACTATTTTAGAAGGATATAAATATTAAATATTTAGGAAACATGGATGTGGATGATAAAATACACCCCAGTAAATACCAATGTATAAACAATCTCGGATAAAAATGAGATTGTGATATTTTCCCTTACTGTAGGTCCGATTTGCTTCGTAAGTGTCTGAAACACCTGTATAATGATTTAAATAATGTCATTGACTTATTCCAGAATCATAATCATTGTTATGATATCATATATGGTTCACTTATTACTTTATATTACCCGTTCTTTTGTAAATTCCATGTTAAAGAGCGTTTTGGTTAAAATCGTTTCATTTGTCATCTGTGGTTTGACTTGTAATTATTCATATGATTACTTAGGTCATTCTTACTTAATTAAAGAATATAAAACATTATTTATATATAATATATATTTAGAATTTACATATATATAATAGATCAGTAAATGGAACGAAATACACCGTTCATGGAGACGGTAGGCCGTACATACGCATGAACGCTGTTTTCGTTTCTTTATTGAGTTGAATGGAATTAAGTAGATGACATACATATATATACACATAAATCCAGTATCATTATTTTGTCATATATTTCATGATTACTTATTATATATACTTTATAATCATTCATGAATGGTTAACATGGAGAATGAATCTCATCGCGTCGTGGAGACGGTAGTCCGTACGTACACACGAGCGATGATATGGTTCTCATGATCGTGGAATTGTATTGGAGTGTATGTATACTATTTCAGAATCAATATCACTTTACAATAATCATATATAGTTATTATTTACACCATTATACCCATCCATGTAAGGTGGTGGTGGAAAATAGATTACACCACGGCGTGGAGACGGAATCCCATACGTACGCACGCGCGGTGATTTCATTTTCCGTAGGATAGATAGATGGTGAAATAGGGTTTTTTCATACTTATAATAACATATAAGTATATTGGAGATACTGATGTTATTACTTCATAATGAAAAAACTAAATAAGAAGAAGTAGAAGAAGAAATAAAGTTGAAAGAATTGGTAACAGATATTACCTCTTATTTCGACACGCCTTTTGAAACCTCCTCTTAGGGCACTAAGATTTGTCTTTGAATAAGACAAGAACCTCTATAATGTTTCTAGGGAAGTGTAGAGGAGATATTGGCAGGGGTTGTCCGAGCATGAAGGCTCAAAGTGGTTTGAGGAAGAGAGGGAGGAGGTTCCCTTTTATAAGGGTGGATAAGGGCACCTTTGGAATAACTAAAAATATTATTTTATTATAAAGTCAAATTCGGTTTTTAACAGCTCCAAATTGATATATTTAGAATCTAAGGTGGGTATGGGTCGAAATAATCTCATCCAATAGAATTTATACAAGTTTATGTTCCTATTTTAACCTTATCATCTATATTTAACATTAAGTTAAATAATTTTACTTTTACCGTGTCTTCTTGTGTTCTTATACTATATGGTTAATAAACATACTATAACAAGACAAAAAAAACCCAAGTTGATTATTATTAATATATATAACCTCATCTAATTCCTATTTCCTAACCTTATATTTTTAAGAATAAAATAACAATTAATAATATAATATTTGTTTTAAAAACTATTTTATGTCAATTTTGACACTATTTAGTAATTGATTTTTGTGAAAATCATAACAGAATTATTAGTTCGAAAAAAGTTAATTAAATCAACACTAACATGTCATATTAACCTATAAAGTTAGTGGAATCCATAAAAAGTCTCAAAGTACATTTATTTGGGTAGTTATAATATCAATTATGTCAATATTTCATTAATAAGATAATTACTGCATCATCTTTGTGTCATAAATAAATTAACATATTTAGAGTCTAAAAATTACAAATAAAATATCATGATGTAGGAAATATTTTTATATTTCTAATGAATATTTATAGTCTAATTTATCTTATGTATAAACCTATATTAAAAATTATTTACTTATTAAACTTTGATTTTATCTATTTTAACCCTTCTTTAAATAAATTAATAATAAATGTCCTAATCTAATCCAAGTGGGCCTAAATGGTCATATTTTATTCCTAAGGTTGTGTTTTGACAAATTACACGTATCCAACAGAATTAGGACATGTTTTAGGGAAATAATAATATCATTTTTACCGTTAATTACCCTATTTACTTTTAACCGTGGTAATAAAAGTAAAAAGTTACTATTCATCAAAAATGATTTTTATCTCATTGAAACACATTTTGCTTACTGACATCAACCGTGTCTCTCGGATTTTTAAAATTCCACACATAGAAGCGGTAAAATTATGTTTTTTGAAAAATTCTATTTTTTAAACTACCACTTAGTGGTTTCACTATTCATCAAAAATTGAAAGTTTTCAGAAAAATACCAAAATTTCTCCCTAGGCTAATTTCGATATTCCGAATCAAAAAATGAAGTCCATTTTGAAATATAAAATACATAATATTTCAAAAAGTGGTTATTATTATTCATAATGGCTAGTTTTAATAATATTTTAATAGCATATCGTTGTTTAGTGAAACTCGGTATTGCGTATGACGCAAGCTATCGAGAAAGGTCGTGATTGCGTGTAAAGAAAGCCAAGAAAGTGTTGTGTTTAGTAAAATATTCCTTTGATGATTTATATAGCATAAAAACAAAATATTTCTCATAAAAGTCTCGGGTGTTATATTCTACCCCCCTTAAAATGAATTTCGCCCTCAAAATTCGTCACTTTGTAACAAACTGATGAGGAGACCTCTCCCTCATCATATCCTCAAGCTCCCATGTAGCTTCTTCTAATTGGTGGTTTCTCCATAAAACATTCACCAATCGAGTGGTCCTGTTTCGTAGGACCTTTTCAGTATGATCCAGAATCTCTATCGGTTGTTCTTCATAAGAAAGATCTTGCTCCAGCTGTACAACTTCTGAGCTGAGTACATGTGAAGGATCAAGTATGTACTTTCTCAGGAGAGATACATGGAACACATGGTGAACTTGAGAGAGATTCGGTGGAAGTGACAATCGGTAAGCTACCTTCCCAACACGATCCAGTATTTCGAAAGGACAGATATACCTAGGGCTCAGCTTTCCCTTCATTCCAAATCTCATGACCCTCTTCCAGGGAGATATTCTAAAGAACACTTTATCAGCCACTTCAAACTCTAAGTCTTTTCTTAGGTTGTCGGCATAACTTTTCTGTCAACTATGAGCTGCTCTTATATGTTGTTGAATAGATCTAACCTTTTCTGCCATCTCATCAACAAGATCAGGTCCTAATAGCTTTCTTTCCCCAACTTCATCCTAGCAACTTGGAGTCCTGCATTTCTTTCCATACAGATCTTCATAAGGAGCCATCTGAATACTGGAGTGAAAGCTATTGTTATAAGAAAATTCCACCAAAGCTAGGTGTTGATACCAACCACCTTTGAAATCCATAGATCAAGCTCTCAACATATCTTCTAGAGTTTGAATTGTCCTCTCATACTGACCGTCTGTCGGAGGATGATAACCAGGGCTGAAACTCAACTTTGTATCCAGAGTATGCTGAAGACATCACCAGAACTTTGAGGTAAACCTTGAATTCTGATCAGATATAATAGAAATTGGTACTCCATGCAATCTTACCACTTCCTTTACATATATCCTGGAAAGCTGATCCAGAGGGAGGTCCTCTATAATAGTAATGAAGTGTGCAGACTTTGTAAGACTATCAACTATGACCCAGATAGCATTATTGCCTTTGGATGTTTTAGGAAGTCCTGTGACAAAGTCCATAGTGATGTTTTCCAACTTCCATTCGGGTATGTGAAATGGTTGTAACATCCCCTTAGACTTCTATCTCTCAGCTTTAACTTGCTGACAAACCAAGCATCGAGAGACATATTCAGCAACATCTCTTTTCATGCCATCCCACGAGAAGTACTCTTTCAGGTCCCTATACATCTTTGTGCTTCCGGGATGAATAGAGAATTAAGAACTATGAGCCTCATCCAGCAGCTCCTTCTTTAATTCAGGGATGGGAGGAACACAAACCCGATTCCTGATCTTTTTTATCCCATCACAATCAAGGTTGAATTCAGGAACATTTCTCACCTTCTTCTGTAACTCGACATCTTCTTTTTGTGCCTCTTTAATCTTCACATGTGTAGATGGTTGAACATTCATTTGAGAAAGATAATAATTTTCCCCTTCCATTATAATTCCAAGATCCATTCTTTTTAAATCCATAAATATTGGAACTTTTGTGATCCTCATCATGGATAAGATAGCATGGTCTTGTCGACTTAATGCATCTTCCACATTGTTTGCTTTCCCTGGGTGGTAATGAATTGAACAGTCGTAATCCTTAATCATCTCCAACCATCTTCTTTGGCGCATATCCAGCTCCTTTTGTGTGAAAATATACTTTAAACTTTTATGATCAGTATAAATGTCACTCCTTTCTCCATAAAGATAATGCCTCCAAATCTTTAATGCAAAGATTACCGCAGCTAATTCCAAATCATGAGTTGGGTAATTTTGCTCATGTATTTTCAACTGTCGTGAGGCATAAGCTATCACCATATCATTTTGCATAAGAACACACCTCAATCCCTTCTTGGATGCATCACTATAGATCACAAACCTTTCTCCACTACAAGGCAGTGTGAGCACAGGTGCACTGGATAACCTTCTTTTCAACTCCTTGACATTCTCTTCACATTCCGCCGTCCAAACAAACTTAACTCCTTTCCGAGTAAACTTGGTGAGTGAATTAGATAATCATGAAAACTATTTCACGATTATGTCGATAATATCCATCCAAACCAAGAAAACATAAGGTCTCAGTTAGTATTGTTGGTCTTGACCATCTTTCGATAACCTCTGTTTTTCCTGGATCCACAGATATCCCCTCCATTGAGATTATGTGACCCAAAAAATGAAACTTTTTGAGGCCAAAATTCACACTTGGTAAATTTGGCATAAATCATCTCTTTTCTCAGGGTCTTCAATATATTTCTCAAGTGATCATCATGTTCTTCCTTTCTCTTTGAATAGACAAGAATATCTTCTATAAAGACTACAAAAAACTGATCAAGATAGTCTCTAAAGACTCTATTCATCAGATCCATGGAGATAGCATGGTCATTATTAAGACCAAATGGCATCACTATAAATTCATAGTGTCCATACCTTGTATGGAAAGTCGTCTTTGGTATATCCTCCCTTTTTACCCTTAATTGATGATACCCTGAACGAAGATCAATCTTGGAAAAGTATTGAGCTCCGCGTAGTTAGTCAAATAAGTCATCAATGTGAGGGAGAGGATATTTGTTCTTGATAGTGATCTTATTAAGTTCCCGATAATCAATGCAGAGTCTCATTGATCCATCTTTCTTCTTAATAAACAGAACAGGTGCTCCCCAAGGTGACTCACTAGGGCGTATGAATCCCTTATCAAGATTCTCTTGGAGTTGCTTCTTCAATTCATGCAACTCAATTGGGGCCATTCTATAAGGTGTCTTTGAAATAGGCAAAGCACCCGGTACGAGTTATATTAAAAACTCTACTTCATGATTTGGTGGAAGACCTAGAAATTCCTCTGTAAAAACATCTTCAAACTCCCATACAATGGGAATATTATTAATCGTGAGTTTCTCACCAACCATTTGAGATAAATAAACTTTATTTAGTGGAATCAAGACCCTTAAGATGGAAGAAATTTCCACTGGAAGGTTATGTTCATCCTTGCATTGATAGATGATCATAGATTGATCTGGAATATGAAATGTGACTTCCCTTCTTTGGAAATTGATATGAGTTCCATATAAAGAAAGCCAATCCATTCCAAGAATCACATCAAATTCCACTATAGGATGGATCACAAGATTTGCAGGAAGCATTTTCCCACAAACTTCAATCGGAGAAGAATTATAAACTTTTGATGCTACAGTTGTGCCATTAGGAGTTGTTACAGCCAACTCAACATCTAATTATTGAGGTAATACAGTGATACCCTGAGAAAATTCTTCATAAATAAAAGAGTGGTTGGATCGAGAATCAAATAAAACATTTGCTAATTTAGAGTGGATGGTAAGTGTACCTTTCACAACATCAGTATCGTACTCCACATCGCTGATAGAAATTGCATGTGACTTTCCTTTGTCTTTAGCCTTAAGAGTTTGTTGACGTCGACCATCATTATCAGCCATTGGATTTAGGCATTGATTGGCATAATTCCCCATCTCCTTGAACATGAAACATTGAAGTGTAATAGGTTCATTCTGTGTATCCCTTCCTTTGTTTTCATCATTAGACATCTTCTTGCCATCATTTCAGCATTCAATGCCCGATGACCTTCCTTTCCACATTTGAAACATTTACTGGTCCCTTTAAGACAACTCCCTCCATGTTTCTTTCCACACTTTGAGCATAAGGGAAAGCTCATCTTCTTTTCAGTGTTCTCTTTATATTTTCCATTGAATTCCATTTTCATCTTCTTATCAAACCCATATGAATGATGGGTTACTCCAATCTCCAACTCAACTTTGAAAGCACAGTGAACGATTTACTCGTAGCTATTGAAGACCCTTATGGATAACGCCCTTCTAAGACTTGGTTTTAAGCCACTAAAGAATCGATCGATCTTACTATCAGGTTGGATAATAATACCAGAAGCGTACCTTGCAAGTCTTGTAAAATTTTCTTTATAGGTACCAACAGATTCATCATCCCTTTGCTTCCCTTCAAGAAACTCTTTCTCTAACTTTGTTCGGAGAATACGAGGGAAGTACTTATTGAAAAATAAGTTTTGAACTCGTCCCATTCCATGGACTCAATTTCATCCCTTTGCCTTGTATTCTTAATAAGATTCCACAATTTATCAGCATCACCTTCCAAACGATACACTGCTAAGATGACTTTATCATGTTCATAACATTGAAGAACTGAAAATATCTTTTCAGTGGTACTGATCCATTGTTCAGCCACTAATGGATCAGAATACCCACTGAATGAAGGTGGACACTGCCTCATGAAGGAATCAAGAGAATGTTGCTCCTTACTTTTCTCATTTGGATGTCCTACATGATTCATAGCTTGAGAAAGTTGCGTGATCATGGCTACAAGATTTTTCATTCCAGCTTCCATAACGTTTGGTTGCTCAGAGGGACAATAATTGCATTGCCCGTCACATTCCGTATTAACACGGTTTCTTCGGGTTCCAGCCATTGACTAAAACCAAGAAGATTAGTGCGAGCAACACTAATTATAATAGGAAACCCACATAATCAAGAATAAAATTTCCCACTGAAGGTCTTATTAAAGGTTGTTCATGGACATTTCTAAAACACTAAGATTTTGTTCTATGGTTAGACTTATCCTTAGGGTACTTACTAAGGCTTTCACATCCTAGATTTCAAAGGGTGACTATAACTTTCCACTGATACCAACTATAACAACCATTACTTTACATACATGGTTAATACTTAAAAATTGAAGCACACTTATTACAATATATAACAAAACCCGGAAAGGACCGTATAGGTATAGAGTCTTTAGAAACTGGGAAACATAAACAACTGGTTCATAAAGCATCTACTTTGCCTCCCATTTATTCCATCATATCTAGAGTCCCTTTTGGCAAATCCTACTTAATAACCTTCTTCCTGACCTGGGGAAAGAAAACATACAAAAGGGTGAGCTCAAATGCTCAGTAAGGGTAAACAAAAGAAATATCAATCACATAATATACATAAGAACATAACTTTTGGAAATCATAACCTGCAAAAGAGATCATAATTTCATAACATGGGATAAATCATAGTAGTGAAATGTAATCCCAATATTCATAACGTAAAACATGAAACTTTTTTGAATACACACATAATCATAGAGAATCATTTCTTATTAGTCATGACTCATTGTCATGACTATCTTAGTTGATAAATTCCATTTCTGAACTGAGTTCACTCCTCATTTCAGTCCTGTTTCACTGAACCGGTTTCACCTTCCATTCCAGCCATGTCTATCTCATGAGATATAAAATCTTTACCCAATGCATTGGAGGGATATATAGGTCCCACCCATCTCATAATGATACCATTCTTATGTGTTCCACAAAATCATAAACCATACATCATAGCATAACCCATGAAATAAAAATGGGATTCGTAAACATCATGACATCATAAAACAATTCATATAAGATAAAGGAATTCATAAAAATAATACCATCACAACATAATCAAATCAATGTAATAATAGGGATATAAATAGAACACTTTATTATCTTGTATGGAAAATAATTTTGATAAAACACTTGAACTCCATTCTTGAGGAAAATATCCTTTCTACTTCAAAAACACTTTTCCTTTCATAACATGTCATACAATTCTAAACTAAAAGAATTTGATTAAAAATAAACTTGAAAATTTTTAAAGTAAGCTTCTTGGAAATAATTTTTTTAAAATCCTTTTATTCCGTATAACTTAAAAAAACATTATTCTCGTACTTTTTTCGGAAAAGTCAAAAAGTACCTTGTACGAAAAACGACAAAAGATTCCTTTCATATCTTTTACTAAAAACTCACCTAAGGGTAAAATTGGATATAAACTATTGTATAAGGATATAAATATTACATATTGAGGAAACAAGGATGTGGATGATAAAATTCACCCCAGTAAATACCAAAGAATAAACAATCTCAGATAAAAATGAGATTGTGATATTTTCCCTTACCTTAGGTCTGATTTTCTTCATAAGTGTCCGAAACTCCTGTATAATGATTTAAATAATGTCATTGACTTATTCCAGAATCATACTCATTGTTATGTTATCATATATGGTTCACTTATGACTTTATATTACCCATTCTTTTGTAAATTCCATGTTAAAGAGCATTTTGGGTAAAATCGTTTCATTTGTCGTCCGTGTTTTGACTTGTAATTATTAATATGATTACTTAGGTTATTCTTACTTAATTACAGAATATAAAACATGATTTATATATAATATATATTCATAACTTACATATATATAATAGATCAGTAAATGGAACGAAATACACCGTTCATGGAGACGGTAGGCCGTACGTACGCATGAATGCTGTTTTCATTTCCTTATTGAGTTGAATGGAATTAAGTAGATGACATACATATATATACACATAAATAAAGTATCATTATTAAGTCATATATTTCATGATTACTTATTATATATACTTTATAATCATTAATAAATGGTTATCATGGAGAATGAATCTCATCACGTCGTGGAGACGGTAGTCCGTACGTACGCACGAGCGATGATGTCGTTCTCATGATCGTGGAATTATATTAGAGTGTATGTATATTATTTCATAATCAATATCTCTTTACAATAATCATATATAGTTATTATGTACACTCTTATACCCATCCATGTAAGGTGGTTGTGGAAAATAGATTACACCACGGCGTGGAGCCGATATTCCGTACGTACGCACGCGCGGTGATTTCGTTTTCCGTAGGATGGATAGATGGTGAAATAAGGTTGTTTCATACTTATAATAACATATCAGTATATGGGTGATACTGATGTTATTACTTCATAATGAAACAACTAAATAAGAAGAAGTATAATAAGAAATAAAGTTGAAAGAATCGGTAACGGATATTACCTCTTCTTTCGACACGCCTTTTGAAACCTCCTCTTAGGGAACTAATATTGGTCTTTGAAAAAGACCAGAACCTCTAGTATGTTTTTAGCGAAGTGGAGAGGAGAAATTGGCAGGGGTTTTCCGAGCTTGAAGGCTGAAAGTTGTGTGAGGAAGAGAGGGAGGAGGTGCCCTTTTATAAGGGAGGAGAGGGGCACCTTTGGAATAACTAAAAATATTATTTTATTATAAAGTCAAATTCGGTTTTTAATAGCTCCAAATTGATATATTTAGAAGATAAGGTCAGGATGGGTCGAAATCATCTCATCCAATAGAATTTAGACATGTTTAGGTTCCTATTTTAACCTTATCATTTAGATTTAACATTAAGTTAAATAATTTTACTTTTACCGTGTCTTCTTGTGTTGTCATACTATAAGGTTAATAAACTCACTATAACAAGCCAAAAGAACCCATGTTGTTTATTATTAATATATATAACCTTATCTAAGTCATTTGGCCGAACCTTATATTTTGAGGAATAAAATAACTATTAATAATATAATATTTGTTTTAAAAACTATTTTATGTCAATTTTGACACTATTTAGTAATTGATTTTTGTGAAAATCATAACAGAATTATTAGTTCTAAAAAAGTTAATTACATCAACACTAACATGTCATATTAACCTATAAAATTAGTGGAATACATAAAAAGACTCAAATTACATTTATTTGGGTATTTATAACATGAATTATGTCAATATTTCATTAATTAGATAATTACTGCATCATCTTTGTGTCATAAATAAATTAACATATTTAAAGTCTAAAAATTACAAATAAAATATCATTATGTAGGAAGTATTTTTATCTTTACAATGAATCTTTAAAGTTGAATTTATCTTATGTATAACCCTATATTAAAAATTATTTACTTATTAAACTTTGATTTTAACTATTTTAACCCTTCTTTAAATAAATTAATAATAAATGTCCTAATCTAATCCAAGTGGGCCTAAATGGTCATATTTTATTCCTAAGGTTGTTTTTGGTCAAATTAAACTGATCCAATAGAATTTGTACATGTGTTAGGGTAATAATAATATCATTTTTACCCTTAATTACCCTATTTACTTTTAACCGTGGTAAATAAAAGTAAACAGTTACTATTCACCAAAAATTATTTTTATCTCATCGAACCACATTTTACTTACTGACATCAGCTGTGTCTCTCGGATTTTTGAAATTCCACTCACAGAAGTGATAAAATTAAGTTTTATGAAAAATTCAGTTTTTTAAACTACCACTTAGTGGTTTCACTATTCATCAAAAATTGAAAGTTTTTAGAAAAATACCAAAATTTTTCCCAAGGCTAATTTCGATATTCCGAATCCAAAATGATGTCCATATTGAAAAATAAAATTCATAAAATTTCAAAAAGTGGTTATTATTTTTCATAACGGCTAGTTTTAATAATATTTTAATAGCATATCATTGTTTAGTGAAACTCGGTATTGCGTACGACGCAAGCTATCGAGGAAGGTCACGATTGAGTGTAAAGCAAGCCAAGCAAGTGTTGTGTGTAGTAAAAGTTTCCTTTGATGATTTATATAACATAAAAACAAAATATTTCTCATAAATCTCTCGGGTGTTACAGTGTTCCCCTAGATATTCAACACATCGATTATTTAGAGGAATTATTTTCTAAACCATATATCCATTTAATATATTCTATAAATAACATATATATGAGTGTTATTTTTACTTTATTTGTTCTTAATGTAATTGGATACCCGTTTATTTTTAATGGTTATATCATTCCTTCTTCTTTGATAAAATCATGAATTGTTCCTTAGGTGACAACTTGAAATGGACATGAATCCCATTTTATTTCACTAGGTTTTTATTATATATTGATTTAAACACTATGTCACACATATGTACTTTTTTCATTATGTGAGGAATGGGCCTGGAATTATATATCCCTCTAATGCATTGGATATTATTTTCATCTCATGAGATATAATGGTGTGTAGGAAATGAGCCTAGACTATTATGGGATTGTGAAGTCATCCTAGACAAATACGTTATATTATTGATTCATGGAGCCTTGAATTATTCTTTGATATTTGTTTTATATTGTATCCACATTACAATGAACCCATGATCTTATAACATGATCATGATTATTCCTTGAACTTATGTAATCATTTCTTATGTCTTGATTCCTTGCTCCTTACGATATCATTTATGAATAATAAAATGTATAAGTTATCTCACCATTATGTTTTACTTTTATTATGCCCATACAGAGTGCTTGATCTCACCAATTATTATGTTTTAATTTCTCCCTATTAGGAAATAAAGTATAAATTTTGTTATACCTAGAATCTAATATTGTGTGGAGAATTTAAGGGAGATTTTAAAGACTCATTTTGAATTAATTATCTTCTTATATAATGAAAAGGTTTCCATTTAATGAGTTTAATTGGGTATTATTAGTAAATCATTTTTTCTAAATTCTATATAATTCTAAAATTAATAATTTATGGTTTGTAAATGTGATAATGAATTTGTAACCATATATGTATATAAAATCCAATATTATAATGTATCTATGTTTAGCATAAAATATACGAGTGTGGGTACAGAGGTGTTACAGTTGTTATTAAAGTAGTACTTAAATAAAAAAAGGTTCAGGTGACTTTGGTTGAGGATGATTTATGTTATAGTTATAAAATCAATGGTTGAATAATTAAGATTTATCTTGATTTTAAATGAATAAATAAACCATTAAGTTATAAATGATAAATATTTTATATTGTTTGGGGATTATGATATGAAAACATTTTTCGAAGCCCTAGGTATATGTTTAATATTTGGATAAATTACCTAAATTTTAGTAAAGTATATATTTAATGTTTTTTATATCAATAAAACCTTTCTATAGATATTAACATGTTGATGTAGTTCTGGCATAGGATTATTTAGGGATGATGACCTTGAAATGAGTAAGTTGGATATATCATGGTTATTATTTTAGTTCATGGTGAATGGTACCTAAATTTACACCTAGTCAGACACTCCAATGCAATATAGTTTGAGTTAATTCATAATCTCTTTACAAACCATTATAGAAGATTAAATAATATTCTTTTTATAGAAGATAAGTAAATTAGAGATTTTTTTTAAAATAACCACTTATAACCAAGAGTGAAACTAAAGACTCATAAGTTAGTCTATGCATTTCATTTAAAAATTATTTATTCTATGTTCATTATTTCATTATGAAAAACTAAAAATTTAAGTATTAACATCCTGAAATTTTCTTTTAATATAATGGTTGGAAAAAAGGAACTAATAAAATAATGTATGAAATGGGAAATGCAATGATTTCCCCAATAAGTAATCTATTTAGATAATAAAAAAGGATTAAAATATAATTTTTCTCCAAATCAACTATCATGAACTATTATTAATAAGTTGAAATTTTTTAAAGTACACAAAACACCAATAAATAGAAGGATGAAGTCTCGAAAAAACACATTTGAAAGAGATAACGAAGGAAAAAAATAAAACTCCCTTCTTGTTGAAAATTTTGAAACAAAAATATTATAGACTCTATCAAAATCAGTTGAATTTTTTTTACTTCTATAAAATGAGGATATAAAGAATCCATATGGTGAGGGGAAATGAAATCTTCAGTTAACTAAATAGAGGAAGAAGATTTTTCTTATAGTTTTACTTAAGATCTTAATAGAGAAATTTCATTTAAAATTTCATCTTTAGTAAGGTATATCTTATTTAAATAAATAAATAAATAATTTGTAAAAACATTTTAATGGAAAAACATATTTATGGTGGGGGGAATGTAACATCACAAGATTTCAATATATATATATATATATAATTTACTTTAAATAATACTGATTTTGATATGTTCCTTCACACGCACTAAAGTGAAGGCTATAACACATAATTAAATTAAAATAATTATCTTTGAAATATAATTATGATAATATGTAAATATATATATATTATATAAAAAATTAAAATTCTTTAAATTAGAAACATGGTATGAAATAATATTAGAAACACATAATGATTTAGAAGGACATTTTAAATAAAACAAGTTTATCATTATATTTTTTGATTTCTATTAAAATTAAAAAATGTTATTTTACACATATAGTTACATATAATTTAAATTATTTTTTATTTTTTATTTCCAAAATTTACATTGTGTAAATATTTGATAATTTTTAGAAAATATTGATTGTGAGATGTAAATAAGGTTTTCACGAAAATAATAATTTCCATGACATTATCAATATATAATAATTTCGTTGTAGATTTGGAATCAATTTAAGTGATCAAATACGAATTAAATTAATTTCATTATTTATTTTAAAATATTAATTAATCTTATGAAATCTATGGACAAAATTTTGAGAATTATGTTGAAGATTACTTTAATAATGAAAACTTTTTATGCCATTTAATTCAATTAATAATTTTTTTAAAATTTAGTTATGAATTTTAATTTCCCATAAACACAATTTTATTTATAATATATCATATTTGGTCATAAATATTATCGAGATTAATAATTTTAACTCTAACATAATTTTTTTTACAAAAACATGATTTTCAAAAAAAAACTGTTTTTAAGAATTATGTGTGATTATTTTGAAATTAAAATTTATCAATCATAGAAATATTATTTTATAAAATGAATATAATATATAGTATTATAAAAATAAAATTATTATTTAATATCAATATTAATTGTGATATTTTTAATTAATTCACATGGGTTAAAGTATAAGTTACCTTGGGAAAAGTACACATGGGTAAAGTGGAAGTTAAAGTAAAAATCATTAAATACCAAAAAGCTTTCTCAAACATGAGTTATTTTTTGGGTTTTTGGCCATATCATGGGCCATAATACTTAATTTCTATGTATGCACGTCTTTTAAAATGAATAATGTAAAGAAATAATTTAACAATTTATGGTAATTCCAAAAAATTATCCATCCCTTTATTTATAAAAGGACACACTTACCCCCATTATGTTCACAACCATATAGTCAAATTTCATGTTCAAACTCTATCCCTTTTGTCATCCTAAAACCCTATACTAATAAACTCATCCTTTTTCTACCATTAATTAACATAAGTCCTTAATTTCTAGTGATATTTCTAAGGAAAATTAATGTTCCCGACATTAATATTACACTCATCGTAATATTTCATTTTAATTTTCCTATTAATAATATTTTATAACATTAGTAATATAAAAAAATAGGTATCATATATATACTTATATTTCATTATAATAATGTAAAATTAATTATTCATTTAGTAAGTGACATCCACTATGAAAAACAAACATATTGATTATGTGTATGTGTAGACTACCGCCTCCAGGTCATTATGTAGATCCTTTTTCATAAAAAAATATTAGGTATGGTATCAAGTATGTGATTTATGTATACCTTTTCTTATTTCAATTATAAAATTATGAAATTAACACCTTTTACATTTACATTCATTCTATCTATTCATTAAGGAACATGACCTTTAATCATGCGTAAATGTGGAAAACTAAATCTTGGAAGGAAGTGTCTTATTTCACATAACCACATAAAAAAGATGTAACTATTGTTTTAATTGAAAATATAATAAGGTTTTTGTAGAATTATTATTATTATTAAATGACGATTTTTCATATATTTCCACTCCGTTTATTCATTGAGAAATGGGTCTGTTAATCCAGAGTACGTGCATACAACTACATATATAAATGATGAAATTAATTTTTAGTACAACCCATAAATAATGGTAATTATAATGTATTTTATAAAGATATATGATATATATTTCATGGTTAAAAATTTGAAAATATTATATTAACGCTATGCAATAACACTTTCTTACTTATTCGATTAATATTATCTAATTGTTTTCATTCAGTCAACCAAATACTTGATAGATGTTGTATTGTTTATAATGTAAATGACAAATGAATGAAATAAATTTTTTTGTAATATTTAACAATATTTTATTATAATAGTTATGAATTTTATGTAGTGAAATGTTTAATATAATTAACATTTTAATAACAAAACATCTCTATTCTTTAAAAACAATCGAAAGTAGTTTGTCTCTAGTTTCAGCTTCACATGTTATAATAATATATCTAATGGGATAAAATTATAAAATTTTAATTAATAATGGGATATATATTAAAAAATAATAGATCATATAGGAATGATGAAATTGGAATCAAATATTTTTGATTGATTTTAACATTAACAGTATTTTGTAAGATAATAAAAAGTGTTATCACCAAATGTAAAAAAATAATATACAATTAACCACTATATTCATAGTAAATAATTATAAATTTAGTATAATAAAGGATTATTTAGATTAGTATGGTTCTTAAATAGATTATTTATATAATTAAATTTATTTTACTAGAATATAGAGTGTGACAAACTATGCGATGAAATATGGTAAGGCAATTTTGTGTCAAACTCTCTTCATTGAGACATGTTTTACTTTATGCATCCATTTAAATTTCTATGGTGTATATAATTTATAATTGTAAAGTTATAATTAATTATATTTTATTCATGGTAATAAAAATTCATATTCAATATCTTTCCCCCTCAGGGGTGTTAATTAAAATGTTAGTCAAGTCGTAATTGTTTTCTGGACTGAAGTCCTTATTCTAATGAGTCATGATATCTATTATTGATTTTGATCATTGAAGTATATATTATAACTAATTTATTTTTGAACGTTATATTTCCATTTACTATGGGGGTGTTAATTCCCTTTTTGTTATCCATTTATTTTATAAAACTCTTCCTCAAATGAAAGAAAGATTTTTATAAGAAAAACTCATATAATTTCCATTGTATATTTTTCTTCTATGTCCATCTTTTACATATCGATGGCATGATCTATAACCCAAAAATGTTTCATGTTAATTGAACTCAAATTTACCTTCTTACATTTTCAAATTATTTTTTTTCTTTTTATGATTTGGGTTTCATAAAATGTTTCTAATGTATTTTTAATATTTTCTACGTGGATAGAGAAAATAAGGTTTTCTTTTCAAGTAATGTAATAAATTTTAAATAATTTATTCCAAAAATATTATTTTAGAGTTATGTTTAACTACATTAAATTTATATTTTTTAAAGGAATATATTTTTAAAATTTTCCTCATTTTTCATTTTAAATTAAAATAATATATTCTACACATTTTAATGTGTACATATCATCCTGCCACCTTTTTCATTTTCTTAGAGGCTTCCTCTATATGATTTCAGTTTTTCAAAAAATGAAATTTTTATTGTGAAGGTCTAATAAAATATTAATTTTTAAATTTTTTTGATTTTAATGGTATATTTTTATTTTCAAAAAAAATTCCTAATGCATATATGAGTGTTATTAATCTATGATGTTTGTTTGATAATGTGTATTCTTAAAATGATATGATCCACCTTTTTTAAATGGATTAGTTATGAAATTATCTTTTAATTCTATGGTATGATCCATGATTCATTTTAACTTACCTAATCATCCACTTGTATAGGAATGATTTACTTATAATGGTATTCCTTTATAAATTCCCTAAATTCTAAAACATTATTGAAAGGTGTTCCTATAGATTCCCAATACATAGACTTGTTGGGGAAATTATTGTAAATATAATATATTCGATTAAAATATGGTGAAAATACCATATTTTTAGTGATATTTTCCCAAAATATTCTTTACTTTCATTAGATACCCATTAATCTGCAATGCGTTTTTCAAGTCATGTTTATTGATGAAATCATGAATGATTCTTTATGGAATCACTAGAAAAGGATATAAAACCAATTTTATTTCCTTAGGGTTTTATGATATGTTGATTTAAACCATGTTACATACATATATAAGATTTTTATTATGTGAGTTATGGTACTACATCTATATATATATGAAATTCCTTAGGTAATGTTTTTATCTCATGATATATCATGGTGCATGGCCTGTGATACTAGCCAACTATAGGAGTGGGAATTTATCCTAGTAAATGATGTTATGTTAATGAGGTAGGAATTATTAAATTATTATTGTGATATCATGTCTATATTGTTATAATGTTCTTATGATATTGTTATATTATAATACGATCATGATTTTTATGTTATCTTATGTTATAATTTCTCATGTCATGATGTCATACTCTTTATAATATCATGTTATGCCTCCTCACAATAATAATTTATCTTAGTATTATGATTAAAATTGATTATTCCATCAAGGAGTGTTTGATCTCACCCACTATTCTATTTCCCTTTCAACGGGTTATGAAAAAATGTACTAAGTATTATAAGACAAGAAGATTATCAGTTGTAGATAATTTATTGGTGATGTTTAAGGATAATAATAGATTTATCAACTTCATATATATTGGTAAAAATTGTTTACTTTATGAGAATTCATATGTTTTATTAGAATTTGATTTTTATTAATTTTTTGAAACTCTAAAATAAAATGTACTTTGATGGTAAATGTGAGAAATATATTATAATAATAGATGTGTAACTAATAAAGTATATTTATGTTTTTTCAGCACTATATTCAGGAGTATGGATATAGGTGTTCTATAGTTAGAATCAGAGTAGTGTTTAGAGACAATTAGAGATTAGGATGATATTGGTTGGGGATTATTTTAGATTTATGAAAAAAATCAAGTGTTGACGAGTTAATGATGGTCTTGGATTCAATTTTATAAATAAACCTTTATGTTTGAAGTGTTGAATATGTACTGTTTTTTATGGATTAAGATATTATAACCAAAGTGGAAAACCTGAGTAAAAGTGTAATTAAATTATAACCTCATGAAATTTTGGTAAAGTATATACTTTGAGGTTCTCTTAGAAAGTACATCACTTTATGGATACAATCAAGGGGGTATAAGTTTTTAATAAATCAATATATGGGTAACAAAATTGAAAATAATGGGTTAGGTATATCATGATAATCATTCTGGTGTATGGTGAGTTATAATTAACTATTCACCTAGATGGACACTCCCATGGTATATTTTCAGGTTAATTCCCATCCTCTTTATCAACCATTATTAAGGATTTAAACAAATGATTTTATGAAATTTCACAAGATTATAGATTCTAATAGTAAAATGACAATTGATAAACTATAGTGAAGCTAAAGGCTCTTAATTTTTGCTATGACCAACATTTATTTATTATTTCTTATGAGTTTTTATTTTTACACTATAAATTTTTGAATTTAATTATTTATATACCTAAATATTATTTTAATGTAATGGATGGATCAAGAAGCAATCCAGAAAATAATGGAAGTAATGGAAAATACAATGATTGTCCCAACCTAAAATATATTTGAAAAATAAATAGGGTAGAAAATTATTTCATAATTCAAAATAAACTATCCCAATATATTATTAACAATGTAAACAGAGTAATATTCGAAATAACAGCAAAGAAGAGATGGATGAAGTCACATTGAAATTCAGGTGATGAAAACGATGAAGGAAAAAAGATAAAATTATTATCATGAAAAAATATAGGAATAAACATAATAGGTTTAAAAATAAAAAAATATAAAAGATGAAAAATTTATTCGATAGATAATGTGAAACATGATACCAAGTATAAACCACCCACAATTTTTTTAAATTTAATATCATTAATATATTGTGAAACACCCAATCGTTAGTCTAAATGATCAATAATATTGTATACCATTATAACCTAGATTGAAAATTGGTTTTTATGCATATGAATAACTAAATTATAAAATTTATGGTTATCTATTGATTATAAATAAAATAAAAATAATTTAAAAGAAAAAGAAATGTTTTCTAAAAAACTGTATTTTTTATGAGAGTTTAGTAATACCTTACACACATAATTACAAATTAATATTTAATAATTTTTGAAAATTTATTTGTTAAACTCAAATTCATTTTTGATATGATACTATAAAAAAATTTAAGGTGATTTTATTTGATTTTTCTGAAATGTTTCATTTTTTGATGAATAGTGAAATTACAATTTTTTTTAAAAAAAATACTATTCTGATTAAATATTTTTAAAGGATAAATTAAATTATAAAAAATTTTAACGAAAATTTAATTAAATTAAATTAAAATTTAACTATATTAGTTCATTTTAATCAATTTTATATTCAATTTAGAATTTAAAATATTTAATACGTATGCTACTCTTTTATTAGAATGCCCATTTTCGTCGCATTTCTGGTTATAATTTTATGTTAGATTCTTCCAGTTATATGAAATGAATTTTTAAAAAATTAATCCATATCTGGAATCATATTAATTTATATTATCTAGTATATTCAGCTTAATTTTGGACCATTGTGAATAGTAAAAGCAATAAATATTCATTACTGGAGTTAAGGAAAAAACTGGTTTACCATGCGGTTAAACTAATAATAGAAGGGTTAAAAATGTATTATAAACATGTGAAAAAACCCCTTATCTAGTCATATTTAGACCTTAAAACCACTAATTATTTATAATTACCCATTTTAAGGCTTTTCGCATTGTAAAAACATGGGTGTAATTGAATATTTTAAAAAATTCCATGTTTTTCTAGTCCCCACTTATAAAAGGAGTCCTCGTCGCCTCCCATCTTCACACCTCCAAAACCATTTTATTTTTCCAACGCATAACCAAATCAATTGCATAATTATTTCCCGAAATCCTATAACCCAATTTTTTTATCATAAATTCTACCTACAATGGATTGTTTTGAAATCCTAAAGAAGTTCTCTGAAGAAGAGGTAAAAGTCTTTAATGAGCTTTTTTATTTTGTTTCTTCTTCCACCTTATTCATATATTATTAAAAAAATAAATATATAATAAAATTAGTATCATACATATAATAATATGTTATAAGGGTAAGGTAATTTTATATAACCATATCCTCTTCCTTCAAATAGGAAATGAAACTATTGAACGCGTGTATAGTGGACTACCACATCACAAACTGCTGTAATTAGTTATCCATCACAAACATTCATGACTAGAAATAATGATGAATTTAACACATGTAAAGGTTTTTTTGATATTATAATAATTTTCTAATTATAATATCACATATACCTTCTTACTTTCCATTCCATTTAAAAAAGGACAACGTCACTAATGCATACGGCAGACTACCACCTCATAAAGAGATGTGATTCATTTATCACATACGCATTACACGGAATGTAATATATATAAATTAAATAAATATATGTTATATATATGAGATTATATTTATTATATAAGATTAATATATCTCCCAATTCATTATCCTTTCACTTGTTAAGGCAATGATAATTTCCCACATGCGTATATATGACCCACCGTCTCGATGAAACGATGTGATCCATTCTCCATGTTCAAATTTCAATACTGATTATAATAATGGATATATTGAAAAAAATTATCTATTATGTTAATATAATTTTTTAGATGATTTATCTATATCCTATTCCCATGAACTAGATATTTCATGACAAAACAAACTTGAGAAAAAAAAGGCAATTAACACTCAAAATAATGAAAACAATGAAATATTATTAACGAACATGTGCTAAAACATTATAGGGGGAACATATAAGATGTTATAAATATTAATATGTTTTTGGTATAAATTCATAACATTTTTAAAACAATTATATAGGGGGATAAAGAACATTCAACCAAAAGGATGCATGAGGCAAGTGACTTCGTCTCAATTTCACTTCGCTGAGGCATATTGTAATGTGATGCACAAAATTTCAAAATATATGGTGTATATATTGATACATTTACATGTAATATAATTAATAATTAATAAATAATGTTTTTTTAATATTAAATATTAATTATGTCCTCCCAAGGTATTTAAGTTAAAAGTTATCAAGCGGTAAATAATTTCATAACTAAATCTCTTTCTAGGGGTTATATTAGTTATTAATTATCATTGAAATTATAAGATTGTGCATGTATATAGATTTCAATATATTATGTCTCATTTCACCTTGTTTAATATGGATTTAAATTTTTTGAATATAATTTATTCATTGATTAATCTTTATTTCAACGTTATGATCTTTGTAAGGGTTTATTTAACAATATCATTTTAATTGATATTTTCTATACACGAATTTCCGTTAAAAGTAATTATTTATCCCTTTCATAATAAAACCCACTTAATTTTATAATTTTATAGATATTCATTATGTTTTCAAATAATAGTATCATTTCTATACTCATTGGTACATAAAATGGTTGAGAAGATGTTTCTAGGAAAATTTGACATTATTTATCTCTTCGGATGAAAATACATTTCCATCCAAAAACCTTGTTTTCTAAAAATGTTTTAATTTTTTTATTATTCTAAAAATGAATATTTAAATACATGTTTTACCCATATTTAAGTTTTTATAAAACAATTTCGTGGAATCTTACTATTGTTTGACAAACAAGACCCACATGTATTATAATAAAAATGTAAAAGGAATCTATTTTTTAAATTGTATTACATGTATTGAATTTCTCACCAATATGACGACTCAGTATTTAAAATAATATTTTATAAGTTTCAAAACATCATTTTAAATGAAAATTATTTTCAAAATATTTTATTAACATTTAGTTTTAATTTTTTTTCAAATTTAATATGATATTCTCCTAATGAATGTATTCAAAGAACCTTTTATGGTATTTCTATTAATCAATGAAAACAACCAATTATTTTACTTATACTAGAATGTTTATATATTGTGCTAATACTTTTCAATGTATTTTAATGGACATTTTAATTATCATTTTGACCATGATATGTATTTACATTGAAATTATTGATTCATTTTTTAGTCATTAACATTCCCTAAAAATGTTCACAATCTTGTGGTCATTAGAAATTAAATTTCCTCTAAATATTCAGAATATTTTTCATATATATTATTATTTAATAATCCATAGATAATTTTATACATAGGATAATTTACATTTACATTTATAAGATTAATTGGGGAAATTATTGGAAATCTATATTCCTTCACGATTATTTTTTTTTGGTGAGGCATATTGTTAATAATTTTATATATTATTATATATGTGAGGAATAATTCTTATATAAAGATATGGTTGGGGGCTAGTTATAGATATCTCCTTAAATTATCAGTATTCTCATGAGATAAATCATATGTCTAACCTTAGTTAAACGGTTTTCATGTTTATGATTACCCATCAGTTTTAAACTGTCTCAAAAAAGGTTTTGATAGTAGAGGTGTCATGATTTATGAGATCATGAAACAAAATAATTAATCATTTCCTTCATTGAGAATTTAGTTATTATTATCAATGATATTTTGAAAATGATGTTATCACCTGATGCATTTAATTATTATTTTATTTATTAAATTGAATGAGTTTTCAATTATTTACCTTTCAATATTGATTATGAAATATCCAGTTATGATAGTCATGTTATAGATTAAATGGAATTTGTTTTCAGTTATTTACCATTACGTATTTATTATTCTTGTCAAATTATTTAATTAAATTATTTGTTTATTAATTTAACTTTCAACATTTTTTATGATTATTGATGCATGATAGCTTCCACTGTACATAACTGTTACACAACATTTCATCTCACCCTTATTTTATTCCTTTAAAAGGATTCTTTGATGTGTACTATAAAGATATGCAATTATATGACAGTCTGAATAATGATATTAACAAAAATAGTATGTTCTATTTTTTTCCCAATATAATATTGTAATCATATATGTATCTTGTTTACTAAGACAACTAAATGATTTAGTCTTTTGGGACTTGATTCCTTGTATCTCATACCAATGTATTAAATTATGAAATTGGCTCCAAGATGTTAGACTTGGGGTTATCATAGTTATTATCTGAAGATGTTTTTTAGAAACCATGGGAATTAGATTTTGGAAAAAAAATAATTATGGAACATAACCTTTTGATAAACATTGATGAAAAGTATATAAAAACATCCTATAGCTTTAGTAATGTAGATAGTATGCGATTTTTAAAACAAATATATCCCTATTTAGATACTAAAAGTGGACATGGCTTTTGAATATTCATACCTAGTGTTTATAACATTGAGAAGGGAACATCGGCCTTGACCCAATCGTCACATGGTACACAACATTGTTTCTTACTTCTCACCTGGTTTGACACTCATGGGGGACATACATAGGATAATTCAAATTCTCTTTATAAGAAACTATGAAGGATCTGAATATATGATGAAAATGAATGAACTATGTTAAACAAAAGGATTAACTGAATAAAAATAAGGTATCATGATTTGGAAATCCTATTAATTATTATGTGGTTTCCCACTATGATTATGGTTGCTCACACAATGATTTTTGGTTTTAGTTAATGGATGGAACTAGATGGAATCATGTTAACATTCAATATGAAGGAAAATGTAGTGACTACAAGCAAGAAAATGGGATGATAATAGCAGTGAAGGATATTTTGATTATTCCAAATTAGTTTTCCCAAAATATGATTAATAACATATACCATAACTAACACTCAGACTCACTAATGAAGAGACTTATATTGTTTAATAAGAGCTCAAGTGATGGAGACCATGAAGGAAAAAAGTTTTGATTTTATTCTTATTATAAACAAGGAATGAAACTCCCATTAAATTGTATACAATTAATGAGATAATGTTTTATGTATATAAAATAAGGGGGAAAACAATGAATTTCCAAGTAAAAAATGTTGGGTATAATGAATTTAAATAATAATAGGGATCCATTTATAGTTAGCTGTCTTAAATGTGCATAATATTTTCATTATATGAGTCATAAAACTCTTCTAAATTTTGTACCTTAGACTAAGGAATAGAATATGTTTAAATTAAATGGATAAAGTATTTATCTATTATGATTAAAGTGTTAAATTGTAGAGGTTTTGTTTACAAATGGTATTTTTTTATAAGAATTATGAATGATATATATATTTGGTAATATTTTAGAAGAATATTTTTCTTCATTAACGTAATATTAATTGATAATGTCATGGTTTTTTGAGTTTAATATTGATAATATGTTCAATATCATAGACACCCCTTTTGAATATTTGTGGTGTGGGAATTTTACATGATTAAGGATACATTTGGAAAACATTTATTGGAATACAACCCATTGGATACGTATATTAGAGATTTATTCGAAGAATAACATATTTATAATTTTTAGAGTATATATTAAAGTTATTGGTAGCTTTTAATTTCTATATTATCTATGATGTCATTTTAAATATGAGAAATCACAAATTGGGAACATTATAGGAATTATATTAATATATTTTTAGAAAAGGTATAACCCCCTTACTAGGTGAAAACCTATCACATCCGGCAAGGCTACAGGGCTTGGACCCACAACAGAAGGATGATAAGGGTTTAACTCCCACCACTCCCCTAAATTATGTCCTAGTTAATATGCCATTTTTTAGTTATACTACATGAGAATTAAATATTGAAAATAACCAGTGGTGTTACTATTGAGGTTATGATATTAATTTATTATATTTCATTACTTGTGCTAACCATATTGGTTTTAGAAAATAGTTAGGGGAAGATAGAAAGGCTATTCACTCTTTTGTAGAAATTATGATCTGTAAAAAGTGAATTTTAGATATTTATGAATAAAAAATACATTTGTTGATATTTATTTCATATAACAATTGATTAATTGGAAATTTATTAAAGAATAACTAAAGGATGAAAATGTGATAATGAGATAGAAACATATCACAAAAGTATATTTTCTTATATTCCTAGATAGAAAAAGAGATCCTCAACTGTAGGGAAAAGATATTGAAATTTTTTAATAATTTTAACTTTAAATACAACGAATCAAATTTTTTTAAATCATTATATATTTATGGTTTTTAGGTCCTTAACTTTCCATTCATTATTCACTTTAATATGATCAGTGACCACTATAATTCTCTATTATTATTTACCTTTTTTATCCATGTACATATCTTCACATTCCACTAATATTATCCTATATATAAAACTAGTTATGTGTTATTAAATATGACCATAGTAATTCATATTCCCACTTAATAATAATATTTTTTTATTAAACCATTTTATAATTTGGATTTTTAAAAAATTAATTTTCAAATATAAACCCCTTAAATTATGAGCGCAAAATAAAATTATAATGAACAAAATATATTTAATGTTGTGTGAATATAAAAAAATAATTTCTATAGGAGGAAAATAATATTTTATATTATATGTGACCTGAAACACTAAGCTTAAACAACCCCTGAAATATATTTTTTCAAATTTATCCACTTCTATAGCTTGTGAAATACACAACCCTAAGTCTTAATAAAATGTAATATACTATAATATTATAACCTAGTAGTTGAATTCAAATTTATGAATAGTAATATTTATATTATGAAATTTTTGGTTATTTATCAGATACTAAGAAAATAAGAATTATTTAAAATAAGAAGTAATGCTTTCAAAAAAATAAATTTTTCCCCTAAAAGACGATTTAGTTAGTATTTTCTTGTATACTTTTAAATGATTTTTATCAATTTTCGAAACATTATTAGATAATATGAACTTTATTTTTTAAATAATATTATCAAAATTATCATTTGTTGATTGTTTATTTTTTTATGAGATAATTTAAATTTTAGTGAATAGTAAAAAATAATGATTTTTACAGAAAACTTCTGTTTTGTTTAAATAACTAAAATGTTAAATAATATTTTAAATTTATTTAAAATTATAATTTGATGATTTATACAAAAATTTGAATATTTTATGTCATTTTAATCATTTAATCATTTAATTTTAATATTTAAACCTTCCATTCTTATGAAACTATTCTTTTTGAAAACCAAATGTTTCATCACATTTGTGGGAATAATTTTAAATTGTATTATACAAATTATTTGAAATGAATTTAGAAATATGGATTCCATATTTGGAATATAAAAAATATATATATTATATTGTATGTTCAACTTATAATTTTCCCATTATTAAAAGTAAAAATAGTAAAAATTAATTATTGTGATTAAGATAAAAACTGACTTATTAGGGGGTTAAAATATAAATATAAGGGTTATAATGGACCTAAAAAATTTCCAACACCAATTTTATTGACATATATTGACTTTATCACCTCTATGTTCCAATAAGGGCTGTTTTTAAGGCTTGTTTCGTGATAAAAATGTGAGTATAGTTGAATATATCCAAAAATTCAATGTGTGTCCAATGCACAACTTTTAAAAGACCACCACATATCCTCCCCTATGTACACATAAAAATCAATTTGTTTGGGTAAATAAAAACACAAATAAATTACCTAATTCCTTCAAAACACCAGAGATCCATTTTTTTGATTAGAAAACCAATATTGGATGTCTTTTAGTGGAAACCTAATGAAGTTGTTTGAAGAAGAGATAACATTCTCAAACAAGTGTTTTTATTTTTATTATTCATAGAAATATATAAAATATTATTAAAAAATATTATATAATATCCTAAGTATCATTAGTATTTTGAAATTTCATTTTTTAGGTAATTACCAATACCCATATCCTATTTCATCAAATAAGAAATGAAAGTGTCGATCATGTGTATGGAGGACTACCACCTCATGAACTAATGTAATTCATCATCTATCCCCAGATTTAGTGGATAGATATAATGATGGATTTAACATATTTATATTATAATTATAATATATTTATAATTATGAAATTATAATATATAATATAATGATTTACTCTCTATGATTACTAAAACATGATAGCGTCACTCGTGTGTATGACTGACTACTGTCTGACGATGAGATGTGATTCGTTTTTCACTTACTCTTTATAAGGAATGTAATAAGGATAAAATTAATTAATATATTTTATATATATGTGATTATATTGATTCTTTAATATTAATTTATCAACCATTTCATCATTATTTCACTCATTAGGGGAATGATAACGTCACTCATGTGTACGTACGACCTAGCATCTCCACGAAGTGATGTGATCCATTCTCAATGTTAAAATATTAAGAATGACTATAAAAATGTATTGAATGAAAAAAAATATATAACATTAATATCATTCCAGAGATGTTTAATCTATATCCTATAAGAAAGAACCAGAACTTTAATGGCAAAACACGCATGTGAAAACAAGGCAATTATCTTCCAAAACAACGAAAATGATGAACGTTTAATAACATATGGGTGGTAAAATAGTATAATAGTATCAAATATTATTTTATAAATTTTAATGTGGTTATGGTATAAATTAATAACATTTTTTAAACCATTCTATAAGAAGAGAAATCACGTTCAACAAGAAGGAAGCTTGTGGTAAGGGACCTCATCTCAATTTATCTTCATTAAGGAATATTTTAAGGTTATGCTCCAAATTTTTTATATGGTGAATATAATTCCCCTTTGAAATTTCATTTGATGATTAATTATCAATTCAGGGTATTTAATATTTCAATTTTAATTATTTCATAAAAATATATTTTAAATAAAAATATACCAAGTGGTAAAGAAATTCATAAATCAATTTCTTTTAACTGGCTTATATTACATATTCATTATCATTATCATTATATGGTTATGTGTGTAAATACTTTTTAAAATATTATATTTCATTTTAACTTGTTTAATGTAGATTTAAATTTGATAAACATAATAGATCATTGATCAATTCTGTCTTCATCAATATCATCTTTGTAAGGGTTTATTTCAAAATCTCATCTGTTTCCGACGCTATCGTCGGGGTGCGCGTGTCCATCTGGTTGGAGGATGCATAGCAGTTT
This sequence comes from Viscum album, assembly GCA_963277665.1. Taxonomy (NCBI): domain Eukaryota; kingdom Viridiplantae; phylum Streptophyta; class Magnoliopsida; order Santalales; family Viscaceae; genus Viscum; species Viscum album. Next base: position 263,808,206 of record OY728120.1, read on the forward strand.
GTTACCCTGCATTCCCACTTTCCAAATATGGTTGAAATTCATTCCTTATTTAGGGAAGTTTAATTCATGATTGAAATGGTATGATGGAATTTAGTTTTTCATTTTATGGATTCCTCCTCAAAACTAGTCACCTAGTATGGGTTACCCTTATAGATTCAATACATTGTTCGTGAAAATCTTACCAGGGCCATATCTTCATGGATTCTAGTTAATTATAGTGCTTCTGTCGGGACATTCCAAGGTGTCCATCCATGGCAGCAACCTTCGGTTGGGGGAGTAGTCACGTTTGACATCACTAGTGTGTCTGGATGCTGGAACACAGAAGCATCTAGGTTTTCTTCCCTTTATTATAGGGATTCTAGAGGGCATGGAATCCCAAGGAATCCTACATCTAATGAAAATAATTATATGTCGTGGGCATGTCTATGAGGTTTACTTCAGCTTCCTAGGTTTAACACAGGGTATGCCGCAGGTTTAACATCTTGTGGAGACAGATCGGGCTGATCAGAACACTAACAAGAGTGGATTTGATATGTGTAAATCCTTGAGGGAAACTGATGTTGTGGTTAACGCGTGGTCAGTTACCTATATACTTCTAGGAGCAGCGAAGAGGTGAATTGGCATGATCTCACCAGAATGTGGTGGCCCTAGTAAGAATCAGGATTGGTGATCAGTGGTTAAGTGAAGTGGATGGAGAATGAGATAGAGTTGACTCAAGGGTGATGATGATGGTGGGATTAAGCCTTGAAGAGACTTCCTAAATATCCTCGTGGAAGGTAATCAATGTCCACGTATTTTAGGGCGGTGCATAGGACCGGGGTGCGCGCAGGGGTTAGCGACCATATGATATACTAGGGCTTACGCGTGTTTAGCAAACCAATGTTGATCTAACGCCACTGGGGCGGACCAGAGATATAAGTTCTGATAGAGGGGATGACAACGTCTTTCCATGGGATGGTGTTTCAATTGATTACCTCTAGATGGGATCACAATGGATTAATGTTAGATGAGATCAAAACGGATTACCGTAGGATGGGATTACAACGGCTTACCGCTGGATGGGATTGAACCTCATGGAGGATTCCTACGTATCTTGTCTAGGATATAGGGATCAAAGCCCGCATAGTTCATAGTGGCTGGGATCCGATGTGAAGGGGATCCGAACAAATGGTTGTTGGGTTGGAACCTTAAGGAGGCTTCCTACATACCTTTCCATGGAATGGATCAAAGTCCACATAGTTCGGGGTTGGTGGGCACTGGTGTCCCGATGTGAAGATGGTCAGAATGACTGGGTGTTGGGCTTGAACCTCAGGGAGGATTCCTATGTACCTTGCCTTGGAAAGGATCAAAGTCCACAATGTTCAGGGTTGGTGGATGGTGAACCGATGTGAAGGGGGGTGGAATGACCCGGTGTTGGGCTTGAACCTCATGGAGGCTTCATATGTACCTTTCCATGGAAGGCATCAAAGTCCACGTAGTTCGGGGTGTGTGTGGTGGACCGATGTGAGGATGGTCGGGACCAATGGATGGTGGGCTTGAACCATAGGGAGGCTTCCTACGTACATTTCCTTGGCAATGATCAAAGTCCATGTTGTTCGGGGTGGAGGGTGGGGCATACACTCTAGGATTCCTAGAGAGGATGTCATGGTCAATGATTACTCTAAGCCCACGTGATTCAAGATCAGTGTGAGAAACAAGTGGCAGCAAAGGCCTGATGATCACGTTATGGAAGGTGTGTCTGTGGGAAGTGGAGTGGGGATTACGAAAGGAAGAAGATCGAGGTAGAAACAGGGGCTTACACATGGTTAGCAGCCCAGGGAGATGGAGAATGGGGCTTACTCCAGGAAGGTGGCCCATGTGGTGACAAAGCCCAGCGGGAGAGGGATTTGGCATGGAAGAGAGTAGGGGTATGGATGCTACATCTTGCAAGAAAGGCTATGTGCTTACACCAAGGTGGTTTCCCTGTCCCCACAAACAAACTCCGCCCCAATAAAGAGGATCTCATTCCATGTGAGGAATGATTTCACTCACGTAGAGGCCAGTGGGCATAGAGAATATCCCAAACGCGGTAACCCACATATGATGTACAATGAAAGGTCACAGTTTAACGTCATGTGCTGAGGACGATGGTGTTTGGAAGTTTAATGTCCTGCAGCTTGGACGATGTGGGTGTGCTCGACACCCCTAGTAATTACATAACCGATACTCTCTCACCCTTGAGGGAAGGAAGGAAACAGAAACTCCATGGCTAAGGGGTGTTATGGAGAGATCGATTGGGGTGTCTAGGTTAGCCTTGCTATGCGAAGAAGCAATAGCCGTTAGTATGCCTATGCGAAGAAGCCTGAGGCGAAGCAACGCAACAGGTAGTATCATCCAAGGTAATTTGAAATTTATTGATGAAAACCTGAAGGGCCGCACAAGAAAAGGAGTTTCAAAAAAAAGGGGTTCATATGTAGGATCCTTGTGATGCTCTAGTGCTCCACATAGTGGAGGGGCTTTGTGAAGGGGTATGCCTCGCGATGTGAAGTGTCCCTGCCTACGCATAGGGAATAGGTGCATATAGAAGGAGCTTTACAAAGTGGAAGGGAATTCACGGAGAAATACCTCTTGATGTAAGGGTTCCTTGAGAAGTGTAGGATTGTGAAGAAAAGTGCTTCATGAGGCATAATGGTCCTGCCTTAGTATATGGATGACATGTGCCAGGCGGGTTTTTTTACGAAGCACAAACGCTCCATGACATCCCAGGATACCATAGAGATCCCCTTCCTTCATGGAGGCCCGTAGGCTCCTAGAAAGGCATTCCTCTCTTAATATGGGATGAATTAAGCCTAGGAGGAGGCATTTCACGATTCAAACGTACCCCACGTAGCTCCAGGTTCACAGTGCAGGGATTGCTTCGCGATTTGGGATCTAGGAAGCTAAAAGGTCTGATGATCTATCGGTTGGGCTCGAGGGGAGCCATGTATTTATAGGTTAGGGGCACCGCAATGCAAATATCACTCGGTGTAGAGAGTAACCTCACTCTATGGCGGGTTTGCAAAAGTCCAATCAGCTCACGAAGCATCCCGCCCCCTCTCTCCACCTCAGGTTCGTGAAAGTCAAATTGGCCCGCGGAGCCTCCCACCTCCTCACTCCATGGTGGGTTCATGAACGTCAAATTGGCTAGCAGAGACTCCCGCCTCCTCGCTCCATGATGGGTTCACAAACTTCAAATCGGATGACAGAGCCTCCCACCTCCTCGCTCCACAACACGTTCGGGAAGGGGATGCTCTGCGCTGGCTGCAGGGCCATTGGGGCTCTGTGAATAGTCTCTATGAGGGCGCCTCTAATCCATCACAAATGTTCTTCTTCTTCCCATATTTTAGAGCCAACAAATTCCCCCCTCATACTTGGAGATTAGGAGAAATAAATATTCAAAGTCTGAGGGTCAATCGCCAAAATTCCTTGGCCGTTCACAAAGCTACATCGCGAAGGAGGCTCGTGAAGCGAGGAAGTGATTGACTAGTTGAGCACGTTCTAGAGATCAACATGGTTTAGATGCCCTACGAAGCTCCAAATGTCATCGCCTATAAATAGGGGTGATGACCTCAACTTTTTCCTTTCTCTATTTCACGACTTTGGCCTTTAGTGCTCCCGATTTGCAAAGCTCCACCTACTCTACGATTTCTCTTCGTGAATCAGGTCTTCTCCTTCGAAGCACCCAAAAAGTCTTTAAATCCATGATAGCGATTAGCAAGTTTTATTTAAAGGTCAAGGATGGGCTCTGTGAACATTCATTCTTAATGATCTCTGCGACGTTACTCCACGAAAGGTATTCACAAACCGATAACAAGAAAAAACAAAACATAAAAACTGAATGGCTCATCCGGAGGCTTGTAGGGGGTCCTTGTGGATGTTGCCTGAAGGGAGGAGATGTCAAATAGTTTAGGCCTAGGGGAGTTAATATGGAGACATTCTTACCATGGTTCATTGGTGGAACTTCTATCGAAGGGATAGAGGAACTATCCACTCTGCAAGTGGATTCCTTTGTACGGATTAGGGTTGAGGGATGATGTCTTCATCCATGAAGCAAGTAGGGACAAGCTAGATTACTGGATTAGAAGCACATCATGCTAGCGCCAGTGGATCAGGGTGGCTGACGGCCACACCGGGGAAGACTTCATGTCCATCAATATCGACTTCCTGTACAACCACTTGAACATTGTGGATGAGAAGGCATTACAACTGTAGATCTCCCCCCTTTCCATTAGACAATCTTGAAGGCGGACCTGAGAAACCCAGAGAAGGGATGGTATGAGGAGGTGGACCTACGCTAGGGAGGCAACTTCACAGATGATTGTTCCTAGGCCTACTGGGTAGGTGCCTCGTGTGAGAAGTTCGGGGCGGAGCTGAGAAGGGTAGGTCTGTATGAGGTTTCTTGGGCCTCCCAATTCAACATCTATCAGCCGAAGTAGCTAATGATGGAGTTGATGAGAATGTGGTCATCGAGGACCAATACATACCACCAACAGCATGGGGAGGTTAGTGTAAGAACCCGGACCTTCGTTTCCAGGGTGTTTTTCATTTTTATGGAGTTTATGATAAAAGAGGACTTTTTGGAAATTTTTTGAAGTACACGCCGTGTACTTTATAAGTAAACGTTGTGTACATAAATTTTGAGTGAGGTCGTGTGTTGGCCGTGTCTGGGCCACACACACGGTCATGTGGGGTGATGTAGAGGCTGCTTAAATAGGAGTATAGAAAAGCCTAGTAAATACTGTGTACTCCAAAAGTACAAGACATGTACTTTATTTTTTTCATTAAACGCACCGGGGTCACGCCTAATTGCTAGAACATACTTATTCTCCAGATTCATCGACCAAGAGCATCTCGTACGGCCACGAATCTCCTCTAACCCCCTAAGCCTCTATCTGTTCTCTAAATCGACCATTGTCGATTGCGTTTGAACCACATCGGAAAGATCTTCCTTCTTTTAGATCGTCGTTTTCGAATTCCAACTCTTTTGAAAGTTATCATGGGTTGAAATATTTGTGAATTTTCATAGATATACGATGTTCTAAGAAGCTATATGCCTCATTTTTCAAATATACCAATCTTATAGCATCAAGGTAGGTGGTTTGTGCCTTTCCGTTTGAAGTCTTTCAGTTTTATGTGTAATTTCCACCAATACCCTTGAATGAGGTATTGTGTGTTTACTTTTTTTCCCCTATCGTTTTCCCGCCTTTCTTGTATTCTTGTGTAGAGGTAAATTGGTTATGTATAATGATAATTTCTATGATTGGATGTTTTCCTATTCCTTGTTCTATTTACGACCTTTTGGTCTTGTTCAACCTTTGGACATTATACCTGTTTTCCATGCCTTGTAACCATAGGATAGAGTTCTGTTTCCTAACATGCTTTTTATGCTATATACTGGTTTGTCAAGTATCTCTATATGTATACATTGTCCTTATATAATTATTATGCACTGACTAGAATGGGGCCTTGAGAACCTAGTGCTATAGACTATAAGGGTATATACCTAGTGAGCTTGCTTAGAGAGTCTTGGAAATTATAGACTATATGGGATAGACTAAGTGAGTTTCCCAGAGAATCTTGGATATTATAGACTATAGGATTATGGACTGAGTGAGCTTCCTCAGAGAGTCTTGAGCTTTATAGAATATACGGGGGTAGACTGAGTGAGATTTCTCAGAGTGTCTATGTTTTTTTTGAATTTCCTTAAACCATTCCAGGATATATGTGGAACTAACTGAGTGAGCTTCCTCTGAGGGTTTGTGATAGACATGAGGATATAGGAGGAATTGACCTAGTGAGATTTCTCAGAGAGTCTCTAGAAATTTGGGATATAAGGGGATTAGACCACGTGATCTTACTCAAAGATTCCATGACTACCTTATACTATAATCGAAATTTACTGAGCGTGCTTCCTCATAGAGTCTTATAATTTCATTTAACCAATCCAGAGGGGTTAGGCTGAGTGTTCTTCCCAGAGGGTCGTTGGTACTTCTTGGATAGGACCAGATTGGATGGCTATGAGTACTTCCCAGTGGGTTACCTATTTGTGGTTAGCTGTTGCTTCACTGTTTCTTGTTGATCTGTGGGTTGTTTACTACTATGTATTATTCTATTCAATGCTTACTGTTTACTATTTGTTATAATTTACATTCCATATACTCACTGAATATCAGGCATAGATCTTCGGATGGTTGCCTACTTGGATTTAGTCTCACACCCTGTTTGGGTCATGCTTTTGGGCCCAAACAGATTATATTGTTGTAGGTATAGACAAGGGAATACACCCTTCGACTTAAGTTACTTGATTTCATTGGAGCAGGAGAGCATGGGACCAAGATGAGGCTTGCGATGATTAGGAGTTTATCTTTTTACCTTTCATTTGTACTTTGGTTTGCACTATTGTATTGCTAGCATTTTTACTTTTTTGGATGCTTTCCTAGATATATGTATCATGCATCATTTCATATATGTATGTGTGCTCCATTTTTTTATTGTTTTAGTCTTCCACTCTTTATTATTGTTGGATATTTAATTCTTCCTCTATCGATGAGTTGTTTACATCCATTGTGTACTCTGCCAATGAGGGCATAGCTTCCCCACTATCACACCCAAGGCCCTCAATGCAAGTCGACAGCCTTTAGCGTTCAGGGAAATGTGTTTAAGGTCATATGACCAACCTGGTACGGAACGCCTCTGGATGGATTCTAGAATTGGGATGTTACAAAGTGGTATTAGAGGAACTCATTTCTCTTGACTTACTGTTTGCAGCCTATATCCAGGGATAAGACAGAATAGGTACTTGGTAATAAGCTGTGTCCGAGAGTAGCTAAATCATGCATAGGGAAATGACATTCTTCCTCATTGATGGAATTTTTACTAGTTTTCAAATTTACTGTTGATTTGATTTCACCATTAGGTGATTCACATACTTTGTGTTATTACCATTGTTGTTATTTCGGTTCTATTTCTGTCGCAACCCAATGAGATGAGGGTATGCCATATCTTGCATCATATAGACACTTGTTAGAAATCACATGCCATGCTTTCTTTCCATGCCATCTAGGATGCGTTAGCGATTACATGTTGTGGTGATAGACATTGTGTATATTATGCATGCTATTGTGATAGATTCTTTGATAGAATCTCTGCTGTTTGATAGAGAATTTGTTTGTATAGTACTTTGCTTTAATGGATTCCAAACTTTGGTTATGAGGTGTTATAGGCCCTCATGGACCGGAATTTGGTGGATCAATTCCTGGTTACCTAGTTATAACTTGTATAAGATTCCAAGCTTTGATTCATGGGGAGTATATCCCCTCACAGATTGGAATTTGGCACCTTAAACCTTATTTTCTGTGTTTTCTGGGCTTCAGAGCAATTTTTTAGCTACTGCCCGGAAAAACCCCGAATACATGGCATGTACTTTATTTATAAACACCGTGTAGTTTTTAAACCATGTCACTGACTATGTGGGTAGAAACACGGGTTGTGAAAAATCATCAGGAACACGCTGTGTAAGGTACGCACATGTCGTGTTGTAGTGACCGTGTGTCTATTCATGTGGCTAACGACATGGATGGATGAAACATTGACTTTACACGACGTGTATTTTTATCACACACCGTGTCATGTAACCTATGTACCCGACCGTGTCACGAAAAACACGGGTCGGTTGGGACTTTGGTGTACACACCGTGTTGTGTCACTTGGGTACACAGGATGTGTAACTAACAACACGGGACGTTGAAACCTACTCTAGTACATTTCATGTCCTTCATGAACACGCCATGTAGTCTAGGATTAAGAAGACCATCTGGGTTAGCTGTGTAATGAGACTTGGGAAGGGTAATAGAGTTCTAGTACACGCTGTGTGTGGGGACAACACGCCGTGTGGTTGTGGTGTTACATGACCAGTGGTGGCAAAAGTACACGCCCATGTGAATGGCTTAGGAGAACATGCCGTGTAGTTTTTATACATGTCGTGTTTTCATGTTTTGTAAAACATGACAGTTTCTTTATCCTGATACCTTCTTTTAATCATGGGTTCTCAGTTTTTGATAATCCTGATCTAAGGTGTGCTTTTGACCTTTTAGATCTTTACCACCAATACATCCTCCAGTTGTACGTTAGCTTCTAGACGTTGATCAGACACCGGATATGGCTGATCAGGGACCTCCTACAGATCCTCATGCTGCGATAATCTTGGAACCAGTATTTATACCAGTTGCAGGCATCGATGTGAAGTTTAGGGAAGACTTTCTGAGGATTATGTAGTCCTTATAGGGAGCGCCGCCTCCTACCCCATCGATGGTAGAGTTGACATGGGTTTTCTATCAATAGCATCCTCCTACTTTCTTAGGGGATAGAGGACCTCAGGCTGCAGAGTCATGGCTAGAGGCCACACTGACAATTTTCGAGCATCTAGAGATACCTCTAGATAAGTGGGTGAATCTCGCTACATATATTCTCTAAGACTTTGCCAAGAGGTGGTGGGAGGTGATCTCACGGTCAGGGTTCTAGCAGAGTATGACGTGGGATGAGTTTCATCACATCTTCTATGATTACTTCTACCTAGAGACCGTGAGGGCCAATCTATCCAAGAAGTTCATAACTCTGGAGCAGGGTACTCTTTCTACTATTCGTCTTTCTTTACTGAGCTGCAGCGTTTCATGCCGATTCTAGCAGGTGAAGATCTATTCCTTGCGCGGAAGTTTGACTACGGACTCAGGCAAGAGATTTTCTATCATGTGAACAACTTTAGGATGACTTAGATATCCTATATTGTTTACTAGGCACTGATCACGAAGCGCAATCTGAGGGATTCTAGAGCCGTGAGCTAGGGCGGTTTGACATCCAGAGTCAGTTTTCCTCCTCCTGATAAAAGGAAGCGCCATAGGGAGTCTGCTCGGGGAGATCAGAGTATCAGAATGTATCTTCAGGCAACCATGTAGTATGCTACCAATGCGGGGGGGGGGAATACTAGGCCTTAGTGCCATAGAGACCCGATGGAGTGACAATCTTGCAGAAAGATGGTCCATCTTCAGCATTTGTTTTTCAGATCTTCTCACCTATAGCTGGTGATAGGGGTTCTTCTATGACCCCGTGTTCATGGGATACATCGCCAGTTTTTCACCATTATGGGAACTGGAGTTCTTCCAGCCATGAGGGATGAGGTGGAGGTTGCGGTCGTGGTGGTCAGTCACCAGGTTACTAGTTACAACAGAGTGGACCAACTCATAGTGGTTATCCAAGGTCGCAGGGCCGCAGTATAGGCCAGACATTCATTGTGGAGCAGACCCATCAGGAGAAGGATCCTGGTCCTTCTACAGTTCTAGGTACAATCTTAGTAGACATAGTTTTATCTGTATCTCTTTTCGATAATGGTGCTCCACATATATTTATCTATGTTGCTGTTGTGGAGAGCCTTGGGATTTGCATCTTTTCCTCTGTCGATACTTTGACTCTAGACACACCGTTGGGGACTAGAGCGGTTAGCGTACGTTAGTGCAGAGAGTTCCCTCTTGAGGTTGCAGGGTGTCACTTCTTATGGGACCTCTATGTCTTACAGATGACGAGCTATGCTATCATTCTCAGAATGGAAAGGTTAGTCCCCTTCCAGGAAGTTGTCGATTTCTATTGCCGCAGAGTGAGTATCGTATCCCAATAGGATGGATCCTTTCTTCATAGAGGTGAGTGGGATGTCCAGGCGAGTCAAGCAGGACTTGAGAATCATGGGCTATGTGGAGTTATATCCTTTATTGTTAGTCTTTATCTGGATGACCAGGGGACTTCACAGATATACATTCCTCCAGTATTGGATCATTTCAGAGACGTCTCTCCAGAGGGATTTTTAGGTTTTCCTCTGGAGCATGAGGTGGACTTCTCGATTGAGCTTGTGCCAGGAGTGGCACCGGTGTCCATTCCTCCTTATAGGATGGCTACAATTGAGTTATAGGATCTCAAGAAGCAGTTGGAGGAGTGGCAAGAAAAGTGTTTCATCCGACCAAGTACTTCACTTTGGGGTTCGCTTGTCCTGTTTGGGAAGAAGGCAGAAAACACCCTCAGGCATTATGTGGATTATCGGAAGCTAAACCAATTGATGGTCAAGAACAGATATCCCTTTCCGAGGATCGATGATCTCATTGATCACCTTTGAGGAGCCCAAGTGTTCTCGAAGATCGACTTTAGATAGGTTATAATAAGTTGCGCGTTAGACCATATGATATATCTCTTACAGCATTCCAGAGCTGGTATGGTCTATAGGAGTATATGATTATACCGTTCGGTCTCACGAATGCGCCTGTAGTTTTCATGGAATTGATGAACCGAGTGTTCCATCCATACCTGGATTCCTTCATGGTGGTTTTCATGGACGACATCTCGGTGTACTCTCACACTCGACACGACCATGCTACCCATCTTGAGATCATTCTGAGTACACTAATAGATCATTAGTTATATGCTACGCTCTCAAAATTCCACTTTTTGATGGATCAAATTCACTTCTTGGGTCTTGTTATCTCAGAGACAAGAGTATCAGTAGACCCAGAGAAAGTGAGAGATGTAGTATCCTGGGAGCAGCCAAAAAAATGTCTTTGAGTTGCAGAATTTTCTAGGGATGGCTGGATACTACAGGAATTTCATACAAGAATTTTCACGCCAAGAAGCACCACTGACAAGTCCAACCAACAAAGGGGAAAAGGTATTATGGTTAGATTCCTATGAGTCAGCCTTTCAGCTATTGAAAGGGAGGTTAATATACCCACCAATACTAGTCATTCCAGTGTCAGGCAAGATCTATACGGTCTACTGTGATGCTTCAGGTCTCAGGCTGGGATATGTGCTTATGACGGGAGATAGATTCATTGCGTACGGGTCTCCACAGTTGGGGCCACACGAGAGGAATTACCTGACACACGATTGAGAGTTTGCAGCTGTGGTTCATGACATAATCTTTTGGAGACATTATCTTCTGGGAGAGCACTTTGTGGTGTTTACTGACCACAAGCATCACAAGTACATCTTCACTCAGCGTGATCTGAATTTTAGACAGCGTAGGTGGGTCGAGTATCTTCAGTCTTTCGACTTTGAGCATGCCTATACGCTGGGAAAGGGCAACACAGTGGCTAATTCATTGAGCATGAGAACTTAGATAAAGGAAGTTCTGGAGGCCAACAGTGAGTGGCAGCTTATGGATCTGTTCTCTGAGATGCATTTGGAGGTGCACGGAAGACAGGGGTAGACCTTTCTATCTTCTGTATCATTTACCTCTACACTTCTTGATCGGGTACGGATGAGGCAGCTATCAAAACAAGAAGGTCTAGTCCTGTGAGAGAGTGTGTCAGGATAGGATCCTCTTCCTGGATAGAAAGTGGGAGTGGATGAGATCTTACATTTTCAGGGATGCGTATGGGTGCCAGCAGACATACGCGAGGAGATGATGTGGGATTTTCATTCCTCAGTTTGGGCAGTTTATCCTAGCATCACCAAGATTTATCATGATCTACACCACCAGTATTGGTGGCCCAATATAAAGAGAGATGTTTCTAGTTTGGACATGAGGTTTTACACTTTTCAGCAGGTGAAAGTGGAGGATCTGCGACTAGCACGTATTTTGCAGCAGTTACCTAATCCAGAGTGGAAGTGGAACGATGTCGCAATGGACATTGTGACTGGTTTTACAAGGACACCTTGAGGGAATGATGCTATTTGGGTTGTCATCGATAGACTTATGAAAGTTTTCCATGGTCGGTCTGTTCCTCTGGTATGGGTGCTATAGCAGCATGGGCGAGTATAGGACGAGACTTGGGAGAGGGGGGCCTATGTACGATCGTAGTGGCCGGAGCTGTTTGGGGTTTCTTCTTCCACGACTCGCTAGGGAAATTTGCGAACAGATATCCTTAAGGGGGAATGTTTTTAAGAACCCAGACCATCGTTTTAGGTATTTTTTTCCTTTTTCTGGAGTTTTTGATAAAAGAGGAGTTTCGGGAATTTTTTTTGAATTACACGCCATCTACCTTATAAGTACACCCAGTGTACTTCGATGCCGCTTGAGGTCGTGGGATGGCCATGTCCGGGCCACACACATGGTCATGTGGGGTGTTTTGGAGGCCGCATAAAGCGGAGTATGTAAAATCCTAGTACACAATGTGTACTCCAAAAGTACATTCCATGTACTTCCTTTTTTTCATTAAACACACCGGGGTCGTTCATAATCGTCAGAACACACTTCTACTCCAGCTTCTTTGACCGAGAGCGTCTCATACGGCTAAAAATCTCCACCAAGCCCCTAATCCTCCATTCGTTCTTTGAATCAACCACCATCGATTGTGTTGGAACCACAACAGTAAGCTCTTCCTTCTTCTAGAGCATCATTTTCCAATTCCTCCTCTTATTCATGTTATTGTGGGTTGAACATTTTGTGTGTTTTAATCGATTTACGATGTTCTAAAGAGATTCAAGCCTCATGGTTCAAATATATCGATCTCCTAGCATCACAGTAGGTGGTTTGTGCCTGTCCATTCAAAGTATTTGAGTTTTATGTGAAATTTACACCAATACCCTTGAACGGGGTATTGTGTGTTTACTTTTTTCCCCTGTTGTTTTCCTGACTTGCTTGTATGCATCTGTAGAGGAAATTAGGTTATGTATGAGGATAATTGATATGATTGGATGTTTTTTCTCATGCCTTTTTCTATTTACAGCCTTTTGGTCTTGATCAGCCTTTGGCCATTATACCTATTTTCCATGCCTTGTGACTTTAGGATGGAGTGCTATTTCCTGACATGATTTTTATGATGTACGCTGGTTAGCCAAGTAGCTCTGTAGGTTTAATTTGGCCTTATAGAATTATTATGAACTAACTGGCACGGGGTCCTGAGAACCTAGTTCTATAGACTATAAGAGGATAGACTGTGAGATTACTCAGAGAGTCTTGGACATTATAGACTATAGGGGATATACCGAGTGAGCTTCTCAGAGAGTCTTGGATATTATAGACTATAAGAGGATTGAACGAGTGATCTTCCTCAGAGAGTCTTGAGTTTTATAGACTATACGGGGGTAGACTGAGTGAGCTTCCTCAGAGAGTCTGTGTTTTTTTTTGAATTTCCTTAAACCATTCCAGACTATAGGAGAAATTGATTGAGGGAGCTTCCTCAAAGTGTTTGTGATAGACCTGAGGCTATAGGAGGAATTGACCAAGTGAGCTTCTTTAGAGAGTCTGGAGACCTTGAGGCTATAAGGGGATTAGACCATGTGATCTTCCTCTGAGAGTCCCTGACTACCTTAGACTATAATTGGAATTGACTGAGCGTGCTTCCTTAGAGGGTCTTATAATTTCATATGACCAAACTATAGGGGTTAGGCTGAGTGTACTGCCAAAGAGGGTTATTGGTACATCTTAGATAGGACCAGAGGGGGCGACTATGAGTACTTCCCAGAGGGTTACCTATTTGTGGTTAGTGGGTTCTTTACTGTTTCTTGTTGTTCTGTGGGGTTTTTACTGCTATGTATTATCCTGTTCATTGCTTACTGTTTACTATTTGTTGTACTTTACCAGCCATATATTCACTGACTGTTCGACACAGATCTTCGGGTGGATTCCTACTGGGTTTTAGTCTCACACCCTCTTTGGGTCATGCTTTTGGGCCCAAACAGATTATATTGTTGCAGTTATAGACAAGGGAAAGCGCCCTTAGACTTCAGGTACTTGAATGCATTGGAGTAGAAGAGCATGGGACCAAGCCGAGGCTTGCGATGCTGAGGAGTTTATCTGTTTACCTTTATTTTGTACTTTGGTTTTCACTATTGTATTGCCATAATTGTGACTTGTTTGGATGCTTTCCTAGACATATGTATCATGCATCATTTCTTATATGTATGTGTACTCTAGTTGTTTATAGTTTTAGTCTTCCACTGTTTACTATTGCTGGATATTTACTGCTTCTGCAATTGTATGAGTTATTTAATTCCGCTGTTTACTGTTTCTGGATATTTAATGATTCTACAATTGTATGAGTTATTTAATTCCGTTGTGTGCTCTTCTAATGAGGGAATAGTTTCCCCACTATCACACCCAAGGCCCTCACTGTTAGTCGGCAGAATCTGCCGTTTTGGGAAATGTTCTTGAGTCCATGTGACCAACCGGGTACATAGCGCCTCTGGGTGGCTTCCAGAACTAGGATGTTACAGTCGGTATTAGTTTGTGGGATGTGGACCAGAACTCTAGGGTCCCGATATTGGTGGCAATGTACGATGAGTCCCCCCCCCCCCCATGATGTGTGCGTTGGAGGATCCAGAGCAAATGTCGCAGCTGGCGATGGTGTTAATAGAGCTAGTTCTGGGAGAGGACAAAGAAGCAGTAAGGGATATCCATTATAGGTGATGGTTAAAGCAATTTTTGAACTTCCCGGAAGATAGGAAGTTTCTGGCGAGGCCTTGGACTTACCTGAAGGGGGATCAATGGGGCATGGAGCACTCATACAGGGAGCACTTGGAGGATAGCCAATGGAAAAACTGGGGAATTAGCGTCAACACTGAGCAACAACCAATATTCAGGATGGCAATACTCATCATGACTCTCATCTGTGGTTGGATCCTACCAATGAGAGATACAAACATGGGCATGCGACCAAGTACATTTATCCTGGAATCCACATTGGTGACCGGAGTGCGAGTCAACCGTAGTATCATGATGCTTTCCAAGATATACAAGATGTTTTGGCACATCAGCGAGGGAAAGATGACATAGAGGACATGTGTGCCATTACACCTCCTATATGGGTGGATAACGATGCATGTTAGGGTGGTTTATGAGTACTCGTACCCCATATCACATCCAGGGGAGATCTTCCACCCATCTATTCTGAACGTCATGTGATGATTTCCGGCCAAGATGACCACATCGTTGGTACTAAACAAGGTGTGGAAGGTGGAGGAATTCAATTTTCATCCGTTTTTGTTTCCAACGAGTGCTTTTACAGACGATGGTGAAGGAATGGAAGAGAACTAGTCCTATGTCCTGGCCTTTCGAAGTGGAGTCCTGGTGGCAAGGGTGGACCGTAAGTCCCTCTGTGATCCGTACACCCCACACCGATTTTCTTGGAAATTTCGGAGTATGCAGTGACTAACCTCACAGGTCTATCTAGTGGTGCTCCAAGAAGAACACCCATGTGTGATGAGGCATATGTGGATCTTTTTCACATGAGAAGACGGTATGATGCGGAACAAGCTGCCTCCGCCTAGTTCTCCCTTCGGGTTGGTACATAAGTATGCCCAAAGCTGGGAGGCGGCCTGCCTGGGGGAGATGTTGACATAGGAAAATATTTGGGTCGATGATGGTGAGCCTCATCAACATCAGGACCAGAGCTAGAAGGTGGAAAGTGCACCTCACGGTGGTGGGGTTTCCATGGTGGTGAGACCTGCACCAGTTTAGGGAGAGGCAATGACGATAGATCCAACAACGGTAGCAGGCCTGATGGATCCAGAAGAGTAGAGTCATCCAGAGGGGAGGCCATTGAGAGGATTTTGTAGGATACCAACCCAGGATCCAGGGAATTAGTTGTGACATATAGACATGCTAGAGAATGTTGTCTTCCTGGAGGCCTGGGACATCTGGGATGTCAATTGGAAATTCCTCGGCCCGTCTAAGATGTAGAAACACATGAACCACCTCGGTATGCATTTTCCAGGGATATGACCTATCTAGGCCAGCTTTGCGGTGTACCAATCAGAGGAAGAGAAATACCTGGCAGAGATGGAAGACTTTGTGCATTCCTGGTGCGCTCCTTGTCTAATGACACATTATGTAAAATTGTTGCTCGATCATACTTTCCAACCGGAGTTGTCAGCCGCTGAACTGAGAAAGCGCTTCCCTCTACCGGAATAATCGTACAAGTCCCACTAGGTGAACGATGCCAGTAGAGGGACCCTATTGGAGGAGGGAAAAGTCAGCGATCAAGCCTTGGACTTTGAGGAGTTTGCAGAGGCCCTCAAGGTAAAATCCCAAGCCCCTCCCTTAGGTTCTGCTTCCAAGTCATTCTGGAATCCCTACTAACATATAAACTATGCTGGACGACCTCATACGTAGAACCCGTTCTCATCCCTCAGTGGAAGTAGATGCGTGGCATTCAGGATCCATGTCCGTAGTTGCATCAATCATTACATCCAACTAGGCTAGGACACCTGATGTTACCCATCTATATCTTTCAGATCCTCCGATAATATACAGGGGGACACACCTCGGGGTCCTGATGACATCAACCAATGACCAAGACCAGGAATTCAATCTTTGTAGGTCCCCTATACCAATTTTTTGACTGTCATCCCCTCACCATGTTAACTAATGTTCATGTCCCACTTTATGGGGTGTACAATTTTTCAATTGGAATGGGCTACTGTGGCATGGTTGGTTGGGACTTCTGGTAGTGCCTTCACTAGGGGAATGCCAGTGATCATGGAGGCTGATATTCAGACTGACCGAACAACGATGCCCCCGATCGCTGGTGGGACTACCAGTGGGAATGTTCCTGAGATTGTTGAGGATAGATCCAATGATGAGGATCGATTAGATAGCCTAGGTCCTATCATGCCCGATCAAAAAGCAAACATGGACCCTACTGAAGAGTTCCTGGGGGAGTTCCCCACATATGAGCCTACCAACCATGCCTACTGGGACGAGACAACCTATGATGAAGAGGATAGAAAAATAGTCCTTCACTGATCATGGAAGCTAATCATGTGCTTCATTGATGACACCCCTAAGCACTATGGCTGAATGAAATGGACATACATTGCTCGCGACTACGTGAAATCTGTGTTGGGGGAGTAGACGACCAACATCCCCACTTGCTCGTCAGAGATATTATGGTGGAGAAGATCTAGGAATACAACCATGGCCTCAGTGTGGGATGAGAGTAGAGGAATGCAGTGAACAAAAAAACGATCCAGGAGGATATAAACAAAGTTCATCGGCTTCAAGTCCGGGAAGATGAGCACTCAACCACCCTCCAGGCGCATTCGGAGCTAATACTGTGGTTGATGTCCTAGCTAGAAGAGGCCAAAGAGCGCATGGGGAAAGCCTCCGAAGAGATGGTCGTTATCTGGACTGACGTAGGGTGGGCCCAGATTGTGGCTGATGAATTTCACCCCATCATTGCCGAAGAGGAGCGAGAGTTAAAAAGGCGGAAACAAATCCTAGATTCCATAAGCCAGAGGGTGGAGGAGATGCAACTTTATTTTGTCGGGGATAACCCATCCATTAGAGGGATCATCCCTCGGGTTCTGTAATGCACATGAATTTTGAAATTACTCTCATGCATTAATAATTTTATGCTAGCTGCATGCATGAGTTCTGTTATTTGTATTGGTTCATTTCATTCTTGTGACATTCATGGAGTGTCTGATGAACCTTCCCTATGCTCACGTGGGTCTGGACCGATGTGAGAAACAAGGGACGACCAACTTATTACTCTATTCAAACGTGGGAGTGAAAACCAAGCTTCAGTTATCTCAGGGTTTGATCAACCGATTTGGATTTCCGGAAAAAAATGGGAGAGGCCTGATTGGAGGATTAGGACCTCAGAACAATTGACCTGTCGTTCTTCCAATGCGGTCTAGTGCATGAGCATGGTAACACCAGGGGCACTGGAATTAATCCAAACATAGGGGAGTAGAACGTGTGAATCATGATACCCAAAATTCGGAACACTATAGGGGTGGTGTGGCAATGATGGATAAATATTGACTGTGTTCGAAACACAGTATCCTTATTGCATTAGCTTGAAATGGGGAAATGAAATGAGGGCCTACAATTTACTATGATCAAAACATGGATCCTGACTCGAAATATTATTGATTAGACTTATGGAACGTTAGCCCAGGACAATGGGTGAGCCATAGGCCGAGCATCCATACTATTAGGAGGTTTCATCAGATGTGAAATGGGATGAGGGTCTGAATAAGGGGCACACAAAGCATGTCTGGTGGAGTGATGGTTTGTTGGAATGGAGTCCAACACTCTTGAAATTACACCACCGTGGTGGAAACAAATTAAGTGGGAGTATATGTCTAATCAGGGATCAATCATGCTTTCGAACATGACTTCTTTGGTAAGGACCTAGAAGGACTTGTAGTTTTATGTCATATAGTAAAGATGGTGCATATAGTTTAAAGCTTATACTACATGGACCAAGATTAGACCCAAGGGACCGAGAGGGCTAATGACCCTGAGGTTGGGCCCAAGGTGAGATTTCTAGAAATTTCTACGTATCCCATAAGGATGAGAATAAATCAAAACATAGTTCTTGAAGCATAACATGATCAATTACCAAAACTGGTGGGGAGAATCATCTTTGGCGAGGAGATTGACACATCCCGTGATTAACATAGGGCATCCTGAACTTGTTCATTGTAGAACCAAAATTTAGTGTCATGCATCGAGGAAATATGGACTCGTGTAGTTTAACGTCATAAGATAGGATGAAGAGTGAAAGGGGAGATCCCAGGAAGAGAGTATTTGGTGTGGTAGTTATAAACCCTATGTGAATGAGGATATAAGGAGTCGACACAACATCATGTATCCCTGAAGGAATTCCTTTAGGTCAAGGGACCAAAAGTGAAAGTTAGGTTGGGCCCTAATCGAAGCGGTCTAGCGTTCCTATGTACCCCATGAAGATGGGAGTCAGGCTGTATGTAGTTATGTGGGAGTAGTTTAATGTCATGGGGGACAAAGGAAGGCATGCGCAACACGGTTGTGCCAGTACACGTCCTACTATAACTACTAAGCCCACGCGAGTCATACTTGATGTGGGAAACAAGATGTAGTGATAGGACTATCCTGAAACATGAGCCGCACGTGTTAGGGGAGATGGGACACTAGATGAACAATGTCCTATGATGATGACCCACCAATATAACGCACCTCGATGCGCAGATGAGAAAACTGATTATATTGGAATTCCACTTGATCATAAGAAAGTGGAAATATGTGAATCATGATTCTCGAGATTTGGACCACAATGATGGTGGCATGAAGATGGGGGATAACTGTTGACCATGTTCAAACCACAGTACCCATTTCGTGTTAGCCTAGAACGGGGACAGACAAATGAGGGTCAGCCACTGACCATGTTCAAAACACGGGACCTATCGCAAATGTTGTCTGAGGTCCTAAGGGGTGTTGGCCCAGGACGGTAGGTGAGCTGTTGCGGCATGGGACCATGCCATTTGGGAGTCCCTTAGGACATGGAAGAATATGAGTATTCAAATAACGAGCTCATTAAACTTGGACACGGAGCAAGGGGAATGACAATGTAAAAATTCCACACTTCGGGTTCTTTGTCAGAACACATCTGAGTATGAAAATGAGACGTATTAGATTGAGGGAGTTGAGTCCCTTAAATAGGAAAAGGGTCCTGAGGTCACATGCTTTCAACTTAATGTCTTAGGGTGGACCATTAAGGAGGGACTTATTTAATGGACTGTGTGCAGGATGGTGAAATATTCAAACAAGATGCACAGTTCCCATAGGGAGATATTAGTTTTGGTTCATAGAACTCGGACCACGTTGGGAAAAGATATGAGAAGAACATGGTGCAGCTATTGAAAAACCTAACGTGAATGAGAAACTAAGAGGAACTCGCCACACCAAATGTTCCCAAATGAGTTCGGGCCAAGGGGCCAAAAATGAAGGGACATGATTTGTATATTCCTAGGGCTGGACCCGGAGACAAAAATGCATGGGCATCCCTACGTGTCCCATGTGGATGGGAATCAAGACAAATGTAGTTTTGGAAGATGTCATGTAGTTTAACGTCTTGAGGCAAGGACGAAGGTGATCTTAGCTTAGGGTCATAGAGCTCATACCGTAGATGGTAGGGAACATGGTAGACACTTGGGGAGGAAATCATAAAACCCGATGTGATTGAGGACATGGCATCCAGATCACCATGTGTTTCTTGGGAAGGTTTTAGGTCAAGGGACTGAAAACGTAAGCTAGTTTGGACCAAAGGCAAAGTGCATGGGCGCTCCTACGTGTCCCATGAGGATGGGAATCAAGCCGTATATAGTTATATAAGAAGTGGCACGATAAGGTAATAGTTATTAAGACAACAAGGTCTTGTGAGTTTGTCCCTTGCACCGAAAGAAGCAGTATTTTATATATATTATTTGTCATTTGGGATGAATGAGTGTTTTTTGTGCAGCGATGGACCTAGGATAGAAATTCAAGGAATCACCACAAGAATAAAGCTATGTATAGGCATTGAAAAATGGTATGATGTAAGACTGATACCAACATTATGCCTCCTTGAGTGAGGATATCACGGTGCAATGTTGTTTTTCGTCGTGTGGCCAGGACGATAATGTCACAGTTTAGGGTCATGTGATTGCACCAACCATGAATTTTAATGTTATGTAGTATAGACCTAATGGTTTAGATTCATGTGGGAATAAGCTGCATAGTCTAGAGTCCTATGGATTAGACATATACAAGAAGGATGAGGTTTGAAAGGGAATGTTCATGGCGTGATAAAGCATACTCGATGTGAATGAGGATGAGGTAAACATTATACCATGTGTGATTCTATAAAAGAAACCTCAAGCCGAGGGGCCGGGATAGATTGGAGGATATGGGATAGCAGAGGCTGACTCTCAGTAGAGATGGACCCAAAGACAAGATGTCAGGGTGTTCCTACGTATCCCATGGGAATGGGAATCAAGACACACATAGTTCTGGAAGGTGCCTTCAAACATCATGTGGGACAAAATACAATTTAATGTCAGGTGGGATAAGAAGTAGTGGGGGATAATTCCTAGAAAGGGGCGTGAGTGGTGAGGCTATTGCAAACCCGACGTGAATAGGGACATAATCCCATACCACGCCACGCGGTCCTATATGAGTCAGAGTCCAGAAGGAAAAACAGCAGAGAAAAATTATAAAAACTTAATCTGGACACAAAGAGAAGATGTCTAGGCATTCCTACGTATCCCATGGGAATGGGAATCAACCTGTACGTTGTTCTAAATATGATCTTAGTTTGAGGTCTTAGAGCTCGGACCATGAAGAAGTGGAATTCTTCCAAATAGGTGAAGACCTTGGTCCAATCCCCAAGCCTACGTGTGTTGAACTCGATGTAGGAAACAACAGTGGTAGATATCTTTGAAATACATGGAATTTACATAAAGGGGATGTTGGTACAGAGCCCCAAGAAACGCCTTACCGCAGCTTTGTCCTCCTAACCTGCAACTGTGCATTGAGGGATATCACCAGGACTGTCGAGATTCCACTTGGACATGATGGGGTGAAAAATGATGTGAATAATGTGACCATCATTTTAGGCTCAATGAGGCTGGTGTGACGATGGAGGATGATTATTGACTATGTTTGAAACATAGTATAAAAATTGTGTGACCTTAAATGGGAACAACAAATGAGTGTCGACCACTGACCGTATTCGCAATGCAGAAGTTGTATCAACATTTTTGTTCAATACCCTTGAGGATGTTGGCGCATAGTCATAGGAGATCCCTTAGGCCAAGCATCCATTCCATTTTGGGGTCCCTTCCAATGTGAAATATGATGTATTCCCTAATGAAGGGGAACACAAATCCTGAAATGTGGGTGATAACATGTCTGGATAGAATTTGACACTCTAGGTGCTACACTAGAGTAATCTTGGGAACATCAGTAAATCACCGAAGAGGGTCGAGGGATCCAACTGAAAAGCATCCCACTCAAATAATATGAGTATTTGGAAAGAGAGTGAAGGGCACTCAGGAGAGAGGTATGTGGCATAGTTTTTATAAACCCTCTGTGAATGGGGACATAAGTCCATACCACACCGTATATCCCTCTCCTCAAAGAACGCATGTCAAGGGGACAAAAGGATAAGAGGATTTCTATGAGATGGGGCTAGACCCAAAGAATAATAATTCGGGTGGTCCTATATATCCCATAAAGATGGGAATCAACCAACACATTGTTCTAGAGTTGTCATGCAGTTTAACGTCTTGCGGCAAGGACGAACTTTGGACGAGGGGCCCAAAAAGGCTGTGGGGCCTGAGGATGGGCCGCAGACATAAGGTCACAACGATCTTGCAATTTAATGTCTTCCAGTGAGGAAGAGATTTGACTAAGTTTACAATCATAGAGTTCAGACAGTAAATGGATATTTTAATGTCATATTCATGGGACAGACTGAGGCAAACAATTGGGCGTCGACCATTGACATTATTCGCAACACGTGGCTTTTACCAATTTGTATCTCAAAATCATCTGGGATGTTGGATTGAAATGGTAGTATAACCCTTAGGTTAAGTATCCATGCCACTCGGGGGTCCTTTTGGATATGATATAATATGGAAACACAAATGATGGGGCTCGCAAAACATGGTGGAGCCTATGTTCATGGAAGGGATGATAAATGGTGGGAGGAATGTCTCGTGGTAATTTGTGGGGCATTGAAAAATAGCCCAATGTGAATGGGGACGTGAGTCCTCACCACATCACACACTTCCCTAATGAGGAATAGGGACTAGGGGCTGGAAGGGTCAAGAGACCAAAAGGGGAAAAGGACCCGAGGTCGGGCATCCCATCCATCTGCAACCATATGACCCCTTATGCGGTAATTGCATCATCATATCTCCTAAGCCCACAAGAGAAATGTTCGGTGTGGGAATCAAGGTGTATGACTAGGATATCCCCACCACATAAGGGACCACCAACTAGAATCACACACCTTCCTGAGGCAGACCGAATATTAAAGAGACAAAGAGGCCGAAATAACCACTACACTCCATGTCCGAGACATATGGGGGTAGTGACAACAAAAAAGGATAATTGTTGACATATTCACAACACAATGTATGCATCGTATGGATCAGAAATGGGAACAAAAAATGATCATTGACCACTGAAAGTATTCGCAACTTGGGAATTGTATCAATTTTTTATTCAATACCCTCAAGGAAGTTGGCACGTAGTTGTAGGAGGGCCCTTGGGCCGAGCATCCATGCCATTCGGGGGTCCTTTTGGATGCAAGAGATAATGGAGTCCCAATCAATGGAGTGAAAAAAATAGATGTCCCCATGCATTTTAATGTCAAGAAGGGCGGTGACAGAGGTGAAAGTCTCCATGGGGTGGGAGGTTTGGAGGGATCGAGATGCGCTCAATGTGAGTTGGGGAAAAATCGTGTACCATACAATGTGTCCCGACCCAAGGGGGAATTCTGAAATTTGGGTTGGGAAACAGATGAAATTTCCTAGCATCCCTACATATCCCCTGAGGATGGGAAACAAGCCTTACGTAGTTCTTAAACAGTAGGATGTTTAATGTCTTGTTGTGAGGACATGGGAGAATAGAAGAATAAGGAGGGAGCACTGGGTGTTATCATCAGAATCCTAACATGAGCAGGGCCAAAGAATTCTTCACTACACCGTGTAAGGATCCTCCAAGAGGTCTACCCCCTTACGAGGATAGTCATGGAAGAGAGTTTGAGTTATGGACTCATAGAGAAATGTTTGAGCGTTACTACATATCCCATGTGGATGGGAATCAAGACACATGTAGTTCTAAGTGTGAAGTTTAACATCTTGTATGATGACATATAGTTTAACG
Organism: Viscum album; assembly: GCA_963277665.1. Lineage (NCBI taxonomy): Eukaryota > Viridiplantae > Streptophyta > Magnoliopsida > Santalales > Viscaceae > Viscum > Viscum album. The sequence goes on from OY728120.1 coordinate 263,831,841, forward strand.
TCATGCATGACATTTTATAGTTTAAAGTTATATAGGACTAGGTAGTTTAGGGTCATGTGGGATCAAGTAGTTTAGCGTCATGTTGGTCCAGCTGGCCCAAGAAATGTATTTCTTAAGGAACATGGCATTGGTTAAAGGGCTTATATGCTCACCATCCATGGTTGCCAATGAGTACGCACCATTGGGGTAAACCTTATGAATAATGAAAGGTCCTACCCATTTGGGCTCTAACTTGGGTGGTTTCCTGCTAGGTATCAATGGTGTCCCGAGGGACAATACCAAATCCCCTTGCTGGAAAGAGAAGAGGCAAACCTTTTTGTTGAAGGCTCTAGCACTCTTGTTTTGATGCCTTTCTAGATTGTGCAGGGTACGAAGCCTATTCTCATCAAGTGCTTCTAATTCAGCTAGACAAGTTTCAGCTACCTTATCTGGTGTCTTCTGGTCATAGACCACTATGTGTAATGAAGGAAACTGAATCTCGATGGGTAGGATGACCTTCGTTCCATACACCAAGGAATATGGTATCACCTAGGTAGAATTATGATTCGTTGTACGGTAAGACCAAAGGGTGTTGGGGAGCTTTTTTGGAAAAATCTTCTTATTCTGAAAAACCATTTTCTGAAAAATGTTGGAGAGGGTTTTGATTAATTCCTCGATCTATTAATTTTCTTGCACATGAAAGCAGTAGGTATGGTTAGAATGGATGTTGCACTTAGTGTACGATATCTTCAGTTCAGCAGCTTGGAAGTCTGTGCCATAATCGGTGAGAATTGTATGAGGGACTCCAAATTGGTATATGGTGGTGGAACTCACAAATTCAACAATGGACCTAGCCTTGAACTCCCTGATTTTCATAGCCTCTGCCCACATAGTGAATAAATATGTAGCTTTCTGGATGAATCTACACTGGTGAGCTGTCACTGGTGGTTATAGTACCACGACATTGAGTCCCCATACTACAAATGACCAAGATTACATGGTGGATTGGAGAGGCTCCGGCAGCTAGGGAATAAATTTAGCATGAATTTGGAATGCATAGAATCTCTTGGTAAACTCGATGCAGTCATGGAACATGGAGGGACAATAGTATCCCAGACTCAGGATTTGGTGAGATAGCTTCGACACAGTCTGGTGGGTGCCGCAGGAACCGACATGAACCTTCTGCATGACCTGAGAAACCTCATCTCCTTAGATGAAACAGAGGTGAATACCATCCATCCCATGCTTGTAGAAGATCTGATCATGATTGGGACCATCCTAGAGGGTAAACTACAATGCGCCGCGTTGGATTCGCTTGCACTCGGACCGATCAGCTGGGAGGTAACCATTTTGGAGATATTAGACAAAGGAGACTCTCCAGTCAGGAGTCACTTCAACCACTACATCAGGGGGTCATGATGTGGAGGCTTTGGTGGTAAGATGGCTCACCTGCAGGCTGTCGTCATCATTTGGGGAGAAATGAGAAATGAATCTCTAATGTGCCATGTGGATAATCAGATCATCCTGCTCGGGTTCTGAAAGTGATGCATCCAGGCCGACCAGTGTGTCAGCTTGATAGTTCTAAGATCGAGTGACATGAGTATATTCCGGCTGAGATGGGAACTGGGCCATTATCTAGTGGGTGCGCTCCAAAAATGGTATGAGATCTGGCTTTCTGACATCGTAGACACCATTGATCTGCTTCATGACTAGTTGGGAATCCCATTTCACATGAAAATGAGGCCCAACAATCTCGAAGGACAGCTCGCGGCCAGTGATGAGAGCTTGATACTCTGCCTCATTGTTGGTGCAACCTTCTGACAATAGGAATGAGAATTCCAGAATGGCTTGTGTAGGGGTAATGATGAAGATACCTAGGCCCACCCTATTGAGTCTGCGATCAATGAGCCTCCTACCGGTTTCTCTCTGAGAAGCACAATCTAAGTACATCTGCCAGCACGACATGGCTTGGTCTACAGAGAGTATTGACTCATTGGGGAAATTGAGATCCGTAGACTAGTTAGCAGGAGCTGTATGGGAAGCGAGGAAGTCTACCAATTCTTGTCCCTTGATAGCCTTATGAGGCACGGACGTGATTTAAAATAGTTGGAGGATTACTGCCCAGTTAGCCAGACACCCTATTAACATGGGGTGGTTCAAGATAGTGTTCAGTGGATCTATATGGGACAGTATTTGTAACTAGTGGTTCTTTAGGTAATTTGAAAAATTCTATACTACAAATACCAGTGTGAGGCAGCTCTTCTCGATAGGAGAGTATATGGTCTCCATTCCTAGGAGCATGTGGCAGAGGTATTAAAGGCTGTTCTCCATCCCCTCGTTGTTCTTTTGAGAAAGAAGGGCGCCAAGAGATCGTTCCAGGGTGGTCCCATAAAGGACCATCAGCTTACCAGAGATGGGTGGCATTATGACCGAAGGCTGGAGTAGATACTGCTTGATTTCCTCAAATGAAAATTTTCATTCTTCATCCCACTCATAGAGTATGCCTTTCTTCATGAGATGAGAAAAGGGCTTACACATGCCATCCAGGTACGCGATGAATCGGCGTTTGTAGGCTATGTGGCCTGGAAATCCTCAAAGCTCCCAGATATTGCTTGGGGGAGACATTTGGCTGATGGACTTGATCTTCTCAGGGTCATTCCTGATGCCTCGATATCTGACAACAAAGATGAGAAACTTTCCAAAGGTGACTACAAAACTACACTTCAATGGGTTCATCTTTAGGTGGAGAGAATGGAGAAAGTCGAAAACTTTCTCAAGATCCTTGACCTGGTCCGGAACCTGGAGGGATTTGACCACCAGATCATTTATATAAAATTCCAAAAATGTCCTGAGGATTTTCTCAAATATGCAATGCATGTCCCGCTGAAAGGTGGAACCTGCATTATTTCAACTGAAGGGCATCACTTGGTAACAAAAAGTAACTTATGGTGCCCTGAAGGCTGTAGACTCCTCATCATCGGGGTCCATTCAAATATGGTCATACCCAGAGTACCCATCCATGATGGAGAGGTCTTGGAACCCATCTGTGGCATCGATCAAAAATTCCATCATGAGGAGGGTAAAATCATCCTTCAGACAGTGACGGTTGAATTCCGGGAAGTCGATGTAGACTCTAATCTGTCTGTTCTTCTTCCTAACAGGAATGATGTTGGCCAACCATTTGGGGTACTGTATCTCCTTAAAAAAATTGGATCTGATGAGCTTTTCAACTTCATCCATGACTATGGCACCGTGAGGAGGGTTCATTTTTCTTGGAGGCTGCTTGAACCTGTGGTGATTTGCCAGAAGGCCGACGCGGTGGACGGCTACCTAAGGATCTAGTCCTGGAATCTGATCATAACTCCAGGAAAACATGTCACGGTGCTATTTAAGGAAGTCTATGTACTTGTGTTGCTTCTCAAGGGGCATGGAGGAACTGATCAATGTGGGTTTTGGGTCTGCCTCGCTACTGAGGATCACCTGTACTAATTCGTGGACCGTGGCAGAGATGACCTCTTCAAAGGCCGGATAATCATCCTCTAAATCCTCTTCTCCACTTATAGAGGAGGGATCCTACATGGAGGGAGTTTCTTTGGAGTCATCGGATCCTGATGTGAGGCTGGTACCAGCTTGAGCGGCATCAGATACTGCATTGGCGGACTCCTATGATGACGCGACCATAGTGATGAAGGTTGTCGATCCGATCCCATCTGGTGTTCATCCCAAGGGGCCATGCTTGATGAAGTCGAAGCAATAATGGCACATTGGCTTGAGTTGGTTTATCCAACCCCAAAAAAACATGAAGGAATGATGTATTGTTGTTTCCATGCGGCAGACATCCCGATACCATATGGGGGTAGAAGGCTCTGGTATCACTTGATCCTGATTTGTATAAGAGTACGATGTGATCTTTCAACGTCTCTTAGGCCTAGGAATGTGTTTCCACCTCGTTCTAGATAAAATGAAGCATTGTCCCATGTTTGGGGTTGTATCCTCTAATCGGTGGATTGGAAAGACATATGCATCATCTATATCTATCCATGGGTCGGTCGCAGCTAGAGCATGCTCGACCTCATTTGTATGAATCTTCTTGTCCTTGCTCTTGTTGTAGTCGGCATCTTGATAGAAGGATTAACAAGAGGAAAAGGGAGATGAATCACCTTGAAGCATGCCCTCTTGACCATTTAGGGAGTACTTGAGGAACTCGTGATATGATGAGGGAACTGTCGTGTGCAGTTTGAGCCATGACCTCCCCATCAACGCATTGTAGGAGGTGTCCATAGAGAAAACCATAAACTCAGTGCTAGAGACTAGGCCACCGAACTGGGTCTACGAGAGGATATTAATGACCAGTGTCTGTTCTATTCTGTCATAACCCTGGATTTTTAGGTCAGTGGGGCTCTAATTATCTTTTGATAATCCCAGTTTTCACAGTGTCTGAGTGAAGATTAGGTTGATCCCAGAGCCCGTGTCAACAAGACATTGGCAGACTTCCATTCCATTGAACTAACAGGTGATGTACAGTGGGATAATATGCCCTGGTATGGGAGAGCCTCCATGTTATCCAGAGAATGAGATAATGTCATGGCATTCATCATTCTTGATCACTTTAACATGGAAAGCTTCAACGATTTTTACTTCCACCTCAAATAGGAGTTTGCTTCTTAAAGCCTTCGTGAGGGCCTCACGCATATCGGACAACAGAAGAAGGGCCTAAAGGATGGAGAGCATTGACGAGATACTGGAAATATTCTTAAGAACATTGTACTTCTATTCTAGGTGTGAACTTCTACTAAGGGGAGGTCGCTCTATAACAAGGGGAATGATGGGCCCTGTCGACTGTGCGAGTGGCTGACTAGTACTAGGAATGTCCAACTTCTCACTATTCAAAGCATGTAGATTGGATATTGGAAGAGGACCAAATGACTAAGTCTATCTTGTAGTAGGTCGTGGATGGTCATGACACGGTCGAGGTGGATCTGCTTGATCCAGCAACATGAACAATGGTGAAGGCTGGCCCGATGCCACTGGGTGAGAAGGTTCCGCATATAGAGATCTACACTGAACCTATTTCCTTATTTTGGTAGCATGTATAGCCTAGCTGGAAGTTCTAACTAAGGAACTCTAACAACCTATATAGCCACGACTCCATCGATGCTGGCGATGTCTGGGGATGTTGGGAGGATCCACCTAGCACTCTTCATCTTCAGGAATCATGTAGGGATTTAACAGCTCTTTGGTTTCTACCAAGGCATACCCTTGATTATCATATAAAGAGTCATATGATACTGGGTGGATTTTGGGAGGAATTTCCATCTATGTGGGCATGATTTCTCTGATAGTACGATATGAAGATGGCATCAGCGGGTGACACGATTTTCCCTTGAGTCACTGGTGCATGCTCTTCTAGGAAGAGGTTGGCTGAGACGACGATGCAGAAGTGGTGACCACAACTTCTAAAGGCTTCAGAAGATTTAGGAATTCCTAGATGACACCATGGGTACATGAGACTATTTTTTGAGCCATCCAATCATCCTACTTCTAGTATCCGTGACTGGAAACCTAATTCCACTCACCCTCACTATCACTGCTGTTGTCTGGCCTTATGAAAATGAATTCCACCTATGCCAGAGCTGGTCCGAGGTTGACTTTTTTTTGTTGACCTAGCCTTGAAACTAGTCCTTGAAGACATAGAAATGTTTGAGAGTGTGCCCCAGGATCTGGTGATAAAGGCAGTTGTTAGGGTGATCAGTGAGGTTCACCTCTTCTGGCCTTCTGCACTGAAGAAAACATACGATCCCCTGCTCTAAGGAACGAAGAATGTAACCGGGGACCTGAGCCTCGTTAAATGAGTAGTTCTAGTTCTCCTTTCCAGGAAGGGGGCCCTTAGAGAATTACCCGGATGAGGAACTGGAGGATCCTGTCGAGGAGGAAGTGCCTAGTTATCTCGCCTAGTCTGTGGTGGCGCATTACGTGGGGGAACCTACCGATTTTGAGTTGGGCGCTGCTGGCCCGAAGGCTGCACCTGAGGTGGAGGGCCTCTACGAGGATGTATAGCTGGCTCCACTAGTAGAAATTATTGTTGCCTAGGGGCCTCTATTTGAGCCACTACGGTAGGCTCAGCTCTGTCATCCCTCCTCTAAGGAATTACGGGAGGCAACGGGTGTGCCTAGATAGCTTGTTGCAGGGATTCCTCTAGAATCTGGGCCATATCATAGAAGTCTCGGAATTTCCTGGGGTAGTTCTGGGTGATCAAGGAGGGGACCAGTTCAGTATTGACGTTCCCTATGGACATCATCATTAGTTTCTCCTAAGTTAGTAACATGTCAAGGGAATACATGAGTCCTTTCCACCGGGATAAAATTTCAGTGACATGATCATCAGGCCTCTACTAGCAATTGAAGAGTTCCACGATGCTCGTCTTATTCATAGTGGAGCTGAAATGGTAGAAGAATTTCCTAAGGAGGTCCTTCCAGCCAGTTAATGATCCGATGGGGAGATGGTTATACCAGACAAACACTGTTCCTTCCAATGTCTACAAAAAACACAAGAGGTTGGTGGCTTCCTGTTGCGTTGGGGTCCCCAACATGGGTCCACACAATGATATGAATTGGGCCAAGTGCTTTGGTGGGTACCCTGTCCCATTGAAGGGGGAAAAGGTGGGATTCCCAAAACCTGGGTGTGCTGGCATATCATCCACCCACACTGGATATGGATTTCCATTAGGTGGGAGTTCCACCTTTAATGTTTCCAATGCCTTGAGGTGGGCAACGAGTACCTCCATCAGATCATCTATGTGCGGGTCCTTGTCTTGATGGGGATCTCTGACCAACAATGCATTGGCGGGTTCTTCAACATGATAAGAAGGCCCGGCAACTTGTGGAGCAGCTGGTGGCATGACCCTCGGGGTAGCTGGGGGAACCGGAGCTGGATCCCTTTGATTGTCACACCGTTCAAGAGGATTCGAAGAGACATACCACACCTGCTTGCCGTAAGTTTTGGCTTCAACACTTTATGCGGGGGCAGAATTGTCAAGGTCACATGGGGTAGCACACCGAGGGGAAGTTATGCCTACCACTACTGTCCTATCTGAGGATCACCGTAGTGTGTCCGTTGTTCCATAGTTCATTCATCCAGGAGGTTGTCGACCAACCTTTTATGTTTGAAATGTTTTTGATGCTACGCGGCCTCTTCAGAGTCTCCTTTCATCTTCTAAACTGAGCCAGATGGATTGGAGGGTGTGGCGGCTCCAAGGTGCTCCTTACTCTTACCATGATTCCGGCTAAGAACTAATACCTCAGTGGGCACAGGGAGACCCAAAAAATTTATCTGTTGGTGAGTAATTCTTCTAGATGGATCCAATAGTGGTGGTATGCCCTCAGTGGGAAGTTCCCCATCAAGGAGGTGTAACTCACTCTCCTCTTCCGATAGGATGGACATGTTGACTATGATTCTTCTTGGGGGTAAGTCCTTGATATCACATGGCATGTCGAGCTACCAATAGATAGAACTGAAGAGGAGGGAAGCATATTTCCGAAAACCATGGATCTGCACGTGGGTGTAGGCCTCCTTGATAATCTTTCAGAGTACCTTGAAACTCTGGATGCATCTTTGCTGGAGGGTCATATGTTGACCTAGTGACTCAGGGAACTATGCCATGAGGAGTGAGTCTAGATCAACCAGACGACATTGTTATCTGATTTCCTCAAAGTGAACATGGTTCTTCAGATAATCCACTTGATGTTGGAAAAGGCATAAGTGCATCTCCCATAGGGTTTGACGAAAACACTCAACTTCCTTTGGTGTGAGGGATTCTGGCACACAAAATTCAGGCGCTACAACGGGCCAAAACATCTCAGGGAAGTGGACCGCCACAAGGATATTAGATAAGCTACATGGATTAGATTCAGGTTATGGCCCTTCATTGCCCCACCCATCAAATAGAGGAGGTAGAGGAACCGGTAGAGGTACCGAAGCAGACCGCTGGGATGGTAGGATGGTCGGTGGAGAATACGGTGAGCGAGGTGACAAACCACCGCATCTAGGGTTGTCCTCTGAAGAGTGTAGCAACTTAGCCACCACATCGCGGAAGGATGGGATAACTATCACAGTTACTAGTGCAAGGACTAGGGCTACTGGCAATGGACCACACTGCTGATCGTCCACAACTGGTCCCCAGAATAGCTCTCCATGATCTCTAGTCGAGGAAAAGAGTGTTTCTGGTGATGATGGTGGTGATTGAATGACCATAACCTACATGGTTTCCATGTTTTCTTCCTCATATATATACATAAATAGGGAGGAGGGAATCCGGTGGACTACACTTTCCGGGAGTATGAGGATGATGTGCCTCATTCCGGCCCCGACCGTTGACATAGAGGACCGAGGGGAGGGTTCCATTATCAAGCTGTACTCTGCAGCAGAATCTGAGAAGCATACTAGTTTGATTTCAGCCTGAATGTTTTTAGTGCTTTTTTATGGGAGTGACGATCCACCCTCCTACCCCGAGGTGGTTCTTCAGGACAGGGTATATTTCCAGCATGAGGAGGTCCTTCGGCTGTACTAGTGCTGTGGTAGAGTGGATTTCCACTTTATTAAGCCGGGTGGCAAGGTGCACCGAGGCAGATATCAAAGGGGACATAGGAAGGACATCTTTGGGAAGTTCTGGAGCGGGTAGGACCTCCTCTAGAGCTTACAGGAGCCCGAGAAGGGCCTCCATGCATGTTTCCTCTAGTGATGTCAATATAATGAGAGTCCGCATACTGGACGGGCCGAACACGGGTAGGACCTCCGTGCTAGGTGCTGTTGAAGCGAGGCTGGCCTTCACCCCTCTGGTCACTAAGGTGAGGAGGGCCTCCAACGGCTGTTGTAAGAACATTGGGAGGTCCCCCATGCTGGAGATTGACTGGATGTGCAACATCCCCACACTAGTGGTCTGTGGAAGGTGGGATGACTCCATACACGGTGTAATGTGCACGGAATATACTCCCTTACTGAGTGTCACCATCATGGGGTGGTCCCTCATTTGGACTCAAGGTATCACGAGGAGAACCTCCATGAAAATCTTGGAAGCGGGGAAGACCCGTGTTCTCCATTGTGGTGGTACGAGGAGGGCCTCCGTACTGGGTGTCGTCATAGGGGATTGGTCTGCGATAGCCATTGCCTGTGTCGGTGACCAAGAGAGTCGACCCAGACTACCCATGGTGCAGTTGGGGTCTCAATCCGGGTTAGGTATACAAGTCCCCCAGCTCAGTATAGACAAGGGTTTGGTGATATACATCAGTTGTGGCCTGATCCATAGTAGTTGTTGATGTTAACTCCCCTTAGCGGGTGTACTCTTTAGCCTATGCCTGACGCCGACATCAGGTCAATCGAACTGGGGCCAATGGTGAAGGTGCATGTATTATCTGCTCCTTAACATTTGGGATTGGATGGTAGTGTAGGTGTGACCTAATGGGAGCCCTCATTCTGGGTCCCTGAATCAGGATCCCGACCGGGCCAACCCACGCATCTCCCCCCTCGTCAGCGTAGGGGAGAGAGTCATCGATGCGTTATAGGGAGAGGATCCTGAAACGATTTTACGTTGGAGTGGGGAGCAGTGGCTCATTTCACAGCCCTGGGGGTGGTGTTGCTGATGATACACAGATGCCTCCTAATCCTGGAGGGCCATATCCCTTATCAGGATAATCCCCTCCTCATACTGACGTACGATGTCGTTGATCACTTTCCGCTGAATGAATTCAGAAGAGGATATGGGGTGTGGGTGCCAAAAACCTATAGCTGCAGAAGTCATTTAATAGGTGGCATAGCCATGTGGGGTTACTGTATTGGCATTGCCCCTACCCCTATGTTAGTGGGCGGGTGGCGATTGGGCTCCTAGTGCAGTAGCAAGGTTCTTAAAAAGCATGGATATTCAACCATTAGTTCAAAAATAAAGAAATAGACACCCAATGCCCCACCGACATTTCATCTTCCATGGTTGGTTAGAGTGATCCATGCAGACAACATCGCTGACCGAGATTCCCAACATTTTGACTGCCCTAGCATCTTGTGAGTTTCACGCCAGGCCCGCAATTTTCCTGGCAGGACCGGGTGCCGGATAACTGGATCTGGTGACACACTAGTCTTTTTATTTCCCCAATTCTACCATTCTCCTCATTGATTAGAAGATCTTCATGTCGGGTTCACCATTTCTATTTCTGACTCTTCTGCCCAGGCCTGTGTGTCTGTCTGGTTGGAGGACATGCAGTTGTTTGTTGCCCTGCATTCCCGCTTTCTATAGGTGGGTGGCATCTGTTCCTTATTTAGGGATGTTTTCTCCTTGATCGAAACAGGATTATTGGATGTCAGTTCTTCCTTCCATGGATTCCTCCTCGAAACCCATCACCTAGTACGGGTCTCCATTATAGATTTAATACGTTGTTCGTAAAACTCTTCCCAGTGCCATATCAACATGGACACAGGTTAATTACACTACTTCTGTTGGGACATTCCAAGGGATCCAGCCAGGGCAGCATCCTCCGGTCAGAGAAGTAGTCACATTGGACATCACTAGCATGTATGGATGCTAGAACACTTAAGCGTCTGGGTTTTCTTCCATTCATTATAGGGATTCTCGAGGGCGTGGAAGCCCGAGGAATCCCACATCGAATGTGGGGAATTATATGCTGAGGGAATGTCTCTGAAGTTTTCCTTATCTTTCTATGTTTAACATAGGGTATGCCACAGGTTTAATATCTAGCAAAGATGGATCAGGCAGATCAGAAAACTGACTGGAGTGGATTAGATAGGTGTTACCCCTTGAGGGACACTAATGTCGGGACTAATCCGTGGTCAGTTACCTAGTTACTACTAGTAGCTATGAATAGTTGAATTTTCATGATCTCACAGAAATGTGGTAGCCTGGCTAAGAATCAGGATGAGTGATGGGTGGTTAAGTGAAGTGGATGTAGAATGGGATGGAGTCGACTCGGGGGAGTTGATGATGGTGGGATTGAGCCTTGAAGAGACCTCCTACGTCTCGTTGTGGTAGGGAATCAAATTCCACATAGTTTAGGATGGTGCATAGGATTGGCGTGCGCACATGGGACAACGATTCGACGATATACTAGGGATTATGTGTGGTTAGAAGCCCGAGGTTGATCTGACGCCACTGGGGCGGACCAGAAATATGGGTTATGACATAGGGGATGACAATGGCTTTCCACTAGATTGGGTTACAACGGCTTACTGCTGGATGGGATCACAATGAGTTACCACTAGATGATATCACAACCTCTTATAGCTGGAGGGGGTTAAAATGGCTTACTTATGGATGGGATTGATCCTCATGGAGGTTTCCTACGAACCATGTCTAGGAGACAGGGATCAAATACAACATAGTTAAGAGTGGGTTGGAACTGACGTGAAGGGGGGAAGAAACAATGATTGTTATATTTGAACCTTAGGGATGCTTTGTACGTACCTTGCCTTGGAAGGAATCAAATTCCATGTAGTTCGGGGTTGGTGGGAATTGGTGACCCGATGTGAAGATGGTTGGAATGACTGGGTGTTAGGCTTGAACATTAGAGAGGATTCCTATGTACCTTTCCATGGTAAGGATCAAAGTCCACATAGTTTGGGGTTAGTTGATGGTGAACCAACTTGAAGGGAGTCGGAACGACCGAGTGTTGGGATTCAAACACACGGAGGCTTCCTACATACATTTCCATGGAAATGATCAAAGTACATGTAGATTGGGGTGAGTGTAGTGGATCGACGTGAGGATGTTCAGGACCAATGGATGGTGGGATTGAACCTCAGGGAGGATTCCTACATACCTTGCCTTTTCAAGGATCAAAGTCCACACATTTCGGGGTGGACTGTGGGGCTTACTCTCTAGGCTGCCCAGATAGGATGTGATGGTAAAATATTTCTCTAAGCCGACATGAGTCATGCATGTTGTGAGAAACAAGAGGTAGAAAAATCATGATGATCACGTTGTGGAAGGTGCATCTGTTGGAAGTGGAGTGGGGCTTATGCAAGGAAGAAGCCCGATGTGGAAATAGGGGCTTACTCACGGTTTGCAACCCGAGGAGATGGAGATTGGGGCTAACTCCATGATGGAGGACTGGGTGGTGACAAAGCCCAGGGGGAGAGGGATTTGGCACGAAAGAGAGGAGGGGTAGGGATGATTCCTCATGCAAGAAAGGATAGGGGATTACACCAAGGTGGTTTCCCTTTCCGCACAGACAAACACCACTCCAACATAGAGGATCTCATTCCATTCCAAGAATGATTTCACTCCCGTAGTTTCCCATGGCCATAGAGAATGTCTGGGACAGGGTACACCGCATATGATGGATGGGGAGAGGTCTTAGTATAACATCACCTACTGAGGACGATGGTTCTTGGAAGTGTATCAACCTGTAGCTCAGAAGAAGTGGGTGTGCTCCGCACCCCTAGGACATACATAACCAATACTCACCCTCCCTTGATGGATGGAAGGAATAAGAAATTATATAGAGAAGGGGTGTTATGGAGAGATACATTGGGGGTCCACGTATTCATGGCTATACGAAAAACTAATAGCCATTAGTGTGCCTATGAAAAGAAGCATGATGCGAAGCAATGAAACAGGCAGTTTCATCCAATGGAATTTGAAATTGGTTCATGAAACCTTGAAGGGCCACATGGGAAAAGGAGTTGTAAAGAAAAGGGGTTAAAATTTAGGATCCTTGTGACGCTCTGGCACTCCACATAATCGAGGGGCTTTGTGAAGGGGTATGACTCGTGAACTGCAGTGTCCAAGCCTAAGGATAGGGCATAAGTTCATATAGAAGGACCTTTGTGAAGTGGAAGGGCATTCATAGTGCAATTCCTCATAAAACAAGTGTGCCTCATGAAGTGTAGGATTGTGAAGCAAGGCTCTTCATGACGCATAGTGGTCCTGAATAACCATGTGGATCACATGTGCATGAGGGGTGTTTTGAGAAGCATAAATGCTCCATGATGACTTGGGTCCTCTTGGGGATTCCCTTCCTTCACGGAGGCTCGTAGGCTCTACGAAAGGCATCCCTCTCTAAATAGTGGACAAATCAAATCTAGGGGAAGAATTTCGTGATGTAAAAGTACCACGCATAGCAGATGGTTCACAGATCAGAGTGTGCATCACAATTCAGTAGCTAGGAAGCTGAATGGTTGGATGATTAGTCTGTTGGGATCGAGGGGAGCCCTGTATTAATAGATGAGGGGCGCTGCGAAGCAGAGCTCGCTTAGCATAGAGACAAAACTCGCTTTTTGGTGTGTTCGTGAATGTCAAATCCGCTCACGGAGCCTCCCGCCTCCACGATCCATGGTGTGTTCGTGAATGTAAAATCGGCATGTGGAGACCCCCACCTCCTCGCTCTACAGTGGGTTCGTGAATGTCAAATCGGTACATGGAGCCTCCCGCCTCCTCACTCTACGACGAGTTTGGGAAGGGGAAGCTATGCTCTTGCCGCGGGGTCGTTGGGGCTCTGTGAATTGTCTCCATGAGGGAACCTCCAAGGCATCCCACTTTTTCATCTTTGTCCCAAATTTTGGCGCCAATCTCAACTTAATCGGGAATATTTATAACTGAATTCCTATTGATGGAAATTATTTGAAATTATTCTAATAAAACCCTTTTATTGTATTCACCTATATTTATTCTTGCTATTATCAAGTAATAGTACCATTTCAAACTCACTCGTACTTAAAATGATTGAGAAAATATTAATTTGAAAATATGGATTTATTTTTATCTTTTTTTAGAAAATTATTTTCCTCCAAAAACCTTGTTTTCTAAAAATGTTTTCAATTTTGTTTAGATTATAAAAATAAATTATTACAGAAAATTTTACCCATTTATGAATTTTTATTGTTTTTTGAAAGTAATCTTCATTTAATTTTCCAAACATGGACCCTTTGGATTTTATCCAAAATGTGATAGGAACCACTGTTTTAATCTGTATAGTTCGAATGGAATTTTCCCCCATAGTGGCCCAGAATTATTTTAATTCTTACATTTTATTTTAAATTTTTATTTTCAAGGAAATATATTTTAAAATATTTCATATTCATTTTTACAATAAAATTAAATGTTTAGAGGATATTTTTCTTAAGAATGATTTTAAATAACTTTTTATGGCATTTCTATTCATAATAAAAAATAACCCTTTATTTAACATTTACAATAAAGGGGATGTATTTTATTTATACCATCTTATTTATTTCTATTCATGGTTTATGATCATTTTTATTATGGAATGTATTGAAATTCACGTTCTTGATTCATTTTTTTAGTTATTAACATTCCCTTAAAATATTATCTTTCATGTGATCATTGGACATTAAATTACCCCTAAATATCAGTATTATTTATCATGTATATTGTTATTTCAATAACCATATGTCATTTCTAAATATGGTTTTTTACTTTGAAAGTTATCTAATTGATTAGGGATATCATTGTTATTTTGTATTATTTACTCGATAGGAAAATTAATTGATTGGAATACTTTTCATGAATTAAATTTGTTATTCAATATATTAGGAATACTTTGTACATGATGATATAGGTGGGTCCTAGTTATAAATATCCCCTTGATGCATTGGAAGTCTCATGAGATGAATTAGTTTGATATCCATAGTTAAACAGGTTTCAAGTTTATACCTACCCATATTTTTTAAACATTATAAAATGATTCTTGAGATCAAGTCATTCAATAATTAAGCATTTCCCTCATTAATAATCCAGTTATTATTATCCATGATATTATATCAGGGATATTGTCTATGTATGCATTTCATTCTTAGTTTGTTGATTAAATGGAATGTTTTTTCAATTATTTAACATGAAATATTGATGATTCCTTATCTAGTTATGATAGTTATCTTATTGATTAAATGACATGTTTTTTCAGTTATTTACCTTTCCATATTGATTATCCAAGTCAAAATATTTAAATAGAATTTTTGTTCACTTATAAAATTTTCCCTATTTATTATGATTATTAATTGATGATATATTTTGATGTAGTTAACCGTTACCATAAATTTTATATCCCCCTTATTTTTTTCTTTATCTAGAATCCATGATGTTTACTATGATGATATGAAAGGATATTCTATAGGGAATAATGATATTATCAAAAAAATTATTTTTCAATCTTTTTTTAAATTGTAAATGAGAATCTTTTATATATCTAGTATACCATGACTACTAAACTATTTGGCCCTTCAAGATTAAATTTCTTGTATCTCATAAAAATATAACAATTTAATTCCCAGACTCATGGTTAGTGGAGTCAAGGTCATTACCCTAGGTAATTTATCAATATAAATATAAAAGTTATTATGTATAAAAATTTTTGACACAAAGAATCTAGATGTCAGGGTAAAATGAAGCATTCAATTAACTTGAAAGAGGAAGTGTATTTTTCTTCTAGTTTTTCTGAAGATATTCATGTAGAAATTTCAATTTCAATTTCATGTTTTCTTATAAATCATTTTCAAATCATTAATTAATTTATATATAGATAATTTAGGGGATTAAATTTATTTAACTGGGAGAATGTATCATCCCAATATCTCAGTATATATATATTTCCTTTAAATAATGTTATCTTTGGTATCTTTCATCACACACACTAAAATCAAAGTTATGATACATTAGTAAATTAAAATAAATATCATTAAAATATAATTATAATAACATGTTATATATTGATATTTTATATAATATTAAAAAATTAATTAAATTATAAAATTGGTATGACATAATATGAGAAATGCTTAATGTTTAAAAATAAATTTCTTAAACAAATGAAGTTGATAAATTGTATTTTTTATATTAAAGTTGATTATAAATTTTTTTAAAATATATGTAATTAAAATTATCTTTATCCATGAATATATAATATAAAAATTTAGTTAGTATAAATTTTTGATCATTTTTGGAAATTTTTATTTCTTAGTCAGAAATGGGTTTTTTATAAAAATTGAAAATTTTCAAACATTATCTATATATAATAATGAAATTTAAGTTTGTTAAACCATTTAATTTATCAAATATGAAGTTAATAAATA
Organism: Viscum album; assembly: GCA_963277665.1. NCBI lineage: Eukaryota > Viridiplantae > Streptophyta > Magnoliopsida > Santalales > Viscaceae > Viscum > Viscum album. Next base: position 263,847,909 of record OY728120.1, read on the forward strand.
ACATTATAAATTTTAAATTATTAGTTGATCTTAGAAAACCCATTGAGAAAATTGTTAGAACTAAGTAAATGGAATCCTTAATAAAGAAATCTCTTTTATGTCTTTTCATTAAATTAAATAATATTTTGGTTAAATTAAGTTATGAATTTATTTTAAAATAATATAAAATTAATTTTATTTGTATTAAATCATTGTAGTTGGAAAAAATTAATGTCATTAATAATTATAACGAACACACAAATTTTATAATAAAAACATGATTTGCTTAAAAACAATATAAGCGATAGAAATGATTATTTTGAAATTAACATTTAATATGATGATTAATTTATTTTTATAATTTTCATATAATATATGTTATTATAATAATCAAATTATGTGGAAATATCAATAGTAATTTAGTTTTTTAATTAATTAACATGATTGAAGGTAAAAGTTACATTTGGAAAAAGTACATGTGGGTAAAGTGAAGTGTGAAAGTAAAACCCCCTAAATAAATAAATGGATACCCAAAATTGAGTGTATGATATGGGTTTTAGATATATAAATCCCAATAATCCAAAATCTACCATTATGAGTGTGTTTGACATTGAATAATGTAAAGAAATAATGTAACAGGTTATGGTAATTCCCAAACCACCCTTCCCTTTTCTTATAAATGGATGTAGTTACACCCCATATTTACACAACAATATATTCTAATTAAATGGTTAAAATCAACCCAATTTATCATCCTCTAACCATATACCACACAGTCTATACTTTTTTATACACTTAATTAGCCTAATCCCATTATTTCAAGGAATAATTCCTAGGAAAATCAAACTTCCCGGTGTGAGTTTAACCCTCCTCTTAGTCATGCATTTTGATATTCCTCTTCCTAAATTATCTAAAAATATTAATATAATTATTTAATTATAATATATACAATTAAATTTATGTATATTAACATAATATTATTTATTCATTCATTATATAGAATTATCCCAGAAAAACAAATGCATCGATCGTGCGCGGGTGAAGATTACTACCACCATGACATGATGAAGTTCATTTTTAATCGACACATATTATGTCTAGTTCAAAGGAAATTTTTTTTGTAATATTTTTTATGTCACTTATAAATTTATTAAATGATGTACTTTTACATTTACCTTTATTCCATCTATTACTTAAGGAATGAGATCATTAATCATCCGTATATATAGACTACTGCCTCCATGAATGAAATTTATTATTTCACATAACCACCAGACATGGATAGACATATATTTTTAATAAAGGAAATAATATTATTTTTATAAAGCTATTAAAATTATTAAATGTTTAATTTTCATATATCATCACTCTATCGATTCACTGAGAAATAAGTTCGTTCATCACACGTATTTGCGAACTACCACATCTACAAATGCTAAAGATCATTATTCATGCCCACATACCATTAATGATTCTAGAAATGTATTTTATGGGGATAAATGATATATATTACATGTATATTATTAATTAGATATTATATTGACATTATGTAATAACAATTACTTACTCATTTTTTCATTATAACACACTTTTGTTTTAGTTGGTTTACCACCAACTTGAGCGATGTTGTAATGTTTATATATTGATTCAATAGGGAATGATATATTATATTAATAATATTTCATAAGGATTTATCCAGTATTTCATAAATTTGATGGATTTATATTATTAATATATAAACATGTTAACAATATATATATTTATTATTCATTAAAAGCAGTTGAAACACATTTGTCTCTAGCTACATCTTCCCAAGTCCAAATTTGAAATACCATCAAGTGAAAGTGGAACATTATAAATAATCATAGGATATATATTACAGAACAATAGGAAATCTAGGAATGATATAATTGGTATAAAATATCGGGGATTGACCTTAAAACTATGCAACATGTTAAAGATAATTAAATGTGTTAACACACGATGTTAAAAAATAAGATATAATGGACCACCAAAGTTTTTTTAAATAATTATAAATAATGTATATAAAGGTATTATAGATATATAAATATGTGGTTCATAAATATATTATTAATATATATATATTTATTTTTTAATTTTATATGAAGTTAGAAAATGTTCAATTTAGTGGGGAAGTGTGATAACTAATTATGGTCTCAAACTGGTTTTATTGAGACACATTTTAATTAATGTTCCAATTTACTTTTATATTCTAAATATGCAACTAAATTGTTATATTACCATAAATTATATTTAATTTATTTTATTTGAGGAATATTATCATTCCAATTCTCTATAACAACCCTATTCATTTTATTACATTCATACATGATTTAATTACATTAAATTACACATAACACAACACGAATTTTCGAGAAGTATAATGTCTTTGGGAATTAGGCATCTTGAAACATGAAATACGAAATCTTTATTGAAAACTTCCTTTACATGACCACATCATTCCTTCATACTTACCATTTCATGGGATAACCTCAGGATGTACATAAGAAAGGGGTGAGAAATAAAGCCTAATTAGGGAATAATCGTGGAATACCATGAGGAGGAAAACACAAGTTAGACAATAGGAATATCATTAGATTATAAAAGAAAAATGAACATAAATGCATGATATAACATGGTAATCTTAACATGGAAATGTAGAAACAACTTAAACCATTTCATCATAGATCTAGGATAGACTTCCAAGACATCATAGTGGAAAATTTACCATAAAGGAATCAGGTAAATCACTGTCCCAAAATGTCATATAATGATTCAAAACATTACCCAATGCATTGGAGTGCTATGTAATTCTGGGTGCACCCCTCACTTTCATTTCATTATCATGCTTATGTGTTCCACATAGATCATAAAAAATGGAATCATTCATCATAATAATTTATTCTATAGTCATTGGGTATGGAACACATACATGTAAGTCCTTAATAAAAATTTATATAGATATAAATGTGAACAAACTTGATAGGAAATGGGTATGGTATTCACTATACAATTGTTTTGGAATGGAAATTCACAGTCCACTTTCTAAAGCCTAACCACATTACACAATAATTCAAAGAAAGGGTTGATGAGAGAGAAATAGGTATCTAATCATATATTAATGAAATGGAAATTAAGTAGGTTATATAAATACATGTCACAACAAAAGGGATTTTTAAATATAAGGAATAACATAATAATTAAAATTGAAGGAAGAGGAGAAATGGAATAACTATTATGAAATTTCAGCATGGTAACTAGTGTTCATGGGAGGTATTAATGAGGTATAAAGGGGTATCTCATCATTCATACATAATAAGGGTAGTTTTAGGGAGTTTAGAAAACATATCCTATCATTTTCAATGAAAATAAATGGGTATAACTATATAAGGAATCATGGATAAAACTAGAGTAAAAGGAATGCTTACCTGAGTTTGTGACTTCAAAAGCTTGAAGAGGTGCTTCTTGAGAGCTTGGGGATCCTTAGGAGGATTCTATAGGGTATTAAATATTAAATATGTGGTCCATGGATTTTTAGTGAATACAAGTGGCATCTTTTGTGGGTTTATATATGAAATGAGAGTGGAATTCTTTCATATTTTCCAAACATAGGTTTTGGAAACTATTTAATTAAAAATTTAAAACCAAAAACCAAAACATTTTTTTTCACATTATTTTCTAAAAAGATTAGTGGAAAAAATTATTTTATAAGGACATGTGCCGATGTTATTAAAATATTTTACATGCATATGAGGATGTGAGTCACATTATTAATGAAATGAATTTTAAATTATAAAATATATTAGACATTTTAGAGGATTATCCAAGGCCTTATACAATAATTAAAACAAACTAAAATAACATTATTTTAAAGGTAAAAAATATTTTTGGCCGAATATCCCTTTTACTATGTTTATTACATCACTATTGGGCCATTATGATGTCATAAATCACACTATATATTTATATTGAATTTAATTTTTACCCAAATATTCAATTATCTCATAAAATTATAAAAAATTGAACATTGGATAATTTTGACATCCTGATTCCAAAAATAAAGTTCATTTTATCAAAATAATTTTCTAAATATGTCAATTTTCACTTTTAAAATAAAAAAAATCATTTTTTAAAAATGGACTAGTTTTGAAGAAAATAGTTTTTTAATCCTTGATAAAAATTAAATTTGGATTCATAAAAATTATATGATCATTTATATTTAGTAAAATAAATTTAAAAAATATATTTTTTAAAATACTATTTATTAATTTAGAAAAATATATTTCTTAATTCAATTTGAATATTAACCAAAAATACTATTTGTGATGTAAAAACAATATTAAAATAAATGTATATTCATTATTCAATAAAAAATAATGTACATAATAACAATTATAGAGTCTTGATACTTATCACTTTATTACACCAACATACTCCCTAAGAGAAAGGTGTGAGATGGTGGGGCTTTCATGGGGTCGTTCGGTGAACAAGGTTTGGGTCGTGATCTCGATGATCTTGAACTTCTCCCATAAATGGTTTCTCTCATGAATGTGTTGTTAGATCTTGGTTTGGGATTGTTCTGGGGAAAAGACAAGAAATGAAATCTCCCTTGGAATCCTTGATAAATGGGCTTCATAGGTAATGATTCTAATTGTTGTTTCAAACAACTCCTTTTCCTTTGTCTAAAGAATTTGTTGAAACCCTATATTATTTTAGTCATGTGATAACCATTCTCTCTTTATTCAGGAAATTATGAGAATTGAACTCAGGACCATTTGATAACCATTCAATGACAATATTATCAATGGTAATGAAACTTAATGGACATTTAAATAAAATTGGAAGTAACAAAATAATTGAGTTCATGTGGTTTATATATCCATTTTACAAAATAAGATATTTAATTAAATCAAAATAATAATTTCACATATAAATGTTTGGGTCCTTACAAAATCCCCCAACTAAGAATTTTTCCCCCCAAATTTTCATTTCCCAATTTAAAATAGATTACTATAACTTTGTATCATCACCTCCTCTAGTTCCCACGTTGTTTCTTAATATTTTTGGTTTCTCTGCAACACTTCGACCAGGTTCATTGTCTTTTTCCATATAACTTTGTCTCTAAGATCTCATATCTTCCCCGATATCTCCACAAAAGAGAGGTCATTCTCCCATGGTACCTCCTCTATATTGAGTACATTATAGGGGTGTGGTATGTACTTTCTCAAGAGGGATACAGGGAATACATTTTTTACATTGGATATTTTTAGTGGGAGTGGTATTTGGTAGGCCATCGCTCCTATACTATTGAGGGTATCAAAATGGACGATGTACCTAGGAAAAATCATTATCTTTTTCCCAAATCTCATTACTCTCTTCCAGGGAGATATAAAGAGGAATACCATGTCTCTAACATCATTGCATTGGTCTTTTAGATGGTTTTCATCATAGATTTTCTATTGTCTTTGAGAAGCCTTAATGTGATACTAAGTAGTCCTAACCTTATCCACCATTTCCTTAACCATTTTAGCTCCTAGTAGTTTTTGTTCCTCAAATTCATCCCAGCATGTAGGTGTTATACACATCTTCCCATGACGGTATTTCTAGGGAGATATTTGGATGATTTACTGGGAACTGTTGTTGTAAGATAACTCAACCATAGGGAGATGTAGATCCCATCCTCCTTTGATGTCCATTGAGTATTATCTCAACATTTCCTCAAGTGTCTAGACAGTCCACATGGATTGGCCTTCAATTTGGGGGTCATAGGACATTATAATTTTTAACATAGTATTCTATGAATGTTGGAGACTCTTACTAAACATATAATATAATCTCGGATCTCAACTGGAGACAATCGATAGTGGTACACCATGAATTCTCACCACCTCTCTCATGTATATCTATGTAAGCTCATCTAATGAGAAATCCTCTTGAATCAAAATGAAATGCGTTGTCTTTGTAAAATGATCCACCAAATCCTATATATCATTGTTTCCTCTAGATGTCTTAGGAGGCCTGGTGATAAATCCCATAGTGTTTTTTTCATTTCAATGTAGGTATGGGTAATGGTTGCATCATCCCCTTATTTTTTCATTTCCTCCTTAAATTGCTAACATACGATATATAATAACGTATATTCTGTGACCTTCTTATTTAGAATATCCCACCAATAGTTTTCCAGGATATCTCCATACATCTTTGTGCTTCCATGGTTGATAGAGAAGGTGGTGCTATGTGAATCATCCAACATAACCTTATTGAATTCCAATGTTTATGGTACAAATAGTCTTGACGCAAATCTTACACCACCTTCTTCATTAAAATTGAGCTCCAAGGATTCCCCTTTTCTAATAGTTTCCACTTTCTTTTGAATTCCCACATAATCTCTTTCAAATCCATTTAACCTCCCTATAAGAGACTATAGGGAAATCATTTATGAAAGGATTAATGATGTTTCTTCCTTTATGATACCCATGAATTTCCTCTTCAAGTCAATGAAGATCAGATCCTTATTAATTCTCTTCAATGATAGAGTTGTTGGTTCCTTTCTAGTTAGAGCATATTCTAATTTTTTTTTCATTCCCCAGATGGAATTGAGTTGAGCAGTCATAGTTTTTGGTCAGCTCATACCATATTCATTAGTTAATATTCAACTCTTTCTATGTGAATATATACTTATGGATTTTGTGATCCGTATATATTTTACACTTGTCCCCAAAGAGTTAATGTCATCATATTTTCGAAGCGAAGATTAGTGAATCCATATAAAGATCATGTGTTGGTTAGTTCTAGTCATAAACTTTCAACTTCCTTGAATCATAGGCAATGGATATGTCATTTTCCCCAACACATAGCACAAGACCTTTGTTTAAGCATCACAAAACACAGCAAAAAGCTCTCTACTTGCAGGTATTGTGAGCACGATCCGAATGATAAGAATCATTTTAAACTACATGAATCTCTATTCTCATCAATCATTCTAATCCAACTTGAATCCGTTTCAAGTAATCTTGGTTAGAGTATTTGACAAGAATAATAAATTTTCAAAATTCGATGATAATACCCAGATGATCCACAAAAACAACATATATCAATAACAGATGTTTTCCAAGGACATCATTCAATTGAATCAGTCTTTAAAGGGTACATATATATCCCATTTATTGTGATGATATGACTCTTGAATGATACTTCCTTCAACCATAACTCATATTTTTTGTACTTGGCATAAATCTTTTCCTTTCACAAAGTCTTTAGTATAGTACTTAAATGCTCCCCATTCTCCTTCTTCTGTTTGAAGTATATTCGAATACCATCAATTAATATTTCCACACATTTTTTGAGGTAATCTTTAAAGACTCTATTCATCAAGTCCATGAAGATTTATGGAGCATTAGTTAGTCCTAATGGAATTATTATGAACTCATAATGCTCGTACCTTGTATGAAAAGCAGTCTTCAGGATATCCTCCTTCATCACCCTTACTTTGTAATATCCTGACCATATATCCACATTGGAGAAGTATTGTGATCCATGTATTTGATCAAAAAAGTCATCAATTAATGGAAAAATATACTTGTTTTTTATCATGAATTTTTTGTGCTCATGATAATCAATTCAAAGGAACATTGAATTATCCTTCTTCTTAATGAAGAGGACCGGTGCACCCCATAGTGATGCACATGGGCATATAAAACATTTATCTAGATTCTCCTGTAGTTGCTTATTTATCTCATTAATTTCAAAAATAGTCATTCTATATGAAGTCTATGATATTGTAATCTCTCCATATATAAGATCAATAAAGAATTTAGCATCTCTTTGAGGAGGAAAACCAGACTATTCCTTGGGAAACACATCAGTGAATTCCCTCACAATTGGCATTATTTAGAGGATAATTCCTTCCATAAAATATATCATCTTAGAAAGATAAACATTATCAAATGTAAGTAATATCCATTCTTGGGATTATGGTGCTAAAGAATATTCATCCTCCTCCTTGCAGTTGAATGGAATTGGGGGTTGATTTTTCTTATGGAGAGTGATTTCCCTCTCATGAAAATTTATGTTCATTCTATATAGGGAAGGCCAATCCATGCCAATAATTTCCTAAAATTCCACCAAGCAATGTATTAAAAGTTTCGTTTGTAATTTCAATCCACAAATTGTTACATTGGATGAGTTATAAACATGGGATGCTATAATTTATGCTTTTTCCATATTTACTGACATCTCTACTTCCCAGATTTGTGGTGGTGATTGGATTGTTATAATAAAAAATATGGGTATAAAATATTGTGTAGAACTGGAATAAAAAATTATGTCCACTATTCTAGATTGAATAACCACCATATCTATCACCGCTTCGTTGTCGAGATTCACTTCGGTGGTAGTGACGGAAATATATCTGTCTTGCTCCCATAGAGGTTGTTTGTTGCCTCTAAAAATCCTTGGTTTAGGGAGTTTTTTTGATAAATTTCCTTGTTCCTTTTAGTTTTAGAAATTAACAATGCATTGAGCTTTTATCAGAGCATTCCTTTCCCCCATTGTAGTAGCTAGTTTTTCATGCCAGTATTCACTGGCCTGGTTCCCTTCCTTCTTGAACCAAAAGCATTTCCTTATCCCATTCAGGAATTTTCTGGGGTGCTTATCTCTATACCTATGGAATGTGGGGTGTTTAAATTTATTTTCACTATATTATCACTCTATCAGACATCTTGAATTTGAATCCACCTTCTGATATTTACCCACTAATACCCTTGATATTTTATGATCTCCATTTTGACTTTGAGGGCATATTAGACAATTTCCACATAGCTATCAATGTCATATACCACTAGGAATTTTTAGGCTAGGTTTTATCCTGCCAAATAAGTTATCAACCTTTCATTCAAGGGGAACAACAAATCCGGAGGTGTATCATGTTAGCCACACGAAGTTTTCCTCATATGCTCCATCATGTTTGTCATATTTTTACTTGAGGTAATGGAAGTCCCTTTCCATCTTATGTCAGAGGGTGTGAGAAAAATATTTATCAAAAAACATTTTTCCGAAATCCTTCCAACCCATCGCCTCAATATATTCCCCAAGATTTATATATTTGATCAATGTCCACCATTGATCAGCTTGACCATCCACACAATAACTAGTCATAGGAACCTTCTCTTGGTCAAAGTATTGAAGGATGGAGAATATCATCTCAATAGAGTTGATCCACTATTCGGTGATTGAGGGGTCATACAATACATTTAAAGTAGGAGGCCTTTTTCTAATGAAGCTCTCAATTTTGACTTGTTCTTCCTTAGTGGGGAGGGGGTTGGAATCTCATCTTGACCAAGGTATCTATTCATAAGTTGAGTTAACTAAGAGAGTATCATGAAATTTTTTTCAATTCCCTCTACCATTGGATTGGTAATATCATTATGAAAATCATTATATTGATCTTAACATCTATTTTTAGCCCATTACCTACTATTACTGGCCATTGGTTTGAATAAAAGGAATATTAGGTGTTAATGTTTTAAAATTTTAAACGCAAAAAGTATAATCCAATGGAATTAAAGGGAAAACTTATAAATTAAATTAATTTCCTTAACTTTTTAACATCTAGGCTTAAATATAATTTATCCATGAACTATTTTCTAATGTTTACTCATATATGATTTTTTCCCATAATAATGTTTCATACCAAGCTTAGGAAGTTATCCAAGAATATCTTTCAATATTGTCAAACCAAGAGTGAGACAAGGCCCATTTTCGTGCACCGGTTCTCGTTCGAGTCTAGCTCAAGGCGGTGTTTTTGGGTTTTACCCTTAGATAAATCTATGCATGAGCCACACCAACATTTTCGTATCGATATAGGGTTGGATTTTCCTCATAATTAACTTTCTCTATAATCACCAAGATTTAAGGATTTTTTTCTAATATTTAGTATTATCCCAATGCCTTTCACTACAGTTTTCTAATCCTAATCCAAAAAATAACTAAACTTTCCTTTGACACCTACTATAAAAACCCAGTTCTTTTTATCACATTCATACATTATTTAACTATAGAAAAGTACACTTAATACAACCCAAAATATTTAGATGTATAGTTTATTTAGGAATTATGTACAGTAAATTTCAAATTGATATATGAAATTCAACATCTTTATTGAAGACATACATAACATGACCAGAACAATCCTTCGTACTTAAAATTTCTTGGGATAACCTGATGATGTACATAAGAAAGGGGTAAGTTATAAATCCCAATAAGGTAATAAACATGCAATAAAATTAGTATGAAATCACATGTTTGAAAATAGTCATATCAATGGAGCATAAAAAATACATGATCATAAAGGTATCATATAACATGATAATCATAACATGGAAATGTGGAAACAACTTAAAACATTGCATCATAGGTCAAGGCTAAACATCCAAGACATCATAGAGGACAAAGTCCCATAAATTAATTAGGTAAAACCATCTCTCAAAATTTCTTATCATGAAACTATATATTACCCAATGCATTGGAGCATTATATAATTCTCGGTTCACCCTTCACTTTCATTTCATTCTCATGCTTAGGTGTGCCACATAGTTAATAAAGTATCAATTAATTCATCATAATGATTTATTACATGATCAATGGGTGTGTAATACATACATGTAGGACCTAAATAAAATGAATATTTTTTTAAAAGGGAACACCCTTGATAGATAATGGGTACAATATTTACTATATAATTTTTTTGGAAAGGAAATTCACAGAGCAATTTCAATAGCCTAACGACATGACATAAACATTCATAGAAAGGGTTGATGAGAGCAAAATAGGAATCTCATCATATATACATGAAATGTATAGTAATATATTCATATTAATACATGTCCCAAAATATGTAATTTGGAGATAGAAGGCATAACATAATAATGAAACTTGAAGAAAGAGGGGAAATGGAATAACTCTTATAAAATTTCATCTTGGTAACATATATATGTAGGTGGGATAAATGAGAGATAAAGGGGTATCTAATAATTCAAAAATAATAAGGGCAGTTTGGGGGAGGTTCAAAAGTATACCCCATCATTTTTAAATGAAAATAAAAGTGTGTAGAAATATAAGGAATCTTGTATTAAAATGAGAATAAAAGGAACCCTTACTTGAGTGTGTGAATTTAAAAACGTAAAGAGGGGATTCATGAGAGCAAGGGGTGCCTTGGGAGAATTTTATAGAGGGTAGGATAGAGTGAGGATGCGCTCCATGTATTTCGAGTGAATAGAAGTAGGAGCTTGTGAGGGTTTATATTGGAAATGAGAGGGGAATTCTTTAATATTTCATAAGCATAGGTTTTGGAATCTATATAATTTAATATTCAAATCCCAAATCATTCCCATGTTTTTTTCCAGATTGGTGGAAAAGATTTTTTTAAGGCCACGGGCTATGTTAATAAAATATTATCCTTTCATACGTGGAGGTGAGTCACATTATTAATAAAATTAATTTAAAATACTAAAATATATTATACATTTTGAAGGATTCGATAAGGCATTATAAAATAAGTCAGACAAATTTAAAATCATATTAATTTACTATTTTACCTTATATTTTTTCTAATATCCCTTTTATAGTGTTTATTACAGCACTATAGGTCCATTATGATGTCATATATCACACTATATATTTATATTGTATTTGAGTTTTACATATAAATTTGACTGTCTCAAAATATTATGAAAAATTAACCATTGGAAAATTTTAAAATCCGAATTCAAAAAATAATATCCATATTATCAAAATAGTATTCTAAATATGTCAATTTAAAATTTTAAAACAAAACCTAGCATTTATTGAAAATTGATGGGTATTGACAAAAAATGATTTCTAACCTTAATAAAAATTACTTTTGGCCTCATAAAAATTATACGATCATTTATATTTAATAAAAGTAATTTAATAATAATATTTTATTAAAATATTATTTATTAATTCATCAAAATATATTTCTTAATTCAATTTGAATATTAACCAAAAATACTATTATGAATTAAAAAATAATAATAAAATAAAATTATATTCATTATTTTATCCAAAAATAATATACCTAAGCATAATGCTAGAGCCTTGATACATATGGCTTTATTATACTAGTATACACCCTAAGAGTATGGTGTGTGATGGTGGGGCTTTCATGGGGCTATTTGGTGAACTTGGTTTGGGTCGTGATCTCGATGTTCTTGAACTTCTCCCATAAATGGTTTCGCCCATGGTTAAGTTATTGGATCTTAGTTTGGGATTAATCTAGAAAAAACCCCAAAAATACAATCTCACATGGAAGCCCTGATAAATGGACTTCATATGGATTGATCCTACTAGTTGAGGCCATCACCTCCTTTGTCTATGTTGAAAGGTCTTCCTAAAACCCTATATTTATACTGGTCATGTGATCACTATTCAACAATTATATTATCAACGGTAGTGATACTTAAGTGTCATTTATATCCAATTGGATATAAAAAAAATGTAGTGCATGTGTTTTATATATCCATTTTAAAAAATAAAATATTTTATTAAATCAAAAGGGAAATTTCACTTATAATAGTTAGAGTTGTTATAATCTCCCACCTTAAGAAAATTTTCCCAACAAAAATTAATTTCCCAATTTAAAACAGATGACTGTAACTTTGTTTCATCACCTCCTATGGTTCCCACATTGGTTCTTCATATTTTGGTTTCTCTACAACACATTGACCCAATGCATCATCTTATTTCGTAGTGCTTTGTCTGTACAATAAAATATCACCACTAGCTTATCCTTATAAGAGAGGTCATTCTCAAATGATACCACCTCTAGATTGAGTACATGAGATTGGTCTAGTGTGTAATTTCTCCTGAGGGATTCATGGAATATATCATGTACTTGAGAACGGTTTGGTGGGAGTACTAGTCGGTAGGCCACCGCTCCGTTGCGATCAAGGATCTCAAAAGGGATGATGTACCTTGGAATAAGCTTTCCATTATTCCCAAATCTCATTACCCACTTACATAATGATATGTGGATGAATACCATGTTTCCAACATCAAACTCTAGGTCTTGTCGACGATTGTCCACATAACTTTTCTATTGACTATTAGTAGCCTTGATGTTCTACTTAATGGTCTTAACCTTCTCCACTATTTACTCGACCATTTCAAGACCTAACAATTTTCATTCCCCAACTTCATCCCAACATGATGGTGTTCTGTGCCACTCCCCATAATGTGATTTACAGTGTGACATTTTGATGCTTGTGTGTGAACTATTGTTGTATGAAGCCTCAAAAAGAGGAATATGTTGATCCAATCCTCCATTCGAGGTCCATTGATCATGATCTCAATAGTTCATCATGTTTCTGGATAGTCTACTCATATGGGACATCAGTTTGAAGGTGATAGGCCATGATTAAGTTTAACTTAGTATTCAGAGCATGTTGGATACTATTCAAGAACAAAGAAGTGAATCTTGTATCTCAATCATAAACAATTGACAGTGGCACACCATATATCCTCACCACTTCTCTAATGTATATCCGTGAAATCTAATCCAAAGAGAAATCCTCTCGAATCGCAATGAAATGTGTATTATTTATAAAATTACCCACCATAATTGAAATAGCATTTTTTATACTAGATGTCTTAGTATGCCTGGTGTAAACTTCCATGGTAATGTTTTCCAATTTCCTTGTAGTTATGGGTAATGGTTGCATCAACCCCTTAGATTTTTTCCATTCCTCTTTCACTTGCTGACTTATGAGGCATCTAGATATATATTTTGTGATCTCTTTATTCATATTGTCCCACCATTAATATTCCTTAATACATATTTGCGCTTCAGGGGTTGATAGATAACGTTGATCTATGTGCATCATCCAATAAATTTTTCTTTAATTCAATATTTTATGGTACACATATTCTTTACCATTATCTTACATTGCCTTCTTCATTAAAATTGATCTCAGAGGGTTTCTATTTCCCAATAGTTTCTTCTTTAATATGAATTCCCACATCATCTATCTGAGGATCCTTTAACCTCCCTATAAGTGATTGTTGAGTAATAATTTTTGAAAGGATTGATGATTTTCCATCCTTTATTATTCACCATTCCATCCTCTTCAAGTCTAAGAAGATCATATCCTTATAAATTCTCATCAATGAAAGAGTTTCTAGATCCTTTTTACTTAGAGTTTCTGCCAGTTTATTCACTTTCCCTGAATGGTGGTTAATTAATTAGTAAGAGTCTTTGAACAGCACTAACCATCTTTTTTTGGAACATATTCAACTCGTCATGTGTGAATACTTATGTAAGGATTTTGTGATATATATATATATTTCACACTTCTCCCAAAAGAGTTAATATCGCCATATTTTTAAAGAAAATATCACTGTATCAAACTCTAAATCATGTGTTGGATAGTTCTTCTCATGAACTTTCAACCACCTTGAAGCATAGGCAACGACTTTTTCATTTTTCAACAACCCATAGCCAATGACCCTGTTTGAAGAATCACTAAATACTACGAAGATATCTCTACATGGGGGTAGTGTGAGAATGGGCACAATGATATTCCTTCCTTTCAACTCCTTGATGCTCTCTTTGCAATCATAATTCAATGAAAACATGACTCCCTTATGAGTTAGCTTGGTTACAGGGATTGACAATAATGAGTGATTTCCCGAAAATCGATGATAATATCACGAAAATCAAAGGAAACTATGGATATCCTTCATAGATGTTGGATTTGGACATCCTACAATTTCCTCAGTCTTGGAATGGTCCATATATATCCCATTTCTTATGATGATATACCCTATGAATGATACTTACTTTGACCCAAACTCATATTTTATGTACTTGGCATAAGGAATTTCCTTTCCCACGGTCTTAAGTATAGTACTTAAATTCTCCTCTTGATCCCTCTTACTTTTGGATTGTATTAGAATATATCCAATAAAGACTACCAAAAAAGTTTTGTGGTAATATCTAAAGAATCTATTCCTCAAGTGCTTGAGGATTTCTGGAGAATTAGTGAGTCTGAATGGTATCACTTTGAACTCATAATTCCCACAACTTGTACAAAAATCAGTCTTGGGGATATCCTCTTTCTTCACCCTTACTTGGTAATATCCTGAATGAAGATCCACCTTGGAGAAGTATTGTTCTATACATATCTAATCAAACAAGTCATCAATTCATGGAAACGGATACTTGTTCTTTATCATGACTTTGTTGAGATCTTGATAATCAATGTATAGTCTCACCGACCCATCCTTCTTCTTGACAAAGTGGACTGGTGCACCCAATAGTGAAGGAGAAGGGCATAAAAAAAACTTTATCTAGATTCTAATATTGTTGTTTTTAGATACTCAAGTTCCACAATATCCATTCAATATGGAGTCTTGGATATTGTAAATTCCCTAGGTATAAGATCAATCTATAATTCAACATCTCTACTGGGAGGAAGACCAGAAAATTCCTCAGGAAACACATGAATGAATTACCTCACAATAGGTATGTCCTTAAGGATGGTACCATCCTTAGACTCAATCATCTTACCAAGTTACACATACTCATATGGTAGTAATATCCAATCTTTGGATGATGGTGCTAAAGAAGATTCATACTTCTCCTTACACTTGTATAGAATTGGGGGTTTATTTTTCATATGGAGGGTGATTCCCCTGTCATGGAAATTTATGTTCACTCTATATAGGGAAGGCCAATCCATGCCAAGTATTGCATCAAATTACACCAAGGGAAGTATAATATGGTTCACTGGGAAGTTCAATCTAGAAATTGTGATAGGGGAAGAGTTATATATATGGAATGCTATAATTTTCCCATTTTCCATTTTAACTAACATCTCTATTTCCTAGATTTTTGTTCATTTTTGGATTATTCTACTAAACTTTAGGGATATAATATAATGAGTAGAGCCATAATTAAAAATAAATTTCATTATTCTTGTATGAATAATTAGTGTACCTGTAACCACATTGTTTTTGGGATTATCTTTGGTGGTAGTGATGGAAAAATCTCTCCCTTGCTATCGAGGAGGTTGTCTGTTGCTTCCGAAAACACTTATCTTAGTGCATTGGTTTGAGAAATTCCCTTGTTCATTATAGTTGTAGTAGTGGACAATGTGCCCAAGGTTTACTGTAGCATTCCTTTACTCCATCAAACTAACTATTTTTTCTTTTTGGAAATTGCTATGTAGGTGGCCTTCCTTCCCACACCTAACTCATTTCCTCATCCCCTTTAAGAAATTTCCTTGGTGTTTCTTTCTGAACCATTGGCAAGTGGGGTGTTAAAATTTCTTGGAACCACTAGATTTATCTATTGTACTTGTATAATTTGAATCCACCTTTTGCTTCTTATACCCATGATATATCTAAGGTTAACCAACCTCCATTTCGAGTTTGAGGGAACCTCAGACAATATACTCATAGCTATCAATGTTATGGATCACCAGGGATTTCTGTAGTCTAGTTTATTTTCCCACCAAAGAAGCATTCGAACATGCATTCATGGGTAATGAAAAATTAAAAGGTGTATCATACAAGAATTGCGATGTTTTCCTCATATGATCTGATGAATACATCATCTCTTTTTTTATGGAAAGGAAGTACCTTTCTATCTTAAGTAGGAGGGTGTGAGGATAATATTTATCGGAAAACATTTTTTTTGGAAATCCTTCCATCACATTGAATCAACGTCTTCCTGAAGCTTCATATTATTTTACCAATTTCCACCATTGATCAACTTCACCCTCCATATGATAAGCAACTGAAATAACATTCTCTTTTTGGGAGCATCTATGGATGGAGAAGATTTTCACAATGGGGTTGATCCAATATTCAGAAAATAAGGGCTTAGATGATCCATTGCAAGTAGGAGGCCATTATCTCATAAATCTCATGATTATAACTTGCTATTTCTGGGGGGGGGGTGGAATTTCTTCTTGATCAAGGTTTCTATTCAAAAACTAAGTTAACTAAGAGAGTATCCTTAAAATGACTGCAATTCTTGATCCCATTGGATTGGGTATCTCATTAGGGTAGTCATTACATTAATATTCACATCGGTTATTAGCCCGATTAGTCATATTATAGGCCATTAGATAGAATAAAAAGAAAATTAGGTGTCGATATTTTAAACATTTAGACCTAGAAATGGGAATCCAATGAAATTAACGAGATAACTTATAAATTACAATTATATCCTTAACCTATGAATTTATAGGATTAAATCTATGTTATCCATGGTCTATTTCCTAACATATATTCTTATGAGATTTTTTATCCCTTAATAATGGTTCATAATAAGATTATGAATTTATAAATTCATATCCCATGGGAGTGTCAAAACATGAGTGCACCAAGGCCTATTGTTGTGCACCAGTTCCAATCCGAGTCTAGCTCAAAGCAGTGTTTTTGGGGGTTACCACAAGATATATCTGTGCTAGAGCCACATCAACTAGTTAGTATGAAGAAATAGATATATTTTCTTGAAAAACCACTATCCTTATAATCACCAAGATTTTATAATGTTTTTATTATACTCATTATTACCCCTAAGGCTTGCCCTGGTTTTTTCTAATCATAATCCCAAAATAACTGAACTTTCCTTTGATGACAACTATAATTAACCTATTATATTTATTACACTCATACATGATTTAACTATATAAAATTACACATAATAAAACCCGACATATCGATAATTATTGTGTATTTTGGAATTAGCGACATTAAATAACTAATTTAAATATGGAATTCAACATCTTTATTGAAAACTTCCCTTACATGACCACAACAATCCTCCATACTTAACATTGTATGGGATAACCTGAGGATGTACATAAGAAATGGGTGATAAATAAAGCCTACTAAGGGAATAAAAATGTAATGACATGAGGAAGAATACAACTGTTAGACAATTGGAATATCAATGGGGCATAAAAGTAACGTGAAGATAAATTCCTGATATAACATGATAATCATAACATGGAAATGTGACAACAACTTAAAACATTTCATCATAGGTCAATGATAAACATACAAGACATCATAATAGAAATTAACCATAAAGGAATCAGTTAAATATCTATACCAAAATGTCATATCATAAAACTAAACATTACCCATGCATTGGGGCGTTATATAATTCTGGGTGCACTCGTCCCTTGTATTTCATAATCATGCTTAAGTGTTCCCTGTAGATCATAACGAATAGATTCATTCATAATAATAATAATTTATTCTTTGACCTAGGGATGTGTAATACATATATTTAAGTCCTAAATAAAATGTTATATGGGTATAAATGTGAACACCCTTGATAGGGAATGGGTACGATATTTACTATACAGTTTTTTAGAATGGAAATTCATGGTGCAATTTCAACATCCTAACAACGTGAAATAAATATTCATAGAATGGGTTTATGAGAGTAAAATAGGTCATTAATAATATATACATGAAATGGATATTAATAGGGTCATGTAAATACATTTCCCAACAAAATTAATTTTGAAATATAAGGCATAACATAATAATGAAACATGAAGAAAGGAGAAAAATGGAATTACTCTTATGAAAATTTGGCATGATAACATGTGTATGTGGGAGGGAATAATGAGATATAAAGGGATATCTCATCATTAAAACATAATAAGGGAAGTATTATTGTGGTGGGAAAACAAATCCCATCATTTTTAAATTAAAATAAAGGGGTTTAACAACAAAAGGAAACATTTATAAAAATGAGAATAGAAGGAACTCTTACTTGAGCGTGTGACATTGAAAGCATGAAGACAGGATTCTTGAGATCTTGTTGAACCATGGGAGGATTCTATAGAGGTGAAATAAGAGTAAGGACGTGCTCCATCAATTGTTCAGTGAAGATAAGTGGGATATTTGGTGGGTTTATATAGGAAATGAGAGGGGGATTCTTTAATTTTTTCCAAACTTATGTTTTGGAATCTATATAATTAAACGATTAAAACCAAAAAATATCACCAGGTTTATGCCCCTAGTTTTTAGGCCTAGATTAGTGTAAAAAAATTATATTAAAATTCCATGGAAATAATATATTAAAATATTAACCTTTCTTATGTGGAGGTGAGTCACATTATTAATGATATGAATTTAAAACCATAAAATATATTATACATTTTAGAGGATTCAATAATTCCCTATAAACCAAGTCAAAAAAATATAAAATAGATTTATTTTAAATGTAAAACATATATTTGGTTGATTATCCCTTTTATAGAGTTTATTTCATCACTATGGGGGAATTATGATTTCATAAAACACACTATATATTTATATGGTATTTAATTTTTAAACAAAAATTCAACTATCTCATAAAATTATGAAATATTCACCATTGGATAATTTTGAAATCACGATTAAAAAATTATTATTCCTTTTATCAAAATAATTTTCTAAATATGTCAATTTTTACTTTTAAAATAATGGTTGGAATTTTTTGAAAATTCATGGGTATTAACAAAAATAGTTTTTAAAGATTAATAAAAATTACATTTGGCCTCATAAAAATTATAGGAACATTTATATTTAATAAATGTAATTTAATAATAATATTTTTTTAAAATATTATTTCTTAATTCACCAAAATATATTTCTCAATTCAATTTTAATATTAACCAAAAATACTATTTGTGCTTTAAAAACATAAACAAAATAAAAGTATATTCATTATTCAATACAAAACTAATGTACATGATCATAATGATAAGGTCTTGATACATATCCCTTTATTACACCAGAATACTCCTTATGTGTAATGTGTGTGATGGTGGGGCTTTCATGGGGTTGTTTGGTGAACATATCTTGGGATGTGATCATGATAAGCTTGAACTTCTCCTGTAAATAGTTTCGATCATGATTAAGTTATTTGATCTCGAATTGGGATTAGTCTTGGAAAAATAACAGAATTGCCTTCTCCCTATAAAGATATGATGAATGGGATTCATTTGTAATGATCCTACTATTTGTGTCCATCACATCCTTTTTCAATGTCGAAAGGATTTTATAAAACCCTATATTTATACAAGTCATGTTATTACTATTCATCAATTATATTATCAATGGTAATGATACATAATATCAATTTAAATCAAATTGGATATAATAAAACAAATATAGTTCATGTCTTTTCTATATCCATTTTACAAAAAAAATATATTTAATTAAATCAAAATGGGATTTTCACTTATAATAGTTCAGGTCCTTACATTCTCCTTCATGTATTTTTATTAAAATATTACTAAACATGTAATTATTTTCTTGACTCAAGTCATTTTTCTATTGAGTCAGGAAATATAATTAGAATTTTTATATTCAATGTATCATTTAATACCATTATAATTTTAAAAAATTTATTCTATTTTTCTATAGCGAAACAAATTCTCTTGATTAATATCCTCCCCTTTGATGAAAAAATTATTCAAAAAAAATGATGTTGATAAGATTGACTATCAGACATTATAATGTGTAATTTTATTCAATTTAAATGTTTTACCATGCTAACATGTGATCTATATCCCTAATATGATTCATACCATATTACCTTCCAGTTTCACTTCACCTCATTTTATATGAATGTTTTATAATCCATTTTATGATGAAGGTTTCGCAAAAGTTTTTAAAGGAAGTTTAACATTTTCCACATAGATAATTTTATAATGGTTTTCATTTAATGTAATTTTAAAAATGTTTGAAAAGTAATCTGTAAATAGTTTTTAATTTTATTTTAAACAACATTGAATTTCTAAAATTGCGTTTTAAAATAAAATCCTTTTAATTTTTTCCATAAATTTTTTTTCTACTGATGGGATCACTTTTACATATTTTTGTATGAACATAACTTTCTATCACCTTTATCATTTTATATGATAATTACTTTGTAAGATTAGATGTTTTTAAAAAATGAAAATATTATTTTAAAGGTTTAATAAAATACTAATTTAAAAAAATTAGAGGGTAAGGTTAATTATTATTTTTAAATTATTTTTCCTAATGATTATAAGAGTGTTCTTTGTCTATGTTTTATGAATTATTATGAGTGTTATTTAAAGGATTACATCCAACTTATTTATATGGATTTCCTATTAAATTATCTTTTACATATATGGTGTGATCCAATACTAATTTTTTCTTTACTAATCATATGAAAATATAGGATTGATTTGCATACAATTATTTTCTTCTATGAATTTCCTATGATCCACTACATGAGCTAAGAGGATTTTCCTAGATACATAATACATCAATTGATTAGGGATATTGTTGTCTAAACCACATACCTATTTATTATAAGGTGTTAATACCATATTCATTGAGTGGTACTTACATTGAATGATTCTTAAATTCAATATATATGAATTTATTTTCAATTAGTTTATCAAGTCATGTTTATTTATAAAATCTTGAATTCTTCCATAATAGATCAATTGAAAATGATCTGAAAACCATTTTATTTACATAGGTTGTAATCATATATTTATTAGGACAATGTGGAAAACATATATAAATCATATTATTTGTTCCTTGTGCCTGAAATTATATATCCCAATAATTAATTGTTAATGTTTCTATCTCTAGAGATATAATGATGCATTGGAAGTGAGCCTAGCCATCTTTGGTGGTGGGTAGTTTGCCTATCCAACTATTAACAAGTTAGAGAGCCTTGAATTCTGCTTATGATATCATATTTATGTTACTTCAACAATCCTATGAAAGAATTCTCTTATAATATGATCTTTATTATTATATAATGTTATGTTTTTAATTTTCCATGTCTTTATTCTACAATATTTTTGATATCATGTAATGAATCATGATATGTATATGTTTTATCACCATTATGATTTACATTGATTATTCCCTTACTGATTATTTTATCTGATCCCTTATTTTGCTTCCCCTTCTAGGGGTTAAGAACGGTAATATTATATATGTTAATCCTAGAAGAGTAACGTTTTGTAAATAATTTATGGGTGACATTGAAGAATCATTATAGATTTTTTAGCTTCTTTTAATATGGAGAAAAGATTAAATTTAATGAGAAGACATGTTTTTTATTAGTTTATGAATTGTTAAAATTATCTAAAATGATAAAGTACACGGTTCTTGGATTTTTAGGTTACAAAGATATTATAATCAGATATTTGAATCGAATATAGTGATATAAGTTATGTGTTTTGGCATCAAATCAGTGATTAAGGGTCCAGTGGTGTAATATTCTCTGTTTGGAGAAACCTTCATCTATATATTTAATTCCTATATGGCATTGATATGGTATGTTATTAATTTATGATGAGTTTAAATACATCATAAACAAGTTATGAAATTCAAAATATACAATATTTATTGTGATGATCTTATTTTAGGTAGATGCATACTCTCATAGTTTACTCATTCTAAGAACTTAATGTCTCAGTGGTTTTTAAAATGAAATTATTGTTCTTATCATAGAAACTACTTAGTAAAAACAAAATTTTGTATTATAATTAGGGGGTTAAGTTTTTAAAAAAATGGTTATCAAAGAAAAAAATATGTGTTTGGTAAAATGTTTAAGCAGTGATTAGTTTGAAAGGGAATGTTTTCTAGTGTGCTAAAGCATTATTCAGGGATGGGTTTGTGTGCATTCATAATGTATAGATTTGAGGAATTTTTTGTTTCAAACATGTATTATGATTCCATTTTGTGGGAACATATATTTTACTTCCAACTGATCATTTGGTTTGGGGGGGGTGGATGTATTTCTGATCATGATTCCAATCTATTACATTAGGATTTTATTAATTGAGAGGCATTATGTCGGTGAAATGGATCCAGAAGGGGAGGGATTATTTTATTTTATGTGTGTTTGTTCATGGTGTGTGTTTAAACACTGGGGTGTGAGTTAGCTTCACTTATATATATATATATATATATATATATTCACATTCCATTACATTTTTATATAAATGTGAGTTAACTTGTTTTTGTTCTTATAGAATGTGCAGGAAGTCACTATAGGTTTGTGCACTCATGCAATTAATTTGAATCTTGGTGTGTATAAATATATTGATCTTCAGGAAATGAGTAAGGGGAAGAACTTTTATTTCTATAGTAGAGAACCATGATACTATTGTTGGGGTCAAGTTATGTTCAAGGTTGGAGGTGGTAGTGGGGTGGAGCATGGTGTTGTTGAACATTTCTGACCGTAGTTTCTCTTTTTAGTTATTGGATATTGTAGTATAATTTGACACAATTTTTTACTGATGATACTCAGATTATATTTATATTATGCTATTATTTCTTAATTAAGTTTATTTTATAAAGTATATTTATACTGTGTATTTTTAGTTCAAGAGTTTGAGGTCATGTCATATAAGAGGGAAAATCACCTCCTGCTAATTTGCTAAATCCCATGGAATTTATTTCAATAATTTTTTCTCATTGTGACTAACCTATGTCTAGTGGAATTGTGATCTAAACCATAGTATTAAGTTGGGGTTGTGATGTTATAAGACACCATATACCATTTATGTTTTTTTATTTTGACATATATCTAAATCCTATGAGTTATTATCTCTGTTCTAGAACCCTTATTCAGTAATTACATCTACCCATTGTTTTTTATTATAATTCATCATTAATACTCCACTTTTCATTTTTTAAAAATAATTATCTATGAGTTGTTTTCATCAATAATTGTTTTCATAAAACTTGTGTATCATGATATATAATGATTTTTAGATCCTATACATTCTTGATTAACCATAGGAAGAATAAATATGATTATTTTTCCTTATTGGAATATTCGTACAATGTATCTCATAATAGTAAATATCCAAATTTAGATGAAATATTAATTTATTATAAATTTTAACTATAATGAAAATAAATTTCACGAAAAAATAACATGAAGATCCATGGTAAACTACAATAATTAATTTCATATAAAATAAACTTTTGTATTGTTATTGAAGAATTCCACTATATTTTTGAAATCATGTAGAACTATTCTAATGTTCATGAAAATGATATTGGAGAAAATAATAAAATCATCCATTCATATAATACAAAAAATTTGTATAAAAATTCATAAATAGAAAAATCACTCTCATTTTACACACATTATCTAATAATTTTGAATTTCATGAGAGGATCATATTTCTTTCCCAACAATATAATTATTGAATTTCTCATAAATAAACCAATAAAATATATAAATTACATATTACAAGTAGATAAAATATTTTGAATAGTCTAAGATTCTGACCTATTATGGAGATGATTTAGGCTTGTTTTCAGGTTCACCTTTTCCATATTGAAGTACCTTTTTATTGGGTAATAATGTTGGGGTGTGTTTGGGAGGAGTTTTGAGAAATATGGAAGGAAAATATTATGGGAATGGTTAGAGAAAATTGTGTTCCCTTGAATAGAAATTCACGAATCCCTAGATTGTTGGAATTCACATGGCTAGAAAATGGTTTTTCAAACCATGCACCCTAAAAGGAGAGACCGTGCACCCCTAAAATAATAGAATCATGATTAATGTGTATGATTAGGGAGAACTGTGTGCTTCTTCCCAAAAAATCATGAACATAGTTTTTATTAAGCAAAATTTTAATTTTAAATTTACCCAACCCCCAAATTAACCCAAAATCGACCCCCACTAGAACCATTATGATTTATCACAATTTTGGAGCCTCTAGAAAATATTCCTAGGGATCCTGACCACTGTTCTTGGTTATTCGAAGCCTGAATGGATGATTTTATCCTCTCCTGGTACATGGATCCTATCCCATCACTTCCTATCCATCATCCTTCCTTATCGCATTCTTTTGGTGGAAATTAATGTCCCATTTTTCTATAAGTAGATCAATATTTGGTGGATATAGATCTAGTATTGTGTATACAGATTTATAATTAAGATGTATTTTTTTAATTAATCTTAATCTAGGGTTTCTAGATTCGAGTCATGATTAATCTCCCTATGATGTTCAATTTTGGGTAATTTATATTGGACATCATTCTTCATAAAAAATTATGTATGTGGTCTAATATTTAATTCCCATAGGTGTGATTTTGACTAAGTCTATACAATTGTATAATTTCAAGCATTCATTAGCTACTGCAATTAAAAAATTGGGTAAATATTGTGGAAAATAGATTAATCTATGTATTGTTCAAATAGATAATTTATTTTGGGAATTAATTATGAGATTTAGGGAATCTGATTTATATAATTAATTGTGAAATTAATTATAAACTTTTTATGTCATGAATTGATATAATTAATTATAGAATTAATTATGAGATATCTGTTTTATTGCTTTGGGATAATTAATTGTAGAATTTATTATGTGACATTAAGATGGTTGAATGTAAATAATTTATTATGAGATATTGGGGTCATTGATTTGAGATGATTAATTGTAGAATTAATTATGCAACATTGAGATAGATGAATTGAAATAATTTACTATATAATTAATTAAGAGATATTGGGGTTATTTTTTTAGATGATTAGTTTAAATTTTAAATATGTAATATTGAGATGGCTGACTTGCGGTAGTTAATTGATTAATTAATTAATGTCTTGGTGGAATTAATTAATTTAGGAATTTATTAATTGTATTTATGTCAAAAAATAATTATTGTATTAGTAATGAAATTAATGTTGAATAATTAATTGAAGAATTAATCATGTGTAAAATAACGATAACATGGTCATTATAAATTGATAATTATAAATGATAACATGGTAATTGTACATGGACGTAAAGGAAGGGTAATAAGGTCATTCAATTTAGATGTATAAATGATAACATAGTCGTTGTACTTGTGAGTAATATAATGGGAACAAGGTCATTATGTTGAGAAGTAATAATTGTATCATGGTCACATTACATGTGAATTTAATATGGGTAATGTGGAAAATTATGTGTGAATTAAGGAACACCAACAAATGTACTCAAATATATGACCTCAATTGAGAATACTTTGGGATTATACATGAGACAAAGCAGGTATTTAGATATGATATCACCATTGAATACTTTATGCTCCAGTATGAGTAGATGTAGGTATTATGATTTGATAATACCTATAAAAACTTCGGGATCTGACACGAGCCAAAGAATAAATTAAGGTACATGTGTCCTCAGGAACCCTATATTTTTTGTGGTCTAATATAGATTATCTTTATAATGTGGTAATTGTTTATTTATACACTGTACTTATTTACTTATTCAATAGCATAATATGTTTGACTGAAATTGTATTGCACACCATTAGTGGTGGCCTACTGAGTTGTACTGACACCCTACTCATGTTACCTAACCAGTCCTCAATATACCTTATTGTAAGAGGAAATGTTAAGGGAAAAGGCCCTATGTTAGATAGCCGAGCTTGGATGGAGCATGGGTGTGGGAACCAGTTTGGTTCGAGACCCACATTGGCAGTCTTCAATGTCATTATTTTCATTTTTTATTTTATATACGTAACAAATACATTATCATGTCATGTTTTCTAATTTACATGGTTATAGTATTTCAAACATTTTTTATCTTGAGATATTTTTATTGTTTATGTTTATATAAGCTTCCAATATTGTTTATTATTTATACAAGTTTTTACCATGATAAAAGAGCGTATTGTTTCCCCTTGATGGACTTATCAGACTCTCACTTCTAGTTGGATACCTCTATCATACAGAGAGGTTCACTTGAGGTCGCATGGTGAACTGTCTTAAGGCATCGACATGTGGTAACTTGGTTATTAAATTACAAAGATGTATTATAGGTATAGTTTTATTTTCTTTTTCTTTGTATTATTATTTTAGGATGGTATAGTAGGGACTAGGAAGAGTCATGTCTTTTTTGTGAGCTTGATAATTGGAGTTACAAACCAATTTATGGCTGAGAACCCATGTACTCAGGGTGTGATTGTTGTTATTTCTATTTTTTACAATTGAATAATATTTAACTTTGGGTGACACAGTTGTTGTGTGATGAGAATATACTTTTTAGTTTTTTGTGAATTGAATCATGGGCTGGAATTGCATGAGATTTGAGTCTCCACGAATCATTCTAGGAACTCAGGATTATTTTTTAACATGCATCATTTTAGGTATGCACAAAAATGGGTTTCAGTAAGTTTTGAACATAGACTATTTTTCATTATTTGTGAAATTTAATAATTTTTTTTGCCTACTATGAAATTGAATGGGTTAAAATTAGGAATGATGATAATAAATGGGTTTATAATGTGAGAAATTTAACAATGGGAATGCTAATACCCTTTTATAACCAATACCTAGGTGTACGATGGTTAAGGGTGGTGATAGTGCCTCAGTTTGGATCATGTGGAAAGATTTGGGGGAAAGAATTGTTGTGACTTGTTATGATTTTCTCCCAAGTGAATGTGTTGATGATGTGTTTTTATTCCTAAGATGTGTGATTTACATTGAGTGGTATAACTCCATGATGACACTTGATGATAGGGATACATGAGGATATGGATGGTAATTCTCTTCTATTAGTGGAACTAGAGGAGCTGATAGTGAAGAGTGAGGAAGAAGTGGAGATGTTCTGAGAGAATATTGTTCTCTTCATGGAATTCATGGGTAGAGACCCAAGGAAGGTTGAGAATAAGATTTTTGACATGATGAGGGAGTTTTAATTGCATAACCCTCTAAATTTTACTGGAGAGGGTGGACCAGATGGAACAGAATTCTAGGTTGAGTCCGTAGAGATGATACTTAACTATTTGGAGACTCCTGCTGTGTGGTGGGTCAAGTTGGCTACTAATAATCATTGAGGATCAGTGAAACATTGGTGAGATATTTATGCACAAACTATAAAAACTGATTTAATGTTATGGAATGTCATCTTGGATAGGTTTTTGGAGTACTTCTTTCTAGGGACATTGAGGTAGGATAAAGCAGGGTATTTCATGCGACTAACTCCAGGGAGAATATCCATGGTGGATTATGTTGGATGATTTATGGATCTTACAGTATTTGATCTATCTTTGAAAGTATATAGTATATTTACTATATTAAGGTTTTCTGGATGAATTTAAGTGTGATATTATGTCCCAAGTTAACCTATTTAGATTAAAGAAGTTTGCTGAAGTGGTGGATTAGGATCTCATAGTTGAGGGGAAGTTGAAGGAGGATTCCATTACTGGAAACATAGTTGCAACTGGATGATTAGGATGTGAGAATTTAGAGAGTAGGAAGTGAAATTATGATAACTTTAATTAGGTTATTGGAAATATGGGTGGTCATAATATAGGGTCGGTTGCATAGTACCATACTAGAGTGATATGTAATCAGTGTTATAGTCCATTCCACTATCTACTATAGTATCATCGACCACCAATGGAGTTCATAACTGGCGGTAAGATGGGACATCTATAGATGTTCGACTGGACACAATGAAAAATGGTTAGCGAGGGTCAAACAAGACATAGTCATATTCTGGGAATGGGAAATTCTATACCTTATTAGAATGGAAGACGGAGTTATACTAGCATAAGTGGTAGAGGAAATGGACATTGTTCCCATGGGAAAGAGCTCTCATATCCACAGAGTGGGGAAAAATAATAGAGTCAGACATCATCATAGAGGAGAGGGGTAGGCTAATTGAATGTGGTGTAGCCTACACTTGTGGATAGTGAGGTTTTACCATCAGTAGTGAGAGGTTCCATTATTATAGAATCTACATTAACTAGTGCTTTATTTTATATGGGTTCCTCCCATTCATTTATATCTACAAAACCTATTGGTGGTTTAATCTTGGAGTTGGAATGTATGAGAGGGTAATGAATATAGAAACACCATTAGGAGTGAAGTACGGAGACATTTTTTAAGCAAGGGATGTTCTCTTGAAATCAGGGAGTATCATTTTCTATGTGATATCTATATCATTGACTTTTCCAGATTTAACCTTACAATGGGTATGGACTATCTAGCCACATACTGAGACCACATTAATTATCACCATAGGAGGGTGATGTTTACATATTCAAAAGGGTGACCATTACATTCACCATAGGTAATGGGATATCCATTAAGTCCAAGTAGGGATAGTCACTCAGTAACTGTGAGAGATCATAAAAAAGGATCATAGTCTTTTGTTTGATGACAGAGGTGTGAAACTTCTTTTTTTCCACTAGTAGTGGAACTATTTTAGGATGTTTTTCCTGAATATTTCTCGAGTATGCCCCCAAAGGGAGATGTAGAATTTACTTTTTAATTAATTAGGGGGTTGAGCCAGTATCTATTACAATCTATTGAATGGAACTGATATAGATTCAAGAGCTCATGACTCGATTGGAGGAGTTCGGAGGATAAATGATTTATCAGTCTGAGAATGTCGCCTTAGGGATCACCTGGGTTGTTTGAAAATATGCTGATAAGATTTTATACTTATTTTTTTATTACTTGAAGTTGAACTAGTATACTGTTAATAACTAGTATCCTCTTTCATGTATCGAAATTCTTTTTGACTAGTTGAGAGGATATTTTGTGTTCTCAAAGATCTAATTGAGATCAAGGTATCATCAGCTACGATTTTGGAATTATGATATACCTAGGAGAGAATTCATAATTAGGTATGGAATTTAAGAATTTTTTGTAATTCCATTTGGGTTGACGAATACACCGAAAATTTTTATGTTTTTGATGAGATGGATCTTTCATCCGTACCTAGATTTGTTTGTGGCAGTATTTTTATATGCGATCGTGGTGTACTCCCAGACTCATGACGATCATGACCAAAATAATGACATCGTACTAAGTATACTGAAAGAGAATCATCTGTAACCCAAGCTATCTAAGTGTTAATTTTGGATTGATTAGTTAAACTTCATGGGTCACATAATCTTAGAGAAAGGTGTGGTGGTGGTCCCAAAGAAGGTTCAGGTAGTGGTTTATTGTGAGTATCCCAAGAACTTATTCAATATCCATATATATATAGGGTTAGCTGGATATTATCATAGATTCATCTAGGACTTTTACTAGTTTGAAGAACCACTCTCAATCTTGAACAAGAATGGGATAAATGTTTAATGGTTGGAATCTTGAGATGATGCCTTCCAAGAGTTAAATAATCATTTGATATCGACATCAATATTGATCCTAACTAAGCTGGGTGAGGTGTATACAATGTTCTATGACACTTATAGAATTGGAATCAGAGCTATGTTGGTGCAAGGAGATCAATTTGTAGCATATGGGTCTTCACATCTGAGTCCACAAGGATGGAACTACCCTACACTTGACCTCGAGGTAGCAGATTTGGTTTATGCTTTGAATTATTGGTGGAATTATCTATTGGGTGACAAGTTTATAGTTTTTACTAACCGTAAGAGATTAAAATAACTTATATCGCATAAAAAATGGTATCTTTGGGAGTAGACATGGGTAGAGTACATGAAGTTATTTGGTTTTGAGCTAGAATATAAACCTGTTAAGGGAAATTTTGTGGTTCCTAATTTGAATAGGAAAACTAATACATAGATGATTCAGGAGTATAATGATGAGTGGAAGATGGTGACTTTGCTGGATGAAATTCATGTGGTGGTTTAGGAATGTCCAGAGCATATGAATCTCATATCAGTATTAGCTTATTTAAAATATTTATGGTATTTTAATGATAGAATGTATGAGGATCCAGAATGCTTGACCCAAAGGGAAGTCCTTGAGTGTGGGGAGTCACCTTCTGATTGGACAATAGATGTGGACGAGATCATATATTTCAATAATCTGGTTGTTGTTCCTACAAGTGTACGAGAGGATCTCATGTATAAATTTTGTGCTTCGAAGTGCTCAGAACATCAAGGTGTAACCAAAATGTACAGTGACCTTCAATGTCAATTTCGGTGGCCAGGAATGAAATAGGAGATAGATGGGTTCCTAATATGATGCTTGACCTATAAATAGGTGAATCTGGAGAATCAACAACCTGGTAGTTTACTATAACTATTGTTTATTCCATGATGGAAGTTGGAAAATGTGCCAATAAACTATGTGTTAGGTCTTATGAAGTCACTTATGGTGAATGACTCTATCTGGGTTATTTTGGATCTACTAAAAAAATTATTACATTTCATGCATATATGGTAAGCGATATCGATGGATTAGTTGATAGAATTATATGTTTGAGAGATATTCTATCTGCATGGGGTGCCTCATACTATATTTTCACATCATGATTCACACTTCACATCATGCTTTTGACTAGGCCTACAAAAGGCTCTAGGTACACCGGTGTTATTGAGTAAGGACTTCCTCCCACAGGAAGATTGGAAGTCATATTGTACCATAAATATGCAAGATGATATTTTGTGGGCATGTGTTTCTGACTTTGGTGGGTCTTGGGAGAAACACATGGTTGTAGTGGGGTTTTCCTAGTACAACAATTATCATGAAACTATACATATGATAAAATAAATGTATATTTATCATAGGCTTTGTCGATCACCTCTAGGATGGATGGAGGTAGGTGAACCAAAGTTGTTGGGACTGAGTCTCATGAAGGAGACATCATAGAAGGTTTAATTGATTTATAAATGTATGGATACAACTCAAAGTTGACATAATTCAAATGCATATAGACATTGATGCAACCTAGAGTTTATAGAATGTATCATGCATTATTTCTGGTGTCTCCTAGGTTGTTTCATAGCAGTATATAGATATATGTAAAGTCATGATTGAGGTTTTTTTGAACCTTTCATGATTATGGAGAGAATATGGTTGGTGGCATACTGATTTACTATTATATAGAAATATTGTGGTATGAATGATGTTATCCATGTTTAAAAACTAAGGTGGTATCAACCCAAACCATAACATGTGATTTATGTGTATTATGTTGAGCTTGAGATAGATGCATCCTTTGATGAGAATCTGATACAGGTGTTGAATCACAATTAAAAAGTTTCATTGGGAATAATCTGTTGATAGTTCACGTATTGTGGAAACATGGTCTTGTATATGAGAAAACATGGGAAATTAAAGCTGATATACAGACTCAATTTCCTGATACTTTGGACTCTGAATCTTAGAGAATCTTGGGAGTGTAGCTTGATGATGAGTTGTTATATGGTGGGGAGAGTATAATATCCCGACATTTTATGGAGACGAATCTAGCTTGTTTTCATGTAATTTTTTATCCATATTTGAGTACTTTTTGGGTTATAATTTGGGGTTTTTTAGGATGAGTTTTGAGGAATATTGAAGAAAAAGGGGATATGCATGGTTGGTGAATAGTTAGAGAAAACTATGTGCCCCTATACAACAACCCTTGCAACCCTAGACAGTGGGGGTTCACATGGATAGCACACGATTTGTAAAACCATGAACCATAAAGGATAAAAATTTCACCTCTAAAATAATAGGCACCTAGTTAGGGATCGTGGTTTGGGAAAAACATGTTCCTCTTCCCAACAAATAGTGCATAATGTTTTATTTAACGCGATTTTAATTTTTAAAATTACCAAAAATATCTAATTAACACAAATTCAACCCCCATTCAAACCATTACAATTTGTCAGAATTTTGGATCCTCCTAGATAGATTATTAGGGCTCCCGACCACCATTCATGGTGATTCGATTCCCAAATTGAAAAATTTATCCTCTCTTAGTAAGTGGATCCTATCCCATTTCTTTGATATTCATCTTAATTCTTTCTGTAATTATTTTTTTGGAATCTAAACTTATGTTTGTCTAAAAAATGATTTCTATTTGGTGAATCTATGTCATAAAATTTTGATCTAGGTTTAGAATTAAGTGACCTTTTCCTCAATCTTGATTTAGAGTTTTGAAATTCAGATCTAGATCTATGTAATTGTGCTTCTCAATATTTGGTAATTTCTATTGGTTAATGTTCTTCATGAATCATGTGGTAGGTGGTTTAATATTCAATTCTGATAGTCTTTATATTGATCAAGGTTATGAAATTATAGAATTGATATCCATCTTCAGAAATTGAAATTCAAAAACTAGGTTAATTAATGTAGACAATAGATTAATAGAACTGTTACTAAGATAGATATGTAATTTGGGAAATAATTATGGGATTTAGGCATTGTGATTTAGATTATTAATTGTGAAATTAATTATGTTATTTTGATGAAAAGAATTGAGATGATTAATTTTATAATTAATTATGGGATATTGGGGTTACTCATTTGGAATAATTAATTTTAGTATTAATAATGTGACATTGAGATGGTTGATATAAAATAATTAATTTTACAACTAATTGTGAGATATTGGAGTTATTTATTTGAGATGATTAATTATAGAATTAATTATGTGACACTGAGATGGATGAATTGAAATAATTAATTGAAGAACTAATTATGATATATCTCGGTGACCTATTTGATATGATTAATTGTACTATTAAATAAGTAATATTGATATGGTTTTATTCAGATAATTAATTGGATAATTAATTAGTGTCTTGAAAAACATAACTAAATGGGGAATTAATTAAGGTTATTTATGCGATAAACTTATTGAAATTGTAATGAAATTTTTGTTGAATAATTAATTAATGAATTATTTATGAGTAAAAGAATGGGAACATGGTTATTCAAAATGAAAAAGTATAAATGGTAACATGGTCATTGTACTTGGGAGTAATGGAATGGGAACATTGTCATTCAATTGAAATGTATAAATGGTTGCATGGTCCTTGTACTTATGTTTAAATTAATGAGAACATGGTCATTCTGTTGATATGTAAGAATGGTAACATGGTCATCTTACTTGTGAATTTAAGATTGGCAATGTGGAAAATTAATTTTGAATTAAATACTGAAGAAGAATTCACTTTTTTATTATAGAAAATGATTTAAGGAAATAGTGAGAAACTATTGTTCAAGCTATAATTTAAATAGATGAACCATTAAAGGAAAAATTAAGTGT
Organism: Viscum album; assembly: GCA_963277665.1. NCBI lineage: Eukaryota > Viridiplantae > Streptophyta > Magnoliopsida > Santalales > Viscaceae > Viscum > Viscum album. The sequence goes on from OY728120.1 coordinate 263,881,913, forward strand.
ATTGGATTTGATATCCCTGTATAATTTCCATGAAATAGTACTAACCTGAGTGTCTGGATTCTCATTCAAAAGTTCTTCGAACTGATACACCAGCTTGTCCCAAGACTGGATATACTCCTCTTGACTAATATTCCCAGCATTGAATCCCCTAATCAATATTAGATATTGTTTTTCAATCTAGTTACTTTTCTCCTCATTGGTAACCACCCTTAATGACCTTTCCATCATCTTGTCAGCTTCTTCTTTGGTATCCATAATTGTCAAAACTGATTCAGCAATTTCTTCTTTCGAGTGCATGAGAAACTCCACAGAAGAGTCACTCACTACACTAAGCTCTCGCTACTATCTAGAATCAACCTTGGAGGGAGGAACACTTCCCTTTAATTTATTCGATGATCTAGTATCCCTTGTTGGAGGTAGAACAGAATAATACTTCCTCACTTTCCAATTAACCCTCTGGTTCATGCTGTGTCTCGATCTTGAAATCCAATCACCTTGGGTGTCACCTTCTATATCACCTGATGAGTGATCAGAGTTATCATCACTGGACTTGGTCCCAGAGGCCCCCTATTGATCCATTTATGGCATTACCGGGTCAATTTCAACCTCCTGAACCAGATTCTCATGTAAAAACCCTTCACAACTGTTTCTCAGCGCAATAGCTGCCACCTCCTCACACTAAAGCACTTTATAACCAGACGAGTTTCCCTCCCTTGGTGACTTAGAGGCCTTAGCTGGACCCTTGTCAGTGGTACTGGTCCCTGAACACACTACCTCTATGTATGAAACAACCAGATGAGTCATAGAGCCTCCTTTATCTACCATGTGTGAATCCATAAGAACGAGACCACTATCAGGCCACACCTTCTCCACAGCAGGACCCTCAAGTCTCAATGGAGATGGTAGAGGTGGTTGGGTTACTCCCAAATCATCACTCAAGTGGCTGAAGATGTCAGACACCAAATGATTCACTGCCTAGGATCCATTCTTAATATGAGTTACTAATTTAGACTCAGTTTCCACTCCCACCAACATCTGTCAAGACAAGGATGCCTGAACACACAGATCTGTAACCTTACCACTGTCCGCACCCATCATCCTAGTGGAATTCAAAGAACCTAATCTATAGGCTGACAATGAATGACCGAGATACTTATAGACATCACAAAAATCGGACAACTATTCATATACCTCATGCCGCTTATACCGAAACTCATCATCTACTATGATCCAATCTTTATTGAATGGATCTCTTGCCACATCCACCTCCACAAAAACTCACAGGCTAACAGGATGACAAATTTCTTCAGTACGTCTATCCGAACACAAGAATATACCCACTACATTCCCAAGAATCCTAATAACATAGGGGTTTTAAAATGGTAGATTAAGGTTATGTAAACATACCTAGATTTACATTGAAGAAGAATATCACTTCATATGGAAGTCATAGGTCCATCTAAAGAGGTAGAACTAGAATCCGTTTAATCTCTGGGGTGCACTGGACCTGGATCTAAATAAATCATCTTCTGAAGAGAAACATATCATAATGTGTTTGCTGTAAAAAAACCCACCATCACCCTTTCTTGTAAGTTCCATGATCCAAAACCATGCCTATCAAAAGCATCAACCGAGGGGTGCCACTTTTTGAATTGAGAAACATAAGTAATATTTAGAAGCTCCGAGGATTCATTAAACTCTGCTATTTAGATTGAAAGGTTAGGGATCCCATTGAATAGGTTAGGGACTTTCAGACTCAGGGAAGCTCATGGAAAAGAAGGGAGGAGGTCAGTGTTAGAAAAGGGGGAAAAAGGGGAACCCACTCCCATGATGGACGACAGAGGTCCCTTCCCCGCCGATGGGGAACGGACCAGAATAGTTGTCACTGCCATCACAAAGCAGGAGGGAGCATCACTCTTCCCCTGTCTCAAATCCCCCTTGTAGATCAATAGTGAGATAATTATTATTTAAATGGTAATTGTATTTGAATTAAATAACACCACCAAATGTACTCTGAGATATAATTTGACAAGAGAATACTTTGGGAACCTGTGTTGGCTGAAGTAGGTACTGAGATAAGATAAGACCATAGAATACTTTGGGTTATAACATGAGCTAAAATGGGTATTAAGTTATGATATTAGATAAAAAAATTAGGCTCTGACTTGAGCCTAATTAAACATTGAGGCACAAGTTTTCTTGGGAACCCTGAATTTTATGTGGTTAAATAATGGTTAATTGTATAACATGATAACTATTAATTTATTCACTGGACTTATTTCATTATACTACTCTATACAAGGTTTGAAAGGTTTTTTATTAGAAACCATTTGTGGTGGCATTAATAGTCACACTCACACCCTACTCGGGATGCCTTATCGATACCTTATTAGATTGTATTATTAAAAGAGAGGTTAAGGGGAAATTCCCTCTACTATATGGATGATTTTGGATGTATATTGGATGAGGGAACCATATTTGGTTTGGGACCCACATTAGGAGTTTTCATTATCTTTATTTTTACATCTAATTTTAGAAACATGACACATACATCAGTATGAAATGTTTTATTCATTAGTTGGATATTGTATTTCCTAAATTTTTTATCTTGAGATATTGGACTTTTTTATGGTTATAAATTCATTATCTATTTTTTAGTATTTATACTGGTGTTTACTCTGATAAAAGAGGGTATTGTATTCCCATGATTGACTTATCAGACCCTCACTACTAGTTGGAATCCTCAAGCATATGTTGAGGTGCTTTTGAGGTCATGTGGAGAATTGGATCGAGGAACCGACATGTGTCCCCCATGTTCGGACGTTGCAAAGTTGTATCAACGATCCAATTTTATTTACCATTTCTTATCTAACTACTTGGAAGAGGTTGAAATGAGACTAGGGATAGTCAGAGCATGATTATGATCTTGTGTATTGGAATTACAAACCCATATATGATGGAAAAACAATGTACATATGGTGGGATTGATGTCCATATTGTTTACTATTACAATTGAAAAATATTTCACATTGCGTGACACACTGTTTGTGTGAATGGAAAATTGTTTTTGAGATTCTAAAAGAATTTACTTGTGTCCTATAATGGAATAATAGTTGAGTCTGCATCCATCATTCTTAGGACATAGGATTATTTTCTGACATGCATCATTTTAGGAATGCACAAAAAACGGTTTTGGGTAATTTGTTGATCTTAGACTATTTTTCCTTTCATGGGAAAATGAATTTAAAATGGTACCTAATATGAAATTAAACATGGTAAAATAATGGAAGATAAGAATAAATTTTTGTCTAATGTGAATGTATGATCACTGATAATGAGAATACCTTTTGATAACTAAGACCATGGTATGTGATGGTTAAGGATAGTGATAGCACCTCGGTTTTCACCATGTGGAAAGATCTGTGGGAAATAATTATGGTGACATGTTATGATTTTAATCTTAAGTAAATGTGTTAAAGATGTGTTATTATTCTAAAGATGCGTGTTTAGAATTAAGAGATATTCCTCCATGATGATTCTTGTTGTGAGGATGATAGGATGTTATTCCTGGTAATTCTATTTAAATAGTAGAACCCAAGGCACTGCTAGTGAAAGGTGAGGAAGAAGAGGATTAGTTCAAAGAGAACATTGTTCGCTTCACGAAACTCATAGGAAGAGACCCTGGGTAGTTTGAGGAGATAATTTTTAACATGGAGAGGGAGTTTTAGTTGTAGTACCCACTGAATTTTACTAGAGATGGTGGACATAAAGGAGTTGAATTCAACATTGGGTCCATCGAGATGATACCTGCCCATTTAGAGACTCCTACAAAGATGAGTTTCAAGTTGGATGCTTGTATTCTATGAGGATAAATGAATAATTTGTGGAATGTTCATTCATGGACTAGAAATATTGATAGCATTTTATAAAAGGACTTCTTGGGATGGTTATTGGAGAACTTCTATATAGAGACATTGAGGAAGGAGAATGAAGTAGAGTCCTTGTAGCTAAATCATTGGAGAATTTATGTGATGGATTAATATAGATGCTTTATGGATCTTCCACACTTCTCTCAAACATTTATTATAGATGCGACTATTTCATAATGATGTATTCATGATGGAATTATGTAGGAGATTAAGTGCCAAGTTAACCTCTTTTGATTATTGATGTTTATTGAAGTGGTAGATCAGGCTCTCATAGTACAAGGGGACATGAAGAAGGCCTCCAGTGATGGAAAAACAGTTGTGACAAGATGATTCAGAGGTGTGACTTCTGAGAGTAGGAATCTCCATTATGGGAACCTTAGCCAGGGCAGTAAAAAGATGGGTGGTCAAACCAGAGGGTTAGTTTCTCATGACCTTATTGGAGCGTTCTACCATCACTATGGTTATACACGCCACTATTGTCGACAATGTCCCTAACCACTTGTTGATTGTAGATCCTTTGGGGGGATGGGATGTCTATAGAAGTTTTCTATGACACAACATTAAATATTTTGTGAGGGTTTTTCTAGAAAAATTCAGACTATGGAAATGTGATCTTCTACACCTTATTATTCTGGCATACGGAGTTCCACTCATTAAGGCGGTAAAGGCATTGGATATGGTGAATCTATGAAAGAGATCCCATATCAGTAGACTAGTGAATCTCAGGGGAGTTAGAAAACATCACACGATAGAGGGAAAAGACAAGATCATATGGTGCAACAAACACTTGTGGATAGTGAAGATGGACCATCAATAATGACATGTACTATTGTTGTGGATTCTACATTACCTAGTGCATTACTTGATACCTGATCCTCTCATTCCCTTATATATGCAAAACATGTTACTTTTTTATGCTTGGTGGTGGAATATGTGAGCAGGGTAATGAATATAGATACACTATTGGGAGTGGGGTCTAGAGGTATCTGTTTTTTTTAGGTGATGGTCTCTCAACATTGGGGATAATTATTTTCAATGTGATATCTATATGATTGAAATGTCAACCTTCATCCTAATAGTGGTTATGTGATGGATAGTCACATACCAAACCAAAATTGATTTTTACTCCTGGAGGGTGAAGTTTACGTCTCAAATGGGTTACCATTACATTCACCATGGGGAGTGGGATATCTATGAAGTACTAGCAAGGCAAGTTACTCGGCAATTGGGAGAGCACACAACCTAGGGTTCTAGTCTTTTGTTGGATTATGGAGGTTCAAAACTTGATGTTTTTTACCAGTACTGGAACTATTTCACGATTTTTTTCTTGAAGATTTCTAAAGGATTCCACCTAAGTGTGATATGGAATTTACTATTGATCTCATGTTAGTGGCTGATCAAGAATCTAGTCCACCATAAAGAATGGCACTGACAATGTTTCAAGAGGTCAAGAATTAGTTGGAGGACTTGGAGGAGAAATGGTTTATCTGACGGAGTACATTCCCTTATGGATCTATTATGTTAATATAAAATAAGTCTATCATGATTTTATGACAATGTGTTGATTACCAAATGTTGAACTAGATAACTATGGGGAACAGGTATCCTATTTCACGTATCAATGATATTTTGACCAGTTGAGAGGAGATTGTATGTTCTCAATGAACGACTTTAGATCGATGTATCAACAGTTGAGAGTTTAGTCTTCTTATATACCAAGGAATTCATTCAAAATTAGGTATGGACTTTATGAGTTCACTGTAATTCTATTTCAGTTGACGAATAAACTTGAAATGTTTACGGATTTGGTGAACATGATCTTTCATCCGTACCAAGATCAGTATGTGTAATTTTTCATAGATGACATCTTGGTGTACTCCAATACTCATGAAAATGATGACCAACATCATTACATCATCATGATTACACTGAGAGTGCGTCTAATCCACAACATGATATCTAATTCTCAATTTTTGATTGATCAAGTACACTTATTTGTTCATATTATCTCAGAGGAAGGTGTGGTGGTGGACCCAGAGATGGTTTAGGAAGTGGTAAATTGGTAGAATCCAATGAATGTATTCAATATCCATATATTTTTGGGATTAACTTGATATTATTGAATATTAATCCATGAATTTTCCCATTTGGAAGCACTTCTCTCATGATGGACCAAGAAACAGATAAATATTGAATGGCCAGAATCCTACGATGATTCCTTCCACACTTTTATTAAGCAGTTGATATTGGCACCAATATTGATCCTAACTGATCTAACTGAGTAGTATATAGTGTTTTATGATGCTTCTGGAATTAGAACCAGATTTGGGTTAATGAAAGATGACCGAGTCATAGTGTACAGGTCTCAGTAGCTGAGGCCACATGAACATAAATACCCTAGAAAAAAGCATGAGTTAGAAGTTGTGTTTTATTCTTTGAAGTTTTGGCGACATTATCTATTGGGTGATAATTTTACAGTGTTTAATGATAACAAGAGATTACAATACATATTTTTTTAGAGTGATTTGAATATTATATAGTAGATTTGGGTAGAGTATATGATGTCATCTTAATTGGAGCTAGAATATATGATTGGGAAGGGAAATAGTGTGGCTGATGCTTGGAGTAAGAAAACTCAGACTCTGATGGTTCAGGATTTTAGTGATGAGTGAAAGATGATGACTTTTCTGGATGAAATGCATGTAGTGGTTCAGGAATGTTAGGAGCAGATGACTCTCATATCAGTCTCATTGGAGCCAACACATTTTATGTTTCATTAGAGATAGGAAATATGAGGATATAGAATGCTTGACCATGAGGGAAAACCTTGAAGGTGGGGGGTCACCTTACGATTAGAGAATATATGAGGATTAGATCATATATGTTAGGAATCTAGTTTTTGTGGCAATGGGTATGCGGGTGGAGCTCATGCTGAAATTTTATTCCTCAAAGTGGTTCATACATCCAAGTGTGACTACAATGTACAATGAACTTCAAAAACAGTTTTGGTGGCAAGGCATGAAAAATGATATTGTAGTATTTGTGACATGATGCTTAACCTGTCAGTAGGTGAAATAAGAGAATCAACATCCCTATGTTTTTCTATAACCATTAGCCATTCCAGAATGGAAGTGGGGTGAAATGTCAATGAAATTTTTTTAGGTATTCTAAAGAATCTTAAATATATTAATTCTATTTGGGTTATTGTGTATCAACTTACTAAAGTATCACATTTCATTACAATATGAGATACCTTATCTATGAAGATTCTAGGAAACATGTATTCTTGGGAGATAGTCCATCTTAATGGGGTGTTGTTTAATATAGTTTTAGATCATGATTCATTCTTCACATCATGATTCTTGCAATACTTGCAGAAGGTTATGGGTACACCTTTACTATCAAGTAAACCTCACACCCATTGATAGATGGGACATCATAGCATACTGGACAGGTGCTTGAGGATTTGATGTGGGTGTGTTTTATTTACATCCATGGGTCTTTGGAGAAACACCTGGTTTTATTGGTGTTTTCATAAAACAATAGTTTTGAGGAAACTATAGAGACAGTACAATACAAGTCTCTTTATAGTAGGCCCCATAGATCACCTCTATGATGTATGATGGCATGTGAGTCATTTTTTTGGGGATATAGACTCCTGTAGTAGACATTAGAGAAGGTAATATTGATTAAAAAATATAGAGTTGGAGATCAGTGTAAAAAAATTCATATGCAGATAGTCATCAATTACCCCAATAGTTTACAGAGGGTGATAGTGTATTCCTTCGGGTATCACCTAGGTTGGTTCACCCTATGAGACAAAAACATGGATAGTTAGCACTAACATTTTATGGACCATTTGATATCTTGGAGAGAATCAGGATGGTGGCATACCCATTGGATCTACAACATGAATATAATGTTATTAATGATGTTTTATATGTATTAAAACAATGGTTGTATCAACCCAATCCTTCTCACATAATCAACGAAGATGATGTTGACATTTAGATAGATTCATCCTTTGAGGAACATATGATAGGTGTGTTGAATCACAATGGAACAATTTTGTGGGGAAAGATCATGGTGATAGTTCATTTATTATGGAATCATGGGCATGTGTAGGAGGAAAAATGGGAAAGGGAAGAAGATATGCAGGCTCAATAGCCCCATCATTTTGACTTAAAATTTTAGACAAGCTTTAGAGTACATCTTGAGTATGGGATATTAAAATGTGGGGAAATTGAAAAATACTCTCATATTCTGGAGATGAATCAGGATTCTTCTCAGTTGCACTTTTTCCCATATTTGAGTAATTCTTTGTAGGGTTATAATCCGGGTTGTGTTTGGGAGTATTTTTGAGGAAAATGGAAGAAAAAGGGGCTGTGAATGGTTTTCACATGATTAGATCAAATCATGGGCCCCATGCCAAAAAACTATAAAACCTTTTGACAGTGGTGGTTTTTATAGCTAGTTAATGGGTTTTCAAACCATTCAACCTAATAATATAAATCATGTACCCCTAATATAATAGTCTCATGGTTAAGGTTCACAGTTAGGAAAAACCATGCGCCTCGACCCCTAAAATTGTGCATGCAGTTTTAATTAACAAAATTTCGAGTTTTAAAATTACCTGAGCCCACTAATTAATTGAAAAATAATACCCAGTGGATCCATTACAATTTCTCATGATTTTGGAGACTCATGGAGAGATTCCTAGTGCTCCCAAATTCCATTTTCAACTATTAGAAGCCCAAATCGAAGATTATCTCTTATCCTGGTAAGTGGATCCTATCTCATTTCATTCCCATTCATCTTCCATCCATTTATCATTATTTTTGGGGAAAGTAATATTCTATTTTTCTATATATTGGTATATATTTGTTGAAACTGGATCTTGGATTATAGATCAAGATTTATAATTAAGAGATATTTTTCCCTTAATCTTGGTTTAGGAGTTTGAGATTCATATCTTGATATATGTCATTGTACTGCTCAATTTTGGAGAATTTCTATTTCAAAATGTTCTTAATCAATCATGATGTAGGTGGTTTAATATTCAATTACTATATGAATGAATTTGATTATGTGTATGTAGTTGTATAATTATTAGCATTCTTTAGAAATTGGAATTCTGAAATTGGGTTAATCAAGGTGTCCAATCCATTAATTGATATATTGTTAAAATAGATAAATAATTTGTGAATTAATTATGAGATTAAAGGATTTCAATTTAGATAATTAATTTAGTAATTAATAATGTTCTTTTGATGTCTTCATGTTATATAATTAATTAATTATGATATATTGGGGTTATTTCATTGGGATAATTAATTGTATAATTATTTGTGAAATATTGAGATAGATGAATAGAAATAATTAATTATAGAATTAATTATGATATACTGGGGTTATTTTATTGATATTATTAATTGTAGAATTAATTGTGTGACATTATGATGATTGACTTGAAATAATTTATTGTAGAATTACTTAAGAAATAATAGGGTTATTTCGTTAAGATGATCAATTGTAGTATTAAATATGTAATATTTAAATCATTGAATTCTGATAATTAATTGATGAATTAATTAAATTCTCAATGTATATAATTAATTGGGGAATTAATTATGGTTATTTATGTGATAAACTAATTTTTGAATTACTAATGAAATTTATGTTTAATTATTAATTGATGAATTAATATTGTGTAATAGAATGGAAAAATGTTCATTAAAAATTGAGATGTTTAAATGGTAACATTGTCATTATACATTGTATTAAAGTATTGGGAAAATGGTCATTGAATGGTGAAGTATAAATGGTAACATGGTCATTGTACTTGTGTGTAAAGGAATGAAAACATGGTCATTTTATAGAGATGTAATAATGGTAAAATGGTCATCCAACTTGTGAATTTAATATTGGTGAGGTGGAAAATTTAGTGTGAATTAATTAATGGTAATGAAGGTACTTTGAGAGAGGACTCCACTTGAGAATAATTTGGGATCCAACATAAGACAAAAAAGGTATTGATATATGATTTCACCTTTGAGTACTTCAGGATTCAATATGAGCTGAACTAGGTATTAAGATATGATATAACCGGGAAACACTTCGGGCTCCGCCATGGCCCAGAGAAAATATTGAGGTACATTTGTCCTCATGAACCCAGGAATTTATGTGGTTGAATAAACATTCATTGTATAATGTGAAAATGGTTTGTTTATGAATTTCACTTATCTCCATATACAACTGCACACACTGTTTGACTAGATTTGTATTAGATACTCCTGGGGTTAGCCTACCGAGTCTCACTCACACCTAATTAAGGATGCCAAATAATTATAGTAATAGAACTTATTATTTCAGGATATGTTAATGGAAAATTACACAAGTTAGACGATGGAGTTGGGAGATGGCTTGGATGAGGGAACTGACAGGTTTCAGAACCCACATTGGGAGTCCTTAGTGTATTTATTTTCAGTTTTCAGTTTAGAAACATGGAACATACATTAGCATGATGTGATTTCTTCTTTTGTTAGATATTATATTTCTTTCATTGTTTATCTTGAGATACTGGTATTGTCTATGGTAATATATTCTTCTGATATTTTTATTCTTTCGAATAGTGTTTACTCTAATAAAAGAGGGTGTAGTCTCCATATGGTTGACTTATCAAACTCTCGCTTCTATTTGGAAGCCACTAGCGTATGTGGAGGTGCACATGATGTCATGTGGAAAATCATATCAAGGCAGTAACATGTAGCACTTAGGTTGGGATGTTACACATAGGCTTAAAATGTTATAATATAAAATTTCGGACGATTCAAATTATTTTGCAGCATGTGAATGTGTAAAATAAACGAAATTAATTTTTATCAAATATAATAAATTATATTATCAAATAGTATAGTTTATATCCCTTTTTATATTTCATAGACACATGATGAGTTAGTTTCCATAGAGGAATATGACTCACTAATAGTTGAATTATACCATCCAAAATAATATAGTCCTCTTAAAGGTGAATTTCATTTATTATTTCTATGGGACAAATTTGTAAAAAAAAACAAAATAAAATGTGTATAAAATAGTTTAGTGTAAAAATTAGATTCTGATTTACACACCACAAGGGTAATATTAAAATATAATTAGAATTAAATAAAATATATTAAATTAACCAATAGAAATTATCATTAGATAATACCAATAGAAACAAAAAAAGAATGAACAATAATAATAAATGGAGCGACAACCGCTTGGTATAGTGGATAATATTCCACAATACATTCACAACCTACCTAAGTTAATATTTTTCTCAAAAATTTATAAGAAATGTAAAGATAAATCATACTGATTTTTTTTAGTTTTAAAATATTCAGAGTAAAAATTGATTATTATATTTATCTATCAACACTTAAACATTATATCGTTTCTAAAGGTACAATATACAATATTAAAGGTGATCCCCTTTACAAAAAACACTACTATATGAACATGGGATAATTATAATTTAGTCAACTCATGAGTTAAGAGATTATCTACATATTCAATTATTTATGTTTATATTCAAACTATTGAATATTTTACTAACCTTTTTATATCCAGGATTATCAATCCCACAAATTCACAAAATAGGAAAGGTGCATGAAATTTCTAGTCATTATTTTTTAAATTAATTTTATGATATAGAAAAAATATATATGTTATTTTATAAAATTATAAAAGTGGATATTAGGTTAATATAATTCAAGATATTAGTTTTTTCACAACTAAAGTTGAATCCAAATACTAATTTTACTAAAAAAATAAATCTATCAAATAGAAAGATGTTTAAACATCCAGAAAGTGCATTGTTAAAATATGGTAATGTATATAAAATTATATTTATACTAGAAATTTAAAATAAATATAATCATGGTATTTTATGTCTTGATAATAGGATAAAAATATTTAAAAAATGTCATAAAATTATATCTTTTGTACATTTTCAAATTTCTTATGCCTAAATATTGATGTAATTTTTTTTAATAAAATTAATCTTTTTATTGAAATTAAAATTATAAAATTTTAGTCCTAATAATGATGACTTGAAATTTTACATTTCCAAATCCTACTATTAAACATATAAAATAAAATAAAATATAATTATATGAAATCTAATATCTACTATCTATACTAAAATAGGCTTCTTCCGGCTGACGTGTCAACTCCACATACTTCCACGTCACAGCAACACGTTTCTCCACAATTCATTCCTCCATTCCCCACCCATCCATCCCTCTACTTTCATTCTCACGACCCTAGGGTTTCTGACTACCTACCATTCGGTGAACTCCATCCTCGTCTCCACTCCCACCTCCAGAACATTGTCAACATATAGTGCCCTTCAACTCCCCGTCTCTGGCACTCCAGGATCCTCATCTCCATCTCTGACAGCTCCCCTTCTGTGGCACTCGTCATCTCCTCACCTCTATCGCCGTTCAAAACAATCCAACTCCCCAACTCTGGAACTCCATTACCTCGGATCCCTATCCCCATTCACCTTTACCTCCTCCGTCTACCAGCACATTCATTTTACCACTAAAAAACCACTCCTTTCCAAAATCGGCTTCACCGTCAACTGCCGAAGATGACCCCCGACAACCTCTTCATGAACCCCTTTACCATCACCAACAAAATTCTCCGAAATTCTAAAGATCTATATCTCTACAACTAGTATGTTCTTATAATTTTGTATAAATTATTTCCCTTATAATTCATTTTGTTCCCAGATATATGTGTGAAAGCTTCGTTGGTGATGTACATAATCCGTTGACGCATTCTATAACCATTGTCCTTCGTTTTCCCTCTGGTAACCCATCAATTCCTCTAAATTTGATATTATCTACTACAAACGAACAACTGTCCCTCATTTCCTCTTCAAAATAGTTATTCTATACAAATTTATATTTATCCATGATGTGTTTTCATCTTAGGTGTTTCATGATTTCTTTAACTCTATGACATGTACTTTGACTTGATACACTTTCTATTTTAGTGTATCTAAAATAATATGAGTCGATTCTTGTGATTTTTTTCTTTTTTGAATTTTATCAACACCATTTGAAGTTGTATGTCACAAATTATAAATATAGTCCTTCCATAAACAATTATAGATACAAAATGAATACCGAATAATGGAGTATGAAATTGGTCCTCTAACTCATGCTTACACCAAATAAGTAGTGAAGATGGTTTTGGGTCTGAAAACTAGAGTCCATTGGGTCATGTTCAATAAATATAAATCCCCCAATCCTATTGTCAGTGATCTAGTGATTTTTATTTTGATGAAAAATGTGATTCCTATTATGCTATTTCTGTATGTTTATTCATTTATGTGACTGTATATTAACAATAATAATGGTTTATACTATGATAGCTTCTCTAAAAATAGTGGTTATAACCCTAATATCTGGATTGAAGGCTTGAGTTGCAGGCGCGTTAATAATATTTCATGTTATTTAGCAGTTGAAATATTAATATAAATTTATTTCTTTAGTTTTTTCATTATTTCACATCCCATGATCTTATCCTACCTCTTACTTTTGATGAAAGGTGCAATGAATGAGGTGGGACTATGCCTTTCCGACATTCTGATGACTTTTCAGCACAAAGTGGATCAAATAAACAGATGATAGAGATGATAAATAATATGAATAGAGCTCAACCAGAGACTGAAGTGCTGTGCAGGGGAACTGCTAAGGTGATCCTTTCGATTACTGCCTGATTTCTCTAAAAGGACATCAATTTATGCGTTTCATATGTTTTAAACCATTTGTCAACTAAGTGAATTAATTTTTTTGGAACAATTAAATATGATTTTTTGCAGTGTATATGTTCAATAGTTGTTATGAACATGCAATAGGTATGTTTACCTAATTCCATAGAAATTTTCACACTTCACTTTGTTCTAAGATCCATCTGTGACAGCTTTATTGGAAACATGCCTTAGTCCGTTGATGCATTGTACAACCATTATCATTTTTTTCATCTGGTAAACCATCGACTCATCCGCATTTGATGTTATCTACTGAAAACTAACCACTATCCTTCATTTTCTCATCATTTCGTCTAAACTAATTTATATTTACCCATGTTGTGTTTTTATCTGAGGTGTTTCGTGATTTATTGTTCTCTATTTCATGTACATTGATTTGATCCATAATAATATGAGTCGATTCTTGTGATTTTTACAATTTAATATTTTATCAACATCATTAAAAGTTGTATGTCACAAATCTGAATAGTGTCTTTCCATAAACAGTAATAGATACAAAATGAATACAGACCAATAAACTAAGAAATTTGTCCTCCTACCCATGCTTACACCAACTGAGTAGCACATATGGCTATGGATATATAAACTAGAGTCCTTTGGGTCATGTTCAATAAAGATGAATCCTCCAATCCCATTGTCAATGTTCTAGTGATTTTGATTTTGATGAAAAATGTGATTCCTATTATCCTATTTCAGTATGATTATTTTTTTTGTGACTCTAGATTAACAAATGTAATGGTTTCTACGATGATAAATTTTCCAACAAAATAGTGACTATAACCCTAATCCCTGGATTGAAGGGTTGAGTTGTAGGTACGTTAATAATCATCCAAGTTATTTAGTAGAGTAAATATTAATATAAATTGATTTATTTAGTTTTTCCTTCAATTCTCATTCTATGATCTTATCCCACCTCTTCCTTTTGATGAAAGGTATAATGAATGAGGTGGGGCTATGCCTTTTCAGCCCATTGAAGTCTCCACTTCTAAAAATAGATCAAATAAACAGATGATACAGATGATAAATAATATGAATATAGCTCAAACAGATACTGAAGTGCTCTGCAAGGGAACTTCTTGGGTGATCCTTTCGATTACTGCTTTATTTCTCTGAAAATCATAAATTTATGTGTTTCATATGTTTTAAAATATTTTCAATTATGAGAATTAATTTTTTTGAACTATTAAAAATGTTTTTTTAGTGTATAAGTTTAATAGTTGTTATGTATATAAAAAATACTAATATTATGTAATGTATAAGTTCAGATTCATTAATTGATATTTAGATCATGCATTAACAATGTCAATACTTGAATACCATCCACCTATTTTCACTGGTTTTACATATTTATGAAAATAAAATCATATTTATGTATTCTACATTATAGTTTAGTTCTTAGTGCTTAAAAATGCATAAACTAATTCAATCAAACAACTTCAGTTTGTCTGTAGATTAACAAATTTAATGGTTTAAATTATAATAACTTTTCCCAAAACAATGGTTACAACCCTAATATTTAGATTTAAGGCTCGAGTTGGGTGTAAATTAATATTCTTGTAGGTTATTAAGCATGGGAAATATTAATATAAATTTTTTTCTTCGGTTTCTCCTTTCATTTATCATGTATTAATCTATAAATGCTTAAAAACCATCCATCTATATATATATTAGTTTTACAGATTGCTGAAAATAGAAACATATTTATGTATTCTACATCATAGTTTGGTGCTTAATAAATTTTATTATGTCATTAAAATACATATTTTAAATTTATTGGGTGTCATTGGATCAAATTTATCATATTATAATCATGTTTTAGGAACTAACGATGCATCTTAAAATCCTTCAATGGTAAACTCTTTCTCAGTGTAGGCATATCTTCTGTAGGGAAACCTTTTGTTATTTACCATCCCCTTGTGGAATATATCATTTTCTTTACTACCAGCCACTGGAAGTTTATGTGTCGAAGAATGCATTCTGGTAAGACTATGATTTCATTTCAATGCTTTAAAGACAAGTAATACTTTGTCAATTGATATTGTCTCTCATATAATTTAACTTATTTTATCTACTAAACTTATTTACCTTTTAAGGATATTTCAGGGCTGCTGATCATCACCGAGAAGGATACCTCATTTCCACTGCTGGTGCTCATGTAGATATTTGGGATCACAATATGTTTGATCTGGACTCCGTTTTTTTTGGTTTTCCCTCAAGGGTAAGACTAATTTTATTTCAAATCTTTTATGAAAAGAAATCCTTTTCAAATTTCTATTTTCTCTTTTCTAATTTGAGCTTTTTATCCTATTTCCTCTGTTGATCTCCTTTACGTTTCAAGGATGCTGATCATCACTGGGATAAATAACACATTGCCACTGCTGCAACTCAAGTGGACATTTGGGATCGTAATAGGTTTGATCTGGACTCCATTTTTATTTACCTGGGGGTGGTACTAGTGATGGTGTTTTTTTGTTAATTTTATAATGAATATTTTTTAGTCCTACACAATTCTACTTCTTGATTTTAAATTTAAAAATCTCAATATTCTTTCCATAAATTTTTTTGTGCCAGTGCATAATTTTGAATGGGGACATGACACTATCTACTCTGATCCTTAAGATCCTAATGTCTTAGAAACATTAGAATAATAGGCTCATTGATTTTAAACTATTCTGTTTCTCCCTCCCACTTTACTAGATTAATATATTAACATTTTTATTTGGTTTTATATAATTAAATGTTTATTTCAATTTCTAAAATTGATACATACTCGTGTTCTTTTAAATCCACCGGAACACTCCTATCCTAATGTTACGGATCTGGTGCATGGACATATCTCCCCCATGTTGGATGGACAATATGAGGCCCTGGGACCAATTTTTCTAATCTAGTGCATAATTTTGAATGGGGACATGCCACTGTCTAGTTTTATCATTAAGATCCAAAAGTCTTGGAGACATTAGAATGGTAGGATCATTGATTTTAAACTATTCTGTTTCTCCCTCCCCCTTTACTAGATGAATATATTAACATGTGTATTTGGTTTTATGTACTTTAAACTTTATTTTAATTTCTAAAATCGATGCATACTCATGTTCTTTTAAATCTGCCAGCACTCTCCCATCCTAATGTTCCAGATCAGGTGCATGGAAATAGCTCGCTAGAGTTGGATGGACAATATGAGGCCCTGAGACCAATTTGTTTGAGCCAGTGCATAATTTTGAATGGGGACATGACATTTTCTAGTTTGATCCTTAAGATCCTAAAGTCATGGAAACATTATAATGGCAGGCTCATTGATTTTAAACTATTACGCTTCTCCCTCCCCCTTTACTAGATTAATATATTAACATTTGTGTTTGGTTTTATGTAATTACACCTTTATTTCAATTTCTCAAATCGATACATACTCGTGTTCTTTTAAATCTGAAGGAACTCTCTTATCCTAATGTTCCAGATTAGGTGCATGGACATAGCTCACCAGTGTTGGATTGACAATATGAGGCCCTGGGACCAATCGAGAGATGTTTAGCGAAGGTGAAATATTGGTTCAAAAGGGGATGATTGATTAATTAATTGTTAGGAAGTCCAAAGAAATACCTTCAAGAAAGTTAGTGGGAATACATTCATATTATTGAGGGTGAGGATTTAATGTAGCCTTAAGAATTTTTGGCATTGGAAATTCATTCCATGAAATTAGGTCCCCTACAATGAACTGAAAAATTTAGGTCCCCCATTGAAATTTAATTTTTTCTGAGTTTCTTGTTTTCTTATATGGAAACTATGAGTTAGGGGCCTGCTTATATGGAAAATGTGAGTTAGGGTTAATTTATGGTTCTCTATTATAGGTAGAGTATTTAACATAGTAGAAGATTACTGGGGCGGTGGGCACTACGACAGTGGGGATTGGGTAGGAATTGATGATATAGATCTGATTGTGGAGGCTATATCTTGGGTGATATGGTCACGACACTGGTGGTGGTTCAATGTTCCTGGTGTTCGTTGTTGTATTTCAGGGTCTTTATACAGTTTTTTTGTCAATTACTGTCATTTAGTGGGGCCCCATGCTGATCTGTTTATATTTTAGGTTTGGTTTTGTATTTCCATTGATTATTTTGTACCCAAATCCATTTTAAAATTGATCATTTATGATAAAAAGGTGGATATTATCATTTTTGTGATGTTAATTCCTTTTATATTAACATTTGGAATTAATTGATTTATGTTTAGACATAGCATTTTGAATTAATTGACTAGTTTTCAATTTCCTTTTATATGTTTTCTGTTTTTAATTTCAAATATTTTAATAGTGCTTCACTGGGCGGGTTTGATTTGTTCAATTTAAGGAGATTACTATAACATTATTTATTAGGTTCATAAACATTCCTTTAAAAAATGATGTTAATAAAAAATAATATAATCCTTATAAAAAATATTATAAATACTTTATTTTTCATATATATGGAAAAATAAATAAAAACTACGTATTATAACAACCTAACATAATATCATATTTACTACTTTTAACAAACACTTCCTTTTTTGCAACACATCCTTTTGTTAATAAACAATTTTTAATTTTTTTTACATGTTTTTAATTATCTTATTTATGTTAACATTTAGGGCTTTTATTTTCATATTTCAATATTCATTAATATTTTATCTTATTGTTAAACATTATTGTGTATGTACAAAAATGTGGTAGAATATTTAGATGTTAAAGATTTAGTACTATGTGACATCATCATTGGTTCATTCTACAACTTCAACTAATATTCAATGAATGATAAAAATAGAAACATCAATATTTTTTAATGAATTATTGATCCTGTTTTTATAATGTTGTATTATAATATCCCATTTTATCTTTTCTTGTATTGATTATTAAAACCACTGTATTCTCTTTTAGTTGTCAACACGTTTTATTTCATAGTAAAAAATCAATTGTTTTGTGAATGTTTATCGAAATGTATGGTCATTCATGTAATTTACTTCTCCATCCTCAAAATAGCTTTACATTCCTTTAGATTTTTCCTTATTATTTTATACTATATCAATGATCTTTTAATACTATATCCATTTGTATTCTAATAATATCGACCATTTATCATCTTTTTATTCTCAATGTTATATGTTTTCAGTAACATTACAATATTTTTTTGAATTATGAAACCCAAATGATTTGAATGAAAATTGAATAGTTTCGTGCACTCGCACAGGTGGAGTACTAGTTTCCTAAAAATTGTAATGTTTGTCTGATGTGTTTATAATAAAATAATTTTTTGGAGCATTGCTGTTATCCCCTAAAAATAAATGTTTAAATTATTCACTTTGAGTGTTCTTATGAAAATTTTATATTTGGGAATAATTACATAATTTTAAAAACTAATTGTTAGAAACCATAAGATATTCATTATTAAAATTCAATGAATTCCTGTAATAAATTTTATGGATCATTGATATGGATTTCCAAAAAAATGTTTACACATAAGGGACATGTTTAACTTGTAATAAGTTATGTTAAATAATTTATATTGCATAATTTAAATATGTATTTTATAATATGAATTAAATTGTTTTTTTATAAGTGTTTTTCTACCGATTAACTATAAAACATGTGGTATGAAGATAAAAAGAACAAATGAGACACCAATTAATATATATAAATGGGAATTTCAATGGTTAAAATAATTATATTTTTATATTTGAGAATATGTCATATATTTTTTATATAATTCTCAATATTTTAATAGTGTACAAAATAAAAAAATGATAGTGATTATCCTGATTGTCTTTATAAATTGGTAAAAGAATTTATGATTCATAAATAAACTGATATCCACAAAAATTTATTCCTTGGGTTCATTTTTAATATATAAATTTTCATATAAAATATTTTGTAATTAATTATTTATAACCTTTTTTAAGAACTTTGTAGATATAAACTAAAAGTCATATCTATAAAGAGATATATATTCATTCCAAGATTAGTGAGCTTATGAAATTTCCTTAGAATGTTCTTTATGATCATATTAGAATATCTTCAAACTTTTTGAATAATAATTTTCTATAAAATAATTAATTAATTATCATGAAAAATTTAAATATAGTTATTTTATTAGAAAAAACATCAATGGATTTTCATACTAATTATCATTTTAATTCCATATTTGTAATTTAAAATTTATAAAAAATGATAAAAACTATTGCCATGATGGTACTGGAAACTACATTCACACTTATTTACTTTGTAAAAACTCAAAAAATGGTTGATCATTATTCAAAAATATTCATATTCATAATTTTCATTATTTATTACCCACTATTTATTTTTCAATTTATAAATAGTTGAGTTATTTTTTAGTTTTTAGGTAAAAAATAATAAAAATATTTTTTTATTTATTAATTATTATGGGAAATAATGTAATGTAATAAATCTACTTCAATAATTGAAATTTTTATATTTTCTAATCTTAATCAATAAATAATTTTTTATGATTAATAAATTATTTTCGGTTTTCATTGATTTATCAAAACTACAATATATCATTAATAATGGGTACCCTTTATCAATTCAGAAAAAAATGAATCTTTTTAAGTGATGATAAAACTGATTTTTATAACTAATAAAGACTTATAGTAGTATAAAATTGTTGATTTAAAAAGGTAATATGGTCTTTAACACAACTTAAATGGTATTATTTTCTCTACATATTATAAAACTATCACTCAATAAAAAACAAAATGATACTGAATTTTTTGAAATCATCAAATATATAATCAATATTTTTTAGAATATCTTATTTTTGTTCTTATATTACTCATTTAATTATTACTAAATACTAATGCCATTTTCTTGATGAGATACTCCCTTTTACATTTTTCATTAATAATAAATTAAATTTAAATCATGTTTAGCAATGAATCTTGATTTCATTCATCAACTATATTTTTAAAATCATAATATTCTGTTGAATGTTACTAATGTTCATAATAATTAAATTCATTAAATATATTCAACCATAATAAATAGAGGAATCATGAATTATTATTTTTATAATATTTCATAACAAATAAACATAATTAATCATAAAAGATGTTAATGAATGAAAAATTATTGATGACAAAAAAATAATAAAAATAATTCAATAGAGGATTAATTTTGTTGAAAATGTATTATTAAAAATGATAAAGAAACCCAATTGATAAAAATAGTTTTATATAAAAATATTTTTAGTTTAAGAGAATAATTTTTTATTAAAATTATGGACATGACTCATGGAAAAAATGAATTGGTAAGCTAATAATTAGTTTTGTGTGTCTGGAAAATGTGTAACAAAATATATAAACGAATTACAATATACAATAGTAAATAATAAAATATTTTTTATCTCAAATATTTATTGTATATTCTCATCAATGATCTTATAAATAATGATTAATTATGTCTACAAAATTTATTATATGATAATTGACTAGCAATTCCCAAAAAAAATTATTAATAGTATTTCCCGTAAATAATGAAACTAGGACTTCCTTTTTATTGTAAAAAAATAATCCATTAAGGGTAATATTATCATAAATTCTTCCCAACCATTATTTCCTCTTACAAAATATGTTTTAAAATATGTGTGAAATTAATGGTAAAATCAATGTTTGATCATTATTTTCATAGGATTGAAATTATATTCCTTTGAGGGATTTTAAAACTTATGATAAAATATTAACTACTCCATATAAAATTATATAACTAGAAATAAAATAATTTTAATACCATTCATATAATCAAAATTTATTATTTTAAGTTATCATGTATGGTAATAATGTTGTTCATGTTTCATCACCTTCGTCCACCTTCCATAATCATTATACACAACATACATCAACTAACTCCATTTGTTAAACAATTTAAATTAATAATCATTTTCATAATGAACCATAAATAATAATGCATGAAATCAAACTTTTCTATGATATTTACATTAATAATAACACGATTCAAAAACTAATGTGAAAAAATATAACCCATGGTGGTCATCATACATGTATTCATTAAAAATGAATACATAACATTGATAAGTATTAATCCCTAACCAATTCATCATAAATTAGTTAACCACAATATTAATTATACAATATTATTAATTTTTTATGGGAATGGTATGTTTGGGTATTGATAATGAAAAATAAATAAATATCTGTACTATTCATAATCTCATGAAAAATATGAGTCATCATATCATGAAAGTAATTTTTCATGTTATAATTACACTTTAGTGTATAATTTAGACACTAGAAAATAACATTGATTCACATGAAATATCTCAGGATACATTATTTTTTATATAGTCCAATAAATCATGAAATATAAAATTTCAAATTGAGTATACATAATTTCAAATTATAAAAAAACAATATAAGAAAACATTCCCTATACAATCATTGAAAATTATTATAAACACAAAAAATATATTTTTAGTTAATATATGAAAATATGAATTTAGTAGATTTTTTATGCATATAAAAACCAAAATATAGGTAGGGACATTTGAAATTTCACTACCCATGACATGGTATATAAGAGGAGTCGATATCACACGAATATATAATATTTTTGGATCATTCCATTTCAATTAAAAGATCATTTTTTGATTAAACATTATTATAAATTATAGATAATAAATTATGATAATCAAATAGGTTTATAATCAATTAAAATTTATAATGTATATGTTATAGAAGAGAAATTTAAACAAATAAGAGTTGACTGTGCATTTAATAAATTTTTCATCTTGAGAAGGATATTTTATTAATGGAGGTGGCCAATAAACTTAGTTGTAGGTTTTATATTCTAGATCCTCAATATCATTACATTCCAATTAAAGATATGTTATTATTTTTAATTACTAAACCATGAATATTGCAGAGTATTATAGAATTATAAGGACTAATATTTATTATTTTTGTAGTATCCCAAATTGTGATTACATTTATATTAAATATAAAAGTATTCCATTATAATAATAAAACTATCAATATGTGTTGGGAAAGTATGAATGTCAAGCTAAAGCAGCTTCCATAATTAATGTAGTAGGAAAATGTGTTTCTACTACATAGAGCACACAATTAGACAAATTAAATACATTATCTCATACTTGAGATGATTGTGAAGACTATCATCAAGTAAACCAATGAAATGAAATAATTATAGCTAAAGGAATGGTGAATTTGTCTATGGAGACTTGAACATGTTCCATACTATATTAGGTGAATTAGAACACATGGTTGACGTTTTGAGTTGATTTAATGAATTTTAGAAATCCCTTATAATATTTATTGATTATCTGAAAAGATTTGATTAATGTATTGAATTCAATATGGCTTTGGTGATAGAGACTAAAATCCAAGTAAGTCCTCTATTCATATGAATTTTCCAAACTTAATACTTTATCGTTAGTTTTTATGTTTTTTTCCTTATATACTTGTGAGTTTTTCTGGACATGTTTAACTCTTTGAAGTGAGAGTAAGGATTTAGGTATAGGTATATGACTTTGAAAAATAACCATGTGATAATTTAACAATGGGTTATTACTTTGATAGTGGTTATAAGACATTGATGCACATGAAGATGTTGATAAAAGTAACAATATGTTATTGAATATTTTAAAAGTCTTTTTTCAACAATAGGGTGTTTTTAGGAATTATAAATTGGTCAAAGTTAAGATGGGAAGTTGGGGGGGCTAAATTTCCTTTTGAATATTTTTAAATGATGCTACAAATTAAAATTTATTATCATGAAATAATTTGATTTAAGTATAAAAAATGAAATTAAATAAAGAAAATTAAATAATAAATACTATTTTCATAGAAAGAAACATGTTTTGGAAATTAAAATATTATACATTGATAGATGAGTTTTTTAATAGCTTAATAATTATACAATATGTCTCCTCCCCTCAATTATTCATGATAGGGTTATACTTCTCCCTTGTATTTAATAGAAACCAATAACCAAAGTTGAAATGAAAGAATCCATCAGTATAATGGAAAAAAAGAAGAAAAATAATACCTTTAACTTTATTAGAATACAAGAACCAAGAACCATCACTTTAACAATAGTGAGAAAATAAATAAGAATTTGAAGATGATAGAGGTTTTTTTAAAAACCCTTTACAAATAACACAACTCTTTCTAGATCATTCAATAGAATATTAAAAATAAAGATATAGAAATAGAAAGAGATATATATAATGTAGAAAAAGAACCTTAATAAATATAACATGGGATTAAATGGGTCAAGAGAGAAATGGAAAAAGGATTTAGACTAAAGTTACCGAATCTTGGTTTTCCTTTTGAGAAAAGGAAATATGTTGGAGATATCCTAAAAATATTATCATGGATTGATTATGAATTTCATGGGGGGAGTAGTTGTCATAGCTTTTGATGGATGAGATTGAAGCCTCCCTTGGTGTCTATTTATAGAATTTGAATGAACTAGAGGTGTCTTGGGTTAAGGAAAGGAATTAATGAGGCAAGTTAAGTCTTTTAAAACCATCATTTTATGCACTTTGATAGATATAGATTAAATCCACCAAGTAACTAGTACAATATAATCAACTACTGACTGAAAAATAAAATTTTTATTTCCAAACACTTTTTGGGAAAATGTGAGAGACCATGGGTCAGACACAAAAGGAAATTACCAAACCATTAAAAGACAATTTATGACTACTAGAATTTGGATCCCTAAATAGTTTCCATGAGATATTATGTACCATAGTTTCCGGTTTATCCATTAAGAGATCTTCAAGTCATAACATAAATTTATTCTAAGTCTAAAGATACTCATCAATGTTGTGCTACCCATTGTTGAATCCCCTAACTGAAATTAAGTCATGTCTATCGATCTATTTATACGGTTCCTCATTACGATTCATCCTCAAAGACCTTCCTATCGCTCTAGAAGCTTATTCTTTAGTTGAGTTATAAAAAAGAACCATTCAAACTATTTATTTATATGAATTATTAGTAAATATAATGGTTGATCAAGATCATCATAGTCCATCTCCTTGGTGTTTAATTTTTTTTTCTGAACATCTCTCCATGGGAGGTGGGAAATGTGAGTAATGTTTTCGCTCTTTACAGATTCCCTTCCAATCCCCATCACTATTTGTGCTCCCCTAGGCCTACTTCTCATCCATAGTGTATTTTATCTGATCGGTTTCAACCTCCTGCACCTGATCTTCATTAGTCCAACAATCAAAACGATTGTTGAGATCAATATCAGAAACTTCCTTTCTTGGACCTGATCCGGTTGGAATCTTAGTGGCCACATCCTATCCTCCAACATGTGAGATGGATACCTTTGCATAATAACCAACACCAGGAGTCATGGAAACACCCTCAACCTCCAATTGAACTTCCACACAGACATTATAACCTAAAGCTCTAGCAATTCCCTCACCCGGGGCCAATGCATGATCATTCTTCACCCTACCAGCAGCTCCTGCATCACTTAAATCTGTTGTATTACCCAGTATCACCACAACACTAGTCAAAATCCCCACCCCCAGATCATGATTCAACCTATTAAAAATGGTATACATTTTTGGATCCTTAGGAATATCCTTTGGATGCTTGGACTACACCTTGACTTCCTCCTATTAATTCAGCATCTTAGTATCTTTCTTGCGAGGTCGATCTGTTTCTACCAATTCAAAACCTAATATTGTACCAATAACATTGGAATCTAATGAAATACTTCAAAAAACTGAATCCTCTCCTAGAATCAGTCCTGAATCCTTCTAAAACATCTCCCCACTCCTTCAAGACTCCAAATAGTGCCCTAATTTCTTGATCTAGGTACAGAAGCCACACCAAAATTCCAATATAACCAGCTGTTTACGGCGAAACTCTTCACCTGCGTAAACCCACAAGAACTCCACTGGTGGATTCAACATATCCAATTCAACAGAAATCCTAGGTGAAATCGGATGGAAAACAACCGTAGTCCTATCATCCAAACAGAGATATTGACCAATGTTATTTCCAATCATACAAATAATCGACGGATTTCAGAATGGAATAGAGAGTTTTGGAAATCATACCCATACCACCATTGTATGTGAGTCATGTTTCAGGTTGAAAAAATATTTCCTTCAGAAGAGAAGAAAATGAACACCGTTGCAGGAACAAGGAGCTGATGACCAAGCTTGTATCAGATCATCCTCAAAGGAAAACCTAATCATGATGTGTGTTGAGTCAAGAATCCCCAATATCATGCGCTCGTGTAGTCCCCATGAACCAAATATGATGTGATAAAATACATCAAACAATGGATGATGATTCTTCAATCCTACAATATGCATTATATTAAGAATGGAGGATGCATTAGTGAACGCTATATTTGAAATCAACAACTGCGGGGCTCCATTAAATAACTTCAGGACCTTCAGACAAACAGTGATATGCGAAAAGGGAGGGATGGATTATAGATTCGAGAAGGGGGAAAAGAGTGGTGGTTGAACTCCTTCATTGGGCATCAGAAGACCCCCCCCCCTCCCCCATAGAGGGGGATGGTTATGTTCAGGGACCATTGAACCTTAAGCCATGGGAGTCGACATTCGAGAAGTGAGCTCCGCCCTCGATCCACCCTTGTCCACAATTGAATCGACTGGAAATTATGATGCCACCAAATATCCAATGACATTATTTTCACTTTTATGACTATTGTAGACTCAACCATGTAGTCCATGAGATCCATTGGGTTTCTATTGAGATACCTGGAAGAATTTAACATTTGTAAAATTTCACTAAATGGCATATGATATTCCCCTCGACAGTCAATTCTACTTCAGGTGGAATGGGGGTTTTCTACATCACCATCAGATGGACGGTGAAATCCTACTACGAAACCAATGCATTCATTCAGTGATTACCTTATAAGAACTCTTCCATGCACTTCATTATTCCATCACTTAGTAAAAAGCTTCCTTAAGATGATGTTCAAACTTTAAAACTAAAAAAACCCCAAATAAAGGTTAGCAAACACCTTATGTAACGCCCCAAACCCAGTTACCCAGAGTCAATGTATTATTACATAACATTGGCATGCTCACAAGAAAGATCAAATCTCGAAAGACAGATTAGTTTAGTAGCCTTGGAAACACTAGATATATTCATAAGTCTTACATTACATCATAAAACTGAAAACTACAACAACATCTTTAATTCATAGTCCACACTCATAACCCCACATACTATCCCTACAGGTCATTCATAAATTACTTCTTCACATCCTGGGAAAAATAAAACATTGAAAGGGGTGAGCTCAAATGCCCAGTAAGGATAAAAATATAGCGGAAACTTTCTTAAATAAGAATAAAAATTTAAGGCAATGTATAACTAAAACAAAATCCTTTTAAACTTTAACTTTAATATAGTATGGAAAAAATGAAATAATGCCATTTACTTATTCACGTGGATATTCTACTAATCGAAAAATCACATGAAATATAAATAACCACTTTCATAATGATGGAATGCATAATGCCAGACTATCATAACCACCTATCCAAGGCCTCGTGCCAAGACTACAAATAAGATTTTTTCAAGGCCTTGTGGCAAGACACTAGTTTGTCTCATGAGACCAACTGATTCATCGAGGAGCTATAGCGGGCTCCACCCGTCACATAATAAATCCAATGCATTCCCATATGAAAAGGTTTAAACATAACATAAAAAATTCATATTAAAACTAGCATATGAAATGTAAATAATTCATCCATAAACCATGAATGGTATAAAAATAACACATCCACAGTCAAACATATCAAAAAATCATAAATATAGTATAGAAGTTTTGTATCATAATAAATCAACTTCAAATAAGCGTAAAATCCATCAAATGATGTTGACTTAGATGAAATCAATCTCTTTTTAGAGAAATATCAATTTATATTTGGAAATCATATATTTATAAAATAAAACATTTTCTTTGAAAATATTCATATAATCTTGAAAGGGAAGCTTTGAAGATTTTATAATGGCGGAAAATAGCCACACCCGCCGTATAAGTTAAAAAAACATTCTTACCTTAATTCTGCTGAAAAGGTTAAAAAACACCTTGATTGGAAATCAACGGAAAGATTCCTTTATAAACCTCTTATAAAAAGTAAAACAAGGGTATAAATGTTTTTAACCCATATTATTGTAAATAGTAAAAATGTTTGAAATACATTCTTAAGAAACATGGATGTGGATGATAAAGAAATCCCAGTAGATTATTACGTATAAACAACCTCAGATAATGAAAAGATTGTGAAATAACCCTTACCATGTACTTTTCCTTGGTTTGGGTAGGTTAACCTCTTGTATAATGGTGAAATAATTGTTATTAAATTATTCAATAATCATATAAATTAATATGATATCATATATGATCTTTTAACATTGATTTGTTGATAATATCTTAGTATTATCGTTGTTTCGGGTGTTAACTTACTCATTTTCTTTTATATGTTTTGTTACGTAAGCTGTGTTTCACATGGATAGGTTGTATCTTAATCATATCCAGAATGATATCAAGTCCTTAGATACTATTATTAATAATAAAATGAGAATTATACTTGAATTGATACGATGGAGAATGAATCTCATCACGTTCGTGGAGACGGTAGTCCGTACGTACGCACAAGCGAAAATCTCATTATTTTGATATTAAAATAATATATAATTGGATGGTATATCATATATACAGAATCATTATCATGTTATATTTATTATTTAGATAAATGAAATATCATTATTATACGCATACAAATAATAATATATTGAATAAAAATTACACCACGACGTGGAGACGGTAAGTCGTACGTATGCACGTATGGTGACATTTCATTCAAAGGATGGATATAATACTGAATATGGTTGTACCATATTTATAATAATATTAAAGTATATATGAGATACTGGATTCATTATTTTATAATGGGAATAACAAAGAAAAAATAAGTTGAAGAAGAAATGAATTTGAAAAAGGGTGGTGAAAACATTACCTGTTCTTCCAGTTCTTCCTTTTGATTTTATCAAAAGGGCTCTCAGGTTGGCTTTATGACTAAATTAAGGCCTCTAGGATGATGTTAGGGAAGTTTAGAGAGTATTTGGGTAGAGGTGGCCCGAACCAAAAGTCTTTGAAGGTGTGAATTAATGAGAAGGAGGAGTTCCCTTTTATAAGAGGGGTGAGGGACACCTTTGGAAAAGCTAGAAATATTATTTTATAATATATTCATATTCGGTTTCTAATGGCTCCAAAGTGGATTATTTAAAGGTTAAGTAGGATATGGGTCGAAAACCACTCAACCAATAGAATTTAGACAGGTTTGGGTTACTATATTAACCTTATCTCTATGTATTAACTCTTAGTTAATTATTTTCACTTTTACAATGTCTCTTTGTATTTTTATATTATATGGTTAATAAACTTACTATATACAACCAAGAGACCCCCAAGTGTTCCTTTAATGATAGCTATATCATGATATAAGTCTCCTTCCCGAACCTTAGATTTTTAAGAATTTAATATCAATTAATAATATAATATTTTTTTTAAAAACTCTTTAATGTCAATTTTGACACTATTCAATAATTGATTTTTGTAAAAATCATAACAGAATGATTAATTCAAAAAACGTTAATTAAATCATTCCTAAAATGTCATGTTAACCTATAAAATTATTTTAATTCATTAAAAGTCTAAAATTATATTTATTTGGGAATTTATAGTATCAATTATTTTAATTTTTCACTATTATGGTAATTACTTCATCATCATTGTGTCATATATAAATTAAATTATTTAATGTCTAAAAATTATAAGTAAAATATAATTATGTATTAAATCTATTTAGATTTTTAATTAATATTTAAAATCTAATTTTTCTTATGTATAACCCTATATTAAAAATGTTTTAGTAAATAAACATTGATTTTAACTCTTTTAACGCTTCTTTCAATTAAATAATAATAAATGTCCTAATCTAATCCATGTGGACCTAAATGATAATATTTTATTCCTAATTTTGTTTTTGTTTGAGATACACTTGTCCAATAGAATTAGGACATGTGTTAGGGTAATATTAATAATATTTTTACACTTAATTACCCTATTTACTTTTAACCGTGGTAAATAAAAGTAAAAAGTTACTATTCACAAAAAATTATTTTCATCTCATTGAAACAAATTTTACTACATGATATTAACCGTGTCTCTTGGAGTTTCGAAATTCCATTCACAGAAGCGGTAAAATTAAGTTTAATGAAAAATTCAGTTTTTTAACTACCACTTAGTGGTTTCACTATTCATCAAAAATTTAAGTTTTTCTGAATAATGCCAAAATTTCACCCTAAGCTATAATTGATATTCTGAATTCAAAAATAATGTCTATTTTAAAAAATTCCAAAAATATAAGTTTCATTAATTAATTTTATAATTAATTCCCGCTGTTACAACAAATAGTGTGTTTTTAAGAAACAATATATATCAAAAGATTGACAATTGTTTATGTCCAATTTCAATGTGAAATTAATTCTAATGAACACCATTGGATAAAATGTTAATAATATAATCTAATTATACTTTAAAACCACTAAATAATATAATTTATCACTATAAATTATTTTGATTAAAAAAGTTGTTTTTAAGTATTTTTCACTATTCATAAAAATTGGAAGTTCTCAAAAAAATTCCAAAAATTCAACTTAGGATAATTTCGATATTCTGAATCCAAAAATGAAGTCCATTTTGAGAGTTAAAATTTATAAAATTTTAAAAAGAAGGTATTACTATTCATAACGGCTAGTTTGATCGGTTGTGGTGTGTGTTAGAACTTGAGGTTGCGTACAACACACGTAATTGCATTATTCAAAGAGAATCGTACTGTAGAAGCTTGGGCTGTTACACCTTAAGTGATTGTGATCATAAAAAATATTATACTATAAAAAATATCCCATTTTTTAAGGTTTAAAAACACTTATATAATATTTAATTTAAAAATAAATGATAAAAAGGAGTTAAAGAATAATTATAAAACCAGAATAGGGAATAGATGATAGATTTATAAATACCATTTTTTTCATTGAAGAACATTTATTCTCATAGGATAAATAATATTCTCTTATATAAAAAAAATTACATTTCAAAATGTAAATATTCATATTTTATAATACTTATCTTTATATGAAATAGACTTATATGTACCTA
The DNA here is from genome assembly GCA_963277665.1 of Viscum album. Classification (NCBI taxonomy): domain Eukaryota; kingdom Viridiplantae; phylum Streptophyta; class Magnoliopsida; order Santalales; family Viscaceae; genus Viscum; species Viscum album. Next base: position 263,912,925 of record OY728120.1, read on the forward strand.
TTTATTAAGCATTTACTCCCCAAATACAAGTATATTGGTTTACACCTTTGTGATTAGAAAAAATACTTATAAACCAAAATGGTTGTAGGGATAGTATATAAAACTTAATATAATAAATATGATCATAAAAAAATAATTTTAAAAAATTTGAACACGGTGTTTTAGAACTAATTTTTTTTAATAATAATCATGATTTCAAAAGTGAAAAAATAATTTTATTTATAAATAATAAAACTAATTAAGAAAATTCTTTTCCTAGCTCTGATTAATAAAATTAAAATTTTATAATTAAATAGTGTTTTTAAATATCTCTAATAATTAAAGATCTATGATAATATACTCTAACAAATTATCTCTTTTTTCCTCCCAGGATGTCTTGGCGGAATGCTACGACACTATAGAGATAGATGACATCGATGATGTCAATGCATGTAGCTACAACACCAGGGCAGCATTCTCTCTTCTTTGGGAGGCCTCAATATTGGGGTGACTTAATGATTCATAGGGATGACCGATGAAGGTGATGAAATCGGATGAGGGATATAGTGGAGAGGCAATGATTATCTATGAAGGTTTATTCATGACATCAGAGGTCACAATAGTTGGATGTGACTCAACAAAGTTGAGGCTTCAACTTTGTAAGTGAATTGGATGACGACAATGATATCTCAACCGAACATCAAGGGACCACACTATGAAGCAATAGATCATGCACATGTTTTTATTAGCCTTTGGGTCTCGGGACTTCAAGAAAATTCACTTGGGATACAAGATATTATGAAATGGGGTTTACAATCTACTAGGCCAACATGCCTTGTTAGGGGTCCTTATGCCTAGAAAAAAGAGGTGTTTTCGAGGTTAATAATAAAAAGGGGGGACTTCCATCATAACTTTAAAAAATTGGATCACGAAGAAATGATATCCCAATATATAAGAGAGTTTTTTTCATCCAAATAAGATGTATGAAATAACTCCTTATGATAATATATTATAATCCAGTTTGAGAAAGAGAAATAGAATTTTACATCTTTCTACTAAAATATATTATAGAATGTCTAATAATGTGATATTTACCACTTTTACCATTATATTCTAGTTGAAATTTTCCAAAAATCAGTGTCTCATAATCAGGAAATATTAAAATTGTTTCTTCAGAATAAAATAATCCATGATTTATAGAATATTCTAAAAAACCAAATTCTTTTTATAAACATTTAAATTATAATATTTAGGATTGAATTGAAAATGGGGAAACCGAAAAAAAATTAAACACAATGTCTCTCTATGTAATGAACCAATTTTTTATCAATGAAAATTCCCTTCTTATAATTATGTCATTCAATCACATGAAATAACATCACAATGAACTACTAAGTACTATTTTACCTTTAAACATAATATTGTCACTTCTGTGTTTTGAATTTCTAAAATCTGACATACACTGTTGTAATTAGTAAGAATTTTGGCGTTTTATAAGAAAAATATAATTTTTTATTGAATAGTAACATACCCTTATGAATAGTAAATCATCCAAATGAATAGTAACCTCACCTATAAACGTATAAATAAATGTTCGGCAAATTGTAAGTGATAATATGGCTATATTAAAAGTATTTATATTTTTTAAGTCACAAATAATAAATTATAATTAAGTAATTAATTTAAAAGAAATTTTATTTTCTTAAAAGGTGTTCATAGATTAGAAATTTTTTTCTTCTGGTTTTAAGATAATTTTATAAAACCTTATATAATTTTTGAAAGCATTATAAAATCAATTATAGTTTTAAAATCTATATTTTTCAAGTAAATTATAATTATAATAAAAAACAAAGTTATCAAGTATATAAAATTATTTTTGAAAAATTGTTTTTATTTTTTGATTCTAAATTTTGGAAAATGGTTAGGTTAAATTTTTTGGATTTTTCAAAAATACATGATTTTTTATGAATCGTAAAATATTGTGAATTATGTTAAATGATAAATAAATTAATTTCTACCTCATTCTTGGGTCATAGATGATATAAATGAACATTGGGTCAAAATAACATGTACATATTATTATTTTTTGTCACAATAATGATTATTATTTCTCATCTTATGGAAAAAATAATTAACTAATGATTAATGTATTACGAAAACCCTCCACTACCCCACTATAAAAATAACCCACAGTGCCCTATTCTCTTCACTCCTTTCAAGAATTTTTACCTGACTGAAGTCTAAAAAAATATCTCCAAAAACTCCTCCCCCACATCTATCAGCCATTTTTTTCTTCAAAAGACCAAATCCTCCCCCCTTAAGAGACTCTCAAGGCAGATTAATTTAAGAGCTAAATTCCTCTTTTCAATTATTTTACTTTCATTTCATGATCGTTTGTTTTGTTTTCTATCATTAACTATCCTCCTATAAATATAATGATAACTCCAAAAACATATATATAATGGAATGTTGTTATGATAATAAAATAATTTATTATCAACTCCCCTTTACCCTTATTTTATTCTAGTATTAAAAACACCATTTATGATGTGTTAATTTACCACATTCAAGTAACATGGGTTCTCAATTTCCATTATGGTCTTCAATTATGATCATGAAACCGTTTTCACTAATGAACTAGACTATGATATATGTATTAGGTATCATATATGGTTCTAAAATCTTTTTTTAAACATGTTTTTGATTTATAAGTCAATATGTGTTCGGTGTGATAAAAAACCACAAAGTGACCCAAAAGGTTATCACTAACGTTTTATATAATGATTCAACTTCACTCTAAGTAAAAAATTAAATTTATAACCATGTAATCCGATTTATGTTCAATAATAAAACATAATTCCAATTCTATACAACCATCCTCATTTTACATGATTATCCATTCATGTATATATGTAAACCGATAAAGAAACAAATGGACTCAAACAATGAAATTGGACCTCATAACCAATCAAAAAGGTTATGAATGAACTCAAAAAGGTTATACAAAACAAATTAAATGAAATATCAGTTCTGTAATTTTTAATTAATTAACCTAATTTTATTATTCAGTTCATTAATATCAAGTGGAGAACACCATAAAACATAAGGTAAGAGATTCTACCTGAAACTCCATTATTCCTTCAGGTTAATCTTACCCTGTTTTTACCCAAATGAAACCATCTCTTATATTTATTTACATACTCTAATTTCTATTTATATGTCCAAAATAAGTTATAAAGATACAATATCCACTCTTTTTCAGGGATATATATGCTTTTAAGTGATTCCCTCCTCAATACTTCCTGATAAGCAAACCTGTTTTTTAAGGGAACTTCCCAAATTCATACCCAATTTCAAGGGAACACAACCATATATTTTAATCCATCATTGTTTTTTTTAAAAAAATTTATTATTAAAACTTTCTTGGATCACTTCTGGTTTTATATAATATATTATTCCCTTTTCTATATTAAATGTTTGTTTGTATTATCCTTAAAACACACTAAAATGTTTTAATGAAAAATTTTCTTAAATACCCTTCTTAAATGTTATCAATTATATTTGAAATAACATACCATGATATATCCTTATTTAAACTCAGGAATATCCATGTATGTTTTAATTTCTTTCTTTCATGGACACTTATATGATACCCCAATTCATTATTATTTATGACATGATTATGATACCCATTTCTTTCCATGGGTACCCTTATGATTATGTTTGATTGATTATGTATGAATTTTAATACGGAAAACATATTCATGAACATGTTAATATGTCTGTGACTAGATAGTGCTCCAATTCATTGGGTAATGTTTATTCTCATGATACGTTATGTGCAACGGTCTTGGCAGTTAACCTTGACTCGTGCTACCATGTGCGTCAATCTTGGTGGTTAACCTTGACTTGTTCTACTCTAAGTGAAATGAGCCTTGAATCATGCTAAAGTCATGTTTTATGTTGCTTAAAATTATTATGACTCCATGTTTATATGATCCTATATTTTATATATTATGATTTTATATGTTCTATTACTTTTATATCAATATTCTGTGCCATCTAACCCATGTGCTAATGCTTTATTACTTTGTTTTCCCCTAACTTGGTTTTTTTCTCATCCCTTTGTTCATGTTATCCCTAGGTTATCTGATGAAGATGTATGAGAAAAATGAAATATAAGAGCTCATTATAGAGATTAAATAATAATTTGTTCTTATAATGTTTGATTATTTACCTAGTATCCCAAGACACTAGACTTCACAATCTTTGGACAGTAATATGATGTTTTATTATGTTGTAAATCATGTAATGATATCTATAAAATGCTAGGGTGGATATAGTTAGTATCCGAGGATAGTCTAGTTATTTTTGGAGATTAGGAACAAACCACTTTAGTAAGAACCTTAAATATGATACTAAGTTCAAGAAAACATCCCTAAATCTTGATAAGTATAGAGCAAGCTATTTGTCAAGAAAATATATCCCTATATGGATAAAAATAGGTAGAGGTAGATCTGGAACAGATGTATCTAGGGGTAAAAATCGAAATCATCCTATTGAACTAGTCTCGAATGGGAACTGGTTCATGACAATGGGTCTTTCTACATTCTTGGTTTGACACACTTGGGGGATTGATTTGTTATATTCATGATCTTAGTATGAACCATTTTTAAGGGAAAAAGATCCCAAAAGAATTTAAGTTATTATATAGATCAATTATAACCTGTATTTAAACCTAGGGAATCAAAAGTTAGGATATATATCTCTTTTAGAAGTTTGTCATTTTATTTTCAAATATTCATTTTTATACTTAATAGCCAAGTATTCAATCCCTCTAATTGTAAATTATTTTTCCTAAATAATAACATAAAATAGAATAACATGTTCCAACAATAAATGTGATAGATAATTTGAATATTTCACTAATGATATGAAAACTGTGATATGAAGAGGTGATCAAAACATCATGAAAATACTTTCCCATCTGGCCCATGTTATGAAAAATAACATTAATATTGTGGAACTCCATCCTCTTACAAGAAAGAAGAAATTTTACGTATAATCATTCATATAGAAAAGGCCTCCCATGTTTAGTGTATCTTCAGATCCCCGCTTCATGGAACAATGGATTAACTCCATTGAAACGATATTCTCTGTCCTATAGTGCTCAAATGTAGAGAATGTTGTACGAATAGTCTATCTTTTTTATGGGGAAGCTGATCAGTGGTGGAAACTGATAAAAAATATGAATTCCAAGGTGGAAATTGATTTCATGTATTGGGAGGAATTAAAAAGAGAATTTGTTTGTAAATATTTTCCCCAAACCGTCCATCTCAAGATGGAAAAGGAGTTCTTTATACTCAAGCAGATGAAAGATGAGTCCATCGGGGAATATGAAGAAAACTTCCCAAGTATTACAAGGTATGCCTGTGGATTTTTCATGAACATTGAAAGCATTGTGTATCACTTATTTAGTGGACTAAAGCTGAGTCATTGAAAATATTTTGCGATTCAAGACTTTGACTATTAGGAAGAGATTTTCGGTTGTAACCTCTAGGTTGAAATGGAGATTGGAGACATGCAATAGTCTCTTGTTCATGGTGAATAGAAGCTAAAAATTGAGTCTAATATGGGTGGTTTGGAATATAAATTCCATTATGGAAGGAATATCGAACAAACCATGTGTCAAAATTGTGGGAAGAATCATCCAGGGAACTATCCAAAGGGAACCAAGAATTGTTTCAAATGTGGAAGAATGGGACATCTGGTTAAAAACTGTCGAAGGGCTATAAAGTATCTCACTAATGTAGAAGAATAAAGGAATTCTCATATAAACATTCATCCATTGGTGAAATGTTTCAACTTCATTAAACATGTACATTATTCAAAGAATTACCCTAAGATGAGTGTTTCCAATGGAAATCAACAGAAATTTTCAAGGAAACAAGGAAGGTATTATGGTATCACTACTTCAAGGGTAGAGCCGAAAATGGATGCGGTGACTAGTACACTAGCTATTTATTCATGAATAGTGAACATAATATTTGATTATGGTTCTACACATTATTTAATATCTTGAATTTTTAGTAGAACTATCCAAACACTACCTCAAAATTTGAAGGATAAGTTTCCTTTGAGAACAACGAATGGGGAAATTATCGTATCCAACGTATATAACTCCTCCTCAGTTCACATTTTTGGACTGAACCTCCCAGAAAATCTCAACATACTCCCTTTAGCGAAGTTTGATGCTATATTGGGCACAGATTGGCTAATTTATACAAATACAACATCAATTTATGGGAATGGTAGATCACCCTTCACATCCCAATGCATCCTCCAATTTTATAAATGTGTAAGGAGGAAGATGACTCTCCTTTAGAATGATTATCTCATGTGTGCATACTAATAATTAATGAGAAAGCATGTATGGCTCAAATGATTGAGACAAAGGAGAGAATCATTCCTGAAGACATACCCATCATAAGGGATTACAATGATGTATTCCCTGAAGAGTTTCTTGGTCTTCCTCCAGATAAAGAGGTCGAGTTCTCAATTGAAATTATTCTTAGATCTCTATCTATATCAATGTCCCTTTATTGAATTGTCACTGTAGAGATGGAATAGATTAATAAGTACTTACAGGAGAATCTGGAGAAGGGTTTTATATACCCGAGTGCTTCGCCAATGGGTGTACTACTCCTCTTCATCATGAAGAAGGATGGATCAATGTGCCCATTCATTTATTATCATGGGTTAAATTAAATCATGAAAAATAAAAATTATCCCCTTCCAGGGATAGATGACTTGTTCAATTAGCTTCATGGGCCAAGTTATTTCTCTAAGGTGGAACTTCGGTTGGGATATCACCAATTAAAGGCGACAAAGGAATACATTCCCAAGACTGCGTTTAAAATGAGGTGTGGACACAATGAGCTAATAGAGATTACATTAGGAACCACTAATTATCCATTAATTTTCATGGATATAATTAATAGAGTCTTCAGATATTGCCTCGACAAGTTTGTGGCAGTCTTTATCAATGATATTATGATATACTCGAAGAGAAAGAAAGAACATTAGGATCATTTTAATACTATGCTAAGGACATTATGAAGGGAGAATCTATATTAAAAGTATAGTAAATATGAGTTCTGGATGGAGGAAGTATCAATATTGGGGCATGTTATCACTAGAAAAGGAATATCTATGGATCCTTCTAAGACAATGTTAATTGAACAGTGGAATAAGATAACATTTGTAATGGAGATCCACAAATTTCATGGTCTAGATGGGTATTATACATGATTTGGGAATAACATATCCTGATCGTAAAACTGAATGACCAAGTTGACACAGAAGGGAGTGAAGTTATACTGGACTCAAGAATATGAGGAATGCTTCAAGGAGATCAAAAAGAGGCTTCCCACTGTGACAATACTCACACTCCCAATGAGTGGATAACTCTTTGTGGTGTACATTGATGATTTAAAGAAAGGATCAGGCTGTGTAATATTGAAAAATGATAAAGTGGTATACTACACATAATGATATTTAAAAATTCATGAGAAAAACTATCCCATACATGATTTGGAGTTGGAAGCTATGATCATTGCGTTAAAAATCCGGAGGCATTATCTCTACGTGGTGAAGTGTGAGATATATAATGATCACAAAAGTATCAAATATATATTCACACAAAAAGATCTTAATATGTACCAGTGAATATTTTTATAGCTCACCAATGATTATGGATACTCAATCCACTGCCATCTTGGTAAGGTATATAAGCTGGAAAATGCTTCAAGTACAAAGGATCATTCTTCTTTATCAATGATGAGAATTGAAAAGGATCAAATATTTTCAGATTTCAGAGGATACAAATGGGACTCATTAAAGGAGGAACATAATTAATCGTTCCTCAAATGATTTCTCAACCATCAATATTTCAGAAAATAATGGATTCTCAATGAAAAGATATTGAAATTCAGAAAAGGGTGGAATCTATTGGAAATGGGAAATCATCTGAGTTCAAGATTAATGAGAAATGAGTTTTAATATCTGTGTCATGATTATGTGTACCATTAGATCAACAGTTAAAGAATAAGATTTTGAATGAAGAACATAGCTCAACATTCTCTATTCAGCCAGGGAGCACCAAAATATATCAAGATCTAAGAGATATATTTTCGTGGGACAATATGAAGATGAAGATTGTTGAGTATACCTCAAAGTTCCTGGTATGTCAGAAAGTGAAGGATAAAAGACAAAATTATATGGGGATGATGCAACCACTAACCATAAAAATGTGAAAGTGGGATAACATCACCGTAGAATTTGTAACTGGACTTCTAATAACATATAGATGAAATAATGCTATATGGTTCATTGTGGATCATCTTAATAATACCAATCACTTTATTGAAATTTGAGAGGAATTCTCATTGGATCTACAATTAAAAATATATATTAAATAGCTGGTAAGGATGCATAGAGTACCAATATCTTTTGTATCCGATAGAGATATGATATTCACATCAATTTTATAGAAAAGTCTCCAACATGATCTAAGAATTGAACTAAACATTTGTACGACCTATCATCATAAAAATGGTGGCCAATATGAGAGAACTATTCAGAAACTAGATGGTATGTAGAGAGAATGTTCTATGGAATTCATAAGAGGATGGGACCAACATCTTCCATTGGTATAATTATCCTACAACAATACATTCCACTATAGTATCTGAATGGAACTATACAAATACCTTTTAGGGAAAATGGTGAAGAACACTACCATGTGGGGATGAAGTCAGTGAGTGTAAGCTGCTAAGACCTGAAATGGTCGAAAAAATGGTGGAGAAGGTGAAAACCATTTTTCATAACATCAAGGCATCCCTACATCGACAAAAAAATTTATGAAAAAATAACCAACAGGACCATGAGTACAAAGTTGGAGACATGGTATTTCTATGCATATCTCCATGGAATATGGTCATGAGGTTTTGGAAGAAAGGAAGGATAAGTCCTATGTACATCATCCCCTTCGAGATTAGTTATCGTGTTGGACCTATGGCCTATTGACTGGAACTTCCACATACCATGTCAACTGTACACGATGTCTTCCATGTATCCCTCTTAAGGAAGAACATACCAGATCCTCTACATGTACTATTTTCAAAGGTGGTATAGTTGGAGAACAATATTTCTTATGAGGACCATCCAGTGAAGATCATGGATTATATAGATAATGTACTATGCCACGTGAATACTCAACAGGTCAATGTACTATGGGAAAACTATAAGTAAAAATAGGAAACTTTGGAACTATAGGAGGCAATGAAGGAAAAGTACTTGCACCTCTTTTTGTATTAGAATATGTAAAAATTCAATGAAAAATTTTCATAAGGGGGGAACAATGTAACGGCCCAATGTTTTATCAATGGAAATTTACTTCTTATAATCATAGCATATAATTACATGAAATCACAACACAATGAACTACTATGTACTATGTGACTTGTACACATAATATTGTCACTTCTGTGTTTTAAATTTGGAAAATATAGCATACACTGTTTCCATTGGTAAGATATTTGGATTCTGATATGGAAAACATAATTTTTTGGTGAATATTAACCAACTATTTTGAATAGTAACCTACCCGTACAAATAATAAATCATCCAAAATAATAGTAACCTCACCCATGAATGTATAAATAAAATTTAGACATCTTATAAGTGATAATATGACTATAGTAAAAGTATTGTAATTTTTTTAAGTCATAAATAATAATAATATAATTAATTTATTTATTTAATGAAAGTTTATTTTAAAAAATGGTGCTCATAAATTATAAATTGTTTGTGTTCTCGTTTTACATTAATTTTATAAAACCTGATGTAGTTTTTGAAAGCATTATAAAATCAGTTAATGTTTTAAAATCTGTATATTTCAAGTAAATTATGATTTTATTTAAAAATTAAATTAATAATATTTAGAAAATTATTTTTGAAATAATAATTACATTTTTTTATTCTAAACACCAAAAAATGGTTAGAGGGAATTTTTGGGATTTTTCTAATATACTTGATTTTTTGGTGAATAATAAATTATTATAATTAACGATAAATGATAAATAAATTAGTTTTTTCATCATTATCGAGCAATTGATGATGTAAATGGACATTGTTTCAAACTCACATGCACATATTACTATTTTTGGTCACAATAATAATTAATATTTCGTGTCTTTTGGAAAAATAATAAATTAATGATTAAAATTTTATGAAAACCCACCTCCCCTTCACTATAAAAGCCACCCACACTCCACTATTCACTTTAAACATCTCAATATTTGTGAATTTCCTAAATTAGAATCATATCTCCCCCAAAATCCCTCCCCACATCCACAATCCCTATTACTATTTAGAAGACAAAATCCTATCCCTTTAAGAGGCTCTCAAAGAAGATTAATTTAAGAGGTAAATTCCTCTTTTCAATTCATTTACATAACTTTCATGTTTTGTTTTTTTCTTTATTATCCATAAATGTCCTCATATAAATTTTATGTAGACTACAATAACTAATATTTATTATAATTTTAATAAGATAATTGAATAAGTTATTTTCATCTCTCTTTTACACTTCTTTTATACTAGTAGTAAAAACACCATATAAGATGGGTTAATTTACAACATTTATGGACAATGGGTTTTCATTTTCTATTATTCTCTTAAATTATAGTGTTGAAACAATTCTTATGGTTGAAATAGACTATAATATATGTATTATGTATCATCTATAGTTTTGTAATATTTTTTACACTTGGTTTTGATTTATAAATCCAAATTTGTTCGTTGTGTTAAAAAACCGCCAATTAACCCCAAAGGATATCACTGATGTTTTATATCATGATTCAACCTCACTCCAAGTATCCAAATTACATTTACAACCATTTAACCATATGTATGTTAAATAATAAAATATAACTCCAATTCTATGCATCCATCTTCATTTTACATGATTATCCATTCATGTATATAAGTAAACCGACCATGAAACAAATGGACCTGAATAAAGAAATAGAACCTCATAACGAATAAACAATGTTATGAATGAACAAAAAATAGTTATAATAAATCTATTTAATTTAAAATGGGTTCTATAATTATTTTTTAATGATCGTAAATTTATTATTTTGGTCATTAATATTTAGTGGAGAACACCATCAGACTAAAGGTAAAGGATTTAACCCGAAATTCCATTTTTCATTCGGGTTATTCTTACTCTATTTTTACCCAAATTAAATCCTATATTATATTTTTGTAAATATAATAATTTATTTTTATACATCCAAAATAATTTATCAAGATCCATTATCAATTCTCTTTTAGAGATATAATTTCTTTTAAGTGATTCTATAATCAATACTTCCTATAAGCAAACCTGTTTTAAGGGAACATCGCAAATTCAAACCCAATTTCATGTGAACTCAACCATATGTATTAAGAATACATTGTTTTTATAAAACTATTGTTTTTATTTATAAATAATTCTTGTGTCATTTCATGATTTATATTAATGATTATTCCCTTTTATATTTTAAATGCTCATTCGTATTTCCCTTAAAACTGCATTGAAATGTTTTAATGCTAAATTTTTTTAAATACAGTTATTACAAGTTGTCATTTCTATTTGAAATCACATACAAGTATATATTCAATTTTTACTTATGAATTTCCATGTATGTTTTAATTACTTTATTTCAGGGACACTAGTATGATACACCCATTCAATATGCTTTATGACATGATTATGAAACACATTTCTCTCCATGGGTACCCTTATGTTTATGTATTATTGATTATGTATGATTATTAATGTGGAAAACATATTCATAATCATGTTAATATGGGTTCACCCAACTATAAATCTAATGAAATGGGGTAAATTTGGGTCCCATGAGATGTTATATGCAACGGTCTTGGCAGTTATCCTTAACTCATGTTACCATGTTCAACGATCATGGTGGTTAACCTTGAATTGTGATCCTTTATGTAAAATAACCCTTCACTCATGAAAAATTATTGTTTTATGTTGCTACCACATTATTATGAACCCATATTTATTTTATCCAATGTTTATATGTTATGTTTTTTCATGTTCTATGCCTTTTATATCATTATTCCATGCCTTCTAACCCATGAGATAAATCATTATTACTATGTTTTTTAATCATTGGTATTTTAACTCATTCCTTTGATGACATTATCCCTAAGTTTTCCTATACAAATTTATGGGTAAAACGGAATATAAGATCTCATTATGGAGATTAAATAAAAATATGTTCTTTTTAATGTTTTATTATGTACCCCGTATTCCAAGACACTATACTTCACGATCCATGGATTGTAATATGGTGGTTTATTATGCTTAAAATCATGTAATGATATGTGTTAATGGTTAGGGAATATGTAATATTGGTTGAAATTAGGTAAATAAATCTCCCAATCATACTTTTACATATCATTTTTAATATGTTTTACTAGATTTACCCAAAATTATCTTATATGAAATACTCATAGGTGTGCTAATTTGATTAACATGATCCATAAAACAATTATTTATATGTTCATTAGTATATTTTAATTTTCTTATAAATGTTCCATCCTATTTTTGAGGGATTTTAAAACCAAGAAATTAATTCAACTAAAACATAACACTCATTTCGAATTCACTTTTAATAATATCTGAAGAATCATTATAAATATATTCATTTATTGATCCAAAAAACTATTTAAACAATATAGATTTCAGTAATGAAAAGACCATTTAAAACTTTTTAGAAATAAATCCAAATCTAATTTCTCCCATTTTAAAATAATTTGATAAAATAGAATTGTTATTATTTTATACCATTCCCAATTGGATTGTTTTAAACATTATAAATCATTGGATAAATTGATAAATTAAAAATTCAAATTTTAAATTTTAAAAACTAGGTGGTTAATAAATTTAAATAGTAATATCCAGTACCTCATAGGATGCATGGATCTACTTAATGTACTACATAAACAATGTATTTAATGGGTTTTCATGTCTCTTGGGGGATGGAAAATACCCCTTGTATTTGATGTTGTTGAATTTTTTGGACTATATAACCCATATATTTGAGGGAATATACAACCCATGTATTTGATGTCATTTTTTTACTTTTCTCTTGAGAGGAAGTTAGAGAGTATTAATGAACCATGATATAAACTCAACACCACTTGGAGTATTTGTGTGTTTTTAGTTATTTCTTAGAATGAGGAATAAGAGAAAGGGTTGAACTAATTAATGTTTCAACAATAGAATAAGAAATTATTTCCATAACAGTCACATGGTGGAACTCTACATAGTTTATCTATGGGAAAGAAGTGGATCTGGAAAGGGAAAGAGTTTTATTTTTAATTAAAAAAACAAGTTAATGATAATTTTTTTTCTAAGGGTGTATCAATTTCAAATATATAGGTTGTTTCTACTATAACTCGAGATTGAAAACCCATTTAACTAAATCCTTAAATTTAGGATTCAATCCATGTAGGTAAATCAAAACATTAAATGTATTTATATTTAACCTTTATTGGTGTGTTTTTTAATATTTAGTAAATTAACTATTGATGTGATGCACTTAAATGGGATACCAATTACAACATATAAGGAATTTTCCTCAATAACCTAAAATAAAAAATCCAATATAACTAAACCCATGTGGGAAAAACATAACCCTTATAGGTCAATGATATCTTTACCTACCACTGTAATGGAAACCTTGGGGTATATGTATTAAATTGGTTGGGCTATTTTAAGGGTTGACAATATGTTTCATAATGTTTTTCTATATAACCTCTTGGGGTCATTATACTCAACCAGCCTAGGTAGGTGATTCCTGATGTGATTGGTCTATGATCCTATGTGTTTATTATGTGTGTGTTACTTGATAGTGATATGGGTATGGATGGGGCAATGAGGCGTCATGTTATGTGATATGGGTGTGGTATAGAAGTGGAAGGGCAGTAAGATTCACAACATGTTATAGCATTGTAAATTTTTTATATATGGACTATTATATTACTTTTGATCATGGTACTTGGTTCATAGGATGATACCACCTATACAACCTTAAGAGGAGCATAAAAAAGGTGGATATGTTTTTTTTCAGGGCATGTACTAGGTGAGGCCCTTAGAGAGAGGGTCAACATGAGATTTATGGGGAGGCTCAAAGGTTGGTGGGACTGCTGCATCCAATAATAGAGTTTAGGCTATGGATGGATCATCCATATCCACTAATCCTGATATGTTTTTTAGGTAATTGATCGGGGACAACATGGAGGTGATCCACTAATTAAATATTTGATAGGAGAGTTTCATTCCTAGAACCCTCCATTATTTCATGGTGACGGTAGGCCTCAGGTGGAAACATTTTGGATAGATTCAGTGCAGACTATTTTCAATAAAATCAATATACAGCTTGGGTGGAGGGTGGAGTTATCTACTTATTTTCTCTAGGGACCGGTGAAGTGTTGGTGGATTGTATTGGTACAAGTATTTAGGAATTAGGGACTGATGGTGGAATACATTAAGACTATGTTCTTCGAGAACTTCTTTCTAGAGACATTGAGGGAAGACTGAGCCCATTAGTTTTTACACTTGTAAAAGGGATACACCTCTGTCATGAAGTATTCTAGGGTTCACATATCAAACAAGTTTTTTAGTAACTATTTTAGGATATGACATCAACATTTTGATGTTATTCTAGGATGGTTTTAGTCTTACTATCTAGTTATAGGTAAAAATCATCATATTGAACTCATTCTCAGAAGAATTGAAACTGGTGCATATAGTCAATGGAAAAATGATGGATAAGAAAATACCGATCTAGAAAATGGTGTCCCGTGAGATAAGAAGAAGAGTTTTGAGTACCCATAGGAATAGTCACAAGGATAGACAATAGGGTAGTCTAACAAGAGGCCTAGGGTGGCCATCAAAAAGTGGATCATTAATAGTTTGTTTCCAGTTTGGGTAACTAAGTCACTTTATGTATCGGTGTGATAATGATCTAAAGGAGTGGCGTACAAGTGAACTAATATGAAATTAATAGATATTTTTTATATGAAATGTTATACTGTTGTGAGTCCGGGATTGGGATAGACCCATGGATTTAATATAAGATCTAAAGCAGTACCGAGAGATGGTAGCTGAGAGATGACAGTATGATCAGTAATTGGTAGGGATAGAGATAACTAGTAGTGAGGGAAATGGATAGTAGTTAGTAAAACTCTCTTGGGAAGACATGTGTCCGGAATTATATATTCCATCCAAATTCATGTTGTTGAGTTGTCGGGTGCTGCATAGGCCAAATAGTTGATAATAATTAGAGGTGTTACATGAGGGTATTCATGTTCTTATAGTTTTTTAGAACATAACACAACATACGGTGCATGCATGGTATGTGGATTAACCATTTATTATTTAATATTTGTTTAATTGGAATGATGTATGACTAATAGGGGATGCATTTTCATCAATAAAACCTTTTCTAGAATCAATATTGATATGGGACCTATTGGGAATCAGTTGTGATGCATGACCTTTTGGAGAATTAGTTGTGATATAAAACTTTATTGGTTTCATTTATAACATAAATATGAAATTATCATCTAAAGGGATACAGGAATAATAGAATATGATGGTTGGGACATGTGTTTCTGGTAGGATGGTCAGTTGGGAACCATCCGGATATCAATATGTGGGTTAGAAAATGATAGGGTAGGTGACTCAGAAGGTGGGGATTCAGACATAAATAATTATGATATTTATTGAGTAATTAGGGATAGGAATGTTATCGAGAATGAGATAGATACTCTTTGAATCATCTCATTGTGTAGAAAGTGGAGATTAGGAATCTCAGGATAAGTGGGATCATGGGTTAGTGTTCAACCAAATATCAAGTGGACGATCCATTAAAAGGTATGAGATAATTCGATTCTAAATTTTTTTGAATATGAGAATCTACTTAAATAAGGCTTAAAACCATAAATTTTTTCTGTTTTCATGTGTCTCAAGGGGTTGTTAGTGACATGAGGGTGGTTCTGGGTGAATTGGAGAGCCCTTACAGGGAAATTGATATATCCTGAATCCATTCATGTGGTAAACATGTAGTTCACAACGTGAACTGTTCTTCCACGGGAGATCCTCTCCTCACTGATAAATCTTGGTCTTAACCTATTAATCATTTTATGAATCTGTCCTATTTTAGATGCATAAAAACGGTCAAAGGGAAAAATGGGACGGGGAAGGATATTTTTACTAGGGAGTAGTGTGTGTCCTCTCCCAATATCTCTTAGGGTTCTACGTCATTTCAATATTTATTTTAGTTTTTATCATAGTAGGGGGTATCCTGGTGTAATTATAACACTCCCCATGTATCCTTCTTGGATTTCTCTCACTTATGTGAGGATTGCACTATTTATGTTAATATTACCCTATTTTCATTGTTTTTTATTCTTTTCTGATTTCCACTATATGAAGATGAATTAGAGGCCAAAGTTCAATTATATAGAATGTATGAGTATAAGGTATGTTGTTCCAACACTTCACCTTATTATATGTGTGTTATGTAATGTGTGGTAAAAGGGAATGAGTGGGGTGGTTTGGGTGAGACTGGTTTTGTATTTATTTTATTTTCTATATTTATTGGGAGATAAAGAAGTGAGAATATCATGTATGGAAGGGTTTTTTTGAGGTATGATTGGAAGGGAAGACAAGAAATGGGGTTCCATGATTGGTTTGGAAGAATGATTATAGTTGTTGATTTTAAAAATTTGAACCAATGGATGTGTTGTTTTCATGGGAATTCATTGGGCATGGAATGTGGGACTATAAGATAAAATTGATCACTAGAAGTGAGGTGATTTGGTTCCTTAGGATTATTTGGATGGTGATTACAAATATCATATATGGGAAATGTGGGTCACAAAGCATTTTGGAAGTTCTCCAGAGGTGCGACCTAGAATTGTTTGGTGATTTTTAAAAATAATTTTTAGATGATAGTATCGTCTGCGACATGTTCACATAGGACATAGCCTTATGAGGTGGTTTTTACCACTAATTATCGATGGAGACCTAGATAATTCTACCATCATATGGGATGGTGTTGAGCATCAGATTAAATGAGGATCTCACTATAGAAGTCCAAGGTCGGTGATGTTTGAGACCACACGACGAGGGATTAGGCTCACTATATTATAATAATGACGATCTAGGACTATTAAAATATGGTTATCACTGTTCTTGGGACATAAATATACTAATCATAATGACATTAAATGAGTGGAACTATGAGGGACTTGTGACATACTTTTTATATGTACAGTCAAGTAATCATATTTACTCAATGGAGATTCATGGAGATGCAGTCATGTGGGGAAATGTTTTGTATGTAGTGTTTGTTATCATGAGATGATATACAATATGAGAATCATTGGCGATACAGGTTTATTCTATTATGATATAATATGGAGGCATTAATATACTATAGTATTGTATAAAGAAGGTAGATTCTCTCTTATGGTTTTTGAGCACCAGTAGATCTAGTTATGTGATGTGTGTGATTTTTTTCTATTTATTTATGTTTTTTTGAACAATGGTATATATTTGGATGTATGATGGCGACATCATCTATGGTGGCCTACTGATCTCATACTCAAACATTTTATGAGCCCCCCAAGATGTGTGAAGACTTTATGGAGTTGGGTAAAAGTAATGTAACATGTTCATGAACTAGAGTTAGTGATAATAGATGCACATAGGGTGCATGTGATGGATGACACAAATTTTTCCATATGAAATGGGAAATTTATTAGGACCGAGCTAGTGATATTTTTGTTTTTCTCCCGAAGTACATAAATGATCAGCCTATATGTGATCTTGTTCACTTGTGTGCGACTGGCATTAAATGTTGATATTATCTCGTGTTTATATATAGTATTTTTAATTTTATATTGTTAGTTTTGAATATTTATTATTTCTGGTGAGTTTGGTTTAAACCTTCCACAATGCTATTATTATTAAAATTACTATTATTTTTATCACTATAAATTATTGTCTCCAAACAATGTACCAATAGAAACTTATTTCTTGTAAGAATACTTTGGTGTACCTGTAGGCATGCTTATGTTCATGTGGATCACTGAACCAGAGCACTAACTCTATAGCTTCTTGGGTGGGGTGTGACAAAAAACTTTTAAAAATAAAACCACTTTGTAAAGTATTTTTCACATCCATTTCAATATATTTTAAATTATGGTCAGTGGTGAATGCCAACAATATTATTATGGATTTTTACGAAGAAAAAAGTGTGAAGGTATCACTACAATAAGTTCCTTATTATTTATTAGAGAATTTGGATATTAGTCTTTCTCTATTACATATTATATTACCATGACCATCTAATTTATTTCTAAAAACCTGTTTTTTTAAATCATTGAATGATCGTTAGTTATTTAAATAAGAGTCTAATATTAATTGGTTGTAATTTTTTTAGCACTGATTGTAAATAAAATAAAAAATATTCATTATTAATAACTTGATATTTTTTTGGGATCTTTAAAATAATATAAAATTAAAATTATTGACTTCTTTTAAGACATAACTTCTCGTATGAGTATTATCTTGTATATGATCAATAATATTTTATAGTTGGTGGTATTCGTCTTTTCTAATTCTTTATATAATGGTCTAAAATGAGATTAAAAATTTATATGATTTTCATTTGAATATAGATCATTCAATTTTAATGGTTGAAGGTTATGAATATTCATGTATTAGAATGAAGGTATACTAAGATTTTAATTGATTTTGATATGAAGGTATTCTTCAATGGTGTTGTTTTTTATTGAATATTTGGAAGGCTTTACTTTAGTTTGAGTAAAAAAGAAAAATTCATATATAAGATTTTAGATCAAATTTCATTTGGATTTATTTAGTATTAAGAATATAATATTTACCTCAAAAAAACATATAAAAATACAAATTTCATGATTTTTTTCCACTCTTCATAATGGCTCTTATTGGGGAAGGTTATCTTGATAACATTTTTTACAATATAAAAATAACTATTGGACTCATCTACCTAAAATTATTAAGGGATTTTGAATACATTAAAGCGGGATCCACCAATATCCTAAAATATTTGATTCTATCAATCATTGATCATATTTTTTTGATGTATTCTAGGAGTCAAAAAATTTTGATTATAAAATTTTGAATCAAAAAAATCATAAAAATATTTATTATAAAACTCTCACCCATGATCACTATAAATAGAAATTATTCTCCATTCCTTTTCTTTTTCAATCGGCTAATAAAATCTAGGAAAACATCAGAAACCTCATTTTTGTGCACCATGAAAAATAACCAAGTCAATTTTATGTAATCATTATCAATAAAAAAGGAATATGATTTTCTTATGAAAAATTATACTTGAGTTGGTAAAAAAAGTTCATGGTTAACAATAAAAATGATTTTTTTATATTGATCCTTATTTTTTAGGTTTAAAATAATCTTTGTGTTTTTTAACAAGTTGGAAAGGTCCACAAATAACATTATATTTGAAATGAAACATAGGTAAATGTAATACATGATAATGTTAGTTGAGATTGTCATGCATGTGCATGATATAATGACCAAGTAAATTATGTTAAGTCCATGAATCAAAATCCTTAATGCTAAAAAATTTGATATTTTGAGAATAAAAATATTTTAAATTAAAAATATAAACATTTTTAAAATAAAAAGTTGTAAAAAAGATTTCTTTAGATATTAAAAATATTTTAATTTTATTGAAATATAATTTAAATAAATTGTAAAATATTTGATAATTCTTAAAAAATATTTTTTTATACCATAAATTAATAACACATATTTTTTAATTGATAATTTCTGAAAAATCAATTTACCTATTGCATTGACTTTACATCTTGAATTTTCACCGAAGGTCCTGTATCCAATATTTAATTTTTTAATTAAGTGGGATCGAAACACATGAGTTGAGGTTATCCAATATACATATACCAAAATATATAATTAGATTTACTCTTTAGAAATAATTACTATAAAATTGGGAAATTAATTTTATGGTTACAATATTTTGAGTGGACATATGTTAGTTAATAGTGATTATAATACCCAAATGTTCATTTAAAAGAAATTTTGATATGAAATATAGGATAAAATATGAAAACATGTTGGTCCTCAATATTGGGTTTTTCATCAATTACATTCCAAAATTGGATGAATTATTTTAGGAAAATAATTACAAAAATTATTTTGAAGAATACATATTTCAAAATTAATCTTTTTAGAAGAACTAGAATTATTCAAAAAACAAAAAAAATGATTTTTCACAAGTATTTGATATCGCAAAATATTATTTACTGTTTTTCCTTTGTTAAATTTGAAGCTATATTTTTTTAATCATGTGTAGTCATTTTTAACTCATTCACAATCTCTTGGTCATTTAGTTTTTTTATAATTATTCATTTTGATAGAGAGTTGATCATTTTAATTAAGAAAATGATTATATTTATTTTTATGTTAATTATAAATTGAATATAGTTAACCGAAACATTCTCTAAGTTAATAATATCGATATTTTAGATTATTGTATCTTATTTTATTATAAGAATAATTGGAATAAGTATAATTTAAAGAGGAAAAGAAAAGGATTTGGATTTTACCTCATTACTAACCTTGACTTCATCCATGACAGGTTTTTAACTTTCCCCATGTAACATGATTGGGGAGATAGAATCATCACATACACTCCAGGTCGAATCCATAGAGGATTTCTTACTTTTATTATTCTTCTCCTTGTTCTATGTTTTTAACGAGGGGAATTGTGACTTATATTTCCCTTATTTTTTCATTAGAAGAACACAATTTCATGTTGACTTTTTTCATCCTCCTATTTAGATCATTAGAATAATTTTCTTCTTTTGAATAATTTGTTTATATTCTTGTTAAAATGATCCATTTAATCAATATCATATGATTTTTTATTAATTAATTTCAAGGTGATTTCCATTTTCTCATTGACTTCTTGGGATTACACATTCCCTTATTATATTCATTGTGATGTTCTGGGTCATGAGAGATCTGATTAGATCGTCAAATGGATGTTTCTTTACGTGTATTTCTTATTTAATTTTCGTCGACTTGGGTACCCAATTTCTAGTCATTACACATAGAATAATTTTCACTATGTTTCTATAGAAAAATCATCACCAAGAGACATTAAACCATTCAAAACTTCAACAAAACATGTAAAGATATTGGTAACATATCCATTTGGATATATACTAAATCATTCCAAGTCATTTCTAAACATGTAAAGCCAATATATTTTACTTTCTTTGTTCCTTGATGAGTTAATTATTCTAATTTATATATTTCCTGGTCTATTTTATATGTTCAAATGTTGTTAAAATCCTAACGATCTAGACCAATATTATAATAATTCATAGTTTTGAGATATAATTAAAAAATGGTTATGTTATCGGGTGTCCACTTGTCAAAAATTTTATATTATGTAAATATATGCATAAATATTTTTATAAATAGGTTATCCTATACAATTATTAAAAATGGGTATTTTATTTTTCAAATATCTATATTATTAATCATATTTAAAAGGGATAGGAACAATAAAGTGTCTTTCGGAGCCTCTAAGGATGTTTTAAAAAGATTCCATCTTAAAAATATCGAAAATTGAAATCAGTTAAGATATAGATTACTAAAACTAATATTTGAAAAACATGATATTTTTGGAATAACCTATATATATAATTTGATACCAAATTTATGTCATAGATAAAACGGAAAGAGGTAGGGGTGAATTTTTTTTAAATATGATTCGATAAAATAAAAATGATTTTTATGAATGAATTTAATTTACAAATAAATTAATCATTGTAAAATGAAGATAGTTAAAATTTATACTTTAAGGGTAGAATTTAAAAAAATTCAGAAAAAACATTGATTAAGGTGTTCAACAATAACCAAACAAAATGAGTCCCTACAACTCCTCCCCTCGAAAATAATTTAAAGGATTATATATATGTATTGGTTTAATAAAAACCAAAACCAATGATGAAAGGAAATAATACCTTTGTTTTAAAGGAATTAATGTACTAAAATATGACCCTTAGTTTTATAGGAAACCTTGATCGAAGAACCATTAATTTATTGGTGATGAGAACCTAAGAATAACATAAAGATTATAGAGGTTTTTTTTAAAAACTATTTTAAATATACTCAAATATCTGTAAAATATTTAAAGGATTATTAAATTAATATAGATAAAAAGAGGGAGAGTGATTGAGGTAAAATAAGAGCCTTTAATAAATGCAAAAGGGAAAAAACGGCTCAAGTTTGAAATGGTAAAATTAATTTGTTTGAATTTGTTAATCTCAAATTTCATTTTATGAGAATGAATAATTATGGAGATCTCATATAAATATAATTTTTCATTTATAAAGAATATTTCATGGTAATATTATTGTCATAGATGTTCAGGGATGATCTCCAAGACTCCCTTAATGTTTATTTATAACATTAAATTGTTTTGGATGTGTCTTGTGTTGATCCTATGATTTAATGAGATGATTCAGGCCTTTTATGAAAATCATTTAATTTACTTTGACAGATCTAGATCAAATCTACCAAGTAGATAGTATGATGACACCGGCTGGTTGGTGACATTGTTATAGCTTCCAAAGAATCTTTAGACATGACCAGGTAGTCAATGAGATCCATCAGGTATTTAGTGAGCTACCAATAAGTACCCATCTTCATTCAAATTCCATTTGACAGATGGTTAAATTCCACCAGGTTTTTAGAAGTACTATTAGAGGAATGGTAGTTCTTTCAAACACCACTAAATGTCCAGTGAAACCTTTCCACATACGAAGTTTATCCAGGTAGTGATTACCTAGGAAATTATCTTCTCTAATCATCTTGATGCCTTATATTGTTCTAAATATTCCTTATGATTATGTTAAAACAATAAAACAAAAAACCCTCTAAAATAAGGTTAGATTGATAAGTGATGAGATGAGTTTTACATTACTTGGAAATTTACCACATCATATAAGATATCTCCATTCATAAATTCATGGAATTACAAAAAAAATACACACTATAAATGTTATAGGAGAATATTGATTTTTTATTCTAAATATTTTATGGAGAGATATCCTTATTCATTTAATATTTAAATGAGTATTCTGAATGAGATTCAAATTAGATTAAATGAGGAGATATAATTGGATAAAATTTAATGATTTTAAAATTTATGAAAATACATCACATATATTTATATTACTTTAATTATAAAATAATATTGAAAAAAAATTATATAGTTTTTTGAATGTAAAATGTTTAGGAGGCATATACTAGGAGAGAGATTATTTCTACAATATTCCATAGAAACAATAACAATCAAAGAATGATAACAAAATATTGTACTTGAAAGAATATCACATACTGGTATAAAGTATATATAATATGGAGAGTATGATAGAGAAATATAATATAGCATTATTGTATAAGTAAATCAACACAGGTCTTCTAAATATGACTATAATTAAAAGAAACTGAAGTGTGCTCTAAATTAAAAATAAGGTGTCTTAAAATTCCCCATCAACATTTTAGGGAAGGATCTATTCACCGAATAAGTTTTAGTCAATCTATGCATGAGGAATAAGTTATGCATGACCAAAGGAGAACTAGTGAGAAGATAGGAAGTTTTTTATAGATTATAAACGCCCTCCATTGTGATGTTGATGTACACAGTATGATGACATTCAAGAACAGGTGAACACTAATCTATATAACCACTCACATTAATAGTGTAATAATCATTTGTTGGGGGGACTGACCAATCACATCAAGGAGTGTGTTTTGTGGCCAAAACATATAATCCTTTTCTTATTATTCTATTATTTATAGTAAAATCAAAGGTTGGGTTGAATTTGTAATGATGAGAGGATATATACTTTAATAAATCTTATTGGTAGAGTTAAATTAGTTGAATTTTCAAAAAGACATAACTGATTCACACCTATCTATGATCCATAAAACATGATCACATAAATTTGTATCAGTGCTATCCAGGTATCCTATGATTTTATTTTTTTTCAATATGATTAATAGTTAAACATGAACTACATATTTCTGGAAAATTTTGAAATCCTCATATAGAAACTCAGACTCCATCCCTGTTCAAGTTGGAGTGATGGTTGAAACCAAATCTCTAAAAAATTAAAATAAAAAGAAGATAAATAAATTGTTAATGATATTAATTGGAAAGGATTATCTATAAATAAATTATTATTCACAAATTTATGTGAATTTATTTACCAAATATGAATAGAATAATTCTTTGAATCGTGATATTACATGTTGTGATGAGTATGTGGAGGTTGAGTCTAATAAGAAAATGTAATACTTGCAATCGGTACAAAAATATCAATTGAATAAAGTTAGAAAATAATCATGTCACTAAATAGTTAGTGTTATCAAAAAACTTCTCAAAGAAAAGGTATATCTTGGAGAGGAAGTTGATGAAATGGATAATGTATTGAGTAATAATTTTTGAATGTGTATTTGTCTCAAATATTATATTGATGAAAAGGAACATTTGATATCAATTTTCAATAATATTTGTTCCATAGTCTAAAAATAATTTCACTGTTATGTTTTGGAGAAAGTTTGGTGTGAAATTGAATTTGTGGAGGATATCCATGAACAAGTAAAAATATACAAAACCATTATCAATGTTAATGATGATTAATTGGAGAATAAATAAAAAAGAATAAATGTGCCTGATAGCTATTCAAAATAATCAATAAAAAACGATGATGAATAAAAATCATGATTTTATATGATGAATTTGAAGATAGAAAGAGAGAAGCTGACGATGAGAAGAGCTTACTCTATATAAAGTTCCTTGATCTTTATATAAGACTAAGAAATATAGAAATAACATGAGCTCTAACTTCCCATATCGATGATAATAATAATTTTTCCACAAAACCATTTGTTGATAGTCATTGTTCCAAGAATAATACTATTAATGGAATAAAGATCTCAAAAAACATTATATGATAAAGATGCAATATGTTCTCATAAGAAGGTATCCTAAAACCAAATTTATTTTGTTTTTAATAAATCGATTTCAGTTAATTATACAATTTTCACTTTAAAATCATGGAAGATATATATTGATAAGAATTATAATAAGTTTCTACCACATTATGGGATGATTTAAGAATATCCCTAATTAGAAATACCTAAAATAGTGTCCAAAAGGGAGTTGTTACTACACAAAATCTACAAAATATTAATACTGTTCAAACTAATTCAACAGTAAAAAGAAGGATATATATTGTAATGTCTTGGTTCTGTTGGTGGGTTTTGCACAAAAAAATTACATTTTGTAATAATTTAAAAACAAATTGAAATGACTGAAGGCCTGAATATAGTGGTAGAAAAGATGATGCAACTATAAAATATATTTTACAAAATATTAATTTATATATTAATGGAAACAAATCACCATGAAAAAGTTTGAATACCCTAATAACTTCCATGATTAATGGTGAATAGGTCTTCATAGCCATTAAGAGTTAGAGTATTCACCCATCAGTCATCATCCATATTCGTAAATATAGATAAAGGAATTATACAAATAAAATAATATGGGAAAACAATAGAAAAGTTTTCTTAAGAGAAAATTAATTAAATAAATGTCATCAAAAGGAGAGAGATGAGAAAAACACTCCTATGATGTCTAAGAAAAATGATTTTAATAATGAATCAATAATAAAGAAATTATTTTACTATGGTAATCAAGTTCAAACCATGGACCATTATTAATTGGACATGGGTATCAAAATAAAGGGAATAATGAAAAATCTAAGAAGGGAATCAATCCAAAATAAGGACAAGCATAATGATTTAATAGTTGAAATCATAGAAGAAATGTTTGAAGATCATACAAATAACATCAACACAAATATTTTGATGAAACTATATGAATACAAAAATATTTTTTTCATGAGGATGTAATGACTCATATTTTCCCATTTTTTTTATAAAATTTCTGGGAAAATTTTGAGACCAGGTGCTAAGATGGTGTGCAATTTTAAGGCCCAATGTGCCCAAAATGGTCTATCAAAAAATGTCATGTTTTTAGATAGCATGTGTGATAAGTCTTACTGAAAAAATGGGATAAATCTTAAACATGTGAACATATTAGAAATCTAAGGGAACCTTTTCATTTAGAATGGAGGGTTCACCTTAGGGGCTAATAACTTTAGTCAGCATGTGACTCCAAGGAGAAAACCCAAAAATGGAATAACCATAAGTAAAAATACTAAATAAAATATTTTATTTTTTCAAATCCTTATAACTCATGAATGGTGACTCAGATTAAAAATCGAAGACCACCGTTGAGTTCATTATTGGGTGTTTTCCTTAGGCAGAGCTTAACATTAGTCGAAACAGGTCAACTATAAAAACTATTTTTTTGGACAGGACCGTAAATAAAATAATTAAATAAAGATTATTTTATTTTCCAATCCTATAACACATAAATGGTAACTCATATTGGAAATACAGGAGTACCATTTAGCTAATGAAAGTGTTCTTTCCTTAGGTGGGGCCTAACCTCGACTAGCACGGGTCGAGGGTAAATGTTATTTTTTGGAAACTTTTAATGGAGAATAAAATAAACAGAAATATGTTTAGTTTCTACTATTAACATTTCAAAGCATTGAGACACTATAATACTATGACGGAGAAGCCCGTTCTCCATTCCAAAATGAAGATTCTTGGAGAAGCTGTTTCAAAGTGAAAGAGTAAGGCTGAAATGCATTAACACGTTAATGAGTTTCCTCCCTTAATAAGGGGTAGAGTCGAGTGTTAGAATTCATAACGCTCGAATTTTTTTTTGGAACACTGCATTTTCCTTAAGGTAAGGAGGATGAAGCTCTCTCACTAGTGACAACAGATCAGAGGTCAGGATTCGATCAAGTGATGATGATCAATGAATTCTGACATAACAAGGATCTACATGATGACGTAGCTTTAATTTAAATCTAGAAGAGATCTAGTCCTCGAGGTAGGGGTATAATTCTAAGTGAATTGATTCCTTCCCCATTCATTTATTTGATCAATGATCGTGGATCCCCCCACAAATAGGTTGACCCGTGGATCGATCGTGTATGTGGGATGGTTTTGTTTTTTGTGGTTTTGAATTTAGGTTATCCATGTTTCTATGTAATCCATGATTAGATATGTTACTCTCCTATAACGATAAATTTAAATTCTTATGAGGATGGGTTGGTTCTGACATTATAAAGGCCCAAATAAATCCATTTTGTGCATTCCATGTTGTCCCATTATTTGTGTCGTGATGATCCAAGCCACCGACTCAACAGACGGTGGCCCTGCAAAACCACGATCTTGGAAAGACTGTAGAAACTGATCAATCCATCACAAGATGCTGTGGGAGAGGGTTTCCTAAGGAGATAAAATTCTAGCAAGGGGCATGTGGTGGCGAATGGATGCATCCAGGAAATCCTCAACGGAACAGAATATTGTGGCCAAGAGGTACGTAACAGAGGCATGGGCCACTGACTCGGAATCCCGGGGCGGGGCGGCTTGCAGAAACCATCGCGGGTGACGAATAGGGGCCGTTGGCTAGTGGTGGGATTATGGGGATGTTTCTAGAGAGCCTCTATCCATCAGGACCATGGCAATAGAACCCTTCGGAGACCTGTGGGGTGGTACGGACACGCGACTCCCACGACATCCCAGGCAGAACAAACCAGACCGCTATAGAGGGTCGGGTCAGTTTTATCGGTTCAATCCAAACCCATACCCGATCGTCCCCTTTTCCCTAAATGGATCAAATATTTCAAACCATATATATCATTGAAGTTCCATTTACAGTGTTGGTACCCTCACTATAAGTTAGCCCATTTGATATAATATATTTGGGTTTTCGTGGAAGTTTAGATTGAATTAGTGATTTGAGGAGTAGATTCCATCGTAATCAAGCACTCTACAAGTGGGAATCCTATGGATGACTATGACAAGAATATTATGAAAAGTGTGTCTAAGAGAACTAGTATGCCTATGTGAGGAGTGGGTCTTTGTGACCCAACATTCCTAAGTGAAGAGTAGGTCTAGGTTACCCAACAGCCCTAAGTGTTGAGATGGTCTTGGTGACCCAGTAGGGCTAAGTGACTCATCAGGATGAGTGCCTGAGTAGTAAAAGGAGTTCAGTGTTTACAACTAATAGTCTTAAATTACATACATTATATTAGACCTATATGGAATGAATTTAGTGACTCTTTTGACTTCAATTCTTAGAGGCTACACTTCGTGTACCTCTTTGGTAGTATTCTTTTTTGTGTTGCCTTGTGGTATGCCTTTGTGGTTTTGGGTCCCTTATGAGTACTATTTTATCACACCTACATGGGATTCACCTACACATGTCGTATCTTGTGTAGATTATCGATCCATTGACAGAGTCGTTCATGGACCAGGGCCAGGTGGTGCTTAGAGTGACCTGAAAAATGAGATGTTCTTTCTTAGTTTCAGACAACTGTTTCTATACCTTCCCTCTTTATAGGGATTTTTTAGAGGAGTTCTAGAGACTTGTAATTTTAATTTTTTGTTTCATTTGGTCTTTTTATTCTAGCTCCATTTACGTTATGTTTTTTACAATCAGACCTTGTGTTTGTTAACTTTATGTTTCCATTATCCAGCATTTGTGGCTTTGAGTTATGTGTATGTGTAAAAGTAAATTGGAAAATACCACCCATTTGTTTGGGATATTCCTACTCAATGGTAGTCTTCATCCCCTAGCCTATGGGAGGTGGTATTAGGGTTTCCATGGTGCAGGCCTTGGGGTACAAGTAAGGAAAAAATGATATCAATGATTTTTGGTTCTACATTAACAACCCAGTGTATAGTTTGGGGAAACACTGTTAAGTGTTTCAAGATCATATTTCAGGATAGGGAATCCAATGTTGCTGCAGTGACTGACGTATCCATACACAAGGACCCTAAAATCGGATTTTCGAATCAGTATATGAAAAAACTAGTTTTGGGAAAAAATTATGGTACATGCATATTATCGGAATGGGTTGCATTATCAATGTATTTATTGAGTTATATCACTATTTATAATCAATTTATCATCATACATATTGTTTTGTTTCAGTATTCTTCCACATAGAGAGCCAACCATGATTCCACAGTGTGATCATGAGTATGATATGTGGGGTGATGAGATGGGGATGAGGTTCATACCAGAGACAGGACCTCCGGTTTGTGTACTAGTTATACCACCACATATAGAGTAGCACATGGTACTCATAGTACCAATAGATAAGATGTGTTGGTTGATCACACGTCACATGTTCTAGTGATAGAGACCCCTTAGGTTCTGATACAAACCCATATCATAGGAAGATAAAGATTATCTTGAGGTGGTGGCCATGTTTTCCATCCTATCATGACACTATTATATTATATGGTGGTCCTAGTAGTGATCCTTCTATGTGGGTCAACAAGTTGAAGGATGTGTTTTGATTAACTAATCTTATGATGAGGTCACTCTTCTATGGGAATATCATTGAACCTTTCTCAAAGGAGAGGCTCTCACCATAACAACTATGGGATATGTGTGGACAAGAGCATATAAAACTTTATCAAGACGACATTCCAGTAGCTAGTTATTCATAGAGTCATGCAAACCATTCTTGGTAGTTGATGAATATGATATGACTAGTGCATTAGGGATTACACCTCTGAGAAAGGTGTGTTTAGGGACATATGATCCAGTGCTATTCCTATGTTCATTCCTAATTATGATAGGGTGACATTGAGAAGATTTGTGGTTCAATGTACTTTGGATAAGAAGATACAACCAATGGATGCTAGTAGTGGAAAATAAAGAGAGGATACCTCGAGACCAGGAAGCTGACGTCAGTCTCAAGGACTGGAATGTGTGAGACATTCCAAGAGGAGGACCCAAGATAGAGGATCTACAGGTCATGACGCATAGGGTTAGTCTAGTCGTCCTAGAAATAGGTAATGACTTTTAAAATATAGAAGGGGACATCTCTCTAGAGATTGTCCAGCTCGTCATGATCACAATAAAATGGTGGATGGTCCACCGGGGTAGAGATATTGACAAGAACTGATGAATATTTTCAGCAGAACACATGGCATATGAGTTGGGAGGGTAGTAGGAGGTGGTATACATTTTAACATGTAACCCCCCCCCATGTGGTCCACTATAGGCTTAGGGAGCTAGAAGACAGGGGAAGGGATAACTGTATACTGTCAAGGCATATGACCCAAGGGATCCTAGAATGATTTTAGGTACATTTTTTTGTCTATTCTTAGCTATCGTATTAATATACATAGGTTGTAATAATTATTCATTGTCGTGAATCTTGTTCGAGAATGATAGTTTATGGTTAATCTACTAACATGGCCCTTATGTTCTGAGAAACCTATGGAAGGAGACTCGATAATAAAATTTCTACTGATAGTGTGATCTGACCACTGGGTTGTGAGTTTCGGTTGGAACCTATTGATGGAGATGTAGAGGCCTTATGATGTCATTCTTGGTATGGTTTTGTTATCAATGGTTCATGACCAAATTGACTATTTTAGGAAAAATGGTGTGTTATGTCCACTGTGAAGGAATTGGGGTTTCCATGGTCGATGAAAAAGGAAACCCATGCAGAACAGGATATACTCATGCATAGGAGGGTTCAACCAATAACTATTAAGTTACCTAGCATGACCATCGGTGCAGTGGATGAGATAAGTCCTCAGTTTCCAATAGTAGTGGATGATTATGAGGAAATATTCATGGAAGATCCTCTAGGACAACATCTTCATTGGGAGGAAGACTTCTTCATTGACATGTACCATGGGATGAAATTGATATCTACACAGGCATATTTGATGTCTCACACAGAGCGTTGTGTATTGAGGGTACAATTGGAGGGCTTGAAAAGGAAGGTCTTTGTGAGAACAAGTGTTTCATTATTAGTATTACATGTATTTTTTGTCAAGAAGGAAGTTGATAGAATGAGGTTATGGGTGGAATTATGGTGCCTAAATCAAGTGACCATAAATAATAAGTATTTGATACTGACGATTAGTTATCTCTTTGATCGTATGGAGGGAGTGAGACAGTTATCGACAGTTAAGACCACATGAGTTGAACTATATGACCCATGAACTTGAGTTTTCAAGGGTAGTACTCACATAAAAAATATGGGGATTATACGTTTTGGTTGAATGGTTTATCATCAAATCTAACCATAATATTCTCAAGAATATATTATCTCTTGAGAAAAAGAAGATGGATTGAGTTCTTCTATGACTATGACTTGAAAATAGTATATACTTCTAGAAAGGGAAATGTGGTAGATGATTCTTTCAATAAGTTATCCAATTTGTAGATTTTTGAAGGTGGAAATAGAGCAGTTGGCATCGTTACAGTTATCCTAAGTGGATAGAGAAGATGCAACTTACCTCTAATCAGTTGTTGTTACCAATCCACTCATAAAATTAGTTAGAGAGGAACAACTCTATGATACTGACTATGAGACTTTACGTTCATATTTTTCCATAGGGAATACCCCTAATTGATATTAAAAAGGATGGGATCATGTCATTCCTTTCAAAGGACACATAATAATGGAAGTGTATTCCTAGATTGAATACATGATTCAGGATATGCATGTGGTTGTCAAGATGGACACTAGGGATGAAAGAATAGGTCGAATTTGGGATTACCTATTGATATAAAATATGAGCACTTGTTGAATAAATTTCACTATTTCTCAACACTACATGTCGAGCACCTGTTCTTGGAAATGGGTTTCTCTTTTATTTCATGGGGTACTAAGAATGGAGTGAGAAAGGATATCGACGGACTTCATGGTGGGTTTATCACATACATCCAAGAGACACGGTACCATCTGGGTGATCATTGACTAACTCATTATATCGGTCAATTATTATCTTTTCAGGAACATTGTCATATAGAGATCTTAGTAATCCTCGATGTGAATGAGATAGTTTGACTCCATGGAGTTCCATCGATGATAGTATAAAATCAAGATGCAAGATTTACATCTTGGTTGTGGAAGGTGATGAATGAGGTGTTGGGGACTCATCTACGTTTGAGCACAAATATCCACCCATAGATAGACATCAAGATGTAGAAGACCATTCATTTCATAGAGGACATGCTACGTGCTTGTATCCTCATTTTTTTTCGTAGTTGGGAGGATCACCTACCTCTAGGGGAGCTTGTGTACCATAACATCTACCACTCCACCATTGGTATGGCACCATTCAAGGCCCTGTACAGGTGACTCTACAAGTCACCACTTTTCTGGACATATCCTCGAGAGTCAGCTCTCTCGGGCCCAGAGTTGGTTCATGCTAAAATATAGATGGTACAGGTCATCCATGTGTGGATTAAGACTACACAGAGCGATCAGAATTCCTAAACAAATAATTGATGAAGACCCTTTAAGATTGAAGAGGGAGACCATGTGTTACTTTGGGTCTCTCCTCTATGTGTAATATGAATATTTGTCTAGGGTGGAAAGTTATCTACAAGGTTCATTATATATTTTTTAATACAATGTATATTGGGTGACGTGGCATACCTCTTGGATCTACCTCCACAGTTAGAGTAGGTGCATGACATATTCCACATATCCCAGTTGAGTAGATATGCATACGAACCATCACACGTTATTGATTAGGGTGATCATGAAGTTGAAAATGGGGTTCATTTTGTGGGGTTTCTGGTGGAGATCAAGGATCAACAAGAGAGGAAACTATATGTGTGATTGATTCCACTAGTGTACATTTAGTGTTAGCAAATGAATCTCCATGAGAGCATGTGGGATCAAGAGACTCATGTTCATGATCATACACTCATCTATTTGGGAATCATTAAGATTGTATTTGTGGTCTTAAATCTTTAATTTGGGGATAATATAATGAGTTGGATTTTTAGGGTTTATTTTTAGAAAATTTTTGGGAAAATTTCTCGACTAGGCGCATAGACGACATGCGATTTTGAGGCCCGGTGTACCTGCAATGGTACATCGAAAAATCTATGTTTTTAAATTGTGCTAGTGAGAATTTATCGTTAAAATGTTGAAGAAATATTGAAATGGTACCCAAATTATAATTATGAGGGAACCGTTGCGTTTAGAATGGCGGGTTCAACTAGGAGAGACATAATTTTAGTCGGCATTGGCCTCTAGTGAGAAAACCTAAAAATGGAATAATAGTAAATAAAAATATTTATTAAAATTATTTTATATATTTAATCCTTATAAATCATGAACTATGAATTAGATTAAAATACAGATACCACTTTTCAGTTCATAATGGGGTGTTTTCCTTAGGTGGAGCCTAACATTGGCTAGAGTATGTAAACTGTGGAATGTAGTTTTGGGGACCATACCGTAAATAAAATAACTAAAAAAAATCATTTTATTTTAAAATACTATAACATGTAAACAATAACTTGGATTGGAAATATGAAAGTATCGTTGAGTTGGTAAAGGTGTGATTTATTTAGGTGGGGCCTAACCTTGACCGGCGACGATCGAGGGTAGAAGTTAATTTATGGACATCTTTAATGGAGAATAAAATAAACATAAAGAAGTTAATTTTAATTCCTTTTAATGAATCATAGGGTGGCTATTTAGGGATGGAGAAACCCATTCTCCTTTCATAAATGAAACATTGTGTAGACACTGTTACAAAGTGGAAAAGTATCACTGAAACACGTTAATGTGTTTCCTCCATTAATTAGGGTAACTGTCATGCGTTATAATTCATAATTATAGAGAATTTATTTGAAACCATGGAGAATCCCTATGGTAAGGAGGAGGAGGATCCCTTGCTAGAAATGACTGATCATAGCTTGGAATTCAATAATGTGATGAAACATTAAGGAACGCTGCAGAACAAAGATTGATGTGATGATGTGACTTCAATCTACATCTATGACCAATCATGTCCTTGAGGTAGGGGATTAATTATAAGTGAATTATTTCTTTCCCCATTATTTTATTTTTTCAACAACAACAGATCAACACATGATTAATTTCACCCATAGATCGATCACATATTCGGGATGGTTTTGATTTCAGGTTTTTGAACCAGGGTTATTCAAGTTTCAATGTGATACATTCTTAGGTATGTTATTCTACCATGCCATGAATTTACATTCTAACACTGATGGATCTGGGATGAATTTAACAAGGCCAGGATACATTAGTTTTTTCTATCTTTGTTCTCCTATTATTCATGGTTCGACGATCCATGCCGCCAACATGACGGCTGGTGGTGACAAAAAACTGTTGTCCAGGCGGGACCCCTGTGGTAGATTGACCTGTTGAAGGATGATGATGAGGAGCATAGGGGGAGACTATATAATAGGTAAATAGGAGTCTATGGGGTAGGGTGGTTCTAGGTGATTGTCCACTGACATGGGAGCAGGTGGTGCCGGAGGGCCGTGGCTAGGGAGGCCACGACGTTGATGGAAGGTGGATGGTGAGGTGGAATATGGAAATCAATGCTGGTGGCAGATATGGTCCGCTAGAAGGAAATGGTCACTGATAGGTAGTAGGATTTGAAAGATAAAACTGGAGAGCCACAGTCCAGGTGGACTGCGGCTACAGGACCCCACTTCGACCTGCTGGTTGGTTTGGAGAAGCGGTTCCAGTAGGCGGGGCAGGCGTAGTAGGTCAGACTGAGCCCAAATGGTTTAGGATGTGTTGACTCAATGGGTTGGGTCAGCGAACCATGGGATTAGACGGGTCAGGTCTGTCGGACCGGGATAGATCAAACCCGAACGCAATAGGCCCATTTTCATTAAATGGATCGTAACATCAAAACTATAAGACTGATTAATGATCTATTTGTAGTGTTGGGACCCTCACCACAAGGTGGTACCTTTAATATAATCTAAGTGGGTTTTGATGGATGTTGATATATAATTGGTTGAGTGAGGTGTAGATTATCTCGGAAAGATTCATGCTACAAGAAGGAATCCTACATCTTGCTATGGTGAGAAGACTATGACGAGCACTTATAGATTGCCTAGTAGGCCTAAGTGATGAGTGCATCTAGGTGACCATACATTCCTATGTGACGGGCATGTCTAGGTGACCCAACAAGCCTATGTGAGGAGTGGGTCTAAGAGACCCAGTTGGCCAAAGTGACTCATTCGGGATGAGGGCCTCATTAGTACATAGTGTTCAATGTTTACGAAAGATAGTCATGCCTTTCATACTTTAGAATATACTTATGTGGTCTGACTCTAGTGACTCTCTTAACTAAACATCTTAGAGGCTAAAGTTGGTGTACCTCATTGGGACTCTTCTTTCTATAATTCCTAGTGGTATACCATTGTGGTTTGGGATACCTACTAAATATTATTGTAGTGACTCAGGTTTTGGAACTGTCATACTTTGGAATATTAATATGAATAATTCCAGATCTACGTGCGAAGATAGCGTGCAATTTCGAGGCCCGGTGTGAAAAGAATTAATCTTATAAAAATATTAAGTATTTGTATACTGTGCAAGTGGAAGGGGTGTATTATATCCCAAAAAGTTGCTTAGAATGGGAATCTGAGGGCACAGTTGCGTCTAAAGTGTTCTGTTTACCTTAGGAAGGGTGTAAACTTTGCGGGCGCAGGCCTACTGGGAAAAAAGCCACCAGGGGCGTTTTCGTAAATAAATGGAAAAATTAACTCACGAGCATCGGCTCAAATAAATTCTGAACGGAGTCTCGGATCGAAAATCTGATTCTGCGGTTGCGTTCAGAATGTCGTTTTTACCCTAGGGGTGACATAGTTTTGGTTAGCGCCAGGTGCCAGGTTGGATGCGTGTTGGACGGGAGTTAAGATGAAGTTTTATTTAAAAAATAATAATAATAACAACTAAATCAATCTCTGCCCCCAAACATGTACGCATAGGTGGTGAACCCTTCCCCACCCTTGTCCTTTATTCGCCGAATCGAGCCCCGATAATCCTTTTTTAGTGCCGGTCATCAGCAGATCGAGCATCAGGGCGTCATGGGTGTCGTTCTGCACCTGAAGATTCAGCGATCCGCCAAAAGGTAGGTGGTTTGAGTTTTGAAATACCAACTCTCGTTTGGTTTGTTTTTTCTCCATTTTAGCCTGTAGATGTGATGATCTGGTCCCGGGGGGCGTATAGATGGCTTCAGATGTGCGTTTGGACCCCCAGGGTGCCCACAGCGGACCTCGGATGGTCTGCCGGCGGCGGCGACCCGCGAGAGATAACTGGTCCCACCGCACCACGGTTGTCTGGGATCAATTAGCAGTGACCCTAGTGGGGGGGGGGGGGTCGGTGGGGCCGTAACATCACTGTCTGCTAGCTGGAGTGGCCAGCGGCGGTGGCCGCCGGGTCGGCCAGCGCAGGCCGATTCAGGTCGGCCCGACCCTCTTCTTGTATACGGGGGTCTTACAACCCCCATATTTTGCTCCCTGGATATTGGAATCGCATGCCGTCTACAGAAATGTGACACTGGAAACGAGTCGAACCCTTCGTTGTGGGTTCTGGGGATTCTATGTATGTGATTATGGCCTAGGAAATAGAAACGCAAAGTAAAATAATAATATTTTATTATTATTCTACTTTGGGTCGTCGTATCTTCTACCCGGAGCGTCCAATTGGCATATCGTCAGTGGAATTGAGAACCTAAAGGTAAGGTAGAATTTTCTTGATAGTTTTCGGTTGCTGGGACCATGTTTGGGTTGTGGCCCGCACGATGCCAGTTTTGGGCGTTTCCGAAGATACACAACTTTCTCACCAGGAGTCTGATTTTGATGGATGA
The DNA here is from genome assembly GCA_963277665.1 of Viscum album. Classification (NCBI taxonomy): domain Eukaryota; kingdom Viridiplantae; phylum Streptophyta; class Magnoliopsida; order Santalales; family Viscaceae; genus Viscum; species Viscum album. The sequence goes on from OY728120.1 coordinate 263,949,952, forward strand.
ATAGTTGATCCTGTGTGTTTTTCCAAGAGGATCGCAATGGTGGGATTTGTTCAATGTGTTCTAGGATCAAGGCATGGGCCCCACCCAGACTGCCTTCAGTGAATAATACCTTTTTCACTGGGGTTCCATTTCAGATGAATAAGTAGTCGATCCCGTGTGTTTTTATAAGGGATTGCAGTGGTATGATCTGCTTGATGAGTTTCGGGATCGTAGTGTGGGCCCCCACACGGTCTAGCCTTGGTTAATAGTTTCTTTTTCAATGGTTGTCCATTTACAGTGAGTAAATAGCCTATCCTGCGTGTTTTTTGTGTGGATCGTGATGGTGGACTCAGTATCATCCTTGGAGGTGTGCGGTGTGGCGTTGTGGCGGGTCGCTTGGGTTAGGGACGTTTGGACCAGCAGTGGGTGACGATACTCCATTGGTTCTTTCCTACAAGGGATCGTGCGTCATCACAACCTTAGTATAGTTTTTTTATCCACTCGATGGGATGTTTAATATGTTAGATTTTTGGCATCCCTCGTGTGGGCCTAGTGAGGGATCCTCTTGCATCGTTTCGCTAGATCGGGTTCTTTGTATCATTGTGACCACTTATCCATAGGTGGCGATCCACTATCTAGCAGGTTAACTCCATAGGTATTGTGGGATCATCAAAAATATGATACCTTACATGGTGGCCTGTGCTCAGTTGTTTTGTCGCATCATTGGGTATACGATCCCCTACTTAGCATGAGGTTTTTAGGAGGGTTGTGGTATCATTGGTTATATGATCCCCTACTCAGTGTGTGGTTTCTATAGGGTTGCGGCATTGTTAGTTTGATCCTATACAGTGCGAGATGTACCAGATAGGGTTTCAGTATCGTTGTGACCGTCGTGACACGGGTGACAATCCTCTATCTGAGTGATGTATTTCTACGAATGCCAGATCGGGTTGTGGTATCCCCCAGTGGACCTTGGGAGTAATCCCCTATCTATGGGATCTTCATATACATGTGTGGTTTCTGGTATCACCCCGCGGAACCTACGAGCGATCCCATATCTATGGACTTTGGTGATTTTTCTATTTCAGCATGACTTTCCTCAGTGACGATATCTGACAAGCGTGATCTCTCGGGTGAGCATCAGAGATGTTTGTGTGGGACCCGATGGAGTGTATCTCTCGAACGAGTGTCATCTGGGATGACAGTGATTGTGGAGTGTGCTCTCCTAGTTGTGAACCATTTCTGGTGATGAGGTCAGTACATCATGTGGCTTGGTGTGTGAGCTATGTATATCTGGATGATCAAGGTGTATCTATGGGAATAAGCTTGGTTTGTGCTGACTAGTTGTGTTTAGTTGAGGATGGTCACGAGATGGAGTTTCTCTTCTGTATGGGATACCTATGGATGGGATGAGCAGAATGTTGCCTTTAAGTTTCTTTCTATTGTTTTGGTTTTTTGTGGTGCCTATTGAGTATTGTTATACTCACCACTGCACAAGACTTTCCTGCACATGTCTGTGTTTTGTGCAGACCACAGGCCTTTCGACGGTGTCATAGGAGGACCCAGAGCAGGTGGAGCTGAGTGAGTGAGACTGACCGTAGAGTCTTACTGGTGCTATGCCAAGGAGCTTTCTAGTGGTTCTTTTGGCTACGTACCCCTTCTTCCGAGAAGTTTGGATACCTTTGTAATTTTCTTTTGGTGGGCCCTCTTTTTACCTTTATTGACTTCTGTTGCACTCTGGTTTGGGAAAGATGTATGCATTCATTTTATTTTATGTTTTATAAATGTTTTCACTGTTTCATGGAGGTGTATGTGGGTGCATGTTTAAAGTCACCTTAGGCTAATGCATCCCTTTTTTGTGATAGCCTACTCGGTGCTAGATTACAATGCCTAGACTATTGGAGGCAGGCCTGGGGAGTCGCGGCTCGAGCCTCGTTGGTTCAGGTCGTGACAGAGTGGTATCAGAGGAGGTTCCACCTTTGGGATCTCAGAGTGTAGCTGGCCTAGCTATGAGTTTGGTTTGAGTTTCATAGCAGTAGTGTCAAGATGTTTCGAGTTCGGCTTTCAGGCCAGGGACTCTAGTGTTAGTATGACGGACGATGTATATATTCACTAGGACTCTGATAACCTGCCTTTTGACTCGAAACATTTGGAAACTAGTCGTAGGGACATAACGGTACATGTATCATATAAGGTTGGTTTTTTTGGGATTTACTTATTCTACATGGGACATGTCTCCAGATATACTCATTGACCATGGAGGTCTTGATTTTATTTCAGGATGCCTCCACAACGACAGCTAGCGAGGGTTCCGCAGTGGGATTGTGGGAACGATTTGCCCCATGTAGAGGCTGTAGACCAGGGCGCAGGTTCTGAGGCTGCACGTCCAGGTGGTCCGCCAATTGAACCACCACCTGTCGAGCAGCTGGTAGTGTGGGAAGTGCAGGATGAGGTTGTGGATAGGCTGATTACGCTGCATAAGTTCTAGAGGCAGCGTCCTCTGAGGTTCCACGGTGATCCAGACCCCCAGGCAGCTGATTACTGGCTTGAGGCAGTCACCCGAGTTTTCCACCTGGTGAGGACACCCCCAGATCAGATGGTGGTCTTAGCAGCGAGCCTTCTTCATGGTTCGGTCGGGCGATGGTGGAGCTTAGTGACATAGTCTCACGATGAGGAGACTCTCACATGGGTAGAGTTTGAGCAGCTCTTTAGGGAAGAGTTCTATCCAGTGACGCTGAGGTCAGTACTGATACATGAGTTTCTAAAGCTTTGGAAGGAGGGCATGAATATGTCAGAGTACTCAGTGACGTTTACCGACCTGTCACACTATCCATGGATATAGTTTGAGACCCGTTCATTAGGTCTCGGACCTTCGAGAAGGCGTTACACAGGGACATCATGGCAGGTCTAGATTCTTTGTGTCTTCCAACCCATGTTAGAGTGCTGGAGCAAGCGTTGGTAGTGGACAACTTTCTAGCCGAGCAGATCCTGCCTATTAGTGTTGGGAACACAATAGCTAAGGCTTCATCAGTCGGATTGGCATCTGGTAGCCGACGACAAACTCAGGGGCCCTGACATATGCGACATTTTAGGAGGCGACCCCATGATATAGGATCTGAGGCTCAGGGCTCGCATGCCAGTTTTGGTCATCCGCAAGAGAGGTTGTGTTACACTTGCGATAGTCAAGGACATCATACTAGAGATTGTCCGACCCATCGTGCTACTGAGAGGGATCCAGTCGACAGACCACCTTAGCAGGGGCACTGACTTGCGAAATGAGGTCCGCAGGGTGGCGGACACGGCGACGGAGCTAGTGCAGCTGGAGGAGGAGGTAGGCAGTATCAGTTTCCACCACCCCCACCCCAAGGTAGTCCACACCAACATCAGGGAGTTGGGGGATGAGGGAGAGGACAGCTGCATGCCCTAGAGGCTATTGACCCAGAGGCTCTGTGGTTGGATAGAGATACACCTTGTGTCCTTAATACTTTCTGCAGTAGTTTGTTAGACACTGTTTAATGCAATCTTCCATTTCCATTGCTTGCTCGAGTGGTGTTTGATGCTTTGGTAAGACCATGTGTGGGTGGTTTTCGGCGTACATCGAATGCGTGAGAAAGAGGGATCCTTCCCCCACCGTGATGTGTTTTTGTGACATGATTATAACTGTGTGGGTGAGTCATTGTCGCCCAAAGAAGATAGTGTTGAGGTGTGGTGGATGAGTCCCTCTGACTTATGTGTTCGGGTGGGGGGGGGGGTTGTTGGTGGACACGCTGGCGTGGGAGACCCAGTAGAGAGTCATGTTGCCTTCCATGTGCTTAACGATTTTTGGGGAAAAAAAGTTCTATGGTGGAGAGGATGTAGCGACTCAGGTTTTGGGCCTATCAGACTTTGGAATATTCATATGAAAAATTCCAGAGCTAGACGTGAGGACGGCGTGCGATTTCGAGGCCGGGTGTGCCCAGAATTAATTTTATAAAAATATTATGTATTTTTAAACTATGCATTAGGCGGGGGTGTTTTATCTCATAAATGGTATCTCAGAATGTGAATCTGAGGGCATTATTGCATCTGGAGCGTGCCGTTTACCCTTGGTAGGGTATAAACATTACGTGGGTGGGCCTGTTGTGAGAAAAGACGTAAGGGGCATTTTCTTTAATAAATGGAAAAGTTAATTTATGAGAATTGGCTCAAATATCTTCTGAACAGAGTCTCGGATCGTAAATCCAGGTCCGTTTTTGCATTCATAACTCCATTTTTACCATAGCTGCGACATAGTTTTGGTCGGCGCTGGGTGCTGGGTTAGAGGCATGTTGGATGGGAGTTAAGATGAAGTTTTGATTTTTAAAAACATAATAAAAATAAAATCAATAACTCCACCCCCAACCTTGTACACTAAGGACGTGAACCCTCCACTTCCCTCAACCGTTCTTCACCGAATCAAGCCTTGGGCATTCGTTTTCAGCATCGATCGTTAGTAGATTGAGATTCTGGGCATCGCGAGCGTCGTTCTGCACCCGAAGCATCTGCGATCCGCCAACAGGTAGGCGGTTTGAGTTTTGAAATTCTAAATCTTGTTTGTTTTGGGTTTTCTTCTTTTTGAGCTTACAGATGCGTAGATATGGTCCTGGGGGGGCATATGGATTCGGAAGTGCCTTTGGACCCCAGGGGTGCCCCCGGCGGACCTCAAAAGGTCTGCCGGCGCGACTCCGGCACGACGGCCTGTGGTGGAGAGACGCGAGAGACAACAGGGACTGCCACAACATATCGGTCTAATACCAAATTCAGGTGACCCCCGCGGGGGGGGGGGGGGGGGCACTGGCCGGACCGCCCGATTCAGGCTAGTCTGTCCCTCTTCTTGTATACGAGGGTTTTAAAACCCATGTATTTTGCTCCCTGGAGGATGGAATTGCGTGCCATGTGTGGAGATGAGACCCTGTTGATGAGGTGAACCATTCGGTGTGGGTTCAGGGGATTCAAAGTATGGGATTATGGCCTGGCCGCTAGAAACGTTGAATAATAATAATAATATTTTATTATTATTCGACTTCGGGTCGTTGTATCTTCTACCCGGAGCGTCTGATTGACATTCCGTCAGTGGCGTTGAGACCCTGATAGTAAAGAAGAATTTTATTGATAGTTTTTGGGTGCAGGTACCGAGTTTGGGGTGAGAGCCCCACTAGGCCGGGTTTGGGCGTTTCTAGAGAAACACAACTTTCTCCCCAGGAGTCCTATTTTGACAGATGAATAGTAGATCCTGTGTGTTTTTCTGAGAGGATAGAAATGGTGCGATCCATTTGATGTGTTCTGGGATCAAGGAATGGGCCCCAACAAGGATTCCTTTGGTGAATAGTACCTTTTTCATCGCATGTCCATTTCGGACGAATGAGTAGTCGATCCCGTGTGTTTTTCTGAGGGGATCGTAGTGGTGTGACCCGCCTGATGAGTTTTGGGATCATATTGTGGGCCCCACATGGGCTTTCTTTGGTGAATTCTGACTTTATCTACGGTTGTCCTTTTCGAGTGAGTAAACAACCTATCCTGCTTATTTTTCCGTGTGGATTGTGATGGTGGCCTCGGTATCAGCCTTGGAGGGGCACGGTGTGGCATTGTGGCAGGTCTCTTGGGTTAACGACATTTAGACCAGCAGTGGTTGATGATACTCTATTGGTTCGTTCCAATGAGGGTTCATGCGACATCACAACCTTAGTGTAGGTTTTTGTCATCTCGATGAGATGTTTAATCTGTTAGAGTTGTGGCTTCCCTCCGGTGGGCCCGAAGAAGGATCCTCTATCATCGTTTCCCTTGATAGGGTTCTTGGTATCGCTATGACCACTTATCCAAGGTCGGTGATCCCTTATCTAGCAGGTTAAATCCATAGTGTTTGGGGCATCATTGGGAATATGATTCCCTATGCAGTGGTCTATGCTCAGTAGGGTTGTGGCATCGTTGGGTATACGATCCCCTACTCAACTTGAGGTTTTTAGTAGGGTTACGGTATCGTTGGTTATACGATCCCTTACTCAGTCCATGATTTCTGTAGAGTTGCAACACCTTCAGTTCAATCCCCTACAACATGAGATGTACCAGATAAGGTTTTGGTATCATGGTGACTGTCTTGATAGGGGTGACAATCCTCTATCTGAGTGACGTGTTTCTACGAATTCCAGATCGGGTTATGGTATCACCCAACGGACCCTAGGAGTGATCCCCTATCTGTGGGATCTTCGTATACCAGTGTGGATTCTGGTATCCCCTAGCGGACCCTTAGAGTGATACCCTAGCAGGACTGACCATTGATTCCTACCACAGCTGTGGCAAGGAGATTTCCAATAGTGCTTTTGGTAGCCTACCCCTTCTTCTGAGCAGGTTGGATGCCTTTGTAGTTTTCTTTTGGTGGGCCCAGTTTTTCCATTTTTGTACTGCTATTGTAGTCTGTTTTGGGATAGATATATGCGTGCATTTTCTTTTCAGTTTTATATATCTTTGCACTATTGCATGGAGGTGAATGTGGGTGCATGTGTAAAGGTACCTTAGTCTAATGCCTCCCTTTTGTGTGATAGCCTACTCAGCATTAGACATCAGCCCCTGGTTTATTGGAGGTATGCCTGGGGAGTCACGGCTCAAGCCCCATTGGTTCGGGTCTTGATAATTATTTTACCCACCCCTTTATGGGCTACACCCGCATTTGTTGTGTCTTGTGCAGACAATCAACGCTTTGAAAAATTCATTCTTGGACCGGGGCCTGGTGGTTCATAGAGTGACCTAACAGATGAGACGTGCTTCAGTGGATTCAAACATATATTTCATTACCTACAATTCAGGTAGGGTTTTTCTGTTTGGAATAGTTACGAAGACTTGAACTATTACTTTTTTGTATCATTTGGGCTTGTATTCTATCCCCGTCTAACATCAATTTTATAATTTCATACCTTGTGTTTGATTACACAGTGTTTCCACCTTCCAACATCTGCTGCTTGGAGTTGTGTTCTTGTGTACCGATACTTAGGAAATTGCCTACAATTTGTTTGGGATATTCCTAATTGGCATTTGTCACCATCCCCTATCCTATGGGAGTTGGGCTTGGGGTAGTCACAACATGGGCCCCATGGGACGGGTCGTGACAGAGTTATTGTTTGACTGTTTTTCTAGATCTATTGAAAATGGCTAAAATAGCGGGGAATGATTATGTATGTGATTAATGTCGGAAGGTTGCATACCATGAAGGAAAAAAATTAAAATTTGATGATAATTTATCTAGAACTGATGAACTAGGAGTACCAAATGATCTTTATGGAAGGTTGAGATAAGTTTCTCATAATTTTGATAAAAATATGATTCTACTTCTAATATGAAATGAAAATTTTAGCAATATTTTATAAAATGGAAAACAATCATTGGAAAGAAGTTAGTTTTTCAAAAGTATCAACATGGTCAATCAATATGAGGAACATTAAAAAATAATAAATACCATTTATTCTAGAAGTGTTTTGAAATTGAAATGAAAAAATGGCAAGAGATTAAACAAATCCATCAACATCAATGCTTGAAAGAGTATATGATATTTGGTAAGAGAATGTTATCAACCATACTATTATTATTAAATTATTATGTAACACCGCACTTTATTCCATTTTATTTATTTATATATACTAACATGTAAGGAATTGAAGGTGTGAGGAAAAAGGGTAGTTGGATAAGTTATGTAATTTTTGAAAAGCTATGAAAGAGAATTCCATCACGACATCATGCTAAAGAATTTCAACTATGTGTAAGAGATGATTTCATACCTTTAAGAGAAAAACCAGGGAGGGTAATCTACTCATAGAAAGATCTTTTTATATAAATATGGAAATAGATATAATCTATTGGAAATTTGATTAGAGGTATCCTAATAATAATTTTATCCCTAATTTATTCATATTAATGTAGTTAATTAGGGGGGGGGGTGATGGTTACTAGTAAAGCTAAATTAAATTGAGAGTATAATGGAGTTCACTTGAAATTTATAGTGTACCTATTGAAGGGGATTGTAGTTTGAAATGATATTGAACAATAATTGTGTTTATCCCAGAAAATTAAAATGTGAAAGTGGTAATACAAGTATAACGACCCATACCTTACATACATTTTTAGTACTTCAAAATTGAAATACACTTATTACAACATATAACAAAACCATGAAAGGACTATATAGGTATAGCGTCTTTAGAAATTGGGAAACATAAACAACTAGTTCATAAAGTGTCTACACTGTCTCCCATTTATTTCATCATATATATAGTCCCTTTTGGCATATCTTACTTAATAACCTTCTTCCTGACCTCGGGAAAGAAAACATACAAAAGGGTGAGCTCAAATTCTTAGTAATGGTAACCAAAAGAAATATCAATCACATCATATTCATAAGAACATAATATTTTGGAAATCATACCCTGCAAAGAGATCAAAATTTCATATCATGGGATAAATCATGGTAGTGAAATGTAATCACAATAATCATAACATAAAACATGAAGCTTTGTGGCATACACACATAATCATATAGAATCATTTCTTATTAGACAAGACTCATTTCCAAGACTATCTTAGTGGACAAAGCCCATTTCTGAACCGAGTTCATTCCTCATTTCAGTCCTGTTTCACTGACCCGGTTTAACCTTCCGTTCCAGCCATGTCTATCTCATGAGATATAAAATCATTACCCGATGCATTGGAGGGAGATATAGGTCCCACCCATATTATAATGATACCATTCTTATGTGTGCCAAAAAATCATAAACCATACATCATAGCACAACCCATGTAATAAAAATGGGATTCTTAAACATCGTGACATCATAAAACAATTAATATAAGATAAAGGAATTCATAAAAACAATTCCATCACAAAATAATCAAATCAATTTAATAATAGGTATAGAAACGTAAGCCTTTATTATCTTAGATGGAAAATAATTTTGATAAACACTTGAACTCCATTCTTGAGGAAAATATCCTTTATACTTCAAAAACACATTTCCTTTCTAAAAATTTCATAAAATTTTAAACTAAAAGAAGTTGATTAAAAATAAACTTGAAAACTATTAAAGTAATATTCTTGGAAATAATGTTTTAAAAATCCATTCATGCTGTATTAGTTAAAAAAAAATTCTTCTCGTAGTTTTGTCAGAAAAGTCAAAAGGTACCTCGTACGAAAAACGACAAAAGATTCCTTTCATATCCTTTATTAAAAACTCACTGAAGGGTAAAATTGGATTTAAAAAATTGTAGGTCGATGGAAATAACATTACATATTGAGGAAACATGGATGTGGATGATAAAATACACCGCAGTAAATACCAAATTATAAACAATATCGGATAAAAATGAGATTGTGATATTTTCCCTTACCTTAGGTCTGATTTGCTTCGTAAGTGTTTGAACCTCCTATATAATGATTTAAATAATGTTATTGACTTATTCCAGAATCATACTCATTTTTATGATATCATATATGGTCATATTCTTAGCTTATTATTAGTAATATTTTATTGCTACTTGTTATTCGGGTGTTTATTACTTTTTGTTCTTATGCGTGTCTTGTCGAATAAAATCTTATTCTTCAGTTTAGGTTATAGATACCTCATTTCTACAATGGTATTAGTGTAATTTATATCATATTAATTCATTAAATTCATTTATTTAATCATTATGCAATTAAGATCATGTATAACGAGTCGCATCACATCGTGGAGACGGTATTTCGTACGTACGCACAAGCGACGATACCGTTCCCATAATTGTGGAATTGTATTGGAGTGTACGTATACTATCTCAGAATCAATATCACTTTACAATAATCATATATATTCATTCGTTACACCATTATACCCATCCAATTAAGGTGGTGGTGGAAAATAGATTACACCACGACGTGGAGACGGTATTCCGTACGTACGCACACGCGGTGATTTCATTTTCCGTAGGATGGATAGATGGTGAAATTGGGTTGTTTCATACTTATAATAACATATCAGTATATGAGTGATACTGATGTTATTAATTCGTAATGAAACGACTAAAGAAGAAGAAGTGGAAGAAGAAATAAAGTTTAAAGAATCGGTAACAGACATTACCTCTTCTTTGAAGCGCCTCTTTGAGACCTTCTTTTAGGGCACAAAAATAGGTCATTGAAGAAGACTAGGACCTCTAGGATGCTTCTAGGGAAGTGGAGAGGAGATATTGGAAGGGGTATGCCGAGATTGAAGGCTCAAAGTGGTGTGAGGAAGAGAGGGAGGAGGTGCCCTTTTATAAGGGAGGAGAGGGGAACCTTTGGAAAAACTAAAAAATATTATTTTATTATAAATCCATATTCAGTTTTAAATAGCTCCAAATTGATTTATTTCGAAGCTAAGGTGGGGATGGGTCGAAATCATCTCATCCAATAGAATTTGGAAAAGTTTAGTTTACTATTTGAACCTTATCATTTATATTTAACATTAAGTTAGATAATTTTACTTTTACTGCGTCTTTTTGTGTTCTTACACTATAAGGTTAATGAACATACCATAACAAGACAAATGAACCCCAAGTTGTTTATTATTAATATATGTAACCTTATATAAGTCATTTGGCCGAACCTTAGATTTTTAGGAATATAATATCAATTAATAATATAATATTTGTTTTAAAAACTATTTTATGTCAATTTTGACACTATTTGGTAATTGATTGTTTTTTTAAAATCATAACAGAATGATTAGTTCTAAAAAAGTTAATTAAATCAATAGTAACATTTCATATTAACATTAAAAATTATTTTAATTCATAAAAAGTCTCAAATTACATTTATTTGGGTATTTATAACATCAATTATGTCAATATTTCATTAATACGATAATTACTACATCATCATTGTGTTATAAATAAATTAAATTATTTAAAGTCGAAAAATTATAAATATCATTATGTAGGAAATCTTTTTATATTTCTAATGAATATTTATAGTTGAATTTATCTTATGTATAACCCTATATTAAAAATTATTTACTTATTAAACTTTGATTATAACTTTTTTAACCCTTCTTTAAATAAATTAATAATAAATGTCCTAATCTAATCCATGTGGGCCTAAATGGTCATATATTATTCCTAAGGTTGTTTTTGGTCTAATTATACTTATCCAATAGAATTAGGACATGTGTTAGGGTAATAATAATATAATTTTTACCCTTAGTTACCCTATTTACTTTTAACCGTGGTAAAAAAAGTAAAAAGTTACTATTCACCAAAAATTATTTTCATCTCATTGAACCACATTTTAGTCTATTGGATTTTCTAAATTCCACTCATAGAAGCGATAAAATTATGTTTTATGTAAATTTGCAAATTCCCCTAAGAGGTGGGTAAAAGACGGTCAAAAGTACAATAAAATTTTTATATATCTATAATTATTATAAAATGACTCCAATTAATTAATTTGAACATATAAAGGTATTATGTATCAATTTTGACCTAAGATAAATTTAAATAAAATAAATAATCATTTAAATAAAAAGTCGGTTTTTAAATAGTAACCGAGTGTTTTCACTATTCATCAAAAATTGAATGTTTTCAAAAAAATTCCAAAATTTCACCCTAGGCTAATTTCGATATTCCGAATCAAAAAATGAAGTCCATCTTTAATAAAAATATTTACAAATTTTTAAAAAGTGGGTATTACTATTAATAACGGCTGGTTTTAATAATATTTTAATAGCATATCGTTGCTTAGTGAAACCCGGTATTGCGTACGACGCAAGCTATCAAGGAAGGTCGCGATTGTGTGTAAAGCAAGCCAAGCTGGTGTTGTGTGTAGTGAAATATTCCTTTGATGATTTATGTAACATAAAAACAAAATATTTCTCATAAAAGTCTCGAGTGTTACATTCTTCCCCCCTTAAAATGAATTTCTCCCTTGAACAGATGAGGATACCTCTCCCTCATCATATCCTCAAGATCCCATGTAGCTTCTTCTAATTGGTGGTTCCTCCATAAAACTTTCACCAAGCGAGTGGTCTTGTTCCGTAGGAATTTTACACTACGATCGAGAATCTCTATCGGCTATTCTTCATAAGAATGATCTTGTTCCAGCGGTACAACTTCTGATCTGAGTACATGTGAAGGGTCCGGTATGTACTTTCTCAGGAGAGATACATGGAACACGTCGTGAACATGAGAGAGATTCGGTGGAAGCGCCAATCGGTAAGCATCCTTCCCAACACAATCCAGTATTTCGAAATGACTGATATATCAAGGGCTCAACCTTCCCTTCTTTCCAAATCTCAAGACCCTCTTCCACAGAGATATTCGTAAGAACACTTTATCACCCACTTCAAACTCTAGGTCTTTTCTTCGGTTGTCAGCATAACTTTTTTGTGGACTCTGAGCTGCTCTTATGTGTTGTTGAATAGATCTGACCTTTTCTGCCATATCATCAACAAGATCAGGTCCTAATAGCTTTCTTTCCCCAACTTCATCCCAGAAAGTTGTAGTCCTGCATTTCATTCCATAGAGAGCTTCATAAGGAGACATCTGAATACTGAAGTGAATTCTATTATTATAAGAAAATTCCACCAAAGGTATGTGTTGATCCCAACCACCTTTGAAATCTATAGAGCAAGATCTCAACATATCTTCTAGAGTTTGAATTGTCCTCTCAGACTGACCGTCAGTCTGAGGATGATAAGCAGTGCTGAAACTCAACTCTGTATCCAGATTATGCTGAAGACTTCGCCAGAACTTTGAGGTAAATCTCGAATCCCGATCAGATATAATGGAAAGTGGTACTCCATGAAATCTTACTACTTCCTTTACATATATCATGGCAAGCTGATCTAGAGAGAAATCCTCTCTAATAACAATGAAGTGTGCAGACTTTGTAGGACAATCAACTATGACCCAGATAGCATTATTGCATTTGGATGTTTTAGGAAGTCCAGTGACAAAGTCCATAGTGATGTTTTCCCATTTCCATTCGGGTATGGGTAATGGTTGTAACATCCCCTTAGACTTCTGTCTCTCTGATTTAACTTGTTGACAAACCAAGCATCGAGAGTCATATTTAGAAACATCTCTTTTCATTCCATCCCACTAGAAGTACTCTTTCAGGTCCCTATACATATTCGTGCTTCCAAGATGAATAGAGAATGAAGAACTATGAGCCTCATCCAGCAGCTCCTTCTTTAATTCTAGGAAGGGAGGAACACAAACCTGATTCCTGAACTTTATTATCCCATCACAATCAAGGTTGAATTCATGAATATTTCTCACCTTCTTTTGTAACTCTACATCTTCTTTCTGTGCCTCTTTAATCATCACATGTATAGATGGATGAACATTCATTTGGGAAAGATACGATTTTTCCCCTTCCATTATAATTCCAAGATCCATCCTTTGTAAATCCATAAATATTGGATCTTTTGTGATTCTCATCATGGATAAGGTAGCATGGTCTTGTCGACTTAATGAATCTACCACCTTGTTTTCTTTCCCAAGGTGGTAATGAATTGAGAAATCGTAATCCTTAATCAGCTCCAACCATCTTCTTTGGCGCATATTCAGCTCCTTTTGTGTGAAAATATACTTTAAACTTTTATGATCAGTATAAATATCACTCCTTTCTCCATAATGATAATACCTACAAATCTTTAATGCAAAGATTACCGCAGCTAACTCCAAATCATGAGTTGGGTAATTTTGCTCATGGAATTTTCAATTGTCGTGTGGCATAAGCTATCACCATATCATTCTGCATAAGAACACACCACAGCCCCTTCATGGATGCATCACTATAGATCACAAACCTTTCTCCACTACAAGGAAGTGTGAGTAATGGTGCGCTGGATAACCTTCTTTTGAAATCCTTGAAATTTTCTTCACATTCCTCTATCCAAACCAACTTAACTCCTTTCTGAGTCAACCTGGTGATTGGATTAGATAATCGTGAAAAATAATTCACAAAACGTCGATAATATCCAGCCAAACCAAGAAAACTTCGTATATCGGTTACTGTTGTTGGTCTTGACCATTTTTTGATAAGCGCTGTTTTTGCTGGATCCACAGATATCCCCTCTTTTGAGATTATGTGACACAAAAATGCAACTTTTTGAAGCCAAAATTCACACAAGGTAAATTTGGCATAAAGCATATCCTTTCTTAGGGTCTTCAATATAATTCTCAAATGATCTTCATGTTCTTCCTTGCTCTTTGAATATACAAGAATATCGTCTATAAAGACTACCACAAACTAATCAAGATAGTCTCTAAAGTCTCTATTCATCATATCCATGAAGATAGCATGGTCATTAGTAAGACCAAATGGAATCACTATAAACTCATAGTGTCTATACCTTGTGCGGAAAGACATCTTTGGTATATCCTCCCTTTTGACCCTTAATTAATGATACCCTGAATGAAGATCAATCTTGGAAAAGTGTTGAGCTCCACGTAGTTGGTCAAATAAGTCATCAATGCACGAGAGATGATATTTGTTCTTGATAGTGATCTTGTTATGTTCTCGATAATCAATGTAGAGTCTCATTGATCCATCTATTTACGTAACAAACAGAATAGGTGCTCCCAAAGGTGATGCACTAGGGCATATGAATCCCTTATCATGATTCTCTTGGAGTTTCTTCTTCAATTTCTGCAACTCAATTGGGGCCATTCTATAAGGTGTCTTTGAAATAGGCAAAGCACCCGGTACGAGTTCTATTGAAAACTCAACTTCACGATTTGGTGGAAGACCCAGAAATTCCTCCGGAAAGACATCATCAAACTCTCGTACAGGGGGCATATTCTTAATCGTGAGTTTCTCACCAACCATTTGAGATAAATAACCTTCACTTAGTGGAATCAAGACCCATAAGATGGAAGAAATTTCCATTGGAAGGTTATGTTCATCCTTGCATTGATAGACGATCAAAGATTGATCTGGAATATGAAATGTGTCTTCCCTTCTTTGGAAATTGATATGAGCTCCATATAGAGAAAGCCAATCCGTGCCAAGAATCACATCAAATTCCAATATAGGGAGGATCCCAAGATTTTTAGGAAGCAATTTCCCACAAACTTCAATCAGAGAAGAATTATAAACTATTGATACGACTGTTGTGCCATTAGGGGTTGTCACAGCTAACTCAAAATCTAATTATTGAGGTAATACAGTGATACCCTTAAGAAATTATTCAGAAATAAAAGAGTGGGTGGATCCAGAATCAAATAAAACATTTTCTACTTTAGAGTGGATGGTAAGTGTACCTTTCACCACTTCTTTATCGTACTCCACATCGCTGATAGAAATTGCATGTGACATCCCTTTGTCTTTGGCCTTAAGAGTTTGTTGACATCGATCATCATCATCCTTTTTCTTTAGTTCAAGAAACTCGTTCTCCATCTTTCTTCGGAGAATACGAGGGAAGTACTTATTGAAAAATAAGTTCTTGAACTCATCCCATTCCATGGACTCAATTTCATCTCTTGGCCTCGTATTCTTGATAAGATTCCACCATTGATCAGCATCACCTTCCAAACGATACACGGATAAGATGAATTTATCATGTCCAGAACATTGAAGAACTAAAAATATATTTTCAGTAGTACTGATCCATTTTTCAACAACTAATGGATCAGTAGACACGCTGAATGAAGGCAGACACTGCCTCATGAAGGATTCAACAAAATTTTACTCCTTCCATTGCTCGTTTTGAAGTCCTGCATGATTCATAGCTTGAGAAAGTTTTGTGAGCATGGCTACAAGATTTTTCATTCCAGCTCCCATAATGTTTTGTTGCTTAGGGGGACAATCATTGCATTGCCCGTCACATTCCGCATTAACACAGTTCCTTCGGGTTCTAGCCATTGACTAAAACCAAGAAGAATAGTGTGAGAAACACTAATTATAATAGGAAAAACACATTATCAAGAATAAAATTTCACACATAAGTTCTTACCATAGGTTGTTCATGGCCATTTTTAAAACACTAAGATCGTGTTCTATGCATAGACATATCCTTAGGGTTCTTACAAAGGCTTTCACATCCTAGTTTTCAAATGTTGACTATACCTTTCCTCTGATACCAACTATAATGACCCATACATTACATACATTTTTAGTACTTAAAAATTGAAGTAAACTTATTACAACATATAACAAAACCATGAAAGGACCGTATAAGTATAGTGTCTTTAGAAATTTGTAAACATAAACAACTGGTTCATAAAGAATATACACTGTCTCCCATTTATTTCATCATATCTATAGTCCCTTTTGGCATATCTTACTTAATAACCTTCTTCCTGACATGGGGAAAGAAAACATACAAAAGGGTGAGCTCAAATGCTCAGTAAGTGCAAACAAAAGAAATATCAATCACATCATATTCATAAGAACATAACATTTTGAAAATCATACACTGCAAAAGAGATCAAAATTTCATAACATGGGATAAATCATGGTAGTGAAATGTAATCACAATAATCATAACATAAAACATGAAGCTTTGTGGCATACACACATAATAATAGAGAATCATTTCTTATTAGTCAAGACTCATTTCCAAGACTATCTTAGTGGACAACGTCCATTTCTGAACCGAGTTAATTCCTCATTTCAGTCCTGTTTCACTGAACCGGTTTAACCTGCCACTCTAGCCATGTATATCTCATGAGATATAAAATCTTTACCCAATGAATTGGAGAGAGATATAGGTCCCACCCATCTCATAATGATACCATTCTTATGTGTGCCACAAAATCATAAACCATACATCATAGCATAACCCATGTAATAAAAATGGGATTCTTAAACATCGTGACATCAGAAAACAATTAATATAAGATAAAAGAATTCATAAAAATAATTCCATCACAACATAATCAAATAAATGTAATAATAGGGATAGAAACAGAACCCTTTATTATCTTAGATGGAAAATAATTTTGACAAAACACTTGAACTCCATTCTTGAGGAAAATATCCTTTCTACTTCAAAAACACTTTTCCTTTCTTAACATTTCATAAAATTATAAACAAAAAGAAGTTGATTAAAAATGAACTTGAAAACATGTAAGGGAAGATTCTTGGAAATAATATTTTAAAAATCCATTCATGCCGTATAAGTAAACAAAACATTCTTCTCATACTTTTGTTGGAAAAGTCAAAAAGTACCTCGTACGAAAAATGCCAAAAGATTCCTTTCATATCTTTTACTAAAAACTCACTGAAGGGAAAAATTGGATATATAAAATTTTATGTGGATGGAAATAACATTAAATATTGATTAAACATGGATGTGGATGATAAAATACACCCAAATAAATACCAAAGTATAAACAATCTAGGATAAAAATGAGATTGTGATATTTTCCCTTACCTTAGGTCCGATTTGCTTCGTAAGTGTCTGAACCTCCTGTATAATGATTTAAATAATGTCATTGACTTATTCCAGAATCATACTCATTGTTATGATATCATATATGGTCATATTCTTATCTTATTATTAGTAATATTTCATTGCTACTTGTTATTCGTGTGTTTATCACTTTTTGTTCTTATGCGTGTTTTGTCGAATAAATTCTTATTCTTCCCTTTAGGTTATAGATACCTCATTTCCAGAATGGTATTTGTGTAATATATATCATATTAATTCATTCAATTCATTTATATAATCATTATCCAATGAATATCATGTATAACGAGTCGCATAACATCGTGGAGACAATATTCCGTACGTACGCACGAGCGATCATATCGTTCCAATGATCGTGGAATTGTATTGGATTGTATTTATACAATTTTAGAATCAATATCAGTTTACAATAATCATATATATTTATTATTTACACCATTATACCCATCCAGGTAAGGTGGTGGTGGAAAATAGATTACACCACGGCGTGGAGACGGTATTCTGTACGTACGCATGCGCAGTGACTTCATTTTCCATAGGATATATAGATGGTGAAATAGGGTTGTTTCATACTTATAATAACATATTATTATATGAGTGATACTTATGTTATTAATTCACAATGAAACAACTAAATAAGAAGAAGTGGAAGAAGAAATAAAGTTGAATGAATCGGTAACAGACATTACCTCTTCTTTGAAGCGCCTCTTTGAGACCTCCTTTTAGGGCACTAAAATTGGTCTTTAAAGAAGACCATGACCTCTAAGATGTTTCTCGGGAAGTGGAGAGGAGATATTTTCAGGGGTTGGACGAGCTTGAAGGCTCAATGTGGTGTGAGGAAGAGAGGGAGGAGGTTCCCTTTTATAAGGGGGGAGAGGGGCACCTTTGGAAAAACTAAAAATATTATTTTATTATAAAGCCATATTCGGTTTTAAATAGCTCCAAATTGATTTATTTCGAAGCTAAGGTGGGTATGGGTCGAAATCCTCTCATCAAATAGAATTTGGAAATGTTTAGTTTACTATTTTAACCTTATCATTTAGATTTAACTTTAATATAGATAATTTTACTTTTACCGTGTCTTTTTGTGTTCTTACACTATAAGGTTAATAAAATTACCATAACAAGCCAAACGAACCCCAAGTTGTTTATTATTAATATATATAACCTTATATAAGACATCTGACCTATCCTTTTATTTTTAGGAATAAAATATCAATTAATAATATAATATTTGTTTAAAAAACTATTTTATGTTAATTTTGACACAATTTGGTAATTGATTTTTGTGAAAATCATAACAGAATGATTAGTTCGAAAAAAGTTAATTAAATCAATACTAACATGTCCTATTAACATAGAAATTTTTTTTTATTCATAAAAAGTCTCAAATTACATTTATTTGGATATTTATAACATCGATTATGTCAATATTTCATTAATAAGATAATTACTGCATCATCATTGTGTCATAAATAAATTAAATTATTTAAAGTCGAAAAATTATAAATATTATTATGTAGGAAATATTTTTATCTTTATAATGAATATTTATAGTTGAATTTATCTTATGTATAACCCTATATTAAAAATTATTATTACTTATTAAACTTTGATTTTAACTATTTTAACCCTTCTTTTTATAAATTAATAATAAATGTCCTAATCTAATCCATGTGTGCCTAAATGGTCATATATTATTCCTAAGGTTGTTTTTGGTCGAATTATACTTATCCAATAGAATTAGGTCATGTTTTAGGGTAATAATAATATCATTTGTACCCTTAGTTACCCTATTTACTTTTAACCGTGGTAAAAACAGTAAAAAGTTACTATTCAAAAAAAATTATTTTCATCTCATTGAACCACATTTTAGTCCTTGATATTAACCCCGTCTTTCTGATTTTCTAAATTCCACTCATAGAAGCGGTAAAATTATGTTTTATGTAAATTTTCAAATACTCTTAGGAGGTTCGTAAAAGACGGTGAAAAGTTCAATAAAATTTTTAGATATCTAAAATTATTATAAAATGACTCCAATGAATTAATTTGAACTTATAAAGGTATTATGTATCAATTTTGACCTATGATAAATTTAAATAAAATAAATAATTATTTAAATAAAAATTCGGTTATTAAATAGTAACCTAGTGTTTTCACTATTCATCAAAAATTGAATGTTTTCAGAAAAATACCAAAATTTCACCCTAGGCTAATTTTGATATTCAGAATACAAAAATGAAGTCCACATTGAAAAATAAAATTTAAAAAATTAAAAAAAGTGGGTATTACTATTCATAATGGCTAGTTTTAACAATATTTTAATAGCATATCGTTGCTTAGTGAAACTCAGTATTGCGTACGATGCAATCTATCAAGGAAGGGCGTGATTGCGTGTAAAGAAAGCCAAGATAGTGTTGTGTGTAGTGAAAGATTCCTTTGATGATTTATATAACATAAAAACAAAATATTTCTCATAAAAGTCTCGGGTGTTACAAAAAGTGGAATATATAAATTTAAAATAATGGGGTCTAGTTTAGTTCACTCTAATTTAATACATCAGGTGTGCATAAGTATACTTAGATATGAATGGGTGATTCCTCACAACTACGAAACATGCGATGTCATTGGTCTCCCAATATATTCAAGATATCTATAATTCTGTATGAAAGAGGGATAAGGGGTTTCATTGGAAAATATTGAAGGTGAGTTAAGATGAGAATACATCCCCTATATTCCTTTACAAATAGTTACAACAAATGGAATCATAAATAATATTAAGCTCACATATTGGAATTATTTTATTGTTGTTATTTCCAATGAATATAATGGGGGATATTAAATATAACATTTGTGGATTTAATTTTTTATTAAAAATTATGGTATCTATGTTGATAAAAATTCTATTTATATGTTTAGAAAATTTATGTAAGTAATGATTAAGATAATTCCATGGTAAATGTAAAATGTAAATGTGTTGTTTCATACTAATGAACTTTATTGTACATCTTCAATATAGTAGCCCCAAATTGTTATGATTACAGAGACAATATTAAAGGAACAACTTTAATTGTTTTTATTGATGATGAAACACTATCTATAATAGTTTGGAAGATTGTTTGGAAGATTCCATCTAGTGAGGATATTTATGATTAAATTAAATAATGGTTTTTAATCAAGAATGTCTAGAAGAATGAATGAGGAATCCAGTCCTAGAGACCAAAACATGAACATTGCCACAAAAGGCGTAGAATAACCCAAGGTTAATTCTTTGAGTTGAATTTTGGAATTTCATATATCGAATAGGTGATTTAGAGAGGATATGATGATATTTAAGTTGATTCTATAATTTTATACGACATTGGTACTAGAGACTAAAATTTGGAAATTTCTTAAGATGGTTTGACTATATAATGTGTGAGATATTATATTTAACTCATAAGATTAATTTTGATTCACATAATACTTTCGCAGTCCATGTAAAATCCTTCCAATTGAATATAATACATTTAGTACCACCATATTACTTTGATAATTTTCTATAAAAGAAATTTATAGATGGAATATTTCTTTTTGAGTGGTTATAATAATTTGGTGTGATGTAAGACATTGATGTAGGGAAAAACTCATGATTAACTACTATTTATGACATTTTATAACTCTGAGAGATAATAATACTTATATAATATACTGAAATATTGTTTCAGGATGAAATATTTTCAATATAATGGGATTCAAAAGAAATTCATAAGACTAATAAAATGATAGTGATATAGGTTTCCAAAATAATATCTCATAATTATAGAATAATCTATTTTTTGGATATGCAATTTAATGATGAAAATGATACTATTTTTTCAATAATTATTTATATTTCAAAACTAAATTAAAATTATTATAATTGAATATGATAGTAGAGAAGGACATAATATTGTTGGTTCTGAGATTTTGGGAACTGTTGTGATGAGTTCTATGCTACAAGATATTTTTCAACATTTTAATACTTGATTTCATCTGTACAAAAAGGGAATTGAAAATAATATGAAGCTATTGATATAGGGGGAAAATTAATAATCTATATTTAAAATATTAAAGTTTTAAATATATAATGTCTTAAATGATTTAAATGAAAATTATTATTGAATTTTTCTGAGTTTGAATGAGGAGGTAAATTGGAAATATCATTAACATATTATAAAATCGATGATGACTGAACTACTGAGATTTATGGATTTTACATAAAAGATAACATGGAATTTTTTTTCACTATTTTATGAATATAATATAATAATTATGTTAATAAGATATGGGTATTTTATGTGAAAACATTTTGAAGAAAAACAAACTAGTCATTGAAGGAGAAACTGATTTTATAACTAAAATAAAAACACCTACTGGTATTGATAGAAAATAATGAGGAGAATAAGGTGGTGGATTATGATAAAGAAATATTATATAATTTGATCATCTGATTTATACCAAAGAATAATTATAGGGTGTAAAAGGATGGAATGATCCATACTAAGAAGATAGAGAATTTGATGTCCTGGTCGACGACATGTAAAAATCCAATCGCCAACTATGCAAGGCCGTCAGTCCAATCATGAGGATTGAGATGTATGAAAAAATAGGAGAACTAATGTGAAGAAAATGAATTTTATTTATTTATTATAATGACAATTTTCTAGGATTCTATAAAACATAGTGGCACTTTATGCAATAATTATGGGATACATTGTTTTGTAACCAATCCCATTAATAGTGGAACAATCCATATATAAAGTGAAAAAAAAAATCAGGACCATGACTAGGTTTTCAATTAAAATGCTTATAAATAATCATGTTCATAAGAATTTATATACTACATAATAAATGTTGGAAACATATAAAAAAATATGAAATGATCAAGACTTTAATATGCCCATTGTATAGAATTAAATTTGATGAATTCATGAAAATAAATAATTGATTCGTACATCCTCCTCTTAGTGATCCACTGAACTTATGAAATTCAAATTTGTTTTATAGTCTCTTTAAATGGTGGAATAATATTTAAAGAATATATAGTCATATATTTATTTGTGTATTACACAAACTAGAAGATATAAAGCTACTAGATATCGACACATTTCATTTCCTCTCATCTTTTTTATTTTCCTTCCATATCATTTGAATGATCCAATATTACTTAATTTTAATTTTAAATTAAATTTCTATTTCATTTTTTTATTTAAAACACATTTTGGGTATCCAATACACTATTATATAATGACTAAATAAACCTCAAATTTATATATTTTTTAAAATAAATAACTAATTTATATATTTAGAGATGATATATCGATATCATAAACTTGGATATGGTTATTGTAGATATATAAAAATAATAATTTGGGAATTTTAAGAGTATTTAATTAACTGTGACAACATAAAATATGGATGGATTCATTAAAGAGATGAAAATTAAATTTTAATTGTACTATATGGTTAGATAATTATCATACCTTATAATATAAGTGGGTTGAGAATCATGTTGTTGATGGATGTTAGGAGAGGATTATTGGGATGAAATGTTTTCAAACATGGTTAAATAATCTTGAATAGATAATGTATATATAGATGGTGTCTACTACATGATTCATTCATGGAAATGTATTAAATATTTCTCTCTATATATTTTGGGGCAGTAATAGTTGAAAACATTTGGTATGGTATAATAAACAAGCATCCAAACCATGAACATGAATTAAAAACACATGTTTTTAAACCATATTAAAACCCATATTTAATGAATTTAATCAACCCTAGAAACCCCATTTTAATTTTATAGTATTCTAGGGGATTATAATATTCTCATAATGGAATTTAAAGATCATTGTTTTTCGGAGGTCAACTCATTATGAGATCAATGTTAATATCTCTATAAATATTATTATCTTTTCATATCTTCCTATCTCAGTTATGAATTAATGAATAAGGAATTTGATCTAAAAAGAAATGAATTTGGAAATTTATTCAAGGATTTTACTACAGGGATTGAGATTTTTATTTTTCAAATATAGATTATGTGAAGAGGGGGTCAGATGTTAATGATCATGAAATATTATGAAACATATATTTTGATTCTAAATGTTACAATCAACAACATAAGATAAGTGATTTTTAAATCTTTTATTTTTACACTTATAAAAATAAAATGGGTTTACTCATTTGGATGTATAGTTGAATCTTAATTTGTCGTTAACATGATAGATAAATTAATTCAGAATAATTATATTGATTGTGGAATTATATTTTGTATTAAAAATAATTCATGTAATTTATTTAGATTATATTATCTTTATTTAATTTGATTTTCTTGAATGATAGTTCTTGATCAAATGAAGTACTCTAAAAAGGATGATGAGATGTTCCATATAAGAATACCGAGTATCGTATTCTAAATTGTTTTATTTTTCATTGTAGTCTAAAGTGGTGTGTTGTTTTGTAGTATCCAAATGTGGATGAAAAAAAATGATATTAAAAAAATGGAATTGAATAAATAAAATGATATTTGTATAAAATTAAAAAAAATACATTGATTCTTAATATTTCCATGTTCAGGAAATTATATTTATAATGTGATTAAAATTTTGTATGCTATTTTGATGTAATATTTCCATAAGATGTATTATTTGTAAATTTCCCTGGAAGATTCATATAGAAACCTAATAATGGGTTGAATTAAGTGTTACTACCTTTTAACCAAAGTCAAATTTCTCATTTAAAAATTTTTCCTGTATGGTCTTTGGATCTCAGTTTTCTGTTATGAAAAATGTATCTTAATGTTTTATTATCATTAAAGAACCAAACGTAAAGCATTAGAGGAATGTAATAACAAAACATAATGTTTTTCATGGTTTCTCTCCACCAAAGAAACCAAATCCTTACAATACTGAGGATATCTGAGTTAATTATTTAACATTATAATGTTACTATAGTATAAAAAGATTTTTTTACGTCAGTTTATTTAGCTTTTTAACTTCAATTTCAGGTGATGTTTTTGAAAGAGACGTTAAAAGTATTATTTATACATCAGTTATTTAATAACTGAAATTAAGAATGTCTTTTTGATGTTTTTAACATCAGTTTTTAAAAAACAGAACTAAAAGAACTTCTAGAAATGATGATAAAAAAGCATTTTAAGTCGGTTTCTTAAAAAACTGACGTTAAAAGACATTTTTCACATCATTTATTTAAAAAATGGAATTAAAAGACATTTTTAATGCCGATTTTTAACAAACCTATGTTCTTTTTTTACTATCATGTAGAAAATTTTCTATATGTTGATTTAACAGGTCGTAGAGCTCAAACTGAGTTACGGATCAAAAGTTACCACTAGCAGAAGTTTGATTTATTTTTTTCAAGGAAATATCGAATAAACCAACTGTAGCTTGTTCTTAAGAGAATTTTTAGAATAAAAAGGATGATTTTTCGTTTGACCATGATATTAATCATTATCTCTCATTATAATAAAATAATAATTGTTAAATGGTATATCCATTTCAAAAACTACACATAAAAAATATAAATTACGTAAAAATAATTCCAAATACCTTAACAAGATCGCGAAAAGAAGAAATAGATCACGTCAAAGATAAAACAAGTTTAGTCGGTGGAACGATGATGGTTGAAAGAAATGATCCTTAAATTATATATCAATTAAGAAAATAAATCTTAAAAACCCTAAATAATGGATACATAATTAAAATTTCCTTGATGAGATCATGAAAAGAAGAAATAATTGATTCACATTGAAGATCAAATGAGTCGAGTTGGTGGAATGATGATAGTTGAATGAAATTATTGTTAAATTAGGATATGTGTATATTGAAATATTATAAATCATATAATAAAAGGAAACATGATACAAATAAATTTAAGTGACAACTGGAAATTTCGATTAAGGGATGTAAAAATTGAAATTTCACGGTGGCAGGATATCAAAACTATATTTCACATCGGTTTTATAGTAACTGTCATGAAAAGATATTATCAGTTTTATATATTTTTCACATAAACTATATAATAAACGATGTGGAAACTAATTTTCATCACTTATTCACTTAGTTTATTAAATAAAAGATGCGAAAAATCAAATTTCATGACTTTTTCACATTGGTTATTTAATAACCAACTTGAAAAATGTTTACAAACAAGTAGTTCATTTCTCATCATTCTATTTTATAGGTCACGAAGCTCAAACGTAGTTACGTATTAAATGTTATAGCCTTCTGAAATTTGCCTTCTTTAAGACTTAATTTAGAGATAATAAACTTCCGATGATCATAACTTTTGATCTGTAACTCCATTTGAGCTCGGTGACCTATCAGCAAAAAATTTTGGGAAATGAAATATATGTTTGTAAAAAAATTTCATAGATATTACTAAATAACCGATAGTAAGAGGTCATGAAATTTTATTTTTCACGTTGGTTATTTAGAAATAAAATGAAAAATCATAGAAAATTGACTTTTCACCTCAGTTCTTATATAATTGACGGGAAAATTAACAAAAAATGGGTTTTCACATCAGTTATATAATAACCGACATAAAAAATTATTTTCAGTGATTTTCGTTTCGGTTCTAGAAAACTGATGTAAAAAATGGCAATGTTAAATATTATTTTTATACAAGTTTTATGATCAACTAAAGATGGGGTTGGGTAGGCATTATCCTAAAACCAATTGTTTACAATACAATTCCGTGACGGCATGCTATCATCTAAAATAATTGATCAAACTTCACCCCACTGTTCATATTCATTTCTATAATCCTACTACAAAATAATCCCCAAACAGAGATGTTAATGGTTTTTACCACTTATAATGTAGATCTACATTAATCATAGGATGTAATAAAATCAATGCAATCAAATATCCTTCTTCTCAAAACAAATTCTTCAAATGAATTGAGATAATCTTTAAACCATCTTTTAACTCATTCTCTTATGCACATTAGAGTTCGTAGATCATTTTTAAAATATGCTCACAAGTATTATATCATTTGGTATGTTATTTAACATCCAATAAATAACCACAAAACTCCATGTATGATGGCATGTTATAATTATTTTTATTCTCTTTCTCACTTATCTTGTTATAACTAGTATCATATATTATTCTTCTTATCATTTCATTCGATAATAATTGGATCTTATTACAATAACTAGGTTTTCCTACCTTCTCTTGTATAAAATATATCTTCTTTTTAGTAAGATGTCATGTTTATATTCTTCCTCAAAGAGAGACATAAATTTTTATTCTTTGATTGTTGTATAGAATTTTTGTGTGTCAATTCTCCCAAAATAAATTATTTATTATCCCAAAAAAAATAATTTCCTTATAAATAATATAGAAGTTATCATTTATATTTTTTAGGTGCTCATATATTTTATCACTTTTCCTTAATGGTTTGTATATTAGTGTCTCCAATGATTTTAATATCTTCTATAATTCTTTTTTATGTTGGAGAGACCTACATTTTTGGGTACTAGATTTATCTCAATCATTATATCATGTAAAATTTGAAGAGTACCGTTATATTTTCCATTCACATTTTCACTTTGAGAAATAAATATATACTCTTTTCATGTAGGTGTGGTTTTATTTGTATTTATTCTCATAGATAACTATAAATAAAAATATCTCTATGGATTTATAAAATATAAAACAAATCATATTTCCAAAATAAAACCTTCATTCTGATTTTTATCTTTTTTATAATAGTGAAAAGATCAATTGATCCAAAAAACATGAATCAACATTTATTGTTTTAAACTCTGATGAAAATATATGGAATCATTCGAAATATTTTCCACTTTTGATCACAAATATTATTCTACAAATATACCATGTCAAAAATAATAGAATAATGATATTCACACATAATATTTTCTAAATAAAATCTTTAATCATTGTTCACACTACACCTAGTTATTTTGAACTATGAAGAATAGTTTTGGAATCATCAATATTAATTTTCATTAAAATATGTAATTATTTAAATCCTCCAACACCACAAATGTAAAATTAATCTAGTATAAAGTCAAGTGTTTTATGTATTATTCATTTCACAAGACATTCCATTGATGTTTTAGGAATAATTTCTCATATATAATTAATTTATTATGATAGAAAATGTTATATAAGATACTTCTAAATCTCAAGAATATTGAAATTTTAAACTATGTCAAAAGTATTATTGCGGTTGAGGAATAAAGTCACATATGGAATCCAAGTGAAACAATTTGTATCAAATTCATATAGAAAATGTCTCTTTGGATATTAAAGTCTTTTGTGTAGACACATAAGATAGACGAACTATTAGAAGTGTTATATGATCTCAAATTTAGAAAAATTTAATGTCTTATGTGCTTCTCAATTTATTATGAATTCATCAACATATTGTTACATGTTTCAAGAAATGTCTTATGATAATTAGGATTATTTTTTCCCTTTATCTAATTTTGGGTTTCTCAAAATTTTTATGTTCTTAGAAGAAGTCTTATAGCCTCAACAGATTATTATAAGTAGAGATAGTCTTCCACACAATAGTCAAAGTGTTATGAATCTCAAGACTCGATCATTTTTATATCTCCATCCATTAAAGTCATAGATAATCACTGAATGTTCCTTAAAAAATAAATAAATATTCATTTATATACTTAAGATACAAAATCTAAAATCATTCAAATAAGTTTATAGATTTACCAAAGAAACTCCAGATCTTCTCAAAAAATTTATATTATATTAAAATAGATTAAATTTTTCAGGAATTATAAGAGTAATTCCGAAACTAATAAGATATTTTCCACGGTATATGAAAATAATAAAAAATAATCAAGCTGAGTACATCAATAATATCACTAACTTCTAATTTTATTCTCAACTTAAACCTATAAATATGTCTTCTTCAACCATTACCCAAGTCTGTTTCATTATTGATTTCAAAAACCATCAATCATGATAACACTTTTTTGGATTCCTAATAATTTATTCATCATACATCAAAACATTGAACTTAGTTTTGTATTTTATGTGAAATTTTACAAGATATCTATCTTAGTTTAATAGTTATCCCCTTCAATCATTATCTACAATTCATTTTAGCTATTTTAGACTATGATAGTAACACTACTATAAAACATTAAATATTATGACATTATTATTAACTCAGCAATTATCTAATTTATGGGATACTCATGAAGCAATATATTTAAATCATTTTAAATTTAGGATGTCATTATCTTAAATATTTTTTTACCAAGAGAAACATATTGACCATTTTTTAAAAAATTATAAAAAATCATTTCTTTAATTAAATCTTTCATATCATTTCTATTATAAATAAAATTAAATAATTAAAAATATACAATGAAAATCAATAATTCATGTTAATATGTGGGAAAAAACATTTTTCTTCTTCACTTTGTTGAAAATAAATACAAATGAGAAAAAGTTTGTTCCTATTATTGGTAACATGTTTGTATAG
The DNA here is from genome assembly GCA_963277665.1 of Viscum album. Classification (NCBI taxonomy): domain Eukaryota; kingdom Viridiplantae; phylum Streptophyta; class Magnoliopsida; order Santalales; family Viscaceae; genus Viscum; species Viscum album. The sequence goes on from OY728120.1 coordinate 263,978,889, forward strand.
GAAGTTATTCATAGGTAAAATTATTATCACTTTTATATTCTTAAAAACTAAAATAAAAATTGTCCCCATTTTATTTTATCTCCCCATTTTGAGAAAATCATTAAATTAAATTTGAGATAATAATGGAGCCACATTTTTTTGATGTGTTCCATTAACCAATAAACACTATGTTTACTTAGGATAACCCATTTAAAAAAAAGTTGACAATTTAAAAAAAATTACTTTAACAAAAATTTTGTTCCAAATGTAACATTTAATTCATAGGGGTTTCTCAAAAATATTTAGATATGTTTTAAAATGAACACAAAAATTAAAAAAAAAATTACAAAAATTAACTTGAAAGTTGATTGACCCCCTATTATTTATTATATATTCACACCCCCTTTATTACTAGTTTCAAAATAAACCAAAATAGAGTAAAAAGAGTAAATATCATACCTTATACTTCATTTTACAGGGGCTATCTAATATTATAGATTTATAATGAAATGATTAATATTTGGATGATTTATCATTCTAACTTGTTATTAAGGGTTTCCATACGATTATTAATAACTAAGGTGAAATTTTATTCATCAAATATTCTCCAAACATTTTTATATTAGCTGATATTTCTGATACAAATTGATATTTGATTCTAATGAAAATATTCTCCATGATATGCGGAATTATTTCAGCTTTATAATCCTAAAAACTTTGAATTATTATTCTATTTTTTCATAACCTTCAATTCTCAATAGAATAAGTATATATAGATAGAGATTGGAATAAAGTGAGTTTATATATGCTAATTAATTGATAAACATGTCTGAGAATTGATTAAAATCCAATAAACACTCTAATTTAAAATTTCATATATTAAGGAACTATTAATTTATTCTTTTCCTATATTTTTTTAATCCTATTCTTCTTTTAGAAGAATGGGATTATTAAATTTTAACACATTTTTATTAGATGTAATTGCCTTTGTCACATTAGAAATCATGGATCTTTAATCCCATTGCGCCTCCTGAATATTATTATACATTTCTATATAAGATGGATATGTTATAAATAAATCATTTTTCATATGGATATCCAACATTATAGATGAAAATTATTTTATAGTAAAATTAATTTTATTAATAGAATTCACTAGTAATTTATCTATAGTTTTCAATAAATTTTCTAATTGTGGAATCTATTCCATGAACATGATTTCTATTATTCAATATTTTTTATTCCATATACACACATTTTCTATTTATATCAAGTTATTCTCTTTTTGAAACCACTAATGAAATTTATAATCTTTATCTTTTTTGTATAAAGCAAAAAAAATCCCTATATTTTTCTCTTTGATTGGTTATTTTCATTGTTGTTTCTAACATTCCTCCTTATTTCTTGAGTTTCATGGCCAATATAAAATAGTCTAAGTTGCAACCTCTCTTACAACTATAAAAGCAATTTTCATGTGTTTAAACAAATTAATAATCTATTTTTTTAATCTTTATGAGTGTACCTAGATCAATTTCCGTATTTTATTTTATCCTCAATGCAGACATAGTAATTTTTCCCAAAAAATCATTTATGTTTTCTTGTCTTATTTCATTAGCAGTATATGAGTTGTGTTTTTTTAGAAAATTCCATGTCATTTCTTCACTATGGACACATATAATGACCCATTCCTAAAAAACCCATAATTATATGATTTATATAAAGGGTTTCACATTCTTATATTTTTTTTAATATTTTCATGTTAGAGTTTTATAATTTTAGGTAAAAAATTTTATAATAATGTTGAAATTTATACATAGGATCCATTTTTTCTATAAAAATATGATTCATACATTTTGGAATCTTGTTTCAATCAAGACACTTATTTGTAATTTATGATTATTTAATATATTAGAATGACTGGCCTTTCTATATATTCGAATTTCTTTAGATCCTATGAATTTATTTTAAAATATGTGGTGACCAAAAAAAATATTAATAAGGGATATAATAATAATGGAATCTCATTAGTATAATGAAAATAACCAAACCCATGATAATGATTACCTCTTCATAATAAAACATTGAGAACATAATGGATAAATATCCACATGAGTTAATCAAGAATTTATAAAATAAAACCTTTTAAGCCAATTATAAATCATAGGAAAAACATTATATAATCACAAAACAAAATTATTGAAAAATAAAGAATTCACATTTAAAAGTTCAAAATATATTTTTAACTTATGAAATGAAAATATTTTCATAAAAAATAGAAGTCATAAAATAGGTACCATGAAGAATAAAACCTTGAAAATATGTATTCTTTTTTTAACTATTTATAAATAAATGAACCCTAGTTAGGTCCATAGGAGTTACCAATATGGTTATCTCCCCCAATTTTCTACTTTAAAGAATAAATCCATACCCAATGTATTGGAAAACTATATTGGGATCACCCATCATCATTATCTATATTCAAATCACTCATCATCCTATATAATTATAAATCACTATATCATGAATTGAGATTTATTATATTTCACTACTTCATAAAAATCTGGGATATCTGTTTTGATCCCATAAGAAAATCATTTTCTATTTTCACATTATTTTTGTAATGAATATCCCTTTTCTTCTAAAAAAACATTATAATGAAAAATCACAAAAATTAATTGAGTTTAATTTATAAAACCATGAAAATATAATTATTTATTTTTAAAAATTAATGTATATGATTTTGGGGAAACACATTCATGATGTATATATTAACAAACATTTCTCATCTTGGTAATAAGAGTCAACTATGACCTATATGAAAAATATAAAAATATTACTTTATAAATCCTTTTCAAGAAATCAGAAATTATTTGAATGATAAAATAAAATTACTTGTAATTATATGAAATAATATTCTTGAAACATTTTAAATAATAAAAAGGTATAAGGAAAATATTTTAAATGAATACTTTAAAATAATGTTTTAATGAAAAATCCCTTGCGAATTAAATAACATTTGATAAAGAATGTTGTGGAAGAAAATAAAATGAAATGGATTTGTAAATATTAATAATATAAGTAAATTATTGATAAAATACACTCATACAGTAGTTTATATAGAGAAATAAGGAAAATGAGTGGTGAAAATGAAATGAGTCTCAATGAAATAAAATTGAGATGAGAAATCCCATACATTAAGTCTCATATAGATATGTAAATTATCTAACTCATGTGTAATAAAAATATATTTGATTTATAATTGATTAAAAAAATTGTTTTATTTTAATTATAATTATTCCTTTAATTTTATTTATTAGTATGACTTTTTTGGTTACTAAAACTGTTAATTTCACATAGAATATTTTAGGGTTATTTGATATATAACCTCAAAACCATTTCTCTGCATTGACCATGGTCAATTGTGTTATGTTACTATTATTTATAGAAACATTAAAGTGGTATATTTATCATATTCATACATTATATACTCTTTTAAAACTATCCTTGTAAGGTGTTTATAGAAAATAAACCATGTCGTTTCATGGAGATGGTAGTCCTTACGTATGCATGAACAACATTTTCATTTTTCTTATGGGTTTGAAAGAAATAAAAGGGGTAATATTTTAATTTCATAGAGTCATATATATGTTATAAATTTTACATTTATTCATTATTTCCCTTGTTATGACCCTGCTTATAAGGTGAGAATGAAGAATGAATCAAATAACGTTGGAGAGGTGGTATTCTAAACATACCCACTAGCAGAATTCTCAATTTAAAGTGGAAAAAATATATAAAAATTTAAGTAATATATTTCTATTGAAAAATAATAATTATTTCATAAATATAATATATATTTATTTTTCCATCATTTTAACCATCCATATGATATAGTGATTAAAAAAATTCATCTCTTAATGGGGGTGGTATTCCACATATATGCATGAATGATGTTTTCATTTATCATAAGATGGAAAATGTGATTAAAGGGGGTCAGAAAATAATTATAATAAATGTTTTCTATATGTAAGATATTTAAGATATTATTTATTAATGTTTGAATAAAAATTTAATGATGTAGAATAATAAATAATATTTAAATAAGTTAGTTAGTACTTATACATACTCCTCAGATATATCTCTTTGACATACACTTACATCCTTCAAATCTTAGTATTTTGAGAAGAAAAGGACCTATAAGAAGTAGGGTGTCATTTTTCTATAGTTTCAGTTAGGGATTTTCTAAACTAGATTGATTAAAATGGGAGAGGAATAGAGGAGAGAAGGGTCCCTTTTATAAGTGAGGGGAGTGTCAAACTTGTAATGTTTTTATACTTTTAAATATTATAAATTCCCAATCATGAGAAATTGGACTAAATCTATTAATTTTAGAATCTATGCTGACAAGGATTTAAATAAAAAATAAAAAAACAATTTAGTTGTTATTTTTTTGGCCATATCACTTAGTTTTTACCTTAATTTACCTGATTTATCCTTTACAGTGGAAACAAAATTTAACTGTGGTTACTATTCATAATCATTTAAAAATGAAATTTAACAGATTACTAAATTTTATCCAAAAAATTAAAAATATATAATCTAATTTTCATGATTAAATTTATATATTATGTATTAATTTATTTTAATTTATATTTAGAAAACGTAATTGAACACTATTTTTTTAAATTTCTTTATTAGGCATAAAAATAATCTTAGACAACTAAAAAATATTATGTCAATTCCTATGGAATTATTTAGAGTATGTTTAAAAAATTTATATTATGTTACATTGAAAAAATAAAAAAATAAAATTTGACATTTAAATCACTTTATTTAATGAGAAGAAAGGATATTTTAAAAAAAATAGGAATTTTCACTATTCACTCAAACATCAATATTATCCAAAAAATAATAAATATTCATCTTAAGAATATTAAGAAATTATAATTTGAAAAATTATTTACATTTTAATAAAATATGTTTTAAATGTGGTAGAAATTAAATATAATATCCACAGAAAAAATTAAAGAAAACCCAATTTTGAAAATAATGTAATTTGGAGCACCAAATGATTGTATTATTATTTCTTACCGAATTAAAAAAATTATATTAATGTTAATTCATTAAATGTGATGTATAATATAACTATTTTAATATAATCATTTATTAATGGTTATTAAATTAATCAATTTAGATAAAAATACATTGCATAGATAAAAATAGTTATATAAAAAATATCACTTTTTCCCTTAGATGATTTTATATTCATTCCCAACTAATTGATAATGAATTTATAATGGATTGTTAATTTTATTAAGGAGACATTTATTTCAAAATATATTTATTCCTTTTCATACCATCCAAACCAATGACCAGATAGTTACAGTAATAATTACGTAATAATATTTCTTTAGTATATGATGGTTTTTTTGAGATATGTATTCCATATATAAAATACTACATAATAGATTTTTTAGTGAATATAAATAAAAAATATTAGGGTGCCACATTCTACATCTTAATAAAATTTATTCTCTCTAATTTTATCTTGTACCTAAAAGAAAGTGTTTTAAAAAATTATTCAAATTAAATCTATTGAATAAAAGATAAAACATATTATCATGAAAGGAAAACCTTTTTAATATTTAAAAATCATTTTTTTTGAAAACCAAAATAATTAAAAGGTATAATAAAACTATAAAGGAATTAACTAAAATTTTCTAGAGCTAATGGCTACTTTACTATGTTAGCACTTGATAAAAGTGATCACATACTCAAGGACCATATTTATTAATATTATTGGTATAATAATTACATACTTGGGTCCCACATAACTTTTCAAAACATTAAATGATTCATAGTATTTTATTTTTGGGAACCATTATTTCATTTAGAATTTCCATGCATATCAATCATAGTACAGTTACCGGAATCATGGTGAAGGTAAAAAAAATATGAGCTATGATTCTATATTAGGGGATTTTATTGTGTAAGATATCTTGAATAAATAAGGAATAGTCAATATGTAATGGTACATAATTGAAGAAAAATCAATTTAATCAATAACTAGGGAATGAATATTAATAAGGGAGGAATAAATGAGGATAAAATAATTCCATATAAATAATCACATGATTTTGTAACTTATCCATGTTTATTGTAACAATTCAATGAATCACCTGGACTTCAATAACTGATTTCATAATGATATAAGAGTTAATGTTGGATAATTAGAAATTATCAGTGAGGCCTTATGACAGGTTCTCTAAAAATACCTTCAAGGCCTAAGGCTAAGGAATAAACATAAATTGATAAGGTCTCTTTCAAATACACAATATATTTTGTCACATGAGATCTACTGATGAATCAATGGGATCTATAATTTCCATCCCCACCTATTACATAATATGCCTAATTAATTCATCACATGAATAATTAATACAACTTAATCAACACGCCTTAAAATTCAATAACTGTCCATATTAGATGAACTAGAATATATACTATCATTACATTCCATTGTCAAACTGATAATAAACCATCAATAAAAATATGTTGGTTGACATATTTGTAAAATATAAACATAAAAATATTCAACAAATGATGTTAAAAATTATCAAAATACTTTAAAAGGATCAGTGAATAATTTTTTGTGGAAAAAAATATTTTCGCTTTTAAATAATTTATCTAAATTGTCCCAAATCTTAAAGGAAAAATTTTATTTTAAATTAAATATATAATATTTTAATGTAAATATCAATCCATTGAGTGGTCCTAATAGTGGGATATTCTATTCTTGTTACATAAGCAAAAAACCCATTCTATTCACACATTTGTAGAAAAATTCATAAAATACCTCATTTAAAAAAAGAACATTACTTTTAAACAACGTTGCAAAAACTTAAAACATGGTTGAAGGTGTATTTAATAAACCACCGTATGATAGTAAAAATATTATTAAAACATTTAGTTGAAAATATGGATTTTGGTGAAAAATAATCCCAACTGGCACGAAAAACAAAGTGAGTCTTCTTTAAAGATATTAATTTAGTTTATTGAGTATATAAAGAGAGTAAAATTAAAGGAAAATATTAATTTATTGAAAAAATAGGGGATAATAAAATATATTATTTTTATTATGGAAGGGTCAAATAATTCTCCCATTTGAAGGATTAAACATAACCAATCCCAAATAATGGTGAGATTGTAAAATAATCTCATAACTCATGCATGACTTCCTTTGTTTATGAATGAAATTACTATAAAAAAAATATAGATTTATTATAAACATATTATATAACGATAACCACATATATCAAACTATATATTATATTATTGTAACCTTTTATCAACCTTTTATTAATAAAACTTTATTTAAATCATAGTTTTGGGTGATAATTATCTCATTTATCATGTATGTTCTTGTTCAAATGTTTTGGCCCTTGTAGTATGATCATAGTTCCATATTCTCCAAATTGGAAATAAATATATAAATTTCATATATATCAATTACATATTTATATATATCCCTAAAATTCAAAGATATAAAATTAAATTACACCATTCCAAGAGACGGTACAATGTACGTATGCACGAATGTTGTTTTGACATTTTCAAAGATAAAAAATGAAAATTAAATAACAAATTACCATTTAAATATAATTTTTATTTCATATATATCTTATTGATTCATTAAATAAATCCATATTATTATCCATGTAAAGAATAAATGAAAAAATTAATTACATCACTTTATAGTGGTGGTAGTACAGCTGTACATAAGAGAAATGTTAAAGTTTTGTAATTGATTTTAAAACTAAGAAGAAACATACAATTTTATATTTCATGAATAATAATAATTTCAAATATAAATATATAAATATTAAACCCATCGTAATAATGATCTTATGAAATATAGTGATGAAAAATGAATTGAATCGCAATGTTGAGATGATAATCCTTATAAAAACTTGTGTGAGATATTCTCTTCATATTTGATGGAAAATATGGTGGATAATGGTGATTTCATAATAATAATAATAAAATATTATTATATTGAGTATTATAATGATTTTATTTTATGATAAATAACAGAAAATTAGAGTAGGTAGAAGAAGAGATAAATTGAAAGAAGTAGGTTAAGGCAACTACCTCTTATTTAGGAGACCTACTTTATATCCTTTATTAAGGAACATATGGTTAGTTTTTTGGGAATAAAATAACTTCTATAACTTGAGTAATAATATTTAGAAGATAAATAGGTAGGCACGATTCAATATTTTTTTAAAATTTGGTAAAAATTAGATTAACATTGAGTTTCCTTTTATAATTATGGGAATGAACACCCTTGGAATTACCAAAATATTTTAATATAAATATGATTATTTCAAGAAAAATGATTCAAATTGGAAATAAACATGAAACACATTTGGATAATGTCAAAATATCATCATAAAATTAAATTTAAATAGGTTTTGGTATTATTTTAATCCTTATCTTTTGGCTTAACCCCTTAGTTAACCAATTTTTATATTAATTGTGTTAATGCATTTTTCAATAATAAAGTGTTATAATGTTATATATAAGTTACAAATTAACTCAAAAAATTTCCAATTGATACTGTTTTAGGCCCTATATTGTCCCAGTTATCCTTGTTTAATTTTTATATGATTTTTATATAATTCAATAAAATATTGTTGTTATAAAGTATAAATGGGGTCATTTTTTACAATATTCATTTATTTCGAACATAAAAAATTTAGACAATGATGTAACTATAATATAATAATTTAAAATAAATATAATATTTTATATTCATATATAATATTCATTTAACAAAATAATTAATCCAAACTATATAACATTTAATTTTTTTAAAAATCATATAATATTTTTCTGTTAAATGAATAAATATTGTGTCAGTGTTGTATAAGAGTTTATGGCAATTATATAATTATGAAAAATTAGGGATAAAAATTTAATTTAAAAATAATTTCACTATTAGAAAAACATTTTATATTTATTCTCAACATTATTTTATACCTATGTTAACATGAAAGATATGTTTAATGTCAATAGAGTGACATTTTTGTTTTTCTACTAAAAACAATATCATGGTCAATACGAAATAAAAATGGATCCATGTATAAATATTTTTTATTTTTTATGTAAATTTTTAAACTAAACATATCCAACATGTTAAATGCAAGAGTAAGAGAAATATTAAAGCCATATCCTAGTATTTTAATCATATTTTACCTGTTTTACCCTTACTAAGGTGGTTATTAATCATAATGACAAAATTGGACCTATTTAATAAATTTGAACCTCTTGATTCCAAATATATTATCTATATTTCATGATTTAATCTCAAGAAGTGGAATATATTATTTGAAGATAAATCATAAAACCCAATGATTTTTTTTCAAAAATTGTATTTTTATTTTTAAAAATATTTTAATAAAATATTCATCTATAGAATTGATTCAAATAAACATAATTGGATTAATAATATTATAGGAGAAATAATTTTACATATAAAATATTTTAAAAATAAAATTTAACCTTTTAAATAATTTTAAAAAATACAATTTTTAATAAAATTCACCATTTTCACTATTTACTAAAAAATAAACCTATTAAGAAAAATACATGAAAATAACCAAATGATAATATTTATATTATTTAAAAAATTAAGAACATTTTATCAAATAAATTTTTTAAATTTTTAAAAAATTAAATATTTTATTTTATCACTGAACAAAAGAAAAATCATTTTTATATGAATCATTTTTGTAAAGCATAATATAACATTAAAACTAATTAAATTTTTATTTCCTAAAATTTAATAAATATTTTTTATCAATTTTGGAAATTATTTATATTTCATAATATTATTATTAGTATTTATAATCATCAATTCAACAACTAGTTTATAATGGACAAATTTAAATAAAAATATTTCATGGTTCATTTAAGGATTATGTCTTGTGTTGTATATTCTATAGAAAATTATTCACTTATTTTAAAAAACAATTTAAATAAATTCTACCTCATAAAATAAATTCAACCCTCACAATTTTATCCCATTATTATGGGGTTCAATATTTGAAAATAATTTTGATGAAAATGAGCACCATACAATGAAATAATCAAACTTCCATTGATAAATGGAACCGTGAGACGTAAAGGTTACTGAAAATATAACATATTTACATTCCAAAATAAGAAGAAAAGTCTTAGGAAGTTAACATATATACATGTAGATGAAATATCACTTACAAGGACTAATATATAGTTATAGAGAACAAGGACATGATAATGTTAATGACCACAAAACCATAAATTATAGAGGGGTTGAAAGACCATCAATTACATTGAAATGAAGGTAAAAGAATAAAATTTATGTTTAAAACCCATTTTCCTATATTATTTTTTGAATCATTTTGTAATTTATAAATCATCAAAAACTAATAACACCCCAAAAAATTAAACATATTCCCAAGAAAAAATTTGGCATAACAACTGTGTTTGAAACTAGGGAATAATAATCCATCTTAATAGAAACCATCCATTAAATAGATTCCTACTGGGTTTCATGATTGATAATTATTTCCTCAGAGTGTCATGGGATGACTTAATATCCAGGAAAATTATAAATTAATGTAGATATATTTAATCATATAAAGAATGATTTATGAACAAATTACCAATTATCGCATCTTAAGTGGTTTCAAATTTAGCCATAGTAATTGCATAATATTGACCTTGAAACCTAAGCTTATTATAAGGTATAATCCCTTGATTATTTGGTTAGTAGTTTTTTAGTGCCCCATATCCATATTTTTTAAACACTAATCATTAAAGGTTTTTTTCGAACCCTTTCATTTATGCACTTAATGTACATTATCTCAACACATTAATAAAATAATCACCCCCTTCAAGAAAGTACAATGGTATTTATTTCCAAAATTATCACTTGGGTGATGTACTATTCTTACCTTCTCTCATTCAACTCATTTATTTTTCATTTGTTATTGGCCAACCGATTATTCTTCTTATTTCCATTTAAAATATATGATATGGATAATTCATTATCCATCCTAGTGGTACTTGATAACAAATAATCATTTTATGAAAATGAATATGAAACTAGTTCCATTTAGAGGATTGTCTTAATCCCATAAAGGAATTAGTCAATATAAATTTTTGTATTATCTACATAGTCTATATAATTCATTTCTAATATTTTGAAGTTTTCATTATAATTTGAAAATTATTTTTCTTCCTTGTATGTTAGATCAAGGAATTACATTTTCATATCAGTTATTTATAAATATCATTCATTACACAATACACTACCTAAATAACCTTTTCCCTATCATCACTTCTCAAAGCTAGAAATCTATTTTCCAGGGAGTTGATCCACTATTATTATATGAATGAATTCTACCAAAATTAAAGAATATTAATTTTGAAACATTGATTAGATCAATTTAATTGAATCACTCTATGATGAAATATGTTGTTTCATACAGGCATGGTTATTAGTCATAACATGGGTCAGTTATCCGAATAAAATCATAATCTACTTAGTTAAAACACAGATCATGTTAACATGCTCATGAGGTAAATCTATAAAATTATTACTTGTGTGGACACATTTTCCTTAATTTTTCTTAAAAACTATTTATAAACAATAAAAAAACTAGACATGATCATAACATTATTTAACCTAATGAATTATTTTGAAAGCAGTGAAACACATAACATAAATTAAATATTTATACATAATTAATCTTAGAATCATAAACATGGTTTCACTGAGAATATTTTAAATCATGAAATTATTTTCAAATCATTCATAAAGGTTTCTAAATAAAATGTGAATTAACTAGATAATTTACTGTTAGAGTATAATACCGATTTTATAGTAAGGGAACACTCATCGTGCACTAGAATTATGGTCGAGATAGACTCGAAAAACTATTTTTGGGATTACTTCCCCTATAAGTATCTATTCCAAAACCACTTTCACTTTTTGAATCAAGGAATAGATGTATTTCTAATAATACCACAAAATTAGTACCATACCAAAAAATTTGGATGACATCCTATACATATAATAATCCTCAAATTGATTCATTTGGTTATTTTACCTAATATTTATTTTCCAAAATATACACCCAATGGTTACAAATAAACACCCTCTGATACCAACTATAAGGAACCTAAATCAATTTATCTGTAATAAGTGGTTTAATTATTACATTGGCACTAGATACATGTGACAACGTCCAAAAGCACCAAATAGGATAGTAGAATAAGTAAACCAGATTCATTCTTGAATCACACATTTAATTATAAAACAAAAAATGAAACATAGTATTTTTTTAGGATAACATTATTTCATCTAGAATATCCATGGATCTCAGTAAAAATATACATAGTGGAATCCTTACGAAATGTAAAAAATAAAGGGTGAGATCAGATGCTCAATAAGGGATATGCATAGTAGAATCTATCTTGAATGAATATAGACTAATAAATATGGAAAGGTAAAAAACTGGAAAAACATTTTATTTAATCAATAAATTTATCATGGATAATAATATCATATGATTTAGTGATGGTAGAATATTTTCATATAAATAATCACGTGATATTGAATCTTATACATGGAAATCATAACTATTAAAATAATCACATGGTCATCAATAACTGATTTCATAATGATGAAATTAAAAATTCTAAACTTCAGAAACATTCCACTGAGGCTTTGTTCCATGTAATCTAAAAATACCATCAATGTTGCATGCCATGACGTCTACAAAAAATGGGCGTAGCCTAATACAAAAGGAAAATATATTTTGTCTAATGAGACCTACTGATGCATCAAGGGGATATGTAATTCAAGGCCCCTCCATTCACATAACATGTACAATCTATTCATAATATGAATAAAATATATAGCTTAATAAAATTTCCATAAAATTAAATAACTACCGACATCTGATGTAGTAGATTAAATAATGTCAATTTTAACACCCCATGATTTTATGGTATGTCACAATTAAATTTATCATCTATAGTTAATGTTTCATGTAATACCAAGTTTAAAACCCTGCTATAATGTTAATGTTTATCATAACACAACTGTTATAACCTATAAATTGAATTGGAGGGTGTGAATAAAAATAATTATATAATAAAATATATATATATAAATTTATTTATTCCAAGGAAAAAACACATATTTTTTAGTAAAGTATTTTTCTTCTTCAAATATAAATTTTAATCAAAAAGGGATTTTTTAATTTCAATGGGAAAATAAATACAATTAATTTTTCAAAACCTCAGAAAATGAATTTTAAAAAATATAATTCATTTTTGAAATCATAATTTAAAAAATATCCAATGGTGAAGTTTTTATAATTTTTAGAAAATGTTTAACTTTCAGTGAATAGTAAAAGAATGCAATTTTTTATGAAATGTAGTATCTTTTGTGATATCGTCAAAATATAACTATGATATAAAAGATTGTTACACTTATTTAAATACTAATATATTATAATATAATACAAATATAATACAAACATAATTCAAAAAAATTATAAATTATTTTATGAAAATTATAAAAATCATTTTCAGTGTCAATGTAGTTTATGTGTATCATTGTAAAAGTAAAATTATGTACTTTATAGGTATTAGTTTAAAGTAAAAAATTATTTACATGACCATAATAATATATATCATTCATAAATGAAGATTCAACCATATAGTTTCAAATTTTTTCTTTATATAAAATGAATCACATCCAAATAATTGTGTAATGATTGCATAAGGCAAGAAATGTCAAATTAAAAAACTTTGACAATTGTGTTAACATGAGTATGAATAAATATACATAATGAACACATACAAAAGATTATATTTATCCTAATACGTTTATCTATATGTTATAAATTTATTTATAGTTTTTATATATGAAATTATTACCTTCAATGCTTATGTAGCACTGTTGCATTGCTTTTGAATGAAGAAGAAAAATAAATAATATGAAGTTAATTTAAATTATAAGACCATAAATGAAAAAATTGAATACATATTATTTAAGGGGAAAGTATCAGAAATAATCATCAATGTGTTAAATATAGGACTTTTTTGGAGCCACATACATGACATTACGTCCCATGTATAATTTTATTTCCAAAAATGTCAAGCAGTTCACACTATGGTTTTTAATTAGTATAAAATTTTTAATATGTTATATTATAGACTATATGTTAGAACATAAATAATATTTGGAAATAAAAAATATTTATATTCTTCATGGAAATTTATTTTTAATTATTAGGGATGAAATAATTACCTTATATGCATACACAATGATGATTCAATAATTATTAAACTAAGGGGAATACAAATAAACTATATTAAAAAGGTTAAAATGAATATAATTTGTGATAATTAATATTATCTAAGAGCTATTTAGGGAAATATGACATTTATATGATATACTTAACTAATTTGTTTGAATTTGACTCTTTGTTTTGATTTTTTTATGGTCATAGTAATGAATAGTATTAAAATGTACAATATTGATATTTTATGAATATAATATTTAATTAAATCATATAAAAAACATAAATATATTACATATGACCACAAAGGATGACATATGGTGGACACTCTCATCCCTTGTATATTTATAATCCATTTTTAATCATTTTCTTCTAGATTATACTTATTATATTTTAATATTTTTAGGATTCCCAAAAGTACCCCTAAACTCAATTATAAAATGACATCTCCTGCCTCACATCATAAAAACACCATGAACCTTCTATCTTGACCAAAATATACCCATTTATCCTCCCAATATAATTGTCAATGTTCTAGAGGGTCTCTGTAGCGACTTAGGTTTTGGCCCTATGAGACTTTGGAATACCTCAAAATATATTTCCATAGCTAATCATTAAGACGACATGCAGTTCCTTGTCCCGGTGTGTCCATAATTAATTTTATAACAATAGTATTCATTTTTATACTATTCAAATGGAGAAAATGAGATATATCTTAAATGTTAGCTCAGATCATAAATCATATGACATGAGTGAATCTGGAGCGTGTTGTTTACCCTATATGGGATACATGTTTTATTGACGTGGGATTTCTGCCAAAACAGATATCAAGGGAATTTCCATAAATAAATTAAATTAAATTTATTTTTGAGGTAAGCTTAAATATCTTATGGAAAGAGAATCAGATAAAATTTTTGAGACTGCTGTTGGGTTTAGAATGTCCTGTCTACCCTAGGCCCAATACAATGTTGTCCACTCAATGTCTTTTGGATGGTGTTCTAAATACAATAGGATAATATGGGGATTTATTTAAAATAATTATATAAACCCTCCTCCCTCACCCCTTCATCTATGTTGAAGCACAATGTAGCCCCATCCCCCTTCTACATTGATGATCAAACCAAGGAGGAGCCACTAGTATCCATTTTTTGACACTGATCATTGAATTTTTGGGTATTGTAATGTCTCATGAATTGTTCTTCACCACATGGTTCTGCAATCCCCCACAAGGAAGGATGTTCAGGCTTTGATGCGGCCCCCTATTTAGGCTTCATTTTTCATCGATTCATCTCCAAGGTAGTGCACATCGGGTCCCATGATTTCAAAAACAGGTTTTAGATCCATTTTTTCACTATTAGAGTGCTCTTTATGGTCCGTGGAATCCCTGATAGTGAATTTAAGAATGGCGCAATGGTTTATTGTAAGCCAGTAGTGGAGGAAAGGCAGTGTGGTGGCTCTATCTATGCCGGCGATGGAAGGCTGGCTGGCCAAGGTTTTATTTAAAACCCAATATCTTTAAAAATAGGGGTCTGTTTGGCATACCATTTGCAGAAACACTACCCTTGCTTCCATCGAACCTTTTGAAGTTTCTTTTTTGGAATTGTTTTTCCTAGGTTTATGATTTGGTGGCATAGAACGCCCATTACTAATAATAATAATAATATAATTATTATTATTTGGAGGTCCATAAAACAGATGTATCTTCTGCCTCTAATGTCTGACTGATGCACCATCAGTGGTGTTGCAACCCTGATTTAAATACGAACATTTCATGAATTATTTAAGGTACTGAAGATGAAATCAAGGTGCAAGCCCCCTGAAGCCCTGTTTGGGCGTTTGGTGGTGAGATGTGCCTTTTTCACTGGGTGTCCTATTTGCATAAGTGAGTAGTCGATCCCATATATTTTTCTATGAGGATAGAAACTGTGTGATCCATTTGATGTGTTTTGGGATCGAGGTGTGGGACCCATGAGGACTCGTTGTGGGGAATAATACATTTTCCTAGGTTATCCATTTTGGGTGAGTAAATAGCCCATCCCATGTGTTCTTCAATGTAGAATGTGATGGTGGAAATGATTTGGGCCTGTGAGATGTTGTGTGTAGGAGATGTCATGTGGGAAGACTAGGTTAGTGATGATGACTTATATGGTTGTGTTGGACCCCCTAGTCTCTTGGATAATGTTACAATTAGATGGGTTGAGTGGGTCCCCCTAGTCCTTTTGCATCAAGGGTTTTCGATATCACGTCCTCTTCATCAGACTATGACCCCCATTCAGATAGTCTGTGTATGTGTAGTATAGTGGTACTCCCCTACCATGGTAGGGATGGGTTCATTTTTAGTGGAGTGATTATCCTCTACTCTTCTAGGGAATAATAAGATGTTTCTGGAGTGAGTTTCCTTAGTCTGCTTCAATATAGGCTAAGTGGAATTAAATCATGTTTCACCATGAGAGTCCCAACACGATCCTCTGGTCCCTTCATGTTTCCCTAGGGGAGTTATCGGAATCAGTGTGACCAATATGTATGAGGGCATCAATCCACTACCTAGAATGTTCCAGTATAGGAAGGAGCCCCAATGAGCCCTGGGAGATGACACTCTAGCTATGTATTACTATATTTTCTTTCAACTTTTTATGGCACATTTTAGCAAGTTATCTAGTGGGGTTTTTGGTATCATCATGACCGATAGTAGATGGGTGATGCTCCCCTAACAGAGAGATATGATATCTAGGGAATAAAAATAGGTTTATAATATTTCCTCAGTAGAGTCGAGAATTAGTGTGACCAACTCCACATGGGTGTCGATCCCATGTTCAGTGAGTTGTTCCAGATTCAGGTTGTTATAGGATACCCCATTTTTTTCTGTATGTTCTTGTTATGGTTTTATTTTCCCCCAGCAGACCCTATGATGGATCCCCTACCTAAGGATTTGGAGGTAGTTTAGTCACCAGGTGTCTTCATCCATGACGTTTTCCATCGAGTGTGCTCTCGTGGATATGTATCATGAGGGTTAGCTAGTTTTTACCATTTGAATGTTTTACTGATCGAGTGGCATATCTTGGTTGGTAACCAACCGAGATGGTAATTTTGGCTCATCAACATCAGTTTATCGATGTTTGCACCTTTTGTTTTTCATGCAATTAGGGAGGGTTGCGCTGACATTGAAATTGTTCTGAGGTAGGTTTCTACCTTCGCCTTGAGTCAGATCCATTTTCTTTCTTTGAGTTCAGTACCTCATGAGATCGATGTTAGTGTTTCATTGGAAACTCATGGTGTTATCCATGGATAGTCTATGGCTAGGACCATGAGACTTGGTGATTGTTCTGAGTATATCTGGGTTTTGTTCTTGGCGTCCCAAGGTATGTGTTGTTTTTTTGAAATTCTAGAGACATCGATCTCACTATTCAGGTATAGTCAAGGACGGTCTCAAGATGGAGTTTTTCTCTCATTGGGTTATCTCAGGCTGGCTTGATTTATCTGATTCTTATTAGTTTCTCACATTTTGGTTTGGGGTTTTTTGGGTGCCTACTGAGTGTTGTTATACTCACTACTGCATGGGCATTGCCAACACATATATTTTTTCTTGTGCAGACTAATATCCTTTAGATGGAGTCCTAGGAGGACTTATAATAGGCAGTGTTTACTGAGTTGGACCGACAAGGGTTTTTACTAGATCTTGGTAGATGAACTTTTTGGTGGGTGCATTTTTCAACAATCCCTTTCTTCTGCACTGGTCGGATTCTTTTTAAATTTTCTCTAATATCCCCTATATTTTCCCTTTTTATTCTTCTGTAGTACTCTGATTATGGGATATATGTATGCATACATTTCTTTTTAGTTTTTTTATATTTCTTCATTGTGTTATGGAGATGTATGTGGGTGCCTACATATAGTTATGATAGGATAAAACATCCGATGTTTTTTGATATCCTTTTCGGTGCTAGTTTCTAGCACATGGTTTATTGGAGGTTGGCTTAGGGAGTCAAAGCTCAAGCCCCGATGGGTCGGGTTATGATATAGTTGTATCAGAGGTGGGGAGTAGATAAACCATATGAGGTTTGGTGTTGGCACCCATCATGGGGAGAGATGTGGTAAAGAGGTGGTCTTTTACATGGCATTGTGTTTGTGTTGGATCAGACCATTTAGACCTAGTAAGGGTATATTAGGGATCATTCAGTGTGGTTTTAGACCAATGATGGTGGGACTATGGGGTTGGTGGTGAGGTTATTGTGTTAGTTTGGATCTCATCAAGGTTTTAGAGTGTTAGTTGAGGAGTTAGGCAACCTCTGAAATTTTTAAACCCTCTCATTCATTTTTGGTGTTGTGAATCTTCCTAGTGTCAGTTCGTAACAACATAGGAACCTTCAGTGATCTTAATGGTGCATAATTCCCAGGGGAGAGGTCAGGTTCATCCACTTGTTCCTATGATTTTTCTTTTTTTTGGGATGAAAAGCCTTGATTTGGGGAGGATATAGAGACTCGAGTTTTCCACATGTCAGACATTAGAATATTTACATATATATTTCAAGAGCTATGCACTAAGACAATGTACAATTCTAAGTCCCAGTATGTGTGGAATTAATTTTATAAAAATATTAAGTATTTTTATAATATTCACTTGGTGGAAATGATTTATCTCTTAAATAGTAGCTCTGATTAGAAATATGAGGGACCAATTGAGTCTATAACATGTCAATTACCCTAAGAGGGGTATATGTTTTTTCTGTGCATGCATGATTTAGAAAATTCTATCGAGGGTATTATGTAAATAAAATAAAATAAATTTATTTTGAACATCTTCTTGAATAAAATTTGAATGGAGTCTCAGATAAAATTTTAGTGGCTGTAGTTGGGTTCAGAATTCCATGTTAACCTTAGACACGACATAATGTTTTCCACGTAGGGTGTTTTGGATATAGGTTAGAAGAGGGGATATTAAGCGAAGGATTTATTTAAAATAAATAAATAAACCACCACTCTCACCCCCTTCTTCCCTATTTAATTATGCAACATCCCCAACCCCTTCCTCATCGACAATCGAACCGAGGAGGAGCTACAAGTAGCCATTTTTGATGCTGATCATTGGTAGATCGAGCATCAACGTGTCAAAGGTGTTGTTTTTTACCCGAAGCATTGGCGATCAGCCAGTAGGTAGGTAGTTTGAGCTTTGATCATGTGCCCCTATTTATGCATCTTATTTTCTTTTATTTTTCATCAAGGTAGTGGTGATCAGGTCTCAAGATTTCCGAAATAGGTTTTAGATACATTTTTGGACCACCAGAGTGCTCCTACTGGTATGAAAAAGCTCAAATGGTGAATTCTGGTGTGGCATTGTAGTTTTTGGAAAGGTGGAGATAACGGGAGGGTGTTGCGGCATGACACTGTTTTTATTTAAAACCCTGTATCGTGCAAACCAGGGGGCTGTTTTGTGTTCTGTCTATGAAAACACACCCATTTCTTCCAGGAATACATTTCGATGTTTCTTTTAGTAATTTTTGTCATGGAATTGGGAATTGGTGGCACAAAATTTCCACTAATAATAACAATAATATAATTACTATTTGTAGCTCCATGAATCGGCCGTATCTTATACGTATGATATACGATTGATGCACCTTCAGTAGCATTTGAACCCTGAATTTTATGTGGATATTTCATGAAATATTTTGGGTGCTAAAACCAAAATTGCAGTGTGGGCCCCATGAGTCCTGTTTTGGTCATTTGCGATGAAATGTGAAATTTTCACCAGGTATCCGATTTGAATAAATAGGTTGTTGAACCCTAGTGTTTTTCTAAGAGGATAACAATAGTGTGATTCTTTAGATGTGTTTCGACATTGAGGAATGGGCCCCATGAGGACCCATTGAGGTATATAGTTCCCTTTTAACATGTTTTTAATTTTGTGGTATTTAATCTTTTATCCAATGTGTTTTTTCACAGAGAACATGATGGTTTCCACAATATGGGCCTAGGATACATGGTGTGCAGTTGATGTCATGTGCGATACATGGGATAGTGACACAAACTAGCAGGGCTTTGTGGCTCCCTGGTCTCATTGAAAATATTATGACTAGTTGGGTTGAGTGGTTCCCCAAATTCATAGATGGTGTCATTATGACAAGCTCAGTTGAGTGGGTCACCCTAGTCCTTTCACTACAATGGTTTTTGGTATCACATCCTCTTCCACAGATAGTTTCCCATCTTCTGTTGCTTTGCATACCTACTACGTAGTGGTACTCCCCTACCATGTTTTAAAGTATGTCCATGTTTCATAGAGTAGTGCTCCCATACCGTGATATGTATTAGGTTCACATTTCCATTTTTTTGAGTGGGTATCCTCAGTCCGCTTCAACTACAGACATTACGGACTTGGAAAATGTATCACCCCAAAAGGCCTAGTGTGATCCTCACGTCCCTACATGTTTTTATGGTGGAGTTCTAAAATTTGGTGTGACCAATATTTACGCATGAATCAATACTCTACAATGGATTTTCTAGTAGGGGATAGAGCCCTAGTGAGCCCTAGAAGCTGACCCTCTAGCTATGTATTGATATTTGTTCTTTTGGAATTCTATTCAACATTGTGATGTGTTATCTACTGGGGATTTTGGTATTGTCATGACTAAGAGTGCACATGAGTTGATCCCCCATATGAGCGATACGAACTCCAAGGTGTTGAATCAGGTTTATAATGTTTCCTTGGTGATGTTGGGAATCGGTGTGACCAACTACACATGGGTGTTGATACTCTTCTAGGTGAGTTTTTCCAGATTTAGGTTGTTTTGTGACATCCCTTTCCTTGTTCGGTGTTGCATCCAGGGTTTTAATGTCTCTCAGTAGACCCTTGGTGGGATCACCAACATATGGATTTGGAGGTAGTTTAGTCACCAGGGGACTTCTTCTATGAAACTATCCATCGAGAGTGCTCTAACAGATAGGTATCATGATGGTTGGACATGTTGTCCCATTTGTATATTTTACCGATCGTGTTCTATCTCTCGGTTGAGTGGTAACTTGGTTGGTGAGGTTGGCTCATCGCCTTTTGGATGTCGATGCTAGTCCCCTCGCATTATACTTTCCATCTGGGATGGTTGGGCTTTAGTTGTGCGTGCTCTGAAGCAGGTTACTACCATCACCTTGAGTAAGATCCTTTTTCTATCTATGAGGTCTGTACCTCATGATACTTGTGCGAGTGTTGCATTGGAACCTCAAGTTGTTCACCATAAATAGTATATAGTCGGGACCATGAGACTAGGTGATGGTGCTGAGTATATCTGTGCTTTTTCTGGGAGTCACGTGGTATGAGTGGTTTTGTTGACATTCTAGGGATGTCGAGTCGACTAGACCGGTATAGCCAAGGAATGCCTCAAGATGGAGTTTGTCTCCCAATGGATTCCCTTAGGCTCGGGCGAGTTAACTGATTCCAATCAGTTGTTAGAATTTTGGTTTGGGGTTTTTGGGGAACCTACTAAGTATTCTTCTATTGAACCATGCACATACTCTGCATGAACCTGTCATGTGACTTGTACATACCACATGAATTTCAACAGAGTCCTAGGAGGACCCAGAGTAGGTGAAACATAGTGTATAGACAAGCATAAGAGTTTGATAGAGCTTGGATGAGGAGCATTCTGACAGGTGCATTTGAAAATAATCCCCTTCTTTTGATAAGTTAAGATGCTTTACATTTTTCTTTAGTGGGCCCTGTATTTTCCATTTATGTACATATACTGTCCTCTAGTTGTGGGATAGATGTATTCATGAATTTCATTTCAGTTTTTTGATATCTATGCATTGTTTAATGGAGGTGTATGTTGGTGCATTCGTATATGTACAGTAGGCTATGGCCTCCCTTGTTTGTGATAGCCTACTCGGCGCTAGTCTCTAGCCCCTAGCCTATTGGAGGTGAGCTTGGGGAGTCACAGCTCGGGCCCTGATGGGTCAGGTAATGATAGTCTGGTTTTCCATAAATACCATCTCTAGATCCCTTAAGAGGAGATCTATAAGAATTATACTGAAGAAGATGTGGTTCATACCCTTTTAATGGAAGTCAAACCTCAGGTAATGCAATTTGTAACCTCGTTTCCATTATTTGGTGAAAAATTATACTCCATTGATTGTGTCATGGTATGACTATTTTTTAAATGATTTTTGATTATATTATGATTTATTTACAGTTATTTTATATGGATTTATATGTGATATATGAGATCAATTCAATTTATTATTTCTCAAATCAATAATATGATTGGGTTTTTTGACTGGATAGAGTTATTAAAATTCATATGCTAGTTTAAATATGAATATTTTTTTATCCACTATCTTTCACCAGTTTCTTAGGAAGATTTCATTAGACATAGTTAGTGATGGGAAATACCCTCTATAGCCCCCCAATGCCTTGGTAGGTCTCATGGGATAAACTAGCTTGGGTATTGGCTAATGTCTTGCCCATTTGTGTATTGGGTCTTGTTATTAATACTTAAAGGTATGTTTATGATGTCCCATATTATGAATTCCCTCATTATAATTTTGGTGATTGATAATCCATATGATCATTCTATTAATTTATTTTCCATGGTTAAGTATAATTCTCATGTGATTATTTATATAAATTCATTTGATTATCATTTATCCCTGCTATAGTATATTGAAGATTGTGTTTAAATGGAATGTGTTTATTTTATTCACGTTTTCTTATTGTTATACTTATTTATAAATGATAGGTTCCATTGTACGCTTTCACTTACTGAGCATCTGAGATCATCCATTTCAATGTTTAATTTTCCCCAGGATTCCAAAATTCATATTATGATTGAAAAGTAGGTAAAAGCAGGGGAATAATGGCGTTTTCAATGGAATTACTATGATGTATTTTTTATTTTCAATTGTAAAATAATATCAATGAATGTATATAGTTTTTCAAAACTACTAACCATTTGGTTTTTTTGGATATTATTTGTTGTACATAGTACCAATGTAATAAAGTAACTACCAACTTTGTAATACTAGGGTTAGGCTCTTTATAGTTAGTATCAATGGAATTTTAGTGGAAACATGGGAAAATAGATTTATAAAAACTTATATTAGGGAGATATAACCCTATAACTAACTTTGAGAATATTCCCAATGTAACCAATATTATGATTTTGAGATTACTTATAGATAAATTTTTATGTTTTTAACTAGTTTTAAAACTTCATAATTGAATTCAGTGTATGGAATTTCATAGAAATGGAACCTACTAGATGTAATGGAAATCATGTTAATGAAATTATTCTATTTATGTATTTCCCTCCTATACAAGATAATGATGTAGGAGATGGAGGTAAAACTAGTGCTAAACTATATAAAACAACCCTAGGACAACTAAATTTGGTAATGATCATAATAATTTCTCATATAGAGCGGACCAATCCACAATTTAGTGCAATAAAGTTACGCTATATCATGAGAAAAAACCTCAATCATTCAATTTGACTACAAATCCAAATTTTTGAGCAATGGATATGTTCCATAGGGATAATATTTCTTATATAAGGGAGTAGTGAAAGGTAGAAGGTTGTCATGGATGTTTATCATCTCTTTAGAGATGTGGATCAATGGTGTTAATTGATTCAAAACATTAAACAGGATGAGGAAATATCAAATACGGAATAGAAATAGTTTTGGATCCTTTCCTTGAAAAATATTTCCTCTGTGAAAATGAAAATATATAGAGTGAAACATCATGAATTTGTTGAAAAATGAGGATTAGAATGATTCTAAATGTAAATCCAAATTACAAGATTACCAAGGATGGGATAATATTTTGTACAAAATCAAAAGATCATGATTGATCGATTCTATTATTCACTTAATCCAATTCTTCATCAGGAGTTATTCTCAAAAACATTTTCATCTTATGTGAATATTGTATCGTGTGCTATCAAAACAGAGAAACAATTCTTTAAATATTATAATTTTAAGGGAAAAATTATATAAGAGGGTTGAAGAGAACTTCAGAAAAGTAAATAAGTTAAAATGTATGAAGGAAAGTAAGGAATTTCAATCATAAAATAAATCTGGAATGAAACATCATGTAACATTCCCATTGGGAATGAGATATTTTGATAAGTAAGGAGAAAAATCTCACCAGGCCCGTGATTGAAAGGAAATGAAATAATTCATAAATTTGCAATTATTTAGCTTTAAATAGATGGGACACTATGGACAAGGTATACCAATAAATTATGGAAGCTTACCCATGAAGAATAAAAGGCAGAAATGAGAAATTATGTAGTCATAATAGATGAGGGTAATGTACCTATTGATATCGTGGAAATTACATTAATAGAATACTGAAATTTTGATCATTTTTTTTAGGGTAGATCATCACATTAATATATATTTTCTTAGTTTTCCAAAAAAAATTGTGATTCCATTTTTATTTAACAATGGAGTTTTCAGTAAAAACTCCTAAGGGGCATCTCATTGCATCCATGATGTTTTGAGAAACCAATATTATAACATATAAACATTAATTATTTGATGAAGTTATTAGCATAACTATGGTCTTCTATGATATTGTCCTTGGTATGGACTAGATTTTAAAATATTATGTGAAAATTTATTACAAGAAGAAGGAAATTATAATTCACGATAAAGGTATAGAATTCCTTATCGTTAGAGAATAAATTTCATCATATGATTCTTATCTAGATCCATCAGTAATACATATAAGGTATGAAAATATTTATAAGGAATAAAAAAAGTATCTAAGGATGAAGAAGGTAATCTTCAGATTGTGGAGGTTCCTATTATGCCAGAATACATTGATGTATCTCCCGAGGATTTACCTAAATATCCCTAGAGTGTGAATTTGGGTTTTTTGTGGATTTAATTCTTAAAACAAGACCAATATCAAATAATAAATATAGAATGACCATATTGGAGTTAATATAGTTGAGGAAAATACTATTGTATTTGATCAGTACAGGATTTATATTACCTAGTGTTTCAACATGGGGATCCCCTATTCATTTTGATAAGAAAAAATATGGATCTATGAGGATTTTCAATGATTATTGTGAAATAAATGATATTAAAATAAAAAATAAGTATCAACCACCTAGTATTGAATATTTATTCATCCAAATTCATAGAGATCAATATTTTTCAATGATTTACCATTGTTCTGGATATCACACATTATGAGTAATGAAGGAATAATTTCTAAAATCATCTTTTCAGATGAGGTATGAAAATTATGAGTTTACAGTAATGTTATTTATATTGAATAATGAACCCTATATTTTTATGTATCTAATGAATAGAGTATTAAAGGATTATATAGATTATTTTTTTGGGTATTCATTGATGATATTATCATATATTCTAAAAGATATGAAGACCATGATAATCATTTATATATCATTATTGAGACTCTTAGAAGGTATTATATACATGGTAAATGTTACACCCAATGATATTATGGTATATACCTTTTTTAAATTTAATTTCTTTAACAACATAGGTTTCACACAACACCAAGCTTAAAAAAACAATGATATACAATTAATTATCAATATTTTAAAATGACCATTATAAAATAGATGTTAATTTGGAGGGAATAAATAGTATTAATGAAATTTATATATTAAAAAATTAAAAAAAATGTATTTACATTCATCTAAATGATTTTATTTTCGTAAGATAATAATGAATCCAATCTTAAGCATTAAAAGGCTATATTTTCAAAAGGCAGTTTTACTGCCTTTTAATTATTCACTTCCCTTAAAACTAAATTTTTATACTTTTGAATTTTATTTTGAAAAAAATAAACTTCATTTCTAAAGTTGAAATTTCAAAATTTTCATTGGGCTATATTTTAGTATTTTTCAAAAAAAATTCTATTTTATAATGAATTGTGAAAAATCCTGATTTCTATAAATTTTTCATTTTCGTTATATAAATGACTTTTTAGTAACATCACCAAGAAAATTATAAATAAAATTTAAGAATTTTATAAATTGTAATATGATAAAATTATATCACTGAATAAGTAAATAAATCTTTTAGAAATTATTAATTAAGTGTTGATATTTTAATAAAACATTAATGTTTATTTTCCATTTTATAATTAATATAATGATTTAGAATAAAATTCATTTTGATTTTTTTAAAAAAATTAATGCATTATTTTCCTATGATTATAAGATAATTTTACTAGATCATCATTGATTTTTCAATATCTTATAAAATCAGTTATAATGTTAAAATTTGTATTTTCCATGAAAATGATGAATTTAATTAAAATTTATATATATAATATTTTGAAAATTATTTTAATTAAATGGAGTTAATTTTTTAATTCTACACATCACAAAATGGTTAGGGTGAATTTTTGGAAATTTTCTAAAATAGCTAACTTTTTAATGAATAGTTAAATACGATAATTTACAGTATTTAATATTTTAAGCCAAATATATAAATTTAAAACATCATAAATGATGTAAGAAGCCATTAGTTAGATCTGACAAGAAGTAATTATTGAATTCATTCACATGAATCAAGACTATTTCTTTTCTTGAGACAAAATAATAAACTAATGATTAAATTATTAAACAATTTCTATCTACTCTTCTATAATTTTCACCCCTCCCCACCTCTTGTCCTCAAACCTCCAAAGTATTGAAGATTGTAAAATTTCTACCCAATCCTCTTCCAAGTAACCCACAATGTCTAGGAGCATTTTTTTCAAAAAAAGTCCAAAACCAAACACTATTAAGGATTTTCTCAAGGAGAAGAAATCAAGAGGTAAAACCCATAATCATTCACATTCAATTTCATTCAATTTCATTTCCTTTATAGTATTTTAAATCCTCTATAACGGAATTAATTATAACTATAGTATCTTATATTAATTTAATTTATTTTAATAATTGAAAATCCATAGTCAAACACCTTCCCCTCTTCCTCTTATTCTAAAAATGCAAATATCTTTCGTGAAGAGCCAATTTACCGCCTTCGGGGGTGATATGTTTTCATTTTTTCAATTATGAATTTAATGATGGTAATAGAACCATTTTTGTGTTTGAAATATATTATAATATATTTATTAAGTCATATTTAATTTTCTATAAACAGTATATAAACATAATATTAATTTATAACACAAAACTGGTTAGTGTTGATTGAAAAAAATCCAAAATAATCTAAACGGTTATCACTATGGTTTTTTCTAATGATTCATCCTTAAACAATATAACCTATTTAAATAATAACATTTAGTATTATTTATGTCCATTAATGACATTTTATTTCAATTAGGGTCAACTATTCTCATTTTACATGATTTTCCATACATGTATACAAGTAAAATGATCCTGAAAACTAAGGAAACGAATGCTTTCATATGAAAAAATTGAATTTTATGACTCATTGAAAAGGCCATAAATGACTATAAATGAACTTAGTAAAATTATAAAAAATAAAATAAACATTGAAAGGGGTCTTAATTAATTAATTTATTTATTATTATTATCATGGACATTAAGATCATGTGTAGAACACATTCAAATATAAGGTAAGAGTCTTCTCATCTCACTTTTATTTATGTTAGATATGATTTAATCACCACTATTTTCTTTGTGTGTTGTATTTATACTGAAATTTTATGTATAATATCATTAATATATTATTCTTCATGGTATTCAATTTTTTTATTTTATGATCATTAATTTTATGGGGCTTATGGTATGTTGGTTTGTAATGTATTAATGGATTCTCTCCGAACCTCCATTTCTCATTCGTGAAACACATTCTCTCACTTTACAATAATGTAATTGATCATTATTTTTATATAAAAATTAAATATTCTGTTTATATTTTCTAAAACAAGGTATCTATATCAGTTCATATTTCTTTTTATAGTGAAATTCATGTATTACAAGGTTTCCATTTTTTATTCCTCTTGATAAGGAACACGATTAAACCAAATTTCCTAATTTCATACCCATTTTCAATTAACACCCATAATATATTTTATGTTAATAATATTTTTATAAAATCACTCATTTTTCCATAAAATACACTATACTTTTCATTTATGGTTTTATACAAAAAAAGTATTCCTATTTCCATTTTAAAAAACACTTTAATAGTTTTCTGAAATCTCGCTAAAGAGGCTTAATTATAAGGTTTTTTAAAAACTCGTTTTACATGTTGGAAAACATTTATGCATAAAATATAATTTCATTGCACATCAATTTTTATTTTTGGGATATATATATTTATATATATAATATTATTTCATGATTAATAAAAACTTTCTTCCAAAATAAATCATCTTTCCAATGTAAAAAATGGGTTTTCTCGTCTCATTTTTACATTTTGTGAGATATTTTCCTTATTAACCACTTATCCCTTGTGTGTGGTTTATGTAATGACGTTGATATATCATATCATGATACATTTTATTTTTATGATATTATATATTTCTTTTAATGTTATTAATTTAAAGGGATTGTGATTTCAATGTTTTAATGTTGCATGGGACACTTTGGAATGTTTAAAGATTACATTTCTCATGATTTTTTCAATAGGATCAATTAAAAGTATTTTCATCTATGTCAACATCCTTTTTCATATCTTCTAGTCTATATGGATATTTTGATATTTAGAACTATTCGTGAATTTAATCTGATTATGATGAAATTTTTGAGCTTTTAATGATGGGTGGGGCCCATTATATCCTTTTGATGCATCGGTAGGTCACACGTGACAAAACTATTGGTGAGAAACCATTATTGTTTGTTTTCAAACATAATCATGAAAGTATATACCCATATAATTAAACTATCAATATGGAATGATGGTTCATGTTCTAGATTCATGGTGTCCAATAATTAAGAATTTTTTTCATTAACCTCTCAATTATAATTATCTAGAGGATTTTAACTATGAAAAAATATATGGATGAGTATTAATTATCATATTATTAATTGAATGTTTTTTTATTTATTCAAAATTAAATATTTACTATAATTAATTGATTATGATTCACTTGTTTTTTATTCATGATTCAAGTATATTTTACCCCTACTGAGAGTTTTAACTAACCCCTTTCATTTGTTTTCCTTCCCCGTGATATAAAGATGAAACCATTGGATAAGTGATGAGGAAGAAGTATATTTTATTTTTTAATGTTATATGAAAATTTTTGAATGTAATAAAGGAACCGTGTGTGTATCTTGTTCTCCAAGACTAATAAAATTATCGAACCTTGGTGATGTGGTCTCTTGTATCTATTCAATTGTAATAAAATGACCAATGAATCAACATTACTGGATTCTGGGTGGTTAAACATGGTGGTATCAAAGATAGTTTACTATAAATCTTGGGAACCTGATTTAGAAACAATAGTTTAGGGATCATAAATATAAAATAGATGCTAAGGATAATAATGTAATAGCATCCTAGAATTTTTGAAAGGTAGAGATTTTGTGCGACATCATAAGAATAAATCATTGTTTGGATATTATATGTGGATGTGGTTTTAGAATAGGTATACCTTGGGGTTATAACTCCGACAAGGTGTGTTAGTCATGACTCAATGTAACCTAGTACACAACAATGGGCCTTCCTACGCACCTGGTTTGAAACTCTGATGGGATATTCTCAGGATAATTCACGTTCTATTTATAAAACATTATAAAGGACTTGAAAGTAAATATGTCCTGAACGAAACCATGATTATGATTATGAGATTATATATTTATAAAATAATCATATTATATTAAGTGTTTTCCTATTTTGTAATTATTCATTTTGATTCAAAACCTACTTTAGTGTATGATTTTTTTTTAAAAATGGAGCCTATTAGAATGAATTTTATCTTCTTCAGTTCATATGATCCAAATATTAGGAAGGATGAAATATTTTACGGTCTTATGAGAATATTTTTAATGGAAAAAGTCTCAGAAATAATCTAATTATATGAGGACATAATATCATAGGATAATAATAAAAATAAAAAATTCATGAATTATTATGGAATTTGAGAGAAGTATGTGAACAAGTTTACTACCATACAAAAGATAGATAATGTAAATAAGGGAAATAATTATTTTGAAAAATGTGATAATTATGGAAAGATACACCATGGTACTTGTTTAAATGGAATGAGAGTTTTCTATGATTTTGGAGAGAAAGGTAAACATGATTATTACTAAAAGGGTATGAAAAAGGTTTCCAATGTGCAATTATTCAATTTAAAGGAGATTAGACACTACACAAATCAATGTCTCAAGCGCCAATGGAATATACCACGAAATAAGACAAAGGATCATGGTCAAGAATATGCAACTAGATCAGATGAAGAGAAATGATTAATATATCAGTGTTTTTGGATTTAGGAATTATGTTCTGATATTTTTATTATAAGAATCATTAAATGTGTATGTATTATACTATAGTACATATTATTAAAGGTGTTTAAAGAATATGTTGAGTGGTAAAAAAAGTTATTTAGTAGAAATTGTAACATTTGGTAAAATACATGGTCAAGGGAAGGATAACATTTACAATGTTGCTGATGATGAGATAATATAGATAAAGGGATTTTTATGGTAAATTATTGGTGAATAAGAAATTGGGTAGTGATTTGATGGTTTATGATATCTTTGAAAGGTTTATTACATGTTTGGATTTTAGGAATGTTTTCGACAACATGATATTTTACTATTGGAAGCATACATGTTTTAATAAAGGTTTAAATGATATTAAGTTATTATATATTTATTTTGTGAAAATAATATCTACACTATTTATAGAATCTTTTTTAAATTTTATTTTGGTAATTTAGTGACCTTCCTTCTAGATTTTTGGTTGTTGGATGTGGACAAACCTGATTTAGAGGAGTCAAAATATTAACTACTTATGGAACAAATCATGATAAATTTGGAAATTATTATTCATTGATAAAATATCAAATCCTTCTTAGTTTTAGTAAAAATTTACATGTATAAGGAATTATTTATGTTCTATATGATTGGATAAAAGTTCTTCAAGCATGAAATATATATTCATCTTCAATATTCATTTCATTGTGTAAGGGAATAATTGAAAATAGATTGATGCAAAACCAAATGATGAGGTTATGAGTATGATATGGAAAGTCATCATGTATGATTAATTTTTAATTTTTTATGGATAGTAAAATAATGCCTCGACTCAAGGAAGCATATATGGGAATATAAATGTAATGCCTATAATTTTCTTTTTGAGAAATCAATGGTCTTTTTAACTGATCACATGATTTATGGGTTTTTAATGGTAAACCATATAATTACTATGTTCTCTATCACTAACCATTAGAAATTGATGGCTAGATTATTCTACCACGTCTATATTTTCACTTCACACTAATTTTGTCCTATTTGAATTCCTTGTTTTATGGTGACCTCTACATTTTCGTGTCCCTATTACTAAGAATATATTTTATTAACCCTATTTCTAATGTGGGTTTCCCATAAAAGAACTTTGAATTGTGAAACATTGATATTCAAAGTTAAATTTCAAATTACGAGGATGCTATTTATTGAAGTGGGGGGGGGGAGATTTAACACCCCCTAATTTTAGGATATATGTATTTATAATATTTAATATCTTTGAAAATATAGGTTTCTCACAACACCATGCTTAATCGAACAATGATATACAATTACAAATCATTATTATAAAATGAAAATTATAACATAGCTGTAAATTTGTCATGAATTAATAGTTTTAATGAAATTGATATATTATTTATTTAATAAAATGTTATAAAATTCATATATTTTTATAGGCATAAGGCAATAATTAATAAAATTTTACATATTAAAAATTAATATTTTTCTAAATGCAATTTAACATCATTCTAATGACACTGTTATTTTAAAACTAAATTCTAAAACACTAAAAAATTATTTTTAACAAAATAAACAATAGATCTAAATGTATAGTGTCAAAATGAGATTAGTATGAAATTTTGGTATATTTCTGAAAATGTCTATTTTACAAAGAATAGTGAATAATTCTGATTTATAAAAACTATCATATTCCTTATATTTATTATTTTAATACTAAATTCACCTATGAATTTATAATTAAAATTTAGGAATATTACAAAGGGTAATGTGATATAATTATTTTAGAGTAGCAGTAAATACATTTTCTAGAAATTATTTATTAAGTGTTGATATTTTTATAAAACATAAATGTTTATTTTTAATTTCACAATAAATATAATGATTTGAAAGAAAAATTATTTACCAATAATTTGTTAAAAAATTCATAAATAGTTTTCTTATGATTATGAGATAATTATAAGACCATAATTAATGTTTAAAAGTGTTATAAAATCTCTAATAATTTTATGATCGGTATTTCCTATGTATATGATTACATTAGTTAATTTGTTTCTCACAATAAGAAGTTTATTTTCATAAAATGGAGTTAATTTTTTTATTATACACATCAAAAAACTATTAGGGTTAATTTTTTATAATTTTCTAAAATAGTTGAATTTTTGATGAATTGCGAAATACGGTAATTACTGCATTTAGCTTTTTTAAGCCAAATACATGTTGTAAAAACAACATGCATGATATCCGAAAGAATTAGTTCAAACTCATATAAACAACATACTGTATTTAGTCACAAGAATCAGCACTATTTATTTCCGAGATCCAAAATAATAAACAAATTAATAAAATAATAAAAAAACACCCCTCTCATCCACTATGAATACCATCTATCACCACCTCCTCTCCTCACACCTCCAAATCATTGAATAATTTCCAATTTATACCAAAAACACTTCCCAAGTCTCTAAGCCATGTGAAGAGATGTTGGCCTCAATAAAATACCAAAACTAAAGTCCTTTATGGTTGTTCTAAATGAGATGAATTCCGGAGGTGAACCCCTTAATCAATCTCTTTCAATTTCATTCTATTTCGGTTATTTTGAAATCCTTGAACTCCTATATCAAAATTTGAATGATAACTCTAGTATCTTATATATACTATAATTTTATTATGTTAATGGAAAATATATCATGAAACCCATTATCCTCTACCTCTTATTCTAAAAATGAAAACATTGTTTGTGAGGTGCATATTTATCACCTTCATGGATGATGTTTTTTAATTTTTTAATTCTTCCTTCAAGGATGTTCAAAGAAAAAATTTTATGGTTAAAAAGATATAATATATGTATTATATCTTATTTAGTTTTTTTAACCTGTATTTATATAGAATATTAATTTATAAAAAAATTATATTGTGATGATCGAAAAACACCAAAATAATCTAAATTATTATCACTAAAGTTTTATCAAATGATTCATCCTCATACCATATAAATGAATGAAATATATAACAACATAATATTCCAGAAGTTAATTAATAAAATATAATTTCAATTTTGGAAAACTATTATCATTTTAAATGATATTCGATATATGTGTACAAGTGAACCAATCATGAAATCCAAATAAATGAATGCTTACGAAAGATAAAATTGAATCTTATAACTCATAAAAGACCATATATTAACTTAATAGAATTATAATGAATAACATACATTTATAAAAATTTCTTAATTAATTAATAAATGTATTTAATCTATTTATCGAAGACATTAAGATCAATTTAATTACACATTCAGACATAATGTAATGGTTTTCTCATCTCACTTTAATTTCAATGAGATATGTTATATTCACCACTATTTATTATGTATTGTGTATGGATACTACCCATTGATGAATCATATCATGAGTATATTTATCTAAATTGTATTCAATTTATTATTTTATGATCATTAATTTTATGGGTCTTATTATTCATTTGTTTGTAAAGTAATAAGGGTTTTCTACCCAAACCTCAATTTTTCATTTGGGTTACGCTTTCTCTATACATAAACTAATATAATCCTTCATTATTTTTATCAACATGTTATAAATTCTTTTTATATATTCCAAAACCATGAATGCATATAATTTTTTCTTTATTTTGTGGGGAAATTCATCCATTTAAAGGTTTCCCTTTTAATTCCTCCCGATAAGCAAGTCCGATTAATTGTAACTTTCTAATTTGTTTCCCATTTTTAATTACCACCCATAATATGTTTTAAGTTACCTATATTTTTATAAAATCAATAATTTTTATTAAAAAAATATCTTTTTTCATTTTTGGTTTTATAGAAGAAATTATGCATTTTTTCACTTTAAAAACTCTATAATATCATCATTAAATTGCACTAAATAAGATCAATTTTAATGTTTCATAAAAATAATTTCATGTTGGAGATAATTTATTCCTAAAATATAATTTCATTGTAATTAAATTTCATTTTCAATGGTGTAAATATTTCCAATAGGATTTCCTGATAAATACAAATGAATTTTCAAAATAAATCTTCTTTAAAATTTTAAAATGGAATTTTCTAATCCAATTTTTACTTCTATGAGATTTATTCCTTATTCACCACTTTTCATTATGTCAAGTGTATGTTCTACAATTGATACATCATATAATAAGTTATATTCTTCTCATGATATTCTATATTTGATTTAATTTTATTCCGTCATATTTATTATGATTTAAAATTTCTATAGTTGTATGGGACACTTTGGAATGTTTAAAGATTATTTTCCTCAATATTTTTTCAATGATCTCATTTAATGTTTTATTCATCTATGTAAACATCAATTTTTTGAATCTTATAATTAATATGAAAATTTTAGTAATTCAAATTTTTCATATATTTTATCAATTTATGAACAATGCTTTGGACTTTCAGTGATATGTGGGGACCATTATAACCCCTCGATGAATCAACTGGTATCATTGGAAATAACAGTTTGCGACAAACCCTTTGTGTTTGTTTCCAAACATTATCTGATTAGTGTATACCCATAGACTTAAACTGTCGTTATTTTTTATGGTTCATCTTCCAAATTCATGATTTCAAATAATTTAGACTTTTCACCACTAGGCCTTCAATTAAAATTATCCACTATATTTCCACTATGTTAAAATCCATGGATACATTATCATTCTCAATTATTTGATTGCATCTATTTTTATGATATTCACCATGCCATATTTATTATTCAAAGTTGATTATGATTGACTTATTATTCTTCATTATTATACTATATTTATCCCTTATAGAGTGTTTTTTCTCAACCCTTTCATTTGTTTTCCTTACCCACGTTTTGATGATGAAACCATTGAATAAGTGTTTAGAAAGATGTTTTTTTATTCTATATGTATAATTTTGAATATAATAAGGGAAACATGTATGTGTCTAGTTCTTAAAGACTAATAAAATGGTCAATATTTGGTGATGTGGTCTCTTGTATCTATGACATTATAATAAATCAACCACCGACTCTGCATTTCTGGGGTTGGGGTGGTTACATCAAATTTTGAAAGTGTGAATTCTGAAATCAAGAAATTTATTTTCATGGCCATTTTGTTTTTAAGGATAGAATCTCATTTCATATAGTGATGAAATAGGCTATCCAACAATGTACTACATCAATTAAAATAACAGAGGTACATATTTTCATTGGTTTATACGTAATTTTCAATGCTTGGATCAAATATTTTCCCATTTGGCTAAATCATTTACGAAGATCACATGTAAAGTGTATAAGTTTATATGGAAAATGTGAGAAGAATAATTTAATGAATTCAAGATAATATTGGTCAATGCTCTTTTTTGACTCTACCATTAGGAAATAATGGGTTTGTGATATACAATGATGCATCAATGAATGGAGTAAGATGTTTCTTTACACAAAATGAGAAACTTATTAAATATTAATCGAGGCAGTTGAAGAATCATAAACAAAACTATCAAACTCTTGATGTTGAGTTAGGAGTTGTAATAATTGATTTGAATATATGGAGACATTATATCTGTGGTGAAAGATGTGAGATATATACATATCACAAGGGTTTGAAATATATATTCTCAAAAAAACAACCAAACATGAGGAATATTAAATGGATTGACATACTCAGGGATTATGATTTCAGAACACACTATCTCTCAGGGATGGAAAATAAGGGTTCATATGAATTGATAAGCAATGATCATGGAGTTCTAAACAAAATTAGGATTTATAGTGATATTATTCTCAGCGAATTAGTAAATATTGATATAATAAATAATAAATATGGGGGAAATCAATCCTATATCAAATGGTTTCCAAAACAAGTTTATTAACATTTATAAAAAGTGCATTGTATGGTGATGAGAATTTTCAAAAGAAAATTAAAGCTGGGAAAGATGCAAAATTAGAAGAATTTTTATATAAAGATGGTATTTTGTAATTTGGAATGATGATTTGTGTTTCCTATACACTTGATCTAAAATAGGAAGTATTGGATATTCTCATAGCTCTAATTTCCTTATACACCCTAGTTGCACCAAGATATATATGGATTTGTAGGAATATTTCTTGTTGGATAATAAGAATCATGAAATTTATTTTTATGTACGAATATGTTTCGTTTTTATTAGGTGAAGGTTTAATGAAAACAACCTTGGGGAGTCATGCGATATCAACCAATTACTATATTTAAATGAGATGAAATGAATATTTAATTTCTCAATACATTACCAAAGATTCCAAACTATAATGATGTTATATGGGTAATTAATAATCAACCTAAAAATATAAACTTTTACTCACTATAATGGAGGATCTTCCATTGTAATTACATGAAATAATTTATATTAATGATGTTGAAAGGCTTCAAGGTGTGCCTATATCAATTTTTTTTTATCATGATCCATTATTTACATCATAATTATGGACATTTCTTTAGAAGGATATTGATAATGAGCTCTACATGAGCACTATTTATCACCCTAAAATTGATGGGAAGTCATAAAGGAATATAAAAAATTTAGAAGACATCTTGGCGTCCTTCTAACTTGACTTTCAAGGTATATGGGATCAATATTTTACAATGATAGAATTTTCCTATAATAATAGTTTCCATTCAAGTATTAAAATGGAATCATATGAAGATTTATATGTAATGAGATTTCATACACATATATATTAGGATGAAGTTTTTTAAAGGAAGCCTTTTGGTCCATAACATGTGAATGAAATAATAAAAATGGTAAAAACTATTCAAACCCATATCAAAGATGATCAAAGTATGATAAATCGATATGCTGATAATTGGAGAATTAATTTAGAGTTTCATGTGGGATATAAAATATTCTTGAAGGAATATATATAGAAGGGTGTTATAAGATTTAGAATGAAAGGAAAATTATCCCTCATCCCTTTTTAAATTTTATCTTTAATTATAGTTGTGGATTATCATTTAGAAATTCCACTTAAGCATTCTATAAAACTTGATGTCTTCTATACCTCTTTGTTAAGGAAGTACAAACGAGACCCAACAGATGTTATCACATATATAAAATTGGAATTGAACCTAATTTATCTTACATTTAAGTTACTATATAGATTTTGGACACTAGAGAACAGTTGTTAAGGAATTAAGCAACTCGCTTAGTAATAGTACATTGAAAAAAAATCATAAAATAGATGTGGTATTGGTGGAACATGAGGAAATTATAATGAATATCTAACCAAATATTTTAATGAGGTGAAATAATATAAAATGGGGGGTATTTATTGATAAATGGAAGGAACTAACACTTTAATATTTTATGGCATGTCCCCTTTTAAATTTAGCTTCTCTGATATCATGTGTTGCACGCTGCACTAAGAATAAAACAATGATATACTATGGAATATTATTTTAACACGACCATTATAACCTTTCCATTAACTTGTTTTTAGTGAATAGGAATAATTATATTAGTTTATGTATATTTAAAAAATTCATTATTCCTAGAAAATAATTAGATATGTTTAAATAAGGAATTTTTAATCTTCAAATACACGTTTTAATCAAAAAGTGAATTTATTTCTTTCTATGTGAAAATAAATATAATAAATATTTTGTAGTTTTTAAAAATGTATTTTAAAAAATGAAATTAATTTTAGTAACTATCATATCAAAATTAGTATATGGTGGATATTTCATAATTTTATGAAAATGTTAATTTTCTGATAAATAGTAAAAAAACTTGTTTTTATGAAATACGACATCTTTTGTGATATCATAAAAACATATAAATGATATAAAAATTTACTAAACTTAGGTAAAGAATCATTAATGATAATATATGAAAAATATAATAGATAAATAATCCAAAAAATATAAAAAATAAAATATTTCATGATAATTATAAAAAATCATTTTCAGTGTCGACACAACATTTGTGCATCATTGGAAGGGTTAAATTTGGTACCTTATAGATATTAATTTTGAGGTAAAAAGTATTTTCCTGAGTGTATTGTTAAATATAATTCATAAATGATTAATTTTAATTATATTATTGAGTTTTTGAGTTATACAATAGGAATCTTAACCAAATGATTGTGCAAAGCTTAAACAAGGAGAGAAAAGTCAAATTAACAAAATAAATAATTTTTCTTGACATGAATATCTGTAAATATACATAATAGATTGATATAAAGGATTATATATAGCCTAATTAATTTTTATATATGGTATTAATATTTTTTGATTCAAATATATATATTAATTACATTTAATGCATATGCAACACTGTTGCAGTTTTTGTGCCAGAAGAAAAAAAAATCCATAAAATTATTTTAATTAAAATGATAAGAACTATTAAATGACATTTTTTTATGAAATAAATAATATTATATGTTTATTTTTCTTCAATAATTATCCTTTTGTATAATTTAGGACCTTTTAGAGCCACTTATTTGACATTAGGTCTGTTATATTAATTTATTCTAAAGAAATTCAAAAATGTTCACACTATGATTTTTAAGAATTTTTTTAATATTCGGTATTCAGAATGATATGTAAAATAAAAAATAGTATTAAAACATATGAAATATTAATCCTCTTCATGGAAATTTATTTTAAATTTTTATTGAATAAATAAATTCCCTAAATTCTTACACAACGATGATACAATAATTATTAATTTAAGGGAAAAATCAAATAAATGATACTAAAAAGAATAAAATAAAAATAATTAGAGATAATAAATTTTATACAATACTTCTGTAGAGTAATATGGAATTTCCGGGATATAATTAATTAATTTTTTTAAAATTTTCATTTTTTGATGTTTTTAAATTAAATGTAATGAATAGAATTTAATTTGAATATAATGATATTTTATGAATGTAATATTTTTTTAAAATCATTTTTAAATAGTATTAAAATTAAATAAGGCCAAATGGGATGATATATGGTCTAAACTTTCATCCCCAATACATATAAAGCCATTTAGTAGCATTTTCTTTCTAGAATATATTTATTATATTTTAATATTTTAAGGTTTCTCCAAAGTACACCTCACATCAATTATAAAAGGACACATACTCCCTCTCTTAATCAAAACACAATGAGACTTCTATCTTGACCAAAAACTACACATTTATCCTTGAAAAATCCTTATCTAAGTTTTAGAGGTCCTATTTTTAAAAAAATATGAAATCTGGGTCCCGTAAAAAGAGATCTAAATGAATTATACAAAAGAAGTGGAGATTCACACAAATTTGAAATAATTCAAACATGATGTAAGGGAATTCATTATCCAATTTTTATTATTTGGATAAATATTAAACTCTATAGACTATTTAATTATTTGTTTATGTGTGAAATAATATTTTATTATCTTATGTTGTATTTACACTTATTTTATATATATTTACAGTTTATACATATGATCAATTCATCTGATTTATACTCACTTAAGCGAGATGATTATGTTTATTGACTGATTAAAGTTGTTAACATTTCATATGGAAATTTAAATATGAATGTATATGTTGACTATGATTTACCCCATTCATATGAGGTATGAATTAGACTTATTATGCGATGGGAAATCCCACTATATCCCCATGATGCATCAGTAGGTCTCATGAGACAAACTAGTTTTGGTAATGGGTGATGTCTTACCCGTTTTGAAATGTTTCATGGCTAAAGCTTTTATTTTATGGTTATGATGTAAAACATTTTTCATTCCATTATTATTATATTGTTTATTAATAGTCCATGTGATCATTGAAATAGTCGAATATCCATGGTTAAGATTCATTTTCATGTAATTATTTATATGGAATCATTTGATTCTTATTTATTCCTACCATATTATGATAAAGACAATGTTTAAATGGAATGTGTTTTAGCAATCCCGTTTGAATTATTATTATGAATATTTATACCTGATATATTTCTTTGTATGTTCACCTTTACTGAGCATCTGTTCTAACCCATTTCATATGTTTTATTTTTCCTTAGGATTACAAGATTCATATTATGATGGATATGTAGGGATATGGTAAGGGAATAATAGAGTTTTAAAGGAAACTAATATGTTGTATTTTATATTTTTAATTGTAAAATTATATCCAAATATGTATCTATTTTTACAAAATTACTAAACTATTCAATCAATTGGGATGTGATCACATATACCTAGTACTATTAGAATAATGTAACTAAAAACTCTATTCTATTGGTGTTGGGGTATTTATATAAATACCTTCCCCAGTTAAACATATCATAAACCATACCTAAAATGATTTTTATGTTATATTTGGAGTAATTTCTCATTATAATTTTTAAAAAAGAATGTTGAAATAAAATAACATACTTTATAAAATATCAGTAGAAAAAATATTTTGGAACACATCCTTTTCAAATTTGAAATCAATTAACTAAAAATTTCCCACATTTTAAGGATAAATATTTCTTTAATAATTACCTTATAAAAAATTAAGGTAATATTTATATCATTTATTAGTAATGATGTTAGGAATTATCATTAATGTCGTATAAGATGAAAAATATTCCTTTTAATGTTTTGTAAAAAATATCAAAAGGTACTGTATTCAGAAAATGAAAAGACAATTACATTTAAGAAAAATTAAAAAGTAAAACATGGTTAAATATTTCATTCAAAGATCGTCTTAGAATAGAAAACACATTATTCAACCCCATTTGAAGAAAATATGGACATGGATGAAAATGATTAATGTCTTAATAAAAAACAAAATTCAATTTTCCATAAAAACACTTGTTCACTATCTTGAGTACATAAGAAGAGGATAATAAAAAGAAAACATGTAAAATTTAGAAATAAAAATATTGGAAGAATATATATTGGTCTTAATATATAAATATAAAATAATTATCCTAGTAGAGACTTAAAAAAACAATATCGAATAATAATGAGATTATGAAATAAACCTTTACCTCAGGTTCTATATCCTTCTTATACATTAGAAATTATTTTATATTAAATATTTATAAAATATAAATATCATAAAAATACATACTCTAATACAACCTAAAATATATGATTTACTTATAATATATTATTAACCTTTTATTAATTATTAATAATTAAGACCAATGTTTTGGGTGATAATTGCTTCATTTTTCATGTATTGTTTTGTTCGGTAGTTTTGGTCATTGTACATTGATCTTGGTTCCATAATATTTGGAATAATATTCATGAAATAAACCTTTCATATATTCAATAAACATTTATCCATAAATTATATTTATAGTAAGATAAATCACACCATTCGTGGGGGTGATAGTCCTTAGTTACACATGAACACACTGTTCACGTTGCAATAGGTGGAAAAAAGAAAGATATACAGTAATTTTCCTCA
Organism: Viscum album; assembly: GCA_963277665.1. Lineage (NCBI taxonomy): Eukaryota > Viridiplantae > Streptophyta > Magnoliopsida > Santalales > Viscaceae > Viscum > Viscum album. The sequence goes on from OY728120.1 coordinate 264,021,036, forward strand.
GTAGGATCATTTATTTTTCATATATATATTATATATTCATTAAATCCATCCTTATTACTATAAAATTAAATGGGAAATATAAAACTAATCACATCATTTTATAGAGGTGGTTATCCACAGGTACACACTTGCAACGTTATCATTTTCCAACAGATTGGAAGGTATGAAGGTAGATATGATATTATAATTATAGAAATATAATAATTTAATAAATATCATATATAGACATTAAATCCATTATAATTAAAATCCATAAAATATTGCAATGAAAAATTAATTGTATCGTTACTTGGAGACGGTAAGTCATAGTACTCACGAGCAATACATTCACATCACATTTTATAGAAAATAGGGGGTTTTATTTAAGTTTGATAAAAATAACAAAAATTAAATATACATAGGATACTAAATTTTTTATTTTATTATAAATACAAAATATTAAGATATTTTATAAGAATAAATTAATTAACAGAGGTAGCGTAAGGTGATTACCTCTTCTTCAAGAGAGCATATTAGATCTTTTCTTAAGGAATCTAGGGTTGGCCTTTGGGGAGACCAAAACCTCTAAAACATGGATATTTTTTAAGAAAAATGGTCAGTTAATATAAATTTTTGGATACTTAATTTTTTTATATAATATAGGGAAGACGTGTCTATTTAATAAGGGAAAGAATGACACAATTATAAATAAAAAAATGAAATCTAAATATGAAATTCCCAAGAATTTTTTTAAATGGCCATATATTTTTATTAATTGCTTATAAGTTATTAATATAATCATAAAATGAAATTTATATAGGTTTTGGTTTCATTTCATACCTTTTCTCTTAGTTTAACCCCTTGGTTAACCATTTTTTGCCATTATTATAATAATGCATTTTTCTAAAATTAAGGGTTATAATTTCTCCTAAAAAGTAAAAATTAGATCATAAATGAAAAAAAGGATTTAATTTTATAACATATATTATCCCTATTTTACTATTTAAATATTTGTATAGTTTTTTAATAATTTAATAATTATTTTTCATAAAATATCATTATTGCCATTTTTGATAATTTCCGTTAAATTTGACATTAAATTCATAAATTAAAAGGTGGAATTAGAATATAAATCTTCAAAAAAAATATAATATTGTATATTAATATCTAAGATTCATGTAACATAATAATTCCACAAAATAGTATTACTTTAAATAACTTTTAAAATCATTTATTTTATATTTCCATTAGTTGAATAACTACATTGCTGACATTGTGTAAGAGTTTAAGGTAATTATATAATACCATCAAATTAGATATAAGTTAAAATAATAAAAATAATATAATTATTAAATAAAAAAACATTTAATACTCATTAAAAACTTATTTATGTCTCTATATTGACATAAAATAGTATTTTAATGTTAAGAGAGTGAAATTATGTAATATTCTTTACTAAAAATAATTTAACGGTTAATATAAAATAAAAAAGTAACCAAGTGGAATTATTTTATAGATTGTTATGGAATGTAATGAAGTAAACTCATAAATTAAGTTAAATTAATGTTTTATAGAAAATTTAAAGACTGAACATAATGTTTTAACACCGTTATACCATTTTGACACTTATGAAGGTGAAAAAATTTACAATGGCTATTATTTATAATGAACAAAAATTAAAGGTAAAAACTTAAAAAAATAGAATCCTAATTATAAATATGGTATTAATATTTCAATATTAAATAAATCAAATTATTATAATTTAAATTTATTTAAAATCATAAAACACAATAGAGGATTTTTTTTTTGAAAAATGACTTTTTATTTATAAAAATGTTTTTTTACAAATATCATGAATAAAATTTATTTGAATGAAATTAATTAGATGATTAAATATATATGAGGACTAATTTTTCATTTAAACAATTTTTAAAATAGAATATAACTTGATACATATTTGAATAAAAAATATACTTTTCAATTTATATCAATTTTTTTACTATTCATTGGAATATCAAGATTTCCAGAAAAATCCCAACAAGAACACAAATATTTTTTAGATATTATGATTTTAAAAAAATAAATTTATGTTTTTTAAATAAATGTTATTGATGTGTTATAAATAAAAAATAATATATTATAAAAAAAATAAAAAATATTTTTGAAGGAAAGATTTTTACTAAGAATAAGAAAATATTAATAAAAAATATATACATATTTCCAAAGTATTAATTATTAAATTTCTATCAATTGGTACCACAACATATATTTCATAATATTATTTTCCATATTCATTTTTTTCCAATTCAATAACTAAGTTATAATTTTCAATTATAAATAGTAAAATTGTGTGGTACCTTTTAGCTCATCTTTTATTGTCATATACGCTATCAAACATTATATAATTATATTAAAATCATATAGTGTTGAAAAATATCATTTCGAAATGTTGATAACGGAAATATGAATATCCACTGGAGTAGAACATATCATGTTCCCCTATAAGGAAAACACTAGAAGGATGTGAAAACAAGGACATAGAGGTGGTAGATGATGTCCAATGAATACTAGTGCGATAATGAATTTGATCATGAGAAATTTAATGAACATAAAACCATAAATCAGTAAGGAATAAAAAACACCATCAATTCATCATAAATAAAGGTAAATGGTAAACATTTTAAATTCATGATCCTTTTCCAAAATTTGAGGGATTCTTATATAATCATGACACAAACATGTTAAAATATACTTAGATGACTTATATACATTTTATATGAAAAATTTAATAATTTAGTTATTATTTTGATAAATTTAAACATCTATCTAATATCTTTCAAAAATAAAATAAAACCCAATATTTCTTGTTTACATACCTATTGAAACAAATATATTATATTTTAAGGGATCATAATACTCATAAAGGGATGATTAGTTAATTCTCTCTCTCTCTGTCAATAAAACCTAAAATTTGTTATCATAAGTAAATAAAATAAATAGTATAACTAAACCTTCAAATGAATAAATACCATAATAAATTCTAGACCTTAATAATAACCCCCAAAGATCAAATTAAATCATTCAAAAAATAACCAATCCTAAAACTCTTTAAATTATGTATGAACAATTTCAATACCGAAAAATTAGAATATTTTTATGACACATGATTTCACGAAAAAGATAAAATTTATCTCCAAATAAATTTAATCACCGCCAGTTTTAAATAAAAAAATTTGTAACCCCTAATTATATAATCTATAAAATATGATAATCAATTCCACAAATATCTCGAAATAAAATTATGATACAATAAAATCATTCCTCCAAAAGATAGATCACCATTTATTTATCAAATAAAATCACATATTAGGGAAAAATATTTCAATCATATAATGTTCCCAGTATAAAAAAATTATTAAAAAATAACTTTAATCCCTTAGTTACTAAATCTTTTTTCAATCCCATAGTTATCTATATGATTAATAATATGTTCATAAAATATAATAACCAATTTATCTAAAGTAATCAAATTTAGCACAATATAAATAATCATTTAAACATTAATTATTATCAATCCTTTCAACTTATGTTAATAATATATAAAATAATTCCAACAATGATATCATTTTTCAATAAAAAACAATTTATTAGTAGGGGTTACAAATACCTCAAACATTTGTAAACAAAATAAATGTTACCCAAATTTCTCCCATCACATAAAACATCCAAAAAAGGATTAATGCCTTTAAAATTTTGATCATATTTAAATTTATAAACCCTTAAATAAAATAAAAGCAAGCCATAACACTTTAAGCAATATAATTAATATATTCAAACATTCAATGTTAAAAATAATCCATTAACCAGGATTTCCCATCTAATTCCTTAATACTTCCTCGTATTAATAAAAAATATGAGTCATGTACTAATATTTAGCAACATTAGTTAATTCATGTTCCGTACAAAAAAAAATTAATCATAACGTTGAAATTTAGTTGACCACGAATTCCATCCCAAATTTCTAAAATGGATGCACAATGATATAACTGATGGTGTTCTAACATTATAAGAATGCAAAAAAACAATTCAACATTATTATTAATCCTTTATCCATGACCTATTATTAAATATTGAATGATATAGATGTTTATAGATATTCACATTTTTACAAAATCTTCTTTTTTTGATATATATCTTTGAGACATCATCTCAAACATTTTTCCCATAATATATTATTATCTCAATTGACATGAGTTTTTCAAATAATGGTTGTTGTTTATAAAACTACATAATTTCAGTTAAAAATAAAAAGACATAAGTTTAATGATGTTCATACTTTTTTTCCTTGTAGAGGGTTTGAAGTCATTTTTACTAGTCATTCCATAATGACCTAATATTCTATGAATAAAATATTATTTTTGAATAAATAAATTATTATTAAGGAATGTTTTCATATAAAACACATGTGCAACTCTAGTTATTTTGGGTTATTATAAAATATATCAAGTTAGATTTAAAACTATTTTAATAATATTAACCATTGATAATATAGAAATTTTACAATGTCCCTTAATATTAGTATATATTGAGGGTAATTATAAGGTCCATTTGGCACAAATCGAAAAACCAATATTCTAGACCAGTAGGATCATAGCACTTGAATCCAATTTATTAGAGCTATAATGGGTTTCTAAATGACTGGGATTTTACCATGACAAAATCCAAGATAAAATTCAAAAATTGAAATAAGAATTAAATAGTTTACTGTTGAAGTTAAACCTTATTGAGATCACGACCCAACCCATGTTTTTTGAACCACCCATGAAAATTCCATAATCACATACCATAACCTTAGGTAATACGTTTGTGTGATAATGGGTTATGTATTTAGACACAATTGGTAAGAATTTATAAGTATTTTTTTAATAAATAAATATTTTGTTTTTCCATTTAATGTATTAATTTAGTTATATACAATTATATTTTAGTTGTTGGAAATTTCTTTTTGATATGAAGAATCCAAAATTTTTATTTTATAAAATATATAGTTTTAACATCATTTATGAAAATTTCATAAATTTTGAAATAAATATTACGTTTATAAAATAAAGTTATTAAATAATATTTATTTACATAAAAATGATAGTATAATTTAATGATGTCCAATGTAATATTTATATGTGATGGAAATCGTTATTTTCATAAAAATGTATTTTAATGAAAATATAGATTTTAATTTAAACATGTAAATTATCATATTTTGTAATTTATTTTGATAAAATAAATATTATTTTTGAAATATTCATGTTGAAATTGTTAAATGGTGAATCATATATATTTTTCTGAGATAGTTGAATTTTTGGTAAAAACTAAATATGATATAAATATGCAGTATTTATTATTACATTTCAATTGGCCAAAGGTGATATAATATATTATAAAAAATTGATCTAAAACCAAATATTTATTTAAAATTCAACATAATGTTTTATGTTATTTTATTAATTTTTTAATCTTTTAATTAATCCTCGAAAACCTATATTATATTATATGTTTTCGAAATCCATTAATTATAAACAAGATAAACTTCTACATAAATAATGGTATTATTTTAATATTTGTTATCCTTAAACATATAATATATTCAAAAAAATATTATTTGGTATAATACATGGAAAAAAATGTGAAGATTTCATGTTTTTATTATTTTGTTATATATATTCTAAAATCTATGTTAAGAAAATAATAAAAAAAACCCCCTATATTTTTTAATAAATACCAACCAAACCCCCACTCCACATAACTAAAACCAATGTATAATTTATTTAATAACCCTATCTAAATATATCTAAATGTGTTCCCAAGATCTTATTAATCTCCTTAAATTCATTTTGAATCACCATCTCAGGGTTAAGGATTTTCTCAAGCTCCTCTTTATTCAAATACTGTCTTTTATAATATAATATGATTTCCAATTTTTCATTTTTAAATATATTTTTTACACATCACTATATGTATGTTTTTTATATAAAATTAATAATAGACCACATTTTCCCCTCATTAATCCCCCCATAAATCATTATGTAAATGTGTTACACTAAAAAAATTATACATTGATTTTCTGTGGAAAATATTTATGTTGGGAATACCCATCTCTATTCTCACTCATGGTTATTCACCTAGATTTTCATATACTTCATTAATTGGTAAAATATATTTATGTGATAGACACACCAAAATAATTTTAACAAAATTGAATAATTGATTATATTTTTTTATGATATAAGTTGCACAATAATTTTTGTATGTAATAGGAATGTGATGGGTGGGATTGAATTTATATATTCCTCCAATTAATTGGGGGTATTTTTCTGTCATGAAACACCATTCATGGCTCACACGTGGTTATCCTATGCACACTATGATAGGATGTATCAATGGTAATCCTTAACACAGTCTAACGAAGTCTGGTTTTATATTATTTTCACATTCCTATGTTTCCTTGACGTCATCATCCTATGTCATGATTGATATTCATGTTTATGATTCTCACCACATTTATGCCACCTTGATATACCTCTATAAAATAACTTATTACATTTATGATGCAATAATTTGATTATTACCTGACTAATATTTATAGCCCACCATTCCCATATATTTGTCCTTAGGTTTTCTAGTGCAGTATTAAAATATCGATAGAGTATAAGGCATGTTCTAGGGTTTTTTTAATATTTTTTTGTACCCATGTTTCATGTTAGGGTGCTATGTATCTAGTTAACTAAATAAAATAGCCCTTAAGTCCTTTTGGGATTCTATTATGTGTATCTTGATGTAATAAATAATGAAATATTGTGTATTAAAAATATTTGTTATCATAGTTGGTGTCGTAGAATTGTTGATTTTTTAGGATTTTGTTTAGAAAACTTTTAAGAAAGCCTTACTAATTAGAATAAAAATAGGATACAATCCCATGTTTTTTTGGAAATTATTGAATAAGTTATTTCTAGGAATGAAAATCCATGTATGGATAGTATAAGTGGTGTGGCTCTGGAATAATTGTACCAAGTGGTAATAACACTGAAAGGGTTCATTTGTTATTAACTAGATCATCAACTTGTGCATAAAAAAGATGCCTTACTGCACACCTAGTTTGACCCTCCTAATTGATATTCATTATTAAAATGAAAATCTCCTTGCAAACCATAGTGAATGGGAAACAATTCCTATAATATTTTATTGTTGGAAATAAACCATGGAAAAATATTATTAACCCATATAAATTCATCGGTTATATAATTTATATTATTTATGGCTTATCCCTTTAAATTTTAGAGTTCCCCCTTTATATGATTAATATTTTAAAAATTATCATCCCTAATATTTCCATCAATTTTATTCAATGGCAATAAATATGTGGAACCATGTCAACAACCAATGTGATGGGAAACACAATGACTATACAAATCCCATTCTGAACATAATGAGAGTATGAGTTCGGAACATCATGAAACAAATACTCAATTAAATCATGTTTTGAATAAAAAATGAATTAGTGGAAACCCCATATCCCTATATGAAAGAAAATGTTGAAATTAAGGCCATTTTATGACAAAGGACCCCGACTTTCAGTAGATTTTTTTTTCATTTAATCATGAAACAATTGATCATCTTCATTGAAAATAGCATCTATATACCTCAATGCTCTTAGAAAGAGAAGGTCATTCAGGATATTTATCATATTGAGGGAGAAGATGATCAATGATCGATGTTGATAAAAAAAAGTAGGAGGTCAATGTAATGGAGTGGAAATAATTATAGATTTTTATTCAATAAATATTTTCCTTGCACTCTCTAACCTCAAATAGATAGTGATTTCCATTAACTTAAGAAAAATAAAAATGAATCCATCGAGGTGTATAGAGATAAATTCCCAAGACGTTTATGATGTCCATTTTAAATTTTCATTATCCCTAAAATTTTCTTTTAATGATTATATCTGGGGTTAAAGCTGGGTTTATGAAAACATTTATAGTTTTGAGACATTAATAACAATATAGTAATTGTTTAATATTCCATCAAAGTTGAAATATAGTTTAGAGAATATCTAGGGTCTATAGATAGGATCTGGACAATAGAATATATTTTTAGTGGAGTGATAATGAAATTTCTCTATCAAAATCCCACTTTTCAAAACTATGTGAATAAAATTATTCAAATTATCTAATGGGGATGAGGAAATTATTTTGGTTTGGGAAGGAAGAGAACCTAACCAGGGAATACTGATAGGAGAAACCCACAATTATGATGGATGAAACAAATGCTCTAGTCAATGTTTAACCTATTTTATAATGATTAAACAATAAGTAAAAAGGACACTCTGAGAATCAATTCAAAAATACAAGGTTTTTTATGATAACCTATGATAACAATTTCTAGGTAAATGAAAAACGGGTTAGGTGGATTTGAAAAATGATGTAGTGATAGGTATTTTGGTTATTCATTACATGAATGAAAACATACTATTTGAATATGTTTATATTAATTATTTTATATCATTCATGCTTAGTATAACTATTCAAAAACTACATCAATACATGGAAGTGGAGTTATCAGTGAAAATAAAAAATGGGGCAATTATTTCATCCTAATTATATAACTTCCCTTCTATCCATATATTTGGGGTAAATTTCCTAGAAAACCATATTATACTTTATTAAGTGTAATTAAATTATATTCTAGGTATGGTTTTTATTTCCTTTAATAAATCCAAAAAAAATGTATAGAGAATGAAATTAGCCATCATATCAAGAATTACCCTCTTATTCTATTCATGTTATGTGAGGAGAATTTTTGTTGAAACATCATCTCATGTTAGGATATTATATCTATATGAGCTTGTATAATTGGATAAAATGAGTAAGTCTAAGGAAAATATATTCCTTGATGAAATTACCATTATATGGGAATATTTGAATGGGTATCTTGATGAATTTTTTCAGTCATCCTCCATTCTAAGAGGTTTATTTCTCAATAGGACTCATAACCAGAGGTCCACCAATATCAAGACTATATTAAAAATAACCATTCTTGATCATGTGGGGCTGAATAAGAAACTATAATAGAATATAGAAAATGGGTTTATATGCCCATGTGCTTCACAATGGGGTGAAATTTTCATTCAATTCAAGAGTAAGAATGGGTCAATGCACTGATGCATTGAATATTATGATCTTATCAAGATTGAAATAATGAAAAATAATCATCTTCCATGGATTGAAGACTTGTTCAATCATCCATCGGGAGCTTAGCACTTCTCTATAGTGGATCTTTTGTCAGGATATTATCATGTACAGGTAAAGAAGGATGATATACCAAAGATAATGTTTCATACAAGATACGTGAACTATGATTTCATAGTGATTCCATTTGGGCTCACTAATGCCCCATCTATCTTCATGGACTTAATGAATAGGGTATTTAAGGTAATTCCTTGAAATATTTTTGGTAGTATTTGTAGATACTATACTTATATAATCTATGTGCATAGAGGAGCATGAGGATAATTTGAATGATGTACTGAAGTCTTTGGAAATGTAAAAGTTATATGTAATGTATATCAAATGTGGGTTTTGGATAGAGAAAGTAATATTACTTTGACTTGTTATTACCAACAAAGGGATATATGTGGATCCTTCAAAAAATGATGCAATTAAAGGATGTAGTAGACCAATTTATATAATAAATATCTTATGTTTACTTGGATTATATAGCTAAAATCATTTATTTTTTAAAATAATCTGATGTTATTCAATCCCATTAAACACTATAAATGAAAAGGGAGTGATGATTTTCTAGAATAGTGAATTACGGGGATCCTTAAAGGGGTTATATAAGAGGATACTTATTGCACATCCATTCAAATAACCAAAAAGATGGGATAGATATGTGAGCTTCAATACTAGATAAACAAAAGTAATGGTTTTTGTACTCATTCCATATGAAAAGATGATAGCCCATGCCTCCCTCAAATTAATAGTCCATGAGAAGAACTACCCAATGAAACATATATAATTGGTTATAGTGATCTTCACATTAATGATTTAGAGAATTTATCTCTAAGTGGAGAATTTTGAAATATATATAGATAATAAAAGACTCAATTATATATTCACAAAAAAGGGTCTCAATATTTTCCGTTGAATTTATTTATAGATCATCGAGGATTATGATTATTAAATCTGTTAACATATCAAAATAGAAAACAAAGCAGTATATATTCTATGTAGAAAGGATCTTTTAAACCTATATTTGAAGAGTATTGTAGGGGATCCAATCTTATTAGACATAAAAAGTTTATAAATGGGAATAATAAAATTATATTTATCATAAAATTCTAAAATAACTTCTCAACCATCCATTCTAGAGAGTTTCTCTACCCACATATTTATTTCATATAATATTTGTTACACGGTAGAACATTTAAAAATATAGAGGTTATGTTTTTATTTATATCTTTGTAATTAGGATTTTAATATGGGAGATAAAAATATAAAATTTTTTCCAATCCACTTAAAATAATTACTTATGGGTTCATCCTAAGTTACTTTTACTATATCTCATATCCTAGGGGAATACATTAATGAAAGGGGTGTGAATAAAGTCTTATAAGGGATTTAACAATGGATATACTTAGAATGTGACCATGAGTAATATCAATAAAGATTATAATATGAACTTGATGTTTATCATAATAGATATAATAAGAATAAAAACATGGAAACTTGGATATAACATAAAAATGATGTATTTATAGGAATATCACCAAGGTTTATCATTCGGGTGTCATAAATCATAATTACAAAATGTTATTCACCAAGCCATCATAAAACATTTCATATATAGATATTAATTCTATACCAAATGCATTAGGGAAATTTTTCAGTGAAACCATAATATGTATTAATTCATTTAAGACACAGTTTTTGTTATAACTCATTTCACCAATAATCCGAGGAGAATAATGAATGGGTTCCATATAAAATCAGCTAGTAAGTAAGTGACTGAGGACTTGAAAATGAAATTATTTTTAACAAAAAATGGTAATTTTTATTACATAAAAGTAGATAAACGAATAGGTATATTATATTTATATCTAGATTAATTCCCATGATTATGTAATTGGTTTTGGTATTCACAATATAAGAATATTTCATGAAAAGAAAAAATTTCATGAAGTGATTCTGGAAGCATGATGGTATAAAACATGGATTATGGAAAATGAATAATGAGATAGAATAGATGTAAACCATTAATAATAAACCATTTTTGATAAATGGTATGATAAAAATTTCATTAAATGAAAAAACATTGACATTAAGAAGACTCCGAAAAAGGAGGTACTTGAATGAAAATGAAGAAGAGGAGAATTCACTTGCCTTAAATATTTTCTTTCTAAAACAAGAGGATGGAATCTTAAGACACTATGATTAACTTGGAGGGAATCTTGGGGGGGGGGGGTAAAAAGATCTATAAATATATGGATTATGAATTTTTCATGGATAGGGATGGAGAATTGTTGGTATTTAAACTTGTAGTGGGGTGGGTTTTAAATGATTAAATATTGGATATTTTATTATATAGGAAACCCACTTATGGGAGAAGTAAATTACAAACAATTTTGTGCAATATTATTAAGTACTATGTTTTGGTTATATATTTAATTCCTTCAAAAAAATTATTATATCCTTCCACCCAACCCATTTAATGCACTGAAACCATAAATAAATTTTATTTAAAAAATCCAAGGTTTTGTTAGAAAAAGTAATGTATAAATTTATAAAAAAAATTAATGTTTATACATTTATTATATAAATATTAGATAGTTTTTTAATAAATTATTCCATAATTTTTTTAATCACACTATCATAATAAGGATATCATAAAATCACAGTGCTCGAAAAGAGGCAATTTTCACATTCTCAAAAAAATTCATATTTTTAAAAAATTACCCCAAAAAAACTAAGACAATTTTCATGCGTAGAGTCAAAAAATAAAATTTATTTTATCAATATGAAATATAAATATGTGAAATTTAAATTTTATGTAAATAAATTATTTAATGAAAAATAATAATTTTTATAGAATAGTAGACATTCTGATGGTTATAAAAATTACATATGACATTGTTAAATTATATAATCATTTAAAAGGAGTATAATAATATTATTTAATAAAATAATTAATTTATAATTTATACACCTATCATAGATCATGTAGTTAATGGAATATATATCTTTTTTATAATAGTACAATTTCATTTTTGGAAAATAAACTCAACGGTCACATAAATGCATACTTAACCAACAGTAATAATGACCAAAAATCTTATTGAATAATTTTAATAATTTCCAATGAACATATCACCTAATAAATAAACCTTCATTATTACAATTAAATTTTAAATTTTATTCTATCTAGGTTCAATATCATTTCTAGAATGATTATTTTATAACTATGCCTTTGTTTATTGGTAATGGTATAGTTCATGGTAAACATGGTTATGAATTTCCACATATGGAGAGACGAGGGAGAGAATGATCCTAGAGAGATTCCAATGGTGCCTAGGTTTTTTTCAGTGATACTTTATGGACTTGTGTTTTATAATGGTTTTTTTGTGTTGGATATGTGGTTTTCAAGGTGAATAGGAGGTGATGGTTTCTCCTTTGGCAATGTACTCAGTTTCACTCTCTTCATACGATGGGTGGACAGATGGTGGTTTTCTCTGCTCGATCGTCTTTGTGATGGATCGTTCAGACTAAAATTACTAGAGAGGAAATAATTTGGAGTTAATGTGGGTTTTAAATAAAAAGATTGCTGGAATTGGTTTTTCTATATTAGCGATGTCGATTCCCTATTTTTTGTGGGCGTGTGTGGGTTAGTGGTGCCAATGCTTTCTAAAAGGCAGTAATACCTAGGGGTCATTCAAGGGTTGATCAAAAAAATCGTGTCATCCACACTTTTGGGTGCTTAAGTAGTCTGAGAGTATAGAAAGGTAGTGGTGCATTGAACATCCATGGTTGATGTATATATAGAAGCTGGAAAAGAGAAGGAATAAGTCCTTGCATCAAATTATTTAAACAGTTTCTCTATTTTAAAGGGATATGCAAGAGAAATTCACTTGAAAGGTAAGAGTATTCATGTTAGAGCTGATCCTAGTTCTATTTCATAGTGAATGGGGATCAGATAATTCTCCATTATTGGATGGCTTGTCTGGTGTAAGGGCTCCACCCCATGGAACTTGAGTGATCTCTCTACCAAACTCTCTAATTTTTTGGGAGATAAGGGGTTTCAATGAATATAATTGGGTTTCAGATTGTTTAATTTTATTTTAAAATCCATGTACTCGAAGATGAGGTCATGGAGTTTTGGGTCACATTCATTGAAGTTGTGATTTTTTCATATTCGCGAATGAGACCATTCATTAACCCCTTTTGAGGTTGGCCATTCTTCAATATAGGTGTGGGTTAAAAGATTTTGTTCTGAATTGGATCCTCTAGTAACTCTAGTATCCTTTATGACATTTCAATTTCAATTAGGGTGCCAATTAAATTAGATAAAGAAATTGAAATTAATGGATTTTGGCATTATGCAATTTTTTTGTGGAAGTGGATTGGATTTAGTTTTAGTTGACCATGTCTTCCTCTACACTGAGGATGAGGAAATTTAACTAAATATCCATTAATAAAAAATAACTCGATTCTATGTGAACATTATGATTATAATTCATGAGGAGATGATTTTTAAAAAGAAATGTGGGCGTAATGGGCTCATTGAAAGAGTTATGAAGTCTGGCCTTCCAAATGTTGTTAGGGGTGACCGTGGTATACTGTGCAAGGATGGTAGATGTCTATAGGGTAATGTGACTCCTACTATACATTGCACTAGAGAAGAGATAATTGTCAATAAAGTTGAATGTGGCAGTGGGAAGCAAGAGATAACATGGGATGAAATTGTATAGGGTTTTGAGGATGAGCTTTCTACTAGGGATGATGTGGTGCTGGTACGCCCAGAAGATTGTCAGAACCGAATGGTTGGTGACATTGAGATTCTACATGGAATGCATCTGGTGAATTTCATTAAAATATAGAGGAAAATTAGTCACTTTATGAGAGGCCTATTCAGGAATCTACAGACCATGAACTTTAGTAAGAACACTTGGTTTTGGGGAAATTTCACAAGGGCACGAAACAAATTATAGATAAACATGGCTTTGAGAAGGTATTGCCTTGGAAACCTATGTATGATCCTCAAGTTGCACTCTCTGAGTGAGATCCTTCGCCCCATATCTCCATTATGGCTCTTTATAATGTGTTTGGTAACACTCGTATTGAATTGGAGAAGATAACTCAGAATATAGATGTGCCGGTGGATAAAAGGGATCTTGGTCCCCAGAAAGACAATCTCCCTTGTAAGATGCAGGAGTTACTTCCAACTATGGATGAGGTGCATCTCATCTTTCGGAATGGACTGACCCACCATTTTTCTCTGATCTGATGAAAAATTCTTATGCATCTTTACAGAAGCCCTCAGATGGGAACTATTTTTATGCACATCAAGAGAACATGAATGTCACTTTCCCAAAAGTTCAAGAAGGTGAGCGGCCACATTAGGGCTTTGGGAAAGAAGAAGCTGATTTATTCTTCTTCTAGTTGGAGGTCACATTTTCCATGATTGAGTCGACAGTGTTCAACATTATTGAGTATTTACCAATCTATAAGATACAAGGATTCTATTTGGAGTATGCATTTGACTCAAATTCAAAGATGTATTTCAAGGATCTGTCTTGGAAATTTAGAATCTTGGACGATGCCTCTAGGTAGTCATGCGATTCATCATCTGATGAGCATGATTCACCAAATACATGGTGGAATTTTTGACATCTGAATGGGAGGGGTAGGCGTCCTAGAAATATGGAAAATAGGGGAAGTCATATGAAGTGATATTGTTCTTTTCTTTTGTGGTCTTATGGTGCAATGTTTTCCTTTTTTTCTATGTTGTACTTTCTATTTTTTCAATAAATTTTTATTCATGGGTATCCACCCCATGACTTAGACTTTTTAGTATAGTTCATGAGTACAAGGATTATAAGGGATTTAGGTGACCCTAATTTTAATATTCTACCTAATTTATCATATATTATTATTTATATTGAAGTTATTATATTATATTGGATTTATTTGTTGACTGAATAAAATTTTCATAAATAATAGAATAATGTGTTGGTGGTTTCTAGTATGTGGTTTCTAAGTCCTTATCATTCTTAGTTGTACTAGTTTGTATCAACAAATTATTAGTAATGTTATTATGAAATTTAAAAGGGTTTATATTTGATTATATCATTAAAAATAAAAACTATTTATTGGGAAGAAATATATACATTATTTAATGAAGAATAATTTTTAGGTAATCATATTATCCCCCATCAAAGGAAATTGTGTATTCAAAATTTTCACTTATTGATCGATAAAATTAATTTAAAAGATTAGGTTCTTCCATAATGTTAATGATATTTAATCCGTCATTCAGTTTGATGTTTGTAACTCTAATATAGAAATTTTATGTCCATGGTGGTGTTTCCTTTGTCGAAAGAGATGATAGAATTCATATTTTGAAATCATATCACAAATACATGTTTATCCATAGAAATTCTATATAAATGTAAAGGTTGTAGATAGATCAAATAGTTTATTTCATGGGATTTGAGTTATTTAATATTATTTTTATATCATTTGAACTAGCCTCTGTATTAATATTGATAATCATATCATCTAGAAGTGATAAAAATGTTTTATGATAATTCCATACTTCTATCTAATAAATGATATTTTATTTGTTGAAATTAAAATGTTAAATCCTATAATTAATTATATGTAAATAAGTTATAGCATGGTTAATTGCCAAAACATTATATCTATTTATTAAAAAAATTGGGGGAATATTTAGGAATCATCAATATTAAAAATTTCCAATGTGATCATATTCATAATTCTCATCCAACATATCTTTTTTAGGATAATAATATTTAATCTTATCTTATTTGAAGAGAAAATTTTAACCCCTCTATAAAAATTAATTTTATATTGATTCATAAAAAGGTTATGAAAACTAATGTATATCACTCAAGAGTGCGAAGCAATGTGTGAATAAAGGTCCACTTTCATAAAACATGTGTTGATTAATCTAGATAAATGCATAGATTTCTATATTTTTACCCCTAGGTATAACTATTTCATATCAACAAGCACTTATAGTATCCATATAGGGATATCATTCTTAATTAACCAATATATTTATACAACACCCAAATTTATATATATTTTCTTATATTTTATCCTATCTCTATGGTTCATACTATGGTTTTCATAATAGTAATTTCACAAATAATTGAACTATCCCTCGACACCAACTATGGGGACACACATTCATTCTCATAAAACATTCATTTCAAGGTACATAATTTAACAATACAAGGATATGTTAAAAATTAATGTAATAGAAAATAGAAAAATGTTCATGAGAATGAATAAAAAATAATTATTTTAATAAAATTAATTCAATTCTTCATAGGTTTATCCTATGTTACTTTTACAACATTCTATATCTTGGGGACAAACATCAAATAATGAGGTGATAATAAATCAATATAAATTAAGAAATAAAGGATTTTCATATCATGTGACCATGAGGAATATAAATAAGGAATGGTCATATGAATATGAGGAATATCATAATATAAATAACATGAATCATAACATGAATGTTTGGATACAATAATAAATTGAGACATTCATAAACATGTCCCCAACGTTTTTTTACCAGTGCATTATAAATCATAATTATCATGGTTCTTCACAAAGGTATCATAAAAATGTCATATATATAGATCAACCCATTTACTAATGAATTAGAGTGATATCAAGGTGCACCATTCATATATATTTGTATTTTGGAGCCACACTGATCATAATAAATCATTTCGCCGATAACTTGTGGAGAATAAAGAATTGTTTCCCAAAAAACATCACATACATAAGTTCTTGTGGACATGAACATTACAAAATATTTAACCTATTAAAAGGAAATGTGGGTTTAATAAATGTAAATACTTTTAGCAATATATTATACTAACATCAAGGTGAATTTCTAGGGGTGTTGAATGTGTTTTGCTGTTAAAAATATAATAACACTTCTTGAAAACAGAAAATTATTGAAATGATTACGGCTGCCTATTGTTATTAAACATCGATTAAGAAAAAACTTAATGAGACATAATATTGGTATCAACCGAAAAACACCATTTTTATAGTAATTTAATGATATTAAATTTTGGAAAAAACTATATTTAATATTATGTAGACACACAAGAAGGATGTCCTTGAACAAGAAAAATAGGATAATTACCATACCTTGACGATTTTCTACCTAAACATGATGATGGAACATTGAGACCTTGAGGGGTCCTTAAAGTGACTTTTTGGGTGGTAAAATGACCATAACATCATATATTTTGAACTAACTGCGGATATGAAGGGTAATGTGAGATATTTATACTTAATAAGGGGTGGTTTTTAATGGATTAAATATCATATGTTTTATAATATACGCTAACTACTTATGGGTGAAATGAATTTGAACAAATGATTTTGGATACTAATGTATTATATAGTGATTTAGGACGTTAATGTACTTAAATAACTTAAATATACCTTCCATTGAACACATTTAATACCCTCAAATCTGGAATAAATGTTTATTGAAAAATAAAATATTTTGTTAAAAACAGTACAATATAATGTTCTATATTATAATTAATTTTTATAAATTAATTTTTATAATTATTAAATTCGATTTTTATTGAATAAATTTTTTTATTAAAATTTTAATCATGCTGACATAATAGTGACATAAAAAAGTCCCAAAGCTCGTTAAGCATCAATGTTCACTTTTTTCGAAAAAGTAATCATGGTCAAATAAATTCCCTAAAGTAACCATAGGATAAATTAAATGTTAAGATTCAAAAAAATAAATTTATTTTATCAAAATAATACTATAAATATGAGAATTATGAATGTAGTATAAAAATACTTATTTAATGAATGTTAACTTTTTTTAGCATAATAAATTCTAACTTTTATAAAAATTATATATGGAATCGTTTAAATGTATTACTTTTAAAAAGATTCTAATGAGAATATTCCTTGATAAAAGAAAATTTATTTAATTAATATTCATTGATCATAGACCATATTTTTATTGGAATATATTTCCTGTCTCTAATAATATAATTTTAGTTATATATAATAAACCAGAAAATTACATAAATGAATCTATGTAACCAACAATAATATTGACCATATGTATTATTGATTAATTATATTAATTTAAAATAGATATATCCCCCTATAAATAAACCTTTATTATTTCACATCATTGTTCACGATGATTCTGTTAAGGTTCGGTATCATTTCCAGAAGGAATATTTTATTACTAACTATTAGTTTCCTTTTTCTAGTGATGTTCGTGGGTGTGATGATTATAGGTGATAAGGGGCACCCAAATATTTATATTATTATTTATATATAGTCAATTTTTCATCCCTTGGTAATATTTGATATTATATTGTGTATTGTTTTATAATTAATGTATGTTGAAAAAATTATTTTTACAGGAATCTAGTATTTTTTTTCTATCCCTTAATAATTACTGGTTATACTTGTTCGTTTCAATAGAAGATGTGTAAAATTCAAATGAAATTTGAAATTATTTCTCTGTGATTATATTATAAAACATTATAAAAATTTATTAGCATGATATAGATCAATTAATTGAAAATAATTATTTCTTGGGACATTAACGAGAGGATCGTGGAGTGAAAAAATAATATGAGGAGATAGAATGAAAGGTGGTGAATATTTTGGAGTTAAACTTTTCTAAAGATAAATTCATAATGTTTTTATAATGTTTAAGTTTCCAATAAAAATGAGAGATAAAGAGGGAAATTTTGAATTATGTTCATAACTCATCCTTCTCATTTCATCCATGATGTACTAAGATGTATATATATCTAGAATAGAACTTTTTTTGGATGGCATGGAAAGAGAGATTGGAGAATTTATTCCTTGATGCTTGGTATTCCAACAAGTTAAGTCAGAACAAAAAAAGTCCAAGGGTATGATTCAACCATTTAAAATACTAGTATGAAAATGGGAAAACATAACCAAGGATTTCATCTTAGAAATCCTTAGAAAATCAGAGAGATATAATGCCATCTGGGTGATAATAGAGAACCTTACAATGTTATCAAATTTCATTGTTATCAATTATGATTTCTCCCTTGTATAACAATCCATGATATAAATAAGAGATGTGGTATGAGTATATGGAGTTCCATAGTCCATTTTAGCTGATTTATATCTAAGGTGAACCACGTGGTTTTGGGGAATTCTTTTGTAAGAGTTGGATATTGTGTTGAGTTTCAGTACTTCTTATCACCCTCACATGGATGATCAATTTGAGAGATCAATTCAAACTCTAGAAGATATTTTTTTTGGAAATGATTAATATATTCTCAAATATATTTAATCATCACCTCTAATTAGTTGAGTTCCTATATATACAATAATTTCTGTTCTAGTATTCAAATGGCACCATTTGATGACATATCTAGGAAGAGGTTTTAGACTTAAACATATCGTAATGAAGTTGAAGAGCAGATGTTTATGGGACATATTCTTATAAAAGTGATGGAAAAGAAGTTATAAACAATGAAAAGTCATTTAAAATCCACAAATTTTTGGAATAATTGATATACATACAATCATCTATGAGACATTATGTTTAGGTTCAGAGTAAAATGATTCCATCAAATATCACTATAGAAGAAATTAAAAAGATTTGGGAAGAATGTAAATCCTAGTAATAGATACATTAGTACCATTGATATATTTGATCACATCTAGGTTCTTCCTATATACTATCACTCCCACCTAACATATATCATGTACATGATATGTTCCAAGAATCCCTCTTGATGAAGTACATAAAAAAACTCATATGTGTTGAGTCATAGGGACATAGCCTTAATAAAAAATCATTCTTATGGGTAGATGTTGGTGAAAATAATTGATTATAGAGACACAGTTCTTCCAAACAAGAAAACTCATTAGATCAGAGTGTTGTGGTAGAATGATATGTTTGAGGAAGAAACATAATAACCGAAATAGGCAATATAACTAGATGGCCCCCCTTCTATTTTATTATATTAAATGAAAATTCAAGCGAAAAAATTATGATGTAGTGAATAATGTAATGAATAGAAAATTTATTAATGAAATTCCAATTTTAAATAAATATATTATTTATTATCTTATGTAGTTATACAAAATAATATTCTACTTCGTTTATTTTTGACTTCTATAAAATGTAATTGGTCAAATTTTAAATAATTTTAAGAAACATAAAAATTATGATATATTCATTGTAAATTTATTATTATCATTAGTATATATTAAGGGATATGATAAATTTTAATGGTCATAGATAGAATAAGTGATGGAATTAACAAGAATGATCTTAACGTATGAAGCCAAATCATCAGAGATTCTGAGGTAGATGGTATCATTTTTATTTCTTTATGTGAATCCCAAGATGAAATTCAATAACTAAAACATGTGTGAAATAGTTTATGTGGTAATTTCATTGTTAATGAGATCACCCCTCAAATTCAACTAATTAAACCACCCCTAGCATGTGAAACTGTCACGCAACTTAACATTGGGATGTACAGTGGTGTAATAAGGGGTTATGTGTATTGAACTTTGGAATGTTAATTTGAATGCTTTCTTTGTTATTAGTTAACGATTTTTCCATTTTCATTATTAATTTTTATATATACAATTATATATTTGTTGATGAAATTATGATTTTAATACTAAGAAACAAAAACAATATTTTAAGAAAATATATAGTTTTCAATTTTTTTGATAATATCATGAATTTTGAAATATTTATGGCTTTAATATAATATTATTACTAAATAATATTTTTTTACATACAGACTAAAATTAATTTTATTAACGTTCAATGTAATATTTATATGGGTAAAAAAATTAGTATTTTTGTGAAAGTAAGTTTCATTCTAAGTAATAAATTTCATATAAATGAAAAAAATTCCCATATTTTGTGAATTTTTTAGATAAAATAAATATTATTTTTCAAATAATTATGTCAAAACTGTATAGTGTTTTATTTTTCATAATTTTCCATGTTTTTTTGAATATTTGGGTAAAAATTCAATACAGAATAAATATATTTTCATTATTATGACATAAAAATAGCCCAAAAGTTATGTAATAAAATTAAATAAAAATAATAAAAGAAACAAATTACTTGTTACCTTTAAAACAATTTGTTTTTGAAATTATTTTATTAATTTTATTATTCTTTAATGAATATTCACAAACCTAATGTATATTTCAATTATTTAAATAAATTTGTTTGGAACAAAACTCACTTCCACATCACCAATGGAATTATTTTAATATTTTCAGTTCATGAAATTATAAAATATTTCAAACCACTCCTCTTTGGTAGAAATAGTGGTATAAATGGTTAGGTTTTATATTTTTATTATTTTACTAAATAGTATACAAAACCTATGTTTAGAAATTAATAATGAACTCACCACTTTTTTATAAATAACAACCCATCCTCCCGCTCATATTAATTAAAAATTCATTAATCATTATATTTTTTTCCCAATCCCTCTCTAAATACCTCTTAAGGAGTAATTTCCCAGACCTAGATGCCACTCAACAATACCCTGAGTCCGGTTGGTCAGATTCCATTAAGAGAATCTCTTCATGTGCTAGAGGCATCCGACTAGAAATGAGGGCCAAAGTGTGCCTATGGGGGGACTATTCCATCCTAACCAAAGTTTATCACAATGGGATATCAATAAAAATAGAAATAAGCAGTATACTATCATACATAAAATAGATAAAAACTAATAATAAATAAAAATATAAGGAGGAATCTAATATACATGATAATGATACAGGTCATATGACTCTACAAAACATCCAAAACATGTATACGAGGAAGGTGTACAATTCATGGAACAAAAGTGTAAATGTAAAAAAATGTAACCCATCTCATATTGTGGACCTCATCATAGTTTCATGTTCCCATGCCCCTAGGAAGCAATCAAGAACATGTAGAAGAGAGATTTCATGTATCCATACCTCAAATAATGTAGCCTATTTTGGTACCCAAAGGTGGCCTAAATAGGGTGTCAACCATATTTTGAGGGGGATATCACTAAAGTTTGGGCGGAAATCAGTCAGTGAATATATATAATAGGAAATTCATAGGATGTTGGAAATGCATTACGGATGTATTTAAAAGTAAATATCATATAATCCTGGTTCTCACTTTATAACGAATTAATTTAATCAATGTTACTAAAATGATAAAATCTAAATTATCAGTCACTCATATGTAACTTAACAAGATCATTTAACTGAAAACTCATTTAATCATCGAGACTTAGGACTAGGCATAAAACCCATCATCCCATGTAAGCACATGTATCCAAGGATGCCAAATCATGACATCTTGAAAGTGTAAGTCAAGACTGAATCGAAGCTTGTGTTTTCTCTTGTAAGATGTGTCATCAAACACATTTAATTTATCATTAATTCATGAACCTGATACAATACATAGAATTCCAGAGATGGAATCAATGATTCACACTAGGTATAATATAAACCATCACCCTATGAGCCCATCCATTGCAAACCTCTCAAGAACACCGGTATCGCTCTAGGGGTTGTATAAAGTCACTTCTAATCATGTCCATCTTTAATGGTCCACTAAGGGACCCATGTATCCTCCATGGAATATATGTTCCATTCCCTTTGATATTATCCTAGGAAATCCATTAAAATTCCATGTTTCAGTCGATATATAACAATCAAGCATTAGAATCCATCCTTATTAGTCCTCACAGGAGTCCAAGTATCACTATGGCTAAAGGAAAGTACAAGCCAATTGAGTCCCCTAATGGAAGTCATCACTGAATCCATGTGTCACCCAAGGAATATAGTCTTTCAATAATTTCTATATCATTCATTCAAATTCATTTTACATGCCATTGTCAAAACCAATAACATCAAATTAAAACAAACCTCAAGGTGACTTAAACACTCTCCAATATTAGAAGTATTTCCTATCAATTATTCACATGGGAGAAATTAAAATAAATAGAAGATAATGATTTAAAACAAATTACAAGGCTTAGACACCATTTAAATCACATGGTAAATCAAATAAAAGAGAAATTCATTCTTAACCAAGAAATGACATAACGATGGCCAAGGGTAAAAGTAAAAATCACCCCTTCCCTTCAAACCATTTAATTTACAACTGATATCACCAATTAATTCACATGGATGTTTGAATTATAAATATAAATTTAATACTCAACATCCCAAGAAATGTGGTAATCTGGAACACCCAGAGGCATCAAAGTCAAAATCCACCCATAGTAGCCTATAAATTTATCCAACACACCCTAAGGGGTGGATCCATTTAATTTAAGGTTACCAACATAAAAGAAACTATTTAAAAGCCTCTTTAATTATATAGGACATCGCAAGTAATTTAATAATTTATTTTTAGTTTAATGTAAAGACAAAAAATTGGGTGTGTGGAACAATAACAATATATAAGAAATCAAATTTTAATGAATGGAATGAGGCCACCGACCATAGATTCGTATTTGATAGCTCATCAGGTATGTGCTCTTGATTCGACTCTTATTAAGAGAAAATCGAAGGACATATGAAGAACATATAAATAATTATTATGATCCTGAATCTTAATAGATCATCCAATATCTATAATAATGACAAATGACTAAATAAGAATTGAGATATTATCGATGTGGATATATAGAAACAAATGGTTCTTTAATAGGACTCCTAATGGAGGAGGATGATCAATACTTAGATTAATCACCAAAGTAGCTCAAGGGGGAGCTATGTAGGGGGAGAATGAATTAGAATTTAGGTTTAAAAAATTTTATGGATAAAATTTCCATTTTACTTAAAATATCTGGTTTTCATGATTTAGTCTCATGGTTAGACAAATTGTGTGGCAATTGTGAATGATTAGATGTAGGATAAGGGGAACCACATAGTTTACCCAGACAGTTTAACCTCCAAATTTTAATTACCCTAAAAAACCCATGAAATTATTCAAAATCAAAAATTTATACCATGGCACATGACCTTGTAGCACAACTTGCACGATTTTCTCTAACTGTGCACCATGTCGTTTCACCCCAAATTAACAGTTCTAGCTTCTAAACTAGCCCCAAACACCATCAAAATCTCGATGAAAACAATGTGAATTCATATTAGGCCATATTTTAACAATTAAACTGATAATTAATGGAATTTAAAGGATTAATACAACCAAAATGAACTAGGTTATTACAAGCTTCACCCTTTAAATCAATTTTTTCCCAAATTGCCTCCTCAATGGTGGTCATGTGTGTCTGCGAATAACATCAACCACTATTTTTGTAAATTGATCTCGTGGTCCCATGTATCATCCTATAAACGACCATGAATCCATAAATACATTACAAGAGGAATTGATCAACCTCATAGAACCTTGATTTAATTATCCAAAATACGTATAATAAGCTCCTCAAAGGGGGAAACTACTTGAAACTCATACTCCTCATGCCGAAAGCCATGAGAATGGTCTGAATAAAAAATCCAAATCATAGATACATAGAATATGTCTTACATGGACTGTTACCTATTATGTAACTAAAATAGATAGGCTACCAGCCCGACTCCCTCCCAAATCTTTAATGGCCCACCATATCTATGTGAATGTTTACCTTGTCTCCTTATCCTCTTATGTACTAGTCGTTGTGAGACAAGAATGAAAAACTAATCTCTTAACTCAAACTCTATAGGTGATCTACAGTGACTAGTGTATTATTTTTGATGAGGCTTTACAATATCCATTTACTTTTAAATAAACTACACTTTCTCTATAGTATCTTGAAAAAAGACATGGTCCATGAATTAATACCTCTCATACCTCTAAATAATACAGTGGTGATCAGAATATCCTACTATAAGGAGACTGCTAAGATGTTATCTGAGTTGAATCAATAACTCTATTATTGTTGAAAAATTCAACTATGGGATTATGCCTCTCCTGTGAACCCCCAAAATCCACAACACATGCTTGTAACATATCCTCAAGCACTTCAATGATGCACTATGACTGTACATCTATCTGGTGGTGGTATTATGTTCTCAAAAGAACCCATGTACCCAAATACCACTATATCCCTTTCCAAAAACATGATGTAAATCGATCATCTAAATTTAAAATGATTGATCTTGGGACCCCATAATGTCATACTATCTCACCAATGTACAACCTCCCATGCTCATCAACACTGAAGGTTTCCTTGATTGGATGTAAATATTAATCCTTCATGAGACTATCGAAAATAACCAAAAAAACATAATTACCTCCTTGCGTCCTCATTAAACCTATCATGAAATCCATCGCAATGTCAAATAATTTTCACTTAGGGATGGGTAACTTCTCTAAATTTATAGCTGGTCACCGATTTTCATCCTTCACATAGAATGTGGTGGAACACCTCATGAAAAAAATAGTTACATCCCTTTTCATACCCGACCACCATTACTGAATATGTAAATAATGAAATGTATTGGAGATTCCAGGACAATCATTCCAAGTTAAATCATGAAAATACAAAATCATCTCCACACACATGTGTTTATAAAACCTTACACGACCATGGATACACAGACGTTCATCCCCACCTATTGTTCAACCAAGAGGGGGTCCTATAATGAACCAGTCTCAACATAAATTAAAATTACATCACTTTTTCAGAATAATTAATATATTTCAGAAACAAAAACCAAAATACTATACTAATCTAGTGCCTTTGGAAACATTGAAACATAAACATTGGTGAATAAATAAAAAACATTATATCCCAATATATTATTCTTTACTAAAACCATTCTTATAAAAATAAAACATAATATGTATCTTCATAACCTAGGGAAATGAAAAATAAAATGTGGTGAGATTAGATGCTTAGTAAGGGTAAATAAGGGCGATATGTAAACATACTATTGAGCATAATGGTATTATAACATTATAATGAAAATAAAAGATCATACCCAGAAAATCAAAGATCATAAAAATGAATAGTAGCATAAATATTTTAATTTCATAAGGCATGAATCATAATGAAATAATGATCATAAGACATGAAATCATAACATATGAATAAAATACGGAACATTGGAAAACAAACAAACATATAATATGATTTCCATAATTTTTAAGGCATCACTTAGAAGACCATCTTAGTGGAAGAATTCCATTACTAAACGTGGTTCACTCCACGTTCCAAACCTGTATTATTGAACTAAGTTCACTCCTCATTGTAGAGCTATAATACTAAACTGAGTTCAATCCTCATTTCATCCATTTATATCTCATGAGATTTAAAATTTTAACCAATTCATTGGATATAGATATAGGTCCCAACCATCTCATTGTGAAATCATATGTACATGGGAGACAAATTCATAAAAAATTATATCATAGAACATGAGTTGAAATGGGTTTCATGAAAAAGTAATCATATATTAACCAATCTAAAAAGACAAGTTTCATAACCATTTCATCAAATCATAACCCATTAAATAAAGTGTGTTTCTTAAGTATATAACAGGCGAAAGGGAAAGAAGTTTCATAAACATATAAACCATGGTAGAGGAAAGAGTTTCATAAACATCATACCATAAAAATATAAACCATTTAGATAACAAATATGAATGGATACATTGAATATTTTCAACATAAACTTAGGAGAAACCCCAATGGAATTCATCTTATATTGAAAATAATTTTGAATGATCTTTTAGAAACATTTCTTGAGTAAAATATACTTATTCTTCGAAAAATGATTTTTAAAAATTAAAATCATTTGAAAAATATTTTATTTATAAATATTATTTAAGACTTATAATGAAAGGTCGAAAAACATTTTCACAACCCATTTCCTCGAAACTTATAAGGAATATTGTAAAACATTTCAAAACATATTTCCCTAAAAACATATAAAATACTCTTAAACACCCTCATAGTACATAAACCATACTAAAGGAAGTTCATAGAATGGAAAATTAAATACCCATATATTTAAGTATTGGAGGAATGTAATAAATTTATCTGAATTATATACACCACACAAAATAAGTGATCTGTGAATATGTAAGGTATCTCATGTAAATAATTAAAGATATTATATTCTCTTAACATATTTCAGAATTGTATCATGTGTATGAATATTCCTGAAAAATAATCTTATTTTGATTGATTGCTATCTTTACAACACTATTGATGTTTACTATTAATTTTTATTCACTAATAACCATGTTGTATACTACTACTTGAAAAATTATGTTTATGTCAGGTGTTTTTTCAAAATTCAGATCATAAGTTAAAAATGACATTAGTTAGTCAACTATGGTCAAACTGGTCATTATATAAACATCTCCAGAATAATAATAATGAAATAATTTTCATATTTATACATAAATTACAATTTTAAAACCAATAGTTAAATATTTTATTGTAAAATTAATCTAAATTATAATCATGGAGATGGTACGTCGTAGGTATGCATGAGTAACATTCCCATTTCTAAATGATCGTTAGGAAACATGGTATGTAAAATTATTCTTTATAGAATGGTAATTATATCATAAATAAAATATTATTTAAACATATATACATACATACATACATACATATATATATATAATTCTTATGGTGTAAAATTAATCAAAATGTGTCAAGGAGGATGTAGTCCACACATCAGTGAATGACGTTATCGCTTTTAAGTGTGTGAATGGGTAATAATGAAAACGGTATATATTATATTTATAGAATGGTAATCATGTAATTATTATCATATAGTTTATTTTTATTTCACATATATTAAATTAAAACATAACTTTATATATTCCATGTATCGTTTGAATGAACCATATCACATTGAGGGGGTAGTAGTGCACACATACACAACCGATGTTATTGTGTATACACGTAATGGAAAGAATAAAGAATTTTGTTACAAATAATTATAGAATAATAAAGACATTATATATATATATATATTTATATATCATATATATCAAATATAATCATAGTTACCATCCTAATTCCCAACTTTGAATGGTAGGAAAGGAAAAATGAATGATCATCATTTCATAAGTTTGTAGATCACTATATAGGAATGGTATGTTTTTTAAACATTATACGGTGGTAGTAACTCCTTTGGGATTTCCAAAAAGGGATTCCTTGGATGTATTTATACCAATGGGATGATTCAATAAGAAAATGAGGTATTTTTGGGAGCTATTCAGGAAGAGTTTGGTCAAGCCAAAGTGGCTGAGAGGTGTGATGAAGTGGGAGGAGATGAGGCCTTTTATAATAGTAGAGTAGTGGCACTCTTGTAATATTTAGGGAAAAGGGAATCCTCCGACACATTTTTTATTGAAATTGGATCCAATAATTTTACAATTTAGATCATGGGATTATAGGGCCTAAATATGGGCATAAAATGGATTTTGGATAAGTTTTTAGTTTGTTTTGGCCCTCAAAGTTATGAGTTATTCCCTTATTATGCATTATTTAACATTAATAATTTTAATTAATTTTAATTAATTTCACTTATCATTATGGTAAAAAAAAATTGATCTTATTATACATTATAAATTATTTTTTTCCAAATATTAAATCCATTTGTTTAAATTCCAAAAAAAATTCTGATAGAAATTAATTTAAATTTAATCCCATAGATGGGATGGTAAATCTCGGTTTTAAAGAAAAAATGTACAAAGTATTTACAGGTTTTTTATAACCAATTTCAATGTGAAATTGATTCGAACGACCTATGATGGATAAATTGATAAAACGTTTCTATAATGAAAAAATAAATCAACTAAAAATATAATATATCCGTATATATAAATAAGATAAAAAAGTAGTTTTGAGTTAAATTTTAGTATTTTTCATTATTCATTAAAAAATTAAAACTTTATAGAAAAATATCAAAAATTCACCATAAACTCGTTTTTATTATTTAATTTAGAATATAAAGTTTATTTTGAAAAATATTATTTATAAAAGTTCAAAAAACCATATTTGAAATTTGTTTTTCATTGATAAGATGAGAAATTACCCTAATAAAAATATTGGTTTTTTGTATTAAATTGGTTTTATTCCTATATTATGCTTATAAAATATATTGGATTAATATAAAATATTTTTCCTTGGATATATAAACTAAATATTACATTTATATTTCTTACTAATTTTAATTAATTTAAATTATTAGGATTAAAACATATTTGTGAGCATAATAATATTTGTCAATAAAAATATTCAATTGGTTTATTTTAACTAATTAATTAATATTATATTTTTGTATAACTTAGGTTTCCATGATTTAGTAGTTAATATTCATGAAATCTAAATTAAATCTTAGGTTATGTATTGATATATAATATTTTAATAAAATATTATTTTTTGGTAAAACATAGTGTTGTGTGTATTGTATGCGAAGTCGATACCGTGTGAAAGGATTGATTGTATAAGTGCATTAAGAAAATTTAATGAAAATTAATTCATTAAAAAAATATCCGTAAAACATATTATATTACATTCTACATCCCTTTAAATGAATTTATCCCTTGAAATTCATCATTCTGTTGCAAAAAAACAATGATACTTCTGTTTCAACATTTCCTCATGTTCCCATGTAGCTTCGTATAATAGGTGATTTTTCTACAATACTATGACAATGTGAGAGGTATTGTTTCATAAAAATTTCTATATAAGATCTATAATTTCAAATGGTTTCTCCTTATAATAAATATCATGTTCCAGTAGTATGAACTTTGAGTTGAATTCATTTGAAGGGTATATTATGTACTTCCTTAGGAGAGATACATAGAACACATCATGGAATTGAGAGAGATTTAGAGGAAGTTATAAGTGATAGTATACCATCCAAATACAATCTATAATCTCAAAGTGAATGATATACCTAGGGATTTATTTAAATTTATTCTTCATGCTCCTAACTTTGTTTCACGGAGATATTCGTAGAAACAACTTGTCACCAACTTCAAATTCTAGATCACACTGACTTTTATGAACATAAATTATCTTCCGACTTTAAGATACCGTAATATAATACTGAATAGATCATTAATTCTCTTCCATTTATTTAGTTATCATAGGACCCCATATATTTAATTTTACAACTTCATCCCAACATATTGGAGCTATACATTTCTTCCCATAGAGGGCTTCAAAAGGTTCCATCTGAATGCTGGATTGAGAGCTATTATTGTAGCAAACTCTACTAAAGAAAGGTGTTTATCCCAACCAACTTTTAATTATAGAGAAAAATATCTCAACATATCCTCTTGGGTTTGATTTATTCTTTTAAAATAACCATCTATCATAAGATGATAAGAAATACAGAAACTCAATTCTCTATCAATTTCTTGTTGAAGGCTTCATCGGAATTTTAAGGCAAAACTTGGACCCTGATAAGATAAAAATGAATGTGGTCCTCCATATTGCCATACCACATCCTAAATGTATATCCTAGAAAGATTGTCTTCATATAAATCTTCTCTAATAGAAATTAATTGTACTGACATGTTAAATATAGTGTATACCACCCATATAGCATTAAACCATTTAGAGGTTTTGGGTAGTCAAACGACAAAATCCATAGTGATGTTCTCGCATTTCCATTATAATATGGGTAATGGATGTGAAATCCATTTATACAGTTATGTTTAAAAATAATCTTACTGTAATACCAATCACTAATATATAAACTCTGTGATATCTTTATTCATGCCATACCACCAAAGGTATTGTTTCAAGTCCATATACATCATAATAATTACATGATGAATAGAGAACGAATTAATATGAGTATACTATAATAGATCCTTATTGAAATCTAGTATCGAATGAACACATACACAATACCTAACCTTTTCAATCCATCTTGATTAGGTTTCAACTCATGAACATTTCTAACATTATTTTTCAACTCTACATCTTGCGTCTTTACTTCCTTAATCTTCATTTGGATAAAGGGTTGAACATTCATTTGATAAAGATTAATTTTTTGACAATCAATCTAGATTTCTAGAATATTATTTTAAAATACATAAATATTGGATCTTTTGTGATCCTCATTATGGATAATATAACATGATCCTTTCTAGTTAAAGCAATGGCCACCATGTTCCCAATCCATGTGTTGTAATGTATTGAGCAATCATAATCTTTTATTAGCTCCAACCACCTTCTCTGATGCATGATAAACTCCCTCTATGTGAATATATATTTTAGATATTTATTATCAGTATATATATCCCAATTTTCTCCATAAATATAATTCCTCTATATCTTTAATGTAAAAATTACAACTAGTAACTCTAAATCATGAGTTGGGTAAATTTTCTCATAAATCATCAACTATCATGAGGCATAGGCTATAAATATTTTATTATACATAAGAATACATCCCACTACCTTCCTGGATTTATCACTATAGATTAAAGAACCTTATCCACAATTAGGTAATGAAAGCACATGTGTGATGACCAACCTTTTCTCCAATTTGTTGAAATTTTCCTCACATTCATCAATCTAGATGAAGAAGACAACTTTCAGAGTTAACTTAGTCAGAGTATTAGATATTCATGAGAAGTTATCCGAAAACTATTGATAATATCCATCATATCCAAGAAATCTATAGATCTCAGTCACTATGATTGGTCTAGGAGAACATTCAATAGCCTCTGTCTTTGATGCATCTAATGTTATACCATCTCTTGAGATTATGTGACCCAAAAATGAAACCTTTTTCATCCAAAATTCCTACTTTTTAAATTTTTCATATATTTTCTCCTTCCCATGGGTATTTAATAAAATTTTCATGTGGTCTTCATTCTCTTAAATTATATTTGAATAGATAACAATATCATCTATAAAGACTACCACAAACTAATTGAGGTAATATCTAAAGACTCTATTCAATAAATCCATGTAGATAACAGGGGAATTAATTAGATCAAAAGGAATTACTATATATTCACAGTGTGCATACGTTGTATCAAATTCCATATTGCGTATATCCTCCTTGATGACCCATAATTTATGTTATACAAAATGATGGTCAATATTGGAAAAGTATTGATGTTTGTGAAGTTGATAAAATAAGTCATAAATATGTGAAATATAAATTTTTTTCTTAATTGTGATTTTTTCAACTACCTATAATCAATGTGGTGTCTTATTGATCAATCATTATTTTTCTTAAAAAAAGAACAGGTGCACCCCAAGGTGACACACATAGACAAATGAATCCCTTATCAAGGTTTCCTGGAGTTTTTTCTTCAATTCCTACAACTCAATCAGGGTCGTTCTATATGGAGTCTTTGAAATTGATGTGGAAACTTCTATGCATTCTATTTAGAACTAAACATCGCAGTTTTGTGCAAGGGTAAGAAAATAATCTGGACAGACATCAAAAAATCCCCGAATAATGGTCATACCATTTTGGATGATTTTCTCCCCAACCATTTCAGATAAAAATCCCTTATGAATGGGAATTAAGACCCATACACAAGATGTAATATCCATAGGAATTTCATACTTTTCTTCACATTAATGATTATTATAGGAGAATCTTAAATATCAATCCTATATTCCCTTATGTTGAAATTGATGTGATATTTATGGAGAGAAATCCAATCCATACATTAGATGACATCAAATTCAACCAAATGAAGAATGAATATATATTCAAGAAGCACATTATCACAAATATCAACTGCAATGGAATCATAGACTTGAGATGCAATGAATGTACCGTTATGGGTTTCATTGATAATTACATATCTAATCGTATTTGTATAATCATAACACCATTATAAAATTCATTGTATATGTAATAGTGGGTATATCCCTAATCAAATAATAAATTATTAGTTCTAGATTGGATGTTAATTATAACTTTAACCTTGTCGTTATCACAACCCTAATTAGAAATAGAGATTAAATGAGATTTCCCTTTTTTCCTTTGATTAAGATTTTATTAACAACGATCATCATTACCAGACCTTCAGTTTGGCCCCTAGTTATCACAATTCCCATTCTCCTCGCACTTGTATCCTTGAATCATTAGAGATAAATTATATGCAACATTCTCTCAATTATAATGTTTTGCAAGCATCTTCCCATCACATTGAGAATCAGTTTCATGGTGACCTTTCTTTCCACACTCAAAACATTTACTGAACCCATTATAAAACATACACCATTATTATTCCCACATTTATATCATAATAGAAGACTCATCTTCTTCTCTCTATGGGTTTTAGTGATTTATTTGAACTCAATCATCCTTTTTTTATCAAAACCATGAGGTTGATACATGACACTGACCTCCATTTGAAATTTTATTGAACAAAAAATAACTTTGTATCTAATTTAGTATCTTATGTGTACTTCCCTTGTGAGACGTGGATTTAATCCATTGAATAACCAATCAACTTTACTTTCTGGTTGGATGAAAATTCCTAAAGCATACATCACAAGTATTTTGAAATTTTCCTAGCAGGTACCAACAAACTCATCATCCCCTTTCTTCAACTCAAGGAAAACTTTTTACATCTTAGTATGAAGAATTCAAGGAATTTATTTATTGAAAAACAATTTCTTGAACTAGTCTCATTCCATAGATTAAATTTCATCATGGTTCCTGGTATTCTTGATTGGATTCCACTACTAGTCTGCATCAACTTATAAATGATAAATAGCTATAAAAACTCTCTCACACTCTAGAAACTGAAGGAATGAAAATATTTTTTTAGTGGAATCATTCAAGTTTTTAGTAAAAAGTGGATCCAATATCCTATTGAAAAAAGGTCAATGTTTCCTCTTGAAAAAACACTAAAAAAATTTGTTCTCGCCTTTTTTCATTTGGATGTCCACCATGATTAATATATTGAGAAATTTGTGTGAAAATAGCAATGAGATTATTCATTATAGATTCCATAGCATTGATTTACTTAGGAGTAAAATCAATTCATTGTCTAATGCAATAACCATTAATGTGGTTTCTTTTGGTTCCAGTCGTTGACTAAAACAAAAAGCATAGAGTAAGAAACAGTTATCATAATGAGGAATAACATAATCATTATAATTAAATTAAAGGATGTCAAAGTCATGAAACCTTCCTTAATACATGACAACTTAGGATTATCCAAGGATATTCATACTCATATTATATTCAAATCCTTCATTATGGGTTGTGATGATTTTCTGAATACCCAATAATATCCCCTGAGAGTTTCAAACTGGGTCTGCAATAAGTTCCATTGTCGTTTACCTGATAACCGTGAGTCAAGACCATAGAATCTTGTCAGTTTTTTTACTCCTAGGTATATATGTTCTAGAGACACAACCACTTATTTTATACAGATCCTGATTTATTACCAGGAACCCAATCACTATATCTGTTACCAAAATACCTGGACATTGTTATATTCTCTTCCTCATCATTAGTGTTATCCTTATACATGTACTTTGGGTTCTCACAAAGGTTTTCTCATCCTATATTCTAATGGATAACTAATCTTTGGATTTGATTCCAACTATAACAACATAGTCTATAGATACATTAAACTTAAATCACTTTTTTGGAATAATTAATACATTTCATAAACAAACAACCAAATAGTGTATTAGTCTAGTGAATTTGGAAACATGGAAACCAAAAAACATGTCTATAAATGAGATGAATAATCTCCCACTAGGTTCTTCATAACTGGAACATTTCATAGACATATCATACTAAATATAAATCTTCATAAATTGGGTAAAGGGAACATAAAAGAGGTCATATTATATGACCATTAAATGTAAATAAGGGGGATATATAAACACAATCTTAATCATAAGTGTATGAGAGCATGATCATGAAAATATAAGATAATACCCTATAATTCAAAGATCATAAGAATGAATTATAGCATAAATCATGGATGTTCATAAGACATATATCATAAAGAAATAAAAAACATATTCATTAAAATCATAACATATGAATAAAACATGGAATCGTGGAAAACACATAAGTATATAATATGGTTTCCATAGTAGACAAGGAATCTCTAGAAATGACATCTTAGTGGAAAAAGTCCCTTACTGGATCAGGTTCACTCCTTGTTCCAAACTTTTATGAATAAACAGAGTTCACTCCTCATTCTAGACCTATAATAATAAATATATTTTACTCTTCATTCCATATATGTCTATCTCAAGAGATATAAATCGTTACCCAATTCATTAGAGGGAGATATATGACCCACCCATCTCATAAATAAATCATACATACATGTTCCAAAAAATCAAAAACATTCATATTATAACCCATGAATTGAAATGGGGGTCATAAAAATGTAATAATATCCTGACCCATGAAAAAAATAATGGTTTCATAATAATTTAATAAATTAATTACCTATTAAAGGTAGTGGTTTTCAATATAATATTACCCGTGGAAGAGAAATGGGTTTCAAAAACTTATAACCTGTGGAGGAGAAAAGGGTATAATAAACATAATTTCATCAAAACATAAACCATTTACAGAATTAATATGAATTGATACATTGAATAATTTCCCTATAATGTCATGATTAACACCAATGGTTTTCATCATAGATGGTAAATTACATTGAAAGATAATTTAGAGACATTTCAAGGGAAAAATATTATTCTTCATTGAAAAATGATTTTTAAGGCATAATGTTTTTTGAAAACTATTTTATTTTTAAATAAACATGAAAAATTATAAATAAATCATGATAAAAATATTTAAAATATTTTTCCTTCAAATATTTAGAGAATCTTGAAAACCATTTCAAAAAATTTTTCCTTGAAAACTTATAAAAGACTCGTAAAAACCATTTAGAACATAAACCCCATTATAGTAAAATCAAAGTATGGACATGTAAATACTTGTACATTTAAGTATATGAAAATAATATATTAATGGGCATTACATACACCACAAAAAATAAGTGAATAGTTAATAAGGCATGTATCTCATAGAAATAATGAGTGAGATGAAATTCCATAACTTATGTCTGACTTGTCTCCTATGTATTTATATTCCTGAATAATAAGCATATTTTAATTAAATAATTTATTATTAAATTTTTCATGTTTATTATTTATTTTACTTAACAAATTACCATGGTGTATAAAACTAAATAAACAATTAGGTTTATATTGGGTGTTCTGACCAAATTCCGCTCATGTTTTAAAAATGGATTTGGTTCAGTGACTATGTTCAAAAGTTTCATTATATAAACATCGCTGGAATAATAATAAAGAAATAATTATCATTTTGATAAATAAACTATAATTTTAAATGTAATGATTAAATATTTTATTGAAAAATAAATCAACTTTACAATAATGAAGATGGTATGTCCTACATACACATAAGTAACATTCCAATTTATCAATGATCTTTATGGAAAGAAGGTAATTTAAATTAATCCTTATATAATTATGATTATATCATTAATTACATTTTATTTAATCATATATTCTTATATATATAATTGTTGTGATGTAAAATGAATTACATCTTGTTGGGGAGGTGGTAGTCCACACATCCACGAGAAATGATATCACTTTTTTAGTGTGTGAAAGGGTAATAAAGAGAATGGTACATATTATATTTATAGAATGGTAACTATGTAATTAAAATCATATATATGTCTTCTATTCAATATAATTTTAATTAGAAAGTTCCTTCATACATTCCATGTATCGTGTCAATGAATCACATCACTATGAGTGGGAAATAGTCCATACTTCCACCAGGGATGTTATCATGTAAACACATAATGGGGAGAATAATGTAATTTGTGATAAAATAATTAAAGAATAATAAATAAATTATATATATAATATATATAATATATATCATATAAAAATATATTTTCAATCATAATTCCCATTCTTGAAATGTGGTAACGTAAAAAATAAACAATTGTCATTTTGTGAGGCGGTTGTTCGTCGTACACGAATGGTAAGTTCATTACCCATTATAGGATGGTGTGTGTAAGTGTAGGTTTTAACCATTAATATAACAACATATCTGTATATTTAAGATAAATTTTTATATAATCAAGAAATAGGGATATATTTGGGAGTATATAAAAAAATATAAGAAATGAGTTTGAAGGATGGTGTTACCTCTTAATCGAGTAAGCCATTTTGGTTTGCACCAAAGGGATTTCGTGGAAGGATTGATGAACAAGGGAGGCTTCAAATCTTAAGGGAAGTATTTAGGGTAGATATGTTTTAATATTATTTTCATTATAATGTGGCTTGAGAGGTGTGAGGAAGTGGGAGGAGAGGAGGCCTTTTATAATGGTGGAGTGTCACTCTTGTAATATTTTGGAAAAAGAGAAAACTGATCCATGTTTATTTAATGTGGATCAAATAATGGTCCAAAGTATATAAAATAGAGTGAAATGATGCGAGATAGACATCTGATGGAGTTTAGGAAAGTTTATAGGTTGTTTTGGGCCTTATGGTTTTGGTTTAGTTTCTCTTTAACCTTACTATTACGTTTATCGTTGTTATTAATTTTAATTACATTCACTAATCATTTTTTTGAAAAAATATTCTGACCATGTTAGATATTATAAATTATTCTGATTCCAAATATTTAATAATTTTTTCCAAATTCGAAAAAAATAAGTTTCCAAAATTATTTTATATTTAATCCCGTAGACGGGATGACAAAGTCGATTTTTAAATTAAAAACGTTCAAAAGATTGCTAGGTTTTTATAACCAATTTTCATGTGAAATTTATTTCAATGGAATATATTGGATAAATTTATAAAAATGTGATCTAATTAAAAATTAGATTAAATAAAAATAACAAATTATAATTATAAATGAAATAGATGAAATATCATTTTTGAGTTAATTTTTTATATTTTTCATTAGTCATTAAAAAATTAAACTTCACAGAAAAATACCAAAACATAACCCTAAACTAATTTTTAATATTCAAATAAAAATTTGAAGTTTATTTTAATTTATAAGATATATAAAAGTACCAAAATTTATATTTAAAATATGTTATCTATAAACGGTGGTAAAATTACCTTAAAAAATATTGGGTTTTATGTGTTAAATTGGAATTATTCTTATCTTATTCTTATAAAATATTTTGTTTGAATATAAAAAATATTTCGTTATATATATAAAATATATATTAGATTAAATTTATTTACTAAATTAAATTAAATTAATTTATTATGATTAAAACCACCAAGTGAGCATAAAAATATTTTTCAATAAAAATATTCCCTTTATTTTTAATTCATTCATTTTTACTAATAAATTCATTTTATATTTTTTTGAACCATAGGTTTCCATAATTTAGTAATTACTATTCATAACCTATAAATTAATGACAAGGTTAAGTCTTAATATGAAATATATTATGTATAATTTTTTTGGTAAAACTCTGTGTTGCATGTAATGAACACCAAGTCAGTGTTGTGTTAAAAGTAATGTTTTAATTAGAGTATTTCAGAACATAAATGAAAATAAATCTTTTGAAGAAAGATTCATAAATACCAAGGGTGTTATAGTTCCTTACTAGCCACACTCTTTGGTAGAACTAGTCCCTCAGAATTCAATAGATACCTCATCCTTACCCTATCAAGAAGGGTAGAGGTAATATCTAAAGATGATAGATAAGTCTATCCCTAGATATCCTTCACCTTCATGTACATCTGAGAGGAAAATTCCACAATATTACACTTGATAATAGCCTGAAAAACATTATATATTCGAGTCCTCTTACTTAGTGCATCAGTCAATGAATTTCCTTTAACATGTATATAGAAAATCTAGAAGTTGAAAGACAATAGGTATTAAATCCACCAATCTATATTTGGTTCATATCACAGTATGTAAATACGTACATGAGTACTTTGATATATGTGTACAAAAAAACTCTCTCTGGGTTAATCTTGTCTCCAATAACATAATGATTGATCAACTACATCTATGTCAAGATCATGTGTATAGTAATTCCTCTTATATGGCCTCATCTACTGAGACCCAAACTTCATGACTATATCTCCCTTCATAAGTACTACTCATAGCCTGCTACCTGATGCATCATAGTACAAATTGTAACTCTTACATTGCTTTAGTAAAATCAGTATCGGTGATGAGTCAAATATCCCTTTCATCTCATGAAAGGTCAACTCATAGGAATCAGATCATATGAACTTCAAACCCTTCTTAGTGAAGCCTTTAAGTGTCACTACTAGGCATGAGGAGTCCTATATGAAATACCTATAGAAACTAGCCTTCCATAAGAAACTCAGTACCTCAATGTTTTTCTTGGGATGCTCCTAGAAATCTATACCTCTCACTTTCTCTAGGCCAACTGCTACTAATGTATCAAAGATAATGTGACATAGGATGTGAATATGATCCCTCCATTAGTGGAACTTTTTGAGGTTGGCATATAACTGATGCTCTCTCAGTGTATTAAATAAGATATCAATATGTTTGGGATGGTTGTGTATATTATGATAAAAATATGCAATATCATGCATGAAAATAACCAAAATTGATTCATGATAAGGAGGGAACACTCGATTTATTAGTTCCATGAAGAATAATTGTGTGTTTGTGATGAAAAATGGCATAATCAAATACTCGTTTAGATCATACTAGCTACGAAAGGTTTTGAAAGGTATGTTTGATGGTATTAAATGAACCAGAAGATAATTTAATCTCAAATCAATCATTGAGAAGACCTTCACTCCTTAGAGCTAGTTTAAGAGAAAATATATATACTAAAGAGGGTATTGGTTCATAACTATCAGATGGTTCAATTTCTGGTAATATATAAAAAGCATAAGAGTCACATCCATCATTTTTTTGAAAATCATTGGAGAATTCCATGGAGAAGTACTAGGTCAGATAAAACCCTTTTCCTCTAAATCCTCCAACTACCTCTTGATCACTGGCATATTAGTAGTAGATATCACGTAAGATGAAATGGATATAGGTATATCTCTTTGTACTAGATCAATAAGGAAGTCAACCTATCTCACTATAGAAAATTCTATAAAATAATCTGGGAATATATACCAAAACTGACAAACTAATGGAGGGAAATATTCCAATAATGTTCCTTGATCATCCAGATATAAACTCACAATATGGGATGTCATATTGCCCATCCCATGATGCTCAGGTCTAGCTCATCTCTCCTGGACATTCCTTTCACACTTTTGAATAATCTTTATACCCTCTAGTGATGCAAAAGTCACCCTATGATGATATAAATCAATGATTGAATGAAATTTTACTAACAAGTCCATCCTAGGAATGATTTAAAATCAAGTCATCTTGTTGACATTGAGGTCTCATATGGTGTGATACACAACAATATCAAGTGGCACTCCAGTACAGGCTTACACCCTCTTTTCCAGTACTCAATGGGGTTTCATGAATCAAAACACAATCAAAGGTATGAAAACCAAGCCCAAGGAACTCCACTATTGGCCTAGAGATAAAGCTATAGAAACCCATGTATCAAAAATTTAAAAATATAAATTATAGGACACTATAATCGTTCCTATGGAAGTAAATGGTCTGATATATATTTACTAAATGGTCTATTTCAATACGTATATCTATCTGGTACCATGATCCTATGATACTACCTGGATACCCCGAGAAGATCCACCCTACCGTCTTTATAAAACTGGATTTTAACTACCATGACCATGACCACAACCTTGACTAAACCAGCCAGCTAAACTACAAATCCTGACATGATAAGAAGCTACTGACTGAGATCCTCAATGTAAATTTGGAGTAGGCCCTCTCTCAATGGATACCAAAGGAATCATTCTGTAGTAGTGATGAAGATGGCCTATCTTACTGCAAGATTGGCACTCGATTGGTTCCCTCACACATTGTGGTCTCATATGTATTATATTACTACACTCATACCACCCCACATGTCTACCTATGTGAGTTATATGGCTACTGGTATCACCATAAATAAACTTCATATAATTATTCCTACTACAAATTTATGTATCTCTAGATTTAGATTCCAAACCACCATAGCTTACACCCCCATCCTATTTTAGGTTATGCACCACAATAAGCACATAATTCACTATTACAAAAATGGTACTCAACTGAGATAATTTCACATATGATCATATGTCATTCCTAAAACTATACTCAAATAACCTGACAATAGATTACTTTTCAACCATCAGAATAGTTTCTGAGTGTTAGATCTTAGTAAAATGGGTTGAGTAATCCATAACTGATAGCACACCGTACTCCAGGTGAAAGAACTCCCAGTATTTGTCAGCCACCAAGGTATCATGATAAAATTATTCATAGAAACCCATAGGAAAATCCATCCAATATATATACAGATGAAGATTCATCTGAGTTATGACATCAAACCATATCTTGGAGGAATAACAAAATATATATGTTGAAATCTCCACCAGCCTATCAGGGGGAATCTCTTGGTGATCAAAGATACATAACATGGAATCTATCTAGGAGTCCAAATAATATTGTCCACCATCCACTAAAAACGTTCGGGATTCTCTTTCTAGAACTCCCACATCAACATTTCCATAGTTTAGTTAGGTTATGCTTCTCCATGTATAGTATTCCTAAAGTGAATAAACTCTTCATGAAAACATGCCTCAACACCTGGGTCTAGTACAATTATTTATTCCATAGTTGGAACTATTGGAGGATCCCCTAGTATCCCATGGCGCACCACTTCTAGATTGTGGTAATCACTATCCTCATGGAGTATGACTGGAGGACTTCCTGGTGTTATTCCTCTATAATGAAAACACATGCCTCATATCAAGTCATTTATAAAAGTTCAAAACTCAAAAGCACATATATTTAAACAAGAATGGTATATGTCCTCCAAAATAAAAACACACCCATATTCCTAATCTATGAGTAATGTCTAGGTGTTGTAAAAATTAGGTATAAGTAAGAGACACTACAAATTTATCTATACTAAGGTTTGGTTGGTTCATGTTGTCTTCCATAAGCATTTATGTCTCACTTGATTTTTTTCAATTGAGTTCACAGAATCATTATCATTTGAATTAATAATCATTTTCCATGAATCACAATTCATTTTAAATGTTAAATAATTGGTCCACCATATTCAGATCTAAGAGGGCCCCACACTCCTCAAGGATCAAAGGATAACATCCACCTATTTCACGACATAAAATATTTATAAATAACTATAAATTTTTTTTATGTATCTATCAAAAAACATATAACAATATAATTAAACAAGTAATGCATCCTAAATGTCACAAAAATATCATGTAATGTGAAATATAATAGTTTACTATATGATGCATGATATGAAACATCCTCATCTCATCGGGATGCAATGAAATAGAACCCAAAAATCATATTAGTAATAATATAATAATTCAAATGAAACACCCAATCCAGGAATAAAATGAACTCTAATAGTCAAAATAATAATAAAGATTTTATTCATGGAAATTTGTATTTTTCCTATATGTCTGTTAGCTACACCCAAGCTAAATGCATTACCAAATCCCTACTCCATCCTATAAATTTAATTTTTCACCAAACAGTAAAGAAAACAATAAAATAATTTCGATGAATCCACTTTGTAACATCCTAGACCTAGATTACAATTAATAGCACCCCAAATCAAGTTGGTCACATGGCCTCAAGAATATCTCCCCAAATTCCAGAGGTTTTCAACTAGTAATGAGGGCCTATGTGTTTTTGTGGGGAGACTATACCCACATCACCAGAGTGTAGCATAATGTATTATAAATAACAGATAGATAGAGGAGATAGTAAATCATACATACAATAGATTAAAATAAAGAATAAATAACAATATATAAAGTCGTCTCATATACATGATTATGATACATACCATATTTATCTATAAAATGACAAAAACATGTATTCAAGGAAGGCATACAATAAAAGGAACAAAACTGATAAAACACCCAAAAGTATCTCATCTAGAAGCGTGAGAATTAACATGATACCATGCTCTCATGATCCTAAGCATCAATCAAAAACCTATAGTTGCACACTTTCCCTTATACATACTTGTAATCATATAGTCAGTTTAGGTACCCAAAAGTGACCAAGAAAGGGTGTGAGACAAAATCCAAGTACACAACCACCCATGGTCATGTGCCAATTAGTCAATTAATATATATAACAGATAGTGTGCATGAATTAGGTAATAATTAATGGATGAATTATAAAGTTAACATACTATTAGATATGATCATATATAATGAATAATTTATTTAATCTGTTTCATTAATAAGTTTAGTTTCTGATTTAATAGTTAGGACTCTTTCATTTAACATGTTCATTTATCTAAAAGATCATATTATCAACATGTCTCAGGACCTATCATAAATCCTAGTATCCCCCATAATCACATGTATTTAGGGATACCTAAATATGAAATCCTAAATGAGTAAGTTAAGAATGAATCCAAGCTTGTGTTCTAGCTTGAAAGATGCATCATAAAACTTATTTCATTCATTATTCATTCATTACCATGATCACGTACTTGGAATTACGATTTTGGAATCAAATATTCACTCTTGGTGGAATATAAACCAACACCCTACAATCCCATACATGGAGAACCTCTCTAGAACTATGGAATCACTCCTTGTGTGGTGTAACATCACATCTAATCAATTCCATATTGGAATATAAGTTCAATTACCTTTTATCCCATCCTTGGAAAAAAATTTAAATTCCATGTGTCCCTCGGAAAATAATATTCAAGCATATGAGTGAATCATTTCTAGTAATCAAGGGAGTACAAGTATCACTCTAGATTAAGAAAAGTATGAGCAAATTAACTCCATCCATGGAAATAATCACTGAATCCATGTGTCATCAATGGCATTTAATATTTCAATAATTTCTATAACATTCAATAAAATTGATTTAACATTCCAATTTCAAGACCAAAAAAAAAACAATTCAAATTCATCTCAACATTACTCAAGCATTTTCCTTGCGTAGATGGCCTACCTCTCAAGTACACACATTAGAAAAATCAAAATAACTATCATATAATGCTTGACAACCTATTACATAGAATAGAGACCACTTAACTTACATGGTAAATCAATTAAAAGAGAACATCAGGATTAAAGAACCAAGGGAATAACAATGAAAATGGGTTAGGGTAAAAACCATCCCTTAACTATAGTCCATTTCATTTAAAATTGACATCAGTATTCAATTAACTTGAAAATTTTATTTATATTAATCATTTTCATAATCAACATCCTATTACAAGGGGTAAATAGGAATACCCTAATGTATCTAACTGAAAAGACACCCATAGTTTCCGATCAATATAACCAACACACCCCATGGGGTGGTTCCATTTAAATCATGGTTCTAATCCTACATGAAATCATTAAAAATCTTTTTTAATTACATAGAATATTCCATGAAATTCATCAATTTAATTTCAGTTTAACGAGACACCAAAAAATTGGGTATTAGGAACAACGACAATATATAAACACTCGAATTTTAACAAAAAGAAAGAG
Organism: Viscum album; assembly: GCA_963277665.1. Lineage (NCBI taxonomy): Eukaryota > Viridiplantae > Streptophyta > Magnoliopsida > Santalales > Viscaceae > Viscum > Viscum album. The sequence continues at coordinate 264,065,985 of OY728120.1, forward strand.
ACCACCTACCTTAGGTAAATAGTTGATAGCTCGTCCAGTATCATCACTTGATTTGACTTAGATCAGATGAAAAATAAGTAACAAATTAAGAACCAATAAATAGGGCATATGATCTTGCATCTAAATTGTGCAAATGATATAAATAAGAATAAAAAATAGGTAAAATTTAATTGAGATATTATCTGAGTGGATCCTATGAGAGAGATGATTCTTGAATCAGACAACTGATGGAGAAGGAGGATAATCCTTAGAATAGATACCAAAGGAGATCAAATAGGGGGGAGGCTATTGTGTGGGAGTATAAAAAGTAGATAATAGTTTAAAATAATATTAAGGGTAAAATGGCCTTTTACCAAAAAATATCTAGGTCTCATTTTTTAGGAACATTATTTGACAAACCGTCTGCTAACTGCGCATGGTAAGCAATAGGAGAAGGGGCACTGCATGGTTTTCCAACATTTTTATCTAACTATGGAAGAACCGTGTAATTATCCTCTGCCAAAATTACATACTTTTGAACATAGATGTGTTTCCCAACTAACATAGTTTTATCTAACCATGTACTAAGCCATTTCAACCTAAAATTGGGGTTTGGGATTTGAACCAGTCCTGAACACCCCTGACACCTCAATGACCTCAAAGGGCATTCATATTAGAACATAGTTAAGTATTTAAATAGAGATTTGGTATAAAATAAAGAATAATTACCTCAATGAACAACCAGTTTCTTATATAAGTTGTTATTTACATTTAAGAGGCACTTCTCGAGATATTTGAAGTGACTTTCAAGGAAAGTGATTCTCTCATACTCCAATTTATTCATGAAAATTCATTGTATTATTCAATATTATTTCAAATCTTTCACACTGGAAAGTGTTTTTATACTTCACTCTTACTATCCTTTTTATTTCCTTATATCGAGAGATGAAATTTAGTTCACATTAACCCTCCCATGAGTCATTATGTATATATGTTATGATGCTGAAATTATGAAAAACTTTTCCATTCGAAGCATTGGTGTAGTGAATACCCATACCCATTTCCAGTAAATGTTATTCAACTATATGTTCATATTATTCAGTAATGGGGTACTTCAATGTATATTACCCACCTCTATAAATTTGGTACAAAAATTGAATTGAGGCATTAATATGTTTTTGATCTATGTGGGACACTAATCCACATAAAAGATATGAATGTGACATGTGGACCTATATTTATATTTCCCTCTAATGAAATCAATAATGTGTTAATATAATGAGATATAGTTTATGGTGCTTGGGACCTTATCCTAAATGCACTATGTTGTGATGTATCAATAATTATCCTTGAGTTATTCTTATCATGTAATGTTTTATGTTGTTAACACATTGATATGTTTCTTTTATTTTATCATCTCATATCATTCTTCGATTCTTATGTTTATGATGATGACCCCTTTTAGGTCAACATTATATATCTGGGTACTAACACATATTAAATTCATCATGTTATGCTTTAATTAATCCATTACTGGGGTTTATATCTCACCTTTTTCATATGTACATCTTAATGTTATAACATTTAGTATTAGAATATTGATTGAAAACTAGATAATTTTTTGGTGTTTTTAAATAACTTTATTGTACCTATATATAATTTAACTATTGTACTTAACTAATTACCCAATTAAACTAGGAAACATGATTATTTAGGACTTTACTAAGTGCATTTTTATATAATAAACCCAGAATTAAGGTTTATTACTTATATGGTAAGTCATGAATCTATTAAAAAAACATGAAAGATTACATTATGGTATTTTCTAAAACATTTATGGTGAGATAAATGTTTTTTTCAAAACAAAATAAAATTTATACTGAGGTACACCATGCTATTAAAATAAAGAAGAGGATGAGGAAATAAAATATGTTCTTTCCTAGGAAATTTGAATACTATAGAAGGTTTCCAAATTAAAAATGAAAGATTTTTATAATAGACAATGATTTAAATTTAATCAATAGAAAATGTTTTAAATTTATTCAATAGAAAATGTTGCATGTGACATAAAGATTAAATGAATTTTGATACGCTATTTTATATTAACATGAACATTGGAATAGTAATTTGACTATTAGGAATAGTAATGGGATCATTTGAATAACAAAAAAAACTATGAAATTTGAAATAAAATTTAGGTATCCTAAAAATGAAAATTTGATATATTTATATCATGGAATATATAAATTAATGTTTTCAAAATGATAAATTAAGTGTTGGTTTTTTTTGAAATGTAAATGTTTATTAATAATTTTAAAATTAATATAAATATTTAAAGGAAATTTATTTTCAGAAAATAGATTCATAAATTAATATTTTGTTTCTTAAGATTATAACATAATTTTATGAGACCTTAATCAATTTATCAAAGTTTCATAAAATCAGTTATACTGATAAATCTTTATTTTTCAAATAAATGATGATTTTAATTAAAAATTAAATTTCCCATATTTATAAATTTATTTTCAAAAAATGGAGGCCTTTTTTGAAATCAAATCATTGAAACTGATTATGGTGATTTTTTTTTGACTTTTTATGAAATATTTGAATTTTGGTGAATAGTGACATTGAGTAATTTACATTATTAGCTAAATACAAGAAATAGTTAGTCGTGTATATTTTTATGGATAATGTTAGAACCATTAATACGAAATAACATGAACTATTTACTATACTTGGTCACAATAATCTTCACTATTGATAGTACTGATCCAAATTAATAAAAAAATGAAAAAAATAAGAAAAAACACACCTCTCCTCCACTACAAATATCACCCTCCACACTCCTTCTCCAAACATCTTATAAGAGTTTCACCTAGATTATATTCTACCCAATTGATTCCCCAAACCTCTTCCCCAAATCCTTGTCTTTCTATTATCAAAAAAATACAAATCCCAATGGCCTTAATGAGGCCATCAAGGAGACTTTATAGAAGATGTAAAATCCACTTTCATTTTCTTTTAATTTTACATTAATTTATTTTTTTCTTAAAATATCCTCACCTATTCTATAAAAAACCCCATGTTAACTCCAATATATTATATATAATATAATTTTATTATGTTAATGTAATATGAACAATCAGTCCCATTCTCCTCCACATTTTACTGTAAAAAAGAAAACATCATCTATGATGTGTCGATTTACCTCTATCCTAGATGATGCAAATTCATTTTCCTTTTATGGCTTCATGGAATGTAATTAAACCATTATTATGGTGAAATAAGATTTTATTATAAATATTATATGTTATATAATGTTCTTAAACCAATATATAAACACGATATAAAAATGATATAAGTACATGATAATCATCAAAACCACCAATATGAATTAAATCATTTTCATTAACATTTTATCTAATCGATCATTCTCATTCCATATAATCAAATGATATTTTTGACCATTTAAACCTCACTGCATTTATTAATAACATATAATATCATTTTTGGTGAGCTATTCTAATTTTACATGAACGTCCATACTTGTATACAAGCATACTGACCATGAAAATCATAGAAAACAAACGCTCTTGTAAAGAAGAAATTGAATATTAAGACTCATAAAAATGTCCAAATATGAACATAATAAAATTAATATGAATTTAATACATTTACAAATGGTTAGGAATTATGTAATTAATAAATCAAATTCGATTATCCAACACATTAAGTACAAGTTCATAACACTTTTAGGCATAAGGTACGAGATTTCATAACTCAATTTCCATTTATTGGGTTACACATATACTTAATTTATTATATAATTCCATGATTATTTGTGGAATAAAAAATTTATTTCATTATATTTTATTCTAACTTCTCCATCTTTTATATAATTTTGAAACATATAATCACCCCATTGGTAAATTTTTACCTTAATGACATGAATTTTGAAAGGAATTTCACATCTCAATTTATTTCAATGAGATATACTATATTCACTAGTTATTACATGTGTGTGGTGTATTTATAATTCCATTTTTTGTTTATTATCATTGCTCATTGAATATTTTATTAAATATCTATATTTATTTCATCATGGATATGATTATTGTCTTAGTCTTATACCATTTTTACATATGGTTTTTATTTTGAATCTTGTTTAAACTAGTGAAATATTGAATAATTCATATCCTTTTACTCAAAATGGATATTTTGATAAGGATTATTTTTATTAAAATAAATATATGTATGAATAATGCATTGAACATTCAATAATTTGTGGGTCCTGACATTATATACCCCTTAGATGCATCAAAAAGTCTCATGAGAAAATATAGTTAGTGATAAACCCTTCACATCTGTTTCCATGAGGAATCAGATATGTTCCCAAATATAGTCTTAAACCATAATATAAAATTTATTTAAGGTATCGATTCATGTTCCAGAGATATGAAATCCAATAATTAATCATTGTCTTCATTTATTATTCAGTTATCACATTCCATGATATTTTAACTATGACCAAATCTATAGTTTCATTTTCATTATTATTTTATTGATGGAAAGTGTTTTTTTGGTTATATAACTTTCTGTGATCACTATGAATTATTTACATTTTTTCACTTGTTATTGATTCATGTAACCCTTACTGAGAAATTGTGCATACCCTTTTTTGTTTTTCCTTCACCTTGTTATGATGATAAAATCATTAAATAAGTGTCGAGTTAGCAGTTTATTTTCCTTTGTTTTGTATTATGATTAATTTCCAATGTAACAATGGAACCATGTATGTATATAGTTAATTAATAGTACTAAACTGATCAATCCATGGTGATGTGATCCCCTGTATCTATTCCCTTTTAATATAATAACCACCAAATCTAGGATACTAGTGTCTCAGTTTTTACTGTTGGTGTTAGAGTAGTTTTTGTAGAAACCTTAGGAACTAGTTAAATAAACATGGGATTTATAATAATTCATTATATTTAATTTTTTTCCACAATTCTCATAGATATTATGAACTAACTTAGTGTGTTCCATTATTTAGTGATGGTACCTAATGGAAGAAAGGGAATCAATAATCACAAACTATGTTGGGATTTACCCATTGAGCAAGTTAACATGGTTAGTTTTCGAGAAAAGAAGATCTTGGCCATATTAGGATTGATTACTCAGGTTATAATGAATTAGCATACTAGACCTGTGTTGGATCATTTAATATGGAAAAGCCCCTTATTTTAGTGGGAATACTATTCTAGTTATAGTTGATCAGTGGATGAAGTCCCTTGTAATGATATTTCTGGTATAGGGATGTAATGAAAATGAAAAGGTAGTACTAGAAGTATTTTGTCTCAAGGGAGATACTGATCAATGGTGGTCATTGATCTAGAATACTAAGGAGGAATATAAAATATAAAACATAGAGGGGAAATCCTTTAAATAAACTTTCTTTTATAAATATTTCCCTCTTTATGAATGAACTAAAATAATTAGAAAATTATGTAGCTTAATGAAATTAGAAGAAAAGAGTGTTGAAGAGTATGAATCTACCTTAAAAAGAAAATATAGGTATGCTAAATATTGCATATGTGATTCAGAAAGGGGGATTAATCAATTCATTAAAGGTGTTAAGACAAGTCTATAAATACCACCAACTTCTCAAAAAAATTCATCACATAAAGAAATAGTATTATATTCTATAAAAGGAGAAATAATTCTCTAGATCCTATTTGTTAAATGGAAGTAAATAGAAGAAGAGGTATAACCATGGAAATGGAGATGCATTAAAGAAGTATATGGGAATAAATCAATTTCAGTTATGCAAAAATTATGGAAAGAAAAATTATGGGAAATTATTGAATGGCATTGGAGTTTGTTATAAGTGTAGCAGAAATGGTCATCAAGACAATGACTGAAATAGGAAAAAATGAATTTATTAATTTTAATGCATAAAATGTAATGTAATGGTGAATTATTCAAATCAATTTCCCAATAATAAAGGTAATCTACTATAGAATAGGTTGAGTATAGATGGATAAAGTTATATAATCCCCACAAATCATGTAGATAAGGATGGCATATTAGGATAGGGTTCAAGCCAGAGATTCCAATATTGGAATCGATGATGAAAAAATATCATTCTGATTTTGAGGTCATGGAAACCTACAATCCTTTAATCCAAACTTCGAGAGATCATTCAAACACATCAAGAAAGTGCCCTTCTCAAAGTCTGACTCTACTAATCTAACTCACAAAGAGATTTCTTTTATGGAAGCACTTACAGGTTCTACAAGTATGTCAACCAATAAGGGATACCCTCCAATAATCTACTTCTCGGTGTAGGGAAAATTATTGTGGTTTCTGATTAGGATGTCTTAAACCAAAGGATGTAGATTTTCTCATTTTTATTTCATGCCCTCATTTTTTATAAAAAGTGATTAAAGCCTTGTCTTATGCTGAGCTTAAGGAACACATTTATCATTTTTTTAATTTAATTAAATGGAGAATTATTCTGATTAGAAATGGTTATTTTTACATCATACTGGATAAATAGGAAGATTTCAATGCAGTGTGGAATTATGAAAATCTAAAGGTAAAATAAGGGATTTTTTGGCTCTCGGAATGGGATGTGAATTTTAATCCCTTCATGAAAAAGCACTCATTTTCACATGTATGGGCTAGGATTCATGGAATTCCATGGATCTATTGGAATCCCAATATTTTCAATGAATTGGACTCAAGAATTGGGTCTCCTCTAAATTATCTAAAAAATAATGGAGATCTAGTCCACTATGAAAGAATGCTTATTGAGGTCAAGATGGAGTCAGTACGCCTATACTAGATTTATCTTGATGTTAATGGTTATCTAATGAAGGTTAGTTTTTAATTTGAAAACATTCCTCAGTACTACAATCATTCATCGATGGTGGGCCATGACATAAAAATCTTTCATGTGGTCAAGAAGATTATTAAGCTGACTTATGAAAACATGGGTTGGAAGGAGACATCGAGAGTAATGAAGCATTACATAGTAGAATATGTTAGGAATCCTAAAACTAAAAACTCCAAAGGCCTAAAATGGGATGAACCTTATATCATAAGAATGAAATGGGAAGATTTAGTTAAAGGGGAACAACAGAAAGACACATATCCTAATGAAAATATGGAAGCTCAAAACATTTATATTGAGGAAGACAACTAGGGTGAGGCAGGTGGTGAATCTTTTTTTAATTTCATGGAAATATTAGTAGAAGGTCTATCAACCATAAATGATATGAAATATGTGACTTTCTTGTTGGAATTGAATAATTCTAAATTATTTAAAGAAACCAGGTTGGACAGGCCCAAAGAAGGTGATGACCTACAAGTTATGTGCTCTAACCAAGAGACAGCTGCCCTCCAAGAAGAGAAACTAGACAATCACTTGGTGAAAGTCACTCCTATCCAAAATCCACAAATGGAATAATGCAATGCTTCAATATAGGTTATTATTGATGATTCCCCAGATGTGACAGAATCCTTCACTGCTTCAAGAAGGGAATCAATAATAAAATCAAAGTGAAGAAAGAAACCAGAGCTAAAAGAAAATGGGGGATTCACCCACAAACCTAAATCAAGATGAGGATTATGTTTTGGAACTACTAGTGACATGAAAACTATGTCATATTAGGTTTCATTTGGATACATATATGTAGATATATACCTAATGTAATTGTAATTTCAGATCCATGAAAAATGACATAAACCAATATTTTCCCCTATTTATAAAGGGTTATTATATAATAGGCATCGCCAAAATTTTTATTATTCTTAAAGAATATGGATTGTAGTTCACAATAATTTTTGGAACCATTCTCTTTTCTTTGTGGAGAAATATATGATTACTTTTAGTTTTTCTAGATTAGGTCGAACCATTTTATGCTTAATGGTATATGCTTCAAGCAACTAAATTGATCAGTGGCTTATGTGGGAACACATGAAGGATCTATTCGTAACAACATCATATCCATGGGTTATTTTGGGTATTTCAACTCAATCCTCCATGATGATGAGAATATTGGTCATGTTTCCAGCACACCTTCAATAATGAAATTCCAAGCATGCGGGGAGGATTCCAAACTGACCGATAAATTTTATTGGGGCACAATACACCTCGTATACGAGGAATTTAGATAGATTGTGGTAATGTATAATTTATTTAGCTTTTTTCAATGTTGTATCCATTGGAACCTGGATTGCTATATCCTATGTAACCCTTGCTAAAAATCATTATGAAGATCATCCCATCCTGGTGAATTTTTATGTAAGGGAGGATAAGAATCCAATCCCCTTTAAATTCAAAAATACCTATATAGATCTTGAGGTGTGTACTCAATTTTTCAATGGTATTTGGGAAGTGGTTGTTTACAATTCCAATCCATAGGCCTGTATTATTAAACAAAAAATGATCAAGGTTAAAATAAAGGAATGGATCATAAAGAAGATCAACCTTCTTAATGAGAGGATAGATTCCCTCATATTATCTCACTATGATACTCAAGATACAAATAATAAAATAAACCTCTCTGGAGACACCTATCAAGAAACGATGATGTCAGCCAAAATATATCATTTAATAAAGATAAGAGGCGACATTCAAAAATAGCTCTTCAAGGTCAGCTGGCTCACATATAGGAACATGAATACAATGTTTTTCAATCCTCTTCAATGCGTCGGAAAATCCGATCGACCCCAATTTGATTATGGATGATGACTAAATTATGGATAATAGACATGACCCCACAAATCATATTGTTTCCTTCTATATAAACATATTTAATAGACTATAAAGACATGTGAAAATCATGGAATTCATCATCCCAAAATTAATTACTGAGGCTGGTAATGATTCACTCACCTCAATTCCATAGGATTTTGAGATCTAGGATGCTTTTTTTGTCCTTAATAAGGTTATCTCACCAGGATTGGAGGGTTCCACAAACCATTTATTTCTATTTTAATGGGATACGGTTAAAAATTATGTTTGTAGACATGTTAGAAATTCTTTCACAAAGGGGCCTTTCTCGTAAGGCTTTATTCTCAATTCATATCCCTAATTCCCATGGTGTATAATGCGAGGGATTTTGGCCAATTAATGCTAGTTTCCCTTGTCAACACAATACCAAAAATCATTTCCAAAATATTTTTTTTCCAAATTTCCCATTTAATGGATAGAATTATCTCTTGGAATCAATTAGGATTTTTAAAAGGGAGGAAAATACAGTATTTTCTACTCACACCATCTAAATGTGTGATCCATATAGAGAAGACTACAATAGGGGAAACATTTGTTTTAAGATTGACATCAGGAAGAAATTTGATACCATGGACAAGGGTTTCATTGGTCATATTATTTATGAGTTTTTATTTAATATGAAGTTCATTAATTATATTAAATCTCTTCTTGAATCACCTCATATTTCAATACTCTTAAATGGATCTCTGGAAGGTTATTTCAAGTGCTCTAGAGGGGTGAGATAGGGAAAACCACTTTCTTCTATCATATATTCCATATATGAGGATTATTTTAGTTGTATTCTCCTCAAATTGAATTCAATAGTGATCTTAAAACATTCATATAATCTCATTGAATATATACTGCTTCTAATCTCTTATTCACCAATGATGTAACGTCCCGGTTCCGGAAGCCACCTAGAGGTGCCCCATACCCGGTTGGTCACATGGCCTCAATCAAATTTCCCCAAACACTAGAGGCTTCTGACTAGCAGTGAGGGCCTTGGGTGTGATAGTGGGGAAACTATGCCCTCATTGGCAGAGTACACAGCGGAAGTAAATAATTATACAATAGCTGAAACTGTAACCATCCATACAAGATTAAATGATAAACATTGGAAGACTAACAGTAAACATCTAGAGGACACACACATGTATATAAAATTATGCATGATACAAATGTATAGGAAAGAATACAAAACAAGTCACAATGCTGAATACAATACTATACCAAAGTGAAAAAGAAAACAGGTAAACTCCTCACCATCGAAAGCCATAGCTTGGTCCCATGCTCTTTAGCTACTCAGCATGTCATGTACCTAAAGTAGAAGGGTGGTTTTCCTTATCTATACCTGAAACAATATAATATGTTTGGGCCCAAAAGCAAGGCCCAAATAGGGTGTGAGACAAGGTTCCAGTAGTCAACCACCCTATGATATGTGCCTAACAGTTAGTGAATACGTGGAAGTAAAAATACAGGAAGCGGTAAATAGGAAAACACATAGTAGCTACAATCCACAGAGTCTAGCATATAAAGTACACAAGTAACAACCAATCAAAAAGAAGAACAACAGGTATCCCCTTGGGTTGTTCTCGTAGCCTAACCCTTATTATTCAACCTACAAGTACTAGAAACCCTCTAGGAGGCACACATGGTCTTTCCCCTCTGGTTTAGCTAAAGAATAGACTCTCTGAGGAAGCACTCACTATCAATTCCCCTATAGTCTTGTATCGTAATAAAGGCTCTCTGGGGAAGCACTCAACGCCTCATTCCCCCTGTGGCCCACATCGAGGAACTACAGAATATATGAGGAAGCACTCAACGTAAATTCCCTATGTGGTCTCGCATCATAAATTAAAGACACTCTAGGGAATACCTTACGTCCATTCTCCCTATGGTCCACTACAATAGTTTCTATCAGCCCTATGTAAAAAAACATGCATAACGCACGTATCGTCCCAAGTAAACCATAAGAACTACTTGGCTATCATTCTAAGGCACAATAGTATAATAGTAAAATAGTTCCACTATCCTACAATGAGGCATGGTAACTGGAAAAATTCCAAACAAGAAAAACATGAATGGAAAAACATCCAGAGCATAGTAAAGATTACCCTATTCACAAGGAATGACATCTACTCAAGAAATAATGCAAAGAAGGCAACAACAGGGGAAAAATATGAAACACACACAATACCATGTTCAAGGGAATTTGTGGAATTGCACAAAATATTCAAATACTTCCTACAGAAAAGAAAAAACCACATACCTTGATGCTAGGAGATCGATATACTTGAACCACGATGATTGATTCTCCAGAGAATGTCAAAGATATGAGAAAGTGTCCAAAGCCCTCAACCCATGATATCTTAAGGAAGAGGTGGAATTGGTAAACAAGTCTCTAAGAGAAGAGATAACTCACCCCTGCGGTTCCAACGCAATCGATGGCGGCTGAAACAGAGATCGGGCGGATTCTCGGGGGCTCAGAGAAGAATCGTGGCTATACGGGAGCTCTTTGCCGAACGAGATCTAGAAGAAGGTCGTTCTGGCGATTAGGCACGACCCCAAAACATTTAATGAAAAAATGAAAATACAAGGTGTGTACTCGGTTTTTCCTTAATCTTCTTTAAGCGACCTCCACATCACCACCACACATGGTGTGTGTGGCCCGGACACGGTAAGCACACGAAATTGAGCGGTAAGGGAGTACACAGTGTGTACTCATAAAGTACACGGCGTGTACTTCAAAAATTTCCAGAACTCCTATTTTCTCAAAAACTCTAGAAAAAAGAATGATATACCTAATAATGAAGATCTGGGTTCTTAAAAACTTCCCCCCATAAATAAATTCGTCCAAAAATTTCCATAGTGAGGCATAGAAGAAGAAACCCTGAACAGATCGGGCCACTGCGATCGTACATCAGCCTCCCTCTCCCAGGTCTCGTCTTGTACTCACCCATGTTTCCATAGCACCCATACTAAAGGAACAGACATCCCACAAAGAACCTTTGTACTTCTATCAAAAATCCGGATAGGATGCTCCTCAAACGATGCATCCGCTTCGAGATCAACCCCCACAGGCTGAAAGAAATGAGATGGGTATGAAAAGTAACGTTGGAGCAGAGAGACGTGGAAGACATCGTGCATGGCCCTGTACCTCTGAGGTAACTGCAACCAATAGGCAACCGTCCCAACTCTCTCCAATACATAAATGGATAGACATACCACGGTGAAATATTACCTTGTCTCCAAATCCTCTTCTATCCCAATCATAGTGCGACATGCAGGAAAACTAGATCCCCGACCTCAAACTCCAGAGGTCGTCTCCTCTTATCATCATAAGACTTCTGTCGAGATTGTGTTGTAGCCATCCTCTTCCAAATCAACTCTATCTTCTCTGAGGTCTCCTAAACCAGAAGAGGTCCTAATAAAGATGCTTCTCCTGCCTCCAACCAGCAGAAAGGTGATTGTCTTGGCCTACCGTAAAAAGCCACATATGTTGCCATCTGAATAGTCTCCTGAAAACTGTTGTTTTAGGCGAACTCCACAAGAGGGATATGCTTGTCCCAAGAACCAAAAAAGTCTAGAATTCAAGCTCAATGAATATCCTCAAGCACCTAGATCGTACGCTCGGATTGACCATCTATCTGGGGATGGTATGTTGGTCTAAAAAGTACTTGTGTACCCAAATCCCTCTGAAGCCCCTTCCATAACCGAGAAGTAAAGCGCACATCTCTCTCTGAAACAATGGAGTGTGGAACTCCATGCAGACTTACAATCTCTCAGATGTATAGTCATCCTAGATCATCAAAACCGAGGGCCTCCTTGATCGCTAAGAAGTGAGAAACCTTCATAAGTCTGTCGACGACAACCCAAACTGCATTGTTCCCTCGAGGCGACCTCGAAAATCTGGTCACGAAGTCCATCGTGACATCGTTCCACTTCCACTTCGGAATGGGTAACATCTGAAAAAGTCATGTTGGTCGTTGATGCTCCACCTTCACCTGATAACAAGTAGAACACCTCAAGACGAAACCAACAACATCTTTCTTCATACCTGGCCACCGGTACTTGTGATGAAAATCTCGATACATCTTGGTGACGCCAGGATGAACTGGTCAAACTGAGGAATGAAAATTCCGCATCAGTTCCTCGCGTATATCTGCTGGCACCCATTCTTCTCAGTAGAAATGAAAGATTTCATCCTCGACCACTGTCCATCCAGGAAGAGGGTCCTCTCCTGACACAATATCCCACAGGACTAAGCCTTCTGAATCTGATATCTGCCTCATTCACACCCGATCAAGAAGTGTAGAGGTAACAGCTACAGAAGATAGGTTAGTCTGTCCCTATCTATCGTGCACCTCTATATGAATCTCAGAGAATAGATCCATAAGCTTCCACTCACTACTGGCCTCCTGAACTACCTGAATCTGAGTTCTCCTGCTCAACGCATCTACCAATGTGTTGCTCTTTCCTGATGTATAGGAAAGCTCGAAATAAAAAGAATGATGAAACTCAACCCACCTGTGCTATTGTAGATTCAGATCACGCTGAGTGAAGATGTACTTGAGACTCTTGTGCTCAGTGAAAACCAAAAAGTGCTCTCTTAGAAGTTAATGTATCCAACAGCGCAAGGAATGAATGAAATATTCCAACTCTAGATCGTGCATTGGGTAATTCCTCGCATGTGGCCTCAACATCCGAGACCCATACGCAATCAATCCATCTCCCTGCATAAGCATAGCACCCAAACCGATACCTGAAGCATCATAATAAATAGTATAGCTCTTTCCTGGCTCTGGAAGGACTATTATCAGTGCTAACGTCAACCTTCCCTTCATCTCTTGAAAGGGTGACTCACAAGAATATGACAATAATAATTTTCCCCCCTTCTTGGCCAGACCTGTCAATGGTGCTGCTACGCGTGAAAAGTCCTGAATGAAGCATCTATTTTATCCAAAAATCCCTAGGAAACTTTGTACCTCAAAATAATTTTTTGGATGCTCCTAGGAAACTACAGCTCTCACTTTCTCTGGGTCCACAAATACTCCTACCTCTGAGACGACGTGACCCAACAAGTGAATCAGATCTATCCAATAGTGGAACTTCAAAAGTTTATCATAAAACTGATTCTCTCTCAGTGTACTCTTAACAATCTCAAGATGGGTAGCATTTTCGTGTCGAGTGTGATAGTACACCAAGATATCATCCATGAAGACCACGATGAATTAATCCAATTAAGGATGGAACAATAGGTTCATTGATTCCATGAAAACTGAAAGCGCATTCATGAGACTGAACGACATGACCGTATAATCGTAGAGACCATACCTACTCCTGAAGGCTGTCAGAGGTATATCTGATGGTCTAACATGAAACTGATGATAAACAAACCTCAAATCGTTCTTAGATAACACTTGATATCCTTGAAGATTATCAAAGATATCATCAATCCTTGGAAAGGGATATCGGTTCTTGACCGTCAACTGGTTCAGCTTCTGATAATCCACACAGAGCCTAAGGGTACCTTCTATCTTCTTCGCAAACAGGATAGGAGAACCCCAAGGATAAGTACTGGGTCGAATGAAACCCTTTGCCTACAACTCCTCCAACTGCTTCTTGAGATCCTGTAACTTCGGTGTAGCCATCCTTTACGGAGGAATGGACATTGCTGCCTCTCCTGGCATGAGCTCAATAGGGAAGTCTACCTCAAGCTCGGGAGAAAAACCTGAAAATTCCTCTCGAAAGGCATCCCTAAAACGATCCACCACAGGAGGAAAGTGTAACTGTGACGTCCCTTAGTAATCCAGATAAAGGCTAGCAATCTGGGCTGTAACCCCTCCTTTCCCATGATGCTCGAGTCCTGCTCGACATGCCCGAACATCCGATTCACCTCTGTGAAGAAAATATTCACCCTCTGGTGAAATGAAACTCACCCTGCGGTGATAATAGTGGACGAGTTCCTGAAAGGGAACCAACCAGTCCATCCCGAGAATGACGTCATATCCAATCATCTCTAGGATATAGAGATCCCAAAAGAAATGATACCCTACATCCTTGAGAGGGAACTCTCTACACTTATGTACACTAGATGAACTCATACCCAAAGGTGTGTCTAGTGCCAACTAGTCAGTAGAAGAAAAGATACAGAGCCCAATGCTCTCCACAACAGCAATAGAGATAAATCTATGCATAACACCTGTATCGAAGAGAGCTGAAGAAAAAACTGAGGCTACTAAGATCGTACCTCGAACTGATTAGTGTTTGAGATCCTACTCCTACTGGGTCTACTCCAATGCAAAGCCCTGACCAGTACCATGGCGTTGTGGCCCTACTTGACTGCTCTGAGCTAATCTGCCATGTTGTCTCTGATAGACTGGCGACTGACCACCCCGATCATGACCTCTACCTCGGAATGAATGACCGGAAGAACTCCAGTTCCCATATTGGTGAGAAACTGGTGGTGCTTCTCCTGAATGAGGAGTCGTGGAAGAACCCCCATCACCAGCTACTTGTGAGAAAACATGGCAGAAAAGCTGAAGGTGACCCATCTTGCTGGAAGATTGGCACTCCACTAGGTCTCTCTAGAACTGTACCCTCGTGTTCCCTACCCTTCCACACTGGTAGCATACTACCTAGATACCTGAAGATGTATCTCTCCTTCTCAGATCACCTTGCTTAGACTCCCTATAGTTCCTACTGCTGTCAACCAGAGGAACTCTATCTCTAGAAGCAGAACCGCCCTGGCTTGCAGCTTCAGATTCTCTCAGATTGCACTCCGAAATCAGTGCATGGTTGACGTTGGAAGATATGGAAGTAAACTGGAAGAAATTTTTATTAGGACTATCATTAAAATATATTATCCACATGAATTTATATTATTTTAACATGTGATTTTAGGATATCTTGAAAATGAAATATGCTCCATTTTAAAAAAACATCAAATCCCCATTACACTCCTAACATATTTTATTATAATGATTTCGGATGTAGTTTTTTGGTAGATCTTTGAATAAATTGATTATTTAAGAGGTAAGCTTATAGAGTTTCTCATCATAGTAAAATGTAGAGAGATGATCACACATTTATTGATATTTTATTTTGTGATGTGTTCATAGGTTCTAATATCTACCCTCATCTTGTATCTCTATAAATATATGTTCATGATCCTCTGCTAAAAAAACAATATGTTATATATTATCTTTATAGTGTCTATTTAAATTGATATTTGTTTAGGTTTTTTCATAACATTATGATAAGTGAGGTTATAATAGTTTTATAGTTGATGGAATATAGTAATTCAAGCATCACTTGGTCGAAAGTTAGTTCGAAGAGTATATGAATAGTATTCTGACAAATAAGTATTAAGAATATAATTGAAAGGAGGTGTTATAAGAGGATATAAAATGGATATTCCTTATCCTCGTATACCTTAAACAAAGTTAATATTTGTAATTAATAGACATAAATGGATTTTTTTGTGGAGATAAAGGATATAGGAAACATCATAGGGCGGATTTATCCTTCCAAGAGTTATAACATGTATAATTTTCTTGTATTCTAATTTTTTTATGAATAGATTTTTACTAGTTTTTCCTATTCAACTATGAATCCTTTATTTGGTCAAGGATTGGGAATCATGATGGAGAAACATATAATACCAATAGTTTTATCAACATTTCTTAGAGGTTAGTATAGATTTATGGAAGTGTTTCATTGGTGCACATTCATGGAAATGATACATCATTCAACATAGGAATTAATATATTAATACATATAACTGTATAGTATTATTAATTGAATCAATTGGTTGTATTTTATGGAATCATATGTATAATGTTATCTAATTTCTCTTTTTTCAATGACATGTGTGGATATTATGTGATTTTATTTTTTTAGGAGGATTATTTGATAGACCATTGATGACTGAAAACTATATCATCACATTATGTTTTTTTTTGTTTATTTAAGAGGATCAAATTGAGGTATTTTCATTGATTTTAGGAGTATTTATTAATTTTTTGTCTATTGGTGGGGACATAACCTCGACATTGTGAGATTAAATTTAGAATATCTATATATCCATGTGTTACACATATCTATATTTCACCTTATCAAATGTCACCTTCAGAGATTCCTGATATGTTGTTTTAAGAGGAATATTTTCAATTTAAGGTTTCATCCAGTCAAGTGTGTCAACATAGGGAGCACTGATTATATTAGTTAAAATAGATAATGGCTGTTTGAGGTTCTTAATTTATTCATTACATATAAAAAATGTGATGGTAATTGAATCATTAGTTAATGTAATTCAGTTTCATGTCAGTTTTTATTGATTTTAAATGTTGGTTAATACTAAATGTTGTTACGTGGGACATTGTAAATATTTTTATGACATTAGTTAATAATAGAAAACAATTTAAATTATTTTTGGGGTTTTTTTCATGTAGGTTGTTAAATAACTGATGTGAAAAACATTCATCTACGCTAGTTATCTGACAAAACCTTTATGGAAGGAACCTTTTCACATTGAGTATTTCATAACTGATGTGAAAGAGAGAGGGAAATCAGTTTCCACATTAGTTAAAAAAATAAAAAAAGTGAAATATCATCATAGAACGTTCTTCCACATTGATTTTATAAATTAATAGATGTGGAAGATGGTTTTTCAAATAGATTATTTGATAACTGGGGTAAAAAATATTGATACAAATGTTTCATGCTAGTTATCAAATATCTGATGTTAAAAATAGATTTTTCAAGTACTTTTTCATATTTCCACCCTCCCTAGTAGAAAAAATAATGAACAATTTGAAAAATATAAAACACTATAATTAGTTGAAAAAAATATAAACAATTAAATTTCAATTTTCATGTTTATAATATAAATTAAATGTAATTCAAACATGTTAAATGATTTCTTCCATTAATTTTTTAGGTGCCTCAACTCATGTGAAATATAAATCCAATGGTCATCGAAAATCAAAAAATTATAGAGAATTCATTTTACATGTTTGTATGTTGAATAAAACAAATGAGATATGAAGGAAATTTATATAATGAAATCAAACCCTATTGAACTTCATAACCATCCTAGTTGAAATTATTTCATAAATTAAGCTTAAATAATAGTATCCACATTATTTTACTCCTTTTTTAAAAAATAGATTTTTAAAATAATTAATCAATTCTAAATAACATTTATAACTAATATATCCAAAATATAGTAATTTTAAATGAAAATTCAGCTTTTCTTTTAAATATATAATTTTGGAACTTTTCTATCATAGGGTTTCAATATAGAGATTAAACTAACTATTTAAATATAATATAAATAAGTTAAATTTAAGTCAATATAATATAAAACATTATTAAAATTCCCAAACATAAATGTTCAATATTTTCATATAATTTTATCACACATCTCCATGGATCGAGTATAACCAGTAAAGTGTCTTCCCTCTTGAAAAAAACACCCAACATATAATGAACACTAATATATAAGAAAAGAAGATTTTGGAGGTGGTACGGAAGGAGAGGCGCAGCGATGGCGGCGCTTAGGGTTCCTTATTTCTGATGGTGATACCCTATTTTCTTGGCTTCAACTATCTTGATGAGCGACGGATCTGCCGGAAAGGCGTGGTATCGAGTGGGTTCCCCTCTACACTGAACCCTATTTCGAAGAAGCCGATGTCTTCTTCTTCTAGTGAGCTTGCACCGGTTGTGACCGGTGCGTTTGCATTGTCCAGAGGAGGCGTGATGGGCATGCCTGCATCGGTCGGCGGCGTGCCTCTATCTTTCGGGTGGAGGTCTGAGGATTCGACGTTGAAGGCAGATCAGGTGAGGGCTATGCTAGATGGGGCATCAGTGAACCCTCTGACCTACAATTCCCAGTCTCAGTATGCTCAGGATTCGACTGGGTACATGGTAAAGGAGTATCCCTCTTCTAATGACAATACTAGACATATGCAGGAACCTATGAGGGTGACCACTAGTGCTACACCATGTGGTCAGCAATCCTTTGCTGATGTGATGAAGGAGTCTTCATCATATCAGAAAAGAAATGAGGATATCTGTCATTGGATGATTCTTCGAAAGTTTTCTTTAGCTCATGTTGAATTCAATCCTGGTGTGATTGCTGAAAGATTGGATTTGGGTGAGAATTCACTGATTTCCCATGTTGTTCTTCCTGAAGGTGTGCAGACCTAGAAATGAGAAGATTTATACTGTCAAATTTCGATGTTGTGGGGATTTACTAGGTGGAAATGTGTCTCCCTTGGAATGGTATTTTTTCACTGCTTGTTCCCATCGGCGGACTTGAAGCTTAGGGCTTGGAGTCCTGGATCCATGTTTCTTAAGCCGGGGTGGATTCATATGCATGAATGGTCACTTGAATTTAATATATCTAATGCAAAAAACGTCTTTGCTCATATATGGGTACGGCTTCATGGGCTTAATTGGGTTCTTTGGCATCCAGAGATTCTGCATGATTTTGGAACGATAATTGGAACAACCATTCGTCTTGATAAGGAAACGACATATGTCAGATATGGGAATTTTGCTAGAATACTGGTGGAAGTTGATCTCAGGTCCACCCTCATTGACACGGTAACACTTTCTATTCCCTATGATCAAATTTTAATTGATGTTGAATATGAAAAAAAACCTCTTTTCTACACCAAATGCATGATTGTGGGACACTCTCTAGAGTTGTGTCGTAAAAATAACACCTGTAAGGAGTGTGGAATGCGAGGGAACTCCTCCAACCTCTTCCGAAAAAGGATAACTTGAAGGAGTCATCCTCGCCAAAGCATGAAACAAAGGACAATGACCATCCTATGAGGCCAATTCCTCTTGATGTGATGATTCCTAAGAACGGTAACGAGTTGATTATTGATACAACTCCGATATCATCTCATAGTGTCCCTTCAAGAGTTCATGATCCTACTTCTTTTGAAAGTTTGTGCCCTGCACCAACGTTGGTGGTGAATGCTTCTACACAAATAAATGTCCAGAAGAATCCGTCTTCTTCCGCTAAACGGAGGAACTGCTCTGATGAAGGAAAGGACAGGGTCGAGGTTGATACTACGGGAAATGAGGTGCATATCCCCTTTAGGTGGGGGGATGATCATGAGGATGATAAGGACAATGACAAGGGTAATAAAAAAATTCCATACAGTGATATTGTTCAAGGAGAAAAGAAAAGAACCTATGACAGTGAGGATATCATGAATGCTTTAGTTAAAATGAAACTAAGGAATGATTACACTACAGTGCCGAAGATGGTGACCACTAGGTCGTCTTCCATGAAGTCTAAGGAGAAGTTCTCTATGGAGAAACTGCAGCGAAGGAAGGAATATATCAAGATGTTTAAACAGCTTGAGCCTCAATCGGAATGGGAATAAGCTGATGCTGATGTCATGACCTGGTATGAATGTGATGATTATTATTATTCCAACTTGTAATCTCATTCTCTCTCTCCGGATTTTCTCTACAGTTTTCTTTTTATTAATAAATTTGGGGTCCAAGCCTGCTTGGATCTGACTTTTTCGGTAATATATAAGAAAATTAAATATGAGTGGTTTGAATGTTAAGATATATAAAACACTATGTTATAAATATGTTTTATACTCTTGATGATAATGAATCCTCCATCACCAAATAATTTCATTATTTTAAATTCTGTCATCAATATAAACATTATTTCTTAATAATTCATTTTACTAGCTAGTGATTAAATGGACCGAGGATCCAAAATTCCAAATACAAATGTCTTTTCATTCTATTATTTTTTTATAAATATACCTAATATAAACAAAAATTAGTATATATTTTAAATAAATTAAATGAAGGGAAATTTTTCTAAATTGAATTACATGAAAAATGCATCATGTTGATGCCCAAATGATATTAAGCTACATCATCCATGATATAATTTTTCAAAAGACCCACATTAATAGATTGACCATAAACATTTGATTCAATTTTAATCTTATATACATCTAATAAAAAATTTAAATATCTAAAAATCTATCAAAATTATTAAAAAATGTATCCAAATTTATAATACTTTGTATTTGTTTTTGTCTATAATGTATTGTTTAAATTAAAATTAATCTTGTTTAAAATAGATAATTATATAAAAATAAATAATGATAAAATAAATTTAATCTCATAATGAAATAAATTATAAAATATATACATACCTCTACGGTATTATGTTGAACAAGTCTAGATGGACAAGATAGAAAGTGGCTGATGCTTTCCCCAAATATAGTTAACTCATCTATTGTGCATAGAATTATAGATCATTTATCTATAGTATCATGTAAAATTACCCTATGATGATCTATCTCTACATGTTTATTTTGAAGGGTATCTCCAAAATGAAATATCATCCCATATGCAACAATATGCTGGTGACATGAACATATAACTTGCAATAACATCGATGATGTGGAGGAGGGGAGTAATATTATGATGAGAAGGAGTGGGTATAAATGAAGAGATTTATTTGTTGAATAAGTAGGAGTGTGACATTCTATTGGAGGTGGTAGAGGTGAAGTAGTCCAAACAATAGTCATAAATAGATTTTGAATGTCTGTAAACATCATCTATACTAATTCTATTATCCTATCATCTATCATCATGAAAATATCCCAAAATTCATCATCCAAATATTCTATATTTTATAAAAATCAACCCTATAAGAATATTCATAATGGTGAAACTCTTTATTTACTATTAGAGTGATTAGTTGTTCTCATACATGACATGGTTGTTCGAGGTTTATGAATGTTATAGCTAAAATATCCTACATACCTTCAGCTATAAAAATCCTTGTGTGATCTTCTATTCAAGAGAATACTATATAGAATATGTGAAACATCTTATAATGAATAACAATATATAAATAATTTTTTTATCTTAAATAAATAAATAAAGTAATCATATTACAATCCATTTAGCTACAATCCATAAATCTTATGTAGGATATTTTCCCTTTTTCTTATCTGATCCCCTTCAATTTTTCATGTCATACCAGGGGGAACCTCTGCTGAGCCTGAAGACTCAACCCTTAGTTTCTAAAATTTTTTAGCCATCCTTTTATTTTCTAGTAATTTATTCTATCCCAAGATAATGTGTGAGGGAATACATTTTTTTCTTGGATCTCTTGATAATATCTCCTTGCTTTTTTGTAAATTATGAATAAAAATCATTAATATGATCGTTTATATAAAAAATATCTTAAAAGTAAACACTAAAGTTATTAAAAATTATTCTACTCATCTCCATTTAGAAACTTTCTTCTAGGTATCATCATCTATAAATTTTTATGTAGACATGTATTTTTTTTGTTGTCTTTCTCCAAAAATGAATTCAAATGTGAGTGTAGATTTAAAATCTGTTCATCTTTTAGAGGCCAATGATAGTCATTTCATCCTCAATCCTAAAATATTAGTTATATCATATTTATTTTTATGAGAAGGTTGAAATCATATATTACTATATATATTTTAATATAAGTAATATAATTACAAATGAGGTTACCAAAACTATCCCCCAGAAGATAGATAAGATCACTTTGTCAACACTTTTCCAATTATTTATCAAAATAATAACTTAGCATTTAAAATGAACAAATATTAAAGTAATGAATTTTTTTTTCATGTGGAACTCATAGAATATAATTTTTATCAAATTATACCGATATCATTTGGACCTAATTATGGGAAACAAATAATTTTGGTAAATGTGTGTTTCCACATTTACCCACACCAGAACTCTTTTCCCCCTTGGAAGTTTTTGTATTCTATAAATAGTGATAATGAGACCCTATAATATAAGAATGTGTGTAATTCCTCCCAAAGGTATGAGCATGATCATATTAAGATGTTTTGGTGTATCAACTGATGGATTGGTCATTATCCAACAAACGAAAGCAATAAAAAATCAGTAAATATAAATTCAATTACAACGGTTACATTCAAATAAAGATAAAAAATAAAAAAAAAATATCAAACAAAATTTAAACTAAACTAAAATTAATAAATATTTATTCATATTTTTTATAGTTAAGTAAATTTCTAAAAATAGTAATGTGACATGAAATGACATATGAATGAAATAAAATCCATAAATTTTGTGTTAATAGAAAGAATGGTCCTACTTAACAAATTATGTTTTACAACAAATAGAATAATTTTTATATATACTATTATAAAAAATATTGTTTGAATTTTTAACATTAAATTTAAAGTCATAATTTTTTAACCAAATAAATTAATACTTAAGTTATGTAATGGTAAACAGGGTGAACTAAAAAAATTACTAAAAAAAACAATTTAAATTGATAGTTGTGATATATTTTTTTCATAATGAAAATAATATTAAAATATATAACATTTTATGAAATTGTAATAAGTAACCCAAAATGGAACATATTTTACCTATAAAATCAGGAATGTACTATTGTATTGTTTTCTAAAATTCCTTGATTATGATCATTCCGCATGACACAAACTGTGACTTCAACATTCTCATCTATATTATCTGTTAACCATTAAATAGACGTAGTTATCTCACACAAATAAGCTTATTCATCAAATTTTTCATAACCAAAATACTATTATTTTTATTTTTAATCAATATACCCTTAAATATCAGATTCACCAAGAACATAGAAAATTTGTTTTTTCATGTGTCACCATGATGAAAGTATCAGTCATGTATTCTATTTTTTTATATTAACTGTTGTCATTCCAAATTCATCCCATCAAACACTTTTTATGATAAAAACATTTATTCCCTTACACTAGAACATGAAATTTATTGTAATAAACCACCCAAATTTATTCAAAGATTACATAATATCAACATTATATAAATATTGGGTTTTTGTCTTTGGAACTCAAGAAATGTGTTTCTTCTACGAACACCAAAACACTAATATTCTGGACAAAACTTCCTTCCTCCTGAACTTTCATATGAAACGTACAGACATTAATATAATACTTGGACCATGTTATAAAATTTAAATAACGGACACCCAAAAAGAATCTCAATTTTTTTGATGCATCTGATCTTCCATGAATGATCTCTTTAGGCCATGGGAAAAAAGATTTATTCTGCTAAATCCAATTCCACATGTCAATATTTTTGTAGATAAAACTATTTAGAAATATTAATTTGAAATGTTATATAGGGATAATCGTAATATATGTTATTAAATATTTACAAATATAACCTATTTATTTTTTAAAATTTCAGTTATTTTACATTCAGGCCACGGATCCCCATTCCCCCATAATTGAATCGTTTATGGAAAGATGTAAGAAAATGATGTGCTCCACTAAAACAAATAGCATGTACATAACTCTAAAATCGCTTCAGAAATATAGTTATCTACAATGGAGGCTTCAGTTTGATATGGATTCTAAGAATAACCCCTTAATATATTCAAATATCTTTTAAAAAGACACATCTAACAAAGATATACATGTTCGTAATGCTTTATTTGTCACACAAAATGATCCATTAAATACACCATGATATCAAAAGGATATAGGAAAATATATTTCCAATTGATAATGTATAAAAACTTATTAATTATATAAAGTTTTAAAAGATATCAGATAATTCACCATATAAAAAAATAAATTGGTGAAATTAAAAGCCTTCATGATATCCAAACTCACATGACTATGAAATATTCAATACGATGCAATTAGATGGAGCTATTGCATCATGATGTGACAATAATGATATTTCATACCTCTCATATTCAAATCCAATAAAGGAACAAAATTTTTGTTCATTTGATGAATAATCTTTTGAAACTTAAAAAAGATAATTATATCTCCCTAGGATAATTTATAACATGATGGGGGAAGAAATTTTCTACTTACATTTGGAGTGGTATCCAACTCCAAATGAATTCCCATTGACTGTATATCCAATCTTTCATTCAACCCATATTTAGTCCATCCATTAATATATAATAATGTTCCAATAAAGATGTCATATATATTATTTTCCATGTTCATGTCATCAATATTATGTTTTACCTCATGTTTTCTCAAATAAGGTTGATAAAAACAATTAATTATTTCAAGAAAATATTTATATCCTTACCATATTTTTCTGTCTTTTTGAATTTCACTTCATCATTTTTCACCCTCTCAAAATGCTTATTAGTGGAAAAAGTTTTTGGAGCAGTAAAAAAGTATTTGGATCCAATGAATTCCTTTTTTATATTTGATAATAGGGATCTATATACAAAAACATTTTATGACCCATGGATATTATTTTTCTCCCATGATGAAGTTGATAATATAAAGTCTTTTTTTCACAAATTGGACTAGCATTAGGACCCTTAACAATGCATCTAGTAAAATTACCATATGAAGGGAAGTCATTTATATTAAACCGAATCATCACATGTCGTTCGAAATATTATATTTTATAAGAATCATAAACTTTGATAACTTCATCCAATAATATATTCAAATCATCAATTAATGGTGACACAAAAACATCAATATAATTTATAGGTTGTTTTTTTCGAGAGATCATGAATCTCAATAAGGAGTGTTTTTTATTCATAACAAATTAAAGAGATAAGTTATAAATCACTGATAAAACATGTGACAAAAAATATGTGATACTAAGGGTTTAATACAGATTCATTCCATATATTCCATGTCTTAGTATGATATTTCTAACATAATTTATGAATATAGGAAAATGGAGATAATGTTTCTTCCACTGTAGAAAATCATCCAGATTCTATAATTTTCAATCACATGTCCACTCATATGCATGCCATATTATCATTTTTTTAATCACGTGAATTTTCATATACATGTTTCAAAAGATGAATTATACAATGATACATAAATTACTTTGATGGGGTCACTATAACTTCTAAATAATCATTTTAGTTTTCATTCAACTTGTACCATGATGTCGCACATTAAGGAAACTCTTTAGGAAATTTTCATTCTTTCGTATTTATCAAACAGTCATTCAGATGACATTTATTTTCTTTTCTTTCATTCCCATAGGGAATAATACTTTGTAAAATTTATAATGTGAATACCGAAGTTCATTTTCTTTAAGAAGAATGTATTTCAACAATTTTAGTTTCTTTATAAAACTCTGGTCAATCCATCAATGTTTCCCCTTTAGGTTAATCAATCTTAACACTTTAGATAAAATCATAAATACTATACAACCTGGATATAATGGTTTTTTAGAATCACTATATAAATGACCAATTTTTTGTTCTTTCTAAATTGACTATACTTCAATATCAAGAATCATTTCATCAAATTGATTATATTTATAATCTTGCAATAGATAATCATTAGTAGATGAAAAATTCTTCCTAGTTTCACCATTCCATATCCAAGGGATATAACTCAAATTAAAACTATAAAAAATTAAATGATATTTGATTTATATTATTTTATGATTCTTAAAATTTAAACAATACAATCACAGATAGTAGAACAAGTCATTGTTTGGAATATGTAAATCAGAGAATTCCAAAAAATCATAGACTTGTTCCTTGTATTAATCACCTATTTGAGGTGAAATAATCCAACCTCAATTAATTATTATCAATAATAAATATCAAAAATAAATATAAAGAAATATATTTTTTGTAGAATATAGTGGGAATAAAATTGATTTATGGGGGAAAATAATAGATTATTTTAATGATAATAATATTTGTAATGTAATAGAAGTTAAATTCTATAACAAAATTAAAGATAATAGGTTTTTAAAATCCATAAGAAGTTTCCAATACTATGGAGGGATATAATACATTCACACATATAATAATGGTTTAAGTTACATATCTGTAGAACATAAATGAGAAAATAATCATAATCCTAATAAATGGTATTGAACACCTGATAAATAAATTGAAATAAAAATGATTTCAAAGATTTGATCATAACCCATAAAAAAATAATTTGGGTGTTTTCATTAGAGTATATATCATTTAGAGAGTAAGAAGAATTAAAGGGTGCTCATTTTGATGAAAATTATATTATCATAGAATTTAAATTGTACATTAAAAAAGAAAAATATGATACATTTAAATTTAATATTAACCTTTATTTGAATGGGAGTAATTTTAAATATATTAATAGTATAAATGAAACATAAAAATATAAAAAACTAAGGGTAAATGTATAATAATAATTGAAATTTTTATGAGAAAATTCATTCATGCAGATGGAATTGGAAAATATATTCCTTGCAAAAAATTATAAATTGAAAATAAATGTATAAAACCGTATAAAATTATAAAAATATATACAATGATATCCAAAAAACAATATGTAGAATATATACATGGAGGATAATGATTCTCCTTTCAAAATAATGAGATTAATAATGGTTAACAAAACTAAAAATTTTAATGTGTGGAAACATCATAGGAAAGAGGATATAACCTTTCAAAATTGGTAAGATATTACAAGGGAGGGTGATATTTATATATATCATGAACCATTGGAATATTCATCAGACTCTCCATTTATAAATATATGAAACTAAAAATATTTTAAAAGAATATTATTTCCTTTCCACTTTTTTGAATATTTAGAAACAAATATACATGTGTAAATGCATAAATGACAAAAATACTGGCATCAAATATTCTATAATTTTTTTAAAGTATTACAAACAAATAAAAAATATATTGATTGAGAAAAACAAATTAATACTATAAATGAAATCAGGAACATCTAATTCATAATTTCTAAAAGATATTCAAACCTTTAAGAATGCTAGTTGGAGATGATCAGATCTCTAATCGAACATGAAATGACGATGTCGACAAAACATAAGGGTGTATTATGATGTTAATGTGATAATATATTCCAAAAGATTAAATAAAAGATGGTTATGGATTCAAAAACCAAGAACTATAGAAGAGAGAGAAATTAAAATGAGTGAGTTTTAATTCAAATAATATCATATCTATCATCGATCTGTATGATGAGGTTGAAAAATCTAGAGGGTGTATTAAGATCATTATGTGATATTGGACCACTAGATCAATGAAACAAGGGAGAAATGGATTGAGAAAGAGAGAAATGGGAATTGTGTCATTTGAATGGTAGACCAATAATTGAATCCTTAATCAATTAATTAAAATTTTAAAGATATATAAATTTATTTATCGTATAACCAACATGAAAATTATCTATTTTACATCAGTTATGTGATATAAAAGATGTGAAAGTGCATATAAGATAGATTTGATACATCATTTTGAATATAAGTGATGAAATAAATGGATTTTACATGTTGGTTCATGTAACAACCGACACTAAAATGAAATATTAATAGATTTTAAATTTAGTTATAGATAACAGATGTGAAAAATATGACCTTATAAATAGTTTTCTTAAAGTGAATGATAAACCATATTAAGGAATGAGTACCTGTTTGATCCATTGAATGATGGTAGCTAGATTGAGAGATATATTTCCAATTATGGTATTATCAAATGAATATCGCAGACGATGTTATATATAAAAATAAAATTTTATTTCAGTATTTTAATTATTAATTCCTCAAAATTTCTATTGGAGTATAAATTCAGAAATGACATTCATGGGGTTGATGTACTCGGTATTTTTTCCTTATCCGGAATTTTTTATTGTATTTATCCAAAATATTTTTATTTAATGTTATAATAGGATAATGTGGTTCATATATGAACTACTATATATGTCCTACAACATCTTCAGTTATATAATAAGAAGATAAAATAATTTTTTTACAATATAATTTGTTTACACATGTTCTCTCTAGACGATGTCTATATTTAAATCCAAAAAATATAAGGGAAATTAATTGTTGAGAAGTATTAATAATATTTTAGTATATCATAGTTATTTTTGTTTGGTAGGGGTTTTTTATGTTATTTAGGTAAAAATTTTCTTACATTTTGAAAATTTAAATTAGTATAACTAAGCAATAGTATACTTTATTATGGATAGGGAAAAGCCAAACTATATTTGAGAACGTAATAAAAAAGGTGTTTGGAGTTTTTTTCTTTATTTACCTATGTAAAGAGTTATGTGTAATATTTATTATCATGTTTCTCATCATTTAGCTCATTATATATTTATGTAAGAGTTGGTTTTCAATTATTATAGTTACATATAGTTTTGAACTCATTAATGCGACTATGATTCAAATACCAATGATAAAAATGCTGAATTATTATTTTTTAATTTAAAAAACATTATTTACTTGGTTAATATTTTATGGTCTTCAAAGATTATAATATTTTTCACTCTATATTCTTGAATCATGATTTTTACCAATAGTAGTGAATATGGGCGTAATTCATCTGACATTATCATTTTAGGGTTATGTATACATCAGATAAAGTAAATTCTATGTTTGATGAAATGACTAAGATGAAAAAATTTAATGATTTTCATAAGTTAAGTGATGAGTATAATAAGATAAATAAACTTTTTAATTTGAATTTGGTTCTGGCTGTGGTTATTAGTGAATGTTTACTATAAAATATGAAAATTTATTCTACTATTTTTAAACCAGTAAAATATTCTCAACCAGTAAACCATAATGTTGATTTATGAATAAAATAATTGGTATATTATTATTCTCTTTTTATGAGGATTGGCGATGGAAAAATTAGATGTTCATCAATGGAAATGTATATGTTCCTCAACTATTGTGGGTTTAATTTTTATGAAAGTTATATTTCTCACCTTTAGTGGAAAATTTATGTATTAGTGATACCTATAGTTTAAGAAAGAACAAATTTGGGAATCCTTGGATGATGAAATGAAGGTCTGATTTTTTATCCCTGTTTTTTGTAATCCATGAGGTGAAAAATAAGTATCATGATTTTATTGGTTTTAATCAACCTTTAAGAGTGCCATAATGGATGTTGGTGGATATGTACAAATATGTTTTACTATGTTAATTCACTCATCGAATTTTTATGATGTTATATAGATCATTTTTAATTGATTATTTAATTCTAAAAACTTATTTCTAACTAGGAATCTATATTTATAGTCAATTTGGTGATACTATACATGGTGGATATGGAGAATATTTATAGACATACCTAAATGATCATTTTAGATATTGATACTTGATCTGTATTATATATAGAGGGGTAGTAATGTGATTTTTCTATGATTTTATACCTCTTCACTCTATCCCACCCTAATATTTATGATTAGTCTAAAATAATGATCTAAAAAATGAAATCATGTTAACATAAATCATTCTATATTTTCAGGATCTTAAAATTATAATATGTCATAGGTTTAGTTTTCCTTTAGTAAAAACTATCACTCTTCCATTTTTGTGGAACCATGGGAGGAAATTGTAACAAGCTGACTCATCGTGTGTCTTTATAATTAGTGTTAATATTTTATTTACATTTCAGTAATATTTTATTATAGTTAAAAATAATTATATGAACTAAGTGGTGGAATATTTTATTAGTTTTAGAGTATTTAGATAAAAAATATAATCATGTAAGAGTTACTAGAAAATACCTAAAATCTAATTTTTGTAAAATATAGAAAATAGAGGAAATGTTTTTTTATTAAAGTAACAACGAAATGGTATGTGTATTATTATTTGAATACATGTTTGTATGAATGTGAAAATGCACTAAATTCTTTACATTAGGAACCTGTTAGACTACCGATGTCCGGGTAGAATTTTGTTATGATTATGGGATTAGACCAAACCCTTATCTCATTATTGGTGAATTATTGTCATTGTAGATGCTGAAAAATTCCATAACTCCTAGAGGATGTTTTGAAATGGCAAAGAGAAGATATATTCAGACCCGGAGGCCCGGTCCGGAGGTCCCGAAAGTGGTGCATGAAAAATTGGGTGAAGTGCGTGGAAAAAATGTCCCATGATAAAGGAAACCCAAGATTCATGCAAAGTCCCGGCACCGGTATGAAATAATTTGGCGCCCGCATCCCGTGCGGTTGATATTTCGTTCCGCTATCTCCGTCGCACAAATTGTGCACACAACCCTGGATTCTGCACCACTGGGTGCCTATAAATAAAAGGAGACCCCCTTCCTTTTTGGGGGAGGAATTTGAACCGGCTCCCATGCACACAATTGCGCGTGCAATATTGTCTTGAGTCATGGTTCTTTTCTGCGCCAAGTCGGACCAGGATCCACCTTTGCACGAGATCCCCATGGCTTAGACTAAACTCCAACCCCTTCGGTGTAACGACCCAAAGTTTCATTAATGGAAATCCCTCTTAATCTAATTAAATGTCTCTATATGTTTATATAATGTTTCATCTTCATTGGTTTTATGTTAATAATTTTGACCGTCACTAATATAGTCGTTGAACAGTGATCACATGGTTAGTATAAATATAAGACTTTAACAAATCCAATTTACTCAGACAAAATAAGCGATGGCCTCGTCCAGTAGAATTTCTCCATATGAAGCCCATCTGTTAGAGCTCGGAAAAGAGGTGGCATCCTTGGGCTTCGCTCTGGAGCAAGCCCATGTTGAGCTTCATCATGTCAAGCTCGAACGTTACCGTCTATGGGAAAAGAGGAAGTTCATTGAAATTACCACTCGAGCGATGTTATCTGAGCCATCCCAGGAGTCTGTCACCATCACACACCTTACCCTTAGGTCCAATGCGGTTGTTTTAAGGGGTTATGTAACAAATAAGTAGTGCTATGTTCATGTACATTATTTTTTTTATATAATAATGAATATAATTTCTAGTCATTTTTGATACATTATAAATAGTTTTTAAATTACAAATGGTGTCTTTACTTATAATTTAATTAAGAAATCTATTTTATTAAATTAAGGGATTTTTGAATTAAATAATATTTTAATAAAATAATAATAATATTATTAAATTAATTTTTATTAAATATAAATGATCTTATAATTTTATGAATGCAATTAAAATTTTTATTAAGGATTGAATGTCATTTCTGTCAAAACCCTTGAATTGTTGATTAATATCGGTTTTTATTTTAAAAGTGAAAATTCACATATTTAGAAAACTATTTAGATAAAATAAATGTTATTTTTGGAATTAGGATGTTGAAATTATCCAACGGTGAATTTTTCATAATTTTATGAGACAGTCAAATTTTTGGGTAAAAATTAAATACCATTTAAATATATAATGTGTTTTTTGACATCATAGTGACCCAATAGGGATGTAATAAAATACTATAATCTTTATGTTCGGCCAATATATGTTTTAAAATTAAAATAATGTAATTTTGGATTTGTTTGACTTACTTTTCAAAGCATTAATGGACCCCTCAAGACTTATTCAACACTTTGCATTTTTAAATTAATTTACATGGGAGTGTGACTCACCTCCACATAAGAAACCCTATTATTTTAAGAATTTCGGACTTTGGCCTTATAAAATATTGTTTTCCTCTTCCCCTTTCTAAAAACCATGGGCAAAAACCATGGGATGGTTTGTGGTTTGGATTAATTTAATATAAGGTGTCCCCAACCTAAATAATAAAGAATTCCCTCACCTTTCCTATATAATCCCACCCAAGCTCCCACTTCCTCCTCACTAAATGCCCTTGGATTTCTTCCATCCTCTGCCCTACTATCTCTATAATCCTCACAAGGTTCCCAAAGCTCCTAAGAAACCTCTCATAAGCTTCTCTCTAGCCTTTGGAAGCACACTTCCAAGTAAGGGTTTTTTTCCCTTTCTCATTTTTGTCCAATTTTCTATAAGTTGTTTTTCCCTTTTAATATCAATTATAAATGTTGGGTTATGGTTTTACACCTCCCTAATACTGCCCTATTTATGTTTTAATGATGTTATAGCCTTTCCCTCTCATTAAATATCTCCCATGTACACCTGTTACTATGCCAAAATTCCGAAATGAACTTCTCTCTCCTCTTTTACATTCAAGCAATACTTTTGTATCATGAATCTAAATTTCATTACGATTCTTGGGAAATGTATCAATATGACCTCCTTAATGTCCATTACATGTAAATATGATGAGTAACCCATTTCTATCTCATCAACCATTTTTTATGAATTCTTATGTCACACCGTTACGCTGCCGAAATCACACCGATTTTCTAAGCCAATGTCATTGTGTAGTGAATACCATGCCCATTTCTCCATCAAGCGTATTCACCATTATGCACATTTACTAATTTATTGTAATGTTTCATGTATTAATTCCACATTCCTTTATCGTGTAATAAATTATTATGTTTTATGAATCCATGATTTATGATCCATATGGCACACTTATGCATGAAATGAAATGTTTAAGAAGGGTGTGCCCTTATAGCGCTCCAATGCATTGGGTAAAGTATAGTATCATGATATGTCATGTGAAATGAGTGTTGAATCATGAAAATTCACGTGCAACGAGGGTTTACTCGTGCTTTATGTGTAATGAGGATTTACTCATGCTCCATGTCTAATGACCCTTGACTCATGCTAATTCCATGTTAAGTGTTGTTGACACATTTCCATGTCATGATTATCATGCATTATCATGCCTTTATATTCATGTTTCTTTTATGATATATTGATATTCCTATTGTCTAACATGTATTTTACTCCTCATGTTATTCCATGTGTACTCCCTTACTGGGCTTTATAGAACACCCTTTTCTTATGCGTGTCCTCAGGTTATCCCATGCAATGCTAAGTACGAAGGAATATAGTGGTCATGTAAAGGATGTTTTCAATAATGATGTTGTGTTTAATGTTTTAATTTTTTATGTAATCATACTAAGCCCCAAAGAAACTAAACCTCTCGATATTATTTGTTGTATCAAATGAAGTTTTATGTAATAAATCATGTTTAAGTTGTAATAAAGAGGAGGGTTGTCATAGTCGGTATCAGATGATAGGTTTAGTTATTTTTGGGATTAAGAAACCCTAGTAAAGCCCTATTGGCAAGACTAAGTATAATAAAAATATCCCTACGTTTTGGTAAGTACTGAATAAGTGGTTCATCAGAAAAATACATCCCTTTCTGGATACGAGCAGGTAGAGGCGGCTCTGGCACATATGTATCCTTGGGGTAAAAACCGAAAACACCGCTTTGAGCTAGACACTAACGGGAACTGGTGCACGACAATGGGACTTGCTGCACTCTTGGTTATGAAACTCCCAGGGGATATGTTTTGATAAATTCAAAAGCTTAGTATAAACCCTTATTAAGGGAATTAAAAAAATGTCTCTAAGAATATATGTTAGAATGTAAATCATGAAAAGCCTAGATTGCAGCCTATAGACTCATCGGTTAAAGAAATGAAAGTTTAATTATAATTCATCAACTTTTGTCTTTGGATTACCCTTTAGGTATTACCCCTAACATTCCTTTTATTCTAGCCAATGTTTGGTAATAGGAGGACTCGGGCTGACAACCGTTGTGAAGATCAGTGTGATGATTGTACTAATGAGATGCCAAATCCAATGGGAGTAGGAATTGCAAACATTGTCATGCTTCTCTCTCAGCTAACTCATGTTTTGAATAGAAACACTGGTCAAGAGGAATTTTCAACCCCTCTAAGAATGAACAAGTCTCTATCAAGAGCTTCATGAGAGAAAGGCCTCTTACTTTTTGTGGATCATCTGATCCCATGATCGCTGAACAATGGATCAACTCCTTTGAAAAGATATTCTCCATCCTCCAATGTTCTAAACAAGAGAAGGTTCTCATAGCAGCTTTTCATACGGAGGGTGAAACTGATCAATGGTGGACGTTGATCAAAAATACGAAGCCTGAGGAGGAGATTAAGGCGTTGGAATGGAAGGATTTCCGGAACATGTTTTTCGATAAATATTTTCTGTGCACCCTCCAGCTTAAGATGGAAATGGACTTCATTTCCCTCAAGAAAAAACACGAAGAATCTATTGGAGCATATGAGAAAAACATCACAAGGATTGCACGATACGCTTCCGTCTTTTTCATTACCCCTGAATGCAAGTTTGACCGCTTCTTTGGTGGGATGAAGCCTAACTTTAGGAAAGCAATAGTGATCCGTGACTTCGACATCTATGAGGAAATTGTCTGATGTGCCCTCAATGTCGAAATGGAGATCGGGGAATCACAAGGGTATCATGGGGACAAGAAGCATAAGGTGGACTTCAATGCTGGTGCTCTGATGGATAAATACAACGGTGCTAAGAAGATCCAGCAGCCCACTTGACAATAGTGCGGAAAGAAGCACCCTGGAAATTGCCTTAAGTGGACAAGAAAATGCTTCAGGTGTGGAAGAGAAGGGCATCAAGCTGTTAACTGTCAGCAAGAAGGACCCGCGGCTGTGACAGAGTAGAGGAACACTCCGTTCGAACCTCAACGTGTTTTTAAATGCTACAAATGAAAAGAAATGAGTCATTTTGAAAATCAGTTCCCTAATCCAAGGGTTTTTAGAGGCAACCAACAACCTCAAAGACAGTAAGGAAGAGTTTTTTCCATCACTTCTGCCGAAGTGAACCTCGACAACGAAGTGGTGACAGGTACGCTAGTTATTCATTCAAGATTAGTGAACGTACTTTTTGATTCAGGTTCTTTGCATTATTTTATATTTATAATGTTTAGTATAACAATCCCAGCACCACCACAAATCATAGAAGTAAAGATGTCGGTGAGTATGGAAAATGGGGAAATCATTCCATCGGATGAATATAAGTCCTCCCCTGTTATAATCTGTGGATTGAATTTCCTGGATAACCTCGTCATACTCCATCTGGTGGAATTTGATGCAATTCTTGGCATGGATTGGCTTTCCTTATATAGAGCCAACATAAATTGTTGGGAGAGGGAAATCACACTCCATATGGAGAATCGACCCCCCGATTCATTACAAGTGTCAGGAGGAAGATGAATCTCCATTAGATCCATCATCTCATGCATGGATATTTCTTCCCTATGAGTAAACGTATCTAGCTCAGATGATTGAGTCTAAAGAGGAAACCATCCTTGAAGAAATGCCTATTGTGAGGGAATTCATGGAAGTGTTTCCCGAGGAACTGCCTGGTCTTCCTCCTAGAAGAGATGTTGAGTTCTCAATTGAACTTATAACTGGGGTGCTACCAATATCCAAGACTTTGTATAGAATGGATGTTGTAGATCTTGAAGAGCTGAAGAAACAACTACAGGACAATCTGGATAAAGGGTTTATACGCCCAAGTGCTTCACCATGGGGTTCACCAGGACTCTTCATCAAGAATAAGGATGGGTCACTACGGCTTTGCATTGATTATCGTGAACTTAACAAAATCACGATAAACAACAAGTGTCCTCTCCCAAGAATCGATGACTTGTTTGATCAGTTGCATGGAGCACAATACTTCTCCAAGGTGTATTTGCGGTCGGGATATTATCATGTAAGGGTGAAGAAGGAAGATGTCCCCAAGAGTGCTTTTCTTACAAGGTACGGGCACTATGAATTCATAGTAATTCCTTTCGGACTCACCAATGCTCCAGAAATATTCATTGACTTGATGAATAGAGTCTTTAGAGATTACCTTGAAAAATTTGTGGTAGTCTTTATAGATGATATTCTAATATACTCCAAAACCAAGGAGGATCATGAAAAGAATTTAAAAACTGTAATATAGACTTTGCACAAGGAGAAGCTCTATGAAAAGTACAGAAAGAGTGAGTTCTGGTTGAAGGGGGTATCATTCTTGGGCCATATCATCACAAGCAATGGGATATCTGTGGACCCCTCCAAAATAGATGCAATTGAGGTATGGATGAGGCCGACATCGGTAACGGATATCTGTAGCTTCTTAGGGTTAGCAGGATATTATCGACGATTTGTGATAAATTTCTCACGATTGTCCAAACCACTTACCAAGATAACTCGAAATGGAGTAAAGTTTGATTGGAGTGATGAATGCGAAGAAAGCTTCAAGGAGTTGAAAAAGAGGCTTATCACTGCACCTGTGCTCACTTTACACACAAGTGGGGAGCTTTTTTTAGTATTCATTTATGCTTCGAAGAAGGGATTAGGATGTGTGCTGATGTAGAATGATAAAGTGATATCCTAAGCCTCAAGGAAGTTGAATATCCATGAAATATCTAATGCACGATATGGAGTTGGAGGTGGTGATTTTTCCTTGAAAATCTGGTGGCATTATCTCTATGGAGAGAAATGTGATATATATACTGACCACAAGAGTCTTAAATATATATTCACACAGAAAGAGCTTAATATGCGCTAGAGAATATGGATAGAGCTCATCAAGGATTATGACTGTTCAATCAATTACCACCCTGGGAAAGCGAACAAGGTGGCAGATGCCCTAAGTAGAAAGGACCCAGTAATTCTATCAATGATGAGAATTGAGAAGGATCCAATCTTCTTAGACTGGATGAAGATGGACGTCGGAATCATAAAGAAGGGAACATCATCAATCCTTTCACAAATTATTACTCAACCGTCTCTTTTGGAAAGGATAAAGGATGCTCAAAAGGATGATGTGGGAATTCAATAAAAATTGAGAGCTATCGAAAAATGGAAATCCTTGGAGTTTAATGTTAATGATGAAGGAATTGTGCGGCTTTGGAAAAGACTATGTGTTCCATCATGTCTGGAGCTAAAGAAGGAACTTTTGGATGATGCATATAGTTCAAATTTCTCTATTCACCCAGGGAGAACAAAGATGTATTGAGATCTCCGAGAAAACTTTTGGTGGGATAATATGAAGAAAGAGATCGCTGAATATACATCAAAATGCTTGGTGTGTCAGCAAGTGAAGGCAGAGAGGCAGAAGTCTAAGGGGACAATTCAACCATTGCCCATACCAGAATAGAAATGGGAGAACATCACCATGGAAGATGTCACTGGACTTCCAAGGACATCCAAAGGCAACAATGCAATCTGGGTTGTTGTGGATCATCTTACAAAAACTGCACACTTCATTGCTGTTCAGGAGGATTTCTCCATGGATCAACTGACACAAATATATATCTAGGAAGTGGTACGGTTGTATGGAGTACCACTATCTATTGTGTATGACCGAGATCCAAGATTCACCTCTAAGTTTTGGAAGAGTCTTCAACATGCTCTGAATACTGAACTGAACTCCAGTACGGCCTATCATCCTCAAACTGATGGCCAATCCGAGAGGACTATCCAAACACTTGAGGACAAGTTGAGAGAATGATCAATGGACTTTAAAGAAGGATGGGATCAACATCCTCCTCTAGTTGAGTTCTCTTATAATAACAGTTTCCACTCAAGCATCCAAATGGCACCATATGAAGCCCTGTATGGGAAAAGGTGCAGAACACCAGCATGTTGGGATGAGGTCGGTGAACGTAAGCTGCTTGGACTAGAAATGGTCGAAGAAATGGTGGAGAAGGTAAAAACCATTCAGCACCATATCAAGGAAACCCAGAGTCGACATAAGACTTATGCAGATAATCATCAACGAGACCTTGAGATTAAAGTTGGAGACATGGTGTTTCTACACATATCTCCATGGAAAAAGGTCATGAGGTTTGAAAAAGAAAGGGAAGTTAAGTCCAAGGTACATCGGCCCCTTCGAGATTCTTGATCGTGTTGGGGATATGGCCTATCAACTAGCACTTCCACCTACCATGGCCAAGGTGCATGATGTCTTTCATTTATCCCTCTTAAGGAAGTACATACCGGACCCTTCACATGTACTCTCTTCTGAGGTTGCACAATTGGAAGACGATCTATCTTATGAGGAGAAACAAGTGAAGATCTCAGATCATAGAGAAAAAGATCTATGAAATAAGACAATTCCCCTTGTCAAGGTGTTTTGGAGAAACCACATGTTTGAAGAAGCGACTTGGGAATCAGAGGATATGATGAAGCTGAGTTACCCACATTTGTTTTAGTGTGGGAAAAGGAAAATTTCGAGGGTGAAATTTCATAAGGGGGGAATATTGTAACGACCCAAAGTTTCATTAATGGAAATCCCTCTTGATCTAATTAAATGTCTCTTTATGTTTATATATAGTGTTAACTTCATTGGTTTTATGTTATGAATTTTGACTATTACTAATATAGTCATTGAACAGTGATCACATGATTAGTATAAATATAGGACATTAACAAATCCAATTTACTCAGACAAAAGAAGCGATAGCCTCATCTAGTAGAATTGCTCCATAGGAATCTCATTTGTCAGAGCTCAAAAAAGAGGTGGCATCCTTGGGCATCTCTCTTGATGAAGCCCATGTTGAGCTTCATCATGTGAAGATCGAACGTGACCGTCTACAGGAAAAGTGGAAGTTGATTGAAATTACCACTCGAGCGATGTTATCTGAGCCACCCCAAGAGTCTGTCACTATCGCACACCTTACCCTTAGGTCTTATGAGGTTATTTTAATGGTTTATGTAACAAATAAGTAGTACTATGTTCATTTACATTATTTTTTGTATATAATAATGAATATAATTTCTAGTCATTTTTGATACAATGTAAATAGTTTTTAAAGTACAAATGGTGTTTTTAGTTATTATTTAATTAAGAAATCTATTTTATTAAATTAAGGGATTTTGGAATCAAATATTATTTTAATAAGATATTATTATCATTATTAAATTAATTTTTATAAAATATTAATGATGCTATAATTTTATGAATGAAATTAAAATTTTTATTAAGGTTTGAAAGCCATTTTTTGTCAAAACCCCTGAATTTTTTATAAAGCTCGGGTTTTATTTTAAAAGTGAAAATTCACATAATTAGAAAAAAAATTAGATAAAATAAACGTTATTTTTGGAATCAGGACGTCGAAATTATCCAACAGTGAATTTTTCATAATTTTCTGAGACAATCAAATTTTTGGGTAAAAATTAAATACCGTTTAAATATATAATATGTTTTATGACATCATAATGACCCAATAGTGATGTAATAAAATACTATAATCTTTATGTTCGGCCAATATATGTTTTAACATTAAAATAATTTGATTTTGGGTTTGTTTGACTTACTTTTCAAAGCATTAATGGACCCCTCAAGACTTATTCAACACTTTTCCTTTTTAAATTAATTTCCATGGGAGTGTGACTCACCTCCACATAAGCAACCTTATTATTTTAAGAATTTCGGACTTTGTCCATATAAAATATTGTTTTAGTCTTCCCTTTTCCAAAAACCATGGGCAAAAACCCGGGGATTTTTTGTGGTTTGGATTAATTTAATATAAGTGGTCCCAAACCTAAATCATAAAGAATTCCATCACCTTCCCTATATAAACCCACCCAAGCTCCCACTTCCTCCTCACTAAAAGCCCTTGGAGTTCGTCCAACCTCTATCCTACTCTATCTAGAATCCTCCCAAGGTTCCCCAAGATACCAAGAATCCTCTCACAAGCCTCTCTCTAGCATTTGGAAGCACACTTTTAAGTAAGGGTTTTTTCTTCCTTTCTCATTTTTGCCCAATTTTATTTAAGTTGTTTTTCCCTTTTAATTTCAATTATAAATGATGGGGTATGGTTTTTAACCTCCCTCATACGGCCCTATTTGTGTTTGAATGATGTGATACCCTTTATCTACCATTAAATGCCTCCCATGTACACCCGTTACTATGCCGAAATTCTGAAAGGAACTTCTCTCTCCTCTTTTAAATTCAGGCAATACTTTTGTATCATTAATCTAAATTCCATTACAATTCTTGGGAAATTTATATATATGTCCTCCTTACTTTACATTACATGTAAATATGATGTGGAACCCCTTTCTATCTCATCAACCATTTATTATGAATTCTTATGTCACGACGTTACGCTGCCGAAATCGCACCGATTTTCTAAGCCAATGTCATTGTGTAGTGAATACTATGACCCTTTCTCCATCAAGGGTATTCAACTTTATTCACATTTACTTATTGATTGTAAAGTTTCATTTATTAATTCCACATTCTTTTATCATGGAATAAATGATTATGCTTTATGAATCCATGTTTTATGATCCATGTGGCACACTTATGCATGAAATGAAATGTTTAAGAAGGGTGCACCCTTATAGCGCTCAAATGCTTTGGATAAAGTATATTATCATGATACATCATGTGAAATGAGTGTTAAATCATGCTAATTAAAGTGAAATGAGGGTTTACTTGTGCTTTATGTGCAATGAGGATTTACTCATGCTCCATGTGCAATGAGCCTTGCCTCATGCTAATTCTATGTTAAGTGTTGTTGCTACATTTCCATGTTATGATTATCATGCTTTATCATTCCTTTATATTCATGTTTTTTTTATTCTCTATTGATATGCCTATTGTCTAACATGTATTGTACTCCTCTAGTTATTCCATGTGTACTCCCTTACTTGGATTTAATGCTCATCCTTTTCTTATGCATGTCCTCAGGTTATCCCATGCAATGTTAAGTACGAAAAATGTAGTGGTCATGTATTGGAAGTTTTCAATAAAGATGTTGTGTTTCATGTTTTAAGTTTTTATGTAATGATCATAATCCCCAAAGACACTAAACCTCTCTATCTTCTTTGTTGTATCAAGTGATGTTTTATGTAATAAATCATTTTTAAGTTGTAATAAAGAGCAGGGTTGTCATATTCAGGGTCTGCACCTTGCGCACAATTCCTTCTTTTGCGCACAGGCTGGCCAAGTTGCGCACAATCGTTCCTTTGTGTGCACACCCCTTCCATTGCACGCAATTCCTTCTTTTGCTCGCAACCCCATGCTTTGCGCACTGACCCAGCCTTTTTCACGCGCATCCCTGAATTGCACGATGACCCGGAGTTTTTCGCACATGCCTACCCTATTGCGCGCATGCCTCCATTATTGTGCATAACCTATCCTTCATATTGATCCTATTACGCGCAACAGTATACCGGATTTCAGCCATTGGTCCCTTCTCTACCGTCACAGACCCCCATGAAAAATGGAGAGTCGCATCGCGAACTTCTCGGGCCGGGATGTCGGGATTTTCTATTGCGCCCTTATGCGCACCCACCTTCAACCTAGATAATACCATTATTTAAGATACTCCTCCAAACACTGTGAAACACCTTGAGTTGACACATTCCTCTTGGTTTGTTTCCTATGTCATGAGTTGAGATTCTCATCATCAATTCCCCTGATAATAATTCCCTATCATTCAATAATAGGATGCCTCTTGTTTCAAATAAGAGATGCCTTATGCTCCAAGTATGAGATTCCATAGTCCTATCTAAATGACTATAAACTATAGTAAACCATGTGTTCCAAACATAGGATGACTCTTGTTCCAAATAATAGATGCCTTGTGCGCCAAACATAAGATTCCTAATTCCATGATTACAGTGGCGTAGTTTCAAGAGCATTGGGATCCGTTCAAACATTCCATCACTCCACCCCACGCTTTGCATGTCCTTCATTCGAATCTGCATCCACTTCCAAGCCTGGAGGGACCCCCTAACGGTATGGATGATTGACCTGTGGTCTGCCCGATGTAACAATATGGATGAAAGACCTTTGGTCCGCCTATTGTCAGAGTATGGATGATTGACCTATGGCCCGCTTACTGTCCTAGGCCAATGCCCCAAAAGAATTTGGGCGACACTTTGAGTCAGGTCCTGTGTTTCGAACACGGTCAGCAGTCGACCCCTCATTTGTTTGCCCCCATTCTAGGCTAACGCGATAGGATGTTGTGTTGCGAACATGGTCAGCAGTTATCCTCTATCACCACGCCGCTCTCATTGTATTCCGAATGCCAGGCATGAGATTCACACTTTTCATATCCCTTTGTTCGGGCCTATTCCAACGCCCTTGGCATTATCCCGCTTGTGCACATGCGCATAGGTGCATACCTCAACCCACCAATGAGTTGAGATGCCCTCATGGCCAGACATGAGGAAGACATTATGGGCTGCTTCCATGCATAAGCCCCATCCTTCGTTTCCACTCCTTAGTGGCACATGGACAGCTTCCATGCGTAAGCCCCATCCACCATTGCCATGCTAATGTGGACCCCTCGATGGTTCTCCCTCCGGCCCCCCTTCACCACGACCTTGTTGATGTCTTCCCTCCCACAAGTGGTAGAGGGCATTGGGCATGTAATCCCTAGGGGTGTGGAGTGAACCCACCTCATCCAAGGTGTAGGATGTTAAACTGCTAAGCACCTCATCCTTAACAGATGACGTTAAACTATGGTCTGACCCCATGCTTCGCACGTAGGGTCCCCCTAGCTCGGGAATTATTTACTCCCACTCATCTCCAAGGTAATGGACTCTTCCACACATGGAATGAGATCCTTTTTGTCGGAGTGGCTTTTGTCCATGGGGGAAGGGCTACCTCAGAGCGTAATCCACTTGCCTCTGAACGGAAGGTTGCACTCATGCACCTCCGTACTTCCTCCCCTACCAAGGCCAGTGGAGTCTCTTTCCCATTGCGCTTTGTCACACCATGGGCCTCCATCCTGGATTAAGACCTGGCACCCAGAGCCGCTAACCACGCATAAGCCCCTATTTCCTCTTTGGGCCGCTCAATGCGTAAGCCCCTTTCCGCTTCTCACGGACGCACCCTTTGTAACGTGATCATCTGATCCCTGCTGCCTCTTATTTCTTACACCGAGCATGACTCACATGGGCTTAAAGTGCGCATCGACCATGACATCCTCTTATGGGCCACTCCAGAGCGTAATCCACATCCCAGCGAACTACGTGGACTTTGATCTGTGCCAAAGAATGGTACGTAGGAAGCCTCCAAAAGGTTCAAGCCCACCCCCGGTCGTTCCGACCTATCCACGCCGGTTCCCCGACCACCATGGGCCGCCTCAGAGCGTATGTCCCATAACCACCCTGGGCCGCCTCAGAGTGTATGCGCCAAATTCCCTCATACATAATGACGTTAAACTGTATACCCTCGTCCCGCATGACGTTAAACTGTATACCCTCATCCCGCATGACGTTAAACTATATGCCATCATCCCACATGACATTAAACTGTATC
Source organism: Viscum album (assembly GCA_963277665.1). NCBI lineage: Eukaryota > Viridiplantae > Streptophyta > Magnoliopsida > Santalales > Viscaceae > Viscum > Viscum album. The sequence goes on from OY728120.1 coordinate 264,109,720, forward strand.
TCATACCGCATGATGTTAAACTGTATCTCGTCCCTCATGACGTTAAACTATATGCCCAGAACAACGTGGAATTTTATCCATGATAACACATGGTACGTAGGAAGCCTCCATGAGGTTCAATGTAACGCCCCGACCCCAGTTACCCAGAGTCGGTGCATTATTACATAACATTGGCATGATCACAAGAAAGATCAAAACTCGAAAGACCGATTGGTTTAGTAGCCTTGGAAACACTAGATATATTCATAAGTTTTACATTACATCATAAAATGAAAAACTACTACAACAACATAATGTCTCCATAAACCACACTACTATCCCCTCATAATATCCCTGCAGGTCATTCATAATTTACTTCTTCACATCCTGGGGAAAAATAAAACATAGAAAAGGGGTGAGCTCAAATGCCCAGTAAGGATAACAATATAGCGGAAACTTTCATAAATAAGAATAAACATTTAAGGCAATGCATTACAAAAACAAAAGCCTTTTAAAATTGAACTTCAACATGGTATGGCAAAAGTAAAATGAAATAATGCCATTTACTTATTCACATGGATATTCTACTAATCGAATAATCACATGCAAAAATCAATAACCACTTTCATAATGTTGGAATGCATAATGCCAGACTATCATAACCACATAGCCAAGGCCTCGTGCCAAGACTACAAATAAGATTTTGTCAAGGCCTTGTGCCAAGACACTAGTTTGTCTCATGAGACCTACCGATGCATCGAGGAGCTATAGCGGGCTCCACCCGTCACTTATTAAGTCCAATGCATTCCCATATGAAAAGGTTTAAACATAACATAAACATTCGTATTAAAACTAGCATACGAAATGTCAATACTTTCACAATAAACTATGAATGGTATAAAAATAGCACATCCACAGTCAAACATATCACAAAACCTTCAATACAATATAGAAGTATTGTATCATAATAAATCAACTTCAAATAATCTTAAAATCCATCAAAGGATGTTGACATAGATGAAATCAAAATTCTTTTTAAAGAAATATCTCCTTTTATTTTGAAATCATTTAAGATCCATATAAAATAAAACATTTTCTTTGAAAATATTCTTATAAGCTTGTAAGGAAAGCTTTGAAGATTTTATAACGGCGTAAAATAACCGCACCCGCCGTATAAGTTAAAAAAAACATTCTTACCTCAATTCTGTCGAAAAGGTTAAAAAGTACCTTGTTTTGAAAACGACGGAAAGATTCCTTTATAAACCACTTATAAAAGTCAAAAAGGGTATAAATGACTTTAACTCATATTCTTGTAAATAGTAAAAATGTTTTGAAATACATTTCAAAGAAACATGGATGTGGATGATAAAGAGGTCCCAGTAGATTATTACGTATAATACAACCTCGGATAATGAAGAGATTGTGAAATTACCCTTACCTTGTACTTTTCCTTGGTTGTGGTAGTTTAACCTCCTGTATAATGGTGAAATAATTGTTATTAAATTATAAAAGAATCATATACATTAATATGATATCATATATGATCTTTTAATATTGATTTGATAATAATATCTTAGTATTATCGTTGTTTCGGGTGTTAACTTACTTGTTTTCTTTCATATGTTTTGTTACGTAAGACATGTCTGTAAAGGATAGGTTGTATATTATTCATATCTAGAATGATATCAAGTCCTTAAACATCATTTTTAAATCATAAAATGATAATTACGCTTTAATGGTTATGATGGAGAATGAATCTCATCGCGTTCGTGGAGACGGTAGTCCGTACGTACGCATGAGCGACAATATCAATCTTTTGATATTAAAATAATATATAAATGGATGGTATATCATATATACAGAATCATTAACATGTTATATTTATTATTTACATGAGTTACACATCATTATTATACCCATCCAAATAATATTATATTGAATAACAATTACACCACGACGTGGAGACGGTAAGCCGTACGTACGCACGTATGGTGACATGTTATTCAAAGGGTGGATAGAATACTGAATATGGTTGTACCATACTTATAATAACATCACAGTATATGTGAGATACTGGAGTTATTATTTCAGAATGGTAAGAACAAAGGAAGAAGAAGTGGAAGAAGAAATGAACTTAGAAAAGGGTGGTGAAATCATTACCTCTTCTTCGGGTTCTTCCTTTTGATTTGATCAAAAGGGCTCCTTAGGTTGGCTTTCTGATCAAACTAAGGCCTCTAGGTTGTATTGAGGGATGTTGGGAGAGTATTTGGGCAGAGTTTGGCCGAACCAAAAGGCTTTTAAGGTGTGAATAAATGAGAAGGAGGAGTGCCCTTTTATAAGAGGGGTGAGGGGCACCTTTGGAAAAGCTAGAAATATTAATTTATAATAAATTCATATTCGGTTTCTAAAGGCTCCAAAGTTGACTATTCAAATGATGAGGTGGGGATAGGTCGAAAGCAACTCATCCAATAGAATTTAGACAGGTTTGGGTACCTATATTAACCTTATCTTTAAGTATTAACTCTAAGTTAATTAGTTTCACTTTTACAATGTCTCTTTGTATTTTATATATTATGGTTAATAAACTTACTATATACATCCAAGAGACCCCCAAGTGGTCCATTAATGATTAACCTATCATGATATAAGTCTCTTGGCCGAACCTTAGATTTTTAGGAATTTAATATCAATTAATAATATAATATTTGTTTTAAGAATTCTTTTATGTCAATTTTGACACTATTCATTAGTTGATTTTTGTGAAACTCATAACAGATTTATTACTTCGAACAAAGTCAATTAAATCAATCCTAATATATCATATTATCCTAGAAAATTAGTTTAATTCATTAAAAGTTTCATATTATATTTATTTGGGTATTTATAATATCACTTATTTTAATTTTTCACTATTATAGTAATTACTGCATCATCATTGTGTCATAAATAAAATAAATTATTTAATGTCTAAAAATTATAAGTAAAATATCATTATGTAGTAAATCTTTTTAGCTTTCTAATGAATATTTATAATCGAAAATCCAACATGTATAACCCTATGTAAAAATTGTTCTTCTAAAAGATGTAAGCTTATGCCATTTTTATTTTTATTTTAACTTTATTAATATAAAGTGTCCCTACCACATACAAGTGGCTCCAAGGGGTCCCCAAATTGACCCAAGGATGCCCATGGTCGGGTATGTGTCCACCAATAAGGTTAGGACACGTTTTAGGGTAATTTTGTATTATTATAATATTATTTTTTTAACCCTTATTTACCGGATTTACCCTTTAACCATGGTAAATAAAATATTTACCACAGTAACTATTCAAAATGTCTAAAAATAAAAGTTACCTATTTACACAATTTGAACATCCTGATTCCAAATATGGAATCCATTTTCCTAAATTCAAAACACAGAAGTGGCAGAAATTAATTTAAAATTAATTCCCGCTGTTAAAACAAAAAGCGTGTTTTTAAGAGATAATAACTATCAAAAGATTGACACTTGTTTATGTTCGGTTTAATTGTAAAATTATGTCCAATGACCAAAATTATATTAAATGGTAAAAATATATTCTAAATATACTTTAAAACCACTCAAATTCATAATTTATCACTAGTAATTAATTTGATTAAAAAAGTTGTTTTTAATTAAAATTTAGTAATTTTCACTATTCATCAAAATATGAAAGTTATCCGAAATGTACCAAAATTTCACCCTAGGCTAAATTCGATATTCCGAATCCAAAAATGAAGTCCATTTTCAAATATAAAATATATATAATTTCAAAAAGTAGGTATTACTATTCATAACGGTTAGTTTGATTAGTTATGGTGTGTCAGAACTCGGTGTTGCGTACAACACACGCTATCACATTATTCAAAGAGAAGCGTACCATAGAAGCTTGGGGTGTTACATTCTCCCCTCCTTCAAATAATTGCGTCCTCGCAATTTCTAGGGTATTACTGCATAAAAAGACTCGGGTGGTTCTTCATCATAAGTTCCTCGGGTTCCCACGTTGCCTCTTCCATCTTATGATTCCTCCACAAAACTTTTACCAGACGCGTCGTCCGGTTTCTCAGCACTTGTTCTCTCGTATCAAGAATCTTGATGGGCTCTTCGCAATAGGAAAGATCGGGTTCCAGTTCTAATTCCTCATAGGTGAGTACATGCGTTGGGTCAGGCATGTATTTCCTCAACAGAGATACGTGGAACACATTGTGAACTTTGGAGAGACTTGGCGGCATTGCCAATCGGTAAGCTACAGCCCCAATTCGTTCTAGAATTTCGAAAGGTCCGATGTACCTGGGACTCAATTTACCTTTCTTACCAAAACGTATGACTCCCTTCCATGGAGATACCTTCAGGAAAACATGATCACCGACTTGAAATTCCAAATCCTTCCTTCGATTATCGGCATAGCTCTTCTGCCTACTTTGAGCTGCTTTGATGTGATTTTGGATTACCTTCACCTTTTCCACCGTTTCCTCCACCAGTTCTGGGCCTACAAGTTTTCTTTCACCAACGTCATCCCAACAGGTTGGTGTACGACATCTCTTTCCATATAACGCTTCATATGGTGCCATTTGTATACTCGAATGGAAGCTATTGTTATAGGAAAATTCTACCAGAGGTAAATATTGATCCCACATACCCTGAAAATCAAGTGAGCAAGATCTCAACATGTCTTCTAAGGTCTGAATAGTCCGTTCTGATTGTCCGTCTGTCTGAGGGTGGTAAGCAGTGCTCAAATGAAGTTCAGTATCCAGGGATTTCTGAAGACTTTTCCAAAATCTTGAAGTAAAACGGGGATCACGATCAGAAACAATCGATAGGGGAACTCCATGAAGTCTCACAACTTCATTAATGTATAGTCTTGCTAGACGTTCCAGGGGTAGATCTTCTCTTATAGCAAGAAAATGTGCTGACTTGGTAAGACGATCAACAATAACCCATATTGCATCGTTCCTTCTAGGAGTCTTTGGTAGCCCCATGACAAAGTCCATCGTAATATTGTCCCATTTCCACTCCGGTATGGGAAGAGGTTGCATGACTCCTCCAGGCTGTTGCCTTCCAGCTTTCACTTGTTGACAAACCATACATCTTGATACAAAATCAGCAATCTCCCTCTTCATGTTGTCCCACCAAAAATGTTCCTTCAAATCTCTATACATTTTGGTGCTCCCAGGGTGTATAGAGAAATTGGAACTATGAGCATCATCCAGTAATTCCCTTTTCAGATCAGGTAAATCGGGAACACAAAGTCTCTTTCCAAATTTCAAAGTTCCATCTTTATACACAAAGTCTCTCAATCTCCCATCATTCACAGCTTTAATCTTCTTCTGAAATTCTTCATCATCGGTCTGAGAACTCTTAATCCTTTCTAGTAAAGATGGTTTGGCAACCATTTGAAAAAGCATTGATGTTTCACCTTCCCTGGTTATTCCCATGTCCATCTTCTCTAGATCCATGAAAATTGGATCCCTTTCAATTCTCATCATGTTCAGAACTCCATGGTCTTTTCTGCTCAAAGCATCTGCTACTTTGTTTGCTTTCCCCGGGTGGTAGTGTATCGTGCAATCATAATCCTTGAGTAATTCAAGCCATCTCCTTTGCCTCATGTTGAGTTCTTTTTGTGAGAAAATATACTTCAAACTCTTGTGATCAGTATAAATCTCACATTTTTCACCATAGAGGTAGTGCCTCCATATCTTCAAAGCAAAGATCACAGCTGCTAACTCAAGATCATGAGTAGGATAGTTTTGTTCATGAATTTTCAACTGTCGTGATGCATAGGCAATAACTCTATCATTCTGCATAAGGACACAACCAAGTCCTTTCTTTGACGCATCACTATAAATAACGAACCCATCATTCCCCGATGGTAGAGTCAATATAGGAGCATTGACTAATCTTCTCTTCAGTTCTTCGAAACATTCTTCACACTCTTTTGTCCAAACAAATTTAACCCCTTTACGTGTGAGCTTCGTTAATGGGTTAGCCAATCGGGCAAAATTCTGGACGAAACGTCGATAATAACCTGCCAAGCCAATAAAACTACGTACCTCAGTTATACTCGTAGGTGCTGGCCATTCATGGATTGCCTTGGTCTTAGAAGGATCAACAGAGATTCCATCTTTAGAGACAATATGGCCAAGAAAAGAAATCTCCTGAAGCCAGAATTCACACTTGCTAAACTTTCCATATAATTCATGCCTCCTCAGAGTCTTCAAGATAATACGCAAGTGATTTTCATGATCTTCGTAGGTTTTGGAGTATACCAAGATATCATCAATAAATACCACCACAAATTCATCGAGATACTCCTTGAAAACTCTATTCATCAGATCCATGAATACAGAGGGTGCATTAGTCAATCCAAACGGCATTACAGTAAACTCGTAATGCCCGTACCTGGTTCGAAATGCTGTCTTCGGAATGTCTTCCTTCTTTACACACAACTGATGGTATCCAGATCGAAGGTCAATCTTTGAAAAGTATTGAGCTCCATGCAGTTGGTCAAATAAATCATCAATACGAGGTAGGGGATACTTGTTCTTTATCGTTATAGAATTGATCTCCCTGTAATCGATACATAACCTCATAGATCCATCTTTCTTTTTAACAAAAAGAACAGGGGCTCCCCATGGAGAAACACTAGGGCGAATAAATCCCTTATTACTCAATTCCTCTAGTTGTTTCTTTAGTTCGACTAGCTCTACAGTGGCCATTCTATAAGGGGTCTTCGATATAGGCCTTGATCCAGGAATCAAATCAATAGAAAACTCAACTTCTCGTTCTGGAGGATGTCCAGGTAAATCTTCTGGAAATACATCTACAAATTCTTTCACAATAGGTACATCCTCTATTTGAACATTCCTTTCCTCACCGATAGTTACTTCATTCTCTTCCTCCCCAATAATTGAATTAAGTTGAGCTACTGGGGGTGGGTCTAAATAAGAATTAGGTGGTGACGATTCTGCTCTAAAAATAAGGTGCTCCTTATCATTATCATCATGAATCATAACCTCTTTCTTCTTACAATAAATCTTCGCATCATAGTCCGAAAGCCAGTCCATACCGAGGATTATATCAAACTCAATCATAGGTATGACAATGAAATCAGCAGATAAAGAAAATTTATGTGCTCTAATGGGGACTGATTCACAAAACTTTGTTGCAACGATACTTCCCTTAGGAGTTTTAACTGACAACTCCCTTATTAAATCAAATTGGAAATATCTAATTTTCTTAGAAAACTGGGAAGATATGAAACAATGCGATGATCCAGAATCAAATAATGCATTTGCTAAACTTGAGGAAACCATTAAATTACCTGCCACCACGTCTTTCGGAGTTTCTACCTCAGCAGTAGTGATAGCATAAGCCTGGCCTTGATCCCTTGGCCTTTTCTGAGGTAAGTTCTCCTGACGCTTAGGACATGCATTTGCATAATGCCCCATCTCCCTGCAATTGTAGCACTGAACATTGGTAGCTTCCTTCTTCCCCTTGCAATCATGAGCTTGGTGGCCTTTTTCACCACACTTGTAACAGACTCCCATTCCCTTCAGGCAAGCACCGGGGTGTTTCTTCCCGCACTTACCACAAGATGGATATTCAACCTTTCCCTTCTTCCCCTTATTTCCATTCCCAGATTGATCAGCAGGTCTCTTCTTCTCTTGCTTTGCTTTAAAGTCATAAGACTTAGAGAATTCCTTTTCGGTCTTGATAGCACATGAGACAATGTCTTCGTACGATGAAAAGGATTGTGAGACTAATGCTCGACGGAGAAATGGTTTTAACCCATCAAAGAAACGATCAATCTTACTTCTTGGGTTGCGAATATAATCACCAGCGTACCTCGCTAACCTTGTAAAGTTAGCCTCATACTTTGTGACATTATCATCCTCCTTTTGTCTCAGACTCAGAAATTGCCTTTCCATATCTGCTCGATGGTCGCGAGGAAAGTATTTTTCTAAAAACAGATCTTTGAACTCCCTCAATTCTATGTTTGATACTTCATCATCTTCCTTCATGTTTTGAATCAATGACCACCATTGATCAGCATCTCCAGTGAGGCGGTAAACTGCCATGGTAACTTTTTCCCTTTCACTACTCCCCAAAGCCTGAAATATTTTCTCTAGGGAAAATATCCATTGCTCAGCTACTAAGGGATTTGTACTCCCATTGAACGTTGGTGGTTGTTGTCTCATGAATCGATCTAACATTGATCCTCCACGCTGCGGATCAGGGTGCTCCATACGGGTAAGGTTATTATTCATAACCTGAGTAAGTTGTCCCAGTATGGTGATTAGTTGATCAGCACCAGTTGCATCACCAGCCCCACTATAATTATCTTGAGCAGGAGGGCAATCCCTACATGGAGTGCGCGCATTGATACGGTTTCCATTTCTTCCACTAGGCGCCATTTCTAAACAATGGCATAAACTAGATCAGTTTATGAATCAAAATACATAATCCCATACTTATAAAACACTTAACATAAATTGAACTATTTATGGATATAATCCATAATCATAAAAATGTTTTTCTTTGAGGAAGTATATACTCATAAACCCTTCATAATGATTTGTAAAGATAATGAGAGTTATCCTAAGCATATCCCCCGGGAGTGTCGTAACCAAGAGTGCAGCAAGGCCCGTTGTCGTGCACCAGTTCCCGTTCGAGTCTAGCTCAAAGCGGTGTTTTCGGGTTTTACCCCTAGGTATATCTGTGCCAGAGCCGCCTCTACCTGCTCGTATCCAGACAGGGATGTATTGCTCGGAAAACTCACAAAATCTCTACAATACCAAAATTCTAGGAAGTTCTTCTATACAAATCCTCAAAGTTCATCTTAGGTCTACGTGCTCTAATCAGAGTTTATCTAAATCTAGCTTCCAAGGTTTGTACTAAACTTCCTCTGATACCAACTGTAACGCCCCGACCCCAGTTACCCAGAGTCGGTGCATTATTACATAACATTGGCATGATCACAAGAAAGATCAAAACTCGAAAGACCGATTGGTTTAGTAGCCTTGGAAACACGAGATATATTCATAAGTTTTACATTACATCATAAAATGAAAAACTACTACAACAACATAATGTCTCCATAAACCACACTACTATCCCCTCATAATATCCCTGCAGGTCATTCATAATTTACTTCTTCACATCCTGGGGAAAAATAAAACATAGAAAAGGGGTGAGCTCAAATGCCCAGTAAGGATAACAATATAGCGGAAACTTTCATAAATAAGAATAAACATTTAAGGCAATGCATTACAAAAACAAAAGCCTTTTAAAATTGAACTTCAACATGGTATGGCAAAAGTAAAATGAAATAATGCCATTTACTTATTCACATGGATATTCTACTAATCGAATAATCACATGCAAAAATCAATAACCACTTTCATAATGTTGGAATGCATAATGCCAGACTATCATAACCACATAGCCAAGGCCTCGTGCCAAGACTACAAATAAGATTTTGTCAAGGCCTTGTGCCAAGACACTAGTTTGACTCATGAGACCTACCGATGCATCGAGGAGCTATAGCGGGCTCCACCCGTCACTTATTAAGTCCAATGCATTCCCATATGAAAAGGTTTAAACATAACATAAACATTCGTATTAAAACTAGCATACGAAATGTCAATACTTTCACAATAAACTATGAATGGTATAAAAATAGCACATCCACAGTCAAACATATCACAAAACCTTCAATACAATATAGAAGTTTTGTATCATAATAAATCAACTTCAAATAATCTTAAAATCCATCAAAGGATGTTGACATAGATGAAATCAAAATTCTTTTTAAAGAAATATCTCCTTTTATTTTGAAATCATTTAAGATCCATATAAAATAAAACATTTTCTTTGAAAATATTCTTATAAGCTTGTAAGGAAAGCTTTGAAGATTTTATAACGGCGTAAAATAACCGCACCCGCCGTATAAGTTAAAAAAAACATTCTTACCTCAATTCTGTCGAAAAGGTTAAAAAGTACCTTGTTTTGAAAACGACGGAAAGATTCCTTTATAAACCACTTATAAAAGTAAAAAAGGGTATAAATGACTTTAACTCATATTCTTGTAAATAGTAAAAATGTTTTGAAATACATTTCAAAGAAACATGGATGTGGATGATAAAGAGGTCCCAGTAGATTATTACGTATAATACAACCTCGGATAATGAAGAGATTGTGAAATTACCCTTACCTTGTACTTTTCCTTGGTTGTGGTAGGTTAACCTCCTGTATAATGGTGAAATAATTGTTATTAAATTATAAAAGAATCATATACATTAATATGATATCATATATGATCTTTTAATATTGATTTGATAATAATATCTTAGTATTATCGTTGTTTCGGGTGTTAACTTACTTGTTTTCTTTCATATGTTTTGTTACGTAAGACATGTTTGTAAAGGATAGGTTGTATATTATTCATATCCAGAATGATATCAAGTCCTTAAACATCATTTTTAAATCATAAAATGATAATTACGCTTTAATGGTTACGATGGAGTATGAATCTCATCGCGTTCGTGGAGACGGTAGTCCGTACGTACGCACGAGCGACAATATCATTCTTTTGATATTAAAATAATATATAAATGGATGGTATATCATATATACAGAATCATTAACATGTTATATTTATTATTTACATGAGTTACACATCATTATTATACCCATCCAAATAATATTATATTGAATAACAATTACACCACGACGTGGAGACGGTAAGCCGTACGTACGCACGTATGGTGACATGTTATTCAAAGGGTGGATAGAATACTGAATATGGTTGTACCATACTTATAATAACATCACAGTATATGTGAGATACTGGAGTTATTATTTCAGAATGGTAAGAACAAAGGAAGAAGAAGTGGAAGAAGAAATGAACTTAGAAAAGGGTGGTGAAATCATTACCTCTTCTTCGGGTTCTTCCTTTTGATTTGATCAAAAGGGCTCCTTAGGTTGGCTTTCTGATCAAACTAAGGCCTCTAGGTTGTATTGAGGGATGTTGGGAGAGTATTTGGGCAGAGTTTGGCTGAACCAAAAGGCTTTTAAGGTGCGAATAAATGAGAAGGAGGAGTGCCCTTTTATAAGAGGGGTGAGGGGCACCTTTGGAAAAGCTAGAAATATTAATTTATAATAAATTCATATTCGGTTTCTAAAGGCTCCAAAGTTGACTATTCAAATGATGAGGTGGGGATAGGTCGAAAGCAACTCATCCAATAGAATTTAGACAGGTTTGGGTACCTATATTAACCTTATCTTTAAGTATTAACTCTAAGTTAATTAGTTTCACTTTTACAATGTCTCTTTGTATTTTATATATTATGGTTAATAAACTTACTATATACATCCAAGAGACCCCCAAGTGGTCCATTAATGATTAACCTATCATGATATAAGTCTCTTGGCCGAACCTTAGATTTTTAGGAATTTAATATCAATTAATAATATAATATTTGTTTTAAGAATTCTTTTATGTCAATTTTGACACTATTCATTAGTTGATTTTTGTGAAACTCATAACAGATTTATTACTTCGAACAAAGTCAATTAAATCAATCCTAATATATCATATTATCCTAGAAAATTAGTTTAATTCATTAAAAGTTTCATATTATATTTATTTGGGTATTTATAATATCACTTATTTTAATTTTTCACTATTATAGTAATTACTGCATCATCATTGTGTCATAAATAAAATAAATTATTTAATGTCTAAAAATTATAAGTAAAATATCATTATGTAGGAAATCTTTTTAGATTTCTAATGAATATTTATAATCGAAAATCCAACATGTATAACCCTATGTAAAAATTGTTCTTCTAAAAGATGTAAGCTTATGCCATTTTTATTTTTATTTTAACTTTATTAATATAAAGTGTCCCTACCACATACAAGTGGCTCCAAGGGGTCCCCAAATTGACCCAAGGATGCCCATGGTCGGGTATGTGTCCACCAATAAGGTTAGGACACGTTTTAGGGTAATTTTGTATTATTATAATATTATTTTTTAACCCTTATTTACCGGATTTACCCTTTAACCATGGTAAATAAAATATTTACCACAGTAACTATTCAAAATGTCTAAAAATAAAAGTTACCTATTTACACAATTTGAACATCCTGATTCCAAATATGGAATCCATTTTCCTAAATTCAAAACACAGAAGTGGCAGAAATTAATTTAAAATTAATTCCCGCTGTTAAAACAAAAAGCGTGTTTTAAAGAGATAATAACTATCAAAAGATTGACACTTGTTTATGTTCGGTTTAATTGTAAAATTATGTCCAATGACCAAAATTATATTAAATGGTAAAAATATATTCTAAATATACTTTAAAACCACTCAAATTCATAATTTATCACTAGTAATTAATTTGATTAAAAAAGTTTTTTTTAATTAAAATTTAGTAATTTTCACTATTCATCAAAATATGAAAGTTATCCGAAATGTACCAAAATTTCACCCTAGGCTAAATTCGATATTCCGAATCCAAAAATGAAGTCCATTTTCAAATATAAAATATATATAATTTCAAAAAGTAGGTATTACTATTCATAACGGTTAGTTTGATTAGTTATGGTGTGTCAGAACTCGGTGTTGCGTACAACACACGCTATCACATTATTCAAAGAGAAGCGTACCATAGAAGCTTGGGGTGTTACATTCAAGCCCGTCACTCCATCACCCATCCTGATCCTTACCCGGGCCGCCACATCCCATTAAGATTATGCCATCCAATCCCACTGCATGGTATCCGGGATGCCGCCCACGTTCTGGACACAACATCGGTGTTCCCCCTAGGGGGACCTTTAATCTGATCCACTCCCAGTGTTCGAATCAGTCTGATCCATCTTCACAAGACGTTAAACTCGCGGCATACCCCCTGTTAAACATGGGAAGCTGAGGAAAACCTCAGATGGTATACAATCCCTGCGTTCGATGTGGGAAGCCTCGGGCTCCCTCACCCTCGCGAAGCCCTGTGATAAGGGACAAAAGACAGACATGCCAATCCCCAGTGTCAAGACAAGCCAATCCCCAGTGTCAAGACATGCCAACGAGACCCCAACGTAAACATTCTCGTCACCGAAGGTTGCTGCACTGACAAGACCCCTTGGAGATTCTCGACGGAAGCAGCGTATTTAGCTAGCATCCATGATGATATGGTGCAGGGAACGAGCTTCACGAACCCGTCTTAAATCTATGAGGGAGACCCAGACAAGGTGACGAGCTCCGAGAAGGAATCCACGGAAGGAAGAACCGATATACCATCATCCCGATTTCAATCAAGGAGCAGATGTCCTTGAACAAGGAACAGATGCCGCCCACCTTTGGAAAGCGGGAATGCAGGGCAACAAGCCAGGCGTCTCCCCATGTGTGACGGACACGCGTGCGCCCTGGCATAAAAGCGTCGGGAATAGTCATTTATGGTATAATTTTCCTAAATAATTAATATTACTTTTCTTATTTTACCCATTAAAACATGTATAACATGCCCCTTTTCAATGTTATCTCACTCTCCAAAAAATAATCTTTTCCCTCTATAATTTACATTCATCATCCAATTGACAATAAATTTAAGAAAATCGACTCCTTATTGAATGTTTAAGGAAATACTTATGATTTCTTGAAACATTTTCTTATTGAATTCACGTTCACTAGAAAACCACTATTTTTTGACAGGTTCCTTAATTTACATCAATTATAGAAAAACAAATCCATAATTGCTTATTAATTAACTATAAAAAAAGAGGTGTTCCGTAATATATTATGTAATATAAATTTGATTTTGGTGCAATGTGATATATGAAAATGGGTGTATAGTCTTTAGAGAACTGAATAGAATTGACAGAGTTCATAATGATGAGAAAGAATACGAAGATCCTTTTGGGTAAAGTATGAATGTTACATTCAAGGATGACTGATTTTAATATATCTTAGTAACAACATTTCTATTGTAAATTATACTATTTATGTGTAACAGAATCTAAAAAATAATTGAGGACGGGGAAAATATATGAGGGGATTAGGTAGGTTAATTTTGGCTCACCTCATTAAGGGAATATTGTGGTATATGGAATATATAATTTCTTGTGCATGGTGAATATAATTATCATGTATTGAGTTCATCATTTAAATCAATATAGGGGCTACTGAATTTTGGAATTAATCCTACCTAGGTTAGGGTGACAGGTTTTTCTCTATAAAATGGTTATCCATAGATTCATATCATATGGTTGTGTATGAAATAATAATATTGGTTATGGTATGAAAAATAGTGGATATAAAAATATATAATATTAATTTATAACTATTGAGTTATATATTGTGATCAATTTTAATTTTTATCCAAATTATATTATTTGGAGTGTTTAAGATGATGTGGGGGATTTTGGAAGTAGTTTGGAAGAAAAATGAGTGGTTTTTGTTGGATTGATTCCTAACTCATGTGTTGAAATTCACTATTTCATGAAATATATAAGGCCTGAGTTGAGAAATAATGGATCTTTAGTGTAGTCATAACAATCATTTTTTTGGGGACATAGTGAGAGACATGTAAAATTTTCATTGGAATATTGTGTAGTTAGAAAAAAATTTATAGAATCCAATATGTATTACATCCCTTGTTCCATTTATCATTAACCATATATAACTATCAAACATGAATTAAATATTTAGTAGAGATATAGGGTGATAATTTTAGTATTTTTCAAGGAACCATGCCAAATTTTCATAGTCTGTGCGCAATTCACAACACATATGCCAAATTTACAACAACTAAAATTATTATAAATATAGATATCCTTTATATTTAAATAGGTTATATCCTTTCTCTCTAAAATCCTATTTGATCGATTGTAAATTTTTTATGATCTTCCATACTGATAGAGTATCATAAGAATATCTCTTTATGGAGGTGATCTCCCTAGGATCATATGTGTTATTTTTACCTTTTTCTCTATTATTTACCTTATCATTAATTATTAATCTACATTTACTTCTCTTAAGTCCCATGGAGAGTTATTTGCTTCTATTAGTATAGTTCTATGTATTGAGACTTATCTTGGATCACTATGAAAATGTTTTGTGGGAGAAATTTTTGATTTAGGTGGTATTTGATCTTCATTTTACCTTAATCTTGTGTGGTGATTATTAAATCCCCACTTGTGGTAAGGTATTTAAAATCCATGTTCTTATATTTTTGGTTAAATTTTTAAATTATAATTATTAATTTTTCATTGTGTAAAAGGTTGGTATTTAGAAATTGTAGCTAAAATTGGATTATGGAATTGAAATATGATATGAGATTTAGATGTTTATTATGTGTTATTCATGTTCTTATATAGATGTTATTTTAATGGTTGATTTATTTTTATGCTTTTATATTAATATTTTTGTTATCAATATTATTCATTAAATTCATTATTGACAAATAATTCAAAGATGATAAAGTATGTTGATTTGGAAATATGGAATTGAACTATTTCAATAATAATGAATTGATTGTTTAATGATAATTTAATCTAATATTAATGTATTTAATTATTTTTACTATGATTAGTAATATATTTATCATTATAATATTCGTAGCATGGTCAGTATTTTTAGTTGTTAATGGGTGGTGGAATTTTTTTGGCAGTGGTTTGAAATGGTTGATGTGTAAACGAATGGTGATATTGTGAAATTTGAAAAAAATGATATTAAAGAGGTTCATACAAACTTTTGTGGTTTTTTTATCATATAGTGATAGTGATATTTTAGTTGTAATTTTGGATATTTATATCATAGATTAATTTTATTTTATCGTTGTTTCCTAGAAATATGGAATGTCATTGAATAAGAAAATAAATCATTATGTATTGTAAGAAATAATATAAATGGTTTTCAAATGAATGAAATATTTTAATGTGGAATTTTATGTAGGAATTAGAAAGGAAAATTTACAAAAATGCACCACGTAAATTGTATTAATTATTAAGAGGAAAATATAACTAATATAATGTGAATTTACGTAATCATATTGTAACGTATCAGATCTGGGTTCCACTCAACGGGTGCCCCGAACCTAGTTCGTCACATGACCTCAAGCACATTTCTCCAAACGCCAGAGGATGACAACTAGCAGTGAGGGACAAGGACTGATAGTTGGGAAAGCATTCCCTCATTTTTCAAAGTGTAGTGCTGCGGAATAAAATATATAAACATACAAAGGCGGAAGAAATAAACAACATACAACTGAAGTAAAAGAGAACTAGCTGTCATATATATATAGAGATGCATCATGTCACAAATTTTACGAAAACAGCCAGAGAAGGATACACTTCCATTCAATACAATACAGCTCAAGGTACAAGGAACAACTAAACCAAACAAGAGAGTGCAACATGAACTCAGTAACATCGTGAGCCTAATCTCGGTCCCATGGTCTCCTACTACTCTGAAACAATCATTTACTTGTGTAGGGACCCTTCCCCCTATCGACACCTGCAGAAATGTAATCTATTTGGGCTGAATACATGACCCGAATAGGGTGTGAGAAATAAATCCTAGTAGGCCCCAACCAAAGGCCTATTCCAAATAGCTAGTGAAAATGTTCCACAACAGTGTTCACAAGTAAATGCAGTAAACTAGTAAGTACTAAAAAGTAACTATCACTACCAGTTTCTTTTCCATTTGGATTTTCATTTTAACCATTCAATTTAATAACATTATACGCCCATCAGAACAAATCCCTCAGGCCAATCAGTGTCTTGACCTCAGGAGAATATAGTAAAACCATGCCCTCAGGCTTTCCGTTAGGCCATCAAATATTTCCCTTAGTCACAGAAGTCACTGCCCTCATGCATAATAAGTTTTGCCCTCAGGAAAAATAGAACATTTCCCTCAGGCTATGCAGTACCTAGCACTCAGGCTAAACAGACAATGCCCTCAGGCTAAAAATAACAATGCCTCGGGGGAAGTAACTGGGCTCAGCCAAAGCATAAACATGAAATTTATATACAATTTCTTTCAAGTCAATTAAATACACATTATAGTAATGTCATAGCCTCAGGTATCTAGGCCAAACGGCTAAACAGAGGAATGCACCACCGGGGTGGCCCTAGATCCAAGTAGTGGCCCCAAACAGCAGTTACTAATATTCATTAAACAACGTATGCAATTCTATGTATTTAATTAAGCAATGCCTCATCCATATGACACACCAAACTAGGGACCATAGCAAAAATGGTACACTAACACACAACAGTTGTAATTTAAACACCAGACCACCTACCTCGATCACCCCTGATCGGTATACGTGAATGACGTTTCCAGAAACTCCCAAGAACGAAGTAGATCTAGGAATAACAACAACACGTTCAAACCTAAATAAATTCCCTTAGATTAGGAATTGGTATGAATAGTGCAAGGAGAAGGGAGAGCATACCCGTACGATCCCAACGGGATTGGAGGAAGAGGAAATGGATTACTAACATGTGATCGGGGGCTCATTGAAGGTTCGGCCTTCTCTCCTAGCTCTAAAATGCGTCCAAAGACTCCTCTACCAAATGAGGAGGCTACTGCCTGTTTCAAGTGAAAAAATCATACTACAATGTGTGTACTCTCAAGTACACGACATGTACTTTTATCATTTAATTGTTCGTCTCGCGGCTACTTTTTCCACCACTGCATTGTTCAGTTGCCGACATGAGTACACGGAGTGTACTGTTGCTCTGCTGGTGGCTGCCTCCACCACCTAACTATTCACCTGCCGACTGAATACATGGCATGTAGATACCCTATCCATGGCGTGTAGTCAGTTTTTAACACCCTTCATTTCCGACAGGCCTACACGCCCTGTGTACCCATCCCACACGACCAAAGTACATGGCGTGTGGAAAAGTACACGACGTGTAGTCACAACATTTGGGATTTTCCCCCATTTTCCTTATTTTCTCAAAAACACTAAAGGAAAAAGAAAAATGATAAACCTGTACCTTAAGAATAGAAACCAGGTTCTTAAAAAAATCCCCCCTTAAAGAAAATCATCCCCGAATTTCCCTTCCAAGGGTTACTGAGATAAAGTTGTGAAAAACTCTAGATACTGAGCACGTACGTCGGTATCTCACTCCCAGGTTTCGTCTTGCACTCGGACATGCTTCCATAGCACCCACACTAGAGGAACTGATCGGCCTCAGAGAACCTCCATGCTCCTATAAACAATATGAATCGGTTTCTCCTCGAAGGATGCATCGACCTGAAGTTTAACCACCTCGGGCTGAAAGTCATGAAATAGGTCTGAGTGATAACGGTATAGCTGAGATACATGGAAGACATCATGCATGTACCAATACCTCTATTGTAACTATAGCCAGAAGAAAACCAGACCGACTCTCTCTAGAATCTCAAACGGCCCCACATACCTCGGTGAATCTTTACCCTGTCTCCTGATCCGCCGGTGTCCCAACCTCAGTGAAACACACAGGAAAACCTGATCCCCGACCATGAACTCCAAGGTTCGTCTACGGCGATCAAAATAATATTTTTGATGAGAATGTGCGGTAGCCATCTACTTCTGAATCAATTAGACCTGCTCTAATGTCTCCTGCATGAGATTTGGTTCCAGTAATGCTACATCACCTACCTCTAACCAGTACAAGGGTGATCGGCATGGCCTACCATATAAAGCCCTGTAATGTGCCATCTGAATAGTTTCATGAAAAATATTACTGTAGGAAAACACGACTAGGGGTGTGTGATTGTCCCAATATCCCCCAAAGTCTAGGATGCATGCACGTAGCATGTCCTCAAGCACCTGTATCGCACGCTCTAACAGGCCATCGGTCTGATGGTGGTAAGCTATGCTTAGAAGCACATGTGTACCCAGTGCCCTTTGAAAACTCTGCAAGAAATGAGACATGAAGTGGGCATCCCTATCTGAAACAATAGAACGAGGGACCCCATGAAGAAGTACCACCTCTCAGATATACAACTTCCTGAGCTCGTTAACATCGGAGGTCTTCTTTATAGACAAAAACTGAGCTACCATCATAAGTTTGTCTACAAAAACCCACACGAAATCACTACCTCGAGGTGACCTCTACAACCAAGTCACCAAATCCATCGCGACATCATCCCATTTCCACTCCGGAATGGGTAACTGTTGTAACAGTTTTTCTGGCCTCGGATGGTCCACCTTCACCTACTGACAAGTGGGACATCTAGAAACAAAACCAACTACCTCTCTCTTCATACCTAGCCACCAATACTGACGTCTCAAGTCACGGTACATTTTGGTAACTCCGGGATGAACTGCCAAATATGAAGCATGAAACTCATGCATCATCTCCTCACGTATGTCCCATGGAACCCACACTCGTCCTTGGATACGCAGTACCTCATCATCGCCTATCGTCCTACCAAGAGGAGGGACCTCACTTTCAACTGACTCCCATATAACTAGGCCTTCTAAATCAGATAGCTGTCTCTTCCTCACTCTATCCAGGAGGGTAGAAGTCACAGATAAGGAAGAAAGATAGTTCTGCACCTGAATGTCATGCACCTGCAAATGCATCTCAGAGAACAAAGCCATAAGCTGCCACTCACCACTGAACTCCTGCACTGCCTGTATCTGAGTCTTCCTACTCAGTGCACCAGATACTGCATTACCTTTACCAGGTTTGTAGTCAAGATCAATGTCGAAGGACTCATGGTATTCGACCAACCATTGCTATCTCAGGTTCACGTCATGCTAGGTGAAGATATATTTGAGACTTTTTTGGTCAGTGAAAACCAGAAAATGCTCTCCCAAGAGATAATATCTCCAACAATGCAATGAATGAACAACTATCGCCAACTCGAGGTCATGCGTCAGGTAATTCCTCTCATGTGGCCTCAACTGCTGAGACCCGTATGCAACAACTCGTTCACCCTACATCAACACTGCCCCCAACCCAATGCCTGATACATCACAGTAAACTGTATAGCTCTTCCATTTCTCTGGAAGTATCAGGATTGGTGCTGATGTCAACCTTCCCTTCAACTCCTGAAAGGTTGTCTCGCATGCTTCTAAGAAAATGAACTTTAGAACCTTCTTAGTAAAACGATTCAACGGCACTGCTAAGTGGGAGAAGTCTTGTATAAAATTTCTGTAGTAACCAGCTAGCCCCATGAAACTTCGTATATCAAACACAATCATAGGCTGCTCCCAGGAAACTACTTCTCTAACCTTCTCTGAGTCTAATGCAACTCATGCCTCTGAAATGATGTCACCCATGAATTGTATATGGTCCATCCAAAAGTTTAAATTTAAGAGCTTAGCATATAATTGATGCTCTCTCAGTGTACATAGTACAATATCAATATGGGTGGCATGGTCGTGTCAATTGTGAGAGTACACCAAGATATTGTCCATGAAGACTACCACAAAAGAATCCAGGTAAGGGTGGAACACAAGATTAATCAGATCCATGAAAACTGCTAGCACGTTTGTGAGTCCAAACGGCATAACCAAGTACTCGTATAGACCATACCCGCTCTGAAAAGCTGTATGATGTATGTCTGATGGTTTAACATGTAGATGATGATATCCGGATCTCAAGTAAATCTTAGAGAAAACTCGTGCTCCTAGAAGATAATAAAAATGATCATTAATCCTTGGAAAGGGATATTGGTTCTAAACTATCAACTGGTTTTGATTCCAACAATCCACACAATTTCTGAGGGTATTGTCCACCTTTTTCACAAAAAGAACAGGAGAAACCCAAGGAGAAGTAATGGGTCAGATGAAACCCTTTTCTTGTAACTCCTCTAACTGTCTATTTAGCTCCTCAAACTCTGGTGTAGCCATTCTATAAGGAGTAATGGACATTGGTGTTGCTCCTGGAACAAGCTCAATAGAGAAATCCACCTCTCACTCTAGAGGTAGACCTGAATAGTCGTATGGGAAGACATCCCTAAAACGATCAGACACTGGAGGGAAATCCTTCTTGACAAGTCCCCTGATCATCTAGATATAAAATCTCAATATGGGTTGTCACACCAACTCACCCACGAAGCTCGGGTCCATCTCAGCTCTCCTGGACATCCCATTCACCGTTGTATAGAAACTCTCTACCCTATGGTGACATAAAACTCGCCCTACGATGATAGCAGTCCACAAAGGCTCGAAAGGGATCCAACCAGCCCATCCCGAGAATGATATCATAGCTCGTCATCTCTAAGACATAGAGGTCCCATAGAAAGTGACACCAACCAACCTTACGGGGGATCTCCTTGTACGGACGCACATATACCGTCCTTTCTCCCAACAGAGTTTCTAGCATCATGATATCAGCAGAAGAATAAAAATAGATCCCAAGGATCTCCACAACGGGCACAGATATATAGCTATGTGTAGAAACCGTATCAAATTGTACAGAAGATAAAACTGAATCAACTAAAATAGTACCTCTTACTGTAGAAGGTCTAGGATCCTACCCCTTCTAGGTCGGTTGCACTACATATGCCAGCCCAGTGTCATGGCCCTATGACACAGCCTGGCTAGCCTAAGCTGTCATGCTCTGCTGCCTTTGAGATCCTGGTGTATAGCTACCACGACCACGACCACCACCTCTACGTAATTGTCCTGACGTATCACAATTCCCTGACTGGTAAGAAGCTGCTAGTCCTGCTCCCACACACGGAGTCTTCACAAAACCCCTCTCACTAGCCACCGATGGAAATTCCCTGCAAAAGCGCTGTAGATGACTCATTTTTCCGCAATCTCGACACTCCACTAGGTCACGGGTACACTGAGGTCTCTTGTGCCCCTCTCTACCACACTAGTAGCATATGACCGGGCCACCTGAAGTAATTGTCTAGCTAGTACTACCACCATGAGAGAAACTCATCTATCTCTTCCTCTTCCTGATAGAAATAGATCCAGAAACTGGTTGTAAACCACCCTGGCCTACACCACTAGCTTCCTGCCGGTTCCTCTCAGTAATCAGTGCTTGGATCACAAAATCATGTACCATAGGAAACCTGAAAATGTTCACCAGCATTCAGATGTCATACTAAATACCATCCTCAAAGTGTCGAGCTCTCAATGCCTCATCACCCACCATAAAATGTGGAAGACGCTGAATCTCAGTGAAGCGGGCAAAATAGTCCATCGCTGACCTAGCGACCTGCTGTAGATTCAGGAACTCTTTAGCTCGATCTACCCGTAGTGTCTATGAGAAGAAGAATTCATAAAAAGATGCCTGAAAATCTTCCGACGCCATGTGTCATTAATTATCAGACTGGGTGGTAACATCCCACCACCTATTGAAGGAATCACGCAACATATAAGTCGTGAGATTGACCCTCCTCCCTGGAGGCATATCTAGATGCTCGAAAATAGTCTGCACTAAATCCATCCATGACTCCGCAGCCTATGGTCTGTCATCCCCTGAAAACTTAGGCATATTCTTTAACTGGAATATACGTGTCATCTCTTCCATAGATGTGGCAGCCTGCGGTGCTCCCTGGAAGGTCTACATAAACTCCATAAAGCCTTCACGGAAGTGGTCATCCATGCCTGTGTCCAGTATAACGGTTGGTGCTGCATCTGGCTCTACTGTAGGATCAACTGGTAGCCCATGGCCTACCATATCATGAGTATAATCACTTATTCTTTGTTGGAGAAAAACATGCGGTTGTCTCGGAGGCATGACTCTACAAGGTAAAACGCACACCTTAGATCAAGATTTATCAAGGACTGGAAAATGGAGTGTACGAAGGGAACAAGGAAAAGAAAACATTCATGTTTTACAAAAAAATACTACACGGTGTGTATAATAACTACACGGTGTGTTTCCTCATGTTTTTTAGATGGGCGTGGACTCTGCCAAAACTGGTCGTGTAACACCCCAAAACACACAGTGTGTTGTCCACACACATGGCGTGTACTTGAATTTTCCTCCCTCCCCAAGTCTCTCTACATGGATTAGCCACATGAATCTCCTTTAAACATAACCACATGGCATGTCCCAGATAGACACAGCGTGTCCTAGATACACACGACATGTACTATTTAATTTCCAACTACCAGTGTTGTTAGTGACATGGATGACCACTCAGCGGACACTCCACGGCATGTTAAACCCGCACCTAGTGTGTACACCACTGCATCTTCCTACCCGCACGACCAGGTCCACATAGTCTTTCCTCGGTCAAGAATACACATCGTGTCCCACAGGTATACGGCGTGTTCAAGAATGGATAACAGCGACTGGTGTTTTTTAGCTACACGACTGGGTCCCTAGGTTAAACTACACGGAATTTTCATCATTGACACAACGTTTACATGAAAGGATTTCCTTTGTCCATGTTGTAAGTTACACGGGCAGTCACACGGTCCACACAACAAGGCGTGTGAAATAAATACATGGAGTGTCCCCTCTAGAACTTCCCCATCCCGCGTCTCTGCCCACACGACCTATGTCATGGTTAGCTACTACATAGTGTGTACTTAGGGTACACGACATGTACTCGAAACTTTTTCTCTTCTTCCCGAAAAGAAGAACACACAGCATGTGTCCATAGAACAACACGGCGTGTATGCTGGGTTTTCCAGGAAGTAAGCCTTAGAAACAACTTCAGAACCCAGAAAAACACTGAAACAAATATCTATGTGCCAAATTCCGATCTGTGTGGGCCCATACTCCCCGCGAATCAAAGCGTGGAATCTTAGACAAGTTATACACACAATAAACACGTCAATGATCCACCAAATTCTAGTTATTGAGGGCCCAAACACCCCAAAAACCAAAGTATGAAATTCATTCTATCAAAGCCTCACACAACAATACCCTATCAAATAGAAGGTATTTATCAGCGTAGCTATCACAACAACAAGCTTTTCTATCTCAACAACTATCAAAACAACATGCAATTTTTAATGCACCTACATTTAATGGAAGAATGCATGAAATGTTATTTCTAGAATGTGACTAAATGATGCATGAGATGGCATACCATCATCTCATGGGGTTGCTAATAAATAGAACCCAGTTTAAAAATATTAAAATCACATAGCAAGTGCATCACCCAATGGTGAGAATCAAATTAACTGTAAAATTTCAAAATCATAAAATTTGAAATAACCGAGGATGACTAGATTTTCCCTGTACACGGGTTATCTACTCCCAGTAACAACTTATTACCAACTACCATTTCTATCCTATCCCTGACTAAGTCTCCAAAAATTAATTCAACGAAGAGAACCCCTCTGATACCACATTATAACATCCCGGATCCAGGTGCCACTCAATGGGTTCCCCGAACCATGTTGGTCACATGACCTCAAGTGCATATCCCCAAATGCCAGAGGCTGCTGACTAGCAGCAAGGGCCAAGGACTGATTGTGGGGAAAATATGCCCTCATTTTTTAAAGTTTAGCGCAGCAGAATAAAATTTATAAACATACAATAGCGGAAGTAGTAAAAACATACAAGTGAAGTAAAAGAGAACCATCAGTCATATATATATATATATATGAAGCAGGTCACAAATTCTAAGAAAACAGGTAGAACATTATACACTGCAATACAATACAATACATCTCAAGGTACAAGGTACAACTAAACAAAACAAGACAGTGCAACAGGAACTCAGTAGCATCTAGAGCCTATGCTTGGTCCCATGCTCTCCTAATCCTCTACAACAATCATATACCTGCGTTGGGACCCTTGACCCTGTCGACACCTCCAGAAATGAAATATTTTTAGGCCGAAGACATGACCCAAATAGGGTGTGTGAAATAAATCCCAGTAGGCACCCTCCAAAGGCCCGTTCCCAACTGTAAGTGAAAATGTGCCTC
The DNA here is from genome assembly GCA_963277665.1 of Viscum album. Taxonomy (NCBI): domain Eukaryota; kingdom Viridiplantae; phylum Streptophyta; class Magnoliopsida; order Santalales; family Viscaceae; genus Viscum; species Viscum album. Next base: position 264,134,575 of record OY728120.1, read on the forward strand.
AACAGTGTGCAAATGTAAATGCAGTAAACTAGTAAGTACTTAAAAGTAACTATCACTACCAGTTTCATTGCCATTTTGATTTCCATTTTAACCATTCAATTTAATAACTTTCTGTTCCCCTCTGAACCAATCCCTCAGGCCAATAAAAATCTTTCCCTCAGGCTAATATAGTAAAACCATGCCCTCAGGCATGCCCTCAGGCCATCGAATATTACCCTCAGGCATAAGAGATATTTCACTCAGGCACATAAGTCACTACCCTAAGGTATAATAAGTGTTTCCCATAGGAAAAATAGAACATTTCCCTCAGGTTAAGAAGTACCTTGCCCTCATGATAAACAAACAATGCCCTCAGGCTAAAAAGAACATTGCAATCAGGCGCAAATAACCGGGTTGAGACCAAATAATAAACTAGAAACTTAAATACAATTTCTCAAAAATCAATTCAATACACATTATAATCATGGCATACCCTCGGGTATCTAGGCCAAAGGGTAAAAAGAGGAACGCACCCCCGGGGTGGTCCTGGATCCAACTAGTGGTTCCAAATAGCAATTACTCATATTCATTAAACTACCTATTCAATTATCAGTATTTAATTAAAAATTCCTTAGCCATATGACACCCCAAACAGGGGTGCGTAGAACAAATGATACACTAACACACATCAGTTGAAATTTAAACACCATAGAACCTACCTCGATCACCCCTGATCGGTATACCTGAACAACGCTTCCAGAAATGCCAATGAATGACGTAGATCTGGGAATAAAAAAACATGTTCAATCCTAAATAACTTCCCTTAAAGGAAGAATTGGTATGATCAATACAAGGAGAAGGGAGAGCATACCCGTACGGTTCCAATGTGATTAGCAGAAGCGTAAATGGATTCTCGGCGTGCGATCAAGGGCTCCTCGATGGTTCGTCCTTCTCTCCCAGCTCCAAAAGCATCCAAAGCCTCCTCAGCCAAATGAGGAGGCTAATTCCCATTTTAATCCAAAATAACAATCTACATGGCGTGTAATCTCAAGTACACAGTGTTTACTTTTCTCATTTAACTTTTCCTCGGGTAGCTAATTTTTCCACCACCACATTGTTCACTTGTCGACATGAGTACATGGTGTGTATTCCCAATTAAATAGTGTATACTGTCGCTCTGCTGGAAACTGCCTCCACTGCCTTACTATTTACTTACCAATAGAATAAACGGCATTTAAATACCCTATACACGGTGTGTAGTCATTTTTTTACACCCTTCATTGCCGACAGGCCTACACACCCTGTGTACCCATCCCACACGGCCAAAGTACACTGCATGTGGAAAAGTATGCGGCATGTAGTAAAAAAATTTAGGATTTTTCCACATTTTCCGTATTTTCTCAAATACACTAAAGGAAAAACGGAAAATAATAAACCCATACCTCATGAATACGAACTGGGTTCTTACACATATAATTTTCTAACATATGTGGCATAATGAATATAAGGTCAATATTGTATGTCCATATGAGAATTGAAAACAAATTTTTATAATGAATGATGTGGAGTTAATTAAAATATAGTTTATATATGAAATATGAGTAAGGAATACAATTTTATTACAATTGAATAATGTGAAATTTATTATAAGATATGGTATTTTTTTGGATATTGATGATTGAGGGGTTCATATTGTAGATGAAGGTGATGGTGATGTTAAAGTGCATTTGAAATAGTTGATGTTTAGTTTTGTGTGTTATGTATTTATCCCTAGGTTTGGATTGTGTGTATTCATATATATATATATATATATATATATATATATATTTGTTGTACATCATTTTATTTCCTACATACAAGCACCCAAGTCAATTAATGAAACAAATTTCAACATACGTTTCTAGGTTCTTGGTATTTTCCACAAGATCTAGGTAGTAGAGGATATGGATAAATGACCACACATTGTTCCTCACTATCTCTTAATGTGGTGTTATGGATTGTAATACATTGAGGTTCTATGATTATGATGTGGTTGAGTGGTGGGGATATGGATTGGAGGAAGGTGTGAGGTTAATATCCTTTATGGTTACAAACTCTACCATGATGATATATTTAGTTTGATAGATATGTGTACATGTGGTGATGTGATATTTATTTATGGTTATGTGGTTATGGTTATGATATAATAATGTGGTTATGGTGTTATATCGACATCGAGGGTATGTGAGCATTGAGAAGTATGTTGTTGTGGAATGGGGTAATAATATCAATGTCAAATATTATATGGGATACCCACTCATATATTTTATTTATATAATATTACAATACTTGTGTTCCATTTTTGGAAAGTTACCCTTTTAGGTTATAGGGATTAGGTTACATAGTTATTTAATAATTCGATTTCTTGGTTCATTCTTTAAGTCATTCGTATAGTTCTTACACATTTTCACAACATTTAATGGGGAGGATCCTATTTAGTATAGTAATATAATCACGCACACACACACACACACAAATATATATATATATATATATATCATATTTTTACCTACCCATGTGAGGGTATTAGTGATCAGGATGACCATTATTACTCATCACTTAGATCTTGTTGGTGTTTATAGAGTTGTTGTAATTTGAGTGGTCTTTGGGTAATTATTTTAGAGATTTTGATTTATTAATGGAATTACATACATCATAGGATTTCAGGGATAATGATTTTATATGTTTTATTATTGGTTAATCCTTTAATACATTTATTTATGTGGAAAATGCCTCCTATATCTATGTTTTCATACCCTATACTCATGTCTTCATCCTGATTCCTATTTGAGGTTGGAATTGGTAGTCATAATCAAGATCCAATGTACAAATTGAGCTATTCTTGGCATGGTAGATAATGAAAATGTGATATAAGAGATTTATATAAGTTATTAATAGGCTTTTTTAATTAGGAACTAGTGATTATTACATTGGTTTCATAGGGTAATACCATTCGTCAAATTTATTATATCTAATAAGAAATAGAGATTAACCAGGACATAGGATATTAGTGCCCCATGTGATCCAACATATAAAACCTAGGCATTCCAAACATAAAATGTTAGGTAAATATGATTCTGTAGAACATTCCACGGTGTTGTGAATGCATAATTGTTGATTCTTCTTGTGTATGAACTATAAGAGTATTGGAGAATTAAAATGGTGATAAAGATGATCTAAAAAAATTCTATATTTTGGGGATTATGATTCCTCGATATTATTATATATTTTTCTCATGTCTTGTGTCCTCATGATGTTTTATTTTATGAATTGAAATAGGACATTCCAATATGTTTATGGAGAATTGATGTTGATTTTTATGATTATTAGATGAAAAAATTGTGTGAGTTTTAGAATCATAGAATCTCGAAGTATGAGGGGCATGTATCTGATCTAGAGACAAAGTGGTTGTTGAAAGATTTAATGATCACTTTTTGATTATTCTATGCAAGAAAAAATTAGTGGATTTAGTTTTGGGAAAGATTATTATATGTATATACTTATCAGTAGTGGATCTAGATTCCTAAAAGTCATTTGGATCCATGTGTATCATGATATGAGTTCTAAAATCCCATTTTGGATGAGTTCTTATATTTTATGTCCGTGGTGAGATGATGGCATGATTTCTCTTCTCTTTAGAATGGGGAGATCCAATGTCTGGAATATTGATATTTAATTTATAAATTTCCTTCATTATTATTTTGGCATTAAAAAATAAAGAGTATAGGTCACAAACAATTTAATAATTGTTGTATGTTGATATCCATTAACTGGTCACCAAATTTTTATTTTAGATATATATCAATATGTTAGAAAAGGAAGAGTTAAAGGAGAAGATGAAAAAGCATACTATTTTATCTTGTGTAATAGGTCATTGGAGTTAATCAAAGAGTAGTGTTTTGGAAATAGACACATGGTTTCTAAGATAGTTGATTTTCTAACCAATACAGAGTAAATATTAGATAAATAAGTATTATTTCTCTAGATAAATATGTTCTCTAACACCTTTCAAGAGTTTTGGGAAAACAAATTTCATATGGTGGACATGGGAATAAATAGTCCAATTTTCCCCCATTCCTTGGTGGTTAGTGTGGTGATAACACCCAAATTTAGGGGAATCCCTTGTATCAATTTCTTGTAAGCCCTTATCAGTAGTATCATTTTCCAAAATAGTTATTTTTATAATTGGATGAGATAAAAATTTCAATGAAAATAATATTGACATCCCACATTCTCATAGATATATTTTCATTCATGGTCATAGTGGTGGTAATTATCACATTCATATAGGAAGAGGAAAATGGAACATTGAGATTCTTGCTAAAGAGTTTTTATAATTAGGTTGGACAAAGATCATTTGTGGTACCATTTGAAATTCATTAACCATGGATATTCTTCTTTTTTATAGAGCTTCACCTTACAGTACATATACATTAGATTTATCGTTTGGACTAATGTTAGGGGGAATTAAACATCCATTCCTATTAAATATTACATTTTTAAGTCATTATACCATATATGATGTGTTATAATATTTTTATTATATTATTAGGAAACATTATTCCGTGAAATATTTATTATTCTTGCGGATACAACCACATGATGACATCCTTGGCATGGATTGATCATTAGCATCTCAGTATATTATTAATTTCATCTGGATAAGAGTAGTTTTATTTAATGTGGATGGTGATAATATTGTTTTAATTATTTAGTGAATTCCATTAATGGATTTGAGGTAATATTAGATTATTTTTTCTAAGATGGATTTGTTGATATTGAAACTGAGTTAGGATTATATAGTTGTCTTTTAGAGCGTTGTGGACGAGTTCCTTGATATATAATGTCATTTTTATAACCATACACCTTTGATATAATGTTTTCTCAGATTTAATAATATTTTTTCATATATCATATGTCTATGTATTGTAGTAGTAATATATTAAAATTGCTGATCTATTGTAAAAGGGTTTCATTCCTCATAATATTTCACCTTTGTTTTATTTTTGGTTTTTCATTTAGCATAATGCCTCACATTTGGTTTCTTTGGGAGGTAGATTTTTCTAAAAGATCTATATAGTGTCAATATATTATATAATAAGGGTAAATAAATTATATGTCACAAACTCTACCAACAGATGTATTTATGGATAGTTTGAATTTTTGGTAATTCCATTAAATGTTATGAATTCCCTAGAAATTTTATTGGATTGATGAACTTAGTAGTTCATGAGTTCTTAAAGTAGATTGTGATAATGTTTATTTATCAAATACATATATATCAAATTTCAATGGAGGATCATGATGGTAATTTGAGGGAAATCCCAAAATACATTGACGACATCATCCATATCATAAAATTTCCATGTCACTGTTTTTTTGGAGGGAGTGCACTTCCTTGGGAATATTGTATCACAATAAGGGGTCCCAGTGGACCCTTCAATATTCGATGTCATTTTTTCATACTTTTACACAATGAATGTTGTAGAGGTTTTATGTTTTCTTTGTCTTGTAAATTATTACAGAAGGATTAAGTAAAATTTTTCTAATATATTGGAACCATTTATTGCATTATCCTTGAACAGAAAATCCTTTATGTGGTTATTCCATTATTTTGATGTCTTTATATTTCGAAATGAATATTCTATAAGTGATCATATTATTTATTTTCTATGGGAGTGGGTTATCTATAACATATTGCACATAGATTTTCACCTTGATCTAGGGTTTTTTTAGCATCATAGGTTAGTGAACTCCTATCAGGCTAGACAGTTATTACCAAATATATGATACAAAAATTCCCATGGCCACAATCATATGAAATAGTGTTTTCCATTAAATTATAGAAGAAATATCTTATTATTGGGAGTTAATTGGAATTCATAGATAAACAGTTCCTATATTTTATCTTAAAAAAATTTCAACTTATGTCAGTGGTGATGGATCGTGTTCTTATTGGAATACGACAACGTTATCTCTTATATACCTGGGAATGGAATTTTACATGGATGTTGTATTTAAAATAATTTATTTTTATATGTTTCATATGAGTTTGAATATTTTTTTTACGATGGTATAGGATCTAAAAACATTTCATTATCATGTGGATGAAGTTATTTTCAAAAGGTTATTAATATCCAATAATAGGGAACTGATAGTTGGTGTAGTATGTAAGGGAGTCTCAGATGGGAGATTCTTAGGCGGAGATTATTTTTTCTATGGGATATAATTATGGGATGCCTAAGAGATTATAATCATTTCTAATTATTTTTTGAGGACTTTCTTTGTTCCATTTATGGTATAAAAGGTTCTATTAAATGAGTTTCTTAGGAAAACTTTAGTAGTAAATATCGGTATAACCATGATGAATCATACCATTAAAATTACATTTTGGTTATTGGGAATGAAGTAGCAGGTGGATGATTTCATGTATCAATGTTTGGTTATTCAGAAGGTTAATGTCAAGAAACATGTTCTTTATTATTTTTTTCACCCATTTGATGTCCCTCAATGGAGGTGGGAGGACATTTCAATGGATTTCACTACCATTTCATGTTGATGTCTAGGGGATGTGATTTTATCTTTTTGATTATGGATTGGTTGACAAATTCAACTCATTTCATCAAAATCAAAGATTCTAATTGTGTGGATGTCTTTTCAAGTCTATATAGAGAGACGATTATTTAGCTTCTTGGGTCTATAAAGATGATTATCATTGGTCTTGACCCTTAGTTTACCTCATTTGTATGTCAAGTCATACAGAATTCCTTTTTTTCTTAGTTAGAACAAATCACTACTATCTAATCTCAAATGGATAATCTAGTTGAGTAGTCTGTCGAGAAATTAAATGATATGTTATGTTGTATGTTTTAAATCATTTAATTATTTGTAGGGGAAGAAAATATCGTTAGATAAATCTTTATATAATCATTACTATCAATAATCACTTGGTATTCTTCTATTTGAGAAATTTTATGGATAATATTAAAAATCCCTCTTGAGTGAGACTTAAGTGGTAATGTCAATTATTCACGGACTGAATTTGGTCCATATCAAGAAAAAATGTATAGATTATCCATGAGAAAATTAAGGCCCCTAAAGGATATCCAAATTCATATGTTGACTCTATTAGAAGACCCTGTGTTTTGAGGTTAAGTATCATGTGTTCTTAATGGATTCATCTCAATGATGTTAGTGGAGGCTTTGTTGAGGTAGTAAGTTATCTCCCAGTTTCATTATACCTTTCATGTTTTTGGGTTGTATAAGTGAGGGGGAGTACTGGATGGATCATCCTCCATAGATTTATGAAATTATTGATATATTACAAGTGTCATACATTTATTAACATCTTCATGAAATGTCTCAAGCCATTGATCTGGATCTGTTAGATTATATGATAATGAGATGATTGTGTATTGAAGCATAGATATTTGGGATTTAAATGAGGATTGTGTGTGTGTGTGTGTGTCTCATTCCTATGGTTCATTTATTATGATGATCTAGTGGTATAGATGAGTGTACAAGGGAGGATTAATCATATATTTTTCAATCATGTATTGAGTTTTTATGTAGGTTCTAGGCATAATAGAAGCATTTAATATGTCATTCACATCATTGATTATTGTCATGGTTGGTGATTAATCATAGATTTTACCATTGGTGTACACTGGGATAAATGAAATTAAATCAAGGAATACAAAAAATCTCTAAAACACCAGTACTGAGAATAGGATCATGATATATTGTTTATAATTAATTTAGGTAATTAATGAATTACATTACATGAAATTAAATCTTTTTTTATGGATATGGAAATAGATTTATGTTATTCCAATGTTTTTTTGAAGGAATTAAGAGTAGATTCCTTTAATGTTGATCCCCATGTGTTCCAATAATGCTGAAACATCATCATTGTAATCATCAGGTCCTAGAAAAATAGATCATATCGCTTGCATCATTCTCTATTGATCAACTCATGAATCACTTCCAAAGGATTTTCATTAATATGTCATGACTAAAGAGTAGGGAAGGAGTAATATCACTCTCCATTCATTGGAATGATCTTGGATAAGGGAGATATTTATGGTTTTGAGAGAAATCTCTGGATTCTTTGTGCATAACCTAAAAAAAATTGTATCTCTTGAAAAAAATAATAGAATTGGGTTTATATACCTCTTGGATTAGAAATAAATAAATTCATAAGTTTTTTTAAAAATTATTTAATCTATGTAGAACCTCATCTCTATTATAATAGAAGTTTTATTATTTCTATATATTTCCTTAACTTGCGAATTAAATTAAATATTATTTAATCAAATAATATTCAATATTTATTATTTCTCACTGTAATTATAAACTAAATCTTCTATTCATCCATAATAGTTATCAAACATTGAATAATAATTATTTATTTATTAAATAAATAATACCAACTTATTTCCAATTAAAAAATATTATATTTTATAAATAAAAAATAAATATTTATTAAATATTCCTTTGACGTAATATTATCTCCAATGACTGGTGATGGAATATATGTGATCCGGAAAAAATTAATAATTATTAAACCACATATTGAAGTAACATTTTTTCAGCTTTATAAATAATTAATAATACTATATTATTTATCTAATATTCTTGATACACTTAATGTGTGGCCCTAAAGGATAATATTCTCAGTGGCACAAGATGAAACAACCTAATGTCTATGATAATAATCTAGTAACATGCTATGGCACACATTGAGAAATAATTTAATATTAAAATGAAATAATACCTTGTATGGATATATACTATGTAATATAATCCCTTTTTCATGACATCTATAATAAAACATGTATCACGGTGGTGATATCAACCTATGTGATCGATGCCTCTTTATTTGAATATCCAAAAATATATCTTGCATGTATAACACTATGTCCATTTACTTATTTAGGCTATATAATTTCAATCAATGGGAATGGGATATTCACTTCCATTAAATTACATATCAAAAAATCCTTTATTTCATTACACATTAATGCAACATTACATTTGACACCACCAATATATCCTACCTCACTGTGTACATATGTCATCTCATTTTTCATCAAAAAAGAAAAGTAAAAGAAATAAAATATTAATTAATAATATTATAATATTATATGGATCATTACAATCATCTGAATATAGGAACATCCAATGACACATATTAATTTGGATTTCTTACTAGAATGTCTCATTATTATAATATCTGACACTAGATATTCCAATGGAATACCCCATGATAAGGTTATTTAATGTCCTATGAGACTCCAACCCTGTTAGCTGGTATCATTTATGTCATTCAAATTATTTTATCCGACTATAGAATATTTATTTAAGAATACTATTGCTTCACTTCTAGGTTCTCATCATAGAGGGGAACATCTATTACAATTTAGTGTGACAGCTAATCATAAGACATTATCACATACTATGTTATATAGAATAACAATGATGATGTGATACGAAGTTAATTAATATTCCAAAATATGAAAATGGGTTATCATAAAGTACACATAATTTGGTTCTAGGGAACCAAATCCAACAGAATCCCACTTGCACTAGAGCCAAAAACTAACAACCTTATGTCCACTTGCTCTGATGTGATACTCATGCTTATGTTGAGATGTCAATTTTGTCAATGGGTCCACTATTTTTTCTCCCAGGGAAACTATAAATTCAAAATTCACCCCTCTGATAAAAATGCATCAATAGGTTAAATTTCCCCAGTATATTCCTTTTCCATTGGTGTGATGTTTGATCATTTCAAAAAGTGACCAACGAAGTATTTTCCAAAAAACAATATGATATTGTCTTTAATTCAAGGTACCACATCAATTATATGCACAAAGTTCCATATACAAATGGATTCCATGGATATATCAGAAGATAATATATACTCATGCACCACTGTTGAATTAGTGACAACTGAATTCTTTGAAATTTTATATATCATAGCTCCTACCTTGAAAAAAACTTATTCTGAATATGGGATCAGATCATTTTGATCTATTTGAAGACTAGAATTAATATATCCTCTTATGACCATATCCTCATCTCTTTAACACAAAAAACAAATATTTCCTTAGTTATTATCATATTGTTTATTATAGACTTAATAATAGGCTAATGCTGTTCTCTAGGATCTACATGATATCAACGTATCATGATCAATGCATAGGAAACATCATGTCTAGTATATGACATGGCATACATGATTGATCCTATCACTAAAGTGTTGGATATCATACTCATTATTTCACTCTCCTATTATGTCTAAGGAATTATTTTTTAAGAAATATGTGTACCATGTGACAGTGGAACCAATCCCCTCTTGGATTGTTCCATACTAAATGTCTTTAGTATCTGTCAATTTTTTTTATTTTGAACTAGTCCGTGAAGCCTCTTGAATCTTTCTATAATGATCTTTATCACTAGAATATAGGCTACTTCACCTAATTCCTTCATAGATAAATAGTTATTTAACCAGTATTTAACAAACTAGATGACTAATATTCCTTCTCCAATATACAATATTCCATCAAAATATACTACATGTACAATGACTACATTCTCACTAAATCTATTGTACACAGATGGATCATATTTATTATTAATGAAACTAAATTCATATATATCTTCATCTAATCAAATTTTATGTGACCTGGATGATGGACTCAATCGATCAATGGATATCTGAAACATGGAAATATCATTTGGCATAAAGTAGAGTAAAAAACCCTTATACTTGTTTCATATAGAAATATTATTGAATGATCCAATTATGGAAAAATGTTTTGAAATCCATGTGCCTAATTTCATAGTCATGGTAATCATATATATCAAGTAGAATTCTAATGGATTTAAAAATAGAGACTCTTTAAATTTTTTATCATATTCAATTCCAAAAATCTATTTAAAACATTTATCCACTGTCTTATCTTTATAGGTATTTACTTTATTTTTCATGTCCATTCTTCTCTTGAATACTCATTTTCACCCTCTAGGATTTACCTCAACTAGCACATCAGCGATAACTGAAAAAATAATTTTGAAACATTGAATCCTTTTCACAATTAATGGATTCTTCCATCATTCATCTTATAAGATATCTACATCCTCTTTATAGGAGATAGATTAGTCATTATTAACCAATAATGATTCACAATCTTCAGTGTCTAGAAAACCATATCTCTAGGGTTATCTTACATATCTAGTGATCATATTTAGTACATGTATTTTAGGAACTACATATTCCATGGGGACCTATGGAATTTGTTTATCTACCAAATATTGGGTGTCTTAAACATCAAATTCATCAATGTCAATTTTGATCACACTATCCTTTTATAGGGTGTGTCCCTCTCAAGAAAGAAAGAATGTTTGGAGATAGTCACAATCTATTCTGAGGGATTTTATAGGTAGTTTCCTTTTTTCCATAGGATATACTATAAATATAAACTTTCTTTCCCATTGGTGCTAGTTTGTTACTTAATAAGGCCTCAACCATGGAGTTACAACCCCATACATGTGTACGTGAAAAAATGAGTTCCATTCCACTCCATAACTCAAATGGAGTTATATTTTACTCATTATATAGTTCACTACATAATTTATATGTCACAGTTTGTAATGTATATCCCAAAAAGGAAAATAGAATATCTATATGACTCATCAATAACTGCCCCATGTCTGAAAAGGTATAATAGATTCTTTCACAAACAACAGTTCACATTGGTGTGTAAGGTGGAGTGTGTTATGATAGAATCCCAAAATCCAGTAGAATTTTGATGAAGACTTGGTTAATATATTCACCACATCCATTCGGTTAATAATTATTTAACTTCTTCACATGTTGATTCACTTCATCAGTCTTCAATTTTTTTAATTTCACAATGGTCTTTTGTTTATACCACATTAAGTAGTTATATCCTTATCTACTAATGTCATCAATAAAAGTTTTGATGTATGATTATACACCTATAGCTTCTACTTGAAAATTTCCCAACACATTAATGTGTACCAATCCTAGATGCTCTGGGGTCCTCTCACACTATCAACCATATGGAAGTTCAGATATTTTTCCATATTAGAAATCATGACATATTTCATGTGTTTTATCAAAAAATAGTCTAGATAACCATATTAATATAGATTTTCTAAACGCTACACAATTACAAGACAATGAAGGTGACGTATTAGATGGGTGTCATATGATTCATGTAAACATGATTCATTATTTAATTCCAACTATTTGTTTTTTTAATTAAATACATAAATACTGCTATTAAAATGATACATACTATATAATATGTTGTATTTATTAAAGAAAAAACTTTTATTTGAAGAAATGAAAATAAAACCATTTTTATCACTAAATGATACATAAAAACTGTTCTTTGTAACAATATGTATATAATAACCATATCGTAAAACCAACATTATTCATATTGGAAATGAAATTTTTTAATCACCAATAGCTAGCGCAGCTAGCCTTGCACTATTTGTATCTTTTAGATCCACTACTCCATTAGAAATATTGTTAAATATACTTGTTTATATTATTTGGATACTGATGTGAGCACTAAAATCTATATTTAATACACAATTCATAGATATTTAAAATTACCCATGTTAAAAAATTCACCTTTAGATTCTTCTTTATTTTAGGCGAAGTTCCACTTATTGTGGCTTTGATTTCCACATGAAAAACATACATTCCCCTTTTCCCTTCCCTCCATTTGCATCTTCCACTTCGAATGGTTGATCCTTGAGATCTTTAGGATTATGATAAGTCATGGTTCCCTGATATTTGTTATTATTTTTTGTTATTCACCTCATGTACCATGGGTTTCTCACATCCATGTCCTTATCTACATGCAGAATCAGTGTATGAAGGCCCAAAATACACTTCTAATTATTTGAAACATTATAATAAACAATAAAATTGTCAATGGCATATAGTAGTGAGTAAAATATGAGATCAGGGAGCAACTAAAACATGAATTTATTCCCTAGGATGCTTAAGTGTTTAATTTAGACAATGAGATTGACTACATGATTCCCAAATAACATTGAATCTCCAATAATAATTTAATAAAAAACTCTCAAGATATCATAACTCTCTCATCTGGCCTTTTCATGATGGGGACCCCTAAGGTCAAGAACCAGCCTCAGTCGACCCTGAATGGGTCACCCGAGTCACTCTTTTGCTAGGTCTGAGGGGCATTCCTGATCCCCAGTAGCTGGAAAAAATTATAGGGCATCCAAAATTATACCCTTGGGAATAATTTTCCAAAAAAATAAAATAAAAATATTAATAAAGACTTATAATAAAAATAAAAACTATTAGTCGAAGGAAAATAAAACTACACATACCTTCATGTGACCCATAGGTCACCAACTAACTCAGATCCATGTCTACTCAAAGAGAAATCCAACAATAGAGGGACCTAAAACTGAAATGATAAAGAAGTCCTAAGCACTAAAATGCTATGTTGGAATTCCAAAGATAAACCAAAACATCCATGTATTTTCAATTCCCTAAAACATCTTGTTAACAGTAGTTATAAAATAAAAATATGAATATAATGTGTTCTATTGTTAGTAAATAAAATTGTCATTTCATTATAAATCAATACACATACACCCACACCACGTTTCCAATTTTAAAATAAGATATTACCATTTTAAAAACAAAAACCCCAAACAAGGAAATACTGGCTATGAATGCAACAAATAAAAAGGGAAAAATAAAAATAAATTTACAGATATTGAATGTAGACTAGTAGTGTGATTAAAATACAAAAATTAGAGAGATAAAAACATGAAAATAAATAAACCATGTGTGATCCAAATCATCCATAGAAGATACCTAGACGTACTTGGTTCAGAACCACCTACCGACATATGGTGAATCCCCAAAGTCTATAATCAACTGGACACCATAAACTAGCCAACTTAGTGTCACATCACAAATAGACTATCTGCGATCCAGGGGGGTACCAACCCATATAATCGAGGTTTTCCAACAACCAATACTTGATCCCATAAAATATTTCCAGGAACCCATGGCAAGAGTAAACAGGGTAAGTGGGAGTCCGTTAGAGGCGTGACTCACCATACCTACCTCTACCACACTAACCTACCCTAAACATGAACATCAACTATATGATAACCCATAAATGGAAATCCTAGATTTTTATTACCTCTAGATATATACATATACAAATATCATATTACACAAGGTTCCAACCAGGTCATCACATAGATAATAAAAAAATCATTTCATTAAGCATTATAATGTGATGATTGGGTTTTACCCTTTGCAAAACACATTCCATTTCCAAACACAACATAAAGTGAGAATCGATACATCACTTATTTTAGACATTTAAATAATTTCATTTAAAATATGATTATTTCCAACCGAGCCATTAACTTTACAAAACCCATAGCATTTACTAAAAGCATCAGAAAACTATTTTCAAAGAAACACCAAATACCAATTCAATATTTGTGATGCTAATCATCCCTTCAAGTTCCCAAAAATTTGAGAAGAATGTTTTAAAGTCAAAGGAGACAATATTTATGGATTAAATTTAATGTCATAATCTCATACCACTTGAAGCGATCCATTACCATTTGTAAATACATGAGTCCATTTCAATAAAAATGGAAGGGATGAGAGATGAGAAACATTTAAAGGAAAAGAGTTGAAGTGTGTTATCTCCACTTGAATTCGCAACCATGTGTGCACCTAGTGAACCCATTGATGTTTAATAATCTAGTGGAACTATTTAAATTAATAGAAAGTCCAAAAACAATTTTAAAAATTGATACATACTTTACAAATAAAACTTGTCAATTCCACAAAATTTCAAAATGTGACAATTATAATTTTTGAATCCAAGAGAACTCTAAAAAACAACATAAGAATCACACAAAAAAATCACAATTTTCCACATAAATACCAAAATCACAATCCAACCATTTAAACAAACTATTTATAAAGAAAAATACTAAACTATTCATCCAATTTAACGGTAAAGACTTAAACTACATTTAATCAAACCATTTTTGGTGTGTACTTAAATAAACATAATCAATGATTTGCCTAATAATCTATTTATAAAAATCTCAATTATCATTAAAATATTATAATTGGGTATCCAAAAGCATTAACAAATTGCATATAATATATAAAAATTTATTGAGACAAAAGAAGGCACTATTCAAACAACATTTAGCACAAACTAATATATACATAAATGAATAATACCCTCAAAATATATTTTTAATAAATTATAACATCATGGAAACCCTAAAAAAGGTAACAAAATTCACCAAAAGAATGCAAATCATGTTTAAAAATTATTTTAAAGAATGAAAGTATTCATAGAATGCTTCGGATAGGATATACGTTATTTCACCTACCTCAACAGTGTGTAATTGTTACAAAAATTCAAAGGAAGTGATAAATAATCCGGAAGTATGACTTTCACACCCTATAACAAGAGTAAAACAATTCAAATAATTAACTTCAACCATTAGGGTTTGACCAATCCCTATGCGCCATAATAAAATGAAATTAAACCTCAATTGGGACTCACTAGGGTAAGTTGTGCACTTGAGGGGAGGTGACTGGGGGGTTGCATACCAAAGGGGAATGAGTGGGGGATGCTATGCATGAGCAGGGAAGGTGGATAGAGGGAGGTGGGGTGTGCTGACCAGAGAGAGAGGTTATAGCTGAAGGGAGAGAGTAAAACAAAGGGAGGATAGGATATAGGGGAGACTGGATATAGGGGAGCAGTGTGTTTTGAAGTTCAGAGGGAGGTGGGTGTCATTCTTGGTGAGGGAGAGGGAAGGAAAATTTGGGTAAGGGTAATTAGGGTTTAAAAAATTAGTAATAATATAAATTTTAATAATAACAATAATATCATTAATAATAATATTTATAATAATATAAATAAATATTTTAAAAAAATAATAGTAATAACAAAATTTTTATTTGTAACAAAAATAGTAATAATAGTAATAATATTTTTTTTCTATTTTTAATAATAGTAATAATTTTATCATTATTATAATTCTTATTAATACATTATTTAAATTATTTTTTTATGAATTTTTTTTTATTTTAAATATTGGGCAACCACACAGTCACATGGGTTGGCTGCATGGTTACTGCTAATCGTGCGGTGCTCGTGCACTAGATCAGAAACCACAAAAATTATCGAACAAAAAAATATTTAAACTAGATATATCAACTATAGCCTTTTACTTATAACAATACATGATTTTAAGCATAATTATACATCAAATTACAAGCCACGTATCATAATGTCTAGTGGCTTGGAAAACTATGTACATAATCAAACATTATAAAAACACATTTTTATTTAAACTCCATAATGAGATCTTATCTTCCATTGTGCCCACTAATCTACATAGGATAACCTGGGGTTAACATGAAAAGAGGGATGAGCTAAAATCCCAATAAGGGAATAACCATAAGACCAAATCATTAGCACATGGGATAAAAGGCATAACATGATTATATAAAAAAGTAATGTATCATAGGGAATCATAACATATAAACATGGAATCATAGAAATGTGGAGGAAACATAAAACATGAATTTATTACAAGTCAAGGCTAACTTCAAAGACCATTTTCCATAGTATCACAGGCCATGACTAACCACCAAGATCATTGAACATAGTAGCATAAGCCAACGCTAACCACCAAGACATTCACACATATTCGTCTCATGAGACTCAACATTACCCATTATCTTTGGAGAACTATCTGGGAACACCCATATTACATTTCATGAATTTTTATTCCACATAAGGGATCATATATAATAAATCTTACTGAAAATTAAGGGTTACACGTGGAATGAATTGGGTACCACAACCATGACATAAAGCATAACCAATAGGCACATCATGAAAGTGTCAAGGAATGAAAGGAATTATAAAATTCAAGGAAACTAATAAAGTATAATAATAATATATCCTGGTATGTGATTTCAAAAAGAGGTGGAAACCTTTAAAAAATTCATTTGAGAAAAATTAGCATTTAAAACCATTTAGTCGGGTTTAAGGAAAATTCTATAGACCTTTCAAAATAGAAAAGGGAAAAATATTTTATATAACACCAGAAGTGAACCAAGAATATTTTCATATTAAAAAGACTGATTATATGAATAATATGGTGGATTAATACATAGGATATAATGCACATGGAAATGGGAAATAATTTGGGAATTCCCCTTAATATGAGTTTACTGTTTTTGGGAATTATTGAGGAGGGATTAACAAAAAAGGATGTATATACCCAATAGAGAATAAGGAATGTATTGTGAAACATGAGTTATGTGAATATAATTAGAATTTATAAGTTTTACATAAAAAGAAAAGGAAATTTTATTTTGGTAAATAGAAAGATTGAACAACCATAAGGAATAAAGAATGTTCTGGTAGAATTCCATATGGATTATCAGCATGTAATCTGGTGTACATAAGAGGGATTCATGAGAGGGAAAGCAGTTTATAATCACTTATAAATAATTATGTATGTATGGGGGAGGTGCATAATTGTACCCCATCACTAGGAATTACACTTAAAAAGGGCACGACATATAAGAAAATTTTGAATAAAAGTGAATTAGAGAGGACCCCTTACCTTAAGTCTGATGGTGTTCTCCACTTGATTTTAATGACCTGAATAATCAAATTATTTTCATTAATTATAATTAAAAAACCTATTATATATTTAAAATGTTTTTTACAGCCTTATTAAGTTCTTTTATAACCATTTTGATTGGTTAAGAGATTCAATTTCATTGTTCTGGTCTGTTTGCTTACTTGGTTTTAATTACCAGTTTACTTGTATTCATATTTAGATAAACATGTATAATGGAGGTGGTTTTACAGAATTGATGTTATATTTCATTTTTGAACATCTATAAGGAAACATGGTTAAAATTTTATTTTGGTTACTTGTATTGATTTAGAATCATTATTTAAAACAATAATAACAACCTTTTGGATTAATTGGCGATTTTTGACCAAAAAGAACAAGTTTTGTTTATAAACAAAAAACATGTGTACAAAAGGATTCTAGAACCAAAGATGAGGAATAATTCATATATTATAGTTTTTTTATACTAGGAAAATGGTTTCATGTCCAAAATCGAATATGGAAATGAATATTAAAATCACATCTTCCTTGAATGTGGAAAATTTACACACCTCTAATGGTGTCTTTACTACTTAAATAAAATAATTGTTAAGGAGAGATGACAATAAATTCATCCATTTTCATAAAATATTCAACTACATATAAGGTTCTGAAGTTTTCATTAAATATGGATTAGGATAGGTAAATATAAAAATGTAAACAAAAGAACATGTATATAAAGAGAAAGAAATGAAAAGAGGTATTTACCTCTTAATTCAGTCTTCCTTGAGAGCCTCTTAAAGGGAGAGGATTCAGACATTTGGGGAGACCAAGGACTTCTGGACGTGGGGAGTAGCTTTGCGATTGATTTGGGCAGAATATAGGTAAGAAACAAGGCTTGAGAGGAGTGAATAAAAGAGGTAAGGATGGGTGGTATTTATACTAAGGGATAGGAGAGTTTTCAAAATATTATAATCATTAGTTTATTATTATTCAATAAGACAAGAAATAGTTAAGATTATTGTGTCCAAAAATAATAATATATGCACGTGAGTTTGAACCAATGTACATTTACATTATCCATGACTCAAGAATGATGCAAAAATTTAGGTTTTTGCATTTATTGTGAATTATTAAATTTTAATATTCATAAAAAATTAATGTAATTTGTAAAAATATCAAAAATTCACCCAAACAATTTTTTGACAACAAAAATCCAAAAATGAAATCCATTTTTCAAAAATAATTTTCTATATATAAATAATTTAATATTTAATTAAAATAATATTTTATCCTAAAAAACGATTTTAAAAAATTTATTTACTTATTCCAAAATATTGGTTCATAATAATTTCACTTAAATATTATTTGTATACTATCATAGGTAATTTTTATATTCATTATGGTATATCACTATTCAGAAGGGTATGATTCTGTTCATGAACAATAGTGTTTTTCATATTAAACTCCAAATAACTTACTGATCGCAACTGTGTATGTCAGATTTTAGAAATTCGAATCACAGACGTGACAAAATTATGTTTATAGCTCACATAATAATTAGTAGTTAATTATGTATGTGATTATGTGACATAATTATAAGAAGGAAATTTACATTGAAAAACATTGGGTCATTTCATTCTTCACCCCTTAAGAATTTTTTCCTTTGAAATTTTCTTTTGCATTCTATACCATAAACAAGTGTGGATAATTTCCCTTTATTTCCTCCTATAGATCCCATGTTCCCTATTCCTACATATCATTACACCACATTACTTTGACCAGGTGAGTTTTCCTGTTACTTAGAACTTTATCTCAATGATCCAATATTTTTACTTGCGTCTCCTCATAACAAAGAACATTCTCCAAATGTACCACCTATAAGGAGACTACATGTGAAGGGTCTGATATGTACTTACTTAATAAGGACCCATGAAAGAGTTCATGTTTTTTTCCATGGAAGGTGGAAGTGCTAGTTGAAAGGCCACAACCCCTACATGATCATTAATCTTGATGGGGCCGATGTAGATGGGACTTTGCTTACCTTTCATCCCAAAACTCATGACCTTCTTCCATAGAAATATGCTTAGAAATAACATTTCTCCATATTTGAACTCATGTTCTCGTTGAAAATTATCTTCATAACCCTTATATCGACTTTGGGATGCCTTGATATGTTTCTGAATGGTTTTCACTTTCTCCACCATTTCAACGACCATTTTAGGTCCAAGCTGCTTAAGCTCCCCGACTCCATCCCAACACCCGGGTGTTCTGTGCCTTTTCCCTTAAAGGGATTTATAGGGATCCATTCAAATGCTTGAGTGGAAACCATTTTTGTAGGATAATTTGACCAGTGTAAGATGCTAGTTCCATCCTCCTATGAAGTCCATATAACAAACTCTCCACATATCTTCCAGGGTCTAAATAGTCTTCTCATTTTGGCCATCAATTTGAGGATGATAGGCTATACTAAAGATTAGTTCAGTGCTTAGTGCATGTTGGATAATTTTTCAGAACATTGAGGTGAATCTCATATCTTGATTGGATACAGTAGATAGTGGTACCCCATATTGTATTACCAAATAATTTATGTAAATCAACGAAATTAGATCCAATGAGAAGTCCTATCAAATTGGGATAAAGTGAGCTGTCTTTGTAAGATGATCCACAATGACCCATATATCATTATTTCCTCTATATTACCTTGGATTTCCAGTGATAAAGTCAATGGTAATGTTATTACCCTTACAAGTTGGTATGGGTTGTGGCTGAATCATCCCCTAAGTCTTTTTTTCTCTAAACCTTCACTTGCAATCATACCAGGCACATTGATGTATATTCAACAATCTCAATTTTCATATTGTCCAACCAAATGATTTCTTGGAGATACGAATACATCTTTGTTCTCCCTATGTTAGTAGAGTAGTTCGAGCTATGTAAGTCATTCAAAAGGTCCTTATTTATCTCTAGATAATATTGTACACATAATTTTGACCCAAATCATAAAACTCCATCCTTTTCAATAATTAACTCTAAAGATTTCCCATTTTTAACAGCTTCCACCCTTTTTTGATGTTCCACATCTTTTCTTTGAGAATCCTTTATTTTCCCCATGAGGAATGGTTGAGCAATCATTTGAGAAAATATTGATGATGTACCTCCCTTAATTATTACCATGTTAATTCTCTTTAAATCTAATAAGATCAGATCCTTTTCAATTCTCTTCTTTGATAATGATTAATGATCATTTCTACATTGAGCATCTCCCACATCAATTGCCTTACCGGGATGGTAGTGGATTGAGTATTCATAATTCATTATGAGATATATAAATCTTCGATGCGGCATATGAAGATCTTTTCGAGTGAATATATATTTGAGACTCTTGTGGAAAGAATATATCTCACACTTCTCCCCATATAGATAATGCAACAAGACTTTTAACGCAAATATCACTACTGCCCACTCCATATCATGCATCGCATAGTTGTTCATGTATATTTTCAGCTTCCCTAAGGAAAAAGCTATAACTTTATCATTTTTCATTATCACATAGTCTAATCCCTTTGTTGAAGCATCACTGTACACCACAAAGAGTTCTCCACTTTTTGGGAGTGCGAGTACTGGTGTAGTGATAAGCCACGTTTTCAACTTCAAAAAAAATATTCACATTCATAATTCCATAAAAAATTACTCCCTTCCATATAAACATGTTCAGTATGTTTAAAAATCCTGAAAAGTTATTCACAATTCATCGATAATACCCAGCTGTACCCATAATGATAGAGATCTCTGTTACAGAAGATGGCATGTTCCACTATTCAATTCCCTTTTTCTTGGAAGGGTCTATAGATATCCCTTTTCTAGTGATAATATGGCCCAAGATTGTTACATCCTCTATCCAAAACTCACAATTACTGTACTTTTCATACATCTTCTCTCATCCCAGTTTTTTTAACACAGTATTTAAATTCTCCTCTTGTTCCTCCTTTCCAATAGATTACATCAGAATATCATCAATAATGACTTCCCAAGAATTTTCGAGGTAATCTATAAAGACTCTATTCATTAAATCCATGAACATTTCTATATCATTAGTGATTATGAAGGGAATCACAATGAACTCATAGTGTCTGTACCACGTTCTAAAGGAATTCTTGGGAATATCCTCATTTCTCACCTTTAATTGGTGATATCCCAACTGAAGGTCCACCTTAGTTAAATACCTGAACCCATGAAGACGATCAAAAAAGTCAAATATACATGGTAGGAGATACTTGTTATTTATCATGATTTTATTGAGCTCACAATAATCAATAGAGAGGCCCATTGATATATCCTTCTTCCTGATGAAGTGGACTGGCGCACCCCACGGTGAAGCAATCATCCATATAAAACCCTTTTCCACATCATCCTACACTTGCTTCTTTATCTCTTCCATCTCTACGATGACCATTTTATAAGGTGTATTCAATATAGGAAGATATCTAGGAATAAGTTCAAGTGAGAACTCAACCTCTCGGTTAGGAGGAAGACAAGGAAACTCTTTATGGAATACATCAGTGTAATCCCTCTCGATGGGAATGTATTCAAGCATGATTCTCTCCTTTGTCCCAATAATTTGAGCTAGAAATTATTGCTCTTAATGAATTAATATCCACACATGAGACATTTATTATAAAGGGGATTCATCTTCATCCTTACACTTGTAATGAAATAGGTGATGCTTTGGGATGTGAAGAGAGATGTCCCATTCACGACAGTTGATGTCGGATTTTTATAAAGATACCCAATCAATGATCATTATAGAATAATAATCCACTAAAGGATGTATGAGAATATTTCTGAGGAGGTTCCATCCACAAACATTAACATGGTGGGAGTTATAAACCATGGATTTAATAGTTTCCCCATTTTCGATTCTCATAGACTACATGTCCTTCATATTTTGGTGTGGTGTTTGAATAGTTCAACTAAATATTCAAGATATGAAAGAATGTGTAGAACTAGAATCAAATAGTATATTTTCTATTATTGAATTAATAACTAGCATACCTTTCACCACATCATTTTCGGGATCCACCTCATCAGTTTTGATAGCATATTCCCTTCATTTCATTTCCTTTGAGGTTTTTGTTGACTTCCTCCAAAAACTACTATCTTAGGGAAATTGTTTTCATAATGCCCATGAACCATTAAGTTGTAAAAATACACCACTGGCTATGTATTGATCTGAACCATCCTTTATTCTTCCACATTTGTGGGTTTTTTCATATCTCTTTGGCAGTTCTTGGCAAGATATCCCAGTATTCCACATATGAAGCAATTCCTGGATCCCTTTAGACATTACCCAGGATGATTCGTCCCAAAACATTAGCAAGTGGAATATTTGATCTTCATTCCATCATTCAATTTGTTAGTTGAACCACCCATATTGTTCTCCATTTACCACTTCTTGTCATAAGTACCATGATACTACTAAGAGTAACCAATCTCCATTTCAACCATGAGGGAACACCTTAAAATCTCCACATAAATTTTGAAGTCTCGAATCCCCAATTCTTTTCGTAGACTCATCTTTAGTCCACTAAAGAAGAGATCCACCTTGCTTTCAATGTTCATGACAAAACCAAAGGGGTACCGTGAAATCCTTTTAATGTTTTCTTCATATGCCTTGATGGACTCATCATCCATCTAATTGAGGAAGGGTAACTCCCTTTCTATCTTGAGATGAAGTGTTTGAGGAAAATATCAATTGAAAAACATCATCTTGAATTGATCCCAATCCATGGAATAAATTTTCTCTTGGGCCTTTGTATTCAGGATCAGTTTCCTCCACTAATATGCTTCCCATTTAAAATGATCGACCACCAGTACAACTTTCTCTTCTTCTGAGCAATGGAGGATAGAGAATATATTTTCAATAGAGTTATTCCACTATTATTTTAGGAGGAGACCATAAGATCTGCTAAACATGGGGTTCCTTTTCTGCATGAAGGATTCTATGGAAACATGCCCTTTCTATGTAGTAGGAGGGCATTCCACATAATTCGAGTTAGTATTCATAACATAAACTAGATGAGTAATTTTTGACATGAAGTTTTCAGCACCCATTCCCATTATATCAAAACATATCATTAGGGAAATCATCTCATTCCCTATTACATTTATTGTTGTCACTCGTTCTTCTATTTCCATCCATTGACTAAGAAAAACAATGTACACTTAGAGGGATTGAATACATATCTATTTAGTATAAAAAGGAATCATTGAATGTAAAATAGTAAAAGTTTAAAGGAAAACTATAACCAGACTTGCGATTCATTATTTTTAAATCTAGGTTATCCTAGATATATTTCTTAACATATATTATTATGGGATTTTTTTTATTCCCTTAATAATGGTTTATATTAATCACATGAATTTACCAAGGAATATCCCCCAGGAGTGTCAACCCAAGAGTACAGTAAGGCACATTATTGTGTACCAAGAGATCCCAGGTCAGGTCTAAAACTCCTTGTCAGACGTTTCACTCCGAGGTACATCTTTTCTAGAGTTTCCAATACATGTTTGTATCAAGACATGGATCTATTTTCATGATAAACCAATTACCCTATACTTACCAAAATTTTGGGATTTTTTCTTATACATCATCTCAACCTTAGGATTCTTAATAAAGGGCGCTATTCCTAATTTACAAGAAATAACTAGACCATCCTATAATACCAACAATAGCAACCCTATCCTTTTACATACAACATTACATGATTTTGAGCATAATTATACATTGTAGTAAACACCAAGGATCATAATGTATAGTGTCTTGGAAGACTAGGTACATAATCATACATTATAAAAACAAATTTTTATTTAAACTCCATAAAGATATCCTATATTCCAATATGCTCAAACATCTACATAGGTTAACCTGGGGATAACATGAAAAAAGGGATGAGCTAAAATCCCAGAAAGGGAATAACCATAAGAATAAATCATTAGCACATGAGATAACAGTCATGACCTGATGATATACAAAAGGCATGTAACATACAAAATCATAACATATAAACATGATATCATTTAAAAATGGAATAATATAAATGTGTAAAATAAATAAAATATGAATTTATTATGAGTCAAGGCTATCCTCCAAGACTATTTCCCATTGTATCACAAGCCATGGATAACCGGTAGGACCATTGAACATAGTATCACAAGCCACTATTAATCACCAAGACCATCACACATAATCATCTCATGAGACTCAAAATTAACCATTTCATTTGAGAACTATCTGGAAGCACCCATCATACTTTTGTGAATACGTTTTCCACATAAGGAATAATACATAATCAATCTTAATTAAACATATGGGTTACCCATGAAATGAATTGGGTACCACAATCATGACAAAAATCATAACAATGGGCGTATCATGAATGTGTCCATGAAATAAAGGAAATAGAACATTCATGGATGATCATAAGATAAAATAGAAATATATCATGGAAATGTTTTTTAAACAGATGTGAAATCTTGTAATAAATGTATTTGGAAAATTTTAGCATTTAACACATTTTTGTGCGGTTATAGGAAAATACAATAGGGCTTCCAAAATAAAATTGGGAACAATCATATATATAAAACCTGAAGTGAACCAAGAAGGTTTGCATTATAAAAATAATGATTTTATGAATAAAATGGTGGCTTAAAATAGAGGATATAATGCACATGGATTTGGGAAATAATTTTGGATGTTCCCTTAAAATAAGTTTGCTTATTGGTAATTATCAAGGTGAGGTCCACATAAAAGAATTTATATCTATGAATGAGAATGATGGAAGGATATTCAAACCTGAATCTGGATATTATAAAAATTATTTATATGTTTTACATAAAATTAAAGGACAACATTATTTGGATAAAAATAATGATAGGGAAACTCGAAGGAATAATGGTTGTTCGGGTAGGATTCCATACAGATTATCGGCATAGTATATGGTGTACATAAGAAGACTTAATGAGAGATAAAGTGAATTGTAATCACTTATAAATAATTTGGAAAGTATGGGGGAGTTGATTAATCATACCCCATAACTAGTAATTACACATAAAAGGTCATAACCTTGAGGACAGTCATGAATAAATGTGAAATAGAGAGGATCCCTTACCTTAAGTATAATGGGGTTTTCCATATGATTTTAATTCTCTTAATAATAATATTATGTTCATTAATTAATAATTCAAGAACCTATTATTTATTTAAAATATTTATCAATACCTTTTTATGTTCATTTGTATCCAATTTTATTGGTTAAGAGATTCAATTTCATTGTTCGTGTCTATTTGCTTACTTGATTTTAATGACCAGTTCACTTATATTCATGTTTGGATACACATGTATGATGAAGGTGGCTGACCAGAATTGAGGTAATATATTATTTTTTAACATCCAGAAGGTTACATGGTTTAAAATTTAATTTGGTTACTTGGAGTAAATTTGAATCATTATATAAAACTATAGGGACAACCTTTTGGTTTAATTGGCGGTTTTTGACCACAAAGATCATTGTTTGTTTTATAAACCAAAAAGATGTGTACAAAAAATTCCAGAACCCTATATGATGCATAATAATTATATTTTGGTCTAGTTAGACCATATAAATGGTATCATGATAGAAATTAATGATGGTAACAGAAATTAGAAAACCATCGTCCTTGAATGTGGTAAATTTACACATCTCAGATGGTGTCTTTACTAATAAAAAAAAGGTAAAGGATAGATTAAAATAACTTAATACATTATCATAAAAACATTATATTACATGTAAGGTACAATAGTTTTCAACAAATATGGATGAAGAGATGTATGGATAGAAAAGTAAAAAAAGAACATGAAAACAAAGAGAAAGAAAAGAGGTATTTAACTCTTGAACGGATAATCATTGAGAGCCTCATAAGGGGGGAGGATTTGGTCTTTTGAGGAGACAAAGGGAGGTAATATTTTGGGGAGGATATTGTGGTGGGATTTTGGAGAAATATAGGAATGTCACAAGGCATGAGAGGAGTGAGGATAAGGGGTAAGACTGGGTGGTTTTCATAATATTTCAATAATTAGTTTATTATTTTTCCATAAGGAAATAATAATGATTATTGTAACCAAAAACAGTAATATGTGCATGTGAGTACAAACCAATGGCCATTTACATCATCCAAAACTCAATATTGATACTGAAATTCAGGTTTTAGGATTTATTCTGAATTATCATATTTTACTATTTATAAAAAAAAGTATTTCATAAAAAACCAAAAAATTCACCCTAATAATTTATAGACACGTAGAACCAAAAAATGAAATCAATTTTTCAAAAATATTTTTCAAGATATGTGTAATTTAATAACTAATTAAAATCATAATTTACTCTAAAAATAGTTTTAAAACATTTATTTACTTATTCCAGTATATAGGTTCATCATAATTTCACTAAAATCGTATTTATATAACGTAATAGGAAATGTTACTATTCATTAAGGAATATCAGAATTAATAAGGGTGACATTATTATTCATAATAGTATGTTACTATTCACTAAAAATTAAGGAGGTCACATTAGACTCCAAATAATTTATTAATCACAACCGTGTAAGTCCGATTTTTGAAATTCAAATAATAGAGTGACAAATTTATGTTTGAAGGTCATATAGTACTTAATTTTTCATTATTTATGTGACTATATGAAATAATTATAAGAAAAAAACTTCTAATGAAAAAAAGTGGGTCTTTAAACCTGTTCTCAACCTGAACCCTGATGGGAATACCCAAAGCTAGGAAATAATAAAATAAAATTATTTTTATGGTTCAAGTGTGAAAATTCTATCTACAAAAAAAATTGACCCCGAAAAGCCACCAAGTTAAATGGTTACCAATGCATGAGTCCTTATCTTGGCTTGGTTTTTTTGCGATAAAGGGATGATAACAATGGTAATCTTGTGTTACACCAAGATTTTGTTTGGATTAGTGACCCATGTGGCGTCTGAGTATATAGTTTAACTTCCTTATAGTTGTTGATGCTTAATTGGGGCATGGCTCACTACCACATCTTTGTGTTAGGGATTGGAAGCACACCATGGGCATTGCCACAAACTAACTCGGGTGACTATTTAATGGACGTCCTGGGATGGTTCATGACAAAATCATATCAGAATTAAAACATTGGGAATGTTTTTTCCAATAAAAAAAGATAAAAAATTAATAATTACTAAGAATAAAAATTAAAACTAGTAGTATAAGGAAAATATAACTACACATATCTTCAGGTGACCTCATCAGTTACCACCCATATCAGAACCATGTTCACTCCAAGAGATATCCAACACTATAGGAAATTGAATCTGGAATGATAAATTAGGTGTGATCCCCAAAAATATTAGTATAAATACAAAAGATAAACTACAAAATCCATTTAATTTTTTTTTCCGAAAACATTCCATTAAAACTAGTTTGAAAATATAGATATGAAGATTTTTTGTTCTCATGTTGGTAGATAAAATTACTATTTAATTTTAATTCAACACACTCACAAAGCACCATTACATTTTCAAAAGACGAGTTTACCATTTTGGAATCCAAAACCCCAAACAAGGAAATACTCATTAAGCAAGAAACAAATAAATATGGAAAACTGAAAATAAACTAAGAGATGATAAAAATAGACTAGTAGTGTCATCATAAAGCCAAAAGAAAATATTTTAAAAAAGAAAATAAATAATGCAACCATGGGTGATCCTAAATATCCCTATAATAACCATGGACATACATGGTTTGGATCCCCCTTCTGGCGTATACTGAACCCCCTGAGTCTATAACAAACTGGTCACCCTCAACTTGCTAACCTAATAGAATATCCCACATGGACTATTTTCCATCTATGGGGTACCAACCCTTCTAATCAGGACTAATCAAAAATCATTACTTGATCCCCTAAAAGACACCCAAGAACCCATGCTAATAGTAAATAGTGTAAGTGGGAGGACCTCAAATTCATGACTCACCATACCTGGCACCACAACAATAACAAACCCCAAACACAGACATCACCTAAATGATAAACCAAAAATAGAAATACTATATAAGGATTCCCAATATTAATATATAGGTACACATATCACATCACAGAAGGTTCCAACCAGGCTGTAACACATATAATACCATAAATTATTTCTTAAAACATTTCAATAAACTGATCAGGACTTACTCTTTCAAAAACACAATCTATTTCCAAACACAATGAAATGTTCTAATTAGGAAATCACTTCTATTATAGATTTAAGACGTTTCATTGAAAACATGGGTGTTTACTAGTCCTTTAGCATTACATGAGATAATAAAATTAGTAAAATCATTTGGAAACTATTTTTAAAGTCAAATCAAATATGACATCTATAATTGGGATTCCAAATAGGCCTTCATGTTTCCAAACATTTACCATGAATATTTCCAAGTCAAAAAATTCAATATTTATGGAATAAATTTAAAATCACAATATCATACCACTTGAAGTGAAACTTTACCATTTGAATATTCATGGTAATATCTCAATAAAAAGGGAAGGATAGAGAGATGGGAAAATTTTAGTGGAATAGAGTTAAAGAGTGTTTTCTTCACTTGAATTAAAATTACTATCTGAAGCTAGTGCATCCATGGATGTTTCATAATATAATTACGCACTCTAAATTCAATGGAAGACCAGAAACCATTTTTAACAAGGACACCTTCTTTAAAAACCAAACTCATCAATTCCAATTTATTTACAAAACTTCCAATGAGCATTTTAGAAACCAAGAGAACTCCCAAAAATTTTATTAATAACGCAAAAAATAACTATGTTCTACATAAAGATCCAAATCAAAATAAAACCATTCTAACATAATAGTTCCAAAGAAAAAACCACACAAATCATACAATTTATCTATACAAACTAAAACATCATTTAATCAAACCCTTTTTAGTGTGTGCCTAATTAAACATAATAAAAAATTCACCTAAAAAGAAATTTTTATGAAACTCCATTATCATAATAACACCACAATGGTGTATCCATATGCATTGTAAAAGTGAAAATCATATCTAAAAACTTATTGAGATAGAACCGGGCATTATTCAAATGCATTTAACACTAAAACATATATGGAAAACTCCAGAATCACCAAAAATATTTTTTTAATAAATTATAACATCATTGAAACACTAGAAAAAGGTAACCAAATGCACAACAAACATTTGAGTCATGTAGAAAAATAATTTAATGAATGCAAGTACCAATAGAATGCTTCATAATGGAAATAAATGAATTCACATACTTCAACAGTGTGAGATTGTGATAAATTCTCAATGGAAGGAGGAAGAGTGCCTGAAGAATGATTCACACACCCTATAACAAGATAAAACCATAAAAAACATTAAACCCAGCCATTAGGGTTTTACTATAAGTTATGTACCCTATAAAATCGAATGAAAATCTCAATGGGGACTCACTGAGGGAAATCCACATGCCGAACAGTAGGCGGTTAGGACTGTCACGCACTACAGGGGAGTCGGCTAGGGAGGCAGTGTGTTGTAGGGGAGTCATTTGGGGAGGATACGTGCATGTAGGGTGGGACTCACATGGTGGGATCATAGAATAGGTGGGGTGAACTGGCCATAGAGAGAGGGTGTGGCTGAAGAGAAAGCATCAGATGGTGGGATGACCAGAGTTAGGGGAGGCCAAAGGCAGGGGAGCAGTGTGTTG
This sequence comes from Viscum album, assembly GCA_963277665.1. Taxonomy (NCBI): domain Eukaryota; kingdom Viridiplantae; phylum Streptophyta; class Magnoliopsida; order Santalales; family Viscaceae; genus Viscum; species Viscum album. The sequence continues at coordinate 264,165,096 of OY728120.1, forward strand.
TTCCAGTTGGGAGGGGGGGCTCACGCAGGTTAACGGAGGGGGAATGTGGAGTGTAATGGAAACTATGTTTTTTAAAAAATATCTATTAATAATTTTATTTATAATAATAATAATATAAATAATAATAATATCAATAATAATAACAGTAGTAATTTTATAAATCCTAACAATAATAGTATTAACCACATTCATTTCTCTTTTTAATAATAATATTATTATTAGATTTTTTTTTATTAAAACTTTATATAAATTACATTTTCATAAAATTATATTTATTTAAAATATTGGGCAGCCACACGGTCACTTGAGCAGACCATACGATTATATCTAACTGTACAGTGCCTATGCACCAGCAAAAAACTCGCCAAAATTTTTAATCTTTAATAAATTTAAAACCAACACTCTACAAAAACCTCGAAGTGAATACCCAAGGATATGAAATAATAAAATAAAATAATTTTATATGTCAAGGTGTGACACTGAAGATTTGATGTCATGATATACACATCTATGTACTCATTTCTCTTCAAAATATCATTGGTCATGAATGATAGAATTAATCATTGAACATCAATAAAATCATTTAAAACATTCTCAAAGAGAGAGAACTCTTCCTAAAAACCCTCATTAATGGGTACATTATTAATTTGTGCTTCTAGAACATAAGAATTCCTATCATGGTATAGGATTCCACATAAGCGTAGTGACAACTCTTCAAAATTTGTGATGGTTATATGGTAATCCTTATTATGTATAAATCATACGGATATGTTTGAATCTATTTTATTGATGTTTCAAAATATAAAAGTAGAAAAAATTTATTACTTTATCTGATAAAATTTAGAAAAATATTTAAATGTAATATTTATTAATCTCCTACTATTTTATAGAAACCCAAGATCCTTCACTATCAGCCTTTTAATTTCCCATCTCTTGGAAATTCTAGTGGAATGGATCTATATTCGCTTTCTCATTACACCAAATTTGGTTTTCAAAGAAACCTTATTTATTATTGGTTGACATTTAAATGCTAGCTGCAATAACACATAGCTCGTTGAAATGTTTAGAGGACTCCCCAATCCTAAAATCCATAAATTTCATTTCTTAAACCCTTTACTCTCAATTAAACCACGTCATACTTTGGATGTCAACCCTTGATGTGAACTATGTAATGTAAACCCAAGACCATAGGATTGAATTCCCCTATAATTTAAAGCACCCCAACATTGGATGGTCAAGCACTTCGGACTATGGTTTGTTATTAACTAAAGTAGTTGAAGGATATACTGACTTAATGTATATTATTGAGGGATTTTACCCTTTAATGTGAAAATTTTCCATTAGTATCATTATTACATGGTTTTTAGTATTAAGTTTATTTGATTAATTTATTAACCATGTCATAGATAATATTTATGCATGTGGTAATTTTATTTAGTTCTATATAATATTTTTATTAATTCATTTATTCATGTGATTATGAAAAAACATATGTAATGAAATAAAAAAGTAACATGATAGAAATAAAAATAATAAAGTGGTGTAATCATGGGATTTTTCTAATGGTTATTTTAACTAGAGGATGATAAACTAACTATCATCCTAGGGTAACAATACATTGAACTAATTAAGGTCAGTGTTGTAGAATCCCACCTATCCACCTATGTGTCTATCTTGTATTTTTTATCCTCTGATCCAAACTTGAACTACCTCAATTGTCATTATATATCCACCCATTACATATGGTTTTACTCAGATGTAAGTGAGGGAATGGGTTTATAGAAAAAACTATGAGAAGACATTAAATTACATAATGATATGAGAGATGAAACCCAAGCCAACAATTTAAGTTAATAATAAATTAAATGAAACCAATCACATAAAAATTTAACAGTTTAAGCTCATGATCATCCATTTTAATTTAATGAATTTCGTATTTAATAAAAAAAATTGAATTCTAATCATTCATATTTAAGATAATTTATTCCCAAATCAATTAATTATCTTAATTAATTAATCAATTTTTTTTCTTAATTATTATTTTACTATATTTTATATTTTCAAACATTAAATTTTATTAAAAATTAAATAAATGGATTTAAAATTATCTATTTAAATAAATTTACCCTCAAGGAAACATGGTGAGTTCCCTTCCAAACAACCCAAGATGTATTATAAACCAATATTTTTCACACTTTCGATATATAACATTCATGACTTATAGGATACTTTCAAGACATATATTATTATCTTAATGATTACATAGATTACCTTATTTTTCTATCACTTGTTATGATTCAATTCCCGTAAGGTAATGATTTTAATACCAATCATACATGATATATATATTTGAACATTAAAAAAAATTAAAAATATATATATATTAAAACCAACAACATTGCATGTCCTATCAACTTAATGACCATATGCAAGTACATGTTGTAATGTTTTGCACAATATAATGAAATATTTTTTAATTCTTAACAATTTTTTATAATTATTGGGTGTGTAGAAGCTTGGTACATGATATGTAAATTTTCCCACCATGTAGTCGAGGTACATAACTTGGGACTCAGCATGTAAACTGTGCAATGGAAAATATTGTAGTACACATCATGTACATGGTATAAAAAACATTTGGTCTGTAATTTAATTTTTCACTAGTCAGGTAAGACATGCAAAAAGATAGACATCTTGTATTTGGATAAGGACTACATGTCATGTGCTGGAGTTACATGACATCTATTTCATCTGACCGTGTACCTGGATTTCTTGGTTAACGAACAATATATAATTAAATTCACCACATGTAATAAATTGACACACCTTGAATTAATTTTGAAATAATTCTTGGTGCATTGAACAGTGGTACACGACGTAAACCTTCACGTTGCATGATCTGTGATCTTATGTAATCTTCTATATTCCTAGGTACCTCCAAATGAGATATTCTATTTCATTTTATTCATAAAATTAATCAATTTTATTTTATTTATGGGAAATGAAAGAGGATGAATCAAATCTCTAAAATTGGATTAAAGATCATTTAAATTTGAAATGAAAAACTAAATGAAAAATGAATAAACCAATCATTGATCTTTATATAATTAGAAATAATTATGTTTCCATATTGATTTCACTTATTGGTTCCAGGTGCGGTAGGAAAATGGGATTGGTTGTGACCAACTTTTGTTTCATGAAGTATGATTAGTCTCAGATTTTACACAACATTGGATGCCCTGATCAATTGAATTAAATCAAAGATTATAGAAAATAGATTGAACATCAAAACAAAAGTAAAGATCACCACATATCATTTAAAATTAATTTAAGTAATTAAATAATTACCTTTCATTACATTATCTATTAATTAATGGATATGGAAATCAATCTAATTCATGTAGTAATTTAATTGAAGGTATCAAGTGAACTGTCCCTTTAGCGGTTATCCACAGGTGTTCCAAAAATCTATGAATGTCACCGTAGGAATATTCGGGTGCTTTCACAATCTATCGCATACATCTTCCTATATTTATATCCTCAAGAATTTCTCCCAATGTATTCTCTTTGAAATATATATATATATATATATATATATATATGAGAGTGGATGGTGGAGGAATATTACTCTTTGTTCATGAGAGTGTTCTTGGACAATGTAACTCTCTAGGGTTTCGATAGGATTATCTGGATTCATTGTGCACAAAACAAACATGGATCCCTTGAAAAAATAAAAAAATAGTTTATATACCATTAGGGTTAGAAATAAATAATTTAAGAAGATCCCTTTAATATTAATTTAATCCTTACAGAACCCAATATATATAATAATAATATTCTTATATTTCTCGACATGTAATAAATATGGGATTCAAAATAAATATTATTTTATCAATCAATATTCAATATATATTATTTGTCACTAGACATACAAACTCATTCCAACATTCCTCTACAATATTTATTGAGTCTTTAATAATGAATATCTACTGAATAAATAAATATTACAACATTATTTTAAAATAAATATATAAATAATATATTTACTTATTAACTGATAAATATTTATCAAATAGTCCACTCAATAATTATTCTCTCGAATAACAAGGGATGGAATATATGTGATAATGAAAACATGAATAGTTATTAAACCATGTGTGGAAAAATATTTATTATACTTGTAAAATAATAAATAATTATCTTTTATTTAACCAAAATTCTGGATACACTTATTGTGTGACCCTCAAAACCTATTTCTTAGTGGAATTCAATGAAGCAAACTAATTTCCCAGGTTATAATCTTGAACCAGACAAAGGAATCCTGGAGAATGAATTTAATTAAAAAGTGACATAATATCCCCTTTTTATGCTTACTCTATAATATAGTCACTTTATCATGATATCTCTAATCGAGTGGTTCTCATGCTAGTTCCATCAACCTATGTGCGCAATGTCACTTTCATTGAATTTCTAAAAATTTATCTTGCCTATATAATTCCATGGAATTTGATTTATTTAGTCAATATCATTTCCACAAAATGTATTGAGATATTGACTTACATTAATGAATTTAAGGGACAAATAATTTCTCACATTATTCATTAATCCAATATTAATCATGACACTCCCAATACATCCCACATCATCGTGAGCATATTTTTCATGATTTTTGGAAATAAAATAAATTAAATTAATTATAACTTTCGATAATAATAATATTAATTTCTATTGATCAATACAATTGTCCCCATATAGGAACATCCAATGACACATATAAATGTGGATCTCTTACTAGCTGGTCTCCTTAAAATACTATACACTGGATATTACCAAGGGTGTATACCATTAAAAGCTTCTGCAAAGTACAATAAGTCTCCATCCATGATAGCCTATATAGTTTTTTTCTCTAAAATGATTTCATATGGCTCTAGAAATGTTTTTTAAGAATACTATTTTGAAACATCTAGGTTTTCATCATACTAGGGAATTGTTTTGACCATTCAGTGTGACATATACTCTAAGGACACTATCACGTAATTTTTATAATAAATAAATAAAATAATATGATAAGGATTTTATTAATATTCAAAACACATAATACATCAGATCCAAATGTACTTATAATATTTTACAGTGAACTAACTCCAACAATTTATTGTTTTATTTTTGTAAAAAAGATTATTTAGAACATATGATGATGTTATTGATGAAATTTTAATATAATTTTTATTTTATTTTTGAGATAGTGATATTACTATTTGGGATGTTTCTCATAGGGTGTTGGCTATGGGGGTTTTATTTTTTCTATTTATAGGTTTATGTTGATTATTGGTCGCAAGAATCATTTATGAGGTGTCTAATATAGTGGATAAGATCCTCCTCAATCATTAAATTTATTTCTTGAGTGTCTGGTGTGTTTAGGTGGGCATTCAATTATTTTTATGGGGGTTATTCATGTTTTCTATTATTTAAAGCCAATATATATTGTGAATTTCACTATTCCAATGAATATATAAAATTTGTTTCCATATAAAAGTGAACTTCTATGTACTCATAATACTTCCTTTCTAGAAATTTGTTATGACCCTTTATATATTGGCTCATCCATGTCCAAATATCTTATCAAGATTGTACAGTACTAAAATGATTCATGTCACATGTTTCATTTTTTAGGACCCTAATAAAATTCTATATAAATAATTAATGAGTATATTCGATGAGTAAAGTTTCTCGTAAGTCACCTAATGCCATTCCAAATTCTTTTTACTGGTGCTAAAATTTAATGACATGTCACAAATCACTAATACCCAAATTCTAATATAAATTTTAATATTCTAATTTTATAATATAATTCTGTCATTTCATTTTAATACTATTGGTGACCATATTTAAATTTTTTTTGTGATCATTCGTTCTAGTTAAGGCTCTTAAGCATGTCAATTTTAGTGGGTGATCTCCTTTTGAAATATGGATTTATTTTCTAAAATATTATCAATTATTTTCTTATTTCTTTCATTATTCTTTTATTATTCCATCTATTATGTCCCTGAATATAAATTTTGTACCATTTTAGTCATTCTTAGTGATTACATTGATGATAGATTGATATGAATATGTTTTTGGTAGATAAATGTGTTTCGGGTGGTGTTTTATCATCGGTTCTCCCTCATTCATATGCGCATATTGTTAAACCATTTTTTATGTTGGTGATCTAAAATATCACATCCTATATTATACATAAAACATGTAATTTGTATTAATTTGTTTTATTAGGGTAATTTTTTTAATTAAATATTTGACGATAATAATTATATTATAGAATTGAAGGTGGATTTGTGATTCACATATGCTTCATGTTATTTTTATTAGAATAGTTATATATCATCACATAGGTAAATTGATAATTATTTTATTGTTATATTAATGTAGTTTTTATTGTCATGATTGACAATTTTCACAATTTAATACTAATTTAATGACATTAATGTAAGTGGATTTTTAAATATTCAATATATAAGTGTTATTGATTTTGTATGGATTGTTTTATATGAATTAAAAAAATGTTTTTATGTACTTAATTGATGTTTTTATTACTATTACTAATATTCTTGTATTTCATGGTATATCTATTGCATGGATAGTCTTTTAAATTGAAAATGTGGGGTGTAATGTTTTATTATTGATGGATTTTTACAAGGTTGATGTGGAAAGGACATATAATGATGTGAAATTGGTGAAATTTCTATTGATGAGGTTAGAATGATTTTTTGTATTTATTTCTATTATTATATAGTTTTGATAATTATGTAGTGGTTGGTTTAGTTTTTGATGAGGTGAAATTTATATCATGATTTTTTAATGACTTGGTTTCCCAAAACTGTGGAATCATAATGAATATATGAAATTATTATTGTGTAAGGGTGGAGGAAATATTAATGGTGTTTGGTTGAATTAATTAATTGAAGTAGGAATATTACAAAACAATTGAAAATTGTAATTGGAAATAAAATAATAATGGATAAAATAAAAATTACTAATGAGATACTACAAATGAAGGAAAATGACTTTGTGTAATCATAATGGATATAAATATATGTGGTAAAATGGATCTTATGTAAGTAGTAGGTGCTAATGTTTAAATTAAAAAATAAATTTCGTTAATGAATGAAGTGGAATTAATTAACATTACATAATAAATGTTAAATTGGTATTGAATATAATACACTTTATAATTGGATAATGTGGAATTTATAATGAGATTTGTTATTTAATGCAATGATGTTGATGATTATAGAGATTATCTATACAGTGGATCGAGATAAAATTGATGTTGAATGTTTGTAGTTATAGTTGTAGCTTCTTTTTTAGGAAGTTATCTGTAGGTTGTGATTGTGTGTATTCATATATATATTCATTTTAGTTCATGTTATTTATTATGAACCACCACCCGACAAAAGTAATACTATTTATGCAGATATGAGGTCTTGGGATCTAACTATTTTCCCAAAATACCAGATTAAAGAGGATACAAATTGATTGTTACTCCCCCTTCCCTTTCTCTATTTTCTTGACATAGTGCATGAAATGATAACTTGGGGTTATTTTATTATGATGTGGGAATGTGATTGGGTGTAAATTTAAAGTGGATAAAATGAGGTTGATGTAATTCATGATTCAAGACTCTACTATGATGAGATATGTGGATGTGACAGTGATATGGATATGTATTAATGTGGTATAAGGAAATGGTCATGTGTCTTTAGATTTTATATTTTATGTGGCCGTGTTATTATGTGGATATAAAGGGGATGAGAGCACTATGTTTCTAAAAATTTGGACATAGAGGGGACTAGATTATAAAATTATTGGATACAAGAAAAATTATAATAATTTTTTATATTCTGTTACAATTTATTTTGAGTGATAGAACTTTGGTGAGTATCTGAATTAGTTGAATTGATTTAGTATAATGATTTTTTAGTTATTTATTCAATAATCCATTAGTATGATTCTTTTAGATTTTCATGTATGCTTATTGGGATGATCGTAAAGACAATACATTACTTTTCGCCTATATATATATATATTTTTGTTCTTTATATATGTATTTAGAAGGTATTCGGTGATCGAACATGAAATTTCTAGATCAGGAGATGGATTTGGTTGGTGATTATATAGATTATTTCATTATAGATTTATTATTTTATTTATTTTGAAGCATTAGGTTTATATATAAAATTTAAACCATGATAGGATTGGTTTATTAATTACTACTTGGAGTTGAAAAGTAGTTCTGCCTATTTTCCTAAGATTTATGAGGAAGATTACTCAAAGATGTATACTTCCATACACACAACACCAATTTCCATCTCATGCCTACTGATGTGGGATTTAGGGGTTATGCTCCTCCTCAATATCTTCCAAGGAAGGGTTCAAATAGGGGAGTTTCCTTGCATGTTATTTACCATGTGATCAATGGTGGTGTTCATCTATGTGTGGGATTGAATAGCATATTTTTTCAGCATGTTTTATCTTTTTTGTAGTCTTTTAGAAGGAGAAGTGATAGTTTATGAGCATTATGATCATTAATAAATGATTATGGGAATAATGGGTTTTTTTAGGAATGTCTTATCGAAATAATGTAGTGTGGGTAAGGATATATTATTCTATAGGTTCACTATATATTATGGTCAATATATTTTTGGTTTTATATTACCATGTGTGTAATTTCTATTTTCATCAAAACTATGATGTGATGTAGCATGATGTAATTTTATTCATTGTAGATGGACAATATGAAATGATATAATGTTGAATGAAGTATTATTACACCCAAATAAATGGATTATTTCTAGGGGTTAGTCACAAATACTAAGGGGGTTGACCCATGTGTTCTGTCACACCCAAATATAGATTTTTTATTAAGGTTTAGTCATCAATATTAGGGGACCAACAATGTTTCCTTGTACGACACAATTTTTATTTTCATTGTTATATATCACTAGCATATGATTAAGTAGGTGTGGTCATGAATCAATGTGGTTTATTAAATACATGATGTATTAAATTAATTGTTTTCATGTTTAATGTTTCTTCATTACTTATATTACTCTACATCTACACACATAATATACAATGCAATATATCATAAGACCCATTGGTGTGACCTATGAAGATTCAATTTCATTCCCTAGATATGCAACTTGGTGGACATTCAAACATTATGTTTTACTTACATGTTAGGGTCATGTCCGATGTAAATGTGATTATGTTGGAGTAGAATAAAAAAGTCATGGAGATAGTAACCATTTAAGGAAGATTGAATTTTTTATTATGCCTCAATTTTGATACTCTAGTCATCTTGTTTATGTCAAATATATGATCTTACGATTAGGATATATCATTTTAAATATATGACTCTCACATTTTTGAATGGGTTCATTTAATATAGCATGCATATATATGTTATTATTTAAGGTTATATCTCTATAGTAACTTATATATGGGTATTCTAGTGATGATGATTTATTATTATTACATACTTATTATTTATTTATGGTTATTTATCAAGAGGTATATACTTTTAATATTGATCTTAAAGCCTCATTGAAATTTTTTAGCCTTGATAATATAAAGAGGCATACCTGAGGTCTCTTTGAAATCCAACTCTTCCACCGGTTATGTAGAACATGAGGGGTAATTAAAAATAATGTCATAGTGGTTTATTTTTTTTATTATTTTTGTTCTTTGTAGAAAGAGATAGGTTGGTTAGGGATTATGATAGAATTTATGTTTGTGTATGGACATACTGGTATATTTGGAGTATACGCTTCCAGGGGTTTTAGATTTATTTAATTATTTTATTCTTATAATGGAAATTGTATTTTAATGGGTTTGATTTTTATTTTGAAATATGGGTTTTTATTTTCTATTATCATGGTTTAGTAAGAGTTCATATATAAATCCATAAAATAATGGAACATTCGTTCACATGACATGCACAAAATTGTGTGTTACTAAAATAAGTATATTATAAATAATGGTTTTAATAATTATTTTGAAAGTGGAATATTTTTAAATAAAAACACTAGAAATGAAGTATTTATTTCTATATAATAACATATTGGGGTAAATTTATTTACTAGAATTAAATTTGATAGTTTACTAAGTGATTACCACATTCACTATGATGGTATCATGATATGTGGATGTGTTATGATTACATCCATATAATGGATAATATGTTCATTATATTTATTTGTTATGGATTAGTATGGAAACTCAATTATTTGGTGGATTAGAAATCCTAGTGTAGATAGAGTAGACATGTTGATTATCTGGAGTATGTGTTATATTAAAATCATGAATATGTCTTGTGTTGAGTGTGGTTTTATTTTGGGGGTAGTATTAGTTGTATTCCTTTACTAGCTTATTTGGTGTGCAGGAAGAGGGAGAAAGTGATATATATGACTCTTGATGGCTTGTTTTAGAGTTATGATAGAGGGAAATATTAGAGTTTATAGATATTTCTGTCTTTATTTGAGAGTTTTTAATTATATAGTATATTTTGTCATCACTTTTCATATAGGTAACATAGTGAGTGAAATTTGATATATGAGCTATATAGTATAATGTGAGAAGATATTAATTGTGGAAAAAATAATAATTGTTCATATATATAAATTAAAAATGTTCAATGATTTATCATGTATGATGCTTTCGAGAATATGATTATGAAAATATATAATGACAATGGATGTAAATCACATGTGGATTTTAACACCCTGAGATTTTAATATATCATTACCATAAAATAATTACACATGTTTAATATCATTCTCTTGAAATAATAATTAACTTAAATGAAACCACAATATAATTTGATAAAAAATATTACGTTTATCCATTAAGAAAAGTCTCTAAATTTATTAGAATAAATAAGTGTATTCTATTTTTTTTAATATTTATAAAATGTAATAAAATGGTTACTCTTAATACCATATAAATCCAATTGTTATGGATAAAATAATTAAAATTATTATTTATGCATAAAATGTATTTTTCTAAATATATAATTTTTATAAGATAATTTTTATATTACAAGAATGTAGTGTTTAATAATAATAAAATATTTTTTTATGAATAATTTATCAATATTAATTTTATTATTTAACGGTATGAAATAAGAATGATAATTGTCAATATTCTAAATTTATTTCTCATATTTTTATTTAGATGATAAATCCATAATTTTTATACTTTCAATTTGATAAATAAACTTTAATTTTTTAATTATCATTTAAATATTATATTAAGATGAAATTTTTTGATTTTCCTGAAAGTATTGATTTTTTTTTGTGAATAATGAAAATTCCATTTTTTGTAAAACCGTATATATTTAATGGTATTTCTAGGAGGTAAGACTAAAATAAAACTCAAAATCCAGTTTTTCTAAAATTATATATGCATTTATGGAACTTACTAAATTTAAAATATTACGATTAATTTAGAAACCTGCAAATGATATTTTAATATAGATGTCTCCATTTTCACTGAAAATATTTTAATGAATTAGACATTTAGTATATTACAATTAACAATTATGACAAAATATTATTATATTGATTTAAAATTTGTAGTAATTATGTCCAAGTTATGCTAATATGATTATTTTAGTTTTTAGAAAAATTGGATAAATTACTATGGAGAACACTAGTTACAATGATAACATTAAAAATTATAAAATAAGAAAATGAAATGGTATAGAGTTGAATTTTTTTTTCAAACTTGAGTATAAATACATGGTTGAGGAATTTATTACCAAATATCATCCAAAAATCCATTATTTGTCACATTTTGATCAATTTAACCATAAATAGTATAATTATATAATTGAAAAGTAAAAGGTATTCTAAAAATTCATGTTTGAATCACATATAAAAGGGGACACATACACACCTTCATGTCATTACCATTAAATAAAATTAGTTTTCTTAACTCTAAAATTTTTCTCCCTTTTATTTCTCTCTAAATTTCATAATATTTTTTTCAAAACATTTTAGACCAAACTCTCTATTTTTGAGTAATTTTTAATGGAAAACAAAAATATATCGACATGAGTATTCATTTTTCATTTCTATCATTCCTTTCCATATTAAAATAAACATTAAAATTTTTAAACCCTATGTAATTAAATAATTTCTTTGTATACATAACATATTTATTTGTAGGGAATATTAAATAACCATATTTTCTCATTTCAATAAGGAAAAAGAATGTAATTTGTGCATGTGTGCATATTACTTCCTCAATGAAGTGTTGTGTTTCGTTTTCCCCATCCAAATTACACTACTGGAAAAATAATAAATTTAATAAAAAAGTATTATATTTTTAACATATTTTAGATTATGAAATTGTAAAACCTATTATAAATTTCTATAATTATTTTGAAAATTAATTCCTTTTCCATTTTTATGTGTGAACTACCTCCATTACGGAAGGATTGACTTCCAATTTTATTTTCATCACCGCCTTTTATGGATGGTCCTTAGAAAGATATTAATATATAAATATTATTATGAAATATGTATGGTTATTTATCATAATTTTAGAGCCTATTAATTATATTATTCACCCAATATTCGTCATTAATTCAATAATTTAAAAAAATTGTACTAATTGGAAAACATTTTATCAATATTATGTAACCTTTTTATATCCTTATTTATTACTATAATTAAATTAATTTATAATATATAATTATAATAAATACTAAATATGAATTTTATGGTTCTAGTATAATGACATCATAACAAAACCACAAAACAATCATATATTAATCATGGTATAATCATATTTGTGTCTGTTTATCAGCATACTTGAACAATGATATGAATTTAAATGATTAAGTAATATGGGAGGAAAATTATGTGTATAATATTATATAAATTTGTAACAAATGAGTTTTTTTTAAAATTTATTTGTAATATTAAAATTTAACTCATTATTTAAGACAACTCCCTTCATTCTCTAGGAATCATTTAACCATACCCTTTTTAAAATTTATCTTGTAATAATCATAAATAAAATAAAAATGAAATGAAAATTTGAGTGTATAAATAATTATAAAACATTAATTTTAATATATTTTATCATCTAAAAATGATTTAATATTTTTGGGGATTAAAGAAAAAACCACCATTTTGAAACTAGCTTAAAATGTTCTAGATTACTAACACCCAATATTGAAAATATGTAAAATATACTAACATGTATTAATATAAAGAATAAATATATATGATGATTATAAACAAATATTGCTATGAGTAAGTTTATTAATTGTTTAATTAAATATCTAAATTTGTGATTGTTTTCGAGGATTATTTTGGGGTTAGATGATTGATTATGGGGGGTTTATTATTTTTCACCATTCATCATGTCAGATTTACAACTTTCAACCTTATAAAGAATCCCATTCGTTTCCACATCCATAGATGAGTACATAAATTGTTTCGAAAGGATGGAGTTCAACTGGGTTTTCAGACCCATCAATGCATAGGAACTCAAGTTGGTCAAGAGGATGGGAGGACGAGCTCATCACACCCTTTTCTATGTGGGGGATTGTGGCCTACTCAAGAAAATTATTACAGATTTTTTATATGATCATAAATCTAATACTAATATCTATACAAAATAGAGTTCCCAAAACAATTGTTGGGTTTTGAATCGTTATATGTGTAAAGGGGGTTTGACTAATGAGAGGATTTATATTTTCCCATGGTTCTTCAATGGTTTCCCATTATTAGATACCAATGGGTAGATACTTATATTTTGAATCCATATAACAAGGAAATATAAATTTTACTGCCCTAAAAGGAGGCTACTAATTCTTCAAGGATAGTATTTAACCTTTTTATGTGATTTATTTATCCTATTTATAGTATGAATAAAAACCCACATAGTTTATTTAAAATGTGGATTTTAATAATTTTTGAAAAGAACATATATGTGTGCACCTAGACACCATGTATTAAACTCAAAACATTGAAAGAGTATGATGTATCCTTCTCATTACACGAATTAGGGAAATTATAGTTCATTTTTGTATTAATTTACTAATGGTAAGGGACATATAATTAATTCATATGAGTTTCATTTCCCCAGGGCCTGAAAATTTGGTAATTCCACTATGAATTTCCCTGAGTTGGATTCCCTTATTTCTTGACAATCAAATGATGTTGCTAAATGGGGCTTACACATAGAGGTTCCCTTGGTTGGGTGAGAGTAAATTAATGATGTTACCCTAATGATTATTTTGAATCCTCAATCCCACATTGGTCATGAACAATTTTAGAAGTAATCTATAACAATTCATCAGTAACACTACATATGGGTGTGGGACTTATAAACTGTTGTGAAATTTATGGAGTGTTTGATATGGAGATCAGGAATTAAGAAGGAATATTATGCATCCTACATATAGAATGAATCAATTTCTTCATTGTTCATTTGGAATCTCAATTCACTGATAGGTGAGAAATATTGAAAATCACGTAGGAGATTTTGAGACCCATAGGTTAGATATTCTGAGATATTGAAGGACATACACTGAAGTGGATTCTCATGTAGAGCTCAGGAATTAAGAAGGTATCCTATATATCATATTTGGGAAAGAATTAGAGTTCATGTAGATATGTTTTAGTATTCCCAAATATGTATATTGGGTAGGGCTATCATATCCTGAGGTGTCTTCCTGAGATGTCCTGATTGTTTATCTGACATAGATGTGGTGTCTATAACCCGAGGTGTCTTCCTGAGATGTCCTGATTGTTTATCAGAAATAGATGTGGTGTATATAATATATGTCGTAAGAGGTATGTTCATGTCCTTGTTGTCTAGAAGAAATATCAATTGAAAATATCATGATCCATTTGACTCATATATAATATGTCGTATGATCGAGATGGCATGATTGGAGAACATCACATGACATAGATGTCATGTTTAGAGGCCACCTCATGACTAAGTATTACATGTATGAAGGACATCACATGACTTGGATGAAATTTCAATAGGGAATGACATGAAATGGAAAATTTGTACATAGGGTTTTATATTTCATGGACAACATTGATAGAGGACTTCACAAGACATGTCTGATATGGATGGAGGACTTCACAATACATGGGTGTATTTTCTAGAGGACATCATGAGGTGTCAGTGACATGTCTAGAGGACATCTTGAAACATGGGAGACATTGTGAGAGGATATTGTAGGACTTCATAGACATATCCAGAGGACATCACAAGACTTGGGTGACATGTACTCGCATTATCACATCATCTAGAGTAGTCATCAATGAACATTATGTACTCACGTGAAAGTTATAATATCAATATTCTTGTAATTATTCCATATTTGTTTAATAATTCCATATTTTTTAGTGATTATTTCATATGTGTGTTATGGTTTTTCAATAATTATACTGTTTAGGGTTTTTTTGACCCAATCATTATTCAAAACCTCATTCGGACAATCTAGTTGGCTATCCATAAGTCCTTTTCATTATCTATAGAGTTATCACATGAATCACATATTCTTTTCTTTTGACCCCTGAGAATGTTACCTATATTTCACATGGTTGAAGGACCATACGATTGTGTGAATTTCCACTTTGAGATGACTAATCTTTTATTCTCCCATGGGGGTAGTCACCACCACATGTACAATCATCATAGTGTATATATACATCCACATTCTTCCTCCTTTTTTTATCTTAAGGGGGAAATTTATTGGCATCTCTCCTATAGTTATACACTACATTGCATGATTCATATATCACATATATGAGTTGGAGTTGGAGGAGGTAGTTTTTCATCATGCCCTTCACATGACTCTATAACGATTCTTCCAAGGTATCACATGATATTCAATGACCATGATATAATCCAATAATCAACACATTATTTGGACCCATGAGTTATCAAAGGTACTTCACATGATTATCATGACCAATAAAATGGCCTTTTCCCAATTATAATGACATGTATGATAGTCTTTGGGATATCGATAAACCTATATAAAGCCTTTCACATGATCAATGAAGACGTGCCTACAGTCTTTTGTGAGACTAATATGGATTAACATAGGTGTTTCATAGGACCAAGATGTCTTGTGAAGGAAAATTTAGGATATATTGAGGGATTTTCAAGGAGCGAATATGTGATAATAGGAAGAGAGGTTAAATTTCCTTCAAGAGACGCATAACCCCTGCACCAGAAAATCAATATATTTTCCTTTCACAAGAGGATTTCACCTTCCCAATTTTTTTTCATCCTTATTTTACAACTATATCCACCTTTACAAAAAAAATCTATCTAGGTTTCATATAATTTGTGGAGGATCCCGTGATAGTGTGTGAGCATTGTCATGGAAAAATGCCCTTATTTTCTATAGTACATCATGTGATCATTGCTAGATCACATGATTGTGCATGAGAATTTTTAAAGAAAATAGATCCACATTTCTATAATGCCTAAGGGGAATCACCTAATAGAATGGAAATGTCCTATATCACTTTCATTGTGGAGGTGAAATCAAAACATTCTCACACATGAAAATTTCTAACATGTCTCCTTGGACATTGCTAGATCTTGGGAATCACTGTTGCCCAGAAATCCCTCAAGGTATCATTGATTTTTTTTTGAGGTGATTGTGTTTGCTGACAAAGTGGACATATGTGTTGTGATTATTGAAAAAGAAAACCATGAAATTCAAAAAAAATTTACAAAGGGGATTTCATGGTGGCATATTGAGTTCAAGGATTGTGGTTTACGATCCATGATTGATTCAAGAACGTCGAAAAAGAAATGGATGATCTGGTGGTGGTACAAAAAGAGCAGATACATGGTGGCTCCGTTTTCTAGTGTTAGCCAAATTTTTGGTCTTGAAAATCGAAAAATGAAAAAAAAGTGATTTTTGGAAAAGGGACTAGAATTTCGTGTACTTGAAGGAGAGGAAACTTTCACACCATATGTTTTTGAAGATCATAACATCAAAATATGTCAAAGGGAAAAGGGGCGCCCAAGTTTAGGGTTGGTCGCACAAGTGACTTGTGCAGTAGAGACATGCGGGCCGAAACTTATGCACTGAGGGGAGACTTGTGCGCCATCACACAGGGTGTCCAAATGACTATAAATAGAGGTCAAAACCTCCTCATTTGGTGTAGAGTTAAACACTTAGAAAATCAGAGATCATGTTTCATAGGTGTGTTGGTCGCGCAAGTGGTGTGTGGTCGCATAAGTAGAAGTTGTGCGCTAGGTGATAGTTGTGTGCCTAAGGTAGTTTGGGAGATGAAGGAAGTGAGCCGTGCATGTATAGAGTTTCACAAACTTGTGTCACGCAAGTGGTTGATGTGGACATGTGAACCAGTTATAACTTGTGCACCGATACTTGCGTAACGGCTTATATAAGGGAGCTAGGAAAGGTTGATTCACAACAGTGATTCATGGCTACGTGAAAGCTGGAAGATTTACCGATACCTTCAGTGCAAAGTGAGATTCATCTACGGGTGAAAGTTAGTCTTCAAAGGCGCATCTAAATACAATATAGGATGTATTCATTAGTGATAATGAGGAGACCTATAGGTTTATAAACTATGAGTGGATCATTCCCAGAGCAGTGAGCAAAGGAAGAAGAAGACGGTGATCATCTCCATCGGTAGTGAGCTAGAGAGAGAGGGAGAAAGAGGGAGTGACCTTTTGGAAAGCAGTGAACTGACCCTAAACCTTGTAAAGGCAGTGAGCCTAGGAATTGAAGTGATCTATCCCGAACCATGAAAATAGTAGTGTTCTTATATTGTATTTGGTACCTCGACACATTGCCTGTGTATAATCCTTGGACGTAGCCCAATGAGGTTGAACCAAGTAAACATTGATGTGTCATGTGCATGCTTTACTTTCTGTTTATATTGTGTAATGGAAAGATAGAAAAGAGTGTTTTTCTTAATAGAGAAACAAGATCAGAATGAGCTTCAATTTTAGATATGGAAGAATCAAATGAAAAACTATTTCTGATATTTGGTAATGGAAGTGTTTTCAGCAGCTATGCAT
This sequence comes from Viscum album, assembly GCA_963277665.1. Lineage (NCBI taxonomy): Eukaryota > Viridiplantae > Streptophyta > Magnoliopsida > Santalales > Viscaceae > Viscum > Viscum album. The sequence continues at coordinate 264,183,207 of OY728120.1, forward strand.
GGTATCTCAGTTGACATCAATAGTGGTTCAATATCAGAAGCTGAATGAAGGGAGTTAGATGCTGATGCAAAGGGTATTAATGCTTTAGGTAGAGCCCTTTCAAATGATATCTATAAAAAGGTTATTTCATGTAAAACGTCACATGCTATGTGGGAATGGCTTTTGAATATATATGAAGGGGATAGAAAAGTCAGGGGGGAAAAGCTGTAAGTTCTGTAGAACAAGTATGAAGATCTGAGAATGAACCCGAATGAATCTATTGATGCATTATTCAACAGGGTAAATGTTGTTGTGGAAGACATGAGGGGTCTTGGAGAAGTCATCTAAGATATAAATATTGTGAAGCGTATATTTAGGAAACCTCCACCTCAATTTAATCTGAATGTATCTGTCTTGGAAGATAAAGAACCAAAAGAGCTGATGTTGGATAACCTGAACAGTACCCTTGTTGCATATGAAATGAAGAATTATGACAATTATGCTATGGAAAATTGGAAATCCAAGGAGGTGGAATTTAAGGCCATGAATAATCTCAGGAGAAGGAAGAGACAGATGAAGTGATGTCATTCCTTTCCTCAAACCTTCAAAGAGGAAAAGTAAGGATTAAAGGGAAACTTCCGCTTGCATGGTTTAGATGTGGAAAGGTTGGACATCTCACAGAAAGATGCCCAAATAATTCTCAAGATGATGAAGAGGATGAGGTTGAAATTCCCAAAAAGAAGACTTCAGCCTATGTGAAAGGAAAGAAATAGTTCAAGAGAAATTTCATCCAGAAAAAGAATCTTTTTTAAAAAGACTATGAATGTTCAGATGAGTCTGAGGTTGAAAAGGTTGAAGAGATAGAAAATTGAAAAGATCGTGGGGGAAAATTCCATGGTGGTGGTCATTGGTAGTTCTCAGGAAAAAAGAAACTAATGCTGGAGAAGAAGAGGAAGAATTTGAAGGAAGAGTTGATATGGAAGCCGAATTGGAAGTAGCTCTTGAGGAGATATATGTTTGGAGAGCCAAAACGAAGAAAGCCAATAAAGTGTTTCATGATTCCAAACTCTCTATGCAACAATAGGATGAAGAAAAGTCTGAGCTATTAGAGGAAATTGAAAAACTAAAATTGTCAACACTAGAGTGATTAGAAAATATTGTGGTGTATAAGATTAAAATTGAATAAAAAAAGAATTAAATCGATTGTTTAACTAACACTGGAAAGGATCAGGTCATATGTATCAATGAACATGAAAAAGAAGATGTTGGTCTGTGACAAAGGATTCATGATCATGAAAAACTCGTGACACCCAGTACCGAGCTAGAAAAAAAAATTATTCAGAAGGCTGAAAAGAAAGAAGTGGTGAATAGACCTCTAGCGGAAAAGATACAACAATCGTGTTCCAATGATATGACTAGTATTAGACATGAACTAAACCAGAAAGTGGTCATGGATGAAGAAAAACTGCAAGAACCTGCTCCAAGAATGAAGATAGATTTGGTTACGGAATAGAATCAGAATATTTTCTAATCCCATGGAAAAACCAGTAGTGCAGAAGTGACACACATGAATGCTCCATACATTAGCTGCTATTTATGTGGAATGATGGGACACTCATATATTGTGTGTTCTATTTCTAAGAGATACTGAAGGGCACAAGAACAATAGTGGCATCAAAATAGAGATCAATATTATATAACATCCTTTAAAAGTCATTGTTTTTGGTGTGGAGGATTTGGTCACATGGCTAGATATTTCATATCAATCATTCAAAGAAATGTTCCAAAACAAAACTCAAGCAATCGTAAGATGCAAGTTAGGGAATCGACAAGTGAGCTGAAAACACAAAATCAATTTGCAGCTCTATAGGATGAAGCTGGTCCATCACACTCTAAGGAAGATCAACTTCTCCAAACCACACTTAGTGTGAAGTCGAATACATGGATCAAAAAGAAAAAGTGTGAGAAGGAAGTATTTTCAGAAACAGTCCTTAAAGAATCATATCATTTAGGATTATGGATCCTTGACAGTGTTTGGACATCCCATATTATAGGTAACAAGGATCTCATTATAGGAATTAAATATGACAAAGAAGGTGTTGTCAAGTATGGGAATGATGAAGGGATGAATATTATTGGTTTCGGAAAGGCTAAATTTGGTGGAAAATAAATGAGCTGTGCTGATATCTTTGTAGTATAGGGCCTCAGTCATAACATGCTCAGTGTCAGTCAACTATGTGACTATGGGCACTGTATCTGATTTACCAAGAAGATGTGTGTTGTGAAAGTAAAATATAGAGATGTTGTTTTACAAGGAAAAAGGACAAAGGGTAATATTTACCTTATATGTGGGGAAGAAGATATGTGTATCTTATCTCCAGAGGAAGAAAATAAGTTGTGGCATAAGCGACTTGGTCATCTATGTCAACCATCTAGGATGATATTGTAATGTGTGATGCTGCTAGAGACCTTCCCAAATTATCACGTGATCACACTCATACATGTGATGCATTCAACATGGGAAGATCATCAGAAATACATGCAGGCCAGAGGAACATAAATCAACCAGAGTGCATGAATTGGTGTATGCTGACGTTTTTGGACCTATCTCACCACGAGCCATCAATGGGAAAATGTACTATGTCCTTTTCATTGATGATTATAGCATAATAGCTTGGGAATTTTTCATTACCCATAAGACAGAAGTGTTCAGTTGTATCAAGCAGTATATAAGGGAATCAGAAAGGATTCTTGGGAAAAAAGTTATGATGATTCATTCTGATAATAGTATAGAATTAACAAATATTCAAGTTGAAGGCTATCTCGAGAAACACAAGATAATGCATCTATTTTCATCAGTGAGAAATCCCCAACAGAATGGAGTGTTTGAATGGAGAAATTGGGTCATCAACAACATGGCCAGAACGATGCTTATTGAAAAGGACCTACCAGAGAAATTTTGGAAGGAATCAGTTTTAACATCGGTCAATATTCCGAACTGGTCTCTATTGTGTCCGAAGGAAGGGTAGACTCTGTATGAAATGTGGTATGGAAATAAGCCAACTTTGAAATACATTCAAATCTTTGGAAGTAAGTTCTTCATAATCAACAATGAAAATCACATGTAGTTTGAGTCATGAGAAAATGAGGGGATATTCCTTGGCTACATAGGTAAAAGAAAAGCATATAAATGCTTCAACAAAAATCTAGGAAAAATTGTTGAGAGCAATAAAATCACTATACTAGAAGATGAATAGAATACTCAACGAATCAGTGAACAATTTATGGATGAAAGTGATGAGGAGGTAAGCAACGTAGTAGGAGAAGAAGTGGATGAAGCTGATTCAGAAAAAGATGATGATGATGAGCCTAAATAAGAAAAATCAGTTTCTACATAGAATCCAAGGATTCGAGCTGAAATTGACAGGAAAAATATCATTTGTGGTCAATTAGCTCCTGTTCAGACTTGACGAATGAAATCATTGAAGCAAACATCGTGTTTATCTTACGAAGATCCAAAACAATTTTTCGATGCAGCTGAAGATGAGTACTGGGTTAAGGCTATGAAAGAAGAATTCGACCAGATTGAGAAGAATCAAACGTGGGAGATTGTTTCAAGGCCCGCAGATACGAATGTCATCGGGACTAAATGAGTTTTCACAACAAGATGAATGATGATGGCGTAGTGATTTGAAACAAAGAATGAATGGTTTGTAAAGGATACTCCCAAATATAGGGCATTGATGTTGATGATACATTTGCACTGGTTTCAAGGCTAGAGACAATCAGATTGTTTTTATCCATAGCAGTGCAAAGAAAGTTCAAAGTGTTCCAGATGGACGTCATATCTACATTTCTGGATGACGTTCTAGAGGAAGTGGTGTACATTGAGCAGCCAGATTGTTTTCTGAATCATGAAGATGCGAATAATGTTTTTCAGGTGAAGAAAGAACTATATGGGTCAAAGAAAGCACCAAGAGCACGGTACTCAAGGATGGATCAGTATTTGAAGAAACAAGGGTTTCAACGTGGTGGAGTTGATTATAATCTCTAATTCAACAACAACAGTAACCATAGTATGATGGTGTTGGTTTATGTTGATGACATAATATTTTTCAGATCAGATGAAGCTCAATGCATACAGTTTTCTGAATTCATGAAAAATGAGTTTAAAATGCCAATGATTGGAGAGCTAATATTTTTCCTTGGTGTACAGGTGACACAAGTATGTAATGGAACATTAATTTCACAACCCAAATATGCCAAGTAGGTTCTAAGAACGATTGGAATGGAGAATTCCAAGGATATGAGGACTCTGGTTGCTACCCGGATGAAATTATCAAAATATGAGGATGGCAAGGTATCAAATATCATATAATACAGGCAAATTATTCGAAGATTATAGAACATGATCGCAACATGTCCTGAAATTTTTTTTTCCACATGCTATGCAGCGAGATATCAGATTAAGCCTAAGGAATGCCACATGATTACAGTGAAAATAATACTTCGGTATATCAAGGGAACGGTGGACTTAGGCTTGACATATAATGACATATCTCAGACAAAGTTATTGGGATATACTGATGTTCATTGGGCCGGTTCAGTGGATGGCAGGAAATCATCATATAGAGGTGTATTCTATCTTGGTGGACTATGTATTGCTTGGTTAAGCATGAAGTAGGATTGCATTTCATTATGCACCATAGAAGGTGGGTATATTGCAACCACTCAAGATTTAACATAGTTATTGTGGATGAAGCAACAACCAAGAGATATGAGAGTTGAAATGAAGTCTCCGATCAGAATCCAGTGTGATAAATCATGTGCTATAAATCTCAGAAAAAATCTTATCCATCACTCAAAGATGAAGAAAAATGAGATCAAATATCATTTTATCAAGGAGAATGTGGATCAAGGGCTTGTGAAGTTGGAGTATGTGCCTACAAAGCTATATGTTGCATATATTCTGACAAAGGCCATACCCAAGGAAGTGTTTGAAAGGCATCGACTGGCTATGGGAGTTCTGTCAACTCCTCACACTTGAAAGAGTGTGGATGTGGAACCCCCTCTCCCTGAGGTATGATGTGTTTTTCCCTAATGTGTTGATATATGTTCTTTACTCTTTTATAGACTACAAAGGAGTGACCTTTGGGTTCATCGACTAAGGGGGAGAAATAGTGAAATAGTGAAATAGTGATTGTTTAAGGGGGAGATTGTTTGGAAATTTGATCAATTTGATAAATCATGATTGATATGGGGAGAATTTTCTAGGTGGAGGATCGAGATAAGGGGAGTTCAATGAGATAGGGGGAGAATATTAAATCTGACGATGTTAGAAGTGGTTGATCATAGAATAGATATCACGAAAGTTAAGGATTGTGATAAAAGCTGAAGAGTGGTGTTGGAATATGGTAAGAATATTTCCAAGCATTGGTATCAGTTTGGTGTCAATAGTGGGTGTTATATTTTATGTTATTCATTGTTGAACTTTCCATTTACTCTTGTTTCTCACATTGAGCATTGCTCATGTGGGTTTAGAGTATGTGTTGAGTAAATCCTTGATTGATATCAGAATCACAATAACTAGAATGGCGGATGAAGGGTTAACGATGTATATTTTTATAGAAGAGTTGTCAACAAACCCAAAGGGGGAGATTGTTGGGAAAAAATCCCTCAAGGTATCATTGAATCTTTTTTTAGGTGATTGTGTTTGTTGACAATGTGTAAATCTATGTTGTGATTGTTGACAAAGAAAAACATGACATTCAAATATGTTGACAAAGGGTATTTCATGGTGGCATGTCTAGTTCAAGGGATGTGGTTAACGATCCATGCTTGATTCAAGAATGTCGACAAAGAAATGGATGATCTGGAGGAGGTACAAAAAGAGTAGATACAAGGTGGCATAGTTTTTCAGTGTTTGCCATATTTTTGGGCATGAAAATAGAAAAATGAAGAAAAGTGGTTTTTCTCAAATGGATTTTCGCTCCGTGTACTTTAAGGATAGGAAAATTGTTTGACACGTGTTTTTGAAGATCAGAACATCAAAATATGGCAATGGGAAAAGGGGCACCCAAGTTTAGGGTTGGTCGCGCAAGTGACTAGCGTGGCAGAGACTTGAGCTGCCGAGGGGAGACTTGTGCGCCATCATGCAGGGTGTCAAAATTCCTATAAATATAGGTTGAACCCACCTAATAGATTGTATATTTCAACACTTAGAAAAATTAGAGCTCCCGTCGGGCATGTGTGGTGGTCTCTCAAGTGGTGTGTGGTCGCGCAAGTAGAATTTTCACGTTGGGTGATAGTTGCGAGCATAAGGTGGTTTGGGCGAGGAAGGAAGTGAGTCGTGCAAGTTTGGAGTTGCAAAATATTGTGTCGCGCAAGTGCATGAGGTGGAATTACATGCCAGTTATAACATGCGTGTCGATTCTTGACCGTCGGATTAGAGAAGGGAGTGAGGTAAGGTTGATTCACGGTAGTGAATCGGGGCTTCGTGAAAGATGGACGATTGACAGATACCATTGGTGCAATGTGAGATTCATCTATGGGTGAAAGTTTGTCTTCAATAGAGAATCTACATACAATGAATTATGCATTCATTGGTGATAATTAGGATACATATAAGTGTATAAACTGTGAGTGGATCCTTTCTAGAGCAGTGAGCAAAGGAAAAGGAAGAAGGTGATCCTCTCCACCGGCAGTGAGCTAGAGAGAGAGAGAGAAACAGAGAGTGACCCATGGGAAAGCAGTGATATGACCCTAAACCTTGTAATGGAAGTGATCCTGGGAATATAAGTGATCTATCCCGAACCTTGTAAACAGCATTGTGCTTATAGTGGATTTGGTACATCGGAACATTGCCGGTGTATGGTACTTGGATGTAGCCCAGTGAGGGTGAACCAAGTAAAAACTATTGTGTCATGTTCATGCTTTACTTTCTTTTTATATTGTTCAATAGAAAGAGAGAGAAGTGTGTTTTCTTAACATTGAAACATGATCATAACGGGCTTTAATTTTAGATTAGTCAAACCCTGATTCACCCCCCCCCTCTTAGGGTATTTAGCCTTGTGGACCTAACAATCATGTAATCCCATCACACAAATATCACCATCACTCTCAATTAAATGATTATTATACATTAATTTTATAAGGTATTTTTTATTACATTCAGTCATATATTTATTGAATGATAGAATAATTGGAGGAACTTATCGGGAATCCTCTACATGACCATCATCGTTTTTTTGGACCCAATTAAAAATAATCTAATGGATTTTAGAGGGGATTCACATGATCATTAGAAGATCATGAACAATGAATGATCCATTCTCAAGACCGTCCTATGGTCATGTGATTATGTGTCCAACTGGATGTTATGCGATCCATGTGATTTAGCCACATGGTCTTCATGCCAATCCATTTTTTTGAGAGAATTATTCCAACTATTCTGTTTTTTCATTGATTCAATATTAGATGATTCCCATTTGGATGTGGAAAACAAATTCCACCCCCATCGGGAGAAACTTCCACATGTACCTAGAATTCATTCCAAGGAATGTAAATGACCATGTGAGTCATTGGGGATACTTTTGATCGTTGTCTCAGTTAATATTTGGTTTTCCAGGTGGCCATTGGTATTTTTTGTGATGCCATATCAATAGAGGATAAAGGGAGGCTTATTTCACATGGGAATTCTAACCATAGACCTATCACAATTTCTTCTTTCACATGACTCATTTTCAAGACCCTTCTATGAGAACTATTTCTCATGACCCCTCATAAAGTATAGATCGGGAGAACTAATCATAAAAAAACAGATCACAAGTTTGCATCTAAGGGTTATTTTATGAAATACAATCATTTTTTCATATTGTGACTTCTTTATCTCATAAATTATGTATAAAAACATTGAAAAATATCTTGGTAATTTTATTGATCCTCGAAACATGACCTCAACCACATAGATGTCTTGTAGGCCATGTATGATTAGCTGGGATTGGTCATGTGATGGCTTGGCCATCATGATGTTTCCATGACCATCATAGGGTCACACGATCATGAGTATTACAATAGATCATATCTTTGTGAGATGATCCACAGATGACAGTATTCAAAATGTCATTGGGGGTGATGCAATTCATGAGGTCTCCTTGGGTCATGTAACTCCTGATACCAATTTTAGGTTATGCGATCATAAGACCCTTCATGGTTCATGTGATTCACTTGATGTTATCTGAATACAGATACTTTTTTCAATAGATTTGTTCCCTCATTGGACATGATCTTTTATTTAATATAGGTGTATTCCAATTCTCATACATCTTCCACTATAGCTAGCCCGAATTCCATTATTATTGGGAATCATAATGTAGACCCTTAGTATAATGTGTTCTCTGACAATTAGGATTTGATGTAGCTTCTCGCACATGAACATTAGAGATATCCTCTATCACACCAACTTCCTTTGTATTGATTTAGTATTTAGGATAATGCTGTCATTATTTCACCTGATTACAACCTTCTATCAGGATGGATTTCATCCTCCCTTAAAAACTATCAAAAAAATCGCTAAGGATGATGAATTGATGGCCGCACCCCATCAAGGATTATCTCACATGTTAGAGAACTCCCCATAGGTTATAAATGGATGCGATCTAGACTAAAAACCAATTTTCCAATGATTTTAGTGAAGAGTTATATCCTCCTAAAATAATAATAGATGTTTTTGAAATCATAAATGGGATCTATGTCCTAGTTATAAATTTAATGATCAATAGGCTTATTTATTCCATGCTATGAAAATATTCTCATAATTATATGACTTACTATATGCTATTCATAATTATAAGGAATCATGTATTTATCAATTAATTGTGTTTTATTAGTAATAAATTCTTAATGATCTAGTTAAATTTTTTTTGTATTGATAGTAATTCCTTTCATCAATCCTGTAGTGAGGTAGGGACTAGACTGTGGGACATTTACCTACGTGGAGGGATATCTACTCTCAGGGGGGATATTTGATGAATTTTCTCCTATTGTGTATATCTGTGATGACTCAACACTAACATCAACCAAGTAATGGGAATTTATTACCATTTTCAAGGATAATTGGAGGAATTATTTGAATCTAAAACAACCGGTTTCTTTTATGGAGGGGATCAACATCATTTTTTTCCATAGTGGAAGTTGTCCAGCTCTTATACACCCTCATCAGTTCGCTTATTGTTTGGTTAGTGAAATCATGATCTCAATTTGTAAATCCTTGAGTTTTGGGAGTATATATAATGGGGATATCAGGTGAGAAAATAGGTATCCCTTATTCATTGGACAATGGGATTTTAACCATGTTTTAAGAGATATATTTTCCCATACTGGGATCCACGCTCAAGAATTTGAGTGGGCACATTGGTGATAATAGCCTGATTGGAAGTGGGGTACATTCATAACCTAGATATGATGACACTCACTTGCCTCTATCAACTCATTGGAAATATACATCAAGGAAAAATGCCATACAACAATGGCATGCTCTTCTAGTTCTTAATCGGATGGATAAGAGAGCATTTCCATTGATATAGATACTATAATACTAATAGGATGCCAAATTAATCATTTTATTCAAGGTTGTTAAATATATATAGAGTATAGGTGATTATATTAGGTCCCAATGAGTCCATTTGATGGTTGATCCAACGTGATTGTTTTCACATCATTTGGAAGTGGTTGTCTTGATGAGAGTTCATATATGATCTTTGTCCATGATGAGGTTCTTATAGCATATGTCAATGAACTAATGCTTTGGGATACATATACCCCATTATCCATTTCCTCAAAAGTTTTGATATATTCAATGGTTTTCACCACTCTGTTCACCTGTAATGCGAGGAAAAATTTATCTTGGTATTATCCACATATTTTTCCTTATGTCGATGTGTGAAGAAAAAAATGACAAGATCATTCTTCCAGCTATTGGAGCCCCTTTATTCCAATCTTCTAAATATTACTAGTAAATGGTAGATGTATACCATGGTGTTGTACTAAATATCTTGCTCTTTTAGTTGGAAAATCCTATACATATTTTAGATCCTTATCTGAAATAGAAATGGAGTTGATTCAAGAATTAGGTGAGCCTCTAAGGAAGCATCCACATCCAAAAAATGAACATCCAATTATCTGAAAAATGTTTATTGTGGTACCTCAACATTCAATATTAGTGATATATGATGAATCATTTTATATAAGAGAACCTACAACTTCTTCTATTTATTTTTCTTCACCTCAGCTAGTAAAATCTGTGTCTAGAAATGATTAATCGGTAATTATTCATTTAGATGTACCCTCTCCAACTATTGTAGAGGAAAAACACATGTTATTCTAGTAGTGGATCCATATCATTATCACTAATACTCCCTTGTATATGTTTTTCATTATTGAGGAATACCGTCTCCATATCTTTCCTGATTTGGGGGTTGGTGACATTGATCCCATACTGTTATATGATATCATATCTCAAATAATCCTATCATGAAAATGTCAATTTAATAGTGATAAGGACATATATATTTTTAAAAATCAAGGTTCATTGTCCTATTATATAAGGTAATATCTAGAGGATCTTTACAATAGATGGAACATTTCCTCTTATCTATGCGCTTAGAGGTATCTCTGGGAAACAAAAATAGCATAATTTGAAGTGCACATAGCTGATGCTAGATTCCATCTTCTTGAATCATTATATTTTTTAGTGACTAGTCATAAAAGATAAGGGGGTTATCTTATTTTATTGATACTCTTTGTCATAAGGTGGTGGTGGAGGAGGTGGATATGATGAAACTTAAAAATTATATTGATAACTCCTCCCAATATTTTACTAATTTGGAAAATCCAGCCGATCAATTTTTTTTACTTTGACTATTAATGATTTAGTTTTAATGGAATATTTGGAGATTATTTGTGATGTGGATAATCAAAAATTTTATGAACTTTAATAATTATCTGACCTTCTGAACATCACGTATTGTTTTCCAACTTTCCATCAATTTTGATGTGCATGAAATTTTAATGATCTAATGTCGCATGAATCATAAATGATACCCATCCATTGTATTACATAAAGTAACCCAAAATTCCTAGATTATATTATATAAATCAAAAAATATTTTTCTTTATATGTTCTTAGGAATTACCACCATTATGAGATTCCTCATTAATGTACCAGCTCTAGTTTCCTTGAGATAAATTAATTTTAATGAATAATTGGGGAAAAAAACATATTATACTGGAGGAAAAATTCATTACATACTTCCCTAAGTCAATGGACATAGTGAGAATTACATGGATTTTTCTAGGAAAAATCAGTAATCCCAAAAATATTTTCTTGAATTAATTTGATAATGCCATAATTTTTTCCTTACACATATATACATGGAATATTAGTGGTAATTCACTCATCTTTTACTTCAGTGACTATATTTTATTTTTTTTATAGATAGGGTTTTTACCTTTCTATTGTATAAGGGTTTAATATTTTCTAGATCTCACAATGTGAATGTCTAGTGAGCATAGATCTGACATTAACCCAGTGTTTCATTTTTTGGGTTTTCAACCAAGTGAACCTTATATATATTTCACTTTTTTTATTTTAAGGTATTAAAAACTATACTATTGATTCGATAAATTTTATGGTCTTATAGATTAGAAATTAATTTTCTAATAGTTTGTAGTATTCTATCATGGACATTCTTCTACTGGAAATATATCGTTTTTAATTTAATGTTCATTATGCATTTTAATTTTATGTTGTAAGGAAGTCTTCCATGAAGTCTAATTCCATGGGATAAGGATTTATTTTGTGCATTTTAATATCATGATGTAAGTATACATTCATTGTAGTTTAACATCATGTAGTAAGGATGTAAAAATTCATTCTCGTTCAAAGTCTTGTTTCAAATACATGATTGACGACTATTCAATGGGGAAGACATGATAGGGATGGCAAAAAACACCCTATGGTTTATAGGTCTACCACAATGTTTCCAAGGATCATATTTGTTATAGTTCTTTCCATAAAATGAAGAGATACTACTATTTTCTAGGTCAGAAGCGCTTATATTAGAGCCCATATGGATTACAAGAATGGTCAGGTAGATGTTTCCCCACTATTTTCAATTGACCTTGAATGTTTCTTGAGAAGATATTGGTTGATTATAAAATATTAGGTAAGCTGATTGAACCTAGATAGTTATAATATGGGTTGAACAATTCATGTTTCTAGGAGATTGAACTGATGAATATGGAATGGGGTAGACATATCGAGGATGATCCAAAATAACTTATAGTGATGATTTCATCCACAATATAATTGTGGATCTCTAGGATAGAGTTATTTTGCATTAAGTAGGTGATTCTTATAGATGGTATGAAAAAATACCTTATCCATGATCTCATATGGATTACATGAATGGTCATGTAGAGGTGTCACCACTCTTACCCCATGGCCATGAGATATTTATTAATACCCAAAAATCTAGACTACAATGTTTGGTATGCTAAAAATAACAATCCAGGAAGACTTATGTCACCCTCGGGTAGTTTAGCATTTGGTAGGGAGGCACAAACCAATTCCATGTTTTTGGAGTCATGTGTGGTCCATCAATGTTTCAGGAAAGCATTGTTCCATTCCTTCTATTAGAAATAGTAAAATATACAACAATTCAATGTTGAGAAATCAAATCCACTTGAATAATATTGTTATGAGGATGTTAAATCATGGTCTTGGAATATCTAAGTCAACTGGCGGAGGTAACTGATTGGTACATTTCATCCATTTGTAACAACAAGTGCCTATAATATTCTATGTGGTTAGAAAAATAACTCTTAGATTTTAGGGTGCCTTATGGGGATTAAATAATCTATATGGATAATATAGTCCATTTTACTAGTTTCATATATGGTAGAGCTAAGTGTACGGATAACCAAGGACCATGGGGTTCCCAAAGACGAATATCAACTCATAGAACTAGTTTTTTCTTCTCAAAATTATAATACATAAAGGTGGTTTATTCAATAAGGGTTCAAGAACCCTAAAAACTGTGTCCCCACCTAATAGACACATTATCATGGTGTGGGGATGTAAAAAATCATTACTATTTCTTTTTTATAGAATAGGGTTTTCATCAAGAATGAATAAATATTTAATAAGGATACAAAACTAGCCTTATGTGCTTTATGCCTTGTTATTTTACACTCTAGAATGTTCATAAAATCTAGAGATGATGATTCTAGTGAGTAGATATTTGACTTTTTCTTAGGACACCATTTGATGGTTTTCAGATTGGCATTAATTATGTATCATTCACTAATTTTTAGGGTTTTGAAATTAGGACAATCAAAGGATAAATTTCGAATATATATATATTTTTTCACAGTGAACGTAGATTAGGGTCATCAAGAACATGGACCTATTACTAGGAGGATATAACCTAATAATTTAATTAGGATATATGTGCTTAAAAGTACACCACCATAATTTTGATTTAGAGATTAAGATTTCATAAATCATGGATCAATGATATTAGGACATGATTAATTTTATGGGAAACAATGACATGGATGACCTAGAACACTGTAACGTTCTTAGTTATTCTATAGTGATGTCTGGATCACATGGATCAGAAATACCTTTTTATATGGCCAAGATGTCTCTAGTTGGTTGGTCAAAGACCATAGACATTTCTATCATGGTCAAATAGAGAGATCTCTTTTCATTTATAATGGACATAAATGATTTGAGGGAACTTGATGACCTCAATACATTATGTGTGACTAATAGATAAAATGGATTAAAAATATGATGGAATCACCCTTCACTCCAGTTAACTGGGGTTAGGTTCTTATAGTGATTTTATAAGGAATGATAATGGGAGATGGCCTAAAAATTTTAACATCATATAGTTGAGACATAACTATTGTTAAACATGACATCATTCCATAAGGATGTTTTCCCTTTATTTTAATATCATGTGTTAAGGAAATTGGAATTTACATGAAATTATGCATGATATTATTGGGGAAACATAGCACCGGTTAGAGGAATTTAGGTATAGAAAACACCATTCATCTATGCATAGGATTATTGGTGGGCAGCCATATACCTTATCCCTTTATACATATATTAATCTCGTGCACATGTGATCCATATGTGGATCTTACTCATGTGTAGGTAGAATTGGCTTATATGACTTTTCTATTTATAAACATAGGTATATGATAATTTCACAGTAGGTATGACTTTGGTTTTCGTATCCATATTGGAAGGGGGAAAATTATTCAATAAAAATATCCATTTTAGAGAACTATTTACATTTATCTAACTTATATGTTTGAGAGAGGGATGACTAACTCAATGAAATTGGGTCTTTATAAAATATTCATTCCATGAAATTGAAGGTTTTAAGGATACAATGTCGTAATGTTTATTTGGTAATGGATACGATGAAAAGATGTGTAACATCAATATTAAACGAACCTACTAAATAGATGGGTTATGAATGGTGAAAACCATAACCAAAAATATCTGAGTTAATTTGAGGTGGGAACTAGGGGGTATATGTCCACCATTGATAATGGCGGGATCCTATAATGTCCAACACAGTCAGGATAATAACTCAACGGTTTAGGGCAGATTTCATAGGATTGAAGGATCCATTTTGATAAACCAGTCATTGTTACCATTTTTTTATATGGAATATCCAATAGGAATCAAGGACAAGGTCTAATGGGTTTCAAGAGAATGGTATGAAATTGACTAACTTGTTGTGTTAACTCATACATCAAATATATGAAGTTGGTTCCTGGAGAACACAAGATTCAATAAGTTTTGAGCACCCTAAATGCTATGCAAACATGTTTTGAAAAAATTTCAAGGTGAAGAAGTAAAAAAACATGGTTTCTAGATTCACGCCATCATAGTGGATGATATGATCAATGAAAAAATAATATTTTGAGAAGTTTAACATCATGTAACTAGGATGTGTTTACTGATCGGAGGTGTTTCTTAGTTGCATCATCCAGAGAGACTTTCTAGGTTACCTAATTACACATAATCCATGATCTATGTGTGAAACAAGGGAAAACAGGGTAGTGTAATAAGCTACTCAAGAGTGGATCACATAAGGATTTCTCTATAGGTCCATCCCACATGCAGATAGGGGTGAATTTGATTATTTTATACATATAATCCTAACCCAGGAATAAATATATGAGTTTCAATATGTTTCCTATGATGTAAGTAATTAAGAAACACATTTTTATTGTATGAAATCTCCCTTGGATGGTCTTCCCCATATTAGGGGATGGGGGAAATTTTATATTTTGGTTAGACATAGGTTTGAGATCTGGGAATCACTACATATCATATGATGAGAGGAATCAAACAACACATAGTTCTTGAAAAAAACCCTCCTTATTGGTATGACCCATAAACAGAGGGGGAATTATTCCAATTTATTGTTTTGTAATGACCATTGTTTGGAGACCCTTATGTCACTACGTATCCTATAATGAAAGGAATAAAGCCACATGTATTTCTGAAATAGGAAACTATCAACACTGGATTGACCCATATGTAGTGGGGGGACATTGTTCTTGTTGATTATTGTGGATGGATGCATGATTTAAGATATGGGTGTCACAACATATCCCATTACTAATGTAATAAATCCACACATATTTCATTAATTGGGACATCTCTACATAGGTATGGACCATATGTAGAGGGTGGAATTTTTCCTATTGAATATTTTCGAAAGGCCAAGGATTGGAAATTCCTACATCAATACATATCCTATGAGGACATGAATGGAGACAAACGTAGTTATTGAATATGAAACTCTAAACATAGTTATGACTTGTATTTACGAGTAAAGCTTCCAGTTTTTTTCTGCGTTTGGACCTAGTATTGGAAATATGATCATCACTATGTATCATGTGATGTAAGGAATCAAGACACACATAGTTCATGAATGGGAAACTCCTCACGCATTTCCAACCCATATATAGAGTGGGGAATTGTTATTATTTATTATTTTATCTAGACTCAATATTGGAGATTCGGGTGTCACTACATTTCCTATGATGAAAAGAACCAATCCACGGTCATTGTTAAAATGGATACACTCTATGTATGTTTGATTTGTGTATAGAGGTGGAATTGTTCCCATTAATTCTTGTCAATTGATTAATGATGATAAATTTGCGTGTCACTACATATCATGTGCCGATATGAATAAAGACAGACATAGTTATTGAATAGGATACACTCCACACAGGTTTGACCTACACGCAGATGGGGGTATTGTTCCCATTGATTGTAGCAGCTGAACCTAGGATTGCTGATTAGGGAATCACTATGTATCTTGTGATAAAATGAATGAAACCATGCACATCTATTTAATGGGATACTATTTTTACAGTATTAACCCTTATATAGAGGGTAACATTGTTTCTTTTTATTACTATGATTGTACACATGATTGGAAATATGGGTATTATTACATATCTTAGGATGATAGGAGTCACACAATAAGTATTTCATAATCAAGAAACTCTTCACATTGTTCTGACACATATCCATTGGGGGAATTGTTCCCATTAATTATTTCAGATGGACTGAGGATTGAAAATCCATGCTTCACTACATATCATCTGATGATAGAAAATAAACCATAGATAGTTGTTGAATGGAAAAATCTACATACAGGTCTGACCTACTTTCATAGGGGGAATTTTCCTTGTTGGTTGTTATAGTTGGACCCAATTTTAGATATCTAGGTCTCATTATATATATAGTGATGATAGAAATCAAGCTACATGTAGTTCTTGATGGGATGTGAGATGGGGTCACTAACACAAAGTATAATGTTCTTCTCAGGTGAGGTCTAAAGTAATGCACTATTTCATTTCATGAAAAATACACCATCCATATAGGTTGGAATCATGTTGCAAGGAATTAGAATATTTCTTTTATGGTCTTTCATATATGACCATTAAAACCCAAACATTAACTGATAAGTATCAATTATATAGGGATACCCATAAAAGAATTCCTAATCCCATGTGAGCTACGATTGGTGTGAGAAACAAGGAATGAAAGGGTTCTATTTCTTAGAATGTAAGTTATTAATTAATAGTGTTTTTTTAAATCAAGTAGTGGTTGGTACAATATATTGGATATAGGAACCCCTAAGTATATTATTTTAATGAGAGTAAAATAGAACATTTTTCTAGAAAACTGTGCAATTTGATATCATTCGAAAAATTCAAATGTTCCTCAATGTGAAAAAGAAGACTTATAGCCATATAAATTCTATCCATGCATTCAAAAAATCATATAATAAGAGGCATCCCATGTCTATGATACAAGGGTACTCGAAATTTTTTCCAAGGGTATCATATTCTTAGTACATAGTGTACCTATACATTTTAACATCATGTGATGAATTCAACATCACAAACTCTGATGTCTTGCAACTAAGTTGGATATTTTATGTCTAGAACCAAGATTTGGGATCATTTCATTACAATAATTCCTGGTATTGAAAGAAGCATGCTACACAAATTTCATTAATAAAGAGAGTCCAAATGTGAACTAAACTCACACAAATGGGAGATGGAACTTCATTTATCTTTTGAAAATATATATCTAATGTGGAGTGGGTAATCTATGATGTGACATTTTACATGTAGTTTAATACCATGCAAGATGGTAAAATAGAATCTATAGTTTTAGGTGAAATGGATAGGAAAAAATTTATAGTTTATCATCATGAAACATGGATGTTTCCCTTGCAGTTTAGTGATATGAGTCTAGGACCTTGATGAATTTGACATAAGATTTGAAAAGTGTTTATTGAAAAACCATGCATTTTTGGGGTGTGTGATATGTTCCCCATCCACTATGGCCAAGGTGTAAGATCTATTTAAATATACCTTATGTATGATGTATGGAACTTAAAATTTTTGGTTCCATATGTAGAGGGCTCTTACTAGTACACATGGGGTTTTGGGAGCCAACAATAGTTCTCCTTAAAGGAAAAAACATAGGTGATAATTTCAATGTATGTCTTGTGATATACAATTTTGATTGAATTTGATATTTTTCAATGGAAAAACCATTTATCATTGTGTTTTTCCAACTCATTCATCCATTTTTGGGATTTCCCTTATCAGAGAGTTTTCCATTGATCTCTATTCATAGAGAGGACAAATAGAAATCTATCAGAAATACTACCTCGGTTCAATACAATAATAAATATAGAGTTTCTTATGTACCAGTGGGTATGGTGGTATGGTAAGACCATTAATCATAAAGGATATTTTTTTCTAGGACAAATTTTCATTCATCACTAACTTTTTTATTATATTTGATATATTCTTGTTAAAGTTTAATATTTTTTCATTTTCCTCCACATGATAGCAAGATGAATGTTTGGACTCAATGTTTCACAATTGGTACAATTTTTTTATTTTTGAAGAACAATGTTTAGTGTCTTCGTCTGTAAATAATCTACGAGGGACTCTAAATCCAGTTATGATGTTAGACTATTTGAAGTTAATGACATTATTTATCCAAAATTCCTCAAGGGGTATTTATTCATACTATTTACAAAAGAAACTTGTTATAATAAGTATGTAATACAATATATTAGATGTTTTTAGGTGATATGGCCCCATAACATCTATCCCCCATTCGAACATTTTTCTAGAATATTTATGTTTTTATATAAATTCAAAGGCTTGATGGAATTTTTTTTCATGAATCTTGAATTAATGAAATTTCATGGTGAAATCTATATTGTCTTGTATCATTGTTTTCTAGTAGAAATAAAGAAAAATAATTTTATTATAGATCCCTGTTCCAAATGGTTAAGTTCCACCAGAGCCTACATAGACTTTTTCTGTTATAGAAATAGCCCATCCTTATATTATAAATATGATGTAGATTCCATTGAAGCCTCATTTTTAGGGGTATTTTGTCTCCTTATATTACTGTCTGGGACTAAGTCTGTGACCATCCTACAAAATCTGTCAAGAGAGTGCCATTTTAGAGAAAATTAATTATTGTATACATCCATATAGGGGTGGATATCAATTTATTATTATATGGGGAAAATGTTGATCTTATTGATCTCTTAAATTTCATAGATGAAGATGTATGATACCATCCATTGGTATGTGATAAATAATTCCACTGCATCTTGTTCAGGATTGGCTAGAGCTCTAGTTTCATTAGAGATTACACATGCATGGGATGTTTTTGAT
The DNA here is from genome assembly GCA_963277665.1 of Viscum album. Lineage (NCBI taxonomy): Eukaryota > Viridiplantae > Streptophyta > Magnoliopsida > Santalales > Viscaceae > Viscum > Viscum album. Next base: position 264,202,512 of record OY728120.1, read on the forward strand.
CAAGGGATATGATGAAACACGGGTTAAATAGGGAACTCAACTATCTGTACTCTAACATAACAAAGGAGAGGGTCCTATTATTTTTTTTATTGAATATTTTCCATTTAATTGTTTTCTAATTTGATCTGAATCCCTATTGATGTTGGGTAGTATATCTGTAGCTATAATTCATGTTCAAATCCATCAATGAGGCCTTGGTATTCTTCGTCATTATGTGCTCTGGTTTCAGATAGTGATAAGTAATTGAGGAAAAGTTTCTTTTTTTAGAGAAAAAAACAATCCCTAAACACATCTAATTGAGTTTCTAGTTTTCTGTACACTTATTGATAGGACTTCAGGAATCACTATAAAAATACATTTCCTATGTTTACGAAGTTTCATGGTCATAATATACCTATACATATGGATGTTTCATTCCCATTGGTTTATTTTTGGGGGGATATGATGCATAAAGAAATAAAATAGAAATTACCCTTTCACTACCTTTAGTGACATGAACTATATTGCATATTTATTCAGAAAACCCAACCATAAGGGAAAAAACTCGTGTTCATCAAAAGACTAAGGATATACATGATCGGGTTAATATAAGAGACCATGTAGAGTATATGGTGATACAATTTATTCCTCATCATTTTCAATTCAATGAATAGGGTACATATATTTTTCTTGACAATAGAGTACTAGGTCGCAGTACCTAGCATCATTTGATTGGGGTAGTAGAGTCTTTTATAATTCCATGCATCATTTTTCTGTGTGAGGAGAAAACCAAGTGATCATTTTAGTTTGGACATATATAAGATGAGTTTCATTCCTTCCACTTGAATCATCCAAAATGGTGGGTAAAAGAAGTACTTCTTAAGGATCTCAAATACTTCTTAGTAGTCCCCACCATATATTTTAGGAAACTACCTTCATCATTAACTTGTTGAAGGTGAAAAGTTTTCAGGCCAAAATAGCTATGAAACACCAAATTAAAACAAGGTTCCCTTGGATCCCTCTCAGTTATTTAAGATTATGAAGGAGTAAAATTACAAGTATTCCACTATTATTTTCAAGGTCTACCTCAGCAACATGGTGGTGTACAACAATTCCCTGGAATTTCCCTAATATTTCACTGAAAGAACACTTCAGTGGGTTCATAATTATACCATGCTACCAAAAATTTTTAGGAATGATTGAATGTTTGTGAAGTGATCATATATTTGTTGATATTTGAATATGAGAACATAAAAAACATTCAACTATTCATACCGTATAGGGAATAAATATTTAATGAATGGAGTTATGGTAAGTGGCGACAATGTTATTTAATCAACATGGAATAACCAGATAGTAAAATCTCCCCTATGGTGATATAAAGGTGGTTTCTTCCTCACATTTAGGGGACATATTTATTTTATTATACCCTGAATACATATCCATAAAGGAAAGGTCATAGAAAACACATATTTTATCGATAAAATTTTCTTTTATTGATAATGTGTAATCATATTTTGGGAAGTTTCGCTTAAGGTCTCTAAAATCGATGTAGGCAATAAAATTCCAATGGTTTTTATTGATAGTGACAATGTAATTGAGCTATATTAGGTATTTAAATTCCTAAAAAAGTTTTATGTTATCAATTTATCATCATCAGACTCTATATTAATATCATGATAGGGGTTTATCCTCATGGAATCATGCTTGAAACCATGATGGTCATCTGGTAATCCTAGGTGGTGTATGGAAAAATCATGTACCAGGACAAAAATTTCCATATAATTCTAATATAAAAAATATTGATGTTTCATTAAAAATGAAATTTACATCTCCTGCTCCTTGAGATGAATGGTGGAATCAATCATTGTGGGCCATGAGTCTTCTTTAAATCATAGATTTAAATTATAGAGATCATTGATGGTGGTGGAGAAACCTTCCTAAAAATGGGATTGTAGTTTCTGAGTTCATCCTCTTTCTCTTCCACTTCATAGTCTATAGAAGAATTTTAAGGCATAATAAAAAAAGGGAATCTCTACCATTTTTGAGGTGAGAGAGGCTATGGGAAGAGATATTGTCACTATAAATCACTAAAGTCATTACAGAGAGACCTCAATGATAATTTGTTTTTTTACATTTATTGAGGATAAGAGGAGCCTAGAAATATGATAGTAAGTATATATCCTAATCATGTTTATGGGAATCGAATAATCAATGTTGATCAGTCTCTTGGGATTCGGTGGGGAAGTCCAAAATCCATTTGGAACTACAACATGAATATCATCATCCACTATTGGTTGTTTCCCCTCCCTTTTATAGATATATTCCTTATCATATATGGAATTTCACAACTTTAAGGGTGTGTTGTCACCATCTAGTATGTCGAAATTCCCATCGATTGAGTATTTAAAACATTTGTGGGATGTTTAAGGCACCATTTCTTGGATTCAAATATGAGTTATTACAAGTATTACATTATATGCAGTGTCTTACATGATAACAACAAACTCAGTGTTAAATGTGAGATCCCAAGACTACGATTTTAGATTGATCTCCTTGATAGGTAGTTTTCTAACTTATCATACATTTTAATGGTTAGATTTTTTTGGAGACAAATCCCCTTATCTATATAGAAAATTTGTAAGGGCCTAAAATTTTGTGAGGATGTTCTAGAAACAAATTTTAATTAGTGTCCTTTGGATGACATCATTTTTTAGACTTCCAAAAACATATAGGGGTATGATATGCCACTGGATGAATTATTCCTAATCCTTATCTATTATAATGATGTAGATGTGGAATTTTGATGGGATATTATCCATTCGATAAACTTTAGTTTCTGTGAATTTTGTTTCAAATTCTTATGAGATCTGGAGGGCCTTGATAAGTTCCAATACATGTTCTCTTGAATGATGGAGAGAATCTAGGATTAGGAAATTATATGAAATAGCAGAAAACTATTGCATAATGTCATAATTTTCTACCAAAATTTGGCACTTCCAAATGTGGGGATTCATTATAATATTCTTCTTAAGAGTTGAGTTATATTAGGTGGATGGTCTTAGTTCTTGTGAACATGTTGAGGGAAAATATTCTTCTCGTGGAGTATGTCAAACCAACTTCCACTTTTCTAGGGATGATTGGACAACCAAAACCCTTCCAGGAATGGGACACTTAGACTCGAATGCACAATCATCATTAAAAAGGGATCTATTTAGTGAACTGTATTAACAAAACCAAGGATTATATCTTCATCTAATGAGAATTCTAGTGGTTGAAAAAATGTCTATTCCCCATATATTTAATGAAATAAGTGTACAAGAGTTATATCTTATATATAAACTGAATATTAATTTTCCTATTCTATCTCTTCTTATGTCCGATGATTTTAACCATCTACAAGATGAATATTTGATGTAACATACCAAGGTGGTGGGATTGTTATGGGTTTGTAAAGATATACTCTTAGGGTGAAACAAGCTTGGTCAAATTCCTTTCTAGTCTTCCAGCTATCATGCATCATTCTATGCTTGGATTGATATTCTTACCACTCTCCCTCCTTCTTCAAGTTGGGAGATGGCTACACCAGTCACATGTGCTAGAGAATTTTCTAACATCACATTCCCACAATTAATCATTATTTGGGGGAAATATTTTAGTATGATGGAATATATATGCGGCTATGAAATCTCCTTTGGAAATGTTAGTAATCAGGATAATCAATGATGTGGATGTCATTGGGTTTCCTTTGTTGCAATAGCTAGAGTTGTTTTTTTCTATGGATAAGAAGAAATAATTGTGGACCATATAACGTCAGAAGGAATACAATTTCTTCTTATAATCAATTAATCATGGGAGACCATGATATCCTTTTAATTCAGTTAAAGGGTTATTTGGTTGTTGCTACCACTTGAAAAGAGGTATTAGGTGATTTGGGGTTTTCCTGGGTGTTGGGAACTCATACTAGTTTGAGGGTAATAGTGGAAGTCTCATGCATGCTCAATTGTTTATATTGTATGATTTCCAAAATTGGGTGGAATTTTTTTCCTTGACCCCTTTAGGACATGGAATCTTCTCAGGTTTCTTTGGTCTACACATACCTTCTATAGATTCCATTTGGGAGACTAGGGATTCAATTACATTGATATGTTCTGGGGGTACCACTATCCGGACAACCTTCTATTTAGAGAGAGCCTTCAAGGACTGATGCGATATACCTATTTTAATATCCAATAGATTCATGATCATGGTAAGAATTAAAGATCAACATAGCGGGGTAGAGGCTATTATAGTAATAGAGTAAAGTCAAAAGCATCTTCAATATCTTAATATATGTAGACTAGATACTAGGATTCGGACCTGGATTAATGTTCTGATTCCACCATTATTGGTAGATTATATCATTTCTAATATATGGGAGGAATAATATTCATATTAGCATGAAGATGATACACATCAAGAATGTTTCCCCTGAGTTTCTCTTTATTTGGTTTTTTGATATTTTGTATCCCATTTTCATATTATGCTAGTTGTTCTTCCATTGAAGAAATTGTATCTCTTTTTTGTTGTGAGTTGGATGTATCCAAACCATTCAATTTATCATTGGTGGTGTTTCTCCAAAGCATTGGAAAATCATTATTCATAAGAACTATTTTTTGTCTTCTCTTCTAACTTCATGTATGTGTAGCTTCAGTTGGTGCCTCCTGACCAACCTCTTCTGGACGTATGATTTCTGTATTTCCTTACACTAAATTTGTAGCTAGGTCTACATAATCTATTATGTTTATAATGAAAATATTTAATTATGTGTATCAGTTAGTGGTAGTTATCCTATTACTCTCAAAGTAATAGGGTGATTCTAGCCAACATTTATTATGATCATTCCTCTAACCCATGTCTATATTGGTCTATTTTGTCTTCTAAATGTGGTAGGGTTTGGGTTACATTACCACATGTTCATCCCATATCAATATGTGAATAGTTACATCAAGAGATATTCTGTTCATATTTTCAAAATAAGATCTGAATAAAAATGGGTTTTCATGCGGAATAATAGATTGTGACACAACTAGAAAAGCAGCCTACATCCATTGTTTGGAAGTGTGATTGTGGGCCCGAAAATCGTTGAATTATCATATGGCCAGGATTTTAGAAAATCGTGACCGCTATCACCATGTTAGTAGGGGGCTAGTTCCACAGTTTTAACCATGGAAATAGCGGCCTAGTGCCACTGTTTTAACCTTGGTAGTAGAAGACTATTACCACGGTTTAACCATGGAATTAGGTGGCCTCTTTTCACGATTGAAAATGTGGTAGTAGGGGCCTACTGTCATAGTTAAAACCATGGAAATACCCCCATCAATTCCATGGTTAAAACCATGGCGATGTAATTCATATAGTATAAAAAAAATTCATTCCCCCAGCTGGACATCCCTTTGAAACCCCTAGACCCCCCCTAGACAGCCCTCGTGCACCCCCTTGAATAGCCCATCCACCCCATTTCCACCCAAGACAACCATGCACCCCATGGACACCCCCTGCACCACCATTCCCCCTGGAAATCCCCTTTTCACCCCCTTAAACACCCCCATGTACCTTGGACAACCCCATTGCACCCCCTGCACCCCCATGCCCCCTGGATAACCCCCTAGAACCCTCTTGAACACCCCCATTCCCCATAGACAGTCTCTATGCACCCTCTGGACACCCCCCTACACCCCCATGCCCCCTTCCCCCTAGACAGACCCCATGCACCGCCCATGTAGACCCCCATGCACCCCCATTCCCCTATCCCCTTGAAACCCCTTGAACATCCTCACATTCCCCTAAAGAAATATATTGTATAATAATCAAACGATATTTCATTTGTATTGATATAAAATTCACTTTCAGTATATGAAAACATCATGTTATTCACCAAACAAGATCAAAATAACACATGAAATTAGTGAAAAATAATCTCAACATGCATTATGAATTTAAGTGGAATGAAGATAGAAGAAAAGTAAATGAGATAGAATACTCCACTAAGTGACAACTTCCAATCCAAAGACTCTTTCCTCTTTATCTTCGTTGAAAAAATCTGGTGTAATAATTGAATCACCTGTAATCCTGGAAATAACAGCCTATTAGAATCGTATTCCCATATATATAACAGTTGAAACCAGTAGAAAACTATGGATTTAGAAATTATAATTTAGATTGATAGTGCACATGAATATATCTAACTAAAATTCAAATTGAATTTCAATAAAAAAGCATGTTATGTGTCCATCACAAAATTCAAATGATATCAACAAGGCATAAATCATGCACATTACAAGAATTCCATAACATTAATCTCAAACAAATATAATATCTACAAGTTATGAATGGATAGAAGTAAACATTATCCGGGAATTTCAAATACCGAAAATAATCAACAATTTCATCATCATTCAATTTTACATTTCACATTTTCCAATCCCCATGCCCCTTCCCCACCCCTTCCCCCCCCCCCCCCCTTCACATACACCCCTTGCACTACATGGACATCCCCCTTTCACCCCTTGGACACCCCCTGCACCCCCACACCCCCACACCCCTACCCCCATACTTTCCTCCTACACACTACCCCCTACCCCCTTCACACCAACTACCCCCTACACACTTCCCCACTGGACAACCCCCTTGCACCCCCCCTGTACACCCCTACCCCCATGCCACCCCTGGACATCCCCCTTTTACACCCTGGACACCCCCGGGCAATCCCAACCCCCTGTAGTAGCCCCATCCCATCTCCATGCACCCCCACACCCCCTTCCCCACCTCCCTACCCCTTTCACACTGCCCTTTCCCCCTTCAGCCCCACTACCCCCCTAAACACTGCCCCCCTGACAGCCCCCTTGAACCCCCTAGACACCCCCCTACACCTCATGCCCCCCTGGATAAGCCCCTTACACCCCCATGGACACCCCCACTTCACCCCACCCCCTGCCATTAGCCCACCCCTCCCCCTCACCCACACCCCATACCCCCCTCCCCCTCCCTGCCTTTGGACACATTGCCACCTACCCCCCTTCACCCCCACAACCACCTGCCACAACTGACCCCTCCCCCCCCATCCCCCTTTCTCCCCCCCTGCACATTTCCCCCCTTCAACCATTCCCCTAAACCCCTTTCACCCCCTAGAGGGGAAAATTTTGATTTATTTCAGATAAAAAAATATAGACATCCATCTTCTCCCACTACAAATACCAGATGACATAAGAAAAAATGTGTGTGAAAAAGCCCATATAAAAAAAATCATTAAAGTAAAATTATTCAAAACCTCAGTTTCAGTATTCTATAAACCACACAACTATAGTAACTAATATGGAAACAAAGAATCAATATACACACTTGAAAACAGTGAAAAATAAACTCAGAAATGCATTATGAATTTAAGCAGAAAAAAGATACATCAGAAAAGTAAATGAGGTATAATACTCCCTTAAGTGATAGCTTCCAATCCCAAGACTATTTCCTCATTATCTTTGTTCAAAAAAAATTTGTATAAAAATTGAATCACTTGTAAAATAAGAAATAACAGCCTTTTATAATCTTATTCCCATATATACAATAGTGAAACTAGTAGAAAACAAGGGATTTAGAAATTATAATTCATCTTGATACTGTGAACATGGATATAACTAATTAAAATTCAAATCGAATATCAACAAAAAAATATGTAATGTGTCCATCACAACATGAAAACGATATCAACATGGAAATAAATCATGCACATTACCAGAATACCATAAAATTAATTCAATACAAATATAATATTTAAATGTTTAGCATGGAGACAAGTAAACATTACCAGGAGTTGAAAGTACCTAACATAAATCTAAACTTTGATCATCATTCATTATTCTATTTCACATTTTCTAGTCCCCCCTGAACCTACCAGTTCCCCTTCTACCCCTGTCAGTCCCCCACCGCCTGGCCTGGCCGCTACCGTCCCCACCCCCCCTAGGCCCAGGCCCAGCCTACCAGTCCCCCCACCCCCTCCCCTCCCAATCCCCCCTACCCCCTGCCAGTCCCCCACCACAGCTCCTTCTAGTTCCCCCCCAATTTATATGGTATAAAAATAAGTTCGAGTTCCTGATTATTTCCTCCACCACCACTTTTAGTTGACCCTGCCCCTCCCCTTGCGCCCCCTCCCTCTACGAGTCCCCCCAACCCCTTGAACCCCTCCCCCTGTCAGTCCCCCCTTCCCCTTCCAGTCCCCCTACCCTCCCCCCATTGTACCCCTCCCCTTCCAGCCCTCTGCCCTTACCAGTCCCCCATACCCATGTCCCACCCCCTTGAACGCCCACCCATTTCACCCCCACCCTGCCAGTCCCCCTACCCCTACCAGTCCCCCTACCAGTCCCCCACCCATTGCACCCCCACCCCCTACTAGTCCCCCCTGCCCTTTCCAGTCCTCTCATTGCCCGCTCCTGCCCTTGCACCCCTCCCCCCTACCCCTTCCATTCCCCCACCCTCTGCCCCTGCCCAACCCCTGGAACCCCACCCATTTCATCCCCTCCATATTCAATCCCCCTCCACCACCCCTGCCCCACCCCCCTTGCACCCCCTCCCAAAATCTTTTCCCCCTACTTCCCCACCTAAACTAAGCCATTTAGTTTTATAAAAGAATCCAATATTGTTAATACGAAGGATTTCATGAATAGTTTTTTTAACACCCTGAGGCTCAAAATGTTTTCTTGATCATGAGAATCATGTCTCAGAATCAAGGCAATATATCAATTTTTAACATGGGGATACATGCTAAAATAAGGAATATCACAATGCACCAAGAACTGAGAACAAAAGATTTTTTCTTTCATCGTAATAAGCAAGGAATCAAAAAAATAAATAGAATATTTACCTTTGATGCTTGGATATTGGCAAGGTTTGCATTATTCCCTAATTAGAAGGCTACTGGCCCATATCTATCATCACCATAGAGAGTCTCCAACACAGCTCTCAAAAACATCAAATTCAGTTGAATTTCCATCAAATTGTAAGGAAAATAGCAGCGTAAATACATGAAGTCATCATTGAAAAAAGAAAAAATTAGATTTGAGGGTGAGAAAACATTTCTCTGGTGCACAAGTAAGGCTGGTCTCCCTGCGGTAAATCCCATCCTACAGAAACAGATAATATAATAAGGTAAGATGCATACAATCTTAGAAATCAGCTGTCAAAGTCAATTCTGAACTTCAAACCACCAAAGATAATTCTTTCTAACTTCTATCTTTGTCTTTCTTAATGCATTCTCAATTGCATCTCCATCTTCATCGTTGACCCATAAAAATTTATTCTTGTTATTTTTATCTCACGAATGTATTATTTTCCTTTTTCTGATGGGCCTTGTACCCAACCCCAGTACACAAGAAAAAAATTAAAAAAAAACAATTTTGAAATGAGTCTTGATTGTGTTTTTATTGAAATGAATATATATTATATAACATTTATCAGATTTTAATCCAATGTAGTCCTCATTTCACCCCGACCCCTGCCCTTGTTAGTCCCCCTTGCCCCTCCCAGTCCCCCCCTGTCAGCCCTACTCATCCCCCCAACCCTATGCTAGTCCCCCCCCCCCCCCCCCCCCCCGCACTAACCTACAGTATAAAAATACACCATAAACATACACCTCCAACAAATTACAAAAACCATTGAAACATCTCACTTACACATAAATAAAAAAACAACTAATACATATAAAATTGAAAATTTTTTAAACATTGAAAAAAATTATAGATATAAAACTATCAATAATGTCTCTCCAAAATGTCATCTGAATCCTCATCATCAGCAGCACTGATATCAACACCATCAACTTGTGTACCACCATATCATCACCACCGTCAGAAAAATCTTCAACCTCACCACAATCAGTATCATCATCAGCCTCTCCACCATCAGCAGCATCTTCAGCCTCTCCACCAACATCTTCAGCTACACAATCATTCTCATCTCATACATCGAGTGAAAACTCGATAAACATACATCAATATTACTTCACACTATAGCATAAGTGAAGACCATATAGATGATATAAACTTGAACAACTGTTCAAGTTTTTCATGAACCTGATGTAAATAATTGAGACTCTTGTCTACGTTATTGCTAAATTCATTCTTTTATGAGACTCTTGACTAACTTCTTGCAAACTTCTTGCTTTTCTGAGACTCTTGTCTAACTTCTTTCTTTTTTGAGACTATTGTATAACTTCTTTTCTGGCTTCTTGCTAACTTCATGCTAACTTCTTTCTAACTTCTTGCTAACTTCTTGCTAATTTCTTGTTTTTATCCTCATTTTGAGACTCTTGTCTAACTTCATGCTTTTCTGTCTCAATGGTATCATTTAATTGTTCTTTGGTAACGATTCCTGCAATATTTCTACACGATTAAATACATGATGAAAAATATTCAGATGGCATGAATTTTCTTTCTGGGTTTACAAAAAACTATGCCACGGTTCTCATTGCCAAAGAACATGATGTAAATAATTGTTTGGAATAAATGTGTCTGGTTCATTTTCCATTTTATCTGAAGATCATCCTATAAAAGGGCATTATTATTTTAGTAGATAATCAAAAAAATTAATTATTACAGCTATACTGTCCATTGAAATTCTCATAAGAATTATGTGTAAATTGTCTACAGCCTCCCTTTTTGATAGAATCTAGACCAAAACACTAAGTAGTGTATGTCCTATTATATTCTTTATACTAATTTTAAAGAGTTTGTATAATGTATATAAGTATATTGGGAAGAATTTTTGGTTTTCAGATATAATAGTAGTGGTTATAGACCTATTTGAGATTCTAAACCTTATCATGAACTAAATGGATTTCAGATGTCCTTTTTAAACCTCATCAAGAATTGATCTTTTTAAATTATCATTATGAACACTAAAGAGATTGGAAGATAATGTATTGTCCTATATAATACCATAGGAAAAAGTGATATAATTTACTCAAGAATTATCATTCCCTATGAGGAAAACACATCTCATATAATTTTTTTTGTGAATTAAACTACATACTAAAACCTATAAATTTAAAACATTCTTAAATTTTTTTGGTGGTTTCCTGATTCACAGAAGTTCAATCTTTCTTTTTCATAATAGAACAAAACAATAATGATCAGGGAACAGTTCCTTCAAAATCTATTATCCATTTATAAATGAAATTGAACATTAAACAATGAGAAAACAAATGTATATTCAATGATAAATCATATATTACCTGTGATAGTTCACGATCTGGTAGTGTAGTTCACCCCATATTATTATTATATATCATAGTTCCCTTATTTATATGTTTCTTTTAGATGAATCCTATTAGTAAAAAAATAAACAAGACCTTCAACAAGTAAAAATGGATAAAAAATCATAATTTCATGTTAAAATCCAACATGTTCAAAACATATCATAAATAACCAAGTCTGAAAAATAAAATTGAACACAATCAAATCTAATAAATCATCCAATAAAGAAAACTGAGATTAATTAAAAAAATAAATATATTTAAATCATTAATATTTTAAATTACCTTAAAAGAGAAACAACTCCAATATGAAATAAATTTTTTGTATTGGGAAATTGGTGATTCATTGAATATCAGTTCATTTTCAAGAGGAGTGCCTCTTCCTTTTTTCTATCCAACATCATGTCATACTTGTTGGCCCAGCACATCTCCCCTAGTTCTATTAACCTATATCTCTTAGCATGGAGACCAATAAGGAGTTATAGTGAAGCTGTGTATTCAAAAAAAAATATCAATTATACTTTATAAATAAATTCCAATGTAATTTTAAAAAATATATTACCCAATTTCCACCCATGCCTTGTCCTTTTATTTATTGTCCGACTTTTCTCCACTCGATTGGTTGAACCAAAATGATATTTTCTATGTTTGCTGGTGTCCCCATGAAACACTACAATTATCCTACCATTTCTTCAATAATTTTCATTTCCTTGTTATACTGAGCCATAATCTGGGTGTTTCTATTCCACACTTTATACATGTTTTTACAACCAAGTATTTTAGTAGATGATTTTCAAGAAAAAAGAAACAAATATTTTACACATATATAACATAAATTTAATAAAAATTTATTAATTTCATTATTTTTGAATCATTTACCAGTAGATATTTTGTTGTTTCTCGATCATGCACAATATAATGATGGGAAACAACTGGAGAAGTGTCCTCCATAGTAGACATTGATTCTAAGGTTGGGTAAGAGGGGACGAGTATATAGGGGCCATAACCAATGGAGTGTACGCTCTATAATAGACTACGATGTTGAGGTTGGTTAGGAGGGTACGAGTATACATGGGACATAACTACTTCAGGTGTACCCTGTAGGGAAGATGGTGAATAAGGGTAAAACAGATAAGGTATATAAGTGGATGGGCTAACCTGTATGGTAGGAGGAGGAAAGGTATAAAAGAATGACTATCCGTGTATGGATAAGGCATATAAGTGGGGGACCATTATGGGAGGAAACTATCCCGACAACTACAGAGCCATGGACTGTGAGGCGGTACATAGTAGTGGGTGTTGTAAGTAGGGACGGTCCTATACTCTGGAGTGCGCTGAACCATATTCAGTGAACACAAGTTTTTTCCTCGATGATTCCTGTTCATATTAAATCTAATATGTGGAAAGCTCTTACATAATCAATAAATAAATAACGGACTCACTAGAACAATCATACATTCCAGGATAGCTTTTCTAAGTTGGTGATCGTTTTCTTTCCATTTGTTTCGTTGAAAATCCTCACAAGAAATTATAATCATTAAATGCCAAAAGTGATGTGAAAATTTTAAAAATAAAACAAAGCATTAAATAAATATAAATATTCCATGAAAATTCATATTATTTTTAAAATCCTTATATCTTCCATTATGTTTTTTCCATTATAGTTGATTACTCACTAAATGAAAACATTACAAAAACAAAAGAAGCTACTACTTTAAAAGTTTAAAAAACGCACACCAAGTCAGAATAATATAATCAGAATACTTTAAAACATGAAACATGATACAATCTATGTTATAATTTTCAGTTCATAATCCATTTCAAAATTGAATCATATGTATCATGGAATGAAATATTTGACTAAATATCAACCGATTCATCCAAAAAATAACCATCATCGAATCTTTCATGAAAAATTTGTTTGGGAATAACATCAAAAATAACACCAAATTGCGGCTTTAAAGGGTCATTTACATAAAATAATTGTCTAACTTGTATTGCAAGAATATAAGTCTCATCTATTCGTAGATGATGTTTCAGATCAATCACTCTAAAACGATAATTATCTATATACATGCCTTTTCATGTCATTGAATCAAAACACATTAATTTCATCAAAGAGGCACGACCATGTGCAAATTAATATAATAAAAATATTCTATCAACAGTCCCATAATACGAAAAAAAATCTGATCAAGGCTATCTATCTGATGCACTAGCATAACAATCTGTTGTGGCACTTATCATGGCACCATCATGATGTGTTTCCATCTTTTTTTGCACAACTATTTATAATGAATTTAAAACCATTGACAACCATGCATTACAATCATGAACCACATTGTTCAGACCAAATGACAATGCCCTTATTTTAGCAAATACATCATCCATCAGTAAACATTGGAACTAAAATATATCAACAAATAATATTGAAAAAATACCAACCATTTGTTAATGTAAAAAAAAATTACCTTTTACTTTCACCAAGTAGGAAATTCGTTGCAATGTAATTTATCCTACCTCTTAATAGATAAAGAGTGATGTTCTCTTTTTATAATTTCAATATATTCTTGAAAATATAAAAATTTAATGATATCAGGAACTATAAAAAAATACACCAAAAAAGTATATATATGTATAGTTTTACATACTTGATGTAATCATCAATCGTGCCACAGTAAAATAATATCGTACGATGAGCCATTTCCCACTCATCCCTATTCTAAGTACACAACTTGTATGATCTCGATACCCCTCCCATTTAGGGAAGTGATAGAAATGTTGGCTCAATGGGATCATATTGCTCATCTTCAGTTCTCATGGGCCTATTAGATCTAGTGGTGACATTTGTAAAATAAATTGAACTAAAAATCCATGAATTCTGGCAATAAATAACCTTTCACAGTAGATCCTTCGGGATGATTCTTATTTCACTCATAATATTTCCATATAAACATCATTATTCCTATTGGATAAGTCCAGTTACTAGAAACAGGACCACAAAAAATAACTTCTATTGGATAATGCATGATCAGATGTAACAAACATGTAATGAAATATGGGGAAATATTTTCTCCAAGTCCACCAAGAATGATCGGTGAAACATTTTGTAGTTTTTTCACAACACTTTTGTTCAATATTTTAGAATAAGATCTTGTTAAGAGTGACATAATCTAATAACACCATCCTAACATTATGTTATAGTAAATGTTGAATTACAATAGGAATCAATACATGCAACAAGAAATGGTGTCCAGGGTTTTTGAGGAATTTTAGTTTCACATCTCTGTGTTTTCACTCTTTTTGAAATGTTACTTGAATAACCATATGGAACCATTAAACTATCCGAGACATGAATAAATTATTTTTTCTCTTCATTTGTCATCCAAAAACATACAAAAGGGACTTCTACTATTTCTGATCATTTAACTCAGGATGAAGTCCTAGTTTTATACCCCAATCCATTAAATCAAGACATGAGTAAAAATCATATTTTGTATTTCCCTTTACATTTAAAAGTGTTTCAAGTAACATTTCAGACACATTATTCTCGATATTCATTATATCCAAGCAGTGATGTAGGAAATTTGATGACCAATATGGAAAATCATAGAATAGAATTTCTTTCTCCTATTATTGTAATAATTCAAGGGAATATTATTTTTCCTTGGTGGAATTTAACTGACACTTTCCAAGAACATATTTCAAACTGTCAAGTTATTTAAGGATATAACCCCCGACAATCATAGTGGTATTCCATATGTCTCTATGGAATTATCAAATTGTCTTCGATTTTTTCTATATAGATGATCAATTTGTAGAAATAATCGTTTCACTATGAATATGAAACATCTCTGGAACATTAATTTCCTAGAACATGTATTTTTCATAAATATAGGGCAAGATAATATCCCCTTTTTACTCAAACAAAACATAATTACATATACGGGGAAATTATTTATTGTCCATAATAATGTTGCACGACTCATAAAGTAATCATTTCTAAATGAATCATATGTCTACACCCCAATAGTAAAAGGCTCCTTCAACTCATCTATTAATGGTTTCAAATATATTTCGATATCATTTCAAGGATCTTTGGGTCCATAAATCAAAATAATCATGATATTAACTAGAATTTTCATTCACATTCATGATGAAAAATTATAAATATGAATGAAAACATGCCAAGTAATATGTGCAGTATGCATCTACTTAAATGGGTTGAAATAATCACATGATAATCCCAATATAACATTTTGTGGGTTAGTAGAAAAATCAGGATGTAACCTATCAAATTTTTTCCATGCTAACCTATCAGTAGGATGAACCTTATCATCATTAACCGCATTTCATTCATCTTTATTCCATCTCATATTCTTAGCCATTTATCCTGACATAAAAAGTTTTTGAAGTCTGGGAATCAATGGAAAGTTCCAACATCAAATTATCTTGTTCATAGAATTGAGTTCCATCTTTATTAGTCTTCCATCTCTATGTACCACATTGTTTTCACTCATTTCACCCAACATTATCCTTCCAGAATAGACAATAATCATTAGGGCATGCATGGATTTTCTTAGTTGAAAATCCAAATTTCGCAACCAACATTGAAACCATATAATAATTTTTAAGAATACATGCATCATCAGGTAGAAAGTAATCAAAAAGAGTAAGTAGATAGTCAATCTCAATATTAATAAATCCATAACTTTTTCCCATGATACAGCCACATTAAAAACTATAGTTTGGTTATTTTTTCACAGGACTGGTAAACTGGGTTATTCACGTCTTCTAATATCTTTCTAACATGCTCAACATCATTATTCTGATCATTAGATAAAAATAGTGTTACCATATTCATTTCCTATTACAATACTCTACATGAAGTGTTGTCTTGATAAGAAAATTGAGATTGATGGGAAATCAATTTTTACATTCCGATCCTTTCTGCTGAATCACCATCGTTATCCATTTGAAAATTTTACCCATTGTGATACCAAATATGATATCCTTTTTGAAAACCTTTTTTAGTGATGTGGTACTTTAATTCCTCACATGTTTACCATGGTCTTACAATGAAATCAAAATGTGGGAATTGATTCAACCCACCGTCCGAACCATTGTTGAATGCGAAAATCCAAAACATATTCTAACTCCTTCTAAAACTCATCAGTGATCCGATCAACATTATTCATCGAGATTCAATACATTCTAATATGAATAAACAAACAGTTAGTAAAATTTATAATTTTAAATAACAACATTTAAAATCATTCATTCTTAAGATAAGTAGTATATGTAATCATTCATAGGCTTCCCTTCCTTACATGCTTCTTGAGAAACATAAGTAAATGTTCAGTAGTAATGCATCAACTATAACATTATCATTTACTAAAGTATATGAGATCTCTAAATCATAATCATATAAGAACAATACCCATATCTAGTAATTAATATTTATGTCATGTTAAGATAATACATAATGAAATATCTTACTATCAATTATTACACCATGACATGTCAACATTCGGTTGCTAGCAAGTTCCTCGATTTTAAATATTTGTAAATATTCCAAATGAATAAATAATAATCAGTAGTGATTTACATTATCTAAAAATAAGATACTAAAATAAATGAGATACGAAAATAAATGAGATACAAGGGGAGGTAACATTTTGTATCCTAATTAAAATATAATAATATGTACAAAGGGTATCATTTTTAGATACTTATATAGTGTAAACTGATTCAAATATTGGATTCATATGCAATGTATCATATTTGAATGACCCAATTAGAGTTGAACATGGGATTTATATATTAAGGATGGTTTTCTAATTATATTGGGTTGTAAAATGTGTATTTGAGAGGGGCTAGTGTGCATGGAGGGGGATGGGCTGGGTAGGGAGGGTGGGGGAGGGGGAGGGGCTGGGCACGGGGAGGGTGGGTCTGGGTAGGGGGGGAGGGGGTTGTATAGGGGGAGGGGGAGGGGGAAGGACTGGGATGAGGGAAGGGGGCTGGTGGAGGGGGGATGAGACTGGTGGGGTGAGGGGGAGGGGGAGGGGGAAAAGCTTGGCAAGGGGGAGGGGATGGTGGGGGGAAGGAGAAGGGCTGAGAAGGGGGGAGGGTTCCATCGCGAAAGAGGTAGGGAAAGGGGATGGGGTCCAATCGCGACAGAGGTGGGGAAAGTGGAAGGTGGAATGGTTTTTGATTTCAAGAGGTGGGTTTTGATTACGAGATAGGTGAAAAGAAGATTTTGAGTGTTTGGAGATTATTTTAGGTGAATTAAATAAGTTCTATGTTTTATTAAAGATATCTGTAAATTTTATTTAGAAGATAAAAGATGGAAAAGTCCTAAAAATTTCAGGACTACTTCTGGGAATCTCATAAAACATATAGAGTTTTTGTAAGTCTTGTTGTGATATCTAAACTATGGCAATGGATGTGTAAAAGATGGAGAACCAGGGAAAGGACATTCAGTTGTTTTATGTTCCGTCAAGAAATGCATGGATCAAGGACATACACATAGAAACTATCAAAATATTTACCCAAGAAATGCATGGAGGAATTGACCCTTGCACACTGCCCCCCAGCCACCTTCACCCCTCCCCCTACCCTTGCCTCCATTACCCACTTCCCCCCACCCATCACCCCAACTTCCCCCACCCAATTTCACCACCACTTCCCCCACCCTTCACCCTAACTCCATTGAACCACCCCCCTTTCACCCCCACTTCCCCTATAAACTCCCCCCCACCTGCACCCACCCCAACTATACCACCCCAAACCTGCCCCAGACAACCCACACCCCCCTCCTACACCATCACCCCCCTACACACCACCCCCCACCCTCACCACCACGACCCCCACATACACCCCCCCCCACCCCACTACCCCCCCACATACCCCCACTGCCCCCAGCCCCACTTCCCCCCCTCCACCTTCCCACTACACCCACCCTTCACCCCAACTGCATTGACCTCCCCCATTCACCCCCACTACCCCCACTACATCTCTGTTGATATTATAACTTATAGTTATCATTTGGTTATGAAGATATATAGTGGAAAATTCTAGATCCAGTAATTAAGGGTTATTTTAATCCAAAATATTCATGTTGTTTAGTGAATGCTTAAAAGGAAGAAATTAGAGATGCTATATTTGATATATATTCATGCAGTTTGAAATAGAGACATGTGAATGTTTGAAACTATTATTAAAGATTCAATAATATTTATGAACTATGTTAAATAGTGATAAGACCCAAAACAAATGGTTATAAAGATATGGAGTGGGAAATTCTAGATCTGTTAATTTGAGGAGATTTGAATCCAAATTATTCATTTGGATTAGTGAATTCTAAAAAATGAGAAACAGGTGATGCTCTATTTGATATATATTCAAGAAGATCAAAATATATATAAGTGGAATCTTTTCATTGTTATTCAAGAGATAATAATTTATATACACTATTTAAACAAGTGATAAGACCCAACAAAGTTTCAATTCTGATGAACCACTATGTGTTTATGTTAAAAATAAGAGGACTATCTAGTGGTCTTTTTTTGAAAAAAAGAAGAGAAAAATGGGAAGAAGTAGAATAAGAAGAAACCAAGTAGTTCATGAAGTTTATAAGAAAAAGAGATATGTTCCCCAAGTTCACACAAGAAAGAAGGAGAGAGATGAAGTGTTATGTGTATTTCATTTTATATAGGATGGAATATAAAGGAGTTATAGAATATTAGTTTGATACTATGAAGAAGAAGAGTTTTTATATAGTGATATGTATAGAAATAAAATTAGTGACTTGCTATTGTGCAATGGAAGAATAAGTATGAAGGAGTTGTACATGAACAATAAGAAAGTATTCTAAATTGGTGTTACAATATCTTGTTGTCGACCCTATATTTATTTTAATGTTATGAGATGTGCCTAAGTGTGGGAAACACCAAATAAGTGTGTTGTTTACACACTCTATAATGTCAGGAGGATATATTTCAAAGCTCAAAGGTATATACTAATTGGTTTTGGGACCCTATTTGTTACCAAAACACACTAATGATTAGTCTTACCATATTGAGAGGTGAACCATAGAAATTCACATCCCACATTTGTGTGTGTATTTGATTATGGTATATGAAATAATGGAAGAATAATATAACAAAATAACCACTCACCTAATAGCGATAGAGGTAAAAATATAAGGGATAAAAATTTAAAAGTATAAAAAAGGTAATTAAAAGTCACCAAAATTAATTCAACCCCTGCTAAATGTGGTTCATATCTCAACCATTTCCCATTAGATGGTATTAGAGAAAAATTTACCTCTTATTGGATTCTCTAGATTTGATGTTGTTCTATTTTAATTATTGGAAGGTTTTATTCATAATCTATAATGAAGTTCAATTTTAGTAAAGATTTATCTATCTTAGATTTGAATTCAATTTCTACCAAGACTAAATTTCTATGTGTGGATCTTAAAAGCATCTAGAAAAATTAATCAATCTACTTTGGTAATTCTAGTGTGATTAATTTCGCCTAGAAGTTTGTGTTTTATGTTAGTATGAATCATATCAACCTAAAGTACAATTATATCATAATATTGCTTGAATATAGAGGGTAAGGGTTATAGAAGATAGTTTGATGGTGGAATATTTAATATATGTTCCCAAAACCATTAGTCCATTTGGTAATTTGACAATATTATGCCTTAATTGGGAATTGGTGAATAGATTAATGAATGAATATGAGCGTTAAATATAGTAGAAGTATAGTGGGTGATGTTTAAATATATTAAACAAGTTCTGATCATAAATTCTCAAACTATATCTTCCTCAAACTAGAGTCTGTAAACCGTCAACCAAAAAATCATTTCCATGTGAATGGATCTCTAATAATCACTAATGGTATCATTTATCAAATTTATAAATTTTCAAATTAGGGTATCCTTAGTTTAGAGTAACCCTTACCAGTTCACCATCTGGAATGGGTGAATCATGACAGAAGGGAGCGAATAGTGTTTTCCCACAAAAGCAGGGGCAGGTAGGGCACCTTCAACAAATCCAGATAGGGTAGGATACCATGAGAGTAGGGAACAAGTTGACTTTCATTGAGAGATCCTATGTAGAGAGATTAGAGAGCAATATTCTGAGAGAGGTTTATTCATGAGACCAGCATGAGGTTCAATCATCTGGAGGGCTTCGATCGTGGTAGGCCGTGAGACGACTTCAATCACGGTAGGTAGAGAGAGGGCTTCGATTGCGCAAGGCCATGAGATGGCTTCAATCGGGAGAGGATCCCGAGAGGCAGGGAGGTTCGTGTTACGTAGTGGGATGTGGACATGGTTCACATAAAACCCATGGGGGGGGGGGAATACTTCTCTACTATCATAGATAATTAAACTATGGAAACACATGTGTGGTGGTATCCATATTTCCTAGTTGTGGATGCTAACCATCGATATTTACCTCCCAACACAGAGAACATCGAAACCCTCATTTGTGATGATAATAGTAAAAACTCCCCCCTTCCCTATAGGATAGGGACTATTTGGGAATACCATTGGAACTGTTTTAAAATTTTGAAGAGGATTTCATGTATCTGTTTGTAGATTCCTTGACTCATGAGATGGGAATTGGTATATAAAAGCAAAAAAAACCCTGTGAGATGGAATTGGTCTTGTACCGTTCCAGATTTCTCTATGACTATCATAGGGTATGATAAACATTGTAAGTTCATTGAGATAAAACTTCCCCCATCCATGCAGACTGGAGTTGATCTAGAACTACCTCTAATATCTCTATGACCCATATGGGGTGTGATAAACCCAATGAGGGTAATTGAGATAAAAATACCCTGATCCCTATAGTCCAGAGTAGGTTTGTAGTTTTCAACGATATGTATTGAATCCTCTCAGGGATTGATGAACTAAGGGTTAGAGGAAGTGGAAAATTTTCCACTAGCCTTGCAGGCTAGGTTCACTATTAGATAGATTTTATGGAAGCTGCTTTTGTGACCCAGTTGATGTGGTGCAATTGTGATTGTGTATGAGATGGGTGCAATGGTATCCAATGATGGGAGTCATTTTTTATAGGATGTTGTCATGTTGGGCCAAAATTCACCATCCATGTTTGAGATGTATTCCTGCTGATTCAAGGGTCCCTTCTTACAATGATTTTGGAAGTCCCCTCCTTCAATTTGAAACCTCTTGGATTCGTTAAAGATAGGGTATTATGATGTATTGGCCACCTGGATCCTACGTTACCCAATCACCTAATTTCATCAGAGGATGTGACTACACAAGACATTGTATCTAGGGATTTATATTATTATTGGTGCCTGGTGAAATGAAATTCTTCATACATTAATCCTTCTTGGATATGGATACACTATGTGGCTTCAATGATCATTTTCTAAAGAGTTGTGGGGTAATGGAAGAAAATAAATTATATATTTACATTTTGATATTATGGTCTTAGGAATCAGACCATAGGGATTTCATCTAGGTCCATTTGACAATGTATAATTTTAATGGAAAAAAATTTACCCTTATAACCTAGAAATGAGAGGTATATAGCCTTGAATCATTGATGATTTTCCCACATATTTTGGAATATGTAAGGCATGAAGTCCTTCTTTAGCTCATAAGGGATCTCAAAGTCATATGTGGAAAGGTTCCCAAACATGGATGTAAGGTTTTTTTTGGATATCTCTCCCCATATATCAATCCTAGACCCCTCTTCATTATAATTATACAGTCCAACATGGTTAGATTAGAGCAGTTTATTCTATTGGTTTCCTGTGGACTGTGGTAAATGATCTCTCATTGTTTATGGGGAACTCTATAAGGTTGAACATATTGATTCAAGAATATCTCTATATGAATGAGTTGTTTTTTTGAGAACCACTTTATATGTATGTTCTTGAGAAAAGGGATGACTTCCTTGTCTAATAGAGATATCACTGTAGGGAGGATGAAATCTGTAAATGTTAGGAGTAGTCCCCTGTGATCCATCTACATAACACATCAAGAGTTACTATCAATGTAATGATTACATTATTATTAATTTGAATATTAGATGGAATATTTCGGTGTTGTATATATATATATCAAAAAACAAAAACAAACCTAGAATTGAGAAGTTTAGGGAATCAATCTTCATTCTGTATTGTGTTCAGAATATGCCAACCATCCTTTTAGGGTTTAATAGTGATATGATATTTCTCTATAATGCAATTAATAATATGTGGATAACAATATGGTACTATAAGAATATGATCTCAAAGATGATATTATTTTGGAGTATGCTGATGATCCTTTGTATTATTGGAAGGAATATGATCCTTCCTGAAGGTGGTTTTTAGAGTATGTGGGTCAATTTGAGCTAAAGAGGGGAAATGATCCTAGTTCAAATTTTCATTACCCACTGTAATATGTTTAAAGATCCCCAAAATTGGAGAATGGATTTGAGAATCCTTTTTTATGGTCTCTAAAGGATAATGGTTCAGTCATTCATCAGTGAAATTATGTATATGAGCATGGTTTTTGTGAGCTGTTGGAATATGCTGAGTAACTTTCCTGATAGAAATATGAGACTATTGTGAGGCTTGTTCCACTCTCACTTGGTGAAATGTGGTTGGAATAGGGATATAGGAATAGTGTTGTGTCTTTGGAGTATGATACATGTTTTTTTCGATAGGAATATGAGCATGTCCCAAGGCATGTATGCTTTCACTTGGTGATCCCCAGTTGGAACATGGATATGAAATTGGTCAAGTGCCATGGTAGTATGCCACATATCATTTTTTAGAAGAATTTGCACCTATCCCATGGCATGTTATTCTCTCACCCAGTGCTCCCAAGTTAGAATAGGAATATGAGTCTTATCAGGTGCCTCAAACCTATCAGAATATCCCAATAATCCTCTTGTTTGGGAGAAAGAATGTGTAGTTCTCTTGAAGTAGCCACATTTTCATAATGATCAAGATGATTTACTACTATATCTTTTAGGATAATAATATGTTCATGTTCCTATATATTTACTATAGGTAGAATATGAAGGATTTGTTCTTCATCTATTGTATGAATTTTGAAACACAATAGAAAAGTGTGTAGAAGAATGTTGGAATGAAAATTTCCTATATCTAATATTTACTATAAGATATCATTGACTAAGAAAGTATATAAGACCCTTAATTTAATTCATGTTCTATAAGACTATTATGATGGTCTTAGTATGTGGGGGTAGGGATATGTGAATCCCCCATTCATGTTGTAGGAATATGCCAGAAGACATGATCTGAGTTGCTAGGGATATGAGCCTAACCATTAGATACTGCAAGATTATTTTGGTTGGATTATTTAGTGGAAGTAGGGGAATGGGAACTCTCCCATTTATCAATATCCTGTAATTCATAACATGACTTCCATAGTTTTTGTACATTATCTTCTTGAGTGGAAATGCTTTAGGTGGTGTCCTCAACCAGTGGCTGAGAGGAACCAATGGGATGATAGTCAAGATGGTAATTGTAGTATCCATCCTCAAGGTCTCTTAAATTTGAATAGGGTAGTATTAAACTCCCTATCCTACCTTCCTTAGAAATGGAAGGTTCAAATTTTACCTCTATTGGGATAATATAGAAAATTGATTGGTGGTGGCACCAAGTTCCACAAGTTTTGCTAAAACATTCCCTAAATGAGGTTGAATCATAGATTGCATCATCTAGATTATATTACATGATATCTCAATGGAAAATAATGTACCATATAAATAGTATTCAAGAACCATTGAATTATCCACCCTAATATGAAGGTGTTGCGTGGGTGATGTTTTTTGGTTACCCGTAATGGTTGTAGACATAACAGATACTCCATAATAGTCACTAGAAGAAGACATGATCCTGGGATGGGGTGTTGTTTTGGAGAGTAAAATATGGTGTCAAATAGACAATAAGAAACTAGTTCACCCATTAGTGAGTCATTATAAGCATGACAAATGATGAAACAAATATTCCTAGGTAACACAATTGTCCTATATTATTCCTAGTTTGTCCATTTTTCTCTTCTTGACTCTTCATATGGAGATTAGAATTGTATCATGGGATTCCCAATTATTTGTGATTTCATGTCGGGTGTACCATTATATTTTGTATAGGAGGCACACAAAAAAATTTCTCAAAGAATGGTCAACATATCCTTTTTATTATTTGCGAGATCCATTTTATGTTCACCATTTTTTGTTCCTACTGAATATTTTGGGGCCAAGAAATGATTATGTGTGGTCAAATGTATTTCATAATTATTTTCATTAGATTCAATACATTCATCCTTATAGAAGCACCCAACTTCTTGAACATACATTATTGAGTATAGATCTATTTTCCAAAGATAAGAGTTAAAATACAGTTTTAGACCTAATGACACTTAAGAACATACATTAGTAAAGAGGATGGGTGGATAGGCTCATCTCCCCCTTTTGGGGTGAATTATTACCTATTTAATGACTGTATTATTGAATTATGATTATTTCATGTATCTCATCCTAATACTTATCCAGAAACAGATACCCAAAAAAGTTATTGGTTGTTGAATCCCTCTACGCGTAAAGGAGGTTCTAATAATGAGACCAACATTGTGTATCCATCATTCTTCATTTTTTTTCAATTAATTGGTTAGGGATGGTTATCCCCAAATGATTATTAATACATATAACCTAGCACTCTATAATTTAATACCATCCTAGGAGGTGATTGATATTTCCAAGATAGGATTGATAATTTATGAGACATCCTATATATATTGTTTATAGCATGAATCAAATATCATGTAGTTCGTTTAAACCACAATGATTAATAAAATGAGGAAACAACATATTTGAGGGAACTTTGGTATCGAGTATTAGGATCAATCCATAGGAAGGTTTCCTATTTATTCTACCCATAACACTAATGACAGTCATCATAGTTCATTTTCCCTTAAATTTCTAAGGGTTGGTGATAGATAATTATTTCTTCTGAATTTTATTTTCTCATTTATTTAGAATGTTGTAATTCATTTAGGAATTACCCCATAATGGTTTCCCATGTATGTGTGAAATAACATCATTCCACTAAATTGGGCTTACACATTGAGGTTTCCCTATTTATGGGGAATTCAGGATGTGAATAATATGATTGTGGAAAATCCTTAAACATATGTGAGACATGATTATTTTGAGAAACAAGGGATAACAATTAATATTTCTCACTGAATTTAGATGTCGTAAATATGCACACTAGAAGCCCTTATGGGGTGTTTAATGTGGTGTGAAGGTCTTCAGAAGGTGTCATATGTATCGTTTTTATAACATGAATCAGAGTCTTTCTAGCTTAATTGGATTATCAATTTGCTGATGGGTGAGGAAGAATGAAAATCCCATAAAGAGTTTGGGTTCCATGGTTAGAGAGTTTGAGATATGGAGGGACATAAATTGAAGCTGATGCTCGATTAGACCTCGGGCCTCAAGAAGGAATAAGGCATATCTTGTTTGGACGTGATTCAGATTTATAACAATTTCATAAGAGTTTTCCTAAATTTGTCTATTACATAGGGATATCATGTACCAGGGTGTCGTCAAGACATGTAATTATTTTCTCTCTGACATGTCCAATGTGTCTTTATTTGATGATTGATAATGTATAGATATGTTATACATTCCTAGTTAACAGGTCCAAAAACAACCACATGGTCCATTTTACTCATCCAGAGGAAGTCACATGATATCGATAGAATGTCAGTGGGACACCACATGACATGGATGCCATGTATGAAGGGAACTATATGACTATCGTTGACATGTCAGAAGGACATCACATGTAACGAACAGAATTCGGAGCCACTCAACTGGTGCCTCATACCCGGTTCGCCACATGACCTCAAGAGCATTTCCCCAAACTCCAGAAGCTATCGACAAGCAGTGAGGGCCTTGGTGAGTCATTGGGGAAAACTATGCCCTCATTTGGTAAAGTATACAAAGAAAAAGGAAACATCAGTCAATAGAGGAAGCATTAAAAAGCACACACTAACTGAAACTAAACAACAGAAGCAATGAATATATAGTAATGATGAAAATGATGCAATATTTAATGTATCGAAGGAAAGAAAAAAACACAACAACATGCTGAAATAAAACTGAGAACAATGTACTAAAAGTAAATAGCAACTCCATCAGCATCGCAAGCCTAGGCTCGGTCCTATGCTATCCAGCTCCAACCTGCAATCATGTACCTGAAGTAGAAGGGATACAATCCCTATCCAAACCTGCAACCATATTACCTATTTGGACCGAAAAGCAGGACCCAAACGGGGTGTGAGACTAATCCCAGTAGGCAATCACCACAAGATCGGTGCCCTCCTCTCAGTGAGAAATATAGAAAAAGAAAATGAAATAAATGTAGTAGAGAAACATGGGGTACACTAAAGAAAACAATCCTACAAATATCCATTTCATTTATTTAGTAATCTAATTTAGTCATTTACTTATTACCCAAGGAATCTAGAAAAATCTCTATATTCCCAAAGCACATAAAGTAACACAACAGGTATCTCAGAAGACTACCTAAACTACAAGTAGTACAAAACACAAGATTTTTCTTTGGCTTGGTGGACTCTTCACAACCATTCAAAAAATCTGCACTGACTCTTTGGGTGGCTCAAACTAGCAGAACCCTATAGTCATGTAATCGTACAAAAGCACAGACACTCTGGGAAGCACTCACCATAAATTCCCCCGTGGTGTTGCAATGAAAGATATAGACTCTCTGATGAAGAACATACATCTAATTCCCCCTATATTCTCAATACATAACTAAGGAAGTTCTGAGGAAGCACAAAGTCAAATTCATATAGGTCCTATGAACGATACTAATTTATAATAGACTCTCTAGGGAAGCCCTTAATCGCCAATTCAATCTTTAGTCTACCGCACTAGGTTCACACATCCCTGAGTAGTCTAGTCATGCGTAATCGACTAGTAGAAACCCTAAGTATGTTCAACAACTACATGGACAATAGCTACAATGCATCAAAAGCACATAAACAGTAGGAAATACATGCAATCAAATATAACAAGAAAACTAGAAAATTCAATAGGGTTTGCCTTGTAGGAAATCTATGCCAAACGACAAGAAATAGACAAACAATGATAACACCCATGGGGTGATCCTAAAACATGAAACAAGCATATATTATTCATCTAATTACCTCAATAATACATGAAATATATGGTAGATAATAAAACAGGATCAAAACCCTAACCCAAGATACCCAATACACGGTAATCCATCACATTTTGCACAAAAACTCAAAGAAATTCAATGTAGGGCAACAAACCACCTACCTCAATCCTAGAAGATCCATATAATTGAACCTCGGCCCGTGAATCATACTAGAATGGATTAAATCTGAAAAAACGTCTAAAAAGTTCAACCTCAAATAACTCTCATAAGAGAAAGAATCAGGAAACGTTGCCAAAGAGGAACCAAGAGCTCACAGGTGCGATTCTATTGCAACTGACAACGTTCGATTCATACTGCAGGTGACAGATCGGTGGCTCTGAGAAGATCCATAGTATTACCCTCGCTCTCGATCGAAGAAGCTAGAGAAGATGACGTATTCAGGGTTAAGTTGCAACCCTGGTCAGTTTAATGAAAAAAAAGTACCTAGAGTGTACATGGATTTTCTGTACACTACATTAAGCGGCCTCCACATCACCCCTACACACCGTGTGTGTGGACCGAACACAGCCAGCACCCGGCCTTGCGTGGAAACAAAGTACATGACATGTACTAAGAAAGTACATGGTGTGTACTTGGAAAATTTCCACATTCCCCTCTTTTTCCCAAAAACGACCAGAAAAGGAAAAAAATACATAAAAAGAAGATACTGGTTCTTAAAAACTTCCCCCCTTAAAGAAAATTGCCCCCAAATTTCCCTACTAGGGTGGCGATGAAGAAACCTCAAACATCCATGGCCATTGTGATCACATATCGGCCTACCTCTCACTAGTCTCATCCTGTACACGGGCGTGCTGTCATAGCACACGTACCAGAGGAATAGACCGGCCACTAAGTACCTTTGCACTACGGTCAACAATCTTGATAGGATTCTCCTTGAATGATGCATCCTGCTCCATCTCAACCTCCATTGATTGAAAAAAATGAGACGGGTTTGAGAAATAGCGTTGAAGCTGAGAAACATGGAAGACATTGTGCATAGCTTGGTACCTCTAAGGTAACTGCAACCTATAAGTATAACAACCCTGCTTTCATTACAAACTTAAACATGATTTATCACATAAACTATTCACTTGATACATCATGGAATGTTGAGAGGTCTAGTGTCTTTGGGGATTAGGATCATTACATAACAACATAAAACATGATATACAACAACTTTATTGAAAACATCCTTTACATGACCACTACATTCCCTCGTACTTAGCATTGCATGGGATAACCTGAGGACATGCATAAGAAAAGGGTGAGATATAAATCCCAGTAAGGTAATAAATATGGAATACATGAGGAGTACAATAAATGTTAGAAAATAGGTATATCAATAGAGGACAAGTGAAATATGAACATAAAGGCATGATAAAGCATGATAATCATAACATGGAAATGTGGCAACAACACTTAACATGGAATTAGCATGAGCCAAGGCTCTTTGCACATAGAGCATGAGTAAATCCTCATTGAACATGAAGAACAAGTAAACCCCCATTCCAATTTAATTAGCATGATTCAACACTCATTGCACATGACATATCAGGATACTATACTTTACAAAATGCATTGTAGTGCTATAAGGGTGCATCCGTCTAAAACATTTCATTTCATGCATAAGTGTGCCACATGGTTCATAAAACATGGATTCATAAAACATAATCATTTATTCCAAGAAAGAGGAATGTGGAATGAAAATATATAATCAATAAATAAATTTTCATGAAGGTGAATAACTTTGATGGAGAAATGGGCATGGTATTCACTACACAATGGCATTGGCTTAGAAAATCGGTGCAATTTCGGCAGCGCAACGGCGTGATATATAAATACATAAAAATTCTTGATGAGAGTGAAAGGAGTGTCTCATAATATCTATATAAAATGGACAGTATGTGGGGTTCATATAGATATATTTCCCAACAACAGTTATGGAATTTAGATTCATGGTACAAAAGTGTTGCGTGAATGTAAATGAAGAGAGAGAAGTTCCCTTCGGAATTATGGCATAGTGATGGTTGTACATGGGAGGCATTTAATGAGATAGAAATGGGTCTCCCATCATTCAAAAAATAAGAGGGTAGTATGGGGGAGGTTTGAAACCATGCACCATCATTTATAATAGAAATTAAGAGGGCATAACAATTTTAAGAAAATTGGAAAAAAAGGTGAAAGGAAGAAAAACACTTACTTGGATGTGTGCTTCCAAGGCTTGGGAGAGGCTTGAGAGAGGCCTCTTGGGATCTTGGGGCACCTTGGGAGGATTATAGAGAGAGTAGGGTAGAGTTTGGATGAACTCAAAGGATTTTACTGAGGAGGAAGTGGGAGTTTGGGTGGGTTTATATCGGAAAGGTGAGTGAATTCTTTATTATTTAGGTTTGGGACCCCTTACATTAATGTAATCCAAAGCACAAATCAGCTCACGGTTTTTGCCCATGGTTTTTGGAAAATGGATGGAGAAAACAATATTTTATAAGGCCAAAGTCCGAACTTCTTAAAATAATGGGGTTTTTTATGTGGAGGTCAGTCACACTCCCATGGAAAATAATTTAAAAAGAAAAGATGTTTGATAAGTCTTGAGGGGTCCATTAATGCTTTGAAAAGTAAGTCAAGCAGACTCAAAATTACATTATTTTAATGGTAAAACATATATTGGCTGGAAATAAATCTTATAGTGTTTTATTACATCACTATTGGGTCATTATGATGTCATAAAACACATTATATATTTAAACGGTATTTAATTTTTACCCAAAAATTTCACTGTCTTATAAAATTATGAAAAATTCACCGTTGGATAATTTTGACTTCCTAATTCCAGAAATATCATTTATTTTATTTAAATAATTTTCTAAATATGTAAATTTTCACTTTTAAAATAAAAACTGACATTTATAAAAAATTCACAGGTTTTGACAGATTTGGCTTTCAAACCTTAATAAAAATTATAATCGCATTCATAAAATTATATGATCATTTATATTTAATAAAAATTTAATTTATTAATAATAATAATATTTTATTAAAATATTATTTAATTCAAAAATCACATTATTTAATAAAATAGAATTCTTAATTAAATAATAACTAAAACACTATTTTTACTATAAAAACTATTTACAATGTATCAATAATGACAAAACAGTATATTAATTATTATATAAAAAAATAATTTACATGAACATAGTACTAGAGATTTGATACATAACCCCTTAAAACAGTCACATAAGACCTAAGGGTATGGTGTGTGATGGTGACAGACTCCTGGGTGGCTCAGATAAATCGCTCAAGTGGTAATCCTTATCAACTTCCACTTTTTCCTGTAGAGGGTCCTGTTCGAGCAAGACATGATGAAGCTCAGCTTGGGCTTGGTCAAGAGTGAAGCCCAAAGACACCACCTGTTTTCCGAGCTCTGACAAATGGGCTTCGTATGGAAAAATTATAATGAATGAGGTCATCGCTTCCTTTTTCTGAGTAAATTGGGTTTGTTAAAGCCCTATATTTATAATAATCATGTGATCACTATTCAACGACTATAAAAGAAATAGTCACAATGCTTAACATAAAACCAAAGAAGTTGACATTTTATATAAACATTTTACAAAAAGAGACACTTAGTTAGATCAAGAGAGATTTTCATTAATGAAAATTTCGGTCATTACAATAAGCAACCAGCACGACTCTCTCGAGGACCTCAAACGACCCAATGTATCTCGGTGAAAGCTTACCCTGTCTCCTAGTCCTCTTGTGTCCCAACATCGGGGTAACATGGAGGAAAATCTGATCTCCGAACTTGAACTCGTAAGGCCAAATCCACTGATCAACATATGATTTCTGTTGAGACTGTGCAGTATCCATCCTCTTCTGAATCAACTCCACCTATTTTGTGGTCTCCTGAACAAGACGAGGTCCCAGTATTGTTGCCTCTCCTTCCTCCAGCCAACACAAAGGTGATCGACATGGCCAACCGTACAAATCCTCATAAGGTACCATCTGAAGAGTTGCTTGAAAACTATTATTTTATGCAAACTCCAATAGAGGTATATAGCTCTTCCAAGAACCTCCAAAATCAAGGACTCATGATCATAGCATGTCCTCTTGTACCTGAATCGTGCGCTATGTCTGGCCATCTGTCTGGGGATGGTAAGCTATACTCAGAAGTAATTGTGTTCCAAAATCCCTCTATAACCCCTGCCCGAAATTCAATGTAAAGTAGGAGTCCCTATCTGAAATGATAGTACTCGGGAGCCCATTCAAGCACACAATCTCACGGATGTACAACCGTCCAAGATCATCAACATTGATGGTCTCCTTAGTCAGAAAGAAGTGAGCAACCATTGTGAGTCTGTAAATGACAACTCATACCATGTCATTCCCTTGAGGTGATCTTGGTAACCCTATCACAAAGTTCATCGTGAAATCATTCCACTTCCACTCAGGAATGGGTAGATGCTATAAAAGCCCTACTGGTCATTGGTGCTCCGCCTTCACCTGCTGACCGGTGGAACATCTCATGAAAAAACTAGTAACATCGCTCTTAAATCCTGGCCACCAATACTGGCGGTGTAGATCACGATACATCTTGGTGACCCCAGGATGAACTTCCCAAACCAATGAATGAAAGTCTCGCATCAACTCCTCGCGTATATCTGCTGGAAACATTATGCGTCCCTGGAATCTCAGGATCTCATCCTCTCCTATGATCCCTCCGAGAAGAGGGTCCCTTCTTGACATGATTTATCATTGGAATAGGCCTTCAGAATCTGATAGCTGCAACATTTGACCTCATTCAAGAACGGTAGAGGTAACAGCTACAGATGAAAGAAATGTCTGACCCTGTCTATCATTCACCTCAAAATTAATTTCAGAAAAGAGAGCCATAAGCTTCCACTCGCTCTTGGCCTCCTATACTGCCTGTATCTGTGTCCTCCGGCTTAGTGCATCTGCCAAAGAGTTGCTTTCCTAGGCATATAAGCAAGCTCGAAATCGAAATACTATAGATACTCAACCCACCTGTTTTGTCTTAGATTCAAGTCACATTGTGTGAAGATATACTTGAGGATCTTGTGGTTATTATATACCACAAAATGCTCTCATGGAAGGTAATGTCTCTAACAACACAAGGGATGAACGACTGCAGCCAACTCTAGGTCGTGCGTTGGATAGTTCCTCTCATGTGGCATCAACTGCCGAGATCTGTATGCAATAACGCAATCATCCTGCCTAAGCACTCCTCCGAGCCCGATTCCAAATGCATCATAGAAAACTGTACAACTCCTGCCTGGCTCCAACAAAACTAGAATCAGTGCTTAAGTAATTCTACCCTTTAGCTTCTGAAAGGCTGAATCACGGGATTCTGACGGAACATACTTCACCCCTTGTTTTTCAAGCCAGTCAATGGTGCTGCTAGGCATGAGAAGTCATGTATAAACTGCGTGTATTAACCAGACAACCCTAAGAAACTTCATACATCAAAGACATTCTTCAGATACTCCCAGGTAACTAATGATTTCACCTTCTATGGGTCTATTGATACTCATGTCTCTAAGATGACATGACCCAAGAAGTGAATATCGTCCATCCAAAAGAGGCACTTCTAGAGGATATCATATAACTAATGCTCCCTCAGTATACTCAATGATATGGGTAGCATGGTCGTGTTGAGTGTGAGAGTACACCAAGAAGTCATCCACAAAAACCACCAATGAAGGAATCTATGTATGGATGGAAAACACTGTTCATGAGTGCCATGATAACTGCTGGCGCATTCGTGAGGCCGAACAGAATAACCAAATTCTCATACAGACCAAACCTACTCCAAAAGGCTATAAGAGGTATATCATATGTTCTGACATGCAACTGATGGTAGCCGGAACTCAATTCAATCCTTGAGAACACTCTGGCTCCTTAAAACTGATCAAAGAGATCATCTATCTGTGGAAATGGATATTGGTTCTTGACTGTCAACTGGTTTAGCTTCAGATAGTCCACACAAAGAAAAAGGGTTGTGTCTACCTTCTTCGAAAACAAGATAGTTGAACCCCAAGGAGTAGTACTGGGTTGGATAAAACCCTTTTCCTGAAACTCCACCAACTACTTCTTGATCTCCAGTAACTCAGCTGTAGCAATCCTATGAGGAGGAATGGACACTAGTGCCTCTCCTGGCACAAGATCAATAGTAATATCCACCTCACACTCAGGAGAAAAACCTGAAAAGTATTCTGGAAAGTCATCTGGAAAGAGATTAACCACTATAGGAAAATCTATCTGAGAAGTACCCTGGTCATCTAGATATAAGCTAGATATCTTGGTCGTAACATTTCTAAACCCTTGTTTCTCTAGTCCAGCTCTGCTCTCCTAGACATCCCATTCGCCCTTGTGGAGAAAAGATCTGCCCTCTGGTGATGTTAAACTCACCCTACAGTGATAGAAATCGACAAAGGCCTGGAAGGGAACTAACCATTCCATCCTGAAAGTGACATCATAGTCTGTCATCTCCAAAACATAGAGACTCCATGAAAAATGACACCGACCAACCTCAAGGGCGCAGTCTAAGCACTGTCATACGCTAGTAGTTCTAATTCACAAGAGAGTGTTTAGCATCATCATATCCTCAGAAGTATAAAAAGTAAGTCTAATTATTTCCACAGTATGCACAGAAATATAGCTACGAGAAGCTCATGTTTCGAAAAGTGAAGAGGATAAAACTAAGGCTACTAAAATCATACCTCAAACTATAGAAGGTCCAAGATCCTTCTCCTGATGGATCTGATCTACCGCAAAAGTCTGGCCTATACCGCGGCCCTGTGTAGCAGCCTGAGATCCCTGAGCTAACCCTCCCTGAGCCTGACCACTGTGTCCATGATCTCTACCCTGGTCTGAATGACCTGAATAACTCCATCCTTCAGTCTTTCGCAGAACTGGTAATCCTTCTCATGTACATGGAGTCGAAACTGATCCTCCTTCACTAGACGTTGGAATAAGAACCTTGCAGAAACACTACAAATGACCCATCTTGCTGCATGATCGGCACTCCACTGGGTCTCTCGGACACTGAGGCTTCTTATTCCCATTTTTACTACACTGATAGCACACTACATGGTTTCCATATGAAAGATCTCGTCTACCAAAAAGAATACCTCGCTTCCTCGAGTCACCTCCACTAGTGCAGAAAACGTTTTTTACGTCAGTTATTTTTAATTTTTTACGTCGGTTTCTAGCCGACATTAATACGTGCGACGTTATAAATAAGGTTTTTGACGTCAGTTATTTAAAAAATGACGTCAAAATGCATAAAATCGCGATGTTTATCACATCGGTTATTTTAGAACCGACGTGATAAAGGGCCTGGAGAATGGTTTATCACGTCGGTTATTTTAGAACCGACATGATAAAAGGCCTGGAGAATGGTTTATCATGTCGGTTATCGAAGAAACGACGTGATAAACGTCCTGGAAAATGGTTTATCATGTCCATTCTTAAACAACCGTCGTGATAAACAGGGGGTGAGGGGGTTTATCACGTCGGTTCATATAGAACCGACGTGATAAACTGGGGTGAGGGTGGTTTATCACGTCCGTTCTATAAGAACGGACGTGATAAACCGGGCTGAGCATGGTTTATCACGTCGGTTCATATAAAACCGACGTGAAAAACCCGTGGAGGGGGGTTTATCACGTCGGTTATTCTATAACCGACGTGATAAATCGGTGGGAGGGAGTTTATCACGTCGGTTAGTCAATAACCGACATGATAAACCCTTGTCTAGGCCGTTTAGCACTTCCGTTATTCAATAACCGACGTGCTAAACCATTCTCCAGGCCCTTTATCACATCGGTTATTAAATAACCGACCTGATAAACCATTATCCAGGCCTTTTATCACATCAGTTATTAAATAACCGACGTGATAATCCATTTTCCAGGCCTTTTATCACGTTGGTTATTAAATAACCGACGTGATAAACTATTTTCTAGGACTTTTATGACGTCGGCTATTAAATAACCGACGTGATAAACTATTTTCCAGGCATTTTATCACGTCGGTTATTAAATAACCGACGTGATAAACCCAAATTTTTTTTAAACAGAATGTGGTGATCTTCTCTCCACCAGAATCAACCAGAAAATAAATCAACAAATCATACCA
Organism: Viscum album; assembly: GCA_963277665.1. NCBI lineage: Eukaryota > Viridiplantae > Streptophyta > Magnoliopsida > Santalales > Viscaceae > Viscum > Viscum album. The sequence continues at coordinate 264,238,186 of OY728120.1, forward strand.
CAAAAACAGAAGTACATCAAAAATAAGCATGTAAATAGATAACATATAAAACTTACCCACTAGACAGCATCCACCCTCATTTATACCCCATGTACAGCCCTCCCCCACCCCGTTTGAGCCCTCACTCTCATGTATACCCCATGGACAACCCTCCCCCACCCCGTTGGAGCCCGTACCCTCATATATACCCCCTGGACAGCCCTCCCCCACCCCATTGGAGCTCCCACCCTCATGTATACCCCTTGGACAACCCTCCCCCACCCCATTGGAGCCCCCACCACACTCCTGGACTGCCCCCAACCCCCGGACACCCCCAAACACCCCTCGACAACCCCCCACCCGCCTGAACAGCACCTCCTCACCCCCTCACCCCACTTGACAGCCCCCACCACACCCCTGGACAACCCCCCCCCCCCCCCCACCCCTGGACAGCACTCCCACACCCCTGGACCAGCTTTCCACACCCCTGGACATCCCTTCCACCCCCCAAGACTATCCCCCCAACCCACCGGACAGCCCTCCCAGACCGCTGGACACCCCCAACCCCACTGAACACACCCCCACACCCTGGGAACCCCTCCCCCGCAGACCCAAATCCATACCAGAAGAACCATCAAAAGTAGACCAAAACAAGAAGTAGAGAAAAATTAAACATTCACTTATATAAAATTCAAAACTTACCCTGTCAACTTCAAAAAAAAACCTAAATCAAACCTAAATAACAACCAAATAGACAATTAAAACGACAATATTCAATATTACATTTTACATTACAAACAACTAAAATTCAATCAAACCTGTAAAATAATTTGACCACTCCACTTTACGTGTTCGATGTCTTCAGTAGTATAGGGTTGAGGGTCATCAAAAAGATACAAATGAAAAATAAGATATTTAACGTGTATAATGAATAAATCAAATTGAAATATGATGGCAAAGTTTAAGAGGAAATCGTACCAGGTCAAAATTCACAACGGTCCCAGTTGTTATTATTTCATACATAAATCTTAACATATAATATCCGAATTCAATGAGGCCTTGTTGTTCATGAAAATTCTGTTTTGAATGAGTGTAAATTCAATATATTATTTTTATGTAATAAATCAAAAAGTACAAATTATAAATGGAAATTTACCTTCGCCTTTACATATTTGATCTTTGCATTTCTTTTCTTTGTGTTTTTTCGAAAGTCGGCCCATGAACTGTTAGAAAATAATACGAATGGGGTAAATTTAAAATTTATTATAATATATAAAACTATTGAGAAATTGAAACTTACTTTTCCAATATATTCTTAAAACTTTCCCGCACATCACCATGAACAGAGCATATCCAATAAAGAGCTTTCTCCCTTGGGAAAAAAAATCCCTAACATCCAATGATTACTGACAAAAGGGAATTTAATGTTAGTGGTTTTTTTATGTTAAAATATTATTAACTATTTGAGAGAAATGTGTATCATACCTCTCACAAAAAGGCATCATCCAACATTGTTGGATTATATTCTTTTCAAATATTTCAGCAATATAAACCATTCTTTGTTCCTCAGTCAACGCACATGCTTCAGGGGAAATCAATTGCGGGTACATGAATCCATATACTTCTGTCAGTTCATTCCTCTCAAAAATTTTATAAAGATACCTAATACAAAACATATATAAGTATACATTTTTAATAAATATAACGCAAGGAAAAGGTGTTAAGACGTACATGGAAAAAATTTGTACCACGTTGATGCCCAACTTATCTCCAGTAACAAGCTCCATGATATCATATTTTGTAATCCCCACACTTATTTCACATCCACAAACATGAGATTCCATTGGAAACTCATAAAAACCCAACAACAAATGTGAATATCTTGACAATCTGTCAAGACCACTAGAATCTGTATCTGATGTCATATCATGTTGTATTTGTTGTTGTCTATACAGTATTTCTTTACCTTTGAAGTATTCATGTGAAAAAAATTGAGAATTATAGTAGTTTTCAAATGATAAAACAACTTTAATAAATAAATAAAATAAAAGATATAACATTCATACCTCTATGGTAATGAGTCGAAGAAGTCTGGATGGCCAATCTAAAAAATGGCTGATACTCTGTCCAACTGTCACCACCTCATCTGTAGGTATTGGTACCCTAGCTGATCTATCTATAATATCCTGTACAGTGACCCTCTGATTCTCTACCTCTAATTGTTGATGATGAACTGTATCTCCTATACAATATACCAACCTGAATGCTACTATATGATGTTGAGAATCATCAACATACAACTCGCAGTATGTAGGAAGCTGCGGCGGAGGCGTAGGATAAAAAATGGGGTCCGCAGGCTGAGGTGGGGGAGTGGGAGCTACTGGCGGAGGTGGAGGATAAATAATGGGGTCTACAGGGGGAGGTGGAGGAGTGGGAGCTGCAGTCTGAAATTGTCTTTGCATTTCTGCAAACATAGACTACACCGAATCTCTAATCTTTTCTACCATCCTCGCATTAATATTTTGAACTTCAGCCTCCAAGGATTGTATTTTTTTTATAAACCCCCTCAATGTTAGAAGTTTAAGAACGTGGAAACACTTTTCTTACCGATACACCTGTCGGATATCCTCTTACATGATCAGGATGTTCGGGACTTCACAATGCTGCAAATAAAATATCTTCCCTCCCAGTAGCTGTAAATGTCCCCTCTGAACTTTGCTCCTCAAGAGAGTCCTGTATTAAATAATTGAAAATTTCTGTAATGATTTAAACTTATATGAAGAAAAAAGTTAACTTAAATAAATTAAATAGATATCTTACAATCCTCTAAGCTACGATTCTGGATTCTTCCGAAAGATACTGCCCTTTTTTCCCTTCCGAGCTCTCTTCCATTTTCCATGTCTAGATGGAGGGGATGGAGGGGCCACCTCTCCAGAGCTTGAAGACTCAGCTCTTAGTTGTTGAAATTTTTCCGATATCATTTTTTCTTCCAATAATGTATACCCTCCCTGAGATAAACTATGAGGGTATACATTTTTAGATTGGATCTCCTGATGAGCTTTCCTTGTTTGTTGTAATTTAAGAATAAGAAATCATTAACAAAACATTAATAAAATCATTTATATAAGAAATTATATAAAAGTTTACATTGCCCTTACCAGAAATGACTCTTTTTTTCTACTTTCAAAAAATTGTCTCCATGTGTCTTCATCTATAAAAGGATATATACGACATGGATTGTCATGACTCCTATGACCATAAATAAAATCAGATGTGAGGGTTGATTTGAAATCCCTCCATCTCCTGGTAGCCAACGATAAGCATTTCTTCCTGACTCCTCCAGTGTCAGGAATATCAAATGTCATCTGATAAAGAAGAGGTTAAACATATTATATATACCAGAAACATTAAAAGAATGGTCAAACAATGACAAAATATCTTACCAAAATCGTCTCCCACAACTGATAGATAATCTCTTTATCCACACCTCTCCAATCATCATACAGAATGCTTACTTTGGTCTTAGCCTGAGTTGCAACAAAACTCTTAAAATCTTTGGCATTTGGACCTCTAGGAATATCATGATCATCAAACTCAACTACTATCCTCTGATCCTGCGTACGGGCAAGTGATAATTTTGGTAAACGTGTGCAACCATGTTTACCAACCATTGAACTCTTTGTCGTAATAGGAGCATGTGAATGTTCATCCCCAGAGGTATGACCAGCAATATGCTCCTCCCCAGAATCATGTGGTTGATCATTTGAATGATCTGTCATTATCCTTCAAATCAAAAAAACAAATGTCAGTTCACAAATATACAAATTCAAATATTTTAACACTACGGTAATCAGAATATAGAAAAGTGTACTAGGTTACATAATAGTAAACATTGGTAATATGGTAAGCATGTTAAACAATGGTAAAGATGGAAAAGATGGTCAAGATGATCAAGATGGTCAAGATGGTAAAAAATGGAAAAAATGGTAAACCTGGTAAACATTGTAAACATGGTAAAGTAATTGTCAGTGAAAAAATATACAAATTCAAATATTTTAATACTACTGTAATCAGAAAATAGAAAAGTGTACTAAGTTACATAATAGTAAACATTGGTTATATGGTAAGCATGTTAAACAATGGTAAAGATGGCAAAGACGGTCGAGATGGTCAATATGGTAAAAATGGTAAAAATGGTAAACCTGGTAAACATTGTAAACATGGTAAAGTAATTGTTAGTGAACAAAAATAAGCATTTTAAAATTCATGTAATGGTTATAAACATGATAAAGCAAACTAAACAAACTTAAAACAAACAATAACATATACTTATTTTATTTTAAAACATGTTTTAATAAATAAAAAACGTACAATATCTAACATTTATGGAAAAAATAAATGTAAACAAGAAATAAACATATGTTACCTGTAATTTTAGGAATGTAAAGATGGATTGTTTTCCCAAATTCCTTTGTCGTGATCGTTCCTTATGGAACAAACTATGTCTTCAACATGATCGTCATTATGTTCTGTTAATATTTCCATTGAAGTAGGGATCTCACATAAATCAGAATATTCATCAAGTTCATCCTCACCAACATATTGTTTTCCCCTTGTAAAACAATAGCCCACTGTATATCTGATTGATCTACTACATATAAAATTTTTTTTTCATGTGTTTCCATTATAAAAGAATCAGCTGTGTCTTCCAATCTATTCAGATTAACAAGTGTCATTCCAAATTCATCGTGTCTGACATTGTTGTTACCGTTAAACCATTTACAGTTAAAAACGGGAACTTTAATTTTAAAGTAATCAACCTCCCATATGTCTTCAATCACTCCATAATATGCATTTGATGCAGAAATTGGGTTTTTGTCCTTAGCACTCGAAAAATGCATTGCTTCTGCAAACACCAATACACCACTATTCTGAACTGCACTTCTGTTGTCCTGAGCTTTTGTATGAAATGTATAACCATTAATGTCATAACCAGACCATTTTATCACATTTAAACATGGACCACCCACTATCCATTTTAATGTCTCTGATACATCTGATCTACCAAGCAAAGTCTTTTTAATCCATGACAAAAAAATTTTGTTGTGCTCATTCAAAATCCACATTTCTTTCTTCTTTGGATGACATTGTTTCAACTCATTAATATGCAATGTGATATACGGTTGAGCATCAGCTATGTTCTTCAAGATGTATGATTCTAACTTCTTCATCTGTTCAGCTGACAATGATTTGACTTTCAAGCCGCGAATCCCCTTTCCCTCATTATTAACTCGTTCATGGAGAGATGGAGGCAAACCTATGTGTTGCACCGCAGCCAAGTAGCTCATACAAAACTCTGCTACCTCCTCATAAATATACTTTTCAATAATGGAGGCTTCAGGTCGATATAGATTTTTAACATACCCCTTTAATATTTTCATATACCTTTCAAAAGGATACATCCAACGAAGATATACAGGTCCACAAAGCTTTATTTCTCGAAATAGATGAATCATTAAATGAACCATTATATCAAAAAAAGTTGGAGGAAAATACATTTCCAATTGAAAAAGTATTAAAATTGCATCCTTTTCCAAAATGTTCAAAGCATTCACATCAATCGCCTTGTTACAAATTCAATTGAAAAAATAAAACAACTTCATTATAGTCTTTCTGACACGAATGGGAAATATTCCACGCAATGCAACTGGTAGAATTTGTTGCATCATGACGTGACAATCATGTGATTTCATACCTATCAACTTCAAGTCCCTCAATGAGACAAAATTTTTTATATTAGAAGAATAACCTTGAGGCACTTTGGTATCATGAAGACACTGACAGAAGCTACTTTTCTCCCTCTTCGATAATGTATGACAAGCCGGGGGAAGAAATGTCCGTCTTCCTTTAGGAGTGGGAGCTAACTCCAAACGTATTCCCATTGATAGTAAGTCTAATCTTGCATTCAACCCATCTTTAGTATTTCCTTTAATATCTAACAATGTTCCAATCAAAGAATCACAGATATTCTTCTCCACGTGCATGACATCAATATTATGTTTAACTTCATGATACCTCCAATATGGTAGCTCAAAAAAAATTGACCTTTTCTTCCAAATATGTCTATCATTACCAGATTTCTGTGTCTTTCCCAATGTCACGTCAAGGTTTTTCACCCTCTCAAAATATAGATCATGGGATAAAGGTTTTGGAGCAGTATCAAATTCTTGTGAGCCATTAAATGCCTTTTTAGTCTTCTATAAGGGTGTTCCATAGGCAAAAACTTTCGATGACCCATGTACACTGTTTTCCTCCCATGATGCAATTGACAATAGGACGTCTGTTTTTCTCAAATTGGACATGCTTTATGCCCTTTAACACTGTATACAGATAAATTTCCATATGCTGGGAAGTCATTTATAGTGAACAGAAGCACTGCATGCAGTTGAAAATATTCCATTTTATAAGAATCATACACCCTAATACCATCAGCCCATAACAGTTTCAAATCATCAATCAACGGTGACAATTAAACATCAATATCATTACCGGGTTGCTTTGGACCAGAGATCATTGAACTCAACATGACATATTTGCGCTTCATACAAACTTCAGGAGAGAGGTTGTAAATTACCAATAAAACAGGCCATGAACTATGTGTGCTACTGAGTGTTCGGTATAGATTCATTCCATCTGTGCACAACCCTAGTCTGAGATTTCTTATTTCATTTCCAAATGTAGAATACTACGCATCAATTTTCTTCCATTGTGGACAATCAGCTGGATGACGTATTTTTCCATCACATACCCGCTCTTTAGCATGCCATCTTAACCTTTTTTCATCATGTGAATTAGCAAATAAACGTTTGAAATGATTAATTATAGGAAGATACCAAAATACCTTTGAAGGGAGCTTTGTAATCTCTACATCACCCTATGATTTTTCTTTCACCTTATACCATGATGTCCCACATTTTGGACACTCTGACAGAAATTCATATTCCTTCCTATATATAATGCAGTCATTCGTACAGGCATGTATTTTCTTGTATTCCAATCCCATCGGGCATAATATTTTCTTGGCTTTGTAATGTGAATCTGGAAGATCGTTATCTTTTGGAAGAATGTCTTTCATCAATTGTAGCAGCTCTGTAAAACTTCTGTCACTCCATCCATGCTTCGCCTTTAGGTTAATCAATCTTAACACCGCCGACAGAACCATAAAATCTGTACAACCGGGATATAATGGTTTTTCAGCATCACCATATAGACGTGGAACTGTCGGTTCTATCTCAATTTGTTCTGCTACAATATCACGAATCATTTATTCAATTCCTTCGGAGTTACCATCTTGCGAATCATCATCATCAGTGACATTCCATCCAGTTTCACCATGCCAAATCCAAGGAATGTAACTCGGATTAAAACCATGACATATCAGATGATCTTTTATCTCTCTACTTTTCAGCTTCTTCATATTCAAACATTTCAGGCATGGACAGAAAAAAATGTCACTACTTGGAACATTTCGTTTTGCAAATTCCAAAAAGGCATAAACACCTTCCTCAAATTCATTGCTCATTCGATGTGCCGTAATCCAAATTCGACTCATTATTAACTATAACAAATATCAACAAAAAATATATATTTTTAAGATAAGACAAAACATGTTTATATGAAAAAAATCATAATTTGAATGTAAAAAAATTTAAAATATAAAACAAATCTTGAAAGTAGTAGTAGTTTTCATAAGTACCCAACACCAAATAGCTATACATCGTAAGTGTCATGTTAAAAATATGAATATAGACCATTTGTTTTATGTTTAATAATATTTTCATATTATCTGATCGTTCTGATTATATATTAGAATTACTATATCCTTTTGATCCGTTATATAATCTAAGGAAATTAATATTTCTTTAGGAAAAGTAATGTTAATATCATGGTAATGTAAAAAAAAGTATATGTCGAACTATATATATGTAATACCAATAAAAAAATACATATGTGTTTGGCCCGGGTTTCACACATAAAACAACTCAACTCACAGACTAAATTTTTGAATCATCCTACATAATACTTATTTTTATAACTTAGGGAATGAAAAATGTAAAAGTTTTGATTTATGATACTCATTATGGGAAAACATGATATATATAAATATAATATCTAATCTCATAAAAAGATATCCATGGGGGTATAAGAGCATACACAAATCACATGATCAAAAAGATAAGTGAAACAGTTCTATATAATCATAGATCATAAAACCTGAGTCCAAGTATAACAATTTTAGCATAACATAAGACATGATTTATATGATAGTGGGAACATGATTTAAAAAACCTTATTCACAAGATCACAACATTGGTATGTGGAATAACATAAGATTGTGGCACAAACATAATCATATAAGTCATAACATATGTCAAGGGAAAACATAGTTTCATTCACCTCATATTGGGATATGTTAATCAACTTTCCTATAATTTATTATAATATTTCTTACCAGGCACATCACATAACACATTGGAAATGGTATAACCATCTGTATCCCATATTGATCTATGATATATAATGCATTGTCGTATGCATTAGAAGGATATTATGGACCCAAATGTCACATAATGACTAACCATATATATGGGTGAATCGTGATCATCAAATCATTTATAACACTTTCGTAGATCAATTAACTAACAAAAATAAAATGGGGGTCATAATTGTTTTTACAAAACATAATAATTATTAATACATAAAAATGTGTTTGGATGGTAAGATAAGATAATATACCTAATTCAATCTAATTATCATTAAATTATTTCTACCTAGATAGAAAAGACCTTTATAAAAAATATAATTTAACTTGAGAATGAAAAGAAAGTACCCTTTACCTTTTTAATAATGAAAAATCTGAAAAGGATGATAATAATATTTAGGTATTATAATTTTTTTATGAATTATTAATAATAAAAGAAATCACCTCACTTGGTTTTGTTGAAAATCGGGCATACCATCGTATTCAAGAAATAAGATACACTTTGCATGAAAAGGTCCATCATTTTTAGGAGATGACTGAAAGAAGAAATGTATTATCAGACTCACCATGAGTCCAGAATGAAATATTTGATTGTAATAGGTATGAATTGATATTTTTATGAATTCAGATGAAAACAGATGATGGTTTTCTAATCTAGGAGTTCTAAAAATCATAATTTTTTGAAAAAATATTATGATGTAAGAATGTAGAATGAAATTTTAAGGATAGGTATTACCGATTTTACCTGGTCCAATTTCATTCATGAAAATAATTTTCTGGACAATCATATTGAAAATATGATTTTAATAAAATAAGTACTACCAATCTTCATCCAGAAAGACACATTCCAGCTAAGTTGGAAATAATAATGTTGCTGGAAGAATGGAACGTTACAGTACCACCCATTATTTTTCAGATTTTCCTGAAGCTGATACTCAATGTTTTAATAACCATTTGCGAGTTGAATGTTGTGAGTTGAATGAACATAATAACCATTTGCAATAAAAAAAATTCCACGAGATTCAAAAACGAACGAAAAGCACATCAAGAATCGAAACAAAAATGAACAAAATAAATTCGTGGAAGGCTTACTTGAATGTCGCGAGTTGAGATCATAGATCCGAGAGCAGTGAGGAAGATAAACAATGCAGCCAAAATGAGTGTAATGCAGGCGATCAACGAGCCGATTAGGGTTTACCGCACGAGAGTGAGACGAGCCTGCCACTGTCAATCGAAAAAATCGTAAATGACAGAACACGGGCTTTAATTTTTTTAAATTCTTTATAACGTAGGTTATATAATAACCGACGTTATAAACTATTTTTTAGCTTTTTTACATCGGTTATCTTAAAACCGATGTAAAAACCCCCCGGGGATTTGGTTTTTTAGGTCGGTTATCAAATAACCGACGTAAAAAACCAAAGCCCCCGGGGGTTTTTTACGTCGGTTATTTGATAACCGACGTAAAAACCCAACAGGCGTGATTTGTAACGTCGGTTATTAAAATAACCGACCTGAAAAATCTACTCGCCGCATTGTTATGTCGGTTATATATAACCGACGTAAAAAATGGTGACGTAAAAAACAATTTCTGCACTAGTGCTCGTGTAGGCTCTCGGTGGCACTTCCTGTTGTTTACCTGAAAAGAATCTGCCCTGGGAGCTGAACTGCCCTAGTCCACCTCTCTAGTCTCCCTCAAGTTCCTCTCCATGAAAAGAGACTGGTTGAATATCAAAGTAATATAAGTCAACTGGATGACATTCACCTGTGATCTGATGTCTGTCCTGAGGCCTTCCTCAAACATCCTTGCTAAATATTTCTCATCATTCCCCAGAATGGTAGTGAAACACGGTAACTCTGTGAAGCGAGAAGAATAATCCATAACTGTGAGAGTACGCTGATACAGGTTCATGAACTCTCTGGATCTGTTAGCCCACAGCGTCGCCGGGTTGAAGTAGTCGTAGAACGTACGCTGGAACTCATCCCAAGCCATAGCCTATCGGTACCCTTCCTGCGAAACCACATCCCACCATCTCTTGGCGGAATCTCGTAGCATATAATTTTCCATCTTTACTCTCATCTCTATAGGCATCTCCAGATGCTCGAAGATGGATAGAATGGCTTCTAGCCATGACTCTACAGCCTGCGGTCCTCCATTCCCTGTGAACGTGGGAGGATGCTGCTGCTGAAATACACACGTGAGCACTTCCATAGACACGACAGGATGCTGAGCTCCCTGGAAGGTCTGCATGAATCTCATGAAACCCTCTCATAACTGAGCATCAACTCCAGTTTATGGAATCATTGTAGGTGCCAAATCTGGAATGATAAGAAGAACTACTGGTAGTCCCCGATCTGATGTATCATGTGTAAGGTCACTGCCTGGATCCTGACGTGCAACATGACGACCTCTTGGTTCCATGAGTCTGCTAGAACACATGCACATCTTTATTAAAAATGAGCACAGTTGAAAATTAAGAGAGTAAAACATAAGAGGAGGGAAAAACACTAAAACATTGAAAAAACATCACTACATGGCATGTAGTACCACTACACGACGTGTTTCTTGATATTTTACCCTGGGAATGTACCTTGGCCATACATGGCTGTGTAAACCACACAGCTACACGGTGTGTTCACAAACTACACGGTGTGTACTAACCCCATTTAAATCCTACCTGATTACTCCCACATGGATAAGAACGAGGACAGTCCTAGAAGGAGACTACATGGCGTGTTTGTCCACTACACGGTAGGTCCTTCAAGTTTTTCTCCTATCTGTGTCGTTATCCACATAGACTGGTACACGGACCACTAATACACGATGTGTCAACACGTTACACGGTGCGTTTCCCTATAGATTTCCCAATCCATGTATTCATCTACACAGCTAGGTAACACGGATCCTTTATGTCAAAACATACACGATGTGTTCAAGGACGACACGATGTGTACTAGACAAGTCTTACCTGGCCCGTGTTGTAAGTGACATGACTTGACACGCGACCGACCCTACAAAATGTGTTCCAGAGGGACACGGCGTGTACATGAAGGAAAACCCCATCCTGTGTTGTTAGTGAAACATTCAGATACCCAGGTCATACTACACGATGTGTAAACTAGTACACGACGTGTTCCTACAAAAACAGTCACAACCTCGTGTTCCTGCCCACACAGTTAGTGACATGGCTAAAAACTACACGGCGTGTATTCATGAATTACAGACCGTGTAGTCTTGGTTTTTTTTACGGTAGCCATATAACTGCACTGGAGACTAGAAAACACAGAGAAACCAATGTTAAGGTTAAAAAATCCGATTCGTGGGGGGCCATACTCCCCGCGAATCAAATCATGGCATCATAACCCTGCATATACCAAGTAAACAGTATAACAACTCATGTTCCACCAAATTGAAATCCTCGAGGTCCCATAACACATATAAGACAAAATTTTGGTTTCCATGATAAACAAGATCTAAACAACGATACCCTATCAACATAGCAGGCATTCTATTACAACAGCTATCACAACATCATCCATTGTCTATCCCTATGTCTATCCCAAAAAAATGTAATTTCTAATGCAATATAGATGGAATAACAAAATTCATGACATGTGATCTCCTAACAAGTGCTTATATGATGCATGAGATGGAATACCCTCATCTCATCGGGCTGCAACAAAATAGAACCACAATCATATAAACAGTAACAACACAAAACTAGTGCACCACCCAATGTTGAAATCAAGTAAACTTTAACATTTGATAAACTTGAAAATTGAAATATTCAATGTAACCTAGATGTTTCCCTGTATATAGGGTCTAGAACTCTCAGGAACAACTATTTACCATTTACCTATTCAGTCATATCCGTGTCTATTATCGCTAAACAGTAATTCAATAGAAAATAAAAAGAAAAGAACCTACTTTGATACCACTTTGTAACGACCCGAATTCAGAGCCACTCAACTGGTTCCCCATACCCGGTTCACCACATGACCTCAAGCACATTTCCTCAAATGCCAGAGGCTGCTGACTAACAGCGAGGGCCTTTGTGAGTCATTGGGGAAATTATGCCCTCATTTGAAAAGTATACAAGGAAAAAAGGAAATTTCAGTCAATAGTGGAAGCAGTAAACAACACACAATAACTGAAACTAAACAGCGAAAGCAATGAAAATATAGAAATGATGAAAATGATGAAGTAGGTACAAGTATCTAAGGAAAGTAGAAAACAAAAAAACGTACTAAAATACAACTGAGTACAAAGTACTAAAAGTAAACAGCAACTCCAGTAGCATCAGAAGCCTAGGCTCGGAATTATGCTCTGCAGATCGAACCATAAATCATGTACCTGAAGTAGAAGGGCCACAATCCCTATCCACACTAGCAACCATATAACCTGTTTGGGATGAAAAGCAGTACCCAAACAGGGTGTGAGACTAATCCCAGTAGGAAATCATCACAAGATCTGTGCCCTACTGTCAGTGAGCAATATAGAAAAAGTAAATGAAATTAATGCATCAGAGAAACATGGGTAAACTAAAGAAAAAAATCCTACAAATCTCTATTTAATTTATTTAGTAATTTAATTTAGTCATTTACTTATTACCCAAGGAATCTATAAATAGCTCTATATTCCCAAAGCATAGAAAGTAATACAACAGGTATCTCAGAAGAATACCTAAACTACAAGAAGTACAAAACACAAGCTTGTTATTTGGCTTTGTATACTTGTCACAACCAACCAAAAAATTCACACTGACTCTTTGGGTGGATCAAACTAGTAGACCCCTATAGTCAAGTAATCCTAAAAAATCAGAGACACTATGAGAAGCACTCACTGTTAATTCCCATGAGGTCTTGCAACGAAAGCTATATACTCTCTGAGGAAGAACTTAAGTCTAATTCCCCCGATAGTCTCGATACATAATTGAGGACACGCTGACAAAGAACAAAGTCCAATTCCTTTTGGTCCTGTGAAAGATACTAATTTATAACATACTCTCTAGGGAAGCCCTTAATCATCAATTCCATCTTTAGTCTTCCACACCAGGTTCACACAGCCCTGAGCAGTCTAGTCATGCATAATCGACAGGTAGAAGCCCTATGTAAGTTAAACAACTACTTGGCTAATAGCTACAATGCATCAAAAGCATATAAACAGCAGGCAATACATGCAATCAAATATATCAAGAAAACTAGCAATTGCAATAGGGTTTGCCTAGCAGGCAAACTGTGCGAAACGGTGATAAACAACCAAACAAGGATAACACCCATGGGGTGATCCTAAAACATGAAACAAGCATATATTATTCATCTAATAACCTCAAGAATACAAGAAATATATGTAAGATAATAAATCATGACCAAAACCCTAACCCGAGATACCCGATACATGGGAATCCGACACTTTTTGCACAAAAACTCAAAGACATTCAACGTAGGGCGACTAACCACCTACCTTGATCCTAGAAGATCAGTATACTTGAACCTCACCCCGTGAATTGGCCTAGAATAGAGTAAATCTACAAAAAATTCTAAAATGTTTATCCTCATATAACTCTCATATGAGAAAGAATCAGGAAACGTGGCCAAAGAGGAACCAAGAACTCACTGCTGCGATTCTATAACTACTGACGGCGTTCGATTTAGACTGCAGGTGAGGAATCGGTGGCTCGGAGAAGATCCGTAGTCGTACCCTCACTCTCGATCGAAGAAGCTAGATAAGAAGACATATTCAGGGTTAAGTCACAACCCCGGTCCATTTAATGAAAAAAAGTACAATGCATGTAATTTTAGTGTACACAGTGTGTATTAGGATTTTCCGTACACCGCATTAATTGGCCTCCACATCACCCCTACATAGTGTGTGTGTAGCCCGGACAAGGCCAGCACACATCCTTGCGCATCAACAAAGTACACGGTGTGTACTTGGAAATTTTCTAGATTCACCTCTTTTTCCCAAAAATGACCAGAAAAGGAAAAACATACCTGAAAAGAAGGTCCAGGTTCTTACATCACATGATCTTGTAAACATGTTTGGAGGGTGTTTCATGACATGGAATATATTTCTATAGTGTTTCTCATGATATTACCAACATGGCTATAGGACATCACAATACATTTCCAAAATGGCTAGAGGACTTCTCATGTCTTGGTCCTCATGTCTAGAGGACTTCATAAGATGTGGTTGACATGTCAAGAGGACATCACAAGACTTGCGTGACATGTCCATAGGATGCTGAAAGACGTTGATAACATGTTCTGAGGACTTATCAAGACTTGGGTGACATGTCCCAGTTCTTTCAAATGATCTAGATATGTCATGTGACGCTTTTGACAACCTCACATGAATATAATTGTATTTATCTCTACATAAGTCTTATATAATTTATTGGATATGTTCCACATGTATTTTTATGAATTATCTTGTTTATTTTTTTATGACCTATTTAACCTGTAGAAACATCCTTGCATAATTGGGATGGCCCACTATAAGTCCTTATCATGATCTATTTAGTGATCATGTGAAGTATAAATTCCAGCCGCTTGATCCCTAAAGACATTCATTAGATTTTATATGGTGAAAGGATCATGCAATCATGAGACATTCCACTATTATAATTATTCTCTATTTCACTCCTATGTGTGTAGTCAACAGTATGTGTTTAACCATCATAATTTCTATAGAAATACTTTTAAATCCTTCTTTTTTATGCTACAGGGGAGTGATTTGTTGGCCTAGAAAACCTGATTATATGCCTCCTTGAATGGTTAATATATCATAGATATGAGATCTGTTGGTAGAGGGAGTGCTTCATCTTTCCCTTCACATGATTCCTCTACATGTTATCCATGGCATTGCTGGATATTCAATGTTCATGATAAAATCCTATAATCACCATACTTATTGGACCTAGGGATTATCAAAGGGATTTTACATGATCATGTTTACATAAAAAATGGACTTTTGAACAATATGAATGCATTTATGGAAGTCTACATGAGATCAAGATTCATGCGGAAATGATTTCACATGATCAAATAATAATTTTATGGGTCCATTTGAAATATTAATATGGCTTGTTAGAGGTTCTTCCTGAGATTATAGTGGATTATGAAGGGCCATTTGTGTGATCTATATGACTTAAAATAGGGGATCCATGAGGTTAGGCCAAGATGATAAAGGGCCTTTATGAGGTGTATATCCCATTCAGATGAATATAGTTATACCTTCCCTTAATGAGAGGCTTCAACCTTTTCCCATTTTATTTCCTGTCTTATTTAATAAAAATCTCATCCTTTACCATTCGTTTTGCATTAGATCGTCACATGATCAATGGTGGTTTTTTTAACAACACATGAGTATTTCTAGGAATAATCACTATTATTGTTTGTGATGCATCATGTTATTAATGATGGTTATCATGATGGTTTAGGAACCTTTATAGGGAAAATACATTCACTTGTCTGTAGAGCTAATGAGACTTCACATGATTGAATAGACATGTTAGAGGTCCCACTCATGATGAAAGATAGAAACTAAAATTCTATTTTATGAAATGATCTATATTTCACTAGAGGAGTTAGAGGGTATTGTGAATCACATAAGCTCATAACATGAAAATCAACACGACACTCCTTTGCAAAAAAATTCAACAATTTTTAACCTTTATTTAATAAGGGGTTTTTGATGACTGTATGGAATCTATCGATTGAAATGTTCCATTATTGGAGGAACATATCTAGTAGCCTTCACATGAACATCAGTTCCTATACAGACGCCTTCTCAAGAATAAGATGATTTTTCAGTGGGGTCAACATGATCATATGTGGATCACATACAGCACATAATCCATTTGCAAGACCTTCAGTGGGTTGGCGATCAAATATCCTTCTGCCAGTTTTGAAATCCACCTGATTTGGATTCCTGGCCTTCAATCCACTCCTTCCATTTAATTAGAAAGTAATTCATATTTTTTGGGTATTTATTCGATTCTAGAATAACTGATTCTCATATTATGTGCCTCAATATTGATATAGGAGGGTAATGTAATTTCATTGAAAGTGTTACAAGGGGTAAGGGTTTCTTGTCCCAATTTTGTATTCCATGGGATAGAGATCAAATCATTAACATTGTTTAATTTTTAATTGTGAAAATATATCCCCTTAAATATTTTTTATCATGATACTATTAATATTCATTATATTTAATGTTTCATTTGAAACCATATACTTGAAGGGTATTTTAATCAGAAAAATGTATTTTTCTAAGGGGTTTCACAATCTCCATTATGACTCTTTAAAATATAATACATTATTTGAACCATTTTTTATTTGTGTGGTTTATTTACTTACCATGGCTGTATTTTTATTAAATAATTTTTATTTTTTAGATTTTACAAGACAAATCATGTTCTTATATTCATGATACCATTGATTCAATTGTTTCCCCAATAATAAGTATTTTTTATAACTCAACAATCATTCGTTGAGTTATGATCATTCTCTTGAACATATATCATATATGTTGGATAAATTCTACCCATTGGTTTAATAATGTCATATTATATCATTGTTTTCTAGGGATATGAATTCCTACCATTTAATCCCTTTGAAAACAATTTTTCACTTATTATTATATCTTTCCCATAAGGTATATTGGTAAAAAAAGTATCCTTTATTGGGATATATAGATTTATCTTGTATATTATCCTTCTATGAGTGGGTTCTACCACATTAATATTTTAATATATGGTATTCTGTAATATTTTTTTAGTTAAATTATGTTATCATACAAATAATATTTTATCCATCCTTTTACAATGGTGGGTTTTAACAATGATATTTTGAAATTATTAAAATGCTACATATCATAATGAAATGTTTTATCTTTGGATCAAAATTACCTATAAATAACATTATATCATTTTGAAGTCAAAAAATTCAGATATTGTTTTTAAAATTAAAATTTTAATAAATCGTTCACTTCACCTATTTAAAATTTACTTTGGAATGTGACATGTATGTTTTTATTTTACAGAAATGTAAAAAAATTATAAATGATATTTTATGTTATCACCTCGATTTTTCCATTAATATTATAATTGGATTAAGGTAATGATATTTATGTTATATAATATATCCTTTAATATATATATATATATATATAATTTTGGGGATTAAAACCCTGATATCAAACAACTCAATTCTGGGTCCATTTTTTAGTGATATCATTCAAAGAAAACAATTTGAGGGTATTTTTCATCTAAGTCAACATCCATATAATTTTCCCTTTTTAATACTATTGATATGTTGTTTTTGAACAATCAAGCATATTTCTTTGGATGTCTTTTGTAATTTTCTATTGTATTATAGATATGATTTGTCAATTCCTTTGCCTTTCCAAATCATCCACCATGCATAAACATAGATTTTCCTCCAATGCTTTTGTTTCATGAATACCCTATTTTATGTTAATTTTATTGAAGAGTTTCCACCGGTATTTTTCATTTGTATTGATTGGATAAACTATTCAAAAAACCGTATAACATTACACTATTTTATTTTTGATTGATGGATTCTTACATAGAATAATATAACATTTATTGATTGGGGAACTATTGAAAATTGGTATATTTTAATTTTGATATTGATGTTTATTGATTACCTAGTGAAGTCGAATGAGTATTGATTAACCATTTACCATCTTTCCTTGGATGGGTGATGATCATGCTTTCCCTTTTATTGACATAGGGAAAGTATTGTAATTTTGAATGTTTTTATTTAAATATTGGTTATTATTGGAAATGTTGATTATCTATTATTTGCTCATTATCACAAAATATGAATGAATTGTAATTAATCATTTGATGGTTTGAATGAACCTTATATAGCCCCTTGATACATGGGTATGTTCTATGAGGAAAGCATGTTTAGGTATTTTGGTTTTTTAGGATCAATTCCCCAAGACGTTGTGAATGCAGTCTGGATAAAAATATTGATGTATTGGATATGAACTTGATAGAAATAATGTTATATTGGGTGAGGTATTGACTTTAATATCAATAGTTACAAAATTCTTCATTCTACCACCATTAATTTAGTTATTTTTATACACAAATTAGATATATATTAATTACAATCCATTGATATATCATGATTTTTGTTTCATTTATTTATGTAATTATGATGATTAAATAATCCTTATATAATATCTATGTTATGTTTATTCGATGCTTTTACCAATTTTATACTTTCCTATTCTGATTGATTAATATTATCTATTCTTATTTTTTAATTTTCCCATGTCATGATGAATTGTGTTACAGCTGATATCTCTAAGAGAATAGATATTGTGGTAGATTGATGAGATATTTTTGAGATATTTCATTGAATAAATAGTTTCATATATAGAATAAAAAATATATTTTGGATGAGAATGGCATGGGAATTATTAGTTTATTATTTATTCTAATTCAGTAAATCTCTAAACTAAAATAACTCTAGAGAATGTATGTGATATAATATTCGATTTATCAGAAATAGTTCAAGGATAGTTATATCTAGGAATCTATAGTTGTTATCAAATATAGTATGTAAAGCATGTGTTTGTGGAACTAGATTAGGGAGTGCGGTTTTGAGTCATCATTATTGAAATTTGGTATACGATTAAATATATTTGGAGATTTATATGATATAAGTTATAGATAAATTGGGAATTATAAATATTATAAAAGGTTGATAATTTAAGGGTTATTTTAATGTGAATGATAAAAATTATCCTTTTAAACTAGATAAAGTAATATTTTGGGGATAAAGATAGTAGATCTCTAGTGAAATCCCTTAGGATATGTCTAAGCATAGGATAACATATTTAAATTTTTTTAAATAGGATATTGATTGATTTTACTTGATATAAAATCATTCTATGGATACTATAAGTGGATGAAATATCTTGAACTAATGTACCTATAGGTAATAACCCTAAGTGTGTCTTGGGTATTATATTAATCATCACCTAGTGATTGAAAAAGTTCCCTAACTCTACACTATGATATAAACTCTAAGGGGATAAGATTTTGTGAATTAAATTCAGCTTATAAAAAATTATAAAGGATTTATTTCCTAATTACATTAAATTATTAGGTTAAAAAGAAAAAGAGAAAATAAACTAAAGAAAATTAGATTGATCTGGATGTATCAATGGATGAAATAAAAGTGTAATTAGAGAATATTGATTTGTCTTATTTATATGATCATTCACTTGGATTATATTATAATTTTTCCTATTCCTTTTTGATTTAGTATTTTTTGAAACATGATTTGAAAATGTAACTATGAAATGTATGTTTCTGTCACGACCCACCTTCACCAAGATGAGGGAAGGGACAAAAAACTACCAACCCCTTCCTTTTTCAAGTTGATGGAGAGATAATGACCCCCCGAGTCCCAAATTCGATAGGACCTAGAGTAGCCACTAGCACCAAGGGTATAAAATCACATGTATTATGGAAGGAATTACTATATT
Source organism: Viscum album (assembly GCA_963277665.1). Taxonomy (NCBI): domain Eukaryota; kingdom Viridiplantae; phylum Streptophyta; class Magnoliopsida; order Santalales; family Viscaceae; genus Viscum; species Viscum album. The sequence continues at coordinate 264,258,240 of OY728120.1, forward strand.
TATTTTGTTGGATCGGGATATAAGATAGTAAATCCCAAAATACACTAAAACATGAAGTAAAAGCAAAGTAAAAAAATCCATTTCCATATGCATGTTCCAATAAGAAGCGATACAAAAAACAAGAACACTCCAAAAAAAGTACCAAAATAAAAGAAAAAGAAAAGAGGCAATATCAACGGTCCCAACGTCAAAACAAGTATGTTCAAGCACGTTTCATGAAGTCCACGTGGAATCCTAAAATCAATTTTATATACATATAGTGAGTATACAGATTTACTCGGTACAGAAAACCAAATGCTATCGTGCACAATTGGGGAGGCATTCTAATGCCTCATGTGAAAACGAGATAACCAAAGCACCTAGAAAGGAAAATATCCTCCCAAACATCACCAATTAATGATCCCCAAATAACAAAACTGAAGTAAAGTAATACTAATAACACATTGATGTTTGGGTACCCTAAACCATATTCCCACTAGTTATTGAATACATCATACGCATCAGACATTCCCCTCCATTCTCACCGTAGTCCCACTACCACCATCCACAAACACATATTCCACCACAACCACACGTAACCAAGCCCGAAGACGCCTTGGTCCAGAACAACTACAACCACTCCCAAAGAACACATGGGCCCGAACAATTATGGATACACCCGAAAACACATGGGCCTCATCTCGAAGACACTTGGGAAAACAACCTGCCCGCACACACCTGGGCCAACCAACACAACATATCTTGCCCAAAACAATTTGTTCTATAGTTGACCTCAAGCTGTCACAGCCTACCCAAAGTGTGTTGGGAAACTCAGGAAAGGGATCATAAAAGGAGTTAATAACCACCCACTCATAAGAGTGTTGGAAAAAACACCCCCATGAAATGGGGGTGTTCGGCACGAAGTGCTCAACTTTGGTGGGGAAAAATAAGAAACATAAGAATTAAATTATACATATAGGTAAAAAAGCACTCATCCCAAACCAGGGGTTCCAAAACATGGCCACACAAAAAAAACACTTGTTCTTATTCATTCATAAAAATCATATCATCCAAAACCAAGTCAATCTCATTCTGGGAAAACAATTCCCTGGGGAACCTGTTCTTGTTTTCACATTCAGGTGGTTCCATTTAAACAATTTCTTCACTACTAGGCAACAAACAGGAATAGCCACAAGTCAAAGAAGTAAAAACAACCATGAAGAATAAATAATCATTCACACCTGATTCCCTTGTAATGTCACAACAACAAAAGGGATCTGGGAGATCCTTCAAAGTTCTAGAACCAAACCCATCTCCAACATACAACCCCAGAGAGCCTCAGATCCACAAATTAACAACTTCACAATAGGGGATCTCATCCCTATAGACATCACCCCACAAGCATCAAGTAGAACAACCAAACATATTACAAAGATAGACAAAGGGAGTTTTTCATATTCAAACACAACATTCATTAATTATCTTCTTTCGGTTTGGTTAACCATAGTGACCACACAATTATTCTTATTCATTGGGAATTAATTTAATTAACCATGTTTACATTATTAACTAATTTCCATGTTATAGTCATTCCATCATAGAATAATCTAGAAAACAGAGGATTATTAGTGCACATGAAAGGACCACCAATAACCATGATTTTCAGTGGACATAAGACCATACAATTCACATCATATAAGAAAAGATAAAAGAGTACAACAACATCATCAAACAGACCACATCATTTTATGAAAACCATTTTTTATCGTTGTTAAGGTTTGGTTTCATCCATCCCTGGATGAACATCATCGTACCCACCCAGCATGATACACTGTAATGAGAGATGAAGGAAAAAATCATACTTGGATGATCGACGATCGAAGCTTTTCTCCTTACACCAAGAACTGGGGATGCATGACTTCCAGGGGAAGAACTCTCAGGACTCTAAGAGTGAGTAGAAAAGGCTCCATCACTAGAGCGCAACTAGCCATGGGACGGGGGCTCCAAACACACCAAGGAATGGAAAATAGACCATCCAATAAGAAGAATGAGTCCCTGTGTGATAAAAGGTGAGATCGTAGGGTTACATGATATGAAATCTTGAACGACATAAAAGGTGGATCATGGTTTCACGACGTAGTTGGAATGTTACTCACGATCTAATTAATTTTTATTTAATAATTCTCATTAGAGAGGTGGCCATAACAGCTCTGAGTTAAACAGTTTAATTTAAATTGAGGAAAATATGTTACAAAGAAATAAGGATTGGGTCAGTTGAGGGTCACCCCACTCATGGAGATATAGAAAAACATTTATATTCCATAAAAATATCCTCAAACATCTTTAAAGAGGGATTTGAACATACGAAACCATTAACCATAAAGAATCCTACAAAAACCTTGTGGAACTGATGTGCGACTCTACGATCAGGGAGACGGGTCAGTGACACACAGATCGGTGACTCACCGATTGGGGACACACCGATCAGTGACTCCCTGATCAGGGACACACTGGTCAGTGAGACTGATCAGGCACACACCGATCAGTGACACCCTTCCACTAACACCGCCGCCCTCACAATTCACGGATTGGTCCAAGGGGCCCCAACACCAAAAAAAAGTAATGGACCTGGATGGTTTGATCCATTACATTAGAAACCTCTCAAACTATCTCCATTATCAATAATCGAAAATAGACCTGAAGAAAATGGAGGGGTCTGAACAACCACCTTGAAGATACCTCTCAGGAGTAAACCACATCCAAATCTAGGAATACTTCTCCCTTAATTACAGAGACATACAAGGGTCACATCATTGAGTCATATGGATTAGGGAGCCTCTTCCTCTATGTCAAGATACTATCCATTTTTGGTAGACTGACAAGACTGCACAGGTTTATTCGCATCCACCCTAATGTGTCTTGATTAGGGATCAGGTCCTCCCCTCCCTACAGTTAGGACTTTTCATACACATTCAGAGAACAAGGAAAAAACATTTCATGGTTAATAAGGACAAGAAATACATACCAATCAAGTACAAAACAAAATAGAACAAAACTCAAAATAGCTCTCGGTACTATTTGCACATCTTAACTTCTCTCTATCAAGTACACTCCTAGAGGCCACCGTGCCTCTACAAAACACAAACCAAAGGATTGGTTCATATCGGAAAAACATTCTCATTTCGATATTCGATCCTTAATGGTCGCTCCATGAATGTCGAGTCATCCCCTATATCCAACAATCCCTATTTAATGAAATGGGAATAATCATAAAGAAATAAATGAAGTTGGGAGACATGGAAAACATTGTGGATCCTTTCCAACTGAGGTGGAAATGCCAGCTGAAATGCAAACTCACTGACTCACCCAACACTTAGAATGGCCCGATGAAACTAGGAGAGAGTTTTATCCCCTTTTTGAACCTTCGCGGCCCATGTCGAGGGGATACCTTCAATAACATGTGGTCCCCAACCTCGAACACCAAGGGTCTCCTCCTATTATCATCGTACAATTTTTCAAGTCTTGAGCCGCCTTCATCTTCCCTCATATTAGCTGAACATACTATGTGGTTCTCTGCACCACCTCCAGTCCAAGAACACCTGCTTCCCCAACCTATGTCCGGCAAATGGGTGAGCGACACAGTATCTTGTACACTGCTACTAATGGATCCATGCTAATGGTAGATTAATAACTATTATTGTTGGAAAATGCTTCCAGATGAAAGTTTCATACCCATGATCCTCCAAAGTCCAAAACACTTTCTTGTAGAATATCCTCCAACATCTGGATGGTCCACTATGTCTGCCCATCTGTATGGGGGTGGAAAGCAGTGTTAAGGAATAGCTGGGAGCCAAAAGCATGTTGTAATCCCCTCCAGACTATGAGGTAAACCGTGCATCCCTATCAGAGACTATGCACCTCAGAACTCCATGCTGCCACACAACTTAATCCATGTATCTCTTTGCTAAGGCATCCCCCACACTCTACTTCTTGATCACCAATAATTGAGTTCTTTTCATCATCTAGTCCACCACTACCCAAATAGAATCATAGCCTCCTCAAACTCTGGGTAGTCCTGTGATGAAATCCATCAATATTCCATCCCACTTCCACATGGGGACATGTAAAGTATACAAAAGCCTCTGGGGACATGGTGTTCATCCTTCACCTACTAACACACCAATCACCTTGCCCTAAACGTTTTCACTACCCAATTCACCCTAGGACACCAAAACTGGCCCCTCATTCCCTATTACATCTTCAATAATCCTAGGAGTACCTCCAGGGGTGAGTTGTGGAAATGAACAAGAACTATCCCATGCATTTCCACTGGGACAAACAACTTTCCATGAAACATCATCCTATTTTGTCCATATTCTGGCCATCCTTCCGAGGCATTTCCCTGGGTAGCACGATCATGCATCTCATCAGCCTCTACATCCCCCCAATAAGACTCCTCCACCTACTGCAATAGGGAAAATTTTACTGTCAGATGAAATAGAACACCTCTTCCATCCTCCACCCTTGCATATTGGTTTAAGGTAGCCAACTCCTTTATTGCTTTCCAAGAATCTTCTGATTCTCAGACCACATCCCTCTCTTAATTTCTACTCAAGGAATAAGCCACCACATTCCACTTTCCTATGGAGTAGGAAATATCAATGTCGTGGTCCTGAAGAAACTCCATCCACCTTTACTACCGCAAGTTCAGGTATCGCTGAGAGAAGATATACATCAAGCTCCTATGATCCGTGAAGAACACAAATCTCTCCTTGATGAGGTAGTACCGCCAAAATGTTAGTAAAAACACTACCTCTACAAGATCTAGGTTGTGGGTGGTATAGTTACACTCATGTGGACATAACATCCTACACCCATAAGATATCACCCCCTTTTGTTTCATGATAACACACCCCATGCCTTGGCCGAAAATATCACATATCACCTCAAACATCACCCCTTCATTTGGAAAACACAACAATTGGGAACTAACCAACTTCCCATTCAGATAAATGAAGGCTACCTAACAATAATCACTCCACTTGAATGCCTGGATCTTTCTAGCCTTAGTTGTCAAAGGAGTAGCAACTCGAGTGAAGTCAGGCACAAAACTCAGATAATAGCCTACTAGATCCGGGAAACTAAGAACCCCCATCACATTCTTTGGTTCTACCCATGAAGAAACGACTTCAAACAATGTTGGATCATGCTCTATTCCCTACTTGGAAACCATGTGTCCAAGGAAGTGCACCTCTCTTGTCTATAACATGCAATTGGAAAACTTACCATAGAGCTGGTGCCATCAGAGGACCTCTAAAATAATTCATAGATGCCTGTCATGATCCTCCTTTGATCATGAGTAGATCAATATTTCATTGATGAACACAATGAAGAAGAGGTCCATAAACTTGTGGAAAACAAATTTCATGAGCCCCATGAACACAACAAGTGTGTTCGTAACACCGAACAACATGACTACGAACTCCAAGTACCCATACCTGCACCTAAAAGCAGTCGTCTGTATATCATTGTCTTTCAACCTTAAATGGTGATACCCTGACCATAGATCGACCTTAGAGAACCAACCTGCTCCCCTTAGCTGGTCAAAGAGGTCGTCTATCCTCAGAAGGGGGTAACGGTTCATGACAGTTACCTGAATGAGTCTCTAGTAGTCTATGCACATCCATTGACCACCATCTTCCTTCTTTTCAAACAATACCAGATCACCCCATGGAGACACTCTTGGTCGAACAAAACCCATATTCATCAGTTCTTCAATCTGGATCTGTTACTCCCGTGACTCAGAAGGTTCCATCTGATAAGGTGCCATCAAAATCAAACGAGCCCCATGTTGTAAGCCTATACAGAACTCAACGTCATATTGAGGGGGTAGAGTCAGTACATCCTCGGGAAAAACATCCATGAACTATATGAAATCTATTAAAACATCCATCAACATAGAATCCAATAATTTTGCTGAAATCTTGTGAAACATATAAAGAAGAGGGTCCACACTCCATCTACCCACCTGACAACCCTGTTCATTAACAAAAGCTACACGCTGGCCACCCATATATGTCAACACGAACCGTATCATGAAGCATTCATTAATGGAAAACATTGAGAACCACCAGTATATGCCTAAAATGACACCATATTGCTGCATCTGCAGCAAAAAATAAGGTCCCCAGAGGACTGTTGTGGCCCCAACATTAGCCTACATCCCTAGAAAACATAAGACATACTGGTCTGACTTCTGACAGGTGTACTCAAAACTAGGGGAACGTGATGTCTCTCTATATCTAGACCCATATCATGGGCTATAATAGATGCAACAAAGGAGTGTGAAGCACCTGAATCAAACAAGGTGCATGAAAGAGTACTAGACAAGCTGATTGTACCTCGAACGACTTCTAGGCCTATTGGAACTTCTACCTTTATGGTGTGAAGCATTCTATCACAAACCACCTTCACCAAGATGAGAGAAGGGACTGAAAACTACCAGAACCTTCCTTCATCAAGTTAAAGAAGAGATAATTTCCCTTGAGTCCTGCCTTCAATAGGCCACGGAGTGGTGACTAGAAGCAAGTGTATAAAATCACACTTAATATGGATGGCATTACACTTTTTATTTGGTTGGATCAGAAGATAAGATAGTAAATCCCAAACAAAACCAAAACTAGAAGTAAATGAAAAGCCAAAAAAACTGATTCCCATATGCATGTTCCAGTAATAAGTGCTACAAAAAAATAAAACTCCAAAGGAAAGTACCAAAAGAAAAAAAAAGTAGCAACATAAACGGTCCCAATGTCCAAACTAGTAGAGTTCGACACTGACCTTGAGGTCCTCCCGGTAACCTAAAAACAAATTTATATATGTATGGTGAGTATATAGGTATACTTAATAGGCAAAAACAAAAGCTCTCATGCATGGGTGGGGTGGAATTCTAATGCCCTGTGGGAAAAGGATATAACCAATAACCTAGAAAGGAAACTATCCTCCCAAACCTCACTAATGCACGCTCATAAAATAATGAAATTCAGGTAAAGTAATTGTAATAACACATTAATTATTGGGTACCCCGCACCACTCTCCCACTTGTTATTTAAGATATCCTATGCATCAGACCTTCTCCACCATTCTCACCATAGTCCCACTGCTACCCCAACAACAATCATTTGGGCTAAAACAACCACAGATACGTCCGAAAACTCTTAGGCCACCACAACCATATGTATCCACCCCCGAATACTCATAGGCCATAATAACTACCACCATGCATGAATACACCTCAACCTGAACAAATGCCGCCACACCTGAGAACACCTTGGCCTTATCCCAAAGACACTTTGGAAAACAACCTGCATACACACACATGGTCCAACCACCACAACATACCATACCTGAAGAATCTTGGGATATAATGGAACTAAGGCCATCATAGCCTACCCAGAGAGTATTGGGATATTCGATAAAGGGAGTATAAAAGGAGATAATAACCATCCACTCATAGGAGTGTTTAGAAATACACAACCCCCATTAAATGGAGCTGTTAGGCACGAAGTGCTAAACCTGGGTGGGATTTAAATAAGAAACATAAGAACTAAATTTTACATATATGTAAAAAAGAACTCATCCCAACATAGGGGTTCCAAAACCATCCCATACACAAAGACCCTCATTACTATTCATTCATAAAAAGCACAACAGCTACAACCAAGTCACTCTCATTCCTATAAAACAATTCCCCATGGAACTCATTCATGTAATCATATTAAGGCGGTTCCATTTAAATAAGTTCTTCACTATCGGGAAACTAACAGGTATAGCCACTAGTGAAGGAAGGAAAAACACCCAATAAGAAAAAATAAACATTCACACCCAGTTATCTTATAATGTCACAACAACAGAAGGGATCTAGGAGATCCCTCAAAGTACTGGAACCAAACCATGATCCAATATATATCCCCACATGGCCTCAAATCCCAAAACCAATAACTACACAACAGGGGATCCCATCCCCATCCACGTCACCCCACAAACACCAAGCAGAATGACCACCATATTACCAAGACAGAGAAATGAAGTTTTTCAGATTCAAACACACCATTCATTAATTTCATTATATATATTTGGTTAACCGGGGTGACCACACGAGGATTCATATTAATTCGGAATCCATTTAATCAACTAAGTATATGTGATTAACCCATTTCCATGTTATAACCATTCAATCATTGAATTATCTAGAAAAAAGAGGTTGATTATTGTGAAAGAAAGGACCACCAACGACCATGATTTTTAGTGTAAATAAGCCAATAAAAATCACAAAATATAATAAATGATAAAAGAGTACAATAGAATCATCAAACACACCCCATCATTCTTTGAAATCCATTTGTTATCTTTGTTAAGGTTTGGATTCATCCATCCCCAAAGGAACATTATCGTACCCACCCCGCATGATAGACAGTAATGAGAGATTAAAGAAAAAACCTAAATGGGTGATCATTGATCGATGATTTTATCCTCGAACCAAGAATTAGGGATGCGTGACTTTATGGGGAATAACTCTGAGGACTCCAAGAGTTAGTAGAAAAGGATCCATCACTGGCGCAAAACTATCCTCAGAAAGGGGGATTGAAATGCCCCAAGGAAAGGAAATGTGAAAATCCAAGAAGAATAAAGAATACCAGTGTGATAAATGTAGCACCCCAAGCTTCCACGGTTCGATTTTCTTTGAATAATGCGATAGCGTGTGTTGTACGCAATATCGTGTTCTGACACACCACAACCAATCAAACTTGCCGTTATGAATAGTAATACCTAATATTTGAAATTTTATAAATTTTATCTCTCAAAATGGACTTCATTTTTGGATTCGGAATATTGAATTTAGCCTAGGGTGAAATTTTGGAACTTTTTGGATAACATTTATATTTTGATGAATAATGAAAATTACTAAATTTTAATTAAAAACAACTTTTTTAATCGAAATAATTTATATTGATAAATTATGAATTTGAGTGGTTTTAAAGTATATTTAGAATATATTTTTACCATTTAATACAATGTTTGTCATTGTACATAATTTTACAATTAAAAAGGACATAAACAAGTGTCAATCTTTTGATAGTTATTATCTCTTAAAAACACGCTTTTTGTTTTAACAACGGGAATTAATTTTAAATTAATTTCTGCCACTTATGTGACTTGAATATGGAAAAATGGATTCAATTTTTGGAATCAGGATGTTCAAATTTTGTAAATAGGTATCTTTTATTATTAGACATTTTGAATAATTATTTCGGTAAATATTTTATTTACCATGGTTAAAGGGTAAATCCGGTAAATAAGGGTTAAAAAAATAATATTATAATAATACCAAATTACCCTAAAACGTGTCCTAACCGTATTGGTTGATACATTTCCGACCATGGGCATATATGGGTATATTTTTGGACCTCATGGAGCCACTTGTAAGTGATCATGGCACTTTATATTAATTAAGTAAAAACAAATTAAAAAATGACATAAGCATATATCTTTTAGAAAAACCATTTTTACACAGTGTTATATATTTTGGATATTTGAAAATAAATATTCATTAGAAATATAAAAATATTTCCTACATAATGATATTTTATTTATTATTTTTAGACATTAAATAATTTAATTTATTTATGACACAATGATGATGCAGTAATTACCATAATAGTGAAAAATTAAAGTAATTGATGTTATAAATACCCAAATAAATATAATTTGAGACTTTTTATGAATTAAACTAATTTTATAGGTTACTATATCATGTTAGGAGTGATTTACATAACTTTTTTCGAAGTAATAATTCTGTTATAATTTTCAAAAAAGTGAATTTTCCAAATAGTGTCAAAATTTACATAAAAGAGTTTTTAAAACAAATATTATATTATTAATTGATATTGAATTACTAAAAATATAAGGATCAGACAAGAGACTTATATCATGATATGTGTGTCATTAATGGACCACTTGAGGGTCTCCTGGAAGTATATAGTAATTTTATTAACTATATATTATAAAAATACAAAGTGACATGGTAAGTGTCAATGTAATTGACTAATAGTTAATACAAAAAGATAAGTTTAATATAATGACCCAAATAGTTCTAAATTATATTGGTTGAGTGGTTTTAGACCCATACCCACCTTAACCTTTAAATAATCCACTTTGGAGCTATTAGAAACAGAATATGAATTTATTATAAAATAATATTTCTAGCTTTTCCAAAGGTTTCCCTCACCCCTCTTATAAAAGGGCACTCTTCTTTCTCATTAACTCACACCATTAATGCTTTTTTGTTCGGCCAAAACCTGCCCCAATACTCTCTATACTTCCCTCACTACAACCTAGAGGCCTTATTTTGATCAGAATGCCAACCTAAAGAGCCATTTTGATCAAATCAAAAGGAAGATCCCGATGAAGAGGTAATGTTTTCACCACCCTTTTTTCAAATTAATTTCTTCTTCAACTTCTCTTTCTTTGTTTTCCCATTCTAAAATAATGAATCCAGTATCTCCTATATACTGAAAAATTATTAGAAATACGGTACAACCATATTCAGTATTCTATCCATCTTTTGAATGACATGTCACCATACGTGCGTACGTACGGCTTTCCGTCTCCACATCGTGGTGTAATTGTGATTCAATAAATTATTATTTTGATGGGTCTAATAATGATGTCTAATTCATGTAAATAATAAATATAACATGATAATTATTCTTTATATATGATATATCATCCAATTATTTATTATTCTAATATCAAAGGAACGATATTGTCACTCGTGCGTACGTACGGACTACCGTCTCCACGAACGCGATGAGATTCAATCTCCATCATATCCATTCAAGCATAATTCTCATTTGACGATTAAAAATAATGTTTAAGGACTTGATATGATTCTGTATATGAATAATATACAACCTATCCATGAAAAAATGACTTACGTAACAAAATATATAAAAGAAAACGAGTAAGTTGACACCCAAAACAATGATAATACTAAGATATTATTATCAAATAAAGGTAAAAAGATCATATATGATATCAAATTAATGTATATGATTCTTGTATAATTTAATAAAAACTATCTCACCATTATACAGGAGGTTAACCAACCCCCAACCAAGGAAAATTACAAGGTAAGGGTTTATTTCGCAATCTCTTCATTATCTGAGGTTGTTTATACGTAATAATCTACTGGGATCTCTTTATCACCCATATCCATGTTTCTATAAAATGTTTTTCAAAAAATTATTAATATTTTACAGAATATGATTTAAAGTCATTTATAACCTTTTTTGACTATTTATAAGAGGTATATAAAGGAATCTTTCCGTCGTTTTCCAAACAAGGTGCTTTTTAACCTTTTCGACAGAATTAAGGTAAGAATATTTTTTTAACTTATAAGGCAGGTGAGGATGTTTTCCGCCGTTATAAAATCTTCAAAGAATCCCTTACAAGCTTATAAGAATATTTTCAAAGAAAATGTTTTATTTTATATTACTCTTAAATTATTTCAAAATAAAAAGAGAAATTTCTCTAAAAAGATATTTGATTTCATCTATGTCAACATCCTTTGATGGAATTTATGCTTATTTGAAGCTGATTTATTATGAAACAAAAATTCCATATTGTATTGAAGGATTTGTGATATGTTTGACTATGGATATGTTATTTTTATAAGCTTAATGGTTTATGGTGAAAGTATTGACATTCCGTATGCTAGTTTTAATACGAATGTTTATGTTATGATTAAATCTTTTCATATGGGAATGAATTGGACTTAATATGTGACGGGTGGAGCCCGCTATAGCTCCTCGATGCATCGGAAAGTATCATGAGACAAACTAGTGTGTTGGCACAAGGCCTTGACGAAATCTTATTTGTAGTCTTGGCATAAGGCCTTGGTTATGTGGTTATGGTAGTCTGGAATTATGCATTACATCATTATGAAAGTGGTTATTGATATTGCATGAGATTATTCGATTAGTAGAATATCCATGTGAATATGTAAATGGAATTATTTCATTTTATATTTTCCATACTATGTTTATGTTCATGTTTAAAAGGCTTTTGTTTTAGTTATACATTGCCTTAAATGTTTATTCTTATTTATGAAAGTTTCAGCGATATTGTTCTCTTTACTGGGCATTTGAGCTCACCAATTTTCTATGTTTTATTTTTCCTAGGATGTGAAGAAGTAATTTATGAATGACCTACAGGGATAGTATGAGGGGATAAGAGAGTGGACTATGGTGACTATGCTGTTGTAGTTTTCATTTTATGATGTAATGTATACTTTATGAATGTATCTAGTGTTTCCAAGGCTACTAAACTAATCAGTCTTTCGAGACCTGATCTTTCTTGTGATCATGCCAATGTTATGTAATAATGAACCGACTCTAGGTAACTAGGGTCGGGGCATTACAGTTAGTATTAGAGGAATTTTAGTACAAACCTTGGTAGGTAGATTTAGATAAACTCTAATTAGAGCACAATGATTTAAGATGGACCTTGAGAATTAGTAGCAAAGAACTTCCTAGAATTTTGGTATTGTAGAGATTTTGTGAGTTTTCCATGAAATACATCCCTAACTGGATACAAGTAGGTAAAGGTGGATCTGGCACAGATGTACCTAGGGGTAAAACCCGAAAACACCGCTTTGAGCTAGACTCGAATGGGAACTGGTGCACAACAACAGGCCTTGCTTCACTCTTGGTTACGATACTCCCGAGGGATATGCATAGGATAAATCTCATTTTCGTTACAAATCATTATGAAGGGTTTATGAGTATATAATTCCTTAAAGAAAACATTATTATTATTATAGATTATATCCATAAATAGTTCAGTTTATGTTATGTGTTTTATAAGTATGGAATTATGTATTTTGATTCATAAACTAATCTAGTTTATGCCATTATTTAGAAATGGCACCTAGTGGAAGAAATGGAAACCATATCAATGCATGCACTCCATGTAGGGATTTCCCTCCTGCTCAAGATAATTATAGTGGAGCTGGTGATGCAACTGGTGTCGATCAGCTAATCACCATACATGGACAACTCACTCAGGTTATGAATAATAACCTTACCCGTATGGAGCAACCTGATCCGAAGCATGGAGGATCAATTTTAGATCGATTCATGAGGAAACAACCACCAACGTTCAATGGGAGTACAAATCCCTTAGTAGCTGAGAAATGGATAAATTCCCTAGAGAAGAAATTTCAGGATTTGGGTAGTAGTGAAAGGGAAAAAGTAATCATGGTAGTTTACCGCCTCACTGGAGATGTTGATCAATGGTGGTCATTGATTCAAAATATGAAGGAAGATGATGAAGTATAAAATATGTAATAGAGGGATTTCAAAGATCTGTTTTTAGAAAAATACTTTCCTCGTGACCATCGAGCAGATATGGAAAGGTAATTTCTTAGTCTGAGACAAAAGGATGATGAGAATGTCGCAAAGTATGAGGCTAACATTAAAAGGATAGAAAGGTATGATGGAGATTATATACATAACCCAAGAAGTAAGATTGATCATTTCTTTGATGGGTTAAAACCATTTCTCCATCGAGCATTAGTCTGACAATCCTTCTCGTCATTCGAAGACATTGTCTCATGTGCTATTATGATAGAAAATGAATTCTCTAAGTCTTATGACTTTAAAGAAAAGAAAGAGAAGAAGATATATGCTGATCAATCTGGGAATAGAAATAAGGGGAAGAAGGGAAAGGTTGAATATACATCCTGTGGTAAATGTGGGAAGAAACACCTCGGTACTTTTTTGAAGGGAATGAGAGTCTATTACAAGTGTGGTGAAAAAGGCCACCAATCTCGTGATTGCAAGGGGAAGAAGGAAGCTATCGATGTCCAATGCTACAATTGCAGGGAGTCAGGACAATATGAAAATGAATGTCCTATGAGTCAGGGGAACTTACCTCAGAAAAGGCCAAGGGATCAAGGGAAAGATTATGTTATCACTACTGCTGAGGTAGAAGCTCCGAAAGACGTGGTGGCAGGTAACTTAATGGTTTCCTCATCTTTAGAAAATGCATTATTTTATTTTGGATCATCACATTGTTTCATATCTTCTCCGTTTTCTATGAAAATTAGATATTTCCAATTTGATTTAACAAGGGATTTGTCGGTTAAAACTCTTAAGGGAAGCATAATTGCAACAAAGTTTTGTGATTCAGTCCCCATTAGAGCACATAAATGTTCATTATCTGCTGATCTCATCGTCATACCTATGATTGAGTTTGATATAATCCTCGGTATGGACTGGCTTTCAGACCATGTTGTGAAGATTTATTGTAAGAAGAAGTAGGTTTCAATTTTTGATGATGTCGATAAGGAAAACATTATCTTTAGAATAGAATCGTCACCACCTAATTCTTATCTAGATCCACCCCAAGTAGATCAACTAAATTCAATTATTGGAGAGGAATAGAATGAAATTACTGTGGGGGAGGAAAGGAATGTTCAAATAGAGGATGTACCTATTGTGAAAGAATATGTAGATGTATTTCTGGAATATTTACCTGGACATCCTCCAGAACGAGAAGATGAGTTTTCCATTGATTTAATTCCTGGATCACGGACTATATCGAAGACCCCTTATAGAATGGCCACGTTAGAATTATTTGAACTAAAGAAAAAACTAGAGAAATTGAGTAATAATGGATTTATTCTCCCTAGTGTTTCTCCATGGGGATCCCTTGATCTTTTTGTAAAAAAGAAAGATGGATCTATGAGTTTATGTATCGACTACATGGAGATCAATGCTATAACAATAAAGAACAAGTATCCCCTACCTCGCATTGATGATTTATTTAACCAAATGCATGGAACTAAATACTTTTTAAAGATTGACCATCGATCTGGATAACATCAGTTGGGTGTGAAGAAGGAAGACATTCTGAATAAAGCATTTCGAACTAGGTACGGGCATTACGAGTTTACAGTAATTCCTTTTGGATTGACTAATGCACCCTCTGTATTCATGGATTTGATGAATAGAGTTTTCAAGGATTATCTTGATGAATTTGTGGTGGTATTTATTGATGATATCTTGGTATAATCAAAAAGCTATGAAGATCATGAAAATCGCTTGCGCATTATCCTGAAGACTCTGAGAAGACATGAATTATATGAGAATTTTAGAAAGTGTGAATTATGGCTTCAGGAGATTTCATTTCTTGGCCATATTGTCTCTAATGGTGGAATCTCCATTGATCCTTCTAAGACCAAGGCAATCCAAGAATGGCATGCACCGACGAGTATAACTGAGGTACGTAGTTTTATTGGTTTAGCAGTTTATTATCGATGTTTCGTCCAGAATTTGGTCCTGTTGGCTAACCCATTATCAAAGCTCACACGTAAAGTGGTTAAATTTTTTTTGGACAAAAGAGTGTGAAGAATGTTTCGAAGAACTGATGAGATGATTATACAATGCTCCTATATTGACTCTACCATCGGGGAATGATGGGTTCGTTATTTATAGTGATGCATTAGAGAAAGGAATTGGTTGTGTCCTTGTGTAGATTGATAGGGTTATTGCCTATGCATCACGACAGTTGAAAATTCATGAACAAAACTATCCTACTCATGATCTTGAGTTATCAGCTGTGATCATTGCTTTGAAGATATGGAGGCACTACCTCTATGGTGAAAAATGTGAGATTTATACTGATCACAAGAGTTTGAAGTATATTTTCTCACAAAAAGAACTCATCATGAGGCAAAGGAGATGGTTTGAATTACTCAAGGATTATTATTGTACGACGCACAACCACCCGGGGAAAGAAAACAAGGTGAAAGATTCTTTGACCAGAAAAGATCATGGAGTTATGAATAATATTTGAATTGAAAGGGATCCAATTTACATGGATCTAGTGATGATGGACATGGGAATAACCATAGAAGGTGAAACATCAATTATTTTTCAAATGGTTGCCAAACCATCTTTACTAGAAAGGATTAAGAGTTCTCAGACTAATGATGAAGAATTTCAAAAGAATATTAAAGCTGTGAATGATGGGAGATTGAGAGACTTTATGTATGAAGATGAAATTTTGAAATTTGGGAAGAGACATTGTCTTCCCGATATACCTGATCTAAAAAGGGAATTGCTGGATGATTCTCATAGTTCCAATTTCTCTATACACCCTGGGAGCACCAAAATCTATAGAGATTTGAAGGAATATTTTTGGTGGGAGAACATGAAGAGGGAGATTGCGGATTTTGTGTCAAGATGTATGGTTTTTCAACAAGTGAAAGTTAGAAGAAAACAACCTGGATGAGTCATGAAACCACTTCCCATACCTGAGTGAAAATGGGACAATATTACGATGGACTTTGTCATGGGGATACCAAATACTCCTAGAAGGAATGATGCAATATGGATCATTGTTGATCAACTTACCAAGACAGCACATTTTCTTGCTATAAGATAAGATCTACCACTGAAACGTCTAGAAATACTATATATTGATGAAGTTGTGAGACTTCATGGAGTACCCCTATCGATTATTTCTGATCGTGATCCCCATTTTACTTCATGATTCGGGAAAATTCTACAGAAAGCCTTGGATACTGAACTTCATTTGAGCACTGCCTACCACCCTCAAACAAAAGGACAATCAGAACAGACTATTCAAACCTTAGAAGACATGTTGAGATCTCGCTCGCTTGACTTTTAGGGTATGAGGGGTCAATATTTATCTCTGGTATAATTTTCCTATAACAACTGCTTCCATTCGAGTATTCAGATAGCACCATATGAAGCATTATATGAAAAGAGATTTCGCACACCAACCTGTTGGGATGAAATTATTGAAAGAAAATTTTTAGGTCAACAACTGGTGGAGGAAATGATAGAAAATGTGAAGGTAATCCAAAATCACATCAAAGAAGCTCAATGTAGGCAGAAGAGCTATGCCGATAATCAAAGGAAGGATTTGGAATTTCAAGTCGGTGGTCATGTTTTCCTGAAGGTATATCCATGGAAGGGAGTCATATGATTTGGTAATAAAGGTAAATTGTGTCCAAGGTACACTGGACCTTTCAAAATTATAGAACGAATTGGGGCTGTAGCTTACCGATTGGCAATGCCGCCAAGTCTCTCCAAAGTTCACGATGTGTTCCACGTATATCTGTTGAGGAAATACATGCCTGACCCAATGCATGTACTCACCTATGAGGAATTAGAACTGGAACCCGATCTGTCTTATTGCGAAGATCCCATCAGGATTCTTGATACGAGATAACAAGTGCTGAGAAACTGGACAACTTTTCTTGTAAAAGTTCTATGGAGAAACCATAAGATGGAAGAGGCAACGTGGGAACCCGAGGAACATATAATGAAAAACCACCCGAGTCTTTTCATGCGGTAGTATTCTATAAATTTCGAAGATGAAATTATTTGAAGGAGGGGAGAATGTAACACCCCAAGCTTCCACGATACGCATTTCCTTGAATAATGTGATAGCGTGTGTTGTACGCAACATTGAGTTCTAACACACCACAACTAATCAAACTAGCCTTTATGAATAGTAATACCTAATTTTTAAAATTTTATAAATTTTATCTCTCAAAATGGACTTCATTTTTGGATTTGGAATATCAAATTTAGCCTAGGGTGAAATTTTGGAACTTTTTGGATAACATTTATATTTTGATGAATAGTGAAAATTACTAAATTTTAATTAAAAACAACTTTTTTAATCTAAATAATTTATATTGATAAATTATGAATTTGAGTGATTTTAAAGTATATTTAGAATATATTTTTACCATTTAATACAATTTTGGTCATTTTAAATAATTTTACAATTAAAACGGACATAAACAAGTGTCAATCTTTTGATAGTTATTATCTCTTAAAAACATGTTTTTTGTTCTAACAACGGGAATTAATTTTAAATTAATTTCTTTCACTTATGTGTTTTGAATTTGTAAAAATGGATTCCATATTTGGAATAAGTATTTTCTAATTGTGTAAATAGGTATCTTTTATTTTTAGACATTTTGAATAATTACTTCGGTAAATATTTTATTTACCATGGTAAAGGGGTAAATCCGGTAAATAAGGGTTAAAAACAATAATATTATAATAATACAAAATTACCCTAAAACGTGTCCTAACCTTATTGGATGATACATTTCCGACCATGGGCATCTTTGGGTCGATTTTTGGACCCCATGGATCCACTTGTAAGTGATAATGACACTTTATATTAATTAAGTTAAAACAAATACAAAAATGACATAAGCATATATCTTTCAGAAAAATATTTTTTACATTGGGTTATATATGTTAGATATTCGACTATAAATATTAATTATAAAGATAAAGAGAATACCTACATGATGATATTTTATTTATAATTTTTAGACATTAAATAATTTAATTTATTTATGATACAATAATGATGCAGTAATTACCATAATAGTGAAAAATTAAAGTAATTGATATTATAAATACCCAAATAAATAAAATATGAGACTTTTTATGAACTAAACTAATTTTATAGTTTAATATAACATTTTTGAATTTATTTAATTAACTTTTTTCGAAGTAATAATTCTGTTAGGATTTTCACAAAAAAAAATTTTCCAAATAGTGTCAAAATTGACATAAAAGAGTTTTTAAAACATATATTATATTATTAATTGATCTTCAATTCCTAAAAATCTAAGGCATGGCCAAGAGACTTATAACATGATATTTGTATCATTAATTGACCACTTGGGGGTCTCTTGGAAGTATATAGTATGTTTATTAACTATATATTATAAAAATACAAAGTGACATGGTAAGTGTCAAACTAATTAACTTAGAGTTAAAACTAAAAGATAAGGTTAATATAACGACCCAAACCTATCTAAATTCTATTTGTTGAGTGGTTTTCCACCTATACCCACCTTAATCTTTAGAATATCCACTTTGGAGCCATTAGAAACCGAATATGAATTTATTATAAAATAATATTTCTAGCTTTTCCAAAGGTGCCCCATCACCCCTCTTATAAAAGGGCAATCTCCTTTCTCATTATCTCACACCTTAAAAGCCTTTTGGTTCGGACAAACCCTGACCAAATACTCTCTAAACTTCCCTCCCTACAACCTATAGTCCTTAATTTGATAATAAATCCAGCCTAATTAGTCCTTTTGATCAAATCAAAAGGAAGATCCCGAAGAAGAGGTAATGTTTTCACCACCCTTTTTCCAATTCATTTCTACTTCAACTTCTTCTTTTATTGTTTTCCCATTATAAAATAATGAATCCAATATCTCCTATATACTGTAATATTATTATAAATATGGTAAAACCATATTCATTATTCTACCAATCCTTTTAATGACATGTCACCAAACGTGCGTACGTACGGCTTACCGTCTCCACGTTGTGGTGTAATTGTTATTCAATAAATTATTATTTGGATGGGTATAATAATGATGTTTAATTCATGTAAATAATAAATATTACATGATAATGATTTTGTATATATTATATAACATCCAATTATATGTTATTTTAATATCAAAGGAATGATGTTGTCGCTAGTGCGTACGTACGGACTACCGTCTCCACGAACGTGATTAGATTCATTCTCCATCGTATCCATTCAAGTATAATTCTCATTTGATGATTAAAAATAATATTTAAGAACTTTATATCATTATTTATATGAATAATATACTACCTATCCATGACAAACATGGCTTACATAACAAAACATATAAAAGAAAACGAGTTAGTTAACACCCGAAACAACGATAATACTAAGATATTATTATCAAATCAATGTTAAAAGATCATATATGATATCATACTAATGTATATGATTCTTGTACAATTTATTAACAATTGTTTCACCATTATACAGGAGTTTAATGTACCCCCAACCAAGGAAAAGTACAAGGCAAGGGTTTATTTCGCAATCTCTTCATTATCTGAGGTTGTTTATACGTAATAATCTACTAGGATCTCTTTATCAATCACATCCATGTTTCTTAAAAATGTTTTCCAAATCATTATTACTATTTTAAAGAATATGGGTTAAAGTCATTTATACCTTTGTTTGACATTTTATATGATGTTTATAAAGGAATCTTTCCGTCGTTTTCCAAACAAGGTGCTTTTTAACCTTTTCGACGGAATTAAGGTAAGAATGTTTTTTAACTTATACGACGGGTGAGGCTATTTTCCTCCATTATAAAATCATCGAAGCTCCCCTTACAAGATTATAAGAATATTTTCATAGAAAATGTTTTATTTTATATGGCTCTTAAATGATTTCAAAATAAGAAAAGATATTTCCCTAAAAAGAGTTTTGATTTCGTCTATGTTAACATCCTTTGATGGATTTTAAGCTTATTTGAAGCTGATTTATTATGAAACAAAACTTCCATATTGTATTGATGGTTTTGTGATATGTTTGAATATGGATATGTTATTTTTATACCCTTCATGGTTTATGGTGAAAGTATTGACATTTCGTATGCTAGTTTTAATACGAATGTTTATGTTATGTTTAAACCTTTTCATATGGGAATGCATTGGACTTAATATGTGAAGGGTGGATCCCGATATAGCTCCACGATGCATCGGTAGGTCTCATGAGACAAACTAGTGTCTTGGCACAAGGCCTTGACAAAATATTATATGTAGTCTTGGCACACGGCCTTGGGTATGTTGTTATGATAGACATGCATTATGCATTCCATCATTATGAATGTGGTAATTGATATTGAATGAGATTATCCGATTAGTAGAATATCCATGTGAATAAGTAAATGGAATTATTTCATTTTATTTTTTCCATACTATGTTGAAGTTCATTTTTAAAAGTCTTTTGTTTTAGTTATACAATGCCTTAAATGTTTATTCTTATTTATGAATGCTTCTGCTATATTGTTATCCTTTCTAGACATTTGAGCTCACCCCTTTTATATGTTTTATTTTTCCCAGGATGTGAAGAAGTAATTTATGAATGACCTGCAGGGATAGTATGAGGGGATACGATAGTGTACTATGGAGACTATGTTGTTGTAGTTTTCATTTTATGATGTAATGTAAACATTATGAATGTATCTAGTGTTTCCAAGCCTACTAAACTAATCGGTCTTTCGAGACTTGATCTTTATTGTGGTCATGCCAATGTTATGTATTAATGCACCGACTCTGGGTAACTGGGGTCGGGGCGTTACAATAAAAGACAAGATCATGGAGTTACAGGATACAAAATTTTGAATGGAATTAAAGGTGGATTGTGGTTTCACCACAAAGTTGGACGGTTACATTGGATAAAATTATTTGTTATTTAAAAATTCTCATAGGAGTGGTGGCCATAACTGTTGTCAGTTAAAACATTTCATTTAGACAGAGGAAAATGTATAACATCGACACAATGATTGGGTCAGTCGAGGGTCACCCCATTCCGGGAGATCTAGAGCATCATTTATGGTCCTTAAATACAGCCTCAAACCACTTTACAGAGTCATTAAAACATAAGAAATCGTTACCGGGAAAGAAATCCCCAACAACCTCATGGAACCAGTTGGTGAGACCGATCAGTGACACACCGATGGGTGACTCACCAATTGGGGACACACATAAGTGACTCATCGTTTGGGGACACATCGATCGGTGAGACTGATCAGTGATACCCAGATCGCTGAGACCGATCAGTGACACTGATGGGTGAAACCATGGAGACCCCCTGCCATTGACACTGCTTCCCTCATGACTCATTGATGAGTCCAAGGTGCCCCAACACAAAAAATTGAGAAAGTAATAGACCAAGAGGGTCCTGGCTGTTACAGTTTCAAGAAACCACTATGTCATATAACCTAATATAGTAGGCTACATAAAAGGTTGATAATCATAGTATATTCTTGGTATGATAGAAATTGTTATTATCATATTTTATAAAAATATAATAAGGATTAAAATTTAATATAAATTAATTATTTACAATTTTATCTATATTCACTAGTGAGTTATATTTATTGATGATTTTATAGTATATTCTAAATGTAATAAGAATTATATAAAATAACTATGAATTTTTTTACAATAAAATTTTACTTCAAAGGATTTGAATCATATATTACATGGTACCAATAAATTACAAATTAATTTTAGGTCAAGGTTACATTTTTCATATAATTATTGGAGAACATTTTTTTAGGGATTTATAACTATTTAGTTTAATATATTCTTAATGTTCAGATAATAAATGTTTGATTGATTTTAAAAATTTATGTTAGAAAGTATTGTTAATCAGGGGTATAATAATTAATTCTTTATATTTGAGGTTTAGTTGATCTCATTTTTATGATTTTTCTATATAATTACTCTTTTTTCATTTTATACTATTTGGGTTATTATGATATTGTTAATTTTTGTGTAAATATATAAATTCAATATGGTTCAACGTATTAATGATTTAGATGGTTTTGGGAAAAGTATATTTTGAAAATTTTATAATTATGGTATATAAGTACCTATATATATGATTTAATGAAATATTAATATTTTTTGAGATAATATATGTAACATAATCTAGAATAAGAGAGTGAGATAGATTTAATATTAGAAGTTACATCCCAAATGTTAAATATGATAAGAATACCCTTAGCT
Source organism: Viscum album (assembly GCA_963277665.1). Classification (NCBI taxonomy): domain Eukaryota; kingdom Viridiplantae; phylum Streptophyta; class Magnoliopsida; order Santalales; family Viscaceae; genus Viscum; species Viscum album. The sequence continues at coordinate 264,280,922 of OY728120.1, forward strand.
AATTAATTATTAAGAGATAATTAAAATTTCAATGACATAATTTATTTAGGGGTATAATGTAACACCCCATGATTTTAATATATTATTGCCTTTAAATAAGTTAATGTGTTTCATATCTTTCTCCACAAGTAACACTGTACATAAACAAAACCATAATATAATTAAATAAAAATAAAAAATATTTGGTATGGATAATAATTACTAGAAACTAAATTTGAGAATAAATAATATAATACAATTTATAAAATATTTATATAATATAATATAATCATTACATTAAATAACTATGAAATTAATTTGTATATGGTAAAACAACTAATACAACAATTTTTTATATAGACATGTATTTGTTTAACCATTAACATTTTATATAATATGAATTTGTATTTCAAAAAAATTATGACTAATGATAATGTTGTAAATTTTATATGAATAATTTATTAGTAATAATTTAATTACTGAGTGATAGAAAATTTGAATGAGAATGGTTAATGTTCTAAAAAACCAATTTTCCAATAAAATTGTTTCTTATTATATCCCATATTTTTATTTAAAAGTTGAATCCCTAAATTTTAGAATTTTAATTTTATAATATCAACTTTATTTTTTTATTCTATTTTCATTATTATCTTAAGATGTTATTTTAAAATTTTTCAAAAAATAATCATTTTTAAGTGAATAGTAACAATACCATTTTTGTTAAAACTGTGACTTTTATAGAATATGTATTATATAAGATTAAACTAAATCTCAAAAAAACATTATGATGAAAAAATAAATGTTTTTATGTCATAGTAATTTTTTTAAATTATTATGTTTAATTTAAAAACCTATATTAGATTTTTTAAAACGGAAGTCAAATGTTTCACTAAAACTATTATAATGCATCATACATTTACTATTTTAAAATTCACATATATAACTTTTATAAATTTTTTCTTATTAAATAAATTTAAAATATGGTATCACGAAGTCCAATAGTTTTCAAAAGGATCATATTATTTTTAGTCATATAGGATAAATAACTATGGTAAAAAGTAGCTACTCTGGTAAGTTCAAATTGTGAAATTGGAAAATATAATGGTGAAGAGTTGAAAACATAATTAGAACACATGCATATTTTTTTGAGCATTTATGGAACCAATATCACCCAAAATACATTATTTATGACATTTCTTTCCATTTACCATTGAATAGTTTAATGATATCATTGAAAATTAAATAATATTTGATAAAATTCCCTTGTCATATAAATTTGGACACATCCACCCTTCATTCCACAACCAATAATTTGAGATAACTATATTAAATATTCCATTATTAAACACATGTAATGTTCTATAATTTTAAATATATTCTAGTAACAAAATGTTTTCTTAATCCCTCTATTTCCATAAAATTATCGAACGAAATATCAACATTATCAATGTGAGAAACCATTTTTTATCATCATTCCTTTCTATCAAACCTTTCAAATTATAGTTTTGAAATTTATATGTAATATAGTTTTTATCAGGTATTTTCTAAATGTAAAATTTCTATGAAAACAAAATTATTCACATTTCCCCATTACCCTTAAGTAAAAAAAGGCATTCATGCATGTGTGTGGATTACTACATCCATGAAGCTTCATGCTTTATTTTACAAAACCACCTTACATAGATATTCTTATTATTGAATTTAATAAATAAATATGATATTTAAATGACTTTTTTTTATCTTAAATTATAAAAATTATTATAAACTTCTCATTTTCAATGGAAAATTAAATCACTAAACATGTGTATGTTTTGACTACTATATCTTTGGAATGATCGATCACCAATTTTGATTTAATCACCAAATTTAATGGATATCACTAAGAATGGGCATAAAAATTAAAGATTATTTTGACTATATCATTGTTTTTTTGGGTTTTAATGTTTTTAGAACATATTAATGATAAGATCAACAAACTCTCATAATTAATTAAATTTTTTTGAAGACTACTACTAAGAGGAAAAAAAATTTATTCATACTATATTATATTTCAATATCCATGAAATATTCTCATAATTCATTCCAGTTCGTATATTTAAAACAAATAAAACCTAAATAAGATTTATTTGATTGATTTTATTACAATAAAACCATCACAAAATTATCCATTAATAGTGGTATATTCTTGTTTCATTTAGTTTAACCACCCACATGAAAAATTATACGAATTTATATCATGGATGAATGTAGGGAAACAATTACTAGTATAATATGATATAAATATGTATAATTTTCTCTTTTTAATTGTAATATAAAAATTTAACAAACTATTTAATTGAACACCATTCATTCGTTAAGAATATTTTGAACATGATGGTAAAAACATTATTATTAAGGATCATAAAAACCCCTATAATGTAATTATAATAATATAAATAATTATAAAACAAATTCAAAGTCATTTTGTGATCTTTCAATGATGGAAATTAGTAGATAAATAATTAATTTATCCATAATTATGTAACTAGTTAAAAATATCAGGATTAACTACATTGATTATTTGAAAATATTATAACAAATAAGAATTAATATAAGGAATTGCTATATTTTAAGTGTATAAATAAAAACAGATATAATTAAGGTTATGAATTTAGGAATTGATATATCAATGTTTATGATACTGGATATTAAAATGCATTTATGAAAGCCAGGATAAGTCATAAGAGTATCTTATTTAAATTTTAAATTCCAAGGGCGATTCATTAATTATACACCATATCATCTATGGGATGGTGTATCTATATCCCATATAATATTTTGAATTTGGAACAAGAAATTATTCATGTAATTTAATGTATCATTTTAAATCATATCCATTAGGTTGTTTTGACATAAGTGTTTCTAAGTCTATAAGAGTTTTCGTGGTATCAATTCTAATTCGATGAGATATAATATATATTTTATTAACCATTTATTTACATTTCATATTTAATTCCCATGTATGTTTTTTAATTATACAATTTATATTTTATTTGATAAAGTGAAAAATAATTTTCCCTTATTAAAGAAAAAATTTATTCAAATGTTTCCTTAGTATTAAGGATTTTTGGTAACTCACCTTTATTTCACATGTAACCATGCCAGCGAGACACCTAGGCTGGAACAAATACAACCACACAAGAATAAACCTTTTCCCGAACAAATGCCTCTATGCCCGAGAACACCTGGGCCTCATCTCAAAGAATCTTTGGAAAGCAACCTGCATACATACACTTGGTCCAACAAACACAACATTCCCTACTCGAAGAATTTTGGGCTATAATGGACCTAAGGATGTCATAGACTGCCCAAAGAGTCTTGGGATACTTGGTAAAGGGAGAATAAAATATCTAATAACCATCCACTCATAGGAGTGTTTATAAAAACACCATCCCCCAGGAAATGGGGGTCTTCGGCATGAATTGATCAACATAGGTGGGGCACAAATAAGAAACATAAGAACTAAATTGACATATAGGTAAACAAGAACTCATCCCAACTTAGGGGATCCAAAACCATCCCATACCCAAAAACCCTCATTACTATTCATCCATAAAAATCACAACAGCCACAACCAAGTCAGTCTCATTCCTAGAAAACAATTCCCCATGGAACCCATTTTTGTAATCACATTAAGGTGGTTCGGTTTAAAAAAGTTCTACACTACCGGGCAACTAACTAGTATAGCCACATATCCAAGAATAAAAAACAACCAAGAAGCAAAAATAAGCATTCACACCCAGTCCTCTTTTAATGCCAAAACAAAAAAGGGATCCAGGAGATCCCTTGAAGTACTGGAACCAAACCAAGCTCCAACAAAAATCCCCACTCAACCTCAGATCCAAAAACCAACAACTACACAACAAGGGATCCCGTCTCTATCCATGTCACCCCACAAGAATCAGAAAGGACAACCACCATATTACCAAGATAGAGCAAGGGAGTTTTTCAGATTCAAACACACCATTCATTAATTTTCTTCTTTCTGATTGGATAACCGGGGTGACCACACAAGGATTTTTATTCATTGAGAATCTACTTACTCAACTTAATTTATGTGATTAACCCATTTCCATGTTACATCAATTAAATAATAGAATTATCTAGAAAATATAGGCCCATTAGTGTGCTTGAAAGGACCACCAATGGCCTTGATTTTCAGTAGACATAAGCCCATATAATTCACAACATATAATCAATGATAAAAGAGTACAAAATAATCATCAAACACACCCCATCATTCATTGAAAGCCATTCATTATCTTTTTTAAGGTTAACATTATCCATCCCAGAAGGAACATCATCATACCCACCCCTGCATAATAGATAGTAATGAGAGATGAAAGAAAAATCCTACTTGTATTATCAATGATCGATAATTTTCTCTACACGCCAAGAATTGGGGATGCGTGACTTGATTGGGAATAACTCTGAGGACTCCAAGAGTTAGTAGAAAAGTATCCATCACTGGCGCATAACTATACTCGTGAAGGGGGATCCAAATGCACAAAGGAATGGAAAAGTTTATGAAAATAAGAAGAAAGAATCCTCATGTGATAAAAGGTGAGATATTGGAGTTATGAGATACGAAATCTTGAACGGCATTAAAGGATGGTTGCGGTATAACCACAAGGTTTGATGGTTACACACGATCCAATTATTTTTTATTTAACAATTCTCATCGAAGAGGTGTCCGTAATAGTTTTGAGTTAAGACGTTTAATTTAAATTGAGGAAAATGCGTAACAGCGACACAAGGTTTGGGTCATTCGAGGGTCACCCCACTCCTGGAGATCTAAAACATCATTTTTGGTCCTTAAATACAGCCTCAAACCAGTTTAATGAAGCATTAAACCTTAATAATGCTTTACTGAGATAGAAACCCCCAACAACCCCATGGAACTGATTGGTGAGACCGATATGTGACACACCGACACGTGACTCGCTAATTAGTAAGACCGATTAGTGACTCACCAATTCGGGACACACATATAATTGACTCGTCGATCGGGGACACATCTATCAGTGAGACCTATTATAGACACACTGATTTGCGAGACCAATCAATGACACCAATGGGTGAGACCATGGAGGCACCCTACCACTGACACCACTGCCATCACAACTCACTGATGGGTCAAAGGCGCCCCAACACTAGAAATTGACAATGTAATGGACCAGGAGGGTCTTGGACATTAAAGTTTCAAGAAACCACTTTGTCTTATAACCTAATATAGTAGGCTATATAAATGGTTGATAATCAATGTATATTCATGGTATGATAGAAATGGTGAGTATCCTATTCTAAAAAAATATAGTGAGAATTAATATTTAATATAAATTAATTGTTGCTTCCTTTGGTCATATTCACTAGTGAGTTATATTTATTGATTATTTTATATTATATACTAAACGTTATGGGAATTATATTAAATAACTATGATTTTTTTGTAATAAAATTTTACTTCAGTGGAATGGAATCATATATTACATGATACCAATAAATTTCAAATTTATTTTACGACAAGGTTATATATTTCAGATAATTATTGGGGAACATTTGATTAATGGATTTATAACTATTCAGATTAATATATGCTTAATGTTGAGATAATAAAAGATTTACTGGTTTTAAAAAGGTAAGATAGAAAGTATTGGTAATCATGGGTAAAATAATTAATTCTTAATTTTTGAAGTTAAACTGATCTCATTTTTGTGATTATGGTATATAATTCCTCTTTTGTGATTTCATAATATTTGGGGGCTTATAATATTTTAAATTTTTTTATAAATATTTAAATTCACTATGTTTTAATTTATTAATGATTTAGATGGTTTTGGGAAAACTAATTTTTGAAAAAATTATAATTATGGAATATAAGTACCTATATATATTATTTAATGAAATATTAATATTTTATGATATAATACTTGTAAAATAATCTAGATTAAGAGAGTAAGATAGATTTCATATTAGAAGTTACATCCCAAATGATAAATATGATAATAATACCCTCATCTAATTAATTAGTAAGTGATAATTAAAATATCAATGACATAATTTATTTAGGGGTATAATGTAACACACCAAGATTTTAATATATCATTATCTTAAAATAATTTAATGTGTTTCATATCTTTCTCCACATGTAATATTGGACATAAACACAACCACAATATAAATAAATAAAAATAAAAATATTTAGTATGAACAGTAATTACTAGAAACTAAATTAGGGGATAAATAATATAATCCAATATATGACAAATATATATAATGTAATATAATCGTTACATTAAATATCTATGGAGTTTATTTGAATATGGTAAAACAAATAATTCAACCATTTTTTATATAAACATGTATTTGTTTAAACATTAACATTTTATGTTTTATGAATTTATATTCCAAGAAAATTATGATTAATGATAATGTTGTAAATTTTATATGAATAATTAGTTAGTGATAATTTAATTACTAAATGATATAAAATTTGAATGTGAATGGTTAGTAATATAGAAAATTCATTTTCCAATAAAACTATTTCTTATTATATCTCATATTTTTATTTAAAATATAAATCTCTTAAATTTTAGAATTTTAATTTTCTAAAATTATCTTTACTTTTTTCTTCAATTTTCATTATTATGTTAGGATGAAAATTTGGAATTTTACAGAAAATATTCAATTTTTGGTGAATAGAAGCAATACCATTTTCGTTTAAACTGTGACTTTTATGGAATCTGTATTTTGTAAGTGTAAACTAAATCTCAAAAATAAAATATGATAAAAATAATAATTTTTTTATGTAATAATAATTTTTTTTAATTATTAAGTTTAATTTACAAACCTATATTTAAGTTTTTAAAACTTAAGTCAAAATTTTCACTAAATTTATTGTAATGCATCATACATTTACTATTTTAATATTCACTTATATAAATTTTATAAATTTTATCTTATTAAATGGATAAAAAATATGGTATCATTAAGTCCAATAGTTTTTAAAAGGATAATATTATTTTTTTCATATAGGATTAATAATTATGTTAAAAACTAGTTACTATGGTATGTTCAAATTGTGAAATTGGAAAATATAATGGTGAAGAGTTGAAAATGTTATTAAAACACATACTGATTATTTTGGGGATTTATTGAACCAATATCACCCAAAATACATTATTATCACATTTTAATCCATTTACCTTTGAATAGTTTAATGATATCATTGAAAATGAAATAATATTAGATAAAGTTCCATTTTCATATAAATTTGCACACATCCACCCTTCATTCCACACCCAATACATTGAATTCATTATATTAAATATTCCATTATTAAACACATATAATTTTCTCTCATTTCAAATAAATTCTTGTCACAAAATTTTATCATAATTCCTCTATTTCAATAAAATTATCTAAGGAAAACTCAACATTCTCAATGTGAGTAACCATTTTCTTTAGCTTCATTCGTTTCAATCAAACATTTAAAATTATAATTTTGATATTTATATGTAATATAATTATTAATGGTTTTATACAGAATGTAAAATTTATATGCAAATAACAATTAATAACATTTCCCCATTTCCCTTAAGTAAAACAAAAAAGACATTCGTGCATGTGTGTGGATTACTAAATACATGAAGCTTCATGTTTCATTTTACATAACCCCCATAAATAGATTGCCTTATTGTTGAATATAATAAATAAATACGATATTTAAATTACTTATTAGTAACTTAAATTATAAAAATTATTAAAAGATTCTCATTTTCAATGGAAAATTAAATCACTAACCATGTGTATGTTTGGACTACAATAACTTTGGAATGATCGATCACCGATTTCAATTTCATCACCACATTTCAAGGATATCTCTAAGAATGGGAATAATAAATAATGATTATTTTTATTATATCATAATTATTTTGGTTTTAATGTTTTTAGAACGTATTAATGATATGATCAACAAACTATCATCATTAATTTAATTGTTTTGAAGACTCATACTAAGAGGAAAACCATTTTATTAATACTGTATTAAATTTCCATATCCATTTAATATTCTAACAATTCATTACAGTTCAGATTTTTAACAAAAATAAAACCTAAATAATATTTATTTTAATTATGTTTTTACAATTAATCCATCCCACACCGATCCATTAATCGTGGTATATTCATGTTTCGCTCAGTTTAACCACCAACATGAAAAATGCTACGAATTTATATCATGGATGAATATGGGGACATAATTACTTGTATAATATGAAATAAATATGTATAATTTTTTATTTTAAATTAAAATATATAAATTTAACTAAATATTTAATAGAACACCCTTCATTGGTTAAGAATCATTAGATCATGATAATAAAAAATTTATTATTAAGGATCATAAAACCCCCTATAATGTAATTATTACAATAAAAAAAATTAAAAAAATTATAAGACCTTTTTTGATCTTTTAATGATGAAAATTGGTAGATAAAAAATTAATTAAACAATAGTTATGTAACTAGTTAAAAATATCAAGATTAGTGACATTGATTATTAGAAAATTTGAAAACAAATTTTAATTCATATAAGGAATTTCTATATTTTAAGTGAATAAACAAATATAGATATGAGTATGGTTGTGAGTTTAGTTTTTGATATATCAATTTTTATGATACAAGATGTTAAAATACATTGATAGAAACCATGATAAGATGTAAGAGTATCTTATTTGAATTTTCAATTCCAAGGGAGATTCATCAATTATACACTATATCTTCTATGGGATGGTGTATCTACTTCCCATATAATATTTTTAATCTGGAAGAATAATTTATTCATTGAATTTAATATATATTTTTAAATAATCTCTTTTATATTTTTGTGACATAATTATTTTTACGTCTGTAAGAGTTTTCTTCATCTCAATTCTAATTCTTTAAGATATAATCTATAATTTATAAACCATTTTTTATTACAAGTCATATTTAATTCCCATGGATGTGTTTTAATTATTCTATTTATATTTAATTTGATTTATGAGAAATATAATTTTCCCTTATAGAATAAAATATTTATTCAAATGTTTCTCGAGTACTAATGATTTTGGGTAACTCAATATTCATTCATTATGTTATGACCTTTATCTTTAACTTATGACATAAAATTTTTCTAGATTATTTACCTTTTTGGAAATAGGTTGTGTTATCATATTTTTTATATGGAAATACATACCTATCACATAAACGCATGGATTATTAGTTGTTATTTCGTGGGATATGTTTCCATAAAGGGATATTGGAAACTCAAATATCTCTATTTTAGTTTTAATGATTTATCATAAACAATTTTCTTCCTTGATTCAGTCATCCCACACAAATATTTTATTACATGGTATTTTAAATGCAAATTTAAGAAAATAACATTTTAATAAAATTAGGTTTTATTAAAGTATTTACAATGTTCTTTTTAGAGAATGGTGATTTCAAAGTATTAAAAATATTCATTTCATAATAAAATGTTTTATCTTTCAATCCATGTTTATTAGATAAAACATTATAAAATTTTAAAGGATCCATTGATATATATTATTTTTAAAATTAACAGATTTCAATGTAATTCACTTAACCTTTTTAATGTTTTATTTTGAATTGTACATGTACATTTGTAGTTTACATCAATATAAAACATATTATTTAAACTATTCATTATATTTTCACATGATTTTACATTCCATATTTGAAAAATTTCATGTAATTGGATTTATGTTACATGGTTTATCCTCTAATAAATTTTATTTTTTATTTTTTAGGATTTAACTTATTCTATTAGAAATTTTTTCATTTACCCTTTCTGTTGTGTATTGATTAAAGAAATTTTTTCCAAGCATGTTTTTCATATATAGCAATGTCCTTATAAAATTCTTTTTTACACATGGGTTATATTATTTTGTATCCATCCTAATTATTTATTTATGTGGATTATGTAATGTTATTTTCTATCAATGATATAATCCACCACTGACTTTTTATTTCCTAACAATGCACCATGAATAGGCACAAAATTCATTCAAGTGGTTTTTCTTTATGAATACCATGTATTCTATTTCAGTGATCCAGGGGTTTTCACCTTTATGTTATATATATATATATATATTAGATAAATTATTAAATTGATTATATACCATGACACTATATAATTTCAGTTTTATGGATGCTTAAATTGAATGATATTCCATTTATTAATTGGGGATCAATTGAAAATATGTATATTTGTAATTATGATGTGGATTTTTATTGACTACTCAGAAAAGTTGACACTATATTGTTTAAACATACACATTTTTTCAATGGATGATTTATGAAAATTTTATCTCGTTTTATTAATACAGGTTATATAAATTTTGTTTTTTATGTTGTTATTCCAATAGATATGATAAATAAAAATGTTGATCATGTAATTTTTACTAATTATCTAATATTATGAATGAATTTAGATTAAACAAGTTAAAATGAGGTTTATAATTATATTTCTACATGATGAATTTGACTGTTTTATGATACAAACATGTTTGGTTATTTTTTGTATAGATTAAAAATTTAGAAATTCATATTTACTCCGGTCATGATAAAATGAATGATGTGACAGCTACAAACATGAATGGAAATAATGATTTCATGGTTGAGGCCTTGATGGTATTAAAAATATTTCATACTTAATTAATTCCACCATCATGAATTCAATTATTGTTATCCATGTGATCTTTTTTATTTTCATTACTATCCATGGATTTATTTTTCTATAGGTTTATTTTTATTATATAATTATGATGATTACTTATTCTTTCCCTAATATTTTTTTTCATGTTTATTCCATGATTTCATCAGTTTTATATTTCCCTTTTCTAATAATTTTGTTTCTCCCCTTATTATGATTAAACTTTTCCAGAATATTACGAAATTTAATACCCCAGACATTTTCTAATAGAATAGATTTTTTGGTGGATTTTTTAGAGATTTTGAAAAATTATTATGGATTAAGTAGTTTCTTACATAGTAAAAGAAACTATATATTATTAGAGAAACTTATGGACTCTATTAGAATTTTTTTTTCATAATTCTATAATTATATAAACATAAAAGGAAATGGTAATTTTTGTAATTCAATATTTAATTATTTAATTTTTGTATAATTATAAAAGAGAATATATATTTGCTATCAAAGCTATAATTCAATGTATGTGTTTATGGAACCATACTCGAGAGTTTTGGTCCATGTTGTCACATGGAAGGGGTCACTAGTTTATTATTTATTTTAAATTACAATTTATGAATTATAATTGATTGATCATTGTAGAAATATAAAAAATAAGAATATCGAATTATAATAATATGAAATCAAATCTGTACTTGTTCATCGATATTTTTACAGCACTAATGGTGCTATATCTATGAGTTAGTGTCCATTTGGGTATATCTGTTTTAGTAAGTATTCTAGGAGTGTTGATGGATTGTAATAGGGGAATAATATACATACTGCAACAGATAAACCCATATCACTTATTTTAGGTTTTTAAATAACCCATATCGATGATTGTGAATATAAGTTTTCCAACTAAATATAATTAAGTAGAAAAATATATTTCTAGAATAAAAAATATATATAATTTAAATATATGAAAATTTAATATTTTTAATTTGAATGAATTTGGATCTGGAAGAGAAATATCCAAAATAGATTGCTGATGTTTTACTTTGAAATTATTTATTTTATGTTCTATTAATGAATAATAAATGAGATCTTGATAAGTTAATAAAAAATACCAAATGAAAAAATAGAAAATACAATATGATAGAATTAAAGGGTGGAGTATACCAAATATAGAAGAATAAGGGAGAGAATAGCTCAAGAAAAGAAGACTGAGATCAAGAAAGTTGTTGCAACATAAGTAATGTGTGATTAAAATGAAAATTAAATATTGAACATGATATTAAATTTTAATTCCTAATTATAAAATTAAACTATAATTACATATTTAATTTTGATAATTTTTTACACAATACTACATAAAATATCTTGACAATAGGGAACTTGTCTTAATGAAAGGAAATTTATATGGGAAAGAGTCACATTAACTCTATACTTTCTTGAATGTGTTTATAATTTTATAGTCATCTTATTCTCATTAATAAAAAAATAAAATGAGAATATTTATATTTATTTCCCTTAAGAATAAAAATCATTCCAAAATATTTTTTTATTTACTAAATAGACGTGGTCTTTATTATCATCAGGTGTTAGTAGTTTCAATCATTTGTTTATATATTTTTTTGTATAGTAGTATCAAAAATTATTTGTTATTCCAGATTTTTTAAACTAAATATTAATTATTATACCTGAGTAATATTTTTTAAATAATTTATTATTTTTCATTGTTGATTCCATTGATGTTATGTGTCAAATTTACCAAAAGGATTCTATAACATTCTCATTTTAAGTAGATTTTCCAATTAGTAATATATAATTTATTTCGAATATTCATTTATGACTTTTAATTATAGAGAGAAAAAATTAATTAAATAAATTTTTATTATCAAAACTATTCAATTATAATTTATTTATCATCAATATTTTTAATTAATAAAATTATGTAGTGTAGTTCATATAAGTGCTTTAACTAACTATACACAAACACGGTTAAAATAAATAATCATTAGTAACCTAGAATTATTTTTATAGTATTATATTATTATAAAAAAAATTAAAGTTTATTAAATTATATTTATTTAATTAATTATAATTAGTTATTCATAGAGTAAGTAGATAAAAAAATAGAATGTTGTTATGATGTAACCCATTTTGAAGATGGTGATTCCTCACATTGTGGCCATACATGTTTTGAATTACTAAAGACATTTTCTTGATATAGGTCCTAAAAAACAATATTAATGCATCTAAGGGAAGAAAAAAGAACCATCTTAAAGATATAAATTTACTTTTTTTGGGAATTTTTATAGAGAGTTGTAACATATATCTGAAATTAATGGACATTTGTTAGGAAATGTGATGAAGGAGAAGGGAAAATATGAATCACAAGGTAATTAGGTATGTATTTTGATGAAATAGTAATTGTAAAACTAATATTAAATTCCAAAAAAAAATCTTATAGAATTTGATTCTTTCAAATAAGTTATTTAAATGAATTTTTTCACATAATATTTATACTAATTTACCTCATTTACCTAACTTGATTTTTTACCACAATAATTATTTGTTAAAAATAATAGTTCATTCCCTCTTCCTATTTTCAAATAAGGTTTCAATATTTTAAGATCCTTTAATAAAATACAATATATTAAAAATGATTATTTAAACTATTATGTGAAAAATATATATAATAAATTTAATTATTTTAAATTAATAAAAACTTATTTCACAATTAATGGTTATATTTTTTTTATCATTCCAACATTATTCCATTAATATTAATTATTTATTTAAATAGTATTTAAATTTTATTTCCATGATAAATTTATGTTTTTTTATAATAATAATCAACATAAAATATATTTTAGAATTAAATTTTATGAAATTATTAATTATACGTTGATAACACCCTATCATTTACTCACATAACCTCTTAGGATATCAGCTTAAGACATATTCTTCAAATATCACATCATTTTACATTTTTGGTGTTTAGTTAACTAACCTGGATTTGTTGTTGATATCCACAATCTTGAATAGCTCCATTAATATTCTAATTCAAGCCACATTTAATGGAGTTCGGCTTATGTTGTGTTAATGGGATTCCCCAGTGATGTTAAATTGTTCCCAATCTCAAATGAATGAGATCCATATTAAATGATTATACTACATGAAGAAATTTATCTAAATCATTATATATATCATAATAATAACTTCTATTTGTACACTGTTTCTGACACTTTCGCTGGGGCGCGCGCGCGTCCGTCAGCAGAGGAGGACGCATTGCGCTGTGTGTGTGTTGCCCCGCATTCCATCTTTCCAAAGGCGGGTGACATTCGCTTCTTATTCAGGGACATCTTCTCCTTGAACGAAACCGGGATGATGGGATGTCGTTTCTTCCTTTCACGGATTCCTCCTCGGAACTCGTCACATAGTCTGGGTCTCCCGCGTAGATTTAATACGTTGTTCGTGAAACTCTTCCTAGTCCCATGTTTCCATGGATGCCGGTTAATTACACTACTTCTGTCGGGACATTCCAAAGGGTTCGGTCCGGGAACCAACCTTCAGTCGGGGGAGTAGTCACGTTGAGGCATCAGTAGCGTGTCTGGATGCTGGGGAACTGGCATGTCTGTCCTTTATCCCTTGTCATAGGGCTTCTCGAGGGCATGGAGGCCCAAGGCATTCCACATCGAGCGAGGGAAATTATATTCCATAGACATATATCTGAGCTTTTCCTCAGCTTCATTTGTTTAACACAGGTTATGCCGCAAGTTTAACATCCAGCGGAGACGGATCATCCCAATTAGATCATTAGCTAGAATGGATCATATTGAGGGATTTCCCATGAAGGTGTGCCGATACCGGGACCAACCAATGGGCATCTGTGAAGAGGAGTGAAATGGTCTGATCTTGCCGGGATATGGCAGTGCGGGTGAGAATCAGGATGGGTGATGGAGAGTTGGATGAAATGGAGGGGGGATGAAATGGTACCATCACAAGGGGCACCAGTGAAGTTGGGCTTTAGCCTCGAAGAGACCTCATATGTATCCCCGTGGTAGGGAATCAAAGTCCACGTAGTTCGGGATGATGTCGGCGAGCCGACATGAATGTGGACCTTGGCCCGATGGGCACCGTCAGCGAACCAACATGAATGTGGACCTTGGTCCTATGGGTTTCGTCTGCGATCTGATGTGAAGGTGAACCCGGGGGTCCACTGGTGGTGGGCTTGAACCTTGTGAAGGCTTCCTATGTACAATGCCTTGACATGGATCAAAGTCCCCATAGTTCGGATGGAATGCGGAATATAGTTTAACGTCATGCGGGACGGGGGTGAACTGACGTGATTGAGTTCGGAACGGCTGGGTGATGGGCTTGAACCTTATGAAGGCTTCCTACGTACCAGGCCTTGACATGGATCAAAGGCCTTGTAGATCAAATTGTGTGTCGGTGGACCGACACGGGTGAGGACCTTAGTCCGGATGGTGCGGGGCTTATGCACTAGGCTGCCCTGGTGCAGGTTACCTGACGTGAAGAAGGTCGGAGTGACCAACAGGTGGTGGTCTTGAACCTCTAAGATGCTTCCTATGTACCATTCCTTGACATTGATCAAAGACCACGTAGTTCAGGTTGGACGCCGGAAGGCCGACGTGAATGAGGAAGACCAGGGTGTCCTAGTGGTGGTGGGCTTGGACCTTGTGGAGGCTTCCTACATACCATGACATAGCACGGATCAAATACCACGTAGTTCAGGTTGGATGCTGGAAGGCCGACGTGAATGAGGAGGACCAGGGGGGTCCTAGTGGTGGTGGGCTTGGACCTCGTGGAGGCTTCATACGTACCATGACTTAGCACGGATCAAAGACCTCGTAGTTCAAAGGGGGCTTTTTCGGTGAACCGATGTGAAGGTGAACCCGGGGGGGTCCAATTGTGGTGGGTGTCGGCGAACCGACGTGAATGAAGGGACCTTGGTCCGATGGGAGATGGGGTTGAACCTCAGGGAGGATTCCTACGCACCATGCCTTGACATGGATCAAAGTCCTCATAGTTCAGGATGGTCACAATGGCTTGCCATCGGACTGGAATGCAGTTTACCGTCATGCAGGATGAGGATGAACTCGATGTGAAGGTGGACCTTGGTCCAATGAGAGATGGGCTTTAACCTCAGGGAGGCTTCCTACGTACCATGCCTTGACATGGATCAAAGTCTTCGTAGTTCAAATAGGTGTGCAGTTTAATGTCATCCAGGACAAGGGAATACAGTTTAACGTCATGCTAGATGAGGGTATACAGTTTAATGTCATGTTGGATGAGGGTATACAGTTTAACGTCATGCTGGACGAGGGTATGTAGTTTAACGTCATACTGGATGAGGGTATGCAGTTTAACGTCATGCTGGACGAGGTTATGCATTTTAACGTCATGATGGACGAGGGTATGCAGTTTAACGTCATGCTGGATGAGGGTATGCAGTTTAACGTCATGCTGTACGAGGGTATTGTCACGGCCAATGCCAACTCTAAGCCCACATGATTCATGCTCGGTGTGAGAAAAAAGAGGCAGCAAGGACCTGACGATCACGCCGCAAGGGTGCGTCTGTGAGAAGCGAAGAGGGGATTACGCGTTAGGCGGCCCATGGTGATGGGACTTACTCCAGGATGGAGGCCCGAAGTGTGACAAAGCGCAGTGAAAGAGGGATTTGGGACCAATGATGGGAGGTGACTTGTTCTCTATCACGCCCTCCACTGACCTTGGTAGTGGGGATGTACGGAGATGTAGGGGTGCATCCTTCCGCAAGAGGGGAGAGGGGGGCTTACACCAAGGTGGTTTCCCTTCTCCCATGGACATACGCTACTCCGAGAAAGAGGATATCATCCCTTGTATAGGGGGTGACCCCATCTCCGTGGAGACGGGTGGCGTAAAAAATGTCCGAGCTGGGGGGACCCTATGTGCGAAACACAGGGCTGGATCACATTTTAACGTCGTGTGTTGAGGACAAGGTTCTTGACAGTTTAACGTCCTACAGCTCGGACGAGGTGGGTTCACTCCACACCCCTAGGACTTACATAACTGGTACCCTTTGATCCTTGGGGGAGTGAAGGTACCAGTAAGGATGTGGTCAAGGGGGGTTGTAGAGCAAACCATCGAGGGGTCCACGTTAGCGTGGCTATGCGAAGAAGAAATAACCGTTAGCATGACTATGCTAAGAGGCATTAGGCGAAGCAACGCTACGATTGGTGCTGTCCATGGGACTTTGAAATCACATCGTGCATACCGGGTGGGTCGCATGGGAAGAGGAATTTCCAAGAAAATGAGTGTGCTTCGTGAAGTTGAACATTATTCGCGGAGCACTGCCACACGAAAAGGAGGTTCCTCGTGAAGGCGAAGCAATGTGCTTCGCGATGTGTAGCGATCCTGACTTAGCATGGGGATCATTAGTATAGGATGGGTTTTTCGCGAAGCATAAACGCTTCGCGGCTGCCCTGATTCCCTTGGGAATCCCCCTCCTTCGCGAATGCCCTTGAGCTTCGCGAAGGGAATCCCTCTCGGAAGAGGGGCTCAAAACGAGACAAAGCGAAGGCGTCACGCAAAGTTGAAGTACCTCACAGAGCTCATGATTCCCGGGGCAAAGGGTGCTTCGCGATTCGAGAGAGGAGAAGCCGAAAGGTCAGATTGTCCATCCTCTTGGACTCAGGGGGAGCCCAGTATTTATAGGCAAGGGGCACCGCGAAGCAGAACTCTCGCGCTGCCTCCGGTGCTTCGCGGTGCGCTCACGAACGTCAGGACATTCGCGGAGAGGTACCGCCTCCGTTGCTTTGTGTCGGGCTCGCAAACGTCAGGTCGTTCTTGGAGAGGTACCGCCTCTGTTGCATCGCGGAGCCGCGATGCTCGGGAGGTGCTTTGCATCGGAGATTCATGAGGCAGCATGCGGGGATTCATTTTCGTCCCTTCCTTTCATTCAATATTTTGGCGCCAACAAATGGCCCCCCTCAAACATGGAGCCGCGGAGGGCTGAAGGGTCGAAGTCTGAGGGAAAATCGCCAAAATTTTCAGCAGTTCGCGATGCCTCTTCGCGAAGGTGGCCCACGATACTGACTGGGGCCCCGGGATCCGGACGCGCCGCGATGATACGCGCGGGCGAGGAACGCTGCGAAGCTCCGGGGTCACCACCTATAAATAGGTGGTCGACCTCTTTAATCTTCACATGATTTTCTTGTCCTTTTTCGCTCTGAATTTCGTGAATCTTCGCATACTCCGCGCCTGCTCTCCGCGACTCGAGCTTCGCGGCGAACCGCGGGTCTCTGACTCCACAACCGCGCCAAGAGAACTCCCGTTTGCTGGCCTAGGTCAGACTCCACATCATGGTCTCGTGACCGACCTTCACGCGCCGTCTTTGCGATCCAGCTTCGCAGTCCATTCCTGGGGAGATGCTGAAGTAGCCAACTATTCGGGTTGGTGATGGTGTGCCTCCTCTATACCGAGGTTGGGGTCGGAGGGCAGCTAGGGCCTCTTGCGTGGGCAGGGCTGCCATGGCGGCGAGACCCGCACCAGCCAAGGGTATGGCAGTAGCGGCGGATCCGGGGATTCTGGAAGAGAAGGGCCATCCGGAGGGGCGGCCACCGAGGGGATTTCGTAGGATATCCACTCAGGCTCCAGGGAAGTGGTTGCGTCATATCGACATGGCAGAGGATGCCATCTTCCCAGAATCTTGGGACATTTGGGATGTCAACCGGAAATTCCTCATCCCACCCGAGATATGGGCACACTTGAATCGCCTCGGGATGGAGTTGCCGGGAATAGGCCCAGTCCAGGTTGGTTTCATGGCATCTACGGCAGAGGAAGAGAAATACATGGACGAGGTGGAGGATTACGTTCACTCTAGTGGTGTCCCTCGCCCAATGACAGACCGGGTGAGGGTACTGCTGGATCGAATGGTCCCCCCACAGTTATCGGTCACCGATCTAAGGGAGCGGTTCCCCCTGCTAGAAGAATCAGAGGTCTCCTCTCGGGAGGATGAGGCTGGATGAGGGAGCCCGTTGGAGGAGGGGGAGGTCAGAGATCAAGGCTCAGATTCTGACGATTTCGTGGAGGCTCTCGAGGTAGCATTCCGAAAATATTTCCTTATGGTCCGTTCATGTGCCATTATGGACTTCTCACCGATGATTGAGCCATTCAGGAGAAACTTCTACGTAGGCCGCATTCTCACCCCTCGGCTGGTGATGATGCAAGACCTTCAGAAACCGCGCTTATGGCTGCGTCCAGTTCGGCATCTGGTGGGACCAACGCACCCGAGGTGGCTCCTCCGGAATCTCCAGACCTTCCAACAGTATACAGAGGGCCTCGCCTCGGGGTCCCGTCAGTATCAGCTCAATAGCAGCACCGGGAGGTCGGTCTCTGTAAGTTTCATCTACCGGTTTCCTTGTCGTCATATGTAGACTATGCCAACTAATGTTTATGTACCTCTCTGTCGTACAGTTCTACGACTGGCGTGGGCTGCTGCGGCAAGGCTAGTCGGGATGTCTGGTGGCATCCCTCCTAGGGGCATGCCAGTGATGGTGGCGATAGTCCGCCCATCTCCCCGAGCTGCAACACACATCATCACTGGCGGGACCACCAGAAGGGTCGTGCCTGAGGTTATTGAGGTGGAATCCAATGAAGAGGATCGACCGGCCGATCGCACTCTTGTCGCGCCGGATTCAACGCCAGATGCAGATCCTGCCGAGGACTTCCTACGGGTGCATCATGTGTACGAACATGACAATCGCGCAGACTGGGATGAAACGGCCTCCGACGAGGAAGCCATCAGTATAGTCCACCGCCGGTCGTGGAAGCTAATCACGCGCTTCATCAAGGACACCCCCAAGTGCTATGGCTGGCCGAAATGGACAGAGTCCGCTCGCGGTTGTGTGAACTATGCGCTGGGGGAGTGGATTCCCAACGTCCTTACGTGCTCATCCGTGATCTTAGGGAAAAGAAGATCCGGGAGCATGATCGTGGGATCAGCGTCGGCTAGCAGTGGAGGAAGGTGAAAAACATTAAGAAGCTCTAGGAGGCTGAAAGTGAGGTCCAACAGCTGCAGACCCGGGCGGATGAGCACTCAGCCTCTCTTAATGCACAATCTAAGCTGATCTCACAGTTGAGGGCCCAGCTGGCAGAGGTAGAGGAGCATATGAGGCAGGCTTCTGGAAAGATGGTTGCCATTCAGGTTGGGGTAGAGAGGGCTAGAGCCATGGCTGACGAACTGCAACCCCGCTACTACTGAGGAGGAGCAGGAGCTGAGTCAGCGGCAGCAGGTCTTGGACACCACTAGCTGAAGGGTGGAGGAGATGCAATGCTCTTTTGACGGGGTCAACCCATCCATGGGGGGAGTCGACCCCCGGGTACTGTAAAAAACTAAAAACCTTTTATTGGTATTTTCTCGCTTCAATTTCTTCCATTGTTTTGAATGTCGTAGCACACACGATTTCCAATGTTTAAATCAGTTCTTTACACCCCTAAAATGTTTGTGGGACGTTCGGCACTAATTCCCTAAGCTCATGTGGGTCAACCCCGATGTGAGAAATAGGAGATAGTTGCCTCCTCGTCCCACCTAACATAGGAGTGGAGACCATGCTCCGGGCATCTGGGATTTGGATTACCAATATGGATTTCTGAAAGATGGGAGAGGCTTGACCGGAGATGAAACTTCTCAAAATAGCCGAATTTTTGTTTCTCCAGCGTGCCCTCATGCACGAACGGTGCAACACCAGGGGTACTGAAATCGGTCTGAATAGATGAAAACGAGATGCATGAATTACGATGCCCAAGATTCGGACCACTACAAGGATGGCCTAACAATAAAGGACAACCATTAACCATTGAGGAGAAGCGATATCCTTACTGCATTAGCCTGTAATGGGGACAAAAATGAGGGTCGACCATTGACCATGTTCGAAACACAGGACCAGGTCACAAATATTGTCGGTCAATATTTCGGGACGTTGACCCAGGACAGTTGGTGGACCATAGGTCGAACATCCATACTATTAGGGGGTCCTTACAAACATGACCAGTCTTCCGGAACGTTGGCCCATGACGGTAGGTGAGCCGATGCGGTATGAGACCAGGCCATTAGGGGGTCCCATCAGACATGAAAGGAGAAGAGGGTCCGAATAAGAGGCACACAAAGCGTGGAATATGGAGTGATGGTTTGTCCAAACAGAATCCAACACTTAGGTAGTTACACAACTGTGGTGGGAGTATTCCAGATGGGCGCGTTGGTTTGTTCCTGAATCCTTGTTTCTTTGGGACATGGCCTCCCCAGTGAGGGGCCGACCAGGGGGCCGGAAAGGGGAAGGATGGGATTAATGATTTCTATGGGCTAGACCCTAGGAAAAATACTAGGGTGTCTCTACATATCCCATGAGGATGGGAATCAAGCCATATGTAGTTCTGGAAGCGTAGTTTAATGTCATGTAGGATGATGAGAAGCCAAGCCGTGTTGGTAGACATCCTACCAAAACTACTAAGCCCACGTGAGTCATGCTTTGTGTGGGAAACAAGTAGTGGTGGGACTTTCCCGACATAGAAAAGGGAAGGTTAGGGTGGAAAGATTCTTGGTGAATACTGGCCCCATGATACTAACACGCCCATGGGTCACACTTAGATGCGTGAAGAGATAAAGCCGGATATGTTGGAATTCCACTTTAACGTGAGGAAGTGGAAATGTGTGAATCGTGACGATCGAGATTTGGATCACAATGACGGTGGCGTGATGATAGAGGGTAACTATTAAACGTGGTGGAAATGCAGCATCCATATCGTGTTAGCCTAGAATGGGGACAAACAAATGAGGGTTGACCGTTGACCATATTCGAAACACGGGACCATGTCGCAAATGTTGTCAAAGATCCATAGGGACATTGGCCCGAATCGATTGGAGGGCCCTTAGGTCCAGCATCCATGGAGATCCCTTAAGCCTAGTATCCATGTCGTCCGAGGGTCCATTTGTATGTTTAAGAGGATGAGGACCCAAATAGCGGGCTCACGAAGCTTGGTCATGGGACGAGGGGAATCTCCCCATGAAAATTCCACACATCGGGCTCTTTGTCAAAACACATCTGAATATGACAACGAGATGTATTAGATAGAGGGAGCAGAGTCCTTTCCCATAGGGATTTCTTAGTTTAGGGTCGTAGAATTCGGACCAAAGGGCGGAAGGAAACATAAGAGGCACATGGTGGAGTAACTCAAACACCTGGCGTGAATGGGAATAGGGGGTGTGTACGATGCATTGAACAACCCGACGTGAACGAGGACATAATCCCATATCACACCGCACGACCCCCTTGGGAGAGGTTTTAGGTTAAGGGACCGAAAGCGATAGTAAGGCTGGGCCTACGGGGAAGTGTCTCGGCGCTCCTACGTTTCTCATAAGGATGAGAATCAAGCCTCACATAGTTCTTGATGGATATTAGTTTATGGTCTTAGTGCTTGGACCATGACTGGGTAAAGGGAGCAGGGGACACATGACAAGGCAGTTACAAAACCCAATGTGAATGAGGACCTAAGCCCTAATTACCATGTGTTCTCTGGGGAAATGATCGAGTCAAGGGACCGAACACGAAGGTTAGGCTGGGCCTGCAGGGAAGTGCCCAGACGCTCCTATGTATCTCATGAGGATGAGAATCAATCCATACGTAGCTCTAAAAGGTGGCACGGTAAGGTACCAATGCCAGGGGAAAAGGGGAGTGTGTGTGTGGCCCTTGCACTAAAAGAAGCGGAATTTGATAAATCTTGTTTTTCCTTTAAGTTGAGTGGTTTTTTTTGTGAAGCGACATGCCTAGGGTAGTAGGCCGTGGTGTCACCAAAAGAATCAAGCCATGATAGGTGTTGACAAATGGCATGGAATGTGACCAATACCCAACGTGATGTCCTCTACAACGAGGTCATCACAATGCAGTGCCATTTTTCGTCGTGCGGATAGGACGATAATGTCACAGTTTAGGGTCGTGTGATAGGACCAAGCATGCATTTTAACATCATGCAGCACAGACTTAGTAGAGGCGTTGCTAGGCGGGGAATGTGCACAGTGTCATGAAACACAATTGATGGAGACATGATCCCACATCACACTATACGCCACTCCGAGAGGGAGACCTCAGGCCGAGGGGCCTATATATAGGTAAAAGGTGAAAAGTAGGGGGAGACTAGCTCCCTAAATGGGCTAGACCCGAAGACAAGGAGTCCAGGAGGTCCTACGTATCCCATGAGGATGGGAATCAAGCTAAGCGTAGTTCTAGATGGATCTTATTTTATGGTCTTAGAGCTCAGACCATGAATGGTAACCACTTCCCAATTAAGCGCAGACGTCAACCCGATCCCTAAGCCAATGTGAGTTAAAATCAGTGTGGGAAACAAGGGGGGGAATCATCATCACAATACTTGGGGTCTCCATCAAAGGGGAGTCGGAATAGAGCCCCGATGGACACCTCTGACATGTAATGTTCCCCCAACGTGCAGACGTGCACGGAGGAATAGTACCAAGAGTTCCAAGACTCTACTTGGACATGATGAAGTGATAAAGGGTGTGAATCGTGTACCCAAAATTTTGGGCCTAATGGGGTTGGCGTGGCGATAGAGGAAAATTGTTAACCGTGGTGGAAATGCAGCATCCATATCGCATTAGCCTTAGGTGGGAACAACAAACGAGCAGCGACCGCTGACCATATTCGCAATGCGGTATTTTATCGATTTGTTGTCTGAAACCCTTGGGTGAGTTGGCCCGTAACGGTAGGAGAGACCTTGGGCGTAGTATACAGGCCGTTCTTGGGGGTCCCTCCGAGTCTGAAAGATGATAGAAGCCCAGATGCAGGGATACGCAAAGCCTGGAAAGCGGGTGCGGACGTGTCCGAATAAAGGTTGGAATTCTAGGTAATAAACCAGAGTACCGTTAGGCACATTGTTGAACCGCCGAAAAGGTTCGACGAAACAGCTCAGGAGGGAGAGGTACATGGTGTGGTCATTACAAGACCGACGTGAATGTGGACATAATCCCACACCACATCATATAATCCTCTCATGGAGGAAGGGTATACCAAGGGGGAAAAGTGGGATGCAGATTCATGAGAGATGGGGCTGGACCTGAATCCTAGACATTCAGGTGGTCCTACGTATCCCATGAGGATGGGAATCAAGCCATACGTAGCTCTCTAGATGTAGTTTAATGTCATACGAGACGAGGGGGGGAGTAATATACCCCCAAACAAGGGGGGTGAATGGTACGACGAATAAACTGACATGAATGAGGAAATAATCTCACAACACACCATACACTCCTATAAGAGAGGACCTGGGACAGGTCCCGAAAAGGCCAAGGGGCCTAACGGTTAGGCATTGGTCAGGAAGGCCTGACCTACTTTCAGTTTAACGTCTTGCAGTGAGGACAAGGGATAGGGGCACAAGGAGGCCAAGGGGCTAGAGGCTGGGCCTCGTGAGGGAAGGCGTACGGCATGGTACATGATCCCGACATGAATGAGTACATAGTCCCACACCACACCGTACACCCCGGGTAAGAGGTTGGGAAAAGGGGCGTGAGAAGGCCAAGGGGCCTAAGGTCAGGCATCGGTCAGGAAGGCCTGACTGGTTTGCAGTTTAACATCTTATGTGAGGACAAGGAAAGAGATAACTGTATCTAATCCGGGGGTGTGTACGACCTGGAAAGTAACCTGACGTGAAAGAGGACGTAATCCTACACTGCGTCGTACATTCCTTATAAGAGAATCGGGGTCGTGGGACCGACCGCTAGCACCACCCGGAGGGATGTTTTTCACTTCGGGATGGGGTAGAACGAATCACTGCACTCGATGTTTGGGACATCTCGGGGTGGACCCGAAGATCCAGGACATTTTCGACCATGTTTGAAACACAACGTCCTGATGGTGACCTGATATGGGAGCAACAAATGAGCATCGACCATTGACAAAATTCACAACGTGGGACTTGTATCGGCTTGTTGCTTGGAAACCCTCGGGGGCGTTGGCCCGTATCCGTAGGAGAGCCCTTGGGCGTAGTATCCAGCCTGTTATTGGGGGTCCCTCCAGGTGCAAAAGATGATGGAATCCCAGCCAAGGAGTGGGTGAAGCATAGTTGTATCCATCCAAGAAAGAGGCAAATATCTCTAGGGGGAACGTGCAGCTGGGTCGAGGTATGCTCGATATGAGTTGGGGAAAAAGTGTTCACCCTTCCATATGTCATGACCCGAGGGGAAAATTTTGGTTTTTGGGCTGGGCCAACGGATGAAATGCCCGGTCCTTCCTACGTATCCCATTAGGATGGGAATCAAGCCATGCGTAGTTCTTGAAGGCCATGTAGTTTAACGTCATGTAGTGAGGATGTGGGAGGATAGAAGAACAGGAGTGGGAAGATGGTTCAACCCTTACAATCCTTATATGAGCAGAGCTGTATTATCGGGGCTTAAGAAAGCCTACTCCTCGCTACTCAAGGAACCTCCAAGGAAACTACTCCCAGGGGGGATAGTGGAAGAGAAGAGCTTGGGGTTGGGCTTAAGACGAGGCGTCTTAGCATTCCAACGTATCCCATTAAGATGGGAATCAAGCCACACGTAGTTCTTGAAGCGCAGTTTTAGCGTTGTACTAGACGAGAAATGTATCTCAACTGGGTATATGTATGGTACGGTGGGTAACCTGACATGAATGAGGATGTAATCCCACACCACACCATACAATCCATTAAGAGAGTCTGAGTCGACGAAGGCCAAGGGGCCCGAGGCTGCGCATTGGTCAGGAAGGCCTGACTGGCTTGCAGTTTAATGTCTTGCAGTAAGGACGGGGGTCGGGGGCCCAAGGAGGCCATGGGGCCTGAGGCTGAGCCTCGGTCAGGAAGGCCTGACTGGCATGCATTTTAACGTCTTACATGAGGACGGGGGGGGGGGAGATCTTATTTTATGGTCATAGAGCTCAGACCATTTTGCGGTTTATCATCCTGCAGGACGGCGGTGCAGTTTAAGGTTGAGTAGGACCATACAGTTTAAGGTCATGCGGGACCATACAGTTTAAGGTCGTGCGGGACCATAACGTACAGTATAGGGTCGTGCGGGACCATACAGTTTAAGGTCGTGTAGGACCATAACGTGTAGTTTAGGGTCCTGCGGGACCATACAGTTTATTGGGTTGTAATACCATAACGAGCAGTTTAGGGTCGTGCGGGACCATAACGTGTGGTTTAGGGTCCTGCGGGGCCGTAACGTGCCGTTTAGGGTCATGCGGGACTGTAGCGTGCAGATTAGGGTCATGGGGGACCGTACAGTATAGTTTAGTGTCATGCGGGGCTGTAACGTGCAGTTTAGGGTTATGCGGGGTCGTAACGTGTATTTTAGGGTCATGCGGGACCGTAATTTGCAGTTTAGGTTCATGCGGGACCGTAACGTGCAGTTTAGGGTCATGAGGGACCGTAACTTGCAGCTTAGGGTCATGCTGGACCATAACGTGTAGTTCAGGGCCGTACGGGACCGTAACATGCAGTTTAGGGTCATGTGGGGCCGTAACGAGCAGTTTAGGGTCATGCGGGGTCGTAACGTGCAGTTTAGGGTCATGCGGGGCCGTAACGTGCAGTTTAGGGTCATGTGGGACCATAAGGTGCAGTTTAGGGTCATGTGGGACCATAACGTGAATTTTAGGGTCATGAGGGACTGTAACGTGCATTTTAGGGTCATGCGGGATAGTAACGTGCAGTTTAGGGTCATGTGGGACCGTAACGTGCAGTTTAGGGGCATACGAGACTGTAACTTGAAGTTTAGGGTCATGCGGGACCGTAACTTGTAGTTTAGGGTCATGCGGGACCGTCTAGGATCAGGAGAAGCACTGCTTGAGGAACCTGACATTGGTGGGAGGACTTACGCGCTCACCATCCGTGGTCACCAAAGAGTACGCCCCGTTGGGGTAACCCTTATGGATGATATAAGGCCCTTCCCATTTGGGTTCTAGCTTGGGCGGTTTCCTATCGGGGATCATTGGCGCTCGAAGGGCCAGCACTAGGTTGCCCTGTAGAAAATAATGGAGGCGAACCTTGTTGTTGAAGGCCCTCTCTATCTTATCCTGATGCCTTTCCAGATTGTGCAGGGCACGAAGCTGGTTCTCGTCCAGTGCTTCTAATTCAGCTAGACGGATTTCAGACACCACATCTAGCGCCTGCTGATCATAGACTGTGGTGCGTAACGATGGCAGCTGGATCTCAATGGGTAGGACGGCCTCAGCCCCGTACACCAGGGAATCTGGGGTCACCTGGGTAGAGTTGCGAGTCTTCGTCCGATAAGCCCAGAGGGCGTTGGGGATCTTGTCCGGCCAAATTTTCTTGTTCTGACCAACCATCTTCTGCAGAATGTTAGAGAGGGTTTTGTTGAACGCCTCGATCTGTCTGTTTGCCTGCGCGTGGTAGTGGGAGGTATGGTTCGAACGGATGTCGTACTGGGCATACAATTTCTTCAGTTCAGCCACTCGGAAGTTGGTGTCGTTATCGGTGAGGACGACGTGAGGGACCCCAAACTGGTGGATAATATTGGAGCTCACAATGTCGACGATGGAACGGGCCTTGACCTCTTTGAGTGGAACTGACCCTGCCCACATGGAAAAGAAATCTGTAGCAGTCAGGATGAACCTACACTAGCGAGCGGTTGCCGGAGGATATGGTCCCACTACATAAAGTCCCCATACTGCAAATGGCCAAGAGTACATGGTGGGGTGGAGTGGATCTGGCGGCCGATGCAGGAAGTTGGCGTGAACTTGGCACGTGTGGAATCTCTTGGAATACCCTATACAATCATGGATCATAGAGGGCCAGAAGTACCCCAACCTCCGGATTTGATGGGACAACATGGGCCCAGCTTGATGGGCGCCACAGGAACCAGTGTGAACCTCCTGCATAACTTGAGGAATATCTACTCATTTAATGCAACGGAGGAGGACGCCATCGAAGCTCCACTTATAAAGGATACGTTCAAGACTGGGGCCGCTCTAGAGGGTAAATTACAGCGCGCGGCATCGGATTCGCTTGTGCTCGTCATGGTCGTTTGGGAGGCAACCATTTTGGAGATACTCGACAGAAGGTTCCCTCTAGTCGGGAGTGGCTTCAACCACTTTATCTGATGAACCTGAGACCCATGATGTAGAGGGCCTGGCGGTGAGATGACTTACCCACAGGCCATCATTTTCCTCTTGGGTGATGGGGGCAATGACTCTCCAGTGTGCCACATGTATGATCAAATCATCTTTCTCGGGTTCTGCGAGTGACGCAGCTAAGCCAGCCAAGGCATCTACTTGATCGTTCTGTGACCGTAGGACATGGGTAATCTATGGTCCAGAAGAGAACTGGGCCATTAGGTGGAGGGTGAACTCCAGCAATGGTTCAAGCTCCGGCTTCCTGATGACATAGTCACCATTGACATGTTTGATTACCAGCTCAGAATCTCCTTTCACATGTATATGGGGCACGTCGATCTCAAGGGCCAACTTGAGGCCGGTGATGAGATCCTGGTACTCTGCCTCGTTGTTAGTACAACCATCTGACAATAGGAACAAGTATGGCAGGACGGCTTGCGCCAGGGTAATGAAGACAATACCCAGGCCCACTTTGTTGAGCTTAGGATCGTTGAGCCTCCTACTGGTGGGGATCTGGGAGGCACCGTCGAAGTGCATTTTCCAACATGGGATGACACGATCGACTGAGAGGATCATCTCATCAGGGAAATCCTGGTCCAGGGATAGATCCACGGAGGTTGGATGGGAAGCTAAAAAGTCTACCAACGCATGTCCTTTAATGGCCTTCTGAGGTCTAAACCTGATATCAAACTGCTGGAGAATCACCGCCCACCATGCTAGTCGGCTAGTCAACATGGGGCGGTTCAGGATGTACATTAGTGGGTCTACACGGGAGACCAATTGTACCTCATGGTGCTGCAGGTAATGCTGCAACTTCTGTACGGCAAAGACGAGCACAAGACAACAATTTTCGATAGGGGAGTATCTGACCTCCATTTTGAGAAGCATGCGGCTGAGATAGTAGAGACTGTTCTCAGTACCCTTGTTATTCTTCTGGGTGAGCAGTGCACTGAGGGATCGTTCTAGGGCGGTCAAGTAAAGGACCAGCGGCTTTCCGGAGATGGGTGGAATCAACACCAGAGGTTGGAGCAGATACTGCTTGATTTCCTCGAAGGAGTTCCGACACTCCTCATCCCATTCGTAGGCGGCACCCTTCTTCATGATCTGGGAAAAGGGATTACACTTGCCAGCCAGATTCGTGATGAATCGGCGTATATAGGCTAAGTGGCCTTGGAGACCCTGATGTTCCCAAATATTTCTTGGGGGAGGAATTTGGCTGATGGCCTTGATCTTCTCTAGGTCGATCTCAATGCCTCGGTATCTAACAACAATGCCACAAAACTTCCCAGAGGTGACCCCGAAGGCACACTTCAACGAGTTCATCTTCAGGTGACGGGAACGGAGGAAACCGAAAATATTCTCAAGGTCTTTGAGATGGTCCTGGAGCTGACATGATTTGACCACTAGGTCATCTACGTAGAATTCCACCAGCGTCCCGAGAATCGGCTTGAATATGCGATGCATGGCCCTTTGATAAGTGGCACCTGCATTTTTCAAGACGAAGGGCATAACATGGTAGCAAAATGTACCTTGGGGAGCCCTGAAGGCAGTGGACTCCTCGTCCTCGGGGGCCATCCGGATCTGGTTATACCCGGAATACCCATCCATAAAAGAGAGAGCTTAGAACCCAGCTGTGGCATCAATCAATAACTTAGTCACCGGGAGTGGGAAGTCATCCTTCGGGTAGTGGCGATTTAGTTCGCGAAAGTCGATGCAGACTCTGAATTGCCCATTCTTCTTCCTATATGGCACAATGTTGGCAACCCACTTGGGGTACTGGACTTCCTTAATGAAGTTGGCTTTGATAAGATTGTCAACTTCGGCCTCAACCATAACACCATGAGAAGGGTGCATCTTCCTGGGAGGCTGCTTAAACCCACGATGGTTTGCCGGGAGGCCCAGATGGTGAACAGCTACCTGGGGATCTAGTCCTGGTATCTTGTAGTTACTCCAGTCAAACACGTCATAGTGTTGTTTGAGAAAGTCTATGTACCGTTGTCGCTCCTCGGGGGACATGTCTGCACTGATCAATGTGGGATTCAGATCTGCCTTGCTACCAAGGTTCACCTGTACCAGTTCATCAACCGTGGTAGAGACACCTTCCTCAAAGGTGGGGGGAGAATCCTCCAGGTCTTCCTCTCCGCCCGTGGGGGGATTTCCCGCGACGGGAGATACTTCTGGGCTATCAAAACATGAGGGGCAGCTGGTGCCATCTTGGGCAGCAGTGGTCATCATATCATGAGACTCACGCTCCATTGAGACCATTGCAATGAAGGCAGTCGACCCTATCCCATTTGGCCTTCGGCCGAAGGGGCCACGTTTGATGACATCAAAGCAGTGGTAATGTGTCAGCCTGAGTCGGTTGGTTCCATCCCGGTGGAAGAGACACGTATGGCGTACCGTCGTTGTCATAAGCTTGACATTCTGGTACCATACAGGGGTAGGAGGTTCCGGGATCACCTGAGCCTGGTTGGTGTAGGAGTACAAGGTGATTTTCCGTTGTCGCTTGGACACGGGAACACGTCTTACTTGCATACCCAAAATAACAAACCACTACCCCATGTTGGAGGTTGTGGCCTCCAATCGGTGGATCGGGAGGATGTAGGCGTCATCCATGCTTTCCCAGGGATCACTTGTGACCGGGGTGGGTTCATCCTCACTTACTAGGATTTGCATATCCTTAATCTTGTAATAATTAGAATCCAGATAGTGGGCCTCACAAGAGGAAAAGGAGACGCATCTACTTAGAGAACATATAGTCGACCATTGAGGGAGTATTTGAGGAACTGGTGATACGACGAAGGGACTGCTGCGTGCAGATGGATCCATGGCCTACCCATCAACGCGTTGTAGGTGGTGTCCTGGGAGACGACCATGAATTCGGTGCTGGAAATTAGGCCACTGAAATGAGTCTTCAGGCAGATCTTGCCGAGTGGGGTTTGCTTGGTCCTGTCGTACCCCTAGATTCTGAGGTCAGAGGGAGTTAAATCATCTTCAGATAGACCCAGCTTTCGCAGTGTCTGAGTAGGGATTAGGCTGATTCTGGAACCTATGTCAACGAGGCAGCGGCGGACTTCCACACCATTGAAGTGGCTAGTGATGTACAACGGGCGAATATGCCCCAGTATAGGAGGGTCCTCATCTTCACTGGAGAACAAGATAACCGCCTGACATTTGGCGTTCTCAATTGCCTCGGCATGGAAGGCTTCTGCAGATTCTACCTCTATCTCAAACTGAAGGGGGCTCCTTAGGGCCTTGGCAAGTGCCTCACACATTTTAGACAATTGGTGAAGGGCCTCAAGGATAGAAATCCTTGCTGTAATGCCGGACAGGTGTTTCAGAACATCATAATTTCATGCCAATCGCGAACCTCTGCTTACAGGAGGTCGTTCGGGAGTTGGAGTCATAGCGGGTCCTGCTGGTCGAACATGCGGTTGGCTAGTGCTGGGTACATCCTACTGCCTACTAGTTGAAGCTTGCAGAGTAGTCGCCGGACTAGGATCAGACAATGGAGAATGGCCCGCAGCGGGGCAAGACTGACTGTGATAAGAATGAGGCAACTCTCCCTGATCTAGTAGCACAAACGGCGTTGGAGGTAGAGCTGAGGGTGGAATATGGGGTTGCGCATGATGAGCTCTGCATTGAGCCTGCTGTCTGGTCTTAGTAACGTGAACGACTTGGCTGAAAGTGCCCGCTAAAGTGCCTCGACGATCGGCATGGATGTGGTTCTGCAGACGTTGACGTTGGCTGGGGACATTGGGGAGGCTCGCCTGGAGTTCCCCTTCGTCGGGGGTCATATAGGGCTTTACCAGCTCCATGGTGTTAACTAAAGCATACCCCTGGCTGTCGCTCGACGAGTCATCCACCACCGGGTAGATTCTGGGAGGAATCCCCATTTCAGGGGGCATGAGTCACCGAGAGTGCAGGATGACGACGACACCGGCGGAGCGCGTTGTTTCTTATTGCGTCATCGCTGCTTTCCCTTTTGGGAAGTGGTCGACTGTGAAGGCGATGCAGAGGTACTGGCTACTTCTTCTGAAGGTTCTAGCTGCTTCATGCACGCCCAGATGATACCATGGGCACGAACGATGGTTTTTCGAGCCATACAGTCGTCGTATCTCTGGGACCCGCAGCTGGGAACCTACTACCACTAGCCTTCGCTGTCCCTACCGATATCTGACCCCGCAAAGACACCCGCCACTTCTGTTGGTGTCGGGCCCAACCTGACTATGTTGTTGTTGACCTGGCCTTGAAGCCAGTCTTTAAACACATAGCATTGCTTGAGGGTGTGCCCCAGAATCCGATGATAAGGACAGTAGTTGGGGTGATCAGTGAGATTCACCTCTTCCGGCCTTCTGCACTCGGGTAGGCGCACAATCCCTTTCTCTAGAGCACTTCAGAAGTAGCCAGGGACCTAATTTTTGTTGAACGAATAAGTCTAGTGCCTTCTTTCTAGATAGGGGGCCCTGGGGGCCTGGCCCTGATGAGGGGTCGGAGGGTCCTGCCGAGGAGGCGGTGCTTGATTGTCTCGCCTAGGTGGAGGTGGCGCATTGCACGGGGGAACCTGTCGATTCTGAGGCGGTCGATGCTGGGTAGGAGCCTGTGCTTGAGGTGGAGGACCTCTACGGGGTTGCGGGGATGGTGCCACTGGCAGTAATTCCAACTGCTTAGGTGCTTCTATTTGGGCCACCGTGGCGTGTTCATCTCTGGCAGTCCTCCTGGCTAGGATCATAGGGGGCAACGAACGCGCGTGACTAGCCTGTTGCAGAGCCTCCTCAAGGCGCTGGGCCTTATCTGAGAAATCCAGGAACCCTCCAGGGTAGTTCTGGGTGATCAGGGAGGGTACCGGCTCCGTTTTAACATTCCCTACACACATCGTCAGTAATTTCTCCTGAGTCAGTGGCATATCAGGGGAGTATGTATATCCCTTCCACCGAGTGATGAAATCTACGACTCACTCATCAGGACTTTTCTTGCACTTGAAGAGGTCTACAATACTGGTCTTCTATGTGGTGGAGCTGATTTGGTATAGGAACTGCCGGCGGAGATCCTCCCAACTAGTCACCGATCTGATAGGGAGCTGGCTGTAGCAAACGAATGCGGGACTTTCCAATGTCTACACGAAACATCGGAGCATGGCGGCTTCTGGCTGGGCCGGAGTCCCCAGCATAGGGCCACATCTAGAAGAAAAATGATCCAAGTGATGCGGCGGGTCCCCTGTCCCATTGAAGGGTGAGAATGTGGGTTTCCCAAAACCCGGGGGTGCGGGCATATCATCCACCCACTCGGGATACGGCTTGCCATTCGGTGGGACCTCCACATGCCGCGTTTCCAATGCTTCGAGGCAGGCAATGAGTGCGGCTATAAGATCATCCGGGTGGGGGTCCCGTCTTGACGGCGATCCCTAATCACAAGTGCGTTGCCAGGTTCTTCGACACGATAGATGGCTTCGGAAGCTCGTGGGGCGACTGGCAGAACAACCTGTGGGGCGACTGGGGGAACCTAGACTAGATTCTACAGATTGCCCCATCGTTCAAGGGGGTTTGGCGAGACGTATCGCGCCCTCTTTCCATAAGTTCCGGCTTCTGTCCTGTCTACGGAAGTAGCATGATCAGGGTTGACCTGAGGCATCTCACCGGGGGGAATTGTTCCTTCCCCTGCTGCCCCGGCATGGGATTACCATAGTCGGGTCACCGCTCTACAGCACGCTTGGCCAAGAGTTCGTCAACCATCCTATTCTGCTCAGCAAGCTGCTAGAGTAATGTGGCCTTCTCGGGATCTTCGTCCGTTTTCTGTACAGAGGTAGACGGGTCAGAGTGCTTGACAGTTCCGACATGCTTCTTACCCTTACCGGCATTTCGACTGAGTACCAGCAACTCGGTGGGTACAGGGAGGCCTAGATGGTTCCTTTGCTGACGGGTAACCCTCCCTGATGGGTCCAGCAGTGGTGGTACACCCTCGGGGGGTAAGTCTCCATCAAGAAATTCATGCTCATCTTCCTTGTCCACTACGTCATCCCTGTAGACCAAAACCCCTCTCGAGGGCATTTCCTCAATGTCGCATAACGAATCGGGCTGCCGTCAGACAGGGTCGAAGAGGAGAGCGACATAGTGTCCCCAGCCATGGACTTGCACATGGGGGGTAGCTTCTCTGATGACTCTGCAGAGTACTTTGAAACTCTGAACAAATTTTTGTTGAAGGGTGCTCTGACGGCCTGGTCACTTAGGGTGCTGGGCCACAGGGAGTGCCGCCAAATCGATCAGGCGACATTGCTCGCCGATTTCTTCAAAGTGCTCTCGACTTCTGGTGTACATCACGCGCTCGTAACGAAGGCGTAAGTGTGTCGCCCATAGGGTTCGGCAGAAGAACCCTACTTCTTCTGGGGTAAGGGACTCCAGTGAGGAAAAGTTCGGCACCACCGTCAGCCAGAACTTCTCCGGGAAGTGATCCGCTGTGAGAATGCTACAGAAGCTCCTGGGTTCGGACTTGGGGTCTGGCCCTGTATTTCCCCACTCGTCAATCAGGGGAGGCTGAGGGACCAGTAGCAGTACCAAGGTGGACCTCTGGGACAGTAAACTTGGCGGTGGAGAATACGGCGAACGATCTGACTGGCCACCGAATTCTGGGCCATCCTCTAAATAGTGAGGTGACCTGACCAAAATATCACAATACGATGGGCTGATAGCCACAGCTTCCGGTACAGGAGTCACGGCTGCCGGTGATAGTTCATGTTGTTGCTCTACCATCGTTGGTCCACAAAATAGCTCTGCGTGATCTCTGGTAGAGGTAGAGGGCGCTTCTGGTGACAATGGTGGTGATTGCACGGCCGGGACCTGTGGAATTTCCACAATTTCATCTTCCTGGATGTACCTGCGGAGAGAGGTGGTAATCTAGTGGACCACGCATTCCGGGAGAATGAGGTTGACACGCCTGGTTCCTTCCCCAGTCCTTGATGTGGAGGAGCAGGGAGAAGGCTCCATCGCTAAGTCGCATTCCACTTCAGAATCTGAGAAATGAGCCAGTTTGATCTCCACCCGCTCCCCCCCAGGATTCTTCCTGTGGCGGCGACGACCCTCTCTTCTACCCTAGGGTGGCTCTTCAAGACAGGGTTGATTCTCAATATGTAGTCTTGGGGCGGCGCTGGTGCCATGGCGGAGAGGGCCCCCGCTCGAGGTGGCTGGGGTGCGAGGGGCACCAGGGCAAATGTCGACGGGTACATGGGGAGGACCTCCATGGACGGTGCGGGCGGAGCGAGGCTGACCTTCACTCCCCAGGTTGCCAGGGTGAGGAGGACATTCTCCAGTTGCAGAGAGGACCTAAGGAGGACCCCCACGTTGGAGAAGGACCAGATGTAATGTGTCTTCAGATCGGCGGTCGGGGGCAGGAGGATGGACTCCATACCCTGTATAGTGGGCGAGTGAGAGGTTTCCACGCTGAGCATCACCGCCGCGGGGTGGGTCTTCCTTCGGGATGGGGGTAGCACGAGGCATACCTCCATAACGATCTTCGGAGAAGGGAAATACCATGATTTGTGGAATGGTGGTATGGAGAGGACCTCCGTATGGAGTGACGTTACCGCGGATTGGTTCACGGCAATCATCGCCTGGGCATGCGACCCCGAGAGTCAAACCAACCTGCCCGTGGGGCGGCTGAGGCCTTGATCCTAGTCAGGTGAAGGAGTTTCCCTACTCAGTGTATGCAGGAGCTCCATGATGTACGTCGTCAGTGGCTTGGGCCACAGTAGTTGTTGACGTCGATATATCTGGGTGAGCGTCCCCAGCCTGGGCCTGGCGCTGACATCGGGTCAGACGAGCTGGCGCAGGTGGTGCAGGGGCATGGACTACCTGCTCTTCCTGCGAATCCGGAAGGCGGTGCTGATGCAGCCGAATGGGAGCTCTTTCCTGGAGCCCTTGGATCGGGACCCTGAGCGGGCCGAGCAGGACGTCACATGTCTCATCAGCATAAGGCGAGGAATCGTCGAGGCGTTCCGGGGACAGGCTCCCGAAACGATTGAACGTTGGGGTGGGGAGTAGGGGCTCCTTGTGAGGCCTGTTAGGGTGGCGTTGACGGTGGGGCCTTGATGCCTCCATGTATAGGTGGGCCATATCCCGAGTCGGGATGACCCCTTCTTCCTCGTACCTGCATACAAGGTTGTTGATCACCCTTCGCGGGATGATCTCTGATGGGGATAGGGGACGTGGGCGCCCCGTATTCATGGATGTAGAGGCCGTTGTGGCGGTAGCGGAGCCATTCGGTGTGGTTGTGCCAGTGTTTCCCCTGCCCCTGCGTAGGCGAGCAGGCGGTGATCGTGTCTCCATGGCAACAACCTGGTTCCTGGGAAATGGAGAGATCAACTCATCAGAACTGCGAGGAAAAGGATGGACAACCAGTGCCCCAGCGTCCTTCCATTCTCCACATCTATAAGAAGGATCCACACCAACACTGTTCAGAAAGGAGTGCCCCACATTCCACTGCCCCAACATCCGGTGAGTTTCACGCTAGGCCTGCCATTTGCTTGGCAGGACCTGGTGCCAGATATCTGGATCCGGTGACACGTCAATCTACTGGTGTCTCAAAGGCTACTAATCTCCACATTGAGGAGAATAATTTCACGTCGGGTTCACCATTTCTGTTTCTGACGCTTTCGCCAAGGCGCGCATGCAAGTCCGTCACCGGAGGAGGACACGATGCGCTGTGTGTGTTACCCAACAATCCCTCTTTCCAAAGGCAGGCGACATTCTCTCCTTATTCAGGGACGTCTTCTCCTTGATCGAAATTGGGATAATGGGATGTCGGTTCTTCCTTCCGCAGATTCCTCCTCGGAACTCGTCACCCAGTCTGGGTCTCCCTCATAGATTTAATACGTTGTTCGTGATACTCTTCCCAATGCAATGTTTCCATGGATTCCGGTTAATTACACTGCTTCATTCAGGAAATTCTAAAGGGTCCGGTCAGGGCAGCAACCTTCAGTCGGGGGAGTAGTCACGTTGAGGCATCAGTAGTGTGTCTGGATGCTGGGGAAATAGCATGTATGTCCTTTATCCCTTGTCATATGGATTCTCAAGGGCATGGAGGCCCAAGGAATCCCACATCGAGCGTGAGGAATTATATGCCATAGACATATATCTGAGGTTTTCCTCAGCTTCATGTGTTTAACACAGGGTATTCTGCAAGTTTAACGTCTAGCGGAGACGGATCAGCCCGATCAGAGAATTAGCTAGAATGGAACAGATTGAGGGATTTCCCTTGAAGGGGTGCTGATACAGGGACCAGCCCAAGGGCGGCTGTGAAGAGGAGCGTAATGGTATGATCTTTCCAGGATATGGAAGTCTGGGTGAGAATCGGGATGGGTGGTTGAGAGTTGGATGAAATGGAGGGGGGGTGAAATGGGACCATCCCAGGGGGAGACAGTGAAGTTGGGATTGAGCCTTGAAGAGACCTCCTACGTATCCCCATGGCAGGGAATCAAAGTCCGCGTAGTTTGGGATGATGCCGGCGAGCCGACGTGAATGTGGACCTTAGCCCGATGGGCACCGTCAGCGAACCGACGTGAATGTGGACCTTGGTCCTATGGGTGTCGTCAGCGAACCGACGTGAAGGTGAACCCGGGGGTCCACTGGTGGTGGGATTGAACCTCATGAAGGCTTGCTACGTACCATGCCTTTACATGGATCAAAGTCCCCGTAGTTTGGATGGAATGCAGAATATAGTTTAATGTCATGCGAGACGGGTTTGAACTGACGTGAGTGAGGTCGGAACGACCGGGTGATGGGCTTGAACCTTATGAAGGCTTCCTACGTACCAGGCCTTGACATGGAACAAAGGCCTCGTAGTTCAAATGGTGTGTCAGCGGACCGAAATGGGTGAGGACCATGGTCCGGATGGTGCGGGGCTTACGCACTAGGCTACCCAGGTGCTAGTTACCTGACGTGAAGAAGGTTAGAGTGACCAACAGGTGGTGGGCTTGAACCTCTGGGAGGATTCCTACATACCACGCCTTGACATGGATCAAAGACCACGTAGTTCGGGTTGGACACCGGAAGGCCGACGTGAATGAGGAGGACCAGGGGGGTCCTAGTGGTGGTGGGATTGGACCTCGTGGAGGCGTCCTACGTACCATGCCTTACCATGGATCAAAGACCACGTAGTTCAGGTTGGACGCCGAAAGGCCGACCTGAATGAGGAGGACCAGGGGGGTCCTAGTGGTGGTGGGCTTGGACCTCGTGGAGGCTTCCTACGTACTATGCCTTAGCACGGATCAAAGACCTTGTAGTTCAAAGGGGGCTTCATCGGCGAACCGACGTGAAGGTGAACCTGGGGGTCCACTTGTGGTGGGTTTCAGCGAACCGACGTGAATGAAGGGACCTTTGTCCAATGGGAGATGGGATTGAACATTAGGGAGGCTTCTTACGTACCAGGCCTTGACATGGATCAAAGTCCCCATAGTTCAGGTTGGTCACAACAGCTTTCCGTCGGACTAGAATGCAATTTAACGTCATGCGGGGCAAGGATGAACTTGACATGAAGGTAGACCTTGGTCCAATGAGAGATGGTATTGAACCTCAGGGAGGCTTCCTACGTATCATGCCTTGACATGGATCAAAGTCTTCGTAGTTCAAATGGGCGTGCAGTTTAATGTCATGCGGGACGAGGGCATACAATTTAACGTCATGCTGGACGAGGGTATACAGTTTAACATCATGCAGGATGAGGTTACACAGTTTAACATCATGCTGGAGGAGGGTATGCAGTTTAACATCATGCTGGACGAGGGTATGTAGTTTAACATCATGAAGGACGAGGGTATGCAGTTTAACGTCATGCTGGATGAGGGTATTCAGTTTAACGTCACGCTGGACGAGGGTATTGTCACGGCCAATGCCAACTCTAAGCCCACGCGAGTCATGCTCGGTGTGAGAAACAAGAGGTAGCAAGGACCTGATGATCTCGCCGCGAAGGGTGCGTCCGTGAGAAGTGAAGAGGGGGTTACGCGTTAGGCGGCCCATGGTGCTGGGACTTACTCCATGATGGAGGCCCAAAGTGCGACAAAGCGCAGCGAAAGAGGGATTTGGGACCAATGATGGGAGGTGCCTTGTTCTCTATCACGCCCTCCACTGACCTTGGTAGTGGGGAAGTACGGAGATACAGGGGTGCAGCCTTCTGCAAGAGGGGCTTGGGGGGCTTACACCAAGTTGGTTTCCCTTCTCCCATGGACATACACTACTCCGAGAAAGAGGATATCATCCCTTGTGGAGGGGGTGACCCGTCTCCCTGGAGACGGGTGGCGTAAAAAATGTCCGAGCTGGGGGGACCCTATGTGTGAAACAAGGGGCCGGATCACAGTTTAACATCATGTGTTGAGGACGAGGTGCTTGGCAGTTTAACGTCCTGTAGCTCGTACGAGGTGGGTTCACTCCACACCCCTAGGACTTACATAACTGGTATCATTTGCTCCTTGGGGGAGGGAAGGTACCAGTAAGGCCGTGGTCAAGGGGGGTTGTAGAGAGAACCATCGAGGGGTCCATGTTAGCGTGGCTATGTGAAGAAGAAATAGCTGTAAGCGTATCTATACAATGAATCCTTAGGCGAAGCAACACTACGAGTGGTGTTGTCCATGGGACATTGAAATCACATCGCGCATACCTAGAGGGTCGCACGGGAAGAGGAATTTCCATGAAAAGGAGTGTGCTTTGCGAAGTGGAGTGCCTTGGCCTTAGCATGGGGCAGAGGTGTGAGTTGAGAGTGCTTTGCGAAGTGGAACAGTATTCATGGAGTATTGCCTCGCGAAAAAGAGGTTCCTCATGAAGCAGGGTGTTGCGAAGCAGTGTGCTTCGCGATGTGTAGTGATCCTACCTTAGCATGGGGATCACTAGTACAGGATGGGTGTTTCGCGAAGCATAAATGCCCCACGGCTACCCGGGTTCCCTTGGGAATCCCCCTCCTTCGCGAATGCCCTTGAGCTTCGCGAAGGGCATCCCTCTCGGTAGAGGGGCTCAGAACGAGACAAAGCGAAGGCGTCACGCGAAGTAGAAGTACCTCGCGGAGCTCATGATTCCTGGGACAAAGGGTGCTTCTCGATTCGGGAGAGGAGAAGCCAAATGGTCGGATTTTCCGTCCTCTTGGACTTAGGGGGAGCCTAGTATTTATAGGAGAGGGGCGCCGGGAAGTAGAACTCACGCGCCGCCTCCGGTGCTTTGCGGCACGCTCGCGAACGTCAGGCCGTTCGCGGAGAGGTACCGCCTCTGGCGCTTCACGGCAGACTCACGAACGTTAGGCCATTCGCAGAGAGGTACCACCTCTGTTGATTCGCGGCAGGCTCGCGAATGTCAGGCCATTTGCAGATAGGTACTGCCTCTGCTGCTTCGCGGGGCCGTGATGCTCGGGGGGTGCTTCGAGTCGGAGCTTCACGAGGCAGTGTGCGGGGCTTCATTTTCGTCCCTTCCTTTCGTGCCATATTTTGGCGCCAACACACACATTATATCATTAAAAATAATAATATATTTTATATATTATTAATAAATTATTAAGGCATCCAATAATACTTATCTTGATAATAAAATACATTATCTCATGAATTAATTTTAACTAATGACTATATATCTAGTGAATAAATGTGTAAATACCCTATAATAATCACATTAAATATTTCCATTCATATATATAACCTTACAATCTTCTCTAATCTCATTCATCATATTTTCAAATTCAAATTACATTCTATATTTTTATTGGTTTTTATTCTTAAAAAACTTATACTTTCCCAAATGATTCTCATAAGAGAACATCAGGTAAATTATTTCAAGAATATATTATGTTTATTTAAATATGATTATTTTCCTATTATATTTGTTTTAATGTTATATAATGTAATCATCCTTAATTTATAATGTTATCTTTTAGGGAAATTAATAATAGTAATTTACTTGTATTATTATTGTAACTTTTTATATACCCTAATTCTTTTATAATTTCTAGGGTTTTAAATTATCCATATAAAACAAAGTCACCATCAAAATTTTAATTTCTCAAACCAATGTAATTATAAGAATGTATATTTATAAAAGGAAAGACATAAGTTGTATGTTCTATTGAGGAACCCATTATATACCGATATGTTTTTCATTTATCAAATAATATGTATATGTGGATATTTTTAATATTCTAAATCTTTTATTCAATGCATGACTATTTTTTAGGTAAAATGAATAATACATTTGATTTTTTCAGCAACATGCAATGAAATTATCATGATATTCTCAGTATAAGTATTGATAGATTTTTCATTTTTTATTTATTTTAATGTATTTTGTAGCCATTTTGTGATGGATGTTAAAATAAACAATTTCATTGAATAGCTTTATTTCTATTGAATAAATTTCACCCTTTTCATGGTTGCCATCTATAATATTTCTAACATTATATATTATCTCTATATCATCTATTAATAATTCTATTAACATCCAATAGATAAATTATAGGGAAATAATTTAGGCAAGGTATGAAATTTACTTTTCAACTAATATTTCCTATTCAATCATTTTTTTCATAAATTTTAAATTAGTTTTAATACTCAACATTGATAGGTTATATTGAATCACATTTTATAGAGCTAGTCCATACCCATTATTTCATGAAATTCTAACAAAGAATGAATACCATTACTATAGGGAATATCTTCCAAAAAAATTAATTTCTTGAGTGTTATATGCTTGTGATTCTATTATTATAGGAATATGTGTTTTACCTAACAACTCATTATCTAATTTTATATGGTATAGATAATTATATCATATTCATTGACATCACAACTATGATGGTAGATGACCAAGAGGACTTTTTCATGCACAAAGATAGAGAAAATATGATTCGATAATATTTATTCATTTTTTATCAGTTAATGGATTTAGTGATACATTGATGTGTGGTATTCATTATAACACAAAGTAATAAAAAATTATTTATTCCACTTTTTTTGAATTTGGATGTTCGAAATTATTTATGTTATTATTATAACCTAATATAATGGGGTAAGATCAACCATGATTTTTTCACACTACCTCTTATCATACGAAGTTAATCATTGGGAAAAAATTTCATTGTGCATCACATTTATTGTTTTTTTGAATTATCATGTTTCAAAACATCAACTAAAAAAATGTTCACTGTGTGAGAAATGTTAATACCAAATAAAATCCTAGTAAACCATTATAGGAATTCCACAATTGAATCCTATGATATATTCTCATAAGAAAGAATTTGTTAAAATGATTACACTTTCAATTCTACTTAGGATTAAATATGTTTTATCCCCTTAATATATTAATGATAATCCATAAAAATAACATAACCCTACTTTTATTCATACTAAATTATCTCATACCTACACTATTGGATTCAATGTTACTAATGTATACTATAAATTTATTCAATAATAAAAATAGAGATGTAATAACAATATATACATAATTTTTATACATTATATATATCATCTTAAAATTAAAACATAATCCTATGATATATGGGTATTGTTTATATAGATATTATCAAAATATATATCTTATTCCAAAACAAAAAAAATATTTTCTTTAATAAATTTATCCATAGTTGAATCAATTTTAGAAAACATATTATATATATTTTTTTAAAAAAATGGGGAAACATAAAATAGGGGTGATAAAAAATTATTGGTAATTTTTAGAATATTATCAATAAAACTTATAGGGTTTATCCATATATCATAAATAACTGAGTTTAATAATAAAAAGAGAAATGGAATGATTAGTGGAATATGATCATGAAATTATAATAATTGATAATAATAAAACTTTTCCATATGAATTATAAAATTAATATAATATATTCCTGGATGACATAATAATAGAAATAAATTTTAAAATGGATAATAATAATATATATCTCGATGATGGAATGCATAATTACATAAATCAAAACTATACCATCTAATTGTTGTCCCAAAACATCATAAATAATGTGTAAAGTCACTCATATTACCTTGTTATAATTTCTCTCATTATACCTACAAAGGAATATATGGGCTATAAATTATAGTCCAAACAAAACACATAATAACTTCAATTCATTTATTATATGAAAATATTGGATAAAACAATAAAAATATTGACCAAAGAACCTCATACGTCAACAAGGATAAATAATCAATAATTATCCCTATAAAAATAATAGATATATTGATTATCATAGGTTCAATAATCAATGAAATAATATGCAGATCTATGTGAAAATATATATATAAATAAATAACAAAGTATTAGTAATCGAAACATACTAGAAGAATGTGTTTTATTAACTTTGAATGATAATGAAAGAAAAATCTAATGATGGATCAATCGACTACCAAAAATTCCACATCCAAATCACTTGGGATATATTGTATTTTTTGGAAATGAATCAACATATTAATTTAGAATAGAAAATTCAAATGAAAATATTTAACAAGAGGTAATATTAAATAATAAATTTTTTAATGGTGGAAAATAAAAGATAATTTCATTTGATGAAAGAAACTTCATAGTAAGATAGTAAAATATAAAAGATCAATGAAATATTTTTTTTATATTTTTTATTAATCATTTAAATAAATATGAAAATTATCATTTTAAAGAAAATATATTAATGTAACAATGTAAAATTAAAAATAATACTTAAAATAAATATATGATTAGAACATAGAATATATAAGAAATAATTGGAATTTAATATGATATGAATATAGGGAAATAATGAAACAGTAGAAAACTATTTACTAACAATTCGGTTATATTTTTGTAAAAAAAAGATATATAAACAATATTCAATATCATTTAATGAGGTCGAATGTTTTTTTAAAATATTTATTTTATAAAAATATTCATTAATGGAACATGGAAAATATTTATATATTTAGAAGTATAAACATGGATAAGAGGATATGATATGATATGGAAGATGTAAGTAATAAATTATTGAATTTTCATAATATAATTATATATTCTATGTTAATAAAAAGGAATAAAAAATTTCAATAAAATTAAAATTAAAAATAATATTAGGTGGTGTAAAAAAATAAAAAAATAAAAATTAATGGAAATTATTTTAAAAAAACAATGAATGTCTATATATAAGAGAAATATCCTAGATAAATATTCCATGTTTTATATTATACTATCATATTTTATGAGCTAATAATCAATAAAAAATTATATCTATAGAAATAATTGTAAATTCCTTTAAAAAATAAGAAAAATTTAAAATAAAAGTGTCAATGAATATAATATATCTATATTACAAGAATTTATAAGAGAATAACTCAGTGAATATGGATTGAGTTCCTGAAACCCCTTCAGAATTTATTAATG
The DNA here is from genome assembly GCA_963277665.1 of Viscum album. Taxonomy (NCBI): domain Eukaryota; kingdom Viridiplantae; phylum Streptophyta; class Magnoliopsida; order Santalales; family Viscaceae; genus Viscum; species Viscum album. Next base: position 264,325,176 of record OY728120.1, read on the forward strand.
TATGAGCCAAAAGATAACAATTGATATAATGTGAAATGAAATTAAAAATCATTGGAGTAAATATTAAATTTTGATAAAAGATTAAAATTTAGTGGTAGATACAATATATAAAGGAATATATTTGGAAAATATAAATCATTTCTCAATGAAAGGAAATTGAAAAGATAATTTTTTACCTTGACTACAAACATGAACAAATGTGAACATTATCACTATAAGATAAACATAAACTAATGAAAAATATTTATAATAAACGTATTTATATTTATTAATTTTATGAATATTTACTAATTCATCTATTAGATATTTATTTATTCTTCATGTTATTTAATTTTCAATCGGTGTTTTCATTTCGAATAATTTCCCTACATGTTTTACTATAGTGGTTTTATTTACTGTTATTTATTGATGATCCAATCATAAATAGAATAATTAAAGTTCAAGAATCATATTTTAGAGAATTTTTATTGTAATTCCTTATTTATTGCATATAATTAATGGATCCAATTCACAAGAATTAATGCCATACTCACCGATTTTGTTTAAATTTACCAATAATAGAGAGTAATATTGTATAAAATAAAAAAATTTATCTTGTTGTTTCAAAAACATTAGAATATTATTAATTCCTTTTCTACCATAAATATTCCATTTTTATTTTTTAAACTATATAATTACATTTGATAATATATAATATCATTTATCATGTCATTGATTTAACCAATCCCAAACATTAAAATTTTATACAGAATTAAGGATTATAAAACAAAAAATGATTCATTATTATTACATTATTACATAGTTATATTTATGTTAATTGAAATTAATTAAATAGATTGGTCATAATTATAAATATTTATATGATAAATCTAAACATATATAGGAAGTTATGACAACATCACCAATATTGAAGAGGTTTATTCATAACTTAGTGGCCTTCCATGTTTTGAAGACATTCCATGGTCACATTTTTTGATAGAGATAAAAAATTTGAATTAATTATAGTGGAATATATTTTGAAAGCATAAGGGTGGAAAATGATATTTTTATAATTGTTATTGGGAGGCCATTTTTTTTGGATTTAAATAAGGGGATTTTTAGAGGAAACATAAGGTAAGAAAATTGAAAAAGGAATCACAAGGTTGTTTAGTGGGGGATATTTTTTAATTGTAAGATTTTACTCTACACCTAATAAAGGTCCTATATAATATGAAAATTTTAAATTACGTATTTAAGTCTTGTCATTTCATATTTACCTAGATTTATCTTAATTAATTTTTTACCATAGTAACTATTTTAAATAGAAAAAACCATATACACATTCATAACAAATTTTTTAAATGTTGATTCCAAATTTATAATCTATTCCATCAAATAAAAAATCTAAACTTGAGTGTTTTAACATTACAAAAAACATATAATGTATAATAAACACAATTTTAAAAGAATAAGACTATTTATTTTTCAATGAAGTGATACATTTTTATTTTCAATCCATCCATTAATTTTCTGTGCATGTTACATATTTATTTAATCACTCTATAAATAATCAGAATATAAATTTATTTATTATGTTTATATTTATAATCACATGAAAATATGTTTCAATGGTTTTAGTTATAAAAATATTTATTTTTTATTAAAAAAATATATATCTTCTTCTTATATTTCATACAAGTACCGGGACCCTAATAGCCATAAATATGTGCTTAAATTACTATATTATCATAGATAGAAGTGATAACATCCCAAAGGATTGAATAGTTTATTATTATTTTTAAAACAAAATACGTACATTAATCATTATTTACAGATGAAAACATAAAATATAACCAATTATTATATTTAAGATAAAAATTATTCCCTTTAGAATATCCCTTTTTATTGGTAATTATACACTTCCATGAATCCAAGGTAATGAAAATATAAGAACATGTTGAGCTCATATTCTCAGTACGGGTTTATATAAAAAGAAATCCATCCGAAATAAATATGGAATAATTGATATAGAAAGGTAAATATCCAGAAACACAATCCATATAAAAAATAACAAGAGAATAATGAATTAAATTCCATGAATAAATAACGATTAAATAGTTCAATATAAATAATAACATTACATTGAAACATTTATATAGATATCAAAAATAATAAAATAATCAGATGGACATCAATATCCAATCTCATAATTGGGTAATACACAATTTCCTTCTTCATAAACATACAATCAAGTACACATTCAAATATATCTTATATAAATAGGTAACTCCTCAACAAAATACCCATTCTAGTTTGTCTAATGAGACCAAATAATGAATTTAGTGGCTAGGGGGATTCATTCCTGTCACTTACTATATCCAATTCATTAATTATGTCATACCGACCTTTTCTTATGTTATTATTACTTAATTTTAAGGATAAACAACATAATAGTATGACACATAGAGGATCCAAAGGTTTAGTGTCTTGGGAAAACTAGGAACGTACATAACAATTACAACATCAAGCGTAAACATTTATTTAATTTCTTCTTCTCTAGCTTCTTATTGTAATTTGTCCTCTACTTAGTACATGTATCCACCTGAGGATATATATATTGATGGTTCAGATAGAAGCCCAGTAGGAGGATAGATAAGAATAATATAGCTTGTGGTGAGCATAATCATGACATAGGCAAAAGATCATGAACATGAGAGGAGCATTGTAACATCCCAAGTAAATAAATAATATTACATTCAAATGTTTATCAATATTTGTGAATAAAATGTTAATAATACTTTAAAGGGAATTCTATGCTCGATGGCATACCCAATAAGCAACACCGAGTTTCTTTGAAATCTTACGTTGCACACTAATAATATAATAATATAATAATAGTTAACGCCTAGCCGTTGTAATGGAGGGAATGAACATAAATAACTACAAAATTATTACATAAGTTTGTTAAATATTTTTACATGTATCCAATAAATTTTGGAGTCTTAAAATCCAAATGAATCCAACATTAAGAATAAATACTCTAATATTTTTAAAAGATTGTTTTACCGCCTTTTGATGGAGGACCATTTTTAAATCTATATTTTGAAAATTTTAAAAGCTATATTTGTCAAAATAAAATTATTCATTATTATTGGATCATTGAAATTTACTTTGGATAAATTTCTGGTATTTTTCTGATAATGTTCTTTTATTAATCAATAATGAAAAGTGTTGTATTTTAATTCAAAACATCTTTTTAATCTAATTTATTTATATAGTAAGATTATCTTTTTAATTGGTTTTAATTTAAAATTAGAATATATTTTTACCATTTAATCCAATGGTGGTCATTGGAATTAATATCACTTTGACATTGGACATAAACGAGTGTCAATCATTTGATAGATATTGTTTCTTAAAAACACGCTATTTGTTCTCACAGCGGAAATTAATTATTAAATTAATTATTGTAACTTATATGTTTTGAATTTTGTAAAATAGACATCATTTTTTAATTCTGAATATCAAATATATCATAGGGTGAATTTTTGGTATTTTTCTGCAAAACTTCAATTTTTAATGAATAGTGAAACCACTAAGTGGTACTTAAAAAACTGGTTTTTCGTTTGAATGAAATTTTACCACCTCTGTGTTTTGAATTTCAAAAATCCGACATACATGGTTTTCATTAGAAAGTAAAATGTGGTTCAATGGGATTAAAATAATTTTTTGGTGAATAGTAACTTTTATGTTTTTAATCGCAATTAGAGGTAATTAGTGTAGTTTAAGGTACAATTAATATTTTAATAATATTAAATGACCTTGACACATGTCCTACACTTATTGGATGTTTCATGGCCGACCAAGACAACCCATGGGTCTATTTTTGGGTCCCCATGGAGCCACTTGGGTAAGATAATGACATTAATGCCTTTTATGTAAAGTAAAAGTAAAAATGACACAAACATGTATTGTTTTACTAAAACAATTTTTACATGGGGTTATAGAAGTCATAATTTTTAATATAAATAGGCATTGGAAAGATAAAAATATTTCCTACATCATAGTATTTTTTTTATAATTTTTAGACATTATATAAATTAAAGTATTTATGACATCATGAGGATGCAGCGATTACCTCATTATTTAACGATTTAAATAAAATGAAAAGATAATGTAAACTCTAAGACCTTCACATGTCAAAAACCTATTGGATGAGTATATATAGAACCCTTATAACCTTATTCTCTAAATACATCAACGTGGGACCTTTAAAATCCGAAACACATTTGAAAATAAAGGAACATTTTATAACTTTCCAAGAGTGCCCCTCCTCTCCTCTTATAAATGGCCCCCACCTCTACCACCTTACCCACACCATTAAAGCCTTTGTCTCGTCCAACCCCTGCCCATTTTGTCTCTACACATCCCCCTATTACTCCTAGAAGCCTCACTTTGGGCATAAGGCTTCCACGGAAGCCTTTGAGCTCAAATCAAAAAGAGATACCCATTTTAATGGTTGTGTCTTCTCTTGTGTTCTTATGTTTTATTTTTCTTCTCCAACCCCCTAAACTCTTTTTATTCCTTTCTCTTGTAACAAAAACATTATCATAAATATACTAGGATGTTGTTATGATAAGGATTCGAGCTAAACTTTCCACAAACCTCCGTCTAATGGTTAAAGAACATACTGTTTCTGTGGATGGAGAATTTCTGCCTCACGAAATGATGATTGTTAAATATTGTTTTGACAACTTAATAGGTGGCCATTATGATTCCACTATATTTATATATGATATATAAAATGTTTATGGTTTCCTTAATCTTATGTATTTTTCATTTATGGTATACCTTTATAGTTTCCATTATGGGTAAAATGTGATATCTTCATTTTAGGAAGTGCGGACTACCACCCCCTCAAAGTGATTTGATTCGTTAATGCCATATGTGGGACATATAAAGGATGTAATTAATGATATAATATATTATATTATACAGGAATTATAATATACCTTCATATAATTATGATTCTAATCCATAAAATATGAAATAGAAATGAAAGTAGCGTTCATGCATACGTACGACTTACCGTCTCTATGAACGGTGCATTTCATTTCTTACCTCTAAATGTTATGTAATATTATAAATGCACATATATACTGGATATATATGATATATATGATATTTAAATCATGAATATGACTCTGGATATAATGGATATATGAAAAACTTGTAATTATAAAGAGTTTATTTTTGACTCAAGTACCAATGATCGTTAAAACGACTGTTATTAACTTAAATAATTACATAGTGTTCATGTCATGGTAATAAGTGATATAAATGAATAATGAACTTGAAAATGTTCTTAAGAAAGTATAAATTAACTCAATTTTATTATTCAGGAGATTAAATAATGATCGAGTCAAGTCAAACACGAGGTAAGGGATCATACCTCTCTCTTTCTTTCCAAGTACTCCCTTTTATGTAATTTCTTTAATGCTCCATGTTATTATGTTGGAGGATGTTATTTTAAAATAATCGTGATGTAATTATTATGTTTAAGTGATGAAAGACCCTATTTGATCTCATCAATCCATTTTTGGATGTTTTGTGTGGCGCTGTTAGGCTGCCGAATTTTCATAAGGGGATTTTCATCACACTTTTTATTCCCGTGAGATTCATGATACAATTGCGATTATTTCCTTTTGTGTTGTGTATGTACTGAATATTATTATACTATTTTTATAATATAATCTCATTTATGGGTATTTACATCTTCATTTTATGACCCTTCTTTCATGGGGTGTATGTTTCGAAAGTTTCCCAAATCGGTAAGGGAACCATTCACACTCCTCTTTTTAGAAGACTTATTTTGTTATGTATTTTAATTTACATATTTTTATGTTGGGATATGTTCTCATATATCCTTATTGATTTAAATTTTATGTCCCAATGATAAGATACCATTTTTTCTCTCATCAACTAATTTTATTAATTTTAATGTGACGTCGTTAGGCTGTCAAATTTTACCAAGGGAACTACTTAACCCAATTTCGATTTCTTTGGGTTCAACATGTAGTTACTGAATATGTCATGCTCTGAATATGTGTGAATGACATTTTATTATTTTACACTTAATATCCACTAATATTGGGTTTATTTATATTTGTCACGCGTTATTATGAGATTGATTTATCCTTAATTTATGGATACCTTCTTTATAAGGGATTTTATCTCATTCTACATTTCTATTGAGACTTCATTGTTGTTATGCACCAATTGACTCTTATATGGTATATATACTATCATTTGGAATATTATATCATTAATACCTTTTCTCTAATGATATTATAAACTTCTGATTAAATGTTATTCCTCAATTATTATATTCACGTGTATCTCATTTTTTTAAATACCATTTAACTAAAATATCATTTTAAATGTTTTAATGAATTATTCTTATAAATATTTCTCATTAATATCCATGTTTTCAAAATGGTTTCAAGGATTTATTTATATGGATATTAATGGTTTAAAATGTTAAATGCTTCAAAGTGGTAGGGGACACTTTGATTCAAATATCTCTTTATTAAATGGTTTTGAAAATGTTTTTTAGAATGGATTAATTATTTCAATATCATAAAATGTTATTTTGTTATTGCAATGTGGTAATGTTATCTTTCCTTTATGCTTAAGTTATGTGCTATGTTTATGTTATGGTTCTTGGGCATTGTTTATGAAGACGGGTCGTTTCGTGATAAACTAAGGGTGGGTGAGCCCGATATAGCTCTCCAATGCATTGGGTAACGCGAAGGGGTTAAACGTTAAAGTATCAATGAATAGATTTGGGGAATATACTGTGATGGTTATTCCAAATGTAACCAAGAGGGTTACTCCCTACGTAAGAATTTTATTAATGCCTCAAGTTAACTTTATATCTTATGATTTCTATGATTTATTCATGATTTCATGAGGTATGTTAAAGTGCTTATGTTTTATGAGTAAAGTAGGATTTCATTGATTCTCATGTATAAATGTACTAATGTTTCCTTTCCATATCTTTATATCCCTTATTAATATTTTTATGCTCATCCCAAGCTTTTGAAATGTTTTTCACAGGTCAAGGGAAAGGTACACGATGTGATGATAGTGTCGAGGAAGTCTCAAGAAAGAATCCATAATTCATTTTAAATATGTTTCCTTTGATGGAAGAAAATGAATAATGTCTTCTTGTAACCACAGTGTTTAAATGTGGAATGTAATGAATGGTTTTTTGACCTAATTCTCAAAAACTCTAAACCTGAAAAGATCCTCAATGTGTATTCTTGAAATAAATCAATATTAAGTAATGTTTAAGGCTGAGGCCTTATAGTTGGTATCAACGGTCAGTTTATATAACTTTATAGGTTAGGGTATTCTTTAATAATAATTGACAAGTTGTGTTTAACCACAATGGTTAGTATATTAGATGGAGTCATTGTTGTTTTTTTAAGGTTGGAATGAGTTTGAGATAACTTGGATAAGTATATCTTAGTCTTTATCTTCCTCTTTTGTACATGATGATTTTTTTGGTATACTCACACTGACATTTTTTTTTGTTTTAGTAAATGGATGGATCTAGCAGGAACCAAAGTGAAAATGGGTATGAAGGAAACAATGGTGGTTCTCTGATTAAGGGACTAGATGAAATAGGGGATTCATTGAGGAATCTCGTGGTTTTTCCAATCCAACTATCACAGTGTCATTATTAACCACTTGAACATTGGTGAGTTCTCTAATACATCATGTATGAGAGAACCAACTCGATTTGGAAGTTCATGTAATAATTATAAAGGTAACCATTAAGGTTTATATGATCCTTACATTGAGGTAATTATGGGTTACTACATGATATGATGGAATACGAAAGGCATGTGGTAAAATTGAGGTTAAAATATGTTATGGTTATTTTTGATTAATTTATCTCTTTTTGAGGAATGTTATAAAATTATATAGTTTTGGAAAAAGGACAACACGCAGACCATGTGACAACCCATCGCGTCGGATGAAGCTTCGGGAATCGAACCTACAACTAAAGTGCAATTGGTATTTATCACCTACCACTGGACTACGTGAAGTACTTGGTTAGCTTGACTAATTCTTTATATTTAGATGATTTTATGAATAAAGACTAAGCTTATTTTGGGTTATCTATGGAAATGATTATCCTATCATGGAGAATATGTGATTAGGATAATTACTTTTCAATGTGAGACTTTAAGAGTAACTGGTGTTATTTGGAGATAAATGTTAAGATTTACATTAGAAGACAATCTGATTAAATCTTTCAGAGATTTGGGTTTAAATCTTAGTTTGTATTACATTGAAGAATTTTATGGATAGCTGTTTATTGAATGGTCTTTGTTGAACTTTGGGTATTGTTGGAAAAATTTTGGAGACTAGGAGTAGTTTTTCTTTTTGTAAAAAAAATATCCTTTTTGGTATTATCTAATCTCGTACTAAACTTTTTGGTTTTGTTTTGTTTGATATCAAAAGACATGGGAAATATATAGTTCTCTTTTGTGAATTAGTTGATTCTCATGAAGTCGATTATAGTACTCTTAATACGAACAAGTCTTCCTAAATACTCGTCTTTTGGAGAAAATATGAGTTTGATTAAGGAATCTAGTAAAAGTTGACAGTCTACGTGACAAGTATGTATGTTTCATTATGATTTAGTTAAGCTCAAAAATAAATTCCTCAATTAAGATTAACTTAAAACAAAAATCTTGTCTGTTAACTTTTCCTACTGGGGAATAGAATACCGTTTAACCCATCACAAGCTTGTGATTTTCTTATGGTTAACTTTCTGCTAGACATGTTTACTATCACTCTGCATAAGAACATGAACCACTGTTTTTTCCTCCATATCCATATTTTCATACTTGTAATCCTAGTATTGGTTAACTAGGGTGACCTTTGAACTTCTCTCCCATTATTTTTAAGTGATAGTTTTACTGAATCTTGTTCCGATGTGGGACTTTCAATGGAGTTTCCAAGACCAATTTTGAAATTGCGAGGATGCAATTCCCAAAAGGGGGGAAGGATGTAACATCCCAAGTAAATAAATAATATTACATTATAATGTTTATAAGTATTTGTGAATAAAATGTTAATACTACTTTAAAGGGAATGTTATGCTCGATGGCGTACCCAATACGCAACAACGAGTTTCTTTGAAATCTTACGTTGCACACTAATAATATAATAATATAATAATAGTTAATGCCTAGCCATTGTAATGGAGGGAATGAACAGAAATAAATACAAAATGATTACATATGTTTGTTAAATATTTCTTCATTTATCCAATAAATGTTAGAGGCATAAAATCCAAATGAATCCAATTTTAAGAATAAATACTCTAATATTTTTAAAAGATTGTTTTACCGCCTTTTGATGGAGAACCATTTTTAAATCTATCTGTTGGAATTTTTATAAGCTATATTTGTAAAAATAAACTTATTCATTATGATTGGTACATTGAAATTTACTTTGGAAAAATTTCTAGTATTTTTCTGATAATGTTCATTTTTTAATGAATAATGAAATGTGTTGTATTTTAATTCAAAACCTCTTTTTAATCTAATTTATTTATATAGTTAGATTATCTTGTTAATTGTTTTTAAAGTGAAATTATAATATATTTTTACCATTTAATCCAATGGTGTTCATTGGAATTAAAATCACTCTGAGATTGGACATAAACGAGTGTCAATCTTTTGATAGATATTGTTTCTTAAAACATGCTATTTATTCTGACAGCGGAAATTAATTATTAAATTAATTATTGTAACTTATATGTTTTGAATTTTGTAAAATAGTCATCATTTTTTAATTAGGAATATCAAATATAGCTTTGGGTTAAGTTTTGGTATTTTTCTGAAAAACTTCAATTTTTTATGAATAGTGAAACCACTAAGTAGTACTTAAAAAACTGATTTTTCGTTTAAATGAAATTTTACCACCTATGTGTTTTGAATTTCAAAAATCCAACATAAATTGTTGTCATTAAGAAGTAAAATGTGGTTCAATGGTATTAAATTAATTATTTGGTGGATAGTAACTTTTAAGTTTTTAATCGCGATTAGAAGTAATTAGTGTAGTTTAAGGTACAAATAATATTTTAATAATATGAAATGACCTTTACACATGTACTACCCTTATTTGATGTGTCTTGCCGACCAAGACAACCCATGGGTCGATTTTTGGGACCCCATGGAGCCACTTGGGTAAGATAATGACATTAATGCCTTTTATTTAAAGTAAAAGTAAAAATGACACAAACATGTATTGTTTTACTAAAACAAATTTTACATGGGGTTATACAAGTCATATTTTTTTACTATAAATAGTCTTTGTAAATATAAAAAGATTTACTACATCATATTATTATTTTTATAATTTTTAGACATCTAATAAATTAATGTATTTATGACATCATGATGATGCAGTGATTACCTCATTATTTAACGATTTAAATAAAATGAAAAGATAATGTAAAATATAAGACCTACCCAAGTCAAAAACCTATTGGATGAGTATATCTCGAACCCTTATCACCTTATCTTCAAAATACATCAATGTGGGACCTTTAAAATCCTAAACTCATTTGAAAATAATGTAATATTTTATACCTTTCCAAGAGTTCCACTCCTCTCCTCTTATAAAAGTCCCCCACCTCTACCACCATACCCACACCTTTCAAGCCATTGGATCAGCCAAACCCTACCCATTTTGTCTCTCCACATCCCTCTATAACTTCTATAAACCTCACTTTGGGCAGAAGTCTTTCCAAGGAAGCCTTTGAGCTCAAATTAAAAAGAGATACCGGTTTTAAAGGTAGTGTCTTCTCTTGTGTTCTTATGTTTTATTTTGCTTCTCCATCCTCCTAAAATCTTTTTATTACTTTATTTTGTAACAACCCCAGTATATTAAATATAATATAATGTTGTTATGATAAGGATTCGAGCTGCACTTCCACACACCGTCGTCTAATGGTTAAAGAACATACTGTTTCTGTGGATGGCAAATTTCTACCTCATGAAACGATGATTGCTCAATAATCGTTTAACACCTTAAAAGGTTTCCATTATGATGTCACTATATTTATATATGATATATAATATGTTTATGTTTTCCTTAATCTTCTGTATTTTTCATGTATGGCATACCTTTATGGTTTCCATTATGGGTAAAACGCAATATCTTCATTTTAGGATGTGCGGACTACCGCCCCCTCAAAGTAATTTGATTCGTTAATTCCATATGTGGGATGAATAAAGGATGGAATTAATGATATTATATATGATATTATACTGTAATTATAATATAACTTCATATAATTATGATTCTAATCCATAAAATATGGAATAAAAATGAAAGTAGCGTTCATGCGTACGTACGACTTGTCGTCTCCATGAACGGTGCATTTCATTTCTTACCTATAAATGTTATGTAATATTATAAATGCATGTATATAATAGATATATATGATATATATGATATCTAAATCATGAATATAACTCTGGATATAATGGATACATGAACAACATGTAATTATAAAGAGTTTATTTTTGACTCAAGTACCAATGATTGTTAAAACGACCGTTATTAACTTAAATAATTACATAGTGTTCATGACATGGTAATATGTGATATAAATGAATAATGAACGTGAAAATGGTTCTTAAGAAAGTTTAAATTAACTCAAGTTTAGTATTCAGGAGAATAAAGAACGATCGAGTCAAGTCAGACACGAGTTAAGGGATCCTAGCTCTCTCTCTCTTTCCAAGTACTCTCTTTTATATCATTCCTTTTATGCTCCATGTTCTTATGTTGGAGGATGTTCTTTTATAATCATCTTGCTGTACTTTTTATGTTCATGTTATGATAGACCCTATTTGATCTCATCAATCCATTTTTTGATGTTTTATGTGGTGCCGTTAGGCTACCGAATTTTCATAAGGGGATTTTCATCTCACTTTTTATTCCCGTGAGATTCATGCTACATTTGCCACTATTTCCTTTTGTGTGGTGTATGTACAGCCCATTATTATACTATTTGTATAATATACTCTCATTTATGGGTATTTAAATCTTAATTTTATGATCCTTCTTTCATGGGATGTACGTTTCGAAAGTTTCCCAAATCGTTAAGGGAACCTTTCACACTCCTCTTTTCAAAAGACTTTTTTTGTTATGTCTTTTAATTTACATCTTTTTATGTTGGAATATGTTCTAATATATCCTTATTGATGTAAATTTTATTTCCAAGCGATGATATACCATTTTCTCTCTCATAAACTAATTTTATGAATTTTAATGTGACGCCATTAGGCTATCGAATTTTACCAAGGGAACTTCTTAACCCAGTTTCGATTTCTATGGGTTCAACATGTAGTCATTGAATATGTCATCCTCTGAATATGTGTGAATGAAAATTTATTGTTTTACACTTAATATCCACTAATATTGGGTTTATTTATAATTTTCACACATAATTATGAAATTGATTTATCCTTAATTTAAAGATACCTTCTTTATAAGGGATTTTATCTCATTCTACATTTCTATTGAGACTTCATTGTTGTTATGCATCAATTAACTCTTTTATGGTGTATATACTTTCCTTTGGAATATTATATCATGAATACCTTTATTCTCATGATATTATAATGTTCTGATTAAATGTTATTCCTCAATTATTGTATTCAAGTGTATCTCATTTTGTCAAATACCCTTTAACTAAAATATCATTTTAAATGATTTAATGATTTATTCTTATAAATATTTCTCATTAATAAACATGTTTTCAAAATGGTTTCATGGATTTATTTATATGGATATTAATGTTTAAAATTTTAAAAGCTTCAATGTGGTATGGGACACTTTGATTCAAAAATATCTTTATTAAATGGTTTTGAAAATGGTTTTATAGAATGGATTCATTATTTTAATATCTTAAAATGTTATATTGTTATTGCAATGTGGGAATGTTATCTTTCCTTTATGATTAAGCTATGTGCTATGTTTATGTTATGGTTCTTGGGCATTGTTTATGAAGACAGGTAATTCCGTGATAAACTAAGGGTGGGTGAGCCTGATATAGCTCTCCAATGCATTGGGTAACACGAGGGGGTTAAACGTTAAGGTTTCTCCGAAGATATTTATGGAATATACTGTGATGGGCATTCCAAACATAACCAAGAGGGTTACTCCCTACATAATAATGTTATGAGTTCCTCAAGTTACCTTTATGTCTTATGATTTATATTATTTATTCATGATTTCATGAGGTTTGTTAATGTGCTTATGTTTTATGAGTAAAGTTGGAATTCAATGATTCTCATGTATACATGTACTATTTTTTCCTTTCCATATATTTATATCCCTTACTGAGATTTTTATGCTCATCCCAAGCTTTTGAAATATTTTTCACAGGTCAATGGAAAGGTACATGATGTGATTATAGTGTCGAGGAAGTTTCAAGAAAGAATCCATGATTTATTTTAAATATGTTTTCTTTGATGGAAAAAAATGAATACTGTCTTATTGTAACCACCTTGTTTAAATGTGGAATTCAATGAATGGTTTTATGACCTAATTCTCAAAAACTCTAAACCTGAAAAGATCCTCAATTTGTATTCTTGAAATAAATCAAGATTAATTAATGTTTAAGGTTGGGGCCTTATAGGCATAAATAAAATACTTGAAATGTGGAAATGCATAAAAAATGAAACATCATGTCTTAGTGGTTAACTACCAAAAATAATTTTGAACCAAGCTAGAATATTGTTCGCACATAATTTCACATTTACTCATGAGATTAATCACTTTACACAATGCATTGGAGCACTGTATAATTCTGGGTGCACCCATCACTTTGAAACATTCATATAATTCCAGGCGCACCCGTCACATCACAACATTATCATTATCATTCTTGGCACATGGAACATATATCAAAAGTTAACATAACAAAACCATTTTAAGGAATTATTTCATATAATAATAATACATTCATATGTTTTGGGTTCTCAAAAGAAATAGGGAACAACATACATGATACAAGAACCATCAACCATGAATGAGAGGTAAAAGTTGAGTTCATAAAAGAAGTGTTCTTTTGGAAAACATTTGGATTGACATAAACGTAATTATAAAATGTGTATATCCCAGAAAATGTAATATAATTATGAACTAATTATTTTTAAGAAGTGACCATACCAAATTGGAGTGAAAGAGGGAGAACCCGATGAAAGAAAATTGGGTTTGAGATTTTTCCCTTACCTTGTATCTGAATGCTTCATTCAATTAAATGTTCGGTAAAATGACATTATATTAATTAATTTGAAATAAAGAACCCTGTTTACATTAATATGATTCATTATGGTTTCATTAAGGTATTTTATGTGCCTTTGGATGAGTTATAGAGTTTAAAAACATTATTCGGGAATGTTTGTTTTTATTGTTTTCTTGAGTGGTTCAATTCTATTCTTAAATTGAAGATTGGGTAGAACATGGGTAAACATCCAGAACAAAAATTACATTTTATTAATGATGTTCCATAATTTAAATTGATATTATAATAATATATATTGTATACCATGTGGATGAATCATTAGATAAAAATTAAATGAATATTGTTTGGGTTAATTTGGGCGGTTTTTGGATCGCAATGAACTTGTTTTAATTTATAACATAGCAATATGGCCATAAGTTAGTTCCAAAACATTAAATAGGAGATAATACATATAAAATACTCTGTTTCAACCATAAACGTTGTTTCATGACAAGATATTAATGTAGAAACGGAAGAAGAAAGCAAGTTGTTCTTAACAGTGATAAATTAACACCTCGCGAACAACGTTCTCTTTAATAAAACTAAAGAAAGATGGAAAGGGGTTGGATGATATAATATCCCATTAACATGATAAAATTAAAGTACATGTATAATAATAGAGTTAAAATACCATTTTTATGAAGATGGGTGGGGAGAGATCAAGAAATGAACTTGAACATGAAAGAAAAATAATGGAGAAGAGGGAGGGAAATTACTTCTTAAATCCTCCTCTTGAGATCCTCCTTAAAGAAGCTTTTCATGGTATTTTGATGAGACCAGGAGATCTTGTACGTGGGAGAGGGGATAGGGAAGATGTTTGGGAAGATTTTAGGGAAGGCTTGGATCTTGATAGGTGTGAGGAAATGAGGGTGGGAAGGGTTGAATTTATTGGGGATGGGAGAGGGGATTCCTTAATATAAAATTCATTAGTTTATTAATTTCCCATAAGACAAGGAATGGTGAGCCTTGAATGACCAAGAATAGTAATTGTTTCATGTGATCCCAAACCAAGTGGTCTTACATCAGCAGAACATCACACATAACTCTATAATTAGCTTATTTAGCTTATTTTTGTAAATTATGTTATTTCTCAATTCATCAAAAAATCAAGTATTTTAGAAAAATCCCAAAAATTTACCATAACCATTTTTCGACATATAGAATAAAAATATGAATTCCATTTTTCAAATATAATTCTCTAAATATTATTAATTTGATATTTAATTAAAATCATAATTTACATAAAACAGTTTTTAAAAGACAAAACTGATTTTATAGTGCTTTCCAAATTACATAGGGTCATATAAAATTATCTAAAAACTATAAGACATTGTTTCGATAATTTATAAACACGTTTAGTAAAATAATTTTTATTTTAATTAATTAATTATAATTAATTATTTATGACATACAAAATACCAAAACGTTTACTAAGGTCAAATTGTCACTTTCTAAGATTTCTAAATTTTATTTAATTATTCATGGGTATGTTTAATCTTATGTTGGATGATTTACTATTCATAAGGCTGATAATACTATTCATAAGGGTATGTTACTATTCACAATGGTATGTTACTATTCACCAAAAATTATTTATGTTTCATTTGACTCCAAAAATCATCTTGAACAGAACCGTGTATGTCGGAGTTTTGAAATTCATAACATAAAAGTGATAAACTTATGTTTAAAGGCCACTTAGAAGTTAGTAGTTCATTATGTTGTGTTTTCATGTAATTTTACAACATAATTATAAGAAGGTAATTTCCATTGAAAAACTTCGGGTCGTCACATTATTCCCCCCTTAAGAAATTTTCCCCCCAAAATTTCACTTTACACAAACCGGTGAGGGTGTTTCTCCTTCATTGCTGCTTCTAGTTCCCATGTTGCCTCCTCAAACTTATAGTTCCTCCACAAAACTCTGACAATATGTGTTTTCTTGTTGCGAAGAACCTTATCCCTCCAATCCAGAATCTTTTCTGGCTACTCCTCATAGGAGAGATCATCTTACAACTGCACCACCTCTGTGTTTAGTACATGTGAGGTGTCTGGTATGTACTTCCTCAGTAGAGATACATGAAACACATCATGAACATGATCCATATTAGGTGGAAGTAAAGGACGATAGGACACATCTAATATGCAGTCAACGATCTCAACAGGCCCAATATACCTTGGGCTTAGCTTCCCTTTCTTCCTGAATCACATGACTCTCATCCATGGAGATATTTGAAGGAAGACTTTATCTCCAAAGTCAAACTCGAAGTCCCTTCGATAGTTGTCAGCATAACTATTTTTATAAATTGG
This sequence comes from Viscum album, assembly GCA_963277665.1. NCBI lineage: Eukaryota > Viridiplantae > Streptophyta > Magnoliopsida > Santalales > Viscaceae > Viscum > Viscum album. The sequence continues at coordinate 264,341,842 of OY728120.1, forward strand.
AGCAGCTTTGATGTGTTTCTGGATGACTTGAACCTTCTCTGTCATCTCTTGAACAAGATCAGGTCCATGTATCTTTCTTTCTCCCAATTCATCCCAACAGGTTGGAGTTCTACATCGTTTTCCATAATCAGTTTCACACAGAGCCATCTGAATACTCAAGTGGAAGCTATTATTTTATGAGAACTCAACCAGCAGGATATTCTGATCCCAACCACCTTTGAATTCATGAGAGCAGGCTCTTAGCATATCTTCAAGAATCTGAATAGTTCTTTCAGACTGACAATCATTTTGGGGGTGATAGGCCGTGCTGAAATTTAATTTAGTACTCAAAGCATGTTGAAGACTCCTCCAGAATATAGATGTAAACCGTAAATCACGGTCAGAAACAATCGAGAGTGGAACATTGTGTAGTCTCAACACTTACTTTACATATATCTTTGCAAGTTGTTCAAGTGAGAGATCTTCCTTAATAGTGATAAAATGGGAAGTCTTGGTGAGTCGATAGACCACAACCGATATCACATTATTTCCCTTTGACGTCTTCGAGAGACCTGTGACAAAGTCCATAGTAACATTTTCCCATTTCCACATGGGCCTAGGAAATGGTGGAATAATACCTTTGTACTTTTTTCACTCATCCTTATTTTTCATACATACTAAGCACCTTCATATATATTCTGAAATATCCTTCTTCATGTTATCCCACCAGAAGTGTTCTCGGGGATCACGGTACATTTTGGTACTCCCAGGATGGATAGAGAATGTTGATCTATGGGAAATATCCAATAGCTCCTTCTTTATCCTTGGTGATGGAGGAACACAAAGCTACATTCCAAACCAAATCACACCATCATAGTCGATATGGAACTCCTGCATCTTCCTTTCCTATACTACATTCACCCTATTTGATTTCTCCACCTCATTCCTTTGTGCTTCCTTAATCTTCTCTGTGATGGATGGTTCCACAATCATTTGTGAAAGGTAGGATGTATCCCCTGCCCTTATGATTTCCAAATCCATTCTTTTCATATCTAAGAATATAGGGTCTTTCTCAATCCACAACATAGATAGAGTAGTAGGTTATTTTTTTCTTAGAGCATCAGCTCCCTTGTTCGCATTTCCAAGATGATAGTGAATAGAGAAATCTTAATCCTTTATTAGCTCTAACCATTTCCTTTGAAACATGTTGCCCTCCTTTTGTGTGAATATATACTTTAGGCTATTGTGGTTAGTGTATATGTCAAAATTCTCACTATAAAGGTAGTGCTTCCAGATTATGAAGGAAAAAATCACGACTGCCATCTCTAGATCATGCGTCGGGTAGTTCTGCTCATGGATCGTCAATTTTCGTGAGGCATAGGCTATCACATTGTCATTTTTCATGAGTTCGAAATCCAAGCCTTTCATCAAAGCATGACTATATATAACAAAACTGTCTCCACTTTTCAGTAGTGTGAGTACAAGTGCAGTGATCCGTTGGAACAATGGTCTTCTATGCATGATTTGGAGTATGGTTTGTGTTTGTTGTCAATTATCAATGGAAGATCGGATCGTGTTCTAGCAAAGAGATCATACCATTCAAGAAGACGATAGTATTGAAGGTGGCGCTGTTTCCCAGTGTTTGCAAAATTTTTGGGGTCCAAAATCTGGAAGTTGATGAGCATCGCGAAAAGTGGGTTTCCATGAAGATAATAATTTAATATGGCAAAGGCATGAATTTCGCAAAGAGAGAATGCATGGTTTGGAAATCGCGAAGACCAGAAGAATGGAGGCGGTGAGTCTTTGCGATTACGTCAAGTTTCGTGAACGGAAGAGGTTGGAGAGCTTCACAGCGATGAAGGGATTTGTGAGGGAGATTCGTTGCGAAGGCGCGAAGGAATGATGACGGTGATACTCTGCGATTACGACGAGCTCCGCGAACAGAAAATTGTTGTAGTGCTTCGCGATTTTGAGAGATTTTCCGCGGGAACTTCGGAGCTTTGCGATTTAAGCTGATGTGGCGTTGACTTCGCGTGGAAGGGTCGAGGGATGGTGGAATTGCCTATAAATAGAGGCTGATCCCCTCGAGAGAAACATAGGGAATTTCAGAGAAAATCCTTTTCTCCCGTTTCTCAAAGATCTCTCGCGAAGGCAGTGTGCTTCGCGAAGGAGGAGCTTCGCGGTGGCTATTCTAGCTCTGCGAAAGTCGTGCACCCCGCGTTGGCTCAGTGAGCTTCGCGAAGTGGCAGGAGCTCTGCAACACCCAAGCATTGCGAAGGCTGGAGCATCGCGAGAGTGCTCCGCAATTGTGATTCGCGAAATGGTAGGGACTCCGCGAAGGCTTGTTTAAGCTTTGGAAAATTGGGAGCCTTGCGAAGTAGGGTACTTTCTGAAGGCCATTTCCAAAGGTTGTTTGCCCAGTGGACAAGGGAAAAGGGGGTATTCACCAGTGGTTGGAATTTGAACTTTAACATAGCATTAACTCAGGACTCTGATGCAAGCATATTCTCATGCTGAACAGGAAACAAAGACCTTCATGTATTTCTATTGAAGAGACCTTCACGTCTATAAACTGAGTGAGACTTCACCAATGGTAGTGAGGCAGGGGGAGTCAATGGGAGTGACCCGAGGGATGTAGTGAGCTATCCCTGAACCTTTGTAAAGGCAGTGATCCTAGGACAGAGTGACTGTGCCCGAAAAATTGTAATCCACAACTTGTGAAGATTAGTGGATTTTGGTACGACCGGCAACTTGTCGGCGTATGCTCCTTGGACGTAGCCCTTAGTGGTGAACCAAGTAAAAAGTGTTGAGTCTTCTCTGTGCATGTGAATGTTTTCTTTCTGATCTTTTTCTTCATACAGGTTCAATAAGTTCCTACCATCATGGGAACAAGATCTATCACATTAAAAGAAAAATTTGTCACCCTGATTCACCCCTCCCCTCTCAGGGTGTCCCGGGATCCTTCAAGTGGTATCAGAGGGAGGTTACTGGTGTTGAATCTGTCCTTTAGCGTCATAGAGAATGCATTCAATGTCAGGGGAGTCCCTCACTTCGATGGGAGTAATTTCCAGATCTGGAAGAAAAGAATGAGATCTCATCTAAGATCTCTTGGAATGGATGTTCTTTTTTCTAATGTGCAAGGAATACAAGTCACTGACCCAATAGGCCTGACTATGACTGAAACAGACAGGAAAATTCTTGATGCAGATGCTAAATCACAAAATGCTCTTACTGCAGCCCTTTCTGATCAGATCTACCTAAAGGTGATGAATTTCACCTCAAAAAAATCCATGTGGGATAAACTCAAGAATATTTTTGAAATATATTGAAAAGTGAAGGAGGCGAAACTACAAGTGCTGCACAATCGGTTTGATGATCTGAAGATGCATCCGGATGAGAATGCGAACTCTTTCATCAATTGAATTACTAAAGTGGTTGGAACAATTCGGGGGTCTAGGTGAAGAAATAAAAGACATTGATATTGTAATGAAAATATTAAGAAGGCTTCCACCTCTGTACAATGAAAAGGTGTCAGCCCTTGAGGAAAGAGATCTTTCACAACTTTCTCTAGATGATCTACTTAGAATCTTGGTAGCATATGAAATGAGAGTTAAACCAGAAGATGCTACAACTCATGTGAGCAAGGAAATGGCATTCAAGCCCATGGATAAACTGAAAATCTCAAAAGATAGTAGTGGTGAAGATGAAGAAGAAAAAGAAATTCTTTCTCTCATTGCAATGAAGTTCCAGAAGGGGAAAGGGAAATTCAAAGGGAAGTTACATCTCACATGTTTTCGTAGTGGAAAAGTTGGTCACATTGCCTCTCAGTGCTTAAGAAAGATCAATGATGGAGTGAGTGAAGATGAATGAATCGAGAAGCCTCAAAGAAGGTTCTTCAAAAAGGGAGGCTTCAAATCTGGAATGAAAATGCAAAGGAAGAGTTTTGTCTGTGAAGAGGAAGAAGATGATAATGAATTCTGTGATGATGAAGAACCAGAATTCAATACTGGGGACCATGCTTCCATGATGGCCACTGTTGAAAAGTCATTAGATACTGGTGGAGAAAAACAACTGAGAACTTCTGTAGATCCCGAGATGAAACTTAAGGATGCGGTTAATAAGCTTAATATTAAATGCAAGAGTTGCAATAAGTGGAAATCTATTGTAGAAGAATCAGATGAATATGTCGATCAACATGAGGCTAAAATTGAATGACTGGAAGAATTTTTGAAGGTAGTGTCTAAAATAATTGAAAGCAATGATGATGTAGTAGATCTGAAGCTGAGAATTGAAGAGCAGGAAAAGGTCATCAATGACCTCACCTCCAGACTAGATGAAAAATCCAAGACTGTTGAGGGTCTTGAGGAGGAAGTTTTTACTCTAAGGAGTAAACTTGAGACTGAATCAATTCCAAAAGAATCGAGGAAGAAAATACAGTTTGGAAGATTCTCAGATGCAGAATTACTAGCAATAGCCAAGTGCAGTTCAGATGAGGTTGGAAAAATCTTGATCAATCAAAGACCCGCTTGCATGGGAAAGAGTGGAATTGGCTGTGAGGTTGAGACATCAACTGCTGGAAGTGAAAAGATCCAAAAGAAAGATAAGATGAAAGTTGAACATGTTAAAACGTTGCCTAAAGTGCTGAAAAAGGAACCCTCAACCAAAACTAAAAGGAGAACTGAAAATTATCCTCAAACATTCAGAAATGACATAGATTCTAACTTTTCTCCCAAGGAAGAAGTTATGAGGAGAAATTCAAGTGAGAAGACTTTTCCTCTCATGAAGTGTTAGTTCTGTGGCTATCTGGGTCATACCATGTCTTATTGTGAAGAGGTAAGAAGCTATCTGAATGGAGAAGATATAGAAGTTCAACAAAGGAGAACAAATTCAAATCCTAATTCTTATAGGAGAAAAAATTTCTATGGATATTGTTCTCGTTGTTCTAACTTTGGTCATAAGGCTGCTAATTGCAGGAAGAGAAGGGTCATGGACACCTCATACCAATGTTCAAGACAAGTCAAGTCTCGTCAGCAAGACAGTGTTGCTCTTTCAAACATGTTTTCTCCTCTCGAAGAGTATTTTGACTATGAAGAACCTGGGTATGCGGAAGAGATAATTGAATGTCCATCAACACTATATACTCATTCCAATCTCTCATGGAAGGAATGGAAGAAGATTGAGAAATCCAACCTTGCAGAGGTGGCCCTTAATGCTACAAAGAACAATAGTATCTGGATTCTGGATAGCGGTTGTTCATCTCATATGACGGTTAATGTGGGCATACTAACGGATATCATAAGGATGGTTGATGGTGCAGTACGATTTGGTAATGATGGGGCTCTAAAAATCAAAGGGAGTGGAAGTACCGAGTTAACTAATGGAGAACTAAAGAATACTGAAGTCCTTTACGTAGATGGCCTACGTCATAATCTCCTCAGCGTGAGTCAACTCTGTGACTCAAGACTTATAGTTACTTTTAATCAGAAAGACTGCACTATTAAGGGAAAGATAGGCAATTCACTTATGAAGGGGTGCAGAACAGAAGGCAACTTGTATCAGGTTGATAGTGAAGAAAATGTATGTTATATGACTGTTGAAGAGGAAAACAATTTGTGTCATCGGAGACTGGGACACATCAATCAACAAGACATGGAGAAATTATCAAAATTGAGAATTGTCATGGAAATTCCCAACCTGAAGCGTGAGCGTGAAAAATATTGTGATTCTTTCATTCGTGGGAAGCTGGTCTGCAGTTCATATCGGATAAAGAAGAAAAGGGCATCTCACGTTCTTCATCTGATTCATACAGATGTCTTTGGGCTGATTAATGTTGCTGAAACTCATGTAGAAAGGAACTTTGTCCTTTTCATAGATTATTATAGTAGAATGTCATGTGTGATGGTCATTCACAGGAAATGACAAGTCCTTGACTGCATGAAAACATATCGGCGAATCGCCGAGAATAATACTGGATGAACAATCAAAGTATTGCGATCTGAAAATGGCAGAGAATACACATCCATTGAATTTGAAAATTATCTGGAGAAGCATGGGATACAGCATGAGGTAGCTGCTGTGAGAACTCCACAAAAAATGGAGTTGTTTAACGTAGGAATCGACATGTGAACAACATGACACGAACTATGCTGATTGAGATTCGTATTCCACGACACTACTGGAAAGAGGTTGTTCAAGCTTCCGTGTACATTCAGAATCGAACGAGACTTTATATGGGTGAGAAGAAGACACCATATGAATTGTGGCATGGATGGAAACATTCGTTAAAATAATTTTGTGTCTTTGGAAGAAAATGCTTCATCAGGAACAAAAAAGAAAATCAAGGGAAATTTGGCGACAATGCAGATGAAGGAATTTTCCTCGGTTACTCAATGAACAGAAAAGCCTACAAGTGTTTCAACAAGAGTTTAGGAAGTATTGTGGAAAGCAGTGATGTTAAGATAATTGAAGAGAAATGTAAAAAGGCTTCAAGGACGTCATATGATGATGTGATAGAAATTCAGGAATAAATTGAATGGGAAGAAAATACAAATGCAGAAATAGAGGAAGTTGTTCAAAACACTGATCAGTCACATCATGATGTTGACTCAGACAAAGAATCTGAAGAGGAAATCTTGGATGGTGAGAATGCGACTGAACCTCACAGGAGAAATCGAAGAGCAGATATTGATCCATCTAACATAATTGGAGACAGGAATGCACCCACACAGACAAGGAGGATGAGGAATAACACACCTTCTGCATTTCTGTCAGTTGTGGAGCCATCCTCATTTGAAGAAGCTGCAAAGGATGAATCCTGGGTGAAAGCCATGAATGAAGAGTTATATCAGATTGACAAGAATTAGACATGGGATCTTGTCCAGAGACCCAAAGTTCACAATGTGATTATAACAAAATGGATATTTAATAACAAGTTTGGTGAGCATGGAAGTGTTATCAGAAACACGTCTCAACTGGTATGTAAAGGGTATTCTCAGATTGAAGGTGTTGATGTTGAAGAAACCTTTTCTCCAGTGGCTAGACTAGAGTCAATCAGGCTGTTCCTTTCCATGGCTCTCCAAAGAGGATATAAAGTATATCAAATGGATGTCAAGACAGAATTTTTAAATGGTGTACTCGAAGAAGATGTCTACATTGAACAACCAGTGGGTTTTCATTTTGGTGATGATGAATCAAAGGTCTACAAGCTAAAGAAAGCACTTTATGGCTTGAAACAGGCACCAAGGGAGTGGTACTCCAGACTAGATTCTTATCTCAAGAAACTGGAATTCAAAATAGGAGGAGTAGATCACAATCTCTATGTGAAGAATTTTCCGAAAGATCAGTTCATGGTTCTCGTTTACATCGATGACATTATATTTGGTGGCAGCAGGCAGAAATCAGTGGATGAATTTTCCAATCATATGAAATCAGAATTTGAAATTTCAATGATTGGGGAGCTCACATATTTCTTGGGACTCCAGGTGACTCAAAGGAAGGACTACACTTTTATCTCTCAGGAAAAGTATGCACGAGATCTGCTGAAGAAGTTTAATATGCAAGACTCCAAACCAATGTCAACTCCGATTGCAGTTGGAACCAAACTTTGAAAGCATGAGAATGAGAAATCTGTAGATCCCACCATGTACAGGAGGATCATTGGGATCCTATTGTACCTGACAGCGACATGGCCATATATTGTCTTTGCCACAGGTCTTGCAGCCAACTTTCAGAGTAATCCAAAGGTGGAACATTTGGCAGTAGTAAAAAGAATCATGAGGTATATTCAAGGTACTCACAATTATGGCTTATACTTTTCTGTAGGAAGGGACTGTGAATTATCAGCATTTCCAGATGGTGACTGGGCTAGCAATGTTGTGGACAGAAAATCTACCAGTGGTAGAGCATTCTTTATTGGGAATAACTGTGCTGGCTGGTTGAGCAAGAAACAAGAATGTACTTCTCTTAGTACTGCGGAAGATGAGTATATATTCGCCATAAAGGCATGCACTCAACTGCTATGGATGAAGCAACAATTAACATATATTGGTGATGAGGTAAATCAACCAATGGTGATTTATTGCGATAACAAGAGTGCAATTTATCTTACAAAAAAATCATGTTCATCATTCTCGTACAAAACATATTGAAATCAGGTATCACTTTATCAAAGAGAATGTTGAGCAAAGTGTGATTAGAATGGATCATGTGGGAACAGATGAGCAAGTGGTTGATATCCTGACAAAGCCACTGTCAGCGGCTGTGTTTGAGAAGCATCGGTTGAAACTCAGTGTTCCGCCACCTCCCAGTGCATAAGGAGGTTACAGAATTCCCCTCTCCCCGTTTTTTATAACTGTTTTAATCTGTTTATGGCTGTGATGCGGGTTTATGGGGGAGATACTATCCAGGGGGAGTATGGTTTGAGCTGAACGTGAAAAAAAATACTGGTCTTTGGATTTATTGTCAATGGGGGAGAAAGGAGAAAGGAATAAATTCAGGAAACTTATGTGATAATAAGAATGAGAAGGAAAACAGTGGAACACAATTCAATCATCCTCTCTTGTTTTCTACATCGATCATTTCTCACATAGACTTAGAGTGTTGGATGAGTTGATTCCGGCGTTTTTGTATTCTACATTGAGCATTACTCACGTAGACTCAGAGTGTTGGCTGAGTTGATTCCTGCGTTTTTGGGTTTCACATTGATGGAGATCTATTGAATTTATCTTCTAATTTCCAACAAACCCAAAGGGGGAGATTTTTGGAACCATGGTCTTCTATGCATTATTTGGAGTATGGTTTGTGTTTGTTTTCAATTATCAATGGAAGATCGTATCGTGTGCCAGCAATGAGATCATACTGTTTAACCAGACAATAGTATTGAAGGTGGCGCCGTTTCCCATTGTTTGCAAAATTTTTGGGGTCCAAAATCTGGAAGTTGATGAGCATCGAGAAAAGTGGGTTTCCATGAAGATAATAATTTAATATGGCAAAGGCATGAATTTCGCGAAGGGAGGATGCATGGTTTGGAAATTGCGAAGACTAGAAGAATGTAGGCGGTGAGTCTTCACGATTACGTCAAGCTTTGTGAACGGCAGAGGCTGGAGAGCTTCGCGGCGATGAAGGGCTTTGTGAGGGAGCTTCACGGCGAAGGCGCGAAGGAATGATGACGGTGACACTCCGCGATTACGACGAGCTCCGCGAATGGAAAATTGTTGTAGTGCTTCGCGATTTTGAGAGATTTTCGGCAGGAACTTTGGAGCTTCGGGATTTGAGCTGACGTGGCGTTGACATCATGTGGAAGGGTCGAGGGTCGATGGAATCGCCCATAAATAGAGGCCGACCCCCTCGAGAGAAACATATAGAATTTCAGAGAAAATCCTTTGCCCTCGGTTCGCAAAGGTCTCTTGCGAAGGTAGTGTCCTTCACGAAAGAGGAGCTTCGCGGTGGCTATTCTAGCTCTGCGAAATCCATGCGCCCCACATTGTCTCAGTGAGCTTTGCGAAGAGGCAGGAGCTCCGCGATAGCCAAGCATTGCGAAGGATAGAGCATCGCGATAGTGCTCCGCGATTAAGCTTCGTGAAAAGGTAGGGACTCCGCGAAGGCATGTTTAAGCTTTTCAAAATTGGGAGCCATGCGAAGTAGGGTACTTTGTGAAGGCCATTTCCAAAGGTTGTTTTCCCAGTGAACAAGGGAAAAGGGGGTATTCATCAGTGGTTGGAATTTGGACTTTAACAGAGCATTAACTCAGGACTCTGATGCAAGGATAGTCTCATGCTGAACAAGAGACAAAGACCTTCATGTCTATCTATTGAAGAGACCTTCATGTCTATAAACTGAGTGAGACATCACCAATGGCAGTGAGCCAGGGGGAGTCAACAGGAGTGACCCGATGGAAGCAGTGAGCTATCCCTGAACCTTTGTAAAGGAAGTGAACCTGGGACAGAGTGACTGTGCCCGAACAATTGTAATCCACAACTTGTGAAGATTAGTGGATTTTGGTACGACTGGCAACTTGTCGGCGTATGCTCCTTGGACGTAGCCCTTAGTGGTGAACCAAGTAAAAAGGGTTGAGTATTCTCTATGCATGTGCATGTTTTCTTTATGATATTTTTCTTCATACAGGTTCAACTTGTTCCTACCAGCGTGGGAACAAGATCCATCACATTAAAAGAAAAAGTTGTCACCCTGATTCACCCCTCCCCTCTCAGGGTGTCCCGGGGTCCTTCATGATTTGCCTTATCTTTAGCTCCCTGATGATTCACTCACATTCTTCCGTCCAGACATGCTTTACCCCTTTCCATGTTAGCTTAGTTAGCGGGCTTCACAATCGTGAGAAGTTTCTCACAAAACGTCAATAGTACCCAGCTAATCCAATAAAACTATAGATTTTTATGACCCTAGAGGCCCTGGTTCATTCGTCAATCACCTTTTTTTGAAGGGTCAATATAAATTCCCTCACTTGTGATCACATGTCCCAAGAACCTGACTTGTTTCATGCCAAAGTCACACTTGATGAACTTGGCACACAAATTCTCCTTTCTTAATGTCGCCAACATAAGTATTAGATGTTCTTCATGTTCCTCCTTGATTGTGGAGTAGATGAGAATATCTTTGATAAAAACTACCAAAAAATTTTCAATGTCATGTCTAAATAATCTATTCATCAAATCCATGATGATTTCAGGGGGATTAGTAAGTCCAAAGGGCATCACCAAAAACTCATAGTGCCCATACCTTGTTCGGAAGGCAGTCTTCTAAATATCTTCTTTCTTCACCTTTACCTGATGATATCTAGAATGATGATCCACCTTTGAGAAGTATATATCACCTCTTAACTAATCGAACAATTCATCAATCCTTGGGAGAGGAAATTTGTTCTTTATATTGATCTTGTTGAGTTCCCGATAATCGATACACAACCGCATTGTTCTATACTTCTTCTTCACAAAGTGCACTGGTTCACCCCAAGGTGATGCACTAGGGAGTATGAACCCTTTTTTCAGATGCTCTTGCAGTGCTTCTTTAACTCCTCCAGTTCGATTGGAGCCATCCTATAGGGACACATCAAGATAGGAGTAGCTCTGGGCATGAGTAAAATTTAGAACTCTACCTCATGATCCGCGGTAATTCAAGGTAACTCTTCGGGAAATACATCAGTGTATTCCCTCTCGATTGGAATTTCCTCAAGGTTGGAACATTCCTTCAACATAACCATTTGGAAGAGGTATTCTTCTTCATAGGTAATCAACACCTATACCATTGAAGGATTTTTCAAAGTAGATTCATGATCTTCCTTGAATTTGTATAGAATCATGGGATGGTTCAGAATATGAACATATATTTACTTTTCCTGACAGTTGATATGTGCTCTATATAACAAGAGCCAGTCTATTCCCATTATAGTATCGAATTCCACCAAGTTAAGTATTACGAGATTTCATGGATGAATATTTCCACATAGGCCAATAGGAGTAGTTTCAAACACATGGGTTGCAATGATTTCCCCACTTGGCGTTTTTATAGATATCTCTACTTCAAGGTTTTGGGGCTTCGATTCTACAGTTCCAGAAAACCTGCAAGATATAAAGGAATGTGTAGAACCAGAATCAAATAATAAATTTTTCATTCTTGAGTGTATAGGAAGTGTACCTTGTATGAAATCATTATCATGATCCACCTCTGCAGTAGTGAGGGCATAAGCCTTCTCTTGTCCCTTTGGAATTGGTGGCTACTGATGCTGATTACCCTTGAGAACTCGAGGTTTTGTGAACTGGTTTTCATTGTGCCCTAGCTCCCTACAGTTGTAGCATTGAACCATGAGTGGTTCTCACCTTTCATAGGCTACATTATCCTTCTTTTTTGGGACTTTTAGACACTCTTGATCATAGTGTCCTTCTTTCCCACACTTGAATAACTTCCTCGTCCCTTTGAGGCAGTTACCATGGTGCAACTTCCCACATTTTTGGCATGTGGGACGTTGAGTTTTCTTCCCACATTTTTCATTATATCCCTCGACATGAAACTCCATCATTCATTTCATATCACCACAGCCATGGGACCATTCTCCAAACACCATATACACTTTGAGAGCACATCGAACAACTTCTTTATAACTACCAATGTCTCAACTTTCAAGTGCCTTTCGAACGTGCGGTTTTAATCCACTAATGAATCTATCAATTTTCCTATCATTGATGATAAAAAACCCTGAAGCGTACCTTGAAAGCCTTGTGAAATTTTCTTTATAGGTTGTGAAAGATTCTCTTTATTTTTGTATGATCTATATGAATTCTCTCTCTATATTCGTATGAAGAGTTCATGGGAAATACTTATTAAGAAACATTATCTTAAAGTGTTACCATTCCATTTCTACAATTTCATCCCTTGGCTTGCTGTTCTTAATCAAAGCGCACCATTTATTGGCTTTTCCATCTACACAATAAACGGCTAGGGTCAGCTTCTCTGTCTCAGAATAGTGAAGGACATAAAGGATCTTCTCCATGGTGTTGACCCACTATTCCTCAAATAGTGGATCATAGGATCAACTAAACTTCAGTGGTCGTTGCCGCATAAAACAATTGATAGTCAGTTTCTCCATCATTGGTGTAGGAGGATGTTCCCCATTATTATGGTTATTGTTCATAACATGAGATAATTGGTTAAGAATATCAATGATCTTTTGAGATCCACCTCCCAAATCATTGGGTATTTGGTTTGGGAAATCTTTGCATTGGTCGTCGCATGAGTTGTTGTCATGATTTCTCCTAGATCCCACCATTTTCTAAAATAGAAAATGTTAGCAACAAACATAAGTAAACAATTTATGAATAACTTATTTATTTAAACAATTTATACCAAAAACATAACATATGGGATCCCTTTGTAAATATTCACGTGTGCATATTTTTACTTAGTCTCAGGCTATAGGTTTTCTCTAGGGTTCACTAATCTTAATTCCCAAATTAACTATACCATTACTCTGATACCAACTATAGCATCCTAGCATTTTCTCATATTACTATTACATAATTTTAAAGATAAAAAACATAATAGTATTACACATAGAGGATCTAAAGGTTTACTGTCATGGGAAAACTAGGAACGTACATAGAAATTACAACATTAAGCATAAACATTTATTTAATTTATTCTTCTCTAGCTTCTTATTAGCACTTTTCCTCTCCATAGTACATATATCAACATGAGGATATAAATAAAAAGGGGTGAGATAAAAGCCCAGTAAGAGGATTGATAAGAAGAATATAGCATGGGGTGAGCATAATCATGACATAGGCAGAAGATCATGAACATGATATGAGCATAAATAAATGACTTGAAATGTGGAAATGCGTAAAAAATGAAACATCATGTCTTAGTGGTTAACTTCCACACTTACTTTTGAACCAATCTAGAATCTTGTTCACATATCATTTCTCATTTACTCATGAGATTCATCACTTTACCCAGTGCATTGGAGCGCAATATAATTCCAGGTGCACCCATCACTTTGAAACATTCATATTGTGTTATATAATTCCGGGCGCACCCGTCATATCATAACAATATCATTATCATGCATGCCACATGGAACATATATCAAAATTGAACATAAATAAACCATGGTAAGGAATGGTTTTACTCTCATATGAATACATAAAAAAGTTTTGGGTTCCCAAAAGAAAGAGGGAACAACATACTTGATACAAGAACCATCAACAATGAATGAGAGGTAAAAGTTGAGTACTTAAAAGAAGAGTTATTTTTGATAACATTTGGATTGACATAAACATCATTAGAAAACATGTATATCCCAGAAAATGTGATATAATTATGAAAAAATGATTTTTAAGAAGTGACCATAAAAAATTGGAGTGAAAGAAGGACAACCCAAAGAAAGAAAATTGGGTTTGACATTTTCCCCTTACCTTGTATCTGAATGCTTCCTTCTCATTAATTTCATGTATAATGAAATTATATTCATTAATTAGAAATAAAAAACCTTCCTTACATTAATATTTTTCATTGTGGTTTCATTAAGTGATTTTATGAGCCTTTTGATGAGTTATAGTGTTTAAAAACAATATTCGAGAATGTTTGTTTTTATGGTTTTATTGAGTGGTTCACTTGTTTTCTTAAATTGATGTTTGGGTAGAACATGGGTAAACATCCAGAACCAATATTACAGGTTATTAATGAAATTACGGAATTTAAAATGATCTTATAATGAGATATATTAAATACCATTTGGATGAATCATTAGATAAAAATTAAATGAAGATTGTTTGGGTTAATTTGTGCGGTTTTTGGATCGTAATGAAATTGTTTAAATTTATCACTTAGAAATATGGCCATAAGATAGTTACAGAAAAATAAATAGGATATAATACATATAAAATATTCAGGTTCAACAAAAAAATGGTTTTATGAACTGATCTAAAGGTAGAAATGGAAGAATAAAACATGTCATTCTTGAAGGTGATAAGTTAACACCCCACGAACAACGTTCTCTTTAATAAAACAAAAGGAAGAGGGAAAGGGGGTTGTATGATATAACATCCCATTAGCATCATAAAATTACACTACATGTATAATAAAAAATTTAAAATACCATTTTTATGCATATAGGTGGGGATAGATCAAGAAATGAACTTGAACTTGAAAGAAAAAAAAAGAGAAGAGGGAGAGAAATTACCTCTTAAATCCCCCTCTTGAGATCCTCCTTAAAGAAGCTAGGTTTGGTCTTTTGATGAGACCAGAAGATCTTGGAAATGGCATAGGGGCTAGGTTAGATGTTTGGGAATAGTTTATAGAAGGATTGGATCTTGAGAGGTGTGAGGAAATGAGGGTGTGAAGTATAGTATTTATAGTGGAGAGGAGAGGGGTTTCCTTAATATAAAATTCATTAGTTTATTAATTTCACCTAAGACAAGGAATAGTGAATATTGAATGTACAATAATAGTACTTTTATCATGTAATCACGAACCTAGTGGGATTATATCAGCAGAACATCACACATGACTTTATAATTATCTTATTTAGCTTATTTTTGTAAATTACGGTATTTCACTATTCAACAAAAATTCAAGTATTTCAGAAAAATACGGAAAATTTACCCCCACCATTTTTCGAAGTGTAGAATACAAAAATTAATTCCATTTTTCAAAAATAATTTTCTAAATAATATTAATTTGATATTTAATTAAAATCAAAATTTACTTAAAACCCTGTTTTTAAAAGTTAAAATAGATTTTATTGTGCTTTCAAAAATTACATAGGATCTTATAAAATTATCTAAAATCTATAAGAAATTGTTTCAATTATTTATGATAAAATTTACGAAAATTCATTTTCTTTTAATTAATTTATTATAATTAATAATTTATGACATAAAAAATACCAAAACGTTTACTAAGGTCAAATTGTCACTTTCTAAGATGTCTAAATTTTATTTAATTATTCATGTGTAAGTTTACTCTTATGTTGGATGATTTACAATTCATAAGGGTCATAATACTATTCATAAGCGTATGTTACTATTCACAGGGGTGCATTACTATTCACTGAATATTATTTTTGTTTCATTAGACTCCAAAAATCATCTTGAACACAAACGTGTATGTCATATTTTCATAATTCAAAACACAGAAGTGACAAACTTATGTTTAAAGGCCACTTAGCACTTAGTAGTTCATTATGTTGTTTTTTCATCTGATTTTATGACATAATTATTTTAACAGAATTTCCATTGAAAATCTTTGGGTCATTACATTAATTATTTGAAATGAGTGAAAAATAATCTATATAAACATTCATATTGAAAACTATCATTTAAAATGTTTAAAATATCTCTAATTATATACATTATCATAAACTATCTAGCGTAATATGGAGAATGGTATCAAAAATGGTACATCCTTAGTGAAACTAATCATAAACCATCCAGATAAATAATATGTCTGGAATCCATACATCTTATCTACAGTATAGAATATTTAATATAATGGGTTTTTTGAAGAATATAAATACCATAAAAAGATCATTTAAAATATTCTGGAGGAAAATACCCTTTTATATTTTAAAATCCAATTTAAAAACCTAAAATGGTCTAGAATATTTAGGGAAAAATTATTTAAAATTAATCATTTAAACTTGTAATTTATACTTCAAAGAATGAGTGGTTATAATGATAAGAAATTATGTTCATTCTGAATAAGTTAAAAAAATTATTTCTCAATTTTTTTGTAAATGTCCAAAATGTTCCTCATTTAAGAAAACAAGATTCCTTTTAATTTTATTAAAAGGTAAAAATTGGTAAGAATGACATTAAACCTATATCGACCCTCACTATTGATACCTTAACATTATATCATTTTTACGGAATGCATAATACATTAAAAAAACATATTCTCAAAGAATGTATTAGTCTAGTTCCTTTGAAAACAAGGAATCATAAACACTCGTACAATAATGAGAGATATTATCTTCCTATAGGTTATTCATGACTATCACTCTTATTAATGTCATCATACATAATAGATATCCTCAGAAAATAGGTAATAAAAATATAAGGGTGTGTTTAGATGATTAGTAAGGGTAAAAAAGGGACATACATAAGGATAATCATGAACATAAGTGAATGATAACATGATTATAAAATTATATGATAATACCTTTCATATCAAAGATCATAAACTAGAATAATGGAATAAAAATTAGAAGTTCACATGATATTAATCATAATGTAATCAAGATCATAATCCATGAAATAATAACATAGGAATAATACATGGAATTATGTGAGCCACATAAGAAGGTGATATAATTCCCTATAAGGTAAGGATCATTTCCAGAATAAATTAATGCACTTCATAAGGACTAAACCTATTTGATGGAACACACAAAATTCTCTTATTACATTCGTTTCCTTATAAGTGATCATGTTTCCCCATCATCCCATAGTGGATTGAGTTTCCCCATCTTCCCATAGTGGATCTGTTTTCACCTTCTTCTATAGTGGTTCAATACTATCAACTTGATTTCCCTCATTATCTCAAAAGATATTAATATTTACCCAATTAATTAGTGGGATATATGGGTCCCACCCATCTCAAAATGAAATCATACAGAAATGTGACAAAAGATTAAAAAAAATCAAATCATAACCCATGAAATTGAATGGGTATGATGAAAATGTCATCATATCATAAATTATTGGAAATTTAGTGGTTTCATAATCATTTCTTAAAATAATAACCCATGAAAACAAGTGTTGTTCATAAGAATATAACCTATGAAAGAGAAACGAGTTTCATAACTCTAATTCCATAAAAAACTCAAACCAATCATGGAAGTAATTAGAATGGATCCATTGTATAATTTCCCATAAATTAATGAGTAAAACCAATGGAATTTATCTTTCATTGAAAATAATTTGGGAATAACATTAAAGGCATTTCATTAGGGAAATATGCTTTCCGGTTTGATAAACTATTTTTCAAAAAATTAACATTTATGAAAACATTATTTTGTTGAAAATAGATTAAAATATTATAATGGAATCTCTTAAAACCATAAAAATTATAAAAAGTCCATTTATATGAAAAATATATCAAAATGTAATTTTTAAAACAATTTTGAAAACAATTTTGAAAACATTGTTTTTTAATAAATCAAGTATCCAGATGAAGAGAGATGTAAGGTCAAATTTTCTAAAAAAGATTTTATTAATTATATAATATTTAAAGAGTAGAAAATGATAATAATACATGAATAAATAATGACTAAAAATTGATATGAAATTTCATGAGCGTTCTTAAAAAATGTATCATAATATATCATCAATGGAAGCATAATGAAAAACAATTTCGATAAACGATGAGATTGTTGCAATAAACAGTTACAACTTGGTAAATTTGAATGAAACTCATAATATAAGAGATTTAAATTACATGAAGTTAAATATATCATGATATGAAGGATATTTTTGATATAAAATGTGAAAGGGTAGTGTGTACACCTCGTAGAGGAATATAGGTTCATATAATGGAATGTGTCTGGATAAAGGCCAATTGAGACAAAACTACTTTACCGATTTGGAAAAATTTGAAACATAAACCCCATGAATGAGATATAATAAAATGGATATGTAAATACCCATAAATTTAATTATAAACATAATAAAATATATTTATGGTTAGTATATATATCACACAAATGAAATGAGTGGTTAATAAGGTATAAATCTCATAAAAATAAAAGTGAGACTAGAAATCCCCTTACCTAATGTCTTGAATTTATTTTTATTTTTTAAAAAATCATATATAATGAATATAAGTTCATTATTAATATACCATATAATCATATATTTATATCCAATACCATATTTTACTTTATATTAACCTCTTATTAACAATTCCACGTTAATGTTACACTTTAGGTAATATCTACTTTGTTTTTTATATGTTTTGAATTATTATTCTCAAACGTCTTAATTCGATAGATATTTACAAATTTAAAATTTTTTAAACATGATTTAAATATCATAAATATGAATTATATAAACATTTATAATAGTCTTAAAATGAGATAAAACATAAATGGAATACATCATTCTTAGAGATGGTTGGTCATACATACACCTGAATGATGTTTTCGTTTAATTATTATTTTAAAAGAATGTAAT
Organism: Viscum album; assembly: GCA_963277665.1. Lineage (NCBI taxonomy): Eukaryota > Viridiplantae > Streptophyta > Magnoliopsida > Santalales > Viscaceae > Viscum > Viscum album. Next base: position 264,360,504 of record OY728120.1, read on the forward strand.
TATATGAGATATAGGTATATATGTAATAATTATATTAGAATTATAATTTCATATATTTCATATTCATTTATTGAACCCATCCAAAATACATTCTATGTTGAGTCTAAAAGAATAACATTTCTTTGAGGAGGTGGTAGTCCACTAATCCATAAAAGAAGTTGTCATGTTTTAAAAAATGAAATTCATGAAGGTATGTGTTATTTTATAATTAATGGAACATAAATAAATAATTAATATAATATATATCATATAAAAACGAATTTACCATCATAATTCCCAACCATGATAGGTGGTATTTAAAAAACTAACAATAATGTTTTGTGAGGAATTAGTTCATTTTACACAAGAACAATATGATCATTACCCGGTGGACGGAAGTGTGTGTAAGTGCAGGTAAAAAAATAAAATAAAAAAATAAATTCACATTCATGATATGGTTGTTTTTATATAATTATTTAGTATTAAAAAGTTAAGTGGCAGATAATGAAAATAAAACTAATTACCTTGACGAATGATGTTACATATTCTTTGGAAAACACTTTTTGGTTTGAACCTAAGGGATTCCTTGGATAGTTTTATTTAAAAATAGAGGATTAAAGGGTGAATTTTGTGATTTTGTGAGGTTATTTAGTCATTTTATGTCCTTGAAAAGGGCTTGATGGGAATGATTATGTGGGATAGTCGTGTACCTTTTTATAATGGAGTAGTGACATTCTTGTAAATTTATGAAATGGGAATTCCACCAACGTTTTTTAAATGAAATTTAACTCCAATAATGTTTAAAAATTGTTAAAATGAAAACTATTTTCTAAATAATAACATATAATGATTTCTGGACAATATTATAGGTTATTTTTTCCTTTAAGTTTATGGTTTATTCTTTTCTGAAGAAAGTATTTCTCTTAATAACTATAATTAACTTTAATCACTATCACTAATATATTTAGTAAAAAATAATTTTAAATTATTTGAAATTTTAAATTATGATGATTATAAATATGGAATAATTTTTTAAAAAAAAAATCATAGAAAATTTAAAAATTAATTTAAAATTAATCAAGCAGAAGTGTCACGATAACGATTTTTATGAAAGAATGGTGAAAAGTTCAATCTATTTTTATATCCAATTTCAATTTGATATTGTTTTTGATGACCTAAATTGTTTTAATTTATGTAAAAAAAATCACACTACAACTTTGAACTAAATTAAAATATAATTTATCAATATAATTATATTATATGAAAAAAAAATTGAAATTCAGTATTTTTCACTATACAATAGAAATGATTTTTTTTCAATAAATCCAAAACATTAACCATAAATTAATTTTTAAATTTAGAAAAAAATGACTTTTATTTTATCAAATTAAATTTCTATAAGTGTCTAAAAACAAATTTATTATCATTAAAAAAATGATATAAAATGTAGGCCTTTTAAGAAAATAGTATTTTCAAACATATAAATACATTAATAAGAATAGTATGTCTTATTAAAAATATGTTTTATTTATTTAAAAACATTATAACTAATATTTAATAAATATTATTACTGTTCATATTACTATGTTTAATTGATATGTTATAATTATCTCATTTAACAATTTATTATTATAAGACGTTGTTTCATAGAAATTCACTACTACAAGTAACACAAACCAAGTCTGTGTTTCTTCTAGTAAAATATTAACTTGTTTTAATGTATAAAAATTATTTAATTGGTAAATAATACAATGAAAGATCTCAATTAAAAATTAAATAATTATAAAAAGGGGCCATACAAACTTAGGGTGTTACATTCTACCCCCCTTAAAATGATTTCCTCCATCGAAATTTTTCATTATGGGACAGACAAATGGGGATACTTATGACTCGTCATTTTCTCAAGTTACCATGTAGCTTCCTCTTACAAGTGGTTTATCCACAAAACATTGACCAGCTGAGTGGTCTTGTTTCGTAGAACTTTTCTTGTATGATAAATAATTTCAACTAATTGTTCCCCGTATGAAATACTCTACTCTAGTGGTATGACCTCTGAGTTCTATTCAAGTAAAGGGTTAGATTTTTAATTGATTATGGTATATACATGGAAGAAATAATTGATTAGAATAATAATTGGAAGAATTTCTATGTGACATGCCACCATTCAAATATGATCAAGAATTTAAAAGGGATCATTATACCTTGGGATTAGTTTCTCTTTATTCCCAAACCTCATAACGTTATTCCCTAGAGAAATTAATAAAAACCCAATATTTCAAAAATCAAAATATAGATAAAGTATACTATAATCAGTAAAAAAATTTAATGACATTAAGCTTCATTGATATACTGATGAATGGTTCTAACCTTCTCTCTCATTTCATCACTTATCATAGGCCCCAATAGATTTATTTCTCCAAAGTCATCTCTAAAATTTGGAGCCCTAAATTTATTTCCATAGAGGGATTCATAAGGAAACATATTATTTCATGAGTGAAAGATATTGTTGTAATAAAACTCAACTATTGGAAGGTGTTGATCCAAAAAAACTTTTAAATCCAACAATAAATTTCTCAGTATATCCTGTAGGGTTTGGATTGTTCTTTCAGACCGACCGTACTTCTAAGGATTATAAGACGTATTGAAACTCAATTCTATATCAAGCTATTTCTAAATAATTCTCTTGAACATTTTGGTAATCCTATGTTCCCAATTATATACAATATATTCTGGTACTGCTTTTAAACATTCCACTTCATTAATGTATATCATTGAAAGGTAATATAAAGATAATTCTTCTCTTATAGTGATGAAGTGTGCTGGCATAGTTAGGTGATCATCTAACACCCATATAGCATTAATCCCTTTAGAAGTTTTTGGGAGTCCAATGAAACAAATATATAGTTATGTTCAACAATTTCAATTCTGTTATGGGTAACAGATGAAACAACCTAATTGACATTTGACTTTCTACCTTAACTTCCTGGCATACCAAGTACCGAGATACAATCTATGTGATATCCATCTTCATTAAATCCCACCATAAGTATTATTTCAAATCAATATACACTTCAACCTTACAAAATGTATGGAGAACAATGAACTATGACCTTCCTCTAACAAAGCCATCCTCAAATACTGTATGTAATGAATACATACAAGGTCATAAAACCTTATTATTCAGCTATCATCAAGGATAAACAATGTAACACATTTAACCTTATTTTTTTCTCTACATCTTCATTTTACACATTTTTGACCTTCACTTGGATTTATGGTAAATTATTCAATTGAGAAAGATAATATTTCCTCAATCTTTCAATATTTCTAAATCAATCACTTGAAAATCCAAAAATATTGGATCTTTTAAGATATTACATAGGGATAAGCTAGAATTTGTAAAGACCCGTAAAATTCAAGGAAATTTTTTTTTCTTAATTTTCATTGGGATTTCACAAGAACACAGTTTCTGAAGGCACTTGATTCCAAGGCTGGTGTGCCCGGAATTTCTATCCGAAGTTTATCTCGGGTATGTTCAGTGAACAAACGAGTGTGAATTTCTATCTTTTGAACCGGTGCTCGGAATCCAATTCTGAGGGCACCAATGGGTTCTCAACGCCGGTAATTTCTTAGGAACACCTTTTCCGGAGTAGCATTTTCACGAGAGAAGTTGATAAAAATTGTAGAAGTTAAAATAAAAATTTAACTACATTTTTTATTTTCTCTAAGTGGACTTGTGCATTGGGTGGAAGTTGGGTAACTACCCAACTTCCTATGAGAGGTTATGAGGGTGGTGGGGCCCACACGAACCCCACCCCTTCACTTTCCTTAACTCCCTCAACACACAATTAAATTTGATAACTTATGTTTAAATAACTTATGATATTAATGAAGTTAGTTTAATGTGAGTGTTTGAATTTCGAAACTTATGTTAAGTTAATAAAATAAGTGTGGTCTTATTTTATTTTTGTTGGAGTCTTGTTGCTTTGAGAGTCTTTGGGAGAAAAGCTAAGAACTTGAGGAACTTCTTTATCTTCGACGAAGAACGTGAAGAACACATCGACCTCCGACGAAGAATGTTGAGTCATCGGAAACCGACTACGTGACGTCGTATACCGCGATGCTGACGACGTCTTCTTTCATGACGTCTCTTTCCGCAACGGATTTTCCGCGACGAATCCTCATTCGACGAACCTCCATACTAGCTACGCTCAAGGTAGGGGTTTGTTTAATTTTGTTTCGTGATTACTACCTTGACGTTCTTCGTGAAATATGACCAATTGCTATCGATTAACAAGAGGGGGATGAACCACACAAACACGGCCGACCCTCCTCCCTTATCTATGTCGTTGATTATAATGTGGATTGGAATAGGAATGGCATGGTTCCGTCGCACCGCGCGGGGTCGTGCAACAAGGAATGTGCGGCGCCATTGCGTCGCGCCATGAAATCGAACAAGGACGCGATGTTGTCACGCCGTGTCGGAGAAACCCAAAGACACCACAGCCAGAGCAGGGCCGCGGCGGAGGGGTGCGGCGCCGTCGCATCGTGCAGGACGAACCAAGGTCACGGCCGGTTCCGGGGCGCGGCAGAGCAGGGTGACCGGCGGCCGGTTCCGGGCCGCCGGCATCGGAGCAGGGAGGACAGGTCGTTGCCAGTCCGTGGCGGCAGAAGCCGGTCGGCCAGACCGGGCTAGACGGACAAGGGAAGGCTGGGGGTTACGAACCCCCAACAGCCAGTTCAGGCGGCCCCCCATAATGGGGCCCGCGGTTTCAAAGCCAGGGGGCAGGCGCCCCCCCCCCCCCCCCTCTCAACGGCTCGACCGTTTGGCCGAGCGCTTGGCCAGCGCTCCCAGTGCGCCATGCCCAGGCCGGGCCATTCCCAGGCCGAGCCGCGCCGCGCCGTGCCGGGACGGGCCGCGCCCAAGCTGGCCGGACCCGGACCCTATTCGGGTCGACCCGGTTCGGGCTGACCCTGGGGGTATCGGGCCGGGTCGGACCGGGCCCGAACCCCTTAATACTGAATCTCTTCCAGTCGGACGCCCATAACATGTGCTACTAGCCTCCGATCGATGCACCGTCAGTTGCGATAAGATCCTTGGATTGGGACGGTCGTTTTGGTATATCGCACTCAAGGGTTCGAAATACTTTGGGTTCAGCCGAGTTGGTTTGTACACGAAACCAACCGGGCCCTCGGAGAGGAAACGCTCATATCTTGAGCTTCGGATGTCCGATTGACGTACTGTCGACTTTGATGGATTCCTCTAAGTGAGAAAAATCTTTTGACTTACTCCCCCAGAGGATTGGACACAGGTGGAGTAAGGTCGGGCTGGGTTTTCCTTAAAAACCAACCGGGCCCTTTGGACGAAAAAGCCAATAACTCTCAGATCGGGCATCCGATTGGCGCGCCATCTGCGACGTTGAGTTCCTGTTGACGATACGGAACTTTTGGATACATCAACTCTAGACAATGTGTCAGTTGATGTATCAGCCTCTCGGCTCGTGGAGCGGACCCTCCTGAATGAGCTTGATGTGTGCGGGAACCCTAGAGCTGGCTGCGTTTGTGACTATGACGACGACGACGATTGTACAGAGATCCTCAGTGGATTCGACGGTGACGACTACAGCACTCAGCAATCCTACATGGATCAGTGCTACCGATCCTATATGGGTCTGATCCTATGTGGGTCAGTGCTCAGCAGTTCTGTGTGAGCCAGCGCCTACAGATCCTGTATGGGTCCGATCCTGTGTGGGTCTTTGCGGGGGTTAGTTATCTATCGATCCTTTGTGGGTCATTGCGGGTGTTAGTACCTATCGATCCTTTGTGGGTCCGACAGCTTAGATGAATTAGTGGAAATATCTGATCATCTCTATTGTCTTTTGATGAAATATACCTGTGTGACCTGAATCATGTTTTGCTTTCCTTTGTGGATTGTGTTTTGTTGTCCTGTGTCGATTACGTTTTTCTTTCCTGTGTGGACAGGGTTGTACATGAGCTCGGATGTTGGAGCCGAATTGGAATTGATGACTTAGGTATATGTATGGTAATATACCTAAGCAGTGTCGATTGATACTTCATGATTGTATCTTTCATTTGTGGATTATCCTTTGTGGATTCTGGGAGACCTTTGGGGGTCTCGGGATCCCTACTGAGTATCTTATACTCACCCATGCACGGGCTATGCCCGCACTACGTTGTGTTGGTTGTAGACGACAGAAAACGCTGATCGTGGTTGAGTCTTGCGGAGCAGGACGGTACCTGGAGGTGGACCACTGGGCGGGACGTTCTTGGAGTGGACGGCTAGACCCGAGGAGCTGTGGAGGCTATCTGTACTCACCCTTCAGGTGGGACATCCAGTGGACAGCTTGACGCTACGGCTTTACTTTCAGTTTCTTTTTTCCCTTTAGAGTTGTACTTTACTTTCAGTTTGGGTTTGTATTCTGGCCCACTTACTTTTCCGCACTTACTGTTGTACTCAGTTTTTACTTAGTGTTTACTTCTACTACCTGCTTGCTCTGTGGTGTTTGTTTACTTTACAAAGGCAATGCCTTCCCTTTTTACCGGGATTTACGCCTTGGTGCTAGTCGCCAACCTCTGGCCTATGGAACGCGGGCTTGGGGTAGTCACAGCATGGGCCCCGAGGACGGGTCGTGACAAATTGGTATCAAAGGGAGGTTCTACCGCAGAACTTTGGACTCTGATGTTTTTCTAAGGGAAGCAATAGTGTTAAGAGTATTGAGTGTGGTTATCAGTCTAGAGAGTCTAGTGTTGGTGCAGCAGCCTACATATCCATACACCAGGACCCTGAATTCTGATTTCCGACTTAATGCACGAAAACATTGATTTCATGTGTGTGTTTAATGCTTTCTTTGTGATTAATTTGTGTCATCTCACCAGGTATACTGTTCTGACCGTGGCGCACCTGTTTCCTTTTTAGGATGGCCGCACGACGGCAGCCACCTAGGGTTCCGATAGTTGAGCGTGATGATAGCCCACCGAGCGACGAGGCCTCGGTGCAGGCCCCTTTGACAGCAGAGGCACCGGTGGTACCTCTACCCGCCGAACCACCGATGCTTCCAGCCCTAGCCGCTGACGATGCGCGTCTCCTTAGTGCACTGCACGAGTTCCACTACCAGAAACCACCCAGGTTCCATAGGGAGACCGACCCCCAGGCAGCCGAGGACTGGCTGGAGGCAGTGGTGAGAGTTTTCAGGTTAGTGAGGACACCTGCAGACCTCATGGCGATCCTCGCAGCGAGCCTACTGCACGCGACAGAAGGCAGATGGTGGAGCTTGATGCTCCAGGTGCACGATGAGGCATCTCTCCTATGGACGGAATTTGAGAGCCTCTTCTGCTCGAAGTTCGTCCCAGCCACACTCCGTGCGGTGCGTATCCAGGAGCTTCTTCAGCAGCGGCAGGGATGCTTGATAGTCGCCCAGTCCTCGGCGAGATTTACCGATCTCTCGCGCTACTCGATAGACATGGTACGGGACCCATTCTTCCGGGCCCGGAACATTGAGCAGGGATTGAGCATGTGATCAGGGCATCGCTGATCTCCCTCAGCATTCCAACTCCGGAAGGAGTACTGAAGCGAGCCCTTTTGATCGAGAGCTTTCTTGCTGATCCTTCTTCAGCAGCGAGACCTATCGCGGGGCGGCACGTAGCAGATTCATCTGCAGCAAGTAGTCGATGGATGAGTCATGGGTCCAGGAAGATTAAACCCTCAGGCAGATGACCTCAGGACACTGGCTCCGCTGTGCGGGGAACACAACGCGGGGACACTCTTTCGAGAGGCAGGCAGTGCTACTCATGCGGCGGGCAGGGCCACATGGCTCGTGACTACCCGACCCGCCGTGCCAAGGAGCAGCAGATGGTTGAGGGGCCACCCAGGCAGAGGCAGAGGGTCAACTGTGGTGGTCCACAGGGAGCAGGCGGACAAGGTAGAGGAGCTGGTCGAGCAGCAGGTGGTGGGTGACGCTTTGAGGCTCTACCACCACCACCACCAGGAGGTCCAACCCGACCACTGGGAGCTGGCGGGTAGAGACAGGCACATCTCCAGGCAGTGGAGGCCTACGACCACGGCGCACCCGAGATGATTCGAGGTACTATCTGTGTCTATTCCACCCTTTTTTCAGTTCTTATAGACATAATAGCGAGTCACTTTTTTTTATCCGATGTCTTTGTACAGAGCTCGGAGATTCCAAAAGAGCTGTTGGCTTGATCCTTACGGCTAGAGACTCCTACGGGAGCCGACTCGACGATTACGCACTGGTGACGGCAGTGTGAGCTTACTCTAGGAGGAGAGATCTTTGGCTGGGATCTTCTTGTAGTGGTGTCGAGGCCTTACGATGTCATCTTGGGCATGGATTGGTTATCTACAGTCCATGCTCAGATCGATTGTATTAGTCGCAAGGTGCGATGTGTACGCACCGACGGAAGCAGGTTCACCTTCACTGGCGAGAAGGGAGCCTTTGCAGAACAGGATGGAATCTCGTAGAGGAGAGGACAACCCATCACTCATCAGTTGGCTAGCCTCATCCTAGGAGTAGTTGACGTGCGGAGTCCTGGTTTTCCTGCAGTGGTGGATCAGTATGCGGACGTTTTCCCCGACGACGTTCCAGGACTACCTCCTCACAGAGAGGTAGAATTTTATATTGATCTGTACCCTGAGACAGCCCCGATATCCACTCCAGCATATCGAATAGCCCCTGTTGAGCTTTAAGAGCTATAGGTACAGTTGGAGGACTTGCAAGGAAAGGGTTTCATCCGACCCAGTGTTTCACCCTGGGCTTCCCCGATATTGTTCGCCAAGAAGGCGGACATGAGCTTGAGACTTTGTGTCGACTATCATCGCCTGAACTAGGTGACAGTGAGGAACAAGTATCTACTACCGAGGATTGATGAACTCTTAAATCATCTCAAGGGAACACGGTGGTTCTTGAAGATAGAACTAAGGTCAGGCTATCATCAGCTCAAAGTTCGGGACGAGGACGTGTAGAAGACAACCTTCAGGTGACGGTATGGACACTATGAGTTCTTGGTTATTCCATTCGGTGTAACCAATGCTTCAACAGTGTTCATGACCCTCATGAACAGGATCTTTCATCCATACCTCGATCTATTTGTCGTTTTCTTCATCAACGACATTTTGATTTACTCAACCACTTAGGAGGAGCACGCCTACCACTTGTGGGTTGTACTGGACACACTCCGAGAGCACCATCTATATGGTAAGCTCTCTAAGTGTCATTTCTGGATACGCAAGGTCCACTTCTTGGGGCACGTCATCTCTGAGGCGGGAGTTGTGGTGGATCCTACGAAGATCGAGGCAGTGCTAGCTTGGGAGCCACCCAGGAGCGTGATGGAGATGCAGAGTTTCTTGGGACTAGCTGGATACTATCGGAGATTTGTTCCAGACTTCTCCAGAGTTGCAGAACCACTCTCAGCTCTTACGAAGAAGGGGAAACCCTTTGTGTGGTCAGACAGATGTCAGTAGAGCTTCCAGAAGCTGAGACAGAGATTGACCAGCGCCCCTATCTTGAGGTTGCCTGAGGAGGGAGTAGGGTACATAGTTTACTGCGATGCGTCAGGGACCGGACTCGGATGTGTCCTGATGCAGGAGCGGGCGGTGATTGCCTATGGATCACGTCGGTTGTGGCCGCATGAGCAGAACTACGCTACCCATGACCTGGAGTTAGCAGTAGTGGTCTTCGCTCTGAATATATGCCAACACTATATAATGGGAGAGCACTTTACAATCTTTTCTAACCATCAGATTCTCAGGTACAACTTCTCTCAGAAGGACCTGAACCTGAGACAGCGTCGATGGCTCGAGTTCCTCCAGGACTATGACTTTGAGATAGTCTATACTCCTGGAAAGGGGAACGTAGTAGCTGATGCTCTCAGCAGGAGGACGTGCATTCAGCTACTTGAGGAGGCGATAAAGCAGCTAGGTACCTTTCAGATATCCTTCATGGATAGAGATAGAGCAACCTTCCTTCAGTCTCTCACAGTCAACCCTCCACTACTGCAGTGGGTCAGAGAGGCACAGCATGGGGATGCTGACTGTGAGATGCGGCGTGCACAGATATCCTCAGGACATGCACCTGATGGTTTCTCCTTTGGAGCAGAGCACGAAGTCCATTTCAGAGGATGTACCTTGGTACCTTTTTCTTTATGGGAGGAGGTGCTGAGAGAGTTTCACAGTTCTCCTTTGGCGGTACATCCTGGAGTGGCAAAGATGTACCAGGATCTCAGACGACAGCACTGGTGGACTGGCATGAAGAAGGCTTTGGTAGAGTTCGTTTCTCGATGCCTCACCTGCTAGCAGGTAAAGGCCGAGCACCAGGTACCAGCATGTTTGGTACAACCCTTGGAGGTCCCGGAGTGGAAGTGGGACGTGATATCTATGGACTTCATGACTGGACTTCCATGCACTTCCAAATGTCATGACTCCTTTTGGGTGATTGTCGACCGACTCACCATGTCGGCTCACTTATTATCCATCAGAGAGCAGGGCTCAGTGGAGAGATTGGGACGTCTCTACATTCAGGAGATTGTACGGCTTCATGGTGTCCCATCATCTATTGTCTCCGATCGAGATGCTCGCTTTACTTCCTGGCTTTGGAAGGGGTTGCAGGAGGCGTTCAGGACCCAGCTATGTCTGAGCACTGCCTTTCACCCTCAGACGGTTGGTCAAACTGAGAGGACCATACAAACTCCCGAGGACATGCTCCGCGCATGTGTCCTCGAGTTTGGTCACAGGTGGGAGGACCACCTACCCTTGGTGGAGTTTGTGTTCAAGAACAGCTACCACTCCACCATCGGGATGGCACCATACGAGGCATTGTACGGCCGACCTTGCAGATCTCCTTTGTGCTGGACAGACCCTAGGGAGTCAGCACTTGTGGGACCGAAGATTGTCTAGGACACGATAGAGAAGGTCCATGTCATCTAGGAGCGGATGAGGACAACTCAGAGCCGGCAAAAGTCCTACGCTGACAGGAGTTGGAGGCCAAAAGAGTTTGAAGATGGAGACCACGTCTTCGTGCGTGTCTCACCCCGACATGGATTACGGAGATTTGGCCGAGGCGGCAAGTTGTCTCCACACTTCATCGGACCATTCCAGGTCCTCAGCAGGATTGGAGAGGTAGCTTATCGCCTGGCTCTACCACCTCAGTTGCACCGGGTGCACGACATCTTCCACATATCTCAGCTGAGGAGATATGTGCATGACCCATCGCATATCATTTACCATAGGGAGATAGACATTGATGATGCGGAGACTTTTGTGGAGGTCCCGGTGGAGATCAAGGATCGACAAGAGCAGGTATTGCGTGGACGATCGATTCCTATAATGCGCATCAGATGGCAACACGAGAGTTTCCAGGAGAGCACTTGGGAGCAAGAGGCTCATATGTGTGCTCAGTACCCACATTTTTTCCCTAGTTTCGATGTATCTTTACAGGGACATAAATCCCTGAGGTGGGAGTAATGTAAAGACTCATAAAATTCAAGGAAAAATTTTTTCTCTTAATTTTCTTTCGGATTTTACAAGAACGCAGTTTCTGACGTCACTTGATTTTGAGGCCCGATGTGCCTAGAATTTCTATCCGAACTTTAGCTCGGGTACGTTCAGTGAACGAACGAGCGGGAATTTCTAACTTTTGAACCGTTGCTCGGAATCAAATTCTGAGGGCACCGATGGATTCGTAGCGCCAGTAATTACTTAGGAAAACCTTTTCTGGAGTTGTGTTTTCACGAGAGAAGTTGAAAAAAATTGTGGAAGTTAAAATAAAAATTTAACTACAATTTTTATTTTCTCTAAGTGGACTTAAGCTTTGGTTGGAAGTAGGTTTACTACCCAACTTCCCATGGGAGGTAATGAGGGTGGTGGGGCCCACATGAACCCCACCCCTTTACTTTCCTTAACTCCCTCAACTCACAATTAAATTTGATAACTTATGTTTTAATAATTTATGATATTAATGAAGTGAGTTTAATGTGAGTGTTTGAATTTCAAAACTTATGTTATCTTAATAAAATAAGTGTGGGATTATTTTATTTTTGTTGGAGTCTTATTGATTTGACAGTCTTTGGGAGAAAATCTAAGAACTTTAGGAACTTCTTCTTCTTAGACGAAGAACGTGAAGAACGCATCGACCTCCGACGGAGAACGCCGAGTCCTTGGAAACCGACTACGCGACGCCGTATACCGCGACGCTGATGACATCTTCTTTCATGATGTCTCTTTCCGCGATGGATTTTCCGTGACGAATCCTTGTTCGAAGAACCTCCATACTAGCTACGCTCAAGGTAGGGTTTTTTTTAATTTTGGTTCGTGATTACTACCTTGACGTTGTTCGTGAAATATGACCAATTGCTATTGATTAACGAGAGGGGGCTGGACCACACAAACACGGCTGACCCTCCTCCCTTATCTATGTTGTTGATTCTAATGTGGATTGGAACAGGAATGGTGCGGTGTCGTCGCACCGCGCGGGATCGTGCGACATGGAATGCACGACGTCGTCGCGTCGTGCCATGAAATCGAACAAGGATGTGACGCCGACATGACGCGTCAGAGAAAACCGAAGACACCGTGGCTGGAGTAGGGCCATGACAGAGGGGCGTGACGTCGTCGCGCCGTGCCAGACGAACCAAGGACGCGGCCGGTTCCGGGTCACGGCGGAGCAGGGTGACTGGCGGCCGGTTCCGGGCCACCAGCGTTGGAGCAGGGAGGACCGGCCATCGCCGGTCCGTGGCGGCAGAAGCCGGCCGACCAGAGCGGGCCGGCCGAACAAGGGAAGGCCGGGTGTTACGAACCCCCGACGGCCAGCTCAAGCGGCCCCCAATAAGGGGGGTTGTGGCTTCAAAGCCAGGGGCAGGTGCCCCCCCCCCCCCTCTCAATGGCTTAGCCGTTTGGTCGAGCGCCTGGCTAGCGCACCCAGCGCACCGCGCCCAAGCGGTCCGGACCCGGACCTGGTTCTGGTCGACTCGGTTCGGGCCGACCCTGGGAGTATCGGGCCAGGCCCGAACCCCTTAATACCGAATCTCTTCCGGTCGGATGCCCATAACATGTGCTACGGGCCTCCGATCGACGCACCGTCAGCGGCGATGCGATCCTTGGATCGAGATGGTCGTTTCGGTATATCTCACTCAAGGTTTCAGAATGATTTGGGTTCGGCCGATTTGGTTCGTACACGAAACCAACCGGGCCCTCGGAGCGGAAACGCTCATATCTTGAGCTCCGGATGTCCGATTGACGTACCGTCGACTTTGATGGATTCCTCTAAGTGAGACGAATCTTTTGGCTTACTCCGCCCGAGGTTTGGAAGTAGGTGGAGTACGGTCGGGTTGGCTTTGCCTTAAAAACCAACCGGGCCCCTGGGACGAAAAAGCCAATAACTCTCATACACTGTGTCTGATTGACGCGCTGTCTGCGACGTTGAGTTCCTGTTGACGATACGGAACTTTTGGATACATCAACTCTAGACTATGTGTCAGTTGATGTATCAGCCTCTCAGCTCGTGGAGCAGATCCTCCCGAACGAGCTTGCTGTGTGCGGGAATCCTAGAGCTGGCTGCATTTGCGACTGTAACGACGACGACGACTGTACAGAGATCCTCAGTGGATTCGACAGCGACAACTACAGTACTCAGCGATCCTACGTGGATCAGTGCTACCGATCATGTGTGGGTCTGATCCTGTGTGGGTCTTTGCAGGGGTTAGTTACCTATTGATCCTTTGTGGGTCAGATCCTTTGTGGGTCATTGCGAGGGTTAGTACCTATCGATCCTTTGTGGGTCCGATTTATTAGATGAATCAGTGGAAATATCTGATCATCTCTATCGTCTTTTGAAGAAGTATACCTGTGTGAGCTGAATCCTGTTTTGCATTCCTTTGTGGATTGTGTTATGCTATCCTATGTGGATTAGGTTTTGCTTTCCTGTGTGGACTGGGTTGTACATGATCTCGGATGATGGAGCCAAATTGGAATTGATGACTTAGGTATATGTATGGGCATATAAGTAAGCAGTGTCGATTGTTACATCGCGATTGTATCTTTCCATTGTAGATTATCCTTTATGGATTCTGGGAGACCTTCGGGGGTCTGGGGGTCCCTACTGAGTATCTTATACTCGCCCCTGCACGGGATATGCCCGCACTACGTTGTGGTGGTTGCAGACGACGGACATCACTGATCGTGGTTGAGGTTTGCGGAGCAGGACGGTACATGGAGGTGGACCACTGGGCAGGACGTTCTCGGAGTGGACGGATGGAACCGAGGAGCTGTGGAGGATATCTGTACTCACCCTTCAGGTGGGACATCCAGTGGACGGCTCGACCCTGCGGCTTTACTTTCAGTTGTTGTTTTCCCTTTCGAGTTGTACTTCACGTTCAGTTTGGGTTTGTATTCTAGCCCACTTACTTTTCCGCACTTACTGTTGTACTCAGTTTTTACTTAGTGTTTACTTCTACTTCCTGCTTGCTCTGTGGTGTTTGTTTACATTACAAAGGCAATGCCTTCCCTTTTTACCTGGATTTATGCCTTGGTGCTAGTCGCCATCCCCTGGCCTATGGAAGGCGGGCTTGGGGTAGTCACGACACGAGCCCCGAGGATGGGTCGTGACAGAATGATCCTTTCAACTCAAAGAATCAACCAAATTATATTCATTCCCAGTGTGGTAATATATTGAGAAGTCATAATATTTTCTCATCTCTATCTATATTCTCTAGTGCCTGTTAAAATCATTCTTTGTGAATAAATGTTTCGGACCATTACGATCTGTATTAATGCCACACTGTTATCCATTAACATTACACCTCCATATTTTTAATTCAAAAATTACCTCTTCTAACTCCAAATCATGTGTTCGGTAATTTTTCTCATAGATCATTAACTATCATGTGTAATAATTAACAACCATGTTATGATAATAAAGAACACATCCCAATCCCTTATTTGAAGCATCAATATATAATACAAACGATTCTCCACTACATGTTAATGTATGACTAATTGCTCTGACCAACCTATTAATTAATTCCTAGAATTTTTCCTCACATTCATCTATCTAGTGGTACTCACCTCCCTTCCATGTTAAAATTGTTATAAGATTAGATAATGATGAGAAATTTTCCACTAACTTTCAATAATAACCAATCTAATTGAAGAAAACTATGTATCTATGTCACTATCATTAGACTAGTTCAACATTTAAAAGCATCCATATTTGATGGGATCTACTGCTATACCACCTCTTGAGATTATATGAACCAAAAATGAAACCATATGGTGGAAAATTCATTCTATTTAATTTTTGCATACATCATTTCATTAATTAGGGTTTTAATATAGTTCTAACATGTTATTAATTCTCTTCCATTCTTTTAGAATAGATAATAATTTCTTCTATAAAGAATATCGTTAACTGGGCAAGGTAATATATAAACACTCTATTCATAAAATATAAGAAGATATCATGGGAATATGTAAGACCCAAAAAATTAACTATATACTCATAGTGTACATACCATTTATAGAATTTCATCTTGTGGATATCCTCCTTCATGACACTGAAATGATGATATCCAAAATGAAGGAAAATCTTGGATATTTTTTATCTCTATGCAGTTGATCAAACAAGATATCAATATGGGGAATATGATTCATGTTATTTATTATGTTCTTGTTCAAATCATAATAATAAATACATAGTCACCCTGATCGATCATTATTTTTCACAAAAATCATAGGTTCACCCCAAGGTGAAACACTTGGTCTAATTAATCTATTATCATGATTTTCTTGGATTTTCACCTTCTGCAACTCTATTGGGCCATTCTATAGAGATTCTTGTAAATTGATGTGGAACTAGGTATAAATTCTATTGAGAAATAAACATCATTTTTTGGTGGATGTCTATGGAAATATTCTGAAGAGACTTCCATCTATTCTTGAACAATATCCATATCATTGATTTTAAGTTTCTACTGAACCATCTGAGACAAGCGGGCCTTATAAATGTGAATTAAGGACCACACACTACACTTAATCTCTATAAGAAGTTAATAATTATTGACACATTTATATATGATCATAGGTTGGCTTGAAATATCCAATTTTACTCCAATTCCATGAAAATTGTTGTAATCTTTATAAAGAGTATGACAATACATGTATTATATGGCATCAAACTAAACCAATTGAAGAATGAAAATATTTAAAGGAATCACATTCAAACTAATTTAAATAGGATTGGAATCATACACTTGAGATGAAATCATTGTACAATTAGGGGATTTTATTGTTAATTACACATCTAATTATTTGGGTTGAATCTTTATACCCTTATAAAATTAAATAAATATGAACTAGTGGGTAGATATAGAATCAAATAAGACATTATAAGATCTATAGTGGATGTTAAATGTACCATGCACCATTACATTATTACACCCCTAATTAAAAATATTGGACACATGAAATTTCCCATTGTCCCTTGGTCAAATAATTTGTTGATGCTGGTCATAATCACCAACCCCCATGTTTAGGAATTGATTTTCATAATTCCCATCTTACTTACACATGATGTTCTAAAGTGAGGGAGGTTCATTCTCAATATCATTAAAAATATTTACATCAATGTCCAACTTCTTCCCATAAGTTGGGAAATCAATTGCCTGATGGCCTTCCCTTATGCTGAAAAAAATTATTAGACCCTATAAGAAAATTACCTCCATGATTTTTCTAACACATAGAGCATAAATAAAGTATCATATTCTTCTCTCTAGGGTTTTTTTATTTTCCATCTTCCTTTTATTGTTAAAACCATGATATTGATATATAATTACGTCCTCCATTTCAGCTTTTATTTCACAACACATAATATCTTCATAGATATGAATGTATCTTATGGACAACACCCTTTTCATACTTGGCTTTATCCCACTAAATAACCTGTCAACATTAATTTCAGGTTGGTTGATATTATTGGATGTTTACCCCACTTGTCTAATGAAATTATCCACATAGGTACCAACATATTCAATATCCTTCTGATTTAAATCAAGGAACTCATTTTCTATAATTGTACAAAGAATAAAATGAATTTAGTTATTGAATAATTATTTTAGGAACTCATCCCAATCCGTGGATTCAATTTCATATTTATTCTTTGTATTATTGATTAGATTCCACCACTGGTCCAATTTACCTTTTAAATGATAAAAAACCAGAATAAATTATTCATTTTCATAACACTAGAGGATGGAGAATATTTTTTCAATGGTACCAATCCATTGTTCAACCACAAGTGGATTAGATGATCTGCTGATAGATGATGGATGTTTCATCATAAAGGACTCAATACAATTTTGTTCCCCCATTTTATAATTTGGAAGTATAGTATGACTCAGAGAATATGAAATTTTGGTAATCATAGAATTGATATTTTTCATTCTAACTACCATTTCATTTGATTTATTGGGAGTACAATCATTACATTATTCATTAAATTCACTATTAATGATGTTCCTTGAGTTCTTTCCATTGAATATAATAAAAAATCATATAGTAAGAAATAATTGTTAAAATGAGGAAAATAATAATCCTGAAAAAACAATTATGGGATCTATAAATATTGAACACTTATTTAATATATGAAACCTTTTATTTATGCTATGTTATTCATAATAATCTCATATTTAATCTATTCCTGATGGTTCCGGAAGAGTTTGTGAATTCTCAAATCATATCCCTTGAGAGTGTAAGAATAGGTTTTTATTATGGCATGTTGTCGTACACTAGTACCTGATCGTGTCTTGTCAAATACAGTGTTTTCAGGGTTTTTACCCCTATGTTCATCAATAACAGATCAACATCCACATGTTGTATGATACATAGATATATATCTTGGAATCCAATGGAAATATCTTTTACCAAAATTTTGAGACATTTTCCTATACATTTCCACATTCATATACTTATCCTTTGAATTGAACATAGGTTTCTAACTGAGGTTTTTTCATCCTTGTTTACAAATTTCAAATACATAATAAATTAAACATATAAACACCCAAAGACCATATTAGTCTTCATCCTTTGGAAACATGGAAACATAAACACTACTATATAAGTGAGCTACATTATATCCCACTAGGTTCTTCATGACTAACACCATTCTTAGAAGAATCATACATAAAACATATATTCATAACATCGGGAAGGTAAACATAAGAAAGTTTGATATCATATTATCAATAAGGGAAAAATAGAGATATGTAAGAATAATCATGAACATAAGGGTATTAAAACATGATCATAATTTTAGAACATCATACCCTTCATATCAAAGATAACAATTGTGAATCATGGTATCAACATTGACAGTTTGTAAGATATGATTCATAAGTGAATCAAGAGAGTTAGAAACGAAATAATAACATAGGAATAAGGTATGAAATTATAGAATAGACATAAAGATGTGATATAATTTCCTATAAGTCAAGGTGTGTTGCTAAAACGTATCATGGTGCTTCATGGGTACTATATCTACTTGGAAGAATACAGCACCATCACTAGTCATATTGTATTCTATGTAAGGTATTGGGTTTCCCCATATTCTGAGAGTAGATCAAGTTTCACCATCTTCCATAGTGAATAAATCCAATAGACATAAATCCCATAATTATCCCATTAGATATAAATCTTTACCTAATCAATTGGATGGATATATAATTCCCACCCATCTCATAATGAAATCATACATACATGTTCCAAAAGATCGTAAAACTCATATGACAAACCATGAAATGAAATGTGTATCATAAAAATGTCATCATATAATAACACGTGAGAATGAGATAGGGTTTATAATAATTTCAACAAATCATATCCTATAAAAGAAGCAGGTTTCATAAGTATATAACCAAGGAAATAGAAATAGGGTTCCTAACAATCATGTCATAAAAATAGAAACCATTAATAGAAAACATATGAATGGAACTGTTAGATAATTTACCAGAAAGTAAATTACTAACACTAATTTATTTAATCTTATATGGATATTAATTTTTAAAAAAAATTTAAAAACATTCCATGAGAAAAATATCCTTTCAGTTTTGTGAAAAATTATTTTTATAACATTATAATTATTTCAAAATATTTCCATTGAAAATAGATTAAATACATATAATGAAAAATTAGAAAACTATAAATAAGATTAAAATCCATTTTCTTTGAAAATGTGATCAAAATATCATTTTTAAAATATTTTGGAATACATTTATGAAAACAAGCTTTTTGAAAAAAATAAGTATCTAATCGAAGAGAAAAATAAGGTATGATTTTCTTAAAAAAAATTCTGATTTATATTATTTATAAAAGAGTGTAAGAATTAAACTATTAATTGAATAAATCATGTGTCACGAACCAACCCAGGTCGACCCTGAACCGGTCACCCGAGCCGGTCCGCGACATGGCCCGAAGGGCGTTCCCGATCCCCACGGGCTGGCAACTAGTGCCGGGCATCAAAAGTAAACAGGTGGGAACGATTTAGCCCAAAATAAAAAAAAATAAGCAGCAGAAACAAATGGTACAAATGCAAATAAAGAAAGAGAATCCAACAATGCCACTAACCTGACCATGACTAAAACTCCATGTGACTCCTTGGTCACCTTCCAATACCACAACCAACATCGCTCAAGGCGAACAATAGAATCTGGAACCTGCAACAGAACTAAAAACAAGAAAACACTATAGGCGTGAGTATTAAAACTCAGTAGGTAGGCCCGACTAATTCTATTCTCAATGCACATACCAATAAATAAAGAATTTACCAATTCCAGGTTTGAACTAAATTATATAAAATATGGTTTCCAAACACTTTCATTTCTGAAACAAGTAACAGTCCATTGCCCTTTTTAATTTAGAACAAGTTTATTGTTGAAAGAAACAGGTGCATTTCATTTTAAATCCTTTTTCGAACAATTTAGAAATCCAAACATTAGTTGTTAGTAAAAAGGAAAAATCACACACAACACACAACACACACTAAGGGCAATGGAAAAAGTGGCACACATGGGTCAGCAACCGAACTCGACCTCTCAATCGTCCGCCACATACCAATAAACACTAAAAGAGACATGGGTCGAACCAAGGAGATCGTGAACAAACCAGAACGTACTATACATGTGACTCATCCTGAAGGCATGCCATAACTCGATGACGTCATAACGCCCATAATACTACCCGGCATAGCCCTGCATGGCCTAACCGAGGGGCCCAATCCCCATAGCAGCAATAACTCAGTATTCCCCTGCTATGTGGCCACTATCCAGTGCGTGGTCTAAACTAGTGCAGCAATCGTTCTCAGAAAATTTACCCAATATGCCAGGTTCCCATGTCAACACAAGCAATAAAAAAATGGGGTGCGTCTACAATGTAAATAAATCATTCACGATGCACAAACGTCACATACAGCTCACGCAAACAACGCACACCAAAGATCACCCCCGAGTAGGATTTCCAAGATAATCCATTTCATTAAAGTGCCAAATGGGCCTTCACCAATTTTAAAGTAAAACCTCTTTTCTCAAAAAACTCAAAACAAATGTTTAGAAGGAATTATTTATCTTTAAAACTAGAAGCACATTTGAAGTTCCATGAATTATGTTTAAAGGCCAAACTGGCATTCTTTCAAAACTGGGAGTCCGCCCGTCAAGAAAATGTCACAAGTGTTCGGTATAAAATAAACAGCTCCTTTCGCACGAAATAATAATTTAAAGTTTTATTATCTAATATTATTTCTAATTCATTAAAAATTAATAAAACAACAAGCAATTAATAAATTCTAAATCTAAAGGTAAGTGCAATGGGGGAGCCTACCTCAAGACGCAGCTCGGACGCGACGACACAATACACCTCGCACTGGCACACAACCATGCGCAAGCCGATGATTGCGATGTCGTAGGGTTACCTCGCCAATATGCTGAAACAAACGCACGATAAAAAAGAACACATAGCCACTGACTCAGAACAAACCAAAAGAACAACCAACGCAAGGGAACCAGCTCGAAATAAATTCAAAACACAACTTGCGCCATAAACCTTATTTATTAAACCACTATAAAATCCACAAAGTGTTTGTAAAAACCACATAACACCAAAATAACTCACTAATTATTTTATAGAGCCATCGGGTTATTTCAAAGAAACACCAGAGTACGAAATAATACAAAAGCGCACGACATGATGAAATTGACCTTTAAAAGCACGTGCGTCTAAACATGTTCTCCTAAAAAAAATTTCAGAACATCCACACTACTTAATAAATCATTTAAAATTTTTATAAAACAATTTTGAAAACACACGGCGGCTTTAAACACAAGGAACCAACATCAACCCCTTTAAAAAAACACTTTCATGACCAAACGCACAAAACACCACATTGATGTCATACCAAAACCCAACTACAACCCTTAAACATTTTAATATACCAACAATACAGTTTATAAAACACTACAAAAGTCAAAACAGAATTCCTCAGCCCATGCGCACCATGCAAAACAACAGCACGGTTTAGGAAACACTGTGAATGGCTCAACAAAAGTTTTCATAAAATCAAAACATTCATAACACAAAAACATGTTTCTAAAACTATCAAAATCCTATTAAACATCCAACAACACTATATTCCCACCAAGCAGACTAGTCAAATAACATTCTAATTTGATCAAACAAGAAAATTAAAACACCACAAAAGTTTATGCACAGAACAACTTACATCGGGTGTCGAAAATTCTCGAATATTGGTGGCAAACACCAATCGCACCACAACCACACCTTGTGGGATCCCAATTAGATCCTAAAACAACAATGCGAACCAAAATTAACCCAAAAAAAACACTAAGAAGAACCTTATACTTGTCGGAAACCAAAAAGGTCAAGGAAAATAAAAGGAAACCTTCCCGGGGGAGATGCGCCGGAGGTCGTGGGTCATCGCCGAAGGTTGCGGCTGGTGGAGAACGCGCGGCCAGGGGGTTGCCGCTGCTGGAAGGAGGTGGAGCTCGCCGGAGCTCGGCCGGAGATCGCTGGAGGGGGCTGGAAACCGCCGGCTGGCAGCAGGGCTCGCCGGAAAACGGCGGAGGCCAGGGGGTGCAGATGGCGGCCGAAAAAACGGTGCTGGCCGGAGGGTCGGGTCGGAGGCAGGGTGCGGGCTGCCGGAGGGAGGGGAGGCCGGCGGTCGGGCTGGCAGAGGCGACAGGGGAACGGCGGCGGGAAGCCGGGGCCGGGACGGTGGCTGGGCGTGGAGGCCGGTGGCTTGGCGCGGCAGGACGGCGAGCGGGACGCAGCGGGTCGGTGGGCGGGGCGCAGCCGTTGGGAGGGCCGGAGGCCGGTCGGGACGCCGGGAGGAGACCAGCGAAGGTCGGGGCCGCGAGGAGGTCGGCCTGAGGTTGTTGGCGCAGGGTGGTGGCGCAGGGAACCGGGGTCGGGGAAGGGAAGCAGGGGGGGCTTGCGGCACAAGAGGGAAAGAGAGAGGGGGGGCGTGCGGTGCTAGGGTTTGGGCTGGGGTTTTTTTTTCATTATAATAAAATGATAATAAAATCTGAAATAAAATAATAAAAATAGTAATAAAATATTAATAATAATGATATACTAAAATAATAACAATAATATAAAACACAATAATTAAGATAGTAATAATAATTAAAATACTAATAATTCATTAATAATACTAATGTCGTTAAAAATATTCAACTTCCTTCATAATAATACAATAATAATAATGACAAACTCAGTGTTAACAATATTAATGATAATAATATAATATTAATAAAAATGATAATAGTAATACAAATAATGATATATGTGATATAAATATTAAGATATAAAGAATAACAATAATAATAATATGAATAATAAAATAATTAAATAGATAAATAGAATAAAATAATATTAAGAAAATTTATTAACAATTAAGATAATAACAATAAGAATAATAAAATTTATAATAATGTGTAATTGCACGTCACATGGACAAGTTGTGTGGCAACTGCCAACCGTGCAGTGGTCGCGCACGGGTCCGAAACAAACTAAAAACGTTAAACGTCAAAAAAATTTAAATCGGGACTCAACCCAAAACTCGGCGCGATAACTCGAAACTAAGGAATAATAAATTAAAAATTAATTAAAAAAAGTCGGGGTGCGACATCATGAATAAAAATAGGATTATAAAATTCATAAGTTTTTATAAAATAAGGATCATAATATTTAATCAATGAAATCACAATCATAAATAATCTCAATAAATGATGAGATTTTTGTAATAAACACTTACCACATGGTAACATTGAATCAGATTTCCCATGTATGAACATGAAATTAAATAATGCTTAAAATATCTATTAAATAATAATATTCATGATATAACAATTCAAAATCTAGTGCATAGACCATGATGAAAAATATAGTCGCATATCATGGCATTCGTCTCAAAGAATGCAAATTAAGACAAAACTACTATATCGATTCAGAATATTTTGAAACATAAACACCATGAAAGGGAGGAAATAAAATGGATATGAAATTACCCATACATTTTTAGATAAAAATAATAGAATATATTAATGGGAACTATATACACCACACTACATAATTGAGTGGTGAATAGGGCATAAATCTCACAGAAATAAAAGTGATATTGAAATCCCCTTACCTTTGGTCTTGAATTTATCTTCATCCATTAAAACCATATATATAATAAATAAGACTTTATTATAAATATAAAAAATATATTTATATATCTAATACCATATATTAATTTATATTACATTCTTATTAACAATTCCATGTTAGTGTTACACTTCGGGAAATATCTACATTGTTTTTCGTACATATTCTTACTTATTAATCATGATCTTCTAATTGAGATCATTATTTACTAATTTAAATAATTTTAAAAGTGAAATAAATATAATATATATTATTTATAATAATATTTATAATAATATATAATTTATTGAAATATGAAGTGGAAAACACCGTTTGTGGAGATGGTAGGCCGTGCGTATGCATGATCATTGTTTCCGTATAATTCTCTCTATGATTGAAACAATGTAAATATAATATAAGTATATATATATAAATTAAAGAAAAATTATATTTTCATATATGTCATATAATTTGACGAAACCCATCCAAAATATATTTCATGCAGAGTGTCATATCGTTTTGGTGTGGCGGTAGTCCACACATCCACAAACGAAGTTATCGAATTTACAAACAACTAAATGCATGCAGGTATATGTTATATAATAGTCTTAGAAGAATAAATAAATCATAAATGTCATAAAAATAACATAAAAATATAGTTTTCATTAAAATTCCCATCCCTGAGAGGTGGTAATGGAAAAACAATTAACATTGTTATGTGAGGCGGTAGTTCGCTGTTAAGATGAACTAAGAGTTCGTTACCCATTAGATGGAAGTTTATATATGTGTTGGTTTAAAAGATAGAATTGTTAATTTTATTTATATTTTTATACATATATTATTAAATAAATATGGAATAAGTATATTTAATGGGCTTCATAGTGAAAATGAAACAAAATATAATGATGAAGAATGTCACCTCTTCTTTGTGAAACTCCTTTTAGTTTTTACCAAATGAAATTTCTGGATGGATTCATTCCCAAAATGATTATTATAGGATGAATTTATGAATTATTGGAGGATATTTGGGCATAGGGTGGTTTATCGAAATAGATTTAGGGCTGTAAAGAAGTGGGCGCAGAGAGTGCATATTTTTATTGGAGGAGTGGAATTCTTGTGAAATTTTTAAAAGTGAATTACACCCACGTTTTTTCAATGTAAATTGGATAAAATAAGGATAAAAATCCCTGAAATGGTTTTATAGGATATAAATATGAACATTAAATGCGTTCTGGACAAGTTTCTAGCCCATTTTGGGATTTATGTTAAAGGTCTAGTCCTTTGTAAATCTAATTTGTATCCTAATCGCATCAAATAATTTTAATCAGTTTCCCTAATAGTTTGGTCAAAAAATAATTTAAACTTATCTGAAATTATAAATAATTTTGATTAAAAATAATAAATCCATTTTTATAAATTATAATCATATAATTTTAAGAAATTAATTTCAAATTAATTCGGTAGACGATTCGTGACAACATGTTTTTTGAACAAAAATGTTTAATTGTTTGGGATATTTTTATATCAAATTTTAAAATAAAATTGGTTCCAAAGACCCAAATTAGATTTATTGATATAAAATAAGTCTAATTAAACTTTTAAATTAATTTAAAATATAATTTTACAAAAAATAAATAAATTAGATGAAATGCAGTTTTTAATTGAAATTTAGTATTTTCACTATTCATTCAAAAAATCAACGTAAGATAATTTTGAAATTTTTAATTTAAAAATAAATTTTATTTATAAAATATGATTTCAAAAATTGTATATAAATAATTTTATTTGAATTTATAATAGGATATAAATTTTTTTCCACTTAATAAAATAGAATTTTCAAACATATAAACACTTCACTAAAAAGTGTATGTCCTATTATCAATAAATGTTATTTATATAAAAACATTATAAAATATATTTTAAAATTATTTATTTTTATCCATATAAATATATTGTAAAAATATTTTACAACTATTCCATTTATATTTTTGTAAAAAAAACTATTTTTTTATAGAAACTCTGTGTTGCGGGAAACACAAGCCATGTCGGTGTTGTGTGTAGCGCAAGATTAACTTGTAATAGTGTATAATGAAGGCGTAACTTGGTATAACATGAATCATAATAACTCAAAGAAAAATTAATTTATTCTTAATAGAGGTTCAAAAAAAACTTATGGTATTAAAAAACCATCATTTGATAATAGTGAAAAAATTATTGAATTTTTTTTTAGAAAAAATAGACATTGAAGAGAAATAATCTCAATAAAGTAGAAAAAATATCCATTTTAAATAAAAACATGGTTTCAGTCACTTGAGTACATAATTAGTGTTGAAATAATTTAAACTATTAATTTAATTTAATAAACATAAGATAATAAAATATATTTTCATTAATATATATATATATATATATTATGTAATTACCTAACATAGACTTAAACATAAACAATTCTAAAAAATGATGAGATTGTTAAATAAACCCTTACCACTATTACAAATTTCATCATATCATCATGAAACTAATATATAATTAATATATATTTATTTTAAATCTATTAAAGAAACAAATATATGATTTACATAAAATATTTAATCACCCGTTTTATAATACATCAATGTTAAAATCACTATTTTGGGTAACAATTGCATTTTTTTCATGTATGACTTGTTTTATAGTTTTTTCCCTTCAAATTTGATCATGGATATATAATTTGAATAATTTTAATAGTTATATAAATATTCATTATCATCCATACAAGGTATGGATAGAAAAATGAATTACACTATTCATGGAGATGGTAGGCCATATGTACACCTAAAAGATGTTTTAATTTTTGGGCTTAGAAGAAATAAATAAAATAATAAAAAAAATTTAAAGAGTAATTATTACATTTTTATAATCAAATATATTAATTATATCTATCCTTATTACAATCCATGTAAATATGAAATGAAACATGTATAACCTCGCTTCATATACGTAGTAGTCTAGAGGTAAACACACGAAACATTATTGTTTAGAAACAAATTAGAATGTAATAAAGTAGATGAGATATTATAATTAAATATAATAATTATGTAATTAAAATCATATATAAATATATAATAGATCAATAAATCCATCTGTGAGTAGTGGTGATGAAAAAAATTACATCAATTTGTGAGGTGATAGTCCAAAATTAAAATGATTGATGATTTCATTACTCATTTGATAGAAGTGGGAATAATATTGGTTATGTAATTAACATTATAAAATATCATTATATGAATATAACTATTGTTATAACGTTATCATAATTTGAGAATATTTGATAGGGGTAGAAGACTAAATAAAATGAAATTTCGTGGTCATGAACTATACCACTTCTTTAAAAAACCTATTTAGGTTTATACCCAATGATTTACTAGATGGGGGAATGCTTTAGAAAATTATAAATAGAACGATAGTCCCACTCCCAAGAGCTGTGACAAAGCATCTATTAGTGACAACCTATGGAATAAAGAAAATGAGGAAAATGACAGTGAGGGAGTCACCGCTGCTCCACTAAAGAGAAGTCGAAGGAAAGATTACTCCAAAATTCAAATGACTACATCTAATAGGGCATATTATAAGGCTAAAAGTTGGATGGATTCAAATCACAAATGTGGGCGGGCCACCATGCACTCTTCTAGAGGGCACCATTAATCCAAGTAGTTGTGGATCACGGAGAGGTACATCATATTTATAAATAAATACAACTCACAATCTGAGTCGAAGTGCGGTAATTCTATTAAAGTATCAGATTTTGGGTATGGCGAGGATTTTTTATATGTTTTTGGTTCTCAGGATGTGATTGTTCTATTTTATTCCTGGTTTTTTCTCCATACTTTTATTTTGTTAATACATTTGGAGGACAAGGGATACTGGGTTACACACATTTTTCACATATAAATAAAATTTATTAAATTATGGGACAATATAATGTAGATAAATTTCCATAAAAGCAGATATAGAATTGTATTATTGGAAAATACAACCTTATATTTTGGTTTAATCCCACATTAATCTCGTTTAAATCTTAACTACGATAATAAATGTTTTACTATTTTCAATGTTCATTGTTACCATAAAATTATGTTGAACTTATTGAATAATCTAAATTACTATGATTCCATATATAGAATCCATTTATCCAAATTTAATTCATATAATAGGCATAAATTACTTTAAAATCAAACCAATAAATGTGATCAAAATGCAGTTTTACGATAAATATTTTACTTAACTAAAAAAATTATATCAAATTTCAAAATATAATTAAAACCAGTGATCTAAACTGTAATAATAATATTATTATTTATAAAAAAGTTAGTTTTACAATTATTTTTAAGAAATATGGAACTTCGAAAATGCATTAAAGGAAATGATATATTTTTATTAGCACCAACATTTTTCACTCCATCGAAAAAGTAATATTTTCAAAAACAAATTAAAAATTCACTCTATGAAATTTTCTTTCTGATAATTTAAAATATTATGATAATTTTTAAAGTCAAAATATATATAATTGTTAAAAAATAATTTTAAAATTAGTGCTCAAAAAGATACAAAACCACTTTTTTTATGAAAAAACAATAAATGTTAAGATTAAAATTGGACTCGCTATCATTAGACACATAATAAATATTAGATGAGTGATTTTTTTATTGAATTTAAAATATATAAATTTCAATAACTTCTTTAAAAATATTGATTAATTAGAATTTATTAATATAAAAAACATTGAGCGTGAAAAAATAGATTATCTAGAAATACTTTTTAAAATGGTTTTTATTTTCATTCCTAATTCAAGAAAAACCAATGAATTTATTTAATATATAAGTTAACCATATAATTTTCTTGATTAATTAGCCTTATTTAAATATTCCAATTTTTCACTTTGGTTATACTGGTAAACTATATTACGATTCATTTGGACTTTGGGTTTTTGTATCAAAAGTTATTGGAAAGATTAAGTTTATTCCAAAATAAATATTCCATAAAATACTACGGTGATACATTAAACACACCTTAATAAATTGAAACCTCTTAGTTTGAAATTTATCTCTAAAATCAAGGGGTTTATATTATAAAATACTCATTTGGAAAACCCATATCATAAATAGGGTTAATGAAACATTCAATTAATTAGTGAAAATGGAATTATGAATATCTTCTAGAATTACACATAAATACGTTTCCAATAAGATAAAAAAATTATGTTAAAATATAGACATAGAGGAGAAATAATATTCATTAAGACAATTAGAGAGTGATATATAACATGGCCAATAGAATGTTAATGACTAGAAATCGGGATACATTTGAAGGGTGAATGGATTTGAAATTCCTTGGAAATGATCAAAATAGTAAAAAAAATTGCTTCAAGATGCTTTTCTTATTCATTATTGATTATTTTAAAATCAGTATAGTTAACAGTAGATTATATAATTACATGTATCATTTTATTTCATTAGAGAAATTTTATCCTTGGGTTTTTCTTCATTCAATTTCCATTTTATTTCTTACACTATGAAATTAATATCAAAGATGAATTTTGTATTCCTCAATTAACAAAATTATCTTTTAACATATCATAAGGCCCATAAAAGTGTGACAAGTCATTCTATATATTTCTAAATATTTATAAAAATAAAATGGTTTAGAGAAATTATCCACTATAACACATTAATCTCTATACATATATACTAACATAAAAAATTAAACCTATTATTTATTTTTAAAATTTTTTATTTTAATATAATTTTATATTTACTAGCACATCAGGTTGACCAGTGGTAGGCATGTAATCCTTATTACCCTTTATTTTGGGATTCAATCCTTGTGGATTTTCTGGATACAATTTTTTGTTTCTCGAAATGTAGGTTTCCTTTTTATAAAACTATATTAATATAATTCCTATATAATTACCAAAAATATGATTAACATCATCAAAAATTACATTAATGATCAAATCACTTTTTAACCACTAATATTTTTTACATAACATAATCTTTTCACCAAAACCAAAAAATATAGATAGACTAATATTACATGAAAATCAATTATATTATTAACCCTAAGGATTTTCAATAACTTTAAACTTATTAAAATAAATATTTTTCTGATGTAATACTTCATGTTAAAATATAGGGTTACATATACCTCACACTATAAAAACACCTCCCAAAATTTCATTTATATTATTAAAAATTCCATTACATAATATCCTAGAAGGGGTGCCTAATACTTTGATATTATGATCAAAATTAACAACACAATTAAGTGATAGTATCCATAAATCCTACATTAATAATATATAAAGACATATATTCTTCCAAAAATTAACAGAATAATTATATATTTCGTGATTCTGTTAAATATAATTCAATTGGTATAACACTTTTAATATATATTTATCAAATACCAAAATAGATACCATTAAATCTATTCCCTTCAGTGATTGGGATATAATAAACCCATAGTTGATCTAGGAGTTGACATTTAGATGTCGGAATTTACATGGGTAACTCCTAAGTACACCACATGTAAAACAATGAACTATAAATGGTCCCTATGATGAAATTTATTTCAGTACATGATACTATTCATTTTTTAATAGTAATTCATTACATTATTCCCTTATTATCAGTGCATAAATTTTGATCCAATTTTAGTGATGTATTCTCATGGGTGAAGAAAGTTGAGATTTCTTTCCATGATAGTCTCCTCCAACCCTATGTTATTCTCTAATTTAGTATGTATAAGAGTTCTTTATGGTATATCATTTTAATCATATATCAGGATAAATTATTAATAATTTTCACAATAACATCCCCTCCAGATAACAACCTGTTTTTTTTATAATCACCTCATTGTCAATTACATTTAGTGTTAAAATTATTATTTCTTATTCTAGCCATAGAATAATACCCAAAATAATATTATGAGAAAAAATACTCATAGATAGAAACCACATAATCATTTATATGATATATAAATAATTATAACATCCTTCCAATATTAGATAACTTATGTTTAACCAATTTCATTCATTTTAATCATTCAAATACTTCATAATTGTTCATAAAAATTGAGAATTAACATAGGCATATCTCCAGATAGTGACAAACCCAGTGTACATTAGGACCCATTTTTATGCCCCATGTGATGATTGATTAAACACCGAATATAACCCTTTCAATGTTATTTACCCAAGGTAAAAATATTTTAGATCAATATCTACTAGTAGTATCCAGAAAATGAAATATTTCTAGTAAATCCATATAATATCTACATTTCTATAACTTTAGTATGTTATCTTATACATAGAATTATCGTCAAAGTCATTCATAGTGTTATATTTGATATTTAAGGATTTCATAAATCTAGATCTAATGGTTTCTATTAAAGGTCCTCTCCTTCCAACTACAATGACCTTGACCCTAAAAGCTAATAATTTGTGGTCAGGTTGTTATATTTTCTTAAGAAACAAGTGATCATATCCCAAAAATTGAATAGTTTAGTAGCATTGTAAAATAATATAAATACATGTATCTCAAATTACTATTGAATTAATAAAACACAAAATACTATTTTATTTGATTAAAACATTATTCTCTATACTATATCCTATAATATCAATCATAATACACTTCCTAGATTCCAAGGGAATTGAAACATAAGAGAGGGGTGAGATCGAATGTTCAATAAGGGTATGCGTATAATAGAATATATCATGAATATATCATGAATAAAAAAACATAATCAATATTCCATGGTAAATATCTGATAACACATTCCATTAAATCAATAAACTGAGAATAAATAATAATATTGATGGAATAAATTATGATCAAATAATTCCATATAAATAGCTCATGAAATTGAAACGTTTCTATGTATATAATAAATAATAACATAATAACATTGAAATCAATAAATATTCCCTTATTGAGGGAATTCATAATGTAGGAAATCATAAACATACTATTGAGGCATCATTCTAATAAATATTTCATAAATGTGTATGAACTTGAACAAATACACTAGGTAGTTTATCTCATGAGGCTTAATGATGAATCAATGGTTTATAGAGAGACCTACCCTTCACTTACTAAGTCTAGTTAATTATTACTATTAAAGGGGTAAAACACTAACAACATAATCATTAATATTGAAAAAATAACAAGTAAATTGTTAAAAGATTCCCAAATCAATAAATATAATCCTAAACCATCCAATGTAACATGGTGAGTTGAATAAAAATAGTACATCCATAGTCAAATAGATCATAAATCAATTAGAAAAATAATTTTTGTGGTTTCCATAAAATATATCAATTTTTTAGAATACATTATTTTTGTTAATTGATTAATATTAATACAATAAAAATGTAATTAAATACATTATTGAGGAAAACACCATTTCTAAATTGAAAATAACTTTTAAAAACAATAAAATTCTCGATTATTTGGGGAAAACATAATTTGAAAATAATCATATAACCTATAGAGGAAGATTTAATGTAATTATTTTTCATAATGGTGGTAAAATATCTTTATGATTATAACATTAAATAAAATAATACTATATCATTTTTTGGGTAAAAGGATAAAAATTTAATAAAAAATATTCATGTCGCATTTTAAAGTCAAATATTCATATCCCCTTTGAGAACTGACATGAAGAATAATTTTAAATAGATTTTTAGTAATTAAAACATTTGTAAAAATTATTTAAACCATAATTGGAGAATATTAAAAATATTCTTGAAAATAGTTTTAGAAAACGTGGATATGGAAGACAATGTTTCCCAACTGAGTAGAAAAAAGTCATTTTCCTTAAAAACAAGATTTCATAATCCTGAGTAGATAAAAAATGGAAAATTATTATTATTTTCTAATTTAATTAAATATAAATTGTATAATAAAACATAGTAGTTTTAATATATAAATATAAAATAATAACCCCATCTGAGACAAAAACAAGAACTATCTTGAATAATTGTGACATTGTGAAGTAAACGCTTACCTCTAGTCTGATATCCTTTGTATGTGTCCAAAACTCATTTATAGTAAAAATAATTTTTTTATAAATATTTTATAGATTAAAAATATTATATAAAATACCATTTATTACATAATTATATTATTCTATCACCCATTTTTAACAAATCATTGTTTTGGGTAATAATTGCTTCATTTTTCATGTCTATATTGGTTTGGTGGTTTTTGTGCTTGTAAGTTACATAAGTTTAAATATTATTAATTGTTCTTATATTTATTTAAAAATCATATATATTTATCATATAAATATTTATAGTAATTCCTTAAATTTAGAGATAGAAAAATGAATTACCCAGTTAGTGGAGATGGTATGTCATATATTTGTGTGAACGCCATATCTATTTTTGACAGTGAAAAATAAAGAAAGGTAAATAATAAATAAAATTTAAAAAATCATTATTAAATAATATATGTAATATATATTAATTAAATATATGACTATTATAGTTTATGTGAAAATAAAACTAATAACGTATCATATCCTATCGTGGAGGTGGTTGTCCACAAATATGCATGAGTGAAAATATCATCATCATGATATTGGAAGGTATGAATGTAGATGTGGTTATGTAATTAAATTAGTGTAATTATGTTAGTAATATAATATATATATATATATAGATACATAAAATCAATATTTATATCCATCTGTGGGATGTAGTGATGGAAAACAAAATACATTGGTTTTCGAGGCGGTAGCTCGTCGTACACACGTTCTATGATTTTATTTTCATTTAATGTTATAGGGAATGGATAAGGGTAATTATATTATAATAATAACATATCACTATATGTACGATACTTTTAAATTATTTTATCATATTTGGATATTATTTTAAGGTGGTATAAGAAGATATAAAATGAAAAAAATGGCTAAGAACTATAAATATTTTTTGGATAACCAATTTCTATTTATACCTAAATACATTTATATGATGGTTTTATGATCCAACCAAGGAATCAAGGTTATGGGGAGGTATTAGGGGATTGGGTATGGGAATGTATTTGAAGAACTAAAATTAATTTTAGGTGTAGATATGATAGGATATGATGTGTCCTTTTATATGTGGGGTAGGGGACCCCTTGGTGTTCTTCTAAAATAATAAAAAATGGTAAAGTCATTACAAATATAAATAATTAAAACTATAAAAATATAAGAAGGTTGGGGAGGTTAAGGTTTAAATATTTCTATAAAATAATATTTAAAAATTTTCTATTTGTAAATATCCCTTATCATTTGGTTTAAACCCCTACAAACATTTTTTAACCCTAATCACTATAATTTGTTTTTTTGTTTTCACTTATTATGACCAAAAAATTATGTAATAATTATTATAAAATATAAATTATAATGATTGAAATGAATAAATACATTTAGAAAATTAATTTCACATAGGTTGAGGAATTTAATATAATATTAAACCCACATGCGTGATAAAATTGAAGTTATCTGAATAAATGTTTTCATAAGTTACTTTTACAAAACTGGCCTTTAACAGTGCTAGAATATTTCTTTATCAGTGATTACAAACAAAATTTGGTTAAAATCCCTATTCCTTTTTCATTTCTATAAAATCATTTATATATAGATTCTTTATCAATAATTTTATTTAGTTTTGATAAAGAAACCCTTTATCGGCCCTTATAAAAGAGATAATAATTGAATATTTTATCATCCCTTATAAAAGCGATGATAAATGGACCCATTATGAGTTATTCTAAAATCAATGATAAATATTCCCTTTATTATCACTTTTAGAAGCATTGATAAAGGATGCCTTTATTTGTTCATTTATTAGCATTGATAAATGGGCATAAGGCAATGTGATTTTACTACACACTAAAACACCAGAAATAGGCCACACTATAGTGGGTTGTAATAGTATTCTATAGAACTAGAAATAGAACCATAAACTACCAAAATCAGATACGAATAAATAATTAAAATGAAATAAAATATACAATAAAAATACAAAAAATGAATCCATATGTAGAAATGAACAAACCACCCCTACTCGAGAAAATGAAAACACCTATATATGAAACCAATTATTATGTTAGTAAAAATATTATGAAATAAATTAAACATAACATGTTAATTTCTATCAAAAAATTGAGTCATACCAAGAAAATTGTGTATCGAATTTAGTTTTGGTTGAATAGTTCACATTACACCATTTTATGTTCATCTATAATAATTATCTCCATAAAATTTAACTAAATAATAATAAATTGAAAATGACATGGAAATTAGTTATGTAATTGAATTATGAATGTTGATAAAACAATCTACGCTCTTTTTCACAGTTTTGGCGATGTGATGTTCGTTTTATAAAAATAACACTTATATGTTAGAAATACTCACTTAGAGTCATACGAATCACACCATGCATCAGATTGAGGTGTCAATGATTCTTATAAGTCCCAAATGTCATATGGATTTTTATAATAATGTTTCAAAATAATCCAAATGATTTCATTGGTTTTGATTATTGTACTTGTTTTTTTTACACAAATTCCATTTAAAACCGAACAAACATATATTGAGTCCTAACGGTGACATTGTTTATGGGATTGATGTTATAATGATTCATACAAATCAAAAAAAATTATAATTAGTTTACTAAATTATTAATAAAATATGTGCATGTTTTATTAGTTTTTAGTGAGTGACACATTTTTGTACCAAAATTTCAATTTTAAAGTGAAGAAAGACACTTTGATTCATTCTTGGAGGATCGTTTATCCAATTGAGTCGAGGTTGATTCTTACACATTCAAAACGACTAATGGATTGTTTTACAAAATTATAAAAAAAAATACTAATTCATTTTATTGATTTTGAGTATGTAAATTTCCATTTAAGTAAAATTAGTGTCATTTTTAAATAAAAAGATACAATTGGAGTCATACCAGTCACATAGTGTGTCATATTGAGGTGAAGATGTTTTTTCACATAAAAATGACATGTGGATCATTTCCCAAAATTATCAAAACTATCTGAGCAAGTTTAATTGGTTCTGAGTATGTCAGATTAATTTGTTTATTAAAATTAATATCAATTTTAAACTGTAAAGACACACTTGGAGTCATAATAGTTACACCATGTGTCCGATTGAGGTGCGGAAGAATCACACACATTAAAATTGAATTATAAATATTTTTAATAAATTATCTAGACAATATATGTTAATTTTTGGTAGTTTTCACTGCATGACACTTTTTTCACTAAAATGTAAAATTTAGAAGAATAATTGACACTTTGAGTCATACATGGAACATTATGTATCAGATTGAGGTGAAACTAATTCCTACATGTTCCAAATGAAAAATAGATCATTAATAAAGTATCAAGTGAATCTAAAGAAATTTTATCTATTGTGACTATGCGAGTTTCCATTTTAGAAAAACTAAAGTCAATTTTAAATAAAATTAAACATTTGGAGTCATACTGGATACACTGTGAATTAGATTGTGGTATAGATGATTCCTACACATCGAAAAATCATTATGGATCATTTTTATAATTTAATATAACAATAAAAATATTTTTCCTCAATATTGAGTATAACAATTGTTTTTTGGTAAAATTAATTTTAATTTTAAATTTGAAAGACATAATTGGTGTCTTATTAGTCATACTGTGTGTTAGACAGAGGTGTGGAAAATTCCTACATTCCAGAAATGAATTGTGAATAGTTTTACTAAATTATCATCACAATCAAAGAAAATTTTCTTTTTATAACAAGTGTCACTTTTTTGTACTGATATTTAAAATTTAAAATGTTAACCGGAACACTGAGTCATATTGGGAACATCATGCATCAGATTGTGGTGTGGATGAATCTGACACATCAAGAACAAAATATGGATCAATTTAATAATTTATAATAAACAGAATTTTATTTTCGTGTTTTTGAGTATGTAAATTTTCTACTTTAGTAAAATTAATTTCCATTTTAAATAAGATGTTTAACATGGAGTCATACCTTTGATTGAAATGTCATTTTAAAAAAGATATTCTTCATTGTTCAAAAATTCATTTACTTATAGAAAGCATTAACCATTAATGTAAACATATAATCATTTATTTATTAAAGATAAAGAAACATTTTCATAATATTTTTTGTTGAAAATTATAAAATCTATCTTACCATTTCAACATCATACAGTGTAAAAACTTCCTGATAAACCATTTAACTTATTTCATGGAGAAAACCTCAGTGTGTCCCATTATGTATTTTTTATTAAGAATTATGATGATTCTTTTATTAATGAGCTTGTGAACATGGATCATTTTACATAATCAATTTTAAAATTCATAATTAATATCTATTTTAGGAATTTAAAAATCATTTGTGATATTATATCATGGATAAAATTGATGTTTGAATAGCCGAAATAATTCCACCACCCACCAAAGTGAAACCACTATATTTTTCTTTTTGAAATTTCATGATTCAGTCAATGAAATTTATTATTTATTTATTTTTTATAGGTTTTTGATCAAATTAATACGTTATTTTTTATAGGGGTATTCATTTGGTTTTTTAGTACATTATTATTTCATTTGAATCAAGGTTTTTCTGTTTTGGGGATTTCATTATAAGTAAATTTCTTTTAATTTTATATCTTGTTTCCTTTGACACTATCCCTCCTCGATGACAACTATCACTCAATTCTATTTTTCATCTAATAGTTCTCTCACACACCAATTTGATTCAATGGTTTATTACTCACATAAATATTATAACATTTGTGCTTGATTATATACCTATATGATTATTGGATTTGGGTTTTATAAATCTCTAGAGACGATTAACTCCACTACTAAGACCCTTTCATTACTGTGCAGAGAATTCATAGGTATGAAACTGAATCAAATTTTGTTGTTGTTGTTCAATTTTATCTTTGGGAATGGTTTCTTCAACACTTCATAAATACTTTATCGTAATTGGAATGTGGTAATAAAAATTTTATCCAATAATATTCATCGTTAAAATATTAGTGGTGTTTGTTTTGTTTCTGAAAAAAAATTACTACACTTAAATTACTATATAAAATAAAATTAAAAAGGGGTTTTTTTCAACAATTTAGTTGAAAAATTTCACAAATGATATTTTCTTAAGTAAAAATAGTTTTAAACACATTTTTTTAAAAAAAACTCTCAAAATTAAACTTTGTATGATATTTATTCTACTTCATTTCCCAACAATTTTATTTTTTTCAAGACAAAATATCATCACAACTTCCCCCTGGTCTCCATCTCGGTCTACACCTCTACCTCCTCATCCTCCTTGGTCTCTTACATTGACTCCAAATCCACCTTGGCCTCTATCTCTACCTCCACATCCACCTCTTTCTCTCCCCCCACCTCCATTATTGAACAACAATTTTATTGTATGTAGGTCATCACTTCTAAACAAATTTATTTCCTCAATTGTAAATCTCCTTTAAAAAATATATAATAATTATATATAATAATTTTTTCTATAATAAAAAACACCAAAAATATATTTCCCTATTTATTGATCATATTATATCTCAAACATAGTATGTAATCAATTATAATTGTAGTGAGCAAACATTTTGATAAAATGTACACTGCCCCCTCAACTCTAAAAAAATTACTTCTTATTTTGAGTATGAAAGTTTTCAAAAATATTGACTGTATTGATAAAATATAGAAAAAAATATTAATAAATATATTAAATGAAATTTTATTTACATTTAGAAATTACATAATGGGGGATGTTGGAATTTTCATGCTTTATGATATCTCTCATAAATTTCAATAATAATATAATCAATCGGATTTTTTATCTTTCTTCAGACACTATAGAAACTTTTACCAAAATAGGTAAATTGTTTTTGAAATATTTATTGATAGTTAATTATTTAATTATATACCTTAATATGTTTCAATTTTTAATAATCAACATGCTTTATCTATTTAGAAACTGACTCCATTCAATGATTTATCTTATATTTGGCGACCACCCTATCATAATAAAATTCTTGTTAAAACACAGACTAAAATATATCATTTTAATTTTATCTAGAAAATTTTGATTTTAGTGTATTAAAATTCACAATACACATCATTTATGGTTTATTTCTTTTGATATCCATGCTTTGGATCCAAAAAATAAATATTTTGATCATCCTAATTGATAGTGATTCAGATTATGTTCTGCCTAAAAAACTAAGAAAACAAGTGATAGAAAAATTTAAAATATATTTTATGGGATTTGATTTAATAATTTTACTTATTTATTTTAGGAATAAAAAGATTCTATAATTCGGTATTTTTTCTCTATCAAATTGAGTATCTCATCTTTTTTCTTCTTAATTTCATCATTATCCAAAGTTATTTTTTCCAAAGAAATGATACAGGTAATGATGAATCAAAATAATGAATCACATATTTTAACAATTTTATAATATAAATATAAATTCCTGTCGAAAATAAGAATTTTTATTAACATTTATAAACATATTATGTCACTATCAGGATAGACGTATTATGAAAACATAAAAAAATTATGTATTCATAACTGATATTCCTAGGAAATCATGCCTGAGAATCTAATTTAGAGTCTCGATACCAATTATGTATATCATGAAATTTCAATATATTTATTTTTAATATAGAATTTAAGACGTATTAACATCTTTAAATATGGTATCTTCATGAATTTTTTATGATAATTAATTTTCTCTAAAACTAGTGGGGAGAAGGTACTTCCAGAAGGTTATTTTGATTTCTTGTTTCATTCCCTAGATTTTCTGGTTCTAACATTTTGTTTCCAAATCAATTTATCTATATGTAACATGATACCTCAATTAAGACCTTTTTTAATAAATTTTTATAGGGTTTTCAAATGGAAAAATTTATTAAAGACAAACCCCATGTATCATTATAATATTACACGACCATAATATGAAACTTCAAATAGCATCATTGACTGTTGTAATAATCAAATCATCAAGTGGAATAGGTAACACATCAGTCATCTAATGAGCTACCAAAATCACCACATTAATGTCATATCTTGATAGGATATTATGATTTAAATTTTTCTTCAAGGATATTATACAGCATACCCCTCGTAACAAGGAGGTGCGTGGGTGTTGACGGATACAAATCACATACCATTGTACACTGTAGAATTTGAATAGTATAATGTTATTGAAAGTTGTTTGATTAATATTTATGAAGGAG
The DNA here is from genome assembly GCA_963277665.1 of Viscum album. NCBI lineage: Eukaryota > Viridiplantae > Streptophyta > Magnoliopsida > Santalales > Viscaceae > Viscum > Viscum album. Next base: position 264,400,509 of record OY728120.1, read on the forward strand.
ATTAATGAAAACGTTGGTCATATTGGGTAAGGTGTGCAGTTGGGGGGGGGAATGAATTGCCCCAAATATAGAGGGGTCACTTGGTTCATGTTCGGATCATTGTTCCACTACCACTTTACATTCATCCTTTCTTATACATTGTTCTTCCAAACAAGACTATAAAATTATATATTGATGTGAGTCTATTTGTGTCTACAATCACCATACCATATTATATATATCCTCAAGTGGGTTTATCTTCATTAAATATGATTGAGGAGACACACTAAAACCCAATCCTCTAACACAACCATATTCTTCTCATCGCTTTAAATCTACTAAAAAAATTCATCCAGTGTGGTCATTGCTGATTCTCAGGTCTATTCTGTATAAAAACATATGCACAAAAATAGAAATTTTTATGTGTAATTGTTATAAATAATTAATAACTACTATATTTTCATATATAAACATGATTCATATTTTACTTTTTTGTATTCATCAAATACATTACCCTCCTAATTTACATGAGCCTCCTTCTGTAGCACATGACGTGGGATATAAGTGGCTTCTAATTTTGATTCTTCAATATACATAAAAAAAAATTAGATATATGTTATTTACAATCACATAAAACATTTTTTTATTTAATATTAAACAAATTTCTCATCTAGTGAAGCTTATCCATTCATTTCTTTGGGAGAGGGGTATATTGGATTTGATGCATGTTCATCATTTTCATCACTATTACTTTATTTCATAAATTAATAGTTATGAATAAAATTGTATAAAATAAATAATTTGAGGTATTATAATATCAATAGAAATTCACATGAAATTATATCTCATTGTGATGAAAGATGAAAGAAGCCCATGTTTAATTCTATATAATGTGTTCACAACTAACGGGTTGGTGGGGCATTACATTCCCCTAAAATTTACTATGATGTTACATCATAAGAATAATATGAAATCCTATATGGGTTTTTATGATGGAAATTAATAAAAATATATTTTGGTATTATTTTTAAATAATTGAACATAGTAAGTAATAATAAAAATAAAAAAAAATGTTTAATTATATAATTTTCTGTTAAAATGGAGAATGTATATCGTAACATTACCTTATTTTCATTTCAAAGGGATTCTTTCAGTATAGATAGGATGTGGTTCCCTGAATAAATATCGATGGGCACATTCATCTTATTTTTGATCCCAACATAACTAAAGAATATTAACTTGCTGTACTCAATATGTTGGCTGCATTGATTCTAACTAACCTCATATTTTTTACCCATAATTCTATCCTTGATAAATTTTTTCAACACTGTGATGTTGTGTCATTGTTGTTTTTTTTCTTCAAAATATTTTTTATCGCCATATAATTATTTATGTTCATTATAAATAGTATTCTCTTCCTTGAGATTGAAAAAATCATCACATCCAAAAGCCATTATCTGCATCAGTAGTCAGACACTTAATTTATCTTGAATAACAATAATGTAAACATGAACAATGGATTTGAGAAGGGTTTCATTCATGTTATATTTAATACTCGATGAACCATTTAAATAGGTCTTCATACTCTATTATCAAATTATTAACATGAATCTATTTTGAATGAAATGGGTAATTGAATTTATGAAAATAATAACTCCAATATGGTAGTTTTTATCCTATGAATTATTCTAAAGGTGAAGTTTATAGACAATTTTCATCCCCATCAGCTTTATATCATGAATAGTTATTATTGATTTTTTTTCTTAAGACTCACCCTCCCTCTCTTCTGGACATGAACCAATTTATATTGAACTAATCTGAGTAGTAGTCATCACATACTGTGAACTAGTGATCATTTTGAATGACAACTTCTCAATGTATTTCATCCAACATAGAGTTGATGGGTGATGAGTATTCAGAATCAAATTGAAATAATAACTATTCTGGAGACGCATAAGGTGATGATGAAGTATTTTCCTATAAAACTTATTAAAATACCACATATTAATTTTAAATTTCCAATATCATCTCAAAATACTAAAAGGACTTTTACAGTGCCATGAGAACATAAAATCATCTCTACTGAGCTGAACTAACTCTATTATATGTTACTAGTCCTTCTACATCACTTTTATGATAAATTTTAGAGCAAAAAATCTATTGAGGTTCATTTGAAGGTTGTGAGTCTGAAAATAGGCAAGTTAATACAAATAAGGCCCCTAAAAAATACAAAACTTCATATATTTAGGTAAATGATCAATGTAGTATACACTCAAACTAAAAATTCAAGTCAAGTCATTGTGTACTAACTAGGACACGATGATAATAAAATGTACCAACATCATTTCATATCACATAATTATAATAATCATACCATACTTTTATAGAATCGTTACATGGAATTCAAATAATTTCACTAATAAGAGGTTAGTATTTTAATCATGGAGGAGAAAAAGTTATTTATCTCCCTATGGAAATAACCATATCATAGGTACCATCATATTCAACTTCAAACCCCTTTCATCCATGACTATCCATCAGGGATAACCATCAAATGTACTTATTCCATCTAAATCATGAAATTGGTATAACATAGACATTTTTCATAGGAAGTGAATTTAAAATATGGGGAAATATTAACATAATTGATTCCCTTAGGAAAAAACCACACAATGGTTTCAAAAATACATTAATTAAACATATCTTTTGAAATACCATAAATAATAATTAATGAAAACATAAATGACAAATCGCCCTCACCCTATCCCACGATGAGTATCTAACACGTCTCTTTTAAATAAAATTCTAAAATACCCTACCTATCCCTCACATTAAAACCATAATATTTTAATATCTAATATAAATTATTATTACCCCATAGACACAAGTATTTCTCGTAGAAAAATATTGTAATCCTATATTGTGAGTTATATAAAAAATCATTTCAAATAATATAAAGTTATTATTTAAATAAAATATTATAATGAAAAAATCATCAAAAGTTAAAAAAATAGTTATATATTATGTATAATTTAAAAAAATTCAGAAAATTACTCTATAAAACAAATTTTTATACAATTAAAGAACATTATTTAAAAAATCTGTAAAAATGTATATAATGATAAAAATGGAGATATAGTAAATAAAAGTCACATAATTTTTCCATTTCCTGAAATTATAATGTCTAGAAAATGAATCATGTTTCATTTTATAATAATTTATATTATTCCCTTTGTTAAAAAATTATTTATAAATGTGTATGGGTTCATTTTACAATATACAGATGATTAAAACCATATTTTTGAATAATTAGAGTAAAATAATTTGAAGAATATATTTACACTATTGACATATATATTATAAATCATTTCATTTGAAAAATATATTAAATAAATATTTAAAACCTTAACTAATATGGTATTATAACAAAAAATTCCATAATCGAATAAAAAAATGATAAAAACTTAAATATTTTTATTGTAGCATGTGTAATAAAAAATAGTTAATCAATATTATATATAAACAATTATTTCTAGAATATAACGTAATTAAAATAATTCAATGCCATTTATTATGTTCAAAACCAATCTAAAACCCCTATCAGCAGAGTTATTTAATTATTATTGGATTGTTAGAATCGTTATTAAGATATTTTAATGGTTAATAAATAATAAATTCTATAATTCCAAAAAATAAACTAAAATTAATTTATTATAAACCCTTACATATCTTACATGTTCTAAATATTTAGGAATGACTTTTGGATTCCAAAAAGGGGAATGGTTTCTCACAATTCTACATAGGATGGAATTTTGAGGAAAAAGATCTCATATGAAAATTGATTAATCCTAGAATGGGTATAGTGGAAGGTGTATAAAAAGTACCAAAAAAACCTAAAATATGATCAAAACTAACAAAAATAACAATATTTCATGGATCATAATGTATATACTTGTAAGATTACTAATGAGAAATAGGGAATGTGAATAGAGAATTTTTAAGACCAAGGTTTAAGACATAAAGTACATAGATTGCCTACATAAATAAATATTATGGTTCTATGTAAATGTAATTTAGAATGAATAAAGGTTATGTGAAGTAAAATATGGGTAGTGAGAATGGATCATGTTGTATTGGTAACTAAGATGGAATTCTAATTCGACTATGATAAATGGGAAACCCTATATTACAATTTTAGAAGGGTAGAGCTTCCAGATGAGGGGGTGAAAGACGCTGGAGAGGGATTGTATCTCAATAAATAACATACCAATGTTCCGAAGCATAAGGAATCATTGTATTCCAGTGAAGAAGAAGAGTTCTTCATGGTTAATAACTTTGAAAAAACAAATGCTGCAGAACCCAAACAAGAAATCAATGAGAGAGGAAAATGAGAAAATAACATACCTTGGATTCTATCCAAGATTTTTTTATGTGAATGAAGACGATGTGCATAAACTATAGGGTAATTTCAAGAGATATTGAGAATCAAAACTGAATTAGTCATTCTTAGGGTTTTTTTAAAGAGATTAGAGACACATTTATCAACACTTAGAAAAAATCATTGATGAAGATACCTTTTGTTAGTGCGAATTTGATTAGTACTGATAAAAGGAAACTTTATCAGCACTAATGAAGAACTGATAAAACAAATCATTATCCATCATACAACTTTAGTGCTGATAAAGGATTTATTATTATAATTACAAATAAAGAAAATAATTTTTTTTTATAATTTTTTTATAATTTTTTATTTTTTATTATAATGTTAAAATTACTTTAATATATAAAAATTTATTTTTAATTACAAGAATATTTCTTAAGAAAATTACTACTTTTTTTTATTATTAATAAATTATATTTTTATAAAATTAGTATATAATCGTTTATAAATATATTTATAATTAATTATTTATAATTATAAATTTATATATATATATATATATATTTATATCATTATATATATTTATATCATGATATATTTTTATATAATTATATATATGTTAAATAAATATAAATATAAATATATATAGTAAATATATTCATTATTTAAATATATTCATTATAAAATTATAATTATTTAATTATTTAATTATTTATAAATATACAAATACATTAAAAAATATAATATTTATATATTTATATCATTATATATATTTATATAATAATATATATAGGGTACTTCCCAGTGGTAGTTTTCCCTATGTGTCTCAATGAGGTCTAGAGTTTTTTTCTTGCATAGTACATCCATGTGTTGTATATGTTGCATGATTTTCATTGTAGCCCCTTTCCTGGAATAAAACAAGGCTTCAACCTCAACTTATATATATATTTAACAAATAAATAAAAATTCTATTATAAATATAGTGTATTCATTATTTAATTTAATTTATTATAATTTTTTAATTATTTAAATATATATAATTATATAATTAGTTTTTTAAAAAAATTCATATATTTATTTATAATATTTATAATGTTATAAATTTGTAAATATAGTATATATGAATTTATAAATATTTTTATTTATAAATATTTATTTAAAAATATATTTTTAATATTATTAATGAAATAATATTTTTAAATGCATTCATTTTAAAAATGAGTGAAATTGAATGATTAAAAAGAGTACATTTTTAAAAATATTAAAAAATGGATATGTTTTATTAAATAAATGTAAATTATTAAAAAAAATATGTATATATATTGATGTAATGATTAATACATATTTAAAATACTAAGATATTTTATATAAATAAATATAAATAAATAATAAAAATCGAATAATTTAAAAAAAATAAAAAAATTGAAGTTAATAAATAATACCTAATTATAATAATATTAAGAATAAATAAATAAAATTGACACATTAGAAACATAATTTATTAAATTTATAATGTTATAGTAAAATTATTAAATATAGTAAAATATTAATAAATTACATAAATATTAGGTTTATGTGTTGTTATATATGATTTTATTACGTGTAAAAAGTTATGTGTGTGCATTGTATATAAAAATGAAATAATTACATATATGTATGTGAAATTAGTGTAACACACGTTTGATATATATTAAATTGAAAAATAAAAAAACATTAAAAATGAATAAGAAATTAATAAGTTTTTAATTACAATATTATAATCATTTTCTATTTATTTATATTTAATATATTTTATTTATTATAATTTATAATTTATATATATATATATATTTAATTAATGATTTTTTTCATTAATAATTTTTTTCTTACTTTTTATATTATTCAATTTATTTTTATATTTAATTATTTCAATTTATTCATTTTAAAATTTTTTCCTTATTAAACATTATTCATTAAATATTTCCAATATATATATTATTTATTATAATATATATATTATATATATTTATATTAAATAGAATAATTTTTTTCAATGATAATCTAATTAATAAAATGTTTAAAATATTTCTTAATTTACCCATTTTTAGTTTTTATTGGTTTAATTATTCCATTTATTCATTTTAAATATCTAATTATTATATATATATATTATTTATTAAAATTTAAAATTTGTATATTTTTAAATTAAATTTATTCATTGTTGTCAATAATTATTTAATTAATAAAATTGTTAATATATATTTTATAATGTTAAATTCTTTAATTATTACATTTTATTTTGACCTTTTTCAATACTAAAAAAGCACTAATAATGGCTACTAATTATCAGTGCTAAAAATAATGCAATGATAAGGAGTACCCCTCATTCGTGCAAACATTAAAGCAATAATAAATAGAAATTTTTATCCACACTATATACAAGATATTATAAAGGGTACCATTTATCAGCACTGAAAAAGTGTACAATTTATTTTTGTTTCTTTCAGTGCTTTTTTTGGCATCGATAAATGCCACTATGATTAGCACTTTTTTCTATTGTCCTTAAATTTCTATTTTATAGTATTGAGTACAAGATGTTTTTATATCAAATTTCAATATAACATTGACTCAAATGATCTATATTATGTTAATAATAATATTGTTGAACAAATTTAAATTTTAAAATAATTTTAAAATATAATATAACTTTGAAAATTATTTATATGAATAAGTAGTTTTGAATAAAAATTATTAATATTAATTATTCATAGATTTGTTTTTTTCATAAAATTCAAAAAAAATCAACTATATTAAAATTTTGAAATTATTATTACTAAAATCATTATATTTTTTTAAATACAGTTTATAAATTTAGTAAAAATTAACTTTAAAATGAGTGTTCAAAATGCGATAAAATAACTTTTTAGAAAAAATATAGTTTTAAACATAAAATTGAATTTATTCATTTCTCTTTCATAGAAAAAAAAGATATATGAATCAAAAAAATTATTCAATATATTATATATATATTTCCGTAAAATAATTCAGCAATAGTGACTAATTTAATTTTTTAATATAAAAACAGATTCGATTCATAAAAACTATTTTTTTTCAAAAAAACATTTCTTTTACATTAATTTGTTTTTTGTTTTCATTTCTAATAAATTTTTAACCGATGTATTTATTTAATATGTATATGAACCATCTAATTTTCAAAATGTAGTTATTTTTATTAATACCCTCCAAATTAATGTCTAGTATATAATGGTATGTTATACTATAATTCATTTAGGCTTGGGGTTTCCTGTATCACAAGCTATCAAAGATATTAAGTTTATTCAATATGAAATAGACGATGAAATATCATAGTTCTAAATAAATGATAAATATATTTTTATTGTCCATGAACTATATATAATACATGATTATATATTTAGGTGGTGACTAAGCTTTCATGGTCCCCATTGTGTTATTCAATAACATGAGCTTCTCCCATATGTGGTCTGATTCAAAACCACTATTGTTGGAGTTTAGCATTTGCATGGACAAGGTAAATCCCAAGAGATGATACCTCATTCCAATGTTTTAAAAAATTATATTCATATAGAATAATTATACGACATTATGTAATTTCTTTCTTTCAGAGTAAATTTCATACTAATTATAATTATTTTAATTCATCATTTTATAAATTAAATTACACTTCTCAGATTTTGAAATTAAATAACATGGATACAAAGTAATTAAATATAATAAACTATCATATCAAATATCTTTACCCAATAACTATATACGAATAAAAAATATATTTAATGCATAAATAATAGTCAAATTACCTTCTTTTACATTCTTATTTAATCCTTACATTCTTAAATTGTTGGCTCATAACAGAAAAATAGAGGCACACACATGCTACATAGATAACCTAAAAATGGTCTAGGCACTCAACCCCATGACTGGAACCCCACCCCCCCACCCTACCACCCCAACCACATGATGGGGGCATAAAAATCATTCATTATTCTCTTAACAAAATTCAACTTATTCTTTTCATTAAATTTATTAGCAAATTTTTTATTTTTCATGTTCTTATAAAAAGTTAAAATCAACTCTATGATTCTAATGGGAGTCTATGAGGATAATTATATATATTATACGACCTTTTATATACGTTTTTGTTGTCCAAATTTAGTGGTTTAATCTTATTGAATATATTGATCATTTATTTTTATGTTTATATTTTATGTGAATAATGTAATTGTAATTTCCCTCTCCATTTCATATGTTTTATGTTATATATGAAGTATATTATATAAAAAATAAACATAAATCATTTTAATTATGTGATATATAATATTTTTTTTATATTGTTGATTTTGAAAATACTATGGGAAGGTTGATCGAAGAGAATGGGTGGGGTTTTAGTCTCTCTTCTAAGAGAGACTCATCCTAGGGATGGATCAACCGGGAAAGATACTATAATTTATGGAACATTAACAATATTATTAATCCATATATATCTTTTCCATTATGGTTTATTAGTTCTTCCACATTATTTTATCCTCATATGGAAATGACTTAATTTACACACATTATTCTGAGAAATGGCTTAGTGACTAATTGTAAGTATGTGCGGTATGAGTTCTCTCTAAAAACAACATTGAGTTTGGAAATAATTTTATATATTTTAATGATATGGTTTTATTACACATTTATGCTTCTATAATATGGATGATGAATTTATAAATATTAAATCTAGTAAAAACTGTTTATGGGAAAGAGCTGGTGTTAGTGGAATTTTTATCACATTTGAGCCCAAATAAGATTTGGTTTATTAATTATTTTTAATTAAAATATATGGAAAATATGTTATATTGATTTAAAAATGAACCAATGTACTATCTCCTATATGAATAGGGTGAGAATATGTGCATGATTTAATGGTATTTTTCGGGTAATGTTTTGAACCAAAATAAATCAATATTCATAATCCATGGTAGCAATGTTAGAATATTATTTTTGTATCATTCATTAGATTATTAATATATTTTAAAATATTTTATGACCATTAACTCGTGATTTTATTTAACATATTTGAGAATAATATTATATGTCATTATATTCCCGAGTATATGATGATTAATCTGTTTGATGATAAATAGTTTAAAATTATAGAGACTAGTCTCATGGAGAATCACCATGTCCTTAAATCCTAGGGTGACACTTTTGAGATGGGTTATTAGATTATTATTATATAAAATCATGTGTAATATTTTTCAACAGATGTTGGATTCTATGTATATTATAGTTAATTGTATCAAAAGACGGTATGATGAATGTTATGTAGTTCACTATTGGTCACCAATGTTAAGGCCTTTGTTTTAGGGAATTGTATAATGAGATATGAGAGTGAAACATATGGAAAAACTAATTAGCTCGTAAATAAGGATTATAATTATATTATAAAATAAAGTTAGATGAATCACACATTTATCCTAAGAGAATAACATATTACATTATTGGAAATCGGTATTTGTATAGAGTATCAATTTGGCGTATGTTAGGTATTGTATATTTGAATAATGTCATGTTTGATATGTGTTGGAAAAAAATTTAGGTTCTCATTCAGAGAGTATGTTATTAGGATTGTTGAATTAATGAATTATACAATGAACCATATCTCAAAAAAGAGATATGAGATCAAATAAAGGTATTCAACTGATTCTTGAGTGTATCTAAAAGAAAAAATCATCCGTCAAAGAGTAGAATAAATGAAAATTAGGTTTGGATTACAACTATTTGATGATTCCATGGGGTGTTTTAGGTTATAGTATTGTTTTTGAGTATGGTAAACAATTTCAAATGTGTTTGGGGAATTGAAATTTCAAAGGATTTTAGGGAAATGAAGTACCAAATGGTTTTTTTCACATCATTAGTGACAGATAAATTTTGATAATGTAAGATTAATCATTCTAGAATGAAATTGTGGAAATTTTAAATTAAAAATAGGTTTTTGGGAAAATAGGTAGTTATATGGACTGAGCATGTTTATTGCATTACTTCATTCGTTATGATGTTGTGAATGAAATATGGAAGTATATTTTGATAGTTATATTTAATTGTAACAAATGTTCATGGATAATTCTATGGGAAAAAAGTTCTTACAGTATAGGAGGTGGTTAGGGAATTACCCCATCATAGATTGGTATAATTAGAGAAACTGTTTTATTTATATTGTTTTTTCGGTTGTAGTTCATTTTTGATCTATGAACTTGACAGAGGAAGATTATTTTGTTTTTTGTAGTTATTAAATGAATTTTAAGTATTTAAAGGCAAGTATAAAATACTTGACTGTTAAATTTTGGAAAATTTATAGAATTAAATATATTATAAGTAGTAAACAATTACAATAAAACGTTTTCGGGTTGTGAAAACCTTCATTTTAGAAATCTTATAGGGGTGAAAAGGGACTCTTCTGGTAGCCCTAACCCCAAAAACCATGTAGACTGAATTTTGAAAATTTCAAGGCTCATTATTTTAAATAGTTGACCACCTTATTCAATTCTCCCAAATTATACAAGATAACCAGATATATTTCTATTCTCTAACCCTCTATGATGAGATTCTCTTCCATATGTAGTTATTATACATTATCTTATTGAAAAATCATCTATAATAATCATATATGAATAGAATGAATATTGTTGAAGTTGACATTTTTATTAATGGTTCACTAACCAAGAATATGTGCATGGTAAAATTCATAATTTTTTATTTCTGAAATATTCTCTGATTTTATAGGATAATTTAGAAATTAAGAGATTATTATGTACTAGTCAACTATTATCAACAAAATTATAGTTGTCCCTAATATATTAAATTTTTTAGGCGTTTCATGAGAAATATGTAATATAATACATGGTTTTTAGGATAGATAATCCTAAATAGGGACTATAGGGCCTTAATGGTACAATAAAATTAGTAGATCTTATTAGTAAAAAAATAAACATCCTAAAAAAGTAATGGTTATTTTAGAATCTATTAGAGATCTTACCACCATGTGTCCATAACATAGATATGTATGATCTATCTAAAAAACATATTTAATAGTAAATTAAAATATAAGGTGAATTTAAGGGTCTCCCATGGGCTAGTTCTATTCCACTAGTGGTTATAAAGCATTTAGTTGTACCATTAGTGACTTGATTACTTTTTCGGTTTCCATGGTAAGGGTTGAGTAAAGTCTATAGACTATAGAAATTAATTTAAACGAAAAATATAATGTTTAGTGATTGGGTATATCATGTAATGAATCATAGGTATTAGTAAATATTTCAAACTATCCCACCAAATTTTTAGTTATAGGCAGACATCTGGAAAACATTGACTGGAGGTTCATAGTTAAAGATCCAGTAAAAATGAAACCTATTTGAAATGTTATCACCAAATATCTGATTAACTATTAGATCATAATAGTTATTATGGATTGAGTGACATATCAGATAATTGATCATGGTGTTTTATTTACTAAGATATGTAATAATTATTTCATTCATCTTGCTTCATCTAATGAATAATTATATTGGATGGTGATTTATGGACCATGGGATTAGTGTTTATTTAGTGATGATTGTGGGTATATTCGGTAGATTCTATAATTTTTAATATGAATAATGTTTTTGGGTTTATATATGTGACATGTTAGGTGCATTGGTTAGTATTTAATGGATATATGTTGGTTAATGTTTCCATATTGGTTTGTTTTGAATTATTATCTTTAAAATTCTATAATATATCATGGAGGTAGGTCATTTATTACCTATAGATAGTCATTGATGTTATGAGGTGGACTGATTATGTGATATTTCATGTATATATCTTGAGGGTTAGTCTCATATGTGAGGTGGTTTATGTTGGATTTTTGACAGCCAATCCTAAAAATTTTACATAACAATGAGTCTCAAATAAAAGGTCTTGATAACATTGTATAATATTATGTGGTGTGGTTTTTGATGTTTATGGATCTATGAAACTGGATGAAGTTGGTAGGTTTGAGTATTAATGTGTTATATAGTTAAAATTATATGATTACTTGTGTGTTTAAATATTTAATGTTATGGTTCTTCTTGATGTATTACACATTTTTCAGACTATATATTTTTTCATAAATTAGGGGGCCATTGGTGGTGACCTTCTAATTTTCTTATTCATAATATGTATGTTCAACTTCGAAGATGTGAAAATTTAATGTGTGAATAAAAACTTGTGAAATGGAAAACACATAGGCGATCTAGTTATATTATATTTATATTGGAATATAACAAGTATCATGGAATGTTTTAGGACTATTTTATTGGCCTTTTCTAATTTTTAATTTAATTATTTTTTTGTCTGGTGTATGATGAGCTCATTCTGAAATACCATTTTCGATGGATCCCCCCAATGTTATTGTGTTGGTTTATTTGATATATAATACATGTGTTTTTTATTTTTCAAAATAATAAAACCATATTATGTCTATATAAGTTATTTTAGTGTTTGTTAGTTTTTTATTCCCTATTTACTATAATTTGATGGAAATTATTAATAAGTAATGTTCTACCCAACATTGATCACATACCCTATCCACTAGTCATCGGTCTCTAGGAAATATATTGGCATGCTTAAGGTGTTATAATGATCCATATCATGCATGAATTTTGTAGAATAAATTTTGGAACTAATTGTATTGTATATGTGACAATGATGATCACATTCATAATATATAAATATTTGTGAATTAATTATTATTGAAATTGATTCAATGAAGGATAATAATAAAAGTACATAATAATCAATATTGAATGAAGGAAACATGTAATTAACTATTAAAATTAAAATCCTTGGAGGATTACATTATATTTTGATATTTGAGATATCATATTCATGTAGGTTTTATCAAATCATGGAAAATATATATTTTTCAAAGGTTGAAATATTTCTATATGGTCTGTAGGGTATTTGGATGTATTAGAGGAAATTAGTAAAGTAATGAGTGTCACCCTCCAAGTCACTATTAAGTTTTATTTTGATTTTTTATTTAAATTTGTTTAACTTTTATGTTTTTTGGAATCAGGGGTATGAAATGAGGATTATTGAAAAAAATTGGCTAGTTCACATTGTCAACACATATTTATTAGTTACCATGTTCCATACTATTTGGGAAAAATTTTGGGGGACTAGATTCATATTTAATTTTTACCACATCATTTTTATAACCATGTAGACTCTTTAGTATAATTGATTATCCATTATTACTGGGTAGGTTACCCACATAGGTGTCATGTGGTTTGGGAAATCATTGGGGAAAAATGTGGTCCATGTCACAAAAAATATAAATTTATTATTGCATACCTTTTCAATTTTAAACTATACTCACCTAATTTCTATACCCTTAGGTTACCAAATACCTCTCAATCTAGGGATATCCCTCTCCTCTTCAAATATTTTAATACCATCTTTATATTTTTTTTCCTTGAGTCAAAACATCATTATCTTTCATTTGTTCTTCCATGCTTACTCTAAATCAAAGTTATTCCCATTTATCTATTTCTTATAACATGAATGAACTTGGAGGTCTGAACCTAAGGTTTTTCATGGTGTTTTGTTGAAATTTATTATAATTTAGGTCGATGAGGATCATTTCTGTACATCATTAGTGTCACTTCCAAAATACAACTGGTTCCAATTGAATCTAATATATGTGTGTCAACATGAAATGATTGTTTCCCTTTGAATACATATTATTACTATTATTGTTAATTTTTTATTATGTTTTGTAGTTTAATGTGTTTGAAATTAATTATTTTTCAGGTGTTGTATGTGCATTATTGTGTTATTTGGACCGTGGTGGTATAAATATGGGATTCTCATGGGGTATCATTAAATTAAATATTTTATTCATATAATAGGTTTTATAGAACTCATAATATTAATTAATTTTTTTAAAATGGTTACTTAAATTGGGATTTAAAATAAATGATGACTTACTTATTATATTAATAATTGAGACACATTAATACTCATCTTTGAAATTTATTTTTCATGGGTAAATTAAGTTATAAAATTGGAGATAATTAGTTATTTGGTGACTAGATGAGTTATTCCACTTATTTAGGTGTAAACTAACATGGGCTTGTTTCTTATGAGAACTCAAGAGGCCCCAAGATAATGTACTTATTTAGGATAATATAGGTCAACCAATACGTTATAAATTAGTCCTAGTTACAATAGGAACCTCTAGGTCATAGATCTTCTCATTTTAATTATTTTATGATTGAGTATATGTATTGTATAATTCCCACATTTATTTAATTTAGGATGATATTGATTATGCCTTTTTTACCACTATTTCTCATATGTTTCCTTGATAATATTTTCATTCCTTAAAACAAGAATTTATAAATGAAACAAAAATTTTTCAAATAAAAATGTCTTTTATTATATGTAATGGTATTTAAAAACGAAATTAAAACAAGAATTTAGTATTTACAAGGTGAAAAGTGTTATATTGATTATTGGCGGAATCCTATTGCAATTTGGTTCACACCATATAAAATCCATTGGGAATATGAAAACATAGTTTTATAATACAAGGTTAAAGGTAAGAGTTCCATGTGATATAGAATCACCCCATATTTATCGTTGAGACACTTTGATTTTTTTTCTGGTTGAGGTTAGGGACCATAAATAGTTAGGATGATGTTGATCATTTGGGGTTTTCAGTATTTTGGAAGTTTTTTTGTATCAACATATCATCCCTTGACTTCATTTTGGTATTTTTATATATGGAAGTTTTTTAGTTTTTATTTATGATGATGTGCTTTTTATGAGTTATAGTTTGATATTATTATTTATTTTTCTATATTAGATTTTTATATAGTTTGAAACATTTTATTGTATTTTGTGAACTTTTAACTTATGGATGGATCATACCAAATTTTTGGAAGGACTATATGAGATTTTTAATTGAAATATGAGGGTAAATCCATTCCCAAATAGTTTTATTTGATACCATGGTGGTTTTCTCTAGACCTTATAGATCGAGGACGTGCATTGGTCCTTATAGTGAGTTCGGTTGGGTGAAAGGCTTGGTCAAACCATGTATGGTAATGAAAAAATAGTATCAGAACACTCTTTTGATTGGGTGAGTAATGGTAGTATGGATATATGACCATTAATGTTTTAGAGGTAGGTTCATGGGAGTGATTCACCAAGTCTTCTTCATGTGTCACCTTGAGTTAGCATTGGTAATCGTGAGTTTTTTCTTTTATTTGAACTTCTTATGAGTATTTTTTGAGATTCAATGATGTTATTTGTTATTCGTTATTGGTTTATAGGAGTAAAAATGTCTTTTTTTTGTGAACTTTTGGATTCTATAGTGAGATGGTGGAGGAAGATAGAGGTAGATGATTAGTTGAATCCATTTGGAACCCATGTGACATGATCTGTAATACTTTTAGAGTCTAATCTCATAGTTGGTGAATGGTTTGAAAAATAATATGAAAAAAACTTATAAAATGGGAATATGAATAAATTTTTATTATTTTCACCCCTTTGGTATTCTATATTTTTGATATTGTCTTCATTACTTTGATAATATTAATTTGATAGTTTTTAGGGTATGAGGGTGATAATTTATAATTAAAAGTTTCAAATTTTTGTGTTTTATGCCTTGTGTTTTATATACTATGCCTTCCTGAAGGACCAGTAGAAATAATACAGAGAAATATTTATAAAAAACACCACAATAAAATCATCATGTAGACTCTCATCCAATTAAATCCGTTTTTGAACCATTTATTTTATTGGGGAAGGTAGTGAGCTTGATTTGGAGATGGCTGTGGGTTATATCCAAGGGTCTATTATGTTTAATCCACTATAATTCCATGGATAATGAGGAATCTTGTACCATAAATAAGGATTTAATGTATTTAACTAATCATATGACTCCTCATACCATCTGATACATCTATGGGTTTTTCCACCTATGTCACAAAGTGGCCCATTTAAAGATATTGGGATACGGTAATATCAGATAATCTCCATCATAATCATTCTTAGAAAAATCTCATGAATATTTGCCAAAAAATTATTGTCATGTGAAATTTAGAGTGGATATATAAAGAATTTTCGTGCCCATTTTGTAGAAATATTGTTTTGTGATGGATTATGACACTCAGTTTTCTGATTTTTTTTACCTTTCACATGATCTTATCATGAATGACTAGCTAAAGGATATTTATTTATATATGTGTTTAAAATTGGAAATCATTTTGAGGCTTATTATCCTACATCTACGGGCCTATACCATCATGATGGAAAAGGTAGAGATTGATGAGGTAGACATAGTTGGTTTGACTATTTGGAGTGATACCCCTATTAGTATGTTCGATGAATGATATCTCATATGGTAAATTGAGTAATCATTAGGAGATTCAAAGAGACAACAGTGGAAGTTTTTAGCATCATGAATCCAATTTTGTAGATAAAGAAGGATGGAATTTAGTGGTATGTTATTTGTGAAAAAATAATAACAATACCAAGATAGTATACAAAGAGGCAGGGATGAATTTCCATTAGTGTGGATGGTTAGGGCATCTCCAAAGCTTTTATAAATTCCATCCAGTAGGTAATAGGTTGGGTTCTTCTCATACCTGAGGATACCTTGTGTGTTAAGATGCATAAAATTGAATGTGATCTTATAGATACCCAAACATTTCATGCATAGATATTACATCTTATTAGATTAATATTCATTAAATTTCCAGTGGAGAAGAAAAATCAATCATTAGTTTTTTTCAATTTTAATATCCAATTATAATTAACATTCACCAAGGAGACATTAAAAATAGGTTATTGGACATTGGTTTTAAAAATATGATGTCGAAAATTCAATAATAATTAAAATAAATATATATTTCAACCTCATTTTTTAGGAACACTAGCATTCTAAATGAATTAAGTCTATTTCAATGTATTTTTAATAGAAAAAAAACATGTAAAGTGACATTTGATGTCAGTTTTTATAATAAATGATGACATATTCTCTTTTGAATGTAGTAAATGGATTTTAAAATTGGTTTTTATAGAAATTTGATGTTTAATAGAATATTCCATGTTGGTTTTTATATTAAAATGATGTAAAAAACATTTTTTCTTTATTCATTAAATGGATTTTAAGATCAACTTTTTAAAAACCCCAATGTCGGAAAAATACCTTGAAGTGATTTTTTAGGTCAGTTATTAAGGGAAAATAAAATCTAATGATACTTTTTATGTTGGTTTTATTTACAAAACAACATAAAAACAAATTATTATTTTATTATACATCATTTTTTTAAAACATAGAAAATGTGATTTAAAACAATAAATAAATTTCCTTCGCCAAAAATTTGAAAACCTATAAATACTAATGAATACATTATCTTATTAAGAACAACCTAATAAAATTAAATAGAATATACGAACTTAAATAAGAAATAAATTCTAAAAATACTAATTTCATAAACATCAATTATAGAAAAAAAAACATAAAAACTATAAAACCTATAAAAAATATCATATACCATATTTTAAAAAAATCTTACATAATTATACATTTTATAAATGATGATTGAAATAGATATAACTGATAACTAAATATTTTTACAAAACAATAAAAAAAATTTATGTCAAGAATCATATAAACAATATAATATAAAATATTTAATAAAAAATGATTATCCTTTTTCTAATTTTTAAAATTAAATAAAAGAGACATTCCATATAAATTAAATTCTTACCATTTTTAAAAAATAGATTTCAAACAAAATTCATAATTTGGGCAAGTTATTCCTATGAATATGGCATGACCACAATGAAATATACAATTTCAATTAATGTTAAAAGATTAATAAATAGAAATTTTTGATATGAAATTTAAAATAATTAATATAACTGGCCTTGTTAAATTCTATCATCTTCCCATTTGTGATTATCACAGACTTGAGTCTTAAAACCAAATAACTATATTTTACCCCTCTTTTTCAATAATTAAACTGTGGTTTTGAAGTAATAACTAGAAAAAACAACAACACACACATATATATAATACACAACATATATTATCTAATATAATATATATTTAAAAATAATTTTACATAGTTTATTTTATTTTACATATATATCGTCAAATGACCTATGTTAAATCTTTTAGTGTTCATTAGTGGTATATTAATAAGTCAATTATCAAAACAAATATGAACCTGAATAATTATGAATAATGAAACTATAAAAAAAATAAAACATATATATTTAACAATTTTCTAATAGAATTTTTACACTTCCTAATATACTAATATAATGAAAATAACAGCCCTATAAAATCAAACTGAAAAAACGATGTTAAAAAGAAGAAAATTTTTCTAAATATTCATTTCATTAAATTGAATTAAAATATAAATACCTAAAACATCTAATATGCTTAAAAATAATAATAATATTAAATCATTAAGAGAAAATCATTGTATAATTTTTCATTTTTGAATTTTAAACATAAAAATACATACCTGATAATTTTGTATATAACTCGACATAAAAAATAGTTCTCCAAATATAAATCTATTAAAACAAATAGAATATGACAACATTAAGAAAAAAATGATTATCTACTTACAATATTTTCAAACATTTATTAAAAGAGGAAAATGTTATAATTTAAATGTTAACCATACATTAAAGTAGATTACAAACATTGAATATGGGTAAATTATTTATTTGTATAATTCTTAATAAAATTTAAAATCTAAAATAACAATGATTTTTTTAAGATTAAGTAATAGAATATTTTCATATAAAACCTACAAAAATAAATATTACTAAACATGTTAAATTCTCTCATTGTTCCAGTTGAGACTTTATCAAACATGAATCTTTAAACAATATAACTGAAATCCACCCTTAATTTTTGTTGATGAAACATCTATTATGAAACATTTAATTGAAAAAAAACAACACACACAAACATATATATATATATATATATTTGCAGAAAACAATATATTATCTAGTATAAATTTTTTTACCAAATATTTAACATAGATGATTTTATTTGGATTTTGTATGGATAATTGATCATTTGTATACATTTTTTATAGCATATAATTTTATATATCGACTATAAATACAGGTATAAAAATTAATAAATAATAATACATAACTTATTAAAAATAATAATTCCTTCTTGTTGAACAACCTTCAAAAATATTTATGTCTTTCGCTTAATAAAACAATTTTCTAAAAAAGTATTATAAAATTAAACAAAATATACAAAATAATATCATAAAACAATTTTTTAGATACTAAATGTAATAACATTTATATAAATATGGGAACATGATAATTTAAACCAAAATCATTGTTAACAAATAGTTTTCAAACAAAATATGAAGATGGGTTATTTTTTTCGTTCATATAGGACTGGAAATCATTGAAAATATACAACAAAAATCAAAGTTATAAAATTTAGAAAAATTAATTTCTTGCAAAACATAAAATAATTAATATAACTAACACTATTGAATTTAGTCTTAGCTCTATTTGGGATCACTCATACATAAATATTAAAATGAGTTGATGGCATTACCCCTTTCCTTTTTGATGATGAAACTATGGTTATAAAACATTAACATGAAAATAAAAACCATTATATATATATATATATATTATACAAAAAATTAATCTAATTTAAAATATATTTACCATTACTTTCACATATTGGATTCAATTTGGTTCCTTTATCGATAGGTAAACATTGAATGAGAAATTAAATTAACATCTTTTTCTTATATATCAAATAAAAAATGATTGAAAAACACATTGAATTTAAAATATTGAACATTTAAAAAAGAATAAATCTTTTTTTTCCAATGAGTTGGTAAATATTTTCAAGAAACACCTAATAAAGTGAAAACCCAATATAATATTTACTCATTTGGTATAAATAGATCTATCATCTGATGACCTATACCAAATAAAATGTTCATAATTAATTAAATCATAATTAATATAATTTCATAATTATTTTAGTGTTCCTATCCATAATAAATTGGAAGAAACCAACACCCAATCTCCATATTTGATAATCTCTCACAAATATGTGTTTCACTAGAACAGGCACTCACATATTTCACAACCAATTAAAGGTATTCTAGATCTATAAGCCTATAAAGCCATGTGGTCTCATTTTGATTATGAATCATTTTTAGATACCAAATGAAATAACTAATATTGTAATTCACTTGATGTTAACATTATTTAAATAAATAAAAACTCAAACATAAATTTACATACCTGAAAAAACTAAAACATGTGCATGGTGAGCACCTAAAAAATGACCAAATCTAAGATATTTTTTTCAAATATTCATAATTTATAGTATCTTCTTCATATATCAGATATCATCCAAAACTCATAAATATAAACTAATTAAGAAGATACTTAGGATAACGTTTTTATCCCATCAGAAATCATAGAAGTATCTGATGTTGTTGGTTCCTGGACAATTTCATTCTTTTGTAATAATTGTTTAGATTTTAGATTTTACTATAATAAATAAATGTTAAAATCATTATATATAATATTAAATAAATTGTAAATACTATTTAAAAAAATTGAATACCTCGTATATCAGAAGACAAAGAAGGATAGATGACCAATGTAAAAAACAACCCAAAAAATTCCAAATCTTGTAACCTACTCAGTAGTAAACAAAATTAGACTAGTTGGGTCAATAATATCGTGCACTGATATTATTACCTAACCCTAATTCATAGGGTTGGGATATGCAGAAACATTTGTACAACATCTTACACAACATTACATTCATGGGGGATCATCATCATACAAATAACTGTACAAGGTTAGCTCTAAATAAGGAGGTGGAGGATACCAGTAAGTAGGATGGGAAATCTAAGTAGGCTATGAATGTATAATCCATTAGTCCAGCATGTCCTATAAAGAATATTGAATTAAATCAACCATGGATTATATTAGGTCATTTAGATCGTGTTTTAATGAATATATTTCTAGGTATCCTGATTTCATACATCGATGTCAAGAAAAATTATTAATATTGACTTCTGCCATATATCCACTTTCATGGATGGGGAGTTATTTATTTTTATAGAAGTAGTTATAATTTCTATCAAACCATTAGATATAAAAGACCCCTACATTGCTTTCTAATAAAGGCCATCCTAAAATGAACAATTAAAATTGTATATTATAGTTTTTAATTTAAAATATAAAAACATTCATGAAAATAAATATTAATTTCTTATAATTCTGAATCCTAATTCCTTATATTGTTATGAAAGATACATTTAAATTTATCCCCTTCTCACTCTTTTTGTATTTTCATGGAGATTTTGGATATATGGATGACAAATATAGAACTCATAAGAACCACTATGTGATTGGTATCTTAATGCATCATACATTGTACAATAATTTTATCCCACAATTAATGAAACTCTCTACATGATAATGTATGGGGGTATACATTTTTCAACTGGATCTCTTAAAGAGCTATCTTGGAGGCATGTTACAAAAAAAATAAACTAATAATTAATATTGTAATATAAAATAAATTTGACAATATAATATAATTATCATTCCATAAATTCCTCATTATGTAGTATGGTTAAGCATTTTTTCAATGTATCTGGAGTCATGTGTTTTCATTATGAAACATCCCAAATAAAAAAATTTTCAATCCTATTTTAAAATATCCCCTTAAAAACCACTGTTAATCTAGAAATATTTAATTAATTTATTTTTTTTCATAAAAATTGAAGATCATATGCAACTGATAATTAATTATTAGTCATTATATATATATAATATTTTAAAAATGAGATAAAAATAACTCAATTGGGATATTTTACTATTAGGGACACCAACATCATATCTTTTTCCATATTTTAATCAGAAATAGAATTATGTTTTAAAATGATAATCATACAATGAACTGTATTATGATATAACGAGTAAACTATATTCCCTTTGGGCTAGTTTGTTATTATTATCATCAAATGTAATATGTATTCTATGGTCTCCATTGAAAAGTGATAGTTTTGTTACATGTGTAATCTTCTGTCTACCAACTCTATAAACCTATTTATTTATAAAAGAATGAGAAGACTAGTTTGTTAGTAGAACACCATTAGTCTTGATTTTTATTAAATTATACATTTTCATTCATTAAAAAAATACATTGTTGAATTTTTATTAATATGAAAAAATAAAAATACATTGGTAAATCATTCACTAACACTGTGTTTCTCATTGAATTAATCAAATGTAATGATATTATCTATACCATCATATTATTATAAAATTTAATATTGGAAAACATTGATAAAAAAATATATAAGTAAAAAATAGTGTCACACATGTGTATATTTCAAAAAATAAATAATGTTGTCATAATTCTCATCAAAAAAAATTATATTTAAACTATTAAAAATAAACATTAATTCTAAAATGATAGGAACATTTATAAATATAGCAACCCTCCTTTTATTATGTAACTATTACATGGTTTTTATGATAAACAACATATTAATGTTACAAAAAAATGATTAAAAGGTTTATAATCATGGGAAAATTGGGTCCATACATTACTTCTTCATAATAAAAAATAAAAACTTATATAATATTTTCTTCTCTATCCTTATATATATAATTATCTTCTTAGTACATGAAGTCACAAAACGATATACATCATTGAAATGGGTGAGATAAAATCGTAGTAAGATGATAAAGAAAAACATGAATCAAGAGAGAATTGGTGTTAATAATAATCATCCTTGTAACATAAGCATATGATCATCATCATATTCATGAATGGAAGCATTATATAGAGGCAAGGTGTCACACCCCAACCGACACATCCTTTTAATTGGACTATTTTGGATTTAATTTTTGAGCCGCAGGTTTAGCCTGGTTCTTTTATTTGAGATTTGGGTTCACATATGGTGCGTGAACATTTGCGAGACCGTGTGTAGTGCCCAATTTAACTAAAAAACGTTTTTTGTTAAATTAATTATTATACAGGCATGCAACCAGGCACGTGACCGGGCACGTGACCGTGCACGCGACCACTTGCGCGACCGTACACGTGACCGTTCGCGGTGTCCAACCTCAATCAATAATGTTATTATCATCTTTGTTGGTTATATTATTTTAGTTTTATCATTAGTATTATTAATATTTAAGTTAATATTTTAATTTGGTTATTAATAATTAATTGTGGTCACAAATATAAAATAATATTTTGCTTGTGTTGTTTTAGTAAAAATAATAATAGTATTAATATTAAAATTATCCTTTTTATTTCTATAAATTCGTTACAAAGGATTTTAATATTAAATTTTTTTATAATTATAAAATTATTAACTTTCGAATTGGATTACATTTATTTTTATGATTAGTTTAATTTAAGATAATTTTTTAATTTTCATTTCATTTTTTTATTTTTTTTATTATTTCTTGTTCCCTCTTTGTTTTCTTCTTCTCTTTTTTTTCATCTCTCTTTTTTTCCTCCTCCCTCTCTCTCACATGGACTCATTCCCCTACCTCCTGTTTTGCGCAGTGGACCTCATTCCCCCTACCACCCTAGACGATGCACCTCCTTTCCCCTTTCTCCCTCTAGTCGGCACCCACTCGTGCTTCAGTCCTTTGCCAACCCGCCCTCATTTTCCCGTCCGACGCCACCCCCACCAGCTTCCGGACCAGCTGCGCTCTGCCTCTCCGGCCGTCTCACCATTATGACGCCTCCCTCGCTATACCACCCCCTCATACCCCCCCTCCGGCGACGCACAACCGGACCAACACCCCTTCACTCTACCCCTACCTCGCACCACCCGGACACGCGCCGGCCACTCCTCTCCCATTCCAGCTACACCGAACCAGTATGTCTTGCCCCTCCTATTCCCATCTAGCGACACCTCGTCGCCCTTCAGATCCTATCTGACATTGTCCCTCCATCCTCCTTCAGTGAACCCACCCCCATACCATCCTCACACCAAAGACATGTACACTTCTCTCCCAAGATCTGCTGAAATACACCCCGACAGTCATCCCCTCCTTTATCCAGCCGCGTGCACACCTTCCCCAAAACCTCCCCAGTTAACACGTCCAGCATTCCGCACCTTCTCCAAAGGTGCATTTCACATCAGTTGTTAGTTAATTCCTTTGTGTAGAATTTTGGGCTTAGGGTTTCATGTTACTTTTTGTCCAATGGTGATACATTTTGTTCAATTCTTGAATTAGGGTATCATTGAGGTTACTCGTGGTGCGATTGGCATTTGTTGTTGGTTGAAAACTGAAATTTTGATGTTCCCCACACCAAGGTAGGTGGTCCCATGTTTTATTACTAATTGTGGAATTAATTTTCAGCTTAATTAAATTAGGTTATTATTTAAATTATTTTTTTGGTGCAAAGTTAGTTTTTAGCGAATGAGGAATTGATTCGCTCATTTAATTTTATGGCATGTGTATATGTTATAGAGTCCACTTTTTGGGAAGAATCATGTTAAGTCATTTATTTTTATTTTTTTTAGAAATTGAGTAATTAATTTATTAAATAGTGCAAATTATTTATCAAACATCATAAGCGATTTTTCAAATTGATTGAATAATTCAATTGGTGTGTGAAGAATATTATATTGTGTGTTGGTTTTCAATGAGAATCACTTGAGTGTATTTTTGTGGTAAAACATTGTTGCACATGTTGGAGATGTTCTATTAAGTTTTTAATCGATTTATTAAATTGTCTATGTGGGGTGAAAATATTTTTAAGAGTGTTTATTATGCGTTGTGTTTTTGAAGTGGTATGTTTATATGAGATATGATGCATTTTTGATAAAAACCCACTTTGGGTCATCATGTAGTGTTTTATTAAATCGCATGGGTGGTTTAAAAAAAGGTTAAAGGGTTGTGAATTGCATTTTAAAAATGTGTTGGTGTCCATTGATCATTATATATATATATATATATATGTATATATTTGGTGGGTTTTGTGCGCAAGTTCTTGTGTTACCCATTGGACAATGTTTTTCTAAAATTTTCAAAGAGTTTTTTGAATGGTGTGAAACGTTCTTGGAAAATGTTTTAGTGTGTGTCCATTTACAAAATGGTATTTGTGTGTGTGATTTGTAGTTTCTTCAACTACAATTCTCTTTAATCATGCATATGGTTTCTTGAAGTTGGTTAAGTGAGGAAAATTTATTTTGAGATATTTTTATATAGATATTATTATTATTATAATTTAATGGTTTTTTCCTGTGTCAAGAATGATGTTGGGTAAAGTTATCACATAATTTGTATTTTATTTATATTTGGCATGTGACATGAACTTTGTACTACTTGAGCAAAAACGGGAAGGTTGGGAACTAGGTGGGCGAACTAGGACTAGTGCACTAGTGATACAGAAGTGGCATCAGCCCGGTTTCACTTAGCTAGATTGACGACTACAACACTAACTAATCTTTTGGATGATGTTTGGAGACCACTAGGTTATGGGTGTGTTTCCATACTAGTGGCTTGTGCATGATAATTTATATTGTTGTGTTCCTTTACCATTGTTCACCGAGACACGATGTTCTAGGGTCCCACTTCTCGCTAGTATCATTAGGGCCTCTCCCTTGTATTGTGCTCCTCGTTTTCTCTATGCTCACCATCGTCACATGGTGTGATGTTGAGGTTACCAAGAAAGTGTGTGTGTGTGTGTGTGTGTGTGTGTTAATTTTAGTTGTTCTCTATTTTGAGTAGTTTTCCCTTAAAAACTATTTTCATTAAAAAAATTTAAGCACTTATTTTTTTTATTCTTTTAAATTGAAAATGTTTTTTTTCATTTAATAATTATGTGTGGAACCTTTTCTCAGTGGTGTCCTACTAGAATTTTAGCTCTCACCCTACATATACCCTTGGATGTATGAAGATTCTCTTTTTTCTACATTCTAGGTTAAGGGATCATGCACAACGTTGGTGGTTCACGTTGTCAGCAGCGTCCTCGTGTTGGTTTAAATGTAGCTTGAGGTTGTTGCACCTCATGGTGCATGGAGGTTTCAGTTACTATTTTCAGTTCTTTTCCCTTTATTGTCGTTCCTCTCGGGGTTTTAGTCCAAGTTGTAAACATTAAATATGAACTTGGTGTAAGGGTCTGTTTGGTTGTCTGACTTTAGATTCAATTTATTCATCTTGTTGTTTGTTTTATATTTATTTATTCAGGTAAATCGTTCCCATGTTATATTCATGATACCTGGGCACTTGTGCCAGCCCGTGGGGATCGGGAATGCCCTTTGGTCCATGTCGCGGACCGGGTCGGGCGCCGGGTCGAATGGGGACCCAACCTGGTTCTTAAAAAAATGGTATCAGAGGTAGGTTTTTCTTGTTATTTGGGATGTCAGGTAGATTGGGGATAGAATTGTTGGTACTCGAGGGGTAGGTGCGAGAAGAGCCTCGCGAACTCTTTCTCGTTTCGATCCTAGAGTAACCAGGGGTAGTCGGGGATTTATTTTTTTGCCTGGGTTTGTGTTTATGGGGGATAATAGTAGGAGTAAACATGTACTGTGCGCGGTCTCATGTGGAGTAGCAACCCATGTGATGCCCGAGTGTACGGTTATACACTTCTAGTGGTTGGTGCTTTCGTAGGGCATTGTCTGCTAAACCATGTAGCCGAGTTAGACATAACCACTAGTCCTCTGCCCAAGTGCTTTAATGTTTGTGATGTCTTGCTTCAGTTTTGGGATTGGTGCGAAATTGTTTTCGTTTAAAAAGGGACACAGACTTTGGTGCTTCTCTTATTTTTTTTTTTTGTTGTTGGCATGATATTTGGGGTGCATTTCTCATGGACCTAGTTTTTGGAAATTTGGCATTTGATTTGATGAAAAATTAATTCCTAAAATAACGTCTTGGCTTATTTAAAATTAAAGTGGGCTGTTTTTGAAATGGAAATCATTCTGGAAATTTGCCTTGAATTTTTTATATGTTTTTGAAAGAAAATTATTTTCGGATAATGAGAATGTTTTATTTTTTAAAGCAGAAGATCCTTGCTTTATGTAGTGGTATTCCTAAGGATTCTTGTGTGGGAACATGTAAGTGATTAATGGATAGTTGGTGGATTGTGTGGATGGGTGCCTGGAGGGAAAGAAAATAAAAATCTGTGAGGCATTCGGGAATATCAGTGGTGCGTGACTGATGTTAAAAGCTACATCTTGTTTCTAGAAAAGTGGGATTTTCTCAAAAATGGGTTTTTATGATTAAATGGTTTTGGAATTGGAAAATGGTTTTGAGTTCGAAGTGAAATTGATGAGTTCAAAAGAGTTTTTGGGTTTTTTTACTGTGCATGGTTTTTCTAGCTGGTGTTTTTATTTAAGGATGAATTTATGTTTTTAATTAAAATTGTTTGATTTGTGTTTGATATATGGATGTTTTATTTGAGATGTGTTTGGACTTGTGGAAGTATGTTTTGTGTTTCTTGTTTGGTATATTCCCCCTAGAAATATCCCATGGGTTTCTAGCAAATCTCTCAGTTCTGGGATCATCCCAGACTCCCAGTGGAGTGGTGGAGTTGGGTTCTGCTCTTTGGTGTCGATTGTTCGTAGGCGTCGTGGTCAGTTGGATATCTTTGATTGATTTGGGGAAGTTGTATGTGTCTCCAGTTTTCAAGGAACTCGAAATGTTGGGTTGGTGTAAGTTGTCTCGAGTGTGTCTATAGGAGCGATACTACACTATAAAATAGTAATCGTTCTGTTTTCATTGCAAGTGGGAATGTTGTGAGCAACCCCCATGACTAACCACATTCTGCCGTTGTACCTAAGGATGTGAAGGCAGTAGAAATTTGTGGGTATCATAGGTACTCAACCAGTCAACATGCGGCGAAGAGGTGCGTTTTCCTTTCTGTTGAGTTGGTTTCATGTTCTCCAAGGGTTTTCTGGAACAATCAGCTTAAATATCATAATAGATGTTGGTCTCATCCATATTGTGGTAAGTGCAGGTTCCTCATCTAATAAAGAGTGTGAACCAAAGGGACTTGTTCTTAGAATTCCGCTCTCGTTAGTTTTCCTCGCGCATTTGATAGACCACTCAATCTCATACCACTAGTGTGGTCAGTCGGACACCCTAAGTCATTCGCTGAAATTATTAGTTGGTATGTTGATGGTGTGGTTTCTTGGGGCATGAGGAGAAGTATGCAGGTTGATTTTCCAGCGGAGGAAGTTCCAGTCAGAGATGGTAATGTTATGACTGTGAGGCGGTAGATGCTTGTGACATTAGGGCCCTAACCATAGGTCTCGGGGTGAAGCTTGCGCACATTCAATACTCGTCGGACGTGGTGAGAGTCTGGTCTGACTTAAGTCCGTAGTGACGGATGAGTGTAGTATCACCTATGAAGGTTACATTTTAGTTTTGATGGGTATGATGTCTGTGTATTCTTGTTGTAGTCTTAGTTTGTGGGAGTTCCTCTTGGTCCATAAAGAGGTTCGAAAAATCTGTATTCTTGTAAAGCTAGTGGGTGTGCTCTGTGAACCTTCTTGTTTTCGGAGATTCTCATGTCTTGTTGAATTTTCATGCACCTATCTGGTTTGCCTCCCGGTTAGGGGATTATTCCATCAAATCTATCTCTTGTGGAAGAGTGTTATCCACTGTAGGAAAAATCAGTGCAGGTCGGCTCGTGTGGTGGGTTCGCGATGAAGGGTTCTATCAGTATTTCTCAATGTAAACTAGGAATGGATGTGAGGGTTCCGTGGTGTTTGGAAATTTTAAAATGGTGGGGAGACCCGGTGCAGGTCTCGCCGGTGTCTCCTCTTGTGTTGGTTTGGTTTAACATAGGGATCATGGAGGGTCAAGAAAGTGTTAAAGGTTTGACTGGTCTTTTGAGTCATTTTGGATTGGAAAACCCATGTTGGACAAGAATCATAATATGGTGGGGAGACAACCATAAGATGGGCTTGTGGAAGACTCTATTTTCAATGTGCTCTTGGCAGAGAAACCCCTTGCTTCTGCTCCACCCGACCTCAACCATGCTAATTGGTTAGCTTAGATAGTGGGTTGTTAGACCTTTATTCTTGGAGATCTCAAGCTACCCTGGTAATCCCTATGTTAGGGGTTAGGGTGATCCATGTTATTGTTGTGTTTGGAGTTGAGTTCCTAGCTATTGGTTATTTTTCGTAGTGATTTGGGCATTGAGTTCTATGAAGTCTCAAGTCAAGGATTTTTTGAATGTCGATCTTCAGGTGATCGAGGTTTTGTTTGAGGTGTCTTCATGGTCTCACATGGAACCCAACATTGACCTAGTCTTTTGGGACTTTCTGGGGGCAGAATGTGTCATGGTTGGGAGAATTGTCACACCTCGATTAAAACATCCTTTTTATTCAACTATTTTGGATCTCATTTTTGAGCCGCAGGTTTAGCCGGGTTTTTTTTAAGATTTGGGTTCATATATAGTGCATGAACATATGTGTGACCATGCGTAGTTCCCAAATTAAATAATGAAAACATTTTTTTATAAAATTAGTTATTATACAGGCATGAAACCGGGAGCACGACGACTCGTGCGACCGCACACGCGACCATGCGCGGTGTCCAACCTCAATCAATAATGATATTATCATCTTTGTTGGTTATATTATTTTAGTTTTATAATTAGTATTATTAATATTAATGTTAATATTTTAATTCTGTTATTAATAATTACTTGTTGTCACAAATAAAAAATAACTTTTTATTTGTGTTTTTTTAATAATAATAATAATACTATTAATATTAAAATTATCATTTTTATTTCTGTAAATTCATTACAAAGGCTTTTAAGATTAGTATTTTTGTTAAAATTATAAATTTATTAAATTACCAATTGGATTACAATTATTTTTATGATTAGTTTAATTTATGTTATTTTTTTATGTTTAATTTCATTTCATTTTATTATTATTATTATTATTATTATTATTATGTTTTGTTATCTCTTTTCTTATTCTACTCTTTTTTTTTCTTCTCTCTTTTTTTCCTCCTCCCTCTCTCTCGCACAAACTCCTTTCCCTCCCTCCTATTTTGCATAGTAGACCTCCTTCCCCCTAAAACCCTAGCTGCTACACCTCCATTCCCCTTGCTCCCTCCGGCTGACACTCCCCCTCTTGCGTCAGTCCACCGCCAACCCACCCTCCTTCTTTTGTCCGACACCGCCCCCGTCAGCTTCCTCACCAGCTGCGCTCAGCCTATCCGGTCATCTCACCATCACGAAGCCTCCCTCTTCGAACAACCCCTCTCTGACCCCACTCCGTAGATGCACACCCGGACCCACACCCCTTCGATCTACCCACTGCCTCCCAACACCTGGACACACACCACCCTCTCCTCTCCCCTTCCAACTGCACTGAACCAGCATGGCCTGCCCCTCCTATTCCCATCCAACAACACCCTGTCGCCCTTCTACTCCTGTCCGACACAGTCCCACCGGCCTCCTTAGGTGCACCCACCCCCGGACCATCCTCTCACTAAAGAACCTCACACTTCTCTCCCTTGATCAGCTGAAATACACCCCAGCAGTCTGCCACTCCTTTATCCAGCAGCGTGCACACCTTCCTTGACACCTCCCGAGTTAACACGGCCAGCCTTCTGCACCTTCTACATAGGTTTGTTTCACTTAAGTTGTTAGTTTCTTCATTTGGTTATAATTTTGGTGTTAGGGATTCATTTTTCTATTGGTCCAATGGTAAACATTTGGTTCAATTCATGAATTAGGGTGTAATTGAGGTTTCTCATGGTGCGATTGGTGTGTGGTGTTGGTTGCACACCATAATTTTGATGTTCTCCACACCGAGGTAGTTGGTTCCATGTTTTATTATTAATTGATGAATTAATTTTGAAGTTAAATAAATTAGTTTATTATTTAAGTTATTTGTTTGGTGAAAATTTGTTTTTTAGAAAATGAGGAATTGATTCGAACGTTTAATTTTATGGCATGTGTATATGTTATAGAGTCCACTTTTTGTGAAAACTCATGTTAAGTCATTTATTTTTATTTCTTTTAGGAATTGAGGAATTAATTTATTAAATAATTAAAATTATTTATTAAACTTCATAAGGGATTTGTTAAATTGTTTGAATAATTCAATTGGTGTGTGAAGAATATTCTAGTGTGTGTTGGTTTTCAATGAGAATAATTTTAATGTATTTTTGTTGTAAAACATTTTTGTGCATGTTGGAGATGTCCTATTAAGTTTGTAATCGATTTATTTAATTGTCTATGTGTGGAGAAAATAGTTTTAAGAGTGTTTATTATGTGTTGGGTTTTTGAAGTTATATATTTATATGAGATATGATGCATTTTTTATAAAAATCCACATTGGGACATCATGTAGTGTTTTATTAAATCTCGTGGTTGGCTTGTTAAAAATGTTAATGGGTTGAGAATTGCATTTTAAAAATGTGTTTTTGTGCGTTGATCATAAAATATATATATATATATATATGGTGGGTTTTGTGCTCAAGGTCTTGTATTACCCATTGGACATTGTTTTTCTAAAATTTTAAAAGAGTTTATTGAACGGTGTGAAATGTGCTTGTAAAATCTTTTAGTGTGCGTCGTTTTCCAAAATGGTATTTGTGTGTGTGATTTGTGGTTTGTTAAACTATTAGTCGCTTTAAACTTGCATATGGTTTCTTTAAATTGGGTAAGTGAGGAAGATTTAGTTTGAGAGATTTTTAGTGTACATGTTATTATTATTATTATTATTATTTATTGGTTTTTGTATGTTCAAGTGTGATGTTGGGTAAAGTAATTGCATAATTTGTTTTGTTATTTATGGTTTTCATGTTACATGAACATTGTACTACTTCAGCACAAATGGGAAGCCTGGGTACTAGGTGGACAGACTAGGACTAGTGTGCTAGTTATACGGAAGAGGCATCAGTCCAGTTTCACTTAGCTTGATTGATGACTACAACACTAACTAAACTTTTGGATGATATTTGGAGA
Source organism: Viscum album (assembly GCA_963277665.1). NCBI lineage: Eukaryota > Viridiplantae > Streptophyta > Magnoliopsida > Santalales > Viscaceae > Viscum > Viscum album. The sequence goes on from OY728120.1 coordinate 264,432,911, forward strand.
ACACTAGGTTATGGATGTGTAACCATACTAGTGTCTCATGCACGAGAATGTATATTGTTGGGTTTCTGTAGAATTGTTCACCGAGACACGATGTTCTAGGGTCCCACTTCTAGCTAGTATCTTTAGGGCCTCTCCTATGTATTGTGCTCTTATTTTTCTATGGGATCACCATCGGCACATGGTGTGACGTTTAGGTTACCAAGAAAGTTTGTGTGTGTCTATGTGTGTGTGTTTTAATTTATGTTGTTCTCCAATTAGAGTATTTTTTCCTTAAAATCGGTTTTCATTAAAAGTGTTTAAGCACTTATTTATTTTTATTCCGTTAAATTGAAAATGTTTTTGTCATTTAATAATTATGCCCAAAAACTTTTCTCAATACCATCCATCTAGGATTTTAGCTCCCACCCTACATATACCCTTGGGTGTATGGAGATTCTCTTTCTTCTGCATTCTAGGTTGAGGCATCATGCACAATGTTGGTGGTTCGTGTTGTCAGCAGCCTCCTTGTGTTGGTTTCAATGTAGCTTGAGGTTGTTGCACCCCGTGGTTCTTGGAAGTTTGAGTTACTGTTTTTAGTTTTTTTCCCTTTATTTCTTTTCCTTATGGGTTTTTAGTCTAATTTGAAATATTTAAATCTGAACTTGTAGTAACGGTATGTTTGGTTGTCTGACTTTAGTTTCAATTTATTCAACTTGTTGTTTGTTTTAAATTTATTTATTCAGGTAAATCATTCCTAAGTTATATTCTGGATACCCGAGCACTTGTGCCAGCCCGTGGGGATCGGTAATGCCCTTCGGTACATGTTGCGGACAGGTTCGGGCGCCGGGTCAGATGGTGACCTGGCCTAGTTCGTGATACAATGAATGTAGAAATGCATAAAAATCGAACATCATGTCTTACTATTCAAATTCCAAACATAATTGTGAACAAATTTAGCATTATGTTCACACATATTTCACATAATCTCATGAGATATATCACATTACCCAATGTATGATATCTCTATATAATCCAAGAACACTCGTCACATAGTATCATTTAAATAATCATGCATGCCACATAGAACATATATCAATATTATACATAAAATAACCCATATAAAGCAATGGGTTTCATTTCATAATGTATAATTTCATGAATAAACTTTTGGGTTCCCAAATGAGAATGGAAAATCATGTTTGGTATAAGTATTGTTACACATAAGTGAAGAAGAAATAATCTCAAGAGGAGTCAAGATGTGAATTGAAAAAGAAGAGTTCCAGTGGAAAATACATATATTACAAAAAAACATACTTGTAAAAAGGTATATAACAGAATGTAAAAGAAAAACACAATGAAATATATATTAGGAATAATAAATAAATTTCATAAATAAATTTCTCATGAATGATGAATAACCCAAAGAAAATAATTTGGGTATGAGAATCTTCTTACCTTATTTCTGAATAATTTATTCACCTTAACACACTAGATAAGAAAATTACATTCTTTAATAGATAAATATGAACCACTTAAACTTATATTTTATTTAATATTTTTTTATTATGTTTATTTATAGCCATTTTGGCGAGTTATATAGTTCACTTTCACTATTTTGGGAGTGTTCGTTTTCTGGGATTTCATGATCGCTTCACTTTTATTCAAGTATGGAAGTTCACATTAAATGGGAAGAAATATCCAGATAATGGATTGTATTAAATTTATAATATTTAAATTTTTTTTGAAAGATCTTATATATTATTTCTCTATGTTTTATGAGGATTATTCATTAGAAAAATCATTATTGAAAATGATTTAATTTATTTTGGCTGTTTTTACGACCCGTAAAAACATATAGAATTTTATTTAGTATCATTTTTATATATTGCTTCTGAAACATTATATAAATTAAAATATGTATTATCAAATCAAATTTATCCATAATAATTGTTTTATTACCATCCATTATGGTGGTAAAGGAAAATGAAAATGCATTATCAACAATGGTGGTAAATCAACATATCTTAGATGAGGTTTTCATTTTTTGAAAAAATGAGAGAAGAGAGGGTGTTGAATGATTGATATTCCATCAAAATAATAAAATTAAATTATATTTATGATAAGGTAGTTATCTTTAATTTCTGGATAGAGGAGGTAATAAGGCTATATAAAAAACATAAATATAAATTAATAGAAAATGAAAGTGGATTTTACCTCTTGAATTTCATTACAATGATAAACACATTAAGGGTCTTCGATTTTGAATTTTGTTTATACCATAAGATATTGGACGTGGATGAGATTCTTGGTAAGAGGATTTGGCATAATTTATAAAATAATCAAGGTTTTGGTGGAGTGAGGAGAATAGGTTGTCTATATAAGGTTGGGGAGGTGTGTTTTTTATTATTATATTCCTTAGTTTATTATTTTGGATCAAGACAATCAATAGTGTTTATTCACATGAATAAATAAAGTAAGGAGACAAGGCTAGTTTTCTATAAAGGTTCATGCATCATCCATATATAAATAATGACTAAAAAATTCATATAATTAGCTTATATTGTAAATTATGGTATTTTACCTTCCACCAAAACAATCAAGTTTTTTATAAAAGTCTAAAATTTTCACACTAAAATATTTTAGAATTTTAGAATTGAAAAATAAACCCTAATTTATGAAAATAATTTTTTGAATAAGATAATTTTAATTTTTAAATAAAACAATCATTTATTATAAAAATAAATATTTTAATATAATAATAAATTTTACAAAACATTTAAAATATCTATTATGGTCTCATAAAATTACCTTATAATCATTAGAAAAAATTATTAATTTATGTATCTATTTTCTGAAAAAAAAATCTTTTAAATCATTAAATTTATTATAAAATTTTAAATAAAGATTTATGTTTTATAATAATACAAACACTTAATTTATCATTTTTAAATCATTTATTTTCTTATACAATGATATAATTATATCATATTTTCATTTATAAGATTCCTAAATATTATTTATACTTTCATAAGTTATGTTAATATTTTAATGGCTGGATTACAATTCATAATTGTCATGTTACTATTCTAAGTGTCTTGATACTATTCCATCGGTATAGGTTCATTAATTTCTGTGAATATCACCTAAATCATTATTCCTCTATGAGAATAATTTTATATTGGGTTCTCTATTCTAGATAAGAGTCTTATCATATAATATAATTATATTAAATAAAAATTCCATTGATAAAATTATGGATATTTATATCCTACCCCCTTTTTAAATCTCACCCTCAAAATTTCATTTTATAATAATAAGTGATTATATTTCTCCTTTATTTCTTCCTCTAATTCATGAGTCTCTTCTTTTTAATTATGGTTCCTTGATAACAGTTATTCAAGGGGTTTTCTCTTGTTGTGTAAGAATTTTCATTTCATTTCTGTGATCATTAGTAGCTTCTCTTCACATGAGAGGTTATTCTCCAGTTGTACCACCTCTATATTCAGTACATGTGTCGAGTCAGGTACGTACATCCTCGGGAGTGACACATGAAACATTTAATTAACTTGAGACATTCATGGTGGCAGTAAAAGACTATAGGCCACTTTATCTATGAAATAAATGATCTAAAAGGGGAAAATGTACCATAGGATTATATTCCCTTTCTTTAAAAATTTATTGTATCTTTTCCAGGGAGATATTCAAGGGAATACTTTGTCAATATCCTCAAACTCTAAGTCCCTTTTTAGGTTTTTGAAGTATTTATTTTCTTGACTATGATATGATAAGATATATTTTATGGATGGAATAAAACTTATCTATCATATATTTCATGTGTTCAATTCATGTAACATTTATTCTTCAAAATCATCCCAAAATCTTTGAGTTCAACATTTATTTCTACAAAGAACGTCATATTGATCCATTTGAATACTCGAGTGGAAGTTATTGTTTTATGAGAACCAAACTAATGATAGGTGGTGATCCCATAAAACTTTTAATCCCATCAATCATATTCTTATCAATTATTCAAGAACTTCAATAGTCCTTTAATATTATCAAATATTTTGGTGGTGAAATGTGTGTTAAAATTCAATTCACTACTCAAATCAGGTTGAGGAATGATGCAAAATTTATATATGAACCTTGAATCATGATTAGAGAAGATCGAAAGTCTAACTCCGTGCATCCTACCCAATTCCTCAATATATATGTTACAATGTTTTTCAAGTCAGATGACATCCTAAAAATTTATAATGTTGGTGGTCTTGGCGAGTTGATCGACCAAAAAACATATTATATTATTTACTTTTGATGTTTTTTGGAGAAAAATGAAGAATTTCATAGTGAAATCCACCCATTTACATATGGTTACAGGAAATGGTTGTATCATCCATTTGGACTATTGTATCTCTACATTGACTTCTTGACATATTAACTATCTGGAGATATACTCTGCAATATTCTTCTTTATGTTGTCCCACAAGAAGTGTTCTCAATGATTATGATACATATTGGTACTTCCTGGATGGCTAGAGATAGGTGGGCTATATTCATGATGAAAAATATCCTTCATTATAACCAGTTATGAATGTACAAAAAACCTCATTCCAAACTAAATCACATTATCATCATTAACAATGATCTCTTTTACTTTCCCTTGCATTACTACTTTCACCTTCTTTTGAAGCTTGAGATCGTCCCTTTGTTCCTCATTAATATTCTACTGGATAGATGGTTCGGGAATCATTTGGTCATGGTAGGATGTATTTTGAAATTTTATCATTCCTAAATCCATCCTTTTCATATCCATGTAGATAGGATCTTTCCCAATCTGCATCATGGATTAGAGTATATGGTTCTTTTCTCCTAATATCATGAGCTACTTTGTCTAATTTCATTGGATGAAAGAAAATAGAGTAATTATAGTCCTTGATTAGTTCTAACCATCTCCTTTTATTCTTGTTTAGTTACTTCTATGTGAATATATACATTAAACTCTTTTTATCAGTATATATGTCACATTTTTCACTATAGAGGTTGTGACGTTTGATTTTCATGGAAAAAATCATAACATCTAACTCTAGATAATTCTATTGGCAGTTATGTTGATAGATTTTAAAATGAAAAGGGGTGTAGGCTATTACATTATCATTATGCATGATCACACAACCCAAGCCTTTATTTGAAGAATTACATGATATCACAAAACAATCTACAGTTGTTGGTAATGCGAGTAGAGGTGCAGTGATCATCCTCTTCTTTATATCCTTGAATTTTTCATCAATATCTTCAATCGAGTTATAATTTAACTATTTCCTTATTAACCTAGTCATCATGAATAACAATCATGATAAATTTCTCACAAATCTCTGGTATTACCCTTTTAATCCATGAATACTATGGATTTATATGAAACTATTGGGTCTGGGAAATTCTTTATTTGCCTTTTTTTGAAGGGTCCACATAAAATCCATCATATGTGATCACATGTCCCATTAATGTGAATCTACAACCAAAAGTCAACCTTTCTAAACATAGTATACAATTTCTCCTTCCTTAATTTTTCTAGAACAATATTTAGATTATATTCATGTTCCTATTTCCTCTTGGAGTATATGGGAATATCATAAAAAAATAATACCAAAATATTCCCAATGTAGAATTAAACACTATATTAATCAAATAAGTGAAGATCGCTGGGGAATTTTTATATCCAAAGGGAACCACTAGAAACTAATAGTTCTCATACCTTGTGAAAAATTATGCCTTATGAATATATTCTATATCACCTTTAGTTGATGATATCCTAAAAAAATTCAATCTTTTTAAAGTACTGATCTCCTCATAGATGATTGCACATGTAATCAATCCTTGTTAAAAGAAAATATTTATTTATTGTTGTCTTTTTGAGTTACCAATAATCAATACACAACCACATTGACCTATACATTTCCATTAAAAATAGCACTGGAATCCCCAGGTTCATGTATTAGGGCATATAATCCCATTTTCAAAATTCTCTTGTTTCTACTTATTTTACTCTTATAGTTCGATTGAGGTCTTCATATAGGGAAATTTTTTGATAAGAGTAACTGTGAGTTTGAGTTATATTGAAAACACTACCACGCGATTTGGGGGAAGTCAGTGTAACATGTCAAAAAATATGTAATTGTATTCCCTTATAATGATCATTTCATCTAGTTTGAAAAATTCATTCAACTCAACTATTTGAGTGAGGTATGCTTCTTCAAAGGGTATTGACACCCACCCCATTGATAAATTATCAAAAGGATATTCATGGTCTTCCTTTCATTAGTAGTGGATCATGGGATGGTTTGAAATTGGATAATATATTACATTTTCCTGACATTTGATTGGTTCACTATATAATGAGATCCTATTCCTTCTAAGTATAGGGTAAACTTCCACCGCGATTTGTACCAACAGTTTCACTGGAAAAAAATTCCCACATACACCAACATGACAAGATTCCAACACTTAGGTCGAAATGATTGCACCATAAGGATTCTTTATGGATATCTATACATCAATGTATTAGGGATTTGATTCAATAGTTCTAGAAAACATTCAATAGAAAATAGAATTTGTAGATCCAGAATCATATAATACTTTTTCCATTATTTAGCTAATAGGAAGTGTACCCTACATAACTTAATTTTTATTCTCCACTTTAGAAGTAGTGATGGAATATTATTTCCCTTAATAATATGGATTTAATGGCTACTAACACTTATTACAGTACAGAAATTTATGTTTAGTGAACTAGCTTGCATAATTCCCTTGCTTTTTACAATTGAAGCATTGTACCATTGGTGGTTCTCTCCATTACTCTATCATATTGGCCAGAATGCTCATGTATATCTGATATTCATGAGCCTAGTGGCCTTCTCTCCCACATTTGTATAATTTCCCCATCCCATTGAAGAAATTCCCGTGATGATTCATCACACATTTTTGACATTTGATTGATTGATTTTTCATTCCACATTTGGCATTAGATCCTCCAGCTAGAAAAACATTATTTCATTCCTTATATCCATATCCATGGGAGAATTATCCAAAATCTATATCCACATTTAGAGAACATTAAAAATCATATTTATAACTCCAAAAGTCCCAAATTTCTAGAGCCTTTCGAAGGTTTAATTTTAATCAACTAAAGAATATATCTATTTTATATCATTATTAATAAAAAAACTCAAGGTGTACCTTTCAAGAATTGTAACGTTTTTTTCATAATCCATGATAGATTAAACTCTTTATTTCTCCAGATCTATGAATTATCTCTCCTTATTTAGACGAATATTTTGAGGAAAATACTTGTTAAGAAATGTTTTCTTAATTTCATTACGCCCCATCTCTTTTATATCGTCAATATGTTTGTTTTTCATAATCAATGACCACCTTTGAAAAGAAAATCCATCTAAATGCTAGACATCATCGGTCAAATTATTTTTCGTAGAATAATGGATCATAGAAAAGATCTTTTTTTAATAAAAGAAAATAACATTAATGACAAAGATTAGTAGAAGTACATGTGAAAAGAAATGAAGGGAAATTGTCCAACCAGAGATGGGAGGTATTGAATGGGCATGAGGCTGCTAGCTGATGGTCCACATTGTTACCTTCCATTTTGGTGAAGGAGAAGGTGTATAAAGAGAAGCATTGGCGAAGTGAGAGATTTCTCCTGATGATAATGCCAAAAGACTGGAGTCCGCCTTCATTGTGATTAATAGCATCAATTACGGTAATACAGTCAGAATCAGTGATGATATCACCCCATCCACATTATCTAGCGAGCATCAAACCAGAATGGATGGCCATAGCTTCAGCAACTTTCAGTTCCCAGAATGCCTGATCTAGTTCATATTTAGCAGCAAGGATTTTCCCTAGATGATTTCGGGAAAGGAGGCTGAGGGTGACAAACCCGTCCTTTGGAAGAGACGCGTCCACGTTGATCTTGATAATCCCATCCATTGGGGGTACCCAATGAGTGGGATGGGAGTGGGGAACACTCTGCATAGAAAAAACATTATGGCCTTTCCATCCATCAATCCAAGAAGTTGACCGATCAATCCAAAATTTGGTGGGTCTGTGAGCTTGATGAAAAATAGCATCATTACGTCGGACCCAAATAATCCAAGCCGGAGTGCAAAGTGAACCATCATTTTCCAGATAGAGAGAGGAGCACCAACGCGTCAGATGATTCGGAATGTCGGAGGCCAAATCCAGCGAGGCAACTGGAGCCAGGCCCCCTTGATTCCAAATTTCCTTAGCTCCTGGGCAGAAAATTATAGCGTGTAGAGGGGTTTCAAGAGTGTCTCGGCAGAAAGGGAAAAAACCTGTGCTGGCCATATGTCTGTGAATGAGAAGACTCGTCGTTGGGAGAGTGCCCGTACAAAACTGCCACTAAAATTGATTAATTTAAGGGGGACATTGAGCATCCAGATCGATTTCCAAGGTCCCTCATCCCGACCGCCTGAGGGGATTCCAAGAGTTAGTCTGTAGCCAGATTTCACGGTGTAGTTTCATGAGATGTCATTAGTCCAAAAGAGATGGTCAGGGCCTGCATCAGGAACCCAGGGAATGCGAAGGATAATTCTTTTATCTCTTTCATTAAACCATCCGAATATCTTTTCCAAACACCACCCCAGTCCCTGGTCGGAAAGGAGGAAGCTGACAGTGGTGTCTTCAAAACCTGGCTGGGTGGGGGATGTAGCCCGTAAACCATCCTTATCAACAATCCATGGGTCAGACCAGATTTTGACAGATGAATGAGACCAAATCCTCAAACCCAGTCCTTTATCCAAGAGATTTTTATCCCCCCAAATTCTTATCCAGAGGTGGCTAGGATGGGGTCCAAGAGAGGAAGCCTGAAAGGCTGTGTGGGTAAAGTACATGGCTCGTAGAACTCACGTGGAAAGAGAAGAAGGAAGGTTAATGAGGCGCCATCCGTTCTTGGCCAGAGCACGTCGTTGAAGAGATAATGATTGCGGAACATCATCCCACCCTCTGTTTTGGGTTTTCAATGTTTCTCCTAGGCCATCCAGTGGGTTTGATTTCTTCCAGCATTCTTCCCCCACCAGAAATTGGCAGTACATGTGTGGATCTGGTAGACACTGGCCACCGGGAGCTTAAAAATGGACATAAAGTATCTGGGGGTTAGATTGGATGACAGCTTTGATGAGGGTCTCTTTTCCCACTTTAGAAATTCTTTTTGGGGTCCAGCTATGAATTTTTGCCTCAATCCTGTCCACCAGGGATGCACAGATTTCTTTTTTGGACCGGCCAATAGACGTGGGAAGCCCGAGATAATTCTAATTTTTATCAACCATATGTATGCCTGCTGATGTGAAAAGTTCATACCTCTTAGAGAGTGGAACCCCTGCACTGAAGGATATTTCAGATTTGCCACGATTGATTGTTTGGCCAGACGCCCTCTCGTACTGATGGATCGCTTGGAAGATCACCCTGCATTCATTAATTGTTGCTTTGGAAAACAGGAGGCAGTCGTCCGTGAAGAATAGATGTGAAACTGGAGCACTAGCTCAACAGACTTTTTCCCCATGAATAGACTGAGAAGAAACAACCCTGGAAATAAGATTAGAAAAAATTTCAGCCACCTGTATGAAGAGAGAAAGGGAAAGAGGGTCTCCCTGGCGAAGACCTCGGGATGGGGCAAATTTTCTGGTAAGCTCCCCATTGACCTTGATTTTCATAGAGGCGGTCGAGACACAGTTCATGACCATATCTATCCATTTAGCATTAAAACCCATTTTCTGCATAACGACTCTTAAGAAGTTCCATTCTACTCTATCATAAGCCTTGGTCATATCCAATTTCTAGTCCATGGTTCCTCTTTTCACGGAGGATCATGATTGCATAGAATGGAACACTTCACGGGCCACAATAGCATTCTTCGTGATCAATCACTTGGCCAAAAAGGCACACTGGTTTTCAGAGATAATAACTGGTATCCAAGGTCACTTCCAATTAACAAGGATCTTTGAGAAGATCTTGTAAGAGACATTGTAGAGTGTGATAGGTCGAAAGTTAGGGATCACCAAAGGTTTCATGATTTTGGGGATGCGGACGAGGACAGTTTCATTAATAGTCACCATGATGGTATTACCAACCCAGATATTTTAAATCATATTGCAGATTTTAGGGCTAATAATGAGCCATTATTGCATGAAGAAAAGAGCATGGAATCCATCTGGGCCCGGCGCCTTAGGGGGATGATGATGTTTCAGAGCCAGCTGTATCTCGTCATCTGAAACATCTTTGGCGAGTTCCCTGTTAATCTCTTCAGTGATCACATGTCTGATACTTTCTTCCACCTTAGTACACATGAACATGGTTCCTGCAGAGAAGATGTTCTGAAAAAATCTTGTCAAGGCCTCATGAATACCCTTGGTGTCAGAAACTTTGCATCCATCGGGCTGTAATAAACAAGTAATATAGTTTTTCTGACGCCTAGCTGATGCTTTCAAATGAAAAAACCTGGTGTTAGAGTCCCCTTCTTTAATATGGTTGTCCCACGTACGCATAGCCCAGAAGCTTTACATGATATTAAGGGTCATGTCCATCTCTCTTTGTATGGATCCAATCAAAGAGAGAGTGCTAGTGGACGTGGGTTGTTTGAGGGGATTGTTCAGTCTCCTTTCTAAGATGCCGCAGTTCTGGTCAGGGTGTCGGAATTTCCAATTTCTCCAAGACCTCAGATCGGAAGTGACCAGTTGGAGGTTGAGGAAAACATCCTCGTGAGTACTTTTCCAGGTTGATCAAATCTCCTCTTTGTGTTCCCGATCATTTGACCAGATCCTCTCAAATCTGAAAGGTCTGTTGATATGTCTATTTTGTTCACCTCATGAACAGTCAATAAGAATTGGACATTGGTCCAAGCAGTTGAGGGCCATGTGGTCGATATGAAACATGCTGAACAAATTAATCCAATTAGTAGAGCCCAGAAATCTATCAAGACGCTTAGTGATATGGGTGCCTTTTGTATTCCCGCAGAACCATGTAAAAGGGTTACCTGAGTACCCCAGGTCGACAAGGTCCACCCTAGAGATTGCATCTTTGATGTATGACATCGAAGATGAAGAACGGATGGCTCTGGCCCTCTTTTGCTTATGGAACATAATCTCATTTAAGTCCCCTCCGAACAGAATAGGGCTCAGTAAGTCATGTCGCAGCTTGCAAAGGAGATCCCATGACTTCACCTTATCATTATGGGATGGCCAGCCATAGAAACCCACAAAAGTCTCGGGTGGGTGAACACTTGTTTTAATAGATGCTGCGATATGGTATGAGGAATAGGACAAAATTTTGACGTCGATATTATCCTTCCAAAGGAGACAAAGTCCCCCAGAATGGCCTAGTCTAGGCACTAGAAAACAGCCTTGGAATTCGCACTTCAGGGCAATATCATTGGTGTCCTTGTTTTCCAAAATGGTTTCGGACAGGAAAACCATATCAGGGCGACTTTGAGCGCAATTGCGCTGAAGTATGCGAACCGTTCATGGGTTTCCATGCCCACGAAAGTTCCAACATAAGGCAATCATTTCTCTAGGAGGGTCTAGGTATCACTCACTGCCACCATTTGTTCCTCCGAACATTCTTCTCCATTTTTTGTTTTCCATCTTTTGGTTCGGTTCCTTTCTAATTGACATGTTTCATTTTGTCTTTACCTTACCCCAAATTTTGGGTCGTCCGCATACCCATCACTCTCTCCTCGATGTACCCTTTTCCATGTTCGATGATTGATTGGGCCCGGTGTTGGAGAATTCGCCATTCCGTGGTCCTCCATTGTAAGAACGCCTACTTCAGTCGATTGTGGGTCAGTATCCGGATCTGGTGGTTCGACGTGTATCAGCATTGGCATTGAGCAATGTGTCAATCATTGCTCTAGGAGGTCCTGCCTTTGGTAAATCCATTGGTCCAAGCATTAATGCTTTATCAATTATGGAATTTGTCGGACTGGAATCCTCCAACGTGAGATGGTCGCAGTCCTTTTGTTTTTCCGTCTCAGGGATGAAAGAAAATTCATATGTTTTGGAACGAAGACAAGGGCCGTATTGGAGGGTAATGTTACCCGCACCACTCTTGTGTTTAGTGGTGCACGTTCGTTCCTGATGGCCAAGGTGACCACATTAAAATCAGAAGATTGGGAGTTTCTCTTACTCGAATGATATCCAAATGTTACTGTCGTCAATATTTAAGAACATTCCCCTCATCAGTGGCTCTAACAAATCAATCTCCTCCTTAATCCAAACCTTGAGGCCCCAATGAATTGGGTCTGAATTGTCCGAGTCAAGAAAGTGGCCTAAGCTGTCCCCAATTCCCCTCAAAGTATGTTCCCTTCTAGTATGGAAGGGGATTCCTTTAGTTCATATCCAGAAGCGGGTGTAGGTTAAATTCACTTGTTGGATAACGTCCCCCCATTTTAATTCTTCCATCATGATGAGTTGATTATCGAAGGACCACGGTCTACCCTACAAGATTTTTCCTCTATCTTTCTCGTTAAAGAACTCAAAGACAAAGCGATTGATCCCCGCTTCCCGAATTGCGACTCCTACATCAAGTTTCCATATTTGCTGAAGAGTATTTTTGAGAGCCCCCTGATTTACCGATATGTTTTCCACAAACATTCCTACCACAAGCAGAGACAAACTCTTTTCTAATAGCATCATCACTTCTTTGTGCCTTAATCGTCGGCTTTTCTTTGTCCGTCAGGGACACCCTCTTCCACTGATTTACGAAGTCCGCATCCATAGTGCAAAAAGATTTCACAATCCTCCAAGAGTACCGGCGCCCTTGCAGTCCCCCCCGGCCCTCACAAAGCCAAGGCCTGGATCAACAGGAGGGTCCCTGGACTGGAGGCCCCAACACGATCTCCACCACAATCCACCCTACGGGCACCGTCTCCACAGCCTTTGCAGTCAATCACACACCAAAGGAGACACGCCTAAGAGCCCACACCGCATCACACTGTAGAAAACATGGAGAAACACCCCTGGTGGGAAAACACGGCTTCCCAACACCAAAAGTGCTTCGCGGAACCAAAAAATTCAACAGGTCTTCATCAAGCCATTTCTCAGCTGAGTATTGCAGTAGCAAGGAGATGGTCTCCCATCCACAAGGTCACCACCATCCACACAGCGCACACCCCACAATCGGGAAATCACACATTCTGGATGAAACTTTGCGGGGCCGCTTGGCGATCTCACAATGCGGTGAAAACGTTCAGAATGTGCTTCGCGGGTCCAGCCCCTTCGCTTCGACCATTTCACAGTCCCTCAACGTGAAAAAACATTGCGGAAGGAGCTTCGAAAATAACCACGTCACGGAGAAAGCTTCGCGAACCGAGGAGACGGCTTTGTGTGTTAAGCACCTTCGCGACAGCCTCTGCGCAACCCCTCAGTGTGGTGAAGCAACCCTGGAGGAGCTTCGCGAACCGATCATGTCGCGGCGGAAACATCGCGAACCAAGGAGACGACTTTGCGGGTCAAGCCGCATCACGTCGGCCACATTGTGTTCCCTCAGCGCGGTGCTACATCACAAGAGGGGCTTCCCCATTCAACAAAGTCGCGGTGTAAAATCATGAATCAGAGAGACAAATTCCGCCAGCAGATCAACGCCAACATTCTCGAAGGCAGAGGAAGAACGAAAAAGGAAGGGAAACCTCGGACGAAAGGTTGCTTCGAGCCTCAAAGACCACGGATCTGGAGGGGATCTGAGGTGCCGAAGAAGACTCAAAAAGGAAAACGGAGAACAGCGCCGTGATCCTTCACACAGATATGATGATGATGAGGGAAAATGGCACCGGAAGGAATGAAAAGACCCTGGGGGGGCAAGGCACAATGCCATATGTCGAGGTCGCGCAGGAAGAAGAAGAAGGCCGACTCCGCCAGGACACAGATGATGGGATTCGGGAATAGGGGGAGGAGAAACAAGGGAAAGCATCATGGATCTGAAATGGGGCGAACGACGCAGACCTGGGGTGGGGTGCACAGAGGGAGACGACACCGCCGGGAACCGATCAGACTCAAAGAATGAAACCTAGGATGCCCTAGTAGAGTGATACAATCACGTAGGAGAGTGTGATGGACCAGGTTATGTTGTAGTATATATAGAAAAGATATTCTCCATTGAGTTAATCCATTATTTCAAAAATGTGGATGGGACGATCTACTAAATGTCATTGGTGGTTTCTACATAAAATATTTGATATCCAATTTTTAGGACATACATGAATATGGATATTCCACATTATTCAGGTTATTGCTAACAACATATGATAACTGGGTAAGCATCAACATGAAATTTTTAACTCCACCAACCAAGGCAATAGGGAATTCGTTTCGGAATTAGCTGCATTTTCCATCACAAGCTTTCTCGGGATAGTCTCCCCTGGTTCTCAGTATTTTCTAAAATTGAAAACATTTGAAAAATATATAACTCATCAATTCATGAACAAATAAATTATTCCATTTTGAAATAAAGTCTAAATTCATATCTTGTGGGACCCATTTGTATAACATATTTCTGAAATCAAGATTCATGGGTGATTACATATACTTAGTCTCATTCTATGGGTTTTCACTAATTTTCTCTAATCTTAATTCCCATATTAACTATACAATGTTTTGATACCAACAATAGGGGACATACTTTTCTGACATAACTATTATATCATTTTTAAGGTAAACAAAATAATGGAATTACAAAATGAGGATCAACAGGATTAATGTCATTGTAAAGTTATGTCCATACATAACATATTCCTAATAAAAAAAATTTTAAACTACTTATTTATATTTATAAATTACATGATATCTTTTTTATATGAAGTGTAATGAGGATATACATCATTTAATAGGGTGATTAAAAAGACCAATAAGAGGATAGATAAGGACACTGATTAATATTACATGGGTGAGCATAATAATAATAATAATAAAATAAGAATAATATCATCATCATAAAAATGATAGTATTAATTAAATAAATGAATGTAATGTAGAAATGAATAAAAATGAAACATAATGTTCTAGTGTTAAAATTTGACATATAATTGGAAAAAATATATCATCATGTCCATGCATAACATATGTTAATGATCAAAAAATATCATTGTGAACAAAGATATCATCATCTTCATGCTTATTGCCAAACATCTAATGAGATACATCACATTACCTAATTCATTAGAGCTCTCTATAATTCCATGTGTACCTATCACATCATAACATTTACATAATCATTCATGCCATACGGAACATATAACAATATTACACATAAAAACCCAATGGAAAGGAATGAGTATCATTTCATAAATCATATATTCATGAATAAACATTTTGTTCATAAATTAGAAATAGAAAAACAATTTTTGTATAATAATCATCACACAAGGGGGAAGAAGAAACAATTTTAATAGGAGTAAATATGGGAATTTGAAAGAAGAGTTATTTTGGAAAATATTTATATTTTCATGAAATCAAAATTTGAAACATTTATATCCCAAAAATGAATAGGGAAGGAAAATGAAATTATATTTGAGGAATATTAAAATAATATCTTCACAAAAATTTCTCATGAAATATGAATATCCCAAAGAAAATTGGATGGGTTTGAGAATCCACACTTACTTTATGTCTGAATGACATATTAAATTTAATACCATATATAATAAAATTATATTCATTAATTACTAAATAAGGAACTTATTATACATGAATTTTATTAAATATAATTTTATTAATTTCATTTATGGGAATTTTGGTTACTTATATCGTTCAATTTCATCATTCTGAGAGTGTTTATATTCATTGTTTTTATGATTGGTTCGTTTGTATTGAAGTATAAAAGATCATGTAAAATGTGAATAAATCTCTTGAATTGAAATTAAATGCTATTAATGATATTACAAAAGACTAAATTATCTTATATTTTATTTTTAATACTTTATTAGTATGATTCCTTTGATAAAAACATAATGAAAATGATTTAATTTATTTTGGAATTTTTTATGACCATCATGAATTTATATCATATTATTCAATATCATGTATTTATATTGGATTCATAACATTATATAAATTATAATATGTATAATAAAATTTTATTGAATCATAATAATGGTTTTATGATCATCTTTGAAGCTTATTAAGGGAAATGAAAATGCATCTTCCACGATGGTGATAAATCGACACATCACAAATGAAAATTTAAGTTTTTGAATAAAAGGGACCTGATAGGGGTTTTTTTGATAAATATTCTAATAACAAAATAAAATTTTATTATATATAAGATAATGGATTTACATATAGTTTTTGATAGATTTTGAAAGTATATGATTAGAAAAAAAAATTAATAGAAATTATAAGAGAACAAAATGGTATTTTACCTCTTGAGTTTATTCTCCTTGAGAACCTCCCTAAGGACATTGGGTTTGGTCTTTTTTTAATACAAGAAAATAATATATGTGGGGGAGATCCTTGGCATATTCATTAGGTAGATTTTTCAAAATAATCATATATTTGAATGTGTGAGGAGAATATGTGGTGATGGGTGGTTTTTATAGGGGAGGAGAGGGGTGTTTGTTTATTATTATATTCATTAGTTTCCACTTTTAGATCACGAATATCAATAGTTTTGATTCACATGAATAACATAGTAAACTAAGAATGATATTTCTATATAATGGTGCTTACATAATCCATACATAAATAATGACACAAAATTCATGAATTTTTCTTATATCGTAAATTATCATCTTTCACTATTCACGAAAAATTCATCTATTTTTTAAAAATACAAAAAATTCTACCTAAACATTTTTCTACATGTATAACTTAGAAATTAACATAATTTTAATTTAAAAATTTCTGAATTTTTTTATATTTTATTTTTAAATATAACTATTAGTTATTAGGAAAATAATAAGTTTAATATTATAATCCACATTACAACAATTTGAAAAATTTAATGAAGGTCTCATAAAATTATATTGTAATCACAATATATGAAATTGTAATATATGAATTTGTTTTATGAAAATAGATTTTCATTTCAAAAATTATATTAATTATAAAAATTTAAATATATATTTATGTTTCAGAAAAATACCAAAAAATAATTAATCATTTTTAAAAAATTAATTTACATATAACATGATATAATTATATCATATTTTAATTTAAAACATTCATAAATTTTATTTATAATTTGATGAGTGAGTTTTCTATTCTATTGGCTAGATTACTATTCCTAATTTTCATGTAAATATTCCAAGGGTCATGTTACTATTCCATCAATATAGGTTTTTTAATATCTATAAATACCAATTATTTAATTATTAAACTGTGAGAATAATATTTATTATGATATCTATGATATGTATGTGTTTTAAAATATAACATAATTATATGAAGGAAAAATTCCATTTAAAAAGGTTAGGGTTGTTATAGTCTTCCCCCAATTGAATGTTCGCCCTCAAAATTTCATTTAACATTAAATGGTGAGCACATTTCTCCTTCATTCCTTCCTCCAGTTCACAATTTTCTTATCTATATTTATGGTTCATCTATAAAACATTGAGAAAGTGATTTTTCTTATTGTGTAGTGGTTCTTATCTTCGACCCATGATCTATACCAACTAATCTTCACATGAGAGGTCATTCTCTAGTTTAACTACCTATGGATTCATTACATGTGAGGGGTCAGGTTTGTATTTCCTCTAGCATAATATGTGGAACGCGTCATGAACTTGATCCATATTTGGATAAAGTGAAAGCCTATAGGCCACCACTCCTATCCTATCAAGGATCTCAAAGACACCAATGTACCATGAAAAAAGATTACCTTTCATCCTAAACAACATGACTATAAGGTCCCGAACTTAAAAGCTACATAATATTGAGTTAAGTCAATAATTCTACTTTTAATCAAATTGGGGATCTTTTCAGGTTTATATCTATAGTGAATTAGGTCAAAACATATACTTAACAACTTGAATATTACAAATATAATCTTCTACTCACTATCCATTTTTTCATAAAATAAATACTCTTCAAAAAGAAACATGTTATCATTTCATGTTTTAAGTGAATAAGTATTCCGTGATATGATCCTTAACTGTATTATGTTGAATATGATGTGAAATTTTTTTCAAAACGTGGGATGAGAATAAAAATTTCAGTAAGCGAACAGAAAGAAATAAAATAGTAACTTTTGTGAAAACATGTAAACCCTGGAGACATTATCATAATGTAATTATCCTAAACCAATTCACACCATTGATGTCTTCTAGATACCTCCTTTTATAGGCTAGTTTAAATGCAACTTGGATGGTTCTTTACAAGGCAACCCAGAACTTGTTGGATGTGTCATTGACTTCAGACATCATAATGGTGATTTCGTAGAATGGTTTTTTGGCCCTTGTGGACAAGCAACTACTCATGAAGCATACATGATGGCTCTCATCATTGCATTTGAAGTTTCTCATCAAAGAAATTGGAAAAAAATCTGGTTTGAAAGTGAATCATCCACAATTGTTCAAGAAGATAGAATGTGGTAGATTCATCTTTCTTTTAAACTCAAATTGAAATGGATTAATATCCTTGAATCTCTTGCATCAAAGAATTATATCATAACACATATCTATCGTGAGGCCAACTTATTTTTTGATGGTCTTACAAACATGGTAATCTCTAAATATTCTAGAACTCATCCCTTCTAAATCACTGGTGATATTATCACTACTTCCAAATAGACAAATGTAAATTTCCTTCCCTTCGTCTCTTGTAACTCTATTTTCTCATTAATGAAGCTTTGTTTCTTGGTCTTTTTAAAAAAACATTTATGAAGTATAAAAAACACTTCACGGAATATAATCCCATTGCTTACCCTATTTTAACAAAACAATTACAATAAATAACATAGAACTAATCATATAGAATATAAAGGTAACTTGTGACACAAATATACATAAATGGAATAACCATACGGTCGAATTCCACACATATCACCAAATTGAATAGAAATACAACCAACTTCCATACCCAATTCATTGGAGTTTAGAACTTAACCACCCATCCATGTTTTATAATAGAATCGCTCATCATTTGGTTTGTAACAGAACCACCTATAATTATTTTATCACATATCCACCCATCAAATGTCCATGTACTGCTATATAATCATAACACATAAAATATTAAAAATATCAACATTTCACTAATAAAATTTCAATTGAAATCACAATATTAATTTCAAGATATTGAAATACTCAATACATTTTAAAACCCATTTTCAATTCCAAAACACCAAAAAATTGAATAATGTATTTCTTTCCCATTTAAAAAAATATTAAGGGTTATAGAGGAAGCCAAATATCAAATAACTATTATGGCGGCAGAGAGGTCGTTATTTCCGCATACATTAAAAACATTCCTTTTTTCATTTATTAAGATGTTTCATAGAAAAAATATTCCCTTAGAATTTAATTTATATTCAAATGGGTTTATTATACATCGTATAAAAGAAAAAGTTGTATATTATTAATGTATGCATCAATGAAAGGTGATTGAGATGATGTCCCTTACCATGAGAGAGACATGCCTCATTCGTTATTTATAATGATAAATAATAAACATAGGTTAATTTATACCTACATTAGATGATTTTTCAAGTATATTTTTCATTTTATATTACTTATCATCATGTTTTAAAAATTACATAATTATTTAAGTTCAAATTGGTCGATTTGTCGATATTTAGTACTTGAGTCGAAAATGAACTTGTTTGGTGTAAATTGTCCACGTGTTCAAAAGTACATCATCTCTATAATATTATTAATAATTTAAGTATCATATATATCTAATATATATTTAACTATAATATCCATAATATTAGGAGATATGAAATGAAATGCATCGTTCATGGAGATGGTAGGCCAGACGTATGCACGAACAATACTTGCATTTCTTTGTCATAATAATATAATAATAATATAAAAATATAAATGTATATTATAATACTAGTATTATAATTATGTCATTTATGTCTCATAGGTTTAATAAAACCATCATTTATACGTTCCATTTATATCATGGATGATTCATATCACCTTGAGGGGGTTGTAGTCCACACTTCCTCAAATTAAATTATCATATTTACATATCATGGAAGGAATAAGGGAATGTTGTAAATAAATATTAAATAAGTATAGAGACAACATAGATATAACATATATAATATATTAATATAACATATATCATATATAAATACATTTCCATCACAATGGCCACCATGAGTGGTTGTAGGATAAAATTGAACAATCATCGTTTTGTGATGCAGTAGTTCGCTATACAAAGAAAGAGTGTGTTCTTATCCATTAGATGGAAGTGTGTGTAAGAATAGTTCAAATTCCTCTCATAAAAAAATCCATGTATTTTGAGGATATTGGTTTTTTATGTAATCATACAATAAAATTATCAAATGGAGGGGAGAAGTAAAATAAAAGAAAGGAACTTGAATGAAGATGTTACCTCTAAATCGGGTAACTTCATTTTATTTTAGCCAAAATGATTTCTTGAATTTTCATTGTTCCCAAGGTAAGGATTATATGATAAAGGGAGGTATTATAGGAAGGGTATTTAATAGATATTTTCTGAAATAAAAGGCTTTGAAAGTTTGAGATAAAGAGAATAAGAAGTTCTATTTTACAGAAGAGGTGACAGGGACTTTAGGAATGTCTAGAAATATTAATTTATTATAAATTATATTTCATTTAAAAATGGTTCAAAACTTATTAAATTCTAATATATGATGATTTCGGTTCGAATAACCATCATAAAATAATTTTTATACAAGTTTCGAATATTTTTTAATCCTTATCTTTTTTGTTTAACCCTTATTTTACCCATTTTCATCTCATAGTGATATCATGTTATTTAAACATTGTGGGATAATGTATTTACTATATCATGTAAAAAGAACCAAAAAATAATTTTTGACATATTTGGACTTATCTTAACAAATTAAAAGAATATTATATTATTAGGGAAACATTAAAATTTAATAAATTATTTTATATTTCAAGTAATTAATTATGTCAATTTTGGAGACTATTCATACATGGCATTTTTACAATATCATAACAACCTAATTCCTTCTAAAAAGAATTGAATCATTATAACATAAAATAATCACCATGAAAATTCGTGTATGAAATTAATTATGTTAAATAATATTTATTTCAATATTTAAAATATCATTTTATTGAATCCTTTATTAATGAAGGAATCATTGCACCATCATTGTGTTATAATTAATTTTTTTATTTAATTTCTAAAAAATATAAATAAAATATCTTAATGTTGGAAGTTTTTTTAGATTTATAATGGAAAATTATTCTCAAATATATCACTTAAATATCCCTAGATATGAATTAATTATGTAAGAAGATACATTTTGATGTTATTTTTCCATTTTCTTTAAATTAATTATTATAACATGTCATTATCATTCTCAAGTGGATCAATGGGGTCCTAAATTATTCCCAAGGTTGATCATGGTCAACCATATGTCATCTAATATGATTAAGACATGTGTTATGGTAGTTTTATATTATTAGAATATTATTTTTTACTCTTATTTACCAGATTTACCCTTTAACCATGGTAAATAAGAATAATTAATGAAGTCACTATTCATAATGTTAAAAAATTAAATGTACATATTCACAAAATTTGGACAATAAAATTCCAAATATGTTATCAGTTTTTCTAAATTCAAAACATAGAATTTTCAGAAATTAAATTAATATTAATTCTATTTGTCAAAACTAAAAGGTGTGCTTTTAAGAAGTAAAAAGTACCAAATGATTGACATGTGTTTATGTGAAATTTCAATATGAAATTATTAATAATTACCAAAAATGGATTAAATAATAAAAATATATTTCACTTATACCTTAAAACTGTTAAATAATTTGATTTAGCCATATAAATTTTCTTGATGGAAAAGATGTTTTTAATTTAAATTTACCATATTTTAACTATTCCTCAAAACACGATAGTTATAAAAAAAACAAAAATTCCTCCAAAGTAAATCATCATTCCAAAATTTTAAATAAATATTTTATTCTGTAAAATATAACATATAAAGTTGTCAAAACAATTTACAAATCGTTCGACATCAAAAGGCTGTAAAACTTCATTTTTAGAAAATACTTCTTTTATCAGAAAATTAAATTTGTTATCATATCACATCTAGAAAACATATAATATTAATTTAAAACATTACATTGAATGTATAAAAAATATTTTTTATTATATATAAATCCATAAAGAGTGATGTGATTTTATTAAAACAATTATTCTCTTTTAAGTAGGTTTTCATTTATACACATCCATTGTATTCAATTATTTTTTATTTCTATTTCTGTTAAATTTTATAACCAATGAATAATTATTCAAACATTTGTAAAACATATTAAAATATTAATTTGGTACTATTCATTCCCTCTATTCCAATGGCTAGGCATTAACTATAATTTAAAATAATAATAATATTATTGTATTATTTTTCGATATAACTCAATGTTGTGTGGAGCGTAAGATTTTAGAGAAACTCATTATTGCATGTAGAGTACACTATTTTTTTAAAAAACCCATTCGATATAAAATTATTATATTCTAAATAAATATTAATAGAAAATAAAAACTATTATTCTATAAATACATGGTCATTATAATGACTATTTTCCCAGATGATACCTAAAAGAAGACTTTCTCCCAACCATCAAACTTTGTGTCCCTTCATCAATTGGTAGCATTGATATTTTCCGACACTGAGAAGCTTTGATATGTTGCTGGATGGCTTGAACATTCTCTTTCATATCTTTCATGAGATCTGGGCCAAGTATCTTTCATTATCTAACTTCATCCAAACAAGTTAGATTTCTACACCACTTTTCATATAGATCATCATATGGATCCATCTGAATACTTGAGTGGAAGGTGTTGTTGTTTGATAACTCAAATAATTAGAGATGATGATTCCATCCACCATTAAACAACATTGAGATGGATCTTACCATAGTTTCAAGTGTTTGAATAGTCTTTTCAGATTGGCCATTATTCTATGGGTGATAGGTAATTATGAAATTCATTTCAATACTTAAATCAATTTGAAAACTTCAAAGAAATTAGATGTGAAGCATGGATCATGACCATAGATAATAAAATTTAGAACCCCATGCATCCTCACCACATTAATCACATATATCATTGAATGTTTTTCCAGAAAGAGATCTCCCCAAATTGTGAAAATGTAGGTATTCTTGGTGAGTCAAACCAATACAACCCATATCACATTGTTTCCTTTGAATTTTTTTGGGAGACTAATGAAAAATTCCATATTGACATTCTCCCATTACCATGGGGGTGTAGTTAATGGTTTCACCTTCGAAATGGACTTATTTACCTTTGCTTTAGCTTGCTGACCTATCATGCACCATGAGATATACTCCACAATCTTCTTTATTTTATCCCACTAGAACTATTCTTGATGATCATAATATGTTTTTTACTTCAATAAAGGATAGGTAACAGTGAGATTTGTGAATTATCTAATTAAAACTTTTTTATATTAGGTGATTATGGTACACAAATCCCCATTACCAAATGAATCACACCATTATAATCAATATGGATCACTTTTAGCTCCCCATCCTTTACGCTATTCACTTTATTTTGAAGCTCAAGATCACCCCTTTGTGCCACTATAATCTTATCTTGAATGGTTATGAAATAATTTGGGCAAGGTACGATTTATTCCCTACCATTATGTGTTCAAAATAAATCCTTTTCATATCAATAAAGATATTATCTTTCTTAATCCACATCATCGATTGAGTAGTATGTTATTTTTTCCTAAGAGCATTAAATACCTTATTTTCCATCTCGGTATGATAGTTAATAGTGTAATTATTGTCATTGATTAACTATAACCATCTCAATTGACACATAAAAAGTTCATTCGATGTTAATATATGCTTCAGAATATTTTTATCAATATATTTGTCAAACTTTTCACCTTAAAGGTAGTGCTACAATATTATCCTGGAAAAAATCATAGTTGATTTCTCCAGATAATGCATTGGGTGGTACTGATCATGAATATTCAACTTCCATGAGACGTATCCTATCACATTATCATTATTAATAAGTAAACAACAAATGAAATTATTTGAAGCATCACTATATATCCCAAAACAATCACAACCTGTTGGTAAGGTGAGAATAGGTGCAATGATCACCCTCTTATTTAACTCCTTGAAGATTTCCTCATAACCTTCTGTTCAGAATCACTTTACCCATTTCCATGTAAACACTATTAGAAGTAATGATAATTTTGATAAATTTATCACAAATGATAATTAGTTCCTAGATAGTCTAAAATAATGGGGTGTTTGAATGAAACTAGTGAGTTTAGGAAATTCTTCAATTTTCATTGTTTTTGAAGGGTCCACAAAAATTTCCTCACATATGATCACATTTCTAGATAATGTTTCATACTACATCCAAAAGTCAAAATTGATTAACAAGGAATAAAATTTATCCTACCTTAATGTCACCATCTCATTCCATATATTTTCTTTATGTTCCTCTTTGATAATGGAGTAGATGATAGTATCTTCGATAAATAGTAACAAAAAATTTCAAGGTAGTATCTAAATACTCTATTAATCAAATACATGAATGTTATAGGGGTATTATTAACTCCAAAGGGCATCACTAGAAACACATAGTTCCGATACCTTGTGCGGAAATTAGTCTTTGAATATCTTTCTTCTTAACTATCAGTTGATGATATCCAAAATGAATATCCATATTTGATAAGTACTGAGCTCCTCATTGTTGATCAAACAAGTCATAAATCCTTGTTTGATGATATTTCCCATATATTTATCTTATTTAGTTCCCACTAACAAATAAACAAAAACATTAATCAATACATATTTATTACAAAGGGATCTAGTTCAACCCAAGTAAATTCTATAAGACATATAATCCCTTTTTTCAAATTCTCTTGCAGTTACTTCTTTAACTCTTCTAGTTATAATGAGGCCATCCTATAGAGACATTTTGACATTGGAGAATATTTGAGTATGATTTATATGGATAAATCTACATCAAGATATAGTGGAAGTCCAGGTAACTCTTTGGGAATTATGTCAAATAATTCCATCATAATCGGTATTACCTCTAGTTTGATACATTCATTTGACCGAATCGGTTGATTGAGGTTTGTTTTTTCATAGGTCATAAAAACCCACACGATTGAGGGATTTTCCAATAGAGATTCATGGTTTTACTTGAATTTTAGAGGATAATTGTATTGTTTAGAATTTGTATTGATATTTACTTTTCCCAATAGGTTATATGTGCTCTATATAATGAGCTCCAATCCCTTCTCATTAATACATTGAATTCCATCAAGGAATTTATTCTGAGACTCAATGGATGAATATTATTACATACACCAACATGATAAGAGTAAAACACATGGATTAAAATGATCACATTACAAGGTATTTTTTGGGATATACCCTTTTCAAGGTATTAGGGATTCAATTCAATCACTCTAGAAAACAATCCTGATATGTATGTTGGAGTAGAACTGAAATTTGAATGTTCATTGTCTAAGAATTTCATCACTGAGAGGGGGAGTGGTGAATCAGTGATACTCTTTTTATTTTATGTTTCTTTTCAATTGAAACAGCCTTCGCCTCCTATTATGGATTTCAGTGCCCTGTAGAGAAACACATCAACACACATAGTAAGGAATACAATGATTTACAAGGTTCACTATTCAATAAGAATATATACATCCTCGGTATGGTTTTGAAATGATTCAATACCATATAATACACTAAGAATACAGTCATTGGATAATAATGAGTAGGATGTATTTTTTCACTCATGTAGCACTGTGAAAAAATCCCACTTGTTTGTGTGGACCGACTTAGCACTGTAGAGTAATACAATTGTTTTGTCACAACTCATTATACATGTGCTTCTTTTCAATCCAAAAAATGTAGTCAAATTATAATAGAATTCATAAATACCTTAACCATAATAAAGGTGAGAACCACCTAGACATTTTTATGAGACACTGCTTCTGATTCCTTTAAGATTTATTCTTTCAAAATAGAGCTCTCATTTTGATTCATTCAATACAAACCTCCCATTACGATTCATTCAAAACAAATATCCCAGTCTGATTATTTCAATACAAATTCCCCATTCCAATTTTCAGATAGAAATCAATAGTTTAGAATCATCACCCCTCCAATTCCTGAATACACATTTCATGCCAAATAGAATATGAATGAATAAGCACCACCAAAGACAATTGTCAACCAGAATGGAATTAAACTCTCCTTATCTCTAGAAGTAAGTAGCTTCTCTATCTACCCGTCACAAAAGTACAATATACTCCACACATTTTATAGGTTACCCAAAACATGTTTAGGTGGGAATCCCAAAACACATTCCCTCTCACAATAATTCACCAAAATATGAATTTCTCCTAAAAACGTGGAGTACATATGAATTCGTTAAAACTTCTATATTATTCCTGAATCTTATAAAATCTTCATCTCTTATTTCCAGACTCCCATTTAAAATTTCAATAAAATTACTGTTGATGAGAAATAAATAGGTCTGAATCCTATACTATCATACTGATTTCTTCAAAAAACATATTGAAACCATATTAATTGAATATTTTTGAATAAATTAACTTCTCCACTTGAGATACAATCATTATTTTAAATGAAATGATCCCCCTCTGAAAATTCATTCATCAGTATCATTCTCTTTTCATTTCTCTTTTTCCAAATAAGAAAACACACTTCCTTTACCAACATGAGCTTGTATCATGACTACATTCCTGAATTTGAAATCATTGAGGGTCAGCTTTAGCATCGTCTGATTGCAAGTAGAATGTATTGTAACATTCCATTCATTCATGATTATTTATTTTTCATCTCAGCCCAGGCATGATCTTTTCTAAAAACAAATGATCTTTATACTATTATCCTGTATACGATCATATCTGGTTATGGTAATTCTGGTTACGATTTTTATGGTTACGATCATTGTGGATATGATCATTGTGGATACAATAATGCTGGATACAATCATCCTGAAGAAAATCATTCGGGTTACAATCATGATGGATATGATCGTCCTAGATACGATCATTCTGGTTGAGATTATGCCAGATAATATCATCATGGTTACAATTGTTGGTTACGGATTTTGGTTATGAATATTGGTTACGATTACATGGTATGATCAACTACAAACTGAAAACAATGATCCACCCAGATACAATACAAAACATAATGTATGTGATTCATTCTAAATCGACACCATCTCCTTTTCTACTACCTAGATATGATTTTTTTGGAAAACAATGGGTGTCTCATCTTCCATCGACATCACCTCTTCCAACAACATTACACTTTCTATCAGCACCTCCATTTCCATCAGCATGGCCATTTCCATCATCACCACCATCATCCGAACAACCATTACATTGGTACCACTTTCATAAGAACCACCTTCCCATCCGAACCACATTAATAAAAATCATCACTAGATATTTAACTTCTAATCAGTATCCAATTGTTTTGAAAGACATCCGATACAATCTGGATATGATTTTTTTATTGTTTTGAAAAACAATATGAATATGATTCTTTTCAGATTGGAAGAATATCTTTCACTCCCCCTTTATTATATCTACCTTTTATCACAAGTTCTAAATAAAACTCATT
Organism: Viscum album; assembly: GCA_963277665.1. Taxonomy (NCBI): domain Eukaryota; kingdom Viridiplantae; phylum Streptophyta; class Magnoliopsida; order Santalales; family Viscaceae; genus Viscum; species Viscum album. The sequence goes on from OY728120.1 coordinate 264,460,779, forward strand.
ATTTATATGAATTATAAATCAACAAAGCATCATTACAATAAACAAGGTTCTGATTCTTTTCAAAACAATCCCTAAATAGTTGTTTCCACAAAATAAAGTGAAGAGACTTCCATCCATTAAAACATACCATGAAAAAATAGACAAAACTTAAAACCTTACTCACCTTGATCATCAGCTTGGTCCCAAAAATCTCTCACATTGGTGTTTTTGGTCAACCATGTTTTATAAATGACTGAACATTGTAAACAGAAGAAATTGATTACAGATAAACAATTCTATTCCTATGTGAGATAACTCATTGTATGAAAAAAATCATTAATATAAAAACCATGATATCCAAAATATTTATCATGAAAACCACTTTAATTTATTAATTATTCTTGGAAAACAATTCAATTTCTTTTCCTACAACCACTCCAACAAATAGTTATAACAGTGCACACACTAAACAATGTTGAATTCACACCTTACCCACAACTCTCTCTTTTGTGAAAGAGATTTATGAAAAAAATGATTCCCCCATTGAAAAAATGATTCAAAGGTAAGATGAGAGAGGGGACAGTTACACATACCTCAACATTGATGAGAAAGTGGTTGGACAACCATGTTCAACCTCATTTTTGAGAATGATTCCGTTGATAATGGTTTTGAGAAAATCACAGCCACTTGTTCCGATGTAGGAACCTACTCCATCTTCAATCCAATTTTCCCCACATTCTCTTTGATGAAATGATATTTTATATCAATATGTTTTGAATGATAATTTTGTACTGGGTTCATGGTGAGATTGATTGTAAATTGATTTTCACAACCCAAGTGAATGTTTACCCTAACTTCTACAAGTAAATATTCCAATTGAGTTTTCATCCACACTAGTTGTGTAGCGGCATGAGTAGCATAAAAATATGAAGCTTCATCCATACTAAGAATTACTAAATTATGTTTCTTCAAATTCCAACCAATATAATTATTTCCCAAAAATAATACTCCACTAGATTTGGAACTTCTATCAACAACATTTCATACCCAATCTACATCAGAAAATGATAATAAATCAATACTATCTAAGCTGCAATACCTGATTCCGAATTCTATGACGCCTCTGATGTATTTGAGAATTCGTTTTCCAATAATAATATGTGATTCTCATGGGGCACTTTGAAATCATCCACATAATGTGACAATATAAACAATGTCATGTCTAGAGGCAATCAAATTCAATAGGCTTCCAATCAGCTTTCGATTCTCTTTCTGATTCACTTATTTTCCTTCCCCACCATTACTCACCTCTGTTCCCACTAAGATGGGTGAGGAATTTTTTTTTGAATTTTATATTTCAAACCACTTGAGATGTTCTTTTTCATACTTTTATTAGGAGAGGAAAATGTATTATTTTTTTATATTTGAATCCCATGAAAGTATATCATTTCTCCGAGTATGGACATTTCAAATAAATTCTTCATTTCTTCAACAAAATTTTCACAGCTTCCTTAATCATACCCAACAAATATAATATCATCAACATAAAAAATTACAATGAGGGGATACTCTTGACTTTCTCTGATGCATAGATTTCTATCCACTATTCCTTAGTTAAAATTCATCATTCTTAAGGATGTATCGAATTTAGAATACTAGGCACTCAAATCTTGTTTTAGGTCATAAAATTCATTTTTCAATATTCAAAAATTACCTTTATATTTTACAACAACAAAGAAACAAGGTTGTTCGATATAAACATTTTCTTCAAGATCACTATTTAGGAATTCAGATCTAACATCCATTTAAATGATCTTGTAGAATTGTTGTGTGGAAATAGAAATAATGATTCTGGTAGTTTCAATTCTTTCCACTGGAGAAAAGGTTTCATCAAAATCAATACTCTCAATCAGTTATTATCCTTTGCAAACCAATCTTGTTTTGTTTCTTATAACCTCACCTAGTCTATTCAACTTTTTTCGAAACACCCATTTTGTACCTATCATGTTTTTGATTTAAGGATTTGGTAAGAGTTCTCATGTATTATTCTTTTCAATGTAATAAAATTCTTTATTCATTGATTGAACCCATTACGGATGCTCAAAAGCCTCATTCAAATCATTTGGATCCAATTTTGAATAAAATTATGTATGTGTAATAGAATTGGTTTTCCTTCTTGTTTGATCTTTCTAATGTTGATCACTAATTATATTTTATACTTAAACATGTTTCCTTATCCTTGGATAAAATTTTCTATTTTATACCTCATCACAGGTAATAGGTAAGTCGCATTTTTCACATTTATTAAGATTAAAATTGTTTGTATCCTTATCATAATTATCTTCTTCAACTTTCTTAACTTCATTGTCCACCTTAACATGTTTCACTTTCTCGGAGACTTCAATCACTTTAACATCAACTGAATTAATAATTACTTTTGTTTATTTGTTTAATCATCTATATCCTATTCCATAAAATAATATCCATGAATTATTATATCCAAGCCATTCTACATGAAAATAACATAGTTTCCACATTTCTTCATTATAATAGAAAGACTCCCAAAAACAGTAAAGTGATTCAAACTTGGAGATTTTTCATAAAAATTTAATAGGGAGTCATTCTTAATTTTGGCATGAAGAAACAACAGTTCTGAATATAAACATAATTTATAAGGACTCAGTCTAAAAGAATTATATAATATTGAATTAAATTTATATTTCACATTGAGGATCTTTTCACGTTTAGAGTTTTAGAGAATTAGGACATAACTATTACATCTCAATGATTACAAAGTAGACACATCTACTCAGTTTCCATTTTTTCACGAAATAAAAACTCTTAAACAAAAGAGTCATGTCTAGTTCCATGTTTTAGACATCATGACATTTCCTTGATCCCATCCATGACCTTATTCCACTTTAAGTCTTGTGGAAAACATTTCAAAAACATGGGATGAACATAAAAAGCTCAGTTATGGTTATAACATAATTAAAGGAAACATTAACCCATAAAAAATACAAATCGATGATTTTTTTTTCAATCATTACATACCTTCTGAAATCATCATATTTATGAATAACACATAGTAATCAAAATTCATAAATGTAACGTAATTCATATATAACATACTTACATTTTAGCTATCATAGCTACATATGGAGTCATATTCGGAATACCCATCACAGTATATTCCCGAAATATCTTTGGAGAAACATTCATATTTACCTCTTTCACGTTACCCAATCCATTGGAGAGCTATCTCGGGCTCACCTGCCCTAGGTTTATCATGAAACCACCCGTATACGTAATAATGGCCAAGAACTATAACATAATCAAAACAAATATCTTAATCATTGAGTAAAGATTAAATTCCCACATTTCAATAACAATATAACATTTTAAGATATTGAAAATCCATTCTTAAAAACCATTTTCAATACCAAAATACATTAAAAGAGTGTATGGTATTTATTTTTCTTTTGAAAACATTATGGCTTGTTAAGGAATCCATAGATTAAATAATACTCGTGGCGGCGGAAAAGGTCATTGTCATCACTTACGTTAAAAAAACATTCCCTTTTTTCGTTTCGTAAAATGCTTCGTAGAGAAAATATTCCGTTTGAATGTAATGAAAAGTAAAAAGGGTTTTATACACCATATAAAATAAATTCATGTAGACATCAAAAGATGCCTCAATGAAATGAGATTGAGACGATGTCCCGTACAACAATGGAATCCTTAGATTAAGGATAAATAAATTACATAATTATGTGTGAAAAATATAAATACACCCAATATAAGTGGATAGTAAGTGTAAAACAATCACAGTTCGTCTACACATTTCATAGCATGACATAATCAAGAATTATAGGTTTAACCCAATGAATTGAAATTGGGTTAAGAATTTCTCTTATAGAAATTCGACAGCCTAACGACGTCACTTTAAAGTTCAGAAAATGATTTGATGAGAGATAAAAGGTGTATCTCATTACTTGGACATAAAATAAACTTCAATAAGGGCTTATAGGAACATATACCAACATAAGAAGATGTAAATTAAAAGTCCTAATAAAAAGAAGTCTTTTAAAAAGAGGAGGGTGAAAGGTTCTCTTATCGATTTGGGTATCTTTCAAAATGTACACCCCATGAAATAAGGGTCATAAAATGAAGATGTAAATACCCATAAATATAAGCATATTACACAAAGAATACAATCATGGGCAGTACATACACCACACAAAAGGAAATAGTGGCAAATGTATCTTGAATCTCACGGGAACAAAAACTGAGATAAAACCCCTTACCTCATTGTAATCAATTGAGTCATATGACCAAAAGATAATAACCAAAAAATTGATTACAGAACACAATGAATATAAATGATAATATATATCAATTGGAAGTAAAGAATACACCACATGCCATAAATATGTGGGGACAAATGGAAATCTTATGGAATTAAAAGTGAGATAAGAAATCCCTTACGAAAATTCGGCAGCCTAACAACGCTACTTAAAACTTCAAAAAATGGATTGATGAGATAAAATAGGGTCTCTTGTCATATGAACATAAAACATACAGTAATGGGAATATAAAATAACATCACCTAACATAATAAAGTGGAGCTTAAAATAATTGGCATAAAAGAGAGTACTTAAAAAGAAAGAGAGTGGTAGGATCCCTTACCTCAAGACCAACTTGTCTTGTTCATTTCTTTATATTCCTGAATAATAATTTTGGTCAATTTATAATTTCTTAAGGACTTCCTTTAAATATTATTTTCAATTCATATCACATATTATCATGTTATAATAATTATTTAATTATGTGAGTTCATAACATACATTTTGTCGATGTTCGGTAAATGAGTCAAAAATGAACTTATTTGAAAATAATTGTCCATGTAGATATAAGTTAATCATCTCCAGAATAGTATTAATGATTTAAATATCATATATATCCAGTATATATATTCGTTTTATACTATTCAATAATATTTAGAGATAAAAATGAAATGCACCATTCTAGGAGAAGATATGCCGTACGTACACATGGACACTACATTCATTTCTCTTTCATATTAATGGAATTAAAAATAAATGAGAGATATATATATTATAAATCCAGTATAATATATATTATATATAGGTCAAATAATTAAATTAATTTCATTCTTTATACATTCCATTTATTTCATGAATGAGTCACATCACTTGAGCGGGCGGTAGTCGACACTTCCTCGAATTAAATTATCGCATTTGCACAACATGAAAAGCATAAAGGTATGACTTAAATATAAAATACAGAATAATAGAGAGGGAATAAATATATTATATATCATAAATAAATATAGTTTCATAATAATGGCCACTATTAGGGGTGGTAGGAGAAGATAGAACAATCATCATTTCGTGATGCAGTAATTAGCCATCAACGGAAACAAAATGTTCTTTAACCATTATACATAGATGTGTGTAAGTGTAGATTGAATAATTATCATAAAAACATCCTAGTATATTATAGATATAGGTTTTGTTAAAAAATAAAGTAATAAAAAGAGTTTAATGGGTTGGAGAATCAAAATAAAAAAAAGAACATAAGAAAAGACGTTAACTTCAAATCGGGTAACTCCCATCAGTTTGAACCAAAAGGGTTTCTTGAAGTGATTTCTGCCTAAGGTAATGATTCTAGGATGAATAGAGGGATCATGTGAGATTATTAGAGTAGAGTTTTGACGTTCCAAATGGTTTGAGAAGTGTGAGAAATGGGTAGGAAGTGGGGTCTTTTTATAAGGGAGAGGAGGGGCTCTTTTGGAAATCTTGAAACTATTATTTTATTATAAAATGAAATTCGGTTTATAATGCTCCAAAAATAATTAAAGTATATGATAAGGTGACCCATGTTCAAAATAAAATCATCCAATAGGTATTGGAAAAGTGTTTTATATTGGTTTAAACTTTATATTCTTATTTATTTAATTTATTAATTAATTATGTAAACACTACATCATCATTGTGTCATAAATAAATTTATTTATTTAATGTCTAAAAATTATAATAAAATTACCATGTTTTAGTTAATCTTATTAGCTTTATAATGAATATTTATAGTCTAAATGATAACTTATATAACCCCATCTAATAATTGTTTTAGTAAAATAATACATGTTTGTGACATTATTTTTTTTACTTTAAATAAAAGGTATTAATGTCATTATCTTACACAAGTGGCTCCATGGGGTCTCAAAAATTAAAAATGGATTTTCTTGGCCATCCATGACTCATCCAATAAGGGTAGGACAAGTGTCAAGATATTTTTATATTTTTATAATAACATTTTTACCTTAAATTACCCTAATCACCTCTAATCGTGGTTAATAAAACTCAAAAGTTACTATTCCCCAAAAATTATTTTCATACCCTTAAACCAAATATTGCTTAATAATGACAACAATGTAAGACAGATTTTTGAAATTCAATTCACAAAAGTGGTAAATTTTTATTTAAACAAAAAAATCAATTTTTTAACTACCAATTAGTGGTTTCACTATTCATCCAAAATCAATGTTTTTCAGAAAAATACCAAATATTCAACCTAATATATACCTGATATTCCAAATTCAAAAATGATGTACATTTTAGCAAATTAAAAACATAGATGTTTCATTAATTAATTTTATAATTAATTCCTGCTGTCAAAATAAATAACATTTTTTTAAGAAACAATATTTATCAAAAGATTGATACTTGTTTATGTCTAATTTCAAAGTGAAATTAATTCCAATGACCAACATTGGATTAAATGGTAAAAATATATTTTAATTACCCTTTAAACCCAATTAAAAATATAATCTATCCATATAAATAAATTATATTAAAAGGAGGTTTTGAATTAAAATACAACATTTTTTACTATTCATAAAAAATGAACATTATCGGAAAAATAACAAAAAAATTACACAAAGTAAATTTTGATGTCCTGATCTTAAATATGGATTTTATTTTGTAAAATATAACATATAAAATTGAATAAAAGTATATTTAAAAAGGGTTCGCATCAAAAAGCGGTTAATTATCCTTTTAAATAATATTAAAAGATTTATGCTTAAAATTGGATTCATTCGCATTTTAAGCCTCTAACATTTATTAGAAAAATGTAAAAATATTTTACAAACATATATTATCATTTTTTAGTTATTTCTGTTCATTCCTTCCATTATAATGGCTAGGCGTTAACTACCATTTAAAATAATTTTATTATTTTATTAGTGTGCAACATAAGATTTCAAAGAAACTCGTTGTTGCATGGTGGGTACTCCATCAAACATAGCATCCCCTTTAATGTAATATTGATATTTTATTCACAAATATTTATAAATATGAAAATGTCATATTCTTTATTTACCGGGGATGTTATATAAGTACTCATATATTGCCTCCAAAAGTAATGACGAAGTCCATGCTCAAGTAACATGGTTCTTCCCATTTCCACCATGCTTATATTCTTTCATTCAGCAACCAAATTTTTTTTGGTAGTGTATGGGGAGATATAATAATGTCAAATTCCATTCTTATCAAGATAATCTTCAAACTCCTCACTTCTATATTCACCATCATTATCAGTTCTCAACATCTTCAAAGAATACTTCGATTCTTTCTCAACTTTTCTTTTGAAAATTTTCAACAATTTCAAAGAATCTGATTTTTGTTTCATATACATATCAAATGTAATGTGAGTAAAATAATCAATTAATATAAGGAAGTACTTATCTCAATTTGTTGATAGTTTATTCATTAGACAACATGTATCAAAATGTATCTACACCAGGTGTTGTATTGCACAAATATCATCTTTCTAATGCACAACATTTGTAATATTTACTTACTAAAAAGTAATGAAACACTAATAAATTCTTCATGAAAAAATAGTAATGTCTCGAACACTATCTCTTTTAAGTATATTTCTCATGTTTCTCTGACTCATATGTCCAAGCCTTTGATTCCATAACTTATTCTCTTCCATCATACTCAGGTAACTATAGTTGTGTGAATCACCCACTTAAATCATAATTCCTTTTGTTTGTTGGCATCTTGAAATGAACTTTCCATATTCTTCAGTATTTTCAAAAAATATATCTTCCATGAAGATAAATTTTTTACTCTCATAAAAAAAATTGCAAAAAACATAGCAGATTGTGCTTCATCCCATCAACATATAATGTTTTCCTAGATTTCTACTTTTCTTTTCCAATGATGGATGACCCAACACATTTTATTTTCAATGTTTCATCATTACCAAATGTCACCGTGTATTCTTTAAAATTATTCACATCATTAAACAATTTCAAGACTCCATTCATGTGAGAATAATACCCACTATCAATTATCTAGAGTCGTTCTATTTTCATGAATTTTAATAAAGTTTCATAAAAAATAACCTTTTCTCTTTTCTTTTCATTCTTCACCCATAGAATTTGAGAATTGAAAATATTTTTCTAAGTCTGTAACAAAACATTACATCCATTTTCAAGGATTTTAGGTTTTTCACATCTTTCACAAATAGTTTCCGTGGGTTGGAACCTATTTTCAATATTTACTTCATTTATTTAACATTTCTTTAAGAAAACCTTCTCATTTTTCTCTCTTTGAAGAGATTGACTCCCCCTAAATCACTTCCTTTCATAACCCATGTGATAATAGTAATTTTTTTGATTGAACCAACACGTACTTTATGTGTTCCAAATTCCCCCACAATACACGCAATACCCATAGAAAGTGTATTTTCCTCTAAAAAATCCATACTGATCAGCATTTTGAATGTGTTTCTCAACAACATACTTCTCTTTCTTTTCCGATTCACCAGCCATTCTATTTTCTATAAAATTCCTTATTTTCTTTTCTGAATTATCAGAACTGAAAGTATTGGAAACATTTCCAGATTCAGATTATTTCAAAACATTCACATCCTTATTTGTCTTGTCCACATACATAACAATCCCAAATTATTTCATTTCAAAAAAAATTCCATTCTTCTTCTCACCCATTCAAGTTAAATTTTTTTGAACCTTATCATATTTAAAATTACGATAAAATTAACCATATTAAGTGATAGTGTTTTGGAAACACAAAATTTTCTTTCCATATTTATAGAGGTTTAGATGAAAAAGTTCCAAATCATCTTCTTTTAATTTCAAGTTCAACATTAAATGATCATTATGATTCTTTTCTTTTTCAAGAAATTTCATCAAATTTTCAATCTCTCTAACAAGATTTTCATTCTCACCAATAAAAAATTTTATGTTTCTTGAACATTCATAATCCAATTTTTTTTTCTTTTCAACCCTTCTAATATTTATCATATATTCTTTCAATTCTTCATTCAAATGAATTCTAAGATGTGTTTCTTTTTCATCAGAACTACTTCTTCATAATTCTTCATCATTCACTGTTGTAATGAATCTATTTTCATTACCATACTCAATGGATTTTTTAGATTCAGTATCACTCTCTTCTTGTTCATCGTCTTTTTAAAATAAACATCTTCTTTTTAATTTGAAGAATTTCTTTTCTTTTCTTTTATATCCCTTTGTCTTCCACAAACTTCTTGTATTTGTTTCATCAATATCACTTTCATATTTTCCTTTACATGAGGAAAATTAGCTGTAAAGTGACCAACACCTCCACATTCAAATAATTTCAATGGATGTTTCCCTTTTTATTTCCATATACCTTGTTTAACATTGCCTGAAAATAATGATAGAATTTCAATGTGATTTTTACATACCACTTTTTCAGGGTCAGAATCACCAGGTTCGTTTTTAGAAACAATCTTCTTTGAATTTTCTTTCTTCATAGCCTTAAATGAAATTTCTGTATCAACCTTTGTTTTTCTTTCATATCATTATATCTTCTCATTTCATAAGTTATAAGGGTGTTATGTCAATCATCAAGAGATAATGTTTCATGATATCTTTCTACAATTGAATAATATTTTCCATCGAATTTATCATGTAGGATTCTCAAGATCTTGTCAACAAATGTAGAGTATCTTAGATTTTCACCAAGACATATAATAGTACTCACAATGTAATTCACCATATTAATTAATTCCCTAACAGATTCCTGCTCACCAATCTTCCAATCTACATACATCAATCTCTATATTTTTAAATTTCCACTCTTCACTTTTTATTGCCATCGTATAGGTTTTTCAACTTATCCCATACACCATTAGCTATAGAAACACCTTTCACTCTCAATAATTAACTTTTAGAATGTTATGATAATATAGAATTCTTGCCCCTTCAATAATTCTCATGAAACTACTGGTCAACAGGTGTAAGTAGAGCACGATCATTAGTGGGTGGAAACCCAACTGTTTCAGCTTCAAGAACATCATATCAAATAGTCATAAGATATGGAATCACTATATCATTCAAGATATGATAGTTTGTTCCATAAAAGACTGGAATACCTTTACTATTCACATAGTTCATGTTCTCCATCAGCAAAGAATACCTAATGGAACCTCGGCTCCGATACCAATTGAAAGTTCCAAGGTTGAGTGTTGTATAAGTAAGAGGGGGCGGGGTGAATCCATGATACTCTTTTTCATTTATGTTTCCTTTAAATTGATTCACCCATCACCTCTTATTAAGGATTTCAATTCTCGGCTAAGAAACAAATCAACACACATCCAAAGGAAAACAAATATTTACAAAGTTCACTATTCAATAAGAATAGTTACGTCCTTGGTATGGTTTGGAAATGAACCAATACCATATAATCCACTAATAAAATAATACTTTTATTAGAATGAGCAGTATGTACCCTTTCACTCATGTAACACAATGAAACAATCCCACTAGTGCGTCTGCACCCTCTTAGCATAATAGAGTAATATAAATATTTTTTAACAATTCATGTTACACGTTGTTCTTTTCAATTCCACAAATGTATTCAAATTATAATTTAATTCGCAAATTACATACAAATAAGAATGTTATAATTTAGCAGAACCTTGTTATGAAACATTGAATATGATTCCACATAGTTTTATTCTATCAAAATAGATCTCTTAGTCCGATTCATTCAATATAATGCTCCCATTCAAATTCATTCAAAACAAATCTCCATGTACGATTCTTTCAATACAAATATCACATTCCAATTTTCAAATAGAATTAAATAGAGTAGAATCGGACCCACTTCAATTCATTAATACACTTGTCATGATGAATAGAATATCAATGAATTAGAACCACCAGAGAAAATTGTTAATCCGAATGGAATTTAACTCTCCTTATCTCTAGAAATGAGGAGATTATATATCGTCCCATCAAACAAGTACAATGTACTTCACTCAATTTATAGGTGACCCAAAACAGGTTTAGGCGGTAATTCCAAAACACATTCCCACTGACATAAATTCACCAAAATATAAATTTCTCATGAAATCTCAGAGAAATTATAACTTCATCAATGCTTCTCGATTCTTCTCAAATCATTTACAATCTTTATCTCTTCTTTTCTAGACTACCAATTCAAATATCAATACAATTAAAATTGATGAGAAATAAATGGTTCTGAATCTGATACACTCATATTAATTTCTTCAAAATAATTCTTGAAACCATATCAAATGAATGTGTTTGAATAAATGCACTTCTCCACTTGAGATATAATCAATCCTTTAAATGAAAGGATCCACCATTGAAAATTCATTCATTATTATCCTTTTATTTTTTTTCTATTTACCCACATGAGAAAACACACTTTATTTACCAACATTTTCTTTTTTCATGACTACCATCATGACTTTGAAATCATTAAGGATCAGCTATAGCATCATCTGAATTCAGTTGGAATTTATTATACCTTTCAATTATTATTTTTCCCTATTTCTTTTTCATCTCAACCCAATAATGAACATTTCTAAAAACAATTGATATGGGTACTGTTATCCTAAATACAATAATATCTGGTTAATATCATTCTAGTTATGATTATTCTGGTTACGATCATCCTAGATACGATCATTCGGGTTACGATCATGTTATATATGATCATTCTGGATACGATCATTCTAGTTACAACCATGATGGATTTTATCATCCTTGATATGATCATTCTAGTTACTACTATGCTAGATACGATCATCCTGGATATGATTTTTGGTTACAATTACTGGTTATGATTCCTGGGTACGATCAACTACAAAATGAATACAATTATCCACCCAGATACAATAAAAAACAATATTAATGTGATTCATTTTCAATCAACATAATATCCTTTTCTTCATCCCAAATAGGATTATTTTGAAAAACTATAGGTGTCTCATCTTTCATTGACATCACCTCATCCAATGACATAAAACTTCTTACCAACACCTCCTTTTCCATCGGCACCACCATTTCCATCGACACCACCTTCAACGGCACCAACTTTCCATCAGTAACACTTTAATTGGTACCGCCATTCCATCAAAACAACATGAATACACATCATCACCAGATCTTTAACATCAACTAAGTATCCAATTGTTTTGAAGGGCGATCGATAAAATCAGGATATGATTGATTTGAAAAATAACCTGAATATAAATCTTTTCAGATTGGAAGAATCTATTTCACTCCCCATTTCATCTATCATGGTTTCCTCATAATTTCTCAATAAAACTCATCATTTATAGTGAATATAAATCAGCAAAGTATATTCAAAATTAAAATGGATCTGATTCTTTTCCAAAAACAAACCAAATATAATTGTTTCCACAAAACAAAGTGAAGTGATTTTCTTTCATCAAAACATACCATGAAAACAAAAGAAAAAAAAGTGAAACCTTCATCACCTTTATCATCATCTTGGTCCCAAAAAAATCATATAATACTTGTTCAATTCATGAGTGAATATGATGTGTACCTTGTTTGATTTCATTTTATTTCTCCACTTCAATAGTATTGATGGAATAATCATTCCCTTTTGTAATTTTATTTGGTGGCTATTGACAGTGATTACCTACAAGGAGTCAAGGTTTAGTGCACTGGATTTCATAATTCCCTTTATCCCTGTAGTTTATGCATTTAACCATTGGTGGTCATCTCTTTTCATCCATCATATTTGTTGTGTTTCTCAAGTCTCAATATTTTTCACAAGCTTGGTGGCCTTCTGTCCCACACCTGAATTGTGTCCCCATCCATTTTTGTAAATTACCATGATGATTATTTCCATATTTTTTTACATGTGAGTTGTTGAGTTTTCTTTACACTATTTTCATTAGATCCTCTAGAATGAAACTCCATCTTTCGTTACATATCAGCATAGCCATGGGACCATTCTCCAAACTCCTTGTCCACTTGGAGACAAAAAATGGACAACTTCTTCATAACTACCAAATTCTCAAACAAATAGAGCCTTTAAAAGGTGTGTTTTCAAACCACTAAGAAATCTATCTATTTTTATATCATTGTTGATAAAATCTAGATGTGTACCTTGAAAACCATGTGTAGTTTTTTAGTAATTTGTGATAGATTCACCATCCTTTTGCTTCAGCTGTATAAATAATCTCTCTATAAATATAAATATAGTTTTAGGGAAATAACCATTACAAATTATTATATTATTTTCATCCCACTATATCTCATAAATTTCCTCACTCGTCTTGGTGTTCTTAATCAACACCCACCATTGATTAAAATCTTCATCTAAACGTTAGAAAAATATAGTCACATTCTATTTATAAAACTTATGTTGATATGTAAAGATATTCTCCATTGAGTTAACCCACTATTTCAATACAAGTGGATCATATGATATAGTAAATGTCGGTGATCATTTTCCCATAAAAGATTAGATAGAAAGTTGTTTCCTATTTGGTGAAGGTAGATGTACCACATCATTCAAGTTATTAATTATAGAATTAGATAGCTATGTAAGAATCACCCTGAAAATTTTAACACTACATCCCAAGGATTTGGGGATATCATTTGGGGATTCACTACATTGTCCCTCACATTGTTTTTTGTTATAACTACCCAACCCAGGTTCCACACACATGTTCCCCAAACTAGTCGATCACATGATCTCAATTAGGAATCCCCATAAACCAGAGGCTATTGACTAATAATGAGGGTCTATTATTGATAGTGGGGAGAATATTCCCTCTTTACCTCTTTTCCTCAATAGAGGAGATACATCATAATAACCAATTGATATAACAAGACCATGAAAATAGTAGTATCATAAGATGACCAAAATAGAAATATAATATCAAAACAGAATATTAGACATGCCCTGATATGGTATGTTCCATTTTTTGAAATGAAAAACCCAAAATAAACACACAATCAACTCCGAAGTGGTTCCCAAACAATGACTAGTTCCCTCATCCATGTTTATTCCCAAATTGTAGATTTAACTGATGGTCTTTTCCTTTGAGCTATCCCACAAACGTGAAACCTATTCGTGTACTGATCAGGCTGCACAAGTAGTGTTACTCATTAGGAAACCACCAAAAAGGCTAAAATAATATATAGTCTATATTAGTGTATGTAGTTGTATAAGGAATAAAATACCATAATTAAAGTTAGTTGTTTACATTTATTCAATTACTCTTTTTAACCACCAAAACCACCTAGTTTCATAGGTCACCCAATATATAATACCTGAATATTCCCATGTTGGATTCTAAAATATCCCAATGGAATATCATATATATGAATTCCACTGTTACAATTCCTCATCTCATTTTATATCAAAACCAATTAGAACCATCGTTCAATACCATCTAATGGGTGTAAAACGTCATGTCTTGAACCCCTTGGTTATTTGGAGCCATAGTCCCTATCCCACACACATTTAACGCATATGGGTACTTAGAGCCTCTGTACCTATACCATACTCACTATCTTATAAGGGTATTTGGATCCTCAATCCTGATCCCATACACATTTAACAAATATGGGTATTTGGAGAGTTCTTACCTATCCCACACACATTTAACACACATGTGTATTAGGAGCCTCAGTTCATATCTCACACACATTTCATATATGTGGGTTTTTGGAGCGTAAGCCCCGACCGCACAAAATTTTAACACATATATCACAATATCAAAATTTCACATGTTTCAATATTTCACATAAATGGATTCATTGAATATTTAACCATATTCATCAATTTTATGAACACATAAATCCATTTATGAAATAAATATTTAATTTATCTCATAAATTCCATTAATTATCTAGAAAGATAATTAACCATGTAAATCCCTTTAATAAATTCAATAATCAATTGATTACAAGAATTCCATTAAATAAATAAATAAATAAATAATCAATTCAATCCATTTCCCAATCAGAACAATATCCCATTATGAATAAAAAAATAACTAATCAATACCCACAATCCAAATATCCCAAAATTTACAATTCCCAAATTAATTAATTTAATAATTAAATATTTCCAATTAATCAACTCAATTTTTAATCATCCAATAACAATTCAATAATTAAGTAAATTTAATCAAAATCAAGACATTGGTAATTGAATGATTGAAAACCGACATCAAGAAATGATAAGTAACACACACTAATTGAAATCCCATATTGATGTAAGACGGTTAAATAAACAATGGCGGAAGAGATCTATTCCAAAATCATGAATGATGATAAAACCCCAAAACCAAAATTACGAACCATTTCAAAACATCATCGAAAGGTAGAATGGATGGGAAACGATGAAACCAATGGATTAATAGGTATCCAACACTGATCTGTAGTGTTCATTTATGAGTTAATAATTATAAATCCACTTAGAGTCACCTTAGGGTTGAATAGGGAAGGCTGCATGATGCAAAATGAACAAAATGAACAATGCGCCACCTTTAATCTCCTTCTCAAAGAATGAAATGATGTGTAATTCCATTACACATCATGTGATTAATTTTTTATGGTTTATGATGAATACCCAATTTCTTCTTGCGATTTTATCCCAATTAAACTATTACACTACGTGATATATAATTACATGCCATTTAATTTTCTCCAGTTAGTTTTTTATCCCAAAAAAAATTATTCCTTAAAAATACAAGAACCTCCAACTCCATAAAAAATACTTTCTAAACATAGAAAGAAGGAGAAAAATCAAAAGGGACACACTTAAAAAAATGGGATCTTACCATCTCCCCACCTTATAATAGCTAATCCTAGATCTATACTCCCATGAATAACTATGAATTTGATCTAAAAAGGCCATGCCCCTGAGAAACAGATCTACTTCCCTCTCCCTTGTTTCTTCCAGAATGTGCCCATGTTCCCACAGTACTCGATCTATCAACATGTTCTTTTCTCAAAACACATTTTCACTATGATCCAATGCACATATTAGATTCTCCCAAATGGATGTATTGGTCACAAGATCAACATACATTATATTGATCTCATTAGAAGGATTGGTGTGATATATCTAAAGTCATGACACATGGAAAACATAATTCATAGAATTGTTTCAATGTGGAATATCAGAAAAGTACACCAACAATCTGATTATATCCATAATATCAAATGGCCTAACGAACCTAGGTACTTGCTTAAGAAATCTATTTATCCTAATGTTACCCAACCTAGGTGATAACCAAAGGAATAAACAATCACCCTATGTAAACTCTTGGGGCCATCAATGACTATCAGTATTAGACTTCTATATACATTGATCAATATCCAGGTGCTTTGAACTAAGTGGAACTAGCTCTGATGTCTCCAAGATGAGACTCATTCTGAATAGATCTAAATCACATACCAGAATCTAGAATATAAGTGATCTTCACGGCCTACCATAATGTTTTTCAAATGTAACCATATGTATCTTCTCCAAATAAATATGGTTATATGTGAATTCCAATAATGACAGTTGTTTATCCCAAGACCCACAAAAGTCAATAACTCAAGCTCACTGCATGTCCTCTGGAACTTGTATAATATACTTTGACTACCATGTATCAATGTGTAATTCCATATTTAGTAAAACTTATATATGAAGTGCCTTATGTTATAATTTCAAGAAGTAAGAAGAAAGTGGTGAGTCACTATCTGGAAATATAGTATGTTGAAGACATTGTTAACATAATATTTCATAAACATTCAATTATTCAAGACAATCCAGGAAGAATGTCTTCTATGTAGTATTGAAACTCACAACCATTGTCAAATGGTCCCCAATACCCAAATAAAGTCACTCAGTAAAGGAATTTAAGGTATAAACACATAAAAATTCATAATATTGTCATCCCAAGTCCATTTTTGAATCGGAAAAGGTTGCAGAAAATTTCTACGTTGTTTATTCTTATCCATCACATACTGACAGCTATGGAATTGTGTCGTAAAGCATGCTATGTCATTTTTAATTCCTAGTTAACAAAACTGTCATCATAGTTCAAGATTAATTTTTGTAATAGGTAGACATACCTATAACATTGAGGCATGAAATTAACACATAACTTCCTCATTCATACTCATGGGATGACAAATTGTTCTGTCACATAGAACATATCATCCTAATATATTTTCCAATATGAAGGTTACTCCACACTATTGACGCCTTCCCTAAAGGATACACATTCTGGGTACTCATACTTCTTGCCTTTGATCCACCTCAAGAGTGTAGAATCCACAAAAACTGATATGGGAATCATATGATCTTGACTATTCTGATCCACAACATGCATCTCAATGATAAAGTTCGTCATTTTTCTCTCACCACTATAATCATGCACTGCCTGAGTTTGAGTTTTCTTATTTAATGTGTTTTCAACCCTGTTTCACTTTTAGAAAATATAGGCTTCCTAAAAATAAAATAACTGCATATACTCAACCCACATCCACTACTGGAGATTCATGTATTACTACAAAATGAAATAATTCAAGCTCTTTTGATCTATATACATAGTAATATTTTCAATTAAATTTTAATTCCTCCAACACGTTAAATCATAAACCACTATCGCTAGCACGAGGTCATGTGTAGG
Organism: Viscum album; assembly: GCA_963277665.1. NCBI lineage: Eukaryota > Viridiplantae > Streptophyta > Magnoliopsida > Santalales > Viscaceae > Viscum > Viscum album. Next base: position 264,478,788 of record OY728120.1, read on the forward strand.
GTAGTTCAGTTCCTGTGGCTCTAACTAACGAGACCCATACACTATAACTCGACCCCCTTGGATCAACATTACTCCATGTCTGATCAAATAAGAATCAAAAAAACCTATATAATCTTCACCTGACTCATGTAGGATGAATACTAGGGCCAATGAGAAATGATTCTTTATCTCCTCAAAGGAATTATTGCATGATTCCTCCCATTAAAACATTATCCCCTTCATGGTCCGACCTAAAAGTGGTGTGTCCAAATGTGAAAAGTATTTTGTAATCATCCAATAATATCATGATATACCCAAAAATCTACGGATATCAAAAATCCTCTTGGTATTTTCCTAAGATACAACTTCTTGAACCCTATCTGGGTGCATCGACACACCTTACAACGAGATGATGTGACCTAATAAGTGTACCTTATAAATCCCAAACTGACACATAGAAATCTTGGTTTGTAGATGATGTTCTCTCAGTGTACTCAGGACGATGTCCAGATGTTGGGTATGATCATCATGAGCTCAGAGTACACCAAGATTTCATCCATAAACACTACCAAAAATAGATCCATGTAAAGATGGAGGATTCTATTCGTCATGTCCATTAATACAACTTCTGTGTTCATAAACCCAAATGACATTACTAAGAACTCATAAAGGCTATACCTACATCTGAATATAGTCTTCAGTATATCAGAAGGTTTAAATCTCAACAGATGATACCCTGATCTCAAGTAAATATTTGAGAACACACAATACCCCCTAAACTATTCATAAATATCATTGATATGTGGAAGATGAGATGGATTATTTTCAATTATTCTATACAAATTCTGATAGTCAGTGCACAAGTGCAGAGTCAATTCAGCCTACTTAGATAACAAAAATAGAGGGCCCAAGGTGACATACTCAGACTGCTAAACCTCTTATTAACTAATCCATATAGATGTGTCTACATCTCTTGATGCATTATTAGTGAAATTCTATATGGTTGAATAAAATTTTTCTAGGCCCTCAGTATGATATCATTTATACATTCCACATCTCTATCAGGTGGAATACATGATAAGTATTTAGGAAACACATCCAAAAACCATTCCACTATGAGTGGAAAAACATCACTATTCACACCTACATTATCAAGAAATAGAATAGACACATAGGTGATCATATCCCCCAGTTGCTGATGGATTGGTCCTACACTGTCTGCTTGGGTGTCCCACTATCCATGGTGAACGTATTTTTCACTCATAGGAGACCTAAAAGTCACTCTCTTTTTGTGATAATCAATGTGGGCTCACAAATATACTAACTGGGCCATACCTAGAATTAGGTGAAAAACTGACATGTTTAGAATGTTGAGATCCCAAAGAAATTGATACTCCCCAACCGTGTGAGAGCATTCTTTTCAGAAACTGATGCCTCTTGACCGAATTCCCAATGGTGTATCTATCCTTAACACCCAAATTAAAAACTACACCACTAGGATCAAACCCTTCAAAATTTGTGAAGAATAATGTAATAAGAGGCATGAGTATCAAATAAGGAATTAGCTAGTGTAGAAGCAACAAGAATATTACCTCGAACATTCTATGGTCTGAACTCACTACCCACAAGTGTATGATTAATGACATGAAAATATATTGTCTGTCCTCTCGATGATACTGCATGAGTCCCATTAGCTACAAGACTATGATTATTTGATAACCCATTCCCATAATCTCAATTTCGACTACCTATATTTCTATAGATAGTAGAACTCCAGATGTTAGACTGATACTGTGTAGAAGATCCCCTTCCGAGACTATGGTCTATCTCCCCCATAACCGCCGATCTATCAAGAGCTCCTGTAGAGCCTATGTAGGATGACCCATCCTTCTGCAGGATCGAAACTCTACTAGTGGTCAAGGATAATGTTTATTAATGTGTCCAAAACTACCTCAATAGTGGAAAATTAATCATGTAATATGTTTAGTGAATAATCACTCTCGCTAGCCACTCTTCCTTCTATCCACCTGGTCAACATTCTCGTAGTGAAGCTTCCTTCCCTTAGAAGACATACCACTTGATCATCTATAAAAATCCATTTTCCTACACTTTATACCTCCTTTAGGTTCCCCATAGCATTGAGATTCTAATCCAACACCTTAGGAAACGTCTTTAACCAAACTATATTAAAATGGAACATAGTCTAACATTTATGGCCATGTGGAAAATTACTCTCCATATCTGTTTCATCACCTACTTGTACTAGTAAATAGCACTGCATGTCTATAAATCAACCAACGTATTCCATCAAAGAGAATCTCCCCTAAGTCAACCACAGGAAACCAACACTCTCATATTTCAGCATCCTTAGATAAAAGTGTTCTAGGAACATCTCCAATACAATTTCATGCCATCATGTCTATCTGCCATGTTCAGGCCTGAAAATACCAATAGTGATTCACTGATCACCATAACATGTAAGAATCCTACTTGACCATCTTCTATGCCGGAGTCTCTTCATGGTCATGTGTATTATGGATGTACTCAATCCATAACTCTTCCACCTCAAGTGCACCATCTCCATTAAGAGTCGGAAGGTTTCGTAACTAAAATACCCTCATCATACGAGACAAGATTTTCACAATATGCCCTATGAATATATCTATAATCTACATGAAGTGAGAAATTTTCTCTCAGAATTGATCTCCGATATCCTCACCTGGCACAATCTGTGCCTCAGGTTCCACTACTGGTAGACCATCTCTATTACTATCAAACTATCATCCTCTCAACATGTGTCATCATGGAAGAATATCTCTACATTTTCAAACACACACATTCTGACATATAAAAAAATAGTAAATCATTTAAAATAAATCAAAAAAAATCGACAGAAAGTCATTTCCCCTTTTCCGTAGCACATAGTCAGAACTAGGGCACTATCACAACACTTAACAATCCTACATATAGGTCATGGGTAACAAAGGGTAAACTCATTATTATTATTAATGATTCTTATTAAACACACTATTTATAATTAAATGTATCTCAACTTGCATCATTTTCAATTTTATGTTTATATTAGTCGCCATTTCAATTAAATTTAACAAGAAAGGAAAAACAGTGCATGTTTAACCTCATCCCAAAAACCAGATTTTCATGTAATCATAAGATGATGCATGTCAAAAAATAATCATGAGTGACTATATGATGTATTCATACTCAACTGTCATACATTCTATTCCATGATTCACACCTCATAATAAGTTATAACCAATAGTCAAATCACACAACAACTGCATCACCCAATGTGAATCAATATCAACTATAACAGTAATAACCAATAATAGAAATCCCACCCTGGGTACTTGGTTTTTACCCTCATATATGTGGAATCTACTCCCATGAACGAGAACTTATCTCAAACTTGACTCATCCTATTATCTTTTCTACCTTTCCAAAATAGTAAAAAAATACTTTGATACCACTTTCTAACATCCTAAACCACGTTCCACTCAATGGTTCTTTGATCTGGATGAAAAAATAAACTCCAGTGTTCCATGAAATACACCAAAGGCTAATGAATAACAACGAGGGTCTAATTTAATGTGTGGGGATACTATACCTTCTTTATCCAAGTATCTCAATAGTGTAAATAAGTAAGAATAATCAACAGATATAACATTTAAAGGAAAACAATAGTTTCAAAAGATGACCAAAACTAGGAATACAATTTCAAAAATTAATGGTCGAAATGCCATGATAATGGACATTCTATGTTTCAAAATGGAAAAATAAAGACATTTTCAACTCCAAAGTTGTTCCCAAACCACATCTTGTTCCCTTACACATGCTCTAACCCAAATCATCCATATAACATGAGGTCTTTTCATTTATCATATCCGACAAACATGAAATCTCTTCTTGTAACAATTAGGAAGCCTCAGTAGAGTGTAATTACAACATTGTAGGACACCGAAAACTATGTCAATAGAAATATATGGACAATATTAGTGGTTGTAGTATTATGAATAAAAATATAAGAGAAATAATGAAAATATTTTACATTTCTTCAATTACACATTATTTTAATGCATAAACCCCTCGAGTTCCCTAGGACACCCGAACATCAATACCATTTTTGGCCCATGCTAGATTCTGAACTTTCCCCTTGAAATATCATATAACTAAATTTGATTGTTACCATTAATCATCTAATTTAACATCACATACAGTTGGAACCATATTTCAATGCCAACTAATGGGCATAGAACACCATGTCTAGACCCTTATGGGTATTTGGACCCTCTATCCTTGTCCCACACTGAAATATTACATGGGTATCTAGAGCCTCATTCCTTGTCCTAAACTAATTATCTCATATGGTTATTTAGAGCCATAGACCCTATCACACATACATTGAACACATATGGAAATTTTGAGCCTCATTTCCTATCCCACACACATTTAACACACATGGGTATTTAGAGCCTTAGACCTCATCTGAAAAACATTTAACACATATTAGTATTTTGATCATCATCCTTTTGTCAACACACCACTACATATATATCGTAATATTAGAATTTCACATGTATGACAATATCAAATTATTTTCTTCACCGATTAATTAATCTAATTCAAATATTTCATAATCACATAAATCCATTAATTAATTCAATCATTATTTAATCACATAAATTCCATTAATCAATTCAATAATTAATCAATCACATTAGTCAATTGAATTAATTCAACAATTATATGATTACATCAATTACATTAATTATTTTAACAATTACATAATAGATTCAATCAATTTTCCAATAAAAAAAATATTAATATATTAATAGAAAAATTAGTTAACAAAAAAACATAGTTCTAATATCCCAAATTTCATAATTCCCTAATTAATTAATATACCAAATTAATTAATTCAAATTATAGAAATCAATTTTTAATAATCCAAAAAAAATTCTACAATTACTTACACATAATTGATATCAAAATATTTTGTTTTGAATAGTATACCACATAACTAAAAACCGAGGAAGAACATTTGCCAATGGAAAACTCCAATTCTTGTATGAAATATGAATAGAAAATGAAAGAATATATCTAGACCAAAAATGAGGATCTAGATCAACCCCAAAACCATTATTATTAACGGTTCCACTGCTATCCCATAAGAAGGATGAATGGAATGGAATAAAAGAAAAATGGGATTACCAAGTCACCAACACCAATCCGCCATGATGGTATATGAATAAATTCCTCCAAATTCGGTAATATTCTCATTTTGGTCAGAGGAGGAAGGATGTGTGAAGTAAAATAAACCAAAAATGAATCGTACAAAACTTATAATCTACTGCTAAGAAAATTAAATGGATTGTTATTCCATTACATGTCATGTAATTATTTTTTCTATGGTTTAAGCCAAAAAAAAACACTTCAACATTGGTGAATTTACACCATTAAGATATTACAAAATGTGTGATATCATTATACAAAATATAATTTTCTACAGAAATTTTTTTAGAAAATAAATATGTATAAAATATCCTCCCACCTCTAAATCCATCTAAAAAAAATTAAACACTTTCCACGATATATCAAATGAGAAAACTCAAAAGGCACCTACATGGAAAAACAACATGGTCTTATAGTTGTCCTGATTTCTCTTAGTTCCCAAAATTTTCTAAAATATAATACTTTTGAACAAAACATATTTCTACAATTTATGAATAAATAATTTATTACTTTGTGAAATTAACTCTATAGGAATTTATTGTGGGATTCCTATGTTTATAATTTTTCTAATAAATTCTTATTTGATTCTTACATATACGTAGTCACATTCTAATGTTTTTCACTACTATTCTATAATCCTAATTCCCAAATTAACTAAACCATTCTCTGATACCATCTACAACAACCATATTTTTCATACATAACTATTACATCATTTTAATGATAAACATAATAATATCATTACAAAAAATAGTATCCAATGGATTAGTATATAAGAAAAATTAGGACCATATATCACTTATTCATAATAAAAAATCAAGATTTATTTAAAATATTATTCTTTATTCTTCTAATGCTACTGATATCATTAGTACATGAAGTCACATAAGGATATACATCAAAGAAAGGGGTGAGTTATAATCCCAATAATATGATAGATAAGGAAATGAATTAATATAACATGGGTAAAAATAATAATAATAATCATAACATTAGCATATGATCATCATAATAATCGGTGAAGGATGAATTGGATAGAGGTATGGAATGAGGAAATACATAAATAGGAAACATGAAGTCGTAGTGTTAAAATTTCACACATAGTTGTGATCAAAGATAACATCATGTTCACGCATAACATATGCACATCATCATAACATCATTATTGAGAAATACATATGGAATAAGGATCATAGATACTTCAAATCATAAGAATATATGAATCATATTACCCAATGAATTTGCATTATATATAATTCCCAGTGCACCCATTACATAATAACATATACATATTCATACATTTCACATAGAATGTATATCAATATTAGACATAAAATAGCCCATGGAATGTAATAGGTTTTTTAATAAAGAATAAATTCATGAATATACTTTTGGGTTACAAATTTATAATGGTAAAAAAATATTTTGAATAAGAATCATCTCACTTGAGTGAAGAAGAATCAATCTGAAGAGGAGTAATGACGTGAACTGGAAAGAAGTGTCCTTTTTTAAATCATTATATTTTCATAAAATCATATTTAGAAACATGTATATCCCATATAATAAAATGGAAGGATAATAGAATAATATTTTAGGAATATTATAATAATATCAACATAGAAATTTCACATGAAAGAGGAATAACCCAATGAAAAAAGAGATGGGATCGAGAATCCCCTTACATCATATTTGAATGATTTTTTAATTTAAATAACCCATATAATAAAATTAGAATCATTAATTATAAAATAATGAATCTATTATACAAATATATTATTAAATATATTTTTTTAATTTTCATTTATGGCCATTTTTGTGATTTATTTAATTCAATTTAATCATTCTTATAGTGTTTGTTATCATGGTTGTCATGGCCGATTATTTTTTATATAAGTTTGGATATTCATGTAAAATGGGATTAATTCTAAAGAATTTAAATTATATGATATTAATGAAATTGTAAAAGATTAAATGATCTTATATACCATTTGTTTATATGTTATGTGGATGATTAATTATAAAAAATGTCAATGAAAATGATTTAATTTATTTTTTTGGTTTTTACGACCATCATAAACTTATATCATAGTATTTAATATCATGTTTATATACTGGTTCTAGAAAATTATATTAATAAAAAATTTGTAAAAAATATTTTTTAACCAAAAAAATGGCTTTATTCTAGGACTTGAAAGTAGTATTCCAAATGATAACGCATTGTCCACGATGGCATTAACTCGACACATCAAGAATGATGTTTTCATTTTTAGAAACAAATGGTGTAGAGAAGAAGTATGATGATGGATAATCCATTATCATAATAAAATTACAAAATATATAAGATAATATAGTTAGAAGTATATTTTTTATATAAGATGTAAGGAGAGGATAAAAAAAGAAAATAAATTGAATGAAATTAAAAGATAATGAAACATGATTTTACCTCTAGAATTTAATCTCCTTGAGAATGTCCTTAAGGATCGCGGGTTATGAATTTTGTCATAAGAAAAAGCACCTAGATTTGGGGAAGAGGCATGGGAACTAGATTGGTTATAATTTTTACAAGAATGAAGGCTTTTTAGGTGTAAGGAGAAGTGGTGGCGAGGGGTGGTATTTATAGGGGATGAGAGGGGTTTTTATTATTATTATATTCATCAGTTTATTATTTTAGCTCAAGAATATAAATGGTGTTGATTCCCCTAAAAATATAGAAAATATAAAAATATTCTGATATAATGGTGCTTAGATCATCAATACATCAATAATAACTAAAAAATTTATGTATTTATCTTATATTGTAATTTATCAAATTGCACTATTCACTAAAATTTATACTATTTTAGAAAAGTCCCAAAAATTAAATCTATGCATTTCTTGACCTGTATATTTAACAAATGGACTCCATTTTGTGAAAATAATTTTTTAAATATAGTAAAATTTAATTTTTAAATAAAATAAATATTTATTAGGAAAATAGTATTTTTAATATTATAATTGATATTATAACACTTTGAAAAAATTAATTTATGTTAAAAAAAAATATATTATAAGAAATGTTATAAAAATTTAATTTATTATTCTAACTAATGAAAATAAATTTTCCTTTAAAACCTTATATTTATTGTGAAATTGAAAATAAAATTTTATGTTTTAATAAAATAATAACAATTAATTTATCATTTATAAGAAATTTATTTACATATACTATGATATAATAATATTATATTTTAATTTATAAGATTCCTAAATTTTATTTAAACTTTCGGAAATGAGGATACTATTCTATTGGTTACGTTACTGTTCCTAATGGTCATGTTACTATTCAAAGGGACATGTTAGTATTCAATCTGTATATTTTCATTAATTTATATGAATATCATTTATTTCATTAACCATTTATGAGAATAATGTTTTCATTTGAATATTTATTCCATATACATATTTCAACATATAGTATAATTATATGAAAGAAAAATTCCATTGATAATATTTTGGGTTGCTATAATAAATTCTAGTATTATAATTACACCAATGTTTTTTTATATGTATCAATTTAAAAAATCATAATAATGTACATCATGTTTTCCAATAAAAAAGTATAACTAAAACTATTTATTATAAAATTTAACACAAAAATAATATAAATAATAAATGTATATAATTAAATATCCTATAATTAAAAAATGAGTTGTTTCAAAAATGTAACCCAAGACATTTGAGCATGATTATTTCATACAACATGGACTAGGTCTATATTACAGTCATGGTTTGCATCCAAAAAATGTATAATATATGAATAAGAATATAAATCCCTTATATCAACCTCATACTCATCACAAAAATGAATTCTATTCCATTTTCAAAAAGATATACCACTAATCATTTGATCGATCAATACAATAATTTTTTCCATGTGATTCCAGGATAAATGGTTCCTCATTGCAACAAATGCTTTAAAATCCAATGAGTGTAAACCCAAAATCATAATGTTTCACACCTCTATTACTATTAATCTAGTTACACTTTAAAACTGTGAATCAAACATTTTCATATTCAATTTCCCATATATCCTCAAGAAAACAAAAATATGTTTTTGATACCAAGATAGGGTTTTTAACCATTTAACATGAAAAATACAGTGGTTATGTAATGAACATTAAACCACTAGTTTGAATGGTACCCTTTTCATCCTGATATTTTGTGAAAAAATGTTCTTATTAATATCAAAAGTATAACATATGATCGAATTATGATATGTACCACCTTCCAACCATTTTATTGTTTTTATGTAGAAATATCAATGATGAATTTGTATTTAAACTTTAAAAAGTGTCATTTATGCTTAATCATAAAAAATGTTCATTTATTTTCAGATAACATACATTTAATTTAGTAATATGTGATGTAATAAAAGGTTAAACCTCATTTGTTTTGTTCAAAGTGTATAAATATTTAGACATCACTTCATCACATGAAATTAATTTTAATATTAATCCTTGAATCCCTATACCTTCACTAAAAACTATCATATATCATGATAGTGGGAGAACAATATGATCCCATCCAATCCAATAATTATCATAGAACATAATTAACTATTTTGATACATATTATTGAACTATAAAGGCCTCCAATTATTGGGAATATTTTATATATCCCATAAAAATATTCATATAACATTAAAAAGGATAAATCAAATATAATTTGTTTTCCCAAAAAATACTTATCTCGTGCACCAAATAAATCACCAGATGAATCATTATATAAAAAAATAGTGGTGGGAAATACATTTCTAGTTGAAAATGTATAAGTACATCTTCATTCTACAAAACATACATATATTTTTAATCAATGAATTTTTTACAAATGGATTTTTTAAAAAATATGCATCATGATGATAATATTTCTAACAGGTGTCGAAAATATACTATATACTGTGGTCTATAGTAGTTGTTTCACCAATACATTGCATTCATGATATTTCATACTTATTAATTTTAAAACCTTCAATAAAACCAAAATTGTAACATTTTAGAAATATCCACTATGTACTTTAATGTAGTGTAGGTAATGAAACAAAATTCATCTTTTCAAACATTCATAATGTGTCACAAGCTAGAGGTAAATATTTTATCATTCCATTCATAGTGGGTTCCAACTCTAAATGTATTCCCATGTATTTCAAATTTAATATAGCATTAAATACATCCTTTTTCTTTAATTTTATGTCTAAAAATGTTTCAATCAAATTGTCACATATTTTGTTTCCCAATATCAATAATTCTAATGTTATTTTTTATCTATAAAAATAAAAAATAATGTATATTTTAAAATTTATTCTATTTCCTCCATACAATATTTTGATTACTTGATAATCCTTTCTTTCCAAATGTGAAATCAACATTTTTCAACCCATTGCAGTATTTTTTTAATTGATAATGGTTGTGGGGGAATATTATATTCCTTTAAACTGTTAAATTTTTTTTAATCCATTATAAATATATTAAATTGGAAAAAAACTTTGATGTCCCATATAAACAATATTTTTTCCACACTATAATTGATAATATTCAGTATCATTTTAAAATATTTGACATGATTTATGTCTTTTAACATAGTATTGAGATAATTTTAAATATTCTAAAAATAAATAACAACCCAAAGCAACCATACATAGATATTATATAATTTTTATGAATATTAAATAAATTACAAAAATATGAAAATGATGTCTATATTTATTCAGTTCCATCAGAAACATGGAAGCAACAACAATTGGTACATATGTAGACTATGTATTCTCCAACATTGTTCTTTATAACTAGAAGCCTTAAAAATTGATCATACAAAATAAATATCATCAAAACATGAGGAAGGAAAATATAATAAACGGTTATCTCACATTCATATTATGGGTAAATTGGGGAGATACATAAACATAAAATGTGCATAAGTGAATGATATCATAATCATAACATTTGTATACCATACCCTATATATAAAAATTCATAATATTTGGCCATGGAATAAAAGATCATTTGTTCATAAGAAATGAATCATATGGAAATTAAAGAACATAACAATGAGAGAATAACTTTGGCATAATACATACAATTTTTGGTATACATATAAGAATTGAAAATAAGTTCCATACTATCTAGGGTTCACTGCCAAGGATATGATAGTGTAATAGGTTCACTCCCAAAACAATCATAACAGTGAAGGTTAACTCCCAAGACCAACATATTGGAAAAATACTATCACAAAACCATGTTCACTCCCCATTCCAGTGTTATCTATCTTATTAGATATTAATCATCACCAAATACATTTTATAGAGATATAGGTCTCACCAATCACACAATGGAAACCACATTTACGTGTGCCACATGATTATAAAACATTCATCATATAATGTCCCATGAAATCAAATGGGTTTCCTACAAATTCAGTCATATAATAACCTATAGAAAAGAGATAGGTTTCATAATCATTTTAGAATTTCATTATAGCATAACCCATGAAAAAGCTATAAAGGTTTTATAAAAATTTTATCATTGTATAACATGTAGAACCGAACTGAGTTTCATAAAAATAATTCCTTTATAAACAAAAAACATTTATAGAATTATTATTAGTGGTATCTTTCAATAATATCCATAGTAATGCGAAGTTAAGATCCACAAATTTCATCTTATATGGAAAATAATTGTGGACGATCATTTAGAACATTTCTCAAGGAATGTTTATTTTTTCCATTATAATAAACTTCTTAAAACATAAATCCTTTTGAACAATATCATCTTTGAAAATAAACTTGATAAAATAGAAAGGATTCTTTAATTAATTTTTTTTTGATGTTGATGGGATGTTTCTTTCATGTCACAAATATTAAAAAAAATATTCATTTATATTGTTTGGTAAAATCCAAACCAACATTTTTGGAAAATGACCTGAGGATTAATTTCAAAAAAATTGTAATTAATTAAAATTTTGGGAAATGTATTTAAGGAAACATAGGAGAACAATAATAAATGTTGGAATAAATTTTTGGAATAAATATTTTTGGTAGAAAATAATTTTCAAATAAAGGGAGAAATAAAGTTAGATATTCTAAAAAACTTTTTATCAATTATTTTAAATTCCAATGAGTATAAAATGGTACTATTAATTGAAAAAAGCATTATAGAATTAATTAGTTTTTTGATAGATTCTTCACAAGATTCAATCATTGGAAACATAAAAATACAATCTTGAAAAATACATAGATCTAAACATAAAATCATTACAAGTTTGGTAACATTGTATCATAATCCCCATAAAGTAATAACATAAGATCCAAATTAATTTATTATGGGGATTAATAAATTTATGATATTACATTTAATTGTAGCTACATGTACACCATGTGGAATAATATTGGTACATTCCATTATATACATCTCAACGAAGGAAAATTGAGAATAAAATCCCTTAACTTTTTTCTTGAATGGAATAATAATTGTTAAAAAACCTATATAATTAATGTATGTTTATTATACATCTATTTTAGACGATTAATCATTTATACAATAGCATATATGATTTTCTTATGACCTCTTTTTACCTTACTGTTAATAATTTCATGTTAATGTCACATTTTATGAAATAACAATTATGTTTTTTTCTATGTTTTGATTTGTTATTTTTTTATGATTACATTAGTTAAGGTTTAAACATAAAATGGATATTAAAAATTAAATAAATAAAAAATATATTCAATATATATATACTTGGAGTTTTATAAAAATCAATGATAAAAATTAAATACACAATTTATAGAGACGGTAGGTTGTTTGTACGCGACAATTTTATTTCTATTTTCTTATCTGATTGAATGAAAAAATTAATTTTAAATAATAATTATATAGTAATATTAAATTAATATTTATCACATAAGATAATTAATCTCATCCCTAATAAATTCTATATAATGTGTGAATAAATAAAATCTTTTCTCGAGGCGGTAGTCTGATGTACAAATGAATAACCTTATCATATTCCCACAAAATGGAGACTATGATGGAATGAGTTATTTAATAAATACCAAATAAAAATATAACAATAACTATAATATGTAAAAAATAAATCCATTATTAGTACCATCTTTGAGAGGTAGTAATATGAAAATGAATAGCATCGGTTCATGAGGTAGTACTCTGTCGTACACATGAATGATGATTTTGTAACCCATTAGGTAGATGTAGTGATGGTTTTAGGTCATGGACATAAAATAATAACATAATATTATATGGAAGATATTGTGATTATTATATAATCATTGTATAATAATAATTGATATAGGTAGAGAAATAAATAAAACAAAAATGATTTTTCACTAAACGCTTAAGGATTCTAGGCTTAAAAAAGGGAAATATGTACGTTATTTGGGTTGGTCATGGCTAAAATAATGGTTTTATGGTTAGATGAATAGAGGATAATTATTGGCCTTTTATAACTGTGGTGAGTATCACACTTGTAATTTTTTGAAAATAAATAATTCCACCAAATATTTGATCATGATACATGGATTAAAATGGAATATTCAGGATATTAGAATGGATAAGGTTGAAATATTTACATACAATGGGTTTTGGATGGGGTTAGGGTAATTTTTGGCCATTATATTTTTAGTTTTACCACTGTTTAATCCATTTTTACCCTAGCCATTATAAATAATCTGTACTGTTATGATTATATATTTTTGTAAAAACATTCGTTAAAATCATTATATATTATAATTTTTTAATATTACAAATTTGTAATCTATTTTTTAGTTAAATTCTTATAATTAGAAAATGTTTATTTAATATTAATCCCATATAGGTGATTAGAGTGTTGGGTTTTAATGAAATAATATTCAACAATTCATAATGAGTTTATATCCAAATTTAATATGATATTTATTCCAATTACCTAAATTGGATTAATGAATGCATAATTTAAGTGATTATAATTTAAAACCCATTTAAATACAATGTATTATCAAAAATAAATTAAATAAAAATGGATTTTTCAATTAAAATTATCTAATTTTTACTATTCAACATAAAAGGAATCTTCTTAGAATAATCCCAAAAATTTACCCTAATTTCATTGGAATATTGATTTAAAAAATGATGTTTATTTTATCGAATTAATTTTTATATTTTTTTGAAAAATTATTTTTCACAATTTTTAGAAAAAAATAAATAAAAATTAATTTTGGTAGAAAATATATTTCGGAGACATATAATGATTTTACCAAAAATTAATTCCTTTTTATCAATATGTTTCCTTCATTTAAAACCATTAATATTCATTTTCTAAGAATTAATTACTATTATTAATATAACTATGTTTAATGGATAGGTTATAAATTTTAACATCAAATAAATATATTAATAATATATGGTGGTTTTGTTACAACATAGTGTTGTGTGTAACACATGCCAAACATGTTGTTGCATGAGATGCAAGCTATAAAAAAAATAACACTTATTCGAAAAATAAAAATTTGTGAAAACTCTAGGTGTTACATTTGAGGCCCATTAAAATTTATTTCCCCACAAAATTCTTCTTTATGATAAAAAAATTTGGATACTTCAACTTCAATATATAATCATTTTCTCACATAGAGTCCTCAAACTAGTAGTCCCACCGCAAAACATTGACCATGTTTGTGGTCTTGTTTCATAGAAATTTCACTATATAATCCCAAATGAACACAATTTCTCTTCAAAATAAGGATAATTCTCTTGTTATATGAGCTCTTAGTCTATTACATGTGAACAGTCATTAATGTAATTCCCCTAGAGAGATACATGGAACACATCGTGGTCATCAGAGAGTTTTTATGGAAGTCAAAACTAATAGGATACTATCTTAATATGATTAACATTTTTAAAGGAACTAATATTCCTAGGTCTTATTTTCCATTTCATAATAAAGAACATAACTTTTTTCTATAGAGATATTCTTAGAAACACCTTTTCACCAACTTTAAATTCATGATCATGTGGTTGATTTTCATTATAACATTTATTCTAAATCTAAGCATCCCGGATGTGTAAATAAATGGATCTAACCTTATCTTCTATTTCATCAGCTTACATAGGTTCTAGTATAATTTTTTTCCAACTTAATTATAATACATTTATTCCATATAGTTATTTCCATAGAGGGATTCATAAGTATCATTCTGATTTCTTGAGTGAAATCTATTTTTTTAAGAAACCTAACTAGATGAAGGTGTTGATCCAAACTACCTATGAAATAAAAATAACATGATCTCAAAATATCCTCAAGGGCTTTAATTTTTCTCTCAAACTAAACATATGTATAAGGATGATACATAGGGATAAAACACAACTCTATATGCAGATATTACTGAAGAATTCTCTAGAACATTTTGTTAAACCTCAAATCGTAATCATACAGAATGGAATGTGGTACTCCAAGAAATAATAAACCTTCCAAAATTTATATCCTAAAATATGATCTAGAGATAAGTACTCTTTAATGATACAATGTGTAAAAACATATTAATGTTATTGACTACAACCCATTTAGAATTATTCCCTTTAGTTATTTGGGGAGTCCAATGAAGAAAAATCCATGGTGTTGTTTTCCCATTTCCATTTTGGTAATGTTAATGGATGTAACGTTACCTTAAACTATTGACTTTCATCCATAACTTGTTTAAATATCATGCACCATGATTAAAACACTATGATATCTCTCTTTATTCTATCCCTCTATAAGTATGATTTAAACTCACAAAACCACATTGTAAATCCCAAATGAATAAATAACGATGAACTATTAGATTAAACTAACAATGCATTCTTCAAATCTGATTTAGAGAGAACACAGACATGAAACCTAAACCTTATCATCCAATCATGATCTTGGTTAAAATTCTAAACATTTCTAACCTTCATTTTTAGCTCTACATTATCTTCTAGGGATATTAAATCCTCACTATAATATTTGGTTTAGCATTCAATTGAGAAAGATCTGATTTCTCCCCATCATTTAGGATTTTTAGACCCATCCTTTGAAAATCTGGAAATATTGTATCTTTTTTGAATCTCATCATATATAATCAAGCATGATCATTTTTAGTCAAATCATTGGCCACCTTGTTTTCATTCTATGGGTGTTAATGTAGTCAACATTCAAAATCAATAACGAGCTCTAGAAATCTTATATAGTTCATATTCAGCTCTTTTTTTGTGAATATATAATTTAAAAGTTTTTTATTGGTATATATATCAATGTTTTCTCCATAATGTTAATGCCTCATTATATTTAATCTATCAATATCCATAGCAAAGTCCATATCATTACTATAATAATTTTATCATGAAGTTAAATTTTAATGAGGCCTAATCTCTAACAATTTCATTTAGAATAACAGCATGTCTAAATTCCTTCTTTGATGCATCACAATTGATTACAAACCCTTGTCCACTATAGGGTAATGTAAGAATTGGTGTTCTGTCTAATCTTATCCTAAGTTCACTTAAGTTTTTTCCAAATTCCTCTATTTAGATGAACATAACTCCCTTTTGAGATAACATTGAGATAGTATTTTATATTCATGATAAATTCTACAGAAAAATAGATAATATCTTGCATAACTGAGAAACATATGGATCTAAGTCACCATGTTTGGTCTTTACCAACAATTAATAGCCTCTATATTTCATAAATATATAGATATACTGACTCTTGATATCATATATCCAAAAAATGGAATCTTTTGCATCCAAAATTCACAATTTTGTAATATTTAAAATATTTTTTTCTTCATTAGGTTCTTTTATTCAATAATAATGTGGTATTAATACTATTTATTTCTGTTTGAATAGATAAAAATATTATCTATAATGACTAACAAAAACTACTTAATGAAATCTATAAAAACCTATTTATTAAATCTATGAATATTGTAGGGGAATTAGTAAGACCAATTGGAATTACTATATATTCATATTTCCCACAGATTGTACGAAATATTGTCTTGGATATACCCTCCTTATTGTCCCTTATTTTGTTATATTTAGATTTACGATCAATATAGGAAAAGTATTGATCTCAACATATTTGATTGAACCAGTCAACAAAATGGGGTAGAAAATACTTTTTCATAATTAGGATTCCATTAGACTCTCAATAATCAAAATAGATTTTCATCAATATAACATTTTTTTTTAAAAAAATGGGTTCAACCTATGGTGACACACTTGGATGAATGAATCCCCAGTCAAGGTTCACATTGTGCTGCTTCCTTAATTATTGTAACTCAATTTGGGGAATTCTTTATGATGTCTTTGTAATTGGTGTGGCAATATGTATGAGTTTTATTAAGAACTCAACATTATTTTATTGTGTAAGACAATGAATTTCCTCCAGAAATACATCAAAAAATTATCATACAATAGGCATACCATCGATGTTGATTTTATCCCTAAAAATTTGAGAGAAACACCCCTTATGAATGGGAATTATACCAATAAAATGATTATAATATCTATAAAAATTTAATACTTTTCATCACATTGATATATGATCCATGGTTGGTTTGAAATCTTGAACACATTTTCCCTTCCTTGAAATGTTTTGTGGTTTTTATGCATTAAAATATAATCCATACCTATGATGACATCCAATTACACTAGAGGATGAATGATAAGATTTATAGGGAGAAAATTCCCACATATGCCATCTAGAGAGGAATCATAAACATGATATATGATCCTCTTACCATTATGGGGTTTCCAAGATAATTATATATCTTATCATTTGTGTTAAATCGTGATACCAATTGAAAATTCTATAAATATGAATGAATGGTTAGATATAGAGTCAAATAGGTTTTTACAAATTGTAAATTGGATGGTATGTATATATTTTAATATTTCATTATTTCACCCTTTGTTATATTTTATGATAAAAAGATACTTTACATTATCTATTGGATTATGTGGTTGATCACATAAATCATAACAACTGGATTTGGGATCTTATTAGAATAGTTCCCATACTCCTTGAAATTGAATGACTAGATTGTGGTTGGTGACCTCTATGCATATTTATCTTTATTCACATTGTTTGATAACTTCATCCCATCAATTGGGTAATAAATTTCTGGATGAACATCCCTTAAAAACATAAAAAATTATCTATCCACCTTATGAAAATTTCCTCCAATTTTAATCCCATAAATTTTATCATAAATGAAATATCATATTCTTCTCTCCATGCTTTATAGATTATCTTTTTAACTCAATATTTCATTTATTGTTAGACTATGAGATTAATATGTAACTCCAACCACTATTTCATCATTAATATCACATCAAAAAATCTATTCATAACTAAAAAAACACTAATGGATGATTGAATTTGGATACATTGGATTAAGACACTGAATAACCAATCAACCTTACATTTAGGTTAGATTAAAATACTCAAAGTGTACATCAAATTTCTTGTAAAATATTTCTCATACGTACCAACAAATTCATCATCCTTCTACATTGACATAAGGAACTCATTATCCATTATCATATAAATAAAATGAGAAAATGTGTTATGGAAAAATAACTTCATGTACTCATACCTATCCAAAGAGTTAATTTTTTCTTATTACCTCATATTTTATATATTATTACACAATAGATCTTCTTCACCTTCAAAATGGTGGACAACCGAAATGATTTTTTCATTCTCCGAACACTGGATAATGGAAAATAACATTTAAGTGGAACTGATCTATTTCTCAACAACTATATTACCATATGTTCTACTTAAGGATGGTTTTATTTTCTGCAAAAAGGACTCAATAGAATGTTTTTTCTTCCTTTGTTTGGATGTCTAACAGGATGCATAAATTTAGAATTTTGTGTTATCTTATCAATGATATTTTTTCATTCTAGATCAAAAAAATGTGTAATATCCCGACCCAGCTCACCTCTAAGATGGTGGCCGGACTGGTGGGTCACATAACATCATGTGAATCTCCACAGACTCCATAGACTGCCAACTAGTAGTGAGGGCCCTTTTTGTGTCCATGGGGGAGACTATGCCCTCATAGGTAACAAATAATATCACAGTGGAAGTAAACATAAAAAATTAATAAATAGCAGAAGCTTGGGAATATGTAAACTGCATCAGAAGAAATATAAACAAATCCAACTGAATAATAATAACCAAATGAGAATGATCACAAAAATATGACATTCTATGATGTAGGTCTAAAATGAAATTGTAGAAAAATAGAACCCTAACACAGAGTCAACTAAAAGAAAATACACAAGAAGGAACTGCATCACGAGGAAGGCTCGGTCCTCTGCCCCAGTCTCCATCCAAAGCAGTAATGAACTGTCAAAAATTGGAAGCAATATGCTTCCCCTTGTCAATACCTATGAGACTGTAATCTACTCGGGTGTCAATAACTCCTAAGAAGGTTGTGAGATAAAAATCCCAGTAGGTCGGTACCCACAGTTTCTAAACCTTTCCATTTCATGCAATAATAAAAATTCAGTGTGTCATTATATAATAATTACAGATAATAAATTTTAAGTAAAATGAAATAAATAAGTCACCCCGGGTCCCAAACAACACCCATGCTTAATCACCTCCTTCAGCCTAAGCTGGTAGTCTAAAAGGGTACCTGTCAGAAAAATGCACAAACACATATATATGTATAAAACCCAGAATGCATGGAAAACAAGATAGAGGTATAACCCAATCTTTTGCATTGACATGGGGTCTACATAAAGTGTCAACCATGTGTACTAACACATATCATAAGGATATCTCAATTCCCAAGAAAACTCAAATGGCAATAATATCAATGCTTATGTTCCTTATTTATTAAGGTTCAAGATGAGAGTTGGAGTCTGATCCCGTCACATAGGTATCACTACCAAACGTCCGTCAATTTATCCAATACCACCAAGCCCATTCAAGGATATATTTTGAAATCCCAAGTATCTCATGAGGTATGGCTTCACCCTGAGTCCATCCTGATCTCCCAAAATATGGGTCGGGTGTCATTCGAGGCTGGCTTAGCCACATTGACAACAGATCCATCCCGATAAGCCCTTTTGGAACCGGTATCACTCAAAAGTATTAAAATGCCCGAGGAAGTCTCAGTCTGAAAAACCCAATGAAAATGACCCCCGACACAATGAGGTAACCCTTATAGAATTGAGGATATAAGAGTGACCCTTAATATGGGACCCACCTCCTTTACCCGCCCTGAATTTAATTATATTTTTCACATCAACAGATATGACATAATCTGCATATAAATTCACAACTTGAAAACTAACCTGATACTCCCATACATCAAAGGAATAAATTTAATAGTAAAGCACAACATTCAAGGAAATATACATATCATATCATCCTCAGTGGATAATGCATATTTATGTAATAAAAAGTTCAACAAATCAAGTGCCAATGTTCCATCAATTGATGTTGATGCTCATGAAACTATTTATTTAATTTGATTACAATAAAAATTTGTTTCATAACACAGGCAAATAATCAAACAATAAACTCAGCTAATGGTAGAATACACTGATCAAGTCGGAAATCCCAAAGGGATATCCAACTTTGTTGCAATAAATCAAATAACTATTCATTTAATTTAAAAACAATAAAAAGGGGTTGTGCAATACACTTAGCTAATTAAATTAAAAACCCGACTATTGGAAAAATATGCCGACTATGTTGGCATACCCAAACGGGTGTACAATCTTGTTTCAACCATTCAAACAAACTAATTTAAGATGATTAAAGCTGCAACAATTAAATAGAACCATTAAAATAATTAAAATGGTTAAAATTGCACAAAGCTGGAAGGCGCTGACTAACGGCACAACCGTGTGTTTTTATAAATCACAATGAAAAAGAGGGAAAGTGAGTAGTCACCCTACCTTGTAATTGTATATAAATCTAATATCCATGGTAGACTTTTATTTGAAATAAAAATTGATGAAAACAAAGGATTTTAAAAAAATCCCAAAATAGGGAAAAAAATATTCCGTGATGAACTGCATGCATATTACTCAATGAAAATGCACGATTATAATTGTGCAATGTTAGCCTTTCCCTAAGGATTACTATGCACCATATGATGAAGGAATCAGACGTCAGATGGAGGAGAAACAACCTTCCAAAGGGGCTTCATGTTGGTGTGATGGGATTGAGGGGTGTGACCTGATGAGTGGGAGAGGGAGAGTGGAGAGGAATAAAATGAAAAGTGAGAAAAGAAAGAAAAATAAGAGAAAAGAAAAAAAAGAGAAAAATAAAAGAAAATGAAAAAAGGAAATAAATGAAAATAATAAAACAAAACAAAATAATGGAATGAAAAATAATAAAAATAATTTACAAATAGAATCCCCTATTTTAATTATTTTCATTTTTACCCTAACCCCATCATTATATTATTTCAGAATTTCATTTTATTCTTTATTGCATTCTTTTAAATAATCATTAAATTTATTATTACTCTTTTCCAATCCTTAATTAATTATTTTAAACCCAAAAATTATTCCAAAGCATGGAGTGACATTTTTTTCATGAAACATCTGCATTTATTTCAATTAAATAAAATGCTTCTTGGGACCCGCAGCGAGGTGCGCATGTGTGCGCCCCAATCGCTTAATTAATTAGACTACAATAAAGTAAAAATGGTCCATACCTGATTATGGTTGGGATGTTACAAATTTTTTTAATCTTAGTAGGAAAATCATCTCATAATTTCTCACACTTAACTTTGAAGCAATTACTTCATGTTCCAGCCATTGACTAAAAGAAAAAATCATAGTGTAATAGACAATAATCAATATACGGGACCAAAAAATTATGAAAAATTAGATATAAGATTTATAAATCATGAAACCATATTCTTTAATATTTTAAACCATAATATAATCCATGGTTATTCAAAATATTATTAAATTTAAATCATTAAATAATCTTTTTATAGTGTTTTTGAATTTCAACTGCGTATCCCCAGGGAGTGTCAAACCTGGTGTGCAACAAGGAACATTTTCATGCATTAGGTGAGGATATAGTCTACATCAATGTTCCTATTTAAGAGTTATTAAAACTAGGTACCTATGTTCAAAATCCAAATCCACTTATAATATCTTGAAAAGGATGTAATTTCATGGAATCCACTCACTCCATCCTCTACCAAATTGCCTAGAAATTTTACTATACATGAGATCATCTTTAGAATAATCTATATAATAGTTTTTAAAGATGTCAGTACAGTTTTTTCATAATATTATCCAATTTTAAATAAAATTATCATCTGATACCATTTATAGAAACCAATTTATCTAATACATATATATTAAATCAATTTTTATGAATATTTAATACATTACAAAACCACACACTGAAGGAACATTATATTTTAGTGTCTTTGGAAACATGGATACACAACAACTACAAAATATCTATACTACATAATCTCCGAAAATGTTCTTCATAACTAGTACAACTCTTAATCATAACATAAATAAAACAAGTGTTAATAACCAAGGGAAAGGTAAATTTGAAATGGTTGAGCATAGATGCCCAGTAAAGGTAAATGAGAGAGATAAATATGTATATGAAGATAATAAAAGAATGAGAACCTGAGCATAACAATTGGAAACCATAACCTTCATATCAATAACATAATATTATTTCATGGAAGAATTATTGGTTGTTCATAATACATAAATCATATTAAAGTCAATGAACCTGACTATGAGTGAATAAAATTTTCACAAGACCAAGAATTTTTGGCTTACACATAAGCAAGGAAAATCATATCCATATTATTTGAGGCTCACTACCAAGGATATCATAGTGAATCTTGTTCACTCCCCAAACCATCATAAAATTCAAGGTTCGCTCCAATGAACCACATAGAAGACAAAGTACCTTAATGAATTGAGTTTTATCCCCATTCTATCCTTCTTTATCTCATGAAATATAAATATTTATCCCATTCATTGGAGGGAAATATTTTTCCTAGACATCTCATAATGAGATCCATATTTATGTGTTCTGTAGTATCATAAAAAGAGAATCATATAATGATACATTAACATAAATGGATTTCATAAAAATTCCATAATATGGAAACATATGTAAATGATATAGGTTTTACAACGATTTTATCATTTCATTATAGTATAACCCATGGAAAAAGATTTGGGATTTATAGGAATTTTATCTTGGTATACATGTGGAAGAGAAATGGGATTCATAAAAATCAGGACATTATAAATGATAAAAATTCATATAAAGAATAAGAATGGAATCTTTAGATCATATCCCCATAAATTCATAAGTAATATTAACGAATGTCATCTTAGAAGGAATATAATTTGGGATGGTCATTTAAAACTTATCTTTTGGAAAAAATTCTTTCAAAATTGTTTTTTTTGAAATATATAAAAATTATAAAAACCAATTTTATGAAAAATAACCTTGAAAATAGATACATTTCTACAAAATTAAATAAATTTTATCATCATGGGAAAATTTATTCATTTTTAACACATTAAAACAATGATTTCAGTATTATTTTTAGTAAAACCATTGTGGTATTGTTTGGAATGTGGCATGCCGATTCATTTAATTTTTTGCTTTTAAAATTTAAAAAAATAGTGAAAATATATTTTAAAAATCATTGTGGAAATATTTAAAAAATTTAAATCATTTTTATAAATTATGATATTTGAAGAAAATAGATTTTCGACTGAAGGGAGAAAAAAAGTTGGATTTTCATACACATATATTCTCAATTATTTTAAGTACCAATGAGTGGTAAAACGGTACAATTACATTATAAAATCATGAATAAATATATTAAAATATTTTTCATTAGTTTTTTGAGATAGGGAACACAATATTAAATATTTTTAACATAATCAAAACTATCCGGATAGACATTGGTATTGAAATCTAAAATCATTACCACATTTATAATGTTGAATCATAAGCCCAATGACAGAATAAAATAAAAAGTAACCTAAAATATCTTGAGTATTAATAAATTAATTATACAACATATCAATTTTGATGTATATACCACCAATTAAAGAATATAGGTGCATAATATAACGTACGTTTCAAAGAAGAAAAATTGAGAAAAAAACACATTACCTCAAGTCTTGACTTCCATTGTACTCAATAAAACCTCATGTTTAATAAATATATGTTTATTATACATCTTTTAAATAACTATATTCATATATATCATATATTATATGAATTTATTAAGACCATTTATTACCTATTGGTTATGAATTCTACGTTAAATCCATGTTTTGGGCAATAACCACTTTGTTTTTCTAATATGTTTTGATTTGATATTGTTGGTCATAGAACATAGATAATGGTTTAGTCATCTTCTTTTTGATAAACATTATATTAATATCATATATATTCTTTATATAATTATTTTGATAAATTTATAGGACTGTGTTATAGAAAATGAAATACACTGTTCTGGGTGACAAGAGGCCGTATATTTGCATGCAGACTATTTGAATTCCATTTTTAGAAGTAAATAAAGAAATGTAAATGATATATTATAATTATTAAATATTTTTTCTATAATTTATATCCCATATTTTTTTAAAAAAATTCATATATAATACATTCCATGTAACGTGTGAATGAATCACTTTGCATCATAAGGCCATAGTCCACTATACTCATGAGTGAAGTCTTCATATTCCCAAAAAATGGAGAGTTTAAAGGTGATTTTTATATAATAATTCAAATATAAAAATTAAATTATAAATATAATATATAATTTAAATATACATCATTAAATAATCTAGTAATGGTGGTAATTTTTAAATGAATGACATCTGTTCATGAGGTAGTATTCATTCGTATATAAGAACGTTGATTTTGTAACCCATTTGATTGATCTGGAAATGTTTGGGGGATCTAAGTATATCATAAAATCAACTCAGTATATTTAATATACTGAGGTTATTATATCATCATATTATAATAATAAGATAATGAGGTGGATTAAAAGATAAATAACGTTCATTGATGATCATTACATCTTCTTCATGTATCCTATATAGTCTTGCAAAAAAATCCATTCTAGGATTTATTTAATTCCACTATAAGAATTATAAGATGATATGAGGGAATTTTTGAAGTTTTTTTAGAGGGTATTTTCTGAAAAAAAGGTTTTGTGGTGTGAGGACGATTAGATAATTAGTGTACTTTTATAAGTTAGGTGAGCTGCACAATTGTAATTTTTTGAAAAGAAATAATTCAATCCCTATTTTTTCCTGATAAAAGGGTAATAAAATTAATATTCAATATAATTTAAGGAATAATTCATAAATATAGTTATAAAATAGGTTTTTGACATGTTTTGGGTCATTTTAAACAATTATATTTTTAGTTTAACCTCTAGTAAATCCATTTTTTCCTTAACCGTGATGAATATTTTTTAATGTTTTTACTTTTAATTTTGGTAGAAAATTAATATAAACTTATTTTATTACAATAATTATGATGATAAGAAATATGGTAACCATTTTTAAATACTATATGAATAAAAATGAAAATATCAATTTAAAATTAATCTTGCATATGCAATGAGAAAAGAGGGTTTTAAAGGGAAAATGTTCAAACGTTCCCAAACATTTTATATTAATATTCAATAAAAATATTTTTTGAAATTAGATAATTTTAATTAAAAAATATATAATTGAGATAATTTTCCATTAATGTTTTTAAATATAATTTAACCTTATAAATAAAATAAATAAAAAGGACGTTTTGAATTAAAATTCAGCATTTTCCACTCTTCACAAAAAATGAAACTATTTAGAGAAAATATATTCACCCTAAGATAAATTTGAAATGATGATTTAAAAACATCAGATTATTTTAAAAAATTATTATTCTAAATGTGTGAACATATAATTTTATTAATGACTAAAAAAATAAATAAAAAATATATTTTTGGAAATATAGTATTTTCATGACATATAATGATTTACTAAAAAATATGTAATTTTTATTAATATATTTTATTTATATAAAACCATTATAATTAACATTTAAAATTATTTACTATAATTAATATCACTATGTTTATTTTATTTTTTTTTAATATTCTTGTTCAAATAAATATATCAATAAAATATCATGATTTTTTAAAAACACAGTGTTGTGTGTAATGCAATATAAACATCGTGTTGTGTGTAACACATGATATATATGAAATTTAGATTAATTAGAAAAAAAATTAATTCATGAAAACTGAGGTTGTTACAAAATTCATTTATTTAGAACATTATCAGAGAATAAAAAATAAAATACCATTTCTTTTATGCATCAAAAAATGCAATACTTGTCACCCAGAGAAGTTCCAAATTATCATTCAATGGTGAATGACACAAATCAATTTCATTTATAGAATTATTTTGTTCATAAAAAAATGTAACTCATAATAAAATATTCTTTCTTTATAAATATGTACGAGTAAATTTTTTAATCTATGAACAAAACGTGACATAAATAGTGTTTTCTGTTGAGGTTCCTATAAAGATTTATTCCAACTATATATAATCCCCTTATATAATTTTTAAATTCACTTCCAAAAAAAGATTTTTTTTATAAAATATATTAAATTATGGTAAATAATTTGTGTTATTTAAGTTATCTTTAAAGATATTCACATTAATATGTCATCTTATGATTTTTTCATCAATTTAATTTTCAAAAATATTCCCCACATGAGGTTTTATTAGATGGTACCAAATTGATTTAATAAGAGGTCTGATTCTAGTTCATGATAATGAATCAAATATGAATTATAGGGAATATGGGATGGAATATTTCGAATGAACTGTTGGATGATACTGAATTTTTATAGCATGAGATTTGATGCCATTCCATGATAGTGAAACACAATTGAATTTTTCATCCATTTTATAACGTGACGACCCATGTCTTGGAAATTTTGATAAACATTCATACTTCTTCATATATAGAAGATAATAATTTATAATATCATGTATATTTTTAAACCCCAATCAAATTGGTAATAATTTTATCATTATATTATAAATGGAATCTGGAATCTTGTTTCTTTCTCGAAGTAGTGCTTTTAAAAGATCAACCAACTCAGAGAAACTTCAGTCACTCAACCCAGTTATTTTTTTCCAGTTAAATAAAATCATAAATTCACATAAAAATGTACACATAATTTAACATGAGAATAAAAATTTCTAAAAAACTTTATAAAATCAGTAATGAGTCATTGTTTTTTATTGATTCAATTCCAACATTATGAATTAAGTCTTCAACATGGTACTCTACCTATTTATGAATATTTTCATCAACTTTTATATTGAATTTTTCCATCTTTCATCAAGATATATCCAATATGTATAGTTATAAATGAAACCATATTAAATGATTTTATCCTTTATTTCTCATGAATTTAAAATTCTCATTTTCAACCACTTCATTCATTTAGTGAAAATAATTTTAATAAAACATCATTTAGAAAATCCCAAGAAATCATAAACTCTTTTATCAAATTCATTTTTTTATCTTCATAATAATTTCCAATTATAACCATTAATTCCATAATAACACAACATAATTTTTTAATATATAAAAACATTTACAAATTTAAAAATATTTTTAAATAGATAAATTTTAATTATAAAAACATATAATCCCAATGATTAATTATTGATATTTATTTGAACATATCAAAAAAATATACATAAGGATCAGAACATATCCTAAATTTTTTTAATTAAAAGTGATTAATAATATATCAAAATAGTTAATTTCAACATGTATAAGTGTTTAGAAAAAAAATTGTCTTAAAAATAATTTAAAAATGAAATTCAAGATATGACAAATATTTTTAATCACAAATTCATTATATTGATAAAAATATTTTATAGATGAAAAAATATAATAAAAAAGGGATTTAAATTATAAACAGTGTATAATGATAAAAAAATATGTAAATACACATAATTATAAATTTATATTATTTTAGATGAAAACAATTAATATGAAAATCAATTAATAATTATGTAAACGTGATACCATTAAAAAAATATTAACCAGAAAATTTAAAAATACTAAAAAAATTCATGAAAACAAACAAATTAATAAATTATATTTATAGTTAAGACATAATTAATTTATATTAAAAATTACAATATAACTTACAGAATATGGTGGTTGATAATGAAAATTTTATATTGAATTATAAAAATTCACTAGATGTCATTAGAAATAAGGAGAACTATATATGAATGATGAACAAAAATTGAAAAAAAACTTTTAAAAAGAATGAAAAATCATTGGATGTTGTTTCTGGTGGACTAAAATAATTTTTTGATAAAGAAAATAATATAAAGGTTTGTTAAAAATGACGAAGGGTAGAAGATATATAACAAATAACATGAAAATGTTAGCCAATTTGACTAAAAAGGTAATATTTATCATCATCAATGGTTTTAGGTCTCCTTGGTGTCGTTGAATGTTAAGAGAGTAGGAGGGTTTATAGACTATAAAATTAGGGTTTTGGATGTTTTTGCAATTTAAAAATAATTTTAACAACTATTTTTAAACAAAACTTGTGGTAAAAATATTTTATTAATCATTCCATGTCCATTTTTTTAAAAAAATACATTAATTTTTTAACCTCAGTTTTTATTAAACCAATACTAAATTTACCCTCACAAAACCTATAACATTTGTTTTATATAAAATAGATTTTAAAGATTCGTATACCATCATTTCAACATAAACTTTATTTTAAACCAATGTTACAGATACCCCAGATTTACTTTTAATGTTGGTTTCTAAGAAACAATCATTAAACCTTAATGTTGAATCACTTCATTCCACTAGTGAATATAATTGGGAGACACAAAATATAATATTATTATAGTATATTTTGAGTCCTGGTCACATTAAATTTGTTTTTCCTAATAATGACCCATTACATCTTTCATAACTAGCTTCATTCTTCAACATTTGATTCCTAAAATCATTCATCATAAACTATGGAATAGAAACTCAAGAAAGTGTGAGGTTAGTTACACATTAAGGCTAAATATTTGGGATATAAATTATCACATAAATATAAAATGAGCAAACAAGTATAGTATCATTAGAACAACATTTTAAATTATTTCCCTATATATCATTTATCATAAACATGGTTCATGTCATAAATCATGGAATTTTATAAGATGTGGATCATTAAGGAATCAATGAAAATAAACCATGATAACAAAACATTGGTGTATGGCATGGAAACATGGAATAAAAATAAGAATATAAATTCAATTTATTATTATTCAAGGATTCACATAAAGGAATATCATAGTGTATTCGGTTTACTCTAAAAATAATCATAATAGTCCTGTTTGAATCTAAAGACTATCATAGTTGATTTGGTTCACTCTAAAAACCATTCTAATAGTTACGGTTTACCTCCAAAACTATCCCAGTAAAAATATTCTATTATTAAACTTGGTTCACTCCCAATTCTAGTCCAGTTTATCTCATGATTTATCAATCAGTACCCAATGAATTGAACGTTGATGTAGTTACAACCTATCACATAATGAAAATCATACATATGTGTGAAACATGATCAAAACAAAATTCATAAAAACAAAAACCATGAGAAAATGGGTTTCACGAACTATTCATCATAACATTTCCCATGGAAATGAAATATGTCTCAAAAACATTCAATCATTTCATCATCGAATACCCAAGGAAAATAAATGAAATGCATTCAAAAAATTTCAGCCTAAAAATAAATATTCTAGGTAAAAAAAAGAATGATATCCATGTATAATATCCCAGAAAATATTAATTAAAATAAAGGATTTTGGTCAATGATTAATAAAATTACCATTAAAAAAGTAAAAAACATTCTTGGGGAAAATTTCCATTCAATTATTAAATTTGTCATTAATATCAAACTGTTTTGAAAATATTATAAACAAATTTCATAGAAATGAAATGTAGGAACCTGTAATTTAATTTTCAAAAAATTTATCATTCGTGATGATGGTAAAATCCATTAATGTCGCTTATGTAAAAAAATAAATATTCAATACCATTATAAAAAGTAAAAAAGACATCATCTGAAAAGTAAAAAAATTTCATTTTAATAATATACATTAAATTTTTTAAAATGGGTAAAATATTATTTATAAAATGATAGGATAATATTTTAAGAACATCCTTAAAACATTTTTACAAAATCACAACATGTAAAAAATTATTTTTGGTCAATGAGAGAAAAAATATTAATATTCATAAAAAAACATGTTTTCATTATGATGATAATATAAGGTAAGAGAAATGAAATTAAAACATGTAGATGAATGAAGTAACCAAATTAGAATAAAATAAATTAATTACGTTAGAGGTTTATCATAATATTTCATAATCATATATAGAGTCATAAACATTGAGGAATAAACAATTTTATTACAACATAATGCACTTACTGCTTTGGTAAAATTTGAATCATAATCACCATGAAATATTTATACATATATTGATATATAAATCCATATAAATTTCATAAAAATCACAATCAATGATATTCATGGATATTATTTACAGCATATAAATGAAACAAGTTGTTAATATGACATTTGTCTCAAAAAATAAAATGTGAGAAGAAAATACTAAACCAAAGGTCATACTTCCTTCATATGGATTAGTTCTTCCTATATAATAAATGTTAATTTATTATAAATATATTATAGAAACATAAAAAAATATATCATATAGAATATTAATTACTTATAACATTTTATCACCTACTTCTTAAAAATACTTTATAAAAAATACTTTTCTAGGTGATATGTACTTCATTTTTATTTATTTTTTGGTTTGTTTTTTATTGCCTATATTTTGATCATTTTATTTTTATCTAAATAAATTTATTCGGGACATAAATGTCATGTATATTCATAATATAAATTTATAGAGTCATTAATAAAATATTGTGGTTTTAAAATCAAATAAATCATTCATGTAGATTGTAGGATGTATGAACACATGAATGCTGTTTTTATCTTTCAATAGATGGAAATAAAGAGAGTCATATAATAATAAAAAATAGAATAATTATTAAATCATATATATCATTATAATTTTTTAAATCCATCCTTATTTCCATAAATGTAAAATTGAAATTAAAATAAAATACTATCACTTTGTGGAGGTGCTGGTCCAGACCCACGCACGAGCGACGTTATCCTTTTATAGTGGTTTGGAATATAAGAGGGTTGATGTGATATTAAAATTAAAGAATAATAATTATTTCATAATTATAATATATACACATTATTCTAATAAAAATAACCATCCCAAAATTATGATTATGGGAAATTAATTGAATCACTATGTGGAGATGGTAAGATGTATGTAAACACAAGAGATACTTTTACATCCCATATTATGGAAAGAGGATGAATAAATGTGGTTGAATAATAATAATAACATATATGTATATTTAGGATAATTAATTTACTAATTTATTAGTATTATAGAAAATTTAAATATTGTAAAATAAGAAATAAAATGAAAGTGATCTGTTAAGGATATTACCCCTATTTTGAAAGAACTCCTTTAGATATCAACCTATGTATCTGGGGGTTGGTATTTTGGGAATACCAAAACCATTATAATTTGGATAAGTGTGTGTAGAAGAGAAATTTTTATATTTTATTAACATTTTAATCTCAATGCGGTGTGACGAAGATAATAGAGGGATTCCATTTTATAATTGAGTGGAGAGGAACTCTTGGAATTTCATAAATCATTAAAATAAATTAAAGTTATTCTAATGCCAAATGGTTCAAAATGCCTGATAAATGGGAAATGGATCAAATTTCTTATGATATATTTTCACCATAATCTTATTTTAATATTTTCATTATTTTTATGTAATTTAATATAATATTATTTTCAAAAAGCATCTTTATTGAAAATTTTAGGTAGTATTCATTCAATTTCAAAAAAAGTCATAAAATGCATGAATTTGAATATAATAATTGAACAAGAAATTTTTATTTTACATCAGTATCTAAACTTCATTTCACACATTAATTAAACCATGTTTTATTAATTTTAATATTTTCCAAAACCAGTTATTATATTTATTTATAATTTGAAAAAAACTATAGTTGTGAGGCATAAGAATTTAAGTTAATTAAATATTTAAAAAATATTTGATATAAATTTAAATAATGAATATAATATTATTAATAAAATGATAGACACACATATATATATTAATGACATGCATTTTTCCCAATGTGGACTACTATGATTTATTTAAAACTAGGAGACTATCATTTTGTAAGTATCATTATCTAAATATTTGATAGGTCATTTTCATGGACATGTGTTGATTAAAAAATATATTTCAAGATTAATGTGATAATTCTTTTAAATAAATTTATCAAATACTAATAAGGATAAAAATTATTTCCTTATCACATAGTTATAATCTAGATTAATATGATTTACCCCTTAATGAGTTGGTAAATTTTAACATAGTTACTATTCATGCTGAAAAAAATTAATAATACCTATTTAAAAAATTTAAAGCACATACATATAATTATTTAATAGATTTAATTATGTTCTATTTCTTAAATTTTTATAAATTAATGTTAAGATAAGCATTAAAAACGTTATGTTAACTGCTTTTTTAAGAAAATAATTTTTTAAGAAAAAAACATTGTTTGTTCTTATCACATGACTTGAAATATATTAAGTGAATTTTATGACATTATATTTAGTATATAATAAATGAAATTATTTAAAATAAATAATAAATTGTTAATATTTTAATTTATTGACATAAAAATACATTTTTCTGAAATTTTTGTTTTAATAATATTTTTTTATAATAAAATGTTTTTTATTTTTATTTAAAAATAATTAATTGTAACAGAATTCATTTATAAACATAGAACCATACATTTTTCATAATGTAATTTGTGTTATTCAAAAATTCCAATCAAATTAACTGGATGAAAACAGTATGTAATAATATTTTAATATTATATCATTGTTCTATTTAGAACTAGTGATATGTGTAACACAAGATATTTGGGAAATAAATTTATATAAAGAGAAATATTTTTAAAAAAAATATAAGGTGTCAAATTATATGCCATAAAGAATTATTTATAACCTTGGAATTCATCATATTGATGAAAAAATAAGGATATCTCTATTTCATTATTTTCTTATTTTCCCAAGTAGCTTCATCAAATTCATGATTTCTTCAGTGAAATTTCAGTAGGTGAGAAGTATTTCTATGTAACATATTATCTCTATGATCCAATATTTATACTATTTGTTTTTAAAGAAAATTCATGCTCTAATGGTTTTAACTATCAATTTTTTTCACATGATATATTCTATTATTACTTATTCAATGGAGATACATGGAAGACGTCATGAAAATTAGAGAGGTTTGATGGATGTACAAAAATAAAAGCTACTGTCCCTACTAAATCAATTATCACAAAATGTAAAATATACATAGGGATCAAATTTTCCTTATTACTATATCTCATCACATTATTCAAGGTATAAATTTATAGAAGCACAATATAATAAACATGGAACTACCAATCTCATCGATGATTATCAGCATAAATTTTCAATCGAAGATGGGCTTCTTTGATTTGACATTGAAGTGATATACATTTATATAACATTTCTAATTTTATCTTACGTACTAAAACCATTATTAATACATATTTATCTGATAATGTTGGGGTTATATACCTTTTCCCATATAGGGCTTCATAAAAATCAATCTTAATGCCCAAGTGAAATCCATTCTGTTAAGAAAACTAAAATTATAGAAGGTGTCGATCCGAACCACATTTTAAACTAATAGAAAATGTTTTTAGAAAATAATCTAGGTGTTTAATTGTTCTCTTAGACTGACCAAATGTTTTATGATGTTAAGAAGTATTAAAATTCAACTCTATATCAAGAGACAAATGAATAATTCACCATAATTTCTAGGTAATCCTCATTTCCTGATCTTATATAATAGAATGTGGAACTCCCTGAAACTTGACCACATCCGTAATATAAATTATGGAAATATGATACATAAAGAATTATTCTATAATTAAAATGTAGTGTTCTAACATGTTATGGTGATCAACTACAACCCATATAACATTATTCCCATTAGATGTTTTGTTGAGTCTGATGAAAAAAACCCATGATGGTGTTTACCATTTCAATTCCATTATTGTTTAGGACTGTAACATCCCCATGATATTCTATCTCCAGGGATTTACAAATTCACAAAAAAATCATTGATATAGTTACTCATAAATATATCTCTTCACTTTTTACCAAGAGAAATACTCTTTTTGGATCTATATACATCTTTTTTTAATTCTAGTATGAAAGAGGGTGATGAACTATGAACCTCATTCAAGATCTCCGTATTCCAATCAGTTATATATAGAACTAATACATTATTCTTTAACCTTATCATTCCATCACAATTATGCTCAAATTAGGGAATATTTTTCACCTTTTTCTATAGTTGTACATCTTCAATTTACTCCAATTTAATAATCCTGAATGGCCCGAAGGCCTTCTTTTTATTTTATTTTATTATGGATAATCCCCTTTTAAGGGTTGAAGGGGAACTCGTACATGACCCATCAGCCCAATTCACAAGGCCTGACATGACCCGTAATACATGACCCGAAGGCCCAGAGGCATACCATGCCCATTACAAGACCCGTATACCGAACCCACTAGAATTTCCCCTCCCCATATTCTATATCATTGATCTCCTTTCTCTAAAACTTGCATTTCTAATCAGCTAGAATTTCCCTGTACAAAGATGTATGGTTCCTGGTCCTGACGGAGGTTTCCATACCCTCTCATTCTTCCAAACTGGTTAGCTCTACATATGGTGACTACTACTCTTATTTATCTGATCCTCTTTTAGGGCCCACTCTGTGTGAACTGGGCTACTGTATGGTCATTGTGTCCCAAATTCCCTATGGTCTGATGTCCTTAATTACCCGATGGACCTTGAGACCTGTAGTCCCAAACCGGTGGCCCGAAGGTCCAAATCAGATGAATAGTTTCTTCTGCTACGATACCTAACATTACCTGCTACAGTAACTACTACACTACTCCTACAATACTGTTGCAATACTGCTATAGTATCTTCTACAGTACCCCTAAAAAATCACCTCCAACATATATTTAATGAAAAAATACCATATCTTTAATGAAAAAAATACCATATCTAACTTCAAATCTTGAGATGAGTCATTTTCCTCATGAACATTCAATTGGTGTGAGGCATACACTCTAACTATTTCTATCTTCATGAGAATAAATCCTAATCCCTTCTTCCACTAATAAATATATATTACAACCCCTTATCTATTTCATGTTATTTTATGTGTAGGCTCATTGACTAACATTCTCATTAAATCATTTAAATTTTATTAAAATTCATTTATCCAGAGGAAATTACATAAATTCTGATTTTACTTTTTTAATTGATTAGGTATTGGTTTAAAATTATCCAAAAAGAAAAAATAATTCATATAAAATCCATGAAAACTATGGATCTATGTCCTAGTTGTTGGTCTATCCCAACATTTAATAACATTTATCTTTTAATGATCTACTGACATACAACCAATTGAGATTATATGGCATAATAATGAATATTTTTAATGCTATAATTCACACATGTTAAATATTTAATGAGTCTTCTATTTTATTATGGTCATCATAAAAATATTGAAATAATTTTCATGTTCTTATATTATATTTGAATATTTTACAATTTAATCTATAAGTAATACCAAAAAACCGATCAAGGTAATCTATAAAGACTATATTTATCTAATCCATAAAGATAATGGGATAATTATTAATAAAAAATTGAATCACTATCAATTAATATAATTCCAACCATGTATAGAATTACATATTGGGTATATCCTCTTTCTTATCCCTAAATTTATTATATCCATAATGAATATTAATCTTTGAGATGTATCGATATATGTGAAGTTGATCATACAAGTTATCAATACAGAGTATACGATACTTATTCTTGATAATTTTATTGTAATGTTCACGATAATAAATCCTTATTTACAATGTTATATCATTTTTCTTATAATAAATTTATAGTGTACCCCCTGGTGATGTGTTTGGATTACTAAGTCCCTTTTCAAGAATATCAGTGTGTTTCTTCTTCATTTCATACAACAAAATCGTTTCCATTCAATGTGTAGTCATAGAAATAGATGAATAACTCGAAACGGGTTATATAGATAAATCCACATCACAATTTTGTATAATCTAATGTCATTCTTTCAATAATAAATCACCAAAATCCCGCACAATAGTAATATATTTGGTGTTGAGTTTCTCCCCCACCATCTATGATAAATACCACTTTTAAATAGGAAACAACTTCCATAAAATACATATAATTTCAATTGGAAGTTCATATTTATTATCACACTAATAGATGATCATCAGTTTATTCATAATGTTAAATGTATTTTTCTTTTCTTTTAAAATGATGTGGGATTTGTGTAATGAATTACATTCCATTCCTAGGATAACATCAATCTCAAATAGAGGTAGAAAAAGAAATTTCATTATCTCATTCCCTCAATCTTTAACCATAGAAGAATCATAGATATTGGATCTTATTATCTTACCATTACATGTTTCATATCCTACTCGACACCTATTATTTGAGGTGGTATGTATTATTCTCCAAAAATTATTTTAATATAAATGAGCTGGTAGATATAAAATCTTATATTATGTTATAGATTTTATAGTGGAAGGTATGTGTACCATTCAACGTATCATTATCGCCCCCCTTATTAGAAATAGGGATCACATGATATTTCCCTTTTTTCATGGGCTTAAGATCTTATTTGTCAATAATCACCTTTAACTTTTATATTCTGGCACTACCTAACATAATTACAAACTCATTTCATGTAAAACACTAGATTTTGGATGCTTCATTTTGTGGTTCTTTAACATTATTCACATTATTATCTAACATATTCCCTTTATTTTGACATTCAATTTCCCCATGAATTTTTGGTCCTTAGTAGACTTATATACCATTACCCTAATGACACCTCCCACCATGTTTCCTTCCATACATTTATCATAAATTAAGGCCTTTATCTTTATCTACATGGTTTTTAGAATTTATTTTGAAATCCATATGTATTTTTTTTATAACCATTAGATTTTCGGGTTAATAAAAACTCTATATCCACCTTGAAGTCACAAAAATTGATTTCATCATTGTGGTTGATGTCTCTTATAGGAAGTACCGATTATAGACTTGGTTTTTATCCATTGTATAATCCATAAACCATTATTTTTTGCTTGACGATAAAAATAGAAGTGTACCATGAAAGTCGTGTAATGTTTTTCTCATAAGTACTAACAAGTTCGTATTTCTTCTATTTTGGTCAATGTAAATTATTTTCAATATTGATATAAAGAATATATGAAAATAAATTATTATGAAATTATCTCTTAACCCCTTCCCTATTCATAGAGTTAGTTTTATTATTATTGCTTCAAATTCTTGAAAAGAGTACACAATTGATCTTATTCTCTTCAAAAATGAAAAATCGTCAGAATAACACTCACTTTCAACAAAATAGTAAATGGAAAATATCATTTTAATAGTTGTGATCCATTACTTAATGACTTATATATCAACAAATCCACTAAAATATGGTATCCATTTCCTTATGGAGGACACAACAGAACATTATTCCCTCCTTTTATCACATAGAAGTTTTAGATGATTAATAGCTTGTTATGTTTGTGTGATCATAGATTATTATTTTTCATTCAAGATCCCATAACATTCAGTTATTTAGGAGGAAAATCCTTGGATTGTATTTCATATTCAAAACTAACATTATTCCATTGGGTTCAATCCATTAACTAAAACAAAAAATAATAGTGTGATAAATAATAATCATAGTGGGAAACACATTTTCTATAGAAATAAATTATATGATGTATAAATTGTGAAACATTATTAATTGAAACCATATGTTTAATATATTTCATTCATGATCATTACCAAAATGATTTGATTTTATCAAACATATATATTTATCCAAAATGTTCTGAAAAAATTTATTTCATCATATCTTCTAGTGGTTAATAAATCTATTATTTAATACCGAATATATAGACTAGTAGTTTTCATATATAGATAATATATCTTATCAGATAAATATTAATTTCATATGATAATTATCCACACTAGAAACATACAGGTCATATATCCTAATAAAAAATGAATCATAAAACACTAGTTAATAAGAGTCCCGCATTTAGTGTTTCATAACATGTACCTTTCATATAAGTATCATTATTGAATCCATTTTCATAACAAGGGGATAGTAAAAAATAATAATTGGTTTCCTATAATTCTCATTAAGGGTAAACAAAGGAATACCAATTATGACATACGCATAACATGATCATAATTCTATGATAACATGAGCTTAGATTTTGAAATCTAGACCCTGTATGTTGAAAATCATAAACTTGAGTCATGTCATAATGCTTGGTATTTTATAAGATACTAATCATTAAGGAATCAAATAACAATATCCATAATTTTATAACAATGGGGTAACACATGGAATTGTGGTTTACACATAAGCATACGAAACCATTTCATTATTTGTCAAGGCTTCAATTATAATAGTATCATAATGATCTGACATTACTTCCCAAACCATAATAGTAGTCATGTTTCACTCACAATTCTATCACAGTGGAGTGGCTTCATTCCCCAAAATAACATAGTAGTCAAAGATCACTTCAATGACTATCATAGTGTAATGTGTCCCTTATTAAACTAGGTATACTACCCATTCCAGACTTATTTATCTAATGAGATATTAGTATTTACCAAATGTAATTGAGGTAGATATAGGTCCCGTCTATCACATAATGAAAATTATATATATGTTATCCATAGGATCTTAAAACAATCATTATATCAGTACATGTGAAAAGAAATGTATTTCATATAAATTACATAATACCCTAACCAATAAAGATTAAATGGGATTCATAAAAATTACATTATTTCATCATATCATAACTTGCAGAAAAGGGACAAATTTCATAGAAATATTTTCATTATAAACATAATACATGGAGAGAAATATTAATGTATATATAATTGGATAATATCCCATATAAAGAAGGAGTGAAGTCAAGAGTTGTGGTTTTTGATGATAAAAATACAATTAATAGATCATTAATCACTCTTGAGGAAAATATTATTTCAAATTTGAAATCACTTATTTAAAATCTAAATATTTAAAAAATAATATAGACACCATTTTATTTTAAAATAACCATTGAAAATTGTTACTTTATTCTTCAAATCATTTGGCAGTCATGGTGGATATAAATTATGTTCTTTCCTTTTAAGTTAAAAAACATTCATTTTATAATTTTGTAAATATTCATAATATAATTCTTTAAATAATTAGTAATAATATTACTCTTGCTACATTTATTAAAATTCATATATGTGTAAAAATGACTTTATGAAATAATTTTATAACAGTAGAAACCTTTTTTAAAACATTTGAAAAAACAAGGATATAGAAAAAAAAAGGTTTTTTACCAAAATAATGAATTAATATTGATTTTTATTAAAAATGTATTTTCAATATCAATAGTACTTATGGTGAGTTCAATTAAATGAAAATATATATTTTTTTAAAATAACTGTAGTATAATAATAATAATTAGTTTCTTGATAGTTAGTTCGTAATATATCATTATCAAAAAATCAGTCATAAATAATCACGATAAGTAATGTGATTTGAAAACAAAATGATTATCAATTCGGTAACATTTGAATTGTAATATTCATTAAATAATGAAACTTATAGGGATTTGTACATGCCAATTACATTCATAATTATATTTTTAAAAAATATTAATGAGTTTTACAAACACCACATAAAAGAAACAAGTTATAAATATGTCTTTTGACTCACAGAAATAAAATTCATAAAAAATAACTTTCCTTTGGTCTGAATATGCCTGTATGCATTGGAACATCTTGTATAACAAATAATTATTTATTAATATTTCCATTTTTTTGTGATGTTTGCTTCATTTTTCCAGAATTTTTGGTTCAGTAGTTTTGATCAATGTATTTTGATCATGATCCCATCATCTCTAGAATGTTGATAATTATATAAATATCATATAAATTCATTATATGATTTTTATAAACATTTATTAAATATACAAATATAAAATTTAGTTACATCATTCATAGAGATAGTAGTCCATATGTATGCATGGACACATTCTTTCATTTTTTGATTATTGGAATAAAAGAAAGAAAAATAATAAATAAAATTTATTGAATTATTAATAAAAATTATATATCATATATATTCATTAAATCCATAATTATTACCATCCATGTAAAATATATATCAAAAGGGGATTACATTTCTTTGTAGAGGAGGTAGTCCACACGTATGCATGACTGATGATATCATTTTACAATGGCTTTGAAAGTAATAATATAGATATTTTCTTTTCATTAAAGAAGTATAAAATTTTCAGAAGAAAAATATATAAAAATTAGACCCATCAAAATAATGATTCATAAAATATAGCGATGAGAAATTAATTGAATCACTATGTGGAGATGGTATTTTTCACATACGTTCAGTTAATACATTCACATCAAATTTTCTAGAAAGATGGTGAATAAATGTTATTTAATAATCACAATAACATTTCAGTATACTATGGACACTGAATTTATTATTTTATAAAGATTATAATAGATTTAGATAAGGTAAAAGAAGAATTAAAATGAAAGTGATCAGTTTAGGTTATTACATCTCCTTTGAAATAAATCCACAAGGAATCCTTTTAAGTATCATAAAGATGTTCTTTTAGGAATACCACAACAATTATATTGTGTATAAGGGAGTGTATAAGATAAAATATTAGATTTTGGCTAATATATAATTCTCAAAGTGGTGTGATAAAGTGAATGTATGGTTGTTTTTTTAAAATTTAGGGAAGGGGCACTCTTTGAAATTAAAATAATATTAAAATATATTAATGTAATTTTGAAGAAACAAATATCCCAAATACCTATTGATGAGAGAGGGTTGATATTCTCAACCATATTTTAACCTCATTATTCTAAATTAATATTTTTTTTCTTTTTAATCAATAAAATAAAATAAAAATTTCATAAAATATAATTATTTATAATTTAGAAACTATTTATTTACTTGACTTGAAATACATAAAGACAATGTTAAAATTTGAATATAATATTTTAACAAAATATTAATATTTCAAATTTTTTAAGACATTTTCAGCACACATTAACTCCATAAAGTTATATGACTTCTAATATTTTCAAAAAATATTATAACTATAAATATATATTGTTTAATGTTGGTGTTTAATCAATTATTTTATTGTAAAATAATATAACTCTTTTATCTAAGTAGACAATATCCATTACAATGCACATATTCCCAATGCCAGGTTGCAAAAAGGCATGGCTAAAAGGCGTAGTGCAGTGTCACCCATCCAACATCATGTCCACATCATCGCCTACCCATGTCATGCTTCCGTCATAGGTTATGTGGTAAATCCCACATGGGGATTTCTAGGATTCGAACCATGATCTTTTAGAAATAATATTACAGGGTTTAGAATACAGGTTCCACCTCAACCGCTAATATTTTCAAATTAATATATTATATATTTTATTAATTTTATAAATAATGAGTCAATGATTCATTTGAATTTAAAGAGATTTTTTAATTATTAAAAATTAAAAAAAAACTAAAATACTGAAAATAATTTTACTAATATCATAATAAACATGTATATTTTTTTCATAAGGTTTTTTCCCCTTGTGTACACATAAGAGTTATTTAAAACTAATAGTGTGAAATTTTGAGTCTTTCATTGATTTAAATATTATGATGGTCATTTTCATTAAAAAGGGTTTATTAAAAAAATTAATTTTCAGAATATGGTGTTAAGGGTAACATCAAATTCATCCCGTGGTAATTTAAATTAAAAATTATTTCTTCATCACTTATTTTTAACATAGATTAACTGAATTTACCCTTTGCTAATATGGTAAATTTCACAATGTTTACTATTCATATTGACCAATAAATGACATATTTACTAAATTTCAACTTCATGAATAGAAATGTGGAATCATTTATATGAAATTCATTTTATAAACATTGCATAAACTAATTTTAAAATAAGCACACATAACACAACAAAAACAACTTTTTGGAAGAATACATTTTTAAGAATAAAACTCAATTTATTTTTATCCCATATGGAGAAAACTATTTAATGAATTTCAAAAAATTATATTAACTATATAATTTATAAATTAAACTAAAATTATAAAATAAAAATATATAGTAAACATAAAAAATAGTTTTTACGGAAAATATTTATTTTACTTTTAAATTATTTTTTATTTATAATTAATCAATACAAAAAGTATTAATTTATTCACATCTAACCATAAATAGTTTATAATTTAGTTAGTCACATTCATAGCCTCTAATCCAATGACTAGGTGATAACTTTAAAATATAATAATTTAATAGTATATCATGATTCATTTAAATTTTGTTTTTCATGTAACACAAGATACAAAAGAAATAAAATTATTTAATGATAAATATATTGTTAAAATATCATGGTGTTATAGGTATCACCCATAATAAAAAGGATATGTTAAATCAGATTTTACAACTATGGGTATTCTTGAAATTGGGTGCTTTTCATGGATGTATAGGTTCTAGAGGAGTCAGAGGAT
Source organism: Viscum album (assembly GCA_963277665.1). NCBI lineage: Eukaryota > Viridiplantae > Streptophyta > Magnoliopsida > Santalales > Viscaceae > Viscum > Viscum album. Next base: position 264,522,070 of record OY728120.1, read on the forward strand.
AGGCTAATAATTTTTCGAGGTATTGTTCTCATTTATTATTTTATTATGATAGACTTGTTTAAGAAAGGTAAATTTTTTTTATTTATTTCATCTAAATTGGTTTATTGTTTTAGGAAGTGATAATAGATTATTTTGTTTTCAATTTGTCTTTAAATTTCATTTGTAATGGGGAACGAGCATAGCTTGAAGAGTCTAGAGTGTGAGGCTGTGTTTCGCAATTCTGAGATTGTGTGTTCTTTTGGGTTCCATGATCTAGAAATGATTTATCTCATGATTTTAAAGGATGGTAATGAACATTTCAAGATGTAGTTGAATTACTATCATAAAAGAGTTTGGTTCTGGTCCATAAATAGGAACACTCACATCTTCTAGGGTGGGTGTGATTCTATGTTAGGGAGATTAGGATAAGTTGTACCAGATGTTATCTTGACCTCATGTTATTTTTTGAGTTTTATTTTTGATGTAGTTGAAAATAGTTCAAATGGTTAGCTTCCAAAGGTAGTATAATGTTATCATAAGGGATTTCTAAATGATTTTTTTTGGATTTTGGCCTCATTAGAAGAGTTATTTCTTTATTGACTTACTTCCCAGTATGAGCCCCATCTCTTTACAATCATCATAGATGACCTCTACCAAATGAAAGGATTTTAATTTTTAGTGATAGGACATTCAATTCAATGTATTTATTTGAATGAGTGTATTACCATGGAAATCACCTATTGCCTTTTCAATGAAGGTATATAGAGGACTCGGACATTGTATTGATTACTAGATTCTCAATGAGGTGACCACCATGAATAAATACTCATTACCTATAATTGATTATGAATTTAACAAGAATAGGGATCTTTACTATTTTCAAATATTGATTGAAGACCAGGATTGCATTAATTGAGTGTTTTTATAAAATTTAATGAGAATTATACATATTTATTTATTCCATTAAGAATTAAAAACTCTCCAATGGTTTTTAACGGTTTGATAAACTAGATATTCCATCGCTATCTGGACTCTCTCATTGTGTTGTTTTTTGATGACATCCTATTGTACTCTATGTCGAGGAAGGACCATGAAGTCTATCGAGTATCTTTATTGGAAACCTTGAATGGTATCCACCATTTTTATAAGATATCTAAATTCCAATTCTAGATTGATGAAGTGATATTCTATTGTAATTTGATTTCCATGAAGAGAATATCAATGGACTATGAAAAGATCCCTGTAGTGATGTCTTGGTAGTAGTCCAAAACATATTTTTGATCAATAGATTTCTAGGTATAAATCTATATTACCGAAACTAAGTCATGGAATTGACTAAATAATAATAATCCATGAAATCCTTTATCTAATGGGAGTAAACATGAAATGGAGGGAGAAATATTAGAGTTATTTTGAGGAGTTTAAATGAAGATGACTTCAAATCATGTTCTGATTCTCCCTGCATTAGGTAAGGATCATACCATGTATTGTGGTGCTTATAATTCGATATTGGGACGTGTAATAATATATTATGATCATGTGGTGGAATATTTCTCTCTACAGTCACACCCTCAAGAGAATCATTACCCAAGTCACCACCATGGGTTAGTGGCAAACATGCAACCCTTAGTTTTGTAGAACCACTACCTCATTTATGATATGTTTGTGGTCAATTATGATAATAAGATTCATAGGTATTTCTTCACTCTTAGATATCTAAATATATTGTAAATTTTATGTGTGACGTATCTCAGAATTTTGTTTTTGATATGTTGTATCAAAATAAAATGGGAAATTTGGTAGCTGACAACATTTGTAAGAATCTACCAACTAAGGAAATGATCAAATCAGAGGATGAATGGAAATTAATGGGCTTTTTTATTTGATATTTTTTTGAACATGAATGTGTAAGATAAGAAGGTGTTACAAACTAGTATGAATGTAAAATATTTCATGGATGATTTGTTTTGGATTATGAATTATACATATGATAAATTTCAAAATCATAACAGGGCATTAAATTATTGGGATACCTTAGGTGATTCGTCTAAATATCCAAATGATGATTTTTGTTATGAAATATGATTGGAATTCATGTGGTATTTAGGTAGGATTTTATGAGGTTTGAAACCTCTCTGATTGGTCTCATCACCTTAAGGAAACCAAAATGATCTATGATTTGAGAAGTCCGCATTGGTTACCTAGGATCAGATAATTATTTTTTATTTTGTGCCTAAGGGTCTCACCTATCATTTTATTAAAGGAGATCATCATATACCAGTTGGGTTACTAAAAACCCTTCATATCCTGATATAGAGGTGGGATGAGTTCTGACTTGAATTTTTAGTCAGCTATAAAAATACTCCAAATAGGAATGTTTTTTCAACATGTTTGTTGATCATTTGACAAAATAATCCAATTTAATACCTATTATGTAGTTGATAATGGTAGATAAATTCAAACATCCATATTTAAAATAGATTAAGAGGCTTTATGAAATTCCTTCAAGCACTATTTATGATTGAGACCCGAACTTAAAATTTCAATTTTAGAGAATTATTTAGAAGGAAATGGGTTCCCAGTTAAATTAAATAATAGAATATCCCTATTTGAGATATGTTCTGACTGAGAGGGCTATCTAGATTCATGAGGATGTGATTCAGGTATGATTTCTTAAAAATAATGGTTCTTGGATAACCATCAATCATTATTAAAATTTTAATATAACAATATCCAACATGCTTCATTCAAAATTTATCCATTTGAGGATTTTTTTGGATAACCATTTCGATCTTATATCTGTTTCACAAAAATGGGAGACCATTCTTTATTTTTTTTGAGAAACATGTAGGACATGATATGCAAGGTAATATTAATTCTAGTGGTTGGTGATATATCAATGTCATCATAAATCTTATATTTGTCATTAATATCCTCTATTGGTGATCATTTTATGTGATTGGGTGTTTTTTAGGGTTTATCGCATGATGGGAGACCATTGATTGGGTTTAAATTGAAATTTGGATCCCTAATATATTAGTACATTTGAGATCATACATCATCTATGGAAGGTGGCATAGATGTTAGATTTACCTATTAGGTTGTTTTTAATTCATGTTCTGTTTCATGTCTCCCATCTAATGACATAACATCCAAACCCATACCTCATGATAAAAGGAGATAATATAGAAGTGGATCTCAATACCTCTATTTTAAATAATCATATTCATATCTTGGATTGTTAGAATAAACTGTTTAATGGTAAATTGATTCCATTATTCCGTTTGTTTTGGTTATGTGGTATAAATAACAATGAGATATGGTATTGGAATACAGATGTGTGTGTCATTGTTAAAATTCATTTTTTTGTTATTATATAATTTGATATGTTTATATCACTATATATGATACATATGGATGTTAAAAATAGAGAAGTAGAATTACAATTATAATAGTAATATATTTTACCATAACTTCTTGTCCAGTGACAGATGCTCAGTGATATAAATGAAAAATGATGTCCTATATTTCATATGTGATGATAGAGGTTTCCACTACGAGAAATAGAGATTTTGATATTGATATAATGGGAAGAAATATAGGTATATCCTTATCTATGATATTAATTGCTGAATATATTTTTTGGATTAATTTTATTATTTTTAAAAATTGTGATAAATACAAAAATATGGAATATATAAATTGTTTATAATATAATATTTTAGGTTTACATATTAACTATTTATATTAATTTTTTTATTTTCATAATGAAATTTTGAATTGTTTATTTATTTATTTAAATTTACTATTCAATATTCATGTTCATAAGTTAGTTATTTTATTATTAAAAGGGGTTTCTTTTACCAGTTTGGTATAATAAAATATTTAATTTAGGTCAACCTAAAATAATTATTTTTTTATAAATTTATTATGGGAATTTATTTTAATTATTTGAACATAATTTATTTAATTTATTCTAGTGTTTTTAACCCTCATGAGTATTGATCAATGGATAATGAGAGTTTAAAAAAGACTTATAATAGAATAGTAAATGTGTTTCATTCTAGAAATATGGGTCTGGAAACTTTTCACACCATATGTGCTCTTGATTATGATTATGATTTCATATGACTTTAATTGATAGAATGAATATATTTCATGTACATTATTCAAGAGAAGTATATGGATGTCTATTAAATGATATAAATTTTTTTCATTGAAAAATATTTATAAAAATCATTATTTTAATATGAGTTACACATTATCATTGATTGAAACATGTTGATTTTTTTTGAATAAATAGGGTAAACAAATTCAATATTTTGAATCATTCATACATATAATGATTTCTTGAAATATAATAATAGTGATGATGAAATCTATAAATACCCTAAAAATTCAAAGGTGTTAGAATCCATCAAAATCAAATTCATACCGATACCTCAATTATCTGAATGGGTAGGTTATTGCGATGCTAGGTTCTCATGGATTAACTTCTATAAAGAATTTTTGGTATGGATGTGGTAAATTAGATTAGATATTTGTATCCAATTATGATACTTTCATTGCAACTTAATATGATAAATTACTAGGATTATGTTTTCAATGAAATGGTGTTAGTAGAATTCAAAAGAATAATTTGGGAAACTTGATTTATATATTAGTTTCCAATTGATAAATGAAAAATAATTAATATAAATATGTATTAAAATTTATATTTTATGTGTGGAATTATAAAAAAACTAAAATATTTTTGGAATATGGATATTTTCCCACCAATAGATATGATGTATGCAGTAATCATTTTACTGGGGGTATGTTAATTAAATTTCCCTATTGGAAAATATATTTTTAAAAAATATTATCCCTAGATAAATAATATTTTTTAAATATTAAAATAATAGGAAATTCATACATTGTTTTTCATATTTATTATATAATAGTATTATATATTGTGTAGATTCCTCAATTATTTGTAGGATAATTTTTTTTTGAAAAATTGAAGGTTATAAAAATAAATTTTTATAATTCTATGACATGAGTATGGATAATAATTACACAACAAAAATTTATCATGATATATAGAGTCCTAAATATAAAATATTGTATTTTAAAGGTGAAAAAGAACATTATTTATGAAAATGAGAAAGAGTTAATATTTTTGTGAAAGGTATATATGATCTACATTTTCTTAGTAGTGTAAATTATCAATTATAAATAGTACTACATTATGGGAATATTCCCATAGTTTATAAGAAATATTAAAGTCCAAAAAACATAGGAATAAGCATCTACCACCATAACAACCCAACCCAAATTACCCCAACCCCAAATAAGGCAACCACTATCCTCGAAGGATTTCCCCAAAACATAATGGGTTTTAAAATAATACTAACATAAAATATATATATTTTTCAAAAATTACTAACATTAAAACAATTTTTTTTAATAAAAAAAATATATTTATAGTTAAATAAAATTTTATATGTGGTGAAAAAAATATTTTAAAAATTAAAATAAATATAAAATAATTTTAATGTAATAAATTAAATTTATATAACAATACATCATGAAATATTGAAATATTTATGTCCAATTATTTAGATAAATCTGTCGATGATAATCCCAAACCATGCTATAATAAATATATGGGAAGGTAATATCCTAATCTTGATGAAAGATTCTATATACCATTTATCATATAATGTACAAAACACATAAAAATAAATGAATGCCTTTTCACTACAATATACATACATAGGTTTAGAATATCTATTTATTCAGTTTTATTTTTCTATTTTCCACCCTATAATACCCATTTTGAAATTAACATGAATGATAAAATAAATGGCTTAAAAATAATACATATCATATTAAATAACATTACTTAAAAAATGTTATAAAAATATAATTAAATTAATCCACTCACAAATTATGTCGAAAAAATATTTTTTCCAGGAAATACTTTATTAGAATATCATATTTTATATTTAATAGTAAAATAAATAAATATGTATGGAAATCCATATTCATATTGTAGGATGATAAAAAAGAAACAACAATTACCACTAAGGGAAATACACTATTCCATGAACCTTTTGAGGATATTAAAAACCCATCATGGACCATGTAATCACTTGAAAACGCTTTACTTAGTTTTCCAACCTAATATCCAAACCTACACCATGGCCTCACAACCAATTTCCACATGGGTTAAATTCAATGATATGGGGATTCCATATAAAATTCCAAATAAAATCCTTACTTCTTAAATTATATCTTTCAAAAAAATAACACCACAAATAAATTATCTCTTCCTTCTATCAAAATAAAAATTCAATATATTCCCATAAAAATAATAAAAATAAATCTTCATTAGAGGGGTTTTATTAAAAAATAATCCCAATACCTAACATAATTATGTGAACAAATAACTATCCATAACATCTATAAAATTTTATTCTCTTTAAATCACATTCATTGAGATATCACATCACAAATAAAGAATTATGATTTTTAGAATAGTTATTATAAATAATCATTCAAACCCCATGATGGGAAAAATATATAACATACCATACACACCCTTAAGAGTGTAAATAACAATTCTATAAACTTATATCCTGAAAATGAAAACCCAAAAAGGCTTAAAGTATGAAATATATATACATGTTCACCCACATGTAATTTATGTTAAAATATATGTCATTTATCAACATATTTATTAAAATCCCTATAACAAATAAAAAATCATCCATAATAAATTATTTAGATTAAAACACAAATTTCATGTGTTTTTTTAAAATAGAAGTTTTAAAATGAACAAGAGGGATATATATGGTGATATTTCTTCTCCTATTAGTATGCATTCACTACAATCATACTTCCTCTAACAAAATTTTTAAAAATGGTTTATAATTATTATGGCCATCTCCATACATTATAAAAATACATAAATAAAAATCCATCTATATGTATGAAATATCAATATTTATTTGTACGAAATCCTGTAAATTATGAACGTAATACAATAAACATTTATGCGGGTCTATATTTGTAAATTTATAAAGAATTGTCTAGAAAAAAATTTATACAAGTATACATGACAGGGTTAAATGAAATGATGAAACCAATATTATCCTCATGACAATTAGAATCTATTAGTGAATTCACAACAATTCTCACCCTTCCATATGTTTTTTGAATTTTATTATGTGTTCCAATAATGGGATTCCACATTCTAATTATATAATACACCTTAAAATGATGATGGTATGATATCATCATGTACTTAGTTATGAATTAAATTTATATATCTTCTACCCTGAAATTGATTTTTGGGTACTTATTGTTATGATTCACTGATAAAAAGGATGTGGATGAATGAAAATTGGATGAAAAGTGGAGATTTATTTCATGGAGAGGAAATATTTTATGAATAAAACTCTCCCGCTCATCTATTCATTCCCTAACTTGGATATATCAAGTGTCTCACAATAAAAATGAGGCATCTAGTACTAAAATATATGATACAAGGTATCTCATCCAGGCATCATTATAATGCCATTATTAACAGGTTTAATTAAATAAACAATTTTTGGTCTAGATTAAATACATTTGTTCTAATACATTTATTCTTATTGATTTGTTTGATAACATTTAATGAATAGATTATGATTGATTCAATCACTATAATCTTTAAATTCCATCCATCATTCCCCTCTAACTACAAACCTATTGATCATTTTGAAACTTTAATCTTTTCTTGAACTACCAATATAGCCAACATGTTTTTTGGTTTCTCTTTTGTTTGGATCATCACAATTCATAGTAATTTTTAATCCATCCTATTGGTTATCAAACGATATTGAATAAAATTTTTCTTTATAATTGAATAATACATGGAATTATTACTCAATTCCAAATAACATTGACCATCAAAATGAAGCATAAAATAATATTTTATGAATATATGATCCTAGAGAACACAATTTCACCACAACTTCTACATCCCAACATAAAAAACAACAATGTACTCTTACATTTCCAAACTTAATGTGAGACACTAATGAAACCTTGAAATCGATGATAAAAATCCATTAAATGTATAAATGTTTTATGATGTAGGATCTTTACCTCCTCCAATGGCCCAAAGGCCTTCATTTTTAATTGATTTTTGATAATCCACCTTTTAAGGGGTGTATTGGAACCCTTACAATACCCGTAGGCATAAGTATTACATGGCCCATAGGCCTTAAAGGAATTCATTGCCCATAGGCTTCAAAAATTACATGCAACCCAGACTCAATACATGGAACTTCTCCTCCCCAGCATCTTCATCGTGAAATTAGATCTCCATATTCGCTTAGTTGTTCGGCTGGGCTATCATGTGCATGCATAGGCTTATCCCGATGGTAGGTGCCATACCCTCTCATTCTTGCAATCCTTTTAGCATCTTCTATGGTGAATTCTCCTTGCTCCTCTTCCTTTTGAAGCTTTTTCCTTGTAAGTTGTCTGGTTTGCATTTGCACTTAAGGTGGCCCAAAGGCCTTACTGACCCGAAGGCCTGGGTGGCCCAAAGGCCTTAATGAACTCGGGGACCAAATCAGTGGCCTGAATATCCAAATGGGGGAATTCTCGGCTGCTACAATGCCTACTACAGTCCCTACTACAGTCCTACACAGTACCTGTTACAGTCCCTGCTATAGTTCCTGCACAGTTCCTACTACAGTCCCTCCTAAAGTTCCTTATATAGTTCCTGCTATAGTCCGTGCTATAGTACTGCTACAGTACCCCGATATTACCCTCCACCTGGATTTGATCCCAGGTCTCTTGGATGCACTTATGGAGTCCTCACCAACTGGGCTGAGGCTCATGTGCATGTAGGATCTTTGATATTGTGACATCAATCATTATTATAATTAATATAGCACTCAAAGACTGGATTGACACCCATCGGTTGAAATAATGTTTTGATGTACCTTTAGAACACCTTTAAATCCAGTATATTTCAACCCAATATTGCTTCTTAAAATTTGAAAAGAAAAAATAAATAGTTTCCACTGTATGGTTCATGTCTATTGGCATACACACCACTGAATTCATCTATATTTAAAAAGAAGAAGAGTTCAGTATCATCTCCATCGCCCCAATTTCTTCCTTGGATAATAAAAATGAACACCTACTCAAATTCTTATAATTGGGTATTCAAATTTTCACAAATTTGAATATTTACACGTTTAAATGTTTTAGAACACATTAAACATACATCTACATAGATATCCATAACAACCTTCACTTTTTTTGTTGAATAATTTCCTACATCACCAAAATCTATCAATATGCTCCCTAGTCTATAATATTATAAAAAATTGTTAAATACATCACAAAATGGATGATATTAATTTTATCCTTTCAACTAACAAATATTTCTTGAAAAATAATTAGGGTAATATAAATTTTAGCATCATAAAATCAATATATTTTAAACACTAATATTCCTATGTTTGTATATATCCATGACTCTCCATGAATGAATCGAACATCATGTTTCATTATATGAGCATTTGTTTTTTTTCGTACAAGAAAATATTACATTTTTACAAAAGGATTTTCTATCATAAAACATATTATCATTTAGGATAATTCATTTAGATATCCTCAATATAGTCTTCGTGATTAAATGTTTTCTTTATGTCAATATATTCAATCTCTATTTCCAAGATGGTCATCGATAAAAAAAGACTTAGATAGAATCCATCTTCACCAAGAGTGAAAAAATATTATTATAGTTCACTCATTTATTTTGAAGGAATCATTTGACAATAAACAATGATTTACAATTTTCCTCCATTCCATTTTCAGACTTATTCATCTTAAACACCCATTTTTCAGTTCCTTCTTACTATTTAGAAGTTCCACAAAAATTTACATCTTGATATTTGTTGATAACTTAATCTCATCATCTATTTTATGAAACGGCGTGTGTTGTTATGGGAAAAATACTAATCAAAGAGTTATTTTTTGATCCCCTTTTTCAGTAAGGAATTTTTACTCTGATTATGATTATCATTTTGATAGAGCACATATTCTTATAGATATTTTAGCCTGTGAAGTGTAAAGCTCGAAGGAACACCATCAACTTGCCACGGTGATGGTTATATCACTTATGTTATAGGGTGTTTAGACCCCCCCTTATCAATATCCTCTTAAAACACATCCTGGTCTACTGATAATGAGTTTAATATCACCATCATACTCTTTTGTGATGACTAGTGTCATTACTAGTATTGGATTAGGAATTGATTTTGTGGCCCATTCTCTTTGGGAAATTATGGTATTTTGAATTTCAATATTAATCTTGTTACCATGAAACATGACATATCTAGTTTTGGAAACCTTTCTATATTTCATGACCAAATTCATGTATCAAAATTTATCTTCTATATAGCTAATGAATATACATGGAGTCGATATCTTATTTAGCTTCTAGATGATCCCTTTCCATTTAAGGTGAAAAAGATATACACCCAAATACAGATAAATGAGAGTAAGAGGGATGATTAATAGAATATCACCTCTATGGAAGTATGAAATTTATTGGTATTTATGGTGATCAATTTATAAACTATCATGAAACCATTAAAATTCTCCCTATAATTAATTTAGTAGTTTATCCAAACTCATCATGCTCCTGATCTTATTCGTTATGGTTTTAGTTATCCTTTTTGAAATTTTTTATGATAAGGGGTTAATTGGCGCTATTGGTGTTGGTGTTCTAGAATTTTTTACCTTATATTAAACGTATACTCAAAGAAGTTAACATAAATGAAATATGTTTTGTATATCCTTTTTGTTCTACTATGTGACATTTTTATAAAAATGTAGTAAGGTACCTATCATGAAGGAATGATCATTGTAGTTCAATACTATGATGAAAACCATGAACTATTTTGATGATATGTTTAAATATCATTCTATGGTTGGATTAAATTATATTATGGACACAAATAATTTTTTAGGTCAATATAATCATAATAGGATTATAATTCATCTTATGATGTTTTTATTTGGTAATATCTAAGATATGACATTAAGGGAATTGACCCACTAGAGACAATTCCACATGTTTTCATTGTTAATGTATATTCCTATCTATGAACATGTATAAATATATTTAGACATTAATATTTTTAGGACTTCATGTCATGACTCACAAAACAATATTTTTTATTGTAAATTGTGACAATGTATTTTTGTTATGATATCAAAAACATTAGGTATAGAAAAGAATGATATGTTTTTAATGAATAAGTAGGTGATGGTTTTTTTCATTTAAATATTAATAAATGCTAATATCCCAACCATTTGATTTAAATATAAAAATATCTTCAAATTTCAAACCCATAGTGTAAAGACTTGTTTGTTTTATCTAATCAATGCAAAATGAATCAAGCATATAGGTTGATGGCATGGGTGTGAGACCTTCTTGATAATAAAATGTGATAATGGGATTATATTAGTGAGCATTAAGATGTGATTATTATAAGTTTGATATATCTTCATACATTATGGATGTCTTGATCTATTTGAAGATTTTAATCGTGGTGTTTATCTAAGCACAATTAATTATACTATGGAAGGCACTTAGAGTGTCACAAATAAAATGTTCCAATTAATCATAGTAAACTATTATATTTAATTATTATAAAACAATATTATCTAGAACACGAAGTAAAATTTTCATAGGAATTATTTATTCATAACAAACATTAAATAAATATTTATTTTATGGTAATTTGTTATATTATAATGGTAGTTAAATTGAAAAGGAAAAAAAATTTAACAGTCTAAAGGATGAGATTTAGTAATAATATCTTATAAAGAGAGGTATAAACTCTTTGGGTAGCGCATTATATTAAATAATATCCTTAATACTAAGCCCATTATTTGTAATTACATTTTCAAGGTAGCTTACTTCATTTAATGAAAGTGTGGTAATATATTTAATATTTTCATATGTATCAATGTATTTGATCCATTGTGTAGTAATATTTCAGGATAAATATTAATTGCTGGATCTGATTTCATGCATAATAGAAGTATATATTCATTCAAACCATAAATAATTTCACCCCTTCATTCTATATATCTCCACCACTTTGATCAAACCAAATATTTTAGCCTTTGTGGATTATGCAATTCAACTAGGTCTATAAGTTCATCTCATGACATTACCATTATGGACTCTAAAAATGGAACCAAAGCCCATAAGAACTAGATTCCCAATGCAAGCACCATCAAATATTCATTTGATCCAATGAATAAATGGTGATCTCCATAATAATTCTAGAGTTACATTAGGATGTGAATAGTTATATATAATATTAAAAAGTTTTAGAAAAGAAAAATCAGGTATGGATTTATTATAATGATAATTCCAGATGGAATTGGAATCCTTCACAACCATAATGATATGGACCAATGAAGACTTCATGCGGATTGATGTTCTTAAAATTCCTAAATCTATTCTCACTCATCCAAATAATGCATGACAAGTAATATTATGCCACCATGATCATATTCATCACCTTTCTAGAAATTGAGAGGAAAAAACAATCCTTGATTTAATCCAAAATTGTACGTTTTTGTATTGGTCTAACTACAAAATTACAATCAGAGTCTTCCATAAGGATGAATAGATATTACTTCTCAGAAAAATGTGGCTCACATCTCCCTTGTGTTTATGGAATAAAAAACACAATGAGCACATATAGATTCCCATTGATTGTAGTCATGTGTTTACCATTAGTTTTAAATATGCGAATATAATATTTACATATCTCATTTTATAAACAAGGTAATAAAACATTAATTTTTCATTCAAAAAATATATTTATTTATTAATATGAAAAAAAATAAAAATGGTTATACATATGAGGAATAAAATATTTATTCTAAAATTTAAAAGTTATTTAGGGGAGTAATATATTGAGTTTTGTATTTGATGATAAGTTTTTATTTACCAATTAGTAAAATAATATTTTCCATTTTATGGGATTTCTCATATCAAAATTACAAAAAATATTAATTAAATGTCAAGATGTTTATCAGTGATTTATTCACTATTATATCCCTTTGGGAAATTAATTTAGTTAACTCCATCCCAATATCTGATTTATAGACATTAATATAAATAAAATATTGGTTATTCATTATTTAGAATATTTCTATTACTTTCCAACTTATCTATTACTCTCGATAAAATGATTAACAATGGAGGTTTCATCATGATATAAGTAACATAGAGAGATAAAAAAGAATGACACAAGTTGATCAATCAGTCATGAAACCACCTGCTATTATATTAGTGTTGTTTGGAGATCAAAGGAACACCAATGGAAAACTTCTATAGGGGAACTGATTTTTTTTACTATGATTCAATAATGATACACCAATCTAGTTCAGACAGTCATAACCACCAAAATAAAGATCTAAAGAAGAAGAAAATAATCCTTCTAATGCTTTGAATTATTTATATATTAATGTTAAAATATCTTCTCTACAGGTTCTATGGAAATAATTTTTCAATTTTTTTCAAAAAATATTATTTTTCATGCAATTCAACTTCACGTATATTGAATATGATACATTCAAAATAAAAAAAGTACATTTTTCTATAGGCCCACTAAGAACTTTTAATACTCTTAGAACTAACATGTGATAACAAAATGAATGTTATATTAAATTTATAATTATTAGTTTTTTATCTAATTATTTACATATTTAAAATGTAGTTTTCATTAAAATAAATTTGTTATTATAATCACATTTCCAAGATATCTGATTCCTCTCTTATATTCCAATAATTGTAACCTATATACAGTAAATGATTAGTTAACGACATATAAAGAACCCATCTGACGATTATAACAATATTTTATTTATAACACAAGAGTACATAGTGTGTAGATTAATGGTACATTTCATGTACGCATGATTAATATACCTTCATTTTTTTAATTATTTCACAGCACTACACATTAAATACACAAGGTCTAAATTAAATTAAGACAATGTGTTGACCCTGATAAGCTATAAAATATCCCACTAGACTACACACCGTGTAAATTTCATAATGGATAAGTAGTTCACAAGTTTTCATGATAGAAACCATGGGGTCCAAGACAGATAATGAATTTATTTCATGACATGTGGAAAGGAAACTATGTAACAAGGTTATTACATGATGTGTGCCAAATTTATAGGGCATGTACCAAAAATATTTTCATGAATAGATATGCAAACAATCAGTAGACATGTATCAAAGACAGACGATGATTGATATATAAGGACTGTAGTGGTATGTACATACCATGTTCCCAACATGTTTACATAGAAAGGAAAATTAATTCATTTCTTCATAAAACTCACCATTATGTGTATCATGTGTCCATTATTAAATTATACAAACTATATGATATGTTTTGTATGATTTTATGTTTATAATTAATTTTTTGTATAAAACTATAAATACATACCACATATAGTAATAATTTATTGACTTCTCTATATAAATTAAAGTTACTAAATACTAATTTAATTAATATGTGTAAAATATGGCCTTTAATAACTCACACATAAAATTTAATTACATGAAAATATTGGGTGTAATATATCACATAAGAATATTATATATGATCTCAATACATACCGAGTAGCATTAATAGGTACACCCTAAGTATCAATAATATAGAATATTTTTAATTATTTTATTAAATATTAAATAACATAAATTTATTTAATTAATTCAAAATCAATGTGGATTGTTGTATACAAGATTGATTGGAAGAAAATTTAGATAAAATTAAATAATTTATTAATCAGATTATCTTGAAATTTTATCGATTAATCAAAGAAAAAATCAAATTCAATATTATCTAGATATTTGTTCGGTATATTTTAACTTAATTATTACATGGTTTTGGGAATTTAATATTATTAAATGAAATTTATGACCTACAAGACATCCTTCCCTCTTTTTTATCTATGTGCCTTTTTCCCAATTCTAATTATGTAAACCCCCAATTAGTTGAAATAAACTATGTATGAAGTAAATAAATAGTTAAGATTTAGATCATTGGAATATTCAATTGGTTCGAGATGGATGCATATGAAAAACAAACAAAGGAGATGCATATGAAATAGGTGGAATATTGTAACTCAATGTTAGACCAGATCAAAGAGTTCCCCAATAGGGATAAGGGTTACACAATAAATATACATATATTAAAACATCATGATCATTCCACATAATTTTCATTTTATTTCTGTCTAATTCATTACATTTTAAATAGTTGAAATAATGTGATCACATAAATATAAACATTAATATATTAAGACGGAACTAAAATAGAAGGATTATGTGTAAATATTTTATCTGTACAATGTATATCACATAAGTAAAACCAACATAATATTAAAATGGTATGTAGAAAATAAAATAGTAAAATTTATGCACAATAAATTAATTATTTGTCACAAAAATATTATGTAAGACTTAAACTTTTATCATCTGATTTATGATGGACCCATAGTTAATGTATCAGTTCATCCTATTTAAGTGGAACATTTAATTTTTGGGAAGTCTTAACTGTGGAAGTGGGTCAACATAACTGAATATTTATAGGTATTAAATACATTAGTCTAACCAGAAAAATAATTTACTCTACTTTAGAGGAAATAATATTTAGTATTTATGGATTGGGGAGGCCACTCGAAGGATCAAGGAGGTAAAAGTTTTTAGTTTTAATGTGAGCCTAGATAAATACATTCTTATTATCTTCATGGCCTTAGTCTCAATCATATGACATTAAATTTTGATTTCAACAGCATTGAACTTTAAAAATTCAAAAAATAGTGAAATAGATATTGAAAATAAAATTATTACATCTCACATAATTATTAATCATGTAATATGCCGATAGTTTGGTTTTATATCATTGTAGAATAATTAAAACATCATCAATAACATTATCTCAATGATCAATTTTGGATAAATTCCATCTCATATTTTGATGTAGCTTCCATGAATGGTTCAAATTCAGTCTGTTTGTATTGGTAAATTAACATTAGACATAGGTACTAAAATCATCAATCCTAGATCCACCATCTTAGTAGGTGAGTTATGAAATGTTTTATTTATATAAAAAATACCCGAATGATGTGCCTGAAATTTATTGTGTTTATTCATTATTCGTCTTTATATAAATCATGAAGTCACTTGAGAACATCTATTACTATTATATAATATCTCGTCTTTTTGACCATTATAAGGAGATACCTAAATTGGAATAGTTTGATATATACATGATGCTCTTCAATATAAAAATTGAGGTGGTGTACCAGTTGGGACACATGTATATAAACTTGTTAACTATATTAACATCATGGGAATGTGGAAATGAGAGTCACACAAAAACTACTCCTATTTACCACATTTTTATGTTATATATAATAATAAGAATAAATATTATTCTCAATAAAAGAATAAATATTTATTTAGGATTTCATTATTTATTTGAAATTTTAAATATATATTTATTTTCAAGATAATTTTTAACCACGTGAAATTAATGAATTTTTTGTGAATATTTATTCACATGTGTGTAAATAAATAATTATCTAAAATATCTAATATATAATTTATATTCATAAATGAATATTAAATAAATAATTATTCATCAGACTGTGATTGTAATATTATTCTATTTTATGAAATTAGTTATATTTATTTAACATTTGTGTTCTAGAATTAAATAAATGATTAGGAGGATAAACAAACTATGTTTTAGGTCCATAGGTAAATATTTATTCAGTATATTATAAAATAATACTTATCATTGCACTGGTTTTAGCACATCATATGAAAAATAATAATATTTTTATTATTTACATGACATGGGGTTTATTGTCAATTAGTTAATAGTTAAACGATTTTGGGAAATTAATTATAATTAAACCGTAACATTCATTTCAATTCCCTAATCATCTCTTCCTCTCGAGACTGAGAAGAAAAATAAATATTTCCTTAAGTATAAAGGAATTTCAACTGATCGAGGAAAACAACAACAAGTGATCAATTATCCACATTAGCACATGATGTTTCCTCAGTATTTTTTAGACATAGAAGGAGAATATATCTATATCAACTGAGGGGGATCTACATTGGGTACTTATAATGCAATGATAATAAACCAATTGGATTTATATGAGAAACAAAATCAATGAAAAAGTTGTCACAACAACGGAAATATTTAATATTATGTCTTAAATTAAGTATAAATTAACATGGAAATATCTTTATTCTTAGTTGTGGTGAAATAAATTATCAATATTCATCATAAAATTTATGTAGGTCTTGGTGTTCATGATCATGTACACTATAAATGATCTATTCAACCCAGAAAAGATTGCTTTATCAATAGGCCCTATAGGCCCTTCTTCTACATCCCTAATTACCAATGGCATTCTCTCATATCGAATTCCCAATCTACAATAATTGGAATCAATATATATTGATTTTAACTCTCCTATATTTTTTGACCAAGGACACTTTATCTTTATTCTATTTTCATGCTCCATCATGATGTTGAACATCTTGATGTAATCATGTACATGGTTGTTTTATATATAAAAACACCAACAACGTTCGTAGTTCATTATCAATAAATGATTGAAAATATTTGTTACCTTCCTGAGATTATTCCTCTAGGGGACCACATATATATAGACTATGCGAATCCTACAACTTTTTTCTTAAAATTTAAGTAGTTCTGAAAGAAACTATATACATATTTCCAAAAGAACTCACAGTTACAAGGATATATTGATGCAGATTTGTCAAAATTCGTGGAATTATACCTCATCATGGTTGATATAATTCTTCCACTCATGTGGATGAGTTTCCTATAGATTATCTTGGATAATAAAACAACATAAACCATGATGAGTCTATCTACACATATATACTCATGGTTTTTGTACAATATACTGCATTTTTTTTCCTCATGTGATGATGATGGATTCATTCATAATCTTCCATGATCACTTACTAAAGATGTTTGCATGCATGTTTATAAAAATTTGCATCCTAAATAAAAGATTTAGAAGATTAATTATAACATTTTTTATATCAATCATTGTGATAATATATCCAATTTTCATTTTTAGTTTAATATCACCCAAGCCAATGGTCTCTATTGAACTGATATTCAAAATCTTTATTACATCAATGTCACATTCTAGAGAAGTCAATGAATACTCATGATATAGAGTGATGTAGTATAATGTCATCTTATACACTATCCATTCAATGGCTTGGGTAAATGTGCGAAGGGATGTATCTTCTCCTTAATTTGAGAAAATTTCAATTTATCTAGTGGCAGTCATATGAAAGTATTTAATTATTCATTTTTGGTTAGAATATTGGCCCTTCTCTTCAGATGTTATTAATATTTTTCCCTCTATGGAAAAATAGTATAATTTTTAAGTTGTTCTCCAATTATTTGTAGATATTCCTCTACTATTGCTTCATCATTTTCATCCTTTACCTCAACCATCTCCTTGTTATCTCCCTCACTATTTTGGGATGCGAGCTAGTGTTATGTTGTATCTTGAACCCTACAATCCGGTGTCCTTATTGAATAGTTCAACTTTTACCATTTTTAGGGCATATTTTTATCCTAATATCACTTTGATGAAAGAGACCACCTATGTCACCCAACTGTAAAGAATTGTGAAAATGTTGTGGTTCTATCTATCTTCATAAGTTAGAGACTTACATGAATCCACCAGACGATTTACCTTGCTCAAAAACATGATGGTGTGTTCAACTATAGGGCTCACACTCTTTAGATTATAAATCATAAAATTCATTAAAAATATAATATTGTTTCAAGTATTCATTGAGTTGTACGTATTCTAAACATCCATCAATAGTTTATAGACACTGGTCTCTTAAGAAATATGGTTGTAGGCATTGGGATCGATCCCCTGGTGAATTCAATTGATTGCATTTTTATAAAGACTCTTCTACACACATTTTATGGTGGCATTGAGGTTGTAAACCTTATTTTTAATGGGATCAAATAGATCCCTGGAATAAAGGATATATTATATTTGTGACTTCCAATTGGTTTATTTTAAGGAATTTATCATGATTATACCTATTGTGGATGGTCCCTCCATCAAAATTCAATTCAATAAGAAAAGAATACATCTTTTAAAATATATTGTGTATTGATGCATATATAATTGTGTAAAATTTTATAATCAACTGTAGAAATATAAAAAATGATCTCTTATGACCAATATATGAAAAAAATTGCATGAATGGTAAAAATGGTCTTATTGAATATCAATGATGTAGCACTTATGAAACAAAAAAAAGAACCTACTAAAAAATAAACAATAAATGTCATCAATGTAAGAACAGTGTAATATTCTCATATTATCAGAATTGTTTCTCCAGAACATGGTATTGGTTTCGACTTGTTGTTAATGGATGGTCACAATCAAACAGAAAGAATGGTAAATAGAAAAAATGGCCCTTTATTTCTTAAAACAAGATTAAAATAATCACCCTCTATCACTCCTACCGTTATTTATTTTTATTGTAGCCCACAAGGCACTCAAAATATAAATGATATCTCTTGATATGAACTAGATAATTCCTGTAATATCATCAAGCCATCCTTATATATCAATAATTGACCTATTTTATTTTATTATAAAGAAGTTATCTATATTACACACATTTTTTCCCATATATTTATTTTTTTGACATAATAATCATTAATCACATTCCATGTATATGTTAAGATTGATTCAGAAACCAACAAATAGAAATTAAATCGTATAAAAATTCATTAAAATCGATGTAGGGTGAACATATCTATTATAAGGTGATCTCCAAAACCTTAGAAGGGGTTGTAGTCTAGGATCATCGAGATTTGTAGATCCCACTATATTCGATTTCCCCTCATGATACTATTGATAGAGGAAATATCCATGTTAAATTTGAATCTAGAATTAGAGGAATTCTACCATTCTAAGATAAATTTGATAGATATACCATGACATTTCACCACATATACTGCCACTATCCTTATTTCTTATAGGAAGGAAGTGGAGATCTGTCCCTCTATCAGTATTTAAATGTCCCTAATTAGAGATAAAAGATTTCATTGGATCTATTTTTGACTTTTACCACACCATGGAGTCTATTTTTGTGTTCACTCTAAGTTCACAAAAACATTTCCATATCCACAATACATCACAGCCTCCCTTCAAAATTAAAAATATGATATTCATTATACTAATACCAAAAAAAATATAAAAATACCATATATTTATCATGATATATATGATTCCTACAATAATTTTCCAAAGTTCAAAGGACCAAATTCCATGCAGTAAATTAGGTAGGATGGATACCATATTTGGGGAATAGTTGAATGGGCATTTGGAAGTCAATGTATGCCTATTCCATTGAATTTACATAACCATGGTTAATATGTTCTATCAAATCCTAGATACTAGTAATGAATTTTTTTTTGGAATCTCAACAAACCAGTTTTTCCTATTCATTTGACACTCCTCCTATTGAAGCTTCAATATACTTTGACTACAAATGGATCATCGTCATTATAGGTGATGTTATTCACAATATCCAAGTGTTGATCATTATATAAAACCACATTTTAATGGGTTAAAAATTATTCTTCCAATTTTATTTCCATACCATTTTATAAAAACAAATAATTAAAAATAACTTCCAATACATATTTGTTTTAGAAAAGAACCTCCTCACACACAAATCCTATTTTAATTTTCTTAAGGGATTGTAAAATTCCATGTTTGTTTTTCTAAATAATGGAAGGATCATAATAACCTTTTTAGAAGAGTATACTACATTCTTATATATGTTATTCATATATTTTTCCCAATGTGAGTCTCATTTAATGTAATTATAGGCTAGATTTTCAGGAAATCTAACCATGGTTTCCTCAAAACTGCAAATATTAATGCCACCCATGCCTATGATTTAAACTATTTTTCTCCATATAGTTTTTTGATATATTCTATATACTATTTAAAAAAATTAATAAAAATATACCTTCAGTGGTATCAATCACTGCATTTTGGGCCTTGATCCCTGAAAAGATTTTACAAGGAATTGATGATAATGTAATATAGATAAGTAACCTCTTCTATCAAAATGATAAGAAATGATTTTCCTAGTTTTTTAATCAACCTACAATTATATGTAATTTTGTATCAAAGTATATGATAAAAAATATACTATTAGATAGAGGTAATACAAGGTAGTAAATAAGAACGTCATTATCAATGTTAATAGTCACATTTTTAATAATATTATTATTACAAATCATGGATATTTTATAAAAATAGTCAATTTATTTACACACATTTTACCTCGGAATAAGTATAAAACATCTAATGATCATTAATGTTTTTATGTGGCCATCATATTACATTGATAAAAATTATTATATAATTAGAAAAATGAATGTGGGAAATTCATAAGGAGTTAAATCTTCCTATGATGTGAACGAAAAAGTCAAATGAAGTCATCATGTTGAGATATTTAGTGAAATATTCCCTCGCCATGAAAAAAGGCACAAAAAGAGAGGATCTCCCTTTCGTATCCCATGATTGGTTCTGAAGAGACCAGAATATAATTACATAAGTGAAACTAAAGAATATATATGCTACGAGAAAATATTTTTTTTTCACCTATTGATAAATCAAAGGAGCTGATCAATCATAGGATGAATATTGATTATATTTGGTAATAATATTTTCCTATATAAAATTTTGGAATGATATTCCCTTCTTAAACCATTGTATCGATGTCTATTATGATTTCCTAGGCTATATCTATAACCCTATAAATGATTATGAAATTATAAGACCATGATATTACTTCACTACCAATACCGCTAGGATATAGATAAACATGTAATTATGGATTAATTTAAGATATGTTATAAAATATGATCAAACAACATTTTCAAAATGAGACTCGATGATTGGATTCTAGAAAAAGCTCTATCGGGCCACTCCAAATTTTGGGATTTATTTTTGAAGGATGTGTTCTGCAAGAATATTCTCTTGGTAAGAAGGTTTTATCCTTTTTTGATAACAACTGATTAAGTTATATTCTTCCTTGGTGGGAATCCAATGCTGTGGAAGTGCATCACATAGCAGTGGTTTAGTTCAAGGGTATTTGATATACCCAAATAGATTTTTACAATGTTATTATTCCTTTATATAGAATATGGGATAAAATAACATAAAATTGTAATGAAAATTACCTTTTTCAATACCATGTATCCTTAATAATTTTTGTTGGAATGAAAATAATATTAATCCCCCTACACCCATGGACTTCAGAAAACTATTGAACCATTTAATTTTCTTATTATGTATTTTCTATTCTTCTCATGTAATATTTTTCCCCAAAAACATCCAATACCAAATAAAGTCGAATTATAGCCACCTAGGAAGAATTGATGATGGTTCAATGAAATTTTCCAATGACTGTAAAATTGAAGGTGGTAAAAAGTAATTTCTGATATTGGATTCATGAAGAGTTCATTTAGATGATTGAAATGGAATAAAAATCATAAAAAATAGATATAAAACAAAGTCTGTAAAGGTAGAAAAACATTGAGTAAATACTCTATTAATAAATTACCAATAACCCAATTATGATAATTATGTTTATAATTACAATGAACATTTTGTGGATATTTTGAATGCATTTCTAGTGAGCTGTGTCAGTACCACCTGATCGCTTGATCTATAATTTTTATGCTATTTTTGGAAATGTATTAACAATTCAGAGACTTTTTTAATAGATGAGTTTTACCAATTTATTGATAATTAAAGACACATAAATATGGTTATATTTTCAGAAATATCATATTATAAATGGATGAAAAATCATATAACATGATTAACCATAAAACTTTTAATTATTCCATCTGGAAACACAATATTGAGGATCATTTTATATTAATGATTTTTGGAAACCAATAGTGAAGTCCCCTAAACACATAATAATAAATTTAGAGAAATCTTCATGAAGTGGTCAATCCAATGAAGAGAAATATAATGTAACCCCACCAGTTGATGTAATGTTGGATGTACATAATAAGAAGTGCACTACCAAAATCACACAATGGATAAAAACGAGTATCTTAAAAAATATTACCAACAAACATGATTATTATATAATATGGTGAAAATTAAAATAATGTATGAAAGGATAACAATGTGTAATAAGTAAAACCCGATATGTTTACCTATCAACATGATCTAAAATGACATGAACAATGTATCTGATCCCATAAGTGAGTTCCAAAGTATTTCTAATTAGGTGAAATCCAGTAAAATGATGGTTGATAATGAGTTTTAGGCACCCTTGATGATCAATTATTTACTAATGATATGAGACATGTTTGTTTTTCAGTCATATATTCAACTCCATATGGAAATATCACCATGAAAATGGTGAAATGATGAATATTGAATTAAGAGTATCAAAGGAAAAATGATGGATGTACACCTAGATCAAAAGATCATGTCTCTATAAGATATAGGAAACATAGATGGCAATGGAGAAGTAAAGTAATAGATCTCTGAAACAAATGACATCAATATGGGAAGCAATATAAACCTTTCATTATATATAATATGAAGTGGAACCATTATGTGAAGCCATGTCACTTCAATCAGGATTATAGGAGGCTTAATGTAAAATAGGGGGATTGGAAAGGTAAGATCTAGAATAATTATTATGTAGTTATCAATGAATATATTGTTATTATTTAAGAATATAATTAGTTCACTATTTTAATAAAATGCTCAAATTTGGATATATTGTTTGGAAGATCAAATCAAGTCACTTCTAGAAGAGATTTCATCTCATAAAATGATTTAGAGAGTTTCAAACATGTAAACTAGATAAATCATTTTTCATCCAAAATTAATGTTATTGGAAAATGTTTTTTGGAGAATAAAATTGCATAGAGGTTATTGTAGAAAGGTATTTTTAATATTCCATACATTAAAATCAATTTGATATCAACAATAATTCTTGATGATGACAGATCTGTTAGTTTCCTCATTGATAAGAGATAGAAGCATAAAAAAGGTATCATAGTTATTTTAAATGAAAAAATGATTCCTTTCATTGTCTTATAGATACTAGAAAACGTGGATTAGAATTCAATTCGTCAAAAAAATAAATTTATATATAATTTATGAAATAGTACCTTGGTCACATGAGAGAGAGTGGAATAAACATTCTCTACTGGAAAAATATTTGGATTGAAATAAATGCTACCCATTTTGATACCTTTTTTATTGTATGATGGGAAAACAACATAGAGTATCACTACATTGTTATTTATTATCTAGAAAAGTGAATATTTTTTATTTGATTGACACTAATTCCTATATTATCTATATAATGTAAATTGGAAGTTATATTTATTATTTTAGATTCATAGATGATAATACTAGAATACTACGTTCCTTTTCATTAAAAAATGATAAATGGATGGATGTCATCATATAGATTCATGTGATCATGGATAGAGATACATATATGTGTTACAATTGTGTGTGAGTATACAATGGTGGAGTGTACCATAGTTCATTTTAGGAGTAATGTATGAATTATAAAATTAGGCTAGGATATTGGTACCCAAGATGCATCTTCATAATAGTGTTACTTAGAGTTTGAACAAGAAAATTTGAAAGTGTCAGTTGTATGCACTAAAATTTAAATCCACTCAACATCATTTCATGGTAGGTAGTGAAGATAATAGTATATTTTTTCGTGCTTTACCCACTATTTCCACTAGTATATGATGTTCTATAATTGGTTTTGTATAGGTAATGATATTTCATACAAACAGTTTAGATTATTTGGTTGCTGGGAATTCATTCACTTTTATAAAGATAAGAAGAAAATGGTAGATGTAATAGAATATAAATGTTTCATTTTGGGATATTCTCATGAGGAGATTAAATACTGACTATGGGATCCTATGAGAAAAAATATAATAATAATAAGGGATGTTTTTTTATTGAGTATTAAATGATTGATGTTTTTCAAGAAGGAATAATTGTAATGAATTTTTATTCTGAAGAAATTCAATTAAATATAGAACCGGTCTCACCAAAATTAGTTCTATATAGTATGTGAGATATTCATGGAATTGAGTACACGTCACTACCATGTAATATATCTCATTATGTTGATACGTGTCTATCCAATAATATTCCATAATAGTTTCCCCCTAAAGTGTAGTTGAAGAGATGTACTAGAGAATGAAAACTATGTCATAGTTACTCACAACATGAGTATGCGATGTTCTCAAATGGGGGAGATCCAGAATGTTATGATATGTAATAAAGATTTAGAATAACATGTAATGGAACAATACCTTTTAAGAGGATATAACATCCTTACATAAGAACCATAAATTTAATTTAGTAGACATACCACATTGAAAGGAGGAACTAAAGTAAAAGTGGGTGTATAGAATCAATGCAGAATATGGAAGCTCGGATCTACACAAAAAATCCATAACAATAGGGAATGCATTTTTTATGATGAATAGTATTGGCTTTTATTGGGCCCTGAGATTTCTTGAGAGGGATGGAATTGAATCATGGTGTCACTAGTTTTGATCCTTTCCCTTATTTTATATTATTCACTTTAGAAACTTGTTCTCTTGTTATAAGGGGAAAATATTCAACCTATTTAATTTTATTAATCAATAACATGCACCATTAACATGAAATAAATTGTTGAGACACAGGGATTTACCTGGGTCACCAAAATGAGCTACCCCTAGGAGTAGACACCAATAATTTTTTTGGTGTTCCAAAGAATAAGTACTAACTCGCTATTGTATTACACGGTTTGTGACAAGAATTTTAACAATCCAAGGACCACTTCTTCTTTATACCTTTCATGAACTACATTGATGAGGGGTTGATATGTTTATATTCATGGTAATATTGAAATCCTGAATCAATATCACCAGATGGATACTTCTTTATCTTCAAACATATATCACTATATCCACTTCAAACATGATGATATCAAATCCCCATTGATGTGAGTTGGCACTATATATATGCTTGAAAAACAGAACCCCTTATTTTAATCATATTTTATAGTTGTGTCCCAAGACCTCTTCCTCTTTTTTTAGGCATGTTATGTAAACATGGTATGCATCTCTTATCTTCTTAACTCAAGAAACCTTATATGGAAATTTTTCAGCACTCACCACAACATTAGAAATAATTTTATTAGAATATATGAGTTCTTGATAATCCCCTTAAACAACCATAAATGGTGTTAATGAAACCACCCACTCCACAGTTTTTACCATCTTATATAAAAAATTAGGTTTCTCCGTTATTTGAGTATCTAGATGTGTCTTAAAAGAGATTCTTTATTTGTTTTCTAAAACCAGGTAATTCTGTTTCACCCTTTCATCCCTTCTTTTTTCCCGTTGTCATAGTGGTTTTTAAGATTATACTCCACCTTTATATGTAATAAAACTAAAAAATTAAGTGTAAAATATGAATCTTATATTTTTTCACCATAATAAAGAATAAAATTTTCATATTTCATCTGAGGTTCCCATGAAATGTTTTTCAATATAAATTCATTGTCATTTCCATATTTTCTTCACCCTCTGGTTTTTCATGCATGAAACAATTGTCAATATCTGACCCATATAATCCATCCAATTATTCATTCAAACTTCTTTATTAATATTAAAATAAATACTATGAGATTCATTTTATGGAGTCTCAACAAAAATCTATATAATATCACCAAAATACATGGGCAATTATTTGAGACGTTAAAAAAAATGAATAATCATTTTCATTAGATATCTTCTATTTAAATAATTACATAATCTTTCCAATGGATCCATTCAATCCAAATTCAGATTCTTGTCTCTAACTATAGTGACGAAATAGTGTAGCCTAAATATTTTGAGAAGCCACATCATAACAGAAAAAATTTTAGGGAATTCCATTGACTATTAGAGCACCCAAATAATCATTTCAGCCATTGTTGAAGTCAAATTAAATATATTTAAATTACTTTGATATCCATTTCACTATTAATCATTCAATTATGTGGTCAGTAACTCTTTTTATGATTGAAAAATAAGAAAAAAATATAATATTGAATTTTTCTATATTATCCTTACATAAGAACATCAAGTTCTAAAAATAAATCATTATGAAACACACCTTAATGAAACATATCTGCACATCATCTTCCTTATAAAGAAAATATGGAATCATACATAGTCTGTAGAACCATAAAAATCCAAACATGTAAAACAATATTCCATGTATCGACAAGAATCCTTGTATCCTTCTTTAATTCCATTAATTATTTGGAAAATAGGTGTTGAACTCATATAAATTACATCAATGTAATAACTTATATATAGTCAAAAAATCCAACCAATAAAATTATGGTTATAATAATATACCAATTTTTTTTAACAATATTTAATTAATTTCATCCCCCAATTTCATTTAAATAAAAGGAGTCCCAATATTTCTTTTGGGGGAAAAACATTACCATTATTTTGGAGTCATTCTAATTCTCATTACACATTTTTTTGAACCAAATTATTTCAAGAGGAAATCATCCTCTCATTATATCATTAAGAGTTCTAAAATAGGGAACTTAATCCCCCTAAATATTTTACAAGAAAGCTATATAACATCAAGATACCTGAAGCCTCATACAATTTTTAATCATTCATTCAACATCCAATTCATTTTCATATCATCGTTACATTCCTCCATTAAATTCCAAATGAGGGAAAAACTACTTTGCAGTGGATTTTCAAAAAATACCCTAATCCTACTATGCTCGAGTATAGTGTATGAAACAAGGTTTAAGCTTAACAACATCAATGTCGCCTATAATCACTCATTGGATATTCCTAACATTCATTATTTGTTGAGTTATATAATATTATTATATTATTAAACTAAATCTCACCAAATGTTTTGTTAATAAACATTAAATAACAAGGGTGGGGAACATATCACATGATTTCACTAGGTTTATCTAATTCATGTAATGCAACTTTTATCCACATCATCAACTCCTACACATGGAACTTCAATTAATATAAATTAAACTAAACAATTTATATGTAATAGTTCCAAATAACCCTGATTGAATACATAAAATCATTAATTTTTGTGACTCAATGGTGATTGTTTTCCTAAAAAAATCTTTATATAATCATATGAAACTACTAAGATGATACTAATTAGTTAAAATAAGACAATTCTTCTGGAAATGATAAATATTTATTCTACATATCCATGGTTTCCATTATTTATTTCATAAACTACCATCATCTTATATGAAATAAAATAACTTTTTTGGCTTCCCAATCATTTCTTCAAAACATTTTAAAAATAGAATATTCTAATGACACTTTATTACCTTCAAAATCTCCTTAATATCAACTATTTTTTATACTTATTAATATTATGTCATCTTGAATCTTATATGTACTAATTTAACTCCAATTCATTGATATAAAAGATCAATATATATAACTCATCAACCTTGACACCACTTTGCATTATAAAAAAAGTATCCTACTTCATCAAATGTGTTTATGTTACCAAAAATACTAATTTGATTAGTTATTGATCATATTTGACATCCCCCCCATTATAATATTATTTCAAAAATTCATGAAAAAAATATTCTAATGAATGTATGGTGGATCTACCTTTTCAATTTTGTATCCCCCTAAAATTATATCTTATATTACTTTTTTCAGTAAATAACAAGGGGATATGGGTCATATATTAGTCTTCCTCTAGTAGAGGAGGGTGGTTGGATTTTATTGGACAACCATTACTTCATACTATTCGTACAATTCTTTAATGTGGTGAGTTTGTGCATGACACAATCACCAAAATCAAACCTCTGAATACTTCCTATGAATTCATCACCACTTTTATCTTGAATTTATTTTCTAGATTATTTATCGTCCCACATGAATATTTTACCACTCTTGGTATATCTTTTAAAAATATTATTCTTGCATTATTCTTTATCAATGAAAGATAACCAATATCAGCTTTATATTATAGGGTTTTTTTATGTGAACCCAAATAAATATCCCAATTTTATTTCATTCACAGCTTTGATGAGGGAATTTTCTTCTTACTCACTTACTATCCATAACTACCTCCACACATTCCATGTAGACTATATCAAACAATCCAAATGTAACA
The DNA here is from genome assembly GCA_963277665.1 of Viscum album. Lineage (NCBI taxonomy): Eukaryota > Viridiplantae > Streptophyta > Magnoliopsida > Santalales > Viscaceae > Viscum > Viscum album. The sequence continues at coordinate 264,551,461 of OY728120.1, forward strand.
ACTTTTTAAAATTATTTTTCTTTTGAATTTCATTAGTATTTGTAAAATATGGTATTATTAAGGTTAAACCATTTCGATCATCCTTCTCTTATTTTCTCTTTCTAGTTAGAGTAATATTGTGTTTCATACTAATACTTTTTGTGTATTAGTTGTCAAAAAATCAAGGTATAAAAACAATTTCAGTATATATAGAGCAATTATTACCAAAATAACACCATTAATGTAGTTTTCTGGTTTATGATATATTAGTAGTTTATTTTCTAAACTATTGAAACATATAGCTTCCATACACATATTAATTATCGGTATAATTTTTCCAAAGAAATAGAAATAATGTTTTTCTCTTCATTGGGATCCATTTGAACATGATTAAGTAGTTTTATATCATCTTTTATTAGATTATATATTCATGTTATTTAGGTTAATAGATATTGTTTTCCCATATGTCAAACCATAATACAACATCACATTCATAGTATGAAGTGCATCCTTCATGTCCGTTAATTATAAGATATATCACCTTAAATGTTCCTTACTTGTTTTTTATATGATAGTTTATTTCAGAATGAAATATATTAAATTTATTTTTATACTATTAAATAATGGATATTGTGGGGAATTTATGAAGCTTCTCCATTTCTAGGATAGATTTGACTTCTAGACTATGTTTATCCATTATATCTGTTTTAACATTTATATCCTTGTCCATTCATGTAATAATTTCCTTTTAGGCCAATACTTTCTCCATAAACATGTTATTTTTTTCTTCTATATGTAAAATGATAGAATAATTCTTCCACCTTGAGCTTTCAATGATTGAATTTCAATTTTCAGGGATTGAATATCCTTTTATTGGTTTCAACAACATATTTTAGATTTAATACATGAAATGGTTTCTTCCAACACAATATATTTATATGAAAAGAGAGTAGTATATTTTTCTCCAAAGAATCATATTCAAGAGAGTTAGAATCATAACAACATAAATAGTTTCTTTTTATTAACTAGATAAAAGAATATTTCTTCTTTGAGGCCTCATTCTTGATTTTCTTCAATTGAATTTTGGATATATTTCATTCTTTTTTAATTGAATAAAAACAACAAAAAATGTCTTTGATTCCCTTATTTAAGATATATTTTCACAAAAAAAGTTGCCTAATATTTACTACATGTGATTGAATTGTTTGTGGTGACCTAAAATTTAGAATATCTCCTCTTCCATAGAATCCATTAAATCCCTCTTAGACATGTCATCAGTTCTAAAATTTAATTGATTGAACTAATAAAATATTCAAGGATGAAATCTTATTCATATTCCATTAATGAATACATGGTTTTTAATGCAAATATATATTTCTTTGCATTTAGAGAATTCCATAATCCATTTTATGAAATGTGTTCTCTGAAAAATGGGTTCCCCCATAATATATTACATAAATTACAGATATTCTCAATCCAAGAAAGAAATGTTGAATATTAATAGAATTTATAGGCTCTAATAATACTTGTTGGGATATGATACTTCTTATGAGAAGGGGGTGTGAATCTTATTGTCACTAGTTTTTTATCTTTTTACTTGTTTTATCTAATTAACTTTAAGATCATGTTACCTTATTAGAAGAAACATATATTCAACCACATTCAATTCAATAATCACCAACATGCACCATAAAGAAGAAATAATGTTCATTGAAACTTAGATTTAATTTTTCACTGAAATAGACCACTCCATGGAGTACACACCTAATTTTTTTTGTGTTCTAGAGAAATAATATGAACTCACTATTATATTACATGTTTTAGTAATGTCACACTACTAAAACCATTATAAATTCCTCTTCCTCACCTATACACACTATAATCATGAGGGCTTGGTTAGTAGATATTCATGAGAGGAATGTAATAATTCATCACTATAACCATATAGAATCTCCTAGATCATCAAACATAGTGTAATAATTCTTCTTTAAACCAGATTATATGAAATACTAATGGATGTGAGTTGGGACTATGTCTATCCTTGAATAGGAGTTCCTCTTATTTTATTCTTATTTTACAGATTTATGTCAGGTATTCGTCTTCATTTTTTAGAATTTCTTGATAATATTGAACACATATATTAAGTTCGTAAAATAATAAAATCAATACAGAAATTTGGAATCACACTCAAGTCCATTAAAATTTCTTTAACGAGAATATTTGAGTACATGATTATCTCATTGTATAGATATAAATAGTTTACCTTACACCACCCTCATTGATATTTTTTATGATATTATATAACATCACATGTTTATCCAATATTTTAGAATCCATATGTGTGTTCAAAGTGTACCACTCATCTCCTTCCAAAACAAGTTAAATCTATCTCACTCTATCATCCTTTCCTTTTTTATAATTGCACAATGAGTCAATGTGATTTGCATATACCTTTATATACAGTAAAACTATCAAATTATTAGTTAAGTATGAATATTAATTATGTTTTCAATATCCAGTTTATTTCCTCAATATAAAAATGTTAAATTGTTACATTTCGTCCATTAGGCTCATCTACTCTATTTCCATATAAATTCAATATTGTTTCTATATTTTTTTTCCTCATTAGGTTCCTCAAGCGTGAAAAACAATTAAAAATATGATCCACATAATCCTTCTAGATATTCCTTAAAAATTCCTAATTTATAGAAGTTTTAATTAAATTTGAATCAAGGTTGGGATATTAATTAAAATTACACTGAATATTTATGAAATATATTTTCATTCAAATACTATCATTTCAATCCATTTTAATTCTATATAGCTTTATGTCATAAGACTTGTAAATATAGAGGTATTAAACTATAGATTCATAATTTTATCCTATTAATGAATATTTATATATTTACATAATAATTTTAGTGGTTGGAGTAGAATAAGATGTTTTCCCATTTAGATCACGATATTGGCGAAAAATTGTAGCCAAAATATTCTAAAAAAGTATAGAATTATTGAAAAATTTCAAATAATTCCATCAAATTTTTTAGCACCAAAATTATCACTTCATCCATATATATTTTATATGTAAATATAGATAAATATAAAGGATTTCCATTAAATCAAGAATGATGTAATTACTATGTATCTAACTCTTGTTATTATTGATCAAAAGAAGATATTTTAATCATGAATTTGTAATATATCACTTAAATAGGAACCCACAATTGTAAACAATGATATATTCATGCAATAAACCTCAATGAAACATATCATGCTACCAAATTCCATATAGTGAATATAAGGGGATCATAAAATGTCCATAAAACCATGAAATTCCAAAAAATTCAAACAATAATCAATGTATCTCTATTATTCCATGAATCATTCTTTAATTTCATATTTTTTTGGGAAAATAGGTTCTTAATTAATATTATTCACTACCATGGGATACCTTATATATTTTCAAAAAGTACAATAATATAAACACTTATTTATAACAAATTAAATTATTTGTTTTCTCCTTTAATAAAAATGTTTTCTATCGGACATGCTCTTGGATTGGAGGCTAGTATGAACCTAGGTGTTAAAATACTATATCTAAATACAAGATTATTACATGGTGATCTTGATGATGATATTTACATTGACAAACCATATGTATTTTAGATGAAAGTTAATGAAAATTTGTTATGTTTATTTAAGAAATGTATATAATGATTGAAATAATAAATGATGAAATTGTATAAGAAATTAGACACATTCATGCATAAAAATTAGTAAAATATAAAGAATAATTTTCACAATATGTTAATAAAACAATTTTTTTATTGTGAGTTCATTATCTTGTAAATTTGTGTAGATAATATATGGATTATTGGAATAAATATCAATCATATTGACAGTTTGATGAAGGAATTTAAAATTATATTTGAAATAAATAACATAGGAGATGGTATAAAGATTATTGTTATGACTACTACTGATGATTGGAGGAATCAAATAATATAGCTATATCCGGAATTTTAGATTCATATATTTCTTTAATGAATCAATATATGATAGGTGAAACCATTTAATACTCCCATTACGAGACTTTTCATGATGCTGATATGTCATATTCCATAAACTAAGGAGTTGAGAGCAGAAATAGAGAAAATTACCTATTAGTCAGTAGTTGGACGTCATATATATTCCATGGTGTTCACTAAGACATACACTATTGTAATTGTGAGTATATACTTATAAAATCTATGAATGGAGTATTGGGTAGTTTTAAAATGGATATTGAGGTATCTATAAGGTACATATTGTTGTTACTTATGATTTTTAAGTGATAAACAACTTTAGAAGGATTGACAAATACATATATGGTTAGAGATGTAGACATGTGGAAATCGGTATTTGGGCACCTGATAACATTTTCATGCAGATCAATCTCATTTTACTCTTGACCTCAACAACATATTTCATTATTTACCATCGATGTATAGAATATCACATTCACTAATATATGGAAGGACATGTTATGGATGAGAATGTTTTTATTGGAGTTATAAAAGATTCATGAATATTAAATTATCTATTCTGATAGTTATATTTCTATTCATCTCTGAATGAACATGAAATTTCAATCTAGGTACAAACATAATGATGTGCAATACCACTGTATTAGAAATGTGTTAGAAGAAATATTTTTAAATGATGGAAAAATCTATGCCAATGAAAATGGGGGATATGTGAGGAATAATGTTATAATAAAATAGAAGACCGATATCAGAAAATAAACTAGAATTCTAGATTCTACACAGAATTGTTCATAAAGGGGAGATTTCATGGGAAGAATCCTGTTTTTGGGAGATATTTAGGGAAGATGTGCTTAATAGTAATCTTATTTCAGTGGGCTACATTCTTATTGATATAAAAAACATTAGTTGGTAGATTCACCCTTGGATAGAAGCCAACGTAGTGGAATTTCAACATGTTACAGTAGAATAATTTAAGGGTAGATGGTCAACTAAAAAATCATCAATGGAGATATTTTTATTTCATTTATAAAATTGGATCGAAGAGAATGAATGTGTAATGAGAAAAACCAATTGTACCACTATGTTTCCCCTAATGTTCATTTGGAGAGAAAATAATATAAAATCTATCTTTATCCTGTAGAAATAGGAACACTATAGAATCATGTAAATTTGTGTGTTTCTTCTAACTTTTCTATTGTATTTGAGTTAAATTTCATCACATGGAACTTACAATTTCTTATCAATCACCAATATAGAAGTGCAAGATGATCTCATATGCTTATTTTCACCACTATTATTGGGTCCTATTTGAATCAATACCATGCCCTAAAATTAAATTAGCATTAAAAATATGGATCTAAATCACTTAAAAATGTAGGACTTCAATGGATATAACAATTTTACTCTTTTCTAGGAATGATTTTAAGATCTCATTATAATGAGTATTGATAAGAAATGGGATGATAGAGAAGACTGAGTAACTATGTACATTCATTTTATCCCTTTGACATGAAAACCTCCTTCTATTATAGGGATTTAAATTGGTATATTTCTCATTGCACAATGACATCCACAATACAGTTTTTTACCACTTCCTTGAGTTAGAGGTTGGGGTTACTAAGGTATTTTATTTCATTTAGGAATGTTTTAAAATATTCTGAGTTTATATATCCCTCTTCTAGCCATAATACTATGTAATTATACCTTATCAATTATGCTTACGTGATCATAATCCATGAGAGTATCTTATGTTACTTTTTAATCAATAATGAGTCTTTTTATCAAAATTTAAATAGATTGAGAAATCATTTTCATAAATTTTTAATGACTAAATATGTGAAATAATGGTTGCATTATGAGATGACCTCCTCTATTGTAAATTAATTTTATGATGTTTGATGTTATTTGCTTGAGCTTCCACAGTTGTCCCTATATGGTTTATTCTATGAGAACTACATAACATGTATGATTATTATCACACATATTATAGAAGTGAAATAAACACTCAATCTTACTAGACCCCACATGTTTAATAATTAAGGAGATAGGTCAGATAAATCCTAAAGGAGACAATCCATTAATAAATAAGAATATTTAGATAACCCCTTAAGGTTGTAAAAAACTATGGCTATATTGATATAAGTCTAATTATTTGGATTCTAGTTTTTTCACCAAGTAAAATTGTGACAAGAATATATAATGTCCCATAGGTTATTGTTTTTTTAATTTATCTAAAGTCGTTCATATCATTCCTAGATCAATAAAATCCACATATATTCCCAAAATCATTGATAATGAGATTTATGTACCCTTTTTTATACCAATTTTTGGACCCTAGAACAAAATCCAATTGGTCTAACATAAGCTATAATCATTCTCCTATGATTTACTTCATATAAAAAATTGATAGTAAGAGTGGAATACTATCATAAACTCTCCATGAAACTTTATGTTTTGAATGGTTATATAAATATAACTCCAGTTTCTGGTTCTAGAAAATCAACATATTCTTGTTTCTGGGACTTATAGTCAAGAATCTCTTCATCCATGAATGTTGTTTGAGTTTATTGAAATAATATTATAGAAAATGTGGTGAAGGGATCCCTCTTTTCTTAGAATAATTACCAATTATGTGTTATATGGGTGGAATGTAGTTTTTTCAATACTTATTAAAAATTATAATAATATTATCAATAATGATTCAATAATGACAACCCCATTTTTTTAAAACCATTACTAAATGTCTCATTCCCAACTTATTAAATTAAATTGTAGTTTTATAAAAAATTTAAAACTATAATAAAGTCTTATTTAATAATTTTTATATGGATATGTATGTTCATAGTTTCAAATTGAATGTTTTGATGGTTTTTATATAATTTGTGAATAAAATAAAAGGTCAAATAATAATACACCTAATAGTGTGTTAGTTAGAACTATACTTCCTTTACCTCTCAATAGGATAGTGTATGGGTGTAATAATTTTTGAGAACAAAAACAACTTAAAATTCCCCAATTATTCTCAAAATAAAAAATAATTAAAATTTTAAAATATTGAAAACCATGGTGTTGAACCCATTATATGATGAACTATGATAGTGGGATACAACGGGATAGATCCACTAACATGTTATTTTCAAATCATGTTGTAATACAGAACATACTACATTTGTTTCCAAATCATATTCACTGTTCCATTCATTCACCTAGAATCAGTAATCATGGTGGTAGATACTATATGGTAGATGTTTTGAAATCATATTCTTAAGATTATACTTCAACCATGATTTATAAACTATGGGTTTAAGGAATCCTATTTTATATTTATTGGAATTTCTATGAATTTTTTTTAAATCATTGACATAGGTTTTCAATACTACAATGTCTCTTAAACCAATTTACTGTACATGTATCCAAAATGTATGTGGGATGAAGACTCATTAAATAGTTCTAGACCACCATTTAATTGTATTACTTATATATATATATATATTTGTTTTGATTTTTTTAATATAATTTGAAATTTTTATACTCCCATTAAAAAATGATATTTTAAAAATTAATCAAATAACGATTTATTGTTAGAAAAGTTTTAATAAAATTATTTATAAACTATTTAATCTAAACAAATACCACTCCATATAAATATTTAAAAATATTTCAATATATTAATATGATTAATTCAAATTTTTTATTTTCCGTTTATATTTTTTCTTGCATTTATAATTTTTGACATAGAACCACAATCATAAGGAGAATCATAACTTGAATTTTCTCATAATTAAAACATATATAAATTATAAAAATGATCAAAAAATCCTTAATATAAACGTCATATATCATTAAAATTATTCTATAATATAGATAAAATATATATTACTGTTTAATGTTCCCATTTAATTTTATAATCATTATAAATGGTATATCCCAAACAAATCTGTGGTTTATTTATATAGTTTATAAATTAAATAATGACAATTTTCTGAAGTTCACATGAAAAAACAACATAATTATAATGATTTTCATAATTTGATATTCCTGATGTAATTAAAAAATGAAAATAGTTAATAAAAATATACTATTGTAATTCCAAACACAAGCAATTCCAAATTAAATATTTGTTTATTCTTAAAAATCAAAAAATTTCTAGTCACTATTGTACTAAATTTCCATTAGAAAAATATTTTTTTTTGTTTTTGAACATTTTATGAACTAATAAAAATTATTATTAACTCTATAAATTCAACTTGATTCATATTCAGTGCCATGAATGTCTTGAAAATTCATTAATAATTCCTATATTTCATAAATAATGACTTAATATTTTTCATATTATTTTACACTAAACTGAGTTAATATTTTTATTTTTATTATTTATCACCTTTTTAAAAATTAGGAAATAATTTTTTTAGTAAAAACAACATTTAAAAATTACATGTACATAAAAATATAGATAAAAAATAATTTCCTCTTACATGACACAAATAATATTAGCATAATTTTAATAGACTTTTATAAAATAAAAATATTTATTTTCATTAAACCTTCAATGCTTAATTTAAATATGATAAATAAAAAAAATCAATTTTTTATCACATTATATAGATTTATTATATTAATTTTTCCTATAAGTCTGGAATTATTCAATGATTATATTTAAAATTTCACATGGTAAAATCAAATTTTTTTCTTTATATTGATCATTCGATGAATATACTACATTTTTAATTCATTTTAACACTAAAAATGTTCTTTTATTCATTAAATGAACATGATAAGTTTCATTTTTTCATATTTCATTGCATATGTCACAAATTTATTGGGAAACATTTTACTAAATTTTTATATATTTGAATCCAAATTAGTTATTTTATTTTGAAATGTTTCATTTTATTTTATATGTGAATTTCACTTATAAAAGAATCTTTTAATCATTATGAGGAAAATAAAAACTAATTCATACATAATTAATTCTTACAGGCTATAAATAATATGAAAATATTTTTATAAAATTGTTAAAATAAAATGATCTTTTTTCATTATTTTCTAAATTGTGGAACACATTCGATTTTTAATTCTCCAAATTCACATATTTTTCACACATTTTGGAGAACATAATATCCACCTTTTGATTTTGGAAGGAATAATTCCATAAGCAAGAAAATTATTTATGTCCTATACTACATATATAAAATTACTCATTCCAAGAATCATCGTATGTAGGAAAACTAACATTCCACAACTAATAAAACACTAATATCAATGGTTTCATGAATCCATATATATAACTTATAGGATTATTTAATTGAAATTTTTTTATTTTAATGAAATTAAATTTCATCTTCATACAAATTGATTATATGAGGTTATATATGTGAATGAATATGAACTAAATATTATGAAAAGTTAATTATAAAAAATTGACTGAGACCTATAAAAGATAATACAAATATTATATTATATATCCCCTAATAAAAATAATGACATTTCATATTAATAACATTCCATGATAAAACATATTTTGAGACCTCTATATATGAAACATTTTAATATCTATCTCCATTCAATGTAATATCTACAACAATTTTTTCATAAACATTCATTGTTGTCTTTGTATCAGGGAAAGAATCTACATAAATGTTTTGAAATATGATATTTTTTACTTATTTAGTATTATTCAACCAATATATACCTGATTTATCATAATTAATTGGTGATAAATTTTCATTCTAACATATCCTATAACAATTAATGATAATATTAATATTTTATTTTCAAGAAAATTAAATCAATAGGTTTAATTTCAAGATTAACTATAATATTTTGAAATTTTTTCACCATCCATAAGTAAAATATACAAAAAAATTAGCAACTAATCAATCAAACTTTTATTAAAATCATACATTAATTTCTCAAAAAATTACTGTAACAAAATCCATTGTTTACTATCCATTAAAAAAAAGAATACAATAGTGTCATAAATTTCATCATTACCTTTTTAAATATATCAATTTTATCATTTTGAATATTAAATATAATTCTAGTATTTAATTCAAAATTATTTCATCCAATTATACTTGATGTATGATGTTGGGTAGACACTACCATATATTCTGAATCCCATTTTTCATTTATCTCAATATTATTTTATGGATGAAATGATTCCCTATTATGGTCATCTAATATATAATTTTTATAAAAAAATAATCTAGTGATATTATAACTAATTACTTCATGATTTTACTAGAGTTTCTCTTCAACTAATGAAAAAAATAATCAAAAGTTTCACCCCATGACGTATTTTCTAAGGAAGAATTATAATATATTTGATGTTGGTTTTTAAAGATGTCCATTACCCATACATCAACATGAATATATAATTGATCCATTCAAAAATCAAATAGAAAATAAATTATATAAATTATTCTACTTTTTAAATGGTTTTTTTCAAATAATCAATAAATTTGAATCTTTGAAATGAATATAGAAAAATTAGTATGAAATATAATTTGATTAATTTTTACAATGAATGCATACTTTTTTCACATTAATAGAGGAATGTACTATTATATTAGTGGTGGGACATTAAAAATAAGGAGACGATTTCTTAAAAATAAAAGAATATTACATGAAAAGTGATATTCAATTTAAAAAATATAAAATATATAATTTCATAGTTGGTATCAACCATTATTATGATAAATATATATTAATTATTTCCATGAATTAAATAATATGGAAATATATTTATAAAAATTAAATTTAATTCAAATTTATTTTTTGTAATATTTTGTATTGATGCCTGTTAAAACCTAAAAATGATTTTATAGTGTTTTTAAAAGTCCATAATAAAGTAAAGATCTCATGTATTTGGATGTAAGGTACCCTATCAGTACGAGTTGATAATTCTATGGCGGAATTTAAATATTAAATGGCATAGTGTGATGGTCATTAATGTGGAATTCAAAATGGAATTCCATGATTGGGTTCCCTTGAAGATGTATTCTAATGGTTAATAACGTCTAATTGGTGGAAGTATGGATCAGAAAAGCATTGGAGGTTACCTAAGGTGGATGGGCCACATGGTGCCTACTATTTGAAGCTATCGGTCTATTAGTGGGATATCCAGGGGAATGTCTTGTTTCCTAGGATCATTGACTATTTGATGGCCTTGAATGTGGAACCTACGTTCTGTACATGTCTAAAAACTAGTTCATTAGATTAATAGGGTTTTATAATAACCCTCTTAAACCCAATAATTTCATGAGGCAGAAACCCCATCCTCGCCAATCATATTATTGACACAATGGGGGTGGTCTAAACCCTTATCTCCCTACTCTATTCACCTTATTTTTGGGGTTCCCTAAGATGGAATGTTTTTTGAAATTGGAGGTAAATATCAAGTTATGTTGAAATCTTTTGATAAATCCCACCTTACTCTATAATTTTTTGTTTCACCGGTTAAGGATTCAATTTGGATTTCATCAGAACATGGTGGAATTGGCTAGGAATACGGGTGATTCATTTCTTATTGTGATTAAGGAATCCAAATATGTTGTCTACATACATTCATTTTAATAAATCTTACTTTATTGAGTCTTATTTTTATAAATAAAATGGGAAAATTTGAACACCAGGAACTGAGAAAACGTGTGTTTCTGAGGCCCAGTGTTTTCATATATTTTCATTTAATAATGTTCATATTTTTTTTTAAATTCATGGATTGTTTAACATTGAATTATAATAACCTCTCAATGGGATCCCAAATCAGGAATATGATGGTATTGTTTCTTTCCTAATAGTGAATTTACCTTAGGTGTAGCCTGACCTTGATCGATGTGGGTTGAGGGTGGAAGTTAGTTTTTGGATGTGAATGTCATTAAAATATCTAATAAAAATATTTTATTGAATGTTAAATGTTGACATAGTGAAATTATCTATTTCTAATGAGCCATGTTAGAGGAATTATGGGTTATCTCCAGAGCCCGAGAAGTCCCTTGAGGGAAGAAGAAGTAAGCTCTCTCCTGATGAAAAATGCTAGTAGATCGAGGATGAATGAGGACAAAGAAATCCATTCTTCATCCACAATTGATCTAATCCCCGAGTTATGGTGTCTATATCTTTGTGATTTATTTTCCCATTCTTATAATCAAATGAAAAACGTGGACCAACCCACAAATAGGTTGATCTATAGATCATTCCTTCTTGTAGGAGGTATAATTATTACGGGATTAAAGGGAATAAATATCAGTGATTATTCTGAGGATGGGTTTTTCAAGATAATGATAACTAGAAAAGAATATGGACAAATTGAATAGGGAATGATCCATTCCTTGTGTGTTATCTTTGATCCTTTTGTTCCCATTATTGGCATTCCTAACCGTTGGTCCCTCATGGTCATGGTGTAATTTTTCGAGAGGCTCCGAATGCAATCAGACTCTTAGAGTCCTAGAAAGGCGAATCAAGGCCCAATGCAATGAAGGCTTTTACCTGAGGATTGTGGAAGAAGAATCATTTCAGAAAATTATGCACCAAATTGGAGGTAGAAACTAGTATAAATTGGGTTGTAGATGGCGTCACAGGGGATCCAATGATGGTGGTGTTACAAGGCGGCCCCTAGTGGCACACGAGGATAGCTGCATGCAGATTTAGTAGAGGATATAAGTCACCTTGGTGGTGACTGCAAAAGAAACAATGACTAGATCACATAGGTGGCATGAATGGACCGAGAAGGGCCAACAGTGGAGGAAGCCATAGGTGTTGATCAGATGGTCGTGATAGAGGACACATCAGAATAGGGGCACAACTCAATACCACGTCGGAGGAGGGCCCAAAGCGGAGCTACAGGTGTGTGTGGGGAAGGATGGCCAGTTGTATGAAACGTGTTACAATGTTGCATTGACCAGAAAAACGTGGATAGAGAGGGTCTTGTTTGGCGCACACACACCGGCCCACACATGGCAGGATGGATCAAGGAAGTTGGGCCGCTCCAAATACCTAGCGGGCCGAGCCGATTCAGTCAATGTTTGGTCGGGTCAGCTAGACCAGACCCTTTATATGAAATTGATCATATACATCAAATCATGTGTATATTTGAAAAACTGTTCGTGGAATTGGGAACCTTGAGAGAATCCAGTCCTTCAAGGATAATCCATGTTATATTTTTTGTATTTATTTTTATATACTAATGGATTTTGATGTTGGTTCTCTGTGAATAGTCACACCTGAGAAGAATCATGTGATCTTGGGGAATATGTGATCTTGGTAAATATGTGACATGGAGGCTTCGTGACCCATTAATTCTCTATACACCATTGATTCTTCATGTGTCATCAATGTTGTGTGTGCCATATGTGCTTCGAGTTCCATCAATACTCTATGTTCAATTAATTCTTTGTACACCATCAATGCTTTGTGCGCCATCGACGTCACAAATTCTATCTCCACTTTGGGAAACACTGATGCTCCTTGTGTCTTTGACACTCCATTCACCACTGACTTTTTTTGTGCCACTGAAACACAATTCACCATCGATAGTCTATGTGCCATCGACGCTTCTAGTTTTATATGGATTAGGAGATCTGTGTAATCCTAATGTAAATCCTTCTCATCGTTATTTAGACTTATACCTATATGGGAAGACCATATTGACCATACATCGTGTGTTTCCATTTTGGTGTACTTCATGTGATTCCATTGTGGTGTACTCCATGTATTTCTTAGTGGTGCGACCTTTCTAGTTTAGAGGTCCCTACATAGTATTTTTTACACACCCCTACATGTGCTATGCCCATACATGTAGTGTATTATGCATACAACTAATTCATTGACGGAGACCACATTAGACTATTCTAGGTGGTTCTTAGATAGAGGACATGCAGATGGGGGAGAGATTTAGTGACTTCAGACATCTATTTCAGTACCTTCTCTTCTGGCAGGGTTTTCTATAGATCAATTTTAGGATCATGTACATTTGTTTTGGTTGGGACTATATTATGGCCCTTCTTACATTCTAGTTTTCTATTGTTACTCTATCTGGGTAATTTATTTTTATGCACACATGTTTACATAGTATTGTTAGTTAAACATTTTTCATGGAGATGTGTGTGCTTGTGTGTGTGTGCATGTACAAAGGAAAATGCCTGCCATATGTGGGTTATTCCTACTCGGTGGTAGTCACCAGCACCTGGCCAATTAGAGGTCAGATTTAGAGTAGTCACGACATGGGCCCCGAGGGACATACCATGATTGAGGGGAATCGGAGGGAGTTCAGTTCAACATAACGAACCAAGTGTCTATGAGATTGGTTTGGGGAAACAATTTCAAGTATTTCTAGTTTGGCCTTCAGGCTAGCAAATCCAGTGTTGGTGTGGTGGATGATGTATACATACACTATGACTATGAATTCTTATTTCCTTCATGGTATATGAAAACCGTAGTTGTAGAGAAAATATAATTACATTCCCCATATGGGATTGAGTGTGTTCTATTTTATTTCCTGAGACAATGTCAGGTAACCTTGTATACTCTATTGGTTATGGTACATCATCATATATACCAGGATGCCTCCACATACACACCCAGATAGGTTTAAGATATGTGATCTTGAGGATGATCCAACTAGCAATGAGGCATCAATACATATACCCATACATGAGATAGCACCCTCGGGTGGTGTACCAGTGATACCACCACCAGAAGAGCAGCTGTTACTACCAGCATTACTATTGGAGGATGCATGTTGGAAAAGTGCATTACATGAGTTCCATAGGTTGAAACCTCCCAGGTTTATGGGTGTTCCAGAACCCCATGTAGCTACGTTTTGGTTTCAGGAAATTACACATGCCTTCCTCCTAGTGAGGACACCTCTTAACTAGATGGTAGTCATAGCTTCGAGTATTCTTAAGGAATCAATAGGGATATGATAGAGCTTAGATATCTAGAAGCATAATGAGATGCCCCTCAAGTGGATTTAATTTTACTGCCTCTTCGGGATAGAGTGAATCCTATTGATATTATGTTACATGTGTATAAAAGAGCTACTGCATTTGTAGTAGGGTAGTCTAATAGTAGAAAAATACTCAACGAGATTTATGGATCATTGTTAATACTCCGTAGATATGGGGTTAGAATCATTCTTCTAGGAACAGAACATTAATTGGGGGATACTCCAAGATATCAGTGCATTCATGACATCCCTTAAATTTTTGACACATGTTGGGGTACTAGATTAAGATATGCTATTAGATATATTTCTTGAGGAGTAGAAACATGAAGTCGGAGCTACCACAGGGCGTCATGTAGCTAAATCTTCAACAACATGTAGTTGACAACTGACATAGGGATCTACGAAGATCAAAAAATTCAGGGGATAACCCCGTGACAAGGATTTAGTTGTTCAAGGCTCCCATGGCAGAGAGAGTGAGCCAAATGATAGGCGATGTTCATTATGTGGAGATCGAAGAAATCATTCTATAAATTTTCAGACCGATTGAATGGAAGATACAAATATGGTAGTAGGATCTCCAAGGTAGAGGAAAATGATGGAACATTGTGGTCCAATAAGTGGAGGACATGGAATAGAAGCTATAAGGGTAGAAGGGGGTGGTAAATGGTTCAAGGTACTACAAAAACCACCCCCATGTGGTCCACCAAGGGCTTTGGGAGCTGGTGGAAATGGATGAGGCTAGCTTCAAGCGATAGAGTCTTATCAACCTGGTGCAACTGAGATGATGAGATATATGGTTTGTGTCTTTTACACACTAGTTTAAGTTTTGATAGACACAGGTTCTTGTCACTATTTTCTCACCACAACACTTGTATGAAACATGAATATTCTTGTTGAACCATTGACTTGATCCATACCCATAGAGAGTCCTACCGTAGGAGATTCATTGATCACACAATGGTTCAAATAGAGTTCCCTTATTATTGGGGGAGATAGTTTCGGTAGGGATATCTTGGTGGAAGCATCGAGGCCTTACATTATCACTCTCAGTATGGAATGTTTATTCGCAGTTCTTCCTCAGATTGATTGTTTTAATTTCACTATCTGTTGTGTTTATGGAGATGGGACAAGGTTTTACTTTTTTAGAGAATATGAATCCTAATAAGCATAAGATGGAATCCCACATTGTACGGTGAATCCAATTACACACCAGTTGGCTAGAATGTCCCTTAATGTAGTGGATGATATGTGTCCTCAATTTTCTACAACGGTGGATGAGTATAAGGAAATCATCCCAGATGGTGTTCCAAGATTACCTCATCCTAGAGAGATTGAATTCTATATTGATATGCACCCTAGTACGACACTAATATCTCCACATATATATCTTATGGAACTTGAAGAGAATAATGATTTTAAGGTACAGTTTGGTCGACTTGTAGGGGAAGGGCTTCATGAGACCCATTTTTCACTATTGGAGGCCCCATTTTTGTTTGGAAATAAGTTAGACAGGAGCTTGAGATTATGTGTGGACATTCAGTGCATGAACTAGGTGACCATGAAGAATAGTTTTCCACTACCTAGGATTGATGTCCTCTTCGATCATCTTAAGGGAGGGAGGTGGTTTACGATGATATACCTCAGATCTGACTATCACTGGCTTTGTATATAGTATGAGGATGTTCCAAATACATCCTTTATATGTTGGTAAGACCACTATGAGTACATAGTGATGACTTTTGGCATGCATAATGCCCCAAAAATATCCATGGGACCCCTGAATAGGATATTTCATCCTTACATAGACCGGATCATTGCGGTCTTCATTGATAACATCCTTATGTACTCGGCTTTCAAAGAGGATCACACAATACCCATGAGGATGTTCTTTGAAACACTCATAGAGAACCATATTTATGGGAATATCTCGATGTTTGGTTCTGGATTCAGGTGGTCCACATTCTAGTAAACATCATTTTAGAGGATGAAGTTTCAATAGATGATGTGACGATTGAAGCGGTTCATTCTTGGGAGCCATCGAAGAGTGTTAATGAGGTGTGGTGTTTCATGGGTTTGGATGGGTACTATTAGATGTTTTTAACTGAAATTTACAAATTAGCATCACCCTTGATGGTATTGACATGTAAAGGTTAGCCTTTTGTGTGGATAGAGAAGTGATAGTAGTTCTTTTAGGAGCTGAGGACGAAGTTGATGAGTGTTCCCATTTGAATATTTTTGGTGGATGATGCTGAGTGTGTATTGTTCTGCAATGCATTAGGGACTGGTCTTGGTTCTATCCTAATTTAGGGGAATGCAATAATTTCCTATAATTCACGCTAGTTGGGGAATCATATGAATATCTACACAACCAATTATCTTCAGTTAGTAGTGGTAGTCTTCAAATTGGAGATGTGGAGACACTATCAGATGGGAGAGCACTTTAACACCTTATCTGATCACTTGAGTCTCATGTATTTCTTATCTCATAAGGATTGAAACTTCTGATAGAGATGATGACTAGAGTTCCTCCAGGAAAATGACATTGAGATTTTCTATACTCTTTGGAATGGGAACATTGTAGATTATGCTCTCAGTAAGAGATCCAACATGGAGTTTTTGAGTCAGGCATCAAAGAAGTTGTCCACATTTTAGATATCCATTGTGGATGGAGATGGATCATCTTACCTCCAGTTGATGGTTGTCACCCCACCACTCTTATACTGAGTTAGGGAGTAACATCTCAGAGACATAGATAGTGAGTCATTACATGCTCAGATTTCCATATGGAATACCATTGATGGATATTATAATGGTGGGGAGGAAATCATTCTCTTCAAAGGATGCACAATAGTAATATTGATGTTGGTGTAGGTTCCGGGTGCAACAGAAGCATGTTGGTGGGATCTTCCAACTTTGATTTTAGCATTAAACAAAGTTCAAACCGAGATCTGTCGTGATATAAAAAGCCAGATCTTCGTAATAGAATAAAGAATGAAAAACAAAAAAGGGAGTCTTAGAACCATAGAGATAGGATAATCATATGTTGGTTATAATTAATTTAATTAATTCACAAGAATTACCTTGGTGGAATTCATTCTTCGATGATGTCTCTAGTCATGATCTTGTGATTCGTTGTTTCATAGTATAATCCAAGTGTAGGATTCCTCTAGAAGTGATCCACACATGTTCCATGTATCTCTGGACTTCGCTGAAGGGATCTCTGTGTGCTAGCGTGGAAGACCCTCCACTTGCGATGTCCCCATTTGATCGCCTTGATCCAATGGTAGAGGATATCTCTCGGCCTTGAGAGAATTCTTGGAGGAAGTTGTTTTTCGGCCTTGAAAGAATTATCCAGAATTGTTGTTCACAATTAGTGGGAAAAGTGTTGGTGTTGTGAGGACATTTATAATCGGGTTTGAGGATATAGAGTTATGAAAATAAATAAACACATTATGCATTTTATTTATTTCAGTAACTCTTATTGAAAACCCCCATGTCGAATAATTAATTTCATGACATTCGCCCACTCTGATTATAATAAATTTCATTTAATAAAACAATATTATATCCTCAAAATCCCAATTTGAAAAACTACATGGCATGTAATCATTAATACATGGCATGTACTCGTTTTCCATAAAACTACACGTCGTGTATATTTAATATACATAGTGTGTACTTTTATTTTCCATTTTTCCTTTTTTCCTCCACCACATTTATTAAACCTTGAGTAATGGATATTTATTTCTTAAATAAATGATACTGCATTACTCTCTAAAAAATATATAATTTCTCCCACAATATATTCTCTCAAATAACTAGTGTAGAAATAAATGCGATCAGGGATAATTAAATAATTATTAAACCACATCCATGAATAATAATTATTTAACTTGTTAAATTAATATTTTACTGATATACTTGGACACACATAGTGTGTGACCCTCTAGGTCTCTTTCTCTTTAGCACTAGGCGGGCTTTCCAAAGTCCAAGATTACTGTATAGCAATCGGTGAAGGCACCCAATAGAAAGAAGTTGAGACTGCATTGATGTGTCACCTCATACAAATGCTTATCATGTATCATAATCCCTTTTCTTGATATCAATAATCAAGCGGGTTGCATGCTAGTGCCATCAACCCATGTGATCGATTATTCATTCATTGAATTCCCAGAATTGGCCTTGCCTATACCATACCATGGCCATGGATTTATGTAGGCTATATCAATTACATCAAAGGGTCTAAGATATTTACTTCTGTTATGGAACAGAAGGGACAAATCCTTCCTCACATTATCTATTAATGTTGTATTACTCGTGACGTACCCAATGTATCCTACCTCACTACGAACAGTGTGCCATCCCAGCATTTGTCAATACAACTAAGGGTGAGAGTTGTAATACCCATTAATAATAATCTTGAGGTCTAAAGACCAATACACACGTCCGCATATAGGAACATCCAATGACACTATGAAAGGTGGATTTCCTACTAGCGGGTCTTGTTCTCATAATATCCTCTCGAATATTACCAAGGGCGCACACCATGAGAAGGTGCCTCAACATTTTATAAGTCCTCACCCCTAATGGCCTGTATTATTTGTGTCCCTCAAATATCATCATCTGGCCATAGAACATATATTCAAGAACAGTGTTATGGAACATCCAGGTTCTCATCAAAGCAGGGTTCCGCTATGACCCTTTAATGAAAAAACTATCCTTGTGGAATTATCACATGCATTGTCACAAAGAAGAACAATCAAGATGTGATAATATGTTATTTAATGAATAAAGTACAAAGTATTTTGTTCTAGGCCACCAAATCCAACAGACGCCCACTTGGACTAGAGCCAACTACTAACAACTTTTAAACCACTTGATCTCACATGATATTCATGATTCTGCAGAGATAGGACTATAGTTATGGGGTCCACCATGTTCTCTTCTGTGGACACTCTGCTCACTGCAACATCAACCCATTGATAGAAATACCTCAAGAGGTGATACTTCCAGAGTGTGTGCTTTGTCTGTTGATGTGACCTTGGTTCTTTTGAAAGAGCCACCGCTGCATTATTATCAGAATATAACGTAATGGGATATTTATTTCTAGGAACCACATCAAGATCATGGACAATGATCTGAATCCAGACGGCTTCCTTGAATGAATTATAAGCCGCTATATATTCTGACTCCACTGTAGAATTGGCGAAAACTGGCTGTTTTGAACTCTTCCATATCACAACTCCTCTATTGAGATAGAAAACAAATCCAGATTGTGACTTCAGATCATTCCGATCTGTCTCAAAACTAGAATCAGAATACCCTCTAATGACAAGCTCCTCGTCTCCTCCATACACTATAAACATATCCTTTGTTTTTCTTAGATACATAAGGACAGTCCTAAAAGTAGCCCAATACTGTTCTCATGGATGTTCTTGCTATCTGCCTACCATGCTCAGTGCATAGGCAACATCAAGCCTGGTACATAACATGGAATACATGATGGATCCTATAGCTGAAGCATATGGGATCCTACTCATTCTATCTTTCTCTTGTTCTGTCTGTGGAAACATTTTCTTAAAAGTATGTAGGCCATGTGACACTGGAACAAATCCCCTCTTGGATTATTCCATACTAAATCTCTTTATTATATGGTTTGTGTATGTACTCTGACATAGTCCAAGAAGCCTCTTGGATCTATCACGGATGATCATGATCCCTAGAATGTAGGCTGCTTCAACCATGTCCTTCATGGAGAAACACTTGTTCAACCAGTCCATAACCGACTTTAAGACTGGTACATCATTTCCAATAAGTAATATGTCGTCAACATATACTACTAGGATAACGATCACATTCCCATTAAACCTCTTATAAACACATGGATCACATTCGTTTTTAATGAACACAAATTCCTTTATGGATTCATCAAATCGAATTTTCCATGACCTAGATGCTTTCTTCAATCCATAAATGGATTTATGCAACTTGAAAACCCATTTGGCTTCAGTTGGTGTAACAAACCCTTCTAGTTGTGTCATATAGACATCTTCCAGAAGGTTCCCGTTAAGGAATGTTGTTTTGACATCAATTTTCCAAATCTTATATTCATGGTAAGATTCTTTGGAATGTATGATTCTTATGGATTTAAACATGTAAACTGGTGATAAGGTTTCTTCAAAGTCAATTCATTGATGTTGTTTGAATCCTTTATCCAGTAGCCTTGATTTATAGGTCCTAACATGACCTTAAATGTCTATTTTTCTCTTGAATACCCATTCGAATCCAACATGCTTTACATCAACTGGCTCATCGACCAGAACCCAGACTGGGTTCTGATACATGGAATCCATATCAGATTTCTTAACATCTAACCATCTTGTAGATTCTAAGCTTTCTACTGCTTCTTTGTACGAGAGAGGTTCATCGTTGTCCAAAAATAATTATTCACCATCCTCGGTGACTTGGAAACCAAATCTATCTGATTCCCTTACCTCTCTTGAGCTCCTACAGAGTACCTGTGTTTTTGGAACCTCTTCCACGAGGACCTGTATAACTTGTTCATGTTCCAAATACTTTTTATATTGAGAATAAACTTCATTGAAGTCATTCTTTCTCCTACTATCCTTCTAGAGTATGTTCTCCCTCTTATTAAAGGCGGCTTGTCTAGCAATAATCATTTATTATCTAAATGGTTATATAGTTAATATCCTTTCATTTCCATTGGGTATCCTATAAAGATACTCCTCATGCCCCGATGTGCTAGTTTATTGCCTTGGAAGGCCTTAACAAATGTTTTTAATCCCCATACACATGTGTACGACAAAGTGGGTTTCCTTCTATTCCGTAACTCAGATGGAATTCCATTTTCCACCTTATTTGGTACTCAGTTTAATGTGTCTGCTGCAGTTTGTAATGAATATCCCCAAAAGGATAATGGAGACCTGCATGACTCATCATCGACCTCACCATGTCCAACAATGTGTGGTTCCTCTTTTCACTAACACCGTTCTATTGTGGGGTATAAGGAGTATTGAGATAAGATAAAATCCTAGACTCCCATAAAAGATTGATGAAATCTTGGTTCAGATATTCTCTACCTCGATCCGATCGAAGTTTCATTATCTTCTTACCAGGATGATTCTCTACATCATTATTGAATTCATTAAATTTCTCTTTGGCCTCTAACTTATAGCTAATTAAGAATACATAGCCATATCTACTCAAATCATCAGAATAAGCAATGAAGTAAGAATATCCACCTCTATCTTCTACTGGAAATGGTCCCCACACATCTGTGTGAACCAATACTATAAGCTCTGTGGAACTTTCACCCTATCCACCAAAAGTCGACTTTTTCATTTTTCCTTGTAAACAAGTGTGACATCTATCAAGTGGTTTTAGCTTAGTAGAGTCTAAATAGACATCTTTGCAGATCTTTTTCAAGCTCTTCTTGTTAACATGACTGAGATGGTGATGCCACAACTGGGTGATGTATGAGTCATGTGGGTTTATTTCGTTATCGATTTCCAACACATGGTTTACATAACTTAATACATAGAAAAAATTATTTAATTGTTCCATACCATAACATATGTTTTTCTTATAAAAGAGACAACCCTTATTTCCAACCATGAAAATAAATCCATCCATATACAAAAAAGATATCTACATTATGTTCTTGGTAACACTAGGCACATTATAACAGTTTTGTAAAACCTAAATCATGCCAGCTGGCAATGAGAGGTGGTGATCGCCAATAGCCAATGTAACCATCCTTGCATCGTGTGACACTGGAACTAATCCCCTCTTGGATTGTTCCATAATAAATCTCTTTAGTATATGGTCAATGTTTGTACCCTGACTTTGTCAAAGTAGCCTATTTGATCTATCATGAATGATCCTGATCCCTAGAATGTAGGTTGCTTCACCCAAGTCCTTCATGGAGAAACACTTGTTAAACAAATCCTTAACTGACTTTAATACTGGAATATAATTTCCAATAAGCAATATGTCATCAACATATACTACTAGGATAACGATCACATTCCCATTAAACAACTTATAAACACGTGGCCCACATTTATTCTTAATGAATCCAAATTCATTTATGGCTTCATCAAATCGAATGTTCCATGTCCTAGATGCTTGCTTTAATCCATAAATAGATTTCTACAACTTGTGAACTCGTTTGGATTCACTTGGTGTCATAAACCCTTCTGGATGTGTCATATAGACATCTTCCTCAAGGTTCCCGTTAGGCAATGATGTTTTCACATCCATTTTCCAAATCTCGTAGTCATGGTAAGCTGCTATGGCAAGTATGATTCTTATTAATTTCAACATGGAAACTAGTGAGAAGGTTTCATCATAGTCAATTCCATAATGTTGTGTGTATACTTTAGCCACTAGATTTTCTTTATAGGTGCTAACATAAACTTCCATGTACTGTTTTCTCTTGAATACCCATTTTTATCCAACATGCTTTACATCAACTGGCTCATTGACTAGAACCGAGACTTGGTTATTATACACAGAATCCATCTCAGAATTCATAGCTTGTAGCCATCTTGCAGCTTTTGAGCATTCTACTGCTTCCTTGTAGGAGAGAGGTTCATCATTATCCAACAATAATGATTCACCATCCTCAGTGACTAGGAAACCAAATCTCTCTAGTTCCCTTACCTCTATTGAGCTCCTACACAGTACTTGTGTTTCTGGAACCTCTTCCACGGGGACCTGTGGAACTTGTTCCTGTACCATCTCATGTGTATATTGAGCATCAACTTCGTCAAAGTCAATCTTGGTCCCACTATCCTTATTGAGGATGTGCTCCCTCTCAAGAAAGACTGCATGTCTGGCAACATTCACTTTTTTATCTGAAGGGTTATATAGGTAATATCCTTTTGTTTCATTGTGATATCCTATAAAGATACACCTCAAGCCCCGAGGCACTAGTTTCTTTCCCAATGAGGCCTTAACAAATGCCTCGTATCCCCATACACGTGTGTGCGAGAAAATGGGTTTCCTTCCATTCTATAGCTTGGAGGGAATTCCATTTGCTGCCTTAGTTGGTATTCGGTTTAATGTGTATACTACAGTTTGTAACGCATATCCCCAAAAGGATAATAGAAAATCCGCATGACTCATCATCGATGTCACCATGTCCAACAAGGGGAAGTTCCTCATTTCAATAACACCATTACACTGTGGTGTATATGGAGGAGTGAGATGAGATAGAATCCCAAACTCCCATAGAAGATTGATGAACTATTGGTTCATATATTCTCCACCGTGATCTGATTGATGTTTCTTTATCTTCTTAGCAAGAAGATTCTCTACTTCATTATTAAATTACTTAATTTTCTCTAAGGCCTCTGACTTATACCTCATTAAGTATACATATCCTTATCTACTCAAATCATCAGTAAAAGTAATGAAGTAAGAATATCAACCTTTAGCTTCTACTGGAAATGGTCCACACACATCTGTGTGTACCAATCCTAGAAGCATTGTGTCCCATTCACCCCGTCCACCAAAAGGTGTCTTGGTCATTTTTCCTTGTAAACAAGTGTGACATTTATCATGTAATTTTAGCTCAGTAGAGTCTAAATATCCATCATGGTAGTGCTTTTTCAAGAGCTTCTCATTCACATGACTGAGATGTTGATGCCACAACTGGGTGATGTATGAGTCATGTGAGTTTGTTTTCTTATCGATTTCCAACACTTGGTTGTTGTAATTTAATACATACAAAACATTATTTAAATGTGACATTCCATAAAATATGTTGTTATTATAAAAAAGACAACCCTTATTTCCAAACATATAAATATATCCATCCATATCCAAAAAAGATACAGAAATTATGTTCTTGGTAACACTAGGCACATAATAATAGTTATGTAAAACCAAAATCATTCTAGTTGGCAATGAGAGGTGGTAATCGCCAATAGCCATCTCAGCCAGCCTTACACAATTGGCAGCTCTAAGATCCACCTCTCCTCTGGCAATCTTTATAAATCTACTTGGTTCCTATATTTGAATACATATGTGACCCCCACAATCTGTATCTAATAACCAATTTGTGGTAATGGAAAGATTACACTCAATAACGAATGCACCTTTAGCGTCCCCACACTTTTGGGTGTAGTTACTCTTCCAGTGTCCCTTCTTGCCACATGAAAATCACACAACCTCCCGTTCCTTGCCCTTCCATTGGATCTTCCCCTTCTTGGAGGGACGGTGCTCGGGGGCTTCAGACCGTTTATAAGTCTTTGGACCCTTTTCATTGTCCTTCCTTTTCTTGTTCACCATAAGGACTGTGGGTTTGTCACACCCCATGTCCTTGTCTACCTGGAGAATCAAGGTCAGAAGCTCCCCTAGACTCTTCTCATTGCCGCTCATTTTATAATTCACAATGAAGCTAGAGAAGTTCTTTGGAAGTGATGAGAGAATGAGATCTGTACGTAACTCATCCGGGAATTTAATCCCTAAGATGTCCAAGCATTCAATGTAGCCAATAAGATTGACTACATGAGGCCCAGCTGGCGCAGACTCTCCATGATTTGTTGTAAAAAAATAATTGGAGATCTCATAACTCTCTTATCTCTCCTTCTCTTAGTAGAGATCCTTAAGATGAGACATCATGTTATACACATCCATGTTTTCATGTTTCTTAAAGAGCTCATTGGACATGGCCGATAACATGAAACACTGGACATTTGTGGCATCATCCATGTGTTTCATATAGAGATTTAATTCCTCAACACTGGACTCCTTTCCCGGCATTACTGGATTAGGCTCTTCCAGCACATACAATTTCCTTTTGGGGTGAAGGATGACGCGTAAACACCTCTTCCACTCTTGGAAATTGGTGCTGGTGAGAAGGTTTTCCTTCTCGAGTATGGTTCTCAATGATATGTTTGAAGTAATTTTCTTATCGTTTCTAAAAATTAATATGAGCAAAGGTTTATTACATTATTACAAAAATGAGTCCACTAAATTAATACTTATTAGTCTCAAACTATTTTATCAAAATCCAATAGCCCTCACCATTTACTTCAAAATATTTTGTTTCATGAATATTCTAGTGGAAAGGATCTATATTTCCCATCATATTACCCCAACTAGGGTTGGTCAAGAAACTTGAAGGGTTTTAGGTAGGCATTCCAGATGCCAACTGCATTAACTCGCAGCTCCTTGATCCGCTGAGTAGACTCCAGAATCCAGAAATCCTTTTATTTTGGATTTCCTCAACCGTTTCCTCTTGGTCAATCCAAGTCCAGCTGTGGCAGTCAACCCTTGATGCAAACCATGTTAATTCAACACCATAGCTTGATTTATAATTCCCCGATAATTAAAAGCACTCCAACTAGGGTTGGTCAAGCACTTTGAACTATGGTTCGATTCTAACCAAGATTATGTAAGGCTACACTGACTTAATATTTCTTTTGAGGGATTTTATACTTATATATAAATTTCCATTTTGTTATCTTTGATTACATGGTTGTTAATATTAAGTGGGATATACTTAAGTAATTAACCATGTCAAGATAAAATTTATCCATAAACCAGTATTATTTTAGTTCCACCTAGCATGCTTGTTTAATTCATTAATTGTGTCCTCGTGAAAACACACCCACAATAAATAAACCATGTAACTGATAGAAATAAAATAAATGGAATGATCATGAGATTTGTTCAATTGGTTAGTTTATCTAGAAGTTGATGATCTAACCCAAGACCTAGGGTAGAAACACCTTGAACCATTCGGGTTCGTTTTTATAGCTTTCCACATGTCCACCTTTGTATCTCCTTGGATTTCTTTCACATTGGCTCCTAACATGAGCCACCTCCACTAGCTTGGGTGATGCATCCATTACATATGCATTTATCTCACTTGAAGGTGAGGGGAAAAAGGGGGGTTTTCATAAACTAATCCTTGGGCACACATGCCCTACATATTAATGAAGAGAAGCCTCGCATGCCAACAAATTTAATTTAAATAAATAAATTAAAAGAAACTGTTCACATACAAAGGTCTTGGTCTAGCTCATGATAATCCATACATGCAACAATATTTATGCCTAAAGAAAACTAGTATTCAATTCATTAATTTCTCTTTCTTAAGATAAATCACGGTGGATTCAGTTAATTATCTTAAATTAATCAATACTTTTATCATAAACCCTTTTCTAAATTTCATTGATATTATCATCCATCATAATTTTAAATAAATTAAAATCATCCTTGTACGTATCTTGTACCTTGGAGGAAACCCGGTGAATTCATGTTCATTATGAAGATGTTAAATTAAACACATATATATAAAACACCTATCACGTGTTGTGCCTCAGCTTTATGCCTCTACCATGGTACACATCCCAATGGTTTGTATAATATAATAATATATTTTAATAAATCTGTGTAATTTGGGTGAGTACACGTTGTGTAGTTCCGACTACATGATGTGTACTTTTCTTCACTCTCCATCTGATGTACACGCCCGAGGACATGGTGTGTTAATTTACTTCGGAAATTTTCGGAGTACATGGCGTGTTCAGTAGGACACATGCCGTGTAGTTTCCATGTCACATGGTTTCCAACCAGGCAAACCATGTACAGGGTACACGGTCCAACCCTAACCCGAAGGGACTACACGCCAGGTTCTGTTTGACCACGCAACGTGTAATCCTAAAACCGCGTGCCAACTATACATGATCAACACACGGTCTCATAAATGGATTAGATATGATCAATACCCGGCCTGATTTAGCAGACCAGTCTGATGCATGACCCTAGACTACACAATTTGTACTTATGAATACACGCTGTGTATTCTCGTGTTGTACGACCGAGAACATTTGGATCCTCCAGATGAGATCCTCTATTCTATTTTAATCAAAAATTAAAAAAAAGGTCATATTTGTATGGTGAACGAGAAATGATAGAGGAGGAATAGATCTCGAGATTCAGATTTATAGAACGATTAACTTGAATTGAAACAACTATATTATTAAATGTGTAAATCTCCAATGAAAAACTAAATAATTATAATCAATGATATGACCACTCTAATACCACTTGTAGGTTCCAGGTGCAGCAGAATCACGTTGGTGGGATTACCCAACTATGATTTTAGCGTTAAACAATGTTCAAATCGAGATCCGTCATGATATAAAACGCCGGATCTTCAGAATAGAACGAAGAATGAAAAATACAAGAGGGAGTCCTAGAACCATAGAGATATGATCATAATATGATGGTTATATTTAATTTAATTAATTCACAATAATTACCTTGGTGGAATTATTTCTTCGATGATGTCTCTGGTCATGATCTTGTGATTTGTCATTGCGTCGTAGAATCAAAGTGTAGGATTCCTCTAGCGGTGATCCACACGTGTGCCACGTATCTCTGGACATCACTGAAGGTATCTCTGGGTGCTAGCGTGGAACAACCTTCACTTGTAATGTTTTTCTTTGACCACCTTGATCCGATGGAGGAGGATCTATCTCAGTCCTGAGAGCATTTTTGGTGGAATTAGTTCTTTGGGCCTTGAAGTAATTCTCTATAATTGTTGTGCACAATGATTGGGAAAAGTGTTGGGGTTGTGAGGACATTTATAATTGAGTTTGAGGTTATATTTATGATAATAAATAAACACGTTACATGTTTTATTTTTTTCATTAACTCTTATTGAAAACCCCCATGTTGAATTATTAATTCCATGACATGCACCCATGCTAATTACAATAAATATCATTTAATAAAAGAAAATTATATCCTCAAAATCCCGACTGGAAAAAATGTCACAACATTTAATCATTAATACACAGCGTGTGCTTGTTTTCCATTAAACTACACTGCGTGTATATTTAATATACACGATGTGTAGTTTTATTTTTTATTTTTCCTTATTTTTTCCACCACATTTATTAGTCCATGGGTAATGGCTATTTTTTCTTAAATAAATGTATGTAAATTACTCGCTACTAAATATATTATTTCACCCACAATATATTATCTAGAATAAATAGTGTCGAAATAAATGCGATCAGGCATCCATAAATAATTATTAATCCACAGTCGGGAATAATCTTTATTTAACTTGTTAAATTAATATTTAACTGAGATACATCGACACACATAGTTTGTGACCCTCTAGGCCTCTTTCTCGTTGGAATTAGGTGGGCTTACCTAAAGTCTAAGATTACTGTCTAGCAACGGTTCAAGGCACCCAATAGAAAGAAGTTGATGCCGCATTGACGTGTTACCTCATACGAACTCTTATCTTGTAATATTATCCCTTTGTCTCGATATCTTTAATCAAGTAGGTTTCTTGCTAATGCCATCAACACAGGTGCTTGATTATTCATTCTTTGACTTCCCAGAATTGAACTCTCCCATACCTTACCATGGACATGGATTTATGTAGGCTATATCAATTCAATCAAAGGGCCTGGGATATTTAATTCCGTTATGAAATAGAAGGTAAAAATCATTTCTCACATTATCTATTAATGTGGTATTACTCGTGATGCACCCAACGTATCCTACCTCACTGCGAACAATGTGTCATCACAGTTTTTGTCAATACATCTAAGTGCATGAGTTGTAATACCCATCAATAATAATCTTAATGTCTGAGGACTAGTACACATGTCAGTAGATAGTAACATCCAATGACACTATGAAATTAGGATATCCTACTAACGGGTCTTGTTCTCATAATATCATCCTGGATATTACCAAGGGCGCACACCAAGAGAAGGTGCCTCAATGTTTTATGAGTCCTCACCTCTGATGACCTGTATTATTTGTGTCCCTCAAATAACATCATCCGACCATAGAATATATAATAAAAAATAGTGTTATGGAACTTCCAGGTTCTCATCATTACATGGATCTGATATGACCCTTTAATAAAACAACTATCCTTGGGACATTGTCACATGCATTTTCACACAGAAGAATAATCAATATGTGATAATATGTTTATTTAATGAATAAAGTACAAAGTAGTTGGTTCTAGGCCACCAAATCTAATAGTTGGGGAGGTGTTACTGAGGTAGTTTCATACTTCCCATTTGGTGGTACATATAGTAGTGTAAAAGATGTATCAGGACCTCCCATTATAGTTATGGTGTCTGGGGATGAAGAATGCAGTGGCATAGTTTGTTTCTAGATGCATCATTTGTCAGCAAGTGAAGGTTGATCACCATGTATCAGCAGGATTGACCCAACCAGTTGAGGTTCTTGAGTGGAAGTGGGATGGGATATCAATGAACTTCATGAGGGTTTTACAACACACACCCAAGGGGCATGATACCATTTGGGTTATTTTTGAACGAATCACCATGTCAACCCACTTCATAAAGATCTATGATAAGACTTTAGTAGAGGGATTGGGAGGCCTCATCAATTAGGAGATAGTTTGGATTCACATAGTTCCATCAATGATCATATCCGATCGTGATTCTCATTCAGCATTCAATTTGTGGAAGCTATTTTAGGTGACATTTGGGACTCAGTTTCACTTCAGTACGATGTTTCATCCCCAGATAGATGGACAGACAGAGAGCAAGATTCTGTATCAAGAAGACATGATACATGATTTCATCTTAATCTTTGGCCACCATTCGGAGGACCACCTATCTCTGGTGGAGTTTAATATGAAAATAACTACCAATGCACCATTGGTATGGAACCATTTGAGGCCTTTTACAGTGACCCTCCAGGTTATCACATTGCAGGTCATACCCATGAGAGTCAATAGTAATGGGTTTGGAGTTGGTTGAAGAAACTACAGAAAAGGTATAGGTCGTCCAGGATCGGATGAAGACTACACTAAGCCTTCAGAAATCATATTCTAATAGGATATGGAGGCCTGTAGAGTTCAAGGTGAGATACCATGTTTTCCTTCAGTTCTCACCTAAATGGGGATTGTGGATATTTTCCCAGGGTGGAAAGTTACCTCTGAGACACATTGGACCTTTTCATATTTTGAGAAGAGTTGGCGAGGTGGTATACCACCTAGATCTACCGCGGTAGTTGCACCTAGTTCATGATGTCTTCCACATGTCATGACTGAGGGGGTATTTTCATGAACTATAAAAAATCATCGATTTGGGAAATATTGAAATTGTTGATGGGGTGACTTTTGGAAATTACTCGGTTTAGATTTTGGATCGACCGGAGTGAATCCTTCATGGGTGGTCGATTACTCTGGTGTGAGTTTGGTGGCAGCATGAGAATCCTTAGTAGAGAACCTGGGGGGTAGAAGGTTCTGATTCGTTCTTAGTTCGATCAATAATTTTTTGATTAGACATGTGATTTAGATTTTAGGGATGTAAACCCTATGGTGGGGAGAATTTATTTTCTCAGATTTTCTATAGTTTTACTTTTATAAATTAGTTGGAAAGATTACGGAAACAAGCATTAAGAAACTGAGTGATTCTGAGGCCTGGTGTTCCTGGAAAATTTCATCGAATAATGTTTAGTTTTTATTTAAAATGCCCAAAAAGAATATATTTGAACTTGAAAAATTTTTGAATGGGTACCCAGTTCAGAAATCCGAGGACAACATTGCTTTCAAGACAATGACTATACCTTATGTGGTGACTTACTTCGACCGGTGCTGGTCGAGGTTGATAGTTAGTTTTTGGATGTGAACATCATTAAAATATCTAATAAAAATATTTTATTTAATGTTACTTGTCGATGTAGTGAGCAGTTTCCCTTTTTAATAATCCATGTCAGATGAATTTAGGGTTATCACCATAACCCAAGATTTCCCCTAAGGCAAGGATACATAAGCTCTATCCTAACAATGAATGATTGAGGATTGAAGCTTGGTGGTGATATCGTCCTCCATTCTTATTCAATTACTAATCTAATCATCGTGTTAGAGTTTTGATCTATTTGTGATTTCTTTTCCACCTTTTATAAGAAAACTTAAGCAACCAATGAAATGGTTGATTCATGGGTCAATTGTTCTTGATGGAAGGATAATTAATGTGGGATTAAGGGGAATAGATCTTGAAGATTATTCTCCTATACTTTTTTTTGATTCTATTAACAAGTGAGGATCATGTCGGACACAAAAAAGTGGATGATTTGTTCTTCAGCTGTTATATGAGATCTTTCTAACCCCATTCTTTATGTTCCACACCACTGGACCCACATGGTCATGACAGAATTTTTCAAGAGGATCTAAAGGGGTCGAACCCTCAGGGTGCTAACAATCTACATCAAGGCATATGATATTGAATGTTGTGACACAAGGATAATGGAATTGGTTAATTTTTAAAAAAGAAGTACCAGAGTAGTATCAGTAACCCAAGGATCTAGGGAAGGTGTTAGTGGCTCTGTGTGGGGCCCGATTCCATACGGTGGAGGCCATGTGCTAGTGCAGCGTGGGATCGAAGGCACCCCGTCAACAACCATAGAATCATATGTAGTCGGACTACATATGTGGTATGGCCAAACTACACAAGCAGCATAGCCGGACTGCATAGGTAGTACGATTGGATTGTGATGGTGGCGTGAATGGACTATAGAGGAAAAAAAATGGGACCACATAGGGACCATGGAAACAGAAACGGTGGGACATGACCAAAGGGCTGTAATAGGTGGTAGTGGAAGAGAAGGGGCACTGCTCGTAGACGCATTAGAGGAGGGACCGATGGTGGAGCCGTGGGTACATGATGGGAAGGCGGAATGACCACATGAAACAAATTCTGAATCTATTTTTTCCGTAAAATTGTGGATACGGTAGGACACGTACACTGTGAAAAAAATGGCTTGCATGTGGTGGGTTGGACCAAGGTAGTTGTGCTGATGCAGTGGTCCAGAGGGTTGATCCGGTTCGGGTGGGTTGGTTTGGTCGGTTCGGGTCAGGTTAAACATGTTCCGGATGAGACCCTTTTTACTATATTTGATGTATATTTCAAAACATGGGTCCATTTTATGATCTGTTTGTTGCACTGGGACCCTTGCAATGAGAAATTACTTTTTATATACTCTAAGGGAGTTTTCGTGGAAGTCAGTTTATGAGCTAACGGCTAGAGGAGTTGGTTCGCAATGAACAAGTGCGCCATGTGTATAATTATGTGATCTCGATGACTATGCGAACTTAATGACTATGTGATATTGGAGACTATGTGACTTGAGAGCTACATGACCCATCAATTCTCCATGTTTGATCAATGATCTATGCACCATTGAATCTCTGTGCACCATCGACCCTTTTTACACCAGAAATGTTCTGTGAACCTTCAATGCTCCGTGCACCATCAAGAATCTATGCTCCATAAACCTATAGGGAAACATTTCCATGCCGGGAACTAATAACAATATGTGGACCATTGACGCTTCGTGCACCACCGATACTCCATGCATCCCTGATGCTTCGTGCACCATCGATGCTCGATGCACTGCCAATACTTCTAGAGTCATAGAGATTGGGATATATGTGGACTCCCATTGAAAATACTTTTCTTTGTGTTTTAGACTTATACTTCTGTATGTTAACCATTTTGATTGTACTTTGTGAGATTCTTCTATGGTGTACTTCATATGCTTCCTTTGTGTTTTACATTATGTATTTTTTAGTGGTGTTACATTTGTGGTCTTGGGGTCCCTATTGAGAATTTTTTTACTCACCCATTCATGGGTTATGCCCAAAAATTTCATGTATTTAGAAGATGATCAATGCATTAATGGAGTCATTGGTGGATCGGGGCAAAGTGGTGCTTAGAGAGAGGCCTGACATACGATGTGTGATTTAACAACTTTAAATAGTTGTTTCTGTGCCTACCCTTCAGATAGGGTTTTTATGGAGGATTTTTAGGATAATGTACAAGTCCTTTTTTTGGTCTCATATTTTTGAACTGTTTAATTTCCAATCATGTACTATTACTTTTTTTGGGTATTTTAGTGGTATGAATGAATGATTTCATATTGTGTTCAGTTCATCAATTTTTCATGTCGATGTGTGCTTGTGTGTAGGTACATAGAAAAATGACTCCAAATTTTGGTTTATATCTACTCGGTGCTAGTCTCCATCCCCTGGCCTATTGGTGGTGATGTTGTGGTAGTAACGACATGGGCCTCGAGGGATGTTTCATGATATTCATTTTCCTTTTAGGTTAGGTATGTCCCCATGTTGATTATTTACTTCTCTTTTCATAAATTAAATTAATTTTGATAATTTTTTGGCGTTGTACATTGTGGATTTGGATCGACTTCTATTCGAGTGTGTTAGAAGGGTGTCTGAAACACCATTTCATTTGGATGTAGTATGTGTTACATATTTGATGAATTAATTGGAGTTATTCCTAATTATTTTTATTTGGTAAAATAATTCCAATGTTTTTAATTAATTAATGATGATTAATGTGTGTGAGTTAGGAGTTTCTATTGGTTAGATTATCTTGGATAGATCATTATAGGAATCAGAATAGATTTTATGATTGGAATGAAATTATAAAGCTTCATAGATGAAGTAGGAAGACCTTGGTGCAATCTATATGGTATAACTGTAATTATTGTGAAGAATATAATGCACATCCACACAACTAATGTTGTCAAATATTTATTGTTAACTAACTAAAATGTTTAATTTGGATTAAATATTAAATATTAAATATTATATCTTATGTGAACTAGAAAAGGGTTGAGTCCATGTGGCCATGGTGTACCTGCTCACTAGATGCGATCCTCGATATTTGAGCCCATGGTTCTAGTAGATTACCTTGATTCTCAGACCTCGGGTGTCCTTGAGTTATATTTATCTGATTATTACTTAGTGGACATTTACAAAGAATATTTGTTTACCTCTAAGAAGGATTCTTCATTTTGATGTCTGATGGATGGCCCTATTAGGACCCTTTTAGGATCCATCAGGTGGTTTTCACTATGTGGAATGAGTATATTTTGGATGAGTTTGGGTGGGGTGAGTGGACCAACATAAGATGACCACTGGATTATGGACAGACTATGAGACTTTTCTCTTAACCTTTCTAAAGAAGTGTGCTTTATGGGGCCCAAGAGTTTGTTTTAGATTTATGATGTTATTGAGGAGCATAATTCCCTCTATTATATGGTTTATGACCCATGTGACTTGGGATGGTAATGAGGACTCTAGTGAAGTTCCCATGTCAACGTATTGGCTTAGAGGACCTGAGTGGGTGTCCATGTAATATATTGAACCTAGTGTGAGATTGTTTTTCGGCATGGAAATTAAAGATGAGTTTAGGAATTCAATCAACCCTTGTTCCCTCTTATTATATGTCGAGAATTGGAATACAGTATTGGGGAAGTATTTTATTTTTAATGTGGTAACACATGTAGGGGTGGTCTTTTGTTTATATATGGAAAATGATCAAGGGAGGTGTTTTATTATGTGATAAAAGGATACAAAAAATATTATAGGGGTGTTCTATGATACTTATGGGATTTTTACCTAAAATTAAAAAATAGACATAAGGGAGTCCTACATTACTAATATCTAATTAAACACCCATAGTAGAGGTTTCTTATACTATTTTTGGGGATTCCAACAATTTGGAGCTTGTGGTTGATCTAGTATAATTGGATGAGGATTTCTAGGATAATTTCTATGGTTTGTGGTATGTAGGGAAATAATCCTGGGATGTTGAAATTATCATAATCGATATCTATTATAGATGATATGTATAATTGTGAGACACATTTATTTTATATTAGGAGGAAGAGTTACTATGATGAATTCATATACATGACAACACTAGAAAAAGGAGGTATATTATATCATATTTCAAGGTAAATGGGTTTCCATGGTCCATAGAACATTCTCATAGACATTATAGAATTAGAAAAAATTATGTAGTAATGGTATTTTTCTTTGATCCCTTTTATTAATTTTGTATTTATTCATATCATTCCACATGAGCATATTTATTTATTATGGGTATAGTATGGGACAATGTTGGTTGTTACCTACTAAGTTGTGTACTCACACCATTCACAGGACACCATTTCAAAAGAATGACAGGAAATCCTCATGTGTTGAAGTTTTAGGTTGTGCTAAGGATCATGATTTCATGACCGATCTAGAGAATTTTATCTTCTTGTTGGAAAGAAAATATCATTCCTACATTTCTCCATTTTATGTGTTTTGATGACTCAAAAAATCTAAAAAATTTATTAAATGATTATCCTAAATTGTTTTAGATTATTATTATATTATAAAAATCATCTAACAATCTATTTAATGATATTAAATAATTCTATCCTATATGAATCAAAGAAAATCTTCATTTTAATAGCATTATAAAGTTCTCTATAAGACTTTATATTATGATGTTTAACTATGTTTCTAAAGAGAGATGATCTATTAAGAATGAGATTATAAAAGAACTTTATATTATGAATAGAATAATCATAAAGATAGTAAATTGAATATGATAAATGTTACATCATGATAAAACATTATATTTTATGCTGGATAATTATCTTATACTACATTGGAGTTAGTTTATCTATCAAGGATGGGCTGCTTCATATTTTGGAAGTTTTCATATAGTGAAAAAATTTATAGTTGATATCATATGATTTTCTAGTGTTACAAAATTTCATTTTTAAATTACAAATCTCTTAACAACTCACTTAATGACTTTAGATCACATAAAAAGGAGATTACCCATTTGAGGAATGATTGGTCTATACATGACTTGCCTGAATAAGAAAATCTAAGGAATGGGAATATATCTGAAATCCCATCTAAAATATCAATTCCAATATTTGGAATATTTTCTATATATCCTCAATAGCCTAAGTCATCATGATAACTATATAAGCC
Organism: Viscum album; assembly: GCA_963277665.1. Taxonomy (NCBI): domain Eukaryota; kingdom Viridiplantae; phylum Streptophyta; class Magnoliopsida; order Santalales; family Viscaceae; genus Viscum; species Viscum album. The sequence continues at coordinate 264,588,260 of OY728120.1, forward strand.
TCTCTTGATATTTGTATTTATCTGGATCACATGTTTAAACATTATGTTAATATATTAGTTATCCGCCATAAGAAGAATAAAAATAAGAATGACGTATGATTTCTTTTTGACCAACTTCAAGGAAAAACACTAGAGAAAGTTACATAATAATGAAATAAAATAATTCATGTTGTGATTATTAGTTATATCAATTTAACTAATGATTATCCTAAGATATTAATTGATGTCAATAATTCTCTTAGGATGAATTTTAATATATTGTAGGCCGCTTCTTGCAACTGTGTGCTAAAAATGTTCACCTAAAAGTTTCTATTTATTTTTTCATGTTTTTACTTAGATTATGAGTGTGCATAACAACATGGATAGGTTTTGATATGAAAGTCCCTGGTTAAAAAATCTGGTATAATTGTATTAAGATATAACTCCTTTATGGAGTTGGGAACCACCCATAAAAGTATGGTTTAGGGAAAATCACAAAGCTCATGGAGAAGAGTGTTGGTGGAGTACACTAGAGGATTTTTTTCCTAAACCACAATAAATCCATGTGTATATTTTTTTCAACATATTTTCATATTTATTATACATATATTCTTTAGAAAAAAAATGAACATTCATACTTCAAAAATGGTCATCTAATATTCAATAATTTTTTAGGAACTAAATTCACCCCATCTTGTTTTATAAAATGTTTCAACATATGGGAAAGGAATTTGAATCAATGATTTTAACTCTTGAGTACAAAACAATCAATGGTTTAATTCCTATGATCCATATTCAAATGTATTCTATGGATCATGACCAAGAAATTATGAAAATGGTATGAGATCTGTACTTTATTTGTGGGAACTATGGTTCCTAGAATGCTTGTTTGATAATTTATATGAAAACCATGGTTTGGAAGTCTCTCTCGAATCCATTAAGTGCTATGAAAAAACTAATAGAGGCTGAAATCTGGATTGTTGTAGCTGAAAAATTATGATTTGAACTATAAATCTATGGACAATATTTTCTATAGGTTAGGAACTGATGAGTTTAAATAGATCTCACAATGATAGAAAAAAATTAAATGTGGACCACTATAGGAGTTTCATATGATGCCACCAACAACATGAATCTTCTTAGATATGATAAATTTATGAATATGTTGGATATTTCAAAATTGATGATGGATAGAGAATTAATCAAGTAAATGGAAGACTAACTGATATTGTGAAAAATGTTTTCTATAGTAATTCTTATCACTGAGTGAAAACATTACTTGAATGTTCATAGAGTATTACCACCTAAGTGGAGTTGAATATCAGCTTCCATCAATCAATCTATAGATGTATAAATTTTTCAAATTAAAGGTTTTATCATGACTCCTTGGATTAATGAAGCTAAAATGGAAATTGGAAGTGAAGAGAATAAAATTATCAAGAAGAATAATGATGCCTTTATGGTGTATAATTATATAGATGATATAAAGAGGAATATAATACAAATTTATGAGTCATTTAAGATGAAATGAGTGATAAAATTTGGGACAAATCATGAATGACTGTAATAAAATTAAATACGAAAGAAAAATGAAATGAAATACTTCAATAAGACTAGATAAAACAAATATATAAAAGACATGAAGGCAACCTGCAATTTTTTTGATCATTCTAGAAACATCACGTCATTATAATCAAAGATTGAATCTAAAAAATAGGCAGATAAAATATTTTTTGGGGAAAATATGATTAGGTACATTCATACTACTCTTCTAGGTGTGAGTGTAAATTATAAAATGAAAATGTATCAATCAAAGAAACAAATGAGTACTATGAAATTTATGAATTCACGTATCAAATTATAAAAAAAAAATACCTTTCATATTCTTATATTAATGTTTTTAATGAATAAGATAATATGAACAATTAGATTTTAGATATAAAAAATCTTATAAAATAATCTACTATCCCAAATACTAAACAAGTGTCAGACAATGAGAACATACATAAAGAGGTTTAAAATTACAAATTTTCGGATAGGGTATTTACTAAAGGGGAAGATAATTTAAACAATATTATTTGTCAAAATATACAAATAAAAAAATTGGAATTGGATGACAAGGTGAAAGGCCCAAACAATATACAAGAACTTTTGTAACTTAGTAAAAATAAACACCATCCCAATGTTACTTGTTTTCATTGTGGTAAAATAGGTCACTTTTCCAATGATTGTGATTTTAGAAAAACTAATATTTTTTGGAATCAAAAAAAAATTTCCTTCAAAAAGATTTATCAATAAAGGATGCATAGTTTTCTGAAAAAAAAAACTAATTTTTGATGCCTATATTACCTAAAACTAACATTTTTGGACCCTAAATAATTGGGGAACAAAAGACCTCTGTTTTTTGATTTTTCATTTTAGGGAACCATATATATATATAAATACAAAGTGGTTTAGGAACAGTGGAAATTCATGGAATATGATTAGAGATTACACAAAAATTCTTTCACTATACAAACTAGAAGGGGGATATTTCATGATTAGTGATGATGAAAAAAGAAAGATAGTTGACATTTGATCAGTTCGAAGAACTCAATAGATTCATATCAATAAATTAATTTAGATTTAATTCTTGAAGCACAAATTGATATATATCTCTCAAATTTGTGATGATGGATATTTTATTTTTATTTTTTAGAAAATTAATTCTTAATTTTTTATTGAATAATTTCTCTAATTTAAATTACTTAGAATTGAAAAAAAATTCATAGTAAATCATAATTCTTTTGGTATATAGAATGTAAATTTTTTATTTGATGAGATTGGGGAATCTTGGATTTGGCATAGAAGACATGAAAATTTCAATTTTCATTACTTGGGAATTTTGTGTAAAAAACATTTGATTTATGACATTCCAGATCTCATGTTAGATAGAAAGAAACTATGCGATTTTTGCCATATGGGTAAGCAATAAAAGTCATTTCTAAAACCCATTAAAGAGGTTTCTAATTCTATAACACTTGAGAATATCTATATGGATCTATTCACACCTAATTGAAATACAATTCCTGCTAGTAAGTCATTGTTTATGTGATACTTGATGAATTTTCACAATTTACATGCGTGTACATTTTAACAATCAAAATTGAAGAATGTTCCATTTTTATTCGTTCCTGTAAGCTTATACAGAATGAAAATAATGTCAAAATCATGTCTTTAAGAAATGATTTGGGAGTTGAATTTTATAATCTTTGTAACACCCTGAGATTTTATGAAAAATAGTCTATTAATTTCATTGATGTCTTCTTTTGTACACTACACCAAGGTTATCTTGTTCTATATGCAACACCGTATTAACTTGCAGTATACGCAACACTATTTTTGGCTCGTGTTATACACAATTTCAAGCTAGATTTATGGAAATTATTCTACGCAACATTAAGTATAGATTTTGTTTAATGTATAAATGAAATAATTTTTTATTATATTACACACAACACCAAACAGTTCTTTCACTACACGCAACCCTGACTTGGCTTGCATTACACGCAATTAAGTCCATCCTTGATAGTGTGTGTAATACGCAATAACGAGTTTCACTAAACGAGATATTATTATAATATTATTATGAATAGTAATACCCAATTTTTGAAATTTTATAAATTCTTTTTTCAAAATGGATTTCATTTTTGGATTCGGAATATCGAAATTAGACTAGGGTGAATTTTAGGTATTTTTCTGAAAACTTTCAATTTTTGATGAATAGTGAAAACACTAGGTTACTATATAAAAACAGACTTTTTATTTAAATAAATATTTATTTTATTTAAATTTAATTCATGTCAAAAATTGATACATAATACCTATATAAGTTCAATGTAATTCATTGGAGTCATTTTATAATTATTTTCGATATGTAAAAATTTTAATAATCTTTTCACCGTCTTTTACCTACCTCTTAGGAGCTTTTTGCAAAATGACATAAAACTTAACTTTAACGCTTCTGTGAGTGGAATTTCAAAAATCCGAGAGACACAGTCCATATCAAAGACTAAAATGGGGTTCAATGTGAAGAAAATAATTTTTGGTGAATAGTAACTTTTTACTTTTATTTACCACAGTTAAAAGTAAATAGGGTAATTAAGGGTAAAAATGATATTGTTATTACCCTAAAACATGTCCAAATTCTATAGTATAAGTTTGATTCAATCAAAAACAACCTTAGGAATAAAATATGACCATTTAGGTCTACTTGGATTAGATTAGGACATTTATTATTAATTTATTTAAAGAAGGGTAAAAATAGTTAAAATCAATGTTTAATAACTAAATCATTTTTAATATAGGGTTAAAAATAAGGTAAATAAGACTCTAAATATTAATTATAAGGGTAAAAATATTTCCTACATAATTGTATTTTATTTATAATTTTTATACATTATATAAGTTAATTTATTTATGACATAATGATGATGTAGTAATTATCTTATTAATGAAATATTAACATAATTGATGTTATAAATACCCAAATAAATGTAATTTAAAACTTTTTATGAATTAAACTAATTTTATAGGTTCAAATGACATGTTATAATTGATTTAATTATCATTGTTTGAACTAATCATGCTGTTATGAGTTTTACACAAAATCAATTACCAAATAGTGTTGAAATTGACATAAAATTGTTTTTAAAACAAATATTATATTATTAATTGTTATTATATTCCTAAAAATCTAAGGTTCGGCCAAGATACTTATATAATTATAGGTGTATCATTAATGGACCATGTGGGGGTCGCTTGGATGTATATGGTAATTTTATTAACTATATAATAAAAAAATACAAAGTGACGTGGTAAATGTCAATCTAATTAACTAAGAGTTAAAACATAATGATAAGGTTAATATAATGACCCAAACCTGTCTAAAATCTATTGGTTGAGAGGATTTAGACCCATCCCAACTTTATATTCGAAATAAATCAATTTGGATCTATTAAAAACCAAATAAGACTTTATTATAATATCATATGTTATGTTTTTCCTAAGGGGCCCCACTCCTCCCTTATAAAAGGGCACCTCCTCCCACTTCTCCTCAAACCACATTGAGCCTTCAATATTGTCCAAAACCTGACATTTTCTCTTCTCTACTTTCCTAGTAATATTCTAGAGGTCATGTTCTTCCTCAAAGACCAATTTTAGTTCCCTAAGGGGAGGTTTCAATGAGGCGTGTCGAAGAAGAGGTAATATCTATTACAGATTCTTTCAAATTTATTTCTTCTTATACTTCCTCTTCTTTAGTTGTTTCATTATGAATTAATAATATCAGTATCACTCATATACTGGTATGTTATTATAAATATGAACCAACCATATTTCACCTTCTATCCATCCTAAGGAAAACGAAATCACCACGCGTGCGTACGTACGAAATACTGTCTCCACGTCGTGGTGTAATATGTTTTCGACCACCACCTTACTTGGATGGGTATAATGGTGTAATTAAATAAGTGTATATGATTATTATAAAGTGATAGTGATTCTGAAATATTAAACATACACTTCAATACAATTCCACGATCATGGGAATGATATCATCGCTCGTGCGTACGTACGGACTACCGTCTCCACGACGCGATGAGATTCATTCTCCATGTTAACCATTCATGAATGATTTTAAAGTATGTATAATGAATAACAATGAGATATATGAAATAATAATGATACTGTATTTATTTATATATATATGTCATCTACTTAATTCCATTCAATTCAATAAGGAAACAAAAACAACGTTCATGCGTACGTATGGCCTACCATCTCCATGAACGATGTATTTCATTCCATTTATCGATCTATCATATATAAATGTATATTCTGAATATATATTATATATAAATCATGTTTTACATTCTGTAATTAATTAAATCAGGATATAAGTAATAATATAAAGAACAACAAGTCGAAACACATACAATAAATGATGTGATTTTACCCAAATCGCTGCTTTTACATCGAATTTACAATAGAACGGGTAATATAAAGTCATAAGTAAACTATATATGATATCATAACAATGAATATGATTCTGTAATAAGTCAATGAAATTATTTAAATCATTATACAAGAGGTCCGGATACATATGAAGCATATCAGACATAAGGTAAGGGATAAATTTTCAATCTCAATTTTTATCTGAGATTGCTTATACGTTAGTATTTACTAGGGTTACGTTTATCATCCATGCCCATGTTTTCTAAAAATGTTATCATAAAATGTTTACTATTATTCCATGAATGTTTAAAGTCATTTTTACCCTTTATTTACATTTTACCGCATTGTATGAATGAAATCTTTCCTTTGGTTACCATATAAGGTACTTTTTGACTTTTCCGACCAAAGTACGAGGAGAATGTTATTTTTAACTTATACGGTGTGAATAGATTTTTACAGTTTTAGAATGACTCATTTTCAAGATGCTTCCTCTGCAAGATTGCATTATTATTTTCAACAAAACCCATTTCTTTTAAAATTGCATGGAATTTTGTGAAAAGAAAATGATTTTGAAGAAGAAAGGATATTTTCCTCATGAAATCATTTCAAGTGTTTTATCAAAACTAGTTTCCTTTTAAAATGACATTATTTAATATGTTTATGTTTCAAGTATAATGTCTCCATTATTTACATGGTTTTATTCTTCTTGTGATAAAATTGTATCTGTTTTTTATGTATTATGTTATATTGGAATGATGTTTAACAATCCCATTCTATTACATGGGTTATGCTATGATGTATGATTCATGATTTTGTGGCACACGAAAGAATGATTTCATTATGAGATGGGTGGGAAGTATATCTCCCTCAAATGCATTGGGTAAAGATTTATATCTCATGAGATAGACATGGCTGTAATGGTTAGTTAGTCTGGTTCAGTAATACAAGACTGGAATGAGGAGTGAACTAGATTTAGAAAGGGACTTTGTCCACTAAGATGGTCTTGGCAGTAATGTCTTGGCTACAATGGAAATCATATCATGTGCTTAATAGTTTCCACAATCACATGTTTTATTCCCATGCTATTTTATCATGATTGATGTTCCTTTATGATATATGTCTTACGTACATCCATGATTTATGTCTTTGATCATGATTTTGATGTTTAGAATTTATGTTCACGCTTTGGCATTCAAATGTTTATGGATTGTTTTATGTTCTCTATGTTTACCCTTACTGAGAATTTGAGCTCGCCGTTTTTATGTTTTCTTTTCCCCAAGATAAAAAGAATGGTTTTAGGTAAGAAATAAAAAAGGTGAAGATATTTATGGGAGGTGTTGAAGATCTTTCACCAAGATTAGAAGATTACGTTCTGAGTATCCAAAGTCACTAAACTATTACAGTCGTTTGGTGTCTGTTTTTGTTATGTATTAAGTATCCCGAAAAAGTAATGTAATGTCGATGTACGTCAAGCATTGAGTCTCTACAATCTTGAATTTAATTTTTATTTCTCAACGTAATGAATTAATCATACATTCTTTTCCCCTAGGACACCCCAACAAAATGTTTTATTCAAATGAATGAAAAGGACTTTCACGAAATGGATTGGACTATGTTATGTAAATATAACACACCCACTCATTTACAGGGTGAAGCTGTTAACAAAACATGTTATATCATTAACATAATTCTAAAAATATATATTTCAATGAAAATTCCCTATGAGTTGTGGAATCATATAAAATCAATGTAGGATAATTTAAATTAATTTGGTACCTGGATTACAATTTCAACTCTAAGGATAATCACAGAATGTTAGATCTAATATATGATGAAGGTATCATCCTTTGTCATTCGACTACTTCCATAGATTATAGAGTTTTCAATAAAAGGTAAAGGATTATTGAATTATAAGATCATGTGAAGTTTGAAGAAATTGATCCATTCAATGAAACATTATACAAATTTATGATTAAAATTATTCATTCAAAAATGTGAGACCTAATCCTCTATGTAATGGAAAAAATAATGATGATTTGAAACATTATTACTTTAAACCAAATAAAATAGTGGTAGACAATGGTAAACTAGAATGTGTGTTTTTGTAGATTACCTAAAATCCTTAAAGGCCATATTTTAGAAATAATTATAGGAAATCTGGATGAATGAGTAAGAACTAGAAAAATATTATGATATCTAATAGATTTATCTACCATTCAATCCCAATTAGAACTTAAATCTGTAGATAATTTATTTTTTGATTAATCTTCATTCTTAGTAATGTTAGAAGCGATAAATCAATTCAAAAGGAATAAGATATGGTAAATATTTGAAAGGCCCTCGAACTATCCTGTAATTGGAACCAAATGTGTTTTTAGAAATAAGAAAGATGATGAAAAAGAAATCAATTGAAATATATCTAGAAACGTTTCCATGTGCTATACTAAAAAGGATGAATAGAATATGAATAAACCAGATCTCCAGTATCTATATTAGAATCTACTATAACCATCTAGAATATGCATCATCTATGAATTTTAAATTATGTTTTAAGGAAATTAAATAATCATTTTATAAAGGTTTTTAATGAAGGAAGATTACATAGAAAACCCCCTAATTTCCAAGATCCTCATTTTATTAAGTTTATTTTAAACATAAAAATGCTCTATAGAGACTTAAATAATATCCATGTTTATGGTGTAAATTTTTATGTTCATTTATTTTATAAAATGGTTTTATAGTAGGAATAAATGAACCTAAATTATTTATGAAAACTTCTTTATATGATATTTTATTATTAAGAATAATATTATATGATGTTATTTTTGGATCAGGAAACCAAAAATTGTTCAACTAATTTTCTAATCTTATGCAAAAAGAATTTGAAATGTGTATGGTGGGATAACTAAACTATTTACAGGATTTCATGTTTATGAAAAATGTTTTCTAAATATTTTGAATAAATGAATATAAATTCTTGATTTACTTAATCAGTTTGGAATTGAAAATAGTAAGACATTGTCAACTCTGATGAGTTACCATATAAATATTGACTTGGATTGAAAAAGAGAACCAGTTGAGAAAACATTATAGAGGATTCATTTGAAGGTTTTGTACCTTAATAGAAGTATACTAGAAATTATGGTTTTAGTATTAATTTGTGTGTGATTTATAGCTATTCCAAATGAATACAATTTGGATGGCCCTCCACTCCTTTGGATGGTATCTCGCTCTCAGCGTCACTCTCATAGGGTTTTGAGTGCGATTATTTAGCAGTATGTGCTCCTACTTAAGCAGATTCCCACTTTGATTCTTATAACCGTCCTCAGGCAGCAACGCCACTTTACTCTTTGGACGTAAGGTATCTCTTATGCCTTTTTCCTCATCTTTTAATGGATCTTTAATGTGACACATTTCTATTTGATGGTTGGTTCCATTTTCTTCTGCTTGAGGTTTTAGGGCTTCGACCCATTCATCTTTTGGTTTTTTTTTCATGTTGTTGTTCCTTCATCAAAGTTGGGGTTTCAGTTTCATCTCTGTTTTTATTTTTCTATTTCCCTTCTCTCACCTCGTTTCATCATCTAATCTAGCCTCAAGATCCTAATTTTGGTTCTCCCTATTGGTTTCTCCTTAGATCTGGCCTTGAGCCTCGACATTCTAGGGTTCCCTCACTTCTTGTCTTCTTCTTCCTTACCGTTAGCGGCTTTCTTAGGTTCTTGTTTTTGGAACTGTTTCATTTCCATGTGATGGAGCATTGGTGTTTTGATTAAAGGTGGAAATATTTCTATTGTTTTTGGTGGAGAGTGGTGCTTTTCATCTTTCTCGACGATTCTGATGATGCCTCACATTTGTGATGATGAATCATATTTGTTCAAAATGGGTTCAGGCCATTTTGTGGTCTTTGATTATAATATTAAGGTTTGATGATTGGTTTTTCATATGAGGATGATAATCTAAGAAATGGTTTTGGCTCGATGATTGAGGCTCGGTCTGCTCAAACTCTTCAATTGTTCCATTTTCCAATGCTCCTCTCCAGGTTAGTCTCGTGTGGTGGTCCTCTGTGAGGCTTTGGGAGGTGTAGTTTTTGTAGTCACCCATGATCCAAGAGGCACAACCTATGTGGTATTCTATCATTCCATATGATTTTGGGGTGTGGTAGTAGTTCTTCATTTTGATTTCTTCATGATCTAGATGCGCATGAGATATGTTCAAGAGACATAGGTGTTCATTTTTTTGTCTCAGTTCCGGGATGCAATGGATTCATAATTTTGAATTTTGAATTTAAAATCCTTATTGACATTTATTTTTTTAATTATTCTCAGACTGGTAGATTTTGTCTATATTTTTGATTTGAAAGTGGTTCCTATTCATCCTCAAATTGGGTTTTTTAAAATAAAATAAAAGAGATTTATGGCCAAAAGAATCGTGTTTAAATATCTCAAATAAAATTATAAGGTATAGAAAATGGATTTTATCTCATTTTCACATTTTTACAAAAACGACTGATTTTAATTTAATTTCAATATCAGGTAGTAATTTGTTCTGACTGTATATTTGATAGAAAAAATATTCCTAATGAGCCTATAAATTTTTTGGCAGATCCCTAGTGTCTTGGTCATATAAGAAGAAACAATCACATGCAGTATCAACTAAGCTAAATTTATTTCCATAATAATATGTTGTGTTCCAGTGTTGTGGATTAAAAACACCATAATGGATTTATGATTTAATTTTAATTGTTTCCCAATCAAATGTGATAACACAAGTGTTATCAACACATCCAATAATCCAATAAACCATTCTAAAATGAAACAAATTGATTTACATCATTATTTAATATGAGGGCATGCATGGAAAAATGATATATGTTTTTAAAATTCATTTTTACAAAATTAAATTATATGAAATTTTTAAAAAACCATTACATTAAAAAATATCTTATTTAATTTAATCATGATTAGGTATGTTTAATTATTACACATAGTATTTTATGACATATATCTGAAAATTAATTTAAATATGTTATTTTATTTATTTAAATTTATTTTTTCCCTCTTTTTGAGTACTTGTAAAATCCAATAGGCCATGACACATAATATTAGTAATAATTACACTACACATCATTATATGACCCCTTGATTACCATGAAAGGAAAACAAATTGTGTATAAACTCTAGATGATGAACGACATGAAAAACTATGAACCCTATTTCTCTTTCCTCACACCTTTTTTAACCATTCCTTAAAACCCCATAACCCTTAAAACACTCTAAAAATTGTGAAAATGAAATGATATGATGGTTCCTTGTCTTGTAGGATGGAATGAAAAAGAATCTCACATAATGTGCTAAGAGGACGAGCTGTTAATTTTCCATGGTTGGAAAAGATAGATATTATATTAAAGAATGTAAAAAATCATAAATATAGGGAATATATTTTAATCCATTTGCGTTCCTTTTCTGTCTTTAAGAAAGATATTTCTGAGTTGTATGAATCCAAAGTATTTCTTTTTGGTGATATCTAATAATTTGTTTCTTCGATGTCTAATAAGAAAAATTTATCGATAACCAGAGTCTACTTAGCTGATGTATTGAAAATCCCTCATGATGGGTATTCATCATTCCAAACCTCTATCTACCATGGATGGAGTCACCCCTCTAGAAATAATGAAATCATTTTAAGAACAACTATCAATGAGATTAGTAAAGTAATAAATTTTGTGCCTGAATGAAATGTTTTGACCAAATTCGTCTAGTCAGGGATATAATAATAAAATGACTTGTTTGAAAATATTTTTTATCAATATATCACCTTGATATATTTATTTATGTTAGAAAATATTGTGAATCTATAATTTTACAGTCTATAATATATGTGCCATTTTCAAAATAAGCTTATGAATTATTATCCTTTCATAGGAATCTTGACCCTTGTTTTTTGTAATACAATATTTGTAATGGATGATATTAATGAAACTATTTGTTATGTATTTAAAACATTATGTGCATGTTTGTTAAGGAAATGTGGTTTTTTTTGAGAAATTGGGTTATATATGTAGGTATTATTGTCCTTAGTGCTGGAGAAGACCTTGCATTGGCTTACAGGGAGATTACTCATTTAAATGAGTTTTTGATGGTGGTAGAATCATTGTATCATAACACTGAGATTATAGAAATTCATAATGATATAAACATCATTATCTATGTTGAAGAAAATTTAAAATTATTTCAAACATTCCAACTAACTGATTTTCCGGAGGGTACCCCTCCTAACGTTGGTTTAATTCTTATAAATGTTGATAAAAAAGTATATCATCAACTATTCCTCCAAAATTGTTAGTTAGTTGAGACAAGAAAATCCATAAGACCTAGAATGTATCATCTCGAAAGAGAGTCACATTACGAAGAATTGGTAATGATGGGTGAATGATGAGTGGGATGACATAATTGTGAGAATAACATCATTTGGATGAAATATATAACGATGCTGGAAAAAATAAAGTTGAGAAAAAATAAATTAATCCAATAATTAAGGAATTACCATATTCTTCAAGAAGATAGAAGTGAACAAGTACTAGAAATTTATAATAGAATTTCTGAAAGAGCCTAATATAGATAATAAAACATATTTTCTCATGTCGAATATCTAAAATCTCAATCGTTTGAATCCCACTAAGATGTAAATAATCTTCATGATTAGACAGTGTCAAAATTTGAAATTTGAATGTGAATTTTTATGTTTAATATGAGATAAAAATGTTTTTTAAAAAAACCATCTACAATAATTACACATGGATATGATGTTCAATTCAAGATACATGAATTTTACGAATCTATCGATATGATTTGTGAAACAGTTGGGTCTTTATAATACAAAACCATATCAAGGGAAATGTATTATGATCATTAAGAAATTGTTGTTAATGATATTATAAGGATAACCGTTCCTCCAAATCATCAATGGATATTATTTATCTGCTGAAAAATAATCTTCTACATGTGTAGTAAAATTATATTCAAGTGGAGAAGGATGTAAATTTCATTATCATGGGACTACAATAGATGGTTGGATCATTATAAAACAATTTTGAATTTGTAAAAAATGATGTGGGAGAATTAAATAAAATAGATGTTAATAATTTGTAGAATGATTTTAAAAATGATGTTGAGTTAGATGATGATTCCATTTTAGAATATTAAGATAGATATGTGAACTAAAACTGAAAAGAAACTATTCTTGTCTTTGGTAAGACAGAAAACCAAATATTTGTGTTGAGAAATTTGGTATATTATTATAATAAAAAGGGAGTCTTATAGATAATTGATGGGAATTTCCCTCAATGTGTATTGAATGTTTTAAATATATTCTGGTCTATTGAAATAATTATATTGAGAAATGATTGTATGCCTATTCTAATGCAATTTTTATAATTCATTTATGATGAATACATTCAAAAAAATTATTGATCGACACCTATCAACTTCCAACCACCTAAATCAAATAGTTTATCATTATGAGGAGTATCAAAAGAAAATTCCAATGTTTTCTACAGAAGATTCATTATACATACCAAAACAATTCATTAAATTATCTTTTACCCTTGAGAATAAATTTGATTTAGTGGGGAAAAATAAACTCTCACCATCCAATCGAAACTGGTACCACTTCTTCAAGAATATCACACCAGTATTCAATTATCCCAACTAACATTGGGTGATTTTGTTGGAATGATTACAGAAAAACCTATACTATCATCCTCGATACCACATGATCATCCATTATCCTTCAATAATCATCATCCTTAAAGTCATTTTATGATAAGCAGTTGATACACTCTCATTTAGTTCATTTAATGGTTTCTTAATGGATGCTAACTCTCATAAAGATTTGATTTATTCCAATTTTATTGAATTAAAATATTTGAATTTGTTTAATTTTACATTTCCTTTTAATGATACTAATTATTTAACTTTTGAAAAGTTTTTAGTTTATTGATACAATCTTTTTTATTGTTCATAAGTCATTACCATTTAATCTTGTTTTATAATTTATTTTCAATATATTTCCCTATTATTCCCTTATGATATTATGATTTCATGTTTCATTATGAATTATATTTACTGAAAATCCCATTTTTTTAGAAATATCATGAACTAATTACTATCATTTCTGTATAATATGAACTTTATACCTTATTCTACTTCTTTCTGATATCATAAAAAGGGGGAGGAGGAAATAAAAATAAAAAAATCCAAATTCTTTCATATTTCATAAATGGGGAAATGTAATGTAATTTTTTTGGGAGATTCAATGGAAATAGAGAAGTAGAGAAGAAAAATTATTTATTTCAAAAAAATTTATGTTCAATGTATAGAATTTTTGGTTTCTATATTATGAGTTTTGTGATCATCAAATTGAGGTAGATTTTTGGATACAATATGTCATTACCACATATCTCTGTGTTATATGTTTTGATGAATCACAAGATTTTTACTTTTATGATAACATGTTTTTCCTAAAGTGTTTCAAATTATGTTTATTTTACGGTATGTGTTCATGTTTTTATTTTACTATGTGCCTGACTTTTAACAAATGAGAATTAAAGAATATATTTAGTTGAATAGAATCATAAAATTCCACATAAGATATTATATTATTATGTTCAACTAAGTTTCTAAAGACATTTTCTATACATAGAATGAGACTATAAAAAGAAATTATATTCTCAAAAAAATATTCATAGCTAGAATAAATTAAAAAAGTTAAATTTTACATCAAAGTTACACGTTATAATTTAGGTTGGAGATTTATCTTACACTGCATTGAAGTCATTTTATCCTACAAGTTTGATCTACAATATCACACAAAAGATATCGTATAATGAATAGTGATTTCAAAAGATATCTCATGATGATCTAGTATTGAAGGACATTATGATTAATTTTATAATCTATCAATAATTCACATAAATCCATTAGAGAAAATGAAAATGAGATTATCCATTTAAGGAAAAATTATTCTGCACCAGAATTTCATGAACAGGACAATCCAAAGAACTATAAGATCTATGAAATCACTACTTCAAAAGAAATTCTGATATTTGGAATATTTGGATACATCTCCTTAATATCCTACATCATCAAAATCAATGTATAAGAATATATTTACCATTAGAGTTATCTGGTTCTAAATATTAAACAACAAATAACATGCTTTGTTGGCCACTGTATGTTTAATATGATGAAAGATATCCTATTGCCTTTTGAGCTTCATAAAAGAAAATATATGGATATTTATACAATGTTAAGGAAAAAAAAATTTATGTCGTTATTATAAGTTATATCAGCTTCACCATCATAACCCATTCTAAAATATTGAGTTGTAAATGGGAATTGTTATTTGTCTCTATTCTGGTTTTGGTGGGTGATGAAATTCCCTTATCAAATATATATTTTTTCATTGAAGGTGAAATTTTTTGAATTTTTTTTATGAAGGTTTCTATATTTGAGGGATTTTTTCATTGGATAATCATATATTCGAAACTGTGTTTGGATATTTTTTATCAAATTTCCTTTAAATTTATTTACGTTTGATGTTTTATACACGTTTGATGTGATTCATGGTATTTGTTTGAAATTTTTTGTTTTATGCAGGATATTAAAAGGGTTTATTATTTAATGAAAACCATGTGTTTATTAAAATGGATAAATGTGGTTCAATGAATTAAAATGGGATGTTATAAATACTTTTGATGTGGGTAATGGTTTCAAATGATTGACTAATCATGGGAGAAAATCGTTTAAGATATAGGTTTCTAAAGGGATTATGTATCTAGAACATGTTAATGAACTGGGTGTTTATCATTGAGTATAACTTGGGAGACCATTTTTGTGTGAGTTTAGATGACTTAAACAAACAGTATGTTGTCCAAATGTCCATGTGATCTTTTTAGAGGAACTTCGAGATATCATCCAAAATGACTAGAAGGGGACCAAGTGAGCACATAGAATTTGGACTCGTGGAAGACAGAGTGAGATCCTAAAATTTTTATCATTCTTACCCAATTAGAAACCATTATTTTAGTCTATGTCTCTATATACCCTTATATTTACAACGCAAGGTGTATATTTTATTCCTACTTTTTTTATATTCTTTATCCATGATGTCAATTCCATGATTGATTTTTATGTCATATACTTGTTCCAATGTTCTATTATTTAGAAATATGATAGTGCTTATGATTATGACTTTATTTATACCATGTCTGGTTATAATAGGAATGTTAATTTCAGGTTTTTTGTCCTTTTATTTTCAACATATTATATTATGTTTTGAAACATGGTTTGTTTTAAGGAAAATCCAATATAAATTTTGAAGGAAAAAATGTTTTTAATTGAATTTGTTTTAAAATATAACTAGTGTTTGGAAAATGAGATTCGAAAATTGATATATTGGTTTTAATGGTAATAATATTAATATAGATTCATGGTGGAATCCTAATGGGAGTTCTGCCTCACAACTCACAAATGCATTTGAACATATGAAGTCATTGTTTTATATTACAAAGGTAATGCCAGATAATGAATCATTTCATTGCATCATCTTTAATACTTTCATTTTAGGATGTTTAAGTTGGGTGAGCCATGTTCTTATGGGGTTTATCTCATGACAATAATTTTTTGGGATTCATTATGGTTGAGATGTTGGTATTACCTATTTGTTTATTGATCCATTTTTTTAGTTTTGAGAATTTTACTATAGATATAATATGTACATGTATTATTTTATTAATGATGATGTGGTTATGTACATGATATATACCTTCAATAATTATTGAATTAATTCTTGTTATATGATCATATATTTTTATCTCTCTAATTTATTTTTAATTTTTTCCCAATTCATAGATACAACATGCTATTTATTTATATTTGATACCATTTACAAAAAGAAATTTAAATAATCATGGTGGTTGTCAACATCATAAGGAGATCAGGAAATCTCATTTGGGAATTTATTGGAGAGGATCCAGTGATGGGTTGGGTCAAGGAAGGATGGTTCTATACAAAATGGTATCATATAACTATTCACTGGGGGATGGAGTTGAATGGAGATAGGGCCATTGAATATCAGGAGGTGGAAGTATAAGATAGTCAGTTCATCTCTTGTTCATGATAAAATTATAGTTAGAATGGGTGCTTTGGGATTGTGATTATGGTTTGATCCAAGTTATTGATTTTAATGGAATTTGATGTTTTTCTATATTTTTTTGAGTTACATGGTGTTCCTGTGAGATATATTGTTTTTTAGTGTGAAATGGTGATGAATGTATGAGGCATATGGATTTAACAAATGGTTTTCAGTAATTATGTGGAACCCATTCAGTCTTGTCAATTATCAAATAGGGGAACAATAATAGTAAGAACACATTTTTTATAATGGTGAGAAAAAACCATTCATAGTGGATAATTGACTAATTTTTTTATGTTTTTAGCCCCATCATTTATTTAAAAATTTATTTTAATCCCTATTATAAATCATTATGGTATTTTATTATTGTTTAATTAATTTTATTGAGATTAAATTTTTTTCTAAATAATCTTGTATCATATGTTTTGTTGAAAATGTATCACATGAGGGCTTCATATAGGCTTATAGAAGGTAATGTAGATCATGTTCTACATGAAAACACTCCAATTGATCATGATTTTGTGAATTTATTGATTAGTGAAATCTATCTTGAGGATATAATATTAGACAAGATAAAGAAAATATTGTTCACTAGACAATGATTTTTACTATGATAAATCCACTAATATTTTATATTGACAAGGGAACCTAGGATCCTAATGAGTGGCTGGAATTGATCAAGTGAATCATTTAGTTTTTTTTACCACATAGACCTTAAATTTATTTCTTCAAAACTTATATGAAATAAGGAGCATTTAGTAAATGTTGGGAATCCCAAGTGAAACAAATATACATGGGGAACTCACATTAGATACGATTAAATTAACTTTTAATCAATAGTAATATCCAAAAAAATAGGGGAGGTGAAGGACCATGAGTTTATGACAATGTGGTAGGCAAAAATTCTATGATATAGTGTGTTTATTAGTTTACTGAGTTATTTTGTGTGTATCCAATGCTCCTCATGAATTAATATCATAATGATAAATGTTTTGAAATGGTCATTTTGGATATGATTAAGTCAATAATTATATATTTTTTTTATCAAAAAAACTGTGTAAGTCTATATGGATGTGATGGAATTGGTGGACATGGTCCGGAAAATAGGTCCCCACTGTGTTCCGTTAGTGGTTGGTAGCCGTAGATCTTCATCAAAATTGAATAAGAACTAGTATGAACCTCCTTAGATCAGTGGAAGGAGAGATAACCCTTCATTCAGATCAGAGCTACTTGTTTATTTATGTTATAAGTGGATGGATTATTATGAGTGTGGAATTTATGGAGATACTAAACTTGAATACCTCAAGACTCTATGGATATTCACCTAGTATGGGATTTTCAGTCATGTTCAATACGTCTTTCAGACTCCCCCACAGGGGAGTGGAGAGGGTCACACATTCTCTAAAGTTTCATAAGTGTAATTGAATTATTCTATGTGTGTAGGTTCTGACCATAAGGTTCATTCTTATTCTCACCATGTTGAGGTAGATGAAGGAAGGCCTATATTATGGGGTATTTATACAACATATATGGAACTCGAGGAAAATGAGTCTTGGATGGACACTATAAGAGTCACAATACTTATTTCTTCATCCATGGGTTAAGTTTTAATTGATATAGGTGTGTCATATTCGTCTATCACATTAATGATTCTAGATTATTTGTATACATGGGATGAAATAATACTATTTTTATTAATTTCATACCCTATTATGTAGGAATGAGTCACATGGTTTTTTCTTCCCAATATATCGTTTCATAATTACATATGTGAAATTTATTGGAATGTCCCATTATTAGGACTATATTATTTCAATATAATTATCACAATGGATTGTTAAATTATATTTAGATAACATATTGATTATTTTCACCATAGAGTACATTTTTTTCACTTGAGGAGAACACTATAATCTTCTAGGTTGAGTTGTTCTTAAGGTCAGGGAGGGTTGGTCCTATTTTATCAATGATGGGATTGATCTTGTGTAATATTTTGAGGTTTTTCATTGATTTAATGGTGAATTTTTTAAAAGTTAGTCATACAATTGTAATATAATTATACCATGATGTGTTTTTCAATGATGTTACAATGTTTCCACCCTAAGAAGAGGCCAATTTCACTATCTATCTCCTCCCTATGGTGAGCACAATTGTTTTTCATAATACTTGATGGCTCAAATTGAGTTAATAGATTGAAATTTCTGTAACAGGACCTTCAGAGTAAGGTATTTATTCATCCGAGGATGTCCCAATGGGAATCACTAAACATATGTACAATTATGTTAGGCCAAAGTCTCTAAAAATAAATGGATTACCATAATATAAATCAATTAATTCTTTGTAAATAATAATTTTTTTTCAGAATTAATGATCTTTTATATTAGTTCAAAGGACAACATTGGTTTTTTTATGATCGACTTGAGATAAATGTACCATCAATTGAGGGTCCAGGAGGAGGATGTTACTAAGACATTAACATGAAGCCAATATATACATTTCAAGTCCATTATAATGTTTCTTGACCTTACCAATGGTCCAACGATCAATATAGACATGATGAAATCGATCATTCATAACTTGTTGGAAGGTTTCATGGCCATGTTTCCTGATGACATCATGTTTCATTCCAAAAGAGATATGGACCAGAAATATAATCTGGAGTGTGTTTATTGAAACATGTGAGAGAATTATGTATTTGAAATGTCATCTAAATTCTTGTTTTGGATCCAGTAGATAATTCTCATAGGAAATATTATTTCTCCAAAAGGGTTATTAGTATATCTTTTAAATATTAAAGATGTAAAGACATATGCATGTACAAATAATGTGTTTGAGATTATGAAATATTTTAGGCATTCCTGTGTATCAAATAAATTTTATACAAGAACTCACCAGGAAAATGTTTCCCTTGATATTATTGACTATGAAAAGAGTAATGTTTGAGTGGAGTGGGAAGTTTCATATTTCATTTGAAGAGTTGTAGAATTGTTTCACTTATGTTCCAATTTTAATACTTTCTACTCCTTGGAATTTTGATACTCTCTATTGTGATGCCTCTAATGTGGGGTTGGGGAACTTTTGGATTTAGGATGAGTACTTTATGGTTTACGGATCGCAAAATCTATAACCATAGGTATTTGATTACCCCACCCATTACCTTGGTTTGTATTTGTGATATATTCATTGAATTCATGGTACCATTTCCTTATCAGGGATCATTTTATAGTATAATAAAACAATGAAATTATAAAATATATATTCCCATATAAGTAAATTAACATTATAAAAAGATGAAAGGTATAGTATCTCACGAATTGTTTTTGATATAGCATAAACCCCTAGGAAGTGGAATGTTGTCATTGAAATCCTCTGAAGAATGTTTCTAGATCAGGATGTCTAGGAACCAGTTTATGAGTAGAGTTTGATGAGTTTTTTTGTTGATATGAGTGAGGAGATATTGTAGGTTATATATAATGTATTTTTTGATAGTGTATATGTGACATAATCTTTTTTTCACCAAGTTCAATATGATCAAGAATCCTACCATGACATCCAAATGATTAAAAAGAGTTCAAAATAGTTGGGAGACCATAGATGACTAGTCTCAAATTCTGAATGGTTATCTGCATTCAGGATGAGGCTATAAGTTTCTTTATCCCTAAGTAATGAGGTAATTAATGAGGGAAATTATTCTAGTTGGAATATTCACCATAGTTTTAAAAAGATATTTTATACCTTTTGGAGTTGGTATTAGTGGCCCAGGATTAGCTGATTATTAGATGATATAGTTTTTTATTGTTTCACCTATATAAGGATCAAAGTGGAGCATTTGAGACTATTAGGGATGTTTTATAAGCATCCGATTATACAATTTAAGTGGGGATAAAATCAATATAGGTATTATGGTGACAATACCATATACATCATATGGGAAATTATCTCTCGGGGTGATTGTATATTGTTTGACTAAATAATCCCATTTCCATCCCATATGAGAATCAATAATGCTTTAAGAGATCATACACTTTTATGAAAAATATATTTTCAGGCTCCATGGTGTACCCTATGTTATATTTTTTGAATTATATTATTAAATATCATATTTATTTGGGTAGGGAATCTGTGGATCCTTGAGAACCAAGATAAGGTTAATTAAAAAATATCACATGTTTGTGGATGGTCATTATATAAAGACCATATAAAAATCCAAGGATATTATCTGGACATGTTTTATTGACATTAGGGGTTATAGGGAGGGGAATCTATCAATAATAGATATTTCCAGCAATAAAAGTTATCAGGAGTTGATTAGTATGACCCTCTGTAGGCATTGTAGGGGATGTCTGGAAAGTTCTTGTTATGTTGGGAAAAGAAGGGTGAGTGTTCTTTATTAAGAATTTGACTCATCCAGAAGATAATAGAAAAAACATAGATCATTCAAAAAAGTATACTGACTACCAGAATTCATATTCCAAATGAAGTTATCACCCATTAGAGATTGAGGTCAGTGATGATGTGTATTTTTGGGAATCTGTTCAACTAGGAAACCGAATCATGGAAAATTTTGTGATGTGGGAATCCTGTGATGTTGGGATATTTTAAATTGTGGTGCATCAGTGGAAGGATACATATTAGTATGAGTTTCCACTAGGGATATTCAAAATTCATGAATCCTTTCATATATCTGAGTTAAATTGATATCATCTATACCCCCTAATTTGATAGAGTTAGTTTATTAGGTGGTGGATCCTAACACAACCATGTGGGGAAATCTTTTATTTTCATGATTTTTTAAAAAAAGTTTCCTCGTTTTCGATTGAATGCATCATTCATCTTTTATTGTTAGATTGGTGGATATTTCCCAGAAACATTCTAACAAGAATCATCGATGAGGGAGAAGATTCCACATAAGTTGTGTTATATGTATTCTTATGGACTTACTTGGGGAATAAAGTGAAATAATTTAGAGGTTTGTAATACCCATCAATAAAAATATCATCTTTTTATTTTTTAATATATTTCCTTATTCGTTCAATGATTTTATGAATGGTAAATATTAATAAAATCAATATTTGGAAGGATAAGACCTAGAGCATAGTGGGAACATGGTTCTCTTAACTGTATGACAAACCATGTGAGTGGAATATTTGGGGGAAAGTGATATTTTCATGTTTGAAGATGGGTTTTTTTAACGACCCCATTTCTTATAAAAACCGCAAAAGATTATTTTTGGGGAAATATTGGCTACCACATGGTCAAAAAATGGATTATATAATCCTATGGAAAAACAATGTTGTTCTTTAAAGAAGGAAAATGTATTTTACAATTATTCCCTTGTGTGTTTTTTGTTTTACCTACTTTATATGTCCTCCTATCATGTGAATGCATCTCCTTTGACATGGGAGCTCATCATCTTAGATTTTTGAAAGATCTCATTATCCCTTTTGTGATTTATTTCAATTTAAGCATGATTTTCTATTTTTTCTTCAAACTATCCAACTATTCAAACATATGTATTTCTTTTTGATATATTATTTAAATCCTAGCATGCCCCATGGATGAAACTATGGTTTTTAATGGGTATTTTCAATTGTTTTTCAATTTTTTAGGTGTGTAATGACCTACCATCCTGGAATGTAGTGGTTGTCATCAAAAGTGAATAACTAATAATTATTTCTTATTGTGTTTATATATTTAAGGTTATTTTCCATGGATATCATTTCATTCCGATTTTTTTGTCATTTTTTTAAAATTCCATATAAATTCATTTATGATTAGTTTTTTCCAATTTTTATGTGACACATAGATTTTTTTAAAATTTAATACATTAATATATATTTTCATAACGGTTGAATTTAATGTAGTCAATGTGTTTGTTAAAATGGATTAATGTGATTTTGTGAATTCAAAATTATTTTTTGATAGATTTTTGAATGAATAATTTCCTTTTTTAAATGCTTGACTTATTATGGGAAGACATGTTTCATGAAATTAGTTATTTAGTGGAACATGTGTTTGGAATTTTTTGATGAATTATGTTTTTAGCATTGTTTTTAATATGGGATACCTATATTATATTTTTGTTCATGAATTATAAAATTTTTATCTTTTCCCAGAGAAGGAGTGGTCCTTTTGGAGGAATACCAAGAGATATTCCAACATTTTGACTAAGGGAGCAACTTCGATCTTAGAAGATAGGTCCAGTGATGATCAAGAGAGATTTTGAACATATATATCTAACGTGTCCTATATTAAACCTTGTTTTAGACTATGTCACACTAGAACCGTATGGTTAGATACCCTTGTTAATATTTCTTATTCCCTATTTTTTTTAAATCCATTATTCATGATGATATTGCCTTGATTTATTTTAATGTTCTATTCTTATGACCATGTAATACAATTTTTTTATATGATGGTTCATCTGCATTTTCTCATATTTCATAAATCTTTGGGTGTGTTTGTAATGTTTATAATGGGTGGATTGATCACTTTATTTGATCCTTGTTTTCTCATAGTTTGAAACACTATTTGTTTTGGGAAAAAAGGAATATAACTTGTAAAGGAAAAATGTTATAAATTTAAATTTTTTGAAATGAGAACATGGTTATGAAAAATGAGTATTCAAACTGGAATTATTTTTTACATGTATAAATTGATTTTATAAATTAATGGTGTTATCTAATTTTTATTTTTGGATCACACCATGCATATGCCTTTAGATGCTTGAAAAAATTGTTTTTTCAAGAACACATAATATTTAGGGCATCGTGTTTTTCAGTGGCTCTTCTTTATTACCATTTTTGTAATTATTGATGTTTTAGGAAACATGACCTCATAGAGTTTAGAACATTTAGAGATATTCTGTTATTATTTGTCGTTTGTATGTTGTGTATTTGTCATTTTTGACTTGATCCCTATTTTGAGTTGTGAATTATTTATTTTAGATATCATATGCACATGTATTTATATATATATATATATATATATTGTGGTAAATTATAGTATATATACATTTTCATTAATTTTTTACTCTGGTAATATAATTATCTATTTATATTTATATTTTTTATGTGTATTCCCAATTCATGGATGGTTCATTCCAATTATCCATGGATGAAACTATTCCTAAATGGCAATTTTTTATATCCTAGTGCTTTTCATTATAACATAGTGAACAAGAATGTTCATTGGGCCTTATGGATGAGAATCCTAGGTAACGAGTCATGTCAACCTGATTCGACTCCCTTATATGATGTTATGGTTATGAGAGGCTGCAAATTTATGTTATTATTTTGAGCTATTATTGTCAATCAAAATTTAACATCATGTGAAACATGTGGTGTTTGAGGTTAATTATTTTATCATTATATTTCTAGACGTTTCCATTTTTAAAAAGGATATAATTTTGGATTTGTATCATGGCCTATAATGGAATTTGGTGTTGATACATGAACCATTATATAAACATTGTGGGTCGCATGTCATGTAGGGTCATGCAAGTGTGAGATTTCTAAAACTAACTAGCGGATCAGATGTTAAACGTTTCATATAATTCTCATAAAAAATTCCCATATAATTACATGGTGGAATTATACTCATCTAGAAAAACATGTAGAAAAATTCCTACTAATAGAAGGTCATGTGGTTATATGTATTGATACATAATGATAAGGATGATGTTGTAGTTAAATATGAATAAAAGGTGTTGTGAACATAATGGTCCATTATAAGCACAATATTCCTTGACCTTAAACCCATTCTAGTTTGTTTTTATTATGGTTAAATTAGAAAAAATATCAGTAAAAACATATATTGAGTTTTCTTGTATATCATGGAATGGAATTCCATATAAAATATTTATTGGATCTACTTCCCCTTATATGGTCCATGTAAGACAAAAGAGTTTTATTTGTATTACCCAAGGATGTTAAGGTTGTGGTTACCAAGGAAGTAGTCCTATAGGTGGATGATTAGTTTGGACTCGTACCCTAGTAGACTGATAACATGGAATGTGACACTAGATGATGTCATTGATTATCCTATAGTGGGTGATTTGGAATATTGTATGTCTTGGGTTGTTTGAGATGACAATAATTGTAACATTACATTGACAATCATTTCTATTAACACATCGATTATGTGATAGGTGGGAGACACTAGTAACCCATGATATACGACTCATGCCACAGTGATTTAGTGACTTTTATGATTTAGGGTGACCAATAAGAGTTGAAATCCCAACATTATGTTCTCATTACGAATAATAATTATGGGTCAGCTTTTCATGGAATAAATTGATGAATGTGAGGTTTTACTAAGTATGTGAAATAGGAACTGTAATTCTGTATAGGTTTTCAGTATAGGTGGAAATCATAGTTTCATCTTCTTGAGATCCGTTCATAGGAGGCGATTCTACATGTATGGTTTGGCAATGATTATTGTTCTTTTTTTCATAATGGGAATCATAGTTGGGTTCTTTCATTTGGAGTATGATGCATAATAGGATCCATATATGTTATGGTTTCACATTCTTATTTGTTTTTATCCCTAGATATTAGGTACCTTATGTAATAGTTATTTGTTATCAAGTTTATTTTCATGGGCATGACCAAATGGTTCCCTATCCTTATTTGAATAATGATATTCAGTAGAGGAATTGTGATCATGTGGGTGGTTGTCAATGTTTTGGATCATTTGATGATGGTGGCTTAGGGTGCAGTTGGATTAATGAAATGACATTCAATCGAGCATGGTAACTTGTTTGGGTTCATCAGCCTAGTTTGATGATGGGTGAATCATGATATATTGATTTTGGTTTCAATTATTAGGTTTAATGTAATACTAAACCCATTATTACCAAATTATATTGGGGTAGTGTTCAAAGTTAACATGGTTCATATTAGTCATTTATTACTAGGTTACCATGTGTGATCCATGAACTGATGGTAATTGTGATTGATTGGTATAATAGATTACAAATACAAGGATAAATACATTAAATTTTCATCAATTATGTCATGTGAAAGTAAAATGTATTTGGTACTACAATATGGTCCATCCAATACATTAGGACATTATTAGGTTTTGATGGTATGATGAGAATACCTCTGGAGGAATGACAAGTAATGACCCAAACTATTATAAATAAAATCCCCCCTTTAGATTTAATGTATGCATAAAACAAATGCACTTTTATGATTTATTTTATCCAATTATACTAAAGTGACCATTAAGTATAATTAACATTGATAATACAACCATTGAACAATGATCACATGACTAGTATAAATATTGGGTTGTTATAATTCCTTTTGACTCTAACAATGTAATTGATGACCTCATATTGTAGGAGCATACCCTATGAAGCCCATTTATTGGATACATATAGGGATATATCATTTTTTTGATTTTACCTATACCAAGACTATGCCACGATCCAATAATTTAAGCATGGGAAAAACCGTTTACGGGAGAAGTTTAAGCTCATCCAGATCTTGACCCAAACCATGTTCACTGAACAGCCCCATGAAAGCCCCATTATCACACACCTTACTCTTAGGGATTATTATATTGTAATAAATGGATATGTATCAATGCACTAGAAATAAGATTATGTACATTATATTTTTATATAACAATGAATTTATTTTTTCATATTATTGTTACACTGTAAATGTTTTTTAAAGAAAGAATAGAATTTTTTGTTAATATTCAAATTAATTTTAAGAAATTTATTTTGATGAATTAATGGATTTTTTAAATAAATTAAATTTTAATACAATACTATTAATAAATTAATTTTATTAAAACTAAATAATTATACAATTTTCATGAAATCAAATACACTTTTTATTAGGGTTTAAAAAATGTTATTATAAAAAAACATGTCATTTTCTATAAATGTCAATTTTAATTTTTAAAGTCAAATATCACATATTTATGAAATTATTTACAAAAAATAAATATTATTTCTATAATCTAGATGTCGAAATTATCCCATAGTGAATACTTTTTAATTTTCTATGATAGTCGAATTTTTCGTTAAAAATTTACTAATATATAAAAATATTATGTTTTATGACATCATAATGGCTCAATAATGATGTAATAAATACAATAATTGGTATATTCTGACATATTTATGTTTTCTCCTCCAAATATAGTTTTTTTATGTTTATTTTATTTATTTTGTGAATCCATTATCAACCCTCCAAGACATATAACATATTTTATTATTTTAAATTCATTTATTTAAGAGTCTGACTCACCTCCACATAAGAGAAGGAAATATTTTGTTACATTAGACCATTTTACATATAAAATAATTTAAAACACTCCCCTTTGGTATAAACCATGGGAAAAAACCCTGGGATGGTTAGTGGGTTTGAATATTTTATTATGTAATGTCCAAACACAAAATAATAATTAGATGCCCATTTATTCCTATATAAACCCCCAAGATCCAATTTATCTTCAATAAAACTATTTTAAGCTCTTAAAATATCTAATATCTGCTCCATAGAGTCCTCCCAAGGCACCCCATTCCCCCAATAATCCTATCATATGCCTTTGTATTCACACATCCATGTAATGGATTTCTGTCATCTCTGTCGAATTCAAGAACCATCTATGAGATTAGTTCTTTTAATTTCAATTTAATATCTTTGAGTTCATTTAAAATCATTATCTTAATTTCCAATTTATGTTACTTTTATGAGGTATCATTTATTCCCCCTCATTTTGAACCATTCATAAGTCATTACTAGGCCAAAATTTCGTAATGGATTTCTCTCATCCCCTTTGAATTCGAGCTCCTTCTTGGATATTAGTTCTACTAATTTAAATTTATTATGTATCCATTTATTTAAAATATATATATTAATATCCAATAAATGTTATTTTTCTGAGTTATAATTTATCCCCCCTCATTTGGACCATTTCCTAAGCTGTTACTATGCCAAAATTTCGTAAGTGATTTCACTCTTCTCATTTCAATTCAAGCAATTATTTTATATTATTCTTCTTAAATTACATTTTTATATATTGGGATATGACGTTAAATGATTCCATTATATTCCATTTTATGCATAAATGATGACATAATCCTTTAACTCTCATTAATCCCCCAATTATCCTTTTTGTGCACATGTTAACAAGCTAAAATTTAGTAAGGGTTTTCTTTGTTTCTATACCTACTTCATGATTCTTTAGTACCTTCACCATCTATTTCCAATTACTTATGTTGTGTAATTTCATTCCAGGTCCATATTACTATCCATTTTATATCTATATTATGAGATAACCATTTATATCTCATAAACTCATTTTATGAATTTCAATATGACATCATTAAGCTTCCAAAATCATTTTATAGTGAATACCATTACCATTTCTCTATCATGGGTATTTAACTTTATGAAAATATACTTATATATTGTGTAACTATATGTATGTATTCAGCATTTACTTGATCGTGGAATAAACTAGGATTCTTAATGATTCCATGTACTATTATCTATATGTCACAATTAAACCTAAAAATGAAATGATTATGAAGGGATCATCCAGATAGCACTCTGATGCATTGGATAATGTTTTGTATCATGATACATCATGAGAAATTTGATTTGACTAATGTTCATTTCATTTTAAGGAGGTTTGAGTCAATCCCATTCATATGGAATAATCATTGAATCAGGCTCCCCCATGTGTAATGATATTTGACTCATGCTTCCCAATGTGAAAAGAGCCTTGACCCATGATAATATCATGTTGTATGTTGTTTCCAAATTTACCATGTTAAGTTTGTCAGGATATATCATTCCTTATTATTCATGTTCCATTTATGTTCCATTGTTTTGCTAGTTTTTTTGACAAGTATTATATTACTCATGTTATTCCTTGTTTATTTCCTTACTGGTCATTATATCTAACCCCTTTTCTAATGTATGACCCCAGGTTATCCCATGTATTGATAAGTGGATGGGATTTTTTGTTCATCTCAACTAATTTTTCAATATAGATTTTGTTGTATTTGAAGTTTGAAGTTTTTCTATAATGTTTTTAAACACCAACTACACTATTATTTTTAATCTAATGAGTTTTAATAAGTGAAATTTTATGAAATAGATAATTTTTAATTTATAAAAAAGATAGAATTATTTTTATAGTCAGTATATGAGGATTGGTTTAGTTATTTTAGGACTAGGATTAGAAAGACCTACTAAAAACCATTAAGGATAATACTATGTGTAAGAAAGAATCCCTAAATTTTCAGGAGTATAGATCAAGTGGATTATTTATAAATTACATTTCGTTCTAGAAACAAAATGATGACATGGTTCTGGAATAGATGTACCTAGGAGTAACAACTCCTACATGGTGTTTTGGGACTGACTTGTGGTAACCTGGTAAACATCAATGGGTCAAACCATGCATCTGGTTTGACACTCCTAAGGGCTAATCTTCAATAAATTCATAAGTTCATTACAAATAATTATTAGTGGAGGAAAACAAATACCCATAAGAATATGTGTTATGAAGTAGATCATGTATAACATATACTAAAGCCTAGAAACACATATGTTAAAAAGATAAATGTAAGTTATATATTTCATGTCATTGGATTCCCATTTATGTGATTAATCATTAATATGTACTCATCCCTTTGACTATATTGGATAATATAGAACCATAATCAGAATGTGAAATTTAGGTTTATCATCAATTATTATAGACATTCCATTATATCACAAAAGTTTAGTATAAACATTAAAAAACCACAAAAAATAATTGAAGTAGAGATGTCAGTGAAAATGGAAAATGGGGTACTTATTGCATCTGATGTATACAAATCCTCCCATGTCACAATTTGTGGACTGAAATTCCTTGTGAACCTTTTCATTCTTCCATTGGAATAAATTGATACTATTCTATTCATGGATTGTATTTACCTATATATATTCAAAATAAATTTCCATGAGAGGGAAATCACTCCCAAAATGGAAAATCAACCCCTTATTCCATTCAAGTGAATGGTGGAGTGTGAATATTCTTTACCAACATCATCTCAAGAATGTATATTAATATAATGTGGTCAAGAAAATATATAAAAAATTATTTAGTATGAGTAAGTGATCATCCATGAAGACATGAATATTGTGAGAGAATACAAAGATGTGTTTCCCAAGGAATTACCTTGTGTTCCTACATTCCAAATGGTAAAATGTTTGATCAAACATATACCTGGGGTTTTTCCAATATCAACGAATCTTGATAGAAGGAATATTATGGAACATGTTGAATTTAAAAAGAACTATAGGTGATTCTGGATAAAGGGTCTATATTCCCATGTTCTTCACCATGGGGTGCACCAGTCCTCTTCATCAAGAAGATAGATTGGCCCATGCACCTTTTCATAAACTATCACGAGATTAAAAAAATGATGATACTAAACAAGTATCCATATCCATGAATTGATTAACTGTTCAATAATATATGGGGAGCACAATAATTTCTCAAGGTTGATATGTGGCCTAGATATAACCAAATAAGGGTGAAGAAGGAGGATATCACCAATACAATTTTACGTAGAAGCTACGGGCACTATGAGTTCATAGTGATGCCTTTCAGACTAACTAATGCTCCAAAAATATTCATGGTCATGGTGAATAGACTATTAAGATATTTCCATGACAAATTTGTGGTATCCTAATGATATCCTTATATACTCTAAAACCAAGAATGATCATGGGGAGTATCTAAGCAATATGCTGAAGACCTTCAGAAAGAAGAATATCTAAGAAATGTACAACATGTGTGAGTTTTAGTTTAAATATGTCTCATTAATGAATAATACCATCCCATTAATTGAGATATTTGTTGAAACATCCAAGAAGAAAGTAATTAAGGGATGGACAAGGCTAAAAACTATGACAGATATCTGTAGCCTCCATAGGTAAGCAAGATATAATCAGTGATTTGTGAGAAATTTCTCATTATTGTCAAACCCTCTTTCCAATCCAACTCTTAAGGGAGAATGTTTTTCATAGAATGATTAATTTGAAGATATAATCGACAAATATAAATGGAGACTTGTCACTACCACTATGATCACACTACCAATAATTGGGGATGCTTAAATGATTTTGGGCAGTGCGTTAATGAAGGGATTTGGATTTATGTTGATGTATAATGACAAAGTCATTTCATATTCATCATGTTAGTTGAAAATTAATCACAAAAACTATCCCATGCATGATCTGATGTATCATTTGTGATCATTGTGTTATAAATCTGGAGGCATTATCTATTTGGGGAGAAGTGTGAAATATTTATAAATGACAAAGTATAAAATATATATTCATATTGAAATATCTAAATATGAACCAATGAATATGGCTATAGATCATCACATATTATGACTTCTCAATCCACTACCATCTTGGAAAAGTGAACAAAGTTGAAGCTTCTATATGAGGAAAGGACTCATAAATTATATGATTGATGAGAATTAAGAATGATCTGCTCTTCCTAGACTTGAATAGTATTGAAATTATAATTATAAATAATGGAACATCATCAATAATTTAACAAATGATTTCTCAACCATCTATTTTGGAAAGGATAATGGATTCTCAAAAAGATGATGTGGGAATCTAGAAGAAATTGGAAACTATCATAAAATGGAAATCCTCAATGTTCAAGGTTAATGATGAAGGAATTGTGAGATTTTAGTCAAGGCTATGTGTTCCGTCAAATAATGATTTAAATGAAGAACTTTTGGATGATTCAAATAGTTTAACTTTCTTTATTCACCAAGGAAACAAAAAGATTTACTGAGATGTCCTACAACACTATTGGTGGTATAACATGAAGGAGAATGAAAAATATACAAAAATGTACATAGTATATCAGTAAGTGAATGTTTAATGATATAATTATATGGGGATATTTCAACCATTACCCACACCGACATGGAAATGGGAAACAATCGCGATGGAAATTGTCACAAAACATCAGAAGACATTCAAAGGAAACAATTCTATCTTGGTTATTGTTGACTGTCTTACAAAGACTACAGAATTCATTAATATTTGAGAGGATTTCACACTAACTAAAATAGAATAGATATACATTAGAGATTTGGTAAGGCATCATGGAGTACAAATATTGATTATGTCCGATCGAGATCCAATATTTACCTATATGTTTCGGGAAAGTGTCCTTTATGCTCTAAACCCTAATTTGAATTTTAGTACATCTTATCACCCTCAAACTGATGGCTAATCTTACCGGACTATCCAATCATTTAAGGAAATGTATAAAGATTTCTCAATGTAATTCTGAGGAGGATGAGTGGGGTTATTTTACCACAGGAGTTTCCATTCGATCATCCAAATGGACCCTTAAGGAGCCCTTTATGGGAAGAGGTGTAGAACACCAACATGTTGGGATGAAGTTTGGGGGACAAAAACATTAGGTCCTAAAATGGTTAAAGAAAATATAGATAAGGTTAAAACCATCCACCAACACATCAAAGCTACTCATAGTTGATAAAATATCCATGATAACAATCGCCTATGAGACTTAGATTTTTATGTTGGAGATAGGGTATTCCTCCGTATATCTCCTTGGAAAAAGTGATGCTTTTTGGGAAGAATGGAAAATTTAGTCAATGGTACATCAACCAATTTGAGATCCTTGATTTCATTAGTGTAGTTGATTACCTACTTGAACACCCACCAATCCTATTTGTAGTAAACGATGTATATCATGTATCCCTCTTAAGGAAGTACATTCCAGACCCATCAAAAGTACTCAATCTAGAAGTGGTATCATTTGAAAATGGACGTTATTATGAGGAGAAGCCAATGATGATCATGGATCATAAAAAAGTACTATGAAATAAGATAATCCCCCTAATCGAGGAGTTTTGGTGAAACCACAAGTTTGATGAAGCAATCTAGGAACCAAAGTAGGTGATGAAGCAGAGTTACCATCATCTGTTTTTGTGTGGGAAAGCAAAATTTCAAGGGTGGAATTTCTTAAGGGGGGGTGGTTGTAACAACCCAAACTGTTATGAATAAAATTAACATTTTTGATTTAATGGAAATAAAAAAAATAGAAACTCATTATGTTTTATTTTATCAAATTTGATTTAAATTACCATTAAGTATCATTATCATTAATAATATAATAATTGAATAGTGATCACATGACTTGTATAATTATTGGGTTATAAAAAATCCTTTTAACAAAGATAAATGATGTTATGGCCTCATAAAATATGATTATACCCTATTAAGTACAATTATCAGAGCCTCCAAGGGAGATATAATTTCTAGAATTTTCACTAGACCAAGCCAATTTTGGGGAAGAACAACATAAGCATGAGTGAAACTATTCACATGAGAAGATCAAGCTCATCGAGATCATGACCCAAACCATATTTATTGAACATCCCCATGAAATCTCCACCATCACTCACCTTAAAATTAGGGATTATTATGGTGTAATAAATGGATATGTATTAATACCCTATCAATAATATTAGCCACATTATTTTTGTATAGAAGAATGAGTATATTTTCCTCCTGTTATTGTTCCATTGTAAATGATTATTAAAGAAAAAATAGTAATTTTGGTTTATATTAAAATTAAATTAATATATCAATTTGGATGAATTAATGGAGTTTTCAGATAATAATATTTTAATAAAATATTATTATTAAACTAATTTTAGTAATTATAAATCATGATATAATTTTGATGAAGTCAAATGTAAATTTTTAGGGATCAAAAACTATTATTGTGAAAAAACCCATCAATTTCACTAAATGACAGTTTTTATTTTAAAAGAAAAAATTCAAATATATAGGAAATTATTTATGTAAAAAAGAATACCATTTTTTTAATAAGGACATCAAAATTGTTGAATGGATATTTTTTCATAATTTTCTAAGACATTTTAATTTCTGGGTAAACAATAATTACTGTATAAATATGTGGCGTGTTTTATGACATGATATTAAATAAATAATGTTTTAATAAATATAGTGAAAGGAATATTCAGACAAATACTTTTTTACATTATTAAACAATGTGGTTTTATGTTTATTTTATTATGTTTTTAAATCTATTATGAATCCTCCTTGACATATATATATTTAATGTTTTTAAATTCATTTTTACGAGTGTGACTAAACTCCACATAATAAAGGGACATATTTTAATAATTTATGCCCTTGGAATTGTTAAATAATTTAAAACACTCATCTTTGGTAGAAACCATTGGAAAAAATCCATGGGATGGTTTGTGGATTTGAATTTTTTTTAAGAATTGTCCGAAAACAAAATAATAATGAAGCACCCCTCTTTTCCTAAAGAAACCCACCCATGCTCCCATTTCTATTCACTAAAAATCCTTAAGGCTCTTCCAAACTATTCTATATAATCCCCACAGAACTTTCTAGGATCCCCTAAGCTCCTTAGAATTCTCTCTTAAGCCTTTGGAGTCTTGCATCCATGTAAGAGATTTCTCCAATCTCCTTTGAATTCAAACACGTTATTTGAGAGTATTTATTTTAATTTAAATTGATTATATATGAAATTAGTTGAAATAATTTCCCTAATATAAAATTAATGTTATTTTTTGCGGGAAAGTTTATTCTCCCTCATTATTACCCTTACATAATCTATTAATTTATCATAATTTTGTAAGGTATTTATCTCAACTCATTTGAATTCCAGCACATTCGTTGAGATTATTTATTTAATATCAATTCCTAATATTTCCATTAACATAATATAATTATAATACTGTGTAATATATGTTATTTATATTAGGGATCATTTATTTCCCCTCATTTCAACCATTACCTAAGACTTTACTATGCTGAAATTTTTAAAGTGATATCTCTCTTCTCATTTCAATTCTAGCACTTATATTATATTATTCTTCTCAAATTATATTATTATATTTTGGGATATGATTTTACATGATTAAATTACTTACCATATGATTTAAAAATTATTACATATTCCTTTTACTCTGATTATTCCCCCTATGATCCTTTTGTAGACCCATTACCATGTCGAAATATCATAAGGGTACTTTTTATTTCTCCTAATACATCGAGACTATTTTCTATGTTCGCCTTCTATTTACAGTTACTTATGTTGGGTAATGTACTTACAAGTACCTAATGCTATCCATTTCATGTATAAATATTTATATTCCCTTTTCCCCCTCATCAACCTATATTATGAATTTCTATATTATTCTTTTATGCTGACAAAATAATTGTATAACCAATATCATAACCTTTTAACTATAAAGGGTATTTACTATAATGAACAAATAATTATTAATTATGTATATATATATATTTATTACAAATTAACAATATCAGGTAATAATCTATGATTTTTAATTGATCAATTTTTTATGATTTATGTTGGAAATATAAGCATGAAAAGGAAATGATTCTAAAGGGTGTACAATGATACCCATCCAATGCATTGGCTAACATTTAGTATCATGATATGTCTTGTGAAATGATATTTGACTAATGATACTTGATGTGAAAATATATTTTACTCATGACACTTCATGTGCAATGATATTTGATTCATTCTCATCTGTGTGCAATGAGCTTCGACTCATGCTCCTCCATGTTTAATAAGCCCTAACTCATGATAATATAATGTTGTTAATTGTTGACACAAGTCATGTGTTATGATTTTCATTCTATATCATGCATTATTATACATTTTCCTTTTATGTTCCATTGTTGTGCCTATTGTCTTACATGCATTTTGTTCCTCCTTTTACTCACTGTTTATTCCCTTACAAGACTTTATAACTCACCTTCATTCTTATGTATGTCCACCAGTTATCCTATAATGTGTTAAGTACAAAGGAATATTGTGATCATGAAAAATAAGTTTTCAATATACAAGTTTTTGTATTTCATATTGTTGTTGTTATTTAATGTTCCTTAACCCCAAATATACTAGGCATTTAAATTTTCTAAATTGAATTAAGTGAAATTTTATTCAATAAATCTTTTTTAAATGGTAAATAAATAGCAATGTTGTTATATGACACCTGGGTGATGATGATCCAACCTCATGAGAATTATAATCAAGGATTGGTAAAAGATGATCATTATGGTTGGGAGTTCACTTGTGGATGATTAAGGTTGTTGAACCTCATTATGGATTTAATTTGTATATATTTCATAGATCAAGTTCATCTAGACCAACATCGAGTAGTAAAAATGTGTTTCATGTAGTGGTAAGGTGAAACTGGTTTTGACCATGAATAATCATTTTACTTAGTGAATGAATGATATGTAATATAATTATTTTTAATTATATATAGTGACATGAATTTAAGAAAAATCCATTTTTGGGGAGTGGGATTTCATTCATGGTTATTTGACCCACTTGTGATGGGAATTGGGGGTGTGTGAGACTTTTAATATGATAAATGATAGGTAATTTTGATTTTTTTTAGAAAAAATGGAATGTGTGTATCTAAATTCCTCAAATGATACCTAAATAATCCTTTTGAATTATATTTGATAGATTTTGAGAATCATTGAAAGGTTCTGGATGAGCTAAGAGTATAAAAACATGATTAGGTTGGTGGTGTGTCAGTGCTCGCAGAATGTCACACAATAGAAATGGTTGATTGCGGATTTAACTATAAAATTACATTGGGATACGGGTAGGGAAATCAATGGATAATCAATATGATTTTATATTTCCTTCATGGGTAATGGAATTGTGATTAGGTGTGTTAGCTGACACGTTGGGAGCCGAGGTTGAGTTCTTTTGATACTAGTCATCCAAGGTTGGTATTACTTGTCTTATCATACTGTATAAGATATATTAGGATAGTGGTATTGTCAAGATAATAATTTGAGACACATATGCGGAGTTTCAGAATCATTTTGTACTTTTCAAGTAGAATTTTACATGTACATGTTTCATGACTGGATGGGGGTTATGCATCATTTTTTGCCTCTGAATTAGGAATAAGTATATGTATAAATGTTGAATAATTTCTTTCACTAATTATTGAGTGTCAATTTTGGATAATTATGATATTACATATTCATTAATTATTTTATATTACTCCCAACATATTATTTTCACTGAAAAATGATTAGTTTCTAATCAATGTTCATGTTTTCATCAGAAACACATAAGAATAGAATTGTCCCATTTCATTTAATTAAATTTAAAGATAATGATTTTATCATATGATTCAACATAATATTCTAAATTACTTAATTTTTTATTTTTTAGTATTCCTTATTAAAATTTCAACATATCATTACAAGGTATATTTGACCAATTATTCCATTTGAAGGTCCATAGGGAGCACAAAAGAAGGCAACAAGAATATGTTGGGAAGACTAGACCGGCTCGAAAGATATAACTTCTACGATCAATCCAGAAGTCCAAATTATTTTTTTATTCTATAAAATTGAGGGGATAATAAAATTCATCATGTATAATAATTCCAAGTCCCAAATCCACACAAAAGGTCCCAAATGATGTTTTTAAGTCCAATCCACCATTCTGTCTTGGATTTAAATTTAGTTTACGGTCTGTGAATTTGTATCTTGATATATACATCCAATTGATCTGATATTTTTCACTATGATATAAAATATATATATGGATGAATTTTTAGAATAAATTGTTAATATTAGAGGTCATAATTCTATTCAAATACTCATTTGCATTTAGTCATTCAAAAAATTGTTCATATAAATGGATAGATGCAAATTGTTTAGTAAAACATCTATAACATTGGGTTAATAGTCCAATGGATTAAAAATAACTAGGTTTTACATTAAACATTTATATATAAATTTTTGAAGAAAAATATTTCTCCATATTCATCTATCTAATTTATCAAATTGTCGAGCCAACTTATGGTGCAGATTTGGAAAGGAAAAAATATACTACCTTGGGATTTATATACACCCCGTCTTCTTATTGCAAGGTGTTGTAATTTTAGATCAAAAATGGAGACATGGAATTACCATACCCATGGTAAGGTATTGTAAAGTCTTACCTTTATTTTTTAATTATGAAATACATCTCCACCTGTTTTTATTTCATGTTGGTTTATTTTTTAAAATTGTAATTATGTAAATTTAGTTTCTTTTAAAAATAATTTTAATGCATGTTACTTATTAATTATATCTCATTGTCATCCAACAATTATTGATTAATTGTCGTGGTACTAAAGTATTTTAAATAATGTATAACTATATTCCCCTTTTATCACTTTATCAATCAGTCAGATGTCTATATTTATTTCTCTTCGTTATGTGTGTGTCTGTTTGTTTAGTGAACTAATCTTATCTTGTTCCATTCATTTACTTATCTATTTTTCTCATCTCACTAAAAACATAAACCAAATTAATAAACATATCAATAATTGTGTAAATATACTATTTGGGTGAGTCATAATTTGGGTATATTGACTAACTAAGGTATTTTTCTCAATGAGTATTCATTTGGTTAATATTGTGTATGTTGAACTTAAAATTTCATGGATTAATGACACATTTTTTGACATGTGGATTCCATGGATTATTGGAAACATATATAAACTACCAAAAACAATTTCTTATTTATATTAGAAGCCTATGCTAAGGTAATTCTTGTACTATACCCTCAACACATGGTAATTATGATCAAAATCATCTTGGGAAGTGGATGTTTATTTAATGCAATATAAAGAAAAGCTCAATGATATTGTAAGCTTAAGATCCCCAATAATGAAATCACCCAAATATTTATCAATTTTCACAATCAAATAGAAACCATAAATGAATTTAATTAAGCTATAAAAAGAAACCCCTATTAAAACAAAAAACAATTGACTATAAATTTGTACCATCATTGAGGAATTGATCTGAGTGCCGCTATTCACATTAGCAGAAAACTAGACCTTGGAATGGTTGATATGTGACAATTGGCCACATTTCAAATAGAACTATTTTTATGTATTATTTAAATAGTAGTCGGTAGTTTTCAATGTTTTTTAAATAAAATAAAAAAATTAGAAAAATAAAATTAATAAAAAAACTAAAAAAACACAACGAACCCATGCCTTCCTCATGCTTTCAAAACTTCGCTGAATTCCATGTAGCCTCCCAAAAACCATCATATTTTTTTGACATATAAATAGAGGGATCCATTAACAGAAATAGGAGTAAAATTATAGATAATAAAATCTATACATACTCATTCATTTCCAATCTGATTCTTCTAGATATGGACAATCCTATAGAAAAAACCTTAAACGAGCTCACTAATCCTAATATAAATTACCAACCCATTGTTAATCAATATCCAACCATTGAGGATGATTTTGAACTAAAATAGAGTTTGCTTCAACTTCATCCTCATTTCATCGGGCTGGCAAGTGTTGATCTAGATATTCATCTGATGGATTTACAAGTGGTGTGATCTACCATGAACCCTCATGGTCTTATTTTGAAAAAATAAAACTTTGATCATTCCATTTCTCTATTGTTTACTCCACCTAGTCATGGATCTATTACCTCTCTCCTGGTTCTATAACCACAAGGAATAAAGTGAAGGAACTGTTGTTATTGAAATTTCATCCTGTATCACAAAATACTTCAATCCTGAAGGAAATAAGTGGTATAGATAAATTCCTTAATAAATCACTCCATGAGTACAAGGAGTGGTTAAAAATGATTTTGGAAAACAACCCAAACCACCAAATCCCTTACCAAATATTGGTCTAATACTTATATGATGAGTTATTGGATATGGATAGGAATGTAATTAATGCCTCGAGTGGTGGTTCCCTTTTTGAAAAAACATATTCAGATACATGAGATATAATAATTAATATGGCTACAAAAATGAATCAATTATATTATCGAGTATATGCTCATGTCGAAAAAATCTACGAGAATCAATCCATAGGTCCCAAAAAGATGAATGATTGGATGAGTGAACTTTGAGGTCTTGGGATAAAAATAGTCATGGTTGTGAAATCCCCAACCTAATCTTCTCCATATTATCTATTCCCTATACCATTCATGAATTGTGGAATTTATAGATCATCA
The DNA here is from genome assembly GCA_963277665.1 of Viscum album. Classification (NCBI taxonomy): domain Eukaryota; kingdom Viridiplantae; phylum Streptophyta; class Magnoliopsida; order Santalales; family Viscaceae; genus Viscum; species Viscum album. The sequence continues at coordinate 264,628,561 of OY728120.1, forward strand.
TCTCATCCAACTGACACATGTCCACAACTTCAAGGGGATCCATCTGATTTATCTAGACCAATGAAGCTCAATTAACCATTTTCTTAGAGGAACTCCAACCCTCAACAATTTTTTCTGCTCATTAAAAAAATCATCAAAATCCACTCTGATCCATTCTCGTCAACATTTAACCAAATATTGAGGTATGTTAATCCCATTTCACATCCCCCTTAGTTCCCTACTCAAAATGCAAACTAATTCCAATATGGTGTAGGTGGCGGTAACTTCAAACGACCTTTTCATTTTGATACTCAATATCAATGTATTTAACTTCCTCTTGATCCTCCAAGATTCAACTATCCTAATGACACTTCCCAATTCATAACCTAACACAAGAACATTGCCAAGAACCAAAATAAAGGAAATTCCAATGCGGGGCATGCCTATTTTTCAAAACAACCATGTGAAATAATTGTGGAAGATCTTTCTTCCTTCACCCATTCTATCATTAATAAAAATAAACCCCAAATTGGTTAACTTACATCCCACCTTTCCAATATCGACCATCCAATTCATCCCAACTCTCGTCTCAACAATTGTCAAGCCCCAATGGTAATGTAAGACAAATTGCATAGAAATCAGGGAAAAAAATTTCATTCCTCATGATGTATCCACAAATGAAACTTTGAATGGTGATCATGAAAATCAAAAAGAACAAAAACCATAAAACGAACCTAAATACACTACCTCACCTCCTTTAATTCCTATACTGATTCCAATTCGTTTTTCGACAACATTCTCTAATAAAAGGACTTCCTTTGAACCCGATCTTAAAATTCCCTACAAGTTTATACATGTTAAAGGTAATATTCCCCTCTTAGATTACATAAACAAATTCCAATGTATTCCATGTTTATTATGTAATTTTTCACCCAAAATAGAAATATTTGGATCATTAATAACATTTAAACACATACATTGATACCGATTAATTTCAATGATCCATAGACCATTATGGTTCTATGACTAATAGGGAGTTCCAAAATTAATGATGTTCCCATTGACCTAGGAGCCTCGGTAAATGTCATTCCTGAAATCATCTTCTCTAAACATGTTCTAGTTCCCATTCACCCAATGAGTGTCTTTACCTAATTAGGCAATTGAAGCAGAACCAGTACTGAGGGAATAATTAAGAATGTCATTATATGAGTTAATGATCATATATTACCAACATATTTCTATGTCCTTAACATATATGGTGAGAGAAAAACATCTCGATCTCCCCAAATTCATAGAATACCATTCCTCCTAACAACTATAACTAATATTGATGTCCATGTAAGAATCGTATACCTAGAATTTGGTGACCAACAAGTCAAGTAAAAAAAAATCAATCCCTATGATACCCATATGAGGATCACTTTTCCTTTTCAATACATGCATCTAAGGACACTTCTGAGAGTCATTTTAACCCCATTACATAATTTTCATCATTTTCAAATGAGAGTGGAGCTTGTGAAATTTTTACCATGATTAACCAAGTCGAAATTAGGGAAGTTATTTTGACCTCTCATTCAATGAATCCATCATTCTAGAGGATCTTGAAAAATATATTGAATACCATGTCAACTCTGATCTCTAAAATTACACCATGAATAATGTCAAGAAAAAAAACAAAATGAATTCCCTACCTCCATTAATAAGTTTCATATCCCAAAAAGAAATGATTAGACTTATCTAGAACATCCATTTTCACAAATTAAATAATCATTCCTTTTCCATGATCACTCTTATCCTATCATTATCTCTACCACACATACTGATACTAGGGAGTCCAACCATGTTCATGTGTTAAAAGAAAAAAAATAAGGAATTATGTTGGACCCTATATGACATAACAAGAATAAATCCTTTATTTTTTTATGAATCACATCCATATTTCGGAATCATCCAAAATAATCAGACAACCACAAAGAAGTCTCAATCCACTCATAATCATGGTAGTCTTGGGAAGTGATTACTATACTTCTTAAATATAGTAATATTTATCCAATTTCCATTAGAAGATGGGTTAGACTCATTTATGTGGTACATAAAAATAGTGGGATAACTGTTTTCACAAAGGAACATGGAGAGGTTGTCACAACTTGAGTGAAAAAATGTCTTGTGTGCATCGATTATTGAAAATTAAATGTCAAAACATGAAAATATCACTACCCACATCCATTCCGTGATAAAATTATAGAATGATTAGATAGATATTCACATTATTTGTTTCTTTATTGATACACCAGCTACTTCTAAATCCAAATGGCACCTTAAGACCATGAAAATACTACTTTAACTTTCCCCATTGGAACATATGCATATAGGATAATTCATTTTCTCCTCTCTAATTCTAATGAAACATTCAAAGTTATATGATGAGTATCTTTTATGAATTCATTTATCATTTCATGGAGGTCTTCATTGATGAATATAACATTTATGGTGAGTCATTTGAATCCATCATGAATTCACCCTCTCTAGTCATCCAAAAATGTTTCAAATTTATCCTTGGGAGGAATTAAAAAAAAAGAAAATTTTTGGTTACTAATGGGATTATTATAGGGAACATAATTTCACAAGATGTTATTCAAGTCAATCCTGCCAAAATTGAGGTTGTACAATCACATTTAGAACCCAAAAATATTGACACATCAATTCATTCCTTAGTCACACTCATCTCTATCATTGATTTATCCATGAATTTAGTATGATTTTCCACCCACTCACTCAGAAACTCCAAAATTTTGTTACAGTCAAATTATATGAGGCTTCAACGAGATCCTTCATCAAACTCAATGTTATCCTTACATCTTCCCCAATAATTGAACCCCTAGATTGGTCCTTATCTATTGAATTAATGTGTTATGCTTCTGATAGGGCCATTCTTGTTCAAAGAAGAGAAAAATACCTCATGTTATATATTATGCCTAAAAATATCGGATGAATCCCAATATCATTACACTATAATTGAAAAGGAACCTTTATTAGTGGTTTTTTCCTTAGATAAATTCCAGATATATCTCTTAGGTTCCAACATCATCATCTTCATAGACCATTCTTCAATAAATTTCTTAGTCAAGAATAGTGATTACAAAACTAGTATAATAAGACGGATCTTAATGCTCCAAGAGTTTGAATTTGTGATTAAAGATAGACAGGTAGATGAAAAACCTATGGTCGATCACCTATGTAGAATTTATAATTATTCTCATTATGAAATAATTGATCATGAATTTCCAATTGAACACCAATCATCTCTCACTCTAATGTTACCATGGTATTCTCCAATTGTAAAATAATTGGTTTTTGGTTTTTCCTAAAAATAAAAAAAAACCAAAATTGAAGAAGAAAAGTGATACAAAATTCTATTTTTGTGATGATAACAAAATTTGGAAATATGGGATGATGATGCAACTAGGACATGTTTTGATGAAGCAGAACATTCCTCCATCTTCGTATTTTTTCAATCAATTACTGGTGGTGGAAACTCTAGACCACAAATGACTTCCCAAAATTCATTAACATAGGTTTCATCTAGATTTAAATCTTCAAGAACTCACATGAGTTCTAAAAATCATGTCTCACTTCCCAAAAGTTTGGACAAAGTTTCAAATGAAATTAAATTCCAGAAAAGAATTTAATTTTCTATGAGATCATAAATGTTTTAGGAATCAATTTTATTAGACCATTTCCCCCATCAAATGAATACTCATATATTATTTTTAAAGATGATTATGTTTCCAGGATGTACCAGTCTAGAACCACTAGAAAAGACGATTTACATAATATTAGCATGTTCCTAAAAACCCACATCTCCCACTAGTTTAGAACACCACATACATTGATAAGTGACATAGGAACTCATTTTTATAATCAAACAATTGTATCTCTTGTAAAAAAGAATGGGGTTTTATATAAAACATCATTCTCACATCACACGCAAACAAATTTCATGGATGAGATTTCTAATAGATAAGTAAAAAGAGTTCTTGAGAGAATTATAAATCCCACCAGAAAAGACTATCATAAAAGACAAGGGGAATAACATTGGGATTATTGAACTTCATATAAAACACCCATTGTTATGCCTAATTTTTGAATAGTCTTTGGTAAATCATGTAATATAATAGTTTAAATAAAATATATGTCATTTTGGGATGTGAAAACATATAATTTTGATTGTGAAAAATCTGTTCACGAGAGATTTTTGTAAATACAAGTTTCTTCAAAGAAAAGTATAGGGACTCCATAAAAACACATCATCCAAATGTAATTCTCTAATGGTGAAAATCTCTTTCTTTTAAATTCAAGAGTTCTTCTTCACCTAGGTAAGATTAGTTTTCGTCGGGATGGTCCTTTTATTATTACTAATGTTTACCAATTTAGTGCAGTTAAACTACAAGAACCCAGTTCCAAAAGGACATTAATAGTTAATGTACATTGGTAAAATAATCACTGTTAGAGGAAAAACATCATAGGAACCACATCGACATCCATCAAACCCAAAACCACTATGGCATACCCACTACTGGATAGAGATGGATACCCCCAAATTCAAACCCATGGGGGTATTACCCATTAACTCTTTCTCTCAACCTCCCTATATCCCCGTATTTATCTCTTTTTTCTTCTTTGACTATCATTATCATTTTGGACCAATATCTTCATAAAACCTTTTTTCCTTATACTTTTTTATTTTTGTGCATGTGTATTTTAAAAACACAAAAATAACTAAAAAATATATAAATAAATTTTAAAAATATAAAAGGAGTCATAATTAATCGACATTAAATTTTAAAATTTTGTACTACTATTTTGGGGAGTCAAAATATTTTTTTTATTTCAAAAATATTGTTTTTTTGTAAAATATTCAGATTATGAATCTTTTGTCAAAACCATAAAAATTGAATAATCATTTTTTAATTTGGAAAATTATTTATCCCCAACCATGAGGAATAACATCATCTTTAATGACAAGGCCACCTATGGGTTCCTTTTCCAAATGTGTGTTTCATTCCCATTGTTGAGTATTGAGATTGTTGAACTTCAAGTAAAATTTCATACTTTAGTATACATTAATCTAATAGCAGCATTTTCTGAACCACAAGAGAATCACAATAGCGAAATTTATTATCATTACACTTATATTAATTATCATTTGGAAACACCATTTGATAATATGAATATTTGTTTTCATAACCACATTACCAGAAAAATAATTTATCCCTCAAAACATATATATGGATTTTCATTTCAAAATTCGTTGAAATTTAGGTGTGGTGGACTGGATTTCATTTTGGTCACCATTTCGTTATTTTCAAGCTGTCATCATATGCCTGATTGAAAGAATATAATTATGTGTGGGGGATTCGTTGTCATTTAGGGGGATATGGGAACAGATTAATGTTTATATAATTTTTTAAATATTATTGAAAACTGTTAAAAAAATAAAAACGGTAAAAAAATCGAAAAAAATCAAAAGAAATATAAATAAAAGAATGGGTTTTGACTTGGGTGGGTAAAAAATCACTTTTCCCCAACCATTTATTTTTTTGTAACAATTACAATTAGTGTCATTGAGATATCAAGCACGGGTTGGTTGACGATGGTGAAATCTATTTCAAGTTAAAATATTGAAAAAAATAAGACAAAAAAGAACACTTGAATCATATTTTATTACGTTGGGTGATTTTTTTTATGATTTTCATCTTTTCCCTCCTCTATCATATTTTTTAAAGAATCATATTCTTTTCAATATTTGTTTCTGAAACCATCTATATATTAATTAAAAAATTGTGAATTTAATTTTAAATGTTTGTATTTTACGAAGAATTTCTTATCTTTTGCCTATATATTCCTATCATCCCATAGCCATTGAAAACAACATAAAAATACATATTTATTATTATGTAAATTAGGATAAGGAATGTAATATGAGAGATCTTTTAAACTATTTGATTTTCACATTTGGTTAGTGAATGAGTGAACTTCCAAAAATACATTTTTAACATCTTGAGAGAACTATTTCCTGAGTGCCTACTTTTTCCATTTGTAGTTTTGAGCATAAAAATTGATTTTTTGAAACATTATTGTTGTGAAAATTTTTGGTGGGATTCTTTATGGATGAGTAAACTATTCCTAACCCACTGATTGTTGAAACCAAAATTTCAATATTTTTTGGAAAGTAAATATGATTTAGTTCTGTTTTTATTTGATTTTCATGGGGAAAAGAACAAGAATAAGTGTGGGGATCAGATATTACATATTCAATCATTATTTTAAATTACTCCAATCATATTATTGTTACATAAAAATGAATAATTTCTGATCAATGTTAAGGTTTTGATCATAAATATCTAAAAAGATTATTATTCTATTTCATTTAATTTAAAATATATTTAATGTTTCAATCACATATTTCAACATAATATTTCAAATTATTTTATTATTATTTTTTTTTTGTTTCTGAAAAAAATTAAAACATACCATTAAGAGTTACCTATGATAAATTATGCCTTCTGAAGCTTTATAAGGACGACATAGAAAGTCCCAACTAATCTATTGAGAAAATTGGACCAGCCCTGAAGATAGAATTTATAGGCTCAATCCTGAAGTCCAATTTAATTTATTATCCACCAATAGTCAGGGGAAATAAAATTAATTTTGGATATAAATTTCAAGGCCCAAATCTACCTAAAAGGATATCACATGATGTTTTTAAATACATCCCACCATTTTATCCAGGAATTAAAATTAGAACACAGTTATAAACTTTTCCCCTAATATAAACTTTCAATTCATCTGATATTTTGTAGTGTGAAATCTAATATGGAGTAGGAAAACCATTTCTAGTAAATTAATCAGATTTGAAAGAATATTACTATTAAAAACCATTCACATTTTAGCCTTTTAAAGGTGTTTATAAAAATGGAAAACTGTACATTTTTTAGTAAAAAACAGTAATATTTGGTAAAACATTTCAATGGATGCCATATTTGGAGGGTATAGATTAAAAATATATGTAAAATATTTATGTAGAATATACCTTCATATTAGGCTCTCTAATTTTTCAAATTTTTTAGATAAAATGAGGGGCATATTTTCAATTAAAAAATTATTCCACCTTGGGCTATAAATTCATCCACCACATCCCATTACAAGGGGATAAAATTTCAGCAAAAAAGAGGATATTCGGCATGACCATGGAACCTTCACAAGAATGGTATGGCATTTTTTTTTACCTTTTTTAACAAGTGATACCCCTCCTTCACTTATCATTTCATGTTCATTTATGATTGTTTTCAAATGTAATCATGTATGTTTAATATCATTTCAATCAAATTGTAATGAATGTTAATTCCTAAATATATCTCAACCTCATCCAACTTCTATTTTGTAATTATCATGGTTATATAATCTTTGAAATCAATAATAAAAACCATTCCCTTTTCTCACGTTCAAATTCAATCGAAAGTATGTATTTATTTATCTTCATAGTTTGTGTGTGGGTTAGGAGAACTAATCATATATTGTAAATTTATTTTTCATATCATTTTAATTAATCAATAGAAAAAATAAAGTAGATTAATAAACATCTCAATGAATGAGTAAATATACTATTGGGGTGAGTCATAATTTTGGGATATTAAGTGAATGTTGGCTTTCACTCATTTAGTATTATTTAGGTTAACATTCTGAATGTTGAACATAAAATGTCATGGATCAATGACATTATTTCTTTTACATGTGGATTAAATGGATTATAGTAACCAAAAATACACTACCATAAAAAATTTATAATTTATATTAGAACCCCTAGTTAAGATAAGGCTTGGACTAAATCCTCAACACTTGGGAATTCCGATCAAAATCATATAGTGAAGAGGGTGTTAATTTAATATAATAAAAAGTAAACCCCAAAGATATTAGAATCCTAAAATCCACAATAATGAACTAAAACCAATATTTATAAATTTTTTATATCAAAAATCAAACATAAATCTAATTAATTATTCAACAAAAACAACCCCCACCAAATTGAAAAGAAAAAAAAGAGAAATAATATTCTGAAAAATTGTTCCATCACCATGGATTCTATTTGAGTGTCGCTATAAACATTAGTAGAACATTGATCCATTTAATGATCTATAAATGAAAATCTTGTGTGCTTTAATTTAAATATGGGAATCATCAAAAAAATTCATCATATTTAAGAAGTAATTTTTATAGGATGGGATCTCTGATGCAAAATGAATTTTTCATGTTGAGTTAAATCCTATGGGTGGGTTTTCTATATACCGAGTCATGAATTAGAAAAAGAAAAAATTCGTGTATCATCATCAAAAGGTGTTAGTTACTTATTTTATTGAAGTTTAATTATTATAAATGGTATTTTCATTGGGATTACATATTATAGAACCATGGTTTTTGAGTGGAAATTCCAAATCATGTTTGGAGTTCTTGGAATGAATGCAGTCATTGAGATTTGAATTATTTACCATGTTAGGTCAATATTTATAATTGCATGACTATCATGACATATGAAGGATGATATGTTTTATGATAGGCTATTTTAAAGGAATTATATTTTTATTGGTTGATAATTCTTTGGATGGGGACTGAATTTTCAATTAGTTGTTGGCATAATTTTTTATCCTATATTTGGAACATAATTTTGTGTGTTTGAGTAATTGGCTGTGTAATGAGGTCTAATTTGTGGTTTAGAGTATCAAGGGATCCTTATAGTAAATATACGATTACTAAAATCTATACACTATCCACCAATGGGAGAGAAACTATCTAGCATAGGGGGTTGTCAGGGGTTTGGCCTACATCCTATGATCATGAGCTAGTGGGTTTCATTAACATGGAACCTCAATTTTACAAGTGAGAACCAGCTAGCCGGTGGACTGTACTATCTCATCAATGGTCTAAAAATGTTAATGGATGACACATTTACCTTGTGAATTCCTCAATGTGTCATCCCCTACTCTCCCATAATTTGTCCAATGTAGGGGGATATAAATACCCTCTCATATCTTCCCACATGGTTTGGGGTTCTCATTGGTAATTTGTTTGATGACTTGATGTATTATTAATTTACATTAAATTTTATTATCCTACCATAATACCACTAAAGTTTTGGTTATCTGAGGTTAATGATTTTGATTTAATTCCGTTGGATCATTTTGGAATATGCCAATTTTGACTATTTTTTCGTTGTTATTTTGATGAGGTAGTCGTGAGATTCCTTTTTAAAGATTTTAATTTCCATTTTTAGGATGTATTCCACCATGGTGAATTTATTAATGGGTTTCCCTAAAATTATGTTAATTTTGACAATTTTTTGGTGGTTTAGGTAGGGTAATTTACTTGTTTTTGGTTTGAGTGTGTGTCAGGGGAGGATGAAATTCCATTTGTTGAGGAAGTAGCAAGCGTTTAACTCATAGTGATTTAATGGGAATTATTCCTACTTTATTATAATTTGATAAAATATTTTTAATATTTTTAATGAATAAATAATTGATGAATAGAATGAGTTTATAGATTATGATAGAAATACGAGCTTGGAATGGGATTGGTAGAGCACCCATCTTTGGAATTAAATTAAACGGCTTCAAAGATGAATTTTTTGGTCCTTTGTACTTATCCAATGGTAAAATTATGATAACACCTTTCATTAAAATTATTTATTTAAAGTTTCATTACATAATAATACACGTAATACAACCCCGAAGACTGGTACATCTATTTTCCTTAGTATTTTTGTATATTTAATAACATCTTGGACATTGTATGAAATAAAAAATTAAAAACTTCAGTAAGATGCTCTTAAAAATCATTGGTCTCCTAAACTACATGTGATAACCTGGGGATGTACATAAGAAACAAGTGAGCTATAATTCCAAATAAGGAAAAATAAAATTAGAGTAACTTAATGAATGCATTATATTTAAGACAATAATAATTAAAATGGAATATAAAAGGCATGAGGATCATAAACATGAACAAAAAGTCATGATATTTCATGCTTATAGAAGTAAACATCGGAATATGGAAACGACTTCAAACTGGAATTCATAATCAATTGACAAGGCTAACCATAAAGACAACTTATCCTGGAGAAAAAAAGTCCTATCATGGGATATAATGACTATCTATCCCTATTCTTGATATTTCATGAGTCTAAAAAATATCCAAATTCATTGGATCACTATATAATTTCTGGATCACCCATCTCCTTCATATCATGTGCATGAATAAGTGTGAAATCATTGATCATTGAACATAGAATAATTTTATAACATTTAATTCCATAGTAAATGTTGGGGGAATACATAAATGGATATCCAAAAATAAAATTAGTTTATTTATTTCTTGATGAATACCCTTGAGTTGAAATGGAAATGGTATTCACAATACAATGGTTTGTTATGGAAAAATCAAAATGAAATTTTAGCATCATAACACTAGTGATTAATGATTCTCAAATTTTATTAATTATATGAAAAGGGTAATATCACTATTTTTACGTAAAAAGTAAATTAAAAGGTTTGTTTAAAAAATATCCCAACATTATAATTTGAAAATATAAGTCACAAAATGAAGACTATGGTTGAATAAATCAGAGAAGAAAAGGATCCATTAATAAATTTTGGGATAGTAATGGCTAAGGAAATTTCATTAACGAGAGGTAATAAAATATCTTTAATTATTAGGAAATAAATTTTACATTATATGGATATCTGTGAACTCATGAAAAGAAACCAATTGTGAATCTAATTTCTAAATACAGCAGAGGTGTTTTAATTGAAAATTAGAGAGGGAGGTCTCTCAATTTAGGTATAGAAAATAACTGTACAATATTAGAAACATAATTGGTGTATATAAAGGATAAATGGAGGGACTTAAGATAATGAAAGGAGAATCCCATCACATGGAAAAAATAGTATTTTGGATGTATAATTATATATCCAAAAAATAACAGGAAAAAATTAAAAGGCATAATATAAAAGATGTTCTTTAATAAAAAAGATCGGTAGATCCCTTACCTTGAGAGGGCGATTCAAAAATCATGGTAGGAGATTCTTGAGAGCATGGGGGAACCTTTTTAAGAATCTATAGAGTGGGTGTGAGAGTACGTATGTGTTGTAATGTTTTTATTGAATAATATATGGATATTTTGTGGGTTTATATAGGAAAATATAGTGGAATTTTTTTATTGTATCCCAAATATTGGTTTTAAACATTATAAAATAAATTAATCAAAACCAAAAACCCTACCATATGTATTTATCATTAGTTATCCAAATAGGATTGGTTTTCATTTTTTTAATAAATAGTGATAAAATTATTACAAATAATACCCTTGATGATATGGTAGTGAGTCTTTATTGTAAAGAAATAATTTTAAAACAATAAAATATAGTATACCTTTATAAGGATTCATAAGGGTTTTATAAATTAATAAAATATCCCCAAAATAAATTTTTTAAAGGATAATAATTTAATTTTTCTTGGATACTCTTTATAATATTTTGAAATCACTTTTGGGTATGATGTCAAAATACACAATGTACATTAATACTGTATTTATCTTTTACCCAAAAATCTAACTTTCTCAGAAAACAAGGAAAAATTCAATATTGGATATTTTCTGTATATCTATTAAAAAAATTATATTTATTTTCTAAAAATTATTTTTTATAAATTTTAATTTTCACATTTCAAATGAGAATTAATATTTATTCATAAATACTAGTTTTTTATAATAATAATTTTCGAACCTTCTTAACAATTAAATTTGTCTTCATAAAAATTATAATTACCATTTATATTTAATATATTCTATTTAATAATAATATTTAATTAAAACATCATTTTTACCAAAATATTGTCTTAGTAGAACTATATATTACTTCATCTACAATTTATGTTTTAACGCAAAAAAATTATAATATTTATCAAAAAATTATTCAACCATTTATAAATTCTAAAAAAATATTTTCATTATGATATTAAAATTAAAATTAAAATATTCATACTCTTAGGTTTAGTATTATTATTCTTTGTAAAATTATGCTTACCATTAATTAACCTTATTCCTTTTACTTGGGTAAAAAATATTTATTATGATTACTATTCTTATGGTTAAATATTTAACTTGAACTTATTAAATAATATAAATTATTATTATTAAAAATATGGAATATATTTTTTCAAAATCAATACATAGAGGTGTAGGAATTTAATTTAATACAAAACCCACATGCGTGATAGAAAGATGTTTTTTAAAAAATGATTTTATTCAAGAAACGATTATTCTTCTATAAATTTAATACTTTTAATAATATTTATATCAATTAAATTCTTATATATATATATTTTAAAAATTTAAATTTAAATAATTCCTTAATATTAATTATTTTAATTAATGATAATATATAAAAAATGATGCATTTCAAAAAAGTATTTTGAAAGAATCATTTTTATACCTTAAAATAAAAAAATTATAAAATAAAATATTATATGATTTAAATTTAATTATTTAAATTAAATATAACTCAAATATACTTATGTTACATTTAAATCAAATAAAAAAATTTTCCTTTAAATTTTTCAAGTGAAAGGATAGTTTTACACAAAGAGGTTATTTTTCACCATTCACTAAAAAATATTTTTTTTCTAAAAAATTACATAAAATCACCCTAAGATAATATTGAAATTATTATTTCAAAAATTAAGTACAAAATTAATAAATAAATTTTCTAAAAATTATATAAAAAATAATATTTTTTCAAAAAAAATAATGAATAATCCTTTTTAATGAACATATTTTGAAGAAAATAATATTCCAAAAATTGAGTGATAATTTTATAAGAGTTTATCAATAAATTTATGTTGAGTAAGAAATATATATACAAATATATATATCATAATTTAGCTAATCTTATTTGTACCTTTTAATTTAATAGCTAGTTTACGAGAGTCAAGACAAGTAATCATGGTTTTTTTGGGTTTATTATTTTCTAACACAATCGTTATCAAACATAATTTTCTATTTTTAAAACTCATGGGGTTAAATTAATCCCCCTGTAATATATTAGGTCCTCATAATTTTATGTTTGTCGTGGTATGAAATATTTTTACACTTGAAAATATTTTTATTATAACCCACATCATAAATGGGGTTAATAAAACATCCACCTGAAATGGAAAATAATCAATTCCCAAGAAATAATAGTGGTAAGTGAAAATATTCAAATGAAAAATAAATAATTCCCAAGAACTAATAGTTTGTGATAGAGAGAAGTTTTAGGAGAAATTTAATTCCAAAAAAACCATCAATATGTGATGGATGAAAAGACCATCAATTCATAGTATGAAAATATTTTTTCTTCAAACAACTTTTAGTAGTGTTAAAAAATTCATTTCTAATATTGACTAGGAAAATAGGGAGATATAAATTTTTTTGCGTATAAATAAAAGAATTATTAAATTCTTTACCATAATATCATCTTTTTCTCTGAATGATGAGAAGTCAATATTTATTTTTTATGCCAAAAGTAGTATAATAAGTTGTTAATGTATCACAAAATCTATAAAATAATTACAATATATTATTTTTATATATTTAATAAATCAAAATTTGATAGAATAATGTGGGATAATATTGAAAATTAACAAAACATAACTCAATAATCTCCAAAAAATAAAAAAGTTTTATCATAAATAATGCCTTAAATAAATACTCCAACATCCCAAAAAACTCAAATCACCTCATCATTAAATAACGTCTTAACATAAAAGGTTATCTCATACCCATTATCTTAAACAATAAAAAACATAAGATCATTCATCATAAATAATAATTTATGTTAAACGTAATGGAAATATATACCTCAATAAAAATAAAAATATCCTAAAATATCTTTAATCACCTAAATAATTGATCCTATAATATATTTACCCAAATTATAATTATTCATGCTATACATCCATCATATAAATCATCAAATGTGGAATAAATGATTTTAATGATTAGAAATATAAATATATTCCCAAGACACATTATGTTTTTCCCATTATGAAACACCTATTAAGGGTTACCAATACTTCAATAATGTTTTTTCTTAAATATAACCTCATCACTATAACATTTTTATTGTTAATTAATACTATTCAACATATGATTCATATCCTTAATGACAAAAACTATAGATGAATCCTTATATGTTTCATGATTTTTTGATACATAATGTAAATTATATACTACTTCATTAACATGAATCTCAAACAACAATAAAAAAACACTTTAATCCTTACGAGAATATCCTAATGGCCTTTATGATTTAATTTATATTAAGTAGTCCACTTTTAATATGGTTGAGAGGGAACCCGTATGTGACTCGTTGGCCCATTGGATTGGGGCCCATTACATGAAATGAAGGCCATGAGGAGCAAGGTGCACTACGTGGCATGACAACATAACTAAACTACCCTAGAACATCGCCTCAACATAATATTCATCATCAAAGGCCTATCTCAACACCTCACATTACTGATCAACAAGAATTTCCCCATAAAGAGCTATATAGTGTCTTATTCTGATGATAATTTTTCAAACCCTATCATTCTTCCAATGTGGTTGGAACTAAATTGGTGGATGATAATTTCTATAAATACTATTTATATTATATCTCCTATGTGGTATAACTGGGAAACTTCTTGGTACTTTTCGACTAAAGGATCGTGCCCCAAAGGCTATGGGCCTATAGGCCTAGATCAGATAGATAATTCCATTAAAATAGTGGCTACTAATGTTTTTGATATTGTAACTTCTATACTATTACTATAGTACTCAAAAAATCCACCACACCAATACTTTATCCAGGATCACTCAAATTATAAGCACGATCCTTTACCACTCAGGCATATACTAATTGAAAAAACAAAATAATAATTACACTTCAATTTTTTCCTGGGTGTAAGTCCTTATTCTAGGATTTATCCCTTGGAATAGGGAAATGGCATGTATAATGGCCATATTATCCACAAAAAAGATATTGAAAATTTAAGGTTTCTTCAGGATTTCATTTATTCTCTCCCATAACACTCAAATTTTTTAATTTAAATTTTATATATAATGTAATATTTTTTAATACTTAAAACACATTTCAGTTACTTTGTAACATTTACCTTGGTTCCACATTCCACATTTTGGACATGCTGGAAACTAAATATTCATTCATATATCTCCATTATTATATGAAATTCCTTGAGACATCATTATCCTCTTCATTAATATATTTAGAAATTACACTTTTTCTAGTTGGTTTTTTATAATTTCGATAGATGTTTTGGAAGAATCATGACATGTCTTACATGAGTTCCATTCAAGTATGGAATATTATTTTTAAATACATTGCACTACCAAATAAATTAGTTGTTGACTCCGTTCTTTATATTTCCTTCCCCTAGATAGAATGAATGGAAAATTAGGGATGAGTAATTTTAACTAATAAAAGAATAATTGGGATGATAATGACAATAAAGGATTAAAATATAAATGAAATTTACTTCCTTAACCAATTAATTTTAAGGATTCAATCTATGTTATCCATCATCAATTTCCTAATATAGACTGTTATGGGAATTATTATTCCCTTAATAATGTTTCATAATGAGCATATTTATTTAAAATATCATATCCCCTAGGAGTGTCATACTAGGTGGGAATCATGGACCATTGTCTTGAACCTGATCCTAATTGATTATTTCTCAATACAGTGCTTTCTATTGATACCCTCAGGTACATTGTTTCCAAATCAACATCCAATTTTAGTATCGAGACATGGATTTAATTTTTTGGATACCAATGACACTGTATATTACCAAAATTTATGGAATTTTTCTTATGTTATGTATTATCCATAACCTAGTAAATTTAGTTTCATATTCATAATCCTAACGAAATAAAAACATTTATTTTTACCATATTTGGAAATGCCTTTCACAAAATCAATTTATTTCATGATTGATTGTATAGGAATTCACATAATATAACCCAAAAGATAAATCATTATAGTTTCTTTGGGAATTAGTTAAATAGAAATAAAAAATTGAACTTGAGATATAATAAAAATAATTAAATCTTCCATTACATGCTATTAGAAATCATTGGCCCTTGAATACTTCTTGTGATATCCTAGGGACGTAAATAAGAAAGTGGTGAGATATGATTCCCATAAGAGAATACCAAATAATAATAAAATGAAAAATGTTTTAAGTGATATAAAATAGTCATTTAAATGGAACATAAAAAGGATTTGGATCAGAAACATTAAAAATAAGTGATGACATAAAATTGTAACATTAGTCCAATATGGGAATGTGGAAAGAACATTAAAAATGACATCAAAAAAGAACAGTCTGGGATAACAGCCAAGGCCTCGTAATATAGATGAAAAGTTTTGATGATTTATTTTGTTCACTCCATAATCCCTTTTAGGATGTCTCAAGAGACTAAAACAATGTACCATTCATTGGAACACTATATAATTCTAGGCGCACACATCACTCTCATATGTTGTTCATGAATATGTGTGGAATATGGGCAATTAGTCACAGAATCAATATTATTCACATTTAGTTCCATGATCATGAAGTGTAGACTATGTACATGTAAATACCTAAATAAATGGATTATAGGTATTTATAGGTGAATTCCCTTAAGTGGAAATAGTAATGGTATTAACAATATGAATTTTTTTGATGAAAAAATCATGGTGAAATTCTGGCATCAAAATGGGAATACATAAAGATTCATAAAATAGTTTAATATGTGGGAAATGGGTATATCATTATTTAAAAATCAAATGGATATTAATATTAATGGGGAAAAACATATAAAAACATTATTAATTGTAAATATATTTTATAAAATTATGAATATTCTTGAATGAATAAGAGAATAAAAGGACCCCAAACTACATTTCTACATACTAACCGAGAAAATAATTTCTATAATAAGAGTGAATAAAGTATACATAATTTTCAGGCTATAAATTTGAAATTCGTTGGATATTTTTAAATTCATGAAAAAAACATTTGATATTCAAATGGATAATTAAAAATAAGGTTCATGAATTTAAAAGAAGAGAGGAAGTTCCCTTTCCTTTGTTACAGAAAATCATAGGATAGTTTTAGAAAAATAACGTGTGTACATAATGGATAATGGGATGGATTAATTAGATTTAAAGAAGTATATAATCACATGGACATCATAAGGAAAGAAATATAGATGTATAAAAACATATAAAAACATGATAAAATAGAATTTAAGAGGCACAACATAAAAGAGGTTCTTGAATAAAAAGAATAGAGGGGGATCCCTTTCCATAAGAGTGTGATTCCAAAATCTTGGTAGAAGATTCATGAGAGCTTAGGGTAACCATATGACGAATATATAGAGTATAATTCAGATTAAATACATTATCTAATGTTTTTACATGAAGTGGAATGACAACTTTGATGGGTTCATATAGGAAAAGAGAGGGGAGTACTTTATTATTTCCGAAATGTAGGTTTTGAACACTGTATAATAATGAAATCAAAACAAAAAAACATCCCTCATTTTATTCTTGTGGCTTTAGATATTGAATATTGTTATTAAAAAATATTTTAGAACATGGAAATAAATAATTAATATATTATCCTTGGTGATGTGGAAGTGAGTCCTGTTTATAAAGAATTTATTTTAAAACATTATTATATATATAGGTTTTGGATTCTTTAAAAAGGATTTAAAAAAATTATAAAATAACAAAAGAACCGCATTATTTAAAATTGGAAACAAAAATCTGGTCTGGGATACACTTTATAGAATTTATGACATCAGTTTTTGGTAATTATGATGTCATAATATAGAATATATATTTATACCATATATAATTTTTTTAAAAAAAACATAATTTCCTTAGAAAATTATGAAAGCCTCTCCCTTCTAAAATTTGAATGTTATTATTCAAAAAAATTATAAATATTTTGTTGAAATAATTTTCTATGAATTTTATTTTTGAGTTTTAAAACAAGAGTATTCATTTATTATGAAATGTTGGTTCTTTTGAAAATGAGAGTTTTTTAACTGTTATTTTAAATACATAAGATTCCAAAAAATTATGTTTCATTTATATTGAAGATATATAATTTAATAAATATATTTAATTAAAATGTACTTTATTTCATTAAAATTTGGGTTTTGATAAAACCATATATTAACCCAAATAAAATTTATGTTTTAATGCATCAAATCCTTATTTAATAATTTATAATAATAGAATAAATATAATAATTATTATATTCAATTGAAAAAATAAATATTCATACTATTTGGGTTACCATATTTCTAGTCCTTTTTAAATTATTTTACCCTAAATTATTTTATTTTCCTTTTTCTAGGGTAATAAATATTTACTAGGGTTAATATTTATATTTTAAAAAAATATTACGTTAAAATTTTAGAATAATATTAAATATTACTATTCCATATGTTTAGTGCATTTTTTTAAAATAAAATTATTGTGGTTGAATAATTTAATTCAATATAAAACCTGGAAGCATGATACAAAGTAGTTTTCTAAAAAATGATTTTATTCATGGAAAATATAAGTTTACATTATATATATAAGTAGCAACATCCATTACATGAATTTCCATTACTAATGATAGATATATAATATAAAAAATTTAAATTAAATAATTTATCTTTCAGGTTTATTTTAATTAATTAAAATATATAAAAAGTATGCATTTCAAAATCGTTTTTCTAAAAAATAATATTTAAACCTAAAAATAGTCATATTCTAAAATATAGTACAAATTCATATTAAATGTTACTAATTTGATTAAATATAACACACGAATATTTTTTTTAAAATTTGAAATATATTTAAATAATAATGTAAAGTATAATTTATCCAAAAAATGACGGTTTAAAAAAAAATGTGTTTTTTAATATTCACTAAAAAACAATTTTTTCTAAATAAATATAAAATTTTACCCAAAGATATTCAGAATTTTACAAAATAAAAAATTATGTTTAATTTTATAAAATAATTTTTCAAATGTTCTATTAAATAAATATAAAATTATTTTCATAGAATGAAAGAAAAAACACTTTTTTTGAAAACATATTTTATAGAATAAAATAAATTACCAAATATTGAGTTATTACTAAATAAGAATTTATCAACAAATTTATATTGTGTAAGAAATATATATATTTAATAACATAGATAAACTTATTCATACCTTAAAATTTATTGACTAGGTTACAATGGTCATGATTAAATAATTACAGTTTGTTTGTGTTCAGTGGTGTGTATCACATTCACTATAGCACATAATAAACTATTTTAAAATTTAATTACACTTATGATAGTTATTATGTATCATGTAATTTGGAAACACGAAACCATGGGTATTTGGAAATTTTTGATAATTAATTAAATTTTTTTGTTTGGTATTAATAATTAAGTTTAAATTACATGTCTTAATTGAACTGTTTATACACCAAGGCCACATCCCCTATGTTTACTGGGTTGTTTGACCCAATCAATAATGGCCAAAGCTATGGTTATATTAGATTATATTGATTCTTGTAACCCCCTAAGGTTTTTCATTGAGTTAAATTTAAAATTTTATGATTTGTTGGACAATTACAAAAGATCATTGTTTATCATTAAGATGTCAGGGTGTGTGTTGACTTTAGATAAGTAGCCTTTGTACACCCTATAAAACCCCTTGAGGTTTTTTAAACTAGGTTGAATAACCGTATATCGGATGAGATCGGCAGGGTGACTATAATATACTAAAATGGCATCTGGATTTTGGAATGGCTATGATACTTCTCCCTTGACCTAGTCATTATTTCACCACCCGTGTGGCTACAAGGTTTTTCCTATTTATGAGTTATCTGAGGATCCTGAAATAATCCCAATGATGGGTTATGACCTGAGTTATTTGTGATGGTATCAAGGACTCTAGTATAGTAACCCCATCTATGTATTGTCTCATTGGAACCGAGTGGGTGTCCCTGGGATACACCGAACCATCTGTGAGTGTTTTTTAGGAATGGTATGTGATGAAGTAGTTAGGAATTCATCCAACCATAGTTCCATCTTCGAATACATTGTCACCTGGAATATAACCTCCAGGATTACTTTTCTTTAATATGAAAAAATTATTATATGATGGTCTTTTCTTTATATGTATGTGTCACCCTAGGGATAATTTTTTTGATACATACCTTATAAAACTCTCATATGGGTTACACTTGATAAATAATGTCTTATTCCATAGGCTAAGAAAACATCTATATGGGAGGTATGTGTTACTACTAGCTGACTAAGATCTCATAGTGGATTCCATTAATTCAATTAATGTGGCTAGCATAGATTTCGATCCTGGTTATGATTCAATATACTTGAAAGGAGATATCTAGGACCATTCCCATAGTATATGATTAATATTTTCTTAAAGCCATGTTGAGAAAATTCTGATAAGCGAGGTTGGTTATGGTTGAAATGTATTCTTGGGAGACCTAGGTCAACTACATTGGGAGGAATTCTCATCAAGATCTTCTTAGAGACATTCTAGAACCAAAAAAGTATCTACTGTTAATTGTGGTCATATACCTAAGGTTCAACAATGGTAGGCACTTCATGCATGGGTTATAATAAACCATATGATTCCCTCATAGACATATCAGTTTTGGGATGAAGAATTTATTGATGGTAGTGTTGTTTATTTATTTATAAAAGTTGTGTACTTATCCAGATCATATCAAAAACTGATATTACTAAATTTCAGGTATTAAATGGGACGTTGATGGTGGTGGACTTCTAATATTTATAATAACATCCTGATCAATCCACCATTATACATGTCTACTCGAGTGTGCCTCACTTATTACATGTTCAAATTTGAATGAGGCTGAGGATTTTATAATAAATATAGAGTATCATAAATGGGATTTATATTTTAGGGTAAGGTTATTCAATGTAATTTTATTGGAACACATTAATTTTATTTTAGTTTTCATTTATTTTCATTTCTATTCATCTGTATGTGTGAACATATTAGCAGAAAATTGAACATTAATAAATTTATGGGTGTATTTAATATGTTATAACATCCTTAATTTATTTATCCATCTATATAATCTTGAATATATGATTCATGGTGGTTTATTATTTATTTTATATATCGATATAGAGGTATAGTCTCCCAAGGGTACCATGATATACCCACCCAACTTTTAGTCTGCAGCCTACGACATGCATAAATGTGTTCTTAAGGTATTGTAGTGTGCATCAGTCTAGGAACCAATTTGTGGTATGGGGTAGAGGGGTCATAAAACTGATATAGTGGATATTTTTTTTCAAATAAACCATTAATGTTTAAATACTAAATATTCCACATTTTTATAAATTTCAAATTTTCATGATATTTTTGGAAATATTTTTTAAAAAAATTAATAAATTAACTTCTCTCCTATACTAAACATGAATAATGTTTAGAATTAAGTTTTACAGTTATATGGTCTATAATGAATGAAGTTAGTTTAATTATTTCATTTTCTCTAGGATAAGTGATAAAATAAAAGATATATACATTATTTAATAAATAATATAAATATTAAAATATAAATAACTAGTGGTATATATATATAACAAGAATATTTGAAAAAGAATAATTTAGAAAAAAGTGAAAGAATTGATTTCTAAAAACTATTTATCCTAAAAAATTTGGGTTAGGGGCATTATTTTCATTCATATAATGTATTTAGTGATACTAGGTGTTGAGAAAAATGGAATCATATTATATTTCTAGTCATTATGGGTTAATATGTGTTGGGGATGATAAGCAGTGTTGATGTGAAGAATCATATATAATTACAATTCCCCATATAATTGTTAAAAATAATTGAGATTTTATTTCAATGACAATGACACGTGATTATGATATAAAATTTCCCATAAAAATGAATGTATTTGAAGATTATTATTTTTCATGAAGAGAATAAGTGGAATTATTGAATACCATGAAAAAATTTATTCTTCATGATTATTTGTTTATAAATAAATTAAAGAAATATTTTCACACAATATATATATATATATATTCCATGAAGAATAATTGTGATTGGAAAGAAATTATATTATATACTTAGTAATTTAATATGTATATTAAAATGATCCTTTATCAAATTATTATGGAAAACAACATCCCATTTGTTCCAGACCCTTAACCACACATCAGGGACATGAGGGTCTACCCCATGGGAGAGTCAGCCGAATGGGCCTATACAGTGAAAGTGGTATGCTAATGGGTTGTGTATAGACCCATATGATAGCATTATTGGGATAGATAATTGGACCTATGTGTTTGAAGGTGTATGCGGGTGTTGATCCCCCACTATAATTAAAAACCACAGAAACAACATGGGATGTGTTATATGGTAGTGCTCAATTGGGTGGATGTTCGATGTGGGACATGATCCCTATGTTATTTTTCCTCCACTTAAAAAAATAAACACATATCATTATATCTGATCTGATTCATTTAAAGATTTTGATAGAGATATTTAAAATTTTTTATCCTCTAATACACCTACAAATTCCCCAACGTAACTAGTTTGAAAATGAATGCTACACCCAAGGTCTAACCAATTTAGATGATCCATATAATATTGAAAAATGAGGGAAAAAGTCATATTGATCTCATTAATGAAAAATATTCTTTCATTAATGATGATTTTGAAGATTGTGAATCTTCTATATACAAATGGAGTTATAGGAGAATTTTCAGTACCCTCCATACATGATGCATTTGAAATATTAAATGAGTAAGCATACAATAATCACCACTTTCATATAAGAGGCTCTATCTCAAACCCAAGTAAGAAGAGTTTCCATTATTATCAATATTAGGAAGATTTAAAAGAATTCCATATTCAAAAGTAAATACACGGACATATTAGGTCACGCAAAACATTATTTTATATAGAATTATTTTCAGAGATGATGTGGTGAGATGCATGATAATAATTCCCTATAAAACAAGGAGGATCAATCTACGGATTCTTCCAGCCATTTTAATGGATCGCATAATTTCAAATAAAACAAATCATCCTTGAAAATATAGTCTAATTAATGGAATTATCGATGAATATTATTTTTATGCATGGAAAGGAGGAAGCATCATGCCTCTTGACATGGAAGCCACACAGTTATGTCTTTAGAAAAAACTTGTTCCAAAAACCAATGAATATAATCTCACACTATTTTACGAAAGAAAAGGTTGAATAAAACTATTTATTTTATGTATAGTAGTTCAAAACCATGACCTTTACCATTAATTTTCCGAATTGGGATAAGGAAATGTATTACCAATCATATTCATGAACATTAATACACCCTACATATAGCCTAAATAATATTTCATTATTAGTATTCTATGAGAATAAATTGAACTCTTGATATTATATAAATATAATTGAACAAAAACATAGAAAACATGAGGAAGAAAAAATGTAGACACCTATTTTTGTACTCTATATTCACTAATTAAATAGAGGTTGTGACTTCAATAAGATGTAAAAATATCTAGACCGTTATTTCAAAGATGAAACCAAACAACTAAATGCATTCAGAACCAAGTAATAACGACTAGTAAGAATAAAAGTTTATTGATGTGCAAATGATAATGTTTGATCCATGACTGTCATAAGGGAGGATCATAAAAATATTTTTCTATAGAGGATCAATCCATCTAAAGTTATATATTGATTCTGGGCATATTATTAAGTAATAGACGATTAGATATTGGGTGTATAACCAATCACTAGACAAAAATGTGATGTTGGGGGGTATAACTGACTATAGATAGTGGCTTTGGGATGGGGGAGGGGTGTAAAAAAATTTCATTAGAGGGTATAAAAAGTTAATATTGGTAAACACCTTATAATATAGTGGGTAAATTTTTTTGGGTGTAATAACCAACATAATAAAGGGCATATCAATGTTATGAACCCTATAAATAGATGTGTTTTATGTATTTTATTTACCACATATTTTTAGGTAATATTAATATATTGAGAAATAGTGGATCAAGTGTTTTACTATCCAGAGAGGTTTGGATAAATAAGAAAAAATCATAAAAATAAATTGGACCATTGATTCACCCCTCCCCCTCTTAGTGGTCTCACATAAATCTAGGATATACAAGTGGTATCAAATAAAAGTTCGCCTATAATAGATAAAATAAAACTAGGCAGATGGAGAACATGAATTCATTATAGATTAGTGGTGTTTCCAATTCAATAGTGTGAACAATCATGATTGGAAGAATATGATGATATTGTATCTCTAATCACATTAGTTTGAAGTAATAGATATAGATACAGTGGGTTTTTGACCTAATGATGAGAATTATAATACAAATTTTTCATATAAGAGAAACATTGGTATTGATGGAAATTACCAAGATGAAGTCATTATGGATCTATCAATAATTGATAACACAATACTGATGGGTATCCACACTACTTAAGAGATTTCAGATAATCTATGAAGAATCTATTAAGGAAATCTTAAAGTCAAAGAAGATATATTGAAATTATAGAGAAGCATATTTGGGGATATAAAAATTGTTCATGATGAATGTGTTGATAAATACTTCACAAGTGGAAATGAGATTGTTTGTAGAATCACAAGGTTTCATGAGATGCTGGATGACACAACCATTATGAGTAAGCTGATGAGAATGTTTGCAGATATATTTCTTCCAAAGGATTCATCTTTGGATGATCAATAAGAACTATCATTGGATGAACTTCATAATATTATCATATCATAAGAATTAATAAATGTACCAGTATTCAGGATTAATTAAATAGACGATTTGGAATTTGTATCTAGGATAAAAGGTTACATTATAGTCAAAGTATAATAGTAATGAAGTGAATATATAGATGAGGGAGCTAAATTGTGCTTCAATCAAAATATTTCCATAATTTCAAGAATATAAAAAAGGGTAAGATATTATGTAGAAATAAAAAAATTACTCAAATATTATAATTTACTATGTAGCGGCAATTTTTTGTGTGACAATTCAATGAAGACAAATATTGAAACTAAATCATATGATGATGATAATATGTCCCAAAATATAAATTAGAATAAGCATAAGAATTTTTTTAGTACCAAGTAGAGAAATATGATGATTCGATAAATGGATGAATTATTATAAAAAAATACCATGTTAAAAGATAAAAGATTATATATAAAGATTATTTATCTTTTAAGAAAAGACAATAAATCTTAAGAAAAATTTGAAGAAGTTAGTGGAGATGAGATAACTAAACTATATTGGATGTTAAAATAAACTCCTAAAGATATAACTATTCTCAATATTAAACTGAGGAACGAAAAGAAAAATAAAAATAGTGACTTTTATAAAATAATGAATGATTATAATAAACATCTCTAGAATAAGGGGATGAATATATAAGAAATAAGGGAATATAATATGAAGATATATGAGTTGGATGGAATGATGAAAATTGATGGAGAAAAGTCATTTGGATTGGAAGAATAAACAATTCGTGAATAAAACTAACAAAATATGTTACGGATAGATGAATTTTAACAAATGGTGAATGGTCTAGGGGAAATCCTTGTTGTTAATGTATATTAATCTAGGGATTGAAATTCTAAACAGATGAGAACATATAATTAAAAATAGAATCATATAACCAACACATCATGTAAAATTTCAACACAAAAAATATAAATTATTGAACTATGTTTGTGGTATATGTGTTTAAGAAGATCACAAGTATGAAAACTATAAAGACATCTAATAGAGCGATACTCATCCCAATATAAATGAAAACATATTTTAGGTTTTAAGAAATTTATAGTCACCAAATAATTTTCCGAGAATCTAAAATATAATAGACAATTATCAAACATCCTAAGTCAAAAGGAATGTAATTGGTGATAGTTAACGAAGAGAATGTTGAATAAAATTCATCTTATTTTGATTACATTAAAATATTGAAGTGTGAAAAGTGTGAAAAATTATCATGGTACAAAATATTTCATGATAATAATGCCATATAATGAATAAATCATGATGAATAGCTAACAAGAAAAAATTAGTTCTTTTATTACCGAATATGAAAAGATATCCCTATTAGAATTGTTATGTATAAGAATAAGAACAAGTCCACTTTAAGAGGAGAATATTTCCTGAAATTTGACATCAAATAATGTTTGTAGTACCTCATTATTCTCTTAATTCTTTATAGGAACTAACATGTTTGGAATTTAAGAAGAAGAAATTTGTATCTTATAGAACACCTATATCAATGGTGATTAATGTAGTGTATACATTCAAAGGAGAAACAATTAAGATGAGGTATGATAATCAAACATGAACATATTCCTTCATTATGATAAAATATATCTCTAGGGGGAGATGGATCATGAACAGATGGAAATATATGGGAAGTAATAAAATTATGAATTTTATATGTTTTTATCAATTTTATTTGTTGAAAATATTTCTTGAAAAAATTTCTAAGATATCCCTTGAAATGAATAAGGAAAATTATACCAAGAATGGTATACCAGATAAATGTTCTTTGGGGTTATCATTAATTCTTTGGTATCATCACCATTTTTTTTATAAATGATGTTGTCCTACGTAGATATAGATTTGAAATAATAAAATCTCCTTACATAAATAAATAATGGGGTTCCATTTTTAAATGAATGTTATGTTTGAAAGAGAACTCCAAAATACACAATTTTATTTATAGTCAATAAGGGGAGAAGATAATGGAAGAGATTTCATAAATTCACATAGAGAATATTAAGTATTGTTGATAATGAATTAAAATGGGGTAAACGTTTGAGACCAATGAGCTCAGATATTTTTTTTTTAAAATAAGTGTCACAACATGGCTGCAATTATAAGTAGATTTTATGTGAAGAATCAACGAGAATTAATCTTCACCCTTTAATTATGATGATTTACTAGAATATTATTTTAATTTCAATGAAATGTTCTTAGGAGATAACACAACATAGAATAAGTAGAATACCATGATAATGTTTATCATCATATAGGGAATAAGAGTAATTAGTAAGGAATATGGGAAATAGTATTTTTCTGTATCATTTCATATGGATGAATTACATTATATTTCCATAATATAAATATATATATATATATATATATATATTCAATGATTATAAATTGGGGGGGGGGTTGAAATATATCCTATAAATAATATTTTAAAAATTATATTTAAATGATCCTTTAACAAAAAATAGGGGTCGACCACATAAGCCAACATGTGCTTGGCAATCATCCACAGATCGGGATCCCAAGGGTAATCTACTATGGAGAGCTATCCCTGGGATCTTGCACACTGACTTGGGTTTTATCAGTTTCATGTGAATATTCCCATAGAATAAAACACTCATGAGAGCACATTAGGCCCATATGTGGGATAATGTATATGGGTATCAATTTCTACTACAATGGAACAACTTGAAAATTACATAGGATTCATTATATTAGAGAGACCAAGAAGGTAGATGTTTGATGTAGGATGAAATCCCTAAAATATTTTTCTTTTTCATAAATAAGGAAATAACATATCATGACATTTTGATTCGGTGAAACTAGACTACTTGATCGAGGTAGAAAGTATCATTAACCTATATGAAAACATTGGTTACCCTTATGAAATTGGTTCAACGCCGCATGCTACACTCGATATTCAGACATATTGGGAGATTTATACTATTATATAAAATATAAGTAATGATTCATCTCTATATAATGAATTCAACTTCATCTAGCATTCATGCTGATTTTGAAGAACATAACACTTCATTATGTAAATGGAGATATAAAAGGCAGTTTGAGTATACACCACTTATGATGTGTTTATCCTTATTAAATGATGAATTATCTAATAATCATCACATAAAAATGTGAGTCTCTTTACTAAACTCGCGTAAGGATAGGAACCAAAATTATTAGCATCGTGATGACAAAAAGAAAATATGTGATTGAAAATAGATATGTCAATATCTCTGAGAATTCAAAATATTGATTTACATTGGATTATTTTTAGAGAAGAGGTGTTGTGAGGTATATAATCCATGATAATAAAATAAGTATTACTAATCTAAAGAGTATTTCATCTATTTGAGAAGTGATCCAATTTTAAAAAGAAATTTTCCATCAAAGTAACAACAGTTTCATGAGGAGGAGTATCCATGAAGTTTTTGTCTTCACAAGGAAGAGAAGAAGCCATGTGCCCCTTAACTTGGGAGGAATACACTCAAGGTTTCATTAATAACATATTCTATGAAACCATCAAATAATATCTCACTATGTTGTGTGAGGGAGAAGGCTCACACAACTATTGGGTTAGTTTAAATACCTAAGAACTCTCACACATGACTATAACTATAGTGAATATGGAGAAGATATTGTATGATCAATCACTTTTGTGATAGATAAGTAGTTCCACATCTTTCACAAAGAGTACAAATTTTTTGTGTTTACATGAGACAGATAAAACCTACACACTTTCATTCATATGTCAATAAATAAACACATGAACAACATAGTGTAGATGAACATTGAACACCCATTTGTGTTTTTTTGATAAGATAACGGATAGAGGAAATTTCATTCAAAGACATGAAAAAAATGAATTCATGATTATTCGATACACCACAAACCAAATTTTGAGACATACATAAAATTATAAAAGATAAAAACAATATGTTCTAGGGTTTTTAAAAAGATATTATCTTCTGTGGACTACATGCACACATTCATGTGAGTTCAGGACTTAAAGTTTAAGGAAGCGTAGCCAATTCATTATTACATTGAGATAAGTGACAAAATATAGGAGGTCAAATCAAGTTTAGAACGATATGTATAATGTAAATTTTCATAATGTGTGTGTGAGGATGTTTTATCCATTGAGATTATAAATGAGGACATACAAAAGGTTTATCTATAGTGGATCAATCCATCTAAAAGGGAAAGATATAGATGAGGGTATAACCATTTTTTGGAAGATTTCGGAATTGGGGTATAAAAAATCACTAGAGAAGAAGGTGTAGTTAGGGGGTATAACAAACTACTAAATGTGGATTGGAGTATGTGGTATTACCAATTTGTAATGGGTGGTATAATAAGCTACTCTTTGTATTTACCTTCTAATATAGTACAGATTCCATGTTGGGGGAATGACCCACATGGAAATATGTAAGACTTTGTATTGAACCTTGTAAATCCAAGTTTTATATATATTTGGTTTACAATAGAATTTTATGTAAGGTTGAAAGAGACAAAAGTAGTAGAATATAGATTTAATTTTCCACATAGGTTGAATTGAAAAATAATTATTTTACAAAATAAAAGAGATAAAAAATTCAACACCTACCACTTTATGTGATATCACACTAATCCATAATCTACACTTTGTTATTTTTTTCAAATACATAAGAATATAAGGCTGATAATACCACCCTTATAAATGATTTCCTATACAAATCAGAGTAATAATATTTAGTCACTCAAATAATAAGTAGTTTATATATTGTGGAATAAGTGGGTATGTATAAATGAATAATGTATGTTATATATGGGAGACATATCATTCAACAACATGTATCCTTTTCTTCTTATGATCCAATAATGTGTAAAATTCATTAGTATGTGATCATATGAATATTTCTAAAACAATGATCATCTATATATTGATGAAGGTCATTCATAATTGTTATAAATACAAGAACACATTAATGCTAACATGAATACAATTCTCATTGATTAAAGACCACTTATTAATTCTATAAGTGTAACAAGAGGTAAAATAATTATAAGATAAAAAATATATTTATAATTAAACATTTCACTCATAGTGAATTGTATAATCTATAAAACATATTAAAAATTGCAATACAATTTGGAATAATATAATGAAATAATATGAAGGTACGAGAATGAAATCCAATATATGTTTGAAAATGAAAAAAAAAATCATAAAATATTTTATCTCACGTGACACATATAATGTTTAGAAATTTATTTTATTAATACCTCGTTGAACACCATATACTATAATGACGATCAATATAGGAATTTTGAATTTAATGGGAAACACTCCCTTAAAATATATTGATGGGAAATAGGGGATACTTATAGTAGATTAAAATAGTGGCTTCAATTCCTTTGATGAATGTAATGGGTTAGAAAGGAAACATAAATAATGGATGTTACATGGACTTTAATTGGGCTAACAAGTAACATTAAATAAATGAGGCATTGTAAATTAGAATAAAAAATAAGGCAACTGGGGCTGATATTAGGAATATGAATTTATATGGTCATAATAACCATGGAAATAGTCTTATATTAAAAACAATTCACATACATCCATAAATATGAATTGATGGAAATATTTATCACATGAAAGAAAAATATTATAAAAATTTTATATTTTCAATCCAACACACAAAATTATAAAAATACCACCAAAATAAAATTTTAAAAAATTCATACAATCCCCCACCATGATTTATCAACAATATATAAAAGAAATTTCATAGTTCCATAATTCAGAAAACAATTTTACATAAATCAAACCTATATAATTGTTATATAAACCAAATTTACATATGACATGTGACAACAATTTCTAAAAAACTAGGTATTTATATCATATCTATAACCACAACGACAACAAAAATTGTTATATCACTGTCATGGCATGTTAAAAAAGTGATGGAAATTGAACCATGGTTAAAAATTAATATTATAGTAGTGGAAATAATTACTAATAGCAATTCATTAAATAAAAATTTGTCTATATATCTTGATTATAAAATATTTTTTTCCAGATTTATAGAATTAAAATTTAAACATACGTGAATAAAATGTATTATGTGTAGGTTCCGGTTGCAGCGGAAGCATGTTGGTGTGTGTACCCAACATTAATTTTTTTGTTAACAATGATCAATCTAAGATCCATCACAATAATAAAACGTCAGATATTAGGAATAAAACGAAGAATTAAATAAATGAAGGGAGTCCTGAAACCATATAGAGGATCATCGTACGATGGTTATACGGAATTTATTAAAATCCAAGAATTACCTTAATGTAATGCTCTCTCTGTTGATGTTTACGGCCACGATCTAGTATGATCCGTCATTGCATCATATAATAAAAGGGTAGGATTCCTCTAGTGGTGATCCAAACGTGCTCCTTGTATATATGGATGTCACTGAAGGTATATCTAAGTGCTAGAGCATAAGATCCTTTACGTCTGCCTTTGATCACCTTGATCTGGTGGAGGAGGATCTCTCTCTCTCTCTTGTAGAATGAGAGCATTCTTGTAAGAAATTAAATTCTCTCTAGGAATGAGATATTTCTCTAGATCCTTTGTGAACAACCCCTCAAAATGCATAGGCTAATGATAATTATATAATAAGGATTTCAATTACATATAATAATAAAATGAATTAATTACCTGAAATCATTTATTCATTTCATTTAATTCACATTAATATCCCATTTATAATAATTAAAATTGACAATTATTATTACCTATCATGCACAAAGTAAATTACACCTAATATTATTTAATTAAATCAATAATATCATTTCTCATAAATTCCCATAAAAAATACATGGCGTGTATATTAATATTCACATAGTATACTTTGTTTTTCCGTTCTCTTTATTTCATCCACGAAATTTTATAGACATTGAATAATGTCTATTTATTTCTCAAATAAATATCACTACTTTTCATGCTAATACATATATTATTTCTGCCACTATATATTCTCTCGAATAACTAGTGTTGAAATAAATGCGATCATGTATCCTTGAACAATTATTAAAACACAATCGGGAATAATCATTATTCAACTTCTTAAACTAATATTTAACTGAGATACATGGACACAATTACTCTGTGACCCTCTAGGCCTCTTTCTATGTGACATTAGTCAGTGACTACCTAAATTCCAAGGATATAATCTAGAAACATTCCAAGGAACCTATAGGGAAAAAAGTTACTACCACAATGACATGTCACCACCTATGAACTCTTATCGTGTAATGTAATCCCTTTCTTTTGATATCTCTAATCAAGTGAGTTGAATACTGGTTCCATCAACCCATGTGCTCGATTATTCTTTCCCTAACTTCCCAGAATTGAATATTCCCATTACTCACCATGGACATGGATTTATTTAGGCTATATCAATTCCATAAAAGGGCATGAAATATATACTTTTGTAATGGAACAGAAGGGACAAATATTTTCTCGCATTATCTATTAATGTAGTAATAATCACGACACAACCATCATTTCTGACCTCACTGCAAATAGGGTGTCATCATAGTTTTTATCAATACATCTTAGTGCATGAGTTATAATACCCATTAATAATAATCATAAATTCTAAGGACCAATACACACATCCGCTGATAGGAACACCCAATGACACCATGAAATGTGGATTTCGTACTGGGGGTCTCATTATCAAAATATCCTCCATGATATTACCAAGGGATCACACCATGAGGATGTGCCTCAATGTTTTTTGAGTCCTCACCCCTAATGGCATGTATTTTTTGTATCTCTCAAATAACATCATCCGACCATAGAATGTATATCAAAGAGAATTTTTATGGAACTTCAAGCTTCAAATCATAACAGGGATCCTCTATGACCCTTTAATGAAACAACTATACATAGGATAGTATCAAATGCATTATCACATTGATGAAAAATCAAGATATGATAAGGAATTTATTAATGAATAAAGTACAAAGTTTTTGGTTCTAGGCCACTAACTTATACATTATAAACTATTAATTTATTTTAATTGTTTATATATTATTTACATGGATAATATAGTGAATTTTATATGGAAAAAAGAGTAAAAATGAATTATTTAACAACCATAAATATTTAGAATTTACTACCCATGAAATTAATTTTGAAAAACATCCAATGATTATCAAGAGATATATTGTGTAGTAAAATTATATAACAAATCATATATTTTTGGTAGTCCTATATTTAAGAACAAGTAAGAAAAATAGTTTTTTTATGGAAGAGCTATTGGGAAACTTCAATTAAAGTGTAGTGATGTATATACACCAATGTGTACATAAGAAATTAGTTGTTATAATTGGTTTATAATTTTTATTTATGAATTCATTCAATTTGATAATTTATTTTTTATAATGAATTTGTTTTAAACATTATAAATGTTCAATGGATTTAAAAATAAATTCAAAAAAACATTAATAAATTATTAAGACTCATCAATCTAAACAAAATGGATAGTGATTAAGTCAAAATATTATTTTGTATTTACTATATAATGAAATATATTAACAACAAAATCATCATGATATAATTCAATGGAATTGTGAATATAAAATATGGAATCAATATTTTTTAACAATATTTTATAAATGGTGAGTAAATATTAACTTCAAATATCTTTTTAGTGTTATTTTATCAAAACATACACTTTTACAATTATATGTGTTCCCTATAAGAAATCTATACACACATAATATTACCTAAAGATATGTAAATTCACAAACATTCATTTCATAGAAATTTATAGATTTGTTGATAATATAAATAATACTTTTTTGGAAAATTAATTACCCCAATATGAAAATATAATATCCAATAAGATCATAAAAAATGATTATTATTTATTTTATCACATATATTACAATGATTTTATGATATAATTTGAATATTTTTTCATAATGTTTCTATTTTATAGGGATTCAATGGGTGTAATACTGAACATAGTGATGTCCAAGACCAATAATCATGAATATTTTTTGAGATGCAATGTAAAATTGAATCACTTGGTGTTATATAAGTTGAAATTTCAAATGTTATATATATATATATAATTTATAAATAAATTTAATTTTTATTATTGTTGAAGATATGTGTTAGTGAAATAATGCTAGTCATCAATTTATTGGGGCGGTACTCTACACAACAATGAAACGAAGGTTTTGATTTTATTAATAGAAAAGGGTAAAAGTTATTAATAGATGTTAAATTAGAATAAAATAATTATTATATAATAAATAATTTTTTAGTTGTATTTGATAAGAAAATTATATTTTTGAAAGTAATAAATAAAATAAAAGAAGTTACGAAAAAAGATCTCAAATTAAACACATGAACTTTCCAATGGAAATTTCAATGAAAATAGTTGGTTTAAACTAATATATAAAGACCAGATCCAAATTTAAATAATAATTATTATAATGAAATTATAATTATGATATTTTCATTTGGATACCATGTTCTTTGAGTGGTCATGAATAAGTGGCGAGATGCCCCAATTAAAAGTTATGATAATAGTAGTTTTTTAATTATCGATAGTTAATATAAATAATTCACATGTTAATCTTTTCATGTGGCTAAAAATATACATAATAATTTATTGGGGTTTGATATAAGTTCTTTAATCATTAAAAAATAATTTTCACACGTGTTCTAAATATTTTTATATCCTTTAGTATAATACTTTTTTACATTTAACATTTTCTACCATAGAAAATCATTTATATCTTTGTAATTTAAATTTAATGCGTAAAAATAAAATTTTCCTTATTTTATAATTTATATATATTAATTACTAGTATAAAAAAAATATTATTAGAAAAAAATTATATGTTTTAGAAAATAAATTTTATCATTAGCGCATGGAACACCTAAAAACCCATTTATAGAAAAAGTGTATTTTAAGATTAAAATATATGTGAAGCATAAAATTATCAAATTTTTTTCAATTATATAAATTGGATTGTAATAAAACATATAATAGTGTTTTCAATCCAACAAATCAATAAAAAATATTTAATGGAAAATATATATAATTAAATAAAAGATAATTTTTATGGAAAATATTTCATAATTTTTTAAAAATTGGTTTTATAAATTCATAAATGTATTTTTAAATATGAATATTTACTCCTTAATAAATGCTTTATCATGAAAAATTTTTCATAATTTTTTTAGTTTCACTTACATTTTGATATATTCATAAACGCTATGTTTTTTTATCAATGTTTAATTTCTAACTATTCACCTAAAAACCAAATAAGTTGAAAGAAAATAAAAAATAATTTTATGATAGTATTCATATGTGGAGTTAAAAAAAATATTTTAAATATTTATATTTCAAATTCTAATATTGAAAAATTAAACTTTTAAATGAAAATTCTAATAATAATGGGAAATTTTTTTTAATGAAATATATTTCCTTTGAAATTTCATATACAATATATTATTTCATAAAATTAAAAAATTTAGAAAATTTAATTTATTAATCCATATTGTTTAATATCAATTATTATCATTATAATCATTTATAATTGGTTTTATATATTTTCTATAACATTAAACATTTGTTTGAAAATTAATTATTAAATTATAAGAATTATTTATCTTATAATGGTTTGAAAGTTGAATGGATTACTATATTTTTTTTACTAGAGATTTCTTAGGTCTTATAATTTCTTAATAATAATCATCTAATTTTTTTGTGTCATTTTATATTTTTTTGATTTGTTTAGAAAACTACTAAAAATAGTAATTATTTAGAGGAAGATCATTTATGTAAATAGTTTGAATTTACAATTTTATAATGAAGGTAAAAAAGATTAAGATGACTATTCAAATTCAGATATAGTTGTGGATATGAATTTTTATAAAATAATTTCACTTATATTTAGAAATTTGAGAATATGAAATATAATTTTGAAGGTAAATATTTCAATGAAAATATTTAAGTACACAGCCATTTAAAATTTTACTAAAAATTTATACAATTTAAAATAAGACGATTCCAGGGAAGATCAAGAATAAAGATAAAGAATAACATTCATGAAAAAGTCAACATTGTCTGATAGGCCATTGTATTTTATATGAATGTTGATGAATTCTCTTTAAAAATAGAATTTTAAAATATGATAGTGAAAATCATTAAATAAATGATTAATAAGAATAAATTTTAACTTATAGTGGTATTAATGAAAGGTTTTCTATTGCTGAGGTAAATGATGAAGACTCCACTAGTAATGAACGTATAAATTATAAATTTTAAGAAGATGAATCATAGATTGTATTTTTTTGAAGAGATAATTGAAATAATGTATTCTAAATAATACAATGTTTGAAGAGGAGAAAATAATTTAAAATAAAGGAAACCAATCTTTTTTCAATAAGGAATCTATGAATGTAGAAAAAAATTAGAGTTGTAGAATGAATTTAGAGATCTAAAAAATATCTTTATTATTAAAATAGTTATAGTATCAGGATAAAAAGACAAGTAAATTAAAAGGATAATGATTGGGAAGTTGATCAAAAAAAAATTGAAGATTATTATAAGGAAGTACAAACATATAATTCCAACTAAAAAATTCTATATAGGATGTCTGAGAATGATATAAGGAAATGGTTTCTAATAAAGCTTCCAGGAGTATTGAAAAAAATGCTGATTAGAAAATATATCATACATATTTTTCATCAAATCATAAAAATTAATTTGGAGATCCTAAATGTTAAAATAATGTGATGAACACTTTTATTGTGGAAAAATGGCATCTTCCAGATATGTAATGTTTGGGAACTCTGACATAAAGACAAAAACTACTATTACTCAATAATCAAAAAAAGAATAAAAATAATCCTATAAGAAAAATGAATTTGTTTGATTACCTTATAAGTTTGGTTCATTAAAGGGTCCAACTATAGTGTCTTAACGAATGATTCAAGAATAATATCAATTTCTAGATGACATAGGTGTTATAAAGGAATGTATTATTTTTATTGATTATGTTACTATTGTGGAGGATTTAGGCATATATAAAATATCAATTTGGCTCAATTAACAATATCTTAATGATAATTGGATATTTAAGGGGAAAAGTTTGATAGTTATTCTAGAATCATGAAGTAATAATGTATCTATACAAATTAAAAATTTAGATAGATATCTCATATCATATTTACATATGTTAAGAAAATATAATGAATGTGTGAAATATTATTAACCATTTAAATGATTATTTAATAAATCTATTAGATCATTAATTTTTCACTGATAAAAATTAATATCAGTTAAATAATATGATTTAATGTATAAATAAAAAAAATTAGTTGAAGTGGTAGATAATGAATAAATATATGACAAAACATGGATTCTAGATAATAGTTGTTCCCCTCTTCTAAAAATTTATTTGAATCTTCTAAATTATTTTAAAAAGAGTTATAAATTAGGAATGACCATTAGAAATTATGGTTCACTCAAAATAAAAGGATTTAGTTCAGATATGACTGGGAGAGATCAACTAAAATAAAATATCACATTATTTATTGAAGGAATAAAACACAATATATATTTTTTTGCCTTAGAGTTTTGATGAAAGAAAAATTATGTGATCATTGAAAATGTTATATTTTTTTGGATGATATTTAATGATCAGTTCATTTTGATATTATTTTAATGAATACGATAATTTTTTCATTTGAGTGATGTTATAAATTCTTTAATATATACATGAAATAATAAAATTGAAAAGGGAATTGACGGTTTTTTCATATTAATGAAAAGATAATTTTTATGATCACTAAATGGTAAATGTATTATAATTCATCTATTACAAAAATATATAGGATTCGTATGTGTTCCAAAAAAATTTAAAATATTGTTAATTATCCAGACAGTAATGGAGATATTCAATAACCTTAACCATTATAACTTATCTAATAAGTCATTTTTATAATAGAAGGGATGAAATAACCAAATGGGGATAAGTATTTTCTGTCATTTTTCTGTTAAATAAATCATAATGTATCTATTATGTAACGAAACATGAATCATTACCTCTAATGATGGATAAAAGAGTCCTAAGATGTGCAGATAAGGTTCTTGATTTAAACTCAAATATGTTAAGTGTAGAAATTGTACGAAATATACACGTGGAGGATATGATTATTATCTTTAATGGTATGGTGCTAAATGTCATATCAATTTATCATATTCACCAATAAATGGAATTGTTGAAAAAAAAGAATATTTGTTTAGTGAAAATGGATTGAACAAGTTAGATAGAGCTTGATACCACTAAATATTCTAGGATACAATCTATTAGTGAAACTATTCATATTGAAAATCAATTCTTATACATGAAATATATATGCCCCAATATAATATGTACTAATGGATTCCTACTAGTTTGTATTACTAATGGGTGTTTGGCAGCACTTGTGTTATCAATTTTAAAGGAGAAAGCGTTATGATGCTTTATAATAAAGGTGATAATGGTATATTCATTTGTAATCCAACAAATGAAACTAAATATCATTATTAAAAACAATTTGAATGAAATATTGTTAATATAGATGATGTGAAGGTGTTAAAACTCCTTTATAAATAATGAACACAGGAGGACGAATTTTCCAAAAGTGATGAAGATAGATATTTTATACCATACAATCAATGAAATATTAATAAAATAATTAATGAGTTGAATATGTTTTGGATAAAAAAATTAGAAATTTCTTAGTATGAGTAATAAACATTTTCAGCTCATCCATGGTTGAAAATTAATGTTCTGGTTTATATTATTATAGTAGAAACTTAAATTTTCTTGAAAACATGAAAAAAAATTGAGTATAAATTCTTAGAACTCAATATTTTATCATGTCAAAACAAGAGATGGGAAATTTTTTTTATAAAATCATTATTGGGTTGATTTTATTATTGGGGAGTCATATTATATATATAATTTTAAAAGATGGGATTTTATACCAAAGATATAAAACACAATTTATTTATAAAAAAAATTATTCCGAAATAAGTGGAATGCAAAATGTGATATTTTGAGAAATAATGTTATACTGTTTTGTAGGGTATGCTAATGGGTTTAAGGAATGTAATTTAATAATAAATTTTCACCAATTTTATGCATGTTAACCATTATGATACTTATTTCTATTGTACCAAAAGGAAATAAACTATTTTCCAAATTTATTTCAAGTATTCCTTTATTAAAATAATATAGGAAAATTAATTATACATATATCATCATTTTGGATTACTTCCTATAGAAAATGTAAATTACATTTGAAGGTTAAATGAGGCTCTATATGGTATAATATAATATCCCAAAGATTATTATTCTAAGACTAATAGTTTCTCAAACAATATGAAATTTATAAATATATGATCGGAAAATAAACTCTACATAAATTATGAAAACATTGTATTTCATTTTTCTATTTTTCATATTGATGAAATCATTTTTTTGTAAATGATATGGATGTTTTTTAATATTTTCATTTTATAAAAGGGGATTTTCATAATGTCTATTTTTGTTGAAATGTACTCTTTTAATGCATTATAAATTTCTTACGACAAAGATATCATTTTTATATCTCATGAGTATTA
Source organism: Viscum album (assembly GCA_963277665.1). Lineage (NCBI taxonomy): Eukaryota > Viridiplantae > Streptophyta > Magnoliopsida > Santalales > Viscaceae > Viscum > Viscum album. The sequence goes on from OY728120.1 coordinate 264,668,214, forward strand.
TGCTAGGGAACATTTAATGATTTCTGTAATGGAGGATTCACATCCATTTTTGACTATAATTCCTATTGGAACTAATATTTCATAATATGAACAAGGAAAATAAGTTTATCCAAGCGAATTTCATATTCTTTTTTAATGTATATTTTACTTTAATGTATATTTTACTTTAATGTGTTTATCGAAAATATTTTTTATATTTTTATACATTGTAATATGTATCAATGTGTTCAAAATTAGTCTCATTATAGTATAGAGAAATTAATTTTTAGGTATGTAAATGTTATAATATTTTTTGGTTTCAAATATGATAAAATTTGAACTTGTTCTAGATGGTTTAACAAATGAAAATTTGGAAGGTTTTTCTGGTGAAAGGAGGTCTACTTTTTTTTATTTTTCTACATTAGAAAATGGTTTTATTGTTTTAAAACTAATCATAAATTTTCTAAGAACATATATACTCATGGAGAGGAGTATATGGATTATAATAAATAAGCATCGCAACTTTGGATGATATGTTCTGAGTTATACGATCTTAATGTGGAACTGAAATTACCACAACTCTTGGGATCTGATGTTCACAGTATTATTAGGCTTTCATTATTTTTTTAACATTTATGTTGAAACTAAATTAATAAAAAGTATCATTTCATCAATGATATCATATAAAATTGTTTATTGAAAACGGTGTCTATTTCTACAAATGAACTCGTGACTGATATTATCACTATTCAACTTTTGAAGAACACATATCATATATTGTGATTGATTAGGGAAGTAAAACCTAAATCCATTTAAATGATAAGAAATGATGACACTTTATCCTCTCTCATCTAATATTTTTTTTATGGTAGGGAATAATTAGAAACATAAATATCTCTATGTTTACCCTCTTTCTCTATATATAATAAGCGAGATAAATTATATATAAGGTGTAATAAATTTATTTGTGTTTAACATTTGGAGAAGTGATATTTTAATGGTGTTCTTTTTTTGAGAAATATATGAAAAGGGTTATATTTTTATTCATCATTATTAATTTATATACTATAAAAACATTTTATTAAAGTATATTCATCAAATTGTGTTTTATAGATTCTGTGGATAGTTGTTCAAGTCCAGGGAATATATGATGTGATGATTATGTATAGAATAATTAATACATTATCCATTAAAAAATAAATTTTCAACTACCACCATTTAATCAATTTGGATTGATAGGATAATATCTGAATAATTTATGATGGTAAATTATTATTTTATAGAAACCATTAAATTATTATTAAATATTTAATTTTCCAAAAACATATTTATCAAACATGAATAAAATTATTGAATAATAATTAATTTGTATGTGTTTTGATATTGATATTGATTTATGTTCCTTAATAATCAACGAAATCCAATGTTTGAAACTATTGAGCCTAAGATATATATGGAATATATTGATTATATGGAGAAATAATTGGATCAATAATGATTATTATGAATTAATGAATTTCCTCAAGAATGTTGTATTAATTTGGAGATGAAATGTTATATAATGTGAATGTCATTGAGAATCGAATTTTTAACACATAAATCACTTTCGAATAGAAGTGGTTATTTATAATTACTTTGTTTTGATGAGTTTGAGGTTGATTTGAATTAGTTTTTAAGAGTTTGAACAAAATCTATAATTATTTGGACGTATCATAGAATTTTTTGTTAAGTTGAATTAAAGTTATCTCTAAGGTGAGTATGTATTATCCTTGAAGATAGTATCCATAATTATTGTCATGTATATGAGTTACTTATTAAGCTGTGTATGAGTTATTAGAATAATGTATGGATCATTGTGGACTAGGTTTTAGTAAATTATCTCTAGGCGTGAGTCAATTCAATCAATGTATGGGTGATTATACTTCTATGTATGATTTATCTAGACCTAAAATGATAGAGATTGAAGAGTAATAGGAGAAAACATGTGAAAATGGATCTCATGAAAGAGATAAAGATACATTTACCGGTAATCTAATTCTAATTTATTATCACCATATAGAGTCTGATCATGTTGGGAATGGAGAGCTATAACTTTTTATTATAATAAAAACAAAACTATGATGGATCATGTTTTTCTTAAAATCATTAGATTGAATATTTTTTTTGTGATCTGGATAAATCCGTTGACAATCTCTAATTTCATTTTGACATTCTATCCCCATGAAGCACCAACAAGAAAAGGAGTATTTACCATATCCTATCCAACAAAGATTCTATGAAGGAATGATGAAATATTTTAAAATGTTTTATTATTGTGAGGGTTCTGAGATCTAAAGGGGGATATGCTATGGAATTTTAATAATATTCTGAGAATAATTGATGAGATATAAGGATTTGATGAATGGATGATTAAAAAAATGGGTAAATGTTTTAACCAGGTTCTATCCCCTATTATGAATAAATAATGAGTGTCTCGAGAATCATTTCTATCTCATTGAAGATAATATTATATAGAATATTGTAATAGTATCATAACATCAACACCTAAATTCTAGGAACATCCTCACATAGGTTTGAATCTATATTTTTATGCTAAAATGGATACACTAGAAACCAAAAATCCTATATGACATAGTCTTCTCAATTGGTAAGCCGATTAGAATGGACTAACAAACTGATAACCCATGGTTTGCGTATTATTCAAAGTTTAAGTTGGAGTTTTACAAGTAAAACAATATATTTATAGATATTTTTCTAAAAAATATATATGATAACATATACCTTGATATCCAATATGAATGAAAAAGAAAATTATTTAGGATATGTACTTCTTTAGTAATCTTTACTCTAAATGAAACAAGGATAAGGTTTGAACCTTTTATTATAAAATTGAACATGTTCATTCCTTTTATATAAGTTCAAATTCTGAGGATAGGTTTCTAGCATCCCCCCCCCAATACTTCCTCTAACCAATCCACATATTTTGTGAATAGGGACACTAATCTCAATGTCACAACATCATCCCTTGACCCAAAATAATATGAATAGGTATGAAAAACCCTAAGAATCCTAGTAATTTTCATGGACTATAATATTTCATTAGTGATTGGATTTTTTTCTATAGAAGAGGTGGAAAATTCCCTACATCTGCAAAATGTGGACATTTCTTTTTCCGGATAACATTTTGCAAGAGGTCAACTAGAAAAAATACCCTAATCTTATAGATGTTATACAAGAAAATGATTTTATCACCTATATAAAAATTGTTGATGAACCCCATTATAGGTCACATTGGGATACCGACCATCTAGAATCAGATGTTATCCATACTAAAAATTCACATTAGAATAAAAATGAAATGTCTTCCCTCTATGAATATGCTGACTTTACTAAAGACACTGTGTCTAAAAGGAATTATTACTCATGACTAACTAGATAACCCTTTTATATAAGTGACCTCTTCTAAATCATAACATTGGGTCATTATGAAGATGAAGTTGGGGAAATGATATTGTCCCTAAATATGGAATTTTTCTTGGCCTTGAGGTACTCACCAATCAACATTTCACATTATACTAGGACATTATTTATGTTAAGGTGGTGAGTATTGTTAGGGAACATTTAAGCCATTCCTCTATGCATTATATAGGTAACACCATATCTATTTCTATGATACCCAAGATGTATAATTCCATTATTGTTAGAGACTTCATACCATATGTTATTTGAAACACTATCAGTTAAATCGCAAGTAGTCGTTGATATTAAGATGTGCCAAATTATTAAGAAAATAATTACCCCAAAATTTTATATCTTTTTCACTAGTAGAGACAAAGAAATTATCTATTTACTATGTTGGAAATATTCAACATTGTGAAGTGAAAAGTGATGGATGGGAAATTTTCCCTCAAATTTAACACCACAAAATCATTTCATACATTGAAATAAAGTTTAATTGTTATTTTACTATAGAGGTATGGATTACCCTATGCTTTTATTAGATTGATTAATAATATTTTTATCACGTCATGTCTCTCTATTACCATTGATGGATCCCACATATGCTTCCTCTAGAGATCTAGGTGTGTTCGTTAAGGAGATATTCTATCTGATCGTATCTTATAAATTATTGAATACTATATGATAAAATACGTCAATGAACATATAATAATTTTCTCTTCAAAATGGGTCATGAATTATATAAGATTTTTCCCTCACACACATCCTTTATAATGTTGATACTACCTTTTTTTTGTATCCTGAAAAAATATCTACCACTAAATCCAACATTGGTCACTATGAGAATGTGTTAGTTGAAGAAATCATATACAATAAATCATTAATTATATTTAGAGATATAATCTCAATTACAAGAGATTTCTTGATTTACAGAACTATTGGATATAAGAGGTGATTATAACCCATTATATACATGGTTTCCCCTTATACAAGGGAAAATTTAAAAGCTTCCATCATAAGAGTATCTTCTCCAAAATCATAGACAAGTTGGCTATATGGAAAGTAAATTTTATCAATTATTATAGAAGAGTGTTCTTGGACAACATGATGATCAAATACATATTTTTATATTCCTTATTTCTATAAAGATAACTCAGAATTATTATTGATATTATTAATAATAGGATCTGTAGCTTTATTTAGAGAGGATCATTCGACGAAAAAACAATGATTACAAATATGTGTAAATAATGAGTCATGCCCTTTGAATTGGGTGGATTTGGAACCAGTGACCTTATTATTTTTATTACTTAACATTAATGATAATTCACTCTGGAATATATAAATAACTATTTATTTTTTCATTATTTTATATAAAATAGGTTCTCCACTTATTAATTGGGTGGATATCTCCAATACCTTGACTCATTTGTGTGGTCATCCATCAAACACTTTTGAAATGTCCTTATGTGATGTTCCAAATGGATGGTATATATGCATTCAAATTTAAACTACTAGAGAACCCCTGGATGGATAAGACAACTAACAGCTTGATTGTTGTCCTTCTAAATAGGTAACACAATCCTAGTTCTGATTTTATTCACAAAAAAACAACACTAATGAGATTTCCCCCTCATATATCTATCGATATGTATAAGTACTTATTTGGGTATTGGTGTTTTCATATCTAGGAAACGAATAGAAATGTAGATTTAAATTAAAATCAATACTACATATTTAACTATGATGGGACTAATAATTTCCATTCATGGCTGCCAAAATTCAAGACATCATTTTTGCATTCATGAAGGTTATTATTCCACTGGAAAATCTGAGGAGCTTGGATGCTTAAACATGACCATCTACAATGAATAAATCTTTATATTTTTTTATTCTAAAACATTTTTATGGTATATAGAGAAAATATAATACAACATCATTAGCTATAATTTTTCTTAAAAACATTAGGATTATATACGGGAGTTCTGTGATATCATGATATATATGCATAATAAGCTATAGGGCTTGATATCATCCATCACTAACAGTCAATAAATTTAAAATGTTCATAATATCATCGATATAGACACTAATTGATAAATTATGTGCACCGAGAGTACTTTTACTGCACAATTCTATGACAACTAGACTCCCTCTTCTCATGTGGTTGTCAAGACCATCAACATAGATGTTTTTAAAAACTATAAATTAAAAACATGGGTGGTGGGAAATGGAATTTCTAAAAATATAATATTATGTACATTGGGTGTTCATGGGAGGATCTAAAGACCACTGGTTTCAAAATCCATTCATTCGATTCTGCTGATTCTATCTTGGATCAATCTGAATGTCAATAGAGAAACTACTGGATTAAATGTTCCATTTGGTTATGGTGGTTTCCTCCCTTCCCATCTTGAAATTATCAAAGGCTAATTCTACCATTATATTGGGATTTTAATTTCCAATGTATCTATATTATGGGCTCTTATTCATTCCATAATTCATGACATCCACCTTGAATGGAAATAAAACTAGATTAAGTCAGACACATTCCATTCTGTTGAATAATTAAAGTCGAGAACATTGAAGGGTCCTTGAAAATTGATACCTCAAATGTTTAAATGTCTTTAATATACTCTCTAGATCAACGTGACTGTCTCAAATGCCTGTTGGGAGAAATTTTGTTGGATTGCATATTGAAAAGAAAATTTATTTAGATGGGTTAAATTTATTCCTTTGGGATCCCTGAATTTTCCACAACCTTATTCGATACATATTTGTAGTATGAGATCCACTCCCTCTATTGTGAACCCATTCTAATTACTAAACTATTTTTATGACTTCATTGATAAGTTTTAACATCAGGTTCACCCATATTTTTAACCTTTTTTTAAAAGTGATCCATGATTGCGAATGAATCCATGAATATGTAAAACCTTAGGGGTTCTGTAGAATATAAATATGTGTTTCTAGAGTTATTTAGAGAAAATAAGATTTAAGGGGATAATTCCATAATTTTTCAAAAAATGTTTAAACATCATGAAATACTATCTTTGAAAGAGTAAATGGAGAGAGAAGGTTCTCACATTGAATAAATAATTGATGTAAATGAAGATTGTGTAGTTATAGTGTAAACATTTTTTCATGCTTCTGCAATTTCTATAATTTTATAATGACCTTGAATTGAAGAAAATTAGATGAATGAAGTATGTAAATGATAGGAAATGTAAAATTAGTTGAGAAGATGTTATTTGTTTTAATTACAATTTGTAATTCAAAATGTTATAATATTTTCTTAAATTTTTTTTTGGTTTATTGGGGGAGGGGGTTATGCATAAATAGTATGTTTTTGATGTTCCTGAGAGAAGGGGAAGATGAGTGTGCTCTAAATATAATTAATCAAAACTAAATTGACAGAGATAATAAGTTGATGTGGCTATGTTGTTTGATAGTAATGGTCAAACAAGAAAATTAAGAAGGAACACTGGAAAATATCAAGGAATTTCTAGTATTTCCAAAAGAATTATTATTTTTAAAAAATAATTATGAATAATTATACAAATGTAGTAATAACTCCAGTAGTGTAAATAGATGTTAATCTAGAGTGCATGTAAATTAAATCCATGTGTTTACCTATATGTTTTAAGTAGTTGATCTTATGTTTTTAGTGAAATATGAATCATGAAATGGATTTTGATTTTATTTAAAAAGGTGGATCTTTTATATATGCAATTAAATTGATGGGTGGGGGTTTGAAAGTTATCTTAAATAACAATAATAATTATTTTGGGTTTTTTCAATAAAGAGACATTAAAATATTTAAATCTCTAATTATCCCCAACCACACTATGATTTCCATTAATATGTTAGGGGATTTTTTTTTCTTCTAAGCCTATTTTAATTGATTTTGAGGTGGAGTTACTCCCTCATAAGAACACATCCTCTTGAAACCCTAAACACGTAGGGTCTATATGGATAACCCTTCTTTTTATTTGAATATTCCAATAATGGTTCCTTTTATTTCATTAGATAATTTATTCTCCATCAATTTAATAATAAATATATTCACAATTACTATTTTAAAATTAATAAAATAATACAAAGTCGATAGATTACTCCAAATGTCCAAAAAATGAAAAAATTATGTATCTCTTAGTGTAATACACATATTCCCAATGTAACCACAATATCATTTTTCTCAACTAAATATTTTATTAGAGGGAAAACCATTACTCTCATGAATGCACATTTGTGATCTAAATATTATATATTATACTTAATGTATTTTTATTGACCGTCCACTATGCTAAAAATTTCACATTAGTTTATCCTAGGAGAAATAACCACGCTATGAAATTAACAGAATAATCTTTTAATTTTTAGACGCCATCTGATAGGGTAAATTTACAGTTATACGAAAATGGAGGTCCTAAGACATAAAAACTCAAAATCGATTCAAGTTTCATTCTGTTAAAACTGAGGATAGTAAATTTCTCACTATAGTAATTAATTTTTATAAATGTATATTAAATAATAAGATCTATAAATAGGAATCCTATTAAAACAACATCAGGTGGAAAACAACCAACTTACGAACAAGCTTCACTCATCTTTAGTGGTTCATTATCTATTGGAACTCGACATATTAGCACCCAATATAGGAAAAATCCTATTTTATCAAAAAAAAATCAACTCCAAGTCACACGAAGGATAGAACATAAGAGAAACATGAAAATTCACTATACATATCATTCAAATACTATATTCAAAAAAAATTCTCACCATAATACGATCCCATCACATAGGAGGAAACTGATCTACAAACCATCGAAATTTTATTGGAATAATTTTTTAAAAACGATACCATTGGTGAAGCATCCCAATCCACACCACTATAGGTTGTGCTAAATGATTTTAATATGGTATACACATCAACATTGTGACCAAATATTGATAAATTTTCCTGATTTCATATTGACATTATCAAAGCATCCAATTTTAATTCTCTTTAGGTCTAACAATTTTTATTACCCCTTTCATTTCTACATAGTAGAAGAACCCACATCGTAGACATGAGGTCGGTGAGTAACATAGACCATCCTCCACCTCAATTCACAACTGACATCAATCCTCTATCCAAGTATCAACCTCAAACAAATATTTCACCATTATTTGATGGTAAATCAATTTTTTTCATTTATATTAAATTTAATTTATCAATGATAACATTAGAGATAAAAAATCCCCATAAAACTAATGAATATGGAACTTCTTCCCATTATCTGGAACAATCATCCATAATTTGAAGAGCATAACCCTACTCTATTGTCTCCATAACTTATGTTAATACCATCCGAAGTGAAAAAAATACACAATAAACTGAGAAAACCTCCACATCCACCATTTATAATGAATTTACACACAATAGGTACACCAATAAAGATCAATTACACATTCCACACATGGGATTTCACTCCACAAGGATTACCTATAATCACGATGAATACCCTAATATTTAATACTATCCCATGGTGAATACCACTAATTACATATAAATGTGGTCAAAATTCTATCCAACATAAAGAAAAAAATTCATGACTACCAACTAAGAACATCTAGTCACATAGTAACACTTAGTCCAAGTCACCAATGAGGACTTCTATCACTCAAGTGATAAGTGTGGGGCCCCCAAATTGGATTGAATGTGATCATATCCATCTTTTTTTTAAACAAATTCTTAAAATCTAGTTGTTAATGTTTCTCCTCCATCATTTAGATCTAGATTCCTCTACTAGAAGAGCCAAAAACCACAACACTAATACTAAACTATGATATCATTAATTTTAATATCCTCAACTTCATGAAGACAATTTATATCCTAGGATTCAAGATCCATACAGTGAGAGTTTATTTCTCATTTATAAATCTCCTCACTATACAAGTTCAAATTTTTCAAAATCCCAATAATCTATTTTGTGAACAATTTGCAAGAATGGTTCATTCCACATTCCCATAAATGTAGCATTAGGTTTTGATTATTCCAAATTGAAAAATGATAATTCCATATTAAAAATTTAAGTCAATGGACACATAATTATATTATTAATTTTCTACCAAGTATAACCTCTCAAAACAATCCATAGACCCTTAACATTCAAAAAAAAGTTTATGATCCTCAACAAATATAGTAAAAAAATCAATATATAACATCACTGGGAAGAATAATTATCCATCATGAAAATTGTATCCAGTAGCTATAATAATAAAAAGATAATTATTATGAAAGATATTGGATACCAATCATCATTAAGGAATATGCATACCTTTATGACCTAATTAAATTTGAGATTAAAATCATTATTAAGTTGTAACTCTCCAATAACACTTCTATAAATATAGAAAAATTATCAGTAATTGATATTTACTTTCCTAAAATAGTCAAGACTAAAATGATTACATGAATACGCCATAATGTTGGTGTGCCAACCATAAGGTTTCCCATTGGGAAAATTGTGTGGCACAAAACATTGTTATTTATGAATCATAGGTGTTCACCATATGGTAGGTCAGTGTTCCCACATATAATGTTCCAATTCAGGTTTGGAAAACTAGAATTGTGTGCCTCATGTAGACATTAGCTGAGTCTGGTGAACCTCTCTCACCGGTGAGAGAAAAAATAGATTTCATTAATACCTTATTTCCTTGGATCATTAAGGATCAATTAGGCTTCCGCTAGGAAATCTGTACCAGCCATGATATGGATGACTATACCTATAGGTGTCTTTAGCCATGAAATCAATTTTCTCTCTTTCACTTGAAACCATACATGTTGTATCCAACCACTCATTTCTATTCCTTAAAATCATCAATAATGTTTATCCATATTCCCACATAAAACCCAACTGGATGTTAGCTATCACCCTTATGCTCTCACCACCTAGGCTTCCCAAAATCACCCCATCCCCATCCAACCTCTATACAATATATGGATACATCACTTTATGTTCCTACACACTATTTTACTATCATCAAATTGGATTACTAGCAAATAGAGACTACATATGAGATAAAATGTAGTGGATAATAATAGAAAGAGAAGACAATAATTATAATCATAATGGTTACCCATTGATCACCACAATAACATATTAAAATTTTAGGGTTATGTGATCATATTGGATTAAAATTATATGCCATTATGCAGCATGTAATGTATGAGAAATAGTGATTAATATCTATTATATAATGAATAAATCATAAAGAATAAATATTTTTTGATTATAAATTTGATCATAAATGTATATGGGGAAGGGGAAAAATAAAATAAAATAATTTTAATGGATAATCGATAAAGAATATAGTATAATAAATATAAAAAATCATTACCTAAAAAGGAATTTTTTTTAATGATGGTTCCACACCCATTTGCATCGATCATAAGGTTCAATTATTAATTATAAAAAAGACATCATGTTGGCACCCAAAACCCCCATGTTTCAAGCAGGTAACACTAGGTTTTTATATAAATAGTCTTATATTGTTTTCTAATCTAAGGTTACACAATTTATTTTCTACAAATGTGATCATTTATATACTCAAAAAAGTTACCATTTTAAATTAATAACCATATATGAAAACTATGTCTAAGAATAAATATCCCTAATTAGAATAGATCATATACGATACCAAGGGTTAAATAAAAATTCTAGATAAATCAACATTGTAATTATTTCCTGATGACACTATATTTCAAATTAAAATGAATAATTATATAGAATGTGGATGGGTTTGTTTTAAAATAATATTTTTATACCAAAAATATTTTTATTGAGGACCTACCAAACTATCAGATCCATGTAGGCTCAGATCGAGGTATAAAACCACACCCAAAAGAATCAACGAAAAAAATAATTAAGATTTATAGGGTTTAATATTAAATTAAACATACTATTTTACCCTAGATGAATTCATAGGACTACAAAAAGTAAAAATTGTTCTGTTAATCAATTGGGTAAAACCCTAGACCCAATAAAGAATGAAACCATAAAATTAAAAATTATTAAATATATCTTTCATATCGAAACATCTTACTATTTATTTAATAAAACGTTCTAGATAAATTTCAATGAATTATATATCTTCATATACATTCACATTAATTTTTAAATCATCAACACCCTAGATCACTAGTATTGATCTAGAGGCAATATATCTCATTCATTTACCAAATATATTTGTTCAGTAGATTGTGTTTTTAACAAATGTAATCTCCACTTGACTCATTTAGTAGATATCTAATTTTTTTATCCAATAAACAGAATCTATAGAGATTAAAATTATTGAATCCCATCTCCGAGCATTCTCACAAATTATCTGGAATCTATTATGATCATATTTTCCAATATTATTATCTTCATATATTTATTTACATATACATTTCTATACATCATTATGAACCCTATATACGATATTAAATCAATGATAATCAAGTTTGTATAAATTAAATAAAAATTTATTGAATTAGAAGAAATTAGAATCATTAAAACAACCTAAAATAACCATCCATACCCTCATGTTCTATAGAAAGCATAAATTAAATCAATAATATTAGTTGAATGAACCATATCAAAATAATAATAATTTATTTATCATAAATGAATATAAAAATATTGATCATGTTGTCACTTGAGGAATAATAAATGGATGTTCCTTCATAGAACATGGATATAAGAATGATACACATATATAGAAAAATCAAATGTTTCAGTGGAATATAAAATTTAAATTTCATACCATTTAGTATTCATATAATCCAATAGAAATTGAATAACCCCTGATAAAAATATTATTTGCAATATCACTGAAGAAATTTTTAAAAAAATCAATAATAATTTGTCAAATTAAATTCCAATATAGAATATGTGATCGTATAAAAAAATTTATATATGGGATGATTGATAATATACTATTTTCATACATATAAAATTTCAATTAATCCTAATGTTAATAGTATAAAACATAAAATAACTTTGGGAACATTATATAAAATTATTTATATTATTATTTCCAAAAAAACACAAAACATATGTGTTGTTATTAGAGACTATTTACAAAGAAAAATGTACACAACATTCTTCTAATTTAAATTATTTTGAAACATAAATATAAATATTAAATAATTTTTAAACTGATTTATAATTTTAAACGTTATAAAACCCATTTTTCATAGATCACTACTATCCAATATAAAATTTTTGTAAAATTTAATTAGATGATGTTCATTCACATAAACAACCAATAGAGAAATTTGTTTAGCAATCATAGACCTATAGTAATGTTAATGAGTATTTGTAAAACAAAATGTCTAGTTGTTCTAAATATGCACCTCTTTAATACATACATTCATTGACATAATTATAACTCTAATAATATCATTTATTAGAACTTGTCATTACCTTCTTGTGTATCCTCTTGTGAGAAAACAAATCAAAGTATCTTAACATGATATAAATCCTACTAAATGAAATAATACTAAAAAATATCATATATATATATATATATTCAATAATATTTATATAAGGAATGATACACTTACATGTCTAGTTTTGACTTTTTTATGTGTAGAATTGATCGAGAGATTTTTTTTGTGGAATGTTAAAGGAAAAAAAGGGCTATTTAAATTATGATTAACATGATATGAAAAAATATATAAAACAAGCATGATTAAACTAACAACAACCCACTTCACATAAATACACATTTTTATAATTCAACTACACATGAATTTTCAATGGGTCTAATCTAGAAATAAAATCTCCTCATAATAGGAGACAATACATTACTTTCCTATACTATAGGATCCTCCTAAATCCTACAGTGGTTTCTAATATAAATCATAAATGAATAATTTTATAAGTATTAAATAAAATCTATGTGGACTCCACTAGTGACTCTATGTGAACCAGCTTCATTACTAAATGAAAAAGAAATTTAATAAAACATAGTGAATGTTAATTCATTTATATTCATAATAATATTCCATGCTACATAAATAATTTACATAGAATCATCATAAATTGTATTAACAATAGAAAACATATCCATGACACTAAAACTCATCATGTTTCCTAATATTAATATTCATCCTCATATATTTATTCTTCAAAAAAATCCATCTAGGGATATCTATAGAAGAAACAGATGGACTATAACACAAAACAAACCCCATATAGATATACATGAAACATACCATTTTACAAAATCATTTTCAATACATGTTCCACCATATAAGTATGATCTCTCCCATCCCAACAATATTGTTTTTTGTGTGGTAAATTTTAATATGGATAAACTATTTTCAATAATAATACTAAATATACCATAAACTAGATTGAATTTCATGCTAATTATTTGGACCATTTTATTTCATTTTATGAATTTATTCATGCTTACCCCTTACATTAAACCATTACCCTTTGACATGATTCCACTTCATGATTTTATGTAACTTGAAGACAATCCATACTTTACCTCCTCTATAGTAAAATACTCATTATCATACAATATTGTTCCTTTAATACCAATATATAAACTTTCCAATGAAATAACTATTATAATTTCTCATTCATCATATCTAATTTTTAAATTTTTGTCATTCGATTCCGGAAAATCAATATAATCTTGAACATTGGTTATAAGACACATAATATACATATGATATCTTATTTTCCCATAAATTCTTCTAACTAATGACTTTTTCTTGTATAAATGTTTAGTATTTGGTCAATTTATTTCAATAATGTGTTTATACCCGACATTACACAATACTTTATCTAATAAAGAAATGAGTCAAAAATCATTGGAATTTTCAATGGTGGAATTTTAATTCAATTAGACCTAGTTAAACCAAAAATACAATCATCTTAAAATGACATAATGTAAAATCATTTCTCTATTATTTTTTTAAATATTAATTTTCTGAACCCATTTTGGGAATGTTTTTTTCTAATACCAAATAATAGAAAATAATAATATTATAAATTGACATGAATACTGAAAAATTTCATATGGTCCACATTTTCGTGATAGGAATCAAAGATTAATTGTATATTAAATTTAAAATTTATTATAAATAAACTTTATATTAATATTAAAATATATTTAAAAAACAAATTTAATACAGATGTGATTAATTATAGGAAATCAGAAAAATAATTTTATTTCTGAACAAAAATAAAATTTAATTCAAAATGAGGATTAATAGATATTAAAATAAATATAAATTATAAAACTATAATTAATATATCATTAAAAAATAATTTAATTCAATTAGTATCATGAGATATTTTATATCCATTAGTCCCACAATGACATACATGCATGATATAATCACCATAAATAATTCCTATTTTCAAAAGAAAAAAATCCAAACTAAAAAATAGAGACTTATTATATAAATGAAAGAAAAATCCTATAGATTGGTTGAGAAATAAATGACCATTGAAGTAGAGAACAAAATGAAAGGAATAATGTAATTTGAAAAAGGGAAATATCAATAGATTATTCACCATTACATAGAAGAAATTATATGAAAATCCCTTTGGATTAATTATCCAAAATTTATTTTCAAAAAAATATTTTAGGGAGTTATTCTAGTGGATTATAATGAGGGTAAAGGGTGTGGTTCAATAGTAAATATCTCATTTTAGTGTGTTGTTTTTTCAAAAAGAAGAACACTTCAGAAAAATATTTGAATACTTATGATATATTTGAAATCTACTATGAATATGTAATCATGGATCATCTGAATATGAGGATAAACACGTTTCAATTGGTGTTATATAGGTTGGTTAATTATAATATTCATATTATTTTATTTAATTATTTACTGATCTCTTTCCAGGTTTAATGCACCGGTATTCGACTATGTTTTGTTTCCCACATTTATCTAAATAATTGATTTATAAAAATAAAATTAATTATCACTTCAATAAAGATATAAGTTACTAAATATACATATAGAAATATTAAAACTTTGTATAATAAATTTGACCCCTAAATAAAAATAAAATATTTCATTTAGAACATATACTTATTATCATGTTCATTTAAATGTTTATTTGTTAAATAACATATCTATGGAATAGCAAAATTCATTCAATTTCATTGATAAAACATCAAAATCCTAATTCAGAGGTCAGGATATTTAGGTGCATACTAGAGTCATTGAGTAATGCTTATGGTTCCACAGTACAGAAATATGAAAAAAACATCATTATTAGAGTAATTTATCAGATATTAAATTACATTTCTTAAAAATCAAATCCTCCAAGGAATAATATGTATTGCTTACCTCATTAGGCTCTTCCCTTACCCTCACCCCACCTTTCCCTCTCCCTCCCTCCATCCCCCTCCCCCAACTCTTGCTCTCTCTCTCTCTCTCTTATTTCCTCCATCTTTTTATCCCACTCTTTTTATCCCTCTACTCTCCCCCAAAACTCTTAAAATATATTTTTTATTCTCTTTATTGTATTCATTATTTTTATACTCCTCCTAATAAAATATAGATATTTCATTATTTCCTATATAACCCTCAATTAAATAATTTAAAATTAATCCAAAATATTTAATTAATTTATTAAACTAAAACAACCCAAAATAAACCTCCGTGGGCTATATAAAATGTGACATAAACACATCAAATCTTTTTATGGTAAAATAGATATATCTAAAGAATGGTATTTTAATTAATTGGATATAATCAAAACAATATTGATAATGTGGTCATCTAAGAACTTAAACATGGATCATGATCAAAATAAGAAGAATTTTATGATGATTGGGACACAGAACGAATAGTAATTCCATGGGAGGATAAATTCAAATAAACATTGAAACTTGTAATAGTTATTCTACAACATCAATATAGTTTATCCCATAATAAAAATTAAATTTAAAATATAATAAAAACATTTATAATTTAAAATAATAATATATTTTCACATGTAATTACATTAATGAATAACTGTTCATGGTTGACTGTATAATGTAGTGGATCATATATAACTTATAATTTAAGTACATAGAACAACATTATTGAATATTAAACCGTGTCTATTTTAAAAATTAATATATATTTTATAAAACATAAATTATCATAGAATATATGTTTGGTAGTTACAATGGATTTTTCTGTTAAAAAAATCATAACTTTTTTTCTTATTATTTTATGATAATATAAAAAATTATATTATTAATTGCAAAAGGTTTTTAATTTTAAACACAATGAATTTTTTCCATAATATTTATTAATGAAACTATTTATTTAAAAAAATGTTCTTTCAATATGAAATATCAAAATATTAAATTAAATAATGAAAATTGTAAAATTAAAAATTAAAAATTAAAATATCCTCATATTCCCTTCCTCTGTGTTTTGTTCATTAACTTTTTTTATTAAATTTGATTATATTTTAAAAATAATAATTTTAATAATTGTTACTAAGGTACCAGAAATAGTGATATATAGGAGTGAATTTTAAAATAAATATCATTTTTTGGAGATTATTCTTTAATTTGGGAATTGTTGTTATCTAAAAGAAACTATGAAATCATAGAAATAATATAATTAATGATAAATAGTATATATGAAATGAAATTTATTATTTTAATAGGCTATAAAAAATACAATAAAAAATGATGTTTTAATTAAGAAAATATCAATAACACACTGTTTTAATAACATAAATTTGGTTTACCTCATTTTCAGGATAAGAGATTATTTATATTCTTCTATTTCCACATAATATATTTAGAAAGTGACAAAAATTTTCTTCCACGCATAAGAAAATATAGTTAATGAATCATTATATTAAATATATTAAATCATAAATCATGTTTCATTAAAGACATGTTTATCATAAACACCATATTAATCTATATATGTAACCATATTTTAAAATTTGTAACACATAGTTACATTAAATACACATAAATCAATCCTTATTTTTATTTTATCATATATATATCTCTCTCTATGTATATTTATTACATATTTGATATCATTAAGAAGAGCTATTAGAGAAGGGTCAGAATTATAGGGACCTTTTGAATTGAAGTGTTAGTGGGGGAGTTATTAAGGCTTAATTTTTATCTACTTGATAAAAATTGAGAGTAATCAATTTTTTAGATCTCTTGTGTTGTTTGTTATTCAATTATAAATCTCTATGTATTATATAACCTAATTTCACCATTTCGTTTTTTGATATTTTATATTAATGGACACTAAAATAATTATTATGATGGTTTTTAAGATAGGTGATTCCCCCATATAAGTGTTCATTCATCCTTCATCTCTATTAATAAATTTTTATTAGATAACTATTATTATGATAATATATATAATTGATTATTTTGTTTCATTTAATATTTATTGAAACATATTTTCTATAAAAAATAATTCATTACATTGGTTAAAGAGAAGTAGTTCTGTGTTTTTCTCAAGAATCGTTGTTTTGTTCTATTAATAATATATTTTTGTTAATAAATTTAAGGGAAAATATGTATTATAAAAACAAAAAGTTTGTTTAGAAGTTTTATTTTGAAATATTCCATCCATGGAGAGAAAAAATTGTTTGATATCATTCATCACATGGAATATATGTTATTAATATAACTAATATTTGTTTATAAATTCATAATATTGAAGAAGCCTTTACATTTTAATATTATAAGAATATTTATGCCAACAAGGGACTACATAACATGTTACTCTCATACCTATTTGATATTAATTTTATATAATTCATGTGTATGGAAAAGTGAATTGATTATGGGGAAGGAATTATGATATTGATACAAAATATAAGAAAAAAATTTTCATTATTATGAAAATTTCTTACATAAAAAAAATATTCAAATGGATAAATTCGATAATAGGAGAGTTCTTTTCATTTGAGTTAAAAAATGATATCACTATTTAATGTTATAGAGATATTATAGATGACTTAACTATGGTAAAAACATAATGATAATTGTACCAAATATGTTAGGGGAAAAATCATTAAATTATTGGATAAATATTTAGATGGTAATACTATTATTGAGCTAAAAAATACCATGTTATCCTTTGATGATTTATATTGGGTATTAGGATTATGAAAAATATTCAAGTATTAGAGTATTTTACCTTAAAAGTGAAACTCCTGGGTGTTGTTTGGCCTTTTATACTAGTGGAAAAATTCTTCAGTGGGTTGGAAAATTTGTTGTGTGGATGATGTAAAATATAAATGGATAAAAGAATACAGGTCAATTCACCAAATGCTCAATTTTTTGAATAATTATAAGGGAGGTAGGTTTAATAATTTAATTACTCAAATATGGAGTATGTGTTAATGTAATATTTTTTATGTGTATTATTCATCTTCTGGTGATTATTAGCTACACTAAGGAAAGAAATAGTTAATTGATCGTTACATAGTGAACAGATGGACGTCCACAATTACAAAATGTCAGTGAAACCGATTTAATGGGTATAAACCTCTATAAAAGTGTCTAGTAATACTTCTTGATGTGCCATGTGATCATTACAGTTTTTGATCAACTTGGATTCCTTGTCACAATGATAGTAACATTTCACTATTGATAAATGAAAATTTGAATTGTTTTTCCGACTCATATAGAATGAAATTCCAAACAATGAAAATCATCATGAGTTATTTTTTTTCATTCATTTCAATTGATAAATTTAGTTCAATTTTTGTTTGTTTCTTGAGTAAAAATGATTTTTTGAATTTTAATTAGTGTGGTGATTCTAGTGAAATAATTTTTTCTTGTCTAGTAAGTAGATGTTCAGATGATTCCTTTTAGAGTAATATTCTTCCAGTTTGACTTTGGTGACAAACCATATGGTATGTGATGTTTTTGAGGGATTATCAGTAATTTTTATCATCATTTTTGTCCTCATTGGATTAATATTAAACATATAATCTGAAATTTTTACATTCTTACTTAATTTATTTGATTTAGTGGGTTTTATTATATCAAAAGTTTAAATAATTCAAAAATACTCAGTTATGGATTGATTGATTTAATAGTGTATATTTGATATTCTACAGGATGATATTGATAAATTTTTTAGAATCAATGAATAGTATGATCTTTTGAAAACTGTTAATATAGGGTTAATAGGGAAAGGATAATTGTAAATGATGGATACAATGATTTAGGATTAGTGAGGATTTCATTTTCCCATAATATTTCTCTAAACATGTGAGATATGAATAATAAAACTAAGTTATTTTTATAATTGGAAGATATAATTTGGAATCCCAAATAAATTAATTAATATGTGTATGATGGGGGAGTTGATCAAATTTTTTTATCTAATGGAAATTCATAAATGAACCATGTGAATGATTTCAACTTGATTCAAAGTTTTCATGAGTATACCAAGGAAATATTCATGGATTATATTTATTCCATACTATTATCATATTCATTTTCAATTTCTTGGAATGAAATGGAAGCAATAATAAGTAAATCTTATGAAATGGGTGACATAAAATTTAAGGAATTATGGATCCTTATTCTTAAGGAAGTGAAATAGAGAAGGGAAAATTAATCACCTACCTGAAATTAATTTATTGAAAAATGATGAGGATACCTACATAATTGAAAAATCCAAATATTATCAGAATATAATTTTAGAGAGGGAATTATTAGTAAATATATCTTACCTTCCATAGTGTTATTGAACTTATGTAATAGGGGTTACCTCAAAGAGTATTATCATAAAAATAATGGAATTTCATTATGGTAAAATTATAGAGCATTATGTTCCATTGGGTTGACTGGATGCATTAGTTCAAAACTAATTTTTAATTTTATTATCACAATATAATCTCATATAATAGACCCTGGAGAATAATTTCATTAAACATGTGAAAAGGTGTACGTATAAATTATCTTCAGAATTTTTTTTGGAGGAAATATAGAGGGTGATAAATATCATGATATTTTATGGATGATAGATGATATACTGTTAATTGATAATAGAAATTTCATTATATTGATGGATGTTCCTCGTATATTATGAATCTAAAGGAACTATATTACTGCTATTAGAATAAGAAAAACATAGATATGGAAACAACTATTCAAATAGAGTAAAGAAAACCACACGGGTTTCCATGGAAATAGATATAGTTTTAATGGAATTCATACATTACATGAATGGATGGTAAGTGGTAGAATCAATTTTTGAATAGTTAAATTTTTAAAGATAATTTTCTTTTATCTATTGGCATGGGCACCATTGGTAGAATGGTGTGAATGTTTTAGTTAAAAATCCATGCTAAGGATAGATCAGTCATAATCTAGAAATTATGAGATATTTTTACTCAATATATAATAATAGGTGAGTTATAATTTCTAAAAAATTATACTTTAATACTATATATTAGTGCATGAACACAAGGATATCAATAGATATCCTGAAATAAAATATCTCAACTAATCATAATATTTTTTAAAATTCATTACTAATCATTGATGAATACATGGGTAAACCTCTAAAAAAACAAATCAGAAGATTTTATGATCTATTTTATATGTAATTAAATCGATGAAAGAGATACATGTTTCATGATGAAATGTTTGAGATAAGATCACATAGGGGAGTTCACTAGAATATGTTAACAAAATTTCAATATAAATAAAGTCCTTCGGGCCATTCAGGAAGGGATATAATTTATCATCAAATAATATTTATGGTGTCGAATTAACTTCAATCCATGTTGATATGAGTATAGGCCGTATATGTTCATAGATTTGAGAGAGCACAGATGGATTTGTGTCTATAAGACATTGAAATTTTCAAAAAGAATGTTCAAAGGAAGAATAGGGATTTCTATAATGAGATGAATGAAATATATACCTAAATTATGGAGAACCAGTGAGGCTCAGTCTGGAGGATAGAATGATGAAATTATAATTGTTTCAATTCTTCTGAGATCATAATTACATACTTTGATGTTATGGTGTACCAGAGATAGATAAATGATATATAGATATGGAGATGACATTAACATGTTAATTTTAACAAACAGTATAAAACCTAAGATAAAAGATGAATAAACTAGTATTAGAAATACTAGCATGTAATATTTTTTCATTATGTAGGAGTAGAAATATTCTCACCCTAATACCTTCTAGGAGATACAAATTTTACAACTCAAAAATAATGCATTTCAGAAGAAGTTTATTTTCTTTTTAGTAGAAAGAGATGGAATATATTGAAGTTATAAAGTTGGGATGATGGTAAAATGATTTTATTTTATTGTGAAGATAGACATCACTGAAATGATTTTCTCTATAGTTAAACATATTGAAATTAGATATGTACTATTTTTGGTTGCATCTATAGGTTTATATCATGAATGAAGTAACATGAGAATGACTTTTATCCAAGGTGATACCGAGAAAAAAATATTTCATTCAACCTATTGGTTTCATGGATCAACATAATTTGAGTTTGGTGTGGAATCTCAATACGTCTGAATTTCCCAAAGGCCTTCATTTTTATTTATTTTTGATAACCCCCCTCTCAAGGGAATAGGGGGGACCCTTACAAGGCCCATAGGCTCAGAGATTACATGGACCGTAGGCTTAGGAGATTACAAGACCCAAACGTCTTATGGAATTCAACAAGACTATCTACAAGGAAAAACCCATCCCCAACATCTGTATCATGTTGTAGATCTCTTTCTTCATTCGGTCATCTATCTAGGCTTCCCATGTAAGCACAGGCTAGTCTCAATGGCATAACAACACCCTCTCATTCTGAAAAATCAATTTGGCTATGCTCTGGTGAGTGCATCTGCATTTATTCCTCTTCTAGGTATGCTCGTTTTTTGTAGAGTCTATCTAGAAAAAATACATGTGTCCCTAAGGCCTTGAGGTGGCCCAAAGTCCTTAAAGGTGGCCCAAAATCCCAACTAACCTGAAGGCATGGGAGTCCCGAAAGCCTTAAGGACTCCAATCCCAAACCGGTGGCCTAAAGTGAATAGTTCAATCTGTTATAGTACCGAACATCACCTACTATAGTTACCACACATTGTATAGTTCCTTCTAATGTTCCTGTATAGTGTGCAATTTTGTTAAAGTACCCACACAGTGTCCTATTTTGCTACAGTACTGATACATTGCATTGTACAATACCTGTTGTAGTACAACAACAGTACCCCAGAAATATGCCTCTACCTGGTTTTGAACCTGGGTCTCATGGATGAACTTAAGGACACCTCACCAACTTGGCTGAGGCTTATGTTTGAGTGCAACTCAATTTAAAACCCTCCGTTTTGAAAGAAGTTCCATGATTCTAGAACTGTATGTTCAACTCATTCATGGAGATGAATGGTTTAATATAGAGATTCACATACTAACTTTTCTCCTAGAAGGATTATAGTGATGGTAATTTAATCATACATCTATTTTTCATGAATGAAATTATTATTGTTGGATAAGACATTCATTGGATTTGGGAGATAAAAATTTAATTGTCTCAAAAAATGGAATTAAAAGATCTTAGTAATGTGAATAAGTTCATGATAATTAATATTTAATAATATAGGAATTCTTGAAGTTTGGTTTCACTGTGAAATATTTCTTCTAAAATATCATTGAAAAAAAAAATTACATAAGAAATATTTTTTCAACTCCTCTTTTTAGAAACTCAAAACTCTTCAAGTAACAAGAAAAATGATTGAAAAATAGTAGAATCGCATAGAGAGAATAACATATGAATTAGTGGAATAAAGACTCATTGGTTAATTGGTCATGAAACAAGAAAATATTTCAAATATATATGGAGTATTAAATTTGGTAATGTATAATTTAAGGAATTAATAATGGAATGAGATGAAGTGAATCATGAGATATCATAGTGTAATATAGGATACTACCCTTTACATCATAGAAAAAGTAATATTAGTTGAATATGTTATCATAGACTCTTGGGGGACTTATATTCCTATAAAGGAATAATAATATTTTTTTTCAACAATAATGGAACCCTGATTTTTTGTAATCTTGAATAAAAACATTGATTTACCTCTCAACAATAGAAGAATAGTATGGGGGTGAATAGAAAGAAAGAAATGAAAGTGTTTTGTTGAAATGTATGATTGAGGAGATATAAATATTATAGGAATGTTGATTACTACTTTGTGATAATTATAGTGAAATAAAAGTCTCCAATTTTTTTTTGTTCTATGTGATGATAATGTACATAAACAATAAGTATAATTAAATCCAAATATTTTTTAATGATAGAATTTTTTGTTACAGAAGGTATATGGATAGAAAATACAACCAAATACGTTCACTAATTTTTTATTCTATGAATGTATGAGGCTACATGGGTCCTCTTTTAGTCTTAGGTTAATGGTATGAAAATTGAGGGAAATTATATTCAGTGTATGATTGAAGTTTGTGGTTTTCCAAAGTGTTAGTGTAACATCGAGAGTTTTTTGTTTGAATAAATTAAATTTCATGAATGTCTTGAATTTTATGCTACAGGAATATAATATATAGTTATATTATATATAATGTTATTCTTTCACAAGATACAATTTCGGTGTAGCGTGAATTATATGAAACATCGAGTTTATACAAAAAAATCATTTTGTTCTTATAATTATCTAGACATGAAAATTATAACCTAGACATTAGAATGGAAGTTATGAATATGATTAATTGAATATAAAGTTTTTTAACACATGAATATATAATTAATTCATTTGTGGTGAATTAATTATAAATGAATATTAACTATTTTGAAAATAATAGGGAATATTTTTCTGAAATACTATGAAAAAGTGAATAATTGCTTTTTATAACAGAAAAAATATATAACTTCTTTGGGATTATATTAATTGTATATATATATAATATTTAATCCAATTTTTAACATTCATTCTATGCTTTTTTAGACATGATAAAAAATAAATCCCTTTTATTTGAAAACCCTATATTTTTTCAAAAAAAAATGTTTATCACCTTCTAAAAGAACAGTTGTATTAAGAATAAATATTGAAAATTTTATTAATTTCTTTAGAAAAATTAAACCACATATTTGAAATCACAGTATCTTAATTTAATTTGGTTTAATTTTTTTGGTATTTTTCTAATAAGTTTCATTTTTTGATTAATAGTTAAAAATAATACATTTTAATTGAAAAATGACTTTTCAACTAATGAATTTATAAAGATAAATTATATTTTAAGTTATATTTAATGTAAAATTATATCATATCTAAATAAATTTATCTAATTCAGTTCATTTTTTTATTTTTATTTTTAAATGTGGATATTTAAACATATCAAACTTTTTAACATTTTAGCTTTCAAACCCCTCTTTCTCACATTGTTTATTAGATTAATTATCAATTAAAATTACCCTATTCTGTTTTTTGAATTATAAAAATTTATTCCAAATTTAATATTTGAATTCCCAAATTTATTTAATAATTCAATTTTCTTTGCGTATAGTATGAAAACTATACATAGAAAGTTTGTTTATATGGTTAAGGGTAAATAAGGTTGTTAAGGGTGAAAATAATATTATATATATTATCAACATAACCTAAAACATGTCATACTTTTATTTTATTTTTATTTTAGAAACAATTAATCATTTTTTCCAATTAATTTCCCCTTGGAGTCACATGGATGACATTAATCCCCTTATAGGACATTATTTTATGAAATGTCAAACATGTCACACTGATATTTTTAAAAATTATAAAATTGTCTATATGTGGAAATATAGAATATATATTATAGAAAAATTATTTTGAAACATATATTATTTATCTTTTGATTTAATTTTTTTTAATTTTTAGGGAAGAAATATGTTCCTTAAATAATTTCACAACGATATTGCAATAATTATTTAATTAGTTAATAATTCTCATATATGATATTATAAATATTAAATGAAATAATATTTTAATGAATTTACATTCTCTTGAAATTTTTTATATTTTTAATAAATATTCAATCTGTAGTGAATTGTTTTTTTATAATATTTCTTTTTATCTTGAGATTGTTATAGTCAAATTAATGAATAGTGTCATCGACACTAATGATATTTTATGAAAATAAATATTTACAAAATAATATAAAAATCAAAAAAAAATTTAACAAGGGAAAAGGGGATTAAGTATGGTCAAAAATTTCATAACTCGGAAAATTAGTGTCCAATTTATACTTTATATGTAAAAATTTAAAACTTTTAGTTTTAAAAATACTTTTACATAGTTAAAATTGAAATAGGTTAACTAAGGGTTAATCAAAATTATAATGTTCAAAATATCTCCAAAATAGGTCTAAAATATATTTTTTATGAGATTATAAACATATATAACCCTATAATCCAATCCATGGTATTTTAGAGGTATTTTAATTGATATTTAATTAATTATAAATTAATCTCTTGAAAAATTCCAAATGTGCGCATTCCCTTATTTATAAAAGGGAACCTATTTTTATCCTTTCATCACAATTTAAAACCTCTTTGATTGGTATAAAACCTATTAAAATATTCTAAAAACTTCTATCCCTTAATCCTAGTAGCCAACCAATAGGAATAAATCCAACAAAGGATGTCCTTTGGAGAAAACCAAAAGGAGATACACGAAGAATAGGTAACATTCAACAATAGGTTTTTTTAAATTTCTTCCATAAACATCATATTTTTTTATATAATTCTTATATAATATCATATTTATATTCAAAAATATATTTTTTGAATTTCTTGGGCATTTCCAACATTTTCACACACATCCATAAAATGGGATACACAATCATCATTTGTTTGTACAATGGAGTATCGCCTCACGAATCAATATTGTTTGTTCTTCCATTACCACATTTAATTGATTGGAATAATTATGGTTTTATAGTTTATATGTGATATATATTTTTTTAAGATGTTATTATTATTCTGGAATTGTTTTACCACACATAACCTATGATTTCTATTTTGTGCCAATACGATAACATCGTTCATATGTACGGCCGACTACCACCCAACAAAAAAATTTGATATCTTCATGAATTAAAAGGAATGAATTAATATGAGTTTAATAAAAATATGTAATATATATTGCATATTAATTATTTTATTAGTATAATATATCATAAACAATTCGTTATTATAATTTAAAAAGAAAATAAAAAACGTGTTTGTGCGTATGTACGATCTACCGTATCCATGAACAATGTATTATATATTCTACCACTAGGTTTATGAACCAATATAAATTGATATATTATGAAAATTAATGATATATATATCATGTTTATATCTTTTTAAACAATTTAATCATCATATAAGTTAGCGGATAAATAATAACAATTCAAAACATATATGAAATAAAAATCTGTTATTACCCGAAAGACAATGTTAACTTGGAATTTTTAATAAATGAGAAATATAAAGAAATAGGTAAATAATATATTTTATTGTATATAAGAATATAGTTTTTTAGTAGATTTATAATAATCATGTACTTATTATACATGTTTTTTAATTTACAGGATGATGTCAAGATTTAGGGTAATGGGATTTATAGTCTCACTTTTATTTCTGTGAGATTTATTACACATTTAGTACTTATATATCTTGTGTATTTCATATAAGAAACATTAATATATTATATGATAATTATTTTTAAAATAATCATTATTTACATATCCATTTGATGATCTCTATTGAATGGTTTCTATGGTTCAATGTTATATTAGTGGTAAGAGTTTATTGCTACAATCCCATTGTTTATTTTGTTTGTTTATGTTTAATCTTACATTGATGAAATATTACGATCCATGTCTCAATAATTATCATGAATTTTTTATAATTTAGATATTGATGATATATTTGGGTAATGTAACCATTTTCCACTATTTTTTACTTATGATAATTAATAATATTTTATTATGAAAATCTGAACTTATTTCTCTCTTTAGTCAGAAACATGTTTTATTCAAAAACTATGAATTATAAAATAGTTTTAAAAAAGTATTTGAAATGAATTTAAGCTCTTTTTCAAGGAAAAAAAATTTCATTTATGTTCTAGTTTATAAATTTCGTTTAAACCAGTTTTTAATGTATCCATAAAAATTTTACAAGGATATTTTCGCAGAAAGGTTTTCTGTTATAATTGCATAGATTTTTGAAAAGAAAATATTTTAAAATGGAAATGTTATTACTGAATTATTTTATGTGATATTTGCAAATAATTATCCATTTGAGATAACATTTTTTGATGTTACATATTAATTTTGGGATGTTATTCAACGATAATATCATTATTCTTCATATTTTTGGTTTATTTTTTGGATTAAATGATGTTTATGAAACCAATTTCTAATACATGATTTATGTTATGTTGAAATGTTAACAGAACTCATTCCTTTACATGGGGTTTAATATGGTTAATAAAAATATGTTCTTGTATAACAAGAATTTATGATTCTATTTTTTTATTGTTGGGAACTATATCTCCCTCCAAAGTATTTTGAAAGGAAAAGTTTTCTATAATATCTGAGTGTACGTGGGTTTTCAAACCAAGCCTGCAATAAGAGGGAACACAGGTGGCATGTCAAATCCTATAACAAGATGGTACACAAGTGACTAGTTCAAGCCCTTAACTCGAGGGTATGTCGGTGTCCATCCTATGAATGAAACAATAGTGTACATATGAGGTCATCCCAAATGTAATGTTGGTACATGAGTGAATTTAGAAATCCTAACATGTTATGAATGCCTTTTAAGTTATCTTTGAAATAGGATTTTCTATGATTTTTTGTATGCAAAAAACTAAATATATTATTATATTTTTATACTCAAATGGATCATGTTATTTGATTATCTTTTTATTCAAGTCTTATAAACTACCATTCATTATGTCCCGACTCATGTATATGATCTTCGACATGCATAGTTTGATATTAAAATGTTATATTTATGTTATCCCGCCCCTCTTTTCATGGTATACCTATATATCTCTTATGTTTATCTATAATTAGAATCTATACACCCCATTTCATATATTTATTTCCCCTAGGTTAGGAATTTATTTTTCTTTTGGGATTTAAGGGACATGGTATTTTTGGGAAAAATATAAAATATTTCACTAAACTAGAATTTTTTTATCGATTTTCCAAAGGAACTAAAGTATTATGGTCTATAGATGTGAGTTTGTGTAATGTATGAAATATTACACAAAAATGATTTAATGTCTATGTGAAATAGTATTGGGATCCTATGGTTGGATTAAGATCCAATATTTTGTTAACCACATTAAACTAGTATGTGAAAACCTTAGTGAGATCCATAATGATAAGTCTACGTATATATTAATATCTTATAATTTTTGTAATGATAATTAGTAACTGAGGAATAAACCTCTGATTTTATATATTGAATGTAATTTAACAGGATTATGTGGTTTTCCCAGTATCATTAGTGTTTCTCATAATATTATTTTTTGTGTTTTAGACAATGGATAAAGCTAATAAGAATCATGATAATGTTTAATTCTATGGAAAATGTAATGATATTCCAAGTCAGAAACCAAATGAAAATAGAGTTGTTGGGAAAAACCATTTTAATTTACATTATTAGAAAACTCATCATATGATCATAAATTTTATCCTCGTATACTATCAAGACCAATATAATAATATGTATATGGGGTTTCATGGTGAAAAAAGTGGAAATAATGTTCAAATTTCCTAATTTAAATCATGTGGAAAAATGCATCAAAGAGAACATATCAAAGTAACAAAAGGATGATTTGGGTGTTGAAATGAAGGACCCAAATAAAGTAATTTAAATTGATAAGGTTCAGTTTATGAAATTGAAAAAGATATTGTTATTCCTATGGAATCAAAAATAGTTAAATGTTTTAAATGTAGAATGTGTGGGAATTATGAAATTCGATTCCCTTAGGGGAATGATATTAAATAGAATCAGTAAGGTTATTTGAGTAATGGTTTTGTTATTGATGATGATGATAATATGAATTAAAAATAAGTTGAAATAGGTATTAATTAATACAATGAAGAATCTTGGTTACTAGACTATGTATTTAGTGTAATGATATAA
Organism: Viscum album; assembly: GCA_963277665.1. Classification (NCBI taxonomy): domain Eukaryota; kingdom Viridiplantae; phylum Streptophyta; class Magnoliopsida; order Santalales; family Viscaceae; genus Viscum; species Viscum album. The sequence continues at coordinate 264,697,825 of OY728120.1, forward strand.
TTTTATTGTATTTGAATTCATGAATTGTGTTTTAGAGTTAATATTATGATATTATGAAAAAATAGAACATCTAATGATTGTACCAATAGTGTTTTTCATTAAAGATTTGAATGTAAATATTTAATGGAATTGTAAACCACGAAATTTGATTGGGGAGGAAAGGTGATATTTATTTAGAATACATTATTAACGGAATGATGATGTCAAAAATGTGCATCATATTAGGATAATAATAGGATAAAGATATGTTATATTATGATAAAAAAAATTACATGGTATTGATGACATTAGAACTATTTAGAAAATGGGGATTAAGGAATGAGGTTATACTATTTTTTATTTATGGTATGAGGAAAGGGTAATTTTTTGAAAGAATACATGTTTTCACTATGTTTTTATAATACGTAAGATTTTTAACAAAGTTTTAAGAGAATACCAGATAATGACATTCACATGTTTTGTGTCTGAATATTAAATTATACAACGAGTTGTTTAGGGGATTAATTATATGTTAGTGATATTTATTTGAATGGGTTTTTGTTGGTTCATAAAAATATCATTTATGAAATAGTTTTTGTTGAACGTTGTTTGAGGTTTGGGATATTAATTTATATCATAACCACATGATGATTTATGTGCATTGAATAACTTGTATTAACCATTATATTGATGATAATAGCTTGAGATAGAAGTAATGTCTTGTCATCCCTTTATGTATATTATAATCTACTTTTTCTTCAAGAATTAAAATTTGAAATTCATTTCCTACAGTACGAGATGAAGTTTAAAAATATCATTACACAACCAAAGAGGGATATTATACTTATTAAATGATGTTATATATGCATATATACTCGAATGATTTTCAAATAAACATTTATCATATTATCATTATCTATGATGATATCAAATACCTTTTTAGACCTATTCTGCCTATATTTTTTTGTAATTAACCTTTTAATGTATATATTCCCTATCTTTCTCTATTATGGTTTGATAGTTACAATTTTAGTCTATGTACATGTTTTTAATTTTAACTAATTTTTTTCAAATCATAATTATATTTACATAGAGACCCTTACATTTAAATTATCTCTTTCTTATATGAACTTTTAATTACCCTTTTTTACATTGTATGTTTCGCACAATGTAATTGTTAAACAACCAAATTTTATTTTAAAAGTGAAAATTAAAAATTCAATGATGTGATTTCCTTTTGAAAATTGTTATCTTATCAAGACAGTAAATTATTTAATGGAGATTTTAAAAAATACTCCCAATTAAATTATGTTTTAATTTTATATGTCCTGATGAATTACATACCTGACTCTTAGTCACGACCCGTCCTCGGGGCCCGTGCCGTGACTACCCCAAGCCCACCTTCCATAGTCCAGGGGCTGGCGACTAGCACCAAGGCATAAATCCCAGAAAAAGGGAAGGCATTGCCTTTATAAAGTAAACAACAAACACCATAGAGAAAGTAAGCAGAAGTAAACACTAAGTAAAAACTGGTACAATAGTAAGTGCGGAAAATTAAGTGGGCCAGAATACAAACCCAAACTGAAAGTAAAGTACAACTGGAAAGGGAAAAACATCAATTGAAAAGTAAAGCCGCAACGTCGAGCTGTCCACTGGAAATCCCACCAGAAGGGTGGGTACAGATAGCCTCCATTGCTCCTCGGGTCCAGCCGACCGCTCCGAGTATGTCCCGCCTAGTGGTCCACCTTAATGTACTGTCCTGCTCCGCTAGCCTCCACCTCGATCAGTGATGTCTGTCGTCTGCAACCAACACAACTTAGTGTCGGCATAGGCCGTGCAGGGGTGAGTATAACCTACTCAGTAGGGACCCCGAGACCCCCGAAGGTCTCCCATATTACACAAAAGATAATCCACAAAGGAAAGATACAATCACGAAGTAACATCCGACACGGCTTAGGTATATGCCCATACATATACCTAATTCATCAATTCTCATTCGGCTCCAACATCTGAACCCAAGTACAACCCATTCCACACAGGAAAGAAAAACGTATACCCACACAGGATAGCACAACACAATCCACAAAGGAAAGAAAAAACCGGATTCACCTCACACAGGTATACTTCTTCGTATGACGATAGAGATGATCAGATATATCCACTGATTCATCTAAGCCGTCGGACCCACAAAGGATCGATAGGTACTAACCCCCGCAATGCCCGACAAAGGATCTGACCCACACAGGATCGATAGGTAACTAACCCCCGCAATGACCCACAAAGGATCTGACCCACAAAGGATCGATAGGTAAATAACCCCCACAAATACCCACACAGGATCGGACCCACACAGGATCTGTAGGCGCTGGCCCACACAGGACTACTAAGCATGGACCCACACAGGATCGGACCCACACAGGATCTGTAGCACTGACCCACAACAGATCACTGATTTCTATAGTCGTCATCGAATCCACTGAGGATCTATGCATAGCCGTCGTCGTCACAGTCACTGCCAGCACTAGGGTTCCCGCACACAGCAAGCTCGTTTGGGAGGGACCACTCCACAAGCCGAGAGGCTGATACATCAACTAACACATAGTCCAGAGGTGATGTATCCAAAAGTTCTGTATCGTCCACATGAAATCAACGTCGCAGACGGCGCGTCAATCAGACGCCCGGTCTGAGAGTTATTGGCTTTTTCGTCGCAAGGGCACAGTTGGTTTTTAAGTCAAAACCAGCCCGACTGTACTCCACCTGCGTCCAAACCTCAGGAGGAGTGATCCAAAAGATCCGTCTCACTTAGATGAATTCAACAAAGTCGACTGCATGTCAATCGGATGTCTGAAGCTCAAGATATGAACGTTCCCGCTCCGAGGGCCTGGTTGGTTTCGTGTACGAACCAACCCGATTGAACCCAATGTATTCCAAAACCTTGAGTGTGATATGCCTAAACGACGGTATCGATCCAAGGATCGCATCGCCGCTGACAGAGCGTCGTTCGGAGGTCCGAAGCTCGCGTTATGAGCAAAAGACCAAAAAGGTCCGAAAACGGGGGGTCTGGGCCCGGACCGACCCGGCCCAACCCCCCTGGGTCGGCCCGAACAGGGTCGAACCGACTCAGGTCCGGGTCCGACCCGGCTGGCATGGCCTGACCCGGCCAGGGTTTCCTGGCCCGAAATTGGCGCGACCCGTCTCGGCCACCACGGGCGCGGCCCGGCCGCGAGGGTCGGCTCGGCCGGTTACGGCCGAGCGGCGCGGGGTGTGCTGCCCCCGCATGACGGAAAACCGCGGCCCCGCATACGGCCGCTCGTTGTCACCGGACGCGGTGCAAGGCCGCGTCCCTTCCTCCGTGGTCCCGTGCAGCCGTGGGACCGGCCTGCGCTGTCGCGGCTTCAGCCACGGCGGGTCTTCCCGGCGGCGCTCCGGCGGAGACTTCCGCGGATTACCGGACGCACTCCGGTGGTCCGATTTCCGCGTGGTCTTCACCAGTGCTCGTCCCAGGACTCGAAATTCACTACAATGCCTTCAAAATTAACTTGTGGCCCCTTTTGTCATTGCCCGCCAATCCGTGCATCAACGAAAAACTGCGGAGGGTTGTCGGGCCGTGTTTGTTTGGCCCTCACCCTTCGCGTTAGGTGATAACAATCGAGAATGATATATTCAACACATGAAAAACAACAAGGGACAATTTTAATAAAATTGAAATTGAACTTGATCTGGGTTCTTCGTTTTTGAAGGAACAAACATGGGAATAAATCATGAAGATTTAAAAAGAAACAACTCCTACCTCGTCATAGTCGTCGAACATGCGTTCTTCACGGAATTGACCGTCGCGGAAGAAGAGGATCGCCGCGTTGCGGAAGGGCGTCACGTCGTCGTGGAAGGGCGTCACGTCGACGACCTTCGAGGGTTATAGAAAACACATGGATTTAATTTCTCGAATTAAATCCATGTTAAGGATAAAATCCTCAAAGGAATTAATGACTTTAAATCTCCTACCTCAAGAAGTTGATCGAAGATTTGTCGCGGGGAAAGAATGTCACGGAAGAAGCGTCGTGGAAGGAGAATCGTCGGCGTCGCAGAACACAGCATCACGTCGTCGATCTCCGAGGGTTCGGCGTTCTTCACGTTCTTTGCGTTCTTCGTGAGGAGGATGAAGGTACAGATTCTCCAAATCCTCTCAACAATCAACCCATCAAAAAAAAGAAAAGGTGTTGGTCTTATTTTATTATTATGCCAACAGTTTGAAAACATGTTAAGAAACGAACCATTAATTCGGGGAATTAATGGTAACGACTTAACCGTCCATTTAATAGGAGTGTTTAAGAGTTTTAGAAAACGCCCTAGTAAACTTTCATTAATGGGGAGTTTTCTCTGGTGCGTTACTTAGAGGAAAAGAAATGGTGGGGCTCGTGCGGGCCCCACCTCACAAATATCCTACCAAGAGGGTAGGATATTTTGGATTGCACCCTATCTGCTTCAACATAGCTCATGTGGATTTACGTGGCTTTTAAGTGGATTTAAGTGAAATAAAAATAAAGTCATCGCACCACTTTATTTTATTTCTTAACTTAACCCCAAAATATTAAAAACCACACCCAAGAATACGAAACTCCGGAAGAGGCGTTTCTAAGCAAATACTGGCGCTGCGATTCCATCAGTGCCCTCAGAATTTGATTCCAAGCATCGGATCAAAAGTTAGAAAAACCCGCCTGTTCGTTCACTGAACTTATCCGAGCAATACTTCTGAAAATGATTCCGGGCACACTGGGCCTCGGAATCAGCTGCCGTCAGAAACTGCATTGTTGTAAAATTCCAAAGAAAAAAAATTTCCTTGAATTTTATGAGTCTTTACATCACTCCCACCTCAGGGATTTACGTCCCCGTAAAGATACATCATAAACTAGGGAAAAAAATATGGGTACTAAGAACGCATCTGAGCCTCCCGCTCCCAAGTGCTCTCCTGGAGGTTCCCATGATGCCATCTGATGTGCACTAGAGGAATCGACCGCCCATGTAGGACCCGCTCCTGTCGATCCTCGATCTCCACCGGGACCTCCGCAAAAGTCTCCCCATAATCAAAGTCTAGCTCCCCATGGTCAATGATGTGCGTTGGGTCGTGCACGTAACTCCTCAGCTGGGATACGTGGAAGACGTCGTGCACCCGGTGTAACTGAGGTGGTAGAGCCAGGCGATAAGCCACCTCGCCAATCCTGCCGAGGACCTGGAATGGTCCGATGAAGCGAGGAGACAACTTTCCACCTCGGCCAAATATCCATAATCCACGTCTAGGTGAGACACGCAAGAAGACGTGGTCTCCATCCTCGAACTCTAGTGGCCTCCGCCTCCTTTCAGCATAAGACTTTTGTCGGCTCTGAGCAGTCCTCATCTACTCCTGGATGACCTGGACCTTCTCTGTCGTGGCCCAGACCATCTCTGGTACCACAAGTGCTGACTCCCCAGGGTCTGTCCAGCACAAAGGAGATCTGGAAGGTCGACCATACAACGCCTCGTATGGTGCCATCCCGATGGTGGATTGGTAGTTGTTTTTGTACGCAAATTCCACCAAGGGTAGGTGGTCCTCCCAGCTGCGACCATAGTCGAGGACACATGCACGGAGTATGTCCTCGAGAGTCTGAATGGTCCTCTCTGTCTGACCATCCGTCTGGGGGTGAAAGGCAGTGCTCAGACGTAGCTGCGTCCCGAACACCTCCTGCAACCCCTTCCAAAGCCGGGATGTAACGTGAGCATCTCAATCAGAGACGATAGATTATGGCACACCGTGAAGTCATACAATCTCCTAAACATAGAGACACCCCAAGCTCTCCACTGTGCCCTGCTCTCTGATGGGTAAGAAGTGAGCTGACTTGGTGAGTCGGTCGATAATCACCCAGATGGAGTCGTGACCTCTGGACGTGTGTGGAAGTCCTGTCCTGAAGTCTATAGATTTGCCGTCCCACTTCCACTACGGAACCTCCAAGGGCTGTACCAAGCCTGCTAGTACCTGATGCTCTGCCTTCACCTGCTGGTAGGTGAGGCATCAAGAAACGAACTCCCCCACAGCCTTCTTCATGCCTGGCCACCAGTGTTGTCGTCTGAGATCCTGGTACATCTTCGCCACTCCAGGATGTACTACTAAGGGAGAAGTCTGAAACTATCTCAGCAATTCCTCCCGTAAAGAAACTGGTACCAAGGTACGTCCTCTGAAAAGGATGTCGTGCTCTACTCCAAAGGAGAAGCCATCAGGTGCATGTCTTGAGGATATCTATTCACGCCGCGTCTCACAGTCAGCGTCCCCACGCTGTGCCTCTCTGACCCACTGTACTAGTAGAGGAGAGACTGTGAGTGACTGAAGGAAGGCTGATGCATCTCTATCCACAAAGTATATCCGCAAAGCGGCTAGCTGGTTCGTCGCCTCCTCGAGTAGCTGAATGCCCGTCCTCCTGCTGAGAGCATCGACTACCACGTTCCCCTTCCCAGGAGTATAGACTATCTCAAAGTCGTAGTCTTGGAGGAACTCAAGCCATCGCCGCTGTCTCAGGTTCAGGTCCTTATGATAAAAGATGTACCTGAGACTATGATGGTCAGAAAAGACTGCAAAGCGCTCTCCCATCAGATAGTGTCGCCATGACTTCAGAGCGAAAACCACTGCTGCTAACTCCAGGTCATGGGTAGCGTAGTTCTTCTCATGCGGCCTCAACTGAAGTGATCTAAAGGCGATCACTTCCCGCTCCTACATCAAGACACATCTGATTCTGGTCCCTGATGCATCATAGTAGACTACATACCCTACTCCCTCCTCAGGCAACCTCAAGATATGTGCGCTGGTCAATCTCTGTCTCAGCTCCTGGAAGCTCTGCTGAAATCTGTCTGACCATACAAAGGTTTTCCCATTCTTCATCAATGCTGAGAGTGGTGCCGCAACTCTGTAGAAGTCTGGAACAAATCTCCGATAGTATCCAGCTAGTCCCAAGAAACTCCGCACCTCCGTCACGCTCTTGGGTGGATCCCAAGCAAGAACTGCCTTGATCTTCGCAGGATCCACTGCAACTCCTGCCTCAGAGATGACGTGTCCCAAGAAGTGTACCTCACGCATCCAGAACTGACACTTCGAGTGCTTTCCTTAAAGCAGGTGACCTCAGAGTGTGTCTAGTACAACACGCAAGTGGTAGGAGTGCTCCTCCTCAGTCGTCGAGTAAATCAAAATGTTGTCGATGAAGACATGGACAAATCGATCGAGGTATGGCTGAAAGATCCTGTTCATGAGGCCATTGAACACCGCTGGAGAATTGGTTATGCCGAATGGCCTAACCAAGAACTCATAGTGGCCATACCGACATCTGAAGGCCGTCTTCTGCACGTCCTCATCCCGAACTCTGAGCTGATGATAGCCTGACCTGAGGTCTATCTTCGAGAACCACCGTGCTGCCTTGAGCTGATCAAAGAGGTCATCAATCCTCGGTAGCGGATACTTTTTCCTCACTGTCACCTGGTTCAGGCGACGATAGTTGACACAAAGTCTCAAGCTCCCATCCACCTTCTTGGTGAATAATATCGGGGAAGCCCAGGGTGAAACGTTGGGTCTGATGAAACCCTTGCCCTGCAAGTCCTCCAACTGTACCCGTAGCTCTTGAAGCTCGGCGGGGGCCATCCGATATGCTGGAGTGGATATCAGGGTTGTCCCGGGATACAGATAAATATAAAATTCTACCACTCTGTGAGGAGGTAGCCCGGGAATGTCATCGGGAATGGCGTCCTCATACTGATCCACCACTGTAGGAAAACTAGAACTCCGTACGTCAACTACTCCTAGGATGAGGCTGGCCAACTGATGAGTGATGGGATGTCCTCTCCTCTGCGGAAGTCCATAATGTGCTGCGAAGGCTCCCTTCTCACTGGTGAAGGTGAACCTGCTCCCGTCGGTGCGTACACATCACACCTTGCTCCAAATACAGTCAATTTGTGCATGGACTGTAGATAACCAATCCATGCCCAAGATGACGTCGTAAGGCCTTGAAACCGCCACAAGAAAATCTCAGCCGAAGCTCTCGCCTCCTAGAGTAAGCTCACATTGTCGTCACTAGTGCGTAATCGTCGAGTCTGCTCCCGTAGGAGTCTCTAGCCGTAAGGATCGAGCCAACGGCTCTGTCGGAATCTCTGAGCTCCGAACAAGGGCTGCGGATATGAAAGAGTGTCTCACTCCTATGCCTATAAGAACTGAAAAAGGGTGGAATAGACACAGATAGTACCTCGAATCATCTCGGGCACGCCATGGTCGTAGGCCTCCGCTGCCTAGAGCTGTGCCTATCTCTGCCCGCCAGCTCCCTATGGTCGGGGTGGACCTCCTGGAGGTGGTGGTGGTAGAACCTCAATTCGTCTCCCACCACCTACTGGTCGGCCAGCTCCTCTGCCTCATCTACCTCCTCCCTGTGGACCGCCACGGTCGACCCTCTGCCTCTGCCTCGGTGGCCCCTCAACTGTCTGCTGCTCCTCGGCACGGTGGGTCGGTCAGTCACGAGCCATGTGGCCCTGCCCGCCGCATGTGTAGCACTGCCTGCCTCTCGAAAGACTGGCTCCACACTGTGTGCCCTGCACTACTGAGGCAGTGTCCTGAGGTCATCTGCGTGAGGGTCTAGTCTTCCTGGACCCCTGAGTCATCCGTCGACTGCATGCTACAGATGACTCTACTACGTGTCGCCCCGTGGTAGGTCTCGCTGTTGGTGTAGACTCAGCAAGAAAGCTCTCGATCAAAAGGGGTCACTCCAGTACTTCTGCCTGAGTCGAAATTCTGAGGGAGATCAGCGATGCCCTGATCTCATGTCTCAATCCTTTCTCAATGGTCTGGGCCCGAAAGAATGGGTCTCGTACCATGTCGGTCGAGTAACGCGAGAGATCGGTTAATCTCGTCGAGTACTGGGCGACCGTCAAGCTGCCCTGCCGCAGCTGAAGAAACTCCTGGATGTGCACCGCACGGAGGGTGTCCAAGACGAACTCTGAGTGGAAGTGGCCCTCAAAGTCTGTTCAGATATGAGATGCCTCATCGTGCACCTGGAGCATCAAGCTCCACCATCGGCCCGCTTCTGCGTGTAGTAGGCTCGCTGCGAGGATCACCATGAGGTCTGCTGGTGTCCTCACTAACCGGAAAACTCGCACCACTGCCTCCAGCCAGTCCTCGGCTTTGTGGGGGTCCTTTCCCCACAGAACCAGGGTGGTCGCTGGTTCTGTAACTCATGTAGTGCACTGAGGCGACGTGCATCGTCAACGGCTGTTGCGGGAAGCATCGGTGGCTCGGCGGGTAATGGTGCCGCCAGTGCCTCAGCTGTCAAAGGGCCCTGCACCGAAGCCTCGTCGCTCGGCGGGCTGTCGTCACGCTCAACTCTCGGAACCCTAGCTGGCTGCCGTCGTGGGGCCATCCTGAAAAGGAAACAGATGCGCCACGGTCAGAACAGTATACCTGGTGAGCTGACACAAAGTAATCACAAAGAATACTTGAAACACACATGCAATCAATGTTTTCGTGCATTAAGTCAGAAATCATAAGTCAAGGTCATGGTGTTAGGATACGTCGGCCGCCACACCAACACTGGACTCCCTGGACTGATAACCACACCCAATATGCTAAACACTATTTTTTCACATAGAAAAAAGATCAGAGTCCCATGTTCTGTGGTAGAACCGAACTCCTCTGATACCAATTTGTCACGAACCGTCCTCGGGGCCCATGTCCTGACTACCCCAAGCCCGCCTTCCATAGGCCAGGGGCTGGAGACTAGCACCAAGGCGTAATTCCCGGAAAAAGGGAAGGAATTTCCTTTGTAATGTAAACAACAAACGCCACAGAGCAAGCAAGCAGAAGTAAACACTAAGTAAAAATTGGTACAATAGTAAGTGCGGAAAAGTAAGTGGGCCATAATACAAACCCAAACTAAAAGTAAAGTACAACTGGAAAGGGAAAACCAACTACTGAAAAGTAAAGCCGCAACGTCGAGTTTTCCACTGGATATCCCACCTGAAGGGTGGGTACATATAGCCTCCACTGCTCCTCGGGTCCATCCGACCGCTCCGAGTACGTCCCGCCCAGTGGTCCACCTCCAGGTACCGTCTTTCTCTGCTAGCATCCACCTCGATCAGCGCTGTCTGTCGTCTGCAACCAACACAACATAGTGCAGGCATATCCCATGCAGGGGTGAGTATAAGCTACGTAGTAGGGACTCCGAGACCCCCGAAGGTCTCCCAAAATCCACAAAAGATAATCCACAAAGGAACGATACAATCACGAAGTAACATCCGATAGGGCTTAGGTATATTCCCATACATATTCCTAAGTCATCAATTCTCATTCGGCTCCAACATCCGAACCCAAGTACAACCCAGTCCATACAGGAAAGAAAAACGTATACCCACATAGGATAGCACAACACAATCCACAAAGGAAAGGAAAAACAGGATTCAGCGCACACATGTATACTTCTTCGTATGACGATAGAGATGATCATATATATCCACTGATTCATCTAAGCCGTCGGACCCACAAATGATCGATAGGTACTAACCCCCGCAATGACCCACAAAGGATATGACCCACATAGGATCGATAGGTAACTAACCCACGCAATGACCCACAAAGGATCTGACCCACAATGGATCGATAGGTAACTAACCCCTACAAAGACCCACACAGGATCGGACCCACACAGGATCTGTAGGCGCTGGCCCACACAGGACCGCTGAGCGCTGACCCAGACTGGATCGGACCCACACAGGATCTGTAGTACTAACCCACAAAGGATCTATGAGTGTTTTAGTCATCGCCGAATCCACTGAGGATCTCTGCACAGTCATCGTCGTCGTAGTCGCAGCCATCACTAGGGTTCCCACATACAGCAAGCTCGTTCAGGAGGGTCCACTCCATGAGCTGAGAGGATGATACATCAACTGACACATAGTCTAGATTTGATGTATCCAAAAGATCCGTATCTTCAACAGGAACTCAACGTCGCAGACGGAACGTCAATCGGACGCCCGCTCTGAGAGTTATTGGCTTCTTCGTCCTAGGGGCCCGGGTGGTTTTTAAGTCAAAACCAGCCTGACCATACTCCACCTATGTCCAAACCTCGGGTGGAGTGAGCCAAAAGATATATCTCACTTATAATAATTCAAAAAAGTTGACGGCACTTTAATCGGACGTCCAAAGCTCAAGATATGAGTGTTTCCACTCCGAGGGCTCGGTTGGTTTCGTGTTCAAACCAACCCGGACGAACCCAAATTATTCCGAAACCTTGAGTGTGATATGCCGAAACGACCGCCTCGATCCAAGGATCGCATCACCGCTGACAGCGCGTCGTTCGGAGGCCCGAAGCTCACATTATGAGCAAAAGACCGAAAAGGTCCGAAAACGGGGGGTCTGGGCCCGGACCGACCCAGCCCAACCCCCCCTGGGGCGGCCCAAACCGGATCGACCCGACCCGGCCAGGGTGGCCTGGCCCGGCCTGGGCGCGACCCGACCCTGCCGGCGCGGGCGCGGCCAGGCCGCCAGGGTCGGCTCGGCCGGTTACGACCGAGCGGCGCGGGGTGTGACGCCCCCGGGTGAAGGAAAGCCGCGGCCCCGCTTGGGGCTGCTCGGTGTCACCGGACACGGCGCAAGGCCGCGTCCCTTCCTCCGCGGTCCCGCGCGGCGGCGGGACCCGCCTGTGCGGCCGCGGCTGGTCTTCCCGGCGGCGCGCCGGGCGCCGCCGCGTCCTGGCGGCCGGCCGCTGCCGGCTGGCGCCTCCGGCCGCCAGCGCCACCGTGCTGGCGTGGCGCACTGACGGAGACTTCCACGGACCACCGGACGCGCTCCAGTGGTCCGATTTGCGCGCGGTCTTCGCCAGTACACGTCCAGGGACTCGAACATCACTGCAAAGCCTTCAAAATTAACTTTCGGCCCCGTTTGTCGTCGCTCGCCAATCCGCGCATCAACGAAAAACTGTGGAGGGTTGTCGGGCCGTGTTTGTTTGGCCCACACCCTCCGCGTTAGGTGATAACAATCGGGAATGAAATATTCAGCACATGAAAAACAACAAGGCACAATTTTAATAAAATTAAAATTGAACTTGATCCGGGTTCTTCGTTTTTGAAGGAACAACCATGGGAATAAATCACGAAGATTTAAAAAGAAACAACCCCTACCTCGTCGTAGTCGTCGAATGTGTGTTCTTCATGGAATTGACAGTCGCGGAAGAAGTGGATTGCCACCTCGCGGAAGGGCGTCGCGTCATCGTGGAAGGGCTTCACGTCGATGATCTCCGAGGGTTAAAGAAAACACACGAATTTAATTTCATGAATTAAATCCATGTTAAGGATAAAATCCTCAAAGGAATTAATGATTTGAAATCTCTTACCTCAAGCAGTTGATCGAAGATTTGTCATGGGGAAAGAACGTCGCAGAAGAAGCGTCATGGAAGGAGAATCGTCGGCGTCGCAGAACACGGCGTCGCGCCGTCGATATCCGAGAGTTTGTAGTTCTTTGCGTTCTTCGAATTCTTCGCGTTCTTCGCGTTCTTCGCGTTCTTCACGTTCTTCGCGTTCTTCACGTTCTTCGCGTTCTTCACGTTCTTCGTGAGAAGGATGAAGGTACAGATTCTCCAAATCCACTCAACAATCAACCCATCAACAAAAAGAAAAGGTGTTGGTCTAATTTTTTTATTATGCCAACAGTTTGAAAACATGTTAAGAAACGAACCAGTAATTCGGTGAATTAATGGTAACGACTTAACCATCCATTTAATAGGAGCGTTTATGAGTTTTATAAAACGCCCATGTTGACTTTCATTAATGAAGAGTTTTTGCGGGTGCATTACTTAGAGGAAAAGAAACGGTGGGGCTCGTGTGGGCCCCACCTCACAAATATCCTACCAAGAGGGTAGGATATTTTGGATTTCACCCTATCCGCTTCAACTTAGCTCAAGTGGCTTTAAATGTCTTTTATGTGGCTTAAAGTTAAATAAAAATAAAGTTGTCACACAAATTTATTTTATTTCTTAACTTAACCACACAATTTTAAAAACCACACCCGAGCAAACACAACTCCGGAAGAGGCGTTTCTAAACAAATAATGGTGCTGCGATTCCATCGGTGCCCTCAGAATTTGATTCTGAGCACCGGTTCAAAAGTTAGAAAAACCCGCTCGTTCGTTCACTGAACGTACCCGAGCCAAACTTCGGAAAATGATTCTGGGCACAACGGGCCTCAGAGTCAGGTGTCATTAGAAACTGAATACATGTAAAATTCCAAAGAAAAAAAATTTCCTTGAATTTTACGTGTCTTTACACTCTTCACACATACAAAACTAGGAGGTCATACTGCTGGAGTATGACAATTCTTATGGGGATTGACCAGTTGAATTTTTGGATAATTCAGATAATGTTCTATGAAAGAGGATCATACACATGTTCATATTTTTTTGATGAAACCACCAGTATAAAGAATCAATTTGGGAACATGAGAATATTATGAGGTAGAATTATCCTTATTTTTTTTATTTGAGCGAAGAATTTCAAGAGTGAAATTCATCTTAAAGTGGGGGTAGAATGCAACCCATATAGTGTTTATTGATTTTTTTGTCAACTAAAATATATTAAATTTATTTCATGACAAAAATTTCACACTAAAACATTTTAACCATTCCTCAAATACTAAAAAAATAAGATTTATCTACACACAACACTGGCTTAGATTGAGTTATTCCCAACTATTAGTTTCTATAAAACAAAATATTATAACTATAATTACTTAATCAAGAAAATTTTATCATAGCCATTAAATCATGGGTATGAAATTTTTTAACATAATTCTGAAAATATTCATTTGAAAAGTATATATAATTATTGTTTTAGTGACCAATTAATTATAAGGAAATCAATCCTTCTTCAAAATAAAAATGAAATCTTTTTCTTAAAATCTAGTTAAATTCCATATTGTTTTTTATAGTACTAAAATAAAAAAATGAATTCCTCTAAGATAATATTAATTAAATCTATATATAATATATTAAATCTAATTTTTCACATTCAACTTATGTGTTTTCCAAACATGATATTAAAATAAACTAATTATACACATAAAACCGAATTTTTCTAAAAGGATATTTTATCACCTTTTAATGGTATAAATGCTTTAAAAATAAATTGTTGAAACTTTTATAAACATTAATTGACAAAATAAACATCATTTTTTGGACAAAATTATTAAAATTTTCATATTTTCCCACCCTAGGATTTATTTTATTCTTTCTTTTGTGCTTATCATTTTTTATTGGATTATTTATCGAGTTTTGGCTGTTCAAAATATAATTTTTTTTGGATGTATTTATTTAGTTTCAAGGTTTTGGTCAATGGTTAAGGGTAAACCATGAGGCCTCTGGATACTAATCCACCTTTTATTTAATTTTAAACATTCATTATTTGAGTTGCATGGCTTAAACATGATTTCTTCCAACCCATATAGATACAAGGAGAAACTGTTCTGGTCCTTAGGTTTCTCTAGCCAAGGGTGATCAATGTGTATAGAATTAGGTGAAAAATTGGTGAATGGTTTTGGAAACCGTGCGACTTAATCATGTTCTATTCTCATATGTCTTAAAATTTTTAATTTACATTTCTAATATATTAAAATTTTTAACCTCAAACTTCCCCTCTCTAACTCTCTTGGACCATGCTTCCTAGGGGAGCTCCTTCATTCCTCTTCAAGCCTCTGATTCTACACTATTGGTATATAGAAGTGATTTCTTGATGGTTTGGGTCAAATTTTAGTGGTAGTTTCCTTATCTCTTATTCCAAATCCTTCTTTATCCAGTATTCTTGTGGCTCCTCTTCTAGCTTGTTCTTATGGGTCAAGGGTTATTGTTACCCTATGTTTAAATTAGTGATTTTATTGTCATAAGGTTTATTATGAATGTCCTTTCTTCTTAAAACACTTTTGGAGTTGTTTTAGGTTAGCATTGTTGTAGTGCTTTTGGTTTTATGTAGGTTCCCTTTCCATTTTCTATTTCAATTTATGAATACATTGATTTATTTATTTTCTCACATTCTATGGATATTAATGAGTGATATATTATTTTTAAAATAGTTTTTTGAAAATAAATGAGCGGGTTTCCGTATTGTTTTAATGTGCATTGACTTTTTGGTTATGTATTTAATAACATGTACTTGATAGATTACCCCATTGGATTTTGTAAGTGATTTTTTATTTTTACGGAATGGTTTTGGATTTGTAAATATATTTGGATTCTAAAATGATGGTTTGTGTTTTTACAATTTTTTTGTATAGGGTTTTGGTTTTTATAAATATGTGTTGGATTTCATCTTGGAAATGGGTGATTTTACGAAGAGTTCTAGGGGACTCTTTTGAGAATTTATAGAATCAGTTCTCTTAAAAACTCTCCTTGGATGATCCCTTTGACATGTTAATTTTGAAAGATGTGGGAGGTCCTTGGTGTGGGTCTCACTTGTGATGAAATGTTTTAAAGGAAATGGATTATTATGTGGGGAGATTCATGGGTGACTCTAGCATGTGTTGCATATGTGATGTATATTCATGTGATTATTTTCTTGTTATGCATTGGTTAGATCACCATTATGTTACTCTTGACTTGAGAACAAGACATAACTAGAATATTTTAAGTGAACAGTGGTTAGACTATCAAGGATTATGTTCTAGCTATTGTCCCATAGTAAAAACAATTTTCTTCTCTGGGATCATTCACACCCCCTAGGCTAGGATGGGTATGACCAAGCGTATGGGAGAAATTGATTTTTTCTGGGGAATCATGTATATGTAATGCTTCAAACATATGTATGTTCAATATTAACCAATATTGTTTTAGTTTAGCCCATGTTCAATGGTACAATGTTTTCTATGGGGGATGATTTAGATGACTTGTTTGGTTAGTTACACATGCAAGCTATGTTCCAATATTGTTTTTGTAACACACCACCCCTACCTCATTGTCTTGAGGAGGTGGTGAGGGTTACTTGGTCTTCAGTGACGTTCCCAAGGCTCCAAAGGATGGAAATGAATGCCGAGGGCTTCAAGAGAAAAGTGGGGAATGATTTTTCCTGAAGAGGATAACCCAACCAACCAACAACCAACAACTATAAATGCATGCATCTCAACTAAACCACCCATGCCATAACAACCCAAGGTTCATACAACCGAACATTACCAAAACATCAGAGTATAATGGAAACTAAAAATAACAACCACAAAAATCTGTGACACCTCCACAACTCCACTCCAGCTCCAAACCTGATCCTCCACCAAGCATCATGAGGCACCACTAAAATAATGTGATGCCTTACCTTTTCCCATGTCCCGTTATACTACATCTGTAAAGACACCAATGTTCCAAAGCAGGGGGTTAGTACAACTACTCAGTTGGATTTCCCCAAATGACTTCCCAACACACGCCACTAGGATAAACCATTATCATATTTATATAAAAAATTTTATATAAAATAATCCCATTTTCATACTTATTACAAAATCCAAATATTCCACACAAGGGAAAGTCACAACAATCAAACCACATGTTGGTTACCATTTTCACATTTCACTCACACGCCACATCTTCAAACACCACATAGTCAAGAAATCAACCAAAAATGGGGGTACTTTCTCAGCCAGCCCATTCACAACCCGACAAGTGGTACTTTCTAGGCCACTTTCCTTGATGGTGGCCCTTCCGTCCATTATCCATCCATCTCCCTGGTTATAGTGGCACTTTCTCAACCACTCCACAACATCACAACCCATTCCAATACAACATCCCATCCTTATCCACACAAGCACAATCCACACAAGATCACACATTATTTTAACACCAGCACATGCCATTGTCAGGCTCAAGTTCATCTTCATTTTAAAATCAACATTTTAAAATCATCCAATTGAATCCATTTCCATCAAAACCCATTTTCACCCAAAAATCCCAATTTCATGCCCAAACCCCCCAATTTCTTCACCATACATTTTAAAACAACTTTTTCAACTAATTTAACAATTAAATTTCAAACAATCAATTTAATTGGAAATGCACCACACAATTCATCCAGGTGGTGTTGATAGAGAAGCCACCTACCTCTTAGGGTTTGGAAAAATCTACCTTTCACCCAAACACACCACAATCTGGTATAACACCTCCTCGAAACATCCTTAGAAACCCTTTCCTAACATCAAGAGGCACAAACGTTAGCATATTGGGCCAAAAAACCCCTAGATCTACACACAACAAGTGTAGATCTAGAAAACCAAGAAGGGGGGAAGAGCAGAACTAGAGGAAAACACAAAGGAACCATGAGAGTAGACTTAGCCGAGAGAAATCGCCTTCAAACCATCTTGAATCCTATTCAAAACCCTTCCAAAATGAGTGGGATAGCCCCTCTTGCCCCTGAGAACCGAAATTCCCAAGTGAGTCTCGAGTGGGAGGATGATATGAGTGTTTTAGGTCAAGCCCAATGGAGACCAGACTTAAAAAACCCAACTTTAAGTGGCCGCACGGTTAGCCCGCACAGTTTAGCAAAATGTGCGCTAACCTTGTGAACTCCACTACCTTGAGAGAAATTGTCCTCATGGTTTACTTGCACGGTTTGGAAAACCATGCGTAGGCCGTGCGAAGCCCACTGCCTCAAATTGCAGGGTTCCTGGATTATCCACACGGTTTATAGTAACCGTGCTCAAACTGTTCACCACTTTAAAATCATCCAAAACTATTTCAAACTCTCCCAACCTTTTCCCAACTCATTCCATGCACTTTAAACACATAAAAATGCCTAAAAAGGCTACATACCTCAAACTGGGGTACTAAATTCTCTCCACCATTGGACATTCCCTCCTCAGAAAGTAGTGCACCTGCCCTTTGCCCAATGAACTCGGGCCACTACTCGGCCATTTCTTTCTCCCGTTCCCATGTTTCTTCTTGGATCTGGACATATTTCCACAAAACCTAAACTAGACTGATGATTTTACCATGAAAGAATTTATCTTTCCTATCCATAACCCACACCGGCACATTCACCAAGGAAGCATCCGACTCTAGCTCAAAATAATCCCATCGAATAACATGGCCCAGATCCGGCTAGTACTTTTTCAGCTGTGACACATGAAATGCATTGTGCACTGCACTGAACCTAGGTGGTAAAGCCAATAGATAAGCCACCTCACCAACTCACTCTATAATCTCAAAAGGTCCAATGTACCTTGGAGATAACTTTCCTTGTTTTCCAAACGAGGAGAAATCCTCAAGAAAATGTGATCACTCACCTCGAATGACAACGTTTGTCGATGATTATCCGAATACGATTTACGACGACTCTAAGCAGCCTCCATCCTCTTCCTGATCAACTTCATCTTTTCTATAATCTCTTGTACAAGACTTAGTCCAACCATCGAAGACTCACCCGTTTCCACCGAACATAGTGTAGAATGACATAGCCGCCCTTACAATGCTTCAAACAGAGCCTTCTACATGGATGCTTGATAAATGTTATTATACGAGAATTCAACCAAGGATAGGTGCTCCTCCCACGAGCCACCAAAATCCATCACACAATCCCGCAACATATCTTCCAAGGACTGTATTGTCCTCTCGGATTGTCCATCCGTGTGAGGGTGATATACCATTCTCCTGGTCATCTTTGTTCCAAGGGATTACTGAAAAGATTTCCAAAAATGATATGTAAACCTTGAATCTCTATCTGATACGATCGAAACTAGAATGCCATGCCTCTTTTCTACCTCCCGGATATTGATTTTGGACAGATCCTCCATCGTAGGAGATTCAAGAATTGGGATGAAATGGGAAGACATTGTTAGCTGATCCACTATCACCCAAATGGAATCATTTTTCTTGACCGTTCTTGGGAGAGCTGTGACAGAATCCATCGCTATCTGCTCCCACTTCCAAATAGGGATAGGTAAAGACTGCAACATTCCCACTGGCCTCTGGTGCTCTGCCATTACCTGCTGGCAAGTCAAGCATCCTGAAACGAACTCAGCCACTCTTCATTTCATTCCATCCCACCAGAACTATGATTTCAACACCTTATACATCTTCTGAATTCCAGGGCGAACAACCCATCGAGAATGATGGTAGTCCCTGAGATGATCCTCCTAACACGCCACTGGTACAACTATCCGATTGCAGAAACACAAAACTGATTCTTTATTCAGTTCCCAACCCTCAATGGTCTCCCCACCATTGAGTCTTGACCGCATGGTCACACATTCATGATCGGATATCTGTGCCTCTTTAACTAGACTTTCCAAGTCAGGAATCAAGGAAACCGAAAATAATACCACTTTATCGCCATGGTCCTCACCTTCTAGCTGCATGTCATCTATCACTAACATCAACTTCCACTGGTCCAATGCCTACATCACAACTTGAGCATATTATTTCCTACTTAATGCATATGCCACAGAATTTCACTAACATGGTGTGTAAATTAAGTCAAAATCAAACATCTAGAGATATTCCATCCATCACCTTTTCCTCATGTTCAGATCCCTTGGTGAGAAAATGTGCTTCAAACACTTATGATCTGTGTAGATTGTGAATTTCTCACCGAAGAGATAATGGCGCCACATTTTCAAAGCATGGACCACTACCGCCAACTCCAAATCCAGAGTTGGGTATTTCTTATCATGAACCCTCAACTATCGTGAGACATACGTGACTACATGATCCCCTTGCATGAGAACATACCCCAACCCCGATCCGGATGCATCACAATACACCACATACCTTTTTCCGGGTTCAGGAAAAACCAAAATTGGTGCTGATGTAAGGCGACTTTTCAGCGCATCGAAACACTGCTGACACTTCTTGTTCCACTGGAATGGAACATTCATTCTTTTCAATGCTATCATTGGTGAATCCAGATGTGAAAAGTCACGAACAAAGAGGTGATAGTAAGCAGCTAGACCAAGGAAAATTCGTATCTCAAACACATTCTTTGGTGGTTTCCATGAGATAACCGCCTCTATCTTTTCTAGATCTACTGAAACACCCTTTTTAGAAATCACATGGCCAAGAAAACGAACTTCCTGTATCCAAAAGTCACATTTTGACAATTTGGAATACAACCGATGATCTCTCATGATCCCTAGCACTATATCCAAGTGATGTTTTTGCTCCTCCCTTATCTTTAAATACATGAGAATATCATCCACAAACACCACCACGAATGAATCCATATATCTCTGAAATATCAGATTCATCAATTCCATAAACACTACTAGTGCATACGTTAGACCAATGGGAAAAACTATGTACTCATAATGGCCATATCGACTTCTAAAATCTGTTTTAGGAATATCATCCTTCCTTACTCACAATTTTTGATATCCCGATCTGAGGTTGATCATGGAGAACCACTGGGATCCCCTCAAAAAGTCAAACAAGTTATCAATTCATGGAAGTGGATATCTGTTCCTTATCATCATTTGGTTAAGTCGACGATAATCAACACAAAGTCTTAATGTTCCATCATCATTTTTCACAAACAATACTGGTGCTTCCCATGGAGATGTGCTAGGCCAGATAAATCTTTTACTTTCTAACTCCTCCAACTGGACCTTCAAGTCCCTCAATTCTTCAGGTTCCATCTGGTAAGACGGAAGTGAAATAGGACTGGTCCCTAGAAGGAGATCAATCGTAAACTCCACTTCTCTTATAGGAGGTAAACCAGAGAATTCTTTAGGAATAATACCATGAACTGATCGACCACTGCTGGAAAAACACTATTCCCGACACCCTCTATCGATTCCAATGATAATACCGCCAACTGATACGATAACGTGCCAACTACTGATTCCAACAAGCCTATTGCAACCTGCTTCTCATGCCTCTCCCCTCTAAAGAGATGTCTAAAACCATCATGTGTCATAAAACTCACTGTTCGTGCATCACAATCGATGTGGGCATTAAACGGTATTAGCCAATCCATGACCAAGATTGCATCATAGCCTTCCATCTCAAGTACTGAGAAATCCCACACTATCTCAATTTCACCCACAACGATACAACTTGCTCTACACAAGAAGGCTCGACACACTTTTTAAAAAAAATATACATAACATAAATGATATTTATATCATAGTTATAATTTTGGAAAAAATGAAATCATGATCTATTTTAGAGGACAATGAATAGATAGTCAATATATGTATGAAATACATAGAGGTTTTTTCCCAAAATATAACATTTACATGGAATTTATAAGAAATGAATAATATAAAGTCATAAGTAAATCATATATGGTATGATATAAATGAATTTTTATATATAATATATGTATGATAAATTTATATTTACTATACCAAAGGATCAAATAAGTATGAGGTTGGTCAATATATAAAGTAAGGGATCATCGTCTCAACATTATTTTCCAGGAGACACAATCCATGTTCCCCACCTATTTATTGAATTTGGTGTGTATACTTCCCAAGGATGTATTTTAGGATTCATATAGTAGTTATTATGGGTATTTACATATCCATTTGAGTGTCTCTCATTCATGGGGTTTATGAATCATTGATACCAACGTTGTAAGAGTTTATTGTTGCAATATCATCATCTATCAAGATTGCATATTATTATTCTCCCATTAATGAAATATTATGATACATCTCTCATGTATAATCATCAAAATTTGTTCTTCTTCTTTTATTCATGAAATCATCACTTAATAGTATAATTTTACCTCAAATTATACTAATGATTATGAAGAATTTTTTTTAAGAAAGTATGAAATTATTTATATCTTCATTCATAAATTTGTTTTCCATTTAAACCATATTTTAAAAATTGTTTTTTAAAAATGTTGTACTATTATTTAGTGGGTTTTAGAGGAAATGTTTACCGATGTTTTTTCTTTATTAAAAATTGTTTTCAAAATGCAATTTTCTTTTCATTTTTTGATCAAGGATAATTTTAATTCTAATGACTATATGATAGGAATATTTTTTTAAATTTGTACGACATGAATTAAATTCTCCCCCACAATGACTGATAACTACTTCGATGATACATTTATGCATTTACAATATTATTATCAATGAAATTTATATTAAAATTTTATTATGTTTTTAAAATCATATAAAAAAATAAAAAATGATATTTTTATCAAGAAATGTTTTAAAGGTAATTTCAAAACTATTTTCCACCTATGATGACATCGATTTGTGTTACTCATGCCTTACTAGGTTTATTATCAAGATGTTTCATTCATATTCTTTCTCTGAATGGTTTATGTTTTGATGACATGTTTCTCAATAAACTCATTTCTCTTACACACGTTATATTTTTATCAAACCCACTCCTTTTCACATGTTATTCAATGATTATGAAACTTGTTTCTTTTTCACATGTTATGATATAATGAAATGTTTATGATAACCATTTAATTTAATGTTCTACGATAGGATAATTATGAATCCCATCTCTATAATGGGTCATTAAATTATTAATGTTTTATTATCTTTTGGAACATGTTTTTATTATTTAATTATGACACATATGGGACCTATATCTCCCTCAAATGATTTCGATAAAAATTTATGACCCATGATATAGACATGGATTTAAATGGGGATAAACCCATTTTAGAAATAGTCATTCTATGCTATGCTGGATTTGGGGTGATACTTGACTACAATGATGGTTATGGGAGTGAACCCACTCTACTATGATGGACATAGATTTAATCCTTGAATTCAATGGAAATAATATCATATGCTCATGTGATTTCTAAAAAATCATTTCTTATGAAATTGTTTTCCCTCATGGATCATTTTTTTATTCTCATAGGATTCATGTCTTAGGAACTTCCAGTCATTATACATTGACTCATGATTATGATCTATGATCTGTGGGGTGTGATCTTATAATATCATTCTCAGGTTCTAATAACATTATTCTCAGTATTATGCTTACTTATCTCCTTTTTTACCCTTTCTATGCATCTGATATCTCTTTTCATATGTTTCATTTCCGTTGGATTTGAATATTTTTATTATATATTAATTTTCTAATAAGGGTTATAGTTATGAGGAACATATTCATAAGTGATTTAGCTCAATTATGGAATAGTTTTTTTCATTCTATTTATCAAATGTAATTAAAATAATATAGAATTTTTGAATGTGTTGGTGTAATTTATCAAATATTCCACAAAAAATGAGGTAATGTCTATATACTATAAACCTTTATTTCTTTAGTTGGTATGAGTGAAAAACGCTAGTTAACCTTCAGAAACTAAGATGATAAATCCATTTTTAAATGCCTAACGATATGTCTATATGGATTAATACAAAATATCGTAAAATGCCCAAATTTTTTTGTAATGGATAGACTGATTCGTTTCAAAGATATACATTACTATTTGGATACTATCAGTGGATTTGAATCTTGAACCAATTTACATTGTGATAACAACCCCCAAAAAATAGAATTTTGATATACTCAATCACAAAATGTTGCATCACAATATGGATTACTGGACTCCTAGATTAACACTATTGGGGGATATGCTTTGGAAGTTCACACACTCATTATGAATAATCAGGATGGATTTGAATAGAAGATTAGTATTAATTCCCTATTATTAACTGAAGGTTTCATATATTAAATAGGTTTTCCTAATTTAGAAATCATATATTTTATTTCCATGATAATGTGGTTTCCCAATATGATTTTTGTTTCTTACTTAATGAATTTTGGGTTTAGTTAATAGCTTGAACCCAATAAAACCACATTATTTCTGAGTGCGATAATCAATGGAATGATAGTCCTTTGGAGAATGAATGTTTTATAGGATTTGGAATGAAAAACCTCACTGATATACTAAAAAAAATATCTCATGAAATTAATCATGTTTAACATACAAATGAGAAATGGAGGTACTTACGTTACATTGAGTCCTTCACGAGGACACATTCACCTTTTTTGGTGGGTATTTTAATCTAGTAGTTTTTAAAAATTGGATCTATACCACTAAAAGTATATTTTTAATTATCCATTTTTAGAATATTTGAATGTAATTCTAGTTATTTCTCTTTAAGAAGGTGAAACATACATGTGGTGGGATCTAATTAAGAATAAGAGGCCATAAGATGAAACCAATTCCATGGATTGGGTTGAGTTTAAGAACTTATTGATAAAAATTCAATTTCCTTGTATTCTTCATATGAAAATAGAGAAGTATATTCTCATGATAAATAAAATGTATGATGATTGTTTTGGTGATTGTGAGGCTATTTTACAATACTTTTGATGTACTCCTTGGGTATTATCATCCAACAAGTAGGTAAGGTTGGTATATTGTTTAGTGGATTAATACTAATTATTCAATGTGAGATTTTTTAAGATATTGTAGTAGCTATAAATAGATTGTGCGATGTAAAATAAAGGTGTAAATAGTGGTCTAAAGTACTTACCGATGTCATGGTTTCGATAAGTAAATGGAGATGGTTTTAAAATTATAATTTAAAAACCATGGGTATAAGAATATTGGATTTTCATGTTTCTCAATGTGTTGTAATAATCATAGAATAAATTGTCCTAAGGTGACTAATAAGTGTTTTTTGTGAAAAAACGAAGGGAAAAAAACATATGTTTACTAATGTGATTGGAAGAAGTTAACTAACAATGTAAAAGGAGAGAAATATGCACAAAATGAACCTCCCCCACTTTAGTGTTTCATGTGTAAAGAAAATTTTCATTATTAGGAATAGTACTGAAGCCCGAGGGTTAATGATGATGAACGACATCAACAACCTACTTATATGGTCGAAAAATTGAATTTTCATGCAGTCATTGATTTTTATGAGGGTGTGATCATGATGGGGTGGTAGGTATATTTACCATCCACTCTAGAACTGATAATGTCATATTTTATTCTAGATCTACCCACTCTTTCATATCTAAATAATTTTACAAGGGTATAAATATTCCACCAAAATGATTATATGGGGAATAAGATTTAAAAACCCTTACTGTTATAATGATCTCATCTCAAGTTTATAATTCCTCTCTAGTTGACATCAGTGGGAAGGTAATTTATGAAAATATCTTCATTCATCCTTTGGTTGAATTTAATGTCAGCATACACATGTATTGGCCACATCACAACAAATCCAACATAAATTTTCATGTAAGTGAATTTTGGTTTGATATTTCAATCCAAAATAAGATTATCTATCAATTTGAATAAAATTATGAACATTCTATGGAGGTTCTAGTATGTGGTTATGAATTCCCATTGAGAATGAGGGTTTAATTCAAATGGCTGGGGAGAAACACAACGTTGAAGATATGACTATTTTTTCTAAATTTGTGGACTAATATATGGAAGTGTTTCAATTCCTTATACAAAAACATGATGTTAAGTTCCCAATAGAATTAATACCTCATTCCATAAAAATTATAAGGTCTCTCTATAGAATTGGTTTGATTGAGCTGCAATAATTGAATAAGTAACTCAATGAAAAACATTAAAATGTATTCATTTGGAAAACAATAACACCTTTGGATGCACCTATTTTTTATGAACTATTTATCAGTGTGACTCTTCATTGATTTTTGGAAGATGAATAGGATCACAATCAAGAACAAGTATCTTTTTCTCTATATTGATGACTTGTTTGATCAAATGTATAGAGATTAATTCTTTTCCATAATTCAAAATCATTCTGGATATCATCAATTAATGGATAATAAGGTGGATATACACATGATTGAATTCCATATACGGTTTGGAAACTATGAATATAAATTGATTCCTTTCTGTCAAAATAATTATCGAACTATATTTTGGGATTTGATTATTAGAGTCTTTAGATAATACCTTAATTGTTTTTTAGTATTTTTAGATGATATTATGATCTATTTGAAGAGAATGAAATATAATGAAGACCACATGATAATTTTAGGAAAGACCATAAGGAGATAAATATTGTATGAAAGTTTTCAAAAGTGTGATTTTTTTTCAAATAGTCTCATTTTTAGGTCTCCTGATCTCAAAAAAGGGAATAAAATTAGATCCATCAAAGTGTAAGGCTACATAATGTTGGCGCCAACTGACCATTTTGTTAAATATCTATAATTTTCATTTTTTATATGGGTATTATCGTTGGATTTTTAAGAATTTATCATGACTATATAATCTGCTCACAATGTTAACATATATGGATGTCGAGTTCATCTGGACAAATGATTGTTTGTAAAATTTAAATGAATAGAATAGATGATTTGTCAATGAACATATACTTACATTTCCCTTTCATGTATAAGGGTTTCTAATCTTTAGTGATTCATTCAAGAATTGATTGCTATATTTTCTTATACATAATAACATGGTTATATCCTTTTCCTCACGACAATAGAAGATTCACAAGAAAAATTACCCAACTCATTATTTGGAGTTATCTATAGTAATTTTTTCATTATAGATATGGACCCATTATAATTATGGAGAAAACAATTATATAGAGACCAATCATAAAAGTTCTAATCAACTGTTCACACAAAAGGAGATGGACATGTACTAGAGGATATAGTTAAAGACAATAAATTCTTATGACTACTCAATACATTATAACCCTAGGAAAGAGTAAATGGTGGAAGATGCATAGAGTGGAAAGGATATTCGATATTATCCATGGTGAGGATCACAATATATCCAATATATCTCTATTTTCAATGGGTGGACCTAGAAATATTTTATTAAAGGGAAAATCTTATCCTGGTTAGCTGAATGTATAACCATATATCCATGTGAATAATAATGAAGAATATGAAGATGATGTAGGTAAGAAAAATATGATTAAAAATTCCCATGAATTTAACCATGATCATAATAGATTTTAAGGCTAAGGATCTTTTTATGTGTTCCATCAATACTGTATTTGAAAATTGTGTAGTTAGAGGAAGGTCATATTTCTTCATTCTCTATCCATCATAGAAGTATGAAGGTGGATAGATATCTGAATGAATACATATGGTAGGATGGAATGGAGTGTGATATCATTGATTTTGTATCATATTTCCTTATATTTCATAAATTTAAGGATAAATAAAAAAATCATAATGGATTACTACATCCATTACCCATAATATAACTAAAATAGTAGAACATAAATATGAATTTTATTTTTTGAATCCCCAAAACCAAAAGAATGAATAATGTTAAAGATTTGGTGTCTTAGAACTAATTTTTTTTTCATTGAGTACATAAATATTTAAATGTTAAACATCTTATTACATATTTATCATTGTTTTGCAGGACTATAGTGTAATAATGTCCTAGAGTATTTTTCGCATTAATAAGGTTATAGTTGTTCTCCATTATGATGATATCTATGAAGTGCTATGACTATATAATTAAATATAGTTCAATGGTAGGATGAAAAACTATAATGGGAATCTTAGTGTACAAACCATCAGGTTTGATTACTCATAAGTAGATGAGACTTATTATTATCAAGTTCTCACATGGTAATCTCTTATACTAGAGATTATGAGAACAAACCCACAAGTAGGAATTCTACATGTTTTAGTGTCATCAGATATTTCTATATATGAGCATTTGTAATTATCCATAGACTTTATGATTATCATTAATACGTTTCATGGCTTAAGTAAATTTACTTTCTAAAGAAAATTGTCTCAAAAATAGTTTGTGGGAGGTAGGTTACATTTGGGGAATCATGAATGACATGTTATTAATGTATAAGTAGATGACAGATTTTTCCTTTCCATTTATAGAAGTTGATATCTCGGCCCGTTGATTGAAATAGAACCTTCGCACGAAATTCATTGTCCCTTGTGTAACAACGACTTGATATCATGTAGTCAAAGAACGAAATATCAAGCATACTGTTTCATGACACTATCATGAAACCTTCTTGATGAGATACTAATAAAATGTAATTATATCACATAGTGATAGTTTATATGTGGATTTCATTGTTTCGACATTATGTTCTTTCTCTTGGGTGAGTTGACCCATTTCTAGATAATACTCTTGGACTATAGGAAATACCACATAATGCCAACAAGAATGAATCCCAGAGGGTCACACACTAACTGTTTTTAGTGGTCTTGGTTCAATTCTATTTAAATTTAATTAATGGAATAAATATTAATCTCAATACAATGGCATTATTTTATTCATGTTAAAATGATTGCATAAATTAAACAAATATTTATTCATTGTATTGTGGGTAAAATATATATATTTATTTTATTAATCATTTAATAAATATTTATTTACTAATTGGTAAATAAAATATTTATTTAAGTGATAAAATTAATTAATTAATTATTTGGGTGTTCAATAAATCGAATTGGAGTTCGAGCAAACAACGACCGGTCCGGTAGTAAAATAATTATTTGAAAAATGGTAAATAATTATTTAACTAGTTGGCACAAGATAAAATAATTACAATGTTGCTATTATTTTTTGATGCATAATTTTATTTATAATTCTATTTTGCGCAAGTTGGCACAACATAAATAATGTCGTAGTATTTTTATTAAAAGCATGTGTTTTATATATTCTTATGAATTTATATAATTTCTGTTATGAAATTAAATATTGTATAAAAATACCCATGTCGATAAATAGACACATACATCTATCATGCCATGTACCAAACTGCATGCTCCGTTAATTGATAATTCTTCAGCTAAATGATTTCTCTCTTGAATCCTCTTCCCATCCATCTCAAGGACTGGAGACATTCTTCAAGAGAAAATAAGAAGTGATCAAAAAAACTGGCACAAGACACTCACTTCACTGCGCTAGCACTCATAGAATTATTGGTGTCGATTGGAGGCCATCAGAACATGTATGGATCTCCACTTGAGGGATTCTAGTTCGGATCCTCGCAAGAGCAACGAGAAAATCCAAGAGGGTCAATCCAGATGGTCAACATCATCAATGATGAATGTACCGAATATCTAGGTATTCATTTCATTATGAAATTATTTAAATTAATTATAACCATGATGTTCAAGATCCTATATAAAATTTTTCGGCCTCCTCCTACTTTATCTAAATTTTTTATTATATTATGTGGATACTGGAATTCATCGTCGTATTGATCCCGTAATAATCATTGATCATGGTAAAAATAAATGTGGGGTTCCGGCCCAACGGTGCATCCGCAGAACCCAGAACCTACAAGTGGTATCAGAGAAGCTACATTATAGTTTATAATTATTTATATAATCAGTTTATGATTTATGGATTAATAATTTAGTTTTTTAATTCATGGATAATTGTTTCTGTTATCTGGATTTTGAGATATATTCTCCCTCTTTTCATTTCTCAAAGATTTCACAGAAACAAATGATTATTTATTAAAATTAAAATAGAGAACTCATTATGAGGTTATGATGATTCTGCCCAGGTGACAAGAAAGTACACCCTGATTGTTTGGACTTATATGTTGCGTACTATTCCATAAACTCCATTTAATCCTGACTACACGTCATGTAGTTGTGTTCAGCGCATCGAGAGTAATTCAGAAATTACTCAATCCATGTTTAATTATTGAACACGGTGGAGTGAATTCTAAATCATGTGTTCACCGAGACAGATAAAAACATGCTTACTAGATTATATGTTGTGTTGTCCACTACACACAACATATAGTACTTTAGGGTCAGTGGGAAAAACTGTGTATCCCATACAATGTAATGATGACAGGTAAACATATAACAGAGAGATAATATGGTGTGTAGCCTGCTGTAAATGTCATTTACTCAAAAATTTATGAAGTATGCTTCACATTACAAGTCTATAGGCATGTACATTAGAATAGATAATGAATATAGTACACACATTGTAAGTGTAACAACACGTATATTACTTTATCTTATTACACCGAGTTATAGATTTAATGCTTGTGGGACGTTCAAAACTAAAAATCATGTATAAATCGTAGAATATTTTCTTACTATATTGATTGAAACATATTCTAGGAAATATTTCATTAGAGTAAGACAATATTTGAATATAATACATGTTGGGTATATTTTAATGGGTATTCATTATGATACCTCCAAGGTGCATTTATTTACAACGATAATAATTTCAAAGAAATTCAGAAATGGATTTAGATAGATGGATTGACTAATTAAAGATAGAAATTAATCGATCCATGCACAATTTCTCTTAATAAGAATAATTTAAGAATTCATTACTAGTTTTATTTAATGTGTAACTCGTTGCATGTATGTGGGTGATCATGAGCTTGAGCAAGACCTTTGTATGCGATCAGTTTCCTTTTAATTTATTTATTGAATTAATTGTTGTCTTGTAAGAGATCTCTCATCATTAATATGTAGGGAATGTGTTCGCATGGTTTCTTTTACGTGAACCCCCTTTACCCTTCACCCGAGTGTGAGTTAAAAAAAGCATATGTAATGGATGTAACTCCCAAGCTAGTGGAGGCCGTTCAAGCTGAAGCTGAGACAAAACCAATCCCATGAGATACAGAAGATGAAAGGTGGAATGTTTTAAACATGAACACAAAATATTCACAATGTTTTCTCCACTGAATTTGGGTTAGTTTATCAACCGCTAGATAAACTAACCATTTGAAAATATCATGATCAAGTCCATTTTTTTTTCTGTTGCTTGGTTTAAAAATAAGGATGTCTTTTTGCGATCGTATAATTAATGAATTAAACAAGAATTCATGATGGAACTAAAGTAAACCAGGATTGTGTGTAAATATTATCATGGAATGGTTAATCACATTTGTATATTCTAATTAATATTAACTATTATTCCATAATGATAAAAATAAATCTACATTTATGATAAAAATTCCATCAAATAAAATATAAAGTCAGAGAAATCCTGTTGTTACATTATTATGGAAAAAACTCAATAAAAAATGTGTTTGACGAACAGTTTTTAGGACACTTACTTTTAGACAGGAAGCACTTATGAAATCTTTTAGGATGACTTAACCATATAACATCAAGAAGAGTAGCCCTTACTAGACATGGTTTAATATTGGAATAAAGAGTTGAGGAAATGAAAAGTTAGGATTTCAAGATGGGGGAGTCCACCTAATAGATCAAGGAGCTATATAACCATTGTTAGAAAAGAACTAAATACCTAAATACCTTTAAATATCATAACCATCCCTTGTGGGAGTTATGCGTAGGGGGTTATGGAACCTTTCCACTAGGTTGTTATGGTAACTGGACATTCCGAGTTCAATGGTGAGGGAAATTGGGACTTGATAAAATGGTGGGAAACATATTAAAATTAATTTATTTCTTAGAAAATTTAATAAAGAAATAACCAACAACTTCTCTCTAAATTTTAGAATAAAACGAAAAAATCTTCAACCACACTGTCCCTACGATAAATTTTGGATAAAGAAAACTTTATCAATAGAAGTAACTTCCAGGAATGGTTTAGTTGCATTCAGGTTATTCTATGCCCTAAATGGATGTCTTACTTACTGAAGTCACCAATAAATAATCCGCCTACCCAAGATGCGAGTGATGAAGAGTTATTGGTCTACAAGAAACATTTAACTGATGCAGTCAGTTTTCAATGATTGATTCTATCATAAATGTCTAGTGATATCATAAAGTCTCATGAAAGCATGGATATCTATAGAATGCTTTAGCACAACTATGTTCTTTACTAGAAGAGAGAAATATAGAACAATTTGATATCTCCAAGTCACTATTTCTGTGTAAGTACGTAGAGGGTTCCCTACATGGGCCTCACGTAGTCCTGCTCATTGGCTACATTGAGCTTATGGAGGTTTTAGGATTTAATCTCCCCAAAGAACTAGGTACCTATCTCATTCTTGCATAAATCCCTCAATGATTCCCCATCCTTGAAATTAATTTCAATATAAACAAAATTGAGAAGTCTCTATCTAATCATCTTATCCTCAATCACCCTGTGGAAAAATATTGGAAGCACAAAAAGCCTTATGTCCTTATGGTGAATGAGGGGAAAGGGAAGGCAAAGAGCATTATGACCAAAGAATCATCATTACCCTCCAAGAAAAAGAAGATCAAAGGTTATTCAGGGTATAATTAAGAACTTTGTTTCGCATGTGGCAGGAAGGGCCACTGGAAGAAGAACTGCATCCAACCAACCAAGCAAGGGGAAGTTTCATGTGCATTTTTTATTGAATTTAATCAATATATTTATAAAAATTGTGTATTATATACAGCTTTTGGTGCTCACATATGTATCCAAAAATAGGAACCATGTTGATTCTATAATATTAGACAAGGGGAGGTAGATCTACGAGCAGCCAATAAAAACAAACTCGTTGTTATAGTAGTCGGGGACTCCCACCTCACGTTGACAACTGGGATGATTTTGGTGTTAAAGGGCTTTTATTAGGAGTTGTTTTTTAGTAAAAAAATTATTTCTATATCCAGATTATACATCAATGGATTTTTTTTATGTTTGGAAATGAATGTATCTTCATTTTGAATGATATCATTTGTTTTGTTTGGGCACATTTATACATTGTTATTTATTTGTTTGATTACACAAACCATGTAATGGTAATCGATAACAAATAAGCATCAAATGAATCATACCACAACCAAAATTGGCATCACCATCAAGGTCATGTAAATAATAAACTCTTTAGAAATTTACATCATGATGAATATTTAGATTCCTTCAAACAAAAACCACTTGGTGTATGTCATTCATGTTTACAAGGAAAACTGACAAAAGACCCATTTAGTGGAAAATGAGAAAGGGATAAAGAGATTCTTTAATTGGTTCATAATGATGTGTTTGGACCATTTCCATTTAAATAAAGGGGAGGTTACACAAACTTCATAAATTTTTATGATGATTTTAGTAGATATGGATATATCTACTTAATGAGGTATAAGTCAGATTCTTTTGATATGTTCAAAGAATATAATAATGATATTGAGAACCAATTTGGCATGAATATTAAGAAACAATTATCATAACAAGGAGGATAATATATTAATCAAGACTTCATTGATTACATACGATATATTGGGATCCTACCACAACTCAATCCTCCTTGATTTCCCTTGTTGAATGGCGTGAGAAAAAAGAGGAACCACACCATGTTGGACATGTTGGGATCAATTATGAGTCATGCAAGTCTTCCATTATCCTTTTGTGGATATGCAATACAAATAGCAGCACACATACTAATCCATGTACCAACAAAATCAATAAATTGTTTTCCATATGAGTTATATAGTGGAAATAAATCCATGTAATCACATTTACATGTGTGGGGAAGTGAAAAATTTATTAAGGACTCTTCGGGTAACAAACATACATCCCGAGGAACTATGTATACATTTTTAGGATTCCCTAAGGAAACAAGGGGATAATAACTATAAAAATCATCATGAAAAAAAAGGTTACAGTGGAAAGACATTCCATATTCCTTGATAGGGGGACCATCTCCAAAATAAATAGTTGGAGTGAGATAGACTTTGATGGATTAGGGGCTCAAGGTACACTAGAATTTTAATAGGAATAGATTTCAAAAAATCTCGTGAGAGAAAAAACCTTTCCAGAGACACATGAACTGCATAGGTGTAAAAGAGTGGTTATAGAACTAGAATGTGATGGTTTTATAGTGATAGAGGATGGTGACTCTTTATTAATAAATTATAATGATACACTTACCTACAAGGATGTAATAAGTGGCACAAATGTTTCCCAGTATGAAGAATACATGAATTCTGAAATGGAATCTATGTACCAAAACCATGTCAAGATTTTGGTAGATCTTCAAATTGATGTAAATGAAGTAAATTGAAAATGGGTATTCAAGAAGAAACTATACATGAATGGAAAAGTCATTACTGATAAGGAATAAATGACTGAAAAAGTGTTCAATCATCGTCAAGGCATTGAATATGACAAAACCATTTCACAAGTCTCAATGATGAAGTCCATCAGAATTCTATTGGCCATTTCTGCTTACCATGACTATGAGATTTAAAAAATGGATATCAAAATATACTTCCTTAATGGGATCCTTCAGGAAGACATCTACATGACCCAACATGAAGGGTCTATGACTCAAAAGGATGCTAAACTGGTATGCAAGTTACAGAAATCCATTTATGGAATAAAAAAGAATTCCAGTAATGGAACATTGTTTTGATGAATCCATAATGAAATTTGGTTTTATCATGAATGAATCTGAGAATTATGTATACAAACAGTTTAGTGGGAGTGCATTTGTTTTCCAAATATTAAATGTTGATGAACTATTACTTATTTTCAATGAGATACCAGTCATATAGTTTATTAAGGCAACATTGAATCAATGATTCTCCATGAATGAATTTGGAGAGGTAGAATATATTATTTGGATCAAGATCCATCATGATAGATCAAAAATATTTCAGGGCCTATATCAAAGTACATACATTGATAAGATACTAAAGTGATTTAGTATTAAAAAATCGAAGAGGGGACTATTTCCAGTGTCCCATGGAATTCATATTTCCATGAATATGAGTCCACAAAAACACGAGGAAAGAAAGGTAATTGAATGGAATCCATATGCATCAGTGATTGGGTCAGTCATGTATTTTATACTATATATAAGGCTGGATGTCGCATACGCATTGAGTGTGGATGTCATATATCCAGATGGCCTGAGTGACCACCAATGGATGGAATTCAATACTATTCTAATGTATCTGAGGCATTCTAATGATTTTTTTCAGGTTTATGGAGGAGATGAGGAACTAGTCATCGGAGGATATGTAGTTTCAAGTTTCCCGAATGATCATGATGACATGAAGTTGCAAACATGATACATCATCACATTGAATGGAGGTGTATTGAGCTGGAAGACCGTAAAGAAGAGTGTGGTCATAGATTATACATTATAGTCCTTGTATATTGTAGCTTTTAAGGTAGTTGAAGAAGAAGTTTGGATGAAAAACTTCATCCAAGAGATGGATGTGATGACTAGCAATAAAGATCACATCACACTATACTGTGGTAATACTTTAATAGTAGCTCTCGCAAAATATCCCTGGTTACATCAACAAAAAAATCAAATACATCAGAAGTATCTTCTTTTGATCGATTTTTGTCATATATGTGATGTTGAAATGAGAAATAATTCCATATAAGACAATGTAGAAGGCGCCATTACAAATGCCTCACTTAGTAGAAACATGATCATCATCTGAGGTCTAGCGAACTAAAAGTCTTAGGATATTGGCTCAAGTCCAAGTGGGAGTTTTAAGAGTTGGTGTCTTAGAACCATCTTGTTTTACATTGATTCCATGAATATTTAATATATTTAAATATTTAACATCTTATTACGTATTGTACATTTTTCTTTATCACTATAGTTTAATAATGTCCTGGAGTATTTGTCAAATTAAAAATGTCCTAGTAGTTCACCTCTATGATGAGAACCTTGAAGTTATATGACAATATTCTTAAATATGTTTCTGCAGTTGGAAAAAATACTACAATGTGATACATAGTATATAGTCCTTCAGGTTTGAGTACTTGTTAGTAGGTGATTCTTTTTTTAATGATGTTCTCACTTGGAAATGTCTTAGACAAGAGATTATGAAAATAAACCCACTAATAGTAATTATACATGTTTTTGTGTCATCAGATATTCCAATTTGCGAGTGTGTGTAATGATCCTTAGAATTTATGATTATCAATAATACATTCCATGAATCATGCACTTTAATTTTCTGATGAATACCATCACTTAGATAGTTGGTAGTTGGTAGGGTACATTAGGTGAGTCATGAATGACGTGTTATTAATGGATAAGTCGAGGAATTATTTTTCACTTCCATTTATGGAAGTTGATATTTCTACCATTTGATGAAAATAAAACCGTCGCCCAAAATTCCATGGCCATGGTATAATGAAGAGTTTATTTCATGTAGTCAATGAATGGAAAATCAATCATAAACGTTGATGACACTATCATGAAACCAATCAGATGAGATATTACAACAACAATATTATATTACACAGTGAATGTTCGTATGTGGATTTCATTATTGTGATTTTAAGTTATTTATCTTGGGTTCGTTAACCCATTTCTAGATAGCACACTTGGAATTTAAGAAATCCCACTTAATTCTATTGAGAAAGAATCTTGTAGGGTCACACACTATGTGTTTCTAGTTGTCATGGTTAAATTCTCTTTGATGTTAATTAATGGAATAATTATTATTCTCAAGATAGTTGAATAATTTTATTGATGTTAAATTTATTTTATAAATTAAATAAATATTTATTCATTGGATTATGGGTAAAATATATTAATTTATTTTATTGAACATTTAATAAATATTTATTTACTATATTTTTTTAAAATATTTATTTATGAGAATAAATTATTTATTTATTTATTTTGGTGTTCAATAAATGGATATGGAGTTCAAGCGAACCACAACCGATCTAGTAGTAAAATAATTATTTGAATGATGGTAAATAAATATTTTACTATTTGGAACATGTTAAAATAATAATATTTCTACTATTATTTTTGTGATATGGAATATTATTTATAATTCAGTTTTCTAAAGTTGTTTCTCTATAAATAATGACTTGGTATTATTATTAAAACGATGGGTTTTCTCGAAGGTTATGAATGTATTTAATTATTTTTACATAATTAAATATAGTAACTAAATCCTCATGTTGATAAATATAAACATACATCTATTGTTCCATGTACCGAATGACACGTTTGTTGAATTGAGAATTCATGAGCAAAACAATTTCTATCCTGATTCTTATTACCGCCCCTCTCAATAACTAGGGATGTTCTTCAAGACTGATGAACAAGCGATCAAGAATGACTTGCACAAGAGACTCAATTATCTATGTTAGTACTTAAAGAAAAAGTTGTGTTAATCAGAGGCCATCATAGAACATGTGGATCACCACTAAAGAGATTCTAGTTTGGATCCTCTCAAGCACAACGAGACAATCTAGAATGTCCATTCAAGAAATTCCACATCATCAATGAAGAATGTACCAAATATCCAGGTATTATATTCATTATGAAATTAGTGAAATTAATTATAAACATGACGTGCAAGATCCACCCATATGATTTTTGGCCTCTTCCTTATTTTTCTAAATATTTCATTCTATTCTATGGAGACCGTAGTTCATCACCAAATTGATCTCATAATAATCATTGATCACATTAATAATTAAAGTTGGGTGTCTGTGCAACCATACATACACTATGCCTGTAACCTATATAATTTGGTATTGGTGGTAGTTAATTTCTTTACAAAGTTAGTAAACTTCATCTCTCTAAGATAAGACATCACAGTGCATTGGATATTCATAATACATGTTAATGAAATCGTAAGGTTGCAGGTAGTACCATATTACATAGTTTCTAATCAGAATATGATGTATAACGCAATGTTCAGTTGAATCCATTCAAATGAACATGATAGAAAATTGAGTTATAAAACTTCTTATCATCCTCATACAAATGGTATGTCTGAAAGATAAATTTAAAACCAAGAGGATATGTTTATATCTTGTTTGTTGGATTTCAATGGTTTGTGATATCTACACCAGCCCGTAGTAGAGTTTTATTAAAACAATAGCTTTAACTCTACCATTTTTGATGGCTCATGGTGAATCCCTATATGAGAAGAAATTTGGAGCATCAATGTGCTGTAGTGGAATTGGAGAATGAAATCCACTGGGACCTATGATTGCAAAAAAAATCGTAGATAAGGTTACATCCATTATGTTACATATCAGGGCATCTCATAGATGGTGGAAATTTTATCCTAACCAAAACTGATGTGAGGTATAATTTTACTTCAGTGGGATAAATTTTTTATGAGTCTATTATTGGAAGAAGTTTATGATATTTAAAAATAAATGGATTCCAACCCCAGGGTATATTATCCCTTTTCAGAAACATGATCGAGTAGGGACAATTTTTTATCGCTTGGAACTTCCACCAAAATATCCCTCAATTCAATAATGTGTTTAATGTATTTCTCATAAGGAAGTATATACCATACATTTCCCATTTACTAAACATATAGGTCATACATATTTCATTTTAGGAACAATAAGTTGCAATAATGGATCATAAAATGAAATTTATTAAAAACAAGGCTATTGACCGAATTAATGTTTTGGGGAAAAAATGATTGATAAATATACATAGGAACTTGAGGATATGATGATGTAGAATTAACCTAATTTTTTTGTATTATGAAAATTAATTTCGAGGGATTAATTCATTTTAAGGGAGGTAGAATGTAAATCCTTGAGATTTTATGAACACTTATTTTTGAATAAATTAAATTTCTCTTATGTCTTGAATTAAAAGCTACACTCATTTAATATTTCATTTTATGTTATACCAATTTAATCATTAACTATATACAACACAGGCTTGGCGTGCCTTACATATAACACAAGCCTTTTATAAAAAATGTTTTATTATTATAATTATTTAAGACAGTTATAAACTAACTGTAAAATGTAGGAATACTAAATTTAATAAATAATTTTTAAATATTATTTGTAATGTTTTCATATAAATAAAAATTATTGACAGTAAAATATATAATTTCTGGTAATGACTATATGTTTTGAAAATATTATTTTCTCAAAAGAACTAATTTTTATGTCCTTGGAAATAATTAGTTTTTATTTTATAATATTATATAGATTTAATTTAATAAAATTAAATTTCATTATTTAATTTAGAATTTCAAAATTAACTTTTGGTGAATTTTTTGATTTTTTTGAAAAGATTCATTTTTGGAAGAATAGTAAAAAATAATGATTTTTAATTGAAAACATCATTTTTTATAATTTATTTATATAGTAAAATTAGAATAATTTTTTTAATGTATATTTAGTGCAATTATTCTCTAATAAATCAAATTTATCTCATTTGAATGACTGCACTATGCAATTAGATATAAAAATATTTCATAGACTAGAACATTTTCAAATATAAAACCTTTTGTTATATGTCTTATATAGGATTATTTTTAAATTAATTTATAACACTTCTATGATTAAAATTTTACAAATTGGATACAATATTTGTAATGATAATAACTTATATTTAAAAATATATATAACTTCAATTTTCACCAAATTAATTATTTAAAATGGTTAATATTAATCACATTAATTGAGGAAAAAGTATATTTTATCAAGGGAATAAAAATTTAAATTGATGTGAAAATAGCCAATAAACATGACCATAAAATATTGGATGGATATATTATGATAACATGATTCAAGAAGACCTCCCAATTGTCTTTACCTACTGTTATTTTCAAGAATTCCACTACTCCTCTATTAGAGAATGGGACCCAACCCCCATAATTATTCCCACATCTCATGAAATTTGGATCATCAAAACCTTATCAAAATATCCACCAAAATTAACTCCCTTAATCATAAATTACTCAATTTGGGTATAAATCCATCCCTATATGACCTTTTAAAAAAAGAAAAACATGTCATCTGAAGAAGAGGAAATGCCCATCATTATGTATTTTGTTTGTTTCCTTATCCACAATCATCAATTATTCTTATAACCTGATTATATATTAATATTGTTATCCTAAATGTACTTATATGTTTTTATGTTAAGAGTAGAACCTACAAATTTACACACTTTCATCAAATGGGATACACAATCATTGATCTTGTCTATAGAAGACTACCGCCTTGAGAATCGATGTTGTATGTTTTTCCATGAGAAAATTTCAATGTAGGGAATAATTAAGTATTTATTTTTTATGTTTTATATTTATGTTATTTATTATCTTATCATGATTGTTCATGTTTTATATCACACCTACCTTCATGATTTCCATCATTTGGGAATATGATAATGTCATATCTGTGTACAACGGACTACCACTTCACAATGAGATGTGATTCTTTCATGATTTACATGGAATGTTTTAAGGATAGTTATAATATACATATAAGATAAATATGAAATAATATTGATTCTATATTGAAAATATATCATATAAATTTCTTTTTTTAATCCTAAAAATGAATAAAAACATTAATGCATATGTACACCATACCGTCTCCCTAAACATTGTTTTTAATTTCCTAATTCTATATTTTATAGATTATTATAAATATATATTTGATTAATATATATGATATATGTATGATATTTATCATTTTATATAAAATTAAAACATATTCAATGTAAGGGTACCAAGAATAAATAATCAAAACATTTATGAAAACAGTGTTTATTACCCGAAACGAAATGTTATCAAGTAATTGTAAATAAATTAGTAATATAAATTTAGAAGTAAATAATATATGTTATGATATAAATTGATGTGGTGTTGTAATATATATATTATAAAAATATATTTCGTACAAATGGGGATCAAATAAGTTTGAAATAATTCAATACATATGGTAAGGGATCATCGTCTCAATTCTATATTCTGTGAGCTCGAAGATATGTTCACCACCTATTTCTTATATGTGGTGTGTATTATACACATTGATTTATACTATGATTATTATATATATAATTTTGGGATTTAAATATTTATTTTATGGTCTCTCTTTCGTAGTGTTTATGATTCAATGTTATCAATGTGGTAAATGTTTATTGAAACAATCTTTCCATTTAATAGGATTGATGGTGATTATTCTCCCATTGATGAAATATTGTAAGCTATCTATCATGAACTCTAATACGATTTATTTCACTATGGTAATTCATTATATATTAATGTAAAAATACTATTTGTATACTCTATTGTACTTATGATAATTAAGAATTTTTTTAATAAAATAAAACATTGCTTCTCTCATCGATCAGAAATGTCTTTTCTCAGAAAACCATGTTTTCTGAAAATGGTTTCAAAAATATTATACTATTATCTAATGGTATAAAAATATTTACCCAAGTTTTTCCTTTTTATTTTTTTTAAAAAAGTAATTTTATTGTTATTTTCCAATCGAATCTCTTTTAACATATAATGACAATATGAAAGGAATCGTTATTTTATAATTTTGGGGATGGGAAAAATTATCCACATCCCCGACCAATCAATTAATTTATGTTTCCCTTATATGATTTCAATTTTATTTTTAGTGAAACATATTTTGAAAATATATAATTTGTAAAAAATAATTTTTTAATCCAGAATGAATGTTTTCTTAAATTTGTGTTTTAATTGATGATTCAAAATTAATTTTCATCTATGATGACATCTTTTTTTGTTAATCATGCCTTTATGGGTATATGATCCAAGGGTACACTAAATATTTTTTCATTGAAAGGTTTATATTGTGATGACATGATTCTTATGATACATTTTTCTCTTCCATGGGTTATATGCTTTTGAAAACCTCTTATTTTTATGGGATATTATTCAATTAATAAACCTATATCTTTTCCACATGTTATGATTTGATTAAATGTTTATTATACCCTTATCATTTCATGGGTTATGATAATATATTTATTAAACCCATATTTTTTATGGTTCAGGAAATGATAATTTTTTTTAGCTTGTGTGACATGTATGTATGATTTCAGTATGTGGTGGGTGGGACAAATATCTCCCTCCAATGAATTGGGAAAGTATTAATATATCATGGGATAAACATTTATGCAATGGGGAGTAAACTTGG
The DNA here is from genome assembly GCA_963277665.1 of Viscum album. Taxonomy (NCBI): domain Eukaryota; kingdom Viridiplantae; phylum Streptophyta; class Magnoliopsida; order Santalales; family Viscaceae; genus Viscum; species Viscum album. The sequence goes on from OY728120.1 coordinate 264,739,542, forward strand.
TTCAGTAAAATAAATTTTCTAATATGACAGTCTTAGGAGTGAACTTTGATTACTAAGATGGATTATTGAGTGAAACCATTACTCTATGATATAATTGGTATTAATCCTCAACTACTATTGAAATAATATCATGTGTTTATGTGTATTCCACAAATTCATGTCTTATGAAAATGTTATGCTCTCAGGGATCCTATTTTTTATTCAATTATGATTCATATCTTATAAACTGAAAATATTTCTACCCGGAATCAGGATTACGATATTTGATATGAAATGTATTATCATATAATGTTTGGACGATGTTATCATACCCTTCTATTTGGGATTATTCTTAAATATCATCCTGGTTTACCCCTATGGACCATCTAGAGTCACTATTTCATATTCTTCCTTTCCCCAGGTTATGTAGATACATTTTATTTATGATTTTTCTTTAAAAGATTCTAGTTTTTAAAAACGTAATGTGAGATGACGTATCTCACTTATAGACTATTTTTTATGTTTCAATGTTTCCAATGGAACTAAAAAACTTGGGTGTTTGGTTTTGTGTTTGTGTAATGCATTCAATAATCAACAAAAAATGTAATAATGTATATGTAATAGAATCTCAGTTTAATATAGTTGGTTTCAATGAAAAAGGATAGTTATCCATTGAAATCTAGGATGAGAAACCTTAGTGGGATCTTTATGGGATTGTCTCTAAGGATACATCTAAGGATGAGTGACAGTATAGTAAAATTTACATAAATTTTCGTAAAGAATATAGTGATTGGTTCCCAGATATAATAATTTTCTAGATACAATAAGTGGATGTGGCTCTCGAACTGTTGTACATAAGGTTAAAACCCCAAAACACCTTATTAATCTATATTTAATTAGTAATTGGTGAACAATAATGCGACTTGATGTGAACTTGGTTTTACCCTCTCAGGAGATATTCTTTGGAAATTCACAAACACTTTATGAACCATCATGAAGGATTTAAATAAAATTCGGCTATGAAAGACCTAAGATAAACATAAGGTGTCATATATTAATGAAGTTTTCATAGATTAAAGTATCTGTCATAATTTAGACAGTATATATGTGATTTCCATAATTATATTGTTTTTAACTATGATTATTATTTATCACTTTGTGATTTATAATCATATCTAATGACTAAAACCTAAATAAACCATGTTAATTATGAGTACAATGGACAATAAAATGATTGTACTCCTAAGAACCCAATTCATATGGGAGTTATAATTAAAAAACACATTGAAATTCTCACAATACTTTGTCATATTGTGAATCATGTTGAACATTCAATTGATGAAAGGACAAAACAATATTCTATTTGGTCTATCATAAGGGAATCTACCCCTTTTTTAGTGGGATTTCAGATCCACTATTTTTTCTACGACTGATCAGTACCACTAAAAATATAATTTCCATTATCCAATGTTTAGAAATATATATATTCATTCTTGATGTTTATTTTTTAGAAGGGGATGTATGCCAGTGGTGGTCTATAATCAAGAATACAGGTAGCAAGATTAAATTGACTCCATGTATTGGGATGAGTTCAAAGAATTTATTTTCCAATAATTACATTCCTTGTATTCATTATATGAAAATAGAAAATGATTTTCATGAGTTACCGATTAGGTATCGTGAATCTGTTGGTACCTACAAGGCTTATATTAAAAGACATGTGAGGTAATCTTCTTATTTAATTATCCAACCTGAATGTAAGGTTGATCAAATATTCAGTGGCTTAATACCAAGTATTTTAATAGAACAACCCATTTGAGACTTTCACAACCATAACTACATTTTTTTATGTCTAATTTAGGGGGAAATAGATGTTTTTATGACTTATCGATCTCATGGTTTTGAGAATAAAAGGAAGATAGAGTTAAATGAAAAATTGATAAACCATGGTTAGAAGAATATGATATATCCTTTATTCTAAAATTTTTCCAAGAAGCATGAAATAAATTATCATAGGGGGTAGAATAAATATATTTAGTGCAGAAATAAAGGCCATCGTCCATTTGATTTCTTATGTGATTTGAAGAAGTTAGATAATAATGAAAATAGAGTGAAAGCTACATAGAATACACCTTCTACACATTAATACCTCAAATGTAAAGATAATAGGAATTATGATAACAAGTGCCCAAACCCAGTTGTTAATGATGATGATTGACACTAGAAACCTCTTATGCTTTGGGACACGAGGAAATCTCATGTGATCATTATTTCTGACAAGGGTTTTGATAAGTACTTGGTCAAAGGTAGACAAACCATCCAATCTAGAAATGATAATGATTTATTTGATTCTAGGTCAACCCGCTATATAATATATAATGATTTTTATGAGGGTATCAATATTTTGACCAAAAGATTTCATGTGGAAGTAGAAATAAAAACCCCAAATGTTATGAGGACTACATCTCAAGTCTATGATTCCTCTCTGTTTTATTTTGGTCATAATTTTCTTCCTAAAAATCTTTTCATTCATAAAATTATTTAATTTTATTTCATATTAATCATGTATTGGATTTCTATACATAAATCCCACATAAATTGTCTCACAAGGGAAGTTACATTTAATATATCAAACCAGATTATGATTGCCTATCAATGTAATGATAAGTATGAACATCCTAGGATGATTACATACTACATATGGGTCTTAATTTCCAATAATAATGAATCATTATCTCAAATGGTTGGGGTGAAACTCAACATCGATGATATGTTTGTTTTTTTGGGAAATTTTGTATTTATTTTTATAAGTGTTTCATATGCTTCCTCTAAAACATGAAGGAAAGTCCTCAATAGTAATCATATGTGGTTTGGCACTAATATAAAAGAATAAAAAATGAATGGAACTGATGGAGTTGAAAGAATTGATGTAGTAACTGGAAGAAATTGTTGATGAGGGAATCATTCATCCATGTCTTCCACCTTATGGTATACCTATTAATTTTGGGGGAAATAATGATGAATCAATGTGACTCAACATGGATAATCGAGGGTAAAACAGATCATGATCAAGAAAATGTATCAATTACGCCGTATTGATAACTTGTTTGATCAATTGTATAGAGCTCATTAAATTTCTAAAACAGACATTTTTTTGGATAACATTAATTAAGGTCCAATAAAGGGTATATAACCATTAAAACATTCAATAAATTTTATTAAAACTATGAATATATACATTTATATTTGGAATTAAAATATCTTTCGTTATCATCATGGGTTTGATGAATATAGTCTTCAGAGATTACCTTAATCGCCAGGTGGTAGTATTTATAGACGATATTTCCATCTGTTCAAACAGAATTAAGACAACATTAGAAATGTTTTAAAGACATTTCTGAAGGATAAACTAAATGAAAAACGTACAATTTGTGATTCTTTTAGAAATGTTTCAATTATGGGTCATATAATCTCATGGGAGGGTATAATAGTAGATCCATCAAAGATAAATGATATTTAATATTAGCATATATTATCTATGGTGATAGAGATCTATAGTTTTCATGGTTTGGATGGATATTATTGGTGGTTATTGGATACTTTCTCACAACTATCTAATCCCCTTACCATGATAACTCGCAAGGGTTCCATGTTCCTCTGTAGAGATGAATGTAAAGAAAATTTCACAGAAATGAAGAGAATTCAAGTTACCATAACTGATCATACATTACAATATAGTGGGGAAGGGTTTATAATCTTGATTGATGAATCTATAAATGGATTGGGATGTGTTATTATAAATAATAACATAGTTATAGCCTATTTCTCATGAAAATTGATGATTCATTAGAAAAGTAAACTAAGAATTTAATTGAATTATGTGATGGTAAAATTTAAATTAATACTATGGAGGAATTATCTTGACAAATAATCATGTGATATACATACTAATCAGTAAATATTGATGTATATATATTCACAAAAAAGGTGTTGAACATGTAATTTTGAAGATGGTTACAACTGATAAATTATTTTGAATTGTTAATAAATTTCCACCCTATTAAAGTGAAGAAGTTGTCCAATTAATTGAGTCAAAAGAATCATTCTATATTATCTATGATGATGATCAAAAAAGATATAATATTATTGGATTTAAAATTTATGGACCTGGAAATATTGATATTGTGAAAAAATATTATCTTGATAAAATAAATTTCCAAACCTCTATCAATATATAGATTAAAGAAGCACATAATGAAGATGTAGAGATGAAAAAGAAGGTTTGAAATTTCCTATAGATTAACCTTAATACTAAAATGATGATAAGTTTTAGGATCCATGTATATATTCCTTCTATAAAATATTTCATGAAGGTTTATCTTTAAGAATCTCATTGTTCCTCATTCTCTACTAATCCTTAAATAATGAAGAAGTATAGAGATATTAATGAAGACTTCTTGTGGGATGGAATTAAGTGATATATATAGAGTTTGTATCATTTTTCATTGTATGTCAACAAGTTATGACTAAAAGACAAATTCCTAACGGGATCTTGCTTCCATTACTAGTACCACAATGGAAATGGGAGAGCATCACTCTATATTTTTTCAATAGACTTCCCAAATCCCCTATATGGAATGATTCTATATGTGTGGTATTCAATCACCTTTCTAATTGACAACACATAATTTCTATAATAGATGGATTGTCATTATATTATGTTAATAGGACATTTATTAAGGAAGTGGTAACGTTTCATAGTGTACCATATCTCATTACATCTAATTAGGATCTAATTTTTACCTCTATGTTTTAGAGAATCCTTAAAGGTGACCTTCTTATATAATTGAGTTCCAATACTATTTATCATACTCAAATTTATGGTAATACTGAAATAAAAATTCAAACAATAGAATAAATTTTTTTATCTTGTTTGTTGGATTTAAAATGTATTTTGGAAAAATACCTTCTTATATATTAGTTTTCATAAAAAAATATATTTCACTAAATAATTTATATTGATCCTTATGAAGAAATATATGGGTGGAAATGTGGAGATATAACATACTAGAATGAAATTGGAGAAAGAAGGCTTATAGGACAGAAGATTACAAAAGAAATGGCTAATAGGGTTAGATCTATTTAGCAAAATATCAAGGATCCTATAAGTCGAAAGAAATGTAATGTTTATTATCGATGATGTGATATAGAATTAGAATTCATTGTGAAGGCATTTTAATTAATATCTTTGTGGAAGGAGTTTACGATATTTAAATCAAAAGGGAAGATGATCCCTAATTATATTTTCCCTTTTGATATTTTCAACCCAGTAGGGATAGTTTCATATAATCTAGAACTTCCCCCGAATCTCTCTCAAATCTATCATGTTTTCCATGTATCTATCATGAGAAGTACATACCATGACATTCACTTATATTTGACTCAGATGTCAAACTGTTGGAGCATGATCATTCTTATTAAGAATAAGTAATTGAAATACCATATCATATAGAGAAAGTTATATGAGACAATAAAACTCACCTAGTCAATTTTTTAGAGAATACAATTGTTTGAAGAATCTATGAGGGAACCTGAGGATGTGAGGTGGTATAATTAACCTCATTTTTAGTATTAGAGTGATTAATTTCAATGGAGAAATTATTTTTAGAGGGGTTGAATATAAGACGTAGAATTATTATGAATCCTTTTTTCAAAATAAATTAAATTTCATTGATGTATTTCATTACAAGATACAAAAATATCAGATTGTGATTTACACTACATTAGGTAAGCTCTCACTAGATGCAACACGGGGATAGCTTACATCACCCACAACATTGAGTATTTACAGAACAATAATTTATTATTATAATTACCTAAACAAGAAATTTATAACCTATAAGTTAAAAAATAGTAATATTAATAATAAATAATACTTAAAAAATATTATTTATAATGGCTTCATATAAAAAACTATTGAGAATGAAATATATAATTTTTTATAATGTCTATATCTTTTGACAACACTGTTTTCTGAAAATAAAATAGTTATATATATATATATGAAAAATAATAAAATTATTTTATGACACTTTTAGAAATTTTATTTGACAAAATGAACTTAATTTTGGAGTTCATAATTTCAAAATTAACTTGGAGGGAATTTTAGGTTTCATCTGAAAACATTCTCTATTGGATGATTAAGAAAAAAATACTAAATTTTAATTGAAAAATTAATTTTCATCTAATTTATTTATATAGTTAAATTATATTTAATAATTGTTTAAATTCATAATTTTTATAATTAATTCATCAATAAATCAATTTCTGTTCATCATAATAAATTTTACATTGATATTTGATATTAAGGAATCTCAAAAAATTAAATATTTTAACATTGAAAACTCAATATTTTATCAGATATCAGATATTAATAATAAATTAATTTGTCACTCTATTTTGATTTGAAATTTAAAAATTGTAATATATCTTTGGAATTATAATAATTAAAAATTTATAATATGGGAAAATTAATTTTTGACAAAAATAATTAGGGAAAACAGTTATAATTAATCATTATGATAAGAAAAAATGATATTATCGTGGGATAAAACATGGATCATAAGTTGGAAATGATTTAGAAACATATAAAAAATATATTTACTATCCATATTTCAATAATATATCTTATTTTATATAATTTTTCCCAATATTGGAGGCACATGATTTAAGAGATTCCACCCAAAAGTGATTTCCATTTGGTTTTTACAAGAATGAAACTCCTCGTCCCCTATAAATAGGAACTCGCTCCCTAATTTATTCAGTTAGATAAATCCATTTATATCATCTAAAACATATAAAAAATCCTCCAAAAATCTCTACCATAATACTGGAATACTTAATTTTGGAATTCATACAACCATGTAAGTCCTTTTGTGAAAAACAAAAGTAGTCACAAAAAGATGACATATTGTTCATCAATGTGCAATTTTGTTTTGTTTTTTTATCCACCCCCATAAATTATAATTATAAAATGATTACACAATAATTTTAGTATAATAAATATATATATATATATTTTTAATGTTATGGGTATTACCTAAAACTTCACACACTACCATCAAATGGGATATGAAGTCATCGTTTGTGTGTGTGGCGGACTACCACCTCACAAACCAATATTTTCTATTCCTCCATTAAAACTTGTAATGATTGTGAATAATTATGAATTTTTAAATATATGTTATTCATAATTTTATTGTTTTTTTGATTATTTTGTTGTTGTTATGACACCTATAACAAAATTCTTTCTATTTTGAGGGTATATGATAATGTTGATCAAGTGTACGAAGGGGTACCACCTCACAAAAAATGTGATTCATTAGAAAATTTTATAGAATTTATTAAGGATAGTTTTGAAAAAAAAATTGCGTGATATATATGACAAAAACTAAATTTTAATTGATAATATATCATATAATTTTAATTATTTTAATACGAAAAAAAACGGAAACAACATTCATGCGTACATACATCCTACCATCTCCATGAATGAGTTATTTAATCTCTTACATCTATATTTTATATAATTTTATAAATATATATATATACACTAAAAATATATGATATTTATATCATAGTTATATTCATTTTCCTAATTAAATCATAATCTATATTAGATGGACCAGAATAACAAGTAAAATATTGTACGAATATAAAAGCTGTTATTACCCAAAACATAACATTAACAGGGAATTGTTACTAAATTAATAATATAAAATAATTGTTAAATAATATATAGTATGATATAAATTAATAGTATTTAATATATTTAAAATAAAATTATATTTTTTATAAAAAAGTATCAAATGAGTACAATGATAGTCAAGACATAGGGTTAGGGATCTTTATCTCACAATTATTTTATGTGTGAAACAATCCATGTTCACCACCTATTTCTTATATTCTGTGTGTATAAATCACAAGGATATATTTTATTATTCACACAGTGATATTTTCTGAGATTTTAATATAAATTTGACAATATATAATTCATGGGGTTTATGATTCAAATTTACCATATTATAAAGACTTTATTTCTAAAATCTCACATTTTATTTTGATTCTTTGTGATTATTCTCCAATTGATGAAATATTATGATCTATAATTAACGAAATCATTATAATTTTCTTCTCCTAGGGTAATTAATAGTATCTTAATGTACAATTTACAGTTTTACAATCCATAGTACTCAAAAAAAATATTTATAATTGTTTAACTAAGTATAACCTTATTTCATTCATCAGTTGGAAATATGTTTCTTTCCAAAATCCATGTTTTCTAAAAATGATTTCCAAAAATTTATACTATTGTCCAGTAGTTTTAAAAAGATATTTTACCCATGTTTTAACTTTTTAAAAAATGTTTTAAAAAATAAATCTTCTTCTCATTTTGAGATGAAGTCTATTTTCACTTACAATAGAAATATGTAATAAAACTTTTATCTAACATGTACGACTTGGAATAAATTATCTGCTTCAATGACCATCCACTACATTCAAGCTTCCACTATAATTATTAATACTTATTATTAATGAAAAGTATTTTTAAAATTTATTCTTTTACAAATGGAATTTTTTATCCCTGAAAGTATATTTTACTTAATAAATGTTTTCAATTATCTTTTAAAATTATTTTCTATCTAATATGAAATCTTCTATTGTTAATAATGACTTAATATTGATACGATTTGTGGGTACTTTTCATTTTTTTTCTCTAAATATTTTTTTATTCTATGAAATTTTTTATGAATCTCATTTCTCTTCAACAGGTTTTATTATTATGAAATCGTCTTCTTTTCATTGGTTATGCTATGATTATGAAAATTGTATCTTTTCCACAAGTTATGATATGATGAAATTTTTATGATTCCCATTTCATTTCAGGGGTTATGATAAGATGTTTATGAAACCCATATATTTTATGGGTCCTGGTATGATGAATGCTTTATTATATTGTGGAACACATATGGATGATTTCATTAGGTTATGGTTGAGACCAATATATTCCTCTAATAGATTGTTTAATGATATATAATTCAAGAGATAGAAATAGAATAAATGGGGAGTTAACCCAATTTAGTAAATGGGATTGTCTTCTAAGATTTTCTTGGGAGTGAACATTTACTTCTAAGATGGTTTGGGGGTGAACCCCTTCCACTAAATTTCCATGGAACTATTCCTTGTACAATATAGAAATTGTTTCATATGTTTATTTGTATTTCAAAAATTAAATTATTCCAATGTTATGCTCTCATGGCTCGTGTTATTTGATTCTCACATGATTCATGTATTTATAACTACCACTATTTATAGTATTACTCGGGATTTTGATCATTGATATAAAGGGTATGATCTTATATTGATTTTATCATGTTATCATAAAATTATGTTCATTATTATGCTTATGTATATCCCTTGTATATCCTTACTGAGAATATGATCTCAGCCTTTCTTATGTTTCCTTTACCTATGTTGTGAAGATATGTATCATGCATGGAGTGTCTAAGAAGGGTGATACTTATGATGAAAATAATTTTAGAAGATTTATATCACTTATGGACCAATGTTTATGTTTCTATGTTTCCAAATTCACCAAAATAATATGGTCTTTTGGTTTCTGTTTGTGTAGCATAGTAATAATTCTGTAAAAAATAATTTAATGTCTATGTATGAGAAGCCTAATGTTCTATACACCCTCCATTTATCCTTTTATACAACATGATTGTTCATGTTTTCCCAATGTATTAGATAAAATATCATTCCTACCAATATGTACGAATGCCCCTTGTGTACTCTACTATTTATGTAATTATTATACAAAATATTTGAGAATTACTTATTGAATCACAATATATAATGATTGGAATTATAATTAATAACATAAATAAATTAAATAAAAAATATAATCCTCTCTACTATAACACTGAACTCATTTATATATTCTATATTTTTTTCTTATTAGGGACCTCTTTAATTTTTCATGTTTAGCTAGAAGGGATGAACAACTTACATCGGTGGATACTGATGATTCTTCTCTCATTTTTTAAATATTTGAGCCATCCTTTTTTCTTTTAACAACATATACCATCTATTAGATTAATTATAATGGTGTAATTTTTTTGTATTAGATATCATGATGAAATCCCCTTATTTATTATTTAATAATAATAAATAAATAATTATTATGATCATTAATATATTAATAACATCAACAATCTTATAATGCATATAGAAAATGTGATTCTTGTTGTATCCTCTAAACAAACCACTTCCATGTATCTTCATCTATAAAAGGACACATATCATATGGATTTTCATATTATCTTTCCCAAAAAAATAAAATTTAATATTAGGGTCAATTTAAAATCCCTCTATATCAGTGAATCCATGGTTATACATATTTTATGGACTCTTCTAGTGCTACATATATCAAACATATTCTGATTAGAATTTAAAATAACTATTATTATTAAAAATATTTCATGATGTGAAAAATAATTTCAAATGGGCTTCCCAAAATTGTTTCCCATAATTGAGATAATTTCACTTTGTTGACACTTATCCAATCAATAATCAGAATACAAATTCTCCCTACAACATGCAATATAGAATAAGTATAAATTTTGTGTCCCCTAGGAATATTATTATTATAATTATCATCTTGTATTATATGGTCATGGATATAGGAAATTTATAATTTTAGTAATCATGTGCTTCCATGTTTACTATCCACAAAAATATTACCTATCCATATAGTTGTATTTGTATCCTATGTAAAAGGATAAAGAGGATCTTCAATTGAAGTATGCGTATAGTCCTCCCTAAAACATTGAGGTGAATTAGATATTTTATCTATAATTATCATAAAATTCACAGGAACAAAAAATTTGTACAGAAATATAAAAATTCAGTTATTACATATAAAAATAAATTAAAAAATAAATATATAAAAAAATTAAACCAAGAAAAATCTATTTTTATACGTATTTGTTAAAATAAATAACTAAAATTCTAAAAACATTCTTTATAGATTAAATGGAATAAAAAATGGAAAAGAATCCAACTATTATATCCGACTACAATGAAATTATTCTAAAGATTCATATAAAAAAGAGATCAAAACTAAAAAAAATGTATCAAATTAATTTGAGTTGTTAATTAAAATATCAAAAAGAATATTAATAATATTCATTACCTTATTTTTTAATATGAAACAATTTCAATAGTATATGGAAAATTATAATTAATCATAAATTTATAATGAAGAAAGAAATCAAATTTTTTAAAAAATTAATAAAAATCAATAAGATGTATATAATATGTATAATTGAAAAAATAAAATCCAAACTTAAGTACTCTAAATAAAATTATAATTGTTATAAGATAATTTTAATGTAAAAATATAAAAAAATGTAACAATCATTTTATAAAATTTTAAAAATTAAAAAATAAATAAATATTTTTTTACCTATAATATTAGGAAATTACTACAGGATTGTTTTCCACAATCCACCTTGATGATAATACTATAAGGAAAAAACCATGTCTCTAACGTGGTCATTCGTATTATCTATAAATATCTTCATTGATGTAGGGACTAAATATAAATCAATATGGTACTCAATTTTTTCATCCCCAAAATATTTTCCCTTTGAAAAATAATAGACCATTGCATATTTTATGGATTAATATTGTATGAAATATGGTTTTAAACTGTTCCCATGAAAACGTGGTCAAATTTATATTCTAATATATTTAGAATAACTAGATTCATTATAAATAAATTATGTGTAAAATAGTTTCTGTATATAACCATTTTGATTTTATACATTAGAACTCAACATTTAATGTGATCAACCTCCCATATTTCATCAATTAATCTACAATATACACATGATACATAGATTTTATTTTTTTCTTTGGAACTCAAAAAATTAACACCTCTATGAACACATATATATTATTATTATTATTAAGAACTCCACTTCAGATATCCTATTATTTCTTATAAAATATATATAAATTAATGCCAAATTTAAAGCCGGTTATCATAATTAATCAAGGGGAACTTTATAACCATATCAATGTTTCTGATACACATAATCTACCATGAAAATTCAATTTAATGATTTATAATTTAGTTTAATATCTTTCAAAATACACATATATTTATTATTAGGAAAATAATTCTTTATCATATTAATATGAATTGTTATATATGTCTATTCACCATCTATGTTATTCAATATTTATAAACGCTATGTAATTATCAATTCAATAGTAATATATTTTATTTTCAATTCATGGACCCCCTTTCCCCCCTTATTGACTTTTTCATGGTAAGGTGTTGGGAAACCAAGGTGCACTATTATAGAAAAATATCTTGTACAAAAATATGAAACCTATTCAAAAATATACTTCAAAAAAATTGTGGCATTTGGAATTGATGGATTCATAACATATCCCTTTTATAACGTTATATACCATTCAAAAGTATACAACCAGCATATATTTAAAGTTCCAAAATGATTTATTTATCACACAAAATTAACCATTTAATGAACAATGATATATAAAATGTCGTAGGAAAGAACATATCCAATCGATAATGTATAGAAACCGAAATATTAACCAAAATTTTCAATGAATTAAAATCAATAACTTTTTTTGAAATTTAATTGAAAAAATAACAAACCTTCTGGACAATTATTCTACAATATAGGAAAAATATTCAGTGCAATTCAACTCATATGAATTATTGAATTATTACATGAAAATTACATGATTTCATTTCTATCAACATCAAATATTATAGTGTGTTTTTTTATATTTTATAAATATCTTTGTGGAACGTAAAAAACAATATTGTAACTGAAAAATTAATTTTCTACCCCCTGGATAGTGTATGACTGGCCTATCATAGGATGTTTTTCTTCCATCAAGAGTTGGAGATAACTTCTAAAAAAATTTCCTTCACAAAATATCCTATCATTAATTCAACCCATAATCAGAATTACTATTAATTTATATGTTTTTTCCAATTAAACAATGAAAAATAATCATTTCCACATATATGAAATTATAGTTAGCTTTGACCTTATGATTTCTCAAATATGGTAGCTTAACAGGTACTGATCATTTCATATATACATTTCCATCATTATGATATTTTTATGTCATTTAAAATGTGAAATCTATATTTTTCACCCATTCAAAATAATGATTAGTGGAAAATGTTTTTAGAGAAGTATCAAATTATTTTAAGCTGTTGAATTCCTTTTTAATTTTTCATCCACGTGATCCAAATACCAAGACCTATGTTGACCCATGTATACAATTTTATCCCATGTTTAGTTTGTTAATATATTGTATATTGTTAAAAAAATGGACTTATGTTGTGCCCCATAGATTCCTGGGATATATTAATAATGCCACAGTCAACAATTTTCTACATAAAAATGTTGTACAACGGTGACCATATGGTTGTCTCATGAGGAGGATGAAAGCTTTGTTATCAAACCATCTCTTTGTTAATTTTTTTTCAATGATAGGGGTAAAATTAAAATCTGGAATTTAAAATGAGAAAAAATTAACTATAGAAAATATGATTATAACTATAAATTAATGTCATTGACTATAAATTGGATGCAATACAAATAGGAAAATGTAGAAAAGAGAGAGAAAAATTGGAAAGGTTTTAGCCATTTAACCCACACATTATAATTGTATAAAAATGAATTTACCAATTACCTTTATAAATGTAAACCTGAAGACCACAAATTATACTCCTAAAATACAGTACCAACATATTTAGACATAAATTAATTAGGGATATACTCTGATCAATGTGATCTTATCACCTACATAAATTCTATCAAACAAAAAAGATCGAACTAACTATGATCAATGAGGACCCATAAACCAAAGAATGGTAATCTCATAGAATAACCACAATTCATTAAATATATGAAAAAAATTTCATAATAATTTATAATAAATAAAATTCAAGAAAAAAATAACCTCTTCATTCCCAATAATAGTATCTATATTAATAGAAAAGATAACTTTTATAATCACCAACATAAAAGGGAACAATATCTTTAGTTTTCAACAATCCATGAACTCTTTGGATTTATATCTTCATGGATTGATTACTCCATTAAATACTCTTCATATATAGAATATATTCTCCTTATAACAATACTTCGTATTTTTAACAATTGGTTGAAATTAAGTGAAGATGAAAATATATAGAAGAGTTGGTGTGGAAATCAACTATCATGTTTCAATATCCAAAATAATTAAAAAAAAAATATGGAAATCTACCACACTAAATCCAAGAAAATATCCTTCCTAAATGTTTTTCATATATGACTTTTCATTCCAGTCACAAAATATTAGATCTTTTGGAACCCTTGTGAAAATATTATTGCCTAAATACAAAAGTGAAAATTCTCTACCCAAATTGACTTTCGATAATTCTCGAAATTCATCAACCCACTGACCTTATTAATGACCTAATAAAATAATTTTTTATTTAACATGGAGATAAACTACAAAATATTCATTATTTTTCATGTATAAATACCTCAATTGGATATATCTGGGCTGAGTAATGGATCTTTTATGGAAAATATAACAATTATTATCAAAAAATGGTTTTCCAAAATCAGTTATTTTTGCAGGCCTTTAAATGATATATTCAAAATTTATACTAGTTAACAATTTCATATCCCACAATATAGGGGTTCCTAAAAAAATAATTTCAACAATTGGATCGCAATTACAAAACTATATATGAAAAACATGAAAGTGACCAAGACCGGTTCAAATTCATCCATTATAGAAATTTAACAATTTATCTAAAAACTAATCAAAATTACTGAGCTAATGAAATGAAAATAGAATTATAGAATACTGTGGATTTTTTCTATGAAATATATGTGAAATAGATATGTAAAATCTTCTTTATCATTTCCCTACACTTAACACATGGACTCCTTGAAATGTGTAAATTCAAAATAATTTTCCAATGAAAAATTCAAAACATGTTAATGAAATTTTCTAGCATAAAATAAATGAACCAAACTTATCATCTATCTAGAAAATATTAAATTACAAATTATTTAATATTTTCATTCATTCCATTCTGACTTCATCAATTATTTTATTCCCAAGGATTCCAACCTCACCTTTCCTTCTTAGAACAAGAATTTTATTTTGAATAATGTTTTTTCCATCCAAATAAAATCATCGGTCATTATAGGCTTGAAAAAAATCTAATTATCTACCCAATTGAGTCAATAAAAATTTCTATCATGAGTACATTCAAAGGTTTATTTTATGTTTTGAGGGTTTATGGGTTTCAATGGTCAAATATTATGTGGGAGAAAGATACAACATGTCCTATTCTTGGAGAATGTTTTCATGATTTAAGATTCTAATCAAGAATTTCCATATCCTATTTATTCATCAATTAAAATTATCTCCAAAAAATAAAATATTCATTAATGTATATCCCACAACATCTCAAATTCAAAATAAAGAACACAACAATTATTTCCAATAATTATCTAATTTCATTCATTTAAATATCCATAAAGGAAGAGGTTTACTGTTTTTACTTTTGATGATCTAGAAATAGAGAATTTCATTTTTCATGAATCTATATAAAGGTATTGATTTCAAAAGGATATCCTTTTTTTAGTATCTAAATATATTCATACTTTTAATTTCACCCAATGTAGAACTAAAACGTTGTATCACACCACAATTCATATTTCCCTACACATAATCACTACTAAAATCCTGAAATATACCTCAATATAATGTTAGATATGAAAAATGGCTTGTAATAATGCTAATTACAATGTAATACATGGATATTATGTGATCATAAAGGTTAAATTTACAAGGAAGTATAGAATAAAAATGGATTCTCTTAAAAAGGGTAATTCAAATCACAATACCATTGCCGCAATCATTTTAAACAAAAATTCTCCAACGACCACTGGATTTGGAAAAAATGGAATGTTTTGGTTAATAAAATAATTATTTGGATCACTCATGAATTGAAATTATTTGGAATAATATATATAAAGTATTTCATAATCCTTACAGGAAAGTGTTTTTCATTATTAGAAAACATTTATGGAATGGAATTCTGAATTTAATGGTTTTTTATGAGTTTACACATTTTTTAATATGGAATATAACAATTTTCCGAAATCATTTAGGTTTAATTATAAGAATCTTGTGGGTAATTTTTATTGACAATATATATCAATTAATTTTGTTAATTACCTTTCACATCATCTTTTTTTTTAAATTTTTATTTGAATATAATAGACTCGAAATTTGAATGGAAGCACAAAACATTTGACAGAAAAAAATAATATAAAAAATTTTACCAGAAAATAAAATATATTCAAAATATTACCAATCATTTTCCTCTCCACATCCCCACTTGTTTTATAAAATTTACTCATGGTTCATATTTTTTATAATTAATTAAATTCAATAATTTAATACGTGAAACAATCCAGGGGAAAAAAGACAAAAAATTGTTTATGTTGAGTAGAAGAATCCATAAGGTAGGATCCTAATTCTATAACATAGAAAAATATATGAAAAATAAAATAATGAATTATTTTTTAAATAAAATTATAAAATAATAAAAAAAGGAAAAAGGTAAAAGGGACTTGGTATATACCCAAAATCGTGTGCTATGATTTCACTACCCCCAGTCATGCAGTTGAAGATGATCACACCAAGTTACAATGTGGGTGTTTTTTTAATCATACACAATTAAAATTATTTTTCTTTAGTATTATTCATATCATGAAATTATATAGAAACTCCAAAAAAAAATATTCGGAATCCGATTTGTGAGTTTTCATTTCCAATGAAGTACTGGTTGAAGGAAAATATATAAGGGAAACATCCCATGAATTTAAGCTAAAAAAACATCAAATTTATTTTGAAAATAAATTCGATGATGTGTTTTTCCATTACATTTATCCTTTATAATTATTTATTCATTGAGAATAATATTGATACCAACATCCAAAGATGTACCCACGTACTCTTCAATTGGGAAGACCATTCTTTCATCAATTTCATCATTCACTTCATCATCATAAAAAAAAATCATTCAAATAAAAATAAATAGGAATTAAATATTCATTTGGTGAACAATTTATCATGTTATTATGAAAATAATCTAGAAATGTTACACTGAAATTTGAAATATATCCATATAGAATATCAACTTTTTTCTCGGTTTGGAATTGTATAATAGTTTTGATAAATGTGGTAAGAAACTCTGGTTCCTCCAAATGAACATCAAAGATGAATGGCTCAAGTTCATCTTCATCTTTTACAAAATATTTATACAATGGTAATTAATTTTCAATTTTAAAATTCATAGGTTCACATGAAATTCATATTCATCAAATTAAACCCAATTATTTTCTAATGAATTTTGATATACAACGTATGAAACAATTGATAAATTACTAATAATTTCTTCCAATGAATTTTAAAAAAGGAGATTTATTTTTTTAAATTCTCCCAAAAATGAATTTTAAATATCATAAGTGGGTGTGATAATATTTTCCTTTTATTCAACATCTTTTTTAGTATTTAATTCCTTCAATTGTTTTAATGCATTGGAATTAATATCCATTTGATTGATTATTTATTGAGTGTTTTATTGAATCAACAAATTCAGCTATTGTATCATAAAATTAGATTCATTAATAATGAAATAATTTTCCTATAATTGTGATTTTAAAATATCTTAATTAAAAGAAACCTCATATTTTTAATAACCATGCCAAAAATTGGAGTAGTCACTATGAAAGTCCTTTTTTTAAATTCAATATTAATGGTAACAATACTGAAAATTATGAGACATATAAAAGTAACATATTAAACCTCCCCATAATCAGATCCAATTTGGTATTTTCATTCATTACCTTTACCAAAATAAATGATTCTCCCCTTAAAAATATAGAATAATAATGCCCATATGGAAGTCTAATGAGGAGGATGGAAATAATGCTATCAAACTATCAATTTTAAATTTGTTTTTGATAAATTGAGTGTTAAAAATTAAATTTTGGATTTTGATGAGCTAAAAAAGTTGATATATATTAAATAATATTCTAATTATATATTAAATTTAGAAAATAGAAATCAGAAGTATGATTGATAGGAAAAGTCATACTATAGATAATAGTGGTGGACATATTTCCTCCTTTAGACACCTCCTTTATCATAGTCTATAAGTTAATTTACCCAATAGTTTTCACAATATAAACCTCAATAGCTCAATGCATACATATAAAATACCTAAAATATATATAGAGATATTAAATATGGGTGTTTTTCTCTTAATCATATTGATCAAATTACCTAAAGAACTTTGAGAAAACAAAACTTATTAAACTCACTACACTAAATTGGGTTACCTCACCTAAATAAATTTAAAAATTATAATGAAAAATTAATATAATATGATTCAAAAGAGTCCATAAAATTTATGATAATGTTAATTCAATAATTAAATGTACCATCTTAATTCATGAATTAATTTTTCTTAGAAATATAAAGGATAAAAATGTGAAGCAAAAATACAAAATGGAAGGGTATCCTTAGGATACCCCATACATGATCACATGGGGTTTATCCCTACGTGGATTAATTAATTAATGAAATAATTATATTCAACAAAAAAACTCTTTATAGCAACGTTTCCACATTCCAACCGTCCCTTGAATTGAATAAATGTTGAAAATATAAATGAGAGGATGTGTGGTAATCTACAATCTAGTTTCTATATCAGGAATGTTTTCTAAAAATTGACCTATTCTAGGAAGAATCATGGAAACGATCCTTAATATATGTTTTCACAAGTGACTTTACTTTCTGGAAAAAAAAATTATGAATTTTGGTAATTGTGGTAAAATAAATTATTGCATAATTACTAATGTGAATTTTTCATCTAAAGTGAGTCATCAACTTTCTCAATAGTTACATGCCCACTGACCATCGTGTTGAACTAATTTTATCATGGTATTTAATGAGATACTGAATAGTTGATTCATGTTTCAATTCTAGGTTGAATAGCCCAAATTATAAATTTGGGGCTTAGTTTTGCCTCATTCACTAAAATAGTAGAATCTTGTTTGAAAAATGATTTTCAAATTTGATTAAACTTACGTGCCTCAATTTTTTTAATTCAAATATCTTATATATTATCAAATGTGAATTAAAAAAAACAGTGTATCCTATAGAGAGAATAATTTATATAATTGTATCATTATAAAAAAATTCCCACACAACAAATTGATAAAAACTGTTAACATTCCTGAATTAAGGAATTCTCACAATTTTGCGAAAACTCCTTAAAATTCAAAAAATTGTTCAATTTAAAATATAATGAAATATTTTTGGGGATTAAATGATTGGAATATTTGTGAAAAAAAATTAAAATACCATCTCTATCACCCTTAACATTGTATCTAAACAAATTTCAACAAGCTGGGAAGTCGTTAATAGTGGAAATAATCATTTCATACAGTTTGAAATGTTCCATTTTAGAACAATAATACACTCAAATACATTACTACGATAATATATCAGAATCATAAATTAATGGTGACAATAAAAAATCAATATAATTTCAAATATATGTTGTTGTAGAAAACATTAAACTCAACATTATATATTTCTACATCAGACAAAATTCAATGGTTAAGTTGTAAACTACTTATAATATAGTCCATAAACTATGTTTTCTACTAATAATTAAATATGAATTCATTCCATCTATGCATAGTCTAGGTATATGATTTTTAACATAATTTAGGAATGTCTAATTCAGTAGGTCAGTTTTTATACATAACGGAAAATTAGCTAGATGATGTAATTTTTTATCACCAATCTACTCATATATATGGAATCTTAGCCATTTTTTCATCATTTAAATTAAAAAAATAGTTCTAATTATAAATTATATTAAGACACCAAATCTCATTGGATGTTGTATCTATAATTGAAAAATTAACATATGGGTTTTCTTTCAGCTTATATAATGATGCACAACGTTTAGGACACCCTCCTAGAAATAACTATTCATTCATATATATCACATAGTAAATTACGCTGGAATGTATCTTTTTGTACCCCAAACCCAATAGGAATAACATTTTTTTTTCATTATAATGTCAATTGGGGAGATAATTTTATTTAGAAAGTATGTGTCAAAAAATCTGTAGAAAGTCTGTAAAACTCTAATGAATACATCTAATTTTTATCTTCAAGTTAATCAGTAATAACAAAATTGATAAAACCATAAATTATATAATAAAAAATTCAATTTATTTTCAGAGACACCATATGAAATATTAATTTTTTTTCATTACTAATTACCTCTATGTCAATATTTAAAATTATTTCATTATTTTTTTAGTCTTATTATCTTGAAAATTATCATTATCTACAAAAAATGAGTTCATCCCAGTTTCACCATAAAAAATCCAATAGTTATAACTGGGATTAAATCTACGAAAAAATGATATTTAAATGATCTTATTTTAAAATTATTAATTTTTTAAAAATATAAAACATGGATAGAAAAATAGTACAGTCCTTAGAAGATTTAATTAAGAAAATTCCAAAAAATAATCAACACCTTCCTCATATTCAACACTTATTATCAGTGTAGTAATCCAACTAACATTAATTATTATATATAAAATATATCCTTAAATTTTAATAGTTTATTATATTTTTAAATTTTCTTAAAAATTTTTGTTTATAAAAAAAACAACTATAAAAATTTCACCATTAAATGAAAGACTACATATTGGATAATTAAAATTAAAATGTTTGACATATTTGATTATAATTGTATTTTAAAAAATCAAAAAGTATCATACTATCAGAATGATCAACTAAATATATATTATCAATACCCCTAATTCAAACTCAATAATCCATTATTTCTTCAAAACTCCTGTTAAAAAAGGAAAAACAAAACAAAACACATAAACACATTAAATTGTAAATTATTAATTTTTATTAGAGTAATTGATGGAATAATGAATTAATAAAACATTAATTTAAAAATAGTCACTATAAAATTAATATATACCATATATTTGTGAATAATTGTAACTATAAATACCAATAAGGAAGAGATGGAGACATCAATTTTAAATTAAAACATAAAATAAAAATGAAATTACCTTGCATCCAAAGAAAATCATAGAAGTAAACCAAATAATATTAATATGGAAAGAGATATAATTCAAAGGAAACATAAATAGAGAGATAGTGTAGAAAGAGTGAAATTAGCGTACGAAAATATGCGATACTTATTGATGGGGGTGGATGCGGACTAAATGTGATTCAAGGCCACTATATTGAATAATCAAGATATTTGAGGCCACCAGATCAAATATGTAAGGGTAATGGTTTTCCGTGTGAGAGAAACTGAAGGATGGAATATAAATTAAGGAAACCATAAGGCCTTATCCCAATGTTTCAAAAAATTGAAATGTATTTTCTTAACTATTAAAAAATTTATTTTGTTAAAATAAATGATTTTGTATTCTTCACATCAGTTATTAAATAACTAATGTGAATTATTTCCCTCTATAATTATTTTATTAATATTTAATTTAATTATCATTAATCATATCATACTATTTGAAATATGAGTCCATAAATAAATCTGGAACATAGGGTTTACCAAATGGGGGGAATTTTTTTTCGAAGATATGAGTTCCATTATAGCGCTATCACTGCTGAGTGATTTAAATAAATTAAATAATTAGTTTGTTTCATTTATTAATTTCTTAAAATTGGAGTCCCCTCTATAATTATGTTGTTATGTAAAATACCAATGGTTACCCATATTACTCTAGGATATTAGATAGGTGGTTGATAGAGGCTTTGTTTTCAAATGATATGAAGTTTAGATTACTGAAAAATGACAAAAAATCATATGCATTCATGAAATGAATGAAATTGTAGTAAATAACTAAAAACAAATCAATAGTGAACGTGTTCTTCATTAATGATAAATATTTTATAAATGTGTAACTCATAATTTTTTGGATTGGTTCATTTTATTCAATTAATAACATATATTCAACTTAGATTCTATGAAACTTTCCCCCCTCCCCTACCATAAATAGATAAGTATTTATTCATTATGACAATTTTATTTCACCATTTCTAGTTTCTATGATTATGATCTTTGGATGGGAAGGTAACAAACAATTATAATATTACTTTATTATGATTCCTTCCCCTCCTTTGTTCTATATATAATTTTTTTCGAATATTGGGTCAATGATTTTGACATTTCTTGACCATTTTTACTATGATCAAATATACAGATTGATAATTTCTATGCGAACAAATTGTGTAATAGTGATTTTCAAATGGGTCAAGGTTCTAAGATTGATTGTAGCTAATAGTTATAATGATGGGTCACACTTTCGATGATGGGATTCATAACTAATATCATTTGGGATAATGGGATTTTCATTTTCTAACTATTAGAGATTAGAAAATGATGGAGAAGGAAGTTTCCTTCAATATTAGATCCTTTGGTGGATGATTAGGTAGTAATTGTGGAGGCATTAATGTAGCATGATTTAAATGAGGATGAAACCAAGTATTCTTTAAAATTACAGTTGATAGGATGTGTAGTTTATAATAACACTTTCCGTGTATTATGGATCTCACAATCATTGGGGTTTTATCCTATTATGATATCATGTTCCATATGGATGAAAACAGGCCACATGACAATGGATGTATAGCTAATAATAATACAAATGTACACTTCCAGGTATTCGTTGTAGACAGAAGTAAATTTATAACAGCAACACCCATTTTATACTACTCAGGTAATGAAACCATGTATAGCGAGGAACATAAAATACATCCCACATAGACCCACATGTCATGCCACCATTATAACACATCGTGTAATCAGCCTTTAATATTCTGAGTGTAGAAGCTAGAAATATCCAATCACATACATTGATGTACACCTCAATTACCATAACATGACACACCATAATGTTTTTATAGTGACTTCGTCCACCAGTGTCTCATTTTTTGAAACTTGTAATTGGTCCCATGAGAAGTCTATTATTAGAATAAATCCAATAATTACCTCATGGTTGATTTTGATTCGATGATAGAGATATTCCCTAAGGTGGAAGAATAGTTCACTTTTCTAGAAAATATTTCTTAGAAAAAGAAAAGAGTGTGATCTATAGAGTGAAAACGGGTTTGTCAACATCCTAGATGCACAAAGGGGTTGTTGCATGGGTCCACCATTTCCATGTATAGATAGGATGGAAACCCACTACACACACGACAGAGTATGGGTAACCTATTTGTAGAGAGGTAACCCTAATTAATGATAACATCTCAAGGAGTGGGTCCTGAAGCCTTATCATGCGGCACACCCATTTACTGATGTTCCATTGAAGTGGTGTGGGTTCCATGTGGATCTATTGAGGTTTATACTGGGATACTAGGTGTAATAATATAGTATTTTTTATTAATATTGGTTTCCAAAATAAATGTTTGGTGTATTATATTATACAATATTATACACATAAAAATAAATATAAATATACAAGTTTTTTTTTAAATTACTTAATATAATAACATTAAAATACCATGAAACCAATTAAGAGGCAAAAAAATTACAACTGAAACTAATATATAGTATAAATTCTATAATAGGAATATCTAGACAACCTTAATCTATAGTAGTCAACATAACCACTATAAAAACTATAGAAACAAATAAAATATTAAAAACATTTTTAGAAATGGAAATATTGAACATTGATATTAACAGAAAATAATATTGAATGAATATTCTATTAGTATAAATAGGTGGTAATGTGAATTTTGGATTATTAATGTGACCATTAGAATAGTAACCAGACCATTTGGAATTGTAACCAAAATATTTGGAAAAGTAATCTGACAGATATAATTGCAATATTACCTCAACATAATACATGTTGAAATGAATAACATTTATCATTATTAAATTAAGTTAATAAAAATATTATAATTCTAGAAAATAAATATCATCGTAAAAAAACTCCAAAAATTATAATATAATTTTTAATAAACGGTATTTTAATGTATTATGTAAAAATAATTATTTTTATGTTAAAAATAAAAATTACATAATTTAATATTTTCCTATGAAAAAATTAAAATTATTCTTGAAATCATCATGTCAAAATTTTCTAAGGGTGATTTTTTAGTAATTTTCTAAAATGCATCAATTTTCTAGTGAATAATAAAAATATAGTATTCCACAGATCTAATGTATCTTAAATTGCATCATTCACGATGTAATGGTGACCTAATAAATTCTAATAAATTAAATTCGACCAAGATACTTTTTATTTCATAAATGATTCATTAAAATATTAAAAAATTAATTTCGAAACATAAAAATTTATTTTCAACACCTAAATTTAAAAGTGATTTTTTAAAATAAATATTTTTCTTTCTTCCCACATTCCATTTTAGTAAATATATGATTTCAAATTTTAAATAGGATTTAAATTATAAAAATTATTATAAAATATTTATACATGATTTTTAATCTCAAAATATCACTATTAAATATTTTTCCATTGATATATTATTTTATTAGATATTTTATACAAAAAATACCCCTCTTCTCAATTATAAATTACCCCTCTCCATGCCCTTATAAATCCACTCCTCTAATAATATCCAATAACTAATATGTATGTAAATACTCAATATAAATCCAATTATAATTATTAGGGAAATTATACATTAATATAACTCCAATTTGTAATGATTTATAGTGTCATACAAGAGAATATACACTGAGTATTAACTATGTTCTGATCCACTCGTCCCTATTTTTATTTCTTCTTCCTCTTATGTCTCTATTTTCCACATATAAAATAAAAAAACATAAAAATATAAATAATGAGGTAATTTAACACTATATTAATGGATTTATTCTATTGAAATTATCATAATACTAAATATATAAATTTTAAACGTCTCTTTCCCTCTCTCCTGAGAGTGTCCCGTCAAAGGCTAATTAATCACCTTGGGAGGAATTTCTATGTTAAAAAAAGAACCATAGCAAAGGAAGGGTATTATATACTATTTATACTTACTAAAAATGTGACTATATACTTTGTTATATTCTATAATTAATTATACTAATTTATAAATTACATTTAACAATATAGATAAATCAATGAATATTGGGTAATATTTAAGGAAAAAATGATATTAAAAAAATTAAATTTCATCAAAGGAAATTAATAAATACAATAAAATGATTATAATTAAGTTTTTTTATAAATTAATATTATTTAATTTTTTATCAATGTTTCAATAAATATATGTTTTTTAATTAGGAGGTGAAAAAATGATGAAATAAAGTATTAATTGAGGTTGGGGGACTCTCAAATGAAAAATCCTTTATCTGGGTTATACCTATTTTAAGAAAAAAATAGATATTTATATTCTATTAATGTTCCTTAAATATAATTTATATTCTCTTACCTCTTTCTTTTTGTATTATAGTCATTTTTTAAACCGTGTTTGATAAAAAATGTAATGATTTTCCAAAGGATTTCTTCAGTCCTACTCACAACATGACTTCTCTTGAGGTTGTTTATTAATCACTCTAGTGTGATGATTCTTATACCATATATTCTCTTTCTATTCTAAATTTGGAACACCAATGTTTATTCCTGAATGTATGCATTACGAAATTATCATGAAACCTATTCCATTTCTATGGGTTTTATTATTACTAATATTGTTATTCATTCAATATAGCATTCATGATTATGTAAATGTTATGATTTGAAGGGTGGGAATATAATTATATGTCCCTCTAATTAATTTTTTTATTGTGATATATCTTATGAAATAATGTGAAACATTTGTGAACATGATGATATATTTGTTCATAATGATGATGTTATGATTATGAATATAAGTTATGTGTGGACATGATGTATGATTTATTCACAATTATGTGTGGTATTTTACCAATAAGACCCGATGTTTCATTTTAATTAATTTTCTTAATTCCATTACATTATCAATTTTTTTCATAAATTTGATGATGCACCTTTTCTTATGTTATGATGATGATGATGTTTTTGTTCACCCTTGTTATATTGAATCATGTGTCTTATTTATCCACTTATTGGTATTTCGTATCACCCTAATCATTAATGTATATACTCAGGTTATTGCATATACTATGGAGAAGAAAAGGCCCACTATGAATATAAATAATAATTAAATGAATAATGTTTATATTTTATTATGACAAATTTATGCATTATCCTAATTTTCCCAATACACTATACAATTTTATACGTGATTTGTAATGTAATTATGTTGATTATTTTTAAAATGATGTAATAGTCATGTTAGAAAATGAAGGGAAATAATAATTAGTACCATAGAATGAATTAGTTATTTTGAGAATTATGATTATATGAAAAGTATAAAAACTATAAATATAACTCTATTTATTGGAAAAACATCCTTGAATAATTTTTTTAAAAAAGGATAAACATTGGGATCCTGCATGATATGCCTTTAGTATTAATTCTATAAAATTTTAAATTACTCAACCTTTTTTTATATTGTTAAAAAATATAATAATTTACAAAATAATGGAAACATGGAAATAATTGGCCAATAAACCATGTGAGGGACAATTCAATGAACGTATGAACAAAATCCCCAATTTCAATAGAGGTGGTGTTCAAAACAACATGTAAATGATTACCAATTTTTCTAAATATATGAATAATAACCCGAATCATGTGGAATTAATGTGTTCACCAAAAAAGGATCATATATCCATTGAGTAATTTATTTAGAATTGGATATCTAATTTTACTATATCTTCATATGAACTTGTCATAGAACAATAGATTAACGCGATGGAGAAGTACTTGTCACTAATCAATTATTCAATATAAGAGAAGGTGACCATGTACTTTACAGTTTAGATGGAGTATCTGATAAATGTTATGGAATTATATGAAACACTATGTAAAATTATTAATTGGTAGAGATTCACGGTGATTGGAGTGAAATAGAATCTTTACCAAAGGTACATTGGCCCCGTTAAGATCTTTTATTGCATATAAGCAGTGGCATATGAGTATTCAATTCCACCAAATGTGGAAAATGTAAATAATGTGTTCCAATTATCTATTATATTGAAGTACACACCTAACCCCTCACATGAAATTAATTCATTGGTTATACAACTTGATAACGATCTCCCATACAAAGAACGTTTGAAAATGATCTTGGACTATAGATACAAAGTTCTTTGCAACAAGAAAAATCACATAGTAGATGTTTTTAATAAAAACCATAAGTATAAAGAGGGTAATGGGGAACTAGATGAAATAGTTAAACTATACTACCCTCATCTATTATCTAATGAGAATATGAGTAGAAATTTCAGGGATTAAATTTCAAGAAGGGGAAGATGTTAACGACCTTGTGTTTATAAGTAAAATTTTATTCCTGAATAAATATGTGTTGCATTATATTATGTAATATTATACTCATACAAAATATATAGAAACCAAAAAATATTTATTTAATTAATAATTTTTTACATTAATCATAAATGAATACAATTAAAATTACAAACATTACAATTGGAAAACAAAAATAAAATAGACAACCTAAAATTGGAATATATGTGTCCACCCAATCTACTAGATTCATCACCTCATCTCCAAAATATATTATAATGAAAAAAAATTAGAAAAATTATAGAAAATGGAACTATATATCCTTGAGAGTAATTGAGTAGGATATTGAGGTAATTAATGGACTAGTATATATAGGAGGTAATGCGATAGTTAGAATAATATTGTGATTCATGGAATAATAACCTGACCATTGGGAATTGTATCTTTTTCATTGGGATCAGTCACATGATATTTATAATAGTAATTTTATATCAAAATAATAACTATTGATCTACATAATATTAATTAGGACTAATTTAATTTGAAATATATATTTTAATTGGAAAAAATAATTATCATGATTAAAAAAAGAATGAAAATATAAATGAAATTTAAATAAAATATATTTAAAATTTTATTGTAAAATATGTTTTTTGATAAAAAAATAAAATTAAATATTTTAGAGATTAATTTTTATTAAATTAATATAATTTTTTAAATAATCACTTCAATATTTTTCAAGTGTACTTTTTATTGTAAATTTTCTGAAATGGTTCACTTTTCTAGTGAATAGGAAATATATTCTATTTCACATAACCAATGTATCTTAAATTATATCATGATTTATGTAATTGTGGCATAATAATTTCTATAATATGATATTATTCCATGATATATATTAGTTCATAAATTATTCCTTAAAATATTAAAAACTTAATTTCCAAATAAAAAAAGAACATTCAGAAACCTTTTGTCAAGAATGATTCATGAAAATAATTTTTTTTCATTCATTCCAAATTCATTGTTAATAAACAAATTTATTTAAATTTTAAAGAAAATTTAAATCCTAAAAAAGATTTTATAATACTAATATATTATTTAAACCTTCCAAAATTCACTATTACAATTTTTACCAATGATATATTGTCATATTCATTAGTTTATTATTAAAATACCCCTCTACTAAAATATAAATAACCCCTATCCCTATAATTGGGAAAACAATCCTCCCATAAATTCAAAATTTCATGCTCTTAGGAATTCCTGCTTCTAAATTTACATGTAAAAATAAAAGACATTATGGAGAAATCATGCTCTAAACACCAAGGATTTATTCTGTCATACAAGAGAAGCTACACCAAGGAATAAGTATGTTATGATTAACTAATCTCTATTTTTATCTATTCTTCCTCATCTATTTAATTTTTTGTCCAAACCATTAAAAAAATTAATTCAATTAATTATATATTAATTTAACAGTATATTAATTAATTTAAGGTATATTAATTATTATAGTACTATATATATAAATTTTAAACTTCTCATTCCACCTTTCCCTACAATGTCCCGTCAAAAGTTGGTTACCCCCCTACGGAGAGATTACCATGTCAACACATATAAAAATTGGCCTGGATGGATATTATATACTATAATTAATAAATAAACATGTAATTATATGTATAATTACATTTTGTAAATATTTTGTGCTTATTTATACATTAAATTTATATAAATAGAGATATCAAAGTGAAATGTAAAATGTTTAAGAAATAAATGACATAAAAACACTTAAATTAAATCTACATAAAGTATGAAATAAATCCAATGACAATTATTGAAAAAATATGTGTATTATTGACTATAATTAAATTTTTATCTTTGTTTCAATAAATATATATTTATTATTCAAGAGGTGTAGAAGTGATCAAATAAAGAGGAGATTGAAATGAAGGGATTTTTGGACCAAACACCCATTCATTGGGTATACCTATTTTATCCCAAATTTCTATATGTATATTCCACAAATATACCTTAATTATAATTTAATTCATATTACCCTTTTTTATAGAATATACATGTTTCTAACATGGTTTTGTGAAACATTAAATGATTTTCTAAATGTACCCTACATTACAATTCACATCATTACCCCTCATAAGAATATGTTTCCTCACTTGTGAGTGATTATTCTTATAAAATATATGTTCTTTCCTTTATAATTTAGGAATAGAAATGTTTATTTATTTATTTATTCTTGATGAAATATTCCATAAACCCACTTATTTTCCATGGGTTAATTTATGAAAAATATTTTTATATGTTCTATGTGGAATGCATGATTATGTAATTATTATGATGCGATGGGTTGTCAAGTAATTATGCATCCATAAGATGAATTATGTAACGTGATGTATCACATGATATAATGTGAAATATGAATGAACATTATATTATCATTGTCCTCAATTATGATGTTATTGTTATGAAAAAAATTTATGATTTAACATGTTGTTATCTTTGTTCATAACTATGTGTGATTTTAGTATACTAAGATATAAACTTTCATTTTAAAACATTTTCCATGGTCCCTGCCTTTATCCATTGTTTCCATCATGATATTTATGGAAATCCTATTTTTTTGTTATGGTGATGATGTTTTTTACTTTCACCAATGTTATATTGATTAATATCCATTATTATTCCTCCTAATCCGAATATAGCTCACCCCCTTCATTGATGTATATCCTCAGGTGATTAAATGTATTAAGTAGAATGTGAGGTCCAATAATAATATAGATAATAAGGAATTAAATATTTTTTATATTTTATTACTTCAAAGTTATGTATAATATAAAATTTCTAAAAACACTAAAACATTGGATCATAGTTTTTTAATTATTGATTTTTGACTATTATTAATATGATGTAATTATCATGTAATAAAATGAATGTTCACTATACAGGAAGTTCATGTGTGTGTGTGAACATGATGGAGAATGTTTTCCATGTAATCTCACTATTGATGTGATTTAGACTTATGAAATCTTCCTTGGTGTGAATTTATTTTCTACACATCGACCCTTGGTAAAATATCTCCTATGAAAAGTGAGGTTACTATAGATTAATTGGACGATAATCTCTTTCGTAGGTGGGGAGAATATTCTAGATGAGTTGTGGGCATCCATTGTGAGAAACTATGTCCCATATTTTATTAATTGGTGAGCCTGGACTTTGGTGGTAATCTCTCTCATCACTTAGTATCTAGCTATTTGTAGGTATACATGGTCATATTTCATAAATTAGTTTTTTTAATATCTCTACACAAGTGAGATCATCTCTTACGTCAACACATACTTACAAAATTCACTAACATTCTTTTTAGTATACCAAATGACCCATGCAGAACATATAAAACTATAGATGTAAATAGAGCGCCATATGTATAATTGTTTCATGAAACCTAATTTATCACACTGAGATTCTCGAGTGATGTTCTCTTTGATGTAAAATAGGATATTAGGGCTATTTTTTAAATTAGTTTTAGGTTAAAACATAGAATATGAACTCCTTCCAATGGATTGATTATATCTTTGAAAAATTAAATGTGACAATTGGTTCTTGATATATGATAATAGGTTCAGTAATAACCATTTTATTGTTCACAAGGATGATATAAAGTGGATGATATTCCAATTTCACTATTGATATTAAAATTTCCTACTGATTGTATTTAGTGTGACAAATTCACCTAGCATGATTATGGGACTCAAGAATGAAATCCTCTATACAATCTTTGTTTTGTTCATTGTGAATTTTTTTCATGTGAATTTTATTTTAGAGGCTATGGTAGCTACGATCCCTTAATGGTAGAGGTATTTCTATCATGGGATACATCCAACGAGAATGTTTAAGTTGATGAGTATTATTATCTTGGATATGAACTATCTGAGTCTTTTGTTTGAATTCTCTCAATTATCTTCCCCATAGTTGGGTTGATTGGAAAATGGATGACCTTTCATGTAGACTTAGTACTTCCAGGGAGATTTTGAGGAGACGTTGTTGAGGCATTGGATTTAATTACTATGTTATTATGAGAATATAATTATCTATACTCCAAGTATGGGAAATTAAGTGGAAGATTATATTAATAGGAAATCATAGTTTTTGGTGGGGGATATTATGGAGGAGATGACCACTTTAAAATTGACCTTTGTGGAGGAGAGAGGATCATAATTACATCAGAGGATAGTGGTCACTCCTCATCTTATTAACCATGTGAAATATTCTCATTTAAGACAAATTGACTAAGACGATTTTCTAGACCATATGTTCTGAAGAGATACACCTTATGTATTCCATGAAGGTGGAATGTATGCAATCCTCTTCTAAGGATAGATGGTAGTTCTAGTTACATTGTGTCTAGAGGTGATGAGAGAGATTCAACCCCCCAAAAGTACATCTTGGTGTGGAATATATGTATTGGTATCTTTATTGTTAGCTTACGTTTCCATTTTTAAAAGAGAATTTAATAAGGTTCATTTCTTTAAGCCTTACATGTGATCAACTGAAGGAAAATCACCAAAATCCAAAAAGATAGACTCAACCACATGAGGAACAAGAATGGAAATTTAATAGCTTATCTATCATATTTTTCAATGTTTGTATAATCACTTTATCTTGGTGGATTTTGATTATAGAAACATGTATCACTCCACTATCAGTATCAATCCATTATAGGACTTATATAGGAAAACCATAAATTCAAAATTATATAGGGTATTGATGGGTATTTCATTACAAATTTGGTCGAAAATAGTGTCGTTGATGATATATAATGATTATTTGAGCTAGTGGATGATGAATAAAACATAGTGTGAGCTCATATCAAATCAAAATAGATTCTATAGACCTCTACGAGTTGAGCTGGGAAACCATTCCTAATGGTATCACAATAATGTGGTTTTTGGTGGTTGGTCATTGTAAAATTCTATCACCAAGATATATTAGTTAATTCTAGATTATTATTATGGTTGGTGAGTTTTAATATCACCTATCCTTATCAACACATATATACTATGTGTGTGACAACATCCAAATGTTGCAGCATATTAGATATGTGCACAAATTTTTACATGATATTGTCTCATGTGATTTTCATTTTGATGATAGAAGAACCATTATGGATTACTCAGGGGGGTTTGAGGATCAGTATGAGTGGATCCTTCATTGGGGAGCCATAAAAATGTTTTTTTCACTTTAGTAGCACATGGACACCAATGAGATCTCATAAGAGTTTAAAATTATTTTCCAGGCATCGAAAAGATTCTTATTATTCACGTAGAAAATCTATGATAGTGGGGAGATTGTAATAACCCTACGTTTTATGTCTAAACACTTTAAATATTTCAATAAATTATTCTTGAATTTATTTTAAGGCTAAAACATTATTTTTACTATTTTATTACTCTGATATCAGTGAAATAAAAAATAAAAAATATTTTTTTTATCGTACACATGTGTCATTTCATAATAAAGTGAGTTCACATTTATTGGATCCTCAGATTTAAAAGTTGTGATTTCAATTTAATTGGGAATCTGGGCGTTACATTTTCCATGAAACATGTTTTTTAATCATATGTCCCATTGTATTGTATTCATGGGAATGTTAATTAAATAATGATAATAATATATTTATTTCTTTTATATAATTCATAGTCATATCCTCCCATATGTAAATATATAATAATATCATGTTGATAAGGTAAGTTTCATAACCCTGAGATATTATAAATGTGGATCATAGAGACAACATTAAAATTTTTATACAAACTCAGGATCATGGACCCATGATGAACAATTGTGGATATTCTTAATATGAACAAAAAATGTAATAGGATCTCTAATGACGTCACTAGTGGGAATATTATTCACTAAGGATTTATCAGTTCTTGTGGTAGGTCTCATTATGTAATGTATTTTTCAATGTCCGTGTATTTATATTTTCCATTCTATTTATCTTCTATGAAATTATTGATTTCACTTCCAGATATAGTAATTCCCTGAAACATTCATCATTATGCCAATTGAATTTCACTATTTTTTGGTAATCAAGATTATGATTGTTGGTTGGGTTCAAAACAACCAATGATAATATTATTTTTTATGGTTCTTTTCATGCATTTATTATTTATGTCTATCATTATTATACAATAGAATAAACATTCAAATCATTGGTCTAGTTCAAATATGATTAAACCTATGGATTCTTGATTGTTATGGGAGTGATGTTGGGATTGATGTATTAAAAATAAATTGATGCACTATGAAAAATTATGGATGATACTTCCATGGTTAGGAACCCATTCTTGTGGTAAGAGACATGATTAATATCTTTTTGGTAAATAGTATATACATTTTCAAATCATAGAGGATTGAAAAAGTATTTTGGTTCAAGTTTCCATCAAGATTTGAGCCATGGGTTGTGTTTCATGAATTAATTGAGGGTAAATTGGTTGATTTGGTGAGAAATTTAGAGTAGAAAATATATTCTATAAAATTATGGTCTAAAACATATTTACCTTATAAGAAGATTCCAATTGTATTTTTGATCTTGATCTGGATAAGGTTTCAGCTAGTAATAAATATTAAACTTCGCATGGTGGACCCACACACTATGCAACATTATCTATGTAACCACATCCTATAAAATAATTATTTTCCAAGATAATCCGTTTGTAAATTACACCATCTATATCATCTATATCACATGTACTATACTCATTCTATTGAACCATGTACAACAAAGTACATGACATAGAGGTCATGTCATCCGACACACCATTTAACCCTTATGACCCAATAAGTGTATATGGTTTTATATGCATAGTATATAAGAGTGACACAACCATGATAAAAATTCACAGTAAAACCATGGTACCATATCAAGACATACCATGTTGTTTTTTAGTTACTTATATCTCCATTCTCTCCTTCATATGGACTCTTAGTTGGGAAAGTGAGTAATCCATATTAGGCATAATTCCACTTACGATGAGATAATGTTTTTTTTTCAAAATCAGAGAACCACAGTTATGTGGGGAAATTTGTTTCCTTCTTATATCACAGATAGTTGAGGATGATTCATTTTTGTGGTCTCCCAAGTGACATAAGGGTTATCAACCCTTGAAGGAACAAAAGGATTATGGTGAGGGACCCATATTTCCTTATATAGGTAGAATGTAACACCTATTCCGAAACACTAGAATGTGGGTGTGATATTTTTCAATGACCTACAATTGGGTTTTAAATTATTTTTAGGAACTAAAAACTTTTGGTGTAATCACCCCCATGTCATTTCATTCCATTAGTGTTTCATGGTTCCCCCATGTCTCTACTAAGGATTACATTTGTAAATTTAAAGAAGTGAAATAAGATGGATTATGTTGCAAGAAGACCTCGTGTAGTACCTAGATATTTTTGGAATTATAATTTTCAAATAAATTTAATCTTGTCATTATTTATTTTTACACAGAGTTCTGATTGTATCTTGTATTACACACAATACTGAGTGTATCTTTCATTAGATTCAATATTGAGTTTAAAAGGAACATTTCATATTATAAAAATATTATTATTAAATATGATAGTGATCACCTGGTCATTAGAATTACTAGTATGTGTTGGGTTAACTAAATTATTAAAATATTTGATTCGCACATTTATATGAAATTATATCTTTGG
Source organism: Viscum album (assembly GCA_963277665.1). Lineage (NCBI taxonomy): Eukaryota > Viridiplantae > Streptophyta > Magnoliopsida > Santalales > Viscaceae > Viscum > Viscum album. The sequence continues at coordinate 264,774,899 of OY728120.1, forward strand.
TGACTAATTAATAAAAAATAAAATAAAAATGATTTGAAAATAATGGAAATATTTTTAATAAAAACTATTTTTATAAAAATAGACATGTTTTACATCAGTAAATTTTAAACAAAATCGGTGATTTATTATAATGGAATAAATTTATTTATACATTAAATAAAATATTTAATAATAATATGATTTTTCCACGATAAGAGAAAATTATAAATCCAATTTTATGCTTCAAATCTTATTTTTCTAAAAACAAATGTTATTACCTTTTTTGGGAAATTATTATTTATTGTATTTTTTAAACATTTGTAAATTCTATTTTATAAAATAATCATAATTTTTAAAATTAAAATATAATAATTATCTTATGTGTAATTTGGTATAATTATCTGGAGACATTAATTTGTTGATTAATGGTGAAAAATGCTGCATTTTAATTGAAAACTCCCTTTTCATTTAAATTATTTATAAAGAAAATTATATTATAAATTAGTTTTAAAATAAAATTATTAATAACATATATCTATTAATCTAGTTGTGTTTATTGAAAACCTTTTCATCTATATATTTCATATATAAACAATATACAAATTTTAGCTTTTTATAATTGAAAACATGTTTTCTCATCACATACATGAGATTAATTGTAAATTAAAATTTTCCAATTTTGGGGTTTTAATTTAGAAAAATATATTCCCTATATATAATACTACTAATTAATTTTATCCAATAATTACAATGTGATTTTTTGACCATTATGAAAAGTAAAAATAGAAAAATTATTTATCGCAGTTATGGTAAATATGGATTTACCAGGGGTCAATCTAAAACTAAATTGAATAAAATATCCTATAATACCATCTAAATATTATTTTAACTCCATATTAAGACTGTATAATGTTTTATTACATATAATACTGAATTTTTATGATTATATATAGTAAAAAAAAATGGGTACATATTTCCATTTTCAAATAATTATTAGTTCTCCACACACCTCACTTATAAATTGCCACCCCTATCATGTCTTCTCCATAACATAGAACAATTTTTTTCTTCCAAAAAATATTCAAATACCTTCCCAAAATACCTATGAAAATACCAAAATCCTTATTTGTTGTATGAAATATGACCTGTGAATGCTTTCCGTGTATATATATCGGGGTTACTTGAAGAGGAAGTAAGGTTCTTCAATGTGAATTTTTATTTTATTTCTTCCTATACCACATTAAAATATTAAAAAAACAATCAGATATGGTAACATAATTATATTCCATATAATAATATTTTTTATGGTTTGGTAATTAACTAAAACCATCTTTTATTTCATAAAATGGGTTATGAAATCATCAATAGTGTGTGTTGCGTAAAACAGCCTCACAAATCGATGTCATTCATATTTCATTTACCACCTCTCACAGTTCAGTATAATTATGGATATGAAGTATATATATGATACTTATAACTTAATTATTCCTCTTGATTCATTATATATATATATATATTTATATTTACCCTCCATGCAAGAGGGATACAATATTGTTGCTCTTGTGTATGGTGGACAACCTTCTCATGAAGTGATAATATTTATTTTTCACAAGCACTTTACGTAGAAGATGAAAAGGAAAAAATTAATGAATATATGTGATATAAATGATATAATTATAATATTGGGGACATATTCATCATTCTAAAAATAAAATATATCTTTTTATTTCTCAACATTTCACTCACTAAAAAATGATATCATCATTCATGTATGTGTGGACACTGCCTTCATGTTGTGATGTGGCTTACGATTCATCATCATACCACATATATGATATGTGTAGGTATATTTAATGAAATAATTTTTAATTTATAGTATTATGATCCTTCTTTAAATATAAAATATTACATAACACATTTCTATAATAGTTGTTGAAAAATGTAAGTAATATTCCCACGTACGTACGACCTACCATCTCTATAAACGTAACACACATCATTTATCTAAAAAAATTTATATATTTTGATTGATATATGTATTTAATGTAAAAATATAGTAATTACTTCATATTATTATTATTCTAGAGATTATGGATCAATAATCAATTTAAGTGGACCATCAATAACAAATGAAAACATATACAAAAAAGCAGTTATTACTTTGATAATGATTTTCATAGGGAATTGGTTATGAATGGGAAATTAATTTTCATAACTAAATTTCATTTAGTGTAATATATATTTATTCTTATATAATATATGTATAAAAAATATATATTTATTATTCTTTAGGATCTAACATGTATGAATGAAGTTGACACTTATGGTATGGGATTTCTAGTTTGTTTTTAATTTTTCAGAGACATATGAAATTTCACCAATCATTTATTTTTTGTAGTGTATATTATAAAAATTTGAAATTTTTCATCATTAATCAACTGAAATATATTAAATTTAATGTTTCGTTTCATTTTATTCTATATCGGGGCTTAAGATTCAAAATATTACTAAAGTGGTATGGGATTTTCTTCCAACATTTTACTTATTTGAGACACAAGACATATTCACCACCAATTTCATTTATGTTGTTTATATAATTCCTATGAATTTATTTTATGATTATTAAACTAAAAATTAATTGTATTTACATATCCATTTTAGTATATTTTTTAATTGTGTTTATGTTTTGAATGTTAATAAACCCGTAATGTATTTTTGTCTCAATTTTCCATCGTTGGGACATATGATTTATTAAGAATATATATTATTATTTGAGATATATAAAATTACCCTTCTCAAATTTATATCATGAAAATAATTATTTTAATGATATTATATGTTTTATTAAATTCTATTCTTCCATATATATTCTGTTAAAAATTTATCATAGTGGGAATATTTTTATGTCACAATCTCATCGTTTCCCATGATTATTTATGATTATAATTAATATAAATAAATATTTTGATATATATTTCAAGAAACACATGAAAATTAATATCCTCTAGTTATTAAAAGAGAATAAATTTTTTCCCATCATTTTCCTCTCTTTACAAACTCATTAGATCAAAAAAAACATTTCTAATAAAAATCATATAATCAGTTAAAAAACATTTTTAATCAAAAACCAAGTTATCTAAAATTGTTTTAATTTTTTGTAAAATTTTTAAATTGATTTATAAAATAAATATTTATTTATGTTGTATTTTTATAAAAATAATTAAATATATAATCGTGTCATTTTCCCAAAAAGTAACATTTTTTAATAAAAATGTGAATGGAATCATTGTTTTATCTTCTATGGAATGAAAATAATTCGCCACTGTCATGAAAATTATTTTAACTGATTCATAAATTGTTTATTTTCTTTTTTATTTTCAAATAGAATGATTTAGAATATGTTATATTATTTTTTTCAAAAGTGATTATAAAATAAAATAAAATTTCCCCAAAAAATATTCCATGTGAACTTTCAAAATATTTCACCATCTAAGATTACATACTATTATGTAACTTTTGTTTTTATGGGTATATTAGACAAGTAACCCATTTTTATTCATTCTAGGAAAAAAAATTCATGAAAAAAATAATTTAACCATGTCATATTTTCCATGGTTAATGTCATTATAAAAATACATATATAAAACATTTCATTTCCATGGGTTATTCTATGTTGAAATGATATAGAAATTTGAAAACTTTTTATTTTCTGTCATCTATTCTATGATTAAATGTTTGTGAGACCTAAATATTTTATTGTGCATTAATATGATGAATGATTTATAATATTGTGGCACACATACGTGTGATTTTATTTATATGACAGTTGGGACATATATATCCCTCCTATTAATTGGATAATGATGGATAACTAATTATTAAATATGTTATGCATAAACTAAAATATATATTCACAATTATTTTTATGAATGTGATTTCATTTTCTGAATTTTATGCATTGATGTGAATATTTATTCATGATTTTATGCGTGAACATAAATACATGTTCACAATGTTATCTGCGAACATGGTTACATGTTCACAATATTATGTATGTACCTATATGTCGGGTCCATATTGTTATGTATGAACCTAGTTACATTTCCATAAATTTATGTGATGGCCTAATGTTAGGTCCATAAACTAATTACTAAACATATTTATATTTATACATGTTCATAATGTTATAGGATAATTTTTCATCCAAAAATCTATTTCATAAGAAAATATTATGTTCTCAAGGATCGTTTTATTTTATTCCACTATTATTCATGTCTTAGTAATTTTCATGATTTATTCCATAACTCATGATTATAATAATTTATATACATGCTGTGTTTTTTAAATTTCATTCTGATGTTTGCATACTCATATTCCAATGTTATAATGATATCTCTATTGTTTACCATTACAGTGCATCTGATCTCACCCTTTTTTGGTTTCCTCTCCCTAGGTTATTCACTTTGGTTTTATGTTGGGTATTTTTTTGAATACTTCTATATGGAACGTTCATTGTTAGATAAATTGATGATATTTCACTAAATAATAATATTATGAACCTAGTCTCAAATGTAACTAAATTATTATGATCCTATGACATGTATTTTTGTATGGAAATTAATGTTCATATAAAAGAATTTATATCTATGTATGGAATGTTTTAGTCTCTAAACATGGTATCATACGATAGGTTGAGTAAACCACTGAAAACATGGACAATAAAGAAAAGTAAGATCTCTAGAAATATTGTTTATATATTTCTATGGATACATATATGGATAATTATAAGTGTGATTTAATTTGTAAGAAAATGTCCTTTACTTTTAGTAATGGAAAGAGAAAGTGGTTTCTATGAAATTATATCCATGTTTAGATACTAAAAGTGAATTAGGATCTATCACATAGTTACCTAGGGTAATAAATTGGATAATGTTACATTGAGATGGACTCTATCTTCACCTGGTGTAGAGAAATGGGCCTTACTACACAACTAGTTTGACACTACTTGGGGATATGCATTGAAAATTCAAAAACTCCTTAAAATCCATATTACAGGTATTAAATATACAATGAAAATGAATAAGATAGGATAAACCAAAGGTGTCATAGATTAAAAATAAATTTTCATGATTTGGACATCCTATAACTGAATTTTATTATTATTTCACTTCCCATTATGGTTACTGATTCCCAAAATATGATTTTTGGTTTCATTCAATATATAGGAACTGAAGGAAGTAGGTTAATGTTCATTCTAAAGGGAGATTTTCTATTGAGAATACATTTTGGAAGATAAATACGGAGAATGATATTTTGATTATGACTAATCAGTTATCACCAACAATGACTAACAAATTTCTCCATAACCAACTATTGGACTCACCATATAAGTGAAGATATATCATGTTATGTGTCTAGGTAGTGGATACCATGGTGGAAGGAATATTTGGATTCTTATAGGTAAATAATGTGGTAAGAATCACTCAAGGTAATGTTTCATACGACTGATAAAATGTTAGGGTTTGTATAGGAATGACATAATTAATGTAATTAGAAATAAAAAATTAAAAGTTTAGTCAATGTAATGGATGATAATAATGGTATCTCTAAGGTATCATAGGCATTTTAATGTTATATATATGTAATTTATGGTAATTATTCAAATTGGTTTCTTAAGGGGAAAAATCTTGAATTGAATAAGAAAGGGTATCTGAGTAATGGGTTTTTATTGACAATGAAGATACTATGAAAGACATATTAAATGAAAAATTTATTAAGTAAAAAGTTGATAATTCCTTGTTAATAGAATTATGATGAGGTGGAATAATTGAAGTGTTTATGTAATGAATATCTCGAATTATGATATAATAATCATTATATATATAAGTATTTTTTTAGTTGTTTGTCATTGAGGATTTGAATAATTTGTTAAATGTCAGTGATAGACTAGAAATGTGATTTGATCGAATGGTGACATTTTGATTATGGTATGAAAACTTTTAATACGTTTTGGACATTGACACAGTGATGTTGGGATAGAGAGATCCTAAATGTGATTAATGAAATTTGATAGTATTAATTACATTATGGTTTGTTAATAATGTATTTTATGCTGTCATTGATGGAGTTTATATCATTTTATGATTTAAGGAATATATTAAAAAATATCTATTTTATGTAAGGATTGGTTATGAATTAATGTTTTCAATATGGTTTTATGGTAGTTCAAGTGTTTACCATGTCTTAAGTGGATACTTCATGTAGGTATTCACATGATTGGTTTGTGATAATAAATATCCACTTTATTCTATATAGGGTATTAATATTAAGTTGATTTTGAAAAAAGATAATGACCTTCTTTTTAAATGTTGAATTTTTGAGGGGTTATAAGGATAATAATTTAAGGGATGATTTATGTTCAAATTTGGTTTTGGATTTAGAGTTTAACAATTTTTACTTCTCAGTAGGAATATTTATGTGTATTCAATAACATCTGAAAACCATTTTGTTATTATGGTATCTAGAGATATTAGGAATGGTTTATCATTTTATTTTATGTATAGTGATCTATTAGTGCTTCATAAATAAAAAAATCATCTGAATTTAATATAATAAGTGTAAATAGATTTAAAAACTCAAATGATGATATTTTGAATATGGTAAAATGGAAAATATAAGCCCAAGGAATATTAGAACCATTGAAATTGTTAGTAATATCAGGATGATAACTTATAGAATAGTGCAACCAATGAACCTCAATCAGTTTCAAAATGTGTTCCTTGTATCCCACATTGAAAAGTATGTAAATATTCCATCACATGTACTGAACGTGGAGCTCTTAAAAATGAAGAATGATATTCTTTCGAAAAAAACCAATAGAGAATCTATATCAATGTTTTTTTGAAACATGAAAACTGACTTGGTTATTTATTTTTGAAAAATCTAATTTCTTGAGTATGTTATGTGGGAACCTCAGTAGGAAATGAAACTAATGAATCCTTATATTTTAGTAACAAAATGACAACCTTTGATGGAGAAATTCATTTTAAAGTGGGTATAATGTAACACCTATTGATTTTGTGATATATATTTTTTCCAATAGATTTAATATTTTTGATATCTTAAATTTCACACAATACTTAGTTTAAATAGAGTTATATGAAGCATTGAGTGCATCTTGCATTATATACATCATCAAATTTATGAAAAAATACATACTATTAAAATTTTATTATTTTATATTATAGTTACCACAACATAACGTCCTGAACTGATTTTTATATACTAATTCCCAAGATGATTCCTTACATTATGTCAAGAACCCCACCCGATATTCTAGAGGCTACAAACTTGAAGAGGGGGGTCTAAAATGCAATCTATAGAAACTATAGCCTATTTTTTAAAGAATCAAATCTATTTAAAATTAATATAAATACAATTAAGATAATAGAATGACCAATAATCAATCATAATCATTATAAATCCAAGAATCACAGATGAATCCCAAACTTGAAGATGACCCTAAACCAATTCAGTAAATATTTCATTCTATAAAAATGTGATGTATCTAATGAAACCCACAAAATAAGAGACACTAACATCTACAAAGTTCGTTTTGTCATCATTCCCAATCCTCTCATCTTTGATCCATCCAAAATCCCAACTATCCATTTGATATAGGGAACCTTCCCTTATCTAATCCAATTAACATGTAGTGTATTCTGGTACCGATCAGGAAGCCTGAGTAGGGTGTGAGTACAACTTAGTATGCCCCCATCAATGTTCCCTAAAGTAATATCTAGTATATAATATTTTATTAGGTAGTATAATAAAAATGGAAAAATTAAAAATATATATAGGTTTCACATTCATTATTCTTTAGTCGACCATGTCGTACCTTCTTCAGTATATGTTGGATTCATAGCCATACACCATAGTAATATAAGAATTCATTTTTTCAAGGTCTTTAATTATTCTATTAATTCCAATTTTATTTCTATATTTTGGAGAATTAGTTCAAGTTCCAATATCATGGTAACTTGTAACAATCGTTGAACAAAAATATCTCATGGGTATAGAGAATCAATCTAGAACCCCATTGGTATTTAGAGAATTAGTCCATCACCCACACTCCATTCCTCACATGATTTCATCATGGGAATGGAACATCAGTGAGAGACCCCATCGGTATTTGGAGCATTGCTCTCTTTGCCACACCACATTGTTCAATCATTCAAACAAAACACATATATCTTATATATTTTATTATTCAACATTATTAACATTCTCATTAATGATTCACATAATTCTGAAACATTTCATTTATACATGTCAACCATAGTTATTTATTATAATCATAAGGGATGACACAAGAAATTTCAGAATTAATGCATTTATCAAAAATTTATTAAAAAATTCTTTAATCATTTAAGGATAACTCAACTAACCCTTTAATTCAATTTATAAAAAATCAAAAAGGATTGAATTCAATATCAATAAGACTTTAATTCCAATTTCACATTCCATAAAGCATAATTTCATATATATGTTCACAACTCATTGTTCTCCATCATGTATGATCTCAATAATCTTGAATGGGTTCGACATCATATATAAAGAGATTCAGAATTTGATTGAAATAAATTCAACTTCTCAATTTAAAATTTAATTGAAAAATGTTATAATGAAATGAAACCATTACATATGCATGATCATATTCAATACTGTGTAAATTATCAATTAGACTACCTACCATGTCACCGTTGATGAATTTTCTCCAAATCGTAACCATATATTCGATTTAGACTTGTTAAATTCAAAATGGAAGAGGAGATCATGAATCAAAACATAGGATCGATATTCAAGGAAACAAGTATTATAAAAACATACATCTAAACCACACACAATAGATGCAAATTCATCTCTCTATAAATGGAATGAAATATGAGATAGTGAGAGAATACCAATCAATGAAGAGATCTCATACCAACAGGGAGTCGATGCTTCCATTGGATCATTGTTTCCAAAAGAAATGAGTTTGAGGATTATAAGAATCCTGTAAGAGAATAAAAAATTCAAGGTAATTGATTTTAGAATAAGAAGAGATGTTTTGGGTAAATAATATAGGGATTGGGATTTTTACATAACATTTTTTGAGTATAAAATTCCTACGCACATGGTTTCCTAGGTGGAGATGAACTATTAGACAAAATGTGTACCCAAACTGTGTCAACCAACTATATGGGGTGCATTTTTAGTCTTCTGTGGGTGCATGATTTAAAAAACTGTGTGCCAACTATGAAACTGCTATATGTTCAAGGGTTTATGGTTTGGGTAGGGGGTAACATTGTTCGTTAAATATTTGTTCTCCCTTGCTATAGACCAAAATAGGGTGCACTATTTCTTGGGGAAAACTAATTGATATTCCATAACCAGGCGCCAACCATTCATAGTCCCATGTGATTTCAAAATTCACCAATTTCCCCAAAACCACCACAAATCAAGACCCAAAAATTATGGGATCGAATATGTGGGAAAATAATAACTAAAAACACGTATGATACATCCCAAGAAATGTGGGGATCTTAAAATATCAGAGCCTTACAATATATTATTCATCAGCTATAATCCCAATTTTTGTTAAGACACCATGGTGAGAAGGTCGGGCCACTAGGAACACATATCTTCTTACTTCTCCCATGATTCCCTCTGAACAAGTTCATGCTTCCACAAAACTCAGACCAATGATAATGTATTTCCCCAAACACAATATCATAGTGATCTAAAAGATGAATCAGATTCTCCCCAAAGGATGCAACATCCTCAAGCTCAACTTAATTAACCTTGATTGCATGACAAGGGACATGATGATACTATTGAATAGATGACCCATGAAAAAAATTATTCAATGAACTATACCTATATGGACGATCTAATAGGTATACAACTAGTCTGATTCTCTCCAAAATATCAAATGGTCTAATAAAACTGGTCTCCAACTTTCCCTACCTCCAAAATTTATGGTGATCTAATCTCGTTGACACCCAATGGACTACGCGACCCCCACTGTAAACTCAATAGTTCAGTCATTTCAATCTGTATAATAATTTTGTGACAATATGATATATACATTAGAGTTCAATATCAAATTAACCTACAAAAATGTCTCCCATATGAGACAAGCTCCCAATAACTCTGACTACTCTGCCTATATCCAACATAGAGGTCATATACATGGCATACCATAAGCTGCCTCATATGGTTCCATATTAATAATAGCCTAAATATAATTTTTATATGATAACTCAAAATACAATGAATATATCTCCCATGATCCCCCAAAATCAATGATACATTCCCATAGAATTTCCTCAATCACCTGAAATGTATGCTCTGATTTCCAATATATCTGTGGGTGAAAATCCATTTTTATATACACCAGGATACCTAATGACTTTTGTAAGCCTTTATAGAAGTGTGATGTAAAACAAGAGTTATGATCTAAAAATATGCTTCATGGAATCCTGTTCAACCATAATATATCATGAATACACAAATCCCTTATCAAATCAACTATTAACGATTCTTGGTTTGGAATGAGATGGGATACTTTCATTAGCATGTCAATAATAACCCCTATTGAATCATTCTTATGAGGAAACCTTGTATTACCCACCAATAAATTCATGGTAACATCATACCACATTAATTAAAGAATAAAGAATATTTGTTGTAAAAAACATGGTTTCTGATGATTATCCATCAGCTATTGATAGGTGGAGAATCATTTAACCTAACCTTCATTACACTTTTTTGTACCTGTACACTAATAAATTTTGATGTATTTCAAGGTACATTTTATAAAAACTAGGATTCATTTACCATGTAGAGGCATGAATCTAATTCAAAATGTCCTCAAGAATACTCATAGGCATAACAATAAAACCCCATACATTGATAATACCATCATTATTAATAGTTCAATTGGAAGATGACTCATCACATTCAAGGATTTCCTATAATATAATCACAACAAATCATCATACTGATCCACTTGATTCATTATTGAATTGTGGACTCCACTGATAAATATATGACGGTCATCTAATCCTAGACCTCCTGAACCTCAATATGCATTTCAACCTATAAATTCATTATCCTACACTCAGAAATAGACTCCTAGATTTCCTGAGTCTATCTCTCCTAGAATAATGTGTTTGAAACAATATTCTCCTTTCTCCGATGTATAGGATATCACAATATAAAATTACATCATATACTTGACCCATACATCATTTAGGTGATTCATATATCACTACAAAAATGTATATTTTAAGCTTGTATGGTAAGTACACATAGTAATATTTTCACCCAAAATATAATGTCTCCAACACCATAAGACATAAACCACCATGGCTAAGTTGAGATTTTCTGTAGGATAATTTCACTCATGTATCATCAACTATCGTGATCTATATTCCATGACTAAATATTCTTGCATTAGCACTAATACATGTCTGATCCCAGACGCATCACAATACAAGATATAATACTCCCCCGGCTTGGGTATGATGAATATAATTATAGTATTCAAATACATATTTTACTCTTTGAAGGAATTATCTCATTCTCCATACTACTCAAATATGAAACCCTTCATAGTCAAAAACATAAATTATTTTACCAAATTTGAGAAGTCCTGAATTAATCTCTTATAATAACCCCCCAAACCCGAAATGTTTCAAATACCAACAAAATTGTTCGGAATCTCCAAGAAAAAAACCATAATCCTTATCTATATACACTAAAAATCCTTCCAATGAGATAATATAACCTATGAAATGTACATTTACTATCCATAATTGATAACTAGATAGCTTGACACATAGTTGAGGATCTTTAATTGTACATATAATGATGTCTACATGTTGGTAATGATAATCATGAATCATATGCTAAACCAAGATTTCTAAAACAAGGAAACCACAAAATAATCAAGGTATAGGATGAATATTCAGTTCCTTATATCCATAAACACAAGTGACATTTTTTAGAATTAACGTCATCACAACGAACACATATATGATAGTTCTTCAAATGAATGATGTCCGTGATAAATATGTTTGTCAAACTCTCAACTAATAACAACCTATTATTTAATAAATATTAGAGGAAACCCAAGATCCTCTGAACTAGTCAAAGATATCACTGATATGTAGATTTTTATTCGGTACTTAATGTTCATATAGTTTCACCTCACTAAATCTATGCTTGAAGACAAAATATGGTCTCCCTTGTTAGCAATGAAAAAAAGAGAACCTAAAGGGGACATACTTATCTAGGTTAATACCTTATCCATCAGTTCTAATAGCTAGGTATTTTTTACTTGTATCTCTATTGGTTCCATTTTGTAAGGTGGAATGGAAACTATTTCAACTCTAGACTTGAGATCAATGGTACACTCAATATCCACCTCCTGTTGAAGCCCTAACATTCTTATAAGAAACACATCGTGAAAATAGTCTACTACTAGTTGAAGGACATTATTCCATATACCCCCTTAATCAATGAAATTAATTATAACAAAAGTTGTGATCCCCCTAGTTGCTGGTGTATGGGCCTTGACAATCAATCATGGATATCCAATTCTCCATGATAAACACGACTATTACCCTCATGATACATAAATGTTACTCTCTTACCATAAAAAACAATGTGGGATTGGTACAATACTACCCATTCCATTCCAAAACTCCACTAAAATCCTGACATGTAAAGTATGTAATGTTACAAAAGGAAACAATATTCACCAATATCGAGAGAACACGCCTTTCATAAAGAGATGTCCCTCAAACATACTCTCAATAATGTTTCTGTCATTATAACCCCAATCACAAACTCAACTATCAGACTAAAACAATTTATAATTTTATTAGATATAAAATAATATGGGAATCATGTATAAAATAAATATATATCAAGAATATAATATAAATGAATAATATGTCTTCCTATCGAAGGCCCAATCTCCTTGTCCATAAGTCTAAGCTGAACTACATGAAACTATCAGGTCTCTCTATCCTCTACATCCATGTGAGTTCCATGTGCCTCAATACTTTGTAGATATGGGTTCTCCTTAACTAATGTAAAATTTCAACTACCTTGACTGGAAAATCTAGTATTACTCCAACTACTTGACTGTTATGGAGTTGAAGACTCCCTTTCCATATATTGGTTTGGTCCAGCTCCCCAATCATTACCCATATGTCATGGGTTCCTGTAATACCTTGGAATTACATGTAATTTTTTTTGAAAATTAAATGGTATTTTATTTCGAGATAATGATCTTACACGATACGCCATATTGAGGCCTATACTAACCCGAATGTGTCTACGAACTATTTTTTAAAGATCATTAAATAAATGTGTGAGCTGGTTTTTTCCAACATTGAAATCAGTCGAGGGATAAAAAATCATAGGGAACTGTTGAACTCGGATCATCGGGATTCACCTAAGAAGGGCCTATCATCAACCAGATAGGTTTGAGAGAAAAAGATAATTTTTGGATTTTTATATAAAAATTAAAAAACATAAAAATTTATTTTATTATATTTTCTTCTTTCATAACATAGCGACTCGTCAACAATATAGTTTAGCAATGACGCAATGCTGAATCCCATTAATGATCCATATTAATAAATCATCAGAATTACACTACAAAATAGATTAATAGAACCTCCGATTCAAATTTCATAAATTAACATCCTAACAATCATTTCAGGATTGTTGGACCAATCTTGGGATTTATTTTTGTCACGACCCATCCCCGGGGCCTGTGTCGTGACTACCCCAAGCCCGTCCTCCATAGGCCAGGGGCTGGCGACTAGCACCAAAGGCGTAAATCCAGATAAATGGGAAGGCATTGCCTTTATAAAAGTAAAAAAAACACCATAGAGTACAAGCAGAAGAAAAACACTAGGAAAAACTGAAACAAGCTGTGCTGAAAGTAAAGGGGCCGGAAATACAAGCCCAACTGTAAAGTACAAGGAAAAAGACAAAACAGCTGAAAGGTGACAAGCAGCTCCTGGATTGTTCACCAAGGATCCAACCTGAAGGGTAGGTACAGATAGCCTCCACAATGCTCTCTCCCGTCAACCTCCTCCGAGTGTCGTCTCGTCGTGAAGTCCACCACCAGATACTGTCTCGTCGTGAGGTCCACCTCTGGGTACCGTCCAGTCCTCGAACACTGGGCCTCTGTCTGCGCTGCCCGTCGTCTACAACCAACACAACGAGGTGCGGGCATAGCCCGTGCAGGGGTGAGTATATCGATACTCAGTAGGAACCCCGAGACCCTCAAGGTCTCACTAAATCCAACACAGATAACAACAAAGAAGATCTCAACAGATAACCTCTACCTAGGTATATGCCCATACATATACCCAAGTTATCAAGTAACCCATCTCAATCATGAGGAAACACAAAGATTATGAATCAATGTATAACCACTACTAAGGTATATGCCCATACATATACATTAGTTATCAAGTAACCCAACTCAATGATGAGGTAAACACAAAGGTCATAGACTCAGCTCAAACCGGGATTTTCATTATCGAAACCGTAACTGCTGAAGAGCTCCGTCTCTGGAGTGTACAGTGGTCCTGTCACAACTCCGAGGTACTTCTCACTAACCTAAGACTGTTGAGGTACTCCTCCTGTTGAGTATAGTGGGTCAACCACCCAAACACAGTAGTGCTTCCCGCAGAGGTATGTCACCCAAACACAGTAGTGCACACCCCCTAGTAGCCTGCTGAGGTACTCTTCGGACGAGTACCGCAGGTCTGCACTTTCACACAGGTAGTGCTCCGTCTGCCATGGGTCTGCACCTCAAAAATTAGTGCTCCGTCCACTGGGCTAGTTGACTCACTCCAAGTCGAGTCGGTCAAGCAGTCGTCAGGTCTCAGTCGGCTACAGAGTCTCTGTACTCCGCACGCTCATCTCCAGGAGGGTCCGCTCCATGAGCTACAGGTCGATACTCCAAGTATCTAAAAGTCACACGAAGAATTATCTCAATGTACCGCCTCGTTAGAGGGGTCTCAACGCAACAGACGACACGTCAATCGGACACCCGGTCTGTGAGTTACTAACCTTTTTGTCCTAGGGGCCCTGTTGGTTTCATGTGCGAACCAACCCGACCGTATCTCAACTGTACCCCTAACTCTCATAGGGTATGACCATAGGGACCGTTTTCTCAACGTGATCACCAACGCCGCTGACGGTTCGTCAAACGGACGTCCGGTCTGAAAGTTATCAGCTTTTCCGTTCCAGGGGCCCGGTTGGATTTCGGGTACAATCCAACCCGGCCATACTCCAACTGCGTCCAAATCTCAGGCGAAGTATGCCAAAAGTTCCGTCTCATCAAGAGGAATCCAACAAAGTCGACGGCACGTCAATCAGACGTCCAGAGCTCAAGATATAAGTGTTTCTGCTCCGAGGGCCCGGTTGGTTTCAGGTTCGAACCAACCCGACCATACTTCAAGTGACACCGGTTAACCAAACCGCTCCCACCATTGTGATCCATATGGAAAAACACACGAGATGGACTACCCATTGGTCCAAAACGGATAGCCGGTGAAAAAGTTGCATTTCACCGCAACACGCGCGAACCGGGCCTCATGGGGCCCACGCCTTGACCTCGACATAAATATCCAAAATTGGTTTTGAAACATCTGTCTTAATTCCAGGGTCGCAACCTCGCAGACGGTTCGATATTCCGACATCGTATGAGATAGATATGTCCGATACAATATCCCGTAATAATAATAATAATATTATTATTCGGTGTTTCGTGGGCCCGAGCCACAAACCAGAATTTAGTATTCAACATTAGACTTGAATTGACCGTCTTATAGACAGGGTCACGTTGCCACTGACGGCAAGCCAATCGGACGTCGCACGCATGAGTTACAACAGGTCGAAGATTTAATAATATTATTAAATCTATTATTTTCCGAGCGCTTCGGGTACCCGATCCAAAAACCCAAAAAAGACATCCAATATTGGACTCATAAATTATGTCTCAGAGTCAGGGTCACACTACCGCTGACGGTTCGTGAAACCGAGGTCGCACGAGGAAGATACTGTCAAAATACAGTTTTCCCAACAAAAATAATAATAACATTATTATATTTTTTTTATTTTTATTTTTATTTAATTCCTTAAATCTCACACCCTCAAATCCACACATCACCCAAAAGTTGCACCTCCCTTTACTCCATGCCTTCACGCCTCATCAATTCCTATTGATTTCATATGCCTTCTTTTAATTTATTTATCTTTATCTCCTTCTCTCTCCAATTTTTATTCTCCATTCCCAAACTCTCACGCTTTCTTCTCCTCCGAACCCGGGGGCTTCTTCCTCCGCTAGAAAATATGTCGCCTTCAGACATCCATCATCCCGGCATGGCACGTCCGCAGCACTTTCCGCGGACCCCCGAACGCGCTTCGGTGGTCCGATTCGCCTACCGTCTGCGCCTGCATCTCTCCCGGGACCTTCTCTTTACTGCGACGGCTTCAAATTGCCATTGCGGCCCGTTTCGTCATCGCTCGTCATCCCGCGCACTAAAGAACAACTAGCGGAGGGTCCGGGATTGTTCGTAAGCCCGTGCCCTCCACATTAGAAGCTCAATACATAACTCATCAATGACAAGGGTTTAAATTAATCAAGATAAATTATACAAACACCCTGCAATTAAAATACGCATGCACAAGGGTATAATTCACATATACACTTTATACAAAAACCCCATACCTCGCAAAGACGTCTCATGTCGTCGAGCTGCGGAAAGAGGCAAGCGTTGCGATGATAGGACGTCATGGAAGATCGGTGCCGATTCCGTTGACGTTGGAGGAAGAGTCGTCGTCATTGCGGATTCCCCATAGCGGTGTCTCCTCCTTTGATAGAGAACTAGGAAGCGTTCTTCATCATGAAGGAATGATCATTCTTCGTCGGTGAGTTGGTACTCTTCAAAAAAAACTCTAGAGCTCTCCAATCCTCCACACAACAATTGCCAACCCCATATTTTATTATGTTCCCTTCTTTTAAAAGATTCCAAGCATTTCAAAAGAAGTAGAAGAGGTGTGACAAATATAATTAATAAGTTTATTAATTATCTTAGTTGGCTTAATCTTGGGAGGTGGAGAGGCTCCACTTCAATAAAAGATAAAGCAGAGTTGCCAAGCATTTTACAAGGATGAGTTATGGGGAGGTGAGGAGTTAGGGTCTCGTGTGGGCCCCACCACACAAAACTCTCCCATGGGATGTTAGATGGGTGTGGGCCCCACCTCTAACTTCCCATTTGTTGAAAATAACCACTTACCTGGAATAAAATTTGTACACATCAAATTTTATTTGATTTAATCTCATTCCCAAATATTTAACCTCAACCCACTCAAAACGCAACTACGGTAAAGGTTCCCTTAAGCAATTACCGGCGCTGTGAGTTCCTCGGTGCCCTCGGATTTAAATTCCGAGCACCGGTTCAAAAGATAGAAAAAAAACCCGCACGTATGTTTACTGAACGTACCCGAAAAAAAAGTTCGGAAAATTATTATCAGTGACCCTCGACCCACGCCGGTCGAGGTTCGGCTCTGCCTAAGTAAAACACTCCCTAACGAACCCATCGATACTCTCGTATTTTCAATCCGAGTTATCGTTTAGAAGTTATGAATTTTACACTAAAATAATTGTCACTTAATTAATTTATTTGCGGTCAAAAACTAACTTTTTCTGGTGGCCCGCGCCGACCAAATTTAGTATCTACTTAAATAATTCAAAACATCACGAGTCCAACGATGGTCTCAGATTTTTAATCGGAGCTACCATTTGTGAGTTATAAGCATTCGAAAAATAAAATAATTTATTTAATTATGTTATTTACGGTTATTCCATTTTTGGAATTTCTCACAAGAGGCCCACACCGACTAAACATAAGTCGCGCCTAGGGTAATCCCGCCATCGTGAGAGCAACAGTGCACTCATATTTCTGATCCGAGCAACCATTCAAGAGTTATTCCACTTTTTCAAGAAAACTGTTTACGCGCGTTAATTTTATGGTTAAGAAAACTTCGACGGATCATTCCAGGAACTCCGGGCCTCAGAATCAGGTTCCGTCTGGAACTGCGCACTCACAAAATACCAAAGAAAGTAAGAAAAAAAATTTCCTTGAAATTTATGGGTCTTTACATTACTCCCACCTCAGGGCTTTACGTCCCCGTAAAGCTTCAACACATACTAGGGGAAACAAAAAGTGGTACTGAGCACGCATCTGAGCCTTCCGCTCCAATGTGCTCTCCTGGAGGTTCCTATACTACCCGGGGTTTCCTTTTCGCCGACCAAGAAAAACCCATCCCATCGTTTTCCTAATACCGTCAATTTGAGTATGAGCAGTTATTGCCCAATCCATACTCAAACTAACATCGAAAGGCCTCGACGCTGCCACCAAAAGGTCCCAACCGAGACTCTCGCCTCAAGGGTCAGATCACACCGTCGGCGTATGTGTGACTATCTAGTCTCCTCCCAAAGATATCTCCAGACGTGAGGGTCAAGTCTACGATTTTAACCTGAAACTCTAGGTCTGGTACAAGATTTGTGGAAGGAAGGAATGATTCATATCAACGTTTTTTACCACGGCAGCTAGTAGTGGACACAGACTGTCCCTCGAATCATTCCTAGAGCCATTGGGTCACACTCCTTGACCGCGTGCAGCTACTCTCTTCCCCTTCCATCCACGTCTGCTACTCTGCAGATTTATTCATCCTTAACATTTCCTCTTTTTGAAACATTCGCACGCCCAAGTCTCTGAGACTGGAACCAGTTTGCATCTTCCCACTACAAACATTCACTGGATAAAACCGATCAGCCAAAGAACATTCAACCACAAAGGTTCTTTCTAGCACCCTAACATAAATAGGAATGCATAGATAAATGAGTGCTTACTCGGATATCCTTTAAACACGCCTCGCTCTGAGGTTCGAGCTCTAAAGCATTGATCATATCGTAGTCATCACGTACTAAGAACGATCTGTACACCCCAATGAATACTCAGCTATCGACTCGTCATCCTGCCGAAGCTATATAAGCTAAAAAAGACTTTTGCCACCTCCTCAAGCCAGTCCTCAGCCACCTGTGAGTCAGGTTCGCCTCAGAAATTGAGGGTATCTGATGTTAGAACACGTGTAAGGCAGTAATCCTACATGTGTCACCTACTGGTACCACCAGTTGTAACTGTTGATCAACAGGTAGTGATGTGTAGCTGACACACTACCCGAAGGCACTTTATCAGGCATCGGTCCACGTACCGAAGCCTCATCACTATGCGGACCATCCTCATGGCCATTCACTGGAAAACACTAGTAGCCAAGTCTACCATCCACTCCACTGGTGTCTCAGTTAGGCAGAAAACTCTAGCAATCGCCTCCAGCTAGTGCTCTGCTGTCTGGGAATCTGCCTCACCTCATAACCTCGGAGGCCTCTAATACTAGAACTCGTGCAACACGCTCTGCCAGCGTGCACAATTCGCTAGTATAGATGTTGGAATCTACTTCCCAACAGGTGGTGGTGCTGCTGGTACACCACACGAGGGTTCCAACATAGTAAAAACGACCCTGCACCAGAGCCTCATTGCTCGGTGAGCCGTCATCGAGTACTCTCTCGGAACTCCAACTGACTGTCTGCGTGGAGACATCCTAAACAAATGCGACAAGGCCAACGATTTATACCTGGTGAGCTGACCTGGTTTGAACTGACTTTAAAAATTTTGGAAACAGACACGCAATCAGTGTTTTCGTGCACAAAGTCGGAAATCAGTAGTCAGGGTCCTGGTGTACGGATACGTCGGCTACCGCACCAACACGGGACTCCCTGAACTGAAGACCACACTCGGTACCATTAAAACTATTGCTTCACAGAAAAGAAAATATTAGAGTTATAAGTCATGTGGTAGAACAGACTCCTCTGATACCAATTTGTCACGACCCATCCTCGGGGCCCGTGCTGTGACTACCCCAAGCCCGCTTTCCATAGGCTAGGGGCTGGAGACTAGAACCAAAGGCGTAAATCCAGAAAACTGGGAAGGCATTGCCTTTATTAATGTAAAAAACACACTACAGAGTACAATCGGAAGAAAAACACTTGGAAAAACTGAAACAAGCTGTGCCGAAAGTAAAGGGGCCGAAAATACAAGCCCAACTGTACAGCACAAGGAAAAAGACAAAACATCTGAAAGGTGACAAGCAGCTCCTGGATCGTTCACCAAGGATTCTACCTGAAGGGTAGGTACATATAGCCTCCACAACGCTCTCACCCGTCAACCTCTTCCGAGTGTCGTCTCGTCGTAAAGTCCACCACCAGATACTGTCTCGTATTGAGGTCCACCTCCGGGTACCATCCAGTCCTCGAATACTCGGCCTCTGTCTGCGCTGTCCGTCGTCTGCAACCAACACAACGAGGTGCGGGCATAGCCCGTGCAGGGGTGACTATATCGATACTCATTAGGGACCCCGAGACCCTAAAGGACTCACTAAATCCAACAAATATAACAACAAATAAGATCTCAAAAGATAACCTCTACCTATTTATATTCCCATACATATACCCAAGTTATCAAGTAAACCATCTCAATCATGAGGAAACACAAAGATTATGAATCAATGGATAACCACTACCCAGGTATATGCACATAAATATACCTTAGTTATCAAGTAACCCAACTCAATCATGAGGTAAACACAAAGGTCATAGACTCAGCTCAAACCAGGATTTTCATTATCGAAACTGTAACTGCTGAAGAGTTCCGTCTTTGAAGTGTACAGTGGTCCTGTCACGACTCCAAGGTACCGCTCACTAACCTAAGACTGCTGAGGTACTCCTCCTTTCGAGTACCACGGGTCAGCCACAAAAACCCAGCAGTGCTTCCCGACGAGGTATGTCACCCAAACACAGTAGTGCACACCCCCTAGTAGCCTGCTGAGGTACTCTCCGGATGAGTACCGCGGGTATGCACTGTCACACAGGTAGTGCTCCATCCACCATGGGTCTGCACCTCACAAAGTAGTGCTCCGTCCACTGGGCTAGTTGACTCACTCCATGTCGAGTCGGTCAAGCAGTCGTCAGGTCTCAGTCGGCTACACAGTCTCCGTACTCCGCACGCTCGTCTCCGGGAGGGTCCGCTCCACGAGCTACAGGTCGATACTCAAAGTATCTCAAAGTCCCAAGAAGAAGTATCTCAAAGTACCGCCTCGTCATAGGGGTCTCAACGTAATAGACGGCGCGTCAATCGGACGCCCGGTCTGTGAGTTACTAGCCTTTTCGTCCCAGGGGCCCAGTTGGTTTCGTGTGTGAACCAACCCGACCGTATCTCAACTGTTCCCCAAACTCTCATAGGGTATGACCATAGGTACCGTTTCTCAACGTGATCACTAACGCCGTTGACGGTTCGTCAAACGTACGTCCGGTTTGAAAATTATCAGTTTTTCTATTCCAGGGTCCCGGTTGTATTTCGGGTACAATCCAACCCGGCCATACTCCAACTGCGTCCAAATCTCAGGCGAAGTATGCCAAAAGTTCCATCTCATCAAGAGAAATCCATCAAAGTCGACGAAACATCAATCGGACGTTCGAAGTTCAAGATATAAGTGTTTCTGCTCCGAGGGCCCGGTTGGTTTCGGGTTCGAACCAACCCGGCCATACTTCAAGTGAAACTAGTTAACCAAACCGATCACACCATTGCAATCCATACAGAAAAACACACGAGATGGACTACCCATTGGTCCAAAACAGATAGCCGGTGAAAAAGATGCATTTCACCGAAACACGCGCGAACCGGGCCTCGTGGGGCCCGTGCCTTGTCCTCGACATAAATATACAAAATTGGTTTTTAGACATCCGTCTTAATTCCAGGGTCGCAACCTCGCAGACGGTTCGACATTCCGACATCTTATGAGAGAGATATGTTCGATACAATATCCCGTAATAAAAATAATAATAATATTATTCGGTGTTTTGTAGGCCCGATCCACGAACCGGAATTTAGTATTCAACATTACACTTGAATCGACCTTCTTAATGACAGGGTCATGTCGCCGCAGACGGCAAGCCAATCGGACGTCACACGCATGAGTTATAACAGGTTGAAGATTTATTAATAATATTAAATCTATTATTTTCCGAGCGCTTCGGGTACCCTATCCAAAAACCCGAAAAAGACATCCAATATTGGACTCATAAATTCCGTCTCGGAGTCAGGGTCACACTACCGCTGATGGTTCGTGAAACAAAGGTCGCACGAGGAAGATACCGTCAAAATACAGTTTTCCCAACAAAAATAATAATAACATTATTATATTATTTTTATTTTTATTTTCATTTTTATTTAATTCATTAAATCCCACACCCTCAAATCCACGCATCACCCAAAAGTTGCGCCTCCCTTTACTCCATGCCTTCACGCCCCATCAATTCCTATTGATTTCTTATGTCTTCATTTAATTTATTTATCTTTATCTCTTTCTCTCTCCAATTTATCTTCTCCATTCCCAAACTCTCACGCTTTCTTCTCCTCCGAACCCGGGGGATGCTTCCTCCGCTAGAAAATATGTCGCCTTCGGACATCCTTCATCCCGGCAAGGCACGTCGGCAGCACTTTCCGCGGACCACTGAACGCGCTTCGGTGGTCCGATTCGCCTACCGTCTACGCCTGCGTCTCTCCCGGGACCTGCTCTTTACTGCGACGGATTCAAATTTCCATTGTGGCCCGTTTATTCGTCGCCCGTCATCCCGCGCACAAAAGAACAACCAGCGGAGGGTCCAGGCTTGTTTGTAAGCCCGTGCCCTCCACATTAGAAGCTCAATACATAACTCATCAATGACAAGGTTTTAAATTATTCAAGATAAATTATACAAACACCCTGAAATTAAAATACACATGCACGAGGGTATAATTCACATATACACTTTATACAAAAACCCCCTACATCACTAAGACGTCGCACGTCGTCGAGCTGCAGAAAGAGGCAAGCGTTGCGAAGATCGGACGTCGTGGAAGATCAGGGCCAATTCCGTTGATGTTGGAGGAAGAGTCGTCGTCGTTGCGGATTTCCCACAGCGGTGTCTCCTCCTTTGACGGAGAACTGGGAAGAGTTCTTCATCATGAAGGAATGATCGTTCTTCATCGGTGAGTTGGTACTCTTCAAAAAAAAACTCTAGAGCTCTCCAATCCTCCACACAACAATTTCCAACCCCATATTTCATTAAGTGACCTTCTATTAAAAGATTCCAAGAATTTCAAAAGAAGTCAAAGAGGTGTGACAAATATAATTTATAAGGTTATTAATTATCTTTGTAACAGCCCAAGATTTTATAAAAAAATATTCTTTTTAATTTTATTAAAGTCTTGTGTTGTACGCTACACCAAAAGGAGCTTGCACAACACCCATCCTTGACTTGCCTTGCATTACATGCAATCACGACCTTCCTCGATAGCATGTGTAATACACAATACCGAGTTTCACTAAACAACGATATGCTATTAAAATATTATTAAAACTAGCCGTTATGAATAGTAATAACCACTTTTTAAAACTCTATAAATCTTATTTTTCAAAATTAACTTCATTTATGGATTCGGAGTATCGAATTTAGCCTAAGGTGAAATTTTGGTACTTTTCGGATAACTTTCATATTCTGATGAATAGTGAAAATTACTAAATTATAATTAAAAACAATTTTTTTAATCGAAATAATTAATATTGATAAATTATTAATTTGAGTGGTTTTAAAGTATATTTAGAATATATTTTTACAATTTAATACAATGTTGGTCCTTGGATGTAATTTCACATTTAAACCAGACATAATCAAGTGTCAATCTTTTGATAGATATTGTTTCTTAAAAACACGCTATTTGTTTTAACAGCGGGATTTAATTATAAAATTAATTAATGCAAATTCTATGATATGAATTTGGTAAAATAGACTTCATTTTTAAATTCGGAATATGAAATATAGCTTAGGATGAAATTTTGGCATTATTCTGAAAAACATCAATTTTTGATGAATAGTGAAACTACTAAGTGGTAGTTAAAAAAATTAATTTCTTCATAAATCATAATTTTACCGCTTCTGTGAATGGAATTTCAAAAATCCGAGAGACACGGTTGATGTCAGTAAGTAAAATGTGGTTCAATGAGATGAAAATAATTTTTGGTGAATAGTAACTTTTTATTTTTTTTACCACGGTTAATAGTAAATAGGGTAACTAAGGGTAAATATGATATTACTATTACCCTAACACATGTCCTAATTCTATTGGATAAGTGTAATTCGACCAAAAACAACCTTATGAATATAATATGACCATTTAGGTCCACTTGGATTAGATTATGACATTTAATATTATATTATTTAATGAATAGTTAAAATAGTTAAAATCAAAGTTTAATAACTAAAAAATTTTTAATATGGGGTTATACATAAGATAAATTCGACTATAAATATTCATTAGAAATCTAAACAGATTTCCTACATAATTATATTTTATTTAGAATTTTTGGACTTTAAATAAATTAATTTATTTATGACACAACGATGATGCAGTAATTACCCTTTTAAAGAAATATTAACATAATTGATGTTATAAATGCTCAAATGAATGTAATTGGAGACTTTTTATGAATTACACTAATTTTCTAGGTTACTATGATATATTAATGTTGATTTAATCAACTTGTTTCGAACATATAATTCTGTTATGACTTTTACAGAAATCATATATCAAATAGTGTCAAAATTGACACAAAATAGTTTTTAAATCAAATATTATATTATTAATTGTTATTGTATTCCTAAAAATATACGGTTCGGCCAAATGACTTGGATAAGGATATATATATTAATAATAAACAATTTGGGGTTCGTTTGGCATGTTATAGTAAGTGTATTAACCATATAGTGAAAGAAAACAAAAAGACACGGTAAAAGTTAAATTAATTAACTTAGAGTTAAATCTAATTGATAAGGTTAAAATAATACCCTAAACTTGTCTAAATCCTATTGGTTGATAGGATTTCGACCCATCCCCACTTTAGCTTCGAAATAAGACCCTTTGGAACCATTATAAACCGATTTTGTCTTTAATATAAAATAATATTTTGAGATATTCCTAAGGTGCCCCTCTCCTCCCTTATAAAAGGACACCTCCTCCCCCACCTCCTCACACCAATTTGAGCTCTCAATCTCGGCCAACCCCTGCCATTTTCTCCTCTCCACTTCCCTAGAATAATCCTAGAGGTCCTGGTCTTCTCCAAAGACCAATCTTAGTTCCTTAAGTGGAGGATTCAAAGAGGCGTTCCAAAGAAGAGGTAATATCCATTACCGATCTTTTCAATTTCTTTCTTCTTCAACTTCTTCTTCTTTAGTTGTTTCATGATAAAGTAATAACATCAGTATTACTTACATACTGATATGTTATTATAAATATGAAACAACCCTAATTCACCTTCTATCCATCCTACGGAAAAATGAAATCACCGCGCGTGCGTACGTACGTAAAACCGTCTCCACGCCGTGGTGTAATCTATTTTTCCACCATCACCTTACAAGGATGGGTATAATGGTGTAATTAGTAACTATATATGATTATTATGAAGTAATATTGATACTGAAATAATATATTTATATAATCCAATACAATTCCACGATCATAGGAACGATATCATCACTCGTGCGTACGTACGGAATACCGTCTCCACGATGTGATGCGACTCGTTCTACATGATCTTCATTTCATAATGATTATATAAATGAATTGAATGAATTAATATAGTATATACTACACTAATACCATTCTGTAAATGAATTATCTATAACCTAAAGATAAGAATAATAATTTATTCGACAAAACACGCATAAGAACAAAAAGTTATAAAGACCCGAGTAACAAGTAACAATGAAATATTACTAACAAAAAGCTAATAATATGACCATATATGATATCATATCAATATGTATGATTCTGGAATAAGTCAATAACATTATTTAAACCATTATACAGGAGCTTCGGACACGAACAAAGCAAATCGGACCTAAGGTAAGGGAAATATCACAATCTCATTTTTATCCGAGATTGTTTATTCGTAAGTATTTACTGGGGTGTATTTTATCATCCACATCCATGTTTCATCAATATGTAATATTACTTCCATCCACCTACAATTTTTTAAATCCAATTTTACCCTTCGGTGAGTTTTTAGTAATGAATATGAAAGGAATCTTTTGTCGTTTTTCGTACGAGGTACTTTTTGACTTTTCCGACAAAAGTACAAAGAATGTTTTTTTTAACTTATACTGCATGAATGGATTTTTACACTTTATTTCCAAGAAGCTTACTTTACAAGTTTTCAAGTTTATTTTTAATCAACTTCTTTTATTTTAATGTTTTATGACATGTTATGAAAGGAAAAATGTTTTTGAAGAAGAAAGGATATTTTCCTCAAGAATTGAGTTCAAATGTTTTATCAAAATTATTTTCCATCTAAGATAATATAGGGTTATGTTTTTATCCCTATTATTACATTGATTTGATTATGTTTTGAGGGAATTAATTTTATGAAGTCATTTACCTTATATGATTTGTTTTATGATGTCATGATGTTTCAAGAATCCCATTTTGTTACATGTGTTATGCGATGATGTATGATTTATGATTATGTGGCACACATAAGAAAGGATTCATTATGAGATGGGTGGGACCTATATCTCCCTCCAATGCATTGGGTAATGATTTTATATCTCATGAGATAGACATGGCTGGAACGGAAGGTTATTTCGGTTCAGTGATACAGGACTGAAACGAGGAGTGAACTCGGTTCAGAAAGGGACTTTGTCCACTAAGATAGTCTTGGCAATGAGTCATGACTAACAAGAAATGATTTTCCATGATTATGTGTGCATGCCACAAAGTTTCAAGTTTTATGTTATGATTATGGGGATCTCATTTTCACTTCTATGATTTATCCCATGTTATGAAATTATGATCTCTTTTGCAGGTTAAGATTTCCAAAAGTTATGTGCTTATGTATATGATGTGATTGATATTTCTTTTGTTTACCCTTACTGAGCATTTGAGCTCACCCTTTTATGTATTCTTTTCCCCAGGATATAAAGAAAGGTTTTAGGTATAAAAAAAAAGAAGATCATTATGGGAGATGTTGAAGATCTTTCACCACGATTAGAAGATTATATTCCGAGTTTCCAAAGACACTAAACTATTACGGTCCTTGTGTGTGTCTTTTGGTTATGTACTAAGTATTCTGCAAATGTAATGTAATGTCCATGTACGTCAAGATACGGGTCTCTACAGTTGGTATCAGAGGCAAAGGAGGTTGGAATGTATTTGATCCTTGGGAACTCTCACATGTGAGCGTTGGACGAAGCATGGCTCTCCGCCCAAGGGCTTCATGAGGAAATGGCTGCCACTGGGGATGGTGGTGTGTCCCGCCCAGGGGGTGTAGCCGCCCATGGAGTGCCCTGATAGGTATCAATTATAGTCCACTGGAAGTAATTCCAGACCGCTACAGTTGGTATCAGAGGAAAGGTTTAGTCAACCTTTGGAAACTAGGATGCGAAAACGTTAGTGATATCCCTAGAGATATTTCTAAGGTATGTCTAGGGATGTCTCTAAGGTTAAGTATACGTATAGGTTATAGTCCTAGAATTGCGCTAACGATCTTCGAATTTAACCTAAGATGTTAGATATTGAGGGTACTACCCCTTTATTATGTTGTTTTCCCTAGCATTATTTTTGCCTCTCATACTATTCTTTTGGGGTTTTAGACGATGGCTGGAACCCGAAGGAACCGTGTTAATGCGGAATGTGATGGGCAATGCAATGATTGTCCCCCTGAGCAACCAAACGATATGGGAGCCGGAATGAAAAATCTTGTAGCCATGCTCACACAACTTTCTCAAGCTATGAATCATGCAGGACTTCCAAACGAGCAAAGGAAGGAGCAACATTCTGTTGAATCCTTCATGAGGCAGCGTCCACCTTCTTTCAGTGGGTCTACTGATCCATTTGTTGCTGAACAATGGATTAGTACTACTGAAAAGATATTTTCAGTTCTTCAATGTTCTGATCATGATAAAGTCATCCTAGCAGTGTATCGTTTGGAAGGAGATGCTGATCAATGGTGGAATCTTATTAAGAATACGAGGCAAAGGGATGAAATTGAGTCTATGGAATGGGACGAGTTCAAGAACTTATTTTTCAATAAGTACTTCCCTCGTATTCTCCGAACAAAGATGGAGAAAGAGTTTCTTGAACTGAAGCAAAGGGATGATGAATCTGTTGGTACCTATGAAGCGAATTTTACAAGACTTGCAAGGTACGCTTCTGGTATTATCATCCAACCTGAAAGTAAAGTTGATCGATTTTTCAGTGGCTTAAAACCAAGTCTTCGAAGGGCATTAGCTATAAGAGACTTCAGTAGCTATGAAGAAATTGTGCGTTGTGCTATCAAGGTAGAAATGAATGTTGGTGTTACATATCCATCTCATGGGTTTGACAAGAAACGAAAGATGAAGTTCAAGGAGAAAACTCAGAATAATGGTGAAAAGAAGATGAATGTTTCCTTATGCACAAAGTGTGGAAATAAGCATGGTGGAGATTGTCTTAAAGGGACTAGAAAATGTTTTAAGTGTGGAAAAGAAGGTCATCGAGCAGCTGAGTGTCGAAGTAATGGAAAATGGGATTCTAATGAAGTGAATAAAGCAAACACTACAGAGAACGTACAACCAACACTTCAATGCTTCAAGTGAAAGGAAATGGGGCATTATGCTAATAAATGCCCTAATCCAAGGGTTAGTGATGATCGACATGAGCAACCGCTTAAGGCAAAGGACAAAGGGAAGTCACATGCGATCACTATTGGCCATGTTGAATATGACAACGATGTGGTGGAATGATTAAGTGTTTATGTAATGGGATTCCAAAATAATGTTGTATCTTGGAATATTGGAATATTTATGTATTGGTCTAATGTGGTATTCAAAGTGATTGAGATATTATGCGCATAATGAAGGGAAAACGAGAAAATGAAATGTTTAACAGTATTCATGAGCTCATGATTGATATAAGACTAAGTGATATCATGGTTTGAGTATATAGAATTTTGAGGATTTTAGTATGTGGAAGGTGTTATCTTTTAACTGCATTCATGTTTTCACTAAGGTATTCAAGAGAATACACGATTAAGGACTTTGAATGTTTGGAATGTGACCAACAAAACATATCTTATGATATATGGGGATCGATGATGGTGTTAAATCTCTGGTAATCATTTTCACTATATTATGAGAGTCGACTGCAGTATTATGGATAAGCCAAAAAGATTGGAATGGATTATGTTGGACATAAGTTAGTATTGTTTGTTTTTTCGATATTATTGATGGGATGTTATATTGTTTTGGAAAAAGGACAACCTGCAGGACGGGCGACAGCCCATCGCTTCGGACAAGGCTGTGGGAATCGAACCCACAACTGAAGTGTGACTGGCCTTTATCGCCTACCACTGGCCTACAGGAAGTCCCTGTTTAGTATAAACTAGTTTTATTATATTAAGCAGTATGATATATGAAGTATAAGTCCATTTTAGGAACCATATATGATTAATATCACTATAGATCGACTTATGCATATAATTTTTGCTAACCTTTTGTTTGAGACAGATGGAATGGCCCGTCATTCTATCACATGATCTGCTAACACTTCATGAATAACAAATTCAACTTCATTTATTTAAGAGATGAAGTGGAAATTGTTCAAGGCACGAACAACAGTGAGATTGTACCAAAATAAAGTAAGTATTTATTCTAATTCAAATTTTCAACTTTAGGGAAATGATCTTGAAAACCAAAAATGTTGTCCTAGTGATCTTATACCTGATGAATCAGATGGTACCTTATATCATCACAAATCTATGGATTTGTGATTACTGGATTTTCCATAGCCATGTTCTCTACCACTCTCCATCAGAACATGATGGTTAGATTTCTCTTCCATATCCATATTTTCACCTATGTGGAAACCCAATGATTAGTTTATTTGGGTAACCGTTACGTTTCATAATTTTATTTTTAAAGATTGGTTTTGATATTCCTTTTTACGATGTGGGTTTCTATTAAAGAAACTTTTCAAATGGTAAACCATTTATAACCCCGACGAATTTCGAGGGCGAAATTCATTTTAAGGGGGGTAGAATGTAACAGCCCAAGATTTTATAAAAAAAATATTCTTTTTAATTTTATTAAAGTCTTGTGTTGTATGCTACACCAAAAGGAGCTTGCACAACACGCATCCTTGACTTGCCTTGCATTACACGCAATCACGACCTTCCTCGATAGCGTGTGTAATACGCAATACCGAGTTTCACTAAACAACGATATGCTATTAAAATATTATTAAAACTAGCCGTTATGAATAGTAATAACCACTTTTTAAAACTCTATAAATCTTATTTTTCAAAATAAACTTCATTTTTGGATTCGGAGTATCGAATTTAGCCTAAGGTGAAATTTTGGTACTTTTCGGATAACTTTCATATTCTGATGAATAGTGAAAATTACTAAATTATAATTAAAAACAATTTTTTTTTATCGAAATAATTAATAGTGATAAATTATTAATTTGAGTGGTTTTAAAGTATATTTAGAATATATTTGTACAATTTAATACAATGTTGGTCATTGGATGTAATTTCACATTTAAACCAGACATAATCAAGTGTCAATCTTTTGATAGATATTGTTTCTTAAAAACACGCTATTTGTTTTAACAGCGGGATTTAATTATAAAATTAATTGATGCAAATTCTATGATATGAATTTGGTAAAATATACTTCATTTTTAAATTCGGAATATGAAATATAGCTTAGGATGAAATTTTGGCATTGTTCTGAAAAACATCAATTTTTGATGAATAGTGAAACTACTAAGTGGTAGTTAAAAAAATTAATTTCTTCATAAATCTTAATTTTACCGCTTCTGTGAATGGAATTTCAAAAATCCGAGAGACACGGTTGATGTCAGTAAGTAAAATGTGGTTCAATGAGATGAAAATAATTTTTGGCGAATAGTAAGTTTTTACATTTTTTTACCACGGTTAATAGTAAATAGGGTAACTAAGGGTAAATATGATATTGCTATTACCCTAACACATGTCCTAATTCTATTGGATAACTGTAATTTGACCAAAAACAACCTTATGAATATAATATGACCATTTAGGTCCACTTGGATTAGATTATGACATTTAATATTATATTATTTAATGAATAGTTAAAATAGTTAAAATCAAAGTTTAATAACTAAAACATTTTTAATATGGGGTTATACATAAGATAAATTCGACTATAAATATTCATTAGAAAGCTAAAAAGATTTCCTACATAATTATATTTTATTTAGAATATTTAGACTTTAAATAAATTAATTTATTTATGACACAACGATGATGCAGTAATTACCCTTTTAAGGAAATATTAACATAATTGATGTTATAAATGCTCAAATGAATGTAATTTGAGACTTTTTATGAATTCCACTAATTTTATAGGTTACTATGATATATTAATGTTGATTTAATAAACTTGTTTCGAACATATAATTCTGTTATGACTTTCACAAAAATCATATATCAAATAGTGTCAAAATTGACACAAAATAGTTTTTAAATCAAATATTATATTATTAATTGTTATTGTATTCCTAAAAATATAAGGTTCGGCCGAATGACTTAGATAAGGATATATATATTAATAATAAACAATTTGGGGTTCGTTTGGCATGTTATAGTAAGTGTATTAACCATATAGTGAAAGAAAACAAAAAGACACGGTAAAAGTTAAATTAATTAACTTAGAGTTAAATCTAATTGATAAGGTTAAAATAATACCCTAAACTTGTATAAATCCTATTGGTTGATAGGATTTCGACCCATCCCCACTTTAGCTTCTAAATAAGACCCTTTGTAACCATTATAAACGGATTTTGACTTTAATATAAAATAATATTTTGAGATATTCCTAAGGTGCCCCTCTCCTCCCTTATAAAAGGACACCTCCTCCCCCTCCTCCTCACACCAATTTGAGCACTCAAGCTCGGCCAACCCCTGCCATTTTCTCCTCTCCACTTCCCTAGAATAATCCTAGAGGTCCTGGTCTTCTCCAAAGTCCAATCTTAGTTCCTTAAGTGGAGGATTCAAAGAGGCGTTCCAAAGAAGAGGTAATATCCATTACCGATCTTTTCAATTTCTTTCTTCTTCAACTTCTTCTTCTTTAGTTGTTTCATGATAAAGTAATAACATCAGTATTACTTACATACTGATATGTTATTATAAATATGAAACAACCCTAATTCACCTTCTATCCATCCTACGGAAAAATGAAATCACCGCGCGTGCGTACGTACGGAATACCGTCTCCACGCCGTGGTGTAATCTATTTTTCCACCATCACCTTACAGGGATGGGTATAATGGTGTAATGAGTAACTATATATGATTATTATTAAGTAATATTGATACTGAAATAATATATTTATATAATCCAATACAATTCCACGATCATAGGAACGATATCATCACTCGTGCGTACGTACGGAATACCGTCTCCACGATGTGATGCGACTCGTTCTACATGATCTTCATTTAATAATGATTATATAAATGAATTGAATGAATGAATATGGTATATACTACACTAATACCATTCTTTAAATGAATTATCTATAACCTAAAGATAAGAATAAGAATTTATTCGACAAAACACGCATAAGAACAAAAAGTTATAAAGACCCGAGTAACAAGTAACAATGAAATATTACTAACAAAAAGCAAATAATATGACCATATATGATATCATATCAATATTTATGATTCTGGAATAAGTCAGTAACATTATTTAAACCATTATACAGGAGCTTCGGACACGAACAAAGCAAATCGGACCTAAGGTAAGGGAAATATCACAATCTCATTTTTATCCGAGATTGTTTATTCGTAAGTATTTACTGGGGTGTATTTTATCCTCCACATCCATGTTTCATAAATATGTAATATTACTTCCATCCACCTACAATTTTTTACATCCAATTTTACCCTTCGGTGAGTTTTTAGTAAAGAATATGAAAGGAATCTTTTGTCGTTTTTCGTACGAGGTACTTTTTGACTTTTCCGACAAAAGTACAAACAATGTTTTTTTTAACTTATACGGCATGAATGGATTTTTACACATTATTTCCAAGAAGCTTCCTTTACAAGTTTTCAAGTTTATTTTTAATCAACTTCTTTTATTTTAAAGTTTTATGACATGTTATGAAAGGAAAAATGTTTTTGAAGAAGAAAGGATATTTTCCTCAAGAATTGAGTTCAAATGTTTTATCAAAATTATTTTCCATCTAAGATAATATAGGGTTCTGTTTTTATCCCTATTGTTACATTGATTTGATTATGTTTTGAGGGAATTAATTTTATGAAGTCATTTACCTTATATGATTTGTTTTATGATGTCATGATGTTTCAAGAATCCCATTTTTGTTACATGTGTTATGCGATGATGTATGATTTATGATTATGTGGCACACATAAGAAAGGATTCATTATGAGATGGGTGGGACCTATATCTCCCTCCAATGCATTGGGTAATGATTTTATATCTCATGAGATAGACATGGCTGGAACAGAAGGTTATTTCAGTTCAGTGATACAGGACTGAAACGAGGAGTGAACTCGGTTCAGAAAGGGACTTTGTCCACTAAGATAGTCTTGGCAATGAGTCATGACTAACAAGAAATGATTTTCCATGATTATGTGTGCATGCCACAAAGTTTAAAGTTTTATGTTATGATTATGGGGATCTCATTTTCACTTCTATGATTTATCCCATGTTATGAAATTATGATCTCTTTTGCAGGTTAAGATTTCCAAAAGTTATGTGCTTATGTATATGATGTGATTGATATTTCTTTTGTTTACCCTTACTGAGCATTTGAGCTCACCCTTTTATGTTTTCTTTTCCCCAGGATATAAAGAAAGGTTTTAGGTATAAAAAAAAGAAGATCATTATGGGAGATGTTGAAGATCTTTCACCACGATTAGAAGATTATATTCCGAGTTTCCAAAGACACTAAACTATTACGGTCCTTGTGTGTGTGTTATTGTTATGTACTAAGTATTCTACAAATGTAATGTAATGTCCATGTACGTCAAGATACGGGTCTCTACAATCTCAGTTGGCTTACGATTGGGAGGTGGAGAGGCTTCACTTCAATAAAAGATAAAGTGGAGTTGCCAAGCATTTAATAAGGGTGAGTTATGGGGAGGTGAGGAGTTAGGGTCTCGTGTGGGCCCCACCACACTAAACTCTAAAATATGAGGTTAGATGGGTGTGGGACCCACCTCTAACTTCCCCATTGTTGAAAATAACCACTTACCTTGAATAAAATTTGTACATGTCAAAATTAATTTGATTTAATCTCATTCCCAAATATTTAACCTCAACCTGCTCAAAACGCAACTACGGTAAAGGTTCCCTTAAGAAATTACCGGTGCTGCGAGTTCATCGGTGCCCTCGGATTTCAATTCCGAGCACCGGTTCAAAAGATAGAAAAAAACCCGCACGTACGTTTACTGGACGTACCCGAAAAAAAGTTCTGAAAATTATTATCAGTCACCCTCGACCCGCGCCGGTCAAGGTTAGGCTCTGACTAAGTAAAACACGCCCTAACGAACCCATCGATACTCTCGGATTTTCAATCCGAGTTCCCGTTTAGAAGTTATGAATTTTACAATAAAATAATTGTCACTTAATTATTTTATTTGCGGCCAAAAACTAACTTTTTCTGGTGGCACGTGCCGAACAATGTTAGTATCTTCTTAAACAATGAAAAACCTCACGAGTCCAACGGTGGTCTCAGATTTTTAATCTGAGCTACCATTTGTGAGTTATAAGCATTCGAAAAATAAAATAATTTTTTTTTTACGGTTATGCCATTTTTGGAATTTCTCACAGGAGGCCCGCACTGACTAAACGTAAGTCGCACCTAGGGAAATTCCACCAACGTGAGCGCAACAGTGCACTCGGATTTCTGATCTGAGAAACCGTTCAAGATTTATTCCACTTTTTCAAGAAAACTGTTTACGTGCATTAATTTTAAGTTTCACAAAACTTCGACGGATCATTCAGGGCACTCCGGGCCTCAGATTCAGGTGCCGTCTGAAACTGCGCACTGAAAAAATTCCAAAGAAAGTACGAAAAAAATTTCCTTGAAATTTTTGGGTCTTTACAATTTTAGTCTTTGGTCGGTGGTGAAGATGAATACAGAATGAAAAATACAATATGTACAACCCTTAAATGAGTTTATTGAAATAGTGGGTGGAGGATCATGAAAAAAAAACAGAGGGAAATCCCGTTCTTCCTCGACCAACAATCCTATCCCAGGTAGGGTTTTTAAACTTTTCTTTGTGAATTTATTTTCTCGGTTATTTCTTTTAAAGGATGAACATAGCTTAACTCAAGAACGATTTATCCCACATGTTGATCATTTGTGTTGGATGGTTAATGATGCTGGATAAAGGGGATATCTATCTTAGTGATTATTCTACCTTATTTAAGGTTTTCATGATATTGCTAACAGGGATGCATCCGGGTCTACACCAAAAAATACTTGTTTCATTATTTGGGTGTTCTTATTTCTGGCTCATTCACCTCACCCCATCTTGTGTTCTTCCCATGCTTCATGGCACAATGAATTTTTTGGTGATGGTATCTTCTGTCCATACAGGACCGCAATAGTGCATCAGCCTGCAGTTGGAGGCCTTGGGAGATGGTGATAGCGGGTGGGAAGGGTTGATGCCATGCTGACCATGACATCACAAAGTGGTTGTGGAACAAGGATACAATACTCATCCTCGACGACAGTAGTAGTTTGTGGAACCCAGGTAGTGGTGTCAGTGGGGTGGTAGGATGCTTAAAGCACACCACATTGGTTAGATTTTCCACCAGCACGGGGGCTACAAGCTAGCGATACGTAGACATGGCCACAAAGCCTCATAGGGGTGGTTGAAAATCCAAAAGATGTGGTCCACGGACCATAGCAGCTGACCTGCAAGTCACGTGGAAGATCATTATGTGTGAGAGGAAGACCGGTCCTCAAGAGTGGAATATTGGTCCTCATCAGAGGAATATCGGTCCACATGAGTGGACCTATTGGCTGACAAAATGGTTTAGCCCTGTCATTGCGTGTATGCGTGAACCAGATGATGCATGAAGTCTAGGCTAGAACATAACTAGCTGGCCAATGCTAGCTAGGCCGGTGAAATATACCAGGCCACTGGGTGGACTGAGCTGTAGGAGAACCAGACCCTCAATGCGGGCTAGGCCCAATGGGTATCTAGGAACCTGGGCGGCTAGGCATGTCAAAAACAAGTCTGTGAAAGTTGAACATGACCGGTTCTGAACCTGGCCGCTGGGTGACCTGGCAAACTGGATCTACGACCAAACTAGGCCGAATCCAGCATGGTCTAATAGGCCGGTCAACTAGGCCTAGCTGGACCATGTCATCCTATACCCAACCGGGTTGGGTTGGGTCATCCAAAATGGTCCGAGTCATGCGGGACCCCCGTGTCGGGTTGGTCGTGTCAGTCCGACCAAGTTTGACCGGGCAAGGATGCAACTATCCACTGCTTACTAAAACAGCTATATCTTTTTGACCGGGTGTCTTATCGACGCGATGCATTCAGTGTTGAGACCATTGTTATGACTTGGTCCCTTGGATATACAGTAAGTGACTTTTCATGGAAGTTGAGCTGATGGATTGAGGAGTATATTCTCTCAAAATCAAGCATGATACGATCATGGATCCTACGGCTAGCAGTGACATAAAAGACATTACAAGAGGACCTCAGAGGTACAATAACAGAGAAGACCATAGTTTTTCAAAATATGATCAGACTTCAATGTTCTATTAGATGATCAGTCCCTATTGGGCTAGTAGACGAGCAGATTTCAGTGGTCCAGCAGACGTGTATACCAAATTGGTTTAAGAGAAGAGTGGACCTTACTGGACCAACAAACAAGCGGACTAGAGTGGTCCCGAAGCCAAGTGGACCTTAGTGGGATAATTGCGGAGTAGAACTCAGTGGTCCAGTGTCTAAACAAAACATAGAGACTCATTAGGGATGAGTCCCTCAGTTGTATAAGAAGATTCATCTCTACGACTGATAATCTATTATTGTATACATTGAGTTATACCTTATGGGAGTTGTCTTTTCTTTATGGCCTTTGTTGTGTGGTATTATTGTGTGGTCTTCCCTTGTGAACATTAATTTGTGGTTTGGGGTC
Organism: Viscum album; assembly: GCA_963277665.1. Classification (NCBI taxonomy): domain Eukaryota; kingdom Viridiplantae; phylum Streptophyta; class Magnoliopsida; order Santalales; family Viscaceae; genus Viscum; species Viscum album. The sequence goes on from OY728120.1 coordinate 264,812,330, forward strand.
CCTACTAAGTATTTTGTTACTCACCCCGACATGGGCTTCGCCAACACATGTCATTTCCAGTGGAGGTGATCGATGCTTTGATGGAGACCTTTGTGGTCAGGGTCCTAGGGGTTCATTGTGAGATGAGATGGATGAGATTAATTATATAGTTATAGGCAGATACCCTTCACCTACCCGTCATGTGAGGTCTTGAGCAGATGGACCCTAGCATTTTTACATTACATTGATGTTTTGGGCTTGTATTCTGGCACCTTTTTACTTTTAGTTTGTAATATACTGTACATTTTTTTCTTAGTGAGTGTTGTGGTTTAATTTTTGTTTAAATTCCTTAGTTTCAGATTTTTGAATGTGTAATGGTTTAAAAGAAAATGCATTCCCATTTTGGGGTATGCCTACTCGGTGCAAGTCGTCAGCCCATGTCCTATAGAAGGCGAGATTGGGGTATTCATGACATAGGCCCTGGGGGATGTGTCTGAAAAAGTGGTATCAGTGTATGAGAACATTTCACAGAGAAGGGTCTCTTTCCATCAAATCAATGGGCTATGCATGCCCAAGATGTTCTACAAATTCAGCATGACGACATGATAGTATCCATGTATTAATAAAGACATACCGACCATTCTAGATCATCTATGAATATGATACGACTAGTGATTCATGGCTCAGAACTCAGAGCAATTAGTGTTTAGGGACATCCATTCTAGAACTATTCCAAAATTCATTATAACATATTCTCGGATTCTAGGGAGAATCATCTTTGTTGAAAGTCCATTGGACGAGCAGATACAACCAGTGGATGTCATGAGTGGGAAAGCAATAAGCTGACATCCGTCTTAGAAAACATGGACATGTGAGAAATTCTAAGAGGTCCCATGAATGGGGCTCTACAGCTCATGTCTCAAAGGGTGAGTCAATTTGGCCTAGAAAGAAGTAATGGTTTTAAAAATATGGTAGGGGACATCTTTTTTGAGATTTTCCAGCCCATTGTGCTTATAGTGATATGGTGGATGTGCCACCGGGACATAGACATTGTCAGGAACATATTAATCTGTCGAGAAAATAATGGGGAAGAGGTTCTAGGAGTGAAATAGGAGGTTATATAAATTTTGTAATGTTTCAACCACCACCCTAATGTAGTCCACACCAGGAACATGGATATGGTGATAAATTGAAGGGTTTAATGGCATGTAGCCATCCTTACCCACGTCGCATTGGATGTTTGGAGTATTCAGTTCTCTAAATTCGTGAACGAGTGCAAGGATGACTTTCCATAGGATGTTCCATGATTACCTCCCTCTAGAGAGGTAAAAATCATATTTTAGTTGTACCTTATGATGAAACCTATATCTACACATGTATATCGAATGACTTTCACAATGATATGGGAGAAGAGGGTATAGTTGTAGGACTTATAGAGGAAGGGGTTTGTAAAGAAAATTATTTCACCATGGGAAACCCCAATATTGTTTTTCAAGAAGGGAGAGGGAAGCTTGAGACTATGGATGTACTTATAGTGCATGAAATAGGTGACTATGAAGAACAAGTATCCTCTACCAAGGATTGATGAACTCTTCGATCAATTGAATGGAGAGAGATGATTCTCAATGATAGATATCATATCAGTCTATCACCAGCTTCGAGTACGAGATGAGGACATCTCAATGATGGATTTATAATGTTTGTATGACCACTATGAGTGCTTGGTGATGGAGTTTGGCATGAAAACCCCCTAAAGTGTTCATTGGACTCATAAACATGATCTTTTACCCTTATGTAGACCAGTTTGAGTGGTATTCATTGAAGACATCTTAGTGTATTATGAGTCCGAGGAGGAGCACATGATACATCTAGGGATGGTTCTAGACACACATCGAGAGATCCAACTTTACAAAAATATCTCTAAGTGAGAGTTTTGGATTCAAAAGTTCCACTTCTTGGGACTATTCATCTCAAATACTAGAGTTATGGTGGATCCATTAATGATCAAGGAGGTTCTTGCTTGGGCACAACCCAAGAGCATTTCCGAGGTGCAGATTTTCATTAGGATGGTCAGGTACTATTGGAGGTTTGTAGACAACTTCTTAGGATTATTAACTCCCTTGACTAGATTGACGGATAAGGGAAACTGTTTTGGATGGAATGAAATATGCCATCATAGATTTCAGTTGCTGAGGAAAAGCTTGGCGAGTGCACCTATCTTGAGGTTTCCAGAGGAGGGCGCCAACTACGTGGTGTACTGTGACACATTAGGAACCAGACATAATTATGTCCTGAAATAGTAAAAAGTAGTGTTTTCTTAACACTCATGATATTTTTGACCACATGAGCAGAACTATGAAACTCATCACCTTGATTTGGAAATAGTAGTCATTGCACTGAATATGTGGTGACAATACCTTATGGGAGAACGATTCATCATCTACTCTGACCAAAAGAGTTTAAAGTATATATTTCCTTAGAAGGATCTGAATAAGATACAATGACATTGGCTAGAGTTCTTATAGAACTATAAATTCAATATTTTATATACTCATGGGAAGGGAAACTTGGTTGCAAATGTTCTCATAGATTCTTATACATGTATTCAATAGTTTTCAATGAATGTTTTTAATGAATACTTATTTTAATATTTAAGAATCATTTTTTAAATTCTCCAAAGTACATTATTTTATTACAAAACCATCATTTCCAATTTATTGATGCCTACCATTTATCTCTTAGTAATTTTATATTCATTAACATTCTCTAAAAATATTCACATTGTTTTCATCGATGAGACACTAATTTTCATGTAAATGAATATGTTTTTTACGATGGATAGTATTATTTCCTAAACAATATAAAATTTCAATATATAGTTTTTAACTATTGATGTAATTTAATTAATTGGTGAAAACCTTGATAAATATGTATTATTGGTTCAATAAGTATATTTTTTCACAAAGAATGTTGATATAGAATGAAATTGATCATCAAATATATGAGTAATGCCTCAGACATGCAGTGATGGGTGGGGAAAACTATTACATTGCCCCTCAATACATCAACTGGTCTCATGAGACAAATCATAAGGCCAAATTTAATGGTATTCTCATATATAACAACCCTTTGTTTAAACAATCATGTTATATGTCCTTGATAGTATATATATCATGATGTTTGAGACTATGACATACAAAATTAAACACTTCATTCATAAAATATATAGGTATTACTACCCCAGTTATTACTAGATTGATAATATCCATGGATTCATTTTTTTCATAGGTTATTGATTAGTTAAATTTTTTTTTCAAATATATACCTTTGGGTATTGATTATTACATATTTCCACATGATTAAATCCACTATATATAACCCTTGTTGAGAATATAAGGTCATCCTTTTTTCCCTTTCCCCATGATATGATGAATGATATTATTATATAAATCATTGATGAAATAATTCTTTTTAGGATATGTATTTATATTTTAAATGTAATATAATAATAATATTTTTATCTATTTTTTACGATTGTAAACTAATCGATCATGTGTGATAATATCCTATTTATCTATTCTAATGTAATAATGTAAACACCAACTATGGGTTATTAAAATCTATGCATTACAAATACATACATGAAAAAAAAAAATTTAAAATAATTATAATTATTTAAACATTTAAAATCAATATATTAAAAGCTGTTAACTCTGGATTGGAATATAAAAATATACTTTTGTTTAACAAAAATCATATACTCATTCAACTTAATCATTATCTTTTATTATTAAAATGACATATTCATAATTAAATAAGAATAAAAAATATTTTTTAAATCCATAGAAACATAAAAAGGAAGGCTCCTAAAAAATCATGGATATAATATTTAGAAAATGTTCTAATGTGAAAAATGTTAAAATGATATTCTTTTCACACCTTTGAAAAGAAAAATAAAAAATAACATCTATAAAAATTTAAAAACGATTCCATTTAATTTTTTAATGAAATTCAAAGAAAGTGTACAATGGCCATAAACAATCATTGAATTATGTAGAAGAATAATTTTTAAAACATTATAACAATATTGATATTCAATAGAAATATTATTGATTGAAAATAAAAATATAAGATCAATTTCACTAATTGGAAGCCTTTTGTTTGAATTGTGAATTATATCGTTCTAAAATAATATGGTGGAATGTAAAAACCACTAATAGCTAGACATGAATGGAATAAATGGGTTATTAGAGAAATTGAATATATAACTCCATAAAGATTTATAATAGCAATAAATAACCTGTAAATAAATGTGGGACTAAAAATAGAAACTACTATTACTTTTATAACATTTAATTTATGGTCTCATGAATGACCAACCATGAAATGAAACATTAAATACCATAAATAAATATATAATAAGAATATAATATATCCTTATTTTTTATATATCTCATATAACTCTAAAATATGTTCATAATATAGGACATGTCTTAAATAATTAATTTTTTAGATTATAACTTCATATAACATTGGAATTAAATGAATTGATAAAACATGAAAAGGATAACATGGTATAGACATTCAAATCTAAAGAACAAAATATTTTTACTATAAATGATGTCATAATGTAAATAGTATATAATTTAATTTATTAAATTTAGGATTCGTGGCTGATTTGAGTAACTTCATTTAAAAAAGCACATTAATTCCATAGGGGTTTTACGAGATGTCCTTAGAAAAGTCTTTCATAGTCATCCTAAATGAATTTGGAGTTAATATATTTTTATATCCATTAATAAAAAGTATTTTCACTTTCTTATCTTTATAATATTGTTCTATTTTTATTTTATTGGTTTTAATAAATTTTATATCATGAGTCCTTATGTTACTAAGGAGGTTATTAAATTAATTATAGCCACTATACTTTTTTGAACGTCGTAAAGAGGCTAGTGTTTCTATATTTTTATTTTGTATTGAAATAACCCAGAGTACATGGGTATATTATATTAAGATCTCGTTGATAATAATTTCATTTAAAATATCTATAACCCATTTTCAAAAGTATTTTAATATTTACATAATAATCACATCTGATTATAAATTTATTTACATATGCGAATGTATAAAAACTACTTTAAACATTTATAATACTCAAGTATCAAGATAGAATTTCAAATATTTTTTTCTAATAATATAATTGTTGATTCTTTTATTTATTGATTTAATAAGAATTATAATTTTTATATAGAATTAATTTATTATTTTTATAAAAGGTAAATGGATTATTTCTCATAAGGGAATGCATATTTTTAATATTAAATAATTAAAATTATTTCAATTATGTTGAATTACTTATAGATTATAATTAAAGGATAACGTAGTTTTATAAGTGATTCAAAAATTTAATGAATTTTTCATAGTAAAATAAATATATTTAATTGTTATTTTTAAATCATGTTTTTATTCTCCTTTATTTAAGTTAAAATTAATATATTATGGTATTATGTTGTTTATTGGATATTATTTTAAAGGGGTTGTTTTAGAAAATTGTTTTTATTATCAGATATATGAGATTATTAAATGTTATAATGAATCTATTATTGAATTTTATATGGGAAACATCATCGCAATCCTTGGCTATCCGTGTAATGGTTTATTTACAAGTCTATCTTAGGGGTTTTCCCTAGTTTTTTAATCTCTTATGGATAGTAAATTGTATACTAGTATAGAATTATACTTTTACTTGTATCTTGTATTCTGTTTGTGATTTGGGTGTGAGCATATTAAATTCATTTTTTATAACTTTAGGTAGTTATATTGTCAGTATTTATGTCGTAACACATTGGAATCTACTTCTTTACTAATATATTTTTATATAACAAGAAATTTTTTTATTATATAACTTCTTATTCTAAATGATTTTAAAAAAATATAAGAGATATTAATTATTTAATTTACTAAATATTATATAATAAATTTAAATACTTTATTTTTTATAAAAATACTTATTACACTATCATATAAAATAAATTATATATAACCATGGATGTATCCTAATGAGATTTGTATTCACTCAATAAAGGTACACCTTTAGTTTACATATAAAAATTTCATCATGATTTTTATCTCTAATATGAGATAAAAAATAACATTCTTTTAGATGATAAAAATATATAAAATATCATTGTATCACCCAACCATAATAATCCCTTATTTGGTTCCAATTACTATTACATTTTCATTATTTTAAGGAATAAAATATTGATGGACGAAAGGGAATAGTTGTAATAGTAAACTTGATACAAATATGAGTCTTGAATTAAAAATGAATACACTAATTGAAACATAATTTTTTTCAGGAAAATTATATTATTTCATCAAGAATATCATTGTATATATTTCTTATCAAACATCAAGTAATATTGGGGATTGAAAATAGAATAAGAATGATCTCAAATTTACAGTAAGGGTAAAGTATTTTGGAAAATGTAATGATTCAATGAGTATAATCAATATGGAATGTTATAAATATGAACACACATTACTTGTAATCAATAACATGATAAGGAGTGTGTAAAAAATATTCAATGGTAAATAATTGAGAAAAAATTCCATTTAATCATTTGGATAAGTCATAATCAATATAGAAATTTAAATAACTAAACACATGTTCCATTTAATCAATTAACTCAGAATAAAATTCAGTGATAGATTTTTTCATATTGAAAATATAATGGATAAAAATAACTGAATCAATATTATGGAAGTTCATGATTAATGGATTCCATGTTTCCTAGGTACGTTATAGATTTACAATCAACAACTTTCACAAGATATTTGAAAACATATTATGTAAAACACCCATTATGTCTAGCCAGCTAATTCATCTTATGAGACTGTTAATGCTTCTAGGGAATATATATCATGGCACCACCAATTTCATACATATCCATATAATTCCACATATATCAAATAAAAAATTTAATTCATGAAAAATACACCCTATAAAATATCTTTTTTGAATAAAAGGCATGGATTTACCAATATTAGCCCATTCAAACCAATAACTTTTAAGTTTACACTGCAAGTAACAAAGGTTAATAGTTCAAGGAATAATTTTATCCTTCATTAATTATAAGTATATTTAGGGGACATTTAATTTTCAATGGTCACCTAATGGTGAATAATTCAAGGAGAAGTTAATTAAAAAAATATTGAATCAAGGATGTGAATTTCAATATGTTCCTTATTAAAAATAATTATTATCCATCCTAATTAAAATTTAGGATCGTCGAAATATGAAATATAACCATTGGATTAATAATATGTGTTATTTTTTTATGAATAAAAAATTCAAATAAAAACATTCCTATGGATATTAATATTTAATCATCACAAATTTTACCATACCACTTCAATTTTTTTTATCATAACCCTCATGAAGGAATGAAAATAATTGAAACATGGAATATCTTGATAATAAGTAGATTCATGACATAAAATTTCAATGGAAACGTGTATAATCCAAATAAATTAATATATGTGTATAACATAACAAATTTCTTAAGGAAGGAAAATTGTGACAATAATCTTGTACTGCTTTGGTATCATTTAATCCATAAAAGCCATGAAAGAGATACCATAAAATGGATATATAAATTCGAAAAAAATTAAGTATAATAATCATAAAATAAATTCATAGAATGTACATAAAAAACATTAAATATAAGTTGAGAATAATGAATAAATTTGAAAAAAATAAAAGTGAGACTAGTAATCCTCATACCTTGTGTTTCTTTTTTGGGGGGAAATCCTTTAACCACACATATAATTATTTTAATAATGTAATTAAATAATATCAGAAAAATAATATATATATATATATATTAAAATATATTATCTTATCATAATATATTTTCATATGATTCTTAATAATATTTTAATATATTCACTGTTTTGGGTGTCAACTTCTTAATTTTTGGAGTCTATTTTGGTGTGTAATTTTTCATACTTTTAATTATATCATGATTTATTCATATAAAAATGATAGAAATGATTTAAATATAATATATATTCATTATTTATTTATTTTATGTAATCCATAAAATTTTGAGATAGGAAATAGAATACATTGTACATGGAGATTGTAGGTCATACATAGGCATGAACACTCTTTCCATTTTCTTATCATATTTAAAAAGTATGTGAGAAATATATATATTATATATATATGTATATCATCATTCCAGTATCATATATATGGTATATCTATCAAATATGATTATTAAAACCATACATAATTCCTTCATTGTAATATGTGATCAAATTACATTTATTTAAAGTGGTGGTTGTCCACACATCCATAAATGATGTTATCATATTCATTAGAAATGGAAATTATGAATGTATGTGTTATAAAATAATTAAAAGAGAATAAATATATAATATATATTTTATGTATAATATATACACTATAAATTCATTATTATTTCCAACTATTAAAAATTGAAATGGAAGGAGGAACGTCATCGTTTCGCGAGGCAGCTGTCCATCATACACAGAAATGATGATTATGTATCAAATTTGATGGATGTGTGTGTCAGTTTAGGTCATACCAATGACATAAAAATATTATATAATATTATTTATACTAATTGTTTTATATTTTTAATATTTAATATTAATTTATAGTGAACATAAGGAAATGAAACAAAAGCAATCATCGTAGAATGTAACCACATTTTAGGGTAAACCATTTCGTTTATACAGAAAGAAATTAGTGGAAAGATATTTTTCCAAATGTGGGGCTTCTAGGATGAAAATAAGGTTTTTTCATAGCTATTAATGCATGTTCTGGAAAATCCAAATCACTTTAGAGGTGTTAATAATTTAGAGGCGTGAGTTTCATTTTGTAGTGGAGGAGGAGTGGCAATCTGGTTAATTTTTTAATGTGGGGATTACACATATATTTTATACATGTCATGTGGCTAGAATAATGAACCATATTAGATGAAAGTGATTATATGGTCTATATATGGCCTCAAAATGGATTTTGTATGTTTTTAGATAATTTTGGCCGTTATGTTTGTGGTTAAGTCCCTTGTTAAGCTAGTTTTTCTCTTCATCAATATAATTAATTTTAAATAATTTCACTAATTATTTTTTAAAATATTTAATTTTACATTATTATAAATAATAAATTATTATTATTTAAAATATGTAAAACATTTTTCAAAATCAAATTCACATTAATTTATGAAAATAATTTAAAATTAGTCTCACAGATGTGAAGAAAAAGAATTTTTTTCATGTAAAAATGTTTAGAATGTTGAAATGTTCTTAAATCTAATCTAAATATGAAATTGAAAAAAATTAAATAAATTTCATTAATTAATTAATATATAAATTAATTAGAAATTAAAATCTATTTTAACTATAATTTAACAATATTAATTATTTACATGAAAAATAAGTTGTTAATTAAAATTATGTATTTATTACTTTTCATCAAAAAACGAAACATCTAAAAAAATACCAAAAATTCACCCTAACATATTTTTGATGTTCCTATTTTAAAAAAAAGATTTTTCTTTTGTTATATAAAATTGAAAAAAAAAATCTATATTTAGATTTGAAATAGGTTCTCCAATAAAATGTAACAAAACTAGCTTGAGAAAAATATATTCTTTAGCATAAAAATGAATTTATTATTATCATATGCCTTCAAAATATATTGGATGAATGTAAAAAATAAGTTATTTAATATAATATCTGTCTATATATAAATAACTAATTTCATTCACTAATAGTAATAAATTTAAATAATTAAGAAAAAAACCTTTGGGAGCATAAAAATATTTTTTATAAAAACAATCCTTTTATATTCTATTGGTTTATATATTTATCTATAACAAATTGATAAAAAATAAATAAATATGTATATATTTATATGTTATTTAATCCTATTAATAACCTCAAATTTAGTGGTTAGTTTATATCTTATTATCATAATATTTTAACAATATATTGTTGTTCTATAAAATTAGGTCTTCCGTGTAATTCAAGCCATCAACGAAAGAAATTGTAGCATGTAATAAAATATAACCTCATTTTCCAAGATGATCAAGGTAAATAATAGATTAAATTTATTTAAAGTAGTAAATACATAATAATATTTCGCGTTTTTATATTCCTTTCTTCCCTTGATGATGCATGTTATACATGATGTTGAATAAAAGTTACTCTATTAAGATTTTATGGAATTACATTCTCCTCACCTTAAATAAATTGCATCCTCACAATTTAAACATGTTTAGTGTAGTCTTGGGTTTTATAATTGGAAAATTCTTTTTTGGAAAGACCCAAATAAAAAAATATTTAATAAAAATCATCTCAATAGGGGAGAATGATAAGTATATATGTTAAATGCAATAACATATAAATAGGTTTATATATAGTATAATATTAATAGAAAGTGGAGTTGTTGAATTTAAGGAAAAGATTAAATATCTGTAGAGCGTGGTTGAGGTAATTGATTACAAAAAAAATCAATTATTTAAGGGCCTAAATTCCATAAATCTGTGATGATTTAAATGAAACTTGCTTAAATAAAAATCAATTTATTTAGATAACATTATATTTCTATATAATTTTCTAATGGTGAGTAAATATTTTACTACCTAAGTATGTAAGGAAATATAAAAAATTTCATCCTTTGGTCATTATTGGATAAATATCTAGTGCATCCATTCATCCATGAAATGAATATCCAAAAATTTAATTTCCACTCCTGACGCATTGATATTTACATTTAATCGATCAAAATATCCATAAAATATGACTTCATATTTGTCTCTAACAATTCTCTAAAAAACAAATTGACGTTAAAAATAATCTACATACCTAAATGTAATACCACTAGTTCTTTATTAATATTTATCCATTAATTTTTTTACTAGAAATAATGACTAGTTAACCATGAAATCACATAGGCTAGTGGTAGGCCTGAAAATATTTTCATCCATAGGTAATGGGTTCAAGACCCACCTCCTCACCAGATGCAACATTTTTTCACAATACATGTGGGTTGTTATTTTTCAAAGCTATTTTAAGGTAATTCCATTATAATTTTTAGTATTATTCTGGACATCCTTGAACAAAACATATTCATTAAATGAAAATTTTTCTTGGGTTCTCAACACTTATTTACAAAGCCTAATAAAATTACTTGAAAACTATTACAATTTCATTAAGGATCATATTTGTCACAACCCATCCCCCGGGGCCAATGTTGTGGCTACCCCATGCCCACCTATTGAAGGCCTGGGGCTGGTGTATAGCGCAGAGGATGTCAACATCCAAGTGGGAGGAATTTTCTTGAGTACTTATATGCATACACATACCCAACCACACCCCAACACACTGAAAGCTGAAAAACAAGTATAATAAAGCAAGACTGAGTACAAAGTAAAAATGAATTCAAGTGGGCCAGATACAAACCAAACCAAGAAAAACTAAAAATTCAAAGTACAAAAAAGATCTCTGATGGGCATATGTGGAAAACCCCACATGATTCAAGAGTAGTGAAGCAATTGTGAGTAGAAGTAGTATGTCAAGTACTAATGTTCCTACTTGGACCCACCTAGTCCTAGGCCACCTAGTCCAATGTTAATGTACTGATCATTCATGTATCACTGGGATCCATTGGGTCCAGGTCCACCAAGGACTCCATCAAGGCAACAATCATCTCTAAAGGACACAACACACATTAAAAAGGCCTGTGTAGGGGTGGGTAACATAAAACTCAGTAGGGACCCCAAACAAAAAGGATAGAAAATAAAGAAATCCACAATGTAAAGCATGAATAACATGACCGCTCATACCAGGTATATTCTAGGGTAGTGATAGTAGCATCATCAGTCATATCATTGAACTCCTCAGCTATTGGAGAACTCCTCCTTTGTCGAGTATAATGGGCCTGTCAGGTCACACAAAAGTCACTTCCCACTAACCTTGGACTGATGTGGTACTCGTCCTTAATTAGTATCCTGGTAATGTTGGGTCACACAGAGCTTCTTCCCACCATGGATAAACTGAGGTACTCCTCCTATCAAGAACCATGGGTCTGTAGGGTTATACAGAGCCACTCCCCATTTTGGGCCTTCCTAGTCACATACAACCACATCCCACTGGGCCATCATCAAGCAGTCTTTAGGTCTCAGCCAACCATAGTGTTTCATACACATCACGTTTGGGAGAACCACTTCTCAAGCCATTATTCCCATTTTTACTTATAGTAATGTCACCAAAACTATTGAAAAAATATACTCCTCATCGAAAGGGTCCCAAATCTCAAATGGCCCAATAATCAGACCATCATATCACAAGATATAAGCATTTTATTAACAAGCGGTCTAGTTACTATGGGAGAAAGTTGGACCGTCCCGACTAACCTAACCAAAAGGTACCACATACCACAGTTTAATTTGAATGACTCGGCCTAACCAGGTTATGGTCGGCATAGTTCTGGTTTGGCCTAGCTAGTAGGCCATCCCCATTATGCCTCGCGGGACCCAACCAGGTGTGGCTGAGCGCCCAGCCCTCGGGTCGCCTGGCGACCCAGTCTAGTCCGGCCCGCTGGGGCAGAACCGACCCTCTTTGTTGCGGGTCAGGCCTGTTGGGGCATGTTTGGGAAGTTTAGAATAGGACCAGCAAATCCTACTGGTGTATTGGCCCACCTACTGAGGACCAGACCCTAGAGTGTACAGTGGTGCATCATCCAGTTGGTACACATCAGCCGCACCGTGTTTGTTCCCAACTAGCCCCACGGACATGGGGGCCATATAGCTGTAGTCAGCAGTCTGTGGTCAGTAATGATTGGGAGGCCCGAATACAGACCACCCTCTCCATGAATCACCCACCATGTGCCATGACTCTTGTCACCAAACCACACCAATGGGTGTGCTGATGTCCTCCAAAACAGCAGGTGAGGGCTTCCCCCCTTCGCTGCTACTACGGTGCCAGTTGACACGACTCTCTTAATATGGCCAGTGATGTCCAGTCTTCGCCGCACCGGTGGTGCCGTGCATACTGCCCCATCCACGGGCCACTAGAGTTTATATAGTGGTCTATTTTATTATTTTTCTGCGCTAATTAACCTCTTGGGTCTCCACAATCCCTCATGAGGCCCCACTATTGAATTTCCCCCACATTCAGAATGTGGATTCCACAAACGCACAATTGGATGGGCTCAGGGAATTGTTCATATTTTCCTGGGCGTTCTACGTTATAGGTTTAAATTATGGGGAGTTTTTGGGATTGAAGTTCAATAATTTCATGCAAGGATTGATTCCTGAGTAACAAATCTCTAAGAAAGGTCACCCTCCATCATAAAATCCCAAATCACAGATCAACTTATTCATGGGTTGATCCATGATTGTAGTTTCTAGAAAAACAAGAGAGATGAAGAACATTGAAATAAAAATTAGACCCCCATCTCACTAACATTCTATGTTGTAGTATTTATCCTTGAGAGTTCAAGGCGTCAATGTTGTCACTTCTAGCTCTGTTCTTAGAGGTTCTTAGAAGTTGGTGAAGTCTCGCTGGCATTCTTCATTCCTTGTTGGAGAGGAAGATCATCAGAGGTCCTTTGGAGGTTCTTCGAATAATCCTCTATGATTAATTCTCCAGCCACCAATGTGTTAGACAATCCAAAGGAAACCAAGTCACATTGTTTCATTTATGTTGTGACATTGTGACATTACATTGTTTCATTTATGAAACAACATCGCTGTTATGCTTCCCTTATTATATCATTACGCTTCATGATATGGGCCAATAATGAGCCTCATTAATGCACCACTTTTTCATCTCGTTCCTGCATCGCAGTGTCATCATCTGCTGCTCAACAAATGAGAAATAACATAAAATTAATTTTTATGTTATTTTATTATTTTCTCGAAATGTCCGAAAATAAACATTTTTTTCAGACCTTACTAGATGATGTTATGTCTATTCATGGTAAATCCCAACATCTTGAATTCAATGGTGTCCTTATATTTTCGATATGAGTACCTTTTCAAATGTTATAAAAACCCACTAAAGCGTTTAATGAACGTATCTTAAAAACATTAAAAAATTTCATTTTTTGGCTTTTTGGGCCTCAGAATCACATACCGTCAGAGCCCTCCATATTAAAATAAATCCATATTAAAAATTACATGGAATTTCAGAGACAATACATTCTACTAACCATAGGGATTTACATCCCCAAAATCCAAAACAAAAACTAATCAAACAGATCGGGGTAATAGGAATGAATTTGAGCCTCCCACTCCCATGTGATATCTTGGTGATTCTCGTGCTTCCACAAAACATGAACTACATGAATTGACTACCAATATAGGACCTGATCTTGTTGATCCTCTATCACCAGCTGGAACTCTACAAATTTCACCTCATCGCCAATGTCCTTCTCACCTTAGTCGATGATGTGTGATGGGTCATGCACGTACTTCCTCACCTGCGACACATGGAAAACATCATGCACCCAGTGCATTATAGGGGAAGGGATATACAGTACACCACCTTGCCAACCTTTTCTAGGATCTGAATGGGTAGGATGAACCTCAAATATATCTTGTCTCCCCAGCCTAATCTTTATAAACCTCGTCAGGGTGAGACCTGAAAGAACACATGGTCTCTCTCCTCAAACTGAAAGGGTCTCTATATCCTGTCGAAATGAGTCATTTTACAACTCTGTGTAGTCCTCATCTACTCCTGGATGATATTCAGTATCTTATTGGTATCCCATTGTAACTTTGGACCCATGAGGGCCGACTCACCTAGGTCTGTCTAGCATATAGGTGATCTGTAAGGCCCCCCATTCAAGGCCTTGAAATGTGCCATGCCAATGGTGGAGTGGTAGCTGTTATTTTATGCATACTCCACCAGTGGTAGGTGTTCATCCCAACTATAAACAAATTAATGTACACAATCACAAATCATTTCCTCTAGGGTTTTTATTGTCCACTTTTTCTGACCATCCTCCTCGGGATGAAAATTTGTGCTCAAATGCAGATGCGTCCCAAATTCCTCCTATAATCCCTTCCACAACCGTGTTGAAAAGCCAGAATCACGATCTGAGACTATCATCGAAGGCACCTCATTAAGCCACCCTATCTTTGGGAATTAGAGGCTTCCCAATCCCTCTATCATTCCCTTCTCCAGGATGGGTTGGAAGTGAACAGACTTGGTGAGTCGTTCCATAATCACCCAAATAGAATCTTGGCCACTGGACATACATGGTTTCCCCATCATGATGTCCATTGAGATACCATCCCAGTTCCACATTGGTACCTCATGTTGCTGGGTGAAGCCTACAAGAACCTAATTATCAGCTTTCACTTGCTGACAAGTAGGCATCGTGAAATAAACTCGGCCATCACTTTTTTCACCCCCGTCCACCAGTACTGATGTTGGATGTCCTGGTAAATTTTAATCAATCTGGGATGTACAGCCAATGGTGACTTATGGAACTCCCTAAAGACCTCACCCTAATATGTTACTCATACTATGGATCACCTTTTGAAAAGGATGGTATGATCCCCACCTATCAAAAATCCACCAGGATCCCATCCTAAGGATAACTGAGCACATTGAGCCTCACAGTCAACATCCACAAGTTGTGCCTCCCTGAATTACTATATGAGTGGGGGAGTAACAGTCATCAATTGATGGTAAGAAGCTCCACCATCATCCATGAAGGATATCTGCATATGGGATATATTCTTTTTTGCCTTACTCAGCAGTTTCAAACTAGTCCTCTCACTGAGAAAGTTTACCACCATGTTCCCCTTCCCATGAGTAAATACTATCCAAATGTCATAGTTCTAGAAGAACACTACCATCGCCGGTGTCTCAATTTTATGTCCTTATGGTAGATGATATATCTAAGACTCTTTTTGTCAGAGTAAACAGTAAAATGTGCACCCATCAAGTAGTTCTGCCACTTATTCATGGAAAATAACACTATTGTAAACTCCAAGTCATGGGTCACGTAGTTCTATTCATGGTTCCTCAACTGTCATGATCCATTGGCGATCAGTACTTGGTCCTTCATCAGGACACAACTGAGTCCAGTTCCTGATGCATCATCGTAAACTACATACCCAATTCCCTCCTCTGGTAGTATCAATATGGGGACACTAGTAAGTCTTTTCCTAAGCTTTTAGAATCAGTGATAACGTTTCTTCATCCAAATAAAGTTCTATCCCTTCCGTGTAAAAGCCGATAGGGGATAAACTACTTTTTAGAAGTTGCGCACTATCCTACGACAGAAACTAGCCAACCACAAGAATCTCTGCACCTAAGTCATGATCCTGGGTGGCTCCCAAGAAAGCACCACCACTATCTGAACTGGATCCACATCAAATCTAGCCTCTAAGATGACGTGTCCCATAAAGTGGAATTCACGAATCCCAAACTGACACTTAAGAGAAATCCATAAATCTTGTGCAGTCAGGGTGTATCCAGGACAATATGTAGGTGTGTAGAATTCTCCCCATATGACACTGAGTACACCCTGATGACACTGATTAAGAATACAATAAAAAAAATCAATGTAAGGATGGAAGATCTAGTTAACGAGGCCCACAGACACTATTGGGGAATTGGAAATTCCAAAAGGAATCACCATGAACACATAGTGGTCGTACCATCACATGAAGGTTGTCTTCGGTAAATCCTCATCCTGTACCTGAAACTGGTGATAGCCTGATCTGAGATCTATCAATTAGAAACACTTCTCTCACTTCAACTGGTTGAAGAGGTCATCGATTCTCTGAGGATGATAGATGTTATTCACGATCACCTCGTTCAGGTTCCCGAAGTCCAGGAAGAACCTTAAATTCCTATCCTCCATCATGGATAAAAGTACAGGTGTTTCCCTTGGTGAAACACCGGGCCTTACCAACCCCTTCTTCTGTAAGTCCTCTAATTTTACCCTCAACTCACGATGATCCACCCAGAGACAGCCAATATAATGATGTGTATATTGGTTCCATCCTAGGGTACAAGTCGATAAAATATTTTACCTCTCTATGGGGATATAATATTGAAACATCCTCAAGAACAACATCATCATACTCATCCACCACAATAGTACATCACTGACTTCTATCATCCAATGCATCGAGGGTAAGACTATACAACTAGTGAGTGATCTACTGCACCCTCCTCTAAGAAAGTTTGTCATTCACTACAAGGGTTTCCTTCATGCATGTGAAGTAAACCCTTATCCCATATCTGTAGACACACCACATTGTATGCCTAAAATAGTCGATCTGAGCATGGACTATGGATATCAAGTCAATACACAATATGGCATCGTATGTCCTTGACACCACTACTAAGAGATCCCATCTGAATCTCTCACCTCTAAGAGTAAGCTTACATTGGTGGAACTAGTGTGTAATCGTCGAAATGTCTCTCATAGGTGTCTCTAGTCATAAGGATCAAGATAACGGCTTCACTGGAATATCCGAGAACAAAATGAGAGCCATGACAGCGAAAGAGTGACTAGCACATTTTTCTATAAGAATAGAATATAGGGTGGAGAATACACATATCATACATTGGATAAATTATGGAGCACTATGGTCATAAGCCTCTACTGCAAGAAGCTGAGCTTGCCCCTACCTTCTTGCTCCCTAAGTTCAGGTGGACCACCTAGGGTGGTGGTAGTAACACCTCAAACGGTCTCTCACTGCATGATACTAGGTCATCTCCCCTACTAAATTCACAGACCTACAGAACTCCTCACTCAAACCACTATTATTGCCTTGGTGCTCCCTCGATCGTCTAATTGTCATCCATATGGGGGTTCAGGCAGCCACATGCCACATGACCCTGCCGGCTGCACATGAAGAACTACCTAGCTCGGTTCTAAATTCCCATAGACTAGGATCCCTACACTACTGAGCCTAAGACATGGGGTCGGCCTCTGAAAGACATGGCCCACCTAGTTCTATGTTTCTGCTATCTTATACCTGCTAAATAGTTGAATGCCTGTGGTTTGTTGGTGACTCAAGATTTCAGTGCCCGCTCCTCCAAAAAGCTCTCCATATGTTGGGATCACTCTAGCACCCTGTCCTGGATATGGATTCTGAGAGACAACATTGATGCCAAGATTTCCCGCCTGAGTCCCTACTCAAAGGCTCAAGCGCTGAAGAATAGTTATTTCACCATGTATATAGAGTAGTTAGATATCTCAGTGAACATCGATGAGTACACAAATACCATTATGTGGCCTTATTTAAGGTGAAGCACCTCCTGAATGTGTATAGAATGCAAGGTTTAAGGGAAAATCTCATTTCGGAAAATGCGCTCGAAGTCTATCTAAGTGAGGGTCTCATTATCATGTGATTGGGTTGTCAAACTCCAAAATCTCCCTATTGAGCCATGTAGATAGCTCGCTGCCAAGATCTCAATCTGTTCCTATGGTGTCCTCAATAAGAGGAAGACCCGCTCATAGCCTCCATACAGTCCTCTACTACCCTAGGAACTATTTCTCCACTGAACCTAGGAGGTCTATATCTTTTAAATTCATGTAAAGAACTGAGCCTAAAAATGCCATTATTCAGAACCCCTAGAAGTAGATTCTGACCACCGAGTGGTGGTAGCACTGGTGAATCACCCGGTGGGGTCATCTCAAGCACATTTCCCTGAACAAACGTCTCATCACTAGGTGGGTTGTTCTCATGACCTCGTATCATGATCCTCACTGGTCGTCCACATGGAGGCATCCAAAAATAGATCAAAATGTATCACATTCATATGTTTATACCTTCTGATCTGACTTTTATTCAAAATAACATAAGGAGACACTTATGCATCGATGTTTTCATATATTGAGCCGAAAAGACGAATTCAAAGTCCTTATGTATGTACACATCACTAGTCGCACCAACACATGACACTCCAAATCTGAAATATGGACTCAGAACACCTAACATTGTTTCTCAAAAAACATAGAGTTTCAGCTATTGTGGAATGACCGACTGCCATTTGCTACCACTTTGTCATGACCCGTCCCCCGGGGCCGATGCCGTGACTAGACCAACCCCAGCTCCTAAAGGCCAGGGGCTGGAGATTTCTGCTGAAGGCATCATCCATCATGTGGGAGGCATTTTCCTAATACCACTAAACACACATGCCGAACAACATCCCAAAAAACTAAAATGTTAAAATAAGTTTACTAAAAAAGACTCAGTACAAAGTAAAACTGAAAGAATGTAGGCCATAATACAAACCCAACAAAAAATAACTGAAACAACCAAGTACAAAACGGTGCTCAGATGGTCATCCATAGAAAAACCCATAGGATTGAAGAGAAGTGAAGATAATGGGATATTTAGTAGTATTTATTGTCTTCTTGGTCCTACATGTAACCACCTGGTCCTAGGCCACCATGTCCACTATCGAATCATCGATCGGTCTTGTCTCATTGGGCTCCACTAGGACCCGATCCACCAAGGTCTCTATCGAAGTGTCAATCATCTTTATGGGACATGACACGAATGGTTGGTGCCAATTTATGGGATAGTAACACGAAACTCAGTTGGGAACCCTCAAAAAAAGGAAAAACCCCACATAAATGCTCAAAAAAAGAACGAAGCATAAGAAAACTAAAACTAGGAATATTCTTGCATAGTGATAGTAGCTTCATCAGTCATATCATCTAACTCCTTAGCTACTAGAAAACTCCTCCAACATCAAGTATAGTGGGCTTACCAGTTCACACTGAAGCCTAATACCATTATCTTTGGACTGATGTGGTACTAATCCCTGATGATTACCGTCGATATGCTGGGTCAGACAGAGCAACTTCCCACTGTGGGCCTTCCAGGTCACACATAGTCACTTCCCCTTAGCCAAACTGACGTACTCTACCTATTGATAATTGTGGGTCATACGGGTCACACAGATCCAGTCCCCACCATTGTCCTGACAGGTCACAAAGATCCACTTCCCTCTGGGCCATCGTTGAGATGTCTTCTGGTATAAGCTAACCGCAGGGTTCCGTAAATTGAAAGACTGGGAGAACTGATCCCAAAAGAATTCATCATATCTCTATGTCCACTAAATTCACCATGCAGCATCCCAAAATATCCACCTTGTCAAAGAGGGTCCCAATGTCATAAATGGATCATCAATCAGACATGTGGTTTGCAAGATACAATCCATTTAGTAAACAGGGAGCTGGTTGCACTGGGGCCCGGTCCTATGTGGTCAGACCGACCCGACCAACCCTGATCGGGGGTCCAATATACCCTTGTTTAGTGAGACTAACTTGAACTGAACTTGTTCAGGTTATGGTCATTGTGTTCTAGCATGACTAGTGGTCCAGGACCAATAGGCATCGCTAGACTCGTCTCGGTTTGGCCGAGGGTCCAGCCCGCTGGGTCTCCCAGTGACCCGGTATAGTCCGGCCCACTTGGCCACTGGTCTAGCCCTCTAGTGTGCATCTGGACTACTGGGCGGGGGACCAGCCAAGCCCGCTGGGGGATCGGTCCACTAGTTGAGGGCTGGATGCTGGAGCTACCGATGGTGTGTCATCTAGCCGGGAAATGATAGCTGCACTACATATGGCCGCAGTTGGCCCTGCAGACACCAGGCCCCTCTATCTGCAGTTGACAGGACATGGGCCACACTGCCCTGGTGGTCTGGGTGCAGGATGCCCCCTCCCCAAGGTACACTCCTAGAGCCACAACTCTCGCAACTATACCCAGTTGGAAGAAATCTCCTATTGTATTCCTCTTGCACAGCGGGCGAGGGCAGGCCACCTCTACTTTTGTCACGACACAGATTAGAGCCACCACTTCACGCGGTCGGCGTGGGGCAACAACCATCTCCAGTTGACAGCATTGCCACCAGTTGATGGCACCGCCACTAGTTGCAGGCACCGCTGTAATTTTTCATCTTCACCGCGCCTGTAGATATGTCCCAGTGGTACATTTCGTGGGCCATCGGAGATGCTCTGGTGGTCCGTTTTTCGATCCATCAACACATGCAGGCCTCTATGGTCATCTCCATACCTACTCAAGCCTCGTAATCGAATTTCTGCCACTTACTCACTATGGAAAAAGAGAACGCCAAAGAGGAGGCACTCGATCCTTTTTCGTGTCACCCAAGGCCTTTCACATTAGAAATTTAAATAAAGGGGGAGGTTTGGGGATTGAAATTCAATCATTTCACGCAAGATTTGATTCCGATATAATAAATCCCCATGAAAAGTAACCCTCCTACATAAACCCAGGAATCACATATCAACATGTTCGTGGGTTTATCCAAGATAATCATTTCTCAAAAAAGAACAGTGGGGATAAATTTGGAAATAAAAATCAAACCCCATCCTCATTGATGGTCGATGTCGTAACTTTATTCCTTGTGATTTCAAAGCATTGGCGTCGTCAATTTTGGCTATGTTCATCGAAGTTTATCAAATTTGATGAGGTCTCTCTAGAGTTCGTTATTCTTCGTTGGGGAGTAAGTTCATCGGAGGATCATCAGAGAATCCTCCAAGTTTAATTCTTTTCCCACCAACTCATTAGATAATAAAAATGAAATCACATCATAGAGATTCATTTATACTGCGACGTCACTTTGTTTTTTTTGTTCATTTATGAAATAGAGTTGCTATAACACTTCCTTTATTTCATCGTTACAATGCGTGATACAAGACATTAATAAGCCTTATTAATGCGTCATGTTTCCACCTCGTCACCAAAATATAGCATCTTCTTCCGGCACTCAATGGATGAGAATGAATAGAAAATAACTTTTTATGTTATTTTGTTATTTTCTATGAAAATTACTTAAATAAACATTTATGTCTACCCTTACTGGCCGAAGTTATGTCCATCTTAGGTGAATCTCGTCGTCCTGAATTCAATGGTGTCCTTAGATTTTCAATCTGAGCACCAGTTCAAATGTCAAAAGAACATGCTTGTGTGTTTACTGAACATACCATAAAAAAATTACTAATTTCCATTATGGGATCTTCTGGCCTCGGAATGATGTGATGTCGGAGAATACTGTCTTAGAATAATTACATATAAATAAATAAAAATACATAGAATTTTTGAGACATTATAATATTAATCCTATTGGTTATCAATACATTTAAACTCATATATCTAAAAATTAAAATCATTATTACTAAAAGAAAATTCCCACTAAAACAATTATTTAAATGATGAGGTCTATTGCAATAAATGTCTTCCAAAATATCTCTAATATTTGTAGACTCCCATTATATTAATCTTAAAAACACATGTATAATAAATAGAAATTATGATGATACTTAATCTCATAATCATGTCACTGTATCCGTAATAATTATGTTAATGAATACATATGTGCTTATATGTATAATCCTAAAAATCTATAATAGTATTATGTTCCCTAATCTAGGTTTTACTGAATATAATTCCCATGGTTGGTTTTAAACATCATTTGATACTGACTGTAGATCCTCGACCCCAGTATACCTAGAGCCATTTTCTACTACCATTACATTGGAAAAATTACAAGGGATAAAATCTCAATGGACCAAATAGTTTAGTAGAATTGGTAAACTAGAAACATACTTGTAACTTTTATTAAACATTAATAAAATAATTACACCATACGTGTTTATTTGATAATAAATTTTTTCCATCTATAATATCATTTTATATTTTTCTTAATGTACTTTATGGAATCATACAAAAAGGAATAAAAATAATGGTGAGATAAAATTATCAACATGTGTTATTTATAGCTAAATAAATAATGCTCCAATTAGAATAATAAATTTGGAAAATTAAATAAATGAACACACATTCTACATAATCACTAGATAAGAAATAATCAATAATATAATGTAGATAACTGAAGAAAAATTAAATTTACTCAATAAACAATGAATAAAATGCAACCATATATTATTTCATATTGAAAATACCATGGAAAAAAAAACTCTGAATGATTGAATTTCTTAATTATTGGATTCCATGTTTCCAAGATATATGATATCTTTTTCATCACGTCCTTTCATAAGATAGTTTAGAACACACTAGGGGAAAACCCACTAAGTATAGCCAAATGAATCCTTCCCATGAGAGTACTAGTGCATGAAGGGGATATCTATAATTATGCCTCATATGTGTCATATATGTCCTAATAATTCCTCATATACTGAATATTCCATTTATTTCATGAAAATTGTTCCTAATCAAAAATCTATACCGAATAAAAGATAATGAATTATTTGTAAAGACCCGTAAATTCCAAGGATTTTTTTTTAATTTTCTTTGGAATTTTACAAGAACGCAGTTTCTGACGGCACCTGATTCCGAGGCCCGGTGTGCCCGGAATCAATTTCCGAAGTTTGGCTCGGGTACGTTCAGTGAACGGACGAGGGGGTTTTTCAAACTTTTGAACTGGTGCTCAGAATCGAATTCTGAGGGCACTGATGGAATCGCAGCACCTGTAATTACTTAGAAATGCCTCTTCCGGAGTTGCGTTTGCCCGGGTGTGGTTTTTAATTTTCGGGCCTAAAGTTAAGAAATAAAATAATTTTGCGACAACTTTATTTTATTTCACTTAAGCCACCTGGAAGCCACTTGAAGCCACTTAAAAGCAGCTTAATCTGAGTTGAAACGGATAAAGTACTATCCAGAAATATCCTACCCTCTTGGTAGGATATTTATGAGGTGGGGCCCGCACGAGCCCCGCCGTTTCTTTCCACTATGTAACGCATCCGCGAAAACCTGTCATTATGAAAGTCAACTGACGCGTTTTCTTAAATTCTTAACAGACCATTTAATTGGGCGGTTTAATTTGTAAATTAAATAAGCTGTTTCTTTCGTTGAATTAATTCTACGAATTAATGGTTCGTTTCTTATCATTTGAAATTCAAATGTTTAGTTGTGTAAATAAAATAAGGCTTAAGCTTATTTTATTTTGGGTTGAAACTTGTGGCGTGGAGAGGATTTGGAGGAAAGCGTTCTTCTTTGGCGAAGAACGCGAAGAACGCGAAGAACGTCGAACCTGCAGAGATCGACGACGCGAAGCCTTGTACCGCGACGCCAACAGATCTCCCTTTGCGACGCTTCTTCCGAGACGATCCAACCCAACGACAGTCTTCGATCGACAACAACAAGGTAGGGGGTTGCGCTTCTTTTTATTTTCATTTTGGATTTCAACAACAACATGGATTTAATTATTATTAATTAAATCTGTAAGTTCTTGGTCCTCTGAGATCGTCGACGCAACGCCCTTCCACGGTGTGACGATCACCTCCTTCCGTGACGGTCAATTCCGCGGCGACCTCGCATCCGACAGTGACGGCGAGGTAGGGATTTTATTTTTGGAATTATCCCTTTTTATATTCCCGTAAATGTTTCATTAAAAAGTTAAAGAACTGGATTTGTGAACAATTTTAAATTTATTAAATTTGTTGTTTGCGTTCAAATGAGGAACCCGTTTTATGAAACAATTTTATTTCATTAAAAATTGTTTCGGATATGGGTTCATGTGTTGAACTTTATTCCTCCCGTTGTTTATCTCTAACGCGGAGGGTGCATGCCAAATGAACACGGCCCGACAACCCTCCGCCGTTCTTTGTGATTGTGCGGATTTGACGGGAGACGACGGAACATGCCGCAACAGAAGATTGATGATCCCGCAGTGAGGAACGGAACCCGGGAGGAGCAACGGCGTAGACGGGAAGAAAATCGGGCCACCAGAGCGACTCCGGCGGCACGGCGGCACCGGCGCCCGGAGGCGGCGGCGCCCAGCGCGCCGCTGGACGACACCGCCGCGGCACCAGCCGCGGCGGCGACGCTCGCGGGACGCGGCTGAAGCCGCGTCCGGTCGCCAGGGAGACACCCCGCGGGTGTCGCGGGGGTGTCACGCGGGGGCGGCGGCTCCCCCCCTGCGTCCGGCTGTCTGGCCGACACCCCGCGGGTGCCGTGGGGGTGTCACGCCGGGCGGCGGCTCCCCCCCCCCCCCCCCCCCCGCGTCGGCCGCTCGGCCGCGCGGCCGAGGCGGCCGGGCTGGCCAAGCCAGACCAGTCCGACCGGGTCAGACCGGGTTCGGCCGACCTAGGGGGGGGGGGGGGGGTCGGGCCGGCTCGGCCCGGGCCCGGACCCCCTTCTTCGGACGGTTTTCGTTCATATGGTCGTATCTTGAGCTACGGGCCTCCAAACAACCCGCCGTCAGCGGCAATGTGATCCTTGGATCGAGACGGCCGTTTCAGTATACTATACTCAAGGTGTACCTTCCTTTTCGGGAGCCTACGTGGTTAAAACTCCATAGTTAAGCGTGCTTGGCCTGGAGTAGTGATCAGGATGAGTGACCTCCTGGGAAGTTTCCCAGGGTGGGTGTGAGATGGAAAGGCCAATAAATAACAAGTCGGGCATCTGATTGATGTGCCGTATGTTTTGTTGAATTCCTCTATGTGAGACGAATCTTTTTGCTTACTCCGCTCGAGGATTGGATGCCGACGGAGTGCGGTCGGGTTGGATTGCACCGAAATCCAACAGGGCCCCTTGAACGAAAAAGCCAATAACTATCAGACCGAGTGTCTGATTGACGCGTCGTCTATTGCGTTGAGTTCCTGTTGATGATACGGAACTTTTGGCATCCTTCGTCGAGATTTGGATGCAGTTGGATAGTGACCAGGTTGGATCGCACCGAAATCCAACCGGGCCCCTGGAATGGAAAAGTTGATACCTTTCTGATAGAACGTTCGTTTGACGAACCGTCAGCGGCGTTGGTGAACTCGTTGAGAAACGGTCCCTATGAGTATTCCCTATGAGTGTTTGGGGTATAGTTGGGTTACGACCGGATTGGTTCGCACACGAAACCAACCGGGCCCCTAGGACAAAAAGGCTAATAACTCACAGACCGGGCGCCCGATTGACGCGCCGTCTGTTGCGTTGAGACCCCTATGATGAGGTGGTCCTTTGAGATACATCTTTGAGGGACTTTGTGATACTTCGAGTATCAACCAGTAGCTCGTGGAGCAGACCCTCCCAGAGACGAGCGTGCGGAGTACGGAGACCTTGTAGCCGGCTGAGACCTGACGACTGCTTGACCGACTCGACTTGGAGTGAGTCGACTAGCCCAATGGACGGAGCGCCCGGTAATTGGCGACAGACCCACGGCGGACGGAGCGCCCGGTAGTTGGCCGCAAACCCGTGGTACTCGACAGGAGGAGTACCTCTGTAGGGTATTAGTGGGAGCGCCCGGTATTTGGCGACAGACCCTCAGCGGACGGAGTGCCGGGTAGTTGGCCGCAAACCCGCAGTACTCGATATGAGGAGTACCTCAGCAGTCTTAGGTTAGTGAGCAGTACCTCAGAGTCGTGACAGGACCACTGTACACTCTAGAGACGGAGCTCCTCAGCAGCTACGACTTCGATAATGAAAATCCTGGTTTGAGCTGATACTTTTGACCATTGTGTTTGCCTCATGATTGAGATGGGTCACTTGATAACTTAGGTATATGTATGGGCATATACCTAGGTAGTGGTTATCCGTTGATTTCACAATCCTTGTGTTTCCTCATAATTGATATGGGTTACTTGATAACTTAGGTATATGTATGGGCATATATCTAAGTAGAGGTTATCTGTTGAGATCTTTTTGTGGTTATCCTTGTTGGTTTAGTGAGACCTTGAGGGTCTCGGGGTTCCTACTGAGTATCGTTATACTCACCCCTGCATGGGCTATGCCTGCACCTCATTGTGTTGGTTGCAGACGACGGGCAGTGCTGACGGAGGCCGAGTGTTCGAGGACTGGACGGTACCTGGAGGTGGACTACACGACGAGTCGGTACCCGGAGGTGGACTACACGACGAGTCCGTACCCAGAGGTGGACTACGCGACGAGACGACTCACAGAGGAGGTTGACGGATGAGAGCGTGGAGGAGGCTATCTGTACCTACCCTTCAGGTAGGATCCGAAATGGACGACCAGGAGTTGTGCTATCTGTACCTACCCTTCAGGTAGGACCCGAGGAGGATGACCCAGGAGATGCTTCCCTCTTCCAGCTGTTTGTCTATTTGTTGTTGTACCTTGTTCAGTTGTAGTTGTACATTCTTTTGGGTTTGTATTCTGGCCCATTTACTTTTCAGATTTTCTTTTGTACATAGTGTTTTGTTTCCGCTTGTACTCAATGGTGCTTTTTTTCTTTTATAAAGGCAATGCCTTCCCAGTTATCGGGATTTTACGCCTTTGGTGTTAGTCTCCAACCCCTGACCTATGGAAGGCGGGCTTGGGGTAGTCACGACACAGGCCCCGAGGACGGGTCGTGACAAATTGGTATCGGAGGAGTTCGGTTCTACCGCAGAACTTATGAATCTGTTGTTTCTTTCTGTGAAGCAATAGTGTTAAGAGTACTGAGTGTGGTTTTCAGTTCAGGGAGTCCAGTGTTGGTGCGGGCGGCCGACGTATCCATACACCAGGACCTTGACAAATGATTTCCGACTTTGTGCACGAAAACACTGATTGCGTGTGTGTTTCCAGAAGTTTTTTTTATATATCAGCTCAAACCAGGTCATCTCACCAGGTATAATCGTTTGACCGTGTTACGTTGTTTCTTTCAGGATGCTTTTTCATGAACGACCAGCTAGAGCCCAACGGGATGTGCGTACTGACAGCCTGTCGAGTGGCGAGGCTTCGGTACAGGGCCCTCTTGCAGTTGATGCACCAGCGGAGGCACCAGCGGTACTACCATATGTTGGGCCACCGATGCCACCAGCCCCAGCATTAGGCGATGCCCGCTACTTGAGTGTGCTGCACGAGTTCCAGCGCCAGAGGCCACCTAGGTTCCGGGGAGAGACGGACCCGCAGGCGGCTGAGGATTGGCTGGAGGCTGTGGTGGGAGTCTTCAGGCTAGTGGGGACGCCGACAGACTTCATGGTGATCTTTGCTGCCAGCCTTCTTCAGGCAGCAGCAGGAAGGTGGTGGAGCCACTTATTCCAGTTTTGCGATGGGATGACCTTCGCATGGGAAGACTTCGAGACCTTCTTCAGGGTGGAATTTGTGCCAGTAGCTCTACACCCCGAGCGTGTACAGGAGCTTCTGCCTTTTTCGCAGGGTTTTCGATCAGTTGCTGAGTCATCTGTGGGCAGTAGACAGATGATGCAGAGGTCCAAGAGGACCAGACCAGAAGTTGGGTGATTTCGGGTATTAGGACCGGTGGTGCGGGGCACCCAGAGTGGGAACAGATCTAGTCGTGCAAGGAGCAGGTTGTGTTACTCATGCCATGGAAAGGGTCACCTGGCACGTGACTGTCCGACTCCTCGATCCGCAAGCTTTGGGGGAGCCACCGAGGCAGAAGCAGCGGCGAGTGCTTGAGCAACAACCGAGCAGTGGAGAAGGCAGTAGAGCTCCGGGGGCAGGTGGACAGGAGCAGAACTAGTGGATACATCCCTTGTACTCTAGTTCCATTTTCCTATTGTATTCGTGTCTTTGTACTATGAGCTGCAATAATAAAAAGACATGTATCCTTGTTTGCTTTCCTATCCTTTTGATACCGAGTGGTCCTGGTTAAGACTATTGACTTGACCCTCACTTTCGAGATTCCTACTGGTGGAGACCCAGTGACCTCACACTGATGCCGACAGTGTGACTCGACCCTTGGAGGCGAGAGTGACAGTTGGATCTCTTAGTAGTTACGCCGAGGCCTTACGACGTCATCCATGGAATGAATGCATCATTTATGTCAGGATTGACTGTATTAGGGAACGAATGTGGTTCATCCAGGGGATGAGACCAGATTTCTCTTATCGGCAAAGAAGAAATCATAGCAGCTCTTGTGAGACTAAAGGAGGTGCAGTTCATCCAGGAGCGGATGAAGACTGCACAGTGCAGTAAGAAACAAGGAACCGGTGCCAGTCTTAGAGACTCGAGTGTGTTAAATGTTTCAAGAAGAGGTATATTTAAATAGAGATGAGTATGCGAAGCAGCAGATGTGGAGGAAGAGCTAGGAGAGATTCTTGAGGTGGTGTACATCTTAACATGCTACAACCAACCACCTTAGTTATTCCCGCCAGGCTCAGGGAGCTGGAGGACGGAGGAAGAGTGTGGCTGCATGCGGTCACGGAGTGTGACCCAATGGCTCTAGAAATGATTCAAGGGATAGTCTGTGTCCACTACTAGCTGCTGTAGTAACAGACGTCGATATGAATCATTCCTCTCTTTCACAAATCTTGTTCCAGACCTAGAGTTTCGGGTAAGCCGTGGACTTGACCCTCACGTCTGGAGATATCTCGGGAGGAGACTCGATAATCACACTTATGCCGACGGTGTGGTCAGACCCTCGAGGCGAGAGTTCTGGTTGGAATCTCTCGGTGGCAGCGTCGAGGCCTTACGACATTAGTTTGAGTATGGAATGGGCAATAACTGTTCATACTCAAATTGACGGTTTTAGGCAAACGTCGGGATGGGTTTTCCATGGTCAGTGGAAAAGGAAACCCCAGGCAGCGCAGGGTAACTCTTGCACAGGAGGTTGCGATCGATCACTCTTGAGTCAGTCAACCTTACCCTTGTAGCAGCTGTCGTTTTGAGTTACAGTTCTAACAGGAATGGAGACCTTTGGAGTTCAGGGATGACGACCACGTCTTCTTACGGGTCTCACCTCGACGAGGTTTACGGAGATGTGGCCTGGGAGGAAAGTTATCTCCAAGGTTCAACGGACCTTTCTAGGTCCTCAGCTGGGTATGCGAGGTGGTTTACCGCTTGGCCCACCCACTTCAGTTGCACTAGGTGCACGACGTTTTCCACGTATCCCAACTGAGGAGATACGTGCTCGACCCCTTCGCATATCATCGACCATGACGAGCTGGACGGTGGCGATGAGTATCTTCTACGGAGGTTCCTGTGGGGATCGAGGATCGACAGGAGCGGATCCTAGGAGGATGGTCGATTCCTCTTGTGCACTTTCTTTGGCAGCGCGAGAACCTCCAGGTGAGCACATGGGAGCGGAAGGCTCAGATGCGTGCTCAGTACCCCTTTGTTTCCCTAAGTTTTCGGTGAAGCTTTACGGGGACGTAAAGCCATGTGGTGGGAGTAATGTAAAGACCCGTAAATTCCAAGGATTTTTTTAATTTTCTTTGGAATTTTACAAGAACGCAGTTTCTGACGGCGCCTGATTCCGAGGCCCGGTGTGCCCGGAATCAATTTTCGAAGTTTGGCTCGGGTACGTTCAGTGAACGGACGAGCGGGTTTTTCTAACTTTTGAACTGGTGCTCGGAATCGAATTCTGAGGGCACCGATGGAATCGAAGCGCCGGTAATTGCGTAGAAACGCCTCTTTCGGAGTTGCGTTTTCTCGGGTGTGGTTTTTAATTTTCGGGCTTAAAGTTAAGAAATAAAATAATTTTGCGACAACTTTATTTTATTTCACTTAAGCCACTTGGAAGCCACTTGAAGACACTTAAAAGCAGCTTAATCTGAGTTGAAACGGACAGGGTACTATCCAGAAATATCCTACCCTCTTGGTAGGATATTTGTGAAGTGGGGCCCGCACGAGCCCCGCCGTTTCTTTCCACTAAGTAACGCATCCGCGAAAACCCGTCATTATGAAAGTCAACTGACGCGTTTTCTTAAATTCTTAACAGACCATTTAATTGTGCGGTTTATTTTTTAAATTAAATGAGCTGTTTCTTTCGTTGAATTAATTCTACGAATTAATGGTTCGTTTCTTATCTTTTGAAATTCAAATGTTTAGTTGTGTAAATAAATTAAGGCTTAGGCTTATTTTATTTTGGGTTGAAACTTGTGGCGTGGAGAGGATTTGGAGGAAAGCGTTCTTTTTCGGCGAAGAACGCGAAGAACGCGAAGAACGCCGAACCTGCGGAGATCGACGACGCGAAGACTTGTACCGCGACGCCAACGGATCTCCCTTCGCGACGCTTCTTCCGCAACAATCCAACCCAACGACAGTCTTCGATCGACAACAACAAGGTAGGGGGTTGCGCTTATTTTTATTTTCTTTTTGGATTTCAACAACAACATGGATTTAATTATTATTAATTAAATATGTATGTTCTTGGTCCTCAGAGATCGTCGACGCGACGCCCTTCCGCGGTGTGACGATCACCTCCTTCCGCGATGGTCAATTCCGCGACGACCTCGCATCCGACAGCAACGGCGAGGTAGGGATTTTATTTTTGGAATTACCCCTTTTTATATTCTCGTAAATGTTTCTTTAAAAAGTAAAAGAACTGGATTTGTGAACAATTTTAAATTTATTAAAATTGTTGTTTCCGTTCAAATGAGGAACCCGTTTTATGAAACAATTTCATTTCATTAAAAATTGTTTCGGATATGCGTTCATATGTTGAACTTTATTCCTCCCGTTGTTTATCTCTAACGCGGAGGGTGCGGGCCAAATGAACACGGCCCGACAACCCTCCGCCGTTCTTCGTGATTGTGCGGATTTGACGGGAGACAACGGAACGTGCCGCAACAGAAGTTTGATGATCCCGCAGTGAGGAACGGAACCCGGGAGGAGCAACAGTGTAGACGGGAAGAAAATCGGGCAACCGGAGCGACTCCGGCGGCGGCGCGGGTCGCCGGCACGACGGCACCGGCGCCCGGAGGCAGCGGCGCCCGGCGCGCCGCCGGACGATACCGCCGCAGCACTGGCCACAGCGGCGGCGCTCGCGGGACGCGGCTGAAGCCGCGTCCGGTCGCCAGGGAGACACCTCGCGGGTGTCGCGGGGGTGTCACAGGGGGCGGCGGCGCCCCCCGCGTCCGACATTCTGGCCGACACCCCGCGGGTGCCGCGGGGGTGTCACGCGGGGCGACGGCTCCCCCCCCCCCCCCTCGCGTCGGCCGCTCGGCCGAGCCGACCGGGCTGGCCGACCCAGACCGGTACGACCGGGTCAGACCGGGTTCGGCCGACCCAGGGGGGGGGGGGGGTCGGGCCGGCTCGGCCTGGGCCCGAACCCCCGTCTTCGGACGGTTTTCGTTCAAATGGTTGTATCTTGACCTACGGGCCTCCAAACGACCCGTCGTCAGCGTCAATGCGATCCTTGGGTCGAGACGGTCGTTTCGGTATACTATACTCAAGGTGCACCTTCCTTTTCGGGAGCCTACGTGGTTAAAACTCCATAGTTAAGCGTGCTTGGCCTAGAGTAGTGATCAGGATGGGTGACCTCCTGGGACGTTTCCCAGGGTGGGTGTGAGACGGAAAGGCCAATAAATAACAGACCGGGCATCCGATTGATGTGCCGTCTGTTTCTTTGAATTCCTCTATGTGAGACGAATCTTTTGGCTTACTCCGCTCGAGGTTTGGATGCCGAAGGAGTGCGGTCGGGTTGGATCGCACCGAAATCCAACCGGGCCCCTTGAACGAAAAAGCCAATAACTCTCAGACCGGGCGTCCGATTGACGCGCCGTCTGTTGCGTTGAGTTCCTGTTGATGATACCTAACTTTTGGAATCCTTCGTCGAGATTTGGATGCAGTTGGATAGTGGCCGGGTTGGATCGCACCGAAATCCAACCGGGCCCCTGGAACGGAAAAGATGATACCTTTCTGATAGAACGTTAGTTTGACGAACCGTCAGCGGTGTTGGTTATCTCGTTGAGAAACGGTCCCTATGAGTATACCCTATGAGTGTTCGGGGTATAGTT
Source organism: Viscum album (assembly GCA_963277665.1). NCBI lineage: Eukaryota > Viridiplantae > Streptophyta > Magnoliopsida > Santalales > Viscaceae > Viscum > Viscum album. The sequence continues at coordinate 264,845,004 of OY728120.1, forward strand.
GGGTTACGGCCGGATTGGTTCGCACAAGAAACCAACCGGGCCCCTGGGACGAAAAGGCTAATAACTCACAGACCGGGCGTCCGATTGACGCGCCGTCTGTTGCGTTGAGACCCCTATGATGAGGTGGACATTTGAGATACTTCTTTGAGGGACTTTGTGATACTTGGAGTATCGACTAGTAGCTCGTGGAGAGGACCCTCCCGGAGACGAGCGTGCGGAGTACGTAGACCGTGTAGCCGGCTGAGACCTGACGACTGCTTGACCGACTCGACTTGGAGTGAGTCGACTAGCCCAGTGGACGGAGCGCCCGGTATTTGGCGACAGACCCACGGCAGACGGAGCGCCCGGTAGTTGGCCGCAAACCCGCGGTACTCGATAGGAGGAGTACCTCTGTAGGCTATTAGTGGGAGCACCCGGTATTTGGCGACAGACCCTCAGCGGACGGAGTGCCCGGTAGTTGGCCGCAAACCCACAGTACTCGACAGGAGCAGTAACTCAGCAGTCTTAGGTTAGTGAGCAGTACCTCGGAGTCGTGATAGGACCACTGTACACTCCAGATACGGAGCTCTTCAGCAGCTACGGCTTCGATAATGAAAATCCTGGTTTGAGCTGAGACTTTTGGCCTTTGTGTTTGTCTCATGATTGAGATGGGTCACTTGATAACTTAGGTATATGTATGGGCATATACCTAGGTAGTGGTTATCCGTTGATTTCACAATCCTTGTGTTTCCTCATGATTGAGATGGGTTACTTCATAACATAGATATATGTATGGGCATATATCTAAGTAGAGGTTATCTGTTGAGATCTTCTTGTGGTTATCCTTGTTGATTTAGTGAGACCTTGAGGGTCTCGGGGTCCCTACTGAGTATCGTTATACTCACCCCTGCACGGGCTATTCCCGCACCTCGTTTTTTTGGTTGCAGACGACGGGCAGTGCTGACGGAGGCCGAGTGTTCGAGGACTAGACGGTACCCGGAGGTGGAATACACGATGAGTCGGTACCCAGAGGTGGACTACACGACGAGTCGGTACCCAGAGGTGGACTACACGACGAGTCCGTACACGGAGGTGGACTACGCGACGAGACGACTCACAGAGGAGGTTGACAGACGAGAGCGTGGAGGTGGCTATCTATACCTACCCTTCAGGTAGGATCCGAGGTGGACGACCAGGAGCTGTGCTATCTGTACCTACCCTTCAGGTAGGACCCGAGGAGGACGACCCATGAGCTGCTTCCCTCTTCTAGCTGTTTTTCTTTTTGCTGTTGTACCTTGTTCAGTTGTAGTTGTACTTTCTTTTGGGTTTGTATTCTGGCCCATTTACTTTTCAGATTTTCTTTTATACTTAGTGTTTTGTTTCCTCTTGTACTCTTTGGTGCTTGTTTTCTTTTATAAAGGCAATGCCTTCCCAGTTATCGGGATTTTACGCCTTTGGTGCTAGTCGCCATCCCCTGGCCTATGGAAGGCGGGCTTGGGGTAGTCACGGAACGGCCCCAAGGACGGGTCGTGACATTATTAATATTTCCCCAGTTAAACAAATAACGTTCAACTATACACAATATTTAAAAATGATACATATTTTTTCCAAAAATCATTTCCATGATAAATGATATAGATATTTATGGGAATTAAATGTACAATGATCATATGAAGGTGAATTATTCATAGGTATGTTAGTGAAGGGAAAAATATTTCTTGGAAATGAATGTCAACAGGATCATTTTTCAAGGAAATCATAATCCATCCATGTATTGAATAATGATCGTATCAATATGACATAATCTCATTGGAGTAAGAATATGGAATTTTTTTTTTATTATTAAAAATTATTTTTAAAACAATTCTGGTGAAAATATTGTTAAACATTTAAGAAAATTCGCTTACCAATTTGGAAAAATTGAATTAAATGATACATGAAGGAATAAAATTAATTAAAAATTATAATATAATGATTATAAGTGTATTCATGATATAACATGTAAAATTATAACAAATTACTCTTCATAAATTATGATTGTGTTATAATATAATAAACATCTTAAAGAAAGAAAATTATGGAAAAATCTATTATGGATTTGTTATATTTTGACCCATAAACCCCATAAAAGGGAAAATATTTAAAGTGATATTTAAATTTCGATAAATTAATTTATAAGAATAATAGAATAAATTCATGATTAGTAAATACACTACACGACAAAACTATGTTTTTAATATGGAATATGTCTCCTTTAAATACAACAAAGACAAGAAACCCCCTTATGAATCATTTCAATTCTGGGTAAACAACCTTTAACCTCTTATATAATGGATTTAATCACGTGATTAACTTATACCAGAACCATAATTATATTTATCATGTCATAAATGATCTTTATATAATATCACTTTACCTATTTGATATTAATATTTCATTATTTCACTGCTTTGTGTGTTAATTGCCTAGTTTTTCGAGGATGTTTGGCCTTTTATTTTTCCCTCTTAAATTGGAAATGATATATTAAAATCCAGAATGTTATACATGACTTTAAATTAAAATATATTCATTTAATTATCCTATAGAGTAATTAAAAAAAGTTGGAGATATGAAATTGAAGGAATTGTTTATAGAGATGGCCGGTTGAAAATATGCATGAACATTGTTTCCATTTTTTTTCAAATTAAAAATTTTAGTGATATATTTAAGCACTTAATTCATCATCCCTCTATAATTTTAAATTTAAAAATATCAAATATTTTTATTAAAACAATAATTAATACATTCTATATAATATATGAATTAATTACATCTCTTTGAGCTGGTGGAAGTCGACAAGTCCACAAATGATGTTATCATATTCCAAAAAAATGGATATCATGAAGTTAGATGTTATAAAAAATAAAAAATAAATAAATAAATTATAAATATTATATATATCATATATAAACTATTAATCAATAAATTTTCTGAACATTAAATGGTGATAATGGAAGTTAAAACGAAATCTGTTCTTGAGGCAGTAGTTCACCATACACACGAATGATGATTTTGTATCCAATATGATGGAAGTGTGTGCGAGTGTAGGATTTAACCATTAAATAAAAATATAAAACATTTTTAAGATAATTATTTTATTATATTGGAAATATATATGAATAATATTTAGGGCTGTTAAAGAAATGAAACAAAAGTAGTTGTTGAAGAACATTACCTCTTTTTCAAGTAACTCCTTTTGGATTATAACAAAAAAACATTCGTAGATGGATTTCTACCAAAATTGAGGCATCTATGATGGAATATGTTTTTTTTGATATATATTCGCTATTTTTTACAAGAAAAATGGCTTGATATTTTTGAATAATAGGTAGGGGTGAGTGCCTGTTTATAGTGGAGGTGGAGTGGCATTCTTTTAATTGTTTAAAAGAGGCAATTCCAACCAGATTTTTTTCCTTGTAATGTGGATAAAATAATGAACCATATTATAAATAATTGTTTATATGCTAAAATTATTTCCATAAAATGGATATTGGGCATGTTTCTAGTTCATTTTTCTGTATATTTAAGGATTAGTCCATTGTTAAGCCAGTTTCTCTTTAAATCACTGTGAAGAATTTTAATTACATTCAATAACATTTTTTATTGAAAAATAAGTATAACTTATTATAAAATTATTATTATTACATATATGAAGTCAATTTTTCTTAATTCCAATCACATAATTGAAAAAATAATAATTTAATATTAATTCAACCGATGGGACGATAAAGCTGTCTGTTAAAGTAAAAATGGCCAAAACTATGATATACTTTCATATCAAATCTGATTGTGAAATTTCATTTAGGTAACTAAATTCTAAAAAATTCATGTATATATCAACTAATTATACTTTTAAATATCTTTGAATTATAATTTAATACTATATATTATTTATACAAAAAATTAGTTTTCAATTAAAATTCGTAATTTTCAAAATTTTAATAAAAAATGAGACCTCTTAGAAAATTTCCAAAATTATTAATAACTTAATTTTGATGTTCATAAATCCAAAATGTATTTTATTTTTTCATATAAAATTTATAATTGTTTATAAAGTTTTATTTTAAATAGTTTCTCCATTAAAAGACAATAAAATTACATTTAGAAAAATATTGTTTTTATGCAATATAACAGATTTGTTCATATAATATAACCATAAAACATATTGGATAAATTTGATAAATAAATGATTGAATATAAAATATATATATTTGAATAATTTTATTCAGTATTAATAATTATTTCAATTAATTAAAACAAAACTCATTTGGGAGCCTAGAAACAGTTTTTTATAAAAATAATTCCTCTATATTCAACTGTTTTTAATATTCATTTATAAATAACTTGTAAAAAAGGAGTTAAACCATATATATTTATTATTTAGATAATCCTATTCATAAAAACCCATTTAAAGTCAAATTTTATCTTATTATAAAAATATTTTAGTAATACATTTTTTTTATGGTAAAAATAAGTCTTAAATGTAATAAAATCTATTGAAGAGATTCATTATTATAACTAAAAAATGTTATCCTTAGTGTTACATGTAGAGTAATAAAAATAATAGATTTAATTTATTTTTAATATTAATTATGTAGTAAATTATTATGAGGTTATATTCTTTTCTACACCTGGTGTTGTGTGTCACAGACACTATCGAATAAAAATTCTCTTTTAGAATTTTTGGGGAGTTACAATCACACTATATATTTGGTGAAATAAGAAGATGTTTGTGCCCCACATGAAGGTATTTTTTCATTTTATCAGAAACAAGTCATGAAAATTTATTCTCCAAAAAATCCCTATATAGTTTTTCTCCTTTGTTTTATAAAGTTATATATATATATATATTAATGTGTATTTTACATATGGATCATACCATGTTTTTATCCAAATATATTTTAAAAATTGATTTATTTTATTTATTTTCAATTCCTATTATTTTAATATGAAGAATTGTTTTTAAAATTTATCTATTTTAAATGGTAAATAACTACCATTCAATATTTCAGTACCATAGGAAATTTTGAAATCCTATGGTGATTAAGAATGAACTATTGGTTTATCAAATTATAGTTCAGGTATGGTGTTAAATGATTTATATTATTATATTAAAAATTAAATATGAGTGGTAGTGAATAATTGTGTTATTTTTACCTAGTGGTATGATCATTACAACAACATAAGTAACCCAAATATTTAACTAGTCAACATTAGTATGATTGAATGTCATGTTTTAAATGAATTTTGGGAACGGTTATTATCATTCTTCTCATTAATGGAATGTATTTTGTTTTATTATCCATGATTAGGTGACTTGTATATTTTTTCCTATAATGTGTGAATTTAATTTTTATATTATGTGGGATGAATTTCATTAATTTATTACATACCACTTATAGATATTAATTTCTTTCATGAATGGTTATTTATTGTAATTTAAATAATTGAAATATTTTTCTTGTTTTTTAATATATTATTTTATTATTTAAGGATACATGTGATGATTAAATGAATGGCTGATCTATATAATGATTTATTGAATTAATGGTTTTAATGAACTCATCATTTGAATGGTTATTTTGGAAATTTGAAATAAAAAATTTGTTTCAAATATTCTTATAATAATTCAAAATAAATATATATTGTTAATTTTAAAATTATATTGGAAATTTAAATATAGTTATCCGAATATTATGGCTACAATGGATTTTAAATTCACCATGTAAAAAATGTTTTTTTGGTGGAACTAATGTTTTTATTATTTATTGGAAATGGATTTGTTTTTAGTTTTCATACATTAAAATTTAAAAACCTGATTGATTGAATATATATTAGTTAATGTGTTTTAGAAGTAAGTGGTTTTATAGTTGAAATATTTTACCTTATTTTATTATTTTATATTGACATTTCAAGGAAATTATGGGTTTTATTTAATATTTTGAGTGGTTTATTTCGATAATTTGTTTTTCACATTTATTTTTTATTTTTTATTATGATCAAAGCATAATGTTAATGAAGTGTTATTTTCTTTTAAATTTTGGTTTTTAGGGTAATGAATCCAATTAAAGAGAATAATATTCAATTTAAAGTTCATGGAATAACCGTATAACAGTTGAAAAATTGTTAAATACAATGATTAATTTATTTTTGTGGGGATGCAATACTATTTTATGTATAAATATGTTTCATTTATAATTATATTTTATAAAACAAAATTGATGGGACATAATGATTATAACTATTAAAACATTCTAGGATTCCATATTCATTCTTGGATTTTATGGAATTCTTGTATTTTTGTGAAATATCTTATATATAATATATGAATTTATGCTTTGGTTTTTAAAAATTCCTCTTAAATAATTTTTTTTTCAAAATTATTAATATAGTTGGTTTTCTAATTATAGAAAAAAATAATTAAAATTCATTTTGAATCATTATTATTTATTATTAGATTGGTTTTGGATGAAACTACGTGATTAAAATTTCAAATATATTTATAATGTTGTTTTTATGATATTATTTTTCTAAATTAATTTGTCATTTTAAGGGATGGTTATTTTATTTTTGGACTAAATTTTGAAAATATATAGTGTATAATTTGGCAAAATTGTTTTCCCCTAAACGGATAGTAATTGATTGATATGTTTGTAGTGACGTTCTATAAGTGAATCTTTGACTACACCATTCACGAGTGATGTTTTTTACATTATATTGTATGAATTGATAAGAATATGTTTTGTATCAATCTATTTCATTTAAGAAAATTAAAATGGAAAATAGTAAGAATTTTTGTGTTATCAAAACGTTTCTTATTAATTTATCCATGTTTATATTTGGTTTCACTGATATTATTTAATTGTTTGATGTGTGAATACTTTAAATTTTATGTTTTTATTATTATTTTTTTGGGATATGGTTCCATTTGGTATAATGTAATTTTATTTGATTCACTAGATTATTTTAAACATGTAATTTAGGGTTCTTAAATAGAAGAATGACTATTTTATTAGTTTGTAATGAATTAAAAACATAAACAATGTTGTTTTTTTACAGTGTTACATTTTGATGTATTCAATTTACTCATTGTGGTTATATATTATTATATTAAACAAATGATATCTTTGACATATGAGATCATTTTTAAATTAATATATTATTAATTTTTTCAGGTAGTTTTTTAAGGATATATAATCTATAATTTTCAATGTTTTGTTTTTTTTATTTTCTATAATTTGAAATAAAATTGAATTTATCACTTATTTTTTGAATGATAATTTCATTAAAATTGATATTATTTAATTTTTTGTTTGTCTTGAATTTTTATTTTGTTAATATAATTTAAATTGGGTTTTAAATGGGTTATTATCTTAAAATGAGCGTTGCGGATAAAAGTTTGCTGACTCTTCATAATTTGAAAAGTATGTGTTGTTATTCTGATTTCATTCAATGTGTGGTCTACATTTAAATTTATAATTTATTATTTTTGATAAATTGGTTTTTTCTAAACTATTATTGTTTAAAAATATATTTTACAGGTAATAAATATTGTTTATCCATAATTTTTTGGTTATCTTGTATAACATGAAATTGAGTTTCCCCAGACATCCACTCTGACATTTTTTGCGAAAAACATTTTGTTATACAGTGGTTTTGATACTTAATGATGTGTCCCAATAATAATCAACAATAAATACAATATCAATAAAAAATATTGAGTCTTTTTTGCATAGTAACTCATAGGATTATTGTTTTAGAGAATTAATAAATAACCAATATTGAACAAAACCAATATGTTTCCCTTAAAATGAAAATTTCTTCCACCAAACTAAGGCTTCCATATTTTACAAAAATAAGTAATCATTTCACATAAAAATTACCCACACATTATACCATTAATACATAATACACTTCTTTATTACCATGGTAAAATGAAATAGATTAAGGGTGACCAAAAATGCCCAATATCGGTTTAGTACAATAAAATCAATATTGGAATAAATAAGGCATGAATAATATGTTGAGAATATATAATAAAAAAGTAATGATATATAATTGAACACGTGGAAATTTTAAATATACATGCATAATTTAAAATATTAAACAATAATATGTATAAAATAACTAATTTTGTATGACAAAATAAATATTTTTAGACATCATAAAAAATGTTAAGGTCTCGGGAAAAGAAATAATACATAAAGGAGTAAGGATTGCACCATATTCCCAAGGAAGTATATCTCATGATACTTACTGATGCATCAAGGTGACATATAATTTGAATCCACACAAATTAATAATTATTTCCAATGGATTCATCAAATGAAGGAATTGATAAATAATACGGTAATTATCCATCTTTCAATAGTAATCAATATTCATCCATTTTTAAATAACGACTATATGGAATAGATATATTTATCCATTTAAAAATGGAAGATATTTATTGGTAATAACCATCAACAATATATATAGTAATGGGTCTAAAATAAAGTCAATATAAAATATAAATATAAAAAATATGGAAGTGATATATATTATATCAATAAAATTAGTTAATATGTTTGTGAAGGAGAAAAATAAAATCAAGAGAGAAATGAAGGGTGATAATGAACTTAAACCATAAGAACAAAGTAATGTAACAATTATAAATTCATAAGATAATATAGGGGTAATACATGAAATATAACTCCAATGAATATATATCATTTATATTTTATGACAAAAATATATTGGGAATTATAAAAGGAATTTACATAAATATTTTATATCATTATTGAAAAAATATTTCATATGTGACTTAAAAAATCAATTTTAATGGGTGACATGTGGATAAAAATAAACATCATTTTATAAGGATTAAATATATGGTGACCTTCACATGAAATAACATTATATATACGAAATATGGAGTGAAATATTAAAATATATATAACTTGAATTAAATCCCAATATTTATTATTATAAATCATTACAATTTTTTTTTAAAAATAAAAATTCCAAATGTAATGGGAAAATAAATTAGTTGGGAAAACCAAGAAAAACTATAAATAATTATTCATAAATAATAAGGGATATCAATGAAATAAACCTAACCATTATGGTAAACATAAAAAATGAATTTATTTTTACACACAAATAAAGAAAAACAAAAAATCATCAATGTAGAAAACATTAATAACAAATTTTAACCATTTTTAAATAAAATAAATGTTAGCATAAACTGAATTTAAAATTTTATCATGTATATAAAAGGGCATTTCTGAAACATTATAATGAATATGGAAATTGAGGAAAAGGTCCTAAATGAAAATAAAAGATAAGGTATGTATCCCTTCTGGGTGAAAATTTGGTTCAATTGTTTGAATATTTGATATGAAATGGAAATATGGAATTTTGAATCCCAAAATAGAAATAGAAGAATATATTAAATTACTTCTTATAGATGAATAACATAAAATCACCACAAGTATTTACTTAGATATAAACCATATCAATATAATATTATCTATCAATTTATAGTCTCATAGGCCTCCTCAAACCCCAATGGGACTTTCTAGAATAAGCCAACCACAAGCCTTCAAGTCTTTAGAAAATGTGTAAATCTTAAACGAGGAGGATACCTTAATTACCAATTGTTTTTTCACTTCTTATTTTCACTCCCCCAATAAATTTAAAATTTTATGACATTATAATATATTCCAACATAAATAAATAATGAATTATTTTTATTACGAAACTGGTAGAACTATTTTAATTTATTTATAGTACATACTCTATCTCCTCTATTTTGACATGCCCTAATAATGAAATATTTTGTACCTCTATGAAGATGTTGGAAGTACACAACTTATCAATAAATTTATATATGGTTAGTTTATATTATGTAATATAAAATAATTTTATGTTATTAAAATATTTTTAAAATAATTTTACAAAATGATATATTAAAAATATTAAAAATAATGATATCAAAACAAAAGAATATTATTATAAGTAAAACATATTTTTATGAAATTATATTTCCATAAAATATTTAACAAATAAAATATAATGATTATAACTTAAAACTGTTCGGAAAATTGATATAATTCAATTTTGGAATCATTTTTAATAGAAATAATTATATTTTATAGGAGGAAAAGACACGATGAAATAAAATAGGACAAATCGTAAGTGTTCTTTTTCAAAAAAAAAACGTTGAAATGTTCCATGATGTGAAACATGATTCATTATATATTTTTTTAAGTACAACAGTATTATATTCACGTGTAATAAAAATAATTTATTTATTAATATTTTAATTTCCATATCACGATCACTCTTAAATGATTTTTTATTCTTACCATACTAATAATTTAAGTGTTTATTGTCTCATAATTTCAATATTTGGGTCATATTTTTATTATTATCCTATTTTATATTATTTTTTCTATATAAATATCCACTTGACATATCATATCATAATAACCTTTTTTGTTAATTGTATTAAAATTTCTGTTACATAATATCTCTTTTATGGTCCTTTGATCTAAATGTTATAAAAACCATAAGGGATAATTCTTCCAATATCAATTTGATTTAAAGATTTTTTAAGTCTATGTTTATAGTTGTGGTAATTTTATGTTAATTTTATATAATAAACAATTTATTCCATTCTTCTCAGTTTATATTTTTTTTTCATATTAATTTTTTCATTTCATTTCACTTTTTTACACAATTCAACCCGATGTTTTCCCAAAATTGAAACTTACATGATATTTTATTTTCAATTGGGACCTTTTTCCTCAATATCTATATTAATTATAATGTTTCAGAAATCATATTCTATATACCTAATCAATTATTGAATCCATTTTTCTAGAACATTTACTTTATTTAATAATGGTTAGGAGGTGTTGTTAATGTTTTCTACAATGGTCATTTTTTATTTTTCATTATAAGTGTGTGACAAAAATCTCATTTTTTATAAATTAATCAAATATTTGTGTTTATATATTTTGTATCCAAAATTATATATGATTCATTATTTAAATTTTTTCATGTTTTTACAAATAAATTTATTTTCCATTAAAATTTATATTTTTATTTTTAAAAAGTTATTTTATTTCTTTGAAGATTAACTATTGGGGTTTTATTCCACTTTTGTATATTTTAATCTTCTGCTCCACAATTGTTATATTTTATTTTATTTCATTTAAAGGTATATATATTTTTAATCTTTATAAAATTAATTTTTTTATGTCCTCCATTCACCCGTTTAATTTAGTTTTTTATGTATCAAATGTCATTTTTTATAAATCATGATATAAAATATCTATGGAAAGTATTTTTATAATTTCACATCTAGTTTCATTTCAAACATTAAATGATATATATCCTTTGGTGTAATATTTCATGTATTACCCTCTAAATTATCTTATGAATTTATAGTTCATACCTCCCCTCGTTCTTATGGTTTATTTTCTCTATCACTCTTCATTTCGTTCTAGATTTAGTTTTTCTCATCTATAACCATATTATTTAATATCATTGATATACTTTATATCAAATCAAATATATTTTTATTATGATTTTTATATTGAATTAATTTTATACCCCTTACTATATATACTGTAAATGGTTCTTACTGATAATTATAATCTATTTATTGAAAGGAAAAATATAAGCATTCTCTATACTCGTTACATCAATGTGGATAATTATTGATTACTGAGGCATGATGGTTATGTGTTAAATTATTTATCCATTCCATCATTTGATAAAACCACTGAATATAATTATTAATAGGTGGGGATAAAAATATATATCACCATGATGCATAAGTATATCTCATGAGACAGACTACCCTGAGTTTTGGTGCAGTACTTACATGTTTATGAATGATTTCTTATCTTGAGACCTAGAAATTATGTTCATGATGTATGGAATTATTTTAATGTCAATAATAAATAACAGTTTTTATTAGAATAAAATATAACATTGGTTTAAAAACATCTTAAAACTGTTTATAAATTTAAAATATTTCATTTTAATGATTCATTTTACTCTTTAAATACATTTTTTTAAATGATAAATTATAATTCTTCTTATATCATGATGTTTTCATGAATGATGGGGTATAAATATGAATATATATTTTTACATATTAACTAAAAATATTATGTAAAATTATCCAAAATAGTCACCCTAAGATAATTTTTACCCAATATTTTAATATATTTATTCATATCTTTGAAATTAAAATTTTAAAATTTTATAATGTGAAATGAGAACATATAGTGTGATGAAGTTTTTTTAAAAAAACGCTCATTTTAAATTTGAAATATTCATAATATTATTTCAAATAAATTACAAAATAAATGAGTTTAAGAAATTTTTTTTATAAATTTAAAAATTTGATTAGATTAATCATATAACTTTGTTAAATTTAATTTTTCCTGAAAATATACTTCATTTTTAGAAAATTCAATTCTTTAAAAAATATTATTTGTAATACTAAATTAATTTAATCACATGACCTTGAAATTAATTATTTTTCTTTTATAATTTTATTTATTCAATTCAGTGATATTGAAAATTTTAAATTAGTATTTAAATTAATACTGACAATAATAATAGAAGGAATTAAACTGAATTATTATAACAATATTTTTATTTAGTGGATATTTTACTCTTTTTATAGTTATCTAAAATATATTTCACATTTTATTCTCATTATTTATTAATTTTTGTCCTGTATTATAAAATATATCATGGTTCATTCTAGGTTAGTGTTACATATGATATATGATATTCAACATAGCCTTTATTTATTGGAAAACACATATTAAATTCTTTTTCATGTGACATTGTATCCAGATTAAAAAATTTGGATACTAACAATATCAATTTATCAAATAAATAAAAATAGAAGAGGGTATTATTAATATAGTCATGAATAATGATAGGGAAAATTATTCAAATCCTCCATAGTGGTTCATAATGTGCATGTGAAACATAAAAATCATTTCCCACTTGAGTGTCAAAAAATGTGTTAAATTAAGCCTTGTTTTTTTCACAATATAAAGATCAAGATGATTATCAACTAACATTTTTTAGTGATATCATCCCTAGGTATGTCAAATTTTGAGATTATATCCACTTGTAGTATCTCAAAACTCTTGTCAGTTCTAAGAAGCCATATAGTTTTGACATTACAATAATTTTATGATATTTAACTATATTTAATTTTATGCATATATTTTCCACTTATAAATCCTAGTAATTATTATAAATAATAAAAAATAAGAATTTATCTTGATCATTTTACTATATTAAGATCCCAGAATTCATGGAAAACTATGCTTATAGAAATCAATGGTCCCTTTAATCCTCAAAAAAGATAAAACAGTATTTAATAACGTGAATCATATACCGTAATTATATATATTTCCTAATAAAATATTAATATACATTAATCACCATATACATAAATCTTATATTGTCCAAAAAATATTTATTTCTTCAAAATTAACTAAATTTTTTTTCACCAAATTACATTATATCTCACATAATTATTGATAATGAGAAAATTCTATTCCTAGAATCTATTAACCAAGTGTCCCAATTAACCATTATAACCTCAACATCAAATAAAATAGTTTCTTGAATTGTTATCTATAGTTAAATAATATATTACTCCAAAACCTAAATAAAATATCATAAATAACATTAACCACTTTAAAATCTTACTAGATATTATCTAAAATGGGGTAATTATTCCTTTAATCATATGACCAACTGTAAATATATTATCCCATGATGGTATCAACAATAATTAAGTTATAATAATATAAAAATATTAAATTATCTAATTTTATCTGAATCGTACTAGGATACAAACTGAGACATCCTAAGAATGTATTCCAAAATTAGGTTCTAAAAACATATTCTTCAAAACCCAATTTTGATAATTACGGATGTGACCCAAACATAACCATCCATAAGGACAATATCGAAAACTAACATTGACTCACTTACATAAAAAATTATTTTTATTTTTTTAGTATTAATGAATTATAAAATAACCTCTAACTAACAAAACCCAAATGTCTTTATTAAAGTAAGAAATTTTCCAACTAAAAATTGCTTTCAATATCTTATAATAAATCATCAATATCTTCTATAATATTTTTTTCACATATGATACCATTTTAGACATATCATAGTTAATATTATTCTCTATAACTTTGTAAAAAGGAAATATAATAATGGTGAGCTCAAATTCTCAGTTATTGGTTGTGTACAACAGAAGCTATCATGGAATAAACAAGAAAATTGTAATTTAGTAGGAATAAATAATAATAAGATTATTATATAAAATATATAATATGAACATGTAATATATAAATGGATAAAATAACAAAATAAATAATCACATGGACATAAATAAATTTTTTCATATGATGGAATGCATAATTATAGACATCATAAACATACATTCTCCAATGTAACCATCATAAAAGGTAATGATAAAAAAATTCAAAACATAACAATATATTATTTTTATTAAAAAAACCCATATTGAAATTACATGTTTTCAGTTTTTGAATGATTCCCTAATCAAAAAATGTAATAACATTATATGTAATCACACATGAAACATTATTTAGTAATAATTATATTGTTATGTTAATACTATAAAACACAATACTTAAATATAGTATGTTATATATAGTATGTCTATGAGATAAAAAATTTGGATAAGTAGGCTAAAAATAAGTTTAAGAGAGAGATAAAGAGTGATAGAGATTATAAACCTTATGATCATTGTCTGGTATGATTTAAATATTTATAATAGAATTTAGGGGGTAATAAAAGAAACATGACTCTAAAGGAGTTAATTTTTTTGGGATTAAAAGGGAAATGGAACAGAGAATATAAAAATAAATCTCCTTAATTTTTTTTAAATATTGTTGAAATAAAATTATATGTCACTTAAAAAATCCATTTCAATGGGTTGAAAGGAGCTCTTTATAAACATTTTTTTATATAATTTTCAATATCTTAATTTTGAAATGAAATAATTTCAAAGATAATAAATGATGTGTAGATGATAAAAATATTCATAAGTAGAATGAAAAGTGTATATTTATTCCTCTTAAACCTTAACCATTATTTTTTAAATAATATATTAAAAAATAAATAATATTAGAATTACATTAGAAAACCATGGAATATTTCAATGAAATATTCATGGATATTAACTATTACAATAGTTGAAAGTGTTTATCATGTATTAAATGATAAAAATGATATTCCTTTCATACATTTTAACGGAAAAATAAAAAATAACTCATGAAAAACATATTAAAAACTCATTTTAAAAATTTTTAATGAAATGAAAAGCTAATGTAAAATAAATATAATCATTCATTGATTTATATATGAGAATGTTTTTAAATATTATAAATAATTTGGAAATGGAGGGGAATATTTGTCGATCAAAAATAAAATAAAATATCGTCATCAATTGTGAAATCCCATTTTGTTTAATTATGAAAAAATAAATATGAAATTATAACAAAGAATATAAAAATTAGAAATTACTATAAGATAAGTAAAAAAATGGTTTATTATATATATATATAAATCATTTTCTTTTAGTATTAACATAGAAATAATTAATGTTCAAATAAAAATGAGAATTTAAAAAAAATAAACTCTTATGTAACATCTCTCCCCTTGCCCATTTTCCTGAGAAGAGGGAGAGGTGTTACTGGCCTTAGGTGACATCCCCAATACACTAAAGGATGGAAATAAATTCCAAGAAATTTATAAAAATTTTAGAGACAATGTAACATTTTAAAATAAAAAAACACCATAATAACCATAAAAATAAATCCACAACATGATACATGAGTAAAAAATGTAAATGAATCAAATCCAATAATAATGTTACAATACAAGTGGAAACCAAAGCTGAAAAAACTCAAATACAACAAAGACCTCACAACCCAAAGTAAACAAGACATCAATTTAGAAAAACCCATTAAGATCCAAGAACCAACTCAATATACCATTCCCAATGTATCACGTTGCACTGCCGAAGTACATGGATACATATTCTTTACATATATCTCGATATATAACATCTAAAAATGCACCAATGTTCCCAATTAGGGGGTTTGTATAAAACTCAAAAGGATTTCCCTAATTAATTCCCAACTAACACCAATAGGATAGGAATATGTTAATAAAAATATATCAATAGATTAATAATTATTAAATGTTGTTTAAATCAATTGTGAAAATAGTTTTCCATCACAAAATAATTTACATTCTTGAAATAAAAAACTCACTAAAACCATTTATAAAATCCATTTGGAGTACCCATTTCACAAATCCACACATGCATTCCCCAACGATATTTCCATTCTCAAGAAGGGACTCTCATCATTCTAACAAATATTCACAAGGTAAGAAAACCATGTTCCACAATGGTACACTCCCCTTCCATATGGCCAGACCAATGAAAATTAACTCACAATAATATGTCTGAAAAAACACAAGCCAATTCATTTTAGTAAAACATTTATTTTATTTAAAAAAATTATAACCATTCTCCATGAGACAAAATGTGATCCATAAGTATAAAATCATAGTTAAAAAATTAATATCTCATGGGTTTCCACAAAACCGTCTAATTTCAACAATTTCACAAAACCATTAATAAATAGATTTTACATCAAGAATAACAAAAAAATTCGACAATAGATTTCCACAAATTAAAATAATTAAAATCCAACAGTTCAAGTAATAATTAGTATTAGTAGAAAAATAATCCACCTACCTATAAAATTTAGGAGAAAACAAATAATACAACAAACCATAAAAACCCTACTGGATACTCTTAAATCTGTCATTTGATTTTTCTCCCTTATATATAAAAAATAATATCTCATCACGATTGACATAAAACATCCTATATCTCAACCCAATAGATTAGATCAATCATTCCAAGAGAGGGGAGAAGGATATATCTAAGGTAAATTATGTTGAAGGAGAAGTTATCGACATATTTGTGCCTCTAATGTAGTTATATTGTCATTGAAATCATTCTAGAATCAAAAGTGATAAAATTCATAGCATTGAAAAGATGATAAACTCAGGTTATGACCTATTTTATAGGGAGAGATATTAAAGAGTTAAGATAACTAAAATACATAACTATCATATGTAATATTTATTTTTTTACGGTTAGGGTGATTGGTTAGTAAAACCATGCACTAACCATGCACAAGTTGCAACCCCCAAACACATCTTGACCTGTTGGATCCCACAGTTATAAACATCATGTTTTAACCATGTTATTACCCTATTTAAAACATTACATAATATTTACATGTATTATTCATGTTTTTTTAAATCCATGAGCCTAACTGTTTTCCTACCATGTTTTTACTATTTTAGTTGCATGTTTTCTTGGAGGTTTTGAACAATTTCTACTAAATGTGATCAAATAGTGAGCCTATAAAACACCCAAAAAAAATTCCAATAAAACTCCAAACCTCCCCAAAAATAACCTAATAAATTTATATAAATAAAATTAAGAATAAAATTTCAAGGAATATAAATCCATGGGTGATACATTATCCCTACAATTGGACTTTTTATCTTCAGAAATTACAAAAATCTCATTGCCTTGAGAGTGTTCTATCCATGGAGTCACTATTTCATTTTCATGCTCTGATGATTCTTCAAGAATCAGTTCAAGGTTCTATAATATACGCAATAGACCAGGGCATTGTGCCATGAATGTAATTTCTTTCTTATAGGCAATTAGCACCATTACTTGAACCAATGTAGTATTTGACTCTTTCTCAACGTGATCCCATTGAATAATAGGGTCAGAATATTTTTGATACTACATTAATTGATATTCACTAAACACAGTATGAAATGAAATGAAACATAGTGTAAAATTCATCCATTATTCCATCTCAAAAACTAATTTCAGTATATCAAAATTTCCATTTTATGAATGATGTAATGTTCCATACAACAAAAACCAACATTTTTCCTTTTTTGTAGGTATTTTCATGAACACGTGATCACTCAATACGGATGATAATGAACATTATGAATGATCTGCTTATTATTTTTAATGACTATAATATATATCCATTCCCTTTCGGATCTAATGAATCTTCTCTATTTTCTCTCTCATAGGGAGTGTTCTAACTAGTAATGTATCAACTAATTTCACCCAAAAACATTGAGAAAAAAAATGCATCTGATATAATGCTTCAAAAGGATCCAAATCTATTGAGGCAAGGTAAAAATTGTTTTTTAAGAACTCTTGAAATACTATTTGATCCTCTCATTTCCCAAAAATAATGCATTACATACGTCTAAGGATAACTTTACAATGTTCATATCATCCATTCATATTGTCCCTTAGTGTGATGATTTTTAATGTTCTCATAGCCAACTATTTCTAAAGGGATTTCTATATAGAAATCCAATAATGAGATGTGAAGGTAGGGACTCAAAAATAATATAATGAAGAATAAAAAACCATGACTCTTTAAAACATCCTAGATATAGATTATGGACACTCCCGACTCTATATGATATTC
Source organism: Viscum album (assembly GCA_963277665.1). NCBI lineage: Eukaryota > Viridiplantae > Streptophyta > Magnoliopsida > Santalales > Viscaceae > Viscum > Viscum album. The sequence continues at coordinate 264,863,648 of OY728120.1, forward strand.
ATGAATAGGGATAAAATGTGCCGAATTTTTGAGTTAATCCAATATCACCCATATAGAATTGTGTTTCCAAAATATTATTGATATACCTATAAAAAAATCAACAACTATATAATACAATTTCAATGGAGGAATTGGTAAGGACTACCACATGCCAGCTGGCTACTGGTATTGTTCTTTAACCTGCTGACTAGTGAGGCATGTCCAAAAAATCATAACCACTTTTTTTTCATTCCATCCAAAAAAATGTTTATTTCAGTTACTTATCAATATTTATTTATTCTAGGATAAACAACCCATCTTAAAAGGTGGTAAGAATGTATTAGTTGTTCCTGACAAGACATAGGTACCACCATCGGATCTCAAAACCATAACATTGATGTTTTTTTATGAATTCTTCCCTTAATGGTATCCCAAACATTGATTTTTCTTTTATAGAATCACATTCATAATCAGATGTATAATTCTCTTTAACAATCTTATGGAAATTAACAAGAATAGAACCCAAAATGAAAACTAAAACACCACCTCATTCTTCAAAATACATGTGTATTTAAGATATCATTGATATCAACTTCAAATGATCGAAATCCAATTTTCCAAATAGAATATATGACTTCTTATTTAACTCATTCACTATAGAGTTCCATTTACCTAATTTATAAATTAAATACCACTGTTGATATCAAAAATGACATCATAATTTTTATTAATGATTCAAGTCCATGATGAGACTAGGAGAGGCTTTAATGTTATAGTGTCATGATGTAATGAAACATAAGGGAATCGTTTATGAAAAAGGTCATCCCCCCGAGAGGGTAGTACCCTAGGTTGGTAAGGTTAGAAAGAAGACTATTAAGAGGGAATTTTCACATGAGTATGTTAGCATCTTTATTACCCTCCCGTCGGGTGTGAGTAATATCCACCTCACCATTGAGTAGAATTATATATTTCTTGATATAGTATGTGATTGACTAGGGGTTGTTGTTGAGCCCCGACAAGGAGTTCTAAATAACAATAGAGGTTTTCTCAAGCACATAAAGTCATATGTTGTTCCTTTTACTGAGGTCCATGTAAACAAGCATCTTCATTACCTTAGATTAAAATATCTTTTTGAGATAAAATTTTTCAATATATTATGATCTGTAAACACTATAATCTCCCAATAAAGAGGCAATGACTCCATGATTTCAAATGATGGACTAAATTACCCAATTGGATTTCTTATGTAGGGTTGTTCATATCATGAAACAGAATCATTCCTTCTTAGTAAGAAACATCATTATCTCCTTATATGAGAGCACACATCATCATAGAACATGACGAATGACAATACACCACACAACCTTGTACTGATTATGGAAATTTCAAGGTTAGTTTTTATGTATTTAAAAGTTAAATCGATTGAAAAAAAATTATGAAATTTATTTTTTTTATTATAATGGAATAGTTTTCCTCGCCAAATCTACGATTGTAAAATGATGTCATGAATGTCACAAACAAAACGTCAGTAATAACTAACTTATCTAAGGTTATTACATATATCGGTGAAATTCCTTGATTGTTTCCAAGAGAATGAAACCTCTACCTTTTTTGGATGCATGAAAAAAAAATCAGTGATAAAATGGATAATCGAACATAACTATTATATACAAAAATAACAATTTTAATTTTTGGCATATAGAAAATGATCAAGTAAAACACGCAACATTATCTCCTAGTGTTTCTCATGCTCAACGATTTTCAAAGAATAAACCAATATGAAATCCAATAAACACAACCACAAAAGTTTATTGAAACCTTTAAAATATGCAATTCATCAATTCTATAAAAAATCTAGTGAATTAATAACACCAAATTGAATAACCACATACTCTTAAATTCTATTTATATGCTTGATTTTTTTCTTAAAAATAACCTCTATCCAAACCCACAGTTGGAGATATACTAATTGTATTATTATTTTATAGAAACACTAGGTTCCCAGAAATTGAAAAAACTGATCATCATTATGTTGAATAGGATACCAATTAATTATCATATCATGATTAATATTATGATAATAAACAAAATCCTAGGAGTTCTATTACCTATTTTCATAAATACAGCTGGTCCTTCTGACGGAGAGGTGCTCATCCAAATGAACCATTTCCTTTATTACTCTTCCAATTGGAATTTCAATTCCATTAATTCTGTTAGTTCCATAAGATATTATTAATGTTAGATTGGAATGGTACCATATAAGAGATCAATTGTAAATTTAATTCTATTTTGGTTGTAAAACCTAAGGATTTATCAGGGAAAACATTAGGATACTAACCAATAACTTGTCCAAAATGGCTATTCCTAAACTAATACACTGATTTCATGGTTGAGGCTACCAAATAGTATATGATAGATTGAATAATTGGTGCCAAAAATATTTCTCCACTTTACTTTACATCTAATTCACATCTAAAGAGATGTTTAATTCCATCATTTGTATTAAAATGAACCCACTAGGAATAATAGTCTATGTGATCATTGAAAATTGTTATCCAATATGCACCTATTATTTAATTGTAGACACTCATCTACATCATAGAGAAATTAGAAATCAATCCAGCCCCTTGATATTTATATAATGTTTTTCTCACATTGAATTTGGACATGCACATTGTTCAGGAGGGAATTTTTGATTCAAAATAGAAGTCATAATTTCTATATGAAAATCCTATGATTAAAAACACAAGAAGCAATAAATGAATTAGATGAACCAATTTCAAAAAAACAATGAATATGTGTAGAATTCTAATCAATTTTACCTCTCACTATTGAACGCCCGAATTGATCATCCATGATCACATTCTTTGAAAAATGCAATTTCAAAACCAATTTACTTTTCACATTAATACCATATTGAGATTTCACTAGTTAAGAAGTCATGTTATTCCTAGAATCACCATAACTGACTGACTACAAATCATTTTTTGTTTGATTTTCTGAAGGCCGGTTTGAGGGTAGCCGGTTCCCATGGTACATTTCAAAACATCCAAAATTCAGAGAGAAATCCACATTCAGCGGAGAAAATCAAAATTCAAACTTAAATCGAACCACGCGTCTCCCCGAGCCGCACGCGACCTCGAGACGCATTCCACATGGCCACCTCGAGCTGCACACCACCTCGAGAAACGAGTCGACGGAAATCAAACCACCTCCATCCATGTCACCGGTGAGAGATTCCGACCATCTTCATCCATCGACGTCGTCAAAAAACAACAGATCAAACCATTCAGACATCTCCAAAACACCTGAACGCCGGTGAGATTCATCGACGCTCGTCATCACGCAATAACCCGCACCGGTGACGAGAAACAGAGCGCATCACCATCGGTGGAACCCTTCACTGATTTCAATGAGGGAGAAACCCTCGTCACTGGTAACAGTGTGGTAGAACCCCACTGCCCAACGCCAAATCATCACAGCCAAAACGAAACTGCAAGAAACTACCACAAAACGCAACACAAAAAACAAAAACAAAGAAGACACCCAAGGAACAAAAGAACCCGCCGCGACCAGAAAAACCTACCGCGTTATTCAAAGGGATACCCCAGAAAACTCACCTGGGAGGAGGCAGAAGGCCGCCGACGCATGAGAATGGCCCTCAAACGCGAATAAAACACCACCGAACAGCAGGCAGCTGCCGATATATGATCCATGGGCACTCAAGAGAGTATGCTGTCACCAAGACCGGTCTTACACCCATGGACCAGAACCAGCAACCACCGACGCCCAAGAGCATCTCACCGCCAGAGAGAGGACCATGAAGCGTCACTACAGCAGCGGAGATCCACCGCCAACCCACCGAGTGCAAGAAAACTCTAGATCTACAGCGGAGGAGCCGGTTGCGACGAGAGAGAGAAAACCCTAGACCGAGAGCCCCTTACGGGAGCATCCAAATGCCTAGAATCACCATGGATTTCGCAGTTCTAGTGAAAATATATATTCTGTTGCACTCATCTGATTGAAACATATGATTCCTATGAAGCATGATATGTGTGTCTAACACCTAACCTTGGAGCATTGTGACAATATTGGTGAAGATGTCCTATATATTTTCAATATTTAACATCCCAAGGTGGTGTCAAAAAATAATTCATTGTATTCTCAAATGAACAACAATTAAAACAACCCATATTACCCTTTAGTGGAATAGGTATGTAAATTGACCCCATCATTTTATTTTGATATATTCCTCCCCTCGAGAATATGTGTCCCTCAACATCTAATTATTAGTAACAGAGTTACCACTACTTCACGTAAGAATAAACATGGTTCCAATGGATGTTTTTCATGAGATTTATATTTTTTCACTTTCAATCTATTGACCATATCATTATATTCCGTTATTGAAAGCATTCAAAAAATTGAGTGAATCTCTGGCCTCAGTCCTGATTAGAAAATGCGTTCATTCAATGTTACACATGAAGGATATTCAGGTGGAAAGAGAAATAAATTCATAAATTTATCCATATACTACTTCATTAAGATATTATCCAAATTCAAACAGAAGAAGTTAGTAATTCTACAAATTCTGAATGTGAATTTTTTGGTAAAAAAATATTCAAAATCAACCCTTTTACTTACATGAACCAATTTTTCATGGATTTATAAATACCACCAATATAATTAATTAGATCCATGCATTTGTGTTTCCAATATCTATTTTAGTTCAGCGGGTGGGATGAGGAATTTATTGATTTGATTCGTCTTATTTTGGAACACTTATACATTTTTAACTCTGAATCACCCTAAAATATGGGTGGATTATAATAATTTAACTAAAATAAATGGTCCTATTTCCAATATTCATCTTTCAAATTTCCTCCATCCAATGCTTGAATAGACTTAAAAATAATTTTAATAAAAAACATGTTCACCTTTTTCATTGGTTCAACCACATTCTCAACAATATCTTCCAATTTTTTTATACATTGTATTCTAGGTTCCATTGTTTATAACCTAAACAAACTCTATTTAGTTTAATTCAATATAAATAGAATACATAAAAATTTTAAATGTACTAAATCATACATATTCTAAAAATTCTGTCCAAAATTAAAAAGTTTCTATTTCCAAACCATTTTTCAAAATTACAAGTTGTTTTTTAAAATAATACAATTTTCAAAAAATTTAAAAAATTAACACCTTTTCATAAAATCATAAATCGTTACTCAAAATTAATTATATACTCCCAATGAGAAGTAATTTTTGGTAATGAATCTAATGCTCTTCTCATTAGCTAAAACCATATCAATGAGTCTATAACTCTTAGGAGTTTCACAAAACACACATATACCCAAAATCCCTTGTAACTAGATGTTCATCATAAATAGGTATGTTATGAATTTATATTCTTTACATTTCATATTTTTATGATGCCTATCCTTGCTACCAACCCAAATAAAGGACCAAATGAGATTGATTATCCTAACCCTATGACTAAACAAACTGAAACCATTTGTAATATCTCACCACTCACCCACTATCCTGGGAAGAGGTGGAGGTGTTACTTGAATTATGTGACTTCCTCATATCACCAGTTGATAGAAATAAATTCCAAGGGACTCATCAAAATTTGGGGGATTTTCTTCCAATTTAAATTAACACAAAAAAACCATGATAACCATAACAATCAATCCTCTATATGATGCATGAGTACAAAAAATCAATTGAATCAAAACCAAATATAATAACATCGAATAAGAGGGAAATAAACTCAGAAAACTCAATGAAACCCATGACCTCAAAACCCAATGTAAACAAAGACATCAAATCAGAAAATCCCAATAAGCTCTAATATCCAACTTAGTGAACCATACACAAAGAGTTTGGTAAATATACCTCATGGAAAAATTGTATTTTCATTTTTTAGATTGTGTTTGATGAAAACATTGGTCCTTAATGTTATTTTTGGAGTTCCATTGATATTTTTTAAAAGTTATTTTAATAAATTTCTATGAAAAAGTAATTGATTTTGTGGTGGTGGTACAGAATGGAGATTTTTTTTTCAAAAGTGTGATCTTATATAATGATTTGGGGAAATCATACCATAATACAATGAAGGAAGGTGTTGTGTTAATGTTATAAAAGTGTATGAAATATGGTTTATTGAAACATAATATATAGAGTTTTATGTTCCCGTGAAAGAGAGTTATGTTCTAAATAATATTTCAAAATGAGAAGTTCGGTTGTTGTTTAAAATATTTACTCATAGAGGAAGGAACATAAGTATTTTTCTTGTTGGGTTATCCATGTAAATAAATAGGATAATACATAATTTTAGTATTTCATTCCTTAGAGAAAATCAGGGCTCTGAATCATGTAAGAGTTGCGAACATAGTATAAAGGTCGTGTCCAAAAAGTGTTTCCTGAATCAAAGACTCATTTTTTAGTTATGTGTTAAAAAGTAATTCAGTTTTCATGACCATGTGATTTGTGGGAAATGTGTAAAATTTCATGCAATTAGAATTTCCATTACATAAAATAAATTTTATGTGCATGTTGTTAGAGTTGTGTGAATGTTACAAAAGGTTTCATGAAATATAAATTCTATTGAACCTATAATAATTTTCCTATTAACATTGTGGTAATGTGTTTTTAATTATGAGTATGAATGTGGAATTAGTGATGTAATAAATGAGGAATATAAAATATATATTCAAGTGATCATTGATTAATTTTATGAAGGAGCGGTGAGCACACTTTAGATGAGAAACTAGCAAACTTTCAATTTTTGGTTGGTTGTAAACCATGAGGTAATGTGAGACTGCTCCAAAATCTGTAACAGTAGTATGCATTTAGTGGATTTGGTAAATAGAAATATTTACATTGTATGATCCCTATATATATCATATTATTGGTGAACCATGTAATATTGATGTGTCTCAAGAATTGTTTTAGTTTTATTCACAAAATTCTATGGGAGTGTGAGAGAATTGTTTTTTCATTAGTGAAAAAATAAAATCCAATGTGTTATTAGTTGTAATCTATCAAAACACAATTCATCCCCATTGTACTTAAACTATTTGGGATAACAAAAAGTATCATGATGTATCACTAAAGTATTGTGATACCTTTCCTTTTTCTATTTCGTGATATATTACATCAAAAAATACACAAAAGTGATCAAGAAGGTGGTCTATATAAAACATGGCTGGATTTCCCCAATGAAATCTAAAACCATCAAACTATATTATAACATTTTATCACATTTATATAAAAATATTAATAATAATTTGAATTAGATTATATCAAATCTCAAAATAGTTTTTCAAAACAAAATAGTTTACATGTAATGAAATAAAAAAACCATTAAAACCATTTCTTAAATCAATTATCACATCCATTTTCCACATACACGCATCCAAACATGAATGATTAGGTGAATGTTACATACTAATGATTGGTCTTTCATCAATATACCAAATCATCTTATGGTGACCGAATGATGTGGCCAAATGGAAAACATCACTTCCATAAGATCATATAAATTATAATGAAGTCACACTAAATCCTATTCCGAAATCAAAGATAATCCATTTAAAAAAATTATTTTATTGAAAAAAAATCCATGAGAAAAAACGAAATCCATAATTTAAAAATCCGCATTTTAAAATTAACATCATATTTATTTACACATATAACTAAATTTCTTCTATTCCACAAAACCCTCAATAAATGGATTTTAACAAGATTGAAATATCAAAAACATTATAAATATATATCATGAAATTCAACCAATTTAAAACCAATAATTGATGATCTATTCATGAGTAGTAAAGAGAGAATCAACCTACCTCTCAAAAATAGGTGAATATTAATAATGGAACAAAATACCAAAAAATATATTGTATCTATAAATCTGTACAAATATTTTGAAAACATAAATTAAAAAAAATATATCTCGTGATTATTTTCATCACAAATCATGGATCGATCCCCAAAAGATCATATCACTGATTCTAAGATTGTGATGAAGATGAAATATATCTAAAATGATGAAAAAGTATTACCCAGAAAAACATTTAGGCCTCTAACACACAATGATTCATTAAATAATCTATCCTTGATTGAATGAAATGTTATCCACATCTTTTGGAGGAATAAAATGTTTTCCAATGACTTGTTTAGAGGTAAAATAAGGATTAATGAAGGAAACATAGTTAGATTCCAAATTTTGGATTTATCTTTTCACGATGTATTGTTAGGGTGAAAGGATATGAAAACCATGAACTCACCATGCACAATCCAATACCCCCATCACACATATTATGGTTAGCTCAAAACTTTTACCACCAATTATCCAACCATGTTATTACCCTATTCCCATCATTGCATGGTCTCTACCAGGAATCCACTTGGTTTGACCAAACTGTGCACCTAATAGTTGTCTAACCAGTGTTTACTATTTTAGTTTCACATAATCCTGGTGGTGTTTCGAGGTTTCACCTAATATTTATGAAATACTTCACACATATAAAATCCTCAAAAGCTTATAATGCTCCTCCAAAAATAAAGAAAATCAACCCAATAATTTTATATACTAAAAATACCATAAATAGTTGGTCAAATATCTTAAAACGAGGGTAGTACACTATGTACTTTTATAAAAATTAAATTAATTGATCAGGAAAGATTAATCATGATACGAAAATTTAAATACAACAAATAAAGATATAATAAAGATATAATATGTTAATAGGTTATATATAATTGATGAAATTGTAAATTGTTTCATAATACAAATCTTGTCATAAAGGAGGAAAATTTTAGATGTGATACCACAAAACATTGGTATTCTATGAATCATAAGAAAAAGAAAGGGGGGATAATGGTAGAGAAATTAAAATTTAATGATATAATTTTTTTATACATGAATTTAATAGATATAAATCTATATAATATAAAATAAACCATGGTTTTATATTTGAAACTTGTCTCTAGGAAGTGAAATAAAGAAAAAGAACCATAACCATAGGTCCCATTTTATTTATTCATATTTGTTCCTCATTTATAATAAAGTAATGTTTATCGATACATTAATAAATAGGTGATTTATTATCCTTTTTTCATTCACCATTAGATAAGATCATTTAAATTTATTTATTATTATTTCATATTTAGAGATACTGTCTTGAAGACATTTATTATTTCAAATTATCCACTTTTTACTAAATTTCTTGAAGTTAATTTTTTTTTAATTTATCATTCATAATAAATATAGACATAATCATATAATAAATTAAAATAAAATGATGATACATAATATATAATAACCATACATGTAGGTGGTGATAAATTACATATTGATAATGTCCACGTAGATGGGTGAAGCTAATCTTTATTAAAATGTGTTAGAAGAGTAGGGGGAGAGATTAATGAATATTAATATATCAAAGTAGTTATAAAAGTATCATAATCAAATTAATATGTTATATAATTATATATTAAATATTTTATAAATATATAAAATGTGAAATTTATTATGGATTAAAAAGAGGAAGAGGGGAAAATAAAGAAACACAATCTGGGGTACCACATCATTGATGATTTAATCCCTATCTTTATCATTGAATAATTTTGTTTTGTTAACTCAAAACCATCCATAAGGTTACCTATAGAAAAATTATTTGGTAAATGTGAAGACATTTTTCTTTGATATATTGATTGGGAGTGATTTTCTAGGTGAAAAGATATGGGTACTTCTATTTGAGGGATGTGGTATGTTTCTTTCAAAATATTAATCCGTTAACATTTACGACAAATATATTTAAAAGGTATTTATTCACATGAAAATTATTGGTCTATAATTAAATAAATGTTGGTTATATTTCTTAAAAAGAAATAAAAATAAATTGTATCTTATAAATTCCTATTTAAAGGGAAGAAACTAAAATAGTTTTTTAATTTGAAAAAAATATTACATAGGGTAAAAAACATCTATCATATGATTATAAAATATAAATATTTTCTTAAATGTGTTTTTTACTCCCCAATGACATCATTTGTCAAGAAAAAGGGTTAATAAATTCTTAATTAATGATGATTTCATAAATGTTGTGTTGTTTGTAAGAAACTACATTTTTAACTATTAATTAAAAAATAAATATCCTCACCAAATAAAAAAATAAAAATATTGAAATTAATATTATAAATTTTATTTCATATATTTCAAATTAAGGTTTTTATATTTTTTAAGTTACTTTTTTGAATGAAAACATATATCAAAATGAAAATAGTGTCCATTAAAGAAAAATAAATTCAAAACATTATTTATTGTTTATATTATTTCATATCAATTACTAATCACATGAGAAATAATGAACATGTTTTTTTAAAGAAATTTTTTTATTATATAATTTTATAAATTTTTCGATTTAATTTTTTATAATTAAAATAAAAAATATATAAATATTGAAAATATACATTTTAACTCTAATATATTTTGATCACATTAAATTCAAAGTAATTATTTGTCTTATAATAAATAAATTTACTCAATTTATTCATATTAAAACACGTACAATTATACCTTAAATAAATAATTATAATATGTAAAAATATTTAATAAATCATATTAACTCTCATTTTATTTACATAAATATTTACTCTTATTTTAATTTACATAAGTATACATGACATTTCATTATCACTATTTTTTAATTTTTATATTTAATTTTGATATACCAAGGTTCATTAATTTATTCGTATTATACAAGCTATTAAAAAATATATTTATTTAGAGAAAAACACATTCTAAAATCTATAAGTGTCATGGAGATTTATAATTTAGAATTGGCTTCAGGATATATAAGGTGTATGGGTTAATTTGAGTTACATTTGGATTTGAACATGAAAATTAATGTTTGAACCATGTTTGATATGTCTAAAAAGATATATTGGGAATGGATTTGATTTATTATACTTGTAAATTATAATGCTAAAATATTAGTTTATTTAATGGATATGTGATTTATGTGGTTAGCTAAAGGATCAAGGGATTGAGAGAGTACACAATCATAAAAATTTATTATTTGATGTGGGATTTCACCTCAAATTGGATTTTTTATTTAACAGGTATTGGTAAAGTTAATAATTAAATATTTTAAATTAGGTGGTCGAATAGGTGATTTTATCAATTTATACATATGTAGATCACAACACAAAATTTTAACCAAGTTTTCCAAAATATTTCATACATATTGGGTGTGAAAGTTTTATACCTATAAGGTTGTTCATGGTTATACACATGATTTAGAGATCACATTACTAGTTATTAAAATATTTTAATTCTATATTTTCTATTGAAAACTCCTTATGTGATTATTTTTCTTTGATTGAAAAAATTATCAAATGATTGTTTGAAAAAATAATTCAACTACACATCTTCATAAAATATGATATGGGTATCCATTTTGTTTTTATGATATATTAGATAAATTATTTATAATAAATTTTAAATGAATGCTATAGAGGGAACCCTCTAGATGGTATTTTTATATTGAAATGTTTTTGAGAGGCGTCTAAAAATGATTATCGTGTTTGCGTAGAAGCATTTTTATATCATTTATAGAAATTAAATTATAAATGGGATAATTTATATTATTTTTATTTAATTTATTAATTTCATACATTGGTAAAACTATTTTTAATTTGGTAATTTTTATTTGAAATATTTGATCATGGTTTTTTAGACCAAATATGATTTCTCACATCTATTAGTGTGTTCTCTATAAAAGGAATCTTGACTACCACATTGATGATCATTTTATTTGATAAAAAAATAGAAAAATGAATCATGTTATTGAATTAGTGGATTTATAAAAACCCATTATAGAGGTGAGTTACTTCATCCAAGAGGATAAGAAATATTAGTAATTTCATATTTATAATAAATGTGCCTGATCTTAATGGTTGTATATTTTATATCATGTCTAATGATTTATAGTAAATGGTTATTTTTTCATTTTAATGAAAATAAATTAATAAAAAATATTTAGGGGAGTGTATGAGGGTTAAAATTGTTATGTTAGGGAGAATTTTGATCCCCCAATTTTCTTATATTAGTGACAATTTAATAATTGAAATGATTTTTATGAAATCTTAAAAATTATGGGCATTTTTACGGTCACATGGATTGATGTACAGTCTTGGATATGATGAATTAAAATTGTGCAAGATGCTTTTCATTGACAATAGTGATTCTTGGTAAGATTCGCAATATATATATTATTCATAATGATTTTTTCCATTAAAAACATCCCAAAACATCAATTTTCATCACTATACATCACAATACCTTATATAATAAATTATTTAAATGGTATAATATTTTTTGTAATATATAGTATGTTTATGTGAATTAGGAATTATAATTTATGTATTAAAATTAAATTTTTTAAAATAACAATTGTTAGAGTGTGATATGTGTATTAAAGATCCTTAACATTATTCCACATTGTTTTATAAAATTTTATTTAGCACGTATATATTGTAATATTATTATCATTGATTATTAACTTCAAGATAAATTCACATATTAATATTTTCATATATAATTATTACTATTATATAATGAATTTTATAATTTATATGTAATAATTACTAATATTATCATATCATATTTTAAATATTAGATAAACAGGAAGAATCTCTATTACATTTCCTTATTTTGGGGGATGAATTACCAGAGAAGATGAGTAAATATCACACCCAATATTAAAGTTAATTCATCTATGTCCTTATATATAGATATTTGGTATGTGTCTCTATCAATTTTTCATTTCTTAATCATATTTTCCATTATCTCTTGAGTTTTTTATGTCATTCTCTGTTGAAATTTTTACCCAATGGGTTTATAAGTGATGTGGTGTTCTTTATTTCAAGGTGAGACCCTGTAAATCCATTGGTATTTTACAAAATATCGTTAAAGGATATTTCAATGGGACATGAACACTCCATTTAAATGTTCTTATTTTCTTTATTGGATAATAATAAATATTTTTTTTAATCCCAAGAAGATTATTCAATTTTAATTTTTTAGAAATACCAGTATTTTTTCATTATGTCTATAAAAAGGATATTAAGATGATTTTACTTAGTGTAATTTGATGAATGGTGTCATGAAATAGGTTGTTCTGTACTTTTCCATCTACTGAATAAACCATGAGTTACTAGTTACCAGAAATCAGTTCTCCCTTGATAATATACTTATTTAAAATATAGATCATTTATTTGATACTTTTATTATGTTTACTTTAAAATTATTAGTGATTAAAAGTGTATTTTAATTTAGGAATGACTATCTATTTTTCCCCTATTTTTAGATGTAAGGTTTTTGATAAAATATCAACTATTTTTTTATGATTTAATAATGAATATTATTTTAATATATTGATATATTATGGATAAAAAATGTTAGATACCATGATATTATTATTTTTCAAAACTAAAATTTCTTATTTTCCATGATAGAATATAGTCTTTTAATGTGGAATTATTGAAATTGTATCTAAAAGAAATATTTTCTTATTAAATATAATTTTCATATACCATTGTTTTATGTTTGTTTCAAAATGGTAAAGAATTATCTATACAAATAATATTAATAATGTATTTTGATTTCACACCCATTAAATTATGCCCCATTATTATTGTTTATATAATAGAAAAATGTTTTTATATTGTTTGTTGAATATTATATGAAATTTATTGTTTCTTTGAATGATAATTGGTAATGAGATATGTGAGTTTATGAAATTTAATATTTAATTTATAATTAAATTTGATTTATATAACTTCATGGAAACCATTTGTCATCAAAGAATGGGTTTATTGACGAGTACATTTCCAATAAATAAATACCTATTATAGAGTATCTTCCAATATAGCATAGTATTATTCTCAAGAATTATTGGACTATTTTAGTATTCCTAAATATCTAGTTCGTTCTTGTGAATTTCCATTAGTAATGTATCCTTCTATTGTTAGTGGATTCTATTCTATTTTAGGAATTTTCTTGAGATAGTAATTTTTATGTTATGTGGATCTTAGATACATTCCTTTGATTCATCCATAGTTATTCCATGATGCTTGATGACATGTGATTCATGATGGTACTTATTTATATATGTGTTTTAATATAAAAAGAAATTTATTAATTAAATTTCATATTGGACATATAATTTTTTTAAAAATATAAGATCTGTTAATATGTGTTTTCATTACTCATTGTCACATAATAAATGTTTCTTCCTTAATTGTTTTTATACTAGCATTGTTGGTTACATATAAATTAAAATGTGTAATATCATAGAGATATTCCATTGGGTTCTTTACTTTGTCACTACTTGTACACCTTTGGTGTCAATGTAGATTGCACTTCTTTATTTGACTTCTTTGTTGGTAATTAATTTTCCAATTCATTTTGATCGACCATGGGATTCTATAAAATACTCTATAGGAGGTAGAATATATTGATATATGTGTGACATATTGAGATAATTTTCCATTTCACTTGGTTATGTAAGGATATATATATATAAGATATATTTTATCATCAAAGTAGTTTTCATGTTCAATAAATGATTATTATGGATTCACGTATGTTTGGATTATTAAATATATCATAAAAGGCATTAGTTGTATTTTAAAATATATTAATATAAAAGCATGTTGAGTTCAATTTGTGAATGTTCCATGCATGTTTTTAGAATAAAATACTTTATTTTTTATACAAAAATGGTATGCCATTCCCATTTGATACATTGATACATTTATAACTTGTGTCTGTGCATAGAGGTTTTAAATGTGCCATGAGATTGTGTCATGTCATACTCAGTTTAATTGATAGAATTTTTTTATAAGATATTACATGGTTACATTAAAGGAAAATTATGTGTCTTAAATTATAACAAGAGTTTCTAATGATAAATATTAGTTATGGTAATTCTTAGATAGAGAGATAAAAAAAATAGGTTAAAGGATACAGGAGGAGTGACAAGATTTTATTGAATAATCAATTGAAAAAACATTTATTTTTTAGAAAATTTATTTTAATGAGAGACATCCAAAATAAAAACATCACAAACTATAGAGAGAATAATGAAAATGGTTATATGTATTTCTCAACGATGTATGGATTTTCAAATACAAACATGCTATATGAAATCAAAAAAGATTTCGAATAATTTTGACAAATTATTTCCATTTAAGAAGTAACAATTTTTTGACAACATGTGTCACAACCTGAACTATCATGGTATGGTGAAGTGCTATCTTAATAGAGGGTCTCCCAAAACCAAAAAAAAGGATGATAATGTTTCTTGTAACTCAACGATGTAATACATTCTTTGGATACTATTTTCATTTCACATCCATTGGCCATATGGATTTTAAATATAGGAAAATTATATATTTCAATAATATTATTGGAATATTAAGAGGAATAGAGAGGAATGTGATGAAATAAATTCATTTGGGATATATATTTTTCCTATTAGTATAATATAAACAATACATCCCTATTCATGAAAACAAGTTTGAGGATATTCCTATACTCTTCATAGGTAAACATGGATAATATTAGAAGGAAATTATTTAGAAGGTTATCATAGTTGAAATTTATCTTTAATAAATAATTAATGAATTCTTATATATTATCAATATTTAATTTTCACCCCTCATTATAAAAAACATTAATTTATTGAATAATTTAATGGATTGTATTATTTAATATTTTTCATCAATAATTATGGAGCTTTGTAAATAAATGTTTTTTGAATTATTAATCTTTCTAGTAATGATATGAAAATAATATTATTACACTATCTCTATAGAATTTGGAATAATATTTTGGGAATAATTCATCATTTTAATTTAGGAGTAAAATATACATTTAATTAAAATTTTTGAAACTAAATATAATACAATTAATCTTTTTATATATTGGACTGATAACAATTGTAATTTTATATTGAGTTTTGAAAAATTATAACCCTTATTTTCTCATAGTGGACAAGTACAAAGAAATGTGGATTTAGTGGCTTCATTATATACGTCAACAAAAATTAAAAACTATTTCAATGAATATGGTTTTTTTGATATTAAAAATATGTAATGTGATAAAGAAATGACATGTGATAATTTCATAATAGAGATGATGGTGGGGAATCCCTATAGGAAAAAAGGAAGAGTGATCTTAAAATTAACCCAATTTGGTTAATATAATTTTTTTATAATGAAATATCTTGGGACACAATGAGTAATATACATTATCATATTTATTTATGATTATAATATAATTATTTTCAACATTTTTATACAAAAATAATTTTGTGTGGTGGAATACATCAAAATATTTTATAATTGAAATGAAAGTAAAACTAAATAATTGATCAAAATTATTTTTTTAGATAATAGAACATAGTTTACATTCATCATGGTGGAATTTTTTTAATGAAATATGTAATAATTCATGAGATTTAGAAAATGATAACACCATAAAAATAGATTTTTTAAAAGATTCAATTGGATGAAAAATAACAAGAAAAAAACCCCACTCATCATTTGAAGTATCATTTGGAATTGCAAAAAAGTGGTGGTGTATGTACGGTTTTACACTCAAAATAGGGAAATATTTTATCATATAGTGGGTGAAATACTATCTAAAATATATAATGTAAGAAATAATATTCAAAAACAAGTAAATGTTTTTGTGATTAAATATTATATTCAAAATAAGAATGTAAATCAAGGAATGCATAGTGATGCTGGTAATAAAGGATAATTTCATAGAAACTACACCTAGAATAAATCATAATAATTATTAGATAACTGTAACCTACCTTTTATAAAATGAAATTAAGATGATTAAATAGAAATATAGAAAAAACTTTAAATATATATACTTTGATTAATTATTCATAGAATATTATGATATTAATATAAATTTTAGAGGGGATCGATTATTATAAAATGACAATGAATGAGAGCATGAATCGATGAAATAAGGAATCATTGAAGAGATGAAATCATATATTATATGGTTTTAAAAAATATTATATTTTTAAATATTATAATATTGATTAAAATAAAACCCCAACACAAACTCCAAGGATGATGAGCGTTAAGCACAATACACTATCATCACATGTAGAGAAGAAATAATATGAGTTTTCATATAAGAATGAATTTTAATGTAATTATAATTTTATTTCATTTATAGTTTCATTGAGTTTTTTATAACTCAATTTAATTAAAATTAGTCTATTATGATATATATTTAGACAAAATTTATTATTCCATGAGAAATATTTATTTTTTTCAGTTAACAGTGGTAAAATAATAAATACATTCTTAATAAAATTTAATATTGAGAAAAGGACTTCATCATTTAGTTTTGAATAGTTTTTTATTCGAAATAATATTTTTGTAATTATTTTATACTTTTAATATTGTTCACCATTGTGATTTTTTTTAAATAAATAATATTATAAACAAATTTAGGTTTAACCTAATGACCTATATCTAATATTATTTTAGAGTAATAGAGTGGGGGGATAAGAATAAAATAATTATTTAAATATATAGTCCAGGATTAGAGGAATTATTATAACCATATAATTATGGGTACAATAAGCTGTGGTATGATATTTAGATATAGAAACTTCATTTTAACAATTTATATACCCTAAAAATGTCACGACCCGTCCCCCTGGGCCCGTATCGTGACTACCCGATGCCCACCTTCCACATTCCAGGGGATGGCGACTAGCACCATAGCGTAAAACCCCAAACTAGGAAGGAATTGCATTTATAAACTGAAGCACACATAATAGAGTACGTGATGGAAGTAAAACACTAAATAAAGATGTATACAAAAGAGTGCTGAAAAGTAAAGGGGCCGGAAATACAAGCCCAATAGGAAAGTACAACTACAACTGAAATGAAAGTACAACTGAAGAAAAGTAAGCAGCTACTGGGTCATCCTCCGAAGTTCCTACCAGAAGGGTCAGTACAGATGGCCTCTTCAGCACTCCACGTCCATTCATCCACTACTTGTACCATCACGTCGAGTGGTCCACCTCTGGGTACTGTCAAGTCCGGCTACTCTTTGCCTCAGTCAGCGCTGTCCATTGTCTGCAACCAACACAATGAGGTGTGGGCATAGCCCGTGCAGGGGTGAGTATAACGATACTTAGTAGGGACCCTGAGACCCTCAAGGTCTCACAAAACCCAACAAGGAAAAGCAACAAAGTATGGTTTCAATGGATAACCATTACATAGGTATATGCCCATACATATACATATGTTATCTAGTAACCCATCTCAATCATGAGGAAAACACCAAAGTCATTGACTCAGCACAAACTAGGATTATTATTCTTGGGGGTAGTATCAAGTAACAACCATAGTCACACAATCAGAACCATGGTTGATGGTGTACTCCTCCTCTATCAAGTATAGTGGGCATGCCGTGTCACACAGAGGCGCTTCCTACTATCCTTGGACTGCTGAGGTACTCCTTCTGACGAGTACAGTGGGTCTGCTGCATCACACAGAGGTGCTCCCCACCATGGGTCTACCACACTCACACATAGATGCTCCCCGTCGTAGCCTGCTGAGGTACTCCTCCTGTTGAGTATCGTGGGTCTGCTGCGTCACACAGAGGAGATCCCCACTATAGGTCTGCTGCATCATACAACGGTGCTCCCCACTGGACTAGTCAAAACACTTAAAGTCGAAAGTTCAGCAGTCATCAGGTCTCAGCTATCTACTAGGTCTTTGTACTCCGCTTTCTCGTCTCTGGGAGGATACGCTCCACGAACTATAGGTCGATTCTTCAACTTTCAAAAAGTCCCATGTAGAAGTATCTCAAATGTATACCTTTTCTTAGGGGACTCAACACAAGAGACAACACGTCAATCAGATGCCCTGCCTGTGAGTGATTACCAATTCCATCCTGGGGGCCTGGTCGGATTTTAGGTTCAAACCAACCCGACTGTACCCCAACTATGTCCAAAACTCAAGTGAGGTATGCCAAAAGAACTGCCTCTCTCAACAATTTTCTTCTCCATAGAAGGTTCATTGATCGGACACCCATAGACCAAGTTATGGGCGAAATGGTGAAAATAGTCCATAGCCGGGCCATTTCTGGTCTGACCTAGTCAGAATTACCCAACCCGAGCCGGGTCTAGACCGGGGTCTGACCCGGTCCGTGAATCCAACCCAGTCCGCGGGTCCGACCCGGCCTGAGGGGGTGGCCCAGCCCGAGAGGGCTGCCCGACCCAACGGCCTGCATGGCTCTACTGGCTGGCAGCCCGCGTGGCCCGGCTCACTGGCGGCCCACGTGGCTCGGCTGGCTGGTGACCCGCATCACCCGGCTGGCCACGTGTCTATGTGGGGGGGGGGGTGTATTGCCCCTGCCTTCCAAATGGAACCGAAAGTAAGTGTCGGTTCGGAAGCCCGCAGGACCCAGGAGGGTCCCGCCTTGTCCGTTTGGCTGAGTGGCCAGCCGGTTCTGCACAACTGGTGGCCGAACCGATGCTGGCCATCCCTGATCCTTCACCGCAGCCCGCCTTGGCCATGTTTCACCTCCTCTGCGCAGCGCGATGACACCACACCCTTCAGCCGTGGCTTGGTCTGGCCATGACCCCCTTCTCCTCCATGCGGCATGACGACGATGTGCCCTTCCATCACAGCCCAGCCTGGTCGTGGCCCCCCATTCATCCACATGGCACAACTTTGTCGTGCCCTTCTTGAGACATGGCGGCCTTGCGATGTTGGTTTCTTCGCGGTCGGCCCATCACCGGCCGCCATTGCTCCGCCACATTCCACTCTTCTGACGACACCATTTCACCCCCACTATCATCAACAAATGAAGAAAAACATAGGGGGAGGGTTGTTCTATGTTCGTGCGGCCCGAGCCTTCCTTGTTATGGTGATATCAATCAGAAAAATAATCACCCATGATTGAATGACCTAGAATGTAAACAAATTCAATCTCAAATTTCCCCTGCCTCGGGTTTGTTGCTTGTTGACGATGTCGCAGAAAGGAAGACATCATTTCATTGATTTCATGAAGAAGACGACGATGTCGAGGAATATGTCATCAGCATTCTTCAAGGATGGTGTTTCCCCTTATTTCCCCAGTTGAAGATCGTTCTTCGTTGGTGGTAGAATCATTCTTTATTGGGGAATTAGTTCTTCCAAGCTCTTTCAGTATATCTCTTATTCTTCCACCCCAAATGAAAATTCCAACACAAAAATAAGGGGTTAATCAAACCCATTATTTAATTGTTGGCCAAAATATTCAAAATATATCAAATTAATTTAATTAATGCTTTGAGTAGGTTGGTACATTAATGAGGGAAGTTAGAGGGTTCTCCCCTCTTATGGGGAGTTTCAAGGAGGTTAAAGCCCAGGTTGTCTCCACCCCATTAATTTTTAAGAGTTGTTTAGACCTTAGGTGGGACCACCAACATTGAACTCTCATGGGAGGTTATGGTGTGGTGGCCCCCACCTCTAACCTCTTCTTGGAGTTTTTACCCACCAAATACATAAAAATAAGCTAAACACATTTTTTTATTTTATTAAAAACCCAAAAACTAACTTCCATTCTTGACCAACTGTTGTCGAGGTGAAAGACTTCATAAGGGAATACCACCTCTACGAGATCAACGGTGCCCTCAGATTTCAGTTCTGAGCATCGGTTCAAAAGTTATAAAATCTCCCTCACACGTTTTTTGAACGTACCCGAACAAAACTTAAAAAATTGATTCTTGGCACACCAGGCCTTGGAATCAAGCACCGTAAATATTCTTGCAGACTCGTAAAAATCCCATGTATATAAAAAAAATCCATGCAATTTCCGGGTCTTTAAAATCTCTCCAACTCAGTGCTTTATTTCCCCGTATGCTATAACCCAGACTAAGGGAACAAATGGGGGTACTGAGAAAACATATAAGCCTCCCGCTCCCATATGCTCTCCTGGAGGTTCCCGTGCAGCCAGCATACGCATACAAGAGGTATCAACCATCCATACAGGACCCACTCTTGTCGATCTTCTATCTCCACTGGAACCTCCGTGAATGTCTCCCAATCGTTGATGTATAACTCTCTCTGGTCGATGATTTGGGAAGGCTCGTGCATGTATCTCCTTAGCTAAGATATTTGGAAGATGTCGTGCACTCGATGAAACTGAGGTAGAAGAGATAAGTGGTAATCCACCTCGCCTACTCTGTTGATGACCTGGAATGGTCCGATGAATCGCAGAGAAAACATTCCACCTCGACCAAATCTACATAGACCTCATTGAGGTGAGACTCATAGGAAGATGTGGTCGCCATCCTCAAACTCCAGATTTTTCCACCTCCTGTCATCATACAACTTCTGTCTACTTTGTGTAGTCATCATTTACTCCTGGATGATCTTCACCTTCTCTATGGTAGCCCATACCATCTCTGGTCCCACTAGTGCTGACTCCACAGGGTCTATCCAGTATAGTGTAAATCTACAAGGTCGACCATACAAGGCCTAAAAAGGTGCCATACCGATGGTGGAGTGATAGATGTTGTTGTAGGAAAAAATATAACAATGGTAATTGATCCTCCCCAGTGATTCCAAGGTCTAGGACACAAGCACAGATCATGTCCTCGTGGGTCTGGATGGTCCACATTGTCTGACCATCTATCGGATGATGAATGGCGGTTCTCAAACAATGTTGTGTCTGGAAATCCTCCTTTAACCCCTTCCATAGCCGGGAAGTAAACTGTGAGTCACGGTTGGAGACAATAGAAGAAGCTACTCCATGTAATTGCACAATCTCCTACACATAGAGGCATCCCAAGATCTCTAACGAGCCCTACCCTCTGATCGGTAGGAAGTGGGCTGACTTGGTGAATCGGTCAACGATCACCCATATCAAATTATGAGTCTTGGATGTATGTGTAGGACTCATCATGATGTCCATGGATATCCCATCCCACATCCACTATAGAAGCTCTAAGGGTTGAATCAAGCATTCTAGTACTTGGTGCTCTACCTTCACTTGCTAAAAAGTGAGGCATCATGAGACATACTCTGCTACATCATTCTTCATACCTAGCCACCAGTGTTGTCGTCTAAGATCCTGATACATCTTCAACACT
This sequence comes from Viscum album, assembly GCA_963277665.1. NCBI lineage: Eukaryota > Viridiplantae > Streptophyta > Magnoliopsida > Santalales > Viscaceae > Viscum > Viscum album. The sequence goes on from OY728120.1 coordinate 264,885,835, forward strand.
CCTGGGTGTACAACTAGAGGGGATGTGTGGAACTCCTTCAACACTACTCCTAAAGTTCCACTGGTACCAAGGTACATCCTATGAAGATGATGACGTACTCCCCACCTCCAGAAAATCCATCAGGTTCCAGCCCTGTGGATATTTGAGAACATTGTGTCTCATAGTCAGCATCTCGACGCTGTGCCTCCCTAACTCGCTGAAGAAGTGGAGGAGTGACTGTAAGAGACTGAATGAAACATGCTCCATCTCTGTCCACATTGGATATCTGTACTGCAGCCAACTGCTCTGTCACGTCTCCTAGACGCTGTTTACCAGTCCTCCTACTGAGTGTATCCGCAACAACATTCCCCTTCCCAGGAGTATAAATTATCTCGAACTCATAGTACTAGAGTAACTGAAGACATCACCAATGTCTCAGTTTTAGGTCTTTCTGGGAGAAGATATACTTGAGACTCTTGTGACTAGAGTACACGGTAAAACACTCTCCCATCAGATAGTGCCTCCACATCTTCATGGCGAAGTCCACTACTGCTAAATCTAGGTCATGGGTAGCACAGTTCTGCTCATGTTGTCTTAGCTTCCGAGAACCATATGAAATCATAGCTCGCTCCTGCATCAAGACGCACCCGAGTCCGGTCCCTAAGGCATCACAATTGAATACGTACCCTATGCCTTTCTCTTGAAGCCTCAAGATGGTGGCACTAGTCGGCCAATACATCTTCTCCTGAAAGCTCTACTGGAATCCCTCCCACCACATGAATGGTTTCCCCTTCTTCCTCAAGGATGATAGTGGTGATTAAACTCTTGAGAAGTCTAGAATGAATCTCCAGTAGTATGCAGCCAAGCCCAGGAAACTCGGTACCTCCGTCACACTCCTGGGTAGATCCCAAGAAAGTACCTCCTCAATCGTTGTTGGATCTACTTCATCTCCAACCTCGGAGATTACATTTCCCAAGAATTGAGCTTCTCAAATCCAAAACATTCACTTTGATAGTATACCATAAATCTGGTGCTCTCGGAGTGTGTCCAGTACTACCTACAAATGGTATGCATGCCTCTCCTCAGTAGTCGAGTAGATCATAATGTCATTGATGAAGACCACGACAAAGTTATCGAGGTAAGAATGAATGATCTTGTCCATCATACTCATGAACACTGCTGGGTCATTGGTTATGATGAATGGAATAACCAATAACTCTTAGTGATCGTATTGACACCTAAAGGCCATATTCTGTACATCCTCATCTTGAACTTTAAGTTAGTGATATCATGATCTAAGGTCTATCTTCGAGAACCCCCTATGCTCCCTTGAGCTGATCAATGAGGTTGTCAATACTTGGGAGTGGGTAGTTGTTCTTCATAGTCACCTAGTTTAGGAGACGGTAGTCAACATAGAGCCTCAAGCTCCCATACACCTTCTTGGTAGACAGAAGCGGGGCTAACTGGGAAGAAACACTGGGTCGGATGAATCCATTTACCTGCAAGTCCTCTAACTATACCTGCAGCTCACGATGCTCAGCGGGAGATATCTGATATACTGGAGTAGATATCGATGTCGTCCCATGGTACATGTCAATGTAGAAGTCCACTTCTCTACGTGGAGGTAGTCCTAGAACATTGTCATGGAAAACATCTGCATACTATTACACTAGTATAGGATAGCTCAGACTCTCCACATCAACAACTCTGAGGGTAAGGCTTACCAACTGATGAGTGATCGGTTTCACCCTCCTTCGAGTAAGTATGTCCTGTGATGTAAAGGATCCCTTCTCACTGGTGAAGGTGAACCTTATCCTATTCGTGCAGACACATCACACTTTGTGCCTAATACAGTCAATCTATGCATGGACTGTAGATAACTAGTCCATACCCAAGATGACGGCGTAAGGCCTCAATGCCACTACAAGGAGACCCCAACCGAAGCTCTAACCTCCTAGAGTAAGTTCACACTGCCGGAACAAGTTCACAATCATCGATTCTAATCCTGTAGGAGTCTCTAGCCGTAAGGATTGAGCCAACAGATTCGTCAGAATCTCCGAGCTCTGAATGAGCGTAGTGGCAATGAAAGCATGACTGGAACCCGTGTATATAAGTATTGTAGCTATGTTGGAGTAGACACAAATCGTACCTAGAATAATTTTCTAAGTTACATGGATGTATTCCTCAACTTCTTGAAGCTGAGATCTCCCCTATCCACTTCATCCCTACACTATGGGTGGTCCTCCAGGTGGTGGATGCGGTAGCACCCCATAACGTCGTCCACTGCCAGTTGCTTGACCAGCTCTTTTACCCCATCAGCCTGCGCCCTGCGGACCGACTCGATCCAATCTCTGCCTCTCCTGGGAGGTCCATCAACTGTCTGGTGATCATCTGAATGGTGGATTAGATAGTCACAAGCCATGTGACCCTACCCACCACACGAGTAACACTACCAGATCATGGAAGGTAAGTCACTACCCCAGGGGCCCCGCACAACAGATCTTGAGTCCTGCGGTCGTCCACCTATGGGTATGGTCCTCTTGGACCTCTGCGTCATCTGTCTACTTCCAGCTGTAGATGACTCTACTGCATGTATACTAGTGGTGGTTCTCACTGTCAATGATTGCTCAGCAAATAAACTCTCCACTAAGAGGGATCTCTCTAACACGCCCGCCTACGTCGAGATGCTGAGTGAGATCATAGAAGCCCTGATCTATCGCCTAAGCCCATGCTCGAAGGTCCGGGCCCTAACGAATGGGTCTCGTACCATATATGTGGAGTAGAGTAAGAGATTGGTGAACCTCGCTGAGTACTGTGAAACTGTCATACTGCCCTACTGCAGATGAAGTATCTCCTCTATCTATAACGCTTGTAGGGTCACTGGAACAAACTCAACCTGGAATAGGCTCTCCGAATTATTCCTAGAGATGTGCTGCCTCATCATGCACCTAGACAATCAGGCTCCACCATCTGCTTGCTGCATCCTGATGGAGGCTAACAGCAAGGATCACCATGTAGTCTGCTGGTGTCCCTACTATCCGGAAGACTCTCACCACATCCTCCAGCCAATCCTCATCATCCTATGGGTCCATCTATCCCCAGAACATGGGTGTCCTCTAATGCTGGAACTCGTACAACGTGCTCAAGAGATGTGCATTGTCTACTGCTGGGGCTAGTGGCATCAGTGACCCAACGAGAAGTGGTACCGATGGGGCCTCTACTGGTAAAGGGAACTGCACCGAGGCCTCATCGCTCGGTGGGTTGTCAGAGCATATAACTCTCGGGGCTCTGTGGGGAGGCATCCTGAAAAAAAAAACAGATGCGACATGGTCAAAAGATTATACCTGATGAGATGACCTAGTTGAGCTGACTTAAGAATACTTATAAAGACATGTAAAAAATTAGTGTTTTCAGGCACTATGTTGGAAATTAGTAGTCAGGGTCCTGGTGTATGGATACATCGGCCGCCCGCACCAATACTGGACTTCTTGAACTGAAAACCAAACTTAGTACACTTAGAATTACTGCTTCATAGAAAATAATGATTAGTGTCCTATGTTCTGTGTTCGAACTGACTCCTTTGATTCCAATTTGTCATGAACCATCCCCCAGGGCCCATATGGTACTACCCCAAGCCTGCCTTCCATAGACCAGGGGATGGCCACTAGCACTAAAGGTGTATATCCCCAAACTGGGAAGGCATTTCATTTATAAACTGAAGCACACACAATAGAGCACGTTCTGAAAGTAAAACACTAAAAAAAGCTATAAACAAAAGAGTGCTGAAAAGTAAAAAGGCCGAAAATACAATCCCAACAGGAAAGTACAAGTACAAAAAAAATTCAAGTACAACTAGTGAAAAGTATGAATCTACTGGGTCGTCCTCTGGGGTTCCAACCTGACGGTTAGGTGCAGATGGCATCCTCAACACTCCACATCTGTCTGTCCAATCGGTGTACCGTCATGACGAGTGGTACACATCTGGGTACCATCCAACCCTACTAATCTCTACCTCATTCAACACTATACATCGTCTACAACCAACACAACGAGGTGCAGGCATAGCCCGTGAATGGGTGACTATAACGATACTCAGTAAGGACCCCGAGAACCTCAAGGTCTCACAAAATCCAACAAGGAACAACCACAAAGTATGGATTCAACGGATAACCATTACATAGGTATATTCCCATACATATACCTAAGTTATCTAGTAACCCATCTAATAGCATGAGGAAAACACAAAATTCATTGACATAGCTCAAACCAAGATTTTTATTCTAGGGGGTAGTAACAAGTAACAACCCCAGTCACACTGTCAGAACCTTGGCTAATGGTGTACTCCTCCACTATCGAGTACAGTGGTCCTGTCGTGTCACACAGAGGTTCTTCCCGCTATCCTTGAACTTTTGAGGTACTCCTCCTGTCGAGTATAGTGGGTATGATGTGTCACACAGAGGCGCTCCCCACAATGGGTCTGTCGTGCTCACACAGAGGTTATCCCCCTCGTAGCCTGATGAGTTACTCCTCCTGTTGAGTACCATGGGTCTATTGCTCCACATAGAGGCCCTCCCCACTATGGGCCTGCCACATCACATAGTGGCACTCCCCACTGGACTAGTCGAAACACTCATAGTTTAAAGGTCAGTAGTCATCATGTATCATCCATCTACTAGGTCTCTATACTTCGCGCGCTCGTCTACGGGATGATTTTCTACATGAAATATAGGTCGATTATTCAACTGTCATTACGTCCCAAGTATAATTATCTCAAAAGTCCGCTTTGTCGTATGGGTCTCAACGCAATAGACGGCGCATGAATTGGACGTCATGTGTGTGAGTTTTTGGCATTTTTGTCCCGGGGGCCCTGTTGGATTTTAGGTTCAAAACAACCTGACCATACCACAACTATGTCCAAACCTCATGTGGGGTATTTTAAAAGAACTGCCTTGCTCCGAACATTCCGTCTCCATAGACGATTTGTCGATCAGACACCTGTAGCCCACGTTATGGGTGAAAAGGTAAAAGCATGCCATAGCGGGTCCGGGTCCGGTCTGACCCAGTTGGACTGACCCGACCCGACCTGGGTCTGGTTCAACCTAGTCGAACTGACACGGGATGACCCGAGTCCAGACCAGGGTCCTACCCGATCCGTGGATCCAAACCAGTCTCCGAGTCCGACACGACCCGAGGAGGCGGCCCCGCTCGGTGGCCCGCATGGCCCAGCGGCCCACGTGGCCCGGTTGGCCGCGTGTGTGTGTGTGTGGTGGGGGGGGGGGGGTCGCGCCCCCTACCTTGGTAATGGAACTGGCGCAAAGTGCCAGTTCGTTAGTCCGCAGGACCCAGGAGGGTCCTGCCTTGTCCGACTGGCTTAGTGGCCAGCTGGTTTCGCACCACAGGCGACCGGCCCGACGCCAGCCGCTCGTGCTCCACCGCTACAGCCCGACCTGGACATGACTCACCTCCTCCACGCGGCATGACAGCGCCGAACCCTTCCGATGTGGCCCGGCCTGACCTCTTTCCCCTACTCCACTACGTGGCGAGACAAAGCAACACCCTTCCTCCACGGCCCGGCCTGGTCGCAGCCCCCCTTTCATCCACACGGCATGATGGTTCCACCCCCTTCCAGTGACCCGGTGGCATTACGCCCTAGTTTCTTCACGGTCATCCCATCGCAGGCCTTCGTTGCTCTGCCGCGGTCCACTCTTACGGTGGCGCCGTTGAACCACCACCGACATCAACAAACGAGGAGAAATGAAGTGGGGGGGGGGGTCGGGCCATGTTTGTGTGCCCCGGGCGTTGCACGTTATGGTGATATCAATCAGAAAAATCCCACCCAAGATTGACTGATGTAGAACAAAAACAAATTCAATCACAAATTTCCCCTACCTCGGGTTTGTTGCACATTGATGATTTTGTGGAAAGGCAGGCATCATTTCATTGACATCAAGAAGAATACGAAGAAGTCGAGGACGACATCGTCGGATTTCTTCAAGGATGGTTCTTCCCCTTCCTTCCCCTGTTAAAGATCGTTCTTCATTGTCAGAATAAGCGTTCTTCATTGGGAGAATTAGTTTCTCTGAGCTCTTTCAACCCCTCTCCCAAAGTTCCACCCCAAATGAAAATACCAACACAAAAATAATGGGTTAAGCTAAAGCATTATTTAATTGTTGGCCAAAACATTAAAAAGTTTTAAAATTAATTTAATTAATGCTTTGAGTGGATTGGGAGTTTAATGATGGTAGTTCAAGGGTTCTCCCAACATATGGGGAGTATCAAAGAGGTTAATGCCCAGGTGGTCCCCACCCCTTTAATTGTTAAGTGGTGTTTATACCTCAGGTGGGCCCCACCACCATAACCTCTTAGGTGAGGTTATGGTGTGGTGGCACCCACCTATAACCTCTTCTAAGAGGTTTTAAGCACCAAATAAATAAAAATAATCTAAAAATGTTATTTTCATTTTATAAAAAAACCAAAAACTAACTTCCATTCTCTACCAACTATCGTCGAGGTGAAATTATTCTCAAACGAATACCAGCACTGCAAGATCAACAGTGGCCTTAGATTTATGTTCTCACCACTGGTTCAAAATTTATATAATCCAGTTCTCACGTTTACTGAACATAACCGAACAAAACATCAGAAATTGATTCCGAGCAAACCGGGTCGTAGAATCAAGCACCGTAAATTTTCACAGACTCGTAAAAATCCTATGTATTTAAAAAAAATTAATGAAATTAATAGCTCTTTACAAAACCCCCATTGAATAATAAATATTATAAACATTGAATAATCATATCAAATTTTATAATATTATTGTGTAAAATTAAATGATTATAGTGAAGTATTAATGGTCAAAATATGATAAATGAATTTTAGAAAAATCAAGAGGGAATATTTTAAACCAAAAAATATCTCTATATTTTTAACTCCAATAAAAAATATTCACAGTAAAGTTTTAAATATACTATTCAATGTTTTATTATCGTTTTACATGACTAAGAATATCAGAAGTCATATTCAAGGATTATGTTATATTATAGAGAGAAGTATTTATCCTCAAAAATTATATCTGCAAATGTACAGCTATAATTATTAAATATGGCCTAATACACTTATATAAATATTTTACATATCATTAAGATTAAAAATCATTTATAAATTTTAAAATTCAATATATATAATTTGAGAAATTTTTAAAACATGTTTTATGTATTTTTTTTTGATTATTTTACAATGAATACTTCTTATGAATGACCAAAATTGAAAACATATATTGATGTACATACCAAAATGAGGTAAAAATAATTCTAGCGAATCATTTATATTGGACCAACTAGATGTTATGAAATCCAAGACAAGTTTTTTTATTAAATACTTTTTTTCAACAATAACACTAAAATTATTGAGTATTCTGATTTATTACAGGATTCAATTGTGGTAATAGATTATTGTAGAATCAAATGCATAAAGTTTTTGATTTTAAGAGTTATATAGAATTATAGATTAATTTTAAATTTGTTAAAAATAAATAAATTAAATAAAAAAATGTTGAGGAAAAAGGTGTTGTTCCACATTGTTAAAAATAATTAAATATTAATATTGTTTAAATAATAAATATTTAATAAATTTTCTATTGTGAAAAATATTTTCATAAAAATTAGCTTTTAAAAAATATTTTATTGACATCCAATAATATAATTAATGATAGTAATTTTCAATTTGGGGTAGAATGTTTCATCTTTTTCTTTTTTGAATTTAAATAATATAATGGGGGGAACAAAAAGATGTGAAGTTCATTGGTTTATTTAATTTAAAATGAATTTGAGCCGTTAAGGCTAACTAAAATAATGTGAATTTCTATGATATAATGATATGGGACAAAAAATTTCATTTACCATTATAAAAAATGAAACATTTTGATTCTAATCTACACTTCTTGGGGGAGTAGGGTTCAATCCAAGTTATTCCATTAAGAGTGTGAGTAAGTTTTAATTTACACATTATGTCATGAACTAGAGTGAAATTTTAATATATTTAGGGATTAAATTACTAACAATAAGTTCTAATTAATGTTTTGATAAACATATAAATATTATTAATTGATCATAAAATTACATAATCATTTGAATGGGAATATTTAAAATATGAACGTAATGATCCATTGGGTTTTTTAGAATAGTGATTCATTATTTTTCATTAGTATATTTGAAGGATGTTGAGAAATTATATTAATTTTTTAATGTGTTGATAGAAATAAATTACATGGAATATAGAGAATTAGAAACTATAAATCTTGTCAACTAAAATAATAATGGAAATTTATGATATTAAATTATTAAAAATTATACCCCTATATAATATTTAAGTATCAGAGGTATACTAAATGCTCTAGAGCATTTTTAATATTAAGAAGTGTGTCAAAATAGTGAAATATTATAGATTAAAAAATATGTATGCAAATGGGAGGAAAAAATTAATAATGTATCTAATGATTTCCTATAAGTCATTTCAAGAAACATATAATGTGATTAACAAATCAATATGGTGAATGGGGGTATTTAATATAGTTCAATTTATTTAATGAAGGCTAGCATAAAATCTCCATAAGAGTTATGGTAATAAATATGAAAATTTGTGCAGATTCACTAAAATATGATGACATGAATAGAATTTATAGTAATTTTAATCCATTTGATGAGAAATAATAAAGATATAATTTATTAGAATTAAATGATATAAAACTATTATTGGATTTATTTGATTAAATTTAATTAAATTTATAATGTACATAAAATGAATTCAACATGTTTTAAATAGAAAAACATTAACATATGTGAGAGGCATTGACTAATTACTAAATTAAATGTAATTAATCAATATTTCTGGGTCTTTTAATAGTCCCTAATATGGAATACAATAGAGATATATTTTTCAATGAATGTATATTTTTTGTGACAACTCTTAATATAATAATTTGTACTATAATATGTGGTTGTTGAGTTCTAGTTATATGAACCATGATATAAATGATTTTTAAATATAAAAATATCCTAACGAAGATTAAATACCATATTGATGTATTTGTTAGTATATAATGAATATTTTATAATTGGTGGAAGGGTAAATAAAAATGATAAATTAATCTTAATAAATTAATATGGTCAAATATTTCATATAATATATCTGGAATGCAATGACAATGTTTTGAAATATAGTGATGGTACTTTGGTAACATTTGTAAGATCCCTATTTTTCATAATGGTATATATCCTTTTATTTTAGTCTCAAAAATTATTTTTAAATAAATGATTTTTTCTAAAGTGTTTGTGGAGTTTTTAGTAGTGTTTAGTCTTATTTTGAGTCGAGAAATTATGATACTTGGATGCAAGGGGGCATACTATTATCTCATGGTTACCGCCAAACATTCATCTCAACTAGGGTGCCCTTTAATAGAGGATCAGAGTTAGCTGACACATAAAACATGGGCCTCACATATATGATAAACCTATCATTTTTTTGAGAATATTCAGATTGTGTGTGCATGGTTTTTCCTATTGTGTTCCAAAATTACATGAGGTGTGGGTCAAGGGACAGTTCCAAACACAGAGTTCGAAAATAGTTTATCAAACCATGAACCAAAATGATTCATGATCATAGATAGTATGTATTTATGGTTTGTGTAAGAATTTTAAAAAATATGTGGCCCAATTATTCACCCCTAAAAAATTAGGAAATAATGATTTCCCACCATAAGAATTATCCTTTTTCATTATTTTATCATCCCTCAAACACACTTTAGCTCCTTATGTGAGAACAATCACTCTTGTCCTCCTAGGTTTTGAGAGATCTCCTCTATCTGAATTCTAATTCATGGGTCGAACATCATGTGGGATCAACATTTATATTTATTATATATCTATTGAATAATTTCTCAATTTTATTAACCAAATTTTTGGTTATCTTAGTTTGTGAAAATATTCCCTATTTCCATGGAATTTTTCATGTTTATTATTTTCATTCATTCCTGCCTGGATATAAGGTAGAAACTATATGAGGGTTCTACTACCCAATTTTTTCAGGTGGTCTACTAATTTTCCCTAAATATCTAGGTGTTTATTAATTTTAATTTTGTGCCACACATTGGGTCATCCATGTGTGGATCGAAAAATTAATATTACTATAAATTTATGTATGAAAATGGTTCTAAAAGATCTATAATACCATTATATATAGTTATAGGATGTAGAAATAAACATAATCCATCCCATGAGGTGTTTTTAACAATGTGGTAATGATAAAAATGCTTCCATATTAACCAAAACACCCCTAAATTATATTTGTTATTCCATTATAAAATTAAAGGGTATGATGAAATAAATGAAATGTGAAATATAATGTGTAATTCACATCACATATTTTAACACATGTAAGTGATATTATTAAAATGGATGTAAAAAAATGATAAATAGTAGGAATATTTTCTTTGTATTCCTATGAATCAATTATAAATACAATGATCAATGAAATGAAATGAATCATGCTATGGAATATATACTACACATAAACATTATTCATGTTTATAAATGTAAATGTCCAAAAAAATGGTTTGGTAATTAGAATAGTTTTTTCCCATACCCATCTTGATTACATGTAAAATAAATATATTAAATTCATAAATGGGAAGTAAATTAACATAATATATTGATCAATTATTTATTATTAATGGCATGGTTATAGACCAATATCAATATATAGGTTTCACTTACCATGAGTGAGGATTGGATTCCTAAATGAACAACTATGAGTAGAATAATAGGAGGTAACATGATTCATTGATACATTCAATTAGTGGAAGACAGTCCTTGGGCTTGATCGATGACATGATGATGTGAATTCCTCAGTATGACACCAAATATTCACTTACATATTCCAAAAATGTGGATTCTTTAGATTATATTCTTGGATCCCGATGATATACTTGGATATAGAACACTTCAAACTATCTCATTGGAATAAAATAAATTCCTTTCCAATTTTACCCTGGATAATATCTTTCAACTCGAATAGGACACCTCTATAGTAGGCTTTGGTTTCTGGGTGTACTAAAAGTCTTATTTTTAAGGTTGAATCTAGTTCTTTTACATTATTTAATTTTATATAAAAAATTTCATTTATTAAATATAATAAATTTCATTATATTATTTATAGACTAGATCGTGTTAAATTTAAATATTAAATCCTCAATTAATTTATTATTATTTTTCATACTATTACAATTTATATTCAAAGGAGGTATCTATTTTATAAAAAAAATTATTTGTGGCTTTTCTCATACCCTATCTGGGCCACCATTTGGTACCAGAGTAGAAAATAATGATGTAGGTATGAATAGAGGGATATACCAACCTATGGATGCTGAATTAATTATTATGATATGATCATTGAGGAAGATAATCGAGAATGTTCTTAGGATGCCTTTAAGATAATTTTTTTTAATTTTTTGGTTATATATATTTTGTATTTATTCCTAATTCTATTTTTGAATGAAATTTTTTTATATACATGAAATAATCTATATATGATACTATATATAAGTTGTTTTTTTTATCTGGATGTTTTTTTTCCATTACCAAGTTGTATTACTTTTTTCAAAAATATTATTTCTATAGATCTTAATTAATAACTTCCATTTTCATGTCCATTAATATAGATGGTATATACTAAAAAATATATTACCTTACACTCTCACTACCATTAGTCATCTATTGGTGTGAAAAGAGGTGCACTCAAGGCCATGTAGTTCATCATGTATATATGAGGGAACTAGGCTTGGGACATCACAAAGTTGTATGACAGATTATTTTATTTTTTCTTACTATTTGGGGTTGGTAAATATGATAATAAGTCATGTTGGAACATAGTAATACGATATTTCTAGGGGAAACTAACCAAATTCTTGGGAAAACCATGTTTCTAGTGATGAGAATTTTTTTATTTATTTTCTCCTATTATGCTAGTGTTACTTTAACCAAAGAGTGATATACATGTTTTATGATTCTATATCATAGGGATATTATTTACCCTTCTCTAGTATGTCCAAGGAGAATTTCCTCATGCATCGTTATAGACACACTATGACTTATATGTCATGAATATATCATGTATAATAATTTTCATTTAATGATTTCCCATTTCCTTGTGGATATGTATTGGCTATTCTGCATAAAAACCATAACATATCTTGTAAGAAAATGTAGAAAAATCAATTTGTTAAATAATTATTTTACAAAAATATATGTTCTATTTACTCGTATAAGTGGATAGTGGAACAATATCTAAACAATTTTATCATTATTGACATATATAATATTGGTTATATTCTCTTGAACATTAGTTATTTTAAATTAGATGGATTCTAGTTTAATTTATATTATAAATATTAAAAATTAGGAATAAAGATCCATATAATAAAAAATATATATATGGTATTGTTTTATTCTGTGACTAACCATAAAATATAGTTTTTACTTAAAGGAACTTCTAATTGTAACTTTTAAGGATTTGGTCATTATAACAGGTTAATGTATTTTAATTTTACTGAACCATTAAATGCAGTGTTGTAATTATTTAAAATTTGTGATTTTGAAAATTATAGTATTTATTAAATAAGGATTTAATTTGAAACATATATGTAATTGTTTTTATCTAACTAAAAACAATTACTCTGTATAAAAGAACTACTGCACATAATGAATAATCTCACCCCTAATCTTACCATAGTAACTATTTGTTGGATAATGTTTTTATGGGATAGTGGGGTATTATAGTTATCATGTTCCCTATCATTTTAAATTATAATTTATCTTTTTTGAGGCATGTACAAGGAATTATATATACATTACTATATGATGGACGCTTTTTGGGTCATAGAATACTGGTTACAACTATGCATTGGAGGTGTTGGGGCCTAAAGCAACATTAGTTACACATTGGGCACCTCTTATATTACCAAAAAACCATTATCATTCTGGGAATTTATTCTTAACATCGAGTGTTTTCTAAGCCTAGTGTTGTAAATGAATGGAGTTACATGATCCTAACAATATATTCCATATTTGACTAGAGAGTTCCAATCGCAGAAACATCCTACCATTTTAGGGGAAGGAAACCATTAAGATATTGATATATGGTTAGATTCTATGATCACGAATCGTGGGGATTTGAAGAATGAAATATAAATTATAATAATTCTTATAGATTATATTCTTAAAGGATCCAACAAATTATGGTGTGATGTTTTATTTAGACAGGTCAACGTCGGGGTATAATATAGAGTGATTCCCAAAATCGTTTTTTTATTAATAATTTTGAAGATATTGGGAAATGATAAATCATGGGATCTCATTCATCTAGAGTAGGGTGTCAATACAATCATGTATTTTTTTCACTTTGCACTAATATTCAGTGTTTTATACCTACTCTTTTTGGTGTTGATATTTCAAGGGTGAGTTGATTTGATGATAGGCTTTGGATCTATTGAGTCAAAATGTGCTTCAAATTTCCCATCAATAATTTTTTTGGAAATCACAAACCACATATCATAATCATATATATTGTTTATCATGTGTGTTTTTTTACAATTGTAATCACTCACTTTATCTTTATTATATGTTTCATTTTATCATACTGATGTATATTGATCAGTCACATTTTTTTATATGTTGTTTAACAATTGTAACCAGATTATGTATTGCATCGTAATCAGTAATAGTAACTAGATTAAATATCATTCTTTGTAACCATGTTTAGAATCATTAAATGGTTATAAAGTTTAATCATGATATTTATTGTTTTCATGATAAGACTAGTAACCTAGTTATGTATTGTATTTTTGTAATGCATTAAACTCTTATCATAACTCAAAATCCGATTACATTGTTCTAGACATATTATTTCATACTTTTGTATTTCACAATTTCTAACTATTACAATGTCATTGATTTGGTTATTTACCAATTAAAAACATGTCGTGTATTTTGTTTTTTTACCATTATAATGACAGGTTCCCTTGTCCCTCCATGTTTTTTTGGAGAAATATAACTGTTGGATGAAATATGACAGTTGGAACCTGAATGATATAAATTGGAGGTCATTATAATCATAATAAATAACTTTTGATTCTATCAAGTTATAGAGAGAGGTGTTTTGACTTATCTCTAGATTTGTGAAAGGGCCTTAAAGATAAAATAAGTGAATAGATTTTTCATTGTTCTTGTATTTCTATAAGTGATTTTTTCGGCTTTGTGTGACTAATCAGTGTGATAACGATCAAGGGCTTATAGAGATAGAAAGGAGTGTTTCAGATCATCGTATATGGTAATTAAATTTTATTAAATACATAGGTGATGATTAACATATTAATTAAGGGATTCTTGGGATAGGAAGAGTTCTTCGAATAATCTTATCGATGTCTTACAAAGGCGTTGGTAAGACATACCATTATCCTAGGTTAAAGGACATCCTACTCTTTGTGATAAAATAATTGTAATACTTTTACATTTCCACTGATATCAATGTTTGGAAGGGAATTGTATTTTTGATACATTCTTTTAATATTGAATCCTATTTAAATTGCTTCAATTAGAATTCAAATTTTATTAAGAGCTTCAATATTCTATATGGTAGAATCAATAACATTTTTTTCAATGATCCTTGTTTTTTATTAAATAGAATACTTTTACCTTACTTGTAGTATTACATCATAGTATTTCCATCAGATTCAAGGCCTATATGGTCTATTATGTTGATTGTGAGTTTCTTAGTTTATGATCTCTTAAACATTTTCCTTTATAAGGTGTTTAAATACAATGTTCATAAACCTAAAATTTGCCCCCTTCGGTATTGTGTCATCAAATGTACATATACATCTATATTATGATCCAAAAATTATTATCTGAGTGGGTTTCCTCTGTTTTGTATTAATTTTTTTATATCATTTTGAAATAAAATTGTATTTATTTGAAAACCAATTAGTTTCTAACTACTTACTACACTAACTTCTATAGTGGAAATGTATTGTTTTATAAGATGTCAGAAATGAAAATTGGATGAATTAAAAATATGAATACAACAATACCACCTATTTTTTATGGAAATTATTATGAGTTCTTTAGATATTTAATGACTAATTTTTTATTTGATATAGGTGTTGGGAAATTAATCATGCTTACTAGTTGTTACAAAAGTACAGACAAAGAAGTCAGTGCCATCACTAATCAAGAGAAACACAAATATCAATTAAAATACAAGGTACACAATACTTTGTTGTGTTCCATGTCTTGGAATATATATAGTTAGATATCATTAGGCGAAGCATCCAATTGTATCTAGAATAAATTGGAAGTCCAAAATTTTAGTACATCCAATGTTATAGAAACAAGAAGCGTAATACATCAAGAAGAATAACATGGGTTTACTTTCCCTTTTGGAGAACCTATGTGCAAGGTGAAACAATGATTTTCGAAAATCCTCAATAGACTACAATCAATGGGTAAAAAGGGTCTTGATGATGAATCACATGTGGATAAGATAATTGATATAATTCTAAATGAATGGGAATAAAAAAGGACAGATATTGATGAGAATAAGAAATCTTGTCAAATTTCTCTTCATAAGTTATTTGGAACTCTTCTTCAGTATGAGACAAGAATGAAATGAGATTCTTATTTCAATAGTAAAAAAGAATGGTAATTGGAGTTTAGATTTTACTACTACATCTAATGTTGAGACACCAGAAAGGATAACTAGATCCAAATCTATGAAATTCGTTGTCATATTAGAATCAGCTGATAGTGATCACTCAAAGAATGAGTTATCCAGTCTTTCTCAATGGATGAAATATTGTTAGAAAGATAGTCTTTCAATATAGATTAAAAAATAAAGATATGAAGGATAATAATGACTCATGAATTAACATGTGATTAATATAGAATAGTAGGTCATATTAGACCACATTTTCCTCTACTGAAAAGAAAAGGATGAAAGGATAAAATTTCAGAAATATAAATGAAAAAGTATAACTAGTCAAAGAGAAAGAATGTATTAAAGGAAAATGATACATGGAGTGAAAATGGTGGTGATTCATCAGACAAATCCTCAAAATATAAATCTTCTGGTCAAAATAATATAGGAATTATATCTAGACTAACTATTGAAAATCATTATATCATGGATAAGTTACACAGTGTTGAATCACATACAAATGTATCTTTAAATGGAAATTACCATAATGAGAAGAATTCTTACTCATAAGATGAAGAATATTCCTTAGTTGAGGAAAATTTACATTCCTTTAAATATGTTTCCATGTTTTCCAAGTTACATGAGAATGAAAATTCTATACTGTTGAAAAATCATGACAAGGAAAATTATAGATATCTATTCTTACAAAAGAAGTTTGATATATTTCAGTAGATCATAATAATAAAACAATTGACTTTGAAAATATTTCATTAACCCTTATGTAAGGAAGTTATGAAAGGGATAAAAATTACAAGGACATTGAACAACATATTTTAAAGAAATATATATTTGAAATCAAAAACAATTCCAAAACAATTTCTATTGAGAATGATATTTTATTAATTAGATTAAAATATGAAATATTTTCGATTAACAAACTTTTATCAAAATTCACCCCTGGAGGGAGAGAATTTCATAAACTTTATTCTCTAATTCTTCCTCTTAGGAATAGTTCTGGAAGTGATTACACTCACTAAAAATTGTTTTTTGTCATAACTATTTTGTTTGAAAAATTTCCTCATTCTGTACTAAATGTCAAAGTCATGGACATTGGGAAATAAAGTATTCTATTAATAGAAGTCAATAATTAGGCTTTCATAAATCCCATTTTTCAAAACAAATGTGGATTCCTAAAATTTCATTATCTATCATTTCTAGATCCAAACAAGTTTGGGTTCCGAAAAACAAGTTGTTTCTTTTTCAAATTAACAAGAAGTGTACCAAAAACAAGAACATTTGGTATATAGATAGTGGTTTTTCTCGACACATGACTAGAAATAAAATTTTCATTGAAAATATTATTAAAAGGAAAGTTCGAAGAGTGATCATCAGAGATAATTCTCAGGGAATGATCATTGGTATAGGTAATATTATTCTTTTAGGAAATATTTTAATTTAAAATGTTTTATTTGTCAAAGGTCTTAAAACCATATTATAATAATTTAATTATAATATTAATGCTAAATTGTGAGTTTTTGGAATTATAAATGTTTAGTTGACAATTCCAAGGATGAATTCATTCATTGTTCCCATAGGGATGAGAATGTATACACAACCAACATTGAAGGCCTTAGGGGCCCCTAATTACCTTTCTTAAGTGAAATAGAAGACCAATCATTGTTATAACATAGATGGTTAGAACAATTTTACCAAAGGAACCATTATAAACTCTCAAATAAAAGGCTTATTAAGGCTCTATCAGATCTAAGGTATGATTCATCAAAGATTGTGACCCTTATCAATATGTGAAGAAACATAAAACTATCTTTAAATTAATCAATGAATCTTCAACATCTAATGCATTACAGTTAGTGTATATGGATCTCATAGGTCCTATACAAATGGGAATCATTGGAGGAAATTAATATTTATATGTTTTAGTTTATGACTACACTAGATTTACATGGGCCTATTTTCTAGTAAATAAATATGAAGACTTTTTTATTTAAAATATTTTAGAGCCCAAGATAAAAATGAGAAAAACCTACCATTTATAACTATATGTAGTGATCATGGGGGAGAATTTCAAAATTCATATTTTGAAACATTTTTCTGTAAGAAAGGTATTACTCCCAGCTTTTCAGCTCCAAGAACCCCTCATCAAAATGGTGTTTTTGAGAGAAGGAATATTATTCTCCATGAAATGACAAGAACCATATTTAGTGAATACTAAATTTCTAAGAATTTCAATGTTTAATCTGTTAGTACTACATGTTATACAATAAATCGGGTTTTAACTAGACCTTTTCTTAATAAAACCCCTTATGAATTATGGACTAACCAAAAATCTAATGTTTCATACTTCAGAGTGTTTGGTTGAAATGTATTCATATTGAATACAAAAGAGAATATAAATAAATTTCCACCCAAGTACAATGAAGGAATATTTCTCTGTTATTCCACAACATCTAAGGTGGCAGAGGTTTTAATAAAAAATATTTTATTATTAATGAATCTGTAGATGTTATGTTTGATGAAACTGGACCATTTTTTTTAAACAATAATTACCTACATCAACTGATGTTTTTTCACAAACAGTTTATCAACCATTGATTTAAATCTCTTTTGATAAGGGGAATACATAAGAAAATGTTTCTAAAACATTTACCCCAGAATAAGTTCTTTCTTATATTGAAAAACAAGTTTTAAAAAACCCAAATCAATAGTTTCTTAAGAATCATCCAAGTGAAAATATAATTGGTGATGTAAATAAACCTATAAGGAGCAGAATATATTTATGAAATAAAATAGAACATCTTGATTTTCTATCTTAATTCGAACATAAATCATATAATGATTCCTTAGTTGATAAATATTGTACTAAAAGAATGAAAGATAAAGTAAATAAATTTTAAAGGAATCAAGTATAACATTTGGATGAAAGACATAAATAAACAAATGTAATTTGTGTAAAATGGGTTTTCGGAAACAATTGTGATAAAAATGGAGTCATCATATGAAATAAATCCTGCATTGTTGCTAAGGGATATAATAAAAAAGAGGGAATAGACTATAAATAAACCTATTATTTGGTAGCTATACGTGAATATATTCAAATTCTATTAACCATTGCAAAATAGTAATATTTAAAACCTTTTGAAATGGATGCAAATTTTGTTTTTTTTCAGTGGTAATGTACAAGAATACATGTAACGTCCCCGACCTCGAAGCCACTAAACTAGTGCTACGAGCTAGGTGGTTACATGACCTTAAGCACGCCTCCCCATATGCCAAAGGCTGCCAACTAGTAGTGGGGGTCTATGTAGTCATGTGTGGATACTATACCCCCTTTATATCAGAGTAAGCCACAACAGAATAACCAAATAGCAGAAAAAATAACCAATAACAAGGATCATGTGTAACATCCAATTCCAACTAACAATAAATATACCTTGTCATACTACAAGTGCATGAGTGAACAAAAGCCCAAAAATAAATAGACGGCCAAAATCCCTAAAATGGTCTCGACTCCAAGTCTGAATCCTCCACAAAGTGCTACCCATGTCCACTCACCATCTAGCAAGGACCCTTGCCCTTCTCCCAACCTGCAAACATGTATTCTACTCAGGTACCCAACGGTGGCCCAAGAAAGGTGTGAGTACAACTCAGTAGGCAACCACCAACGGTGTCTACAAAACAACAAGTATAAACAGGTAGTGCATGCAAAAGAAAAATGAATGATAAATTCCAAGTAATTATTTAAGGTGCCATTAACCAGTTTAGATCCAAAGCCATTGCCATTCCATTACCATCCATTTATTACCATTTACCATCACTTACCCTTTCATCACATTTCCATGGGTTAATAACATACCTTATGTTATATGGGTCTAAGGCCAACAATCACATGCAAGAGGGTAAACACATCATTATCCTATCTCACTAGGACTAACTCCCTCATAGGAACCATATCCTCACCTTGAAGCCTCAGTCCGGGTGGGTGCAACCGTTAGGAGAATAGATCATTAGTCCCCATTCCTAACCCATGCATTTAGGGTGGAGTTCAGAGCATCAATATTCACTTGACCCGTGGACGTAGATCCTCAAGTCATACCCCACACTACCATGCCATTTTCACATGCTTATATATAAGTAACCATCAACCTACCATCCATTGCCCATCTACAACCATCATTCACAACAACCCACATGGGAAACCACTTCATGCCTTAACCCATTAACACCTTACCATTTCACATCATTTAACCATTCACCCAATTCCCACATGTAATTCTTATATCAATAAAAATTCAAAACTAGTCCCATAATCTATCCCATTATGGTCTTTAATCAATTTACACATTAACCCATTTAAAATGTTCATCATTTCCATGAATCAACCATTCATCCCATTCCAATTAACCCTTCGGTTATTTCCATGTCAAGGTGCATCACCTAACATCTATTACATGTTCAACCAATAATTCCAACAAATTAATCAAGGGCTATACATTTTATTACAATGAGGTAAATTGTTTAATTAACAATCCCTAGCTTAGGAAAAGATGACACATCCCATGGATGGCCCCAACTAGGTCAAGTCCATCCCAACACATCCCACGGGGATCGTAAGGTTTCCCATTTACCATTTTAAACATCATTGAAACCATACATGCCGAGTTTATTCACAACATAATCAAGAGAAACAAGAACACAAGTAAACATGCACATAAACCCTAAATAACAGTGGGATATAACTTGTATACCACCTACCTCGAATCCACAGTTGAACGCACCCTCAATCGAGTCCTTAGACCTCGATTCGACCAACCCTTGGATCTTCAACCTAGAACTCACCCAAAAGATAGGGTTTTAGGGTTTTAGAACAAGAGGAAGAAAATATGCAAACCCTAAACCAAAAAGTGAAGCAAGGAGGAGATTAGCCTTACCCGGAGCTTCAATCTGCAACCAACGGCACCAAAAACACCTTTTAAATGAGGGGGATCGATCTCTTGGAGCTCTTGGGATAATTGGTTTGTTCCCAAGGTGAAGATGGATGAAATGGAGGAAAATAATGAGTTAGGGTTATAAAGCCTGTAGTGGCAGTTTTGTAAATTTTCCATCTTTAAGTGGCCGCACGGTTTAGTCACAGAGTTTGGAAAACCGTGCGCAAACCGTTCACACGCCACTGCCCAAAGGAAGGGGGGTTGCAAGATTTATTTGGAAGGTTTGGAAAACAATGTGCAAACTGTGCACTCACTTCTGTCTAGAGGACGGAGGGTTGCACGACATAGTTTGGGCAGGCCGCATGGTTTGGCTGACCGTGCGCAGGCCGTGCACCTTGGTCTGCTTTGACCAGACATCCCTTCTTCTGTACCCCAAGCCCCCATAACTCCCCAAGGCCTCTGACACTTCCAAGAAACCGTTAAATGCCCCAAAAGCAAAGGGTTCAACCCAAAGCACAACAAAAAATACCTTTCCAAAAACCATTATATTACAACCTCCCCACCTTATAACGACTCATCCTCGAGCTGAGCTTCTAAGCCTCATTTCTCCACCGAAGTGAAGAGATCGGGCCACTGAGCCTGCATATCCGATTCCCACTCCCACGCTTCTTCTTGAACATTCATATTCTGCCATATTACTCTCACTAATGGCACAAAATTTCCTCACAAGTCCCTTTCAATACGATCTACCACACTAACCAGATGCTCCTCAAAGGACGCATCAGTCTAAAGCTCCACATCCTCAACATCAACCATGTGAGATGGGTCAGGGTGATACCGCAGAAGCTGCGACACATGAAACACATCATGCATCCCACCATGCCGTTGTGTAAGAGCCAATCGGTAAGCTATTGGTCCGATTATCTCCACAATCTCAAAAGGTCCCACATACATGGGCGTCAACTTGCCCTCCTGTCGAATCTGACGGTGACCCAACCTTGGAAACACCCGAATGAACATTTTATCACCCACCCCAAACTCAAGAGGTCTACGCCTCCGATCTGCATATTACTTCTGCCTACTCTGAGCCATAGCCATCTACTTCCTGATCAACTTGACTCTCTCTGAAGTCTCCTGCACGAGACTTGGCCCCAACAACTCAGATTCACCTCCCTCTAGCCAACACAACAGAGATCTACATGGTCTCCTATAGAGTGCCTCAAATGGTGTCATTTGAATTGTATCTTGAAAACTGTTGTTATAGGAAAACTCAACCAAAGATAGGTGCCTCTCCCAATAACCACCAAAGTCCAAGACACAAGCTCTCAAAATGTCCTCCAACACCTGGATAGTATGATCCAACTGCCCATCCATATACAGGTGGAAAGCCGTACTCAAAAACACCTGCGTACCAAGTGCATTCTACAAAACTTACCAGAAGTGCGACATGAAATGTGGATCTCGGTCCAAAACTATGGTGTGTGGCACACCATGCAACCGCACTAATTCTCGAACATACAAATCACCCAACTGGTCGACTGTAAAGGTCTCCTGAATCGGTAAGAAATGATCCACTTTCGTTAACTGATCCACAACCACCCAGATCACATTATTTTTCCGTGGCATCCTCGTAAGACCCACAACAAAATCCATCGTTACATCATCCCACTTCCATTCCAGAATGGGTAGTGGATGCAACAAACCACCTGGGCATTGATTCTCGGTATCACCTGCTTATAGGTAAGGCACCGTGCCACAAAGCCCGCAACTCCCTTCTTTATTCCAGGGCACCAAAACTGCCTTCGTAGATCACGATACATCTTGGTCAAACTAGGATGCAGTGCCCACTTCGATGCATGAAACTCGCGTATCAACTCTTCCCACAGACACATTGGGACAACCACACAATCATGAACGTGAAAAACACCGTCCACATCGACGACCCATACAGAATTTACTCCCCACATTTAAGATTTTCCTTCGTGGGCAAACACTCATGATCATCAGGCTGACCTTCCTTAACTCGAACCAAAAGCGTCGACTCCATCGTTATGGAAGCAAGAGTGACCTGACCACTTTCCTCCGGCACCTCCAGGTCCATCTCTACAAACAAGGTCATCACATTCCACTCGGTGCTGGACTCCTGAACCATCTGATTATGAACCTTCCTACTCAGAGCATTAGCAACACTATTCCCCTTTCCTGGAATTTACAACAACTCAATGTCAAAAGACTAGAGTTATTCAACAAATCTTTGCTGCCGAAGATTCCGATCCCACTGTGAGTAGATGTACATTAAGCTCTTATGGTCTGTAAACACAGTAAACCATTCCCCCAATAGAATGTGCCTCCAGCACTTCAAGGATTACACCACTGCAGGCAACTCAAGATCATGAGTGGGATAGTTACCCTCATGGGGTCTCAACTACCTTGACCCATAAGCCACTACCCGCTCATCCTGCTTCAACACATCCCCAAGTCCGAATCTGGACGCATCAAAAATCACGACATACTTCTTACCTAGCTTAGGTAAGATCAGGATAGTTGCGGTCATCAATAGCTTCTTCAACTCCTGAAAAGAATCCTCACAATCCCCCGACCACTCGAACTTGATTCCCTTCTTGGTCAAGCCCGAGAGTGGTGCTGCCAAGTGTGAGAAATCCTTAAGGAAACTTCGGTAATTCCCGGTCAAACCCAGAAAACTCCAAACATCAGAAACACTCTTGGGCTTCTCCCAAGATACAACTGCCTACACATTCTCTGGATCCACTGTAACACCTACCTCCGAGATGATGTGACCCATAAAATGCACATCACCTATCCAGAATTGACACTTTGATAACTTGGATTATAGCTGAGGCTCTCTTAGCGTACCAAAGACGATGTCAAGATGTTGGGCATGATCGTCGTGATTTTTCGAGTACACTAAGATATAGTCAATAAAGACAACCACAAACTGATCTAGATAAGGATGAAAGATCTGGTTCATCAAGGCCATAAATAGCACCGGTGTGTTGGTCAAGATGAAAGGCATTACCACAAACTCAAATGACACGTATCGACTTCGGAAATCTGTACGCAGTATGTCGGAAGACCTCACCCTCAACTGGTGATAACTTGACCTCAGATCAATCTTGAAAAGCACTAATTCACCCCTCAACTTATTAAACAGGTCATCAATTCTAGGAAGAGGGTACCAATTTTTCACTGTCATCTGATTCAACTTTCAATAGTCAACACACAGCCTCAACAACCCATCAACCTTCTTTGAGAAAATCAAAGGATATCCTCAAGGAGACGTACTAGGACGGATAAACCCCTTAAACTCCAAATACTCAAGCTGAACCTTTAGTTCTTGGAGTTCTGCCAGTGCCATTCGGTATGGAGGAATTGAAACTAGCTCCTCTCCCGGCAGCAACTCGATCATGAACTCAACATCACTTTCGGGTGGTATCCCAGAGAAATCCTCAGGAAACACATCCTGAAATCGATCCACCACAGGAGGAAAATTAGTTTGTTCCCCTCCCTCACTATTATCAATCATGAGACATGCCACATGAGCTGTGAGTCCACTCATCTATTGACAAAACGGCCCCACACTCCCTGCTCGAACATCCCATTCACCACGGTGGACATAAGCATCACCATCAAGCGACCTGAATGATACTCTGCATTGATAACAGTCTATGTGTGCCTGATACAACACCAACCAATCCATTCCCAATATTATTTCAAATCCTGACATCTCTAGAATGAACAAGTTCTATAGAAAATGATACCCACCTACTTCCAAGGCACATCCCTTTCACTGCTTGATATCATCAACCCGTACTACCAACAGAGTGTCAATTGACATAACTCCACACACCCTCTCCACCGGTAAACCCAGCACCACCACAAGTTGAGGAGAGATAAAGGAGTGTGTGGCACCTATGTCAAACAACGCACTAGCAATCGTAGAATCTATAAGGATCGTACCTCAAACAGTCAAAGGTCCGGCTTTGCCATCACCCGGTGCAAACTGAACTGCCTAAAGCTGACTTGCCCCTTTACCTTGGGCTCTAGCCTGAACACCATACGCTGCACTGCCCTGCTGGCATGAGAGATCTTTCCCGAGAGTTCCACGTCCATCACCCCTGCTAGTACGACCCGTGGAGCTCCAACTGCCTGCCTGATATGAGGAAACTGATCCCCTTCCCGTATCTGGTACCTTCCTTCCTCCATCAAACTCTGCCACCTGTCGTGGGTTCCTACAAAACCTCTTCACATGTCCCCTCCTTCCGTACAAACGGAACTCAACTGGAGGTCTAGTAAACTGACCATGCACATGCCTGGGCCTACCGCACTGATAGCATAACACCTGGTTCCCACTCTGAGAGGCTGACCCTCTCTTCTGACCACCATGATGAAAACGTTCCAAATGGAACTCCTGACCTTTGGAAGACGCATCACTTGTCCGCCCAGCTAGTGCGACAAGACTACAACCTGAACCTCCCTTCAGGTTCACTTCAGAGATGAGTGCCTGATCCAACACCTCCGAAAACCTATTCAAGAAAAATATATTTACCTGAGACCTAATCTCATGTCTCAACCCATCCTGGAAACGTCTTGCCACCGCTGCTTCACCCCCTGCTAATATTGGTAAAAAGAATCTCAAATCAGTGAAGTGACTAGCATAGTCCATCATTGATAGCGATCCTTGAGTCCAGCTTATAAACTATGCATCCCACTCCTTCCTCAACATCTCTAGGTAGAAATTCTCTAGAAACCATTCCTGAAAAACCTTCCACGGAATTCCCTCAGCCGACTCGATCTGGGCCTGGATCTCCCACCAGTGCCTAGCCTGGCCTCGAAACATATAAACGGCCACCATTACTCGCTTCTCGACAGGGGTATCGAGATGATCCAGTATTGTCTGGATAGAATCCAACCATAACTCCACTGCCTCTGGCCCACCCTCTCCGGTGAAGGTCAGAGGGTGTTGTAGCTGGAACTCCCTGGTCAGCTCAAACATGCCCGGCGCACCCCACCCTGGGTCCTGATCCATCATTTGCATAAGGTGAGCCATGTTCCCTCGGAACCGGTCTTCTCCACCTTCATTGATCACCACATTTTCTTTCCCCTCTACTGGTGGAGTGTTCTCAACGACATCCTCCCGTTCCCCGATTGGCAACCGACATCGTGGTGGCATCTCTCTACAATGCCAAGCACGAGATATAGGATGCATGCCATAAAACTTTCACGACTTCATCAAAACTATTCACTAGCTACAAAAACCCATTTTTAACGATGTTAACACCTCAAATTCACTACCCCTAACATCCCTACCATGGGCTGTGGTCCACATGGGGTAAAAAACCATGCACTACCACTGAAATCACACAATGTTTTACACAACATTTTCCACTTCATTCAAACCCTTATATTTCATTTTCTAATTCTTTCATGGTTTCATGAAATGCATGACGCACCATACCTTCCTGCCTCACACACCCACCCCATGTGTGTGCCTAACACAATGCATGTCACATACCTCCCTATGTGTCTATAATGATGCGTGAATGAAAATTCTCGTGCCATTAAGGCCACGAGTAAAATATCATAAAATTGTCATATCAGACCACATGTGCATCACCCAACGGTGAAATATCATCAAATGTAACAACCCACAACCAAGAACAACAATTCCCACCCAGGGTGACTTGGGTTTTCCTTCATACATGGGTTAGCTACTACCAAGCACGAGCTCATTACCAAGGCCTGACATGTCTTAACCCTTGGCTACCAATCCCAAATAACAAAACCTCAGAGAAGGAGAAGAAAGACCTCCTCTGATACCACTTTGTAACATCCCCGACCTAGAATCCTCTAAACCAGTGCTCTGATCCGGGTGGTTACATGACCTTAAGTGTGCCTCCACGTACGCCAAAGGCTACCGACTAGCAGTGGGGCTCTATGTAGTCAAGTGGAGAGACTATACCCCCTTTTTATCAGAGTAAGCAACAACAGAAAAACCAAATAGCGAAAACAATAACCAACAACAAGGAAAATGTGTAACAACCAATTCCAACTAAAAATAAATATACCATGTCATAATACAAGTGCATGAGTGAACAAAAGCCCAAAAATAAAGACATGGCCAAAATCCCCAAAATGGTCCCGACTCCAAATCTGGATCCTCGAAAAAGTGCTACCCATGTCCACTCACTATTATGCAAGCACCCTTGCCCTTCCCCTGAACTACAAACATGAAGTCTGCTCAGGTACCCAACAGCGGCCCGAACAAGGTGTGAGTACAACTTAGTAGGCCACCACCAAATGTGTCTACAATACATCCAGTATAAACAGGTATTTCATGCAAAATGAAAATGAATGATAAATGACAAGTAATTATTTAAGGTTCCATTAACCAGTTTAGAGCCAAATCCATTTCCATTCTGTTACCATCCAGTTATTACCATTTACCATCACTTACCCTTTCATCACATTTCCATGGGTTAATCACATACCTTATGTTACATGGGTCTAAGGACAAAAATCACATCCAAGAGGGTACAAACATCGTTATCCTATATCACTAGGACTAACTCCCTCATAACAACCATATCCTCACCTCAAAGCCTCGGTCCGGGTGGATGAAACTATTTGGAGAAGATCATCAGTCCCCATTCTTAACTCGTGCATTTAGGGTGGAGTTCAGAGCATCAATCTTCACTCGACCCGTCTGCGTAGATCCTCAAGTCATACCCCCCACTACCAAGCCATGTGCACATGCTTATATATAAGTAACCATCTACCTTCCAACCACTTCCCATCGATAACCATCATTCAAAACAACCCACATGGGAAACCACATCATAACTTAAGCCATTAACTCCTTACCATTTCACATCATTTAACCATTCACCCAATTCCCACGTGTTATACTTATCACACTAAGCATTCAGAACTAGACCCATAATCTATCCCATTATGGTATTTAATCAATTTACACATTAACCCATTTAACCCGTTCATCATTTCCAGGAATCAATAATGCATCCCATTCCAATTAACCCTTCAATTATTTCCAAGTCTAGGTGCAAAAACTAAATTCAATTCCACGTTCAACCAATCGTGCCAATATATTAATCAAGGGATCTACATTTTATTACAATAAGGTCAATTGTTTAATTAAAAATACCTAGCCCGGGAAAAGCAGCCGCATCCCATGGATGGCCCAAACTTGGTGAAGTCCATCCCAACACATCCCATAGGGATTTTGATGGTTCCCATTTACCATTTTAAACATCATTGAAACCATACATGCTGAGGTTATTCACAACATAACCATGAGAAATAAGAACGCATGTAAACTTGCACCCAAACCCTTAATAATCGTGGGATATAACTTGTGGACCACCTACCTCAAATC
The DNA here is from genome assembly GCA_963277665.1 of Viscum album. NCBI lineage: Eukaryota > Viridiplantae > Streptophyta > Magnoliopsida > Santalales > Viscaceae > Viscum > Viscum album. The sequence continues at coordinate 264,913,918 of OY728120.1, forward strand.
CACAGTTGAAATCACCCTCAATCGAGTCCTTAGACCTCAATTCGACCAACCCTTGGGGATTCAACCTAGAACTCACCCAAAAGATAGGGTTTTAGGGTTTTAGAACAAGAGGAAGAAATGATTCAAACCCTAAAACAAAAAGAGAACCAAGTAGGAGATTAGCCTTATCCAGAGCTTCAATATACAACCAAATGCACCAAAAACACCTTAGAAATGAGGGATATCGATCTCTTGGAGCTCTTGGGAGAATCAGTTCGTTCCTTGGGTGAAGTGGGAGGAAATGAAGGAAAATCCCGAGTTGGGGTTATAAAGCCCGGAGTGGCAATTTTGTAAATATTCCAAATTTAAGTGGCAGCATGGTTTAGCCTCACAGTTTGGAAAACCGTATGAAAACCGTGCGCATGCCACTACGCAGAGGAAGGGGATTCAGATGATTTAGCTGCATGGTTTGGAAAACCATGCGTAAACTGTGTGCTTGCTTCTGTCCAGAGGAGGGAGGGTCGCACGTCTTAGTCTGGGTAGGCCGCACGGTTTGGCTGACCATGTGTAGGCAGTGCGCCTTGGTCTTCTTTTCCAAGACATCCATTCTTCCGTACCCCTAGCCCCTAGAACACCCCCAAGGCCTCTCACACTTCCAAGAAACCTTCTAATGCCCCAAAATCGAAGGGTTCAACCCAAATCACAACAAAACATACCTTTCCACAAACTAGGATCTTATAGTACGTTTTTTGTAGAACAACCTTTTGATTATAAAGATTCAATACATCCTAAGCATGTTTTCAAACATTTCCAATCTTTGTATGGTCTTAAACAAGATCCAAGAGCATGGTATGATAGACACATAGGTTTATTTTACAAAATAAATTATGAAAAAGGTACTGCTGACCCAAATCTATATATAATAATGGGAAAAAATGTTTTGATTGTCCAAATTTATGTTGATGACATTATATTCAGTTCAACTCAGCAATCCTTAATTGATTCTTTTGCAAATATAATTAAATTTGATTTTGAAATGAGTATGATGGGTGAGTTAACATTCTTTTTAGGGTTTAAAATATCTCAAAACCCAGAAGGATCCTTTGTATTTCAGCATAAGTATATCATAAAATTACTCAAAAAATATCGATATGAAAACAATAAAAGTAATTTCACTACAATTAGTTGATCAAATACCCATTATGTTGATGATGTTGGGAAATATGTGGATCAAAAAAAATTTAGAGGTATGATAGGAAGCTTGTTATACTTGATAGTTAGTCATTGAGATACAATCTTTTACGCATTCTTATGTGCAAGATACCCATCTAATCCAAAATATTATCATTTAAAAGAAGTTAAATGAATTTTTTACCACTTAAAAGGAACAATGGATTTAGGACTATTCTATTCTTCAAAAAATGATTTAGTTTTAATTTTTTTTTTCAGTTGCTAACTTTGGTGAAGGTAAAATGGATTGAAATAGTACGTACATGACATGTAATTTCTTAGTAGATTATCTAGTTTCTTTTTCATGTATGAAACAACACTTAGTAGCACTTTCCACTATTGAACATGAATATGTAGCAGCATGAAGTTTTTGTTCTTAGGTGTTGTGGATGCAACACGCACTCACTGACAATGACATGAGTTTTTCCACAACAAAAATACTATTTGACAAAACTAGTGCCATTTATCTTAGTAAAAACCTTTCAAACCACTCATATGAAAAAAATAAATATTAGGCATCACATTCTTAAGGATCACACACAAAAAAGAGATATTTTCTTCTAATTTATCGGAATGAAATAACAAAATGATGAAATTTTCACAAACTGTTATCTTCTGATAGATTTGAATATAATAAACAGAAACTTGCAATGATAACTATAAATTAATCATTCAAAATCTATTTCTTGTTTATCCAATCTTCTTACATTCATTTACACATTTTAAAAGTGGAGTGTTCATTTCACTTATTGATGTGTCTTATTTTATTGGTTTTACTCTTTAGATTTTTCATGAACTCATTTCACTTTTTTTACAGTTAATTAGTTCCACTTTTGTTTTACAGTGAATTGGTTTCATTTTTTTACAGCTAATCGGTTTCACTTTTTCATTACAGTTAATCAGATTCACTTTTTGTTTTACAATTAATCAGTTTCATTTTTTTTATAGTTTATCGTTTTTACTATAATTTTTTTTACTATTTAGTTTTTCACTGTATTTATGCTTTTATCAATTTTATGATTTCATTAGTTTCATGATTATTAGTACTAGATTATACTATTGGTATTAAAATAAAATATCATTACAAATGTATTGGTATTAGATTAAATTTCTGGTACCAGACTATCAGTTTTGGATCATTCTATCAGTATCAAGTAATCGGTATCAGCCCATTTGATTATATTGGTTTTAGAAATCTTATTTGTCAGATTATTTATTATTTTTACAATAAGATAGATATATCAAAACCGATACATCTATTCTCGTACTCTAACAAGTAGAATTTCTATAGAATTATTTTGGTTGTTTCAATAGTTATTTCTCATTTCATTCTTTTAATTCTCAAACAGTTTCAGTCTGAATACATTTTTTTGAGGAAAAACTCAGAGATTGAAATCATTCTAGACCATTTCATCTCTCATATATAATCATGATGTTTAATTTATTTATAAATGAATTTACCCCACATCCAAAACATCTGTTTTCTCCCAATATCAGGAGCTCTATAAGTAGTTACCTTGGTTTGAAAGCGGTTCTTACCTTAGTTTTCTTAATCAGAGATCTACATAGCATTCATAATCAGTATGACCTTGTCGGTGCAAGTTAGTGTTTCATGACTGAGTCTACTCCATCTTCTCTGAAAGAAATGGCTCCAAAAGAATTTTATTCCATGACCTTTTGGGGTGAAAGTTTAGTCTCCTGATACATTTATGAGTTATTTGATTCAACTTTAAAAAGGATTATAAGTTTTCAAGGCTGGGAATCAATTTTGGTGGAATGACCAGGTTCTGATCAAGATCATGTCTATCATGATGAGTTGTTACATATTTAAGGATCATTATAAATAGATAAGGATCCTATGATTTCATTTATGTTATATGATAAGAAGTATTCAACCTCCTCAAAATAGACAACTATGTTTCTAGATGTTCCTTTCAATGGAGAGGAATTTTGTTCTTCTAATTAGTTACAATAATCTAAAGGTACTTTTGATAGGTCTAAAACCAAAGAAAAAAGTTTTGAGATTCATGATTACCAAAGAAAATTATATCATCTATTTGGAGATAATAGACTCATAGCCTTATGGATACAAGTGTTTTTTCGTGCCGAGAAAGTTTGATAAGAAATCATTAAATGATTTAGATTTATATGGTCATGAATACTTGGTGAACATGAGGATGTTTAACCATATTGGGTTTATATTCAAAATAATTAATAAACTCAAATCTGGTGGTATAAAATCATAGCTGATAATGTTTCCCACCATTATTAGTATGTTTCTAAAATAATTTTTAGGATTTTGTAATATTGAAATCAAGTCATATCCCCCTTGATTTAAGGATCCCTTAATCAGTAAGGATACTATAAGGAGTCTCAATTTCAATCTTGAATCAAAATTATTTTAAAAATATCTGGATGCTGAGAAAGAAATGTAAGTTGTTGAAGTTAGTGAAAAACCTTCTACGCCATAAAATTATACTCAAAATAAAATAAATATAGTTAAGACTATAACTCCAAATCCTTTAAATAAACTAATGGTTTTATCTGATAAAGTTGATGTTTAGTAGATAAAGAAATGGAAAGAAAAGAAATAAGGGGATCATCTGTTTGGATTTGATCTTGGTAATGCTTTAGCTTTAAAAGTAAGGTCTGAAGAATCATTGGAAAAAGAGGAGAGAAAGAAGATATTGAATAAGAGAAATGATGATGATATTGAACATTATAGTATTCTTAGAATATCTACACAACTAAGATTTGGAATTAAAATAAGGGATACATCTGGTAAAACTAAATCAATTACAATAGGGAAACTTAATGAGAAACAAGTTTTGGATAAATCATTTACACAATATCTTGCTAATGAACATAAAGAAGGGGTATATGAACAATAAGAAGAAGGATAATAGGAACATGATCATGAAAAATTTGGGACATTAAGAAATATAATTCAATGAAAAAAAAGATACAAAAAATTTATGTCACACTGCAGAGTCATCAGAAGTACCTTCTTTTGTTTATCCATGTCTTGATCCTCATCCCTCCAAAAGAATATCAAAATGATTCCTCAAAGAAAGAAATTTAGATTTTTGATAACGAATAGGAATAAGAAGATGTGGAAGAATCTGATATGAATCGGAAATATCTCGCTCAATTGATCGGCACTATGACTCATTTTTGTGATCTTCGACAATTAACTGGGGACACAGAATCCGCAATGAAAATCATTGTGAAATGGGTTTAGTATATTGAACAATAAATTAATAGATTGGAGAATCTGTTACCATTTATTCCGAAATATGATGCCAGAATGGAATTTTTTTCAAATTCCCATAATAATAGAATAGATTCAATTAAGGATTAAATGGATATATTTCTAAGATGTGAATCCAATTTCAGTATTTTCAAGGAACATTCTACTGATCCCATTAAGGCTTGAAATAATGTTGTGAAGTGGTCTTATAATATTTATGAAAGTCTATATAATCATCTAGAAAAGAAGGAAGAATTGGTATATCAGGTAAACAAACTGATCTCTATCTATCTAAAGTTGATTGATGATTTGAATGAAATGTTTCAAGAATCTCAAAGACCCTATACCTAAAAACAATTAGCCTCAAAAGATCTTGAGAGGTTAATAGAATAGTTAAAAAACATGATTAATGTGTTTTTTTACTCTTCAATAGTGTTTCTATACTAGAAATATTCTCCCAACGCAGGATGGATGATTTCAATAACCAGGACACAAGACTTAATGCTCAAGAAGCTATTAATCGGATTCATGAAGATAGGCTCTGGAAGTAGGAAAAAATTATTACTGAATAGGATGGGAATATGAAGTCTGAACAAAAATCTCTTGAAAAGATCATCTAGGATAGAAATTGTTTCCATAAGATGAAACTTTCATTGTATAATCCTTTAGAAAAAAAGGTAAAATAATGATGGTTGAACTCTTGTTGTAATAAAATTTTGTTTCAAGTAACAATTATTGTTTTGTACTCTATTTCTATAACCATTTTTAAGAAATTAATTCTATCCCTTATTCTTTTTGAAAACCAAAAAGCGTGATAATGGTTTTTAAAGGTTATTTTTAATTCATTTTTAAATGGGAAAATTCAATTAAATGTAATATGAATACTATCCCTTTTGAGTTTTTTTAAACAAAGGGTGGGATTTGTCATATTCACTATTACTTTCATAAGGGTTTTTAAACTCAGGGGAGATATGTTCTTTATTGTTTTATTATTATTTTTTCTGTTTTGTGCATTCCAAAAAGGGGGACATTATTTAGTCAAAATGTGTTTTTTTACTTTCCCATCAATAATTTGTTTTGGAAATCACAAACCACATATCATAATCAAATATATTTTTTATCAAGTGTGTTTTTTTACAATTGTAATCAATAAATATATCATTATTATATGTTTCATTTTATAGTAATCAAGTATGATGATAACCGACATTATTTTATATGATGTTTCATAATTGTAATTAAATTATGTATTGCATCATAATCACGAATAGTAACCAGATTAAATATTGTGTTTCGTAACCATGTTAAGAATCATAACTAGGTTATAAAGTGTAATCAAAATATTCATTGTTTTCTTGATAAGCCTAGTACCCTATTTATGTATGGTATTTTTCTATTACATTTAACTCATATTATAACTTCCAAATCGATTAAATATTACTCTCACTCATTATTTCATAAATTTTTCCTTACTAATTTCAAAATAAAATGATGTAGTTGAGTTGGTTATATACAAATTAAATAGATGTCATATATTCTATTTGTTTTGACCATTGTACTGATAGGTTTACATGTCCATTCTAGTTTTTTAGAGAAATATGACTATTGGAGGAAATATGACTATTGGAAGCTGAGGCCTATAAATATGAAGTCATTTGAACCATAATAAATAACATTTTCTTCTATAAAGTTCTAGAGAGAGATGTTGTGACTTTTCTATTGCTTTGTGAGAAAGCATTGAATATAGAAGAAGTGAATAGATTGCTCCATTTTCTTTTATTTATATAAGTGGTTTATTTCTTCTTTGTGTGACTGACCAGTGTGATAACGATCGAGGGTGTTTGGGGATACGAATACATGTTTCCGATCATCATATTGAGGGCTTTAAATTGCTTGACAGACAGAGGTGAATATTACATTCTTAATCGAGGGCTTCTAGGAATAGGAAGATAGTCATGATGATCATTATATAGAGGTCTTATCAAGGTGGTGGAAGGATAGACCTTTATCCTAAGTGAGAGGATACCCTACTCTTTTGGATAAAATAATTATAATACTTTAAAGGTTTCACTGCTATCTGTGTTAGAAAGGGAATTGTATTCTTACCTCTTTCATTTCATATTCAATTCAATTATATTTTTTTCAATTACAATTCAAATTGTATTATGTGATTCTATAGGCTATATGATAGAATAAATAACATTTTTATTAATCTGGTCATTTTATTCCTTTCAAATACAATTGTTTTACATTACTTTTAGTATTACATCACAGTATTTCGATCAGATTCAGGACCAATTCAATCTATTGTATTGATTTTGAATTTTATTAGATTAAGATCTCTTAAACTGAATAATTTTTAAGAGTTTAAATAAATTTTCTAAAATTAAAATTTACACACTCTTATATTGTTTCATCTAATATATATATACATCTATATTATGATCCAATAGGTACACCATCTAATCTGAGGTGAACATTTAATAATTGACTTCCATGTGTTAAATAGTAAACCAAGAACTTATCCAAGAGTGTAACACATGGTAAGAAAAATGTAGAGGGTAGAGTGTTCGAGCTTCTATTTTGGGTAGTGAAATTAAAAAGGGAAGGATGCATCAATTTTATAATTATCCCTTGGATAGGGGAAGATAGAGTGTTGAAGCTAGAGTTTTTTGGTATTCAATTAGTATTCCATGATGGGTCACATAAAAATATAGAGTAGAAGAGACCTAGTAGACTATGAAGACTATGGTTGATTGGGCCTTCTCTAGAGATTTTGGAGATTGAATAATAAAATACCTTATTTATAGAGAATGTAGGTCATATGTATGCATGATTTTTTTTTTCATTTTTCTATGAATGGAATGAAATAAAAGAAAATATTAATATACCTTTAAAGAATCATTATCATTTCATAATATATATATATATATATCAAATACATATTTATTGCAATCTTTGTAAATCATAAACAATATAAAATCAAAATGCATCATGGGGGGCCCTAGTCCACATGTACGCAAGAGTGACATTATGTTTTTCAAATGGATTACAAGGAAAGAAGATAAATGTTACATTTTAATTATAGAACTATAAATGTTTCTAAATTATTATATTTATTAAAATTTATTCCATCATTATATCCATCTTTGAGAGGCAGTGTCGGAAAATGATCTATATTAGTTCGCGAGGCAACATTCCTCCATACACACAATTAATAGTTTCATTTACCATTTGGTGGAAGATGAGATATATATATATGGGTCATTCAATTAGACAAATAATATATCAGTATATTTAGATTATGTTTTTTTTTATTTCATTATAATTTAATAATTTTTGATAGAGGTGTGTGAATAAATAAATGAAATCTCGGTGAAGAAAAAAACATTTTCTTTGTACATCCATTTTATGTGGGCAACAAATCCTTCATAAAATGACTTTCTCATAAAAATATCACCACAATGATGTGGGATAGTAATTAAAGAATTTCTTTTGGATGGTATTTTTCTGAACCAAATGTATTTCTATGTGTGAATAAAATAAAATATGACTTTTCCTTTTATAAATAAGGAGTGTAATTTTTATTTAATTACCCATAACTAGTCAATAATGGGAAGAAACTGTCAAAATAATTTCCTCTAAAATCGATAAAATAAATTAATGTAGAGAATATAAGGTATATCCAACCATATTACACTAAAAAGAATACATTTTTAAACATATTAGTCCCTTCTTCCTTTAAGGTTACACACATTTACAATTTTAGTTTCACTAGTGTTGCAATTTTTTTAACTAGGTATTTTATCATTTTAGGATGAAAATACAATTTTACATATTAGAAAATTTAGAACCAATGATTATAATTATTAAATATAATTTACCAAATATAAATCCTATTTTTTTTTTGTAAAATAAATTTTAAAACATCTCCATGCCATGTTCAATACTTTTTCCTAACCATAACTGTGGTTATTGTATTTTACAATTTTTATTATTCATTCAGAACAAAAATTACATTGTCCTTATTAAAAAATATTATTTATTGTTATCAAAAAATTTAATTGATTTTTAGAAATTCAATTCTTATAAGTGGAAGAATTTAAATTAAAAATATACTTGCAAATGCGATAAAAACATTTTTCCATAGAAATGATTCTATTAAATATAAAATATTTTTACAAAAAAATTATATATAAAAATATTTTCAAGGACCAAAATATTATTAATAATAATATAATTTAACACATTTTAGTTTCAAATAATTTTTTTGGAAAATTAGTCTTTTTATTTTCTTTAAACAAAAATAAATGTTTTAATAAAATTCTGTATTTTTAGTCTTCATTGAAAAATTGTTGTTTATAGAAAATAATAAAAAATAACTTTATAAATTTTTCAAAATATTTATTTAAAAAATTTAATCAAAATTTTCATATAATTTTTCTAATAATAGAAATGATTAGTTTTAAAATAATTTCACAAAACGCAACAATTTTATTTTTCAAATATACAGTTTTTTAGAAAACATAAGATTTATACTTATCGTGGGCCTAGAAAAAAATGAATTATAAAACATTTTAATAAATCTATAATTTATAAATTTCAGTAGAAGCATTCAAAAAGTGTGATTTATTTATTATATGATGAAAAAAATCACATTGTGCATATACAAACAGTTTTTTGGAAAAACATTTCATTCACTTTCAAATGATTTTTATTTTCATCTCAAAATAATTGATATAAATATATGCTAAAAAATATTCATAATTTATTTCTTGAAATTAATTCTAAAAATTATAATAGGAAATTTATAATTATTTATTTCATTATAGTTTATTTCATCAATTGTTTACTTATAACAGAAGATATTAATGAAATTAAATTTACATAAAAAATATATTTCAAAAAATATTCGGGGGTTACATTCTACCCACCCCTCGTAAAATATTTCTCACTTGAAATTTCATTACTCAGATATAAAAAACCTAATGATAATTTTACCTCAACATATCCTTAGGATCTCATGTATCTTCTTTAAGTTTTTTTTCACCACCAAACATTCACAATGAGAGTTCTATTTTTTTGATCCCTTTCTTTCTACAATCCAAAATCTCCACATGTTTTTCTTCTTAAGATAGTTACTTCAATAGTGGTAAGACATCTATGTTTATTACATTTTGTAGATTATGAATTTACATCCTCATGATAGATAAATGGAACATGTTGTGCATTTGAGATATGTTTTTTGGAGGAACCAATATATAATCTACTACCCCAACTCGACAAAGAACTCCAAAAAATCAATATATCTTTGAAAAAAACTAATTTATTCTTTATTATAATAAAAGTATTCAATTTTTATTGTCATAAAAACATTCTATCACTAAAATTAAAATATATATCTCATAAATGATTATGAACATAATTTTATCTTTGAATCTGATCAACCTTAATTCACTGTTGAATAGTTAATAATTTATACACCATTTCCTCACAATTTTGTGGGTCCCAATTGCATTTTTTCTCCAAAATCAACCATGAACACTAGTGTTATAAACTTCATTGAATATAGTTATTCATAAATTTCCATATTAACTCTTTAGTGAAACATATTGTCACAAAAAAATAACTTGAGGAAGGTGTTGGTCCAAGCCAACATTGAAATCCATTGAACAAGATATTAGAATATTCTCTAGGGTTTTATTAGAAAAAATATAATGACCATTTGTACGTGGAAGATAAGAACTATATAAGATTAACTCTATATCTATAGCCTTCTAAATATTCCAAAACATTATGTAACCCTTAGATCCAAATTCAATAAAATATAATATTATACTCAATGCATGATTAACATTTATTTAATGTATATTCAGGAAATATCAACAAGACATAAGTATTATATGATAGAAATAATTTCTACTAAATTTATAATGTGATTAAATATAGAAAAAATTATATTATGGGTGTTATATGTATTTGGGATTTTGATGAAAAAAACATATTTGATTTTCCCCATTTTAATTGTGGTTTGGGTAATGGTTGTATCATCCGAATAGGGTTTTGTCTTATAGACTTAAATTATCATCATACCAAGTACTAAGATACATACTAATTAATATTGATCTTTATTTTTCCTCATAATAAATACTCTTTTATACCATTATACATAATTATTCTTCATGAATTAATATGGAATGTAGAACAATAATCCTCATCCACCAACACCTCTAAATCTAGTATGAAAACAAACATACATGGTTCATGAACCATATCATTACATCATATACAATGTCAAAATTATGAACATTTATGACCCCCTGCAATAGCACCACATTATCTTTCTACACATCATTAATATATAGATGGTTTATCACTCATTTAAGCAAGATATGATTTTCACCTTCCATCATGATTTCCTGATCCATCTGTTGAAAATAAAAATATATATGATTTTTTTATTCATCGTCAATGAGAAGATTGATTGAATCATTTTATATAGAGAATCATCCACCTTATTATAATTAACATGGTGGTTATCTATTGAGAAAACATAATTTTTGAGAAACTATAGTCCTCTTGTTTGGATCATTTTATACATCTTTTGGGAAAATATAAAATTCATTATTTAATTTTCAGTATATATTTCACACCATTAAACATATAGATAATTATTATATATATTTAATTCATAAATTAACAAAGTTGACTCCAAATCATGTTTTTGTAGTTTTTCTCATGAACCATAAATTTTCAAAAGGATTAAGGTATCCCCCAAAAATTCAGCATGAGGGTGCATCTAAATCCCTTCGTTGATGCATAAATGGAGATTAAAAAGACATTCTTGACAATAGGGATGTGTAGGTATACATGCACTAGCTAACATTTTCCTCAGTTCCTAGATTTTTTCTTGAAATTCATTTATCCATTGGATCTTAGATTCCTTATGTGTTAACATTGTGAGTTTATTCAATAGTAGTGAGAAAAGATTCACAATGTGCTGATAATATATATTCAAACCAAGAAAACTAGGGATCTCAGTCACAACAGTTGGCCTGTATGAATTTTCAATAACGTATTTCTTTGATAGATTCAATGATTTACACTAAATTTATATCATATGACACAATAATTAAAAAATTTTATGGTATAATTGAGATTTGGTAAATTTTACAAATAAATTATCTTACCTCAGGTTATTTCGAAAAATTATAAAATGTTCTTCATCCTCATATTTAATCTCTAACTATATTAGAATATATCATATAATTGTACCAATAATTGATCAAGTTAAACTTTAAAGTGTCTATTCATTCAATATATGATAATTTCAAGAGCATTTGTTTGTCAAAATTGCATCTCTATAAATTCATATTGAACATACATCATGCAGAAGACTATCCTATATTTTTATTCTTTATTCATCCATAATTGATGATACCCATAAAAAATATCAATCACATAAAAATTAGATATCCTAATATTTTATCAAATCAATCCTTAATACTAGCTAGTTGATACTTGTTCTTAATATATATATAGTAATTTTTTCAATAATAAATGCAATGGAGCATTGGCCCATCATTCATCTTAATAAATGGAATTGGTGTATCCCATGGTAAATTAATATAATGAATGAACCCTTATAAAAATTCTCATATAGTTCCCTATTAAATTCCTAAAAGTCATTCATGTTTATACTTTATATGGTCATTTAAAAATTCATATAACTCGGTGTGATTTCAATTGAAAACACAACTTCACAATTCTATAGAAGATTCATAAATTGCGTATAAAAAACATCATTATATTCTAGAAAATTATGCACACATTAAATAATTATTTATTCACAGTTATTTTAGATAAATATCTTCATGAATTGGTATCAAACCCATTTGATGGATGTAATTTCCATTGGTAGCTCAGCTTCATCCATTCATGGATAGACAATTCAAGGTTTTTTTCTAAATTTCAAATGTAATAACCCTTCCTCAAACATTGATATGGGAAATATTTTATGAAAGATAATCCTAACCCATAATGAAATTAAATTCTAATAGATTAAATTTAAAAAGATTCAAATGAAAAACCATCTAGAAACTTATATCAAAGAGGATTTATAGTGTTTATATATAGTCATACTACCATTATGTTTTTTCAATACCAACTCAATATATAATCGTTGGTGAAATGAATTAACATTCCTTGGGACCTTTCAGGGTATAAAGGAATTTATATATCAAATATCAAATAAAAATCTTCAATATTTTATATTACATATCACCACCTCACCTTCATCGTTCTATCATTATTCCCTTACTAAAACCAAAATTTCTAGCATGACCATTATATATCTTTTATCCAAGTGATCAACCATTAAAAAACATGTAGAGGATGTCTAAATCACGGCACCTTTTTTTAATATATTAATCCTCATGTTTATAATAGGTATATTATGGTCATTATCTATTCAAAACATTCATAATGTTTCATAATGAAAACATGAATTTACCAAAGAATATCCCCCCTATAAATGTAAAACAATGTGTGTAATAAGGGTACACTCACAATTCACTTGACTCGTAGTTGAGATTCACTCAAAACATTTATTTTTTGTGTTATCACCCCTATATTAAATTTCACAAAACCAAGTCATCGTTTAGTATCTAGACATGGATTTATTTTTAGCCAAACCACATAATATCTACCTCAACAAAATATTAGTACACTATCTCATAATTAGACATAGCCTAAAAGTAATTCATACAATTATAATCCATAATCTATGTTTTAATAATTCCAATTTCTAGGGTCTCTACTATAATTTCTCAAATACCAACTATAAATACCTTGACACTAGTAACCTAGAGAATGTGGTTACATTATTACATTGGTATAAGAAACAACTGATCACATCCCAAAGAATGTAATGTTTTAACCATATCCTATGATTAATGTAAAATGGAAGCATAGTCTAGTTTCATATTGTTATTAATACACACATGCTTGATCAATGATTTTTTAAGTAAAGTTATATTATAGTGAAATATGAATACAATGTTGAATAAATAGTCTTTCCCCCATGTTTTCCAATTCATAAGCCTTAACATTAGAAGGATGAAGAAATCTTCCCAATAATTGGTTTTCAAGTTTTGAATGTTATTATATATGTTAAAGGCCAAAGCATCAAGAATATTGGGTATCATTTAGAATGAGAATCACATAGAAGTGGTGTATTTTGAACAATCATTGTTAATGCATGTTGGGATGAAGGTGAATCTTTTCGACTACAAGAATCTTCGCAAGAGATTTAAATTTAACCTAATCTTCATGAATAGATGTCTTTATGATTATGACAGAAGTGGTTTACATGAAGGATGTAGGAATATTGTGATCATTGTGAATGGATATGCATATAAACAGGTGGCTACCCCCACATCATTTCACAAGAATAGAAATATAGTTAAGTATCAATCATTCTATATTTAGGAAGGATAAAATCATCAATAATTAGGTTTTCATTGAGTTCCCAAGAATAAATAAAAGATGATATTTATTATGAATAACAAGAAGGTATCTCCTAAAAACAAGGTTTTCAATGATTGGGAGTTCTGTGATAACTTAGTGCTCCATAATGGGAGTTTTCAACATAATTTATATTATCTGCTCAAAATTATATTCATAAAGGATATTTGAGATTTTACATGGGATTGAAATTTTGAAATTCATTGGATCGTAAATGGATTTTACAAAATATAGTCTCACCATTAAAAATATTAATCATATTCTTTATGATAACAGTGATTTCATGTGAATCAATTGAATTCTACTGTTCAAGAAGATTGATATGTTAATCAAGGAAAAAGAATTTAATACTAATCTACTAAAGAATCCTTCAAGTCATGAAAATAAGTAAAACTTCACACAATATAGTGATCAAGGTGGAGTTTACAACATTATTATTATGGAGGAAGTGTGTTGTCCCTATGATTTTTAATGGAATTGTTTATGGAATAAGTTGAATATGTATGATATTCTATTTTCCACAACAACTTTTGATGCTTAGTAATTTTAAGTATGAATAAAACACTATCAATGTATTATCCATGCTCTAGACTTTAGTGTTGAACCAAGAAATTTTTTTTGGTTCTACCTCTGTATGTGAATTTTTAATAACTATATGATTCCATTAAACTAGTTTATCAATTTCCTTCCAATGTGGAAATATGATCCATTGTGTTAAAAGAATAATTTGAAACCCTAATTCACCCCTCCTCTCTTAGGGTGTTCCAAGGTCATACAAGTGGTATCATAGAATATAGGTTATTGAAGTTAAAATTTTAAGGTATTTTTTATTGAGAATTCTATTAATGTTAGAGGACCCCCCCCATTGATATAAGAAACACCCCGATTTGGATTAAAAGGAGAGATCTCATCTGATATCCCGTTGTATGGTAGTTATTTTCACCACTACACTAGGGATTCAGGTCACTAATGTGATAGGTATTTATATGACTGGAATAGATAATAAAATTCTTAGTGTAGATGCCAAAGCACAAAATACCAACACTGTATCCCTATCTAATAAAATTTTTATGGTGATGAGTTTCTCTTTATCCAAGTCTATGTTGGAATTACTGTAAAATTTTTACTCTGGTGATAACAAATTGATGGTGGTGAAACTCCAAATTTTTCACAATATCTTCAATGATCTTAAAATTAATTTAAATGTAAATGATGATATTTTTCACCACCACATAATTTTTTTAGATATTATAACATTTGGGGAGGAAATTAGTTAAATTGATATTGTGGGAAAAATATTTTTAAGGATCACACCACTGTATAATCTGATGTTTCCATCCCGTGATGATGAAGATCTACCTAATATTTCTCTAGATGATCTATTAATAATTATGGTGGTTTGTGAAATGAGAGTAAAACCAAATGATCAAAAAATTGACTAATCAAGGAAATGGATTTCAAAACCATTTAAAAAAATTTTATTTATACATTTAATGATGATGACCAAGAAGAAATTATTTCTCTATTTTCCAACAAATTCTATAGAAGAAAATATAGATTTGAAGGTAAGATATTGTTGGCTTTTTTATGCATTAAAGTAGTAAAAATTTCATCTACATGTATGAAATTAGATGATGTTGAAATTAAAGAATAAATCTTGAATAATCCTCATAAGAGGTTCCCTAATAGAGGTGACTTCAAATCAATAAATAAATTTCCGAAAACTAGCTTCTTTGGAAAATAAAAACAAGGTGATAATGAATTTTTGGGGGATGTTGAATTAGAGAATAAATCTAATCCAAAGTATCCATTATTAGTTGAAAAGTTAGAAACTAAAAATGATAATGATAATTAGTTGTTTTGTGTTTTTAATCTCAAGGTAGAACATTAGTGTGATCTTGAATATCATAACAATTAATGAAGTTTAAATAGAATGATTAGAGTTGTCATGATAGAGTTATCAGAATATTTTGACCGGCATGAAGTAGAAATTGATCAATAATAAGAAGAATAATAATAAAATTTAACAAATCATTTAAGAAAGTAAGAAGTTGTGTAGTTTAAACTCAAGGTTGATGAATTGGAAAATTTCATCAATAAACCTAATTTTATACTATACGAAAATAATAATAGAGTTACGGCACATGAATAATAAGTTGTTACATTAGTGATTGTACTTGAAACTGAATCAAACTCAATGAAAACAATAGAGAAATTATAGTTTATAAGATTCCATGATGTTGGGATATGAGAAAGAGATAAAAATGTTTCTAATTCAGTATATAAGGACTTGAATTATCTTAGATCCACTTGTATTGAAAAAGTTGAGTATATTATGTTGATGAAACATTAATGGATGGAAATAGGATAATCCAAAATAATGGGAAGAAAAATGATAGACATATCACCACGACACCAAATTTCCTAGAAAATAAATGTTCAAATAAAACAGAAAATAAGGATGAAAATTATCCCAATGCGTCTTGAGAGGATTGATAGTCAAATACCTTAACAATGTAATGGTACAAGAGGAGGAATGGAAATGAAAAGAAATTTTATTTTATGAAATTTCAATTATGGGGATTTCTAAGGTATACCATTTATTAATAGTAAGAGCCTAGCTGCTATCTAAATAGATAAGTTCATTGAATACAAAAAATTAGAATGAGGGCATATACATCATCATATAGAAGAAATGGTTTCTATTGATATTTTTTGGAATGTTATAACTATGGACATAAATATATTCATTGTTCTAAGAATAATGTCTTGAAAAATACCTACATAACTCAATGATAAGTCAATACATGAAAACCAAGAAGAATTACAGATGAAAATAGTTATTCTACTTATGAAGAAGAATATTTGTATGATTAAATCATACATATTGAAAATAGACTGGAAACTCTATCTTTTTATTCCACTCAATCATGTATCTCTGGGATGGAATAGAAGAAATTCCTAAAGTCCATTATTAAATAAAAATCTCTAAAAGCTACAAAGAATAGTAGAACCAACATTTATGATAGTGGATGCTCATCTCACATGACACAAAATTCATATTTTTTTGTGTAATTTTATGAAAAGGGACGATGGAAAAGAGAGATTCATCCAACACATAGGTTTAATTTTCAAAGGTAGGGGATGTATTGAATTAGAAAATAATGAACTGAGGAAAATTGTTGTTCTCTATGGATATCTTTTTCATCAAAATCAATTCAGTGTGATTCAACTTAATGACTATGAATAGATAGTGAAATTTAATTATATGGGGTTCATAATAAATGGAAATGAAGGTAATTCTCTCATGAATTGATGCAAAAAATAGAAATTTGTACCATGAGGACAATAAAGAGAACACTTGTTACAAGAATTTTGAAGAGGAAAACAACTTCTGGCACTGGATGTTCAGTCACATTAATCAGCATAGCATGGAACACATATCTATGATAATACTTTTCCTAGACATTCCCAGTCTTAAGCATAAGAGGAATCATGGTCAGAAGTTCATTTTGGATGAAGAACAAAAGGGAATCAAATATGATTGATCTTATACACACAAACATATGTTTCCCTATAAATTTTTCTAACAAATATATAGATATTTAATTCATTATATTTATTGAAGATAATAGTATAATAGCTTGTGTAATGATAATAAAGCTGAAAAAACATGTTCCTGATTACATGAAGAGTTATCGTTGAATAGATGAGAATGAAATTTCCTTTATAATCATGATTTTAAGATTATACAATTGAGGAAAATACACATCCATTGAATTTGAAAAGTACCAATAAAACATTGGATAAATCATGATGTGTTTGTAGTTATAACACATCAACAAAATAAGGTTTCTGAATGCTTAAATCGATAGGCGAAAAATATTGCTAGAACTATGATGATTGAGAGAGGCATTTCTCGTCATTATTGGAATGATGTTGTTCAAGTAGAATTATGAACAAAAAATAATACAAGTAATTTTATGGGAGAAACCATGGTAGCATATGATATATGGTTTGGAAATAAGACCACTATGAATTATTTTTCTATTTTTTCAATTAAAATATTCAATCTGAAATAAGAAAGAAATCTAGGAATGTATGGTTATGTTGTAGATGATGGATTTTTCCTTGGACATTAAATGAAGAGTAATTCCAAAAAATGATACAATATTCATCCTAGAAAATCATGGAAAAAATGGTCGATGAGATCATAGAGGATAAAAACATAAATGCATTGATATGTTATTAAGGATGAATATAATGAAATAATTGTACAAGAAAAAAAATTAAAAATTAGAAATATCTAAAAACATTCAAAACATTCAGGCCTCAAAATATAATTTTACTTCCGATGAATAATCCGAAGAGGAATCTATTACTAAAGAAACATCATCAGAACCTCATAAGATAAATATAAGAGAATAAATTGATCAATCTAACATCATAGGGGATTCGACTCCACCTACAAGTACATGGAGATCAAGGAATAAAGAACATTATATCTTTTTATCATTACCAAAACAGTCCTCATTTGTAATATCAAGAAAGGACAAATCATGAGATAAGGCTGGGAATGAAGAAAATGAACAGATTTATAAGAACCAGATATGGGATCTTGTTAAGATTCCTAAAAATAACAATGTGATTAGAAAAAAGTGGATCTTAAAATAATTGATCATGGAATTATTATCAGAAACATGGTAGACATAGTGTGTAAATGCTATAAACATATTAACGACATTGATAATGAAGAAAGATCATATCCAATAGCTATAATTTTGTGAATAAATAATAACCTTTCTATATAAATTCAATGTGAGTAAAATGTTTATCAGATGGATGTAAAATTGGAATTCATAAATATAGTTCTTAATGAATATGTGTATGTTGTAAAAATAGAGTGATTTATTCTTAGAATTTATAAGGATAAGGTTTTAAGATTCAATAAGGCTCTTTATAGTCTACATCAGGCACCACGAGTGTGGTATTCTCAAAACTATGCATACCTAAAGAATATTTATTTTAAAATTAGAGGTTTATAATATATTTTATATATGATGAAATCATTGAATGATCAATTTTTAGTTTCTTTATAAATGGATGACCTACTATTTGGAAAAATTAGCCAAGGATTAGTGGAATAATTTTCAAATGACACGAAATAATAATTTTAAATTTCCATGAATAGTGAAAACACACTCTTCATGGAGATATAAGTGATTCAAAAAAAGGATTAGACCTTCATTTATCAGGTGAAATTTTCAAGAGATTTTCTAATGAATTTCAAGATTAATGACTCCAAACTGATGTGGGATCCAATTTATGTGGTTAAAAACATGGGATGCATATGTTTGGGACATATGTGGATCCCACCGTACATAATAGAATCAATGCAAGATTAATATACTTTATTTCAAGGTGGATGGATATTTTTTTTTCAATAAGATAAATGACCCTCTTTCAAATTAATCTGATGAAAGATCACTGGGAAATAGTTAAATAAATCAAGAGGTATTTTATAAATATACTCAATTTTGTATTATACCTTTCAAAAGAAACAGATAATGAATTATTATAATTTTCTAATGTAGATTGTGAGGGAGATGTAGTGTAATGAAATTTCATATATAGAGATTTTGGTTTTTTCCTTGGTACACATTAAAATATTTCTCTATATATTTCAGGAGTTAGGAACTCTAATAACATGAAACTAAGAGGCCTTGTGTTCCCAAAATAAACTATATAATATTTAAGTTTTTTTTACTATTAACATGATAGAAATAGGATATCTCTTATGAGTTAGCTCAAAGTAAAAATATGAGGCCACTATTGGGTCTAGAATCTGGCTTTTAGATAAAGAACAACATATATATTGTCGGCGTGAGAATATAGTGGAAAACACTATCAATGGGGAAAAAGGTAATTAAAAATAATTAAAAATAATTATTTTTCCATTAATATTGTGCTAAATAACATTCAACTGGGGATTGGATTGGAAATCTGACATCGCTATTGAGTTCAGAATGGGGTGTTTTGCCTATCTACAACATCAAATGAGAGGTCGAAACTGTTTCATTTTTCCACGCCGAGCGAGATGGGTATAAATAGAGAGTAATGATCTAGATTAGGATAAAAACCCTAATATATATCTCTCTCTACAATTAATCTCCCTCTCATAATCACTATAATTTCTTCACTATTCTTCACTAGATCGAGGGGTAAACCCCATCAAATCTTTAGCTAATCCAGGAAGTAGCACATTGGAAGCATCACCTACAACGAATGGCTAGATCAAGGGAGGAATTATCATGTTTTTTGTGTTATGATTAAATTTATACTTTTAATATTCAATTTTTTGGTATAAGTTTTTTGTTATATCATCAAATCATCAATGGTTATAGGAACACGACTATTAATCTGTGATTAAACCATCATTTTACATTCGTCCATCAGGTTTGCGGTCAGTGACTTTTGGGCACAAAAGATCACCGGTGGATCGTCGATCTGATCCAGATAGAGATAATGAATCATCACAGGTGTCCCAAATCCACTGAAGATATCGTGATTGAGTGACTGGTGGTGGCTTTTATTGGTGTGCTGCGGAGTTGTTGTGGCAACATAGCAGTGGAAGTACTTTGACAAGGTGGTGACACATGGCAGAATTTCAGCCGAGGTGGGGTCATGCTGAGCGAACCCAGGTGGAAACTGCTGCCCCTATTCTTATGTATTCGGGTGGAAATATTGACCCTGGTGGCTACCAAACCATGGGCCGGGCCAACCATCACCAGAATACTGGGTCATGCTGGGCAACTGGGTCGGGCTAAAGGTTGGGTGGGGTAAACGGGCAGGGTCCAACCTGACTGGTCAGACCTGGGGATGGACGATGGTCAAACATTGCATTGAATACTATGGTGAGGGAATGGTTATGTGGTTGGCCACTATCCAGACTAACCTCCGTTGTTGGTGGACTAACCGCAATTTGGTCCGTCGACCCCACAACCCTCTTCAATGTTTTTCAAACACCCATCTCTTTTGAACTGGTTGTCTATTTAACATGTAGTCTATGGTAGAGTGATTCTATCACCAAGACATACCATTTAAGTAAATTTTTAGAATTTTAAATTCGAGACTGGGATACAGGATGCACTTGTACCCATTTACGTCTCTTTCGGGGAAAAGTTATATTTTCACCGGTTTAACATTTTAGGAAAATGCACATCCTATGATGCATATTGTACCATATAGAACATGATAGGGGAATCTATTTTGACCTCTAATTTACAAAGATAGATGTTCCGAACATCATGCATCCTCAGGTAGTGTTTGATGGAAGTAGTGATCTGGTGATGCTATCAAGGATTTTTTAGTGGCAATATCCAGCCAATTTGGGCATCGGTCCTCAACCTACTAGAGTGGCACTCTCTAGAATGGTTGGGCATGGGTCCTAGACCTATTAGAGTGGAACCCTCTAGCCGAGCTGGGCATGGGTTCTTGACCTAGAAGAGTGTATCCCTCTAGCCAGTATGTTCATGGGTCAGCGATGACTCTATAGAGGAACCCTTTAGCCGAGATGGGAAAGGGTCCTCGACTAGGGAAGACATATTTACTACAGATCAGCGATAGGGCATGGTTTGGCATAACCATGGACTCATGAGTAAGAGTGGTTCTTTCACCACAAAGGCGTATCTTAGTGATGTGACCATAAACCATGCTAATGAGGAAGACCTATCCAATGTGGATAGTGTCAAGGTGTTTTTTTGAGTGCCTTTGAATTAAAATTCAGGGTAGATGTTTGGACAATGGGCATCGATGGTGGTTACTCTTTCACCTATTGGAAACTATTTACATGAGCTGAGCATTGAGATTGATATCTCGTTACTCTCTCTCATTTTGGTTTCATTGGTTTGAGTATAAATATATATACATATAAATTTAAACCCTATCATATAACTCACTCCTTTGGTTCTGGTTACTCTCCTTCCTATAGTGGTAAAGGCATGCAGAGTATGAGACTTTGTTTCCATGTCTATTTTGTCATGGTTGGATGAGTCTAACATCCTAGTAGAGGTAGTGATGTCTTGACTATATGTTCACATTATCAGTGTCTCCAGATCCTTTTTTCAATATGATATTACTCCACTTCCTTGATGGGTTGATCTTCACTAATTTACAGTAATATTGTCCTATCTTCTATACTTCCATTCCTTTGTATCTATTACTAATATTCATCCTTTTTTTGGTTTCCATTTTAGTATGTTCATAGTCACCCATTCATGGGATTTTCCAGCATTTATCATGCTTTATGCAGATGACGAACAAGTTTGTTCGGGACATCAAGGATATCATGATCATAGTTTCCTTGACCAAGTGGGCCGGTCACAGTTTGGATTCCCAGAACAAGGCATCATCATTAGTTTAACATTTAGTTTTCTATCAATTTTGGAATATATATTGTTTTGGAATATATTTTCCCCCTTTTTCTTTTTTATTACATTACTGTACTCGTACCCTTTTAGTGGACCATGCATGTTTGGTTTTTCATTTATTGCTCGTTCCACCTTTTACTTTTATCCCCCTTCACATTGCATCAAGTAAGATGTGTGTGTGTGTGTGTATAGGTACATAAGCGAAGGCGTCACCATGTTTTTTGTGTATTTGGTGATAGTTTCCACCACCTAGCCTATGGTGATTTTCCTGGGGTAGTTAAGGCTCGGGCTCTAGTATGGGACGGGTCATGACAATGTGGTATAACAAGGAGGTTTACTTGTTGGGATGTTTTTCATACGCTCCAAAAAAATGAATTGGTTAGGGTTTAAGGAAACAATGTTAATGTGTCAGGAGAGAGGATCTCAAGTTTGAGATTCTAGTGATGGTGTGGCATCTGACCTAGCCATCCACCACGACCATGATTACCAGGTTGTCCACCAGTCATGCTGAGACACTTGTTTTAGGGATTAATGGTACATGCATTATATAATATCGTGTAATTATATTACTTTTTTGAGTCAGCCCCCATTTTTTGTTCATTATATATATATATATGCTAATCTAACCATAGTACTCCTTGATAAATTTTCAGGATATCTCCATGAATAGAACTTGCCAGGCTACCTTCTCAGACTCGTGATGATGACATGACATGTAATGAGGCCTTAGTTCAGGGTCCATCACAGGATCTCCATCCTCCTGGTGGACCAAAAACAGTACCACCACCTACGAAGTAGTTGTTAGTATAGTAAGAAGAAGCTTAGGATGAGCATAGGCTGAGTGCATTTCATGATTTACAGTGGTAGAGACTATTGAGGTTCCATCATGATCCAAAACCTTTGGAGGTAGAGTAATGGATAGATTCAGTGATTTCCTATTCAGGATAATATGTACTCCAGAAGATTATATGGTATCCTTAGCATCAAGATTTTTCCTTAGGCTGGCCGGATGCTAGTGTGGTCTAGTTACTGAGAAGCATAATGAGAATACTCTCTCATGGGACAAGTTTCATCATTTGTTTCATGAGGAGTATATTCCGTCAAGCATACACACTATTAGTATTCAGGAGCTTCTGCAACTGCAGTAGGGATCATTGATAGTTATTGCATACGCATTTAGGTTTATTAACCTTACATGATACTCATTGGTTATGATCTGTCATACTTACTTATGAGTGAAGAATATTGAGTAGGTACTCTACTAAGAGATATGTGTGTTCTTAGTGATCCTTTTAATTCATACATTTGATGGGGTGTTGGAGTGGTAACTCATGATGGTGAGTTTCCTAGAAGAGTGGATCTAGTAATTTGGGACAAGCAGTGGTTGCTTCAGAATGGAGATGTCCATATCTAGTGACAAACATGAGGTAGTAAGACCGTGACATAGGAGGACTACCCATGTTCACCCATGGCCACATTGTGTGGTAGCTCATATACCACAAAGAGCATCAAGTCATGTTGGTGAGTGGAAGTTCTTTAGTTTTTTATGGTGATCACACGTGAAGAGAGATTTCCCAACCCAGAAAGCCGAACACCCCGAGAAGGCATGAGGTGGACCACCATGGATGAGGCAGCACTGTGATCAAGGTAGTCCCCATAGATTCAGAGCTGGAAAAGGTGTTATAGTCTGAGGACCAGTTGGTGGGGGATGAAATTACGAGTTTCCCACCACACCACCACTGTGAGGCCAATTCTTAGATCATGGAGATGGCAGGTAGGGCCATAAACATCTCTAGGAAATGGATGTCCATGATCCTCCACCACAAGAGATGATATGAGGTACATTTTTTGTTTATTCTAATTTTCCATTAGTATTATTAGACATAGTGGAAAGCCACACTTTTATCTTGTTACTCATGTTATAGGAGTTGGATCTCCCAAAGGAGGCAATATCACATTAGCTTTGTCATGAGGTACTTTTGGGAGGTTCCTCTTTTGTATATTTTATCTCTAGATAGTGTGAGATTTCATTTTGAGAAGAAATGTTCACGTCAGAACTAATGGTCATTATGATGGAAACATATGACATCATCATGGGTATGGACTAGATTGCCATATTTTGAGTCCAGATTAACTATCTCCATAGGCTAGTCAGACTTATGTAAACTGATGGGACGAGGTTCAAATTTCATGGTCAATAAGGACTCATGGAAGGGAAGATGAGTGTTGTGAAAAAGGGACAACAAGATTCATCCCATCAGTTAATAAGAATGACCCTTGGTGTAGAAGACTCTTTAGGAACCTATGATCCTTCTATTGTAGATAATTACATGGATGAATTCCCTGATGATGTCATGGGACTGTCTTTGAGATGATAGATGGACTTTTTTATTGATTTGAAACCTGGGACTTCTCTGATATCTTCTGTGACATATCTAATGCAACCCATGAATCTATGGGAGCTGCATTTATAGTTGGAGGACCTTCATGGGAAGGGTTTCATTAGACCAAGTGTGTCCCCATGGGTAGCGCCGGTTCTGTTGGTATAGAAAGATGATGGGAGTTTGCGGCTCTCTATAGTTTTTCATCACCTGAATCAGGACACGATAAAGAAAAAGAACCCCTTTCCATGGTTTGATGACCAATTAAACTAGTTTCAAGGTGTTATTTGGTTCTCTAAAATAGATATGAGATCTAGCTACCACCAGCTATTAGTTCGCAAGGCTAATGATCCGAAGCTAGCCTTTTGTTGTCCCTACAGATATAAGAGTTCATAGTGATGCCCTTTAGTGTGAAAAACACCCCCAAAATTTTCATGGTGTTTATCAACCATGAAATCCACCCATACAAGGACCGTTTTGTTTTCCTCTTAATCGATTACCTAATAATATACTTTGTAAAAGAGGAGGATCATACATAGCACTTGAGTATGGTCCTTGATTTACTCCGAGAGCACCGGCTTTATGAAAAGCTATCGAATTGTCAGTTTTGGATAAATGAGGTATATTTTATCGTGAATTTCATCCCATTAGAGGTATTATACATGGATTCCATGTCTATCAATATAGTGCAGTATTGGGAACTACCCAGGAATGCATCAAAGGTGCAATGTTTTGTTGTTTTGTCTTTGTATTATCAAATATTTATGTCAAAATTCAATAAGATCACATCCCCTTGGACCGCTCAGATGTCGAAGGAAAAAACATTTACCTTGTATAGGATGTTCTAGAATGACTTCTAGGAGTTGAGTAAAAGGTTAATGAGAACTCTAGTTAGGGGAGGGTGTTTAGTTCATGGTGTTCTTTGATTCCTTAGTAGCGGGACTCAGTTACATTTTAATGAAATTATAGGAAGTAAATGTGTATCAGTTGAAGAAATTGAAACCCCATGGGAAAAAATATTGCAATAAATATATGGATATAATAGTTGTGGTCTTATCATGGAGGATGTGAAGAATCTACCTCTTGGTTAACCATTTTTTGGTTTACATAGACCACCAGAGCCTCTGTTATATCTTAACCTAAAGATATCTCAATTAGAGGTAGTGACGTTGGTTGGATTTTGTGTAGGAATATGACATTGTGACCTCCTATATCCTAGGGAAGAGAAACTTTGTAGAAGATGTCCTCAGTGAGAATTCCCATTATTTCCTAGTATATGATGCTTTAGAGCATTTATCTTCCCTCCATCTGACCCTGGTGGAGTAGGAGGGTACAATTTTTCTATAGATGATAGTGTGGACTACTTCTCTCCTAGATCATGTGAGATAGTTCCAAACAGGTTATATATACTGTGAGGATCTATACAATATGATATCCACGGGGGATAGACCTAATTGGTATTCTGAGGGAGAAAATCATGAGATATTGTTCTTGGGGTGGAAAGTGATTCCTTTTTATATATGAGAGGATGTGATGTGAGAGTTCCATACTTCACCCTTATCTGTACATCCCTTTGTGAGGAATATGTACATAGATATTTAGTAGAAGTTTTGGTGGTATGTCATGAGATATGGAATTTATTAGTTCATCGCCCACTTCCTTACCTGTCAGTAGGTAAAGGATGAGCATCAGGTTCCCGTAGGTTTATTGCGGCCTCTCGATATGCCAATGTGCAAGTTGGATGACATATTGATTGACTTCATCAAAAGTATTCCACACACAGCGAAGGGCCATGAATCCATCTCGGTGATAGTAGACCAAATCACCATGTCAGCACACTTCCATTCTATTAGAGAGATGAGTTCAGTGGAGTGTTTGGGGTAGCTGTACTTTCGGGAGATCATCCGCCTTGATGGGGTACCATCAAAGATTGTCTCCAACCATTACATGCGGTTTTTATCATGGATTTGGAGAGGTCTGGAGGATGAATTTGGGACCTAGTTGGGTATGAGTGCATCCATTCACCCCAAGAATGATTGGCATATTGAGTACACTATCTAGGTGCTAGAGGATATGATGAGGGCACGAGTTCTAGATTTTGGTCAATGCTAAGAAGATCACATGGATTCAATATTGTTTACATACAACAACATCTATCATTATTCCAACACCATTGAATAATATGAGGCCCTATATGGGAGGCCCTTCATGTCACCATTATGTTGGAAGGATTTTGGATAATCATCTCTCATTGGACTAGAGTTGGTGTGAGTAATGAACCAGATGGTGAAGGTTATTCATGGATTGATGTATAATTCCTAGAGTAGATAGAAATCATACATAGATCTGCATTATATTCCCTTGGAGTTTGATAAGGGAGATCACAACTTCTTTAGAGTCACCCCACGATTTTGAATGCATATGTTTGGACATGGAGGATTGTTTTCCCAATGGTACATTGGGTTGTTCGAGATTCTACAAAGGTTTGGTGACGTTTCCAACCACCCTTCCCTACCCCAAAGCTGAAGCGGGTTCACGACATCTTCAAAATGTCATAGATAGGGTGATATGTGCATGATTATACGAACATTATCATCTATGGTTATCTATACATTGAGGATAGAGCCCCCTTTCCAACGCACCTAGTGGCGATTGAGTATTGGTAAGAATAAACCTTGTGTGGATGGTTCATTCCCCTAGTTCGCATCCTATTGCAGTATGTAAATGTGAAAGAGAGTTCTTGGGAATGGGAGATCTTGATAAATGCTTAGTATCCTGAGCTTTTTTCTTATTTTTTTCTTTCTGGAAGTGAAAATATTCAATGAGGGAATGATATAGCTACACATTGTTCACCTTGAAACTCTTTGAATATATATATATATATATATATATAGAGTTAGGATCTTTGACAACGTGAAATTATGAGGCCTAGTTTTCCCCAAAATTAATTATATGTAATTTACCTGATTTTTATACTATGAAGGTTTTAGAAATGGGGTATCTCTTAACCTGTAGCATGTATTTAATTCATAGGCCATGATTGAGTTTAGAATATGGCATTCACCCTAGGATGGGCATAACATTCATGGGAGTGTAACTACTGTGGAAAACACAATCCATGGGGAAATGGTAACAAAATAAAATAAAATTTAATTAGTTAACCCCAGATGTTGAGCTAAATAACATTCAAATAGGGGATCAATTTGGAAATCTGAGATAGACGTTGAGTTCATAATGGGGTGTTTTTCCCAGGCATGACATAAAATTATAGGTCATGATGGTTTCAATTATCCACGGAGAGAAAGACAACTATATATAGAGAGTAAAGATTCAGATTAGTATTAAAACCATAATATCCCTCACTAAAATTAATATAAATCTTTATCCCTAGCCATTATTCACTGGATCGAGGAGAAAACTCCAGAAAATCATCTGTGGATCAAGTAAAGAGCGTCGTGGGAACATGACTTGCATCAAATTTCCAGATCGTTGTAGGATTAATTTCATTTTTTAGTTTTGATTCAATTTATACATTGAATATTCAATTTTGGTTAAATATTTATGGTCTATAATCAAATAATCAATGGTTTCATGAACATGACAAATGATATTTGTTTAAATCAACATTTTATGTCAGTTCTTCGGGTTTCTGGATGATGACTTTTGGAAGAACAATATCATAGATGGATCATTGATCTAAGACCATTGTAGAGATGGTGTCATCACTAGGTGGTCCCTAATTTATTGATGTAATCCTGATCTGGTGACTGAATCGAGCCCGATGGCTGGCGTAACGGACATCCTGGGCCATGCTGGCGCAACTACTAGTGGAAGCTTCGAGAGGTGGTCCACCGAGAGGAAATGAAACTAAGGTAGTGGAATTCTCACAATGTGTCCAAGTAGGGTCACATCGTGTGACCCCCGGTGGTGACCTCTATTGCGAATCTCGCATTTCTAGTCAACCTCTTTGACAGATGTGGAAACCAGATCATGGGTTGAACATTATGTCCTTAGGGGGCTAGGTCATGACATTCGAAAAAGCTAGGTTAGAAGCCATGGTCTGGTAAACAGGTTGACTCCAACACAGTGGGTCAGGTCCAGTGAACCTGGTCAGATCCTCATATAACCCGGGGTTGGTCAACTATGGTGGTTTACTACCACGTCTACTCCCCATATGCGTGGT
Organism: Viscum album; assembly: GCA_963277665.1. Taxonomy (NCBI): domain Eukaryota; kingdom Viridiplantae; phylum Streptophyta; class Magnoliopsida; order Santalales; family Viscaceae; genus Viscum; species Viscum album. The sequence goes on from OY728120.1 coordinate 264,942,895, forward strand.
GCGATCGGCTGGTCGACCGTATGTTGGTCAACCATGGGTTGGACTGATATGTTGTTTGACCATTGTAGAAGGTAAACCGACTGAAAATTAGTCCACCGACCCCACAACCATCTTCTAGGTTTTTCAAATGCTCGTATCATTTGAGATATTACTCCATTTGAAGCAACATATATAGCAGTGTGACCATCTCGCCAAGATAGAGAATTAGATGTAAGCTTATGAATTTGAATTTTAGGGTCGGGATGTTGGCCCCACATTAAGAAATTTGGGCATCTTTCTTTGAAAAGCACCCTTTTCACTAGTTTACCATTTTGAAAAAATATATTGCCTATACAACATTTCTTTTCACATAGAACATGATGGTGGCCTTCGTTTTGACATTCGAGTTATAGAGCGAGGTGTTCCAAACATGACACATCCTCTACCGGTGTTTGATGAAAGTAGTTATCAAGCGATGATATTAGTGACTTCTGAGTGGAACCCTCTAGTTGGGATGGGTATGGGTCCTTGAAATACTATAGTTGTCCCAATCAGATGGGCTGGGAATGTGCCATTGACCTACTAGAGTGGAACCCTCCAGCTGGGCTAGGCATGGGTCCTCAACGTACTAGAGTATCACCGTTAAGCCAGGTTGGGCATGGGTCCTCTGTGACTCTAATGTGGAACCCTCCATCTCGGTTGGGAATGAGTCCTTGATGACTCTAGAGTGGTTCCCTCTAGCTGGGCTGGTCATGCGTCCCCAACTAGGGATGAAATCTTTACTACGGATCAATGATGAGGCATGATTTGGAGTAACATTGGACTCATGAGTAAGATCTGTTCTTTCCCCTACATGAAACATCCTAGTGATATGACCTAAAACGTCTAGGCAGAGACAAAACCATCCCAAGAGGATAATAAAAATGTAGGTAGTTCGATCCCCATTGACGTGTAGTTCAGGGTAGACGAACAGATGTTGGGTGTCGATGCTAGTTACTCCTAGAACTATGGGATGCTCTTTATGTGTGTTGATATTTGATATGGAAATCCCCTTACTCACTCTCCTTTGGGATTTATTAATTTGAATATATATATATAATATATATATATATATATATTTACACCTTATCGCAGAACCCACTCCTGGGGTTTTAGTTTCTCTCCTTCAAGGAGATTTAAAGATGCGCGGGGTATGCCATGTTCTTTCTGTGTATAGCTTCTTGTGGTTTGATGAGTATAAAATCTTACTAGAGACAGAAAATACTTGAAAAGATGTTCACCTTCACACCATCTCTTTCTCTTTATGTATCAATGAGATTACTTCACTTCCATGTTGTGTTGAGCTACCCTCTTTTATTTTACTATTGTTATATCCATGGTACTTCCTTTCATTTGAATATCTTAATTATCCCCCTCCTTTTAGGGGCATCCAACTGAGTATGTTTATACTCACTCTTACATGGGATTTTCATGCACGTATCATGGATTATGAAGATGATGATCCAATTTGATTGGGTCATCAAGGAGCATAGGATCACAGGTACCTAGACTGCGTGTGGTGGTCAGAGTTTGGGTTCTCAAACCAGGACACCTCAATTGTTTTACTTTCACTTTTAAATAAGTTAAGGACACTTTATAATATGGGAATTTATTTTTCTCCTTTTTTCTATATGTTCACATTAATATACTCATACAGTTTATGTGGTCCTGGATGGTTTGTTTTTCTTTTACAGAAGGTTGAACCTTTTATTTTCTCCCTTTTCAAATTTCATCATGTTGGATATGTGTATGTGTATATGTACTTAGGAAAATGACTCCTTTTTTTGGTTGTGACATTGGAACTAGTCACCACCCCTAGGCCTATGAAGGTGGACATAGTGTTGATATAGCTCACGCTTCAGTACGGGTTGCGACACAACAAGTAATCGACCTAAAGTCCACAAGTAGTGTATCTTTCTTCATAGGAATCTAATTTGTGGGATGGTTGAGAAAGAAATAGGAAAAAATTCTATTAGTGTGTATAACATATAGTATATCTCAAAATCAATGTATTTGAATCATGTATTGTTGAGGAAGAATGAATTGAATGATATTTCTCATTAGGTTTAATAGCCAGTGGTGATTCACTATGATAATAAGAGCCTGATGGAACTTATAATGAATCTAGCTCATCTCTCTCATATCAAATATTTGGATATCATATAACACATCAATAATTTTTTTTAACAATATGTGATTAGAATTTGGAATGTTAGAAATGATTACCAATAAGATGAAATTACGATTAATCCATTGGAGACACAAATGTTTTAGATTCATTGGTTGTGCGACGGTATTCATCAACCTCCTAGAGCATGGGGATGTATGAGTTCTTCCTCTATCCCCATTTATGTTAAATTTTTTAATCATTTTTTGGCACTGATTCAAGTTTATGGTGTAGATACCATCTATTATGATTCATTTTTGAGATCAACGAGTATAAATATAGGTTCCTTAGGGTATTTTCAAAACGGAGAGAATAGATAAATTCTAATCTATAATTGTTTGTTGGTTTTATGATTTTGAAAAACCACATAATTATTCGATGAAATGATGGTCATTATGTGTCATGAGAAACCATTTCATATTTATCATATAATTTCATGGAAATCTATAAGTGTTCCAATACACAAGAACCCAATTCATGTTTCCCCTCTTATTTTCTACACCGATATTTTCTCACTTAATCATATAATGTTGGAATATTTTCTTCCCACCTATCATGTTTTTTTAGGATGGTGCTTTTTAATTTATTTATTAGATATCAAACAAACCCAAAGGGGGAGATTATTGGAACCAAGACTTTTCACAACTTATAGAATAAAGTAGTATAGTTTTGATTGTTTTCAATCCACACTGGTTTGATTGGGGAGTTTTCAAGGCATGTGACCTTATAGTACAATATGGATAGAGTGTTAAAGTTGGAATATTTTCATATGGTTTTCCATTTTTTGGGCTAATAATTTGGAGAAAGAATCATGATACACATTAATATGGTTTCATGAAGGCTGATCTACTAAAATACGTGAGTAATATTTAATAATCGTAGTGAATGAATGATCAGATGACGGAAAATATTGTTGACAATGGCAATATTCTTGCAAGAGAATGACTAAGAGCTCTATAAAAAGTCAAATGGGAGAAAATTATCATCACAAAAGTTTGATCCTATAAATTGGAGGCTATCCCCACTTCACTCCACATGAATATTATTAGAGAAAAGGATGATTTTTTTGAATTCATAATGGCTAATAAATTAATTAATCATGTATTCATTATGATCCTACACATCTCAAATATAACATCTTAGTCTTGAACATTTCATGGGTTTCATGAAAAATGATTTTCTTAATCATTGGATATTTCATAATGTCTTTGTTTTCAATAAATAAAGTTTACTTAATGATTTTAGTTAGCTTCATGTAGGGGGATCATGAAGGATATTTTTTAAAGTGAATGGGTTCAAAAGTTGTAATTGTGTTGAAGAATAATGGGGTGTCATGATGTCTACGATACTAGAAACATAGAAACAGGAAAAAAGCATGCTCCCATAAAATTTTATAAAAAAATAATAATGATTGTTCCCAGAAAGCTCATGATAGCTATAATATTATCTATGAATAGTGATAATCATTTGGATTATGTTAATAGTGCTTTAAATTATATCAACTCAGTTCATAAAGTGTCTTGCGTGAATTTGGGATAAATAATTTAACTCCAATCAATGGATGTGTCCTACAATGTGGTAAACTAAGTAATAATTCTCCCAATAAAGTGTGTTAGGGGGAGTCGACTGACGTGTTATAATGGAGTTAATGTTTTGTCTCAAAAATATGGTAAAGGAAGTGTTCCTGGAACATGGTGACTATTTCTGGACTTCTGTTTTCTACATCATCTAGTAAATCTTAGTGTATATAGGTAAGACTAAAATACATTTAGCGTATTCTCCTTAGAATATCCCATAGTGGTGAAACATGTAATAAAATTATGTTTTCTCTCTGCATCTAATTTTTATATTACGAACCAATTCCATACGACTAGATGAACAACATCCATCCAATATAGAAACAAGATATGACACTTTAAAAGAAAAACATGACACCCAGATTCACATGTCCCCTATCAGGATGTTTTAGAGTACTACATTTTACATTTTAGTAGTCTTGGAAAACTAGATATAGACATCAATTGTGCATTATATTTGAAAAATTAAAATAAAAAAATTATTTAGTTGAGAAAACCATTATTCCCATTAGCTTATCCAATCACTTAGATCATAATACACATCATTACATCATGGGGAAAAGAAACATAAGAATGTAGTGATATAAGAATCTTGGTAAGGGTAAGTGAACAGTGGAAGCCAAAAATAAATGAATAATAAGGAAAGAATAAATGATGATCAAATAATTACAAATATGTTTCCTCAGGGAAAATTATCTTATCCCTAAATTTAATAAATATATAAATAAATAACATGGTAATAGATTACTAATATCACAATAATGGAATGAATTATATCGGATATCTAAAACATAGCATCAAGGCTTCTTGCCAAGACATCTTTCATAAATTAGTATTTCCATTGCCAAATAACAAATCGATTTTTTCAAATGATAAATTTTGATGAATTATGGATTTATATATTTCTTAACAAAAATTTTCAATTATTTAGCCCAATGAATTCACCATAGAAATAAACAATCAAATAAAATAAACAAGCCTTAAAAAATTACTAGTATATGTAACATCAATACTTTACCCAGTTAAAATGATCATAAACTATACAAAAAATATATTTGATTGTATCATTAGATTATATCTTATAAATTAATATTCAATAAATTATTTTTACATAGTCTCAAATATTATTAAAAGGTCACTAGAAATTTTCATGAGGAAAATAACATTTTGACATTGATATAAATTATTTAATGTAGAAAATATTTCCCCAAATAATAAAGAAAACATTTTATTTTAATATAAACATGTCATAATGTTAAGGATGTTTCAAAATAATGAGCATTCATGACAGAAAAAAATACAATTAATATCCTATACGTTAAAATAACAATCCATTTATACTTCAAAAAAAGTCCTTCATTGGAAAATTTATAAGAAGAATAATTTTAATTTTTTTTTCAAAATGAATTAAATGGGTAAAAACATCATTAATAAAAAATTGTATAGTGTTGAAAACTTTTTTTCAGTAATTTTTAAAATAATATTGGATGTGGGAGAAAACGATTGATGACCATGTATAAAAATAAATTTGTTTATCCTTTAAAACATTGTATTGGTATCATGAGTTCATAAAGAATTGAAAATGAAAGGAAAATATGTAATTTTCAGAAGTAACCATTATATTATGTTATTTTTGAAATTAATATATAAATGTCATGTAATTAACCATATATATACTAGAACATAATCAATGTTGAATAATGATGATATTTGAAACAATCCCTTACCACATTTTAATATAAGGATTGTAAGCCCAATGAATGAAAGAAAGCTATAGGAAAATATAAATTTCAATAATTGTCATAATATTTATCATGAAATAATTTTATGTGTTTTATATTTACCATATTAATGAAAACATTTGTTGATATTACCTGTGTCTCACAGAAATAAATGTGAGTCAAAAATCCACTACCTCAGGTCTATCATACATAGATTGTGTTCAAATGTAAATTATAATAAAAATATATTTATTATACATATATTTTAAAAAATATATTTTATAACCTACCAAAACTTATTTTATTATTTCCATTCATCACCCTTTTATATTTAATTGTCAATTAAAATCACTACTTTGGGTGATAACTTCTTTGTTTTTTAAGTAAGATTTTGTTCAGTAATTTTGGTCCTTTTACTTTGATATTGGTTCCATCATACCCAGAATTTTCATCATGAAAAAATACCATATATATTCATTATATACATATTTATATTCTTCCGTAATTTATATATATATGTTTAACTTAATGACACCGTTTGTGGAGGAGGTAGGAAAAACATATGCATGAATGCAACATTAATTTTTAAAAAAATGGGAAGAATGAAATATAAATATTAATTGACCTTTCAAAAATAAATATAATGTCAAATATATCGTATATATTAAGAAAATATCTCTATTATGATCCATTTAAATAAACATTGAAAAATGAATCATATCAAATTGTGGAGGTGGTAGTCCACATGTACGTACGAGAAACATTAAAATTTTCAATCTAGCTGGATTATAAGGAGATATATGTGATATTATAATATAGGATGAATAATTATTCCATAAATATCATATATTTACATTACATTCATCATTATTTCACATTATATTAGGTAGTGACCAAAAACAAATTACATCGGTTTGTGTGGTGATAGTCCACCATATAAACTGTTGATGGTTTTATTTCACATTTGATGGATGAGGATATATATATAAGTTATTTAATTAAAATAATAAAATATTAGAATATGGTATAAAATAATGTTATTATTTCATCATAATTTGATAAAATTATAATTATGTGGAAGAATAAATAAATCAAAAATGCTTGGTTAAGAATTATACCACTACTTATGATAACCTACTTGTGATTGAAAAAAATCCCTAACGGAGGGGTTTATAATAATACTAATGACACTAGGAAATAAAAATGTAATTATTTAAGGGGTGTTTTATTTTATTTTTTTAATCAAAGGTTTGTCCAATTATAAATAAATGTGGATATATGTTTTCCTTTTATATGTAAGAAGAAGTGTCATTTTTTTAAATACACAAAAGTATTCAATAATTGGAAGTCACTCTCAAACCATGTTCCTAGAAATTTTATAAATAAATGATTGGATGGAGGATATGGTTAACCTACTCCTCAATAACTAAAAAATAAATTTTTTTGACATTTTATTCCCATTTCCATTAGTGATATTCACTTCTACCAATTAGTTCTAACTACAGTAACAAGTTTCTTTTACCTTGGAAATTTATCCTTTAAGAATAAAAAATGTTAATTATTAGATAATTTCAACCAATTAATACTAAATATTTAATATAATTTATCAAAATTAAAATCTATTTGTGTGGAATATTAATTTTAACACTTGAACATGTAATTCACAACACCTCGTCTTAACGTGAACCGTTAAAATTAATTTTTTGTATTTTTACTATTCATTGAAAAAAACTAAGTTGAAATTGTAGAAAATTAATATTAATTCTAATTCCAAAAATTTAATCCATTTTTCAAATTCATTAAAAATAATTGGAAAATTTTAATTTCAAATTAAAACCACATACACGACGAAAATATAGGTTTCCAAATAATTATTCTAGTTATTAAATGTTTTTAAATCAAAAATAAAAATAAAATAGATTACAATGAAATAAATTGGGTTAATAATACATTAAGTGAAATAAATTTAATTTGTAAATCATTTTTAAGAAAATTTAACTTTATATATGTTTAAAATTAAATCACAGTTTTTAATTAATATCATTAGTTTTTATTATTCATTAAAAAATTAATATTATTAAGGAATTCTTAAGAATTAAGAATAATATAAATAAAAAAATTATTTGAAAAATTCATATCAATTTTAAAATACATTTTATATATGTGGTTATATTAATTTTCTAATATGTGTATAAATCATGACAAAACTACTTTTTTGAAAAATACAAATTTTAACAATAAAATTAGATTTATTATTTTCCCATGGAATGAAAAAAAATTATATGGATGATAAAATAGTTTAGTGAATATATAATATATAATTATTACTTTGAAATAATTCACAAATTGTGTTTATTATAATTTATTATGACAAAAACACATTTTATGCATAAAAACTGTTTTTCCAGAAAAACATTTCATTCACATTAAAATGATTTTCATTTTCAACTCTAATCAATTGATACATGCTTAAAACATATAAATTTCAATTTTTTTTACTACTATTTATACCCACCTATTTAATGGTATGATTATGATGGTATAGTATATTGTGGTTCATTTATACTTTGGGATGCGTGAAATGAGTGCTATCGATGAAATTCTATTTATTTGAAAATAATATTTCATAAAATATTGCGGTGTTACGCAATCCCATTTATATAATACATATTAAAATAATAGATAATAAATATATCAAAATATTAATAATTCCCTGTTTGGATTGATAAATTACAGTTCCTTGGTTACATAATGTTAGAATTATGGTTATCAGTTGATCCATAAGAGGTTACAACAATTGTTTCCTAGGAGAATCCCATGATTTTATGTGATATTCATAGTTTATTTGGTATATTTATTTACTATCCAAATATTATTTGTAAATTTTCATTACTTGTAACACCTCTCACATGATGAAAAATAATATTTTCTCATTCCCAATATCTGAATTTTTTGAATAAGATATTAAGGAATTGAATGTAAGGTTCACCTTAATGTCGATCATGATTTCGCCTAATCCTTGTAGAGGCTATACAGTTTACTCTAATACATCTGGTGTAAGGATGAGAGTTATTTTTATGAAAGGGGTACAATTCATGGTTTTATTTATCACCAATACATACCTCACTAGCTTCATTACCTAATGCACAATCTCGAGCTTACATCCATCATTTATGGTTCACATTTATAGGGAAATAATCCTTTTGGATATCAATTCATAATGTACATGGACTGAAACATTCCCAAATAATTTTTATCTCAAAAAATTATCATCCAGAATTTTAGATTGTTTTAATACCTTCACACTTTTGACATTGAGCTTTCTTAAATTCCTCGTAATGGAAATGTTGTTACTGATGCTCTGATCCAGAAGACTCGGACATTTATCGTCCAAGAAACTAGTAGTGAATTGTAGTTGATAGATCTTTTTACAAAATTCATATGTATTTTCATGAATTCCATAAGAATCATATATGTTTTTTTTGTTACATAATTCTTCCAAGATTGATTAAATACGAACTAAAATTTAGATCCCTATCTCTTAGCCATGAGGTAGATTTTTAGAGTTGAGAACATTTCTCATGGTTAGGTTGTTGATGAAGATAAAAGCCTTTATATTCATGGGAATGTATTGATTAATAAATACATGTTAGTAGAGTTAAAGAAAGAATATATTTCTTCTAAACGAGTATTATATCGTAGAATTTATTGAAAAGTATTCTGATATGCAACGCCTGTATTGATTTTCTTGGATAAAAAAGGAAAATCATAGGTTTTTTTATTATGTGTTCTATCTGTCAGTAGGTGAATGTAGAACACTAGTGGCCTGATATTCTAGAATATCTATTACCGATCCTAGAGTTTAAATGGGATGATGTTACAAAGGATTTTTAATTATATTACAAATTTTACCAAAGGTAGTAATTCTTTATGGGTCATCGTAGACCAGCTGACCAAGGTTCCCCAGTTGTATATTTTTAGGGAGATGTTTTTATTGGATGATATTTAAGAGGATATACATCTCTGAGAACATATGAATTCATGGTTATACACATACCATTAACTCATATATGTATTCTTAGTTCACATCCTATTTTTGGAAGGAGTTGTATAAATCACTTTGTAGACATGTACTTCAGAGTACTACATAGCGCCTGTAGACTATTGTTCATTCTGAGAATCCGATATAGTTACTATAGAAAATTATTTAAGATTATGTATATGATTTTTGAATTTCATGCTAGTAACATTTACCTCTTTCTATGTTCAATTATAATAAAAATTTACTTGTGAGCATTCCTATGGGTCTATATGAGGAGCATTATGGTATTCCTTATTGTTTACCTTTATGTTGGATATTGGGAGGAGAGGTAGATCTATATGGAACTCAACTCATTCGTGATTCAATTGAGTAGATATAGAGGAATGTAAGATATAACTATATAGATCAGTATTGTCAGAAGTTATATGTTGATCATGATCACCAACCGCTAGAGTCATAAGAGGGAGATCGGGTCTTCCAACATGTGTCTCATTGATTTTTTAGTCATTTTATTTAGTGTATAAGATTTTGTAACCATTATTCTTTAGGATTTTAGATATCTTATAGAGATTAGGGTTTCTTCCTTATTTGATAGATCACCCTCTAGGGTACCAGTCCAGGAAGTACTTCTTCAATATTTCAGAAATTTTCCATTTTTATTCCCACCATACAAATATTTTTATCATAAAGAAGTTATGTAACATGTTGATTCATATTTTGATGATTATCTTGTTCATATCATTGATCAATGATGGAAAGATCTATCAGTTAGGACCATTACTCTGTTTTGGGTTAAATGGATACATGGTCATGTGTAGGCTGAAACATGAGGGTGAGAGGTTGATATATATGTTTAGTGTCCATAGTTATTCCTAGATACTTCTCAACAGCCCTTGTAAGAGAAACTTGAGGAATGTTTGATATAATAAGGGGATGTTATAAGACTGATGTTTTTCATAATGGTAAGGATCATTTTTATTTCATTATCAGTTGTTCATTTTAAATAAATAGGGGTTCCTAAAGAGGTTATATAGTTTCCAGGAGCGTTCGGGCTTGGTTTAGGGCTCAGAGTTCTTGTTATTATAATTAAAGGGGTAGGTTCCCTGTTAGTTCTAAACATATACCTCAATCATTCTAGCATATAATATAGGAGAATATTTATCCAAACCATGAATCATGGAAAATAAGGCCATGAAAAACTTATAATTTATTTAAAATGAGATTCTTATAGTGTGTTTGTTATTGTATAACTTTTTTCCTAGATGGTGTCAGATGTGGGGTTTTGGACTGTTTCCCCACATTTGTTTTAATATACTTTCTTCCTATAATATGTGTGACTCTAAAATGTCTATAAAACATCTTTAAGGTATTGTATCTTTAATAATTTCTCCAACTCATAATAAAACCACAATGTCTTCATCCTTAATATATATATGAGAGATTAATGGTGTTGCATATTTTTTTGGAATATAATAAGATCTTTTTAGAATATTTGTTATTGTTATCTTAATTAATATTAAACTATTTACACAAATATTTTTAATGGTTCTCCAAAAAAAATTATCAAAAGTGTCCAAATCATGATTTTTTTGAGATTTATTTTTATTATAGTGTATGGAATTAAATTGGATTCTCAATATACTAGATATCATATAGAAATATAGAAAGATTTTCCTCATCAATTTGGAATTAACAATACCCCTCCAATTTATATGTTTTTATTTTCATCCTAGATTGATGTATAGAGTTATGTTTATATACATGTATGTGCTTATTATGAACCTCCTAGCATTATATAGGTTATGCATCATCGTTATAAACATTTAAATAACTAGTTTTATTATCATATATATGAGTTACTTTATTTACCAATCACCACATATCATCGATGTAATTGTGTTGTGATTGATACATGCATTCAAAATCAATGTGTGTATTTCTGTTTATATATATATAAATATATCCATTAAAAAAAATAAAAAAGAAAATAGTTAACACACTATGATAACATAAAAAACTCCCCAATATATAATCTCCAAATTTTAGGGTGAATAACTCATCTAAGGACCCCAATACCAAAATTATAAATTAATGATATCCTTATGAATTTGGTATAGTGAAACCCATGGGTATTCTCTATTTGAGTATTTTTGTTAAACATTTTGAATCCCTATTTATTTTAATTTTTAGTACATTATATTTTTAATTATATAATCACAAAAACGAGAGAATTATTATTTTTACATTATAATGGAAAAACATAAAAAAGAATTAGGATGAAAACACTAGGTGTGGAATGTGTTCAAACATAGAAGTGAATACATCCATTAATGTATAATTCACTGTAAGGTGATTTCCATCCTACCATATTCACTTTAAAGAATTATTATCATTAGACATTATAGCATTCTATGTTTATAAAAATGGATGTTTTTAATGCATAAAAACATTCATGATAACATACTATCATGCATCCTCTTTTAGAAAAACCTCACACTACATGCTCATCTCACACACCACCCTCAACCATAACTATTGTTTACAAGATAAGTGGATCCTTTTATTAAAGAGATAATGTAATTAAATGGGTCATTGATCCTAATAAAGTGTGACAAAAATATCCTATTTAAACACATTCCAACAATCATTGTATGTTGAAGATATTTAGTTGAATACCTACACACATACATCTGCAACACACCCTGAATCAATTTGTAAAATTTTAATGAGTAGTAAAAAAATATATTAAGAATCCTAATTAGATAAGAAACTCCATGGACTAAGCCTTTAATGATATATATAAATATCCATAAAAAAATACACATAAATCATTCCTCTGAACACCTAGAATCAAAAACTAGATTACATAAAAACATTATAACAATTGGAAAGTGTCAAACCCTTAGCATCTAGAGTTTATTTCCCTATTAAAGGATTTACACCTTTTCAATCATTATCATCATTACTATGATAACACTATATGTTACTAGCAATTAGTATCGCTCATTGTTAATTAGATTCCATGATATTATATACCTCCATGAATATTCCTATCCTTAAAAACAGTTTCTACAACCATATCTTGATCATTTTATCCATTTTTATAGCATACTTGAGACATGGATCAATGCATAAATGATTTATTGGAATTTTCATACATAAAGTACTATGAATGTTCTCTTTCATCCCCCATATATTCAATTATGAACACATCTGTGTGGATCTCATCAATATAATTTATTGAATGACAATATCTTTTAGTATACATCATGCATGATTTAGAGAAAAAATAAATTCTATTCCATCATATTTTCAGTGATTAAAACACTGCAGTATAAAATTAGTGTATCATAGTCTCCCTATCAATTCTCCCAATTGTGATTGACCATTCTTTGTTAAAAATGGTCCCCTGGGTGATATTTATTACTCTGATGAAGCATGTAACTGTCCTACAAAACATACACATTCTTCAATTTAAACTCATGTAGTAGTGATCATGTGAACATATACTATTAGTGATTTCCATTATGATTTAATCACACACAATAGTTATTTTGACCAGTTAATATAATGTAACATTTATGAAAATCAGGTTTATATTATGTATGTCCCCCATAAAATGTTTTATTATGATTTAGCAAGGGTTTAGTGGGGATTATTTCTCACATGTGACACATAAACGAGAGTTAATCTGTTATGTGACTCGACCTATGTGATTTAATCTCACACGTCTCTTCATTTCACATTTTTTACACACATTTGTTGTTTTAAAAACACATGGTTCTTGGAATTATTTTATTCTTATGTAATATTTTTAATCAATTATATTAAAATCTATCGTTAACATTTCAATATAAAAACCCTTATAATTAGTCATTTAAAACCACAAGAGCCTCTAAATTCCATTTTTTCACATCGACAACCATATTTAATTCTCCAAAAATCATACTAAATAAAATTTTAAAATAAAATCATTATTAAAATTTTAAAAATTATTTCTAAATTTAATAAAACGAATGAAGTCAATAGATTATTATATTAAACAATTATTATCAAATTATTCCTAATAACAAAAAATGTCATTAATTCTAGAATTCAGATAAAATGCCGGTAACAAATAATCAATTCTAATGAAGTTTGTTTTCAAAACCAGGATCCCATTAGTCTCTTATACATTCTTATGATAAGGATCTATATTTACCTTCTCAAAAACACATTGAAGGCCTCATAAAATTACTTGAATTTTCATATTAGTAAACAATACTTCCAACAGCATTAAATCACATATCCATGATTTTTCTAATTGAGTAACTAATATTGATATCTTATAGTTGGATTTTTATAATACATTCCTCTAAAATACACCAACAATGATTGAAAATCATCCATTGATGCTAACATGGTCAGGTTGACCCAAAAACAAATTTCGTAACTCCCATATAATTTAATGTGACCTAAAAACATCCATACTAGTAAATTGATGTATATATGTTTCATAACTGAAGTGATGGATGGAATTTGGTGACTAAAAAATTTATATTGTGGGATATGGTTAAAATATGTGTAAATATATATCATTTTATTCTTCACACACATTTTTTTATACATGTGTAAATAATTACCCTTATTTGGAAAATTAATTTTTTCATTTTAATAGGATATCCACTTTATCCTTAGTATTAATAAAAATAAATTTATGAAAAAATATATATAATTAAATAAATATACCCAATAATTTAGAATACTTTATTTTATTTTATCATAGAATTATTTTTGAATTATTTATAATAGTGGATCATGTATAATTAATATAAATATTCCCTAAATGACATAAATAAATAAATAACCATGAATCAATAAAATGGAAGGTGACAAATATTCAAGATCTATATATAGTAATTGGTTTATCAATAAGTGAAAACTAACGATAAAAGTAGATGAAATTACTTTTTATGCCTTATCATATCTCAAGATTCTATATCCATGATTTTATTTTATATTTTATTTATGGAATCATCATTGTTCATGTATTGAACCATCTTCTAAAGTTATGATCTCTATCATTTATAAATTTATACACACATTCAAGTAAGATCTAATAAGGGTTCCGTGTTAGATAAAATTTTATTTGGACATATATACCAATACATAATAAATGGTGGAAGGATTATTCACATATAAACATGTTAAATTTAATTACATTCATTACAGATAGACCATGTAATAAATGCTAAAATAAAATAAAAACTGACACATTAAATGTTCACTCAATGATTTTGATCATTCACAACATGAAATTATAATATAATTTAGTTTAGATAGAATTAATTTTAATTTTTTACACTTTAGGGTAAATTTAAATGAATTAATAAATTAATAAAAAAATTAACATATTAATTCATATCATAAAATAATTCTATCTTATGATCCTTCAGTTGAATTTATAACCAAGGTAATTATTAATAAAAAAATTAATTTTAATTTATGATATTTTTTTCATGAAATTAAATTATAAGGCCACATTATGTGTACTTCCATCATGATATTAAATTTCATTTTTATGAATTAATAACAACATGCTATGTTCTTCCATGTGGAACATTGTAATGGTATGAACCTCTTTGGTCCATTCCATTACAAAATCTAGTGTTTTGGGTGTTCTGGGATGTCCAGGTGGTGTTTCCCAACAATTTTTCATGTTACCCATTTTTACTAATAGTGTTTCTAGGATTCTATCTCATCTAATGGTGTTGTTATCTCATCCGATAGTTTTGTTGACTTATCCAACGGTCGCAGTAACTCATCCAATGGTGGAGGTAGCTCATCCAATAGTGGTGCTGACTCATCCAACAGTGCTGGTAGGTCATCTAATAGTTATGGTGAATCATCCAATGATGGTGGTTTCTCATCCATTGGTGGTGGTGGATCATCTAATGGTGGTGATGACTCATCCAACAGTGACAATAGCTCATCCCAACTGCAACAGCAACTTGTCCAATGATGACAGCATGTTGTTCCAACTGTGGCAGTGTCTCATCCATTGGTAATGGTATTTCATCCCAACAGAAATGGTGAGTCATCCAATAGTGATAGTATCTTGTTTCGATGGTGGAGATAACTCAATCAAATGGTGGCAATGACTCTTTAATAGTTATTCAATCTTCTTATAGTTTCACCCTTTTAGCATTTTCAATGATGTGAAACACATTCCAAGCCTTGTATTAAGGAATTTAAGGCTGATTAAAACCCTATAAATCATTTCATAATATTCCTATGAGTCCCAGTGCCTTTACTCATTCCAAATGTGGAGCTCGACCAGATCTACTATTAATGGATGATCTAAACCATATCATAAACGACAGCTCCATTTAATATTTTCGAAAGGGAGACCATTGTTCTTCCTTAAATGATTTCCTATGCAACAAGATGTCCAGAGTTATTCCTCCCTTAGGAGATGCTCTTTTTTTACTGTAGACTATGGATTGTGGTTCCCTTGGTGTTTTCTCCTTATAGTGTTCCCCCCATTTTTGTGTGAGTAGTAAGTGTCGATCCATCTTCAATTATGTATGTAATACCTATATTATTGTGAATTGTTCCATTTATTTCCTTTTTGATCCTTTACATGTGATAGAATGTTATCTCTCTCTTTCTCATAGAGAATTCTTGGTTGTTGGTTGATGTCGGTGTCTGTAGGTCGATGGAGTCTAATATGAGTGGTGATCATGACCGGTTCTGTTGGTCTATTCTTATGCAATAAACTTCAAGAACCATTTGAGGTTGTGGATTTTATGTTTCTCATTTTTAGGAGTAGTAGATGACATATCATGTTTTATCCCATTGGATCCCAATATAATTAACATAATAAATAATTTAACTAGATTAATGAATTAGTATCAATCATATGTTGATTCTTATTTATTTTCTAGATAGTCAGACATATATGCCTTGCTATTTAGCAGGTTGTTCTTAACGGGAATCGATAATGAAAGAAAAACCAGAATTAATTGAAAATTATTTAGAAAAAGATAATCAAGCATGTTATTTAATCCTCTTATTGTTGTTATAAATTTATTAAAATCAAATTTATAAAGTAATCATGTTTAATTTTATTATTTGATAAACATGAAAAATATCGATTCTTATTATTTAGAAACATTTCAATTAAGTGTTTGGTTAACTTTTGATAGATATGATACATTTCTATTTAGGTTTCCCATAGTTGGAACCTACTAGCAATGAATTGGTTAATTCTATTTGGATTAATTAATAATTTATATGATAAAAGATAATCCTTGGTTGGGTTATATGTTACCCTCTTTCTTAAAAAGTATAGGATCCTTATGATTTGGAGCTCTGAGTGATCATTGTGTGTGAAGGATTGATTCCTTTCTTTGGGTAATAATCCTAGTTTGTCTGTTGTTTGTTTCCTACTGCTTGTTCTATAGTGTGAACTTGGAATGGCTAATACTAGATGGTTGTGGTGGCATGTGGGGTAGGGTGGCCCAGTGTTGGTGTTGGCTAATGTTGGTTCCAAGAGTGGTGTGATGTAGTGATTTATGAATATGGGAGTTGAATATGACACCATAGATTAATAAAATGGTTGATGTCAGACTTACCAGATGATGTTATAGTTGGATTCCTATTAACAGTGTTGCATGTTTATCTGCTTACATTTCCCACTACTTGAATTAGATTGTTTTTCTTACTATACATCCAAAATAGGTGAAGACTTGTGGGGTATTCCATGTGATTTTCTGGTTTAGATTCTATAGGATGGATGGGTCTATACTCATGTAATTGATATAAAATAATTAATGTGAATTTTATATACTCACTATGATGAGCCCCTTGTGTTTGGTAGCTTAGATGGGTTTCTTAGAATATATGGAACTATGGAATTCGGTAATACTATTAATAAATGATTGAATGAATTAATGTTTAACCTGTGGGGTTTAATCATTCTTGGATGAAAAGATGAGTTTATAATTCTCTATAAATGTGGACTCAGTTTGGTTATGACTGGAGGGAATGGAGCTCTATTGTGATGCTAATGAAATGTAATGTTGAAATGATCATTGTTAATTATTTTTAAATGAATGAATTGATGTAAAGTAAAACAGATTAAAAAGGGATAAGATTATTTGATAAATCATTTTAAATGGTTGTGTGTTTATAGGATATGTAGCCATAGCAGTGGAAGCCAGGAGTCTGAGAGACACTAACTGCAGTTGAGTCTATGTATAGGTTATGTCCGTAGTGTGTTTTTGAGTTATATTATATTCCATAATTTTTGTGTTTCTATATGCTACTCCACCATGCTGGTTAGGGAAGATGAAAACCCCATAATTCTGAGCCATGGGGCATGTTTTCCCTAACATCCCATCGGGAGGATGGATGGTATAATACCCCCTTGACACCACTCTCTACTCTTGGAAGTTACTAGTGCTGGTATGCCCAATGGTATGTTTTCACCACATATCATTTTAGAGGTTTATAATGGATTGTGGTAATTTCGAACAAACATATTCTTGATATAGATTACTATATTATACTATATCTAAAACAGGTATAGGATGTGATGGATTGGGGATATTTACATAGTGTTTGGGATGTAGTGGATTGAGGTATAATCATTAATATTTGACACATGTTATGTGAGATGTGGTGGCTCCTGAAAACTACATGGTTATATCTGGTTATGTGGATTGTGAGGTGCTACACCCAGCTGTCTGCATGCAATCCTTTGTGATGCACAAGGTTCATGTTGTGGTGCTCACCCAAGTGTCTTTGGGATGGACTTTTTCGTGAGACATTTTTATGATGCACAACATTGGGGAAAAGTGGGAAAATAGTGGGGAAGTAGTAGTTGGGTACCCTTGATTTTATTTATTTTATTATAAAACCATGTACGTGATACTTTTTGAGAGTATCCATGGTGAGGTTGGGAGCATATTATGCATGTTAGGTGATTAGTTGGTTTTCCTTGTTGTTCCCTATGTTATAGCATGATTTCTTTACTTTTTCATGAGAGGCTCTTGGGAGGATTCTCCCAAGTATACTATTATACTCACCCTACGTTATATATACAATTTTTAGGTCACTTAGAGAATGTTTGAGATTAGGCTAGTTACTACAAATTGGGGTTTACATGAACTGTTCAATCTTTGTGGATGAATCTATTTTATATTATTCTAGTACTTATAGTTTCACATTCTATTACAGTTTATCTTCCACAAAATTAAATATGTGTACATCGGTTTTATTTTATATTGTAATCTGACATGGAGTTGGTCGGTGTATGTCTTATCTCTCTCTTTACATGTGTTCTCTTAGTGGTTAATGCCTCCCAATTGTGTGTCTATTATACCCTTGGTGATAGTCTCCAAACTAGGGCATACTGGAGTTGGGACTCCTGGGACATTATCCCTCTTATCACATTACCAGCTTAGGAGGGGTAAACATTATTGGAAGGGTGTCCAAAAAAAGTGGTATGCGAGCTCTAGTTGAGGGATATGATGGAGTTTGGAGTAAGCCACTAGTTAGGTTGCATAGATTGGTAGTGAAACAGTGTTAGATACGTTTATCAAGGGATACAAACAATGGAGATGTCCTGAGAAAGAGGTATATAGGTCCCCCAAAGATATACTTCATGGATCCTTAAGTTTATAGTTTCTAGTATAAATCGTGATATTGGTTGCACGGTAGAGACCTATGAAAGGATCATGCTTCATTCTTCTATGCACCTTTGTTTTAATGGGTAGACCTTGGGGTGGATAACTAAAAATGAATAAAATAAAACAATTAATTATTTTCATGTCTTCTATATTCTAGTTTTTGGATCACAAACTATTTCTTCTACTATACATATTGATCTTGGTCAACATCCTTTTCATGTTCATGTAAAAGATATCCAACAAGATATGATAGAAAATTTTGATAGAGTAGAGGTCGATGAAGATGAAACATCGAGGAGGACACTCTGAGAGTTTAAAACTAGGAGTCTCTAGATGTATGAGGGATCCGTTTTAGATAAATTCAAAGAAGAATTGTTGGAGGAGGTTGAGATAGCCTTCTGTTCAATCTGTTCATAGAAGGATAACTTAGCCACAATGGTTGCAATGATACTATATGGGGTAGAAAGGTATTAGTGGTTCTTGTTCCTTAGGGATCACTAGGAGTCAACAATATCATGGGAGTAGTTTCAAAAACACTATATATCCGAGTTTTTTTCTCTGACCATGAAGGCGACTGGTCAGTAGGTGTAGTTAAATCATCAGCAGGGAAGCTCTTGTGTGCGAGAGATATGGATCCATTTTGGAAACCTTCTATGATACGATTCAGACTTGTTGCCGAATGTGGAGGCTAGTGAGTCACATTTTGAGGAGGCTTTGACTTATGTGATCCAGTTCTAGGTCACACAGTTTATGCTAACAACATATCTCTTCATGCAGGTAATAGCAGAGGTTGTCGAGAAGACATTATCCAGAACTTGATTGTCATGATAGGGAATTTTTCAGGATTCTTCATGATGCAATGATGTGGTCTGGGGTTACCAATTTTCTGGGAAGATGTGTTTTCAATCAGTCGGGGGGAGGTCCTAGACCCCACTACCTCATTTCCCTAGCTTTAATGTTTCTCAGACCTATTCCAAGGGATCTGTTTGTTGTTTTTCTTATAGAGGTAGCAGTCATCAATAGAGAGAGTTACTGACCTTTCAGAACAGTCATTGTACACCTACTGTTCCACTTTGGGTTCCTCCATTATGGAAGTTCCAACCAAGGAAGAAGTAACAATTTTCACCATCTAGGGATTACCCGAGAGCAGATGGAGGAGGAAGAGGATATCCCAAGAATGATCCCCATCCTTAGAGAGCATAGAACAACTATGGTGGTGGTCTTCATCCAGGTACTAAAGTCTATGGAGTCGGTCGTGGTATGCTTATTACTTTAGCATTGCCAGCTCCATGTGATCAAGATATCTTTCAAGGTATCATTTTCATGTTTTATATGTGGGTGTATTCCTTGTTTGATTTGGAAGACACACACTGTTTCATATCTCCTTCCCTTAACTATGCTCTGGGACTTGAGATAGAGATGTTTCTGGTTCCATTTCCATTGACTACACCAGTTGTAGGTCGAGCTGACTTGTTTGAATTATGTTGAGACTACGAGCTAGTTCTGGGAGGCACCGCTCTTGAGTATACTTTCTATGTTTATAAATAAAAACATAAAATGTCATACTCATCATGGATTGGTTTTATTTTGTGCAAGTTATTGTGGATTTATTCTAGAGACAGGTAGCATTCTTCAAAGCAAAAGGATATCCAATGGTATTTATGGGCGACTGAGATTCTCAAATGGGTTAGAGGATTGTTCATTCTTTTTCATACATGATGGTTCAGCTTATTTTGAGTTCATCAGAGGATCAAAAATCCATGTTTCCTAGGGTCATGGAATAGTACGCTAATGTCTTCCCAAAAAAGGTTGTAATATTAACCGCTTGATGGGAGATCGAGTTCATGATCAAGATGTAGCCAGGTGGGTACCCTATCTCAATATCTCCATACAGTATGTCGCCTTCCGAGTTGTGAGGGATATGTATACAACTACATGGTCTGTTGTAGTAATGTTTCGTTCTGACAAGCTTGTCACCGTGGGGTGCACAAGTTTTGTTCATGAAGATGGTTGACATCAGTTTTCATATTATCATCGATTTTGCAAAGTGACATGGTGAACCATTATCCTCTTCCATGGATTGATGATTTGTTCAATAAAATGAAGGGTGTGAGTGGGTTTTCAATGATCAATGTGTGGACATGGTATCATTAGATGCATGTGAAGGATGAGGATATCTAAAAGAATAATTTTTGTTGTCTTCATGGTAATTGCATGTTCATAGTGATGTCATTTTGTGGGACGAATGCTCTATCTGTGTTATAGGGTTTGATGAACACTTTGTTCTATGAGTTCCGAGATAAGTTCGTTGTTCTTTACATCGATAACATCCTTATGTGCTCTAAATTTGAGGAGGAGCATCAAGAAAATATGCATGTTGTTCTGGGAAATCTTTTTCAACAACATTTGTTTGGGATGTTGTAAAAGTGTGAGTTTTGGGATCAAGATGTCTGTTTATTAGGGCATGTTGTATCCCTGTAGGGAGTAGTTGTGGATCCGTCAATGATTGAAGTAGTTGTGTCTTTTGATTCACCCAAGACAATGGAATCAGTGAGTAGTTTATATTGTTTTATAGGCTATTAAATGTGACTAGTAGACGATTTTTCCTGAGTTGTGACTCCCCTAAGAGAATTTACCAAAAAAGGATTAGGAATTCGCATATGCTAATTATTGTTATGAAGCATTCAAGTACCTTAAGGAAAAGCTGGATAGTGATCTATTTCTTTTTTATAGAAATAGATGTAGTTCAGTTGTAGGTTTTCAATGATGCTACACATCTGTATTTAGAAGGTGCTCTACTGATGTTGAGATCATGTGTTTCTTATAGGTCATAGATGTTGCGTCCCCATGAATGGAAGAATTCCACTGACAATATTGACTTGGAGGTAGTGGTGTTTTCTATAGATTTGTGGAGAAATTACCTCATTGGTGAGCATTTTGTGTTCTTCACTGACCTTAAGAGCCTCAGGTATGTTTTCACCCAACGTGACATAAACTTGAGCCAAAATAGGTGGATGGAGTTCTTAGAGGATTATGACTTCAAAATATCATATACACTTGGAAAGGAGAATGTTTTAGCTGATGCAATGATCAAGAAGTCGCATAGCAATGCATTGCATGAATGGGGTGATTCCTGGTGTGTGATGGAATAACATTCATCATTGCATCTGGATATGGGAGAAGTTGGGGGAATAGGTTGTCTTTTTTAGATGACTGTGTAGTCATATCTCATGAAGTAGTTGGAAGATACCCACATGGGGGATCTTCGGGTGGGGGTCTGGTGAGACCGAGTTTTTTGTGGAGAGGCCCATGATGGTTAGCTTGAGGATTAACAACACTGAGTGTTGTTATAGGGATTCCTTTTTGTTCCTTTGATGATGTGTGATATGGTTCTCAGAGAGTTCCATTGTTCTCCCATAGCATTACATCCTAGCATGACAATAACGTATCGAGCTTTGAGGAGTCGGTTTTGGGGGTCTAGGTTGAAGCATGTTTTTTTAGAGTTTGTGTCTCTATGTTTAGTCTGCCTAAAGGTGAAGCTCGAGAACCATGTTCTGAGTGGGTTGGTCCAGCTGTTAGATGTCCCTCAATGGAAGTTAGAGGAAATCTTGATGGACGTTGTTTCTGGTTTACCTCCGCTACGGAAAAATGGATATTTGTGACGTGTTATTTGCGATAGGAGACAAGGGCTCGTCCCAAAAAGATTTGGCGAGAAATACGCACCAAACCGCTCGTAAGTGTATTTTTGATGGGATACTTGCCCCATTGCAAAAAACAGAAGAAAATATTTAGTATTTATGATGGGATACTTGCCCCGTCACAAATACTATGTCGGCAGTTACAGATTTGAGATGGGTCCCGTCGAAAATAACTTTTTAACGGTCCACTATTATTAAAGTGGGCAACATTATTTGCAATGGGGAGCACATCACAAAGAGCTCCATCACAAATAATTTATCCTATATATACACCCATCCATTTTCTCTCATTTAACTTTTTACTGAAATTCTCTTTTTATCCCTTCTGAAAAAAAATTCCAATTTTTTTCATAATTTAAACTTTTATATCAGAGCATTATTTGCAACATTAATACTCTGAATGTTTCAGTTTCAAGGTATTTATCTATTTTTTATTGTTAAGTTAATTTATTCAACTTTAAATTCTTTATAATTTTTATCAATTAGATGTAAATTAATTAAATTAGAATTAGATATTTTTTCTTCACTATATATTTTAATGAATAGATATATCTATGAGTCAATTACTAATAAATTATAATATTTAGTAATAATTTTAAATAATTTGTAGTAATTACTAATAACTAGTACTAATTAGTAATAGCTAGTATTAATTAGTATTAATTAGTAACAACTAGTATTGATTATTAATAAATTTTATTAATTAGTAATAAATTGTATTAATATGTAACAATTAAAAATAATTAGTAATAATTAAAAAATGAGATATTATTAGAAATAATTAAAAAAAATTAAAAATATTTCGTAATAATTTGTAATAATTAGAAATAATTTGTCATAATTGGAAATAATTTGTAATAATTAGAAAAAGTTAAAAATAATTCTCGAGAATTATACATAATTAAGTATAATTATCAATAATTATGAATAATTAGTAATAACTTGTAATAATTAGTAATAATTTGTATAAAATTTAATAATTAGTAATAATTAGTAATAATTCCAATTAATTTGTAATATTTTGGATGATTTATTAATATTTATTATTAGTTGGTAAAAATTAGTAATAATTCATAATAATTAGGAATATTTATCAATAATTAGAAGTAAATTATAATAATTAGAAATAAATAGTAATAATTAGTAAAAATTAGTAAAAATTAGTAAAAATTAGTAAAAATCAGTAAAAATTAGAAAAAATTAGCTATAGTTAGTAATAATTAGAAATAATGTGTAATAATTTGTAATAATTAGTAATAATTAGGATTATTTTGTAATAATTATGATTAATTAGTAATAATTATGATTAATTAGTAATAATTATGATTAAATAGTAATAATTATGATTAATTAGGATTAATTAAGAATAATTAAGAATAATTAGTTATAATTATGAATAATTAGTAACAATTTATAATAATTAGTAATAATTAGTAATAATTAGTAATTATTAGCAATAATTATTAAAAATTAGTAACAATTAGTAATAATTAGTAATAATTAGGAATAATTCGTAGTAATTAGGATTAATTGGAATAACTAGGAATAAATTGGAATAATTAGGAATAAATTGAAATAATTTGGAATAATTTGGAATAATTTACAATAAATTGAAATAATTAGCAATAATTTGAAATAATTTGAAATAATTAGTAATGATTTGTAATAATTATTAATAATTATTAGTAATTAGTAATAATTCAGAATAATTAGGATTAATTAGTAACAATTAGTAATAATTACTAATATTTAGTCAGAATTAGTAATAATTGGTAATAATTAATAGTAATTAGTAATAATTAGTAATAATTAGTAATAATTAGTAATAATTAGAAATAATTAATAATGATTAGTTATAAATAATTATAATTAGTAATAATTAGTAACAATTAGGATTAATTATTAATAATTAAGATTAATTAGGATTAATTAGGATTAATTAGTTACAATTAGTACTAATTAGTATTAATTAGTAATAATTAGTAATAACCAGTACCTCTCTCATGTATACAGACGATGCCATAATTGAAATCTAATTTTCAAAATTTTATAGAGAATTTTGAGTTGTTAATAATGGAAATTAGTTAAAAATATGTTAGAATTACATCATTGATGACAAATAATTTGGAAAAGAAATAAAAAATACAAACATGTATCAAAAAAAATATATGAAAAGGATTAAAAAGGATATATCATGAAGTTAGAAGATATAGAAAAACATGATGTATCATTTATTATATATCAAAAAGTATGAAACATGATTTTCACCATGGAGAAATCCAAAAACATGATGTATAATATAATTGTAATAAAAAATTGTACAAATTAACATTAAATCATTAAAATTTAAATAATTATAGAAACATATTATAGTTTATTTTGGAACTGGGGAAAATAAAGAACATGTCTATAGAGAATGTTTTCTTTACAAAAACATGCATGACAACAATAAAAATGGGTAATATTTTTAGAGTATGTGTGGTGTAATTCAAAATGACACAGTGTTTCAGAAATAACATTTAGTAATAGCTTGACAAAAGTGTCATGTGTCATCATTGCAATCCACACATCCTCATTTATCAGTAGAAAGGGTAAAATTTTGATCACATCCTAAGGACTGCAATTTTAAAACCTTAATGACTGCAAAGTGGTTTCATGCAATACTGACATCATTACTGAATCCTAACATCGTTGCTACAATGCTCACATCCTAATGACTACAAAGTAGTTTCCTGCAGCAGTTTAATATAGCTCATAAAAAGGAAATTTTAAATTATGACTATTGCATATTCATTTAACAAATAAAATTAATCATTCATTATAATCATGTGTAGAAGGGAAGTATTATTTATGATTAATGACAGAGGCACTTCATAAAGGATGTTAGAAAATATAGAAATATATATATAATTCACAATTTAATTTAACACGAACAACGAATAGAATCATCACAAAATATAAAATTATGGTATATATTTGCAAAAAATAGATAAAAATATATGATTCTCCTAGTTGAGATTGTGTTTAAGAGGAATTTTAAATCAATTATTTTTTCAATTTATGAAAATAAAACAGGTGATTGAAATTAAATATAACCATTAAGATATACGAAATAAAATAAAATTAATTAACATTGTAAGAGGTAAAATATTTTACTATCATCTTAAAGGGAGATCAATATTAGATTGTAAAATTGCAACAAAATATTAAATTTGACAATTTCCCCCTATTATGTTGCATGAATATAATATATTATCCATACACTATTATGTTTCACGATTACAATGAAATTAGATTGAAGTAAATGCATTGGATTTATTAAAAAAAATTGTTAGAATATTTGTGGATTTTAATCAAACATAATCACAATAGAAATTAACATAATTTTATAGAAAATGAATGAGAATTTATTTTCACTATGGAGAAAAAATAAAAAATTTACTATTATACATTTTAAATAATAAATAGTAACAATAAACATTGAAAAAGGTTAATTGAAATTATGAATAACATAACAGATATTGTTTTGAAACAAAATAAACAAAACATAAATTTTTCACAGCAGAATATGTTTCATAATGCAACTGTGAACACTGAAATAGGAGCATCATCTGTTAACGGGATAAATTGTATAGGTTAGACTGATATATAAAGCTTCCTCCATCTTGCATGAAGCATTCTGTAAGTGTGTATTGATTCTAAAATATATGACCACTTCTGGATGAAGAGTGAAAATAATTATACGCAGTTTTTTAGTATAGATGATAAAAAAGAAACTGTGAAAAATTTACAGTGTATCGCCTATAGTAATCAGAAAGTATACATGTGTGTTATATTGGTTATAACTGGTTGCATGTAACCTATAATAACATTATAGTTTATAGTTGTAGTCAACATGTATAAGCTAATTTGAAAATTACAGGTTCCATAAGGTTTTTTTGATACCTAGAAAATGGGCCACTTAATGACAGTCAATTTTGTCGGGCTTGTTGATGTCGCATCGTGGCGAGGCATTATAACTGTTCATTGGATTGCATCATCACCATCAAACTCGTTAATATATTTTTCTATATAAATAAATGACTTCAATCAAAATGTTGCAATAAATTTTGATGAATGTAATAATTTGGGCAGAATTAATGATGTTTACGAAATGATAGTTGAGATGAACAAATAACACTGTGTTTTAATAATAACGTTAATTGAACAAGAAAATATCATTATTGTTTACTCCAATGATGTAAAGAAAATAAGACAACGAAGGAAGAAAACATGTACCTGAGTAGATTATATATTTGTATTTGTTATTGAAAATCCAATTTCCCTATTGCAGCTGACTCCTAAACATCCTGCACTATGAAAATAATAGAATGAATGAGATTTTAACATTGCCTTGCTATGGCATCACAAAATTATAATCATTATTTTCATTATTTTTGTTTCTTTTTTCCTTCATACAGGGAAGCAGTTCATTGGCATGGATTACCAGATGGTATTTTATTAAAACATGCACTAAAGATTAGTTGAGTAATCATAGCATGTTAGAAATTATATTTGTAAAGAAATGTGCCAATTAAATGTTGTCCTGAAAGCTGTTTTTGAATAATGACTTCCGCTATCCATGTTACCATGTTGTAATAATTAGTAATAACTAGTACTGATTAGTAATAACTTGCAATAATTAGTAATAATTAAGACTAATTAGGGAATAATTAAGAATAAATAGTAATAATTAATAATAATTACAAATAATTAGTAATAATTTGTAATAAATTGGAATAAATTGAAATAATTATTTATAAATTTTTTAATTAGATGTAAATTAATTAAATTAGATATTAGATATTTTTTTACTATTTATTTTTATGAATATTTATATCTAGGTGTTAATTAGTAATAAATTATAATAATTAGTAATAAATATTAAATAATTTGTAACAAGTAGTAATAGCTTGTACTAATTAGTAATAAATTGTATTAATTAGTAATAACAACAATTAATTAGTAATAAATAGTATTATTTAGTAATAATTTTTTCTAATTTTTATTAATTGGAAATAATTTGTAATAATTATGAAAATAGATATTATTAGAAAAAAATTGAAATAATTAAGAATAATTTGTAATATTTTTGTAATAATTAGAAAATATTTGTAATAATTAAAAATAAATTGTAGTAATTAGAAATACATTGTAATAATTATAAATAATTTGTAATATTAAGAAATAATTAGAAAAAATCCGTAATTATTAGAAATAATTCTGTATAATTATCAATAATAATATATAATTTGTAATTATTTGTAATAATTAGTAATATTTAGTAAAAAACTCTAATAATTAGTAATATAAAAGATTAATTAGTAATAATTAGGATTAAATAATAATAACTAGGATTAATTAGTAATTATTAGGATTAATTAGTAATAATTAGGATTAATTCTTAATAATTATGATTAATTCTTAATAACAAGGATTAAGTTGTGATAATTAGGATTAATTTGTAATAATTAGTAATAATTAGGAATAATTAGGAATAATTATCAATAATTATATATAAATTGAATAATTAAAAAAATTAGTAACTATTTGTAAAAAATAGTAATAATTATTAATAATAAATAATAATTAGTAATAATTCGGATTAATTTATAATAATTTGGATTAATAAGCAATAATTTTGATTAGTTGGTAATAATTAGGATTAATTTGGATTAATTGCGACTAATTATAATTAATTAGGAATAATTAAGAATAATTAGTTTCCATTAAGAATAATTAAGAATAATTATGAACAATTAAGAATAATTAATAA
Source organism: Viscum album (assembly GCA_963277665.1). NCBI lineage: Eukaryota > Viridiplantae > Streptophyta > Magnoliopsida > Santalales > Viscaceae > Viscum > Viscum album. The sequence goes on from OY728120.1 coordinate 264,971,607, forward strand.
TAATTAGTAATAATTATTAATAATTAGTAATAATTTGTTATAAATAGAAATAATTAGAAATAATAAGAAATAATTATTAATAATTAGAAATAATTAGTAATGATTGTTAATTATTAGTAAGAATTAGTAATAATTATTAATAATTAGAAATAAATAGGAATAATTAGTAATAATTATGATTAATTGGAATAATTATGAATTAATTGGAATAATTATGAATTAATTGGAATAATTAAGAATAAATTGGATTAATTTGGAATATGTTGGGAAAATAAACAATGAAAGAGAGTAATTATAATTAATTAATAATGATTAGTAATAATTATTAATAATTATTAACAATTAGAAATTATTAGTAAAAATTAGTAAAAATTAGTTATAATTAGTAACAATTAGTAATAATTAGTAATAGTTAAAATTAATTAGGATTAATTAGTAATAATTTAAAATAATTAGTAGTAATTAGTAATAATTAGTAATAATTAGGAATAATTATTAATAAATAGAAATAATTAGTAATAATTAGTAGTAATTAGTAATAATAAGTAGTAATAAGTAATAATTAGTTATAATTTGGATTATTTAGTATTAATTAAGGTTAATAGGGAAAAATTAGGAAAAATTAGTCATAATAATAAATAATTTGTAATAATTAGTAATAATATTTATTAATTACTAATAATTAGTAATAATTAGTAATAATTATTAATAATCAGTAATATTTTGTAATAACTAGTTCTAATTTGTAATGACTTGTAATAATTAGTAATAATTACGAATAATTAGGAACAACTATGAATAATTATTAATAATTCAGAATAATTAGTAATAATTAGTAATAATTAGTTATAATTATTAATAATTGGTAATAATTAGAAATAATTAGTAATAAATATTAATAATTAGTAATAATAATAATTAGGATTAATTATTAACAACTACGAATATTTAGAATAATTATGATTAAATTGGTATAATTATGAATTAATTGGAACAATTAAGAATAAATTGGAATAATTAGCAAAAATTGGAAGAATTAGTAATAATTAGTATTAATTATTAATATTTTGTAGTAATAATTAGTAATAATTAGTAAAAAATATTAATAATTAGGATTAATTCATAATAATTTGTAATAATTAGTAATAATTAGTAATAATTAGTAATAATTATTAATAACAGGTGTTAATTTGGAATATTTAGTAGTTAATATTATTAATTAGTAATATTTATTAATAATTAGTAATAATTAGTAATAATTAGTAATAATTAATAATAAATCATAATAAATTCTTGTTCATTGATATACAATCACAATTTCAAGTGGATTGGAGGCATTCCTTTTGATAGATGCCTCAACTCCATGCAAGTTTCTACCATTAAAATCAATATTAAAAATCTTCTCAGGCAAATGTCGGAGTAGATATTTCATTGTTATTTAAGTTAGAGAAAGTTTCAAGGAGGTGAGTCATTCGACAAAAGTAGCTCGTTTTCCCAATGATTCATCCCCTTGCAAATTTCTCGAACTGAAATCACTATGAATAGTCTGTTCTGACATGAATAATATCTATTTTAGTATGAACGAGAGAATAGGGTAGCACAGAGAGGCCTCTCTACTCTCCGTCCTCGTGCATATAAAAATGGATATTCATACACCAGAACTGACTTTTCATAGTGCTTTTTTCACAAAAAGTTGTAAGGTGATAATTTATCAGGAAAAAGAGTTTCCAAAAATTAGTTATAAATTATGATGCCATTAATTAAAAATAATAAGTACAAAATATCTTAAATTAATAATAATTTGTGGTATTTAGTAAAATTTTATAAATGAGTGAAGATTAGTTTAAAATTTTAAAAAATAGTATAATTAAATATAAAAATAATAAAGATTATTATAAATTGATAGAAATGAGAAATTAATTATCTTCACTTTTTTGGATAGTGTTTATCTTATATCTAATAATACAAAATAAAAAAAATATTACATATTTATTAGAAAAATATGGAACGAAGAAGTCAAAATAAGTCATTATTAGTTGATCATGCTTGGATAAATCGGCGTAGTAATCCAAATGGTTATAGTTTAAATACCAAATTTATTGTGGGTGTTCAAGCTTTCTTATCATTTGCATCATAAAAACCCAAATTTGTTTTAGAAGGGGCAATTATTTTTCATTGTAAAAAATGTGATATGTGAGGTATGAAACATTTGAAAACATAAGAGTTCATTTATTGTGTTTTGGTTTTAAACCAGATTATGTTTTTTTGGAATCAACATGGTGAAAATTGCTATAGATAAGATATTAATAAATTGGTTTTAGATCCATCACAATTTCAAAATTTAGTACATGATTTTGAAGGTCCTTCTTCTCAAAAAACTGAAACTCAGTATGAGATTTATATTAATCCTATGTTGGAACCATCTCATTTATATGAGTTTCTGAGGTCTACTAAGGATGAATTATATCCTGGTTGCTGGATAATCAGGTACGAAGAAATTTCTAAATTTATGGCCATTAAATCATATAATGGAATGTCAATTTTTTGTTTTGATCATATATTCTCTTTGTTAAAATCACTTCTACCGAAATTAAATGTGTTTCCAATAATTTCCTATGAAATCAAGAGGCTGGTTTGTAATCAGGGTCTTTGTTATCAAAATATTCATGCAAGTTTAGATGACTGCATCTTATATTTTGGTGAAAATAATTTTTTGGTTAGTTGTCCTACATATGGAAATCAATGTATAAAAATGCTCAATTAGGGATGTTTAGATTCGTTCCTACGAAAAATTCAAGATATTTCACTCTCACACCCAGATTGTAGCATTTTTTTATATCTCAAAACATAGTATCATTGATGTCATGGAAATAAACCAACATTTCAACTAGTAAAATCTTAAATCATTCATGTGATGGTGATTCATGGAATACATTTGACCAAGTGCATATGTTGTTTTCTTTATAATCCCATAATATGTTATTGGGTATTTCTACTAATGGTTTTTATCCATTTAGTTCTTACAGTAGTCAATATTTATGTTGGTCTATCTTTATAACTACATATAATTTACCTCTTTAGATGTTAATGAAGGATCCATATATTTTTCTAAACTTATTAATTCCATTTCATCTAAAAAAGAGTATCAATGTTCATATTAAACCATTAATTGATCAGTTTAATTCATTGTTTTGTACTGGTGTTAGTATATATATTGTTGTTGAAACCAAAAAATCATATTGAAAGCTACATTGATGTGGACAAATTGTGACTTCCCAGTATTTGGTATCTTATCTGGATGGAGTACACATGGTCTAAAATAATTCCCATTTTGTATGAGATATTGAAAAACGTTTATGTTTGTCATTGGAAAAACCCTTTTTTTCAACTATCATCGCATATTTCTTCCAGTTGATAATACTTTTAGAAAAAAACAAATATCTTCCCAGAAAAAGGACAACAGAAAAAGTTGGGCCTCCAACTATGATCTCTTGTACAGAGATAAAATCAATTTTCTCTTCATTACCTCACATAAAATTTGGATAAAAATAAACCAATAGGAAATTGATGTGTTTAGAAGAGAGCACAATTGGATAAAATGGAGCATTATTTGGATTTTTTATATTGTCCTGATATTTCGATCTGTCACATGTTGGATGTGATGTATATTGAGAAAAACTATTTTTAGCATTTATTTCATATAGTTTTGGATTCACTATATAAGACCAAAGATAATGTAAAAGCATGATTATATATTACCCAAATATGCAAGTGACTAGAACTTGAACTGTTTAAAAATTTAATATCATAGATGTTAATGAATCCATAAGAAGATTATACAATTTCCAAAAATTGGGGCTTATAATTTTTGCAGTTGATTAAAAATTTTTGACCTCTAGATGCCTATTCTTTAAACATGGGCATATGTGTGGGAAATGGATATAATATCATATTGAAAAGTCATGACTGTCATGTTTTATAAGAAAGATCTCTTCTAATTGTATTTAGAGGTTTGATAAATTCTATATTTTGGGATGAACATACAGAAATATAATATTTTCCTGAGACATTTTTGCATCGACAACAGACAATAATGCAGTAAGAAAACTAGAAGAAGATGTCGTTTTAATTTTATGTAAACTGGAAAAAATATTCCCACCAGGTTTTTTTGACTCAATTGAACATTTGATATTACATTTTCTTAACTAAAAAATGATAAGGTTCATTAAAATTCCAATGTATGTCCCCATTAGAGAGATGCATGCTTAAATTTGATAAACCTTTACGTAACAAAGAATCAGTTGATAGCTCAATTGCATAAGCTTATTTTCAAGATGAAATTTCTTTTTTATTCTCTTATTAATTTTGATCTAAATATCCTTGAAAACACAAATGCATGAGCTATAACAAGGAAATTGCTGACGATAAGATGAGAAATCAATTATAATCTTTCAATCAACCCAAACATGGGTTCAATGGAGTTCATGAACAATGGATTCCAGATGATGAACATCACTGGGCTCATACATATATTATGCTCAACTCTAAATAAATTACACCATTTTTATATTAGTTATCCTATCACCTATTCTATAATTTTTATAAAAATAAATTAATCTGATTTTATTTGTAGATTATATAAAAATCACATTCTGAAATAGTTTCCAAAAATTACAATAGCAGCACTTGATGTACAACGTCAAAAAAAATTCCTATTGGTTTCAAAAACTGGTAACGTAAATTATTTTTCATTTACCATAAAAATTAGTTTTATACATGTTATAGTGATAATTATTTTAAAATTAATATGGTATCTCAAAAGGATGATAAAATTGATAACCTATTGTCTATATTGAGTAACCCTCCAAAAAAAATGGTTAAATATTATAATGCATATGTGGTGAATGGTTTTTGATTTCAGACATTTTCATAATTGGGAACAAAAAACAATGAAGTGTGATGTTTTATTTAGTTGTTCTCATCATAGGGAAGCAGAATACGAGTTTTATGGATTTTTGGAATAACTCATTGAACTCTTTTATCTATGGAAAAATTAAATAATGATATTTAAATGCACGGGGTTAGATAATAAGAGAGGATGGCCTATTCATTAGATCCATGGAATCATTGATGTTAATTATAAAATTCTTCTTGTAGTAAATGAACTATTTATATTGGATCATCTAGAACATCCAATTTATTATTAAAATTAACATGATATTTCAATGGAGTTGAGTAAATAGTGGAGCATAATAATAATTAAATCGTGGGAGAAGAATTTCACTAAAAGTGAATGTGGTTCTTCAGAAGTCTAAGGGATTTGTTTTCATATACTACTCCAAATCCTTATTTTTAAAGAAGAGACATGAATATCATTGATTACACCCCACAATTAAGTGTTGATGGTGACAGTGATGTTAATGATGACACTAGTGAATTTGATATTATAAGAGATGATGAAATCGAAACTAATATGGAAATTGATAATTCTGTGAAGAAGATGAAGATATTGACATAAACAGATATGAATTTGAGGATGAAGATGGACATTTGAAGAGTAAAATTATGGTTATAATCATATATAAGATATATATATATATATAATAGTTGTTTTCAACTATTTTCTAACTCAAATATTGTTGTGTTTTAGATGGATACGGATTATATAATTTATTACTGGAGGTTGATCTACCTTTGGACGAGAAGGAGGTCAGATCAGCCGACCCTCAGACTGTTGGCAATTTAGGGGGCACTCGGAGGGAGCATGGTCTTTCCCGGTTGATGATTCCCAACCATATACTCGAGCGATGTCCACATCTTGGGATCGATCAACACATGAATAGGTATGTTTACCACTGAATTTTAGTTAGTTTTTATTAATTTATTTATATTCTAACTGTTTGATTAATTATTATTATTTTCACAGCTTCACACATATTATTGTTGGACAGGGGAGCACTATATTGCACAATTATATTTCTGATTCATGGGCATTATGGGATTAAATTATCATTGATGATCAAGAGTGCATATTCGGGCATTGGCTAGAACATAAATACATAATATTTATTTTAAAATAAATGTAATTAATAACTTAATATAATAAACTGTTTGTAGAGTTTATGTTATCCCATTGAGGAGAGCATGCATGAGGCTATTTTGATGGAATGACATGGATTTTTCTTCTTCATATCACTTAGTTTGTTTGAAAATTGAAAAAAAAGAAATAGAGAAAATATGAGTGAATGATTTTGATAAGGCATGTCGCATCCACTGACCTAATTATAATTCATATTAGGTTTAGGATAGATTATGTACACACTATTTCAGTAGGAGGTTTTAGAAAATATCATCAGTAGGTCAAAAAATTAGGGGAGATAGGAGGAGACACAGCGATCTAGTAATCATACATTCAGTACGCATAGAGAGGATATGGTATGTACATTTTTTTAATATAGTATAAATCGTTAAATGTAAATAGTTTATTTTATATTCATATAGTTATTCGTACAACCTGATATTATAGAGTACGACATTTATAGGAGGATGTACAATGATCCATCCACTGGTGAGATTAGAGGTGCTATCCAATATCAGATTGTGGTCAGTATAAGTTTTTTATGAGTTTTAAATTTAACTACAAATAATATTTTCACAATTTTAATTTTATATTGAAATTGAAGGAGTCATATAAGGTCATGACATCTTAGACAAATTTTGAGAGTTAGGCTGAGACCGATAGTTAGACATGTGCCCTTGATTTGATGAGGAATTATGAAAGAAAGTGACCTAATATGGATCTGATAAAGGCCCAGTTGCTGGTATCACCTATCGGGTGACCTATGGTTTTTTTTCACCTCTAACATGTCAGCGTCCATCTCGAGAGGAGATCGTAGAAAGTCATCATCATATCATGCAAAATATCAGAAGTAGATGTGAGATCAATGTGAGCATATAGAGACTATGCACATGGAGCAGGAGTAGATGCGACAAGTGGTAGTAGCAGCATCATGAGGTGTTCCTAAAACACAGCAACATCAACAACAATAGTTGTCAGATGAGATGCATCGATGACAGCAGGAGTTGGAATAGAAGATAGATTATATCTGTCATTTGACTTGAAGATTAGGGATAAAGTTACCTCAACCATCTCCTCCAACTCCTCAAAACACCCCTCCCCCTCAGTTATGTATTTTTATGTTGAATCATTTAAATATATATTTTTTAATATTAACTATTTAATGGTTTTAATAGTGTGTGTTTTATATTATCTCAAAAATTACAGGTTTCAAATATTTATTTAATTTTTTATCATATTTATTATTTTATTAATTAATATATTTTTATATTTCTATGAATACTCATGTTTTTATTTTATTAGTAATATTATTATTTAATTAATATTAATAACAATATTATTATATTAATAAATTATTTTTAATTAATTTAATTTTATAGATATTAATATTTTTATTTTATTAATATTGATTTATAATTATATTTATTATCTTATAAGTAATTTTATTCTATGTTTATTAATATTATGATTTTATTTATATTAATATTATTTTATTATAATTATTAATTTATTTAATTTATTTAATTGAATTTATTTAATTTTGTAACTATTTTCAACGGGCCCATTTCAAATACTAATTGTGACGGTCTATCGCAAAAGGGGTTATTTTATTATATTCCAAGAAGTAATTGTGATAGTCTATCACAATTAGTAATTGTGACGGTTTTTCGCAAAAAAGTAAAAAACAGGAAACTATTTGCGACGGGTCATTGGGCCATTAAAAATAGTTTCATAAAAAATTATCCAAATTTTTCTTGTGTTGGTATAGCTAGTCGTCAAAACTAATATGTTTTTTCGATGATCCATCGCAAAATGTAATATTTTCGACGTCAGTTTCCACAACGGGTCATTTGGGATGAGGTCCCATTACAAAAGATTATTTGTGACAACATCCCATCACAAATGTTCCATTGTAATAAACCATTTTTCCAACAGTGCTCAAGGTCAGGGGGCTATGACACTATATGGGTGGTAGTGGATCATCTAACAAAATCATGCCACTTTATATTGATCAAGGAGTAGAGATCAATAGAGTACTTTTCATTGTAGTATATGGAGGATGTGGTGAGACTCCACTGAGTTCTGAGGAAGATCTTTTTTGATTGAGATCCCCATTTTACCTCTTGGATGTGTAGAGGTATTGAACATGATTTTGGATCTCATTTGTGCCTTATAATTGCTTTTCATCCATAGACATAAAACCAGATAGAGTTTACCATCCGGACTCATAAAAACATATTTGTCTCTTATGTCGTGGATTTTGGAGGATCGTGGGCGAGGCACACACCCTTGTTTTAGTTTAATTAAAACAATAGTTTCCACTCCACCGTTGGTTCGGATCCATTTGAATCCTTGTATAGAATATCATTCCATTATCTGTTATGCTAGACTGGGGTTGGAGAGTCATCAATTCTTGGGAAAGAATTGGTATAGAATAAAACAAATATGATTTAGGTGATTCACAATGGGATGAAGGAAGCACATGATCAATAAAAATACTATACCAATCATAGGATGAGAAATCTGATTTTTGATGTTTAGGATGAGTTGTTTGTAATGGTGACATCTAGTTTTAGGATTTGAAGGATTGGTCATGAGAGTATGCTTTCACCCCAGTTTTTTTTGTCCTTGCATGGTGTTAGATCATGTCGGATTCATGGAATTTCATGTAACACATCTGCCACAGATAAGTCAGATACATGCTGTTGTTCTTGTTTAACATCTTCGTCATAATCTTCTTGATGACTCTAGCATTATCAATTTGGGTGAGATCAATGTTAATTATGATGCGGCCTTCGGGGTGCGACATGCATAGATCCAGGACCATAAGGAGAAGGTGTTTCATGGTCATGGAATCCCCTTTGTTTGTGTCTATAGAGGCAAGGTGGTGTTGGGGAGAGTACATGGGAACACGATTATCAGATACACACTCAATAACATGAGTTGTTTTATGTTTAGTTCTTTCCTAGTTATGTTGTTTAGTTAATGGTTGAGTACCTTTTAATTTTTTATATGACCTTCTTTTTTTACCTATTTTGTCTTTCTCTCCTTTGAGATGTATGTCATCCAGGAGTGTGTTTTGGATCTGGTTGTAGTATCTATGTGGTTTTGCATTATTCCTTTGAGGAATTGGTTGGTCTTTCTCAAGTGCCTAAATCCTTAGGATGTATCTTGAACATGGTTGTTTGTACCTATTTTCTTGTTTCCAATTTGGGCTGGTTTTTAATTCATGAGGAAAACAATGTTTTGAGATGTATATGATGTATTGGCTCAGAACTCTCTAGTCTATTCCATTGGATAATTTTGTGTTTTGGGTGTTCTTAGAGGTCAAGGTGGCTTATCCCAGTATTTTTCCAAATTTTCTAGTTTTGTGAATAGTGTTTCAAGGATGGTTTCTCATCCAATAGTGGATGTAGCTCATCCAACAGTGGTGGTGACTCATCCAATGGTGGTGGTAGCTTATCCAACGGTGGTGGTAGCTCATCCCATGGTGGGAGTGACTCATTATATAGTGGTGGTAGCTCAACCAATGGTGGTGGGGACTCCTCCAATGGTGGTGGTAGCTCATCCAATAGTGTTAGTGACTCGTCTAATAGTAAAAGTATCTCATCATACTATAGAGGTGACTCGACCAATGGTGACGGTAGATCATTCGAACGGTAATGGTGACTTATCCAATGGTGATTTTTGATCGTTCCAACAGTTTTAGTGACTCATATGACCATAATGGTAGCTCATCCCAATGATATTGATGACTCATCCAACAGTTATGGTATCTCATTCTAACGGTGGCCACAGCTCGTACTAATAGTGGTAGTGACACATGAACAGAGCTTCTAACTTCCTACAATTTCATCCATTTTTCTCTTTATATGATGTAAAATAAATTCCATAACTTTTTAATGAATTTAATTCCAATTAAAATCCCATCACTCCAACCATAAATTTCTTAAGTGCCCTGGTGCCTTTACTCAGTCAAAACATGTGAGCTTGACCATACCTTCCTTTAAGGAAAAAATCTAAACCATATCTTAATTAACTGCTATATTTTGGATTTTCCAAAGGCCAACCACTATTCATCGTTCTATGTTTCCCATGTTATAGGACCTCTTATGCTCTTCCTCCCATTATAGATCTATAATTGTGTTGTAGACACTGGATCATGTTTCCCTTCGGGGTTTATGTTGCATGCGCACCCCCAATTTTGGTGGGAGAAGTAAATGTTGATCTATTGTGGATAAGGTATGTCTTACATCTATTATTATGGGTTATTAAATCCATATCCTCCTATTTCTCCTTTCCTTGTGATGTTATGTGATCTCCATCTTTCTAATTGATCTTTTTTGGATATTGGTTGATGTCGTTGTCCATGGGTGGATACTGTCTTACAGGAGAGGTGATAATGATCCATTGTGTTGGAATGTTCTCACATAAAGAACGTCAAGAACCTTATGATGTAGGGGATTTGTTTCTTATGCTTTTTTACCTTCCATAGTAGAGTTAACAATATTTATCCCATTAGATCAAAATAGTATTTAAATAAAAAATATTTTAAAAATATTATAGAATTGGTATCGATTGAATGTTGGTTCCACTTGATTTTATAGATAGTGTGATATTTATATCTTGATATTTAGAATTTTTTTAACGGGAATTGATAAAGAACTTAAAGCCAAAATTAATTGTAAATTAATTTGGTAATGATAAGGAGGAATGATAATTAATTCAGTTATTAATGTTATAAATTTATGATAATCACATTCATGTAGTAAGCTTGTTTAATGGAATTTTTTGTTAAACCTGAAGAATTTTCATGCATGATATTTAATGATTTTTCAATAAGATGATAGATTAATTATTGATAGCTATGATAGCTTGATGTTTAGGTATCTCAAAGTTGGAAGCTACTAATAACATATCATTTAATTCAATATGGATTAAATAATAGGCTGCTTGATAATTGATAATTCATTGTATGGTTCGAAGATACCCTTTTTCTTGTAACAACAAACATCCTTATGCTTTAGAGATGTGATTGATCATGGTGTGTGATGGCTGGATGCATTTTTTTGGTCCAAGAGCTTAGTTTAAATAGTGTTTGTTTCCTGCTACATGTGTTGAGTTGGGTACCATTAACTATTGTGCTTTGAAGGATGTTGTGGTTTGTTGGGCAGGGATGCCCAATGATATTGGTGGCAGATGTTGGCACTAGGAGGGGTGAGATTCAATAGCTTATACATATGGGTGTCAATGAGGAATCCATATGTAATGAAAAGGGTTGAAGTTGTGCTAACATGATGATGTGAGAGTAGGATTCTTGTTTAATATGTTGCTTGTTTGTCTTTATTCTTTTCCCAGTACATGAGGTTGATTTTTTTTCTTACCCTCCTTCCAAACGAGGTGATGACATGAGCGGTATGAAATGTGCTTTCAATGTATATATTATGAAGTATTAATGGATATACACTCCTGAAATATGTGGAAAATACTTGATTGGTACTTCATATACTCACCATGTTAAGCCACTTGTGTTTCGTAGCATAGACTGTTTTCTTAGAATACTTAGAAATATGGAATGAGATAATGCTTCTAATGATGATTTAATGAATTGATGTTTTACTTGTGAGATTTGAGATTAATGGTATTCAATAATATGGATATAATTATTGGTAACTATGGACTTGGATAGGTTTTGGATGGAGGGCATGGAACTCTGTTGTGATGCTACTGAAATTTAATGTGGAAATGATCATGGTTAATTAATGGTTAAATAATTAATTGATGTAATGTGAAACTGATTAAAATGGATAAGATAACTTTATAAATATTTTTAAATGGTTGTGTTATTACAAGATATCTTGTCTTCATAGTGAAAGCTATGAGTCCAAGAGATATTATAAATAGTTGAATCTAATACTAGGTTATTAACATAGTGTGGATGTGAGCTATATTATATTCTATAATTTTTCTGTTTTTACAAGCTTCTCTACCTTGTTGGTTAGGGAAACTAACACCCCGAGGATTTTGATCCCAATGGTGGTTTGTTTTCCTCAACATTTCAGTGGGAGGATGGATGGTTTACAACCCAATATGGCCCAACTTTATTCTCTTGGTAGTTACTAGTTCTGTTATGCACGATGGTTAGTATTACCCGTATATCTGCCTAGAGTGCTGTAATGGCTTGTGGTTATTTCAAACAAATATTTTATTGATATTGTTTCCTATGTGCTATTTTAGGAATAACATGTATTGGTTTTTATGGATTTAATATCTTTAATCAGTACATGGTATTTAGTGGCTTGAGGTATAATACCCAAAGTTTGATAAATGTTATGTGGGTAGCGGTATCTCTCAAAAACTAACTAGTTGCTTCTGGTTCTATGGATGGTGTGGAGATTTTACATGCTGTCTAAGGGAAAAATGTTTCATTACATGAGGTGAATGTTGTGGTTCTCTCCTAGGTGACTACATGATATGATTTTTGGATAGAGATTCATAAGATATGTGATGTTGGGGAAAATCAGAAAACCAGTGGGGAAGTGGTAGTAGGGTACCCTCAATATTATTTATTATATTATATACTATCATTTAAAATAATTTTTGAGATTAGGCATTGTGTGGTTGGGAAAATATTATTCATGTTAGGTAATGAGTTGGTTTCACTTGTTGTTCACTATGATTTAGAATTCATTCTCTACTTTTTCATGAGAGGATCTGTGGAGGATCTTTCTGAGTATACAGTTATACTCACTTTAGGTGATATAAACTATTTTTTTCTAGTCACTTGGATAAATTTAGATATCATGCTAGTTACAACTAGATTGGGGTTTACAAAAGATATTTGGGGTTCATGGTTTCTAATGTTTAACATTATTTTAGTACCTTTTATGTTCCCTTTATGTTGTAGTAGCACTTTCATGACATTACGTACGGGTACTTGCGTTTCATTTTATGTTGATGTCTTAATTGGAGTTGATTGGTGTCTATCATACATCTCTCTTCTGTATGTGTTCTATTAGAGTGTAATTCCACTCATTTGTGTGTTAACAATACACACGGTGCTTGTTTCCAACCTGGGGTCTACTGGAGGTCGGAATCGAGGGGTCATTATTTCTCTACTCACATTGCAAGTCCAGGAGGGGGTACACTTTGTTGTGATGGGGTCATGACAAAAATCATGTGAAACATCCTACATATAGTCCATATCATTTTCCATGTACATGATGACATGTATTTCCATATGTGGTTTCACTATAAATATAATGTGTTTTTTATCATAGTCCAACCACATAGTCTTCTGGGTGTCTATAAAATCATGACAACATATTAATGTATGCATCGTATACTATGGTAAACCTAGATATAGTTTACGGTGTGTAATGGACCATTACTCATCAACTTTGGGAAGACTATATGTGGCATGTGATAACACTACGTATTGACCCACATGACACATATAGAATTACTCAATGTGTACATTGTGTAGAGTCACACTTCTCAAATGATGTGTACTCTAGCATCACGTTATGAATTTCATGTCATGTCACACATTGAGAAGGTAATCAATACATGCTAGGTAATGATTTCATTTATAGACCAACATGAAACAACCTAAAATATGCATCATGATCCTTATGTCGTGTTACACAGAATATGTTTAGCTATTACACATCACATATTTCCTATGAAACCATTAAACACCCTAAAAAATATTGCATGTAATGAAGTCATGTATTGACCAGTAAACCACACTATAGTTTACAGGATGTGTTCCTTATATGGTGAAAAACGTGTCCTGATATTTTTTTTACATTTTATGTAATCTTATTATATATCCAGTGACCTTGGAGAATTTGAATGGGGGTTTCATGAAATACATTCATGTTTGTGGATAGTTCTGGGGCATACCGTATCATATTAACACACTATGTATAATAATGTATTCCAAAATAAAATCTAAACATGATTTCTTAAAACTGATCCGGTAATTCTAAAATAATTATAAATATAAAATTTACCTCATTGGTACTGCTTGATAGTTCAAGGGAATAATCGAAGCATTGGTTTCTCTCTCAATGTTTTTTCATAAAAATAAATTGATAAATCCAATGAACTAGATATTCACAAACAAAATTACATATTTAATATAATGTAAATTTAATTTATAATTATTTCTAAAATATAATTTCCTTGATTGTGGTATTATTCTCAATCGAATCGTTATTTCTACTCTTGTTTGATTTTCATTGTGATGAAGAAACATTATGATTACCCATTTAGACATTTCCATGCGTTTTCTACTTATCTTAGAATGAAATTTGTGACATATTAGATGCATGTGTCAAAGAATCATTTTCATCATGTATTTTGTCAATGATCACAATAAGGATTTGTTGTTTTTATCTCTCAATTTTTTAGATGGGAAAAAACAATTCACTTTAGGGAATGAGAGAATTTTTTAAAATATAATCAATGTCTCACAAATAAAAAATGGCATACTGTTGATTTTATACAGTTGTTTAATTAAATATAATTAAATAAAATCCCTTAAAATTTAATTTAATCTAATTCGTACTCTACGTCAAATATAATAATATAATAGTAATAATTTAAATAATTATTTTAGAGACATTAATTTTACCTAATATCATTTTTAAGTAAATAAATTAACATTTATTTGTATTATGTTAAATAAAATATATCATATACATTATATTAATAAATATGACCCATATTTTAATACAATATTTGTCAAACCTGGAAAATTAAATTATTCATTAGATAAAAAAATATAAATATTTTATTCACTGAACATGTGAATAAATATTAAATTTATTTTTCACATAGAAAAAATTAAATAATTTCCCCTGATTCACTAGATTTTTTAAAAATTAAAATATTATATTAATTATATTGTGAATAATTAGACACGAGATAAAATTAAAGACATATATTATAAACTAGAATATCTCAGGATTGAATTCAGATGCTAAAACGTTTCTTCAAAAAATCTTATTCAATAGACTGATAATGAGTTTATTCATAAACATGAAAACATTGGGATTTATTGAGATTCTATATACACTTATTGAGTGACTCAGTAATCCCCATTACCAATGTTAATATTTCTAACTTATCTAAATTCCATGATCAAATTATGGGAATATGTTATGTCTCCCATTGAGAAATATGTTTGTGTATCGATTGTAAAAATTTTCCTATAATTTCTACAATATGATATAATCACTATTTCATTCCATGTTTCAGTAATCATGATATGTACGTTTTCATCACCCTATATGCTGAATTTAACTTTTTTTGACATTCTAAAAATGTACTCATTTAAAAACTTAAATGTTTGTCGATTTTATTATAAAAATCCATGAAAATCAAAGGTAATGAGATATCATCTTTTATTTTTATATAAGTGAATCCTTTTTTGAAAATTAATCTAACACAATATTACATATAATTTATCTATACTGTATTACCTCACAATTAATATATATTTTAATGGTTTCCATTAATACATCCGAGTACATGATTCATGATATACAATAATAATTATATTGTACAAAAACACTAATACACACATTTATATTTAGTAATACCTAATGACACATGAATCATATAGACTTACATTCAAAGGGGAATCCCTCAAGATCTCCCTTCATAGAGAACACCAAATTGAAACTATAGAAGAAGAAGTATCTACTATTATTTTCCGCCAACACCTAGTAGTCAAATATTAAATTTTTTATATTATAAAAATTTATCTAGTATAATGGATATATTGATATATGAATATTTATTTAAAATCTCTAGTATCTCATTATAACTATGAACTCCTATAACCATTTTATGTGACATATATTTCAAGGATTCATATTCATTAATATAGAGAATAATAACTATTTTATTTTAATTAATATATAATAATAATAAAAAATTTATTTTAAGGGAAAAATCCAACAAATAACATATCCTATACACATCATATTAACCACACCCCGCATCGACATAAACCACCACATATCTCTGAACACTTAATCTTCCAAATAGACACACCTGCACCACAAATTAAATATCATCATCGTAGTTGGGTAACATAAACATGACTATCGCCAACCTGATTTGATCCTTCCAATTACACTCATATTCAAGATTGACATCACAATTACATCATAAGAAATCTATCATCAATCTATTATAGCTCATGAATGCTAAACTTGAGCCATCACAGACTATAATACTTCTAGGAGAGATGAGGGAATGGAGAAGTTAGTCATCCATGCCACCTTTATCCTAATTGTTAAGGAAGACACCCATCACCCATGGCCTATTTTTGGTATTGATAAGATTACCTAACTAGGGAGGCAGTGCATAAAAATTAATAAGGAAATACAATATCTATATAATAATCCACTCAAGGAGAACCAAATTCTTGAATATTAATGTATTGAATTTGACATATCTATAACAGTCACATTTTATCAACCGTTACACACCAATGATAGTTTCCACTACTATTTATTGTAAAACAGATCACAACACAAAAATATAATTTCCACATAATAATCAAAACTTCTTATTTCCTCATATCTTTATAGACCTTATATGTTTTCATTTACCATCCATATTACAATTATTATTCCTTAATTTATTTTATCCATTTCATTGAACATATCCAACATCTTTCATATCATTCATACAAGTTTTAAAACTATTCACTAACATTTCATTTATTTCTTCCATCACCTTTATTAAATCATCATTTCTGAACCCATTACTAAACTCAAGTTTCATCAATATTTAATATTACCAAGAATCTAAAAAACCCACAAAAATGTGTCCAAAAATAAATTATCCACCACCATATATCATTAAAACATGCACAATAACAACATCACCTCTACCAATACATCACCAATTTATTACTTCCCATCTTATCTATGTTTTCCACAACTATAGCCACAACATTACATCACCCCAAATTCAAATCATTGAAACTAACCATATAGTGACCCCTAAAAATTGATATAATATTCAAAAACTATTTATAGTGAAAAATAGAATTCATTGTAACTAACCACATCAATAAATACCCTTTAATCAAACATCCATATTCATTTAACCAAGAAAACATACACAATAACATTAATAATTCAATATTCACATATCAAAAATTTTATTAATGATTATAAGTGATTTATGATTATTAAAGATAATAAAACATGTTAAAAAAACAATTAACAATGTTGAAACATAGATACATGTTTAACAATCAATAAGAGGAAGAAATTTTAGTAATGACCTTGGTAAACACATAAAAAATGTAATTCACATATCATATTCAAATTTCATTTATAAGGTTTATTATATTATTTATTTTAATCCAACATATATATCCAAATTATTAATTAGAATGATAATTTCACATCCACACCAATTTTAAAATAAATTAAATGATGAATCACCAAAATTAACTAGATATTCAATAATCACTAAACAACAATGAGGATATACATCGATCAACTAACAACAAAATAAAATGGATCAATAATGTAACCAATTCACATAAATATCAATTAAAACCTCAACCAAGGTATCCAAGACATGATGTAACTAACATTCAGAACCATTTACAAAATCAATAATGAAAATAACAAACATTAATAGGGTGGTAAACACACCATAGATCATAAGATTCCAATCATATAATAAAAGTATCAAGATCTATGAATGGATTAAAAAATAAAACCAAATAAGATCCAAAGGGATCCCATGAATTGAATACAGTTTAAAAAATTGATGTAAATCCAACAAGACATCTAAATTTATAATAAAAATTGGTAAACATAACATTATAACATGATATGATTGTTAACAACTGAAATGGGGACCTGATCAAAACCTTTTACTGTGATATCATAAAATCATAGATAGTTATACTATAAAATATAATATAACTAATTATGTTCATGGTGTAGCTAAACAAAAATTATCACAATACATGATCCCCAAAGAATCATAGTGAAATCATTAGAATTCTTCTCAACCCTGTCGTTCCCCAAGACCAATACAATAGTAAAACATAATCACCATGGTAAAATGATATAAAAAAAATATAGAAACAAAAAATCCTATAATTATAGAATCCAATTTTTATTATCGATCACCATGGAACTAGTTTACTTATATAATAATTTACATGAAGAATCCATAAACTCCGCACACCGTAACCAACAAAAATCCGGGTGTAATAAACAATTCACAATAATCATGAGGAATACAAAACTACATTAGCCAAAAACCATAATGAAACACAAATCCTCATATAATATCTCAATTTAACACAAAGCATTGAAAAATATGATAGAAACAATTCTTCCCTAAATAGTGAATCACAGTGCAATGATTATTTTCTAGATGTGATATATGTTAGAAACAAATTTTTTTCCTAAAAACTGCATACCCCCATTATTATCCTCTAAAAATCATCCAGATACCTAAAATTAAATAAAAAAATTTTTAGGTCTAAAATATTTTGAGGCATTATATATTTTAGTTTGATAGTTGAGTGATTACGAACATGTGTCTTTAGATGATTGGGTGGGAGTACTAATGTGAATTCATCTTGAGATGGATATATATTATTTTGAGTGTGATACATATGGATGTTGTCTTATTTTCCAATTATATGGTTTATATTAATTGATGTTTAGAGTAATATTATGAGATTTAATTTATTAATAATTTTTTCTTGTTCTGACAATACTATAGTTGTTTGAATTTAATTTCATATATTAAAAATTATTTTAATTAAAATGAATTTATTATGTAGTATATTTGAATGATATTGGTCAATAAAATTGAAATATTTTTTTTGTTATAAAAGATTATAAAAATATATTTCATTTAATAAAACATTAGATTGATAAATTTAATGCATCTTTTATTCTTGAGTAATATGTTTCCTTTGGGATAATATTTTGATATTTTTTTTCATAATTATCAGGGTTCAGAATGGTGGACTGATATTAAGTAATAGATAATTTTTCTTATGAAATTTAATTTCAAACCAAATTGCATATTTGAAAAAATATTTTAGAGTAATATAGAAGTATTTATGCATTTAGAGAATTATATCAAGATTGGGAATTCCACTGGATGGATGAACATCACCAAACACATGGATATACAAGAGTAAGGTATGGGATTTTCATTCTAACACTATCATTTACTAATTTATAAATATCACTCCCAAATCAAATTTTAATTCATTTATTTTATTTATTTAATTATCTTTATTCATTTCCCTTATTTTATTTCATAACAATTTTTTTATTTTTATTTTATAAAATTTCATCATGGGTGCACTATAGGACCGTGGTTAGTAGAAACTATGTGATAATATTATGGCTACATCTGTAACATGAAAAGGTGAAATTGAATGGTAGGAACATGATTAAGATAACCATTAATCTCTTCCATGATGGGTTCCATATAAATTCAAAGAAATATTTTATAGTTTGGAAAATTGCACAACCATACCATGATTTGATCCCAACCAGTAAAATTTTTGTGAGTTTCATTATTTGAATTAAGATTTTCTACCTACTTCAAGACCCACAAATTCAATTCTTTTAATTAGTACACACCAGTCCATGGGGTCCTCATGAATCCATACTCTACCCTCTTTTGTGTTAACCACACACCTATTGGCTGAGAGGGTTCCCCGGGAGAGACCCTTATCCACAATCATGATCCATATCCCTACCACTCTCCCTACAAGGTTATCTAGAAAATATTCATCCCACCATGAACACCTATAAACCCATCATCCTTCATTTATGGGTTATTTTTGATCGGTTTTAATTTGAAATTAGTCAGGGGATAGTTAATTTCTATCCTCCTTATACATTATCCATTTTAGCATCCCTTTTCCTCTCTTCGTACACCACACACCATTCTTGGACGAACCCGAATTCAATTTAATTATTTTATTATCGTGATTTTGGGTTCCTATGGTTCATTAGGATTGTTTTTTGGATGATTATAGTGGTATCCATTTAATTTTATGACTTCCACTACAATTCGATGTAGGTTTCCCATAATTTTAGAAA
Source organism: Viscum album (assembly GCA_963277665.1). Classification (NCBI taxonomy): domain Eukaryota; kingdom Viridiplantae; phylum Streptophyta; class Magnoliopsida; order Santalales; family Viscaceae; genus Viscum; species Viscum album. Next base: position 264,991,812 of record OY728120.1, read on the forward strand.
TTAAATTCCATATCATTTTTACATACCTTTTTAGCCATGATATAGAATCCTATGGATGATATTAAATGTTTCTACAAGTCCATTTCAAAGTTAAAAAACATTTTAATTCACTTAATTGTAATAAAAATGAAATTCTATGTTAATGCGTCTGTATTAATTTTTTTAAACAAAAATTTTCCACAACAGGTGTCAAATGAAATGTATGAATGTCCTTTAATAATTTTTTTGGAATTATTTATTTATAATTTTGGGATTTCAATATGAATATAATATTAAAAGTATACATATAATTTCATTTGAGACTTTAAATTTTACGAAATGACAATGATTATAATAAATAATAAAAATATGTGAAATATCTTAATACCATTAATGGTTATGAATAAATTCATAGGTATGCATTAATATATATATATATATATATGTGCGTGTGTGAATTAATTCACATAAGAATATGTGAATTTTTGCAACAAGAGAAATATAAATATATCTATAGAATCATATGATCATAACTATGACAGAAGATTTAGGGATTTAAATCTATTAATCAATCATAATTTTCAATTGGGGTTTAAAGAGATTTATAAAATAAATTTTCAATGCTCGGTTGTCATGAAATAACTTTCTTGTTATATTTTATAATGGATTTTCAAAATTTTCATACCCATATTAAGAATGTTTTAGGGATTTATCATTTGTATCTTGTTTACTATAAATAATTTCTCTATGATTAATGAAATGAAATTGTTCAAAAGGGACCTGAAATATAATTGATAATTGAATGGGTTTAATGGATTGAAGAAGGACCCTATATTTATTTTAAATGAAATATGACACATTTGAATTGGTTATTGAACATTTTATGTCGATTATTTAAAGGGATGTCTATTTTTTGTATCCCTATTGGATTGCATCACATTATTAACAAAACTAAAATATATTAATGTTAACGTTTCCTTAGAATGAGACTACACATCATAAGGTATATAAATTCACACCCTTGTTGGTGCATTAATTTTTTTTATGGGATGGGAGATGCCGCACTGATTGAATATGGAATTAACTCATTTTTGGTTATTAACTAATATATTCAATGTAATGCACTGTTTTTTGAATATTGTGTTATGGACCGAAGTCATCACATCACTAAGCCACAACATGATCACTTTTACAGTTTCACTTATCATGGATTTTGACGAAATTATATGAAGTTTCATATGAGGAACTATACTGATCACTAACCTTGAAAAATACATGGAGTTTTTCCCAATGTATATATTTAAATAAATGATTTCTATAATGGATATTTGTTTCTTTTTCTCATAAATAATGGGATTGTCACACATGCCATCATTATTAAATTGAAAATGTGGATAGTTTATTTGTTTTCGTTAATAAAATATATTTAAAACTATTCAAAAAGGATTCCTCTAATATGGATTTGAATGAGATTTTTGAACATGTTTTTTTGTAACAATAACAAATTAATATCAATTGTTTTCCATGTGATTTCTTCATTTAAATAAATGGAGAATTATATTATAAGAAATGATATAGAATTTTATGAATTTACCCCTTGAAACCAAATATTAAATAAATTATATCAAAATCTCATGTAATGATTGTTTTATGTAAATATTTTACTTGGGGATTGGTTATATGCGGAATACCTACTGAGCTCCTTTTTTAGAGCCAATCAATATTTTTCAATTTAATGTTTCAACACATTCATTAAAAATCCTTGTTCATCGTGGTATTAGTAGTGGATGGAGACTTCAAATAGTTGAATGTATATCTATCTTCATAATTCCATTTCACATAAATCCATTATTCCTATGAAATGATTTGGTATGTTTTCCACCATTTTAGATTGTGAATTGTATTCCCCTTTAAAATATTTTAGATGGTTTAATAGTCCCCTACAACATTCATTTAATTTATTATTGGTAAATTATATTTTTATAGGTGATACTAGGACATGGAAATGGTTAGGTGAGGGAGTTTATAGGGTGATATGGAAAGTATGTTTTTATCTATTAATATCTATAAGAATAATAATTTATTGACATGTTATTTAATGTTGGTTTCAAAAATATGGAAGCAATATTATGACTTTAATTTAGATTTTTTATGATTAATTTTACTCTATTGTAAAGGTGAAATCATTCCCCATGATCGTTCATGATTCCCAAGTGCATGACTTTAGACTATAGGGATTGATAATATCCTTTGTGTGTGTTTTGGGATGGAGAGATAATCTGATTAAAGTGTATAATATATTTTCTTCCAAAAAAAATTGTATTATATCATTGGTTCTTATGTGGGATAAGGTTTAATTCCCACCATTTGTTTTTTGGGGGTTTATATTTGATTAGAGTAAGATTGTTAGAGATTGGAAAGTAGGAGTTAGAATTGTAAAGACCCGTAAAATTCAAGGGAAATTTTTTCTTAATTTTATTTGGAATTTTACAAGAACGCAGTTTCAGACGACAATTGATTCCGAGGCCCGGCGTGCCCGGAATTTCTATCCAATGTTTAGCTCGGGTATATTCAGTGAACGAATGAGCAGGAATTCCTCTCTTTTGAACCGGTGCTTGGAATTGAAATCTGATGGCACCGATGAACTCCCAATGCCGGTAATCTCCCTAGGGAACCTTTACCGTAGTTGCATTTGTGCGGGAGAAGAAGTGAATTAATGGGGTTTAATTAAGAAGTAAATAAAATTGTTGGATCAATTTTATTTTATATCAAGGTGGTTAATTTTTCTCCCATGGCAAGTTGGTGGTGTGGCCCACATCCACCGAACTTCCCATGTGTGAAAAATTGAATGCTGGGGCCCCCATGAGCCCCAACCTTTCACCTCCCCCTTTTTTAACTCCTTAACCCCCCATTTAAGTTTTTCCAACTTATCACCTCTTTAATTTTATAACAACTCATGTTAATAACTTATGTGAGTTAAATGTGGGTTTGGATTTTTCAAACTCTTGAATTCAAAAACCTATGTTGGGTTAATAAAATTAGTGGGAGACTTATTTTATTTTGGGTTTAGTTTTTCTTGTGTGGATACTTGGGAGAGAAAGGGCTAAGGGTTTGAGGAAGTCTTCTTCTTATTCAACTTCGACGAAGAACGTGAAGAACACCTCGGACTCCGACAAAGAACACCATTCTTCAAAGAAGAACATCTCCACTGAAGAACGTGAAGAACTTCTCCAACGACGTTTCCTCGTCGGACACACCTCGATGACAACGGAATAGACGTTCGTTTTCTGCGACGCCCGAATTCCGTGACGCTCGTCTTCCACGGCTCGTTGACGTACACCGTTCTTGAAACCGAGTTATGGGTTTTATTTATTAATTTTGTTTGTGAATACCAACTTGACGATCTTCGTGGATTAAAACCAAATGTTATCGAATAACGCGAGGGGGCCGGACCACACAAACACGCCCGACCCTCCTCCTTATTTTCATGATTGATTCCTTTGTGGTTTGGTACGGGAAGGCGTGGTGCCGTCGCACCATGTGGAATCAAGAGAACGAAAAATGTGTGGCATCGCCGCGCCGCGCCGTGGAAATAAGACCAAGGACACGACACCGTCGCGCCACGAATTAATCCAAGGACATGACGCCATCGTGCCGCGTCGGAGACACCTGAAATACCGCGGCCAGTTCCGGGGCCGCGGCGAAAGGGCACGACGTCGTCGTGCCGTGCCAGACGACAAGGGTCGCGGCTGGTTCCGGGACGCGGTGGAGCAAGGTGACCGGCGGCCAGACCGGGCCGCCGGCGTCGGAGCTTGAAGGGGACCGGCCATCGTCCGCCCCATTGAGCAGGAACCGTCCGAATAGGGAGGAGCCAGGGGAATTAATTCCCTCGGCCGGACTTCAAACGGCCCCCATAAATGGGGGGCCTTTGTTACACAAGGGGGGCAGGCACCCCCCCCCCTTTTGCCGACGGCTCGACCTTCGGCCGAGCGGGCAGCGCGCTGGGCGCGCTGTGCCCGGCCGGGCCGGCTGCATGGACGGACCACCAGGCCGGGCCGCGCCCCGCCGGTCGAGGCCGTGCCAGGCCGGGACGACCCGAACCGGGGCGGGTCGACCCAGTTCGGGCTGACAGGGGGGTCGCGGGCCGGGTCGGTCCGGGCCCGAAACCACTGTTTTCGGACCGTCTACGGTCTTTTTCCCATAACTTGGGCTACGGACCTCCGATCGATGCGCCGTCAGCGGTGACACGATCCTTGGAATGAGACGGTCGTTTCAGTATATTTTACTCAAGGTTTCAGAATACTTGAGTACGGCCTGGATTGTTTGTACAAGAAACCAACCGGGGCCTCGGAGCGGAAATGCTCATATCTTGAGCTACAGACGTCTGATTGACATGCCGTCGACATTGTTGATTTTCTCTAAGAGATAAGGATCATTTGGAATACTCCGCCCGAGGATTTAATGATGGTGGAGTACGGGGTGGTTGGTTTTTCCTTAAAAACCAATAGGGCCCCTGGGACGAAAAACCCAATAACTCTCAGACCTGGCGTCCGATTGATGCGCCGTCTGCGACGTTGAGTTCCTGTTGACGATACAGAACTTTTGGATACATCAACTCTGGACTATGTGTCAGTTGATGTATCAGCCTCTCGGCTCGTGGATAGGACCCTCTCGAACGAGCTTGCTGTGTGCGGGAACCCTAGTGCTGCCTGCGACTGCTACTGTGACGACGACGACTGTACAGAGATTCTCAGTGGATTCGACGGCGACGACTACAACACTCATCGATCCTATGTGGATCAGTGTTATCAATCCTGTGTGGGTCCGATCCTGTGTGGGTCAGTGCTCAGCGGTTCTGTGTGAGCCAACACCTACAGATCCTATGTGGGTCCGATCCTGTGTGGGTCTTTGCGGGGATTAGTACATATCGATCCTTTGTGGGTCCGAAAACATAGATGGATCAGTGATCATCTCTATCGTCTTCGAAGAAATATACCTGTGTGATCTGAATCCTATTTTATTTCCTGTGTGGATTGTGTTGTGCTATCCTGTGTGGATTACATTTTTCTTTCCTGTGTGGACTGGGTTGTACTTGGGCTCGGAGGTTGGAGCATATTGGAATTGATGACTTAGGTATATGTATGGGAATACACCTAAGCAGTGTCAGTTGTTACTTAGTGATTGTATCTTTCCTTTGTGGTTTATCCTTTGTGGATTTTGGGAGACCTTCGGGGGTCTCGGGGTCCCTACTGAGTATCTTATACTCACCCCTGCACGGGCTATGCCTGCACTACATTGTGTTGGTTGCAGACGATGGACAACGTTGATCGTGGTTGAGGCTTGCAGAGCAGGATGGTACCTGGAGGTGGACCACTGGGCGGGACGTACTCGGAGCGGACGGCGGGACCGAGGAGTAGTTGAGCTATCTGTACCCACCCTTCAGGTGGGATTTCCAGTGGACAGCTCGGCGTAGCAGCTTTATACTTTTCACTTGGTGTTTTCCCTTTCGATTTGTACTTTAATTTCAGTTTGGGTTTTTATACTGACCCACTAACTTTCCGCACTTACAGTTGTACTCTTTTTTTACTTAGTGTTTTCTTTTTCCGCATGCTTACTCTATGGTTCTTGTTGACTTTACAAAGGAAATGCCTTCCCTTTTTACCGGGATTTACGCCTTGGTGCTAGTCGCCAGCCCCTGGCCTATGGAAGGAGGGCTTGAGGTAGTCACGACACAAGCCCCGAGGACGGGTCGTGACAAATTGGTATCAGAGGAGTTCTGTTCTACAACAGACTCTGATCTTTCTTCTATGTGAAGCAATAGTGTTAAGTGTATTGCGAGTGGTTATCAGTCCAGGGACTCTAGTGTTGTTGCGGCGGCCGACATATCCGTACAACAGGACCCTGACTTCTGATTTCCGACTTAATGCACGAAAACATTAATTGCATGTGTGTTTCATGTTTTCTTTGTGATTACTTTGTATCAGCTCACGAGGTATACTATTCTGACCGTGGCGCACCTGTTTCCTTATCAGGATGGCCCCACGATGGCAGCCAGCTAGGGTTCCGAGAGTCGAGCGTGACGACATCCCACCGAGCGACGAGGTCTCGGTGCATGTCCCTTTATCAGCAGTGGCACCGGCGGTAGCTCTACCCACCGAACCACCGATGCTTCCAACACCAGCCGTTGACAATGCACGCCGCCTCAGTGCACTGCATGAGTTCCAGCGCCAGCGACCGCCCAGGTTCCACGGTGAGACGGACCCCCAGGCAGCTGAGGACTGGCTGGAGGCAGTCGTATGAGTTTTCAGGCTAGTGAGGACACCAGCAGACCTCATGGTGATCCTCGCTGCGAGCCTACTGCACGCAGTAGTGGGCCGATGGTGGAGCACGATGCTCTAGGTGCACGATGAGGCATCTCTACTTTGGATGGACTTTGAGATCCTCTTCCGCTCGGAGTTCTTCCTAGCCACCCTCCGTGCGTTGCGCATTCAGGAGCTTCTTCAGCTGAAGCAGGGCAGCATGACGGTCACCCAGTGCTCGGCGAGATTTACCGATCTCTCGCGCTACTCGACCGACATGGTACGGGACCCATTCTTCCGGGCCCGGACCTTTGAGCAGGGATTGAGACATGAGATCAGGGCATCGCTGATCTCCCTTAGTATTCCGACTCAGACAGGAGTACTAGAGCGAGCCCTTTTGATCGAGAGCATTATTTCTGAGTCTACACCATCGTTGAGACCCACCGTAGGGCGACACGTAGCAGAGTCTTCTGCAGGAGGCAGTCGACAGATGACTCTTGGGTCCAGGCAGACCAGACCCTCAGGCAGACGACCTCAGGACACTAGCTCGGTAGTGTGGGGCACACAGCGCGGAGCCAGTCTTTCGAGAGGCAGACAGTGCTACTCATGCGGCGGGCAGGGCCACATGGCTCATGATTGCCCGACCCGTCGTGCCGAGGAGCAGAAGAAGGTTGAGGGACCACCGAGGCAGAGGTAGAGGGTCGACCGTGGCGGTCCGCAGGGAGGAGGTGGACAAGGCAGAGTATCTGGCCGAGCATCAGGTGGTGGGAGACGCTTTGAGGCTCTACCACCACCACCACCAGGAGGTCCACCCCGACCAAAGGGAGCTGGCGCGCAGAGACAGGCACAACTCCAGGCAGTAGAGGCCTATGACCACGGCGCGCCCGAGATGATTCGAGGTACTATCTATGTCTATTCCACCCTTGCTGCAGTACATATAGACACATGAGCGAGTCACTCTTTCATAGTCTATGCCCCTTGTTCGGAGCTCGGAGATTCCAACAGAGCCGTTGGCACGATACATATGGCTAGAGGCTCCTACGGGAGCAGACATGACGATTACGCACTGCTGCCGACAGTGTGAGCTTACTCTAGGAGGCGAGAGCTTCGGCTGGGATCTCCTTGTAGCGGCGTCGAGGCCTTACGACGTCATCTTGGGCATGGATTGGTTATCTACGGTCCATGCATAGATTGATTGTTTTAGGCGCAAGGTGCGATGTGTACGCACCAACGGGAGCAGGTTCACCTTCACTGGAGAGAATGGAGCCCTTGCAGCACAAGATGGACTTCGGCAGAGGAGAAGACAGCCCATCACTCATCAGTTGGCTAGTCTCATCCTAGGAGCAGTTGACGTGGGGAGTCATGGTTTTACTGCAATGGTGGATCAGTTTGCAGACGTTTTTCCCGACGACGTTCCAGGGTTACCTCCTCCCAGATTAGTAGACTTTTATATTGAACTGTACATCAGGACAACCCTGATATCGACTCATGTGTATCGCATGGACCCCACTGAGCTTCGAGAGCTACGGGTACAGTTGGAGGACTTGCAGGGCAAGGGATTCATCCAACCCAATGCTTCACCCTGGGCTTCCCCGATATTGTTCGCGAAGAAGGCGGACGAGAGCATGCGACTTTGTGTCAACTATTGTCGCCTGAACCAGGTGATAGTGAGGAACAAGTATCTACTACCGAGTATTGATGACCTCTTCGATCAGCTCAATGGAGAACGGTGATTCTCGAATATAGACCTCAGGTCAGGCTATCACCAGCTCAGAGTTCGAGACGAGGACGTATAGAAGACGACCTTCAGGTGTCGGTATGGCCACTATGAGTTCATGGTTATTCCCTTCGACGTAACCAATGCTACATCACTGTTCATGGCCCTCATGAATAGGATCTTTCATCAATACCTCGATCGATTTGTCATGGTCTTCATCGACGACATTTTGATTTACTCGACGACTGAGGAGGAGCATGCCCACCACTTACGAGTTATACTAGACACACTCCGAGAGCACCAGATTTATGGAAAGCTCTCGAAGTTTCAGTTCTGGATACATGAGGTCCACTTGTTGGGGCACGTCATCTCTGAGGCGGGAGTTGTAGTGGATCCTGCGAAGATCGAGGCAGTGTTATCTTGGGTGCCACCCAAGAGCCTGACGGAGGTGCGGAGTTTCTTGGGACTAGCTGGATACTATCGGGGATTTGTGCTAGACTTCTCCAGAGTTGCAGCACCACTCTCAGCTTTGATGAAGAAGGAGAAACCCTTCGAGTGGTCAGACATATGTCAGCAGAGCATTCAGGAGCTGAGACAATGATTGACTAGTAGACCTATCTTGAGGTTGCCTGAGGAGGGTGTAGGGTACGTAGTCTACTGCGATGCATCAGGGACCGGACTCAGATGTGTCCTAATGCATGAGAGGACAGTGATCGCCTATGGATCACGTCAGTTGAGGCCGCATGAGCAGAACTACGCTACCCATGACTTGGAGTCAGCAGTAGTGGTCTTCCCCCTGAAGACGTGGCGACACTATCTGATGGGCGAGTGGTTTACAGTCTTTTCTAACCATCATAGTCTCAGATACATATTATCTCAGAAGGATTTGAATCTGAGACAGCGGCGATAACTCTAGTTCTTCCAGGACTATGAATTTGGGAAAATCTATACTCCTGGGAAGGGGAACATGGTAGTCGATGCCCTCAGTAAGAGGACGGGCATTCAGCTACTTGAGGAGGCAACAAAGCAGCTAGACTCTTTGAAGATATCCTTCGTGGATAGAGATGGATATGCCTTCCTTCAGTCACTCACAGTCACTCCTCCACTACTACAGCAGGTCAGAGAGGCACAACGTGGGGACACTGACTGTGAGACGCCTCAGGCACAGATATCCTCAGGACAGGCACCTGATGGTTTCTCCTTTGGATCAGAGCACGACATCCTTTTCAGAGGACGTACATTGGTACCAGTTGCTTTACGGGAGGAGGTGTTGAGGGAGTTTCACATTTCTCCCTTGGCGGTACATCCCGGAGTGGCAAAGATGTACCAGGATCTCAGATGACAGCACTGGTGGCCAGGCATGAAGAAGGCTGTGATAGAGTTCGTTTCTCGATGCCTCACCTGCTAGCAGGAGAAGGTAGAGCATCAGGTACCAGCAGGCTTGGTACAGCCCTTGGAGGTCCCGGAGTGGAAGTGGGACGGGATATCTATGGACTTCGTGACTGGACTTCCACGCACTTCCAGAGGTCATGACTCCATCTGGGTGATTGTCGATCGACTCACCAGTTCGGCTCATTTCTTAGCCATCAGAGAGCAGGGCTCAGTGGAGAGCTTGGGACGTCTTTATGTTCAAGAGATTGTTCGGCTTCACGGTGTTCCATCACCTATCATCTCCGATCGAGATTCTTGTTTTACTTCCCGGCTATGGAAGGGATTGCAGGAGGCATTTGGGACGCAGCTACGTCTGAGCACAGCCATTCACCCTCAGACGGATGGTCAGACGGAGAGGACCATTCAGACTCTCGAGGACATGCTCCGCGCATGTGTCCTCGACTTTGGTCATAGCTGGAAGGACCACCTACCCTTGGTGGAGTTTGTGTACAACAACAGTTACCACTCCACCATCGGGATGGCACCTTACAAGGCATTGTACGGCGGACCTTGTAGATCTCCTTTGTGCTGGATAGACCCTGGGGAGTCAGCACTTGTGGGGCCGGAGATGGTACAGGCCACGATATAGAAGGTCCAGGTCATCCAGGAATGGATGAGGACAGATCAAAGCCGGCAGAAGTCTTATGCTGACAGGAGGCAGAGGCCACTAGAGTTCGAGGATGGCGACCAAGTCTTTTTGCGTGTCTCACCTCGACGTGGATTACAGAGATTTGGCCGAGGCGACAAGTTGTCTCCACGCTTCATCGGACCGTTCCAGGTCCTCAGCAAGATTGGCGAGGTGGTTTATCGCTTGGCTCTACCACCTCAGTTGCACCGGGTGCACAACGTCTTCCACGTATCTCAGCTGATGAGATACATGCACGATCCGACGCACATTATTGACCATGGGGATCTAGACGTTGATGATGGGGTGACTTTTGAGTAGGTCCTGGTGGAGATCAAGGATCGATAGGAGCGGGTTCTACATGGACGGTAAATTCCTCTAGTGCGCATATGATGGAAACACGGGAACCTCTAGGAGAGCACTTGGGAGCGGGAGGCTCAGATGCGTTCTCAGTACCCACATTTTTTTCCCTAGTTTTCGATGTATCTATACGGGCACGTAAAGACCTGAGGTGGGAGTAATGTAAAGACCCATAAAATTCAAGGGAAATTTTTTCTTAATTTTCTTTGTAATTTTACAAGAACTTAGTTTTAGACGGCACTTGATTCCGAGGCCCGGTGTGCCCATAATTTCTATCCAAAGTTTAACTTGGGTACATTCAGTGAACGAACGAGCGGGAATTCCTATCTTTTGAACCGGTGCTCGAAATTGAAATCTGATGGCACCGATGAACTCGCAATGCTGGTAATCGCTCTAGGGAACCTTTACCGTAGTTGCGTTTGTGCGGGAGAAGAAGTTAATTAATGGGGTTTAATTAAGAAGTAAATAAAATTGTTGGATCAATTTTATTTTATATCAAGGAGGTTAATTTTTCTCCCATGGGATGTTGGTGGTGGGGCCCACATCCACCCAACTTCCCATGTGTGGAAAATTGAAAGGTGGGGCCCCCACAAGCCCCAACCTTTCACCTCCCCCCTTTTTTAACTCCTTAACCCCCCTTTACGTTTTTCCAACTTATCACCTCTTTAATTTTATAACAACTCATGTTAATAACTTATGTGAGTTAAATGTGGGTTTTGATTTTTCAAACTCTTGAATTCAAAAACCAATGTTGTGTTAATAAAATAATTGGGAGACTTATTTTATTTTGGGGTTAGTTTTTCTTGTGTGGAGACTTGGGAGAGAAAGGGCTAAGGGTTTGAGGAAGTCTTCTTCATCTTCATCTTCGACGAAGAACGTGAAGAACACCTCAGACTCCGACGAAGAACACCGTTCTTGAACGAAGAACATCTCCACCGAAGATCGCGAAGAACTTCTCCAATGACGTTTCCTCGTCGGACGCACCTCGACGACAATGGAATAGACGTTCGTTTTCCGCAATGCTCGAATTCCGCGATGCTCGTCTTCCACGGCTTGTTGACGTACACCGTTCTTGAAACCGAGGTAGGGGTTTTATTTATTTATTTTGTTCATGACTACCAACTTGACGATATTCGTGGATTAAAACCAAATGTTATCGAATAACGCGAGGGGGACGGACCACACAAACACGCCCGACCCTCCACCTTATTTTCATGATTGATTCCTTTGTGGTTTGGTATGGGAAGGCATGGTGCCGACGCACCACGTGGAATCAAGAGAAAGGAAAATGTGTGGTGCCGTCGCGCCGCACCGTGGAAACAAGACCAAGGACGCGACGCTGTCGCGCCGCGCCGTGAATAAATCCAAGGACGCAATGCCATCGCGCCGTGTCGGAGACACCCGAAATACCGCGGCCGGTTTCGGGGCCGCAGCGGAGGGGCACGGCGTCGTCGCGCCACGCCGGACGACAATGGTTGCGGCCGGTTCCGGGGCGCGGCGGAGCAAGGTGAACAGCGACCGAACCGGGCCGCCAGTGTCAGAGCTAGAAGGGGACCGACCATCGCCAGTCCTGTTGAGCAAGAACTGGCCGGACAGGGAAGAGCCGGGGGAATTAATTCCCCATGCCAGACTTCAAACGGCCCCCATAAATGGGGGGCCGCGGTTACACAAGGGGGGCAGGCAACCCCCCCCCCCTTTTGCCAACGTCTTGCCCTTCGGCCGAGATGGCAGCGCGCTGTGCCGGCCGCCTGGCCGGAACTCCAGGAGGGACCGACCTGGACCGGGGTGGGTCGACCCGGTTCGGGCCGGCAGGGGGGTCTCGGGCCCGAAACCCCCGTTTTCGGACCGTCTACGGTCTTTTTCCCATAACATGGGCTACGGACCTCTGATCGATTTACCGTCAGCGGCGACACGATCCTTGGAATGAGACAGTTATTTCGGTATATTGAAATCAATGTTTCCGAATACTTGAGTATGGACGGGTTGGTTCGTACACGAAACCAACCGGGCCCTCGGAGCGGAAACGCTCATATCTTGAGATACAGACGTCCGATTGACGTGCCGTCGACTTTTTTTATTTTCTCTAAGTGAGACGGATCTTTTGGAATAATTTTCCCGAGGTTTGGACGATGGTGGAGTACGGTTGGGTTGGTTTTTCCTTAAAAACCAACCGGGCCAGTGGGACGAAAAATCCAATAACTCTCAGACCGGGCGTCCGATTGACGCACCGTCTGCGACGTTGAGTTCCTGTTGATGATACGGAACATTTGGATACATCAAATCTGGACTATGTGTCAGTTGATTTATCAGCCTCTCGGCTCGTGGAGTGGACCCTCCCAAACGAGCTTGCTATGTGCAGAACCCTAGTGCTGGCTGCGACTGCTACTGTGACGACGACGACTGTACAGAGATCCTCAGTGGATTCGACGACGACGACTACAGCACTCAGCGATCCTATGTTTATCAGTGCTACCGATCTTGTGTGGCTCTGATCCTGTGTGGGTCAGCGCTCAACGGTTCTGTGTGAGTCAGCGCCTACAGATCCTGTGTGGGTTCGATCCTATGTGGGTCATTGCAGGGGTTAGTACCTATCAATCCTTTGTGAGTCCAACAACTTAGATGGATCAGTGATCATCTCTATCGTCTTCGAATAATTATACATGTGTGAGCTGAATCCTATTTTATTTCCTATGTGGATTGTGTTGTGTTATCCTGTGTGGATTACGTTTTGCTTTCCTGTGTGGACTGGGTTGTACTTGGGCTCAGAGGTTAAAGCATATTGGAATTGATGACTTAGGTATATGTATGGGCATATACCTAAGCAGTGTTGGTTTATTACTTCGTGATTTTATCTTTCCTTTGTGGTTTATCCTTTGTGGATTTTGGGAGACCGTCGGGGGTCTCGGGGTCCCTACTGAGTAGCTTATACTCACCCCTGCACGCGCTATGCCTGCACTACGTTGTGTTGGTTGCAGATGACGGATAATGTTGATCGTGGTTGAGGCTTGAAGATCCGAACGATACCTAGAGGTGGACCACTGGGTGGGACGTACTCGGAGCAGACGGCGGGACCGAGGTGCAGTGGAGCTATCTGTAACCCACCCTTCAGGTGGGATTTTCAGTGGACAGCTTGGCGTAGCGGCTTTATACTTTTCAATTGTTGTTTTCCCTTTCGAGTTGTACTTTACTTGTAGTTTGGGTTTGTATACTGGCCCACTTACTTTCCGCAATTACAGTTGTACTCTGTTTTTACTGAGTGTTTTCTTTTTCCGCTTGCTTACTCTGTGGTGCTTGTTTACTTTACAATGGTAATGCCTTCCCTTTTTAGCGGGATTTACGCCTTGGTGCTAGTCGCCAGCCCCTGTCCTATGGAAGGAAGGCTTGGGGTAGTCATGGAACTGGCCCCGAGGAAGGGTCGTGACAAGAATATTTTGGCGCGAACATGGATTTTGCAATCCTCTATTTTCTAGTTGAATTCATGTTGTTGATTTTTCTATTTTTTTAAAGACCCGTAAATTTCAAGGAATTTCTTTTTAAATTCTTTGGGATTTTATGAGTATGCAGTTTCTGACAGTGCTTGATTCCAAGGCCCGGTGTGCCCAGAATCAATTTTCAAAGTTTAGCTCGGGTACGTTCAGTGAATGAATGAGTGGTTTTTTCTAACTTTTAAACCGGTGATCAGAATTAAATTCTGAGGGCACTGATGAATCCACAATAATGAAAATTGCTTAAAGGGGCACTTACCGTAGATGCATTCACGAAAGTGGAGAAGATAATTTTTGGGGGTTTGTGTAAGGAATAAATAGAAATTGTCGGAACAATTTTTATTTCATGAGGAGGTTTTTCCTCCCATGGGTGGTTAAGGGTGGGGCACACAGCCACATAACTAACCAAGTGTGGATTTAAGAGAGGTGGGTCCCACACAATCCCCACCATTTATTTCCCTCTAAATATCTTTTAGAACCCCCCATTAAATATGACAAACCTCCATTAATTTTCACCTCAACCTATTAAATTAGGTTAACCCATAATTTATTGAGGAACCTTCCTTTTCCCTTTTTAATTTAATCTGCCAACGCGTTTAATTATGGGGGAACCTTCTCTATCCCACTTTTAATTAAATTTCAACACATTTTAATTAATGTGGTGAAATAATTGTAGGATAGTTTCTTTGAGTTTAATAAAATAATAGGGGGGACCTATTATTTTTATGATCAAGGAGAGACCCTCGTCGTGCAACGAAGAATGCCGACCTCCGACGAAGAACGAAAAAGAACACTGGTTCCTCGAAGATCGATGATGCACCGCCAAATCCTCTTCTCCGAGATTCTGTGTACTACGATACATATGATAATCTCCTCAGCGACGTCGTGTTCCGTGACGCCTACGATCCTCTCTTCCACGACACTGTGTACCGCGATGCCAACGATCCTCTTCTCCGCCACGCCGTGTACCGCGACGCCGACAATCATTTTCCTTGTTGAGGTAGGGGTTTTGGTTTATTTTAAATTATGTGTATTATACCCTAGACATGTCAAATAATTGTTAGGATTTGTTCCAAACCACTAACGCGGTGGGCGCGGACAAACGAACAAGCCCCAACCCACCGTTTTTCTGTTCTTGATGCGCAGAACGTTGGGCGGCGAGGGAACAGAACTGCAATGATGTTTGAAGGCTGTTGCAGTGAAGAGTGGGTCCCGAGACGACTGCAGGTGGAGAAGGGAGCAAGAATGGACCACCAGAATGACTTTGGTGGCCCACGGGAACCTCCGGTGGCGCGGGCGCGGCGGCGCCGGCGGCCGGATCCCGCTGTCGCGCGGGATCCGGAGGGGACGCGGCGACCACACGCCACTTCTGTGGAGCGCAAAGGGGGGGGGGGGGACTGTGTCCCCCCTACTGGGCCGGGGTGGGATGCGTAGACCAGGCTGGGCCGGTCCAGACCAGGACCCAGACCAGAGTCGGGCTGACCCAGGGGTGGTTGGGCCGGGCCGGGCCAGGCTCAGACCCCCCACATCGTGCTGTTTTCAGACATTTGTTCATAAGATGAGCTAAAAACTTCCGATCGATGCACCGTCAGTTGCATAGGAATCATTGGATCGAGACAGTCATTTTGATATATTACAATAATGGTTTAGAAGAACTTTTTGTATGGCGGGGTTGGTTCGAACATGAAACCAACCGGGCCCTCGGAGCGGAAACACTTATAACATGATCTATGGACGTCCGATTGACGTGACGTCAACTTCTTAGAGTTCCTCTTAGTGAGATGGTTCTTTTGTATTACTCCGCTTGAGGTTTGTGCACAGCTGGAGTACGATCAGGTTGGTATTAGCTTTAAAACCAATATGGCCCCTGGGATGGAAAAGCCAATAACTCTCGGGCCAGACATCTGATTGACACACTATCTATCGCATTTGGTTTCATTTGAGGAGATGTAACATTGAGATATATAAACTCTGTATTTTGTGATAGTTGATGAATCGACCCCCTTGGCATGGGCAGCAGACCCCCCCCCCCCGAATTGAGCGTGTTATGTGCAGGAACCCTAGAGCTGGCTGCGACTGCATCGACTTCTGTACTGGAATCCTCTGTGGGTTCGACAGTAATGACTACCATACTGAAATCCTCTGTGGGTTCGACGACGATGAATACTGTTCTAATATCCTGTGTGGGTCTGGCAGTATTGGCCTCTATACTTGTATCCTTTGTGGGTCCGGTAGAGTAGCTGGTCTTGTATCCTGTGTGGGTCCGACAACATAGCTGGTCCTGTATACTATGTGGGTACGACAACTTAGATGAATCAGTGGATACATCTGATCATCTCTTTCACCTTACAATGTGTATACCTGTGAGAGTTGAGTCTTGATTCTCAATCATATCATCGATGTGATTGAATTGCTTTCCTTGTGGACTGGGTTGTGTTTTTTATGTGTGGACTGTGTTGAGCTATCCTTTGTTGACTATGTTGTGCTTCCCATTATGGACTGCGTGGTGCATGGGAGTTGGAGATGAACTATAACTGCTGATTTAGGTATATGTATGGGCATATACATATGTAGTGTTGTTGATACTTCGCGATTGTATATTTCCTCTATGGTTTATCCTTCGTGGAATCTGAGAGACCTTCGGGGGTCTTGGGGTCCCTACTGAGTATCGTATATTTACCCCTACACGGGCAATGCCCGCACTATGTTGTGTTGGATGTAGATGATGGAAAACACTGATCGAGGTGGAATATTTTGGAGTTAGACGGTACCCGAAGGATGACCACTTGGCGGGACGTACACAGAGCTAACTGCCGGACCGAGGAGCTGTGGAGACTATCTGTACCAACCCATCAGGTAGGATTTATAGAGGATGACTCAGTGCTACTGTTTTCCTTTACTGATGTTGTACTATCTTTTTAGTTGTACTTTACTTTCAGTTGGGTTTGTATTCTGGCCCATTTTCATCAATCACTTACTTTTGTATTTAGTTTACTTAGTGTTTACTTCAGCTTGTGTACTCTATGGTATTTGTTTCCTTTTATAAAGGCAATGTCTTCAATTTTATCAGGATTTATGCCTTGGTGCTAGTAACCAGCCCCTGGCCTATGGGAGGCAGGATTGGGGTAGTCACGGCACGGGCCCCGAGGATAGGTCATGACAAATTGGCATCAGAGGAGTCGGTCTTCCACATAACTCAGCACTCTGATAATTTATTCTCTGTGAATGAATAATGTTTATATTAATTAGTGTGGTTATCAGTATAGGGTGTCTAGTGTTGGTACGACGACCGACGTATCCATACACCAGGACCCTGACATGTAATTTCCGACTCTGTGCATGAAAACATTGATTGCATGTGTGTTTCAAAAGTTTTCTTTGTGAGTACATTATGTCAGCTCACCAGGTTTACTGTATTAACCATGGCGCACATGTTTCTTTTCAGGATGGCCCCATGATGGCAGCCAGCTAGGGTTCTGAGGTTTGTGCGAGGCAACAACCCATTGAGCGATAAGGCCTTAGAACATGGCCCCATTATCGCGGGGGCACCATCAGTACCTCTTCCCATCAAGCCACAGATGCTACCTGCCCCAGCGGAGGAGAGTGCACGCCGCCTTAACATGTTGCACAAGTTTCAGAGGTAGAGGCCATCCAGGATCCGTGGAGAGATGGATCCTCAGCCACCGAGGATTGGATGGAGGCCAACGTCAGAGGCTTTTAGATTGGTAGGGACACTAGCAGACCTCATTGTGATCCTTGCCGCGAGTCTCCTACACACAACAGTAGAAATATGGTGGAGCCAGATGCTCTAGGTGCATGATGAGGTATCTCTACTTTGGACGGACTTCGAGATCCTCTTCTACTCGATGTTCGTTCCAGCCACCCTTTGTGTGGTGCGTATCCATGAGATACTACAGCTGCGTCAAGGAATCATGTTAGTAGCCCAGTACGCGGCGAGATTTACCGACCTCTCACGCTACTCCACGGACATGGTACACGACCCATTCTTCCGGGGATGAACCTTTGAGTAGGGGCTGAGGCAAGAGAACAGAGCTTCGATGATTCCACTCAACATCCCGACCCAGGTGGGGGTGCTGGAGCAAGCCCTGCTAGTGGAGAGCTTTCTCCCCGAGCAGCCATCAGTAGTGAGACCCACCGCAGGATGACACGGAGCAGAGTCTTCTGCAGCTGGCAGTCGACAGATGACGTAGGGGTCTAAGCAGACCAGGTCGTTTGGTGGGTGACTTCAGGACACGGGTTTGGTTGTGCGGGGCACACGACGTAGATACAGACTTCCAAGGAGGAGAGAGTGTTATGCATGCGGCGGGTAGGGCCACAAGGCTCGTGACTGCCCGACCCACCATGCAAACAAGCAGCAGACAGTGGAAGGACCTCTGAGGCAGAGGCAGAGGTTCGACCTTGGTAGTCCGCAGGGAGCAGGCAGACGAGGCAGACGAGCTGGCCGAGTAGCGGGTGGTGGAGGACACTTAGAGGCTCTACCACCACCACCCCCAGGAGGTCCACTCCGACCACAGGGAGCTGGTGGGCAGAGGCAGACTCAGCTCTAGGAAGTAGAGGCTTATGACCACAGTGCACCTGAGATGATTCGAGGTACTAACTGTGTCTACTCCACCCTTTATTAAGTTCTTATAGACACAGGTGCGAGTCATTATTTTATTGATGCTACCCTTGTTCGAAGCTTAGAGATTCTGACGGAGCCATTGGCTCGATCCTTGCGTCTAGAGACTCGTACGGGGCAGACTCGACGATTACACACTAGTTTCGATAGTGTGATCTTACTCTAAGAGGCTAGAGCTTCGGCTGATATCTTCTTGTAGCGGCGTCGAGGCCTTACAACAATATCTTGGGTGTGGACTGGTTGTCTAAAGTCCATGCTCATATCAACTGTATTTGGCGCAAGGTGTGGTGTGTCTGCACGGATGGGACCAGGTTCACCTTCACTAGTGAGAAGGGAACCTTCCCAGCACAGGATGGACTCACGCAGAGGAGAGGGAATCCAATCACACATCATTTGTCCACTCTCATCCTCAGAGTAATTGAAGTGCAGAGTGCAAGTTTGTCTATAGTGGTGGACCAATATGCAGATGTTTTTCTGGACGATATTCCATGACTACTTCCTTATAGGGAGGTATATTTCTATATAGACCTATACCCCAGGAAATCACTGATATCCACTCCAGCATATCGGATGGCTCTTGCCGAGCTTCGTGAGCTTCGGGTACAGCTGGAGGACTTACAGGGGAATGGTTTCATCCGACCCGGTGTTTAACCCAAGGCTTCTCCGGTCCTATTCTCCAAGAAGGCAGATATGGGCTTGAGACTGTGTGTCGATTACCGTCGCCTGAACCAGGTGTGTAACGCCCCGACCCTAGTTAACCAGAGTCGGTGCATTATTACATAACATTGGCATGATCACAATAAAGATCAAATCTCGAAAGACCGATTGGTTTAGTAGCCTTGGAAACACTAGATATATTCATAAGTCTTACATTACATCATAAAATGAAAAACTACTACAACAACATATTTTCTCCATAATCCACACTCATATCCCCACATAATATCCCTACAGGTCATTCAATATTTACTTCTTCACTTCCTGGGAAAAATAAAACATAGAAAATGGGTGAGCTCAAATGCCCAGTAAGGATAACAATATAGCGGAAACTTTCATAAATATGAATAAACATTTAAGGCAATGTATAACTAAAACAAAAGCCTTTTAAACTTGAACATTTAACATAGTATGGAATAAATAAAAATAAATAATGCCATTTACTTATTCACATGGTTATTCTACTAATAGAATAATCACATGAAAAATCAATAACAACTTTCATAATGATGGAATGCATAATGCCAGACTATCATAATCACATAGTCAAGGCCTCGTGCCAAGACTACAAATAAGATTTTGTCAAGGCCTTGTGCCAAGACACTAGTTTGTCTCATGAGACCTACCGATGCATCGAGGAGCTATAGCGGGCTCCACCCGTCACTTACTAAGTCCACTGCATTCCCATATGAAAAGGTTTAAACATAACATAAACATTCGTATTAAAACTAGCATACGAAATGTAAATAATTTCACCAAAAACTATGAATGGTATAAAAATACCACATCCACAGTCAAACATATCACAAAACATTCAATACAATATAGAAGCTTTGTATCATAATAAATGAACTTCAAATAATCTTAAAATCCATCAAAGGATGTTGACATAGATGAAATCAATATTCTTTTTAAAGAAATATCTCCTTTTATTTTGAAATCATTTAAGATCCATATAAAATAAAACATTTTATTTGAAAATATTCTTATAAGCTTTTAAGGGAAGCTTTGAAGATTTTATAACGGCGGAAAATAGCTGCACCCGCCGTATAAGTTAAAAAAAACATTCTTACCTTAATTCTGTAAAAAAGGTTAAAAAGGACCTTGTTTTGAAAACGACCGAAAGATTTCTTTATAAACCACTTATAAAAGTCAAAAAGGGTATAAATGACTTTAACTCATATTCTAGTAAATAGTAAAAATGTTTTGAAATACATTTTTAAGAAACATGGATGTGGATGATATAGAGATCCCAGTAGATTATTACGTATAAACAACCTCAGATAATGAAGAGATTGTGAAATAACCCTTACCTTGTACTTTTCCTTGGTTGGGGTAGGTTAACCTCCTGTAAAATGGTGAAATAATTGTTATTAAATTATACAATAATCATATACAGTAATATGATATCATATATGATCTTTTAATATTGATTTGATAATAATATCTTAGTATTATCGTTGTTTCCGGTGTTAACTTACTTGTTTTCTTTTATATGTTTTGTTACGTAAGACATGTTTGTAAAGGATAGGTTTTATATTATTCATATCCAGAATGATATCAAGTCCTTAAAATTCATTTTTTAAATCATCAAATGATAATTATACTTGAATGGATACGATGGAGAATGAATCTCATCGCGTTCGTGGAGACGGTAGTCCGTACGTACGCACGAGTGACAATATCATTCTTTTGATATTAAAATAATATATAAATGGATGGTATATCATATATAAAGAATCCTTAAGATGTTATATTTATTATTTACATGAGTTAAACATAATTATTATACCCATCCAAATAATATTATATTGAATAACAATTACACCACGACGTGGAGACGGTAAGCCGTACGTACGCACGTATGGTGACATGTTATTCAAAGGGTGGATAGAATACTGAATATGGTTGTACCATATTTATAATAACATCACAGTACATATATGATACTGGATTTATTATTTTATAATGGTAACAACAAAGGAAGAAGAAGTGGAAGAAGAAATGAACTTAGAAAAGGGTGGTGAAATCATTACCTCTTCTTCGGGTTCTTCCTTTTTATTTGATCAAAAGAGCTCATTAGGTTGGATTTATGATCAAAATAAGGCCCATTGGTTGTAGTGAGGGAAGTTGGGAGTGTATTTGGGCAGAGTTTGGCCGAACCAAAAGGCTTTTAAGGTGTGAAGAAATGAGAAGGAGAAGTACCCTTTTATAAGAGGGGTGAGGGGCACCTTTGGAAAAGCTAGAAATATTAATTTATAATAAATTTATATTCGGTTTCTAATGGATAAAAAGTTGATTATTCAAAGTTTAAGGTGGGGATGGGTCGAAAAAAACTCAGCCAATAGAATTTAGACATGTTTGGGTACTTATATTAACCTTATCTTTAAGTATTAACTCTAAGTTAATTAGTTTCACTTTTACAATGTCTCTTTGTATTTTTATATAATATGGTTAATAAACATACTATATACATCCAAGCGGCCCCCAAGTGGTCTATTAATGATGAAACTATCATGATATAAGTCTTTTGGCCGAACCTTAGATTTTTAGGAATTTAATATTAATTAATAATATAATATTTGTTTTAAGAACACTTTTATGTCAATTTTGACACTATTCAATAGTTGATTTTTTTGGAAGTCATAACAGATTGAATAATTCGAAAAAGGTCAATTCAATCAATCCTAAGATATCATATTATCCTAGAAAATTAGTTTAATTCATTAAAAGTTACATATTATATTTATTTGGGTATTTATAATATCAATTATTTTAATTTTTCACTATTATAGTAATTACTGCATCATCATTGTGTCATAAATAAAATAAATTATTTAATGTATAAAAATTATAAATAAACTATAATTTTGTAGGAAATATTTTTATCTTTCTAATGAATATTTATAATCTAAAATCAAACATATATAACCCTATGTAACAATTGTTTTTCTAAACGATATATGCTTGTGTCATTTTTGTGTTCATTTTAACTTAATTAAAATAAAGTGTCATTATCACATACAAGTGGATCCATGGGGTCCCAAAATCGACCCAATGATGTCCATGGTCGACCATGTATCAACCAATAGGGTTAAGAAACGTTTTAGGGTAATTTAGTATTATTATAATATTATTTTTTAACCCTTATTTACCGGATTTATCCTTAACCATGGTAAATAAAATATTTACCGCAGTAATTATTCAAAATTTCTAAAAATAAAAGTTAGCTATTTACACAATTTGAAAATCCTGATTCCAAATATGGAATCCATTTTCCTAAATTCAAAACACAGAAGTGGCAGAAATTAATTTAAAATTAATTCCCGCTGTCAAAACAAAAAGCGTGTTTTTAAGAGATAATAACTATCAAAAGATTGACACTTGTTTATGTTCGGTTTAATTGTAAAATTATGTCCAATGACCGACATTATATTAAATGGTAAAAATATATTCTAAATATACTTTAAAACTACTAAAATTCATAATTTATCACTATTAATTATTTTGATTAAAAAGGTTGTTTTTAATTAAAATTTAGTAATTTTCACTATTCATCAAAATATGAAAGTTATCCGAAAAGTACCAAAATTTCACCTTAGGCTAAATTAGATATTCTGAATCCAAAAATGAAGTCCATTTTGAAATATAAAATATATATAATTTTAAAAAGTTAGTATTACTATTCATAACGGCTAGTTTGATTGGTTGTGGTGTGTGTTAGAACTCGAAGATGCGTACAACACACACTACTGTATTATTCAAAGGAAAGTGTACCGCGGAAGCTTGGGATGTTTCATTTTAATTTTTTTTTGATGTCCCCCATTTAGTCAAAAAGTTTAAAATATTGTATTTAAAAAGGTTTCACTATTGAATGTTTATAAAAGAGCAATACTGAAAATGAATCTGTTCTTGCATTATGTCTAAGAAACTCATAATATGGATTCTAAAATTATAAGGATTATATAAAGTTTAAAATTTAGTTAATACAATTCATAACCTCTTTTGAACGGCTTGTTTGGTATGTCATGGTGTGCTTGAACTCGGTTTTGCGTGTAGTGAAAGTTATTATATTATTTTAAAGAAATAACACACTATGAAATCTTGGGGTGTTACATTCTCCCCTCCTCCAATAAATTGCGTCCTCACAATTTGAAATTGTTCTTCTAAAATAAAAGGTTGAAAATAGAAAATATATTTGTGGGAAAACCCACATCGGAAATTGGGTTACTAAAATTTAGTCTTAATATGAGGAAAAGAGAAATGAAGGGGTCACCACCAAATTATGATCTTGATTAGGAAAACATTGGTGGCAATTAGAGACATATAATTGGAGGAAAAACGTAAATATTTATAGGTAGTGATTGAGGTCATCAATCACAAACAAGTATAAAATTAAGGTCCTTAAATTCATCAATCTATGATGATTTGAAATACGATCGGTTCAACAAAACATAAGGTATTATGATAACTCATTTTTGACGTTTCAAAATATCTTAGTTTAAATCCCACATCGAAAAATGAATTAATGAGGCCTCTATTTAAAATAAAGAGTCGAAAGTATGAATATTACCGAAAATAACACATACTAGGGTTCCATGTAGGAAAAAATGGATATGGAAGAAAAATCTAACCATCAATTATCTGATGGAGAGTGGTAGAGAACATGGCTATGAAAAGGCCAACAATCCCAAAGCCATAAATTAGTGATGATTTAAGGTACCATCTAGGTAAAAAATTTTGTTCTAAGTTTCTTTTCTTAATATTGAGGAATTTATTTATGAGATTGGATAAGATCATAAGGAGATATACTTACTTTATAATTAGAGTTTTATCCATTAATAAATTTCTACCACAAACTCATCTTTCACTCTAAAAGATAATAGAATGTAAAAAAATTCTATTTACACTATTCGTATAGGGTTCCAAAATAAACGAATTTATAATTTATCTACAAGATCTTTTAATAAAAACTACATTATTTAATCCAGGACATCTCGTGGGCCAGTGGTAGGTGATACACCCTTGTCGCCCTTCGGTTGCGGGTTCAAGTCTCGCAGCCTTGTCAGATGCGACAGGTTGCTGCCCGACCTCCGAGTTGTCCTTTTATGGAAATCCAAAATAATCCAAACTAGAACTATCCAAAATACTTCTGTCCAAACTCACAGTCCAACATTTATAAGGAATGTAAACATAATATAGATCCTTTTTACCCCATAATAGCATATGAATACCTTCATCATGTATTACCATATTCCTTATTGATTACATTCATGATTCCTTATTCCATATAGAATGCTGGATATACTTCATTAATCCAAAAAATGTTTTAAACCCCAACAATGATGGAATATACAAATCATTAATCAGTTCCAAGGTAGTCAAGAATATCCAATATAATTTATCCAAAACAATCACATATTATTCCAAAATCACTACCTCAGTATTAGAACTATATTATGATTTATCATTCTCTCAACCATATATTTTCAAAAAATTTATCCTGCTATTGAGTCACTTTTCTTTGTTCCACACAATCTCATGACCTTAATGAAATAGTACTGCAGTCCAATCCTTATATACTCCATAATTATTATATCAAGTACATTGTTGATACAACACTCAATTGACATAATCAACATAAGAACTCTAATCATTCCTCTTCATCTGTGGTAGTATCATAACTTGATTATTATCCAATAGCATAATTTGCGGCATAGTCTGATGACTGGGACATAGGTTCGCGTAGTGTCCAAACTCCTTGCAAATGAAGCATTGTACATTTTAAACCATTTTCTTACCCTTGCAGTCACATAATTTGTGCCCTTTTCCTCCACACTTATAACAAACTCCCATTCCTTTCAGGAAAGTTCCAGGGTGTTTCTTTCCACAGTTACCACATATGGGAAAATTCTTATTTTCCCTCTTCCCTTTATCCATCTTTCTCTCTTCCATCATTTTCTTCTCTTGCTTCCCTTCAAAGTCATAGGACTCAGTAAACTCTTTACTTATCTTATCAACACAATATATTATTTCTTCATATGATGATAATACATGGGATACTATTTCTCTTATAAATTCGAGATTAAGGCCATGAAAGATATGATCCTTCCTTCTCTTTGGATCATGTGCATTTATGGATTTATCATTCCTTCTACTGGGCACCATTTCTAAACAATGGCATACACTATATCAGTTTATGAATCAAAATACATAATCCCATACTTATAAAACACTTAACATAAATTGAACTATTTATGGATATAATCCATAATCATAAAAATGTCTC
Source organism: Viscum album (assembly GCA_963277665.1). Taxonomy (NCBI): domain Eukaryota; kingdom Viridiplantae; phylum Streptophyta; class Magnoliopsida; order Santalales; family Viscaceae; genus Viscum; species Viscum album. The sequence continues at coordinate 265,017,353 of OY728120.1, forward strand.
CATTGAGGATGTATATACTCATAATCCTTTCATAATGGTTTGTAAAGAAAATGAGAATTATCCAAAGCATATCCCCCTGGAGTGTCGTAACCAAGAGTGCAGCAAGGCCCGTTGTCGTGCACCAGTTCCCGTTCGAGTCTAGCTCAAAGCGGTGTTTTCAGGTTTTACCCCTAGGTACATCTGTGCTAGAGCCGCCTCTACCTGCTCATATCCAGATAGGGATGTATTGCTCGGAAAACTCACAAAATCTCTACAATACCAAAATTCTAGGAATTTCTTCTATACTAATCCTCAAAGTTCATCTTAGGTCTACGTTCTCTAATCAGAGTTTATCTAAATCTAGCTTCCATGGTTTGTACTAAACTTCCTCTGATAACAACTTTAACGCCCCGACCCTAGTTACCCAGAGTCGGTGCATTATTACATAACATTGGCATGATCACAAGAAAGATCAAATCTCGAAAGACCGATTGGTTTAGTAGTCTTGGAAACACTAGATATATTCATAAGTCTTACATTACATCATAAAATGAAAAACTACTACAACAACATATTGTCTCCATAATCCACACTCATATCCCCACATAATATCCCCGCAGGTCATTCAATATTTACTTCTTCACTTCCTGGGAAAAATAAAACATAGAAAATGGGTGAGCTCAAATGCCCAGTAAGGATAACAATATAGCGGAAACTTTCATAAATAAGAATAAACATTTAAGGCAATGTATAACTAAAACAAAAGCCTTTTAAACATGAACATTTAACATAGTATGGCATAAATAAAATGAAATAATGCCATTTACTTATTCACATGGTTATTCTACTAATCGAATAATCACATGAAAAATCAATAACCACTTTCATAATGATGGAATGCATAATGCCAGACTATCATAACCACATAGTCAAGGCCTCGTGCCAAGACTACAAATAAGATTTTGTCAAGGCCTTGTGACAAGACACTAGTTTGTCTCATGAGACCTACCGATGCATCGAGGAGCTATAGCGGGCTCCACCCGTCACTTACTAAGTCCAATGCATTCCCATATGAAAAGGTTTAAACATAACATAAACATTCGTATTAAAACTAGCATACGAAATGTAAATAATTTCACCATAAAATATGAATGGTATAAAAATAGCACATCCACAGTCAAACATATCACAAAACCTTCATTACAATATAGAAGCTTTGTATCATAATAAATCAACTTCAAATAATCTTAAAATCCATCAAAGGATGTTGTCATAGATGAAATCAATATTCTTTTTAAAGAAATATCTCCTTTTATTTTGAAATCATTTAAGATCCATATAAAATAAAACATTTTCTTTGAAAATATTCTTATAAGCTTGTAAGGGAAGCTTTGAAGATTTTATAATGGCGGAAAATAGCCGCACCCGCCGTATAAGTTAAAAAAAACATTCTTACCTTAATTCTGTCGAAAAGGTTAAAAAGGACCTTGTTTTGAAAATGACCGAAAGATTCCTTTATAAACCACTTATAAAAGTCAAAAAGGGTATAAATGACTTTAAATCATATTCTACTAAATATTAAAAATGTTTTGAAATACATTTTTAAGAATCATGGATGTGGATGATAAAGAGATCCCAGTAGATTATTACGTATAAACAACCTCGGATAATGAAGAGATTGTGAAATAACCCTTACCTTGTACTTTTCCTTTGTTGGGGTAGGTTGACCTCCTGTATAATGGTGAAATAATTGTTATTAAATTATACAATAATCATATACATTAATATGATATCATATATGGTATTTTAATATTGATTTGATAATAATATCTTAGTATTATCGTTGTTTCAGATGTTAACTTACTTGTTTTCTTTTATATGTTTTGTTACGTAAGACATGTTTGTAAAGGATAGGTTTTATATTATTAATATCCAGAAAGATATGATGTCCTTAAACATCATTTTTTAAATCATCAAATGATAATTATACTTGAATGGATACGATGGAGAATGAATCTCATCGCGTTCGTGGAGACGGTAGTCCGTACGTACGCACGAGCGACAATATCATTCTTTTGATATTAAAATAATATATAAATGGATGGTATATCATATATACATAATCCTTAACATGTTATATTTATTATTTACATGAGTTACACATCATTATTATACCCATCCAAATAATATTATATTGAATAACAATTACACCACGACGTGGAGACGGTAAGCCGTACGTACGCACGTATGGTGACATGTTATTCAAAGGGTGGGTAGAATACTGAATATGGTTATACCATAATTATAATAACATCACATTATATATATGATACTGGATTTATTATTTTTGAATGGTAACAAAAAAGGAAGAAGAAGTGGAAGAAGAAATGAACTTTGAAAAGGGTGGTGAAATCATTACCTCTTGTTCGGGTTCTTCCTTTTGATTTGATCAAAAGTGCTCCTTAGGTTGGCTCTCTGATCAAACTAAGTCCCATAGGTTGTAGTGAGGGAAGTTGGGAGAGTATTTGGGCAGAGTTTGGCATAACCAAAATGCTTTTAAGGGGTGAAGAAATGAGAAGGAGGAGTGCCCTTTTATAAGAGGGGTGAGGGGCACCTTTGGAAAAGCTAGAAATATTAATTTATAATAAATTCATATTCGGTTTCTAATGGATAAAAAGTTGATTATTCAAAGTTTAAGGTGGGGATGGGTCGAAAACAACTAATCCAATATAATTTAGACAGGTTTGGGTACTTATATTAACCTTATCTTTAAGTATTAACTCTAAGTTATTTAGTTTCACTTTTACAATGTCTCTTTTTATTTTTATATAATATGGTTAATAAACTTACTATATACATACAAGAGGCCTCCAAGTGGTCTATTAATGATGAACCTATCATTATATAAGACGTTTGGCCGAAACTTAGATTTTTAAGAATTTAATATCAATTAATAATATAATATTTGTTTTAAGAACTCTTTTATATCAATTTTGACACTATTCAATAGTTGATTTTTGTGGAACTCATAACAGATTGATTAATTCTAAAAAAGTCAATTCCATCAATCCGAATATATCATATTATCCTAGAAAATTAGTTTAATTCATTAAAAGTTTCATATTATATTTATTTGGGTATTTATAATATCAATTATTTTAATTTTTCACTATTATAGTAATTACTGCATCATCATTGTGTCATAAATAAAATAAATTATTTAATGTCTAAAAATTATAAATAATATAAAATTATGTATGAAATCTTTTTATCTTTCTAATGAATATTTATAATCTAAAATCCAACATATATAACCCTATGTAACAATTGTTTTTCTAAAAGATATATGCTTGTGTCATTTTTGTATTCATTTTAACTTAATTAAAATAAAGTGTCATTATCACTTACAAGTGGATCCATGGGGTCCCAAAATCGACCCAAAGATGTCCATGGTCGACCATGTATCAACCAATAGGGTTACGACACGTTTTAGGGTAATTTAGTATTATTATAATATTATTTTGTAACCCTTATTTACCGGATTTACCCTTAACCATGGTAAATAAAATATTTACCGCAGTAATTATTCAAAATGTCTAAAAATAAAAGTTACCTATTTACACAATTTGAACATCCTGATTACAAATATGGAATCCATTTTCCTAAATTCAAAACACAGAAGTGGCAGAAATGAATTTAAAATTAATTCCCGCTGTCAAAACAAAAAGCGTGTTTTTAAGAGATAATAACTATCAAAAGATTGACACTTGTTTATGTTCGGTTTAATTGTAAAATTATGTCCAATGACCAGCATTATATTAAATGGTAAAAATATATTCTAAATATACTTTAAAACTACTGAAATTCATAATTTATCACTATTAATGATTTTGATTAAAAATGTTGTTTTTAATTAAAATTTAGTAATTTTCACTATTCATCAAAATATGAAAGTTATCCGAAAAGTACCAAAATTTCACCTTAGGCTAAATTAGATATTCCGAATCCAAAAATGAAATCCATTTTGAAATATAAAATATATATAATTTTAAAAAGTAGGTATTACTATTCATAACGGCTAGTTTGATTGGTTGTGGTGTGTGTTAGAACTCGAAGTTGCGTACAACACACACTAATGTATTATTCAAAGGAAAGCATACCGTGGAAGCTTGGGATGTTTCATTTTAAATTTTTTTTTGATGTCCCCCATTTAGTCAAAAAGTTTAAAATATTGTATATAAAAAGGTTTCACTATTGAAAGTTTATAAAAGTGCAATACTGAAAATGAATCTGTTCTTACATTATGTCTAAGAAACTCATAATATGGATTCTAAAATTATAAGGATTATATAAAGTTTAAAATTTAGTTAATACTATTCATAACCTCTTTTGAACGACTTGTTTGGTATGTCATGGTGTGCTTGAACTCGGTGTTGCGTGTAGTGCAAGTTATTGTATTATTTTAAAGAAATAACACACTATGAAATCTTGGGGTGTTACAAGGTGACCATGAGGAACAAGTATCCGTTACTAAGGATTGACGACTTCTTTGATCAGCTCAAGGGAGCAAGATGGTTCTTGAAGATAGACCTCTATTCAGGCTGTCATCAGCTAAGAGTTCGAGACGAGGATGTGCAGAAGATGAAATTCAGGTGTCATTATGGCCACTATGAGTTCTTGGTCATCCCTTCAGTGTGAACAACACTCCCGTAGTGTTCATGAGTCTCATAAATAGGATCTTCCCGCCTTACCTCGATCTATTTGTTGTAGACATCATCGACGACATACTGTTTTACCCGACAACCGAGGAGGAGCATGCCTACCACCTACGGGTTGTACTGGATACACTTCGACAACAATAGATTTATGGTAAGCTCTCGAAGTGCTAGTTTTGGCTTCGAGAGGTTCACTTATTGTGGAACGTCATCTTTGAGGAAGGTGTTACAGTGGATCCCATGAAGGTCAAGGTGGTACTTTGTTGGGAGCCACCCAGGAGCATGATGGAGGTATGAAGATTCCTAGGTATGGCTGGGTACTATCGGAGATTTGTGACAGACTTCTCCAGAGTTTCAGAACTGATTACAACATTGATGAAGAAGGGGAAACCCTTTGTGTGGTCAGACAGATGTCAGCAGAGCTTCCAAGAGTTGAGGCGGAGATTGACCGGTGCGCCCATCTTGAGGCTTCTAGAGGAGGGCGCAAGGTACATAGTTTACTACGACGCATCATGGAATGGGATCAGGTTTGTCCTCATGCAGGAGTGAGCAGATATTTCTTATGGTTCACGACAATTGAGGCATCACGAGTAGAACGACACTACCCATGACCTGGAGTTAGCAGCAGTGGTCTTTTCCTTGAAGATGTGGTGGCACCATCTGATGGGCAAGTTCTTTACAGTCTACTCTGACCACCAGAGTCTCAGGTACATCTTCTCGCAGAAGGAAATGAACCTCAGAAAAAGGAAATGGATCGAGTTCCTCCAGGATTATGACTTTGTGATATTCTATACTCCTGGGAAGGGGAACGTTGTGGAGAATGCTATCAGTAGAAGATCGGACATTCAGCTACTTGGTGAGGCGACAGAGCAGCTAGCCGCGTTGCATATATCCTTCATGGATAGAGATGGGGAATCCTTTCTTCAGTCGCTCACAGTCACTCCTCCACTGCTTCAGTGGGTGAGAGAGGCATAGCATGGGGACATGGACTGTGAGACGCGACGTGCACATATATCCTCAGGATAGGCACCTGATGAGTTTTTTGTATGAGAGGAGCATGTCATCCATTTCAGGGGACATCCCATGGTACCAGTGGCATTGCAGGAGGAGGTGCAAATGGAGTTCCAAACATCCCCTCAAGCCGTACTTCCCAGAGTAGCAAAGATGTATCAGGACCTCAAACGACAGTACTGGTGGCCAGGTGTGAAGAAGGTTGTGGAAGAGTTATTTTCTCGACGCCTTACTTTCCAGCAAGTGAAGGTGGAGCAACAGATACTTTTTGGCTTGGTAATGCCCTTAGAGGTCCCAGAGTGGAAGTGGGATGGGATATCCATGGATTTCATGATGGGGCGTCCACGTACTTCCAGAGGACATGACTCCATCTAGGTGATTGTCGACCATCACACCAAGTCGGCCAACTTCTTACCTATCAGAGAGTCGGGCATTGTAGAGAGATTGGGATGCCTATATGTTCAGGAAATAGTAAATATTCATGGTGTGCCATCTACTATCGACTCTGATCAAGATGCTCTCTTTACATCCCTGCTTTGGAAGGGGTTGCAGGAGGCATTTGGGACGCATCTATGCATGAGCACCGCCTTTCACCCTCAGACGAATGGCCAGACGGAGAGGACCATTCAGACTCTCAAGGAAATGATATGTGCATGTGTCCTTGACTTTGGTCGCAGTTGGGAGGATCACTACCATTGGTGGAGTTTGCGTACAACAAAAGCTACCACTCCACCATAGGGATGACACCTTACGAGCACTGTACGACCGACCTTGCAGATCACCTCTATGTTGGACTGACCCTAGGGAATCCAAACTCATAGGACTAGAGATGGTTCATTCCAAAACAGAGAAGGTGCAGATCATCCAGGAGTGGATGAGGACTACATAGATCAGACAGAAGACCTATGCTGATAGGAGGCAGAGACCAATGGAGTTCGAGGATGGAGACCATGTTTCTTACGGGACTCACCTTGACGTGGATTATGGAGATTTGGCCGGGGCGGAAATTTATCTCCGCGCTTCATCAGACCATTCCAGGTTCTCAGTAGGATAGGCGAGGCGGCTTATCACCTGGCTCTTCAACCTCAGTTGCATAGGGCGCACAACGTCTTCCACGTATCTCAGCTGAGGAGATACGTGCACGACCAGACGCATATCATCGATCATCGGGAGATGGACATCAATGACGGGGCGACTTTTGTGGAGGTCCCTGTGGAGATCGAGGATCGAAAAGAGCGGGTCACACGTGGATGATCAATTCCTATAGCGCGGATCAGGTGGCAGCACGGGAACCTCAAGGAGAGCACATCTGAGCGGGATGCTTAGATGCGTGCTCAGTACCCTCATTTGTTTCCCTAGTTTATGATGTAGATTTACGGGGACGTAAAGGCCTGAGGTGGGAGTAATGTAAAGACCCATAAATTTCAAGTATATTTTTGAAAGTATTTGTGATTTTCTGAGTACTCAGTTTCTGACGGTGCTTGATTCCGAGGCCCGGTGTTCCCGGAATCAATTTTCAATGTTTAGGTCGTGTACATTCAGTGAACGAACGAGTGTGTTTTTATAACATTTGAACAGGTGCTCGGGATTAAAATCTGAGGGCACCGATGATTCCGCAGTGCCAGAAATTTCATAAAGGGAAACTTACTGCAGATGCGTTCACGAAAGAGTAGAAGATAATTTTTGGGGGTTTGGGTAAGGAATAAATAAAAATTTTCGGAATAATTTTTATTTCATGAGGAGGTTTTTCCTCCCATGGGTAGTTAAGGGTGGGGCCCACAGACACATAACTACCCAGGTGTGTATTTAAGAGAGGTGGGGCCCACACGAGCCCCACCATTTATTTCCCTCTAAATATTTTTTAGAACCCCCATTAATTTTGACAGACCTCCATTAATTGTCACCTCAACCCATTAAATTATTTTAACCCATAATTTAATGAGGAACCTTACTTTTTCCATTTTTAATTTAATCTGCCAACGCGTTTAATTATGGGGGAACCTTATCTCTCCCTCCTTTAATTAAATTTCAAGACAGTTTAATTAGTGTGGTGAAATAATTGTAGGAGTGTTTCTTTGTGTTTAATAAAATAACATTGGGACCTATTATTTTGATGACCAAGGAGAGATATTCGTTGTGTGACAAAGAATGCCGACCTCAGTTGAAGAACGACGAAGAACGCCGATTCCTCGGAGATCGACGATGTGATGCCGAATCCAGTTCTCTGTGACATCATGTACCATGACACCTATGATCCTCTCCTCCATGACTCCATGAACCGCGATGCCAAAGATCCTCTCCTCTGCGACGTCATGTACCACGACGCCGACGATCCTCTTCTCCACAACATCGTGATCCGCGACGCTAACGATCATTTTCCTTGTCAAGGTAGGGGTTATGGTTTATTTTACATTATGTGGATTATACCATCGGTATGTAAAATAATTATGGGGAGTTTTTCCAAACCAGTAACGTGGTGGTTGTGGACAAACGAACAAGTCCGAACCCACCATTTTTCTATTCTTGATGCGCGGAACATTGGGCGATGATGGAACGGGACCTCAACGGTGTTTGGTGGTCGTCGTAGTGAAGAGCGGGTCCTGAGAAGACAACATGCTCAGACGTGAGCAAGAACGGACCACCAGAATGACTCCGGTGGCCCGTGGAATCCTCTGGCGACGCGGGTCACCGGCCGGATCCCCCGACCGCGTGGGATCCAGAGGGGACGCAGCGACCGTGCACCGTGTCCGTGGAGCGCAAATGAGGGGGGACAGCGTCACCCCAGACGGGCCGGGGCGGGTCGCATGGACTGGTCCGGGCCGCGCCCCGCCAGGCCGGGCCGCACCCTACTGGGCCGGACTCGGACTCGGGTCGGGCCGACCCAGGGGGTGGGGCCGGGCCGGGGCGGGGGCAGATCCCCCACTTTAGACTATTTTCAATCATTTTCTCATAAATTGAGCTACTGAACTCTGATCGACACACCGTAAGTTTCGTAGGAATACTTGGATTGACACGGTCGTTTTGGTATATTACACTAAAGGTTTTGGAGAACTTTGGGTATGGCCGGGTTGTTTCAAACATGAAACCAACCGGGCCCTCAGAGAGGAATCACTTATAACTTAAGCTCCTGACGTCCGATTGATGTGTCGTCAACTTCGTTGAATTATTCTTAGTGACACAAGTATTTTTGATTACTTATCTTGAAGTTTGGGCATACCTGGGGTATGGTCGAGTTGGTTTTAGATTAAAACCCAACCGGGCCCCTAGGACGGATAAACCAATAACTCTCAGACCGGGCGTCTGATGGACGCATCGTCTGTCATGTTTGGTTTCTTTTGACGATACATAACGTTGAGATACATCAACTCTGTACTTCGTGACAGTTGATGTATCGACCCCTTGGATCGTGGCGTAGACCCTCCCGAAATCAAGCGTGTTGTGTGCGGGAACCCTAGAGCTGGTTGTGACTGCATCGACTTCTGTTCTGGAATCCTCCATGTGTTCGACAACGACGACTACCATACTGGAATCCATCGTGGGTTCGAAGGAGATGACTACTGTTCTTGTATCCTATGGGGGTCCGGAAATGTTGACCTATGTACTTATATTCTGTGTGGGTCCGGCAGAGTAGCTGGTCTTGTATCCTATGTGGGTCCGACAGCTTAGTTGGTCTTGTATCCTATGTGGGTCCGACAACATAGATGAATCAGTGGCTAAATCTGATCATCTCTATCTCCTTACAAAGTCTATAACTATGTGAGCTGAGTCTTGGTTCTCAATATTATTATTGATGTGATTGACTTTCTTTCCTTATGGACTGGGTTGTATTTTTTCTGTGTGGACATTGTTGAGCTATCCTTTATGGACTATGTTGTGCTTTCCTTTGTGGACTACATGGTGCTTGAGAGTTGGAGACAAATTGTAACTAATGAGATAGGTATATGTATGGGCATATACCCAAGTAGTGTTTTTCATACTTCGTGATTGTATCTTTAAATTGTGGTTTATCCTTTGTGGATTCTGAGAGACCTTCGGTGGTCTCGGGTTCCCTACTGAGTATCGTATACTAACCCCTACACGAGCTATGCCCGCACTAAGTTGTGTTGGATGCAGAAGACAGAAAACACTAATCAAGGTGGAATCTTGTGGAGCTGAATGGTACATGGAGGTGGACCACTTTGCGGGACCTACACGGAGCTGATGGGCGGACCTAGGAGCTATGGAGACTATCTGTACCCACCATTCATGTGGGAGTTCCAGAGGATGACTTGATGATGTTGTTTTACATTACTGATGTTGTACTATCTTTTCAGTTGTACTTTACTTTCATTTGGGTTGGTATTCTGGCCCCTTTTCTTCCAACACTTACATTTGTATTCAGTTTACTTAGTGTTTAACTCAGCTTGTGTACTCTGTGGTGTTTGTTTTCTTATATAAAGGCAATGCCTTCCTTTTTATCGGGATTTATGCCTTGGTGCTCATCGATAGCCCCTGGCCTATGGATGGCCGGCTTGGGGTAGTCACGACATGGGCCCCGAGGACGGGTCGTGACAAGTTTTGTTCTATTTTTCAACATTTATTTCTATAAATTCATTAGGATTTGTTTTCTGGGGGTGAAAATTGGAGTGAAATCGTAGTTCTTGGTGAGCTCACAGAGATAGGAAAGCTATGTGGAGCCCGAGTGAAGGATCCATGATGTTCGTAGGGCATGATTTAAAGATGGTGCATCGTCTAATAATCCATTCTGTCATGATACAAATGGACATTAGTGCCATATTTAAAATATTTATTTGGCTTATTTTGTTTTAATTTTTTTGGGTCATGTCTTTTTTGTTTTATCTGGGTTAAGAATAGACATTAATTTTAAAACCATGAATTGAACCTGAATTATTGTTGCTTGAAATGTAATATATGGGGTTCCAAAATTAATTAAAAGATAAAATTTGTTTTACATTTTTCAAAAAAAATTTGTTTAAAGTTAAAGGGGGTGTTTAATAGAAATTTATAGTGTCTCTTTTTGAAAATGAGTCATTTATTTTTAACCATTATTTATAAATAGGTAATGGATTGACATCAAAAGTGTTATTTTATAAAAATAGTTATTTTTGAAATGTGCGGTGAAGCATATTTTTCAAAATAAATTTTATGTATTTCTTTTATAACTAAATAAAAAGGGATTTTATGTCATGTTTTTTCATTTCACGAGGGAAAATGATTGGGGTGTTTTTTCATTTTTTAAATAGTTTTTAAACATTATATAACATGTATGATTTAATAGGAAATGTATAGTTTATGAGAATATGGATTTAAAAACAAATTATATGTATTTATTGGAATTTTCCATGATTTGATATGAATCTTTTTTGTATTGATATGTTTTTTTATTTTAATCATATGAATTAATTCAGGTTGATGGGGCCACTAGAATGTTATAGATGAAATCAGTGAGTGGATTCCTTAGAAGATTTATCCCTTCTCTTACATAGTTGTAGCTCATTTGGGTTGGTGTGATAAACATTTGTTTGGGTTTTTTGGGGATATTCTTATGTTATTTTGATTTTTATGGGTGGTTCTTCGTTTATTTACCTCTTTTGGTTTTCCCCAAGAAATCCCTCTATCATAGTTTTTGGTTGATCCAATCTTGGATTCAATGTGTTGTTAAAATGGGGATAAGGATTCTCCTTTAAAGGGATGTGCATCAGATGGATTGGGGGAGAATTAATGTGATGAAGAATGGTTATATCCTCTATTTGATACAAAATTGTAACTGATATTTTGTGTTTCAGAATAAAATCCTCGTGTTACTCTGTCTCTCACTCTCAATCAACCCAAGTCCAAGCCCTTATTATTATTTTGTCGTAGAAGTGATATAATGTATATTTTATACGAGAACATATTTTATTATTTTATTCCCATTTTTTCCATTATCAAGGTAATGTTAGTCTCAATATATAAAATAATTCAATGATTGATTAGATGAAAATTATGGATGTGTCTTTAATTAATCAGTTCAATTGATCTCCCATGATTCAATCGATTTTTCATTTAATTGTATTACCTAGGGGTTGTATCTCACTCTATTGGCCCTAAATGTTAGTGGAGTATAAATGGTGAGGATACCACCATCATTTTATCATTTTTTTGGACAATATCTTATATGACTTATCCTATACCATATTTCTTGTAATATTTACATAACCATGGTGAAAAAATGTAAGTGTAATGAATTTTGGTCTTCAATTACAACATAATATGTTATTCAGAATCTATAATTGTATTTTTATTAATATTAATTTTTTATTGAGTATTTTATGATTTTATCTAAGAATCATTTATGCAGTTCTATGATGAGAGAATTGAAAAAATGTGGCCAGTTCTATTTTTATCTTATATAATACGTCATATGTGTTTTTTTGTAATATCGATAACTATTCATATTTCTCATATTGTGTATTAGGTTTGGGAGTTTTAATTATGTATTTATTGAGACAAATATGTCATCTAGGGATTTCTAGGGGAATAAGCGTTATATTGTGCAGTTTTATAACACTCAATCATTTTTTTCACATTATTTTTATTTAAAATACTATTTTCTTCTGTGTAATTGAATTTCAGGTCCAAATAGCTATAAATTTTTAATTTTGGGAATTTATGAATGGGAACACAGTTGGTAGGTTGTTGTTAAAAATCATTAGAAATCATTTTCAATCTGCCTATAAAATGATAGATCAAAATTTCATAGTTGTTTTATGGTAATGTTGATGATAACATCTACCATTTCCATGTCTTCTAAAACTTCCAATTCTCATTATTGTTGCATGACTTGGCCAACCATTCATCATGGAAAACTTATTAATTAATATTTTTTAATTATAAAATTCATTATATTTGATACCTAGGTCAAGCCCCATCCTCATTCCTTTTCTTTCCTGAAACACAGCATCATGGGGGCTCTCTCATATGATTTTTCACTCCCCCGCTCCTATTTCAACTATAAAATATGAAGTAGGGATCCACCCTCACTTGAATCCCATATCCCCATGAGTTATGCCTTTCTATTTATTTCTTACTATAAAAAAAATCCTAGATTAATGTGTCCACTTCCCACCCACATGCATTCGTTCTATCTATCCTCCTTGGTTGTTGGGTGAATCTTGTCCAATTTCATGTATAAGTCGATACGTGTAATTTTCCATTCCCTCATCCTTCTTTTTCCTCCAATTTACCCTTTATTTATTATTTTCAAAAGAATTTTACCATGCTTTTAAGAACCCTAATTTGGATTTGGTGTTTAATTTTACTGTTTATTCCCTCCAATGGTTCTTGAGACTTATCTTATGAATGATTTTAGCAGTGTCAATCAATGAAGATGATTTAATATTTTATTTAATACATTTTTCCCATTATTTATATCATTACATTATAGAACCTTTAGTACATTCCCTTTTTGTAACTTTCTATGATTCCAATTGATGATATTAAATGTTCAATAAAATCTTCTTTAAATGTAATTCATGTTTTACAAAATAAATATTTAATTCAATTGACATTCTATTTTAATGTTTGTGATTAAAATTTATTTTAAAATAACCTTCCACATATGATGTCTAATAAATTTACCCAATGGCCATTACTAAATTTTATATTTATTTTTAAAATGGTTCTTGTTTTTTTAATGTGTATGTGAAATTAGTTCTTAAATTTACATGTATATTCAAGTCATTCTTATAAATTAAGTAAATGATAAAGAGTTAGAAAATTAATTTTAATAAAATTTGCAATATTGTTTATTCCTTTAGTGATTATTCACATTTATATAGGTTTGTCTATATTTGTATGTATCTACATATTGAAATGAGAGTATTTGAATTTTATTAATAAGAAATATAGATTTATGTGTAGAATCATATGAGCATAATGATGATGGAAACCATAGTGTTTAAACTGTGTCACTTAAGTATTCAAAAGTGTTTAAAGTGAAATTTAAAATTAATACTAAATGACCAATTTATATGGTCTACGTTTCTTTTTTAACATTTATAAAGGATGTTTTAAAGTTTTTTAAATCATTATTATGAACGTTTGAGTTATTTGACATATATTATCTTGTATTTTAAATCTAGTATCCGATATTTGAGCTTTTAAAAGTATATAAGGGATCATTTGATGATTTAGATAGCTGAATGAGTTTTAAGTATTAATGAAAGTTCCCATTATTGTGTTTAAATGAAATGTGAAATGTCAAGAAATTTTAAATCACAAAAGAAGACTGGTATATAAGGAGGAAGTATAGTTTAAGTATCAAATATATATTAATCCACAATATTAACTATACAAAATTAGATGATGATTTTTGATTTATGAAAAGGTGAATATAAACCACTAGGATATGAATTACAATCCTTAGTGGGTGTATTATATATTTTTTTATGGATGGATGATATAATAACACTAGTACAAGGTATTTTGTCCTTATTAGATTGAATGTGGTTGCATGGATAGATGTCTCCACACCACTAATCCATGATATGTTCTCATTAATCATTAAACACAAATGATATCTAGAATGGACTATATTGGGAGTATTATGATTAATTAGGGGGAACACTGATCTTATATAACCTAGGGTTTTTTTGAAGGGTTTATATTTTAAGAAATGATTACTTTCAATTTTCATTTAACTTTTATTAAAATCATTAAATTTTTGAAATTTCCCCCATTTATTAAATAATGAAGTAGAATTTATTCTTAATTACTTTATTATTATTTTTTAAAAATTACATTAAAAATGATTCTTTTAAAAATATATTGAATATGGTTCTAGAAATTATTATTCAGTGAAATGGAATAGGATGTACAATTTCTCTCCATGTGATTATTTTAATTTAAGGAAATAGGAATGGTTTTAATATTATATTAGTTTTTATGAATTACAGAACTTGAAACTATTTTTATAAATTATATTTTAAACTAAAATGAAGTGGATAATTTTAGTTATAGGATTTAAAATTGGCATGGTTTTACCTGAAAATATTTGTCAACTATTTTACTCATAATAATATATATCAATTGAATTTTAGGTTTGGGATTTTTTATTTCCACTACATCAAATTTTAGATAATAATGGTGGATGGTGACATATAATGTCGATCAGAGGAATGTTTTTCATCATACTAGTTTAATTAATCACATCATATATAGTGTTAATTTTAAAATTATTTTGTAGGTTTTAGCATCTTTATAATATCAATTATGTGGCCCATTGAATGATTTATATTACAAACATTTCCATTTAAAGCATTCATTTATATTATTAGAGGTGAATTATATCTATCAAGATCGTAGTGGGACATAGAGTTGGCTAGGTGATAGAATTGGAGGGTGAGATAATGTATTAGTTTATATATATTTATATCTACATATTTATTTATTTATAAATAATTTATTACTTTTTGATTTTTTACATATAAAAAATTTGCAGAAAATTATTGTCATATTTTAGTTTAAAATTTTATTTAGATATTTGTAAAAACTCATTCTCATGGATTTTTAGTGATTCCCATAAAATGTTTTTTAGATAACGGGGATTAATAGTTCACTTTGGCTGTGTCATGAGTCATATAGAGTGTCCAATGGATGGATGGACCATGTTTTTTTCATCATAGTATGTCTATCCTCATCATATAACTTTTGGAATGTAAATTGTGGAATGAATATTTAGAATATTGTTATATATATTTTAGTAAAAAATATGTAAATTTGATTGCTCGAAATTCAATAAACAAATATTGGATAAATCATGAGAGACATTTCATATATGAAACTTTTCACGTTATATTTATATAGCCAAGAACATGAATTCATGAATGAAATTTTATATATGTTATTTTGTGTTTTATTATAATTTTTATGGTGTAAATAACACATAAATATAATTTATCTATTATGAGATATCATAAAGTGAGGTTTTCAGGTTCAATAATTCACTCTTATATTCAAAATCATCATAATTTTAATTAATTATAATCATTTATGTTTTTTATTCTATATATCAATAAGACAACTATTTGTTCAAAATTCCAGAAATATGTGAAAAATATTTCATGAAAATGTAGATTTATTTTTAGGTATTTTTTAGATAATTTTATAATAACATGTTTTAATATAATAATAATGATTTGAAACATATATTAGTGGAAATACATGATAGGATAATTATAAAGAAAATTTAATATATTAAATTAATACAAATGGTTTTTCATATTCTAGTCAATCATTATTTTCAATTATTTTTGATAATATCTACAAAATAGTTTGGAAATTGGATTTTATCAGAAAACATAAATAAAGATTATTTCCATTAAATATAGAACTAATGTTTGATAATTTAATAGTTTAGATAAAATTTCATAGTGTTTTTAAATTATTTAATGAATATATAAATTGAGTGGATTCATGTTGAATAGAAGTCAACTATGTGCACCATTCGATAGAAAATTATATTTTTTATAATTATGAAATTATTAAAAATTCATTGGGTACGATTTTAAAAAAAAATCATATTTCTTATAAAAAATTTATAAATAAAAAATTTCTATTATTTTTCATATTATATTTGTTAAGTAACATAATAAATTTTTTGACAATATTTTTGGTGTTTTTATATAGTTTGTTATTATTGTTAATTTTTTTTATTGATGGCTACCCTCCTCATACATTTCTCACAGAATAATTTTCTAAATGATTATTCAAGAAGAAATCTTGGAAGATTAAATGAATCAATTATTGATGTTCTGTCACGGAAAATTATTTTTTTGGTTTATCATGATTTTGTTCCTCATACTATATGGCTATATAATGGATCGTCATCGATATCATTCCCGAAGATGGAAATAGATTCCTCATCTTAAAATTTCAACTTTTCCCATGTTTTTATGTTCTCTAAGAATTCTTTTTCACATATATGTATGTCGAAAAAATTAGAATGTATCAGTTTCATTTGATTTGATTTAGGATTACATAACTCCCCTTTTGATGTTTATTAATTTACTATAAAAATGAATTTATTTTGATATTTTTCTATAGATACAATGTTTTTAATAGATTAAATATGACTCTTATTATATGGTCAGTATATTTTATACATGATGTCAGACCTCCTATTTCACTTTTATAGATGGGTTTGGATGATCCTCGAATTCATATGTTTATTCAGAATGTTCTTTTCTTAGTGTTGATGTTATTAGTTAAAATCTAAAAATGGATTTATCTACACTGAATGTTTTTAGGCACTCAGTAGAATGTATATATACTGAGGATGATTTCAAAGTGAACTACATTTGAGAATATATATTCCAAATGGCGAACCTTATTTTTGATATAAAATTATCTATGAAAGTATTCGAAATTTTTGTTCATATTGATTCAAATTTTCACATAGTTATGTTTCAATTTCTATAGAAATTTCATGGGACCTTCATAAATTTAATTATCATGGATATAATTTTTTTGGAAAAAATTAAATATTCCATGATGATAAAAATATGTCAATTTGTGTTGTTTGAAGAAGAAAAGGAAGTCAGATAACTGATACATTCGAATGGATACAGTAAATTTAGTATCCAGAATTATTATTATTTATATACTATTAATGATTATAATTATGAGTACATACTATAAGAATGTATTTCCTAAAACATATGATAACTATATTAGTAATTCAGCTATAGTGATCTTTGAAGAATCAATACTGAAGGAAAGTCCAGCTAAATGTATGAAAAAATAGCAATCATTAAGTACTTATTAAAAAAGTTGATAATATATTGTATGATGTAGACTCTTTAAATTATGATTTTAGTTTTTTAGGAGTGATTTATAATTTTTGAATATGTGTTAATGGTGTTTTGCATCAAATTGACTTAACTATATAATGCAAAGACAAGTGCTAAAAATTCACGATGGACACTATGTATGAGTCTATAATATTTAATATCACTTCATCTCAAAATGAATAAGAATAATTTCATAGCTTTTTAGGTGTCATTTTTATAATTTTAATTGTGTTTTTGTAAAGTTATATGTTCATAGAAGTCATTGGATATACATATAATTCATTTAAAATTTTGTATGATTAAATTTTGGAACTATGTATGGGTCATTTATGACTTTTGGGTGATAATTGGAAAATGAAATAGTTAAACATATGAATTAGATTATGTGTCCGATAAACTATGTATGATTTTATTATGGCTTTAGAAATTATACATATATGTAATTCTATAGTTTCAAATGTGCAATTGAAATTCGGTTTGATTCATTCATTAGTTATATATCAGTAAATGGAAAAAATAAGCGTGTCATCCTGAAGTTGAAACCTAGAGAATATTTTTGAAGGATAAATTATTTTTTGAAATATCATAAATAATATTATATAAAAATGGGAGATTAAAATTACTTCATTCCCAATAACTAATCCATATAGACTCAAATATCATGATCATTCAAATGGAACATGATCGAAGTTTATTTGATTAGAACATTTCAACACCATAAGTAACATAACCACATCACATTCAAGTGTCTATGAACACATGGAAGAAAAAAAAATAGAATTTGAAGTTATAAATTTCATGGAGTTTCAATGATGAAATAATCCAATGTAATTTAGGATAAATTTCCAAGAATTTAACAGTTTAAAATAGGAAAATATCACAAGTTAATGAGATTTAAAGCATTATTAATCATTTTGGAAACATACTATTCATTATTTTATGAATTTTAAATTAAATTTAGTTAATGAATGTTATGAATCATTGACACTATTAGTACATTATATGGATTACACCAATCTCGTCGTGGATCAAAGTTAATGTTGATGGTGCGGCGGCAGGCTCACCAGGCCCTTCTAGTTGTGGTGGGGTCTTCCGTACTTGTCGAGGATTTGTCAAGGGTATTTTTTATCACAACATTGGGAATGGATGTGCTTATGAGGCAGAGCTTTGGGCTATTATCAAGGCTGTTCGTTTTGCAATTCGATTTGGGTGGTTGCATCTATGGATCGAATCCGAATCAATGATTGTAGTGGAGGTGCTTCGCCAAAACTCAAGGAAGGTTCCATGGCGGCTTCTTCCTCAGTGGACTGAATGACTTAGCCTATCCAAGAACCTGACACTCAGGATCTCTCATGCATATAGGGTAGTCAATATGGTGGCTGATGCTCTCTCCAAGATGGCTATGGAAGAATGCTGCTAACGATGGTCATTCAGTGCTCCTTCCATTTGCACGTCTCATGTATCCTCTGACATGATGGGTGCTACCCGCACACGAATGTACAAGTCCCCCCTGTAATGTTTTGTACATTTTCTTTTTATTAATTGAGGCGCCAAGCTTTCTGCTTGGCACGTGCCTTCTTTTCCTAATGGAAATAAGGAATAAAATGAATGAGAAAAAGGTAGTGGTATATGATTAAATCATAACAATGAAAGTGATAACGTCAGCTCTGTCTAATCAGAGTGAGAGGAAGAGAGTGGAAAAAAAGTTCCACACTAATAAGGGGGCGGGGGTTGTATAATTCCAACTCTAATGTTAGTGAATGAAGTCAATGAAAAAATAATTGATACATTTATGACTAGTCATGCGGAATAATATATGTGAGAATGAAATAAGTAGTGGGGATTTGGGTAATTTGTGAAACAATATAATCATTCTCTATTGAGATTCTTGAGCATATGATGTAATCTCATGAAATCATTATGGGATTCTAAAAAATTTATCTCCTTTTGTTAATAGTGGATGAATATGTGGTTGGGGTGAGTAACCAATCACTTAATTGGGTAGACATTAACTATCAAACCATGCAAAACTAATTATTTTTCATTCTATTTTTTTATGTTATCATTTTTAATGGCTGAACGACATAAAAAATAGAATATTGATACACAATAATTCTCTGGGGATGCATTTAGAAACAAAATTCATTGAACAAATCATTGATTAACCCCCTCTTAGTGATACACAAAACTAATATATATCAATTAGTTTTAGATAATACTATGTATCATCTAATTAAATATAATTTTTCTTTTAAAAAATAATAGATCCATATGATGTATGTATTTTAGTAACATATTAATATGCCTATAATGGGAAAAAAAATTCTTTATCCTTGTTGTAGCTAAAGAGAATGTCTTCGAAAAAACACTAAATAATTAAAATTAAAAAGAGGGAAAAATAGGGAATGATATTAATTAAAAAGGGATTTCTTAGTACACTATAATTATCAACATGATAATTAATCATCTAAAAAATAAGGTGATAATGTTAATTTTAATGAATAATGTTCAATAAGTGGATAATCTGAGTAAGATGAGTCTATTAAGAAAATTCAGGACATATAGTATAATATAAATGTTCATCTGAATAATGTTCCTAATGAATTGGTCAAATGTAAAATTTTTGTAATCAAGGAACTGATTTATGAGAAGACATATGTAACACCCTATGGTTTTATAAAAACAAATTGAAATGCATGAATTTTTTTTATATGGATAATTATAACTAGCCTTTAAACATAATTTTAATACTTCAATGTTTTGAATTTTGAAAAATGGTCATCTATAAATATGTTCAGTAAGTTATTTGGAGTCTAATGGAACCAACTAGATTTTGGTGAATAGTAAAATACCCTTATGATTAGTAATATGACCTTAATGAATATTAAATTTTATTATTATTTTATTTTCTTAATGCTTTAATATAATGACATCCTGGTTAATTTTTCAATGTGATATAAATATAGGTATAGAAATAAAATTGTTAATTTTTGATTTAAGTATGATTTTATTTAAAAATAAAATTACTAATATTTAGAAAATTATTTTAAAATAATGGAGCTCATTTTTGAATTCTACACGTCAACAAATGATAAGGGTAATGTTTTGAGATTTTTCAGAAACAATTGATTTCTCAGTGAATAGAAAAAATACATTTTTGAGTTTTGGTGTATTTAATGACATCATTAATGATGTAATAATAATGTAATTATTCTGTTCGACTTATGTACAGTTAAATAAGATATGAGGTGTCCCATGTGGATAATACCATGGTCAAATACCATGGGCAAGCCCATGGTATTTCAAATACCACAAATGAGGTGTCCCTTGGAAATTATTAAAAAATGCGCCCACTTCTGCTATAAATACCATACCATTCCTTCATTAAATTCATTAAATATTCCTTATAAATGAATATATGAAATGCTTACCCCCTTTTTGTCCTCTCGATGTTTCCCCAATCCCCCAAGGTCCCAACATTCATGTTTTAGGAGTTACTCTAAAGGTAAGAAAATTGTCAACTTCTTTATTTTTTTCATTCAAGTTCTCTTTTATGTGGTCTAGAATTCTAGAATCTATTCCATGTTCTTATTTTCGTCATATTATTGATCTATTATATATTATTATTCATTTATGGTGGGTGAACTTTCTCACTTATTTTTTTAATGTTTTCTACAACCATGTGGCCTATCCATTAGGCTACTAAATTATTGTAGGGGATTTCTCAACTCTTCTTTTATTTTGAGTTCCTTTATTTTTTCGTATTTTCTCAACTACTATTACACAAGAGGAATGAAAATAAAAAATATAGTATATTCTGGATTTATTCGTGTTCATGGAAAATTCATAAGAAATCTTCTTCTCCCCTCCCAATTATTCATGGAATAAAAAACATTGTCCGTGATTTGTCGAATTACCAACAACATGGACGATGTGATTTTGATTTACAATAATTTCTTTAAGTCTAGTCAGGAAATAATTTTTATGGTTAAACCAGGTTATAATATATATATTATGTCTCGTCCATGGTTATGGATTTTTTTTACACTAGGTTTTAATTTATAAAACAAAATGAGGTCATTATTATCAATGAACCAATAAAATGATTTAAACAAACATTATTAATGTTTTAACTTATGAATCATCCTCATATAAAACATCAAAATGATTAATTCGTATAATTTATGGTACTGTATATATTTAAATACCTTTCCATTTCAATTCTAGAGTTTCACTTCCAATCGACAAGAACATCCATAACAAACTGATCATGGTAATAATATAAATAACGCTCCCAAAACAATGGAAAGAACAAAATACTAACAATTAAAGGGTGAAATGAAGTTATAAAATGATAATATATAATGATATAAATATGAATACTTTTTTAAGATAATTATAACACTCTTTTAAACATTATACAGGAGGTTTAAACAAATTAAGTAGGAAAAACATTATGTCCGAAAATTCATAACTCGATTTCCATTCTTTGGTTTAGCTTTCTACTTCATTATTTATGTGGTGTTTAAATTGAATGTGTGAGGAATTATGAATAACATAAGTATAATAATTTGTACATACATAGTATATATATATATATTCCATCCACTCTATTAAATACCCCTCCAATTATGTTATATTTATAAGGGACTTTCCTTTTAAAACCGCTTTTAAATATTCTGTTTACGAAATCCAAAAGATACATTTTTATGAAATATTTCATGTTGTATTGTTATGCTCTAGTTTTTTGAAATTGATTATGAAGAAGGGTGGGACCTATATATCCCTCCAGTTCATTGGGAATGTGCATGTTTGAGGATGGCTATATGGTTACTCCATGTGCAACTACGATGGGTACAGAAATTGTAAGGTAGCCGTGCGGTTTACAAATTATAAGGTACCCAAGCGGGTACCAATATTATGTAAGTAATACCCCAATATAACTTTTTGTTATATTTATGTTATTTTGTTTTTTTGGATCTTGTAGAAATACCATGTTTCACAACGTACGTTTATATGGGTGATAAGTATGTCTTTTGATAATGATTTCACACGTCACAATTATTATTGGGATAATGTGTTCTTTACTTATTTTTATATCCCTTACTGAGATTTTTGTGCTCATCCCATGTTTTTAAGTTTTTTTCACATGTTATAAGTATTTTTAAAGAAAATAAGAATGAAAATTTAATGGTTTCATGATTTTTCATAGAAATCAGGTTTTATGATTTAATATTTTATTTTTTTGAAAAAAATGGAAACTATTTTTATTAGTATCCTCATGTATGAATGCGGTGTGTTATGTATGTAACATATCCTAATTATCTAACAATCTAAAGTAAAAAATATATCCTCAATGTGTTATAATTTATATTCTTGACTAAAATTCATGATTAGGAAATATTTTAAGGATAGTTCTTTATAGTTGTTATACGAGGGAGGTTTTGATAACTTCAGGGGTTGGGATGATGTTAATATATTTCCATAAATGTTTTTTACTACATGGTAAATTTGAAATGATATAGAATTTAATTATTACTACGTTTCTTCAACTAATGTATGTTTTTTCAGAACGGTTTTCCACATAATAAATAGGGAAGCTAAAGAGGTGAGGCACTGACGAAACGACATCCTTCCGAATCTGTAGCCCGAAAAGATAGGTATTGGAACCAAGCAGTTTTTGACAGTAATAGACCAGCTAACATAGGAAATAAATGGTGGTGTAATCTATGCATGAGAACAACTAGAGGTACCACAAAAGATCATGATGATAGTGGAACATTTTATGATACAACACTGTCATTCTTTCAATGGAACTTCTGATCTAGTAGCATATTAATGATGGATTAAATCCCATTAAATGATATTTAATGCTATGGGATGTTCAGATAATCAAATAGTATGTCTACCCATTTATCATTTTGAAGGTGATGATGATCAATGGTGGAAAAATGGTATGGAATTTTAGGGATAGAGATGATACTATTTCCTTATAGTGGGAAGAATTTAAAAGCCTATTCCTTGAATTTTTATTCCTAAGCTGGTACAATATTGAATGGAGAGAAATTCCTTGAATTGAAGAAAAGGGAAGAATACTTTGTGGCTATGTATGATGTGAACTTCACCCGACTGGTGAGGTATGCTCCAAATCTTATTCTAGATCTTCATTGAAAAATCAACTACTTTTACTCAGGATTGAAGTAAAGGTTTCGAAGGGCGTTGGACTCCCGTGAGTTAAAAAGTTATGAGAAACCTGTCTGATGTGCTGAGAGGGTATAGATTGATTTTTCTTATGATCATGTTCATCTTGGTAACAAGGAGAAGAATAGGTCAAGATTGAAAGTGATGGGTTTGAATAATCCAACTAAATATGATGGTAATAAAGTCATGTTTCCTGTTTTTGAAATTTGTTGAAAGAAGCACCCTGGGGAATTTATTACTAAAATTGGGAAGTGTTTTCTATGTGGTATGTTTGGACATATGGCCCATGATTGACATGAAAATTATCCTAGGACTAATATTGATAAGTAAAATGTTTAGAGTTTTAAAAGTGGTGAGACAGGTCACTCTGAAAATTCATGCCCAATGAGAGATCCAAATGATGCAATGAAGCAATACTATAAGTAGAAAAGTGTACTGAGATCCTTTTTGACTACGTCAACATATGTTGATCCATCCAATGAAGTTATATGAGGTACCTTGTTTATTTACTTAGATCATTCTAAAGTTTTGTTCGATACATGGTCTACACAATCCTTCATCTCTAAGAAATTTTGTGGGAAATTTCTAAATATCACTTCAAAAAATGAGACCGGAACATGCTATTAAAACATAAAGAGAAATATTATATCAAAGAGGAATTATCATATTATTTATATTGTGTCATTTAAAAATACATAACCATCAAAACTTTCTTTACCCTTAGTCGAATTTGATGTTATTCTGGGAATGGATTGGCTTTTTGTTTATCATTGTATGATTTACTATATAGCTATACAATTTTTTTTTTCAAAAATAGTTTCAGTTTGTATACAAGAAAGACCCCATACAATTGATAACATATCAAGAAGCTGAGGAACTATTGGAAGACGGAAATTAATGTTATATTGCTCATATTTTTTTGAAAACATGGGATCTATACAGATTAATAATATCCATGTGTTAAATGAATACCATAATGATTTTCCGGACGAGTTACCTGGTGTCATACATGATCGGGAAGTCGAATTCACAATTGACTAAGTTCCCAATGCTAAACTAATTTGAAAACCCTTTATCATATGTCTCAAATAGAACTTCTTGAATTGAAAAACAAGTTTCCATATTTTCTTGATAAAGGCTTCATTTGTCCTAACACATCTCCATGTGGGATCTTATTTTGTTGGTTAAAAATAAAGACGTTTCCAGGAGAGTTTGTGTTGATTATAGATCTTTGAATAACATCACTATTAAAAATAATTATCATTTTCCTCACATCGATGACTTGTTTGATCAGCTCTAATGATCTCAGTACTTTTCCATGATTAACATGAGATCTGGATACCATCATTTGAACGTGATGAAGGATAACATCCCAAAAACAACATTTCTTACTAGATATGGGTATTATGAATTTGTTTTTATGCAGCTTTGGTTAACTAATGCACCTTACGTATTGATGGATCTTATGAATAGAATATTTCATGTGTTCTTGGCTAAGTTTATGGGTGTGTTTATTGATGACATTATGGTATTTTATAAGATTAAATAAGATCATGAAATACATATAAGGGTTGTTTTACAAACCATACTGGAAAATAAACTGTATAGAAAATTTAGAAAGCATGATTTTTGGTTACAATATATTTATTTTCAAGGGAAAATTATAAATAAGAATGGAATAATAGTTGATCCTACCAATGAATGAGTGGTTGGTGTATGGACAAGCCCCACAAATGTTACAGAGATTCATAGATTTATTAGATTAGCTAGTTATTATAGGAAAATTTGTTTCAAATGTTGTATGTTTATCTAGACCACTAACCAAGTTAATGTGAAAAGCTGTTAAATTTATATTGATTGAATAATTTGACGTTTGTTTTCAGGATCCGAAGAAGAGATTGATGAATGCCCAAGTTTTGTCCTTGCCTTCCCAAAATGGTGTGTTTATCATATACAATGATTCTTAATTTAAGGTACTTGGTTGTTTTTTGATGCAGAATGATCAGGTAATTTCTTATGCTTCTGGAAAACTAAACCAAAATGAGTTAAATTATCCCAAGCATGATTTTGAATTGGAAACTGTGGTTTTTTCTTTGAAAATTTGGAGGATTCATTTATATGATGCCAAATATAATATATATACATACCAAAATATTATGAATTATATATTCACTCAAAATTAATTAAACATGAGTTAGAGAATATTGATTGAACAGATAATGTATTATGATTGCACGATCAATTATCATCCATGAAAAGAAAATAAAGTGGCAGATGCCTTGAGTCGAAAATGTCATGCATCATTAACAAAGGTGATTTTGGGAAACGATCCCTTTGTTATTAATTTGTTGAGTTTTGGATTAAAAGTTCTTGTTACAGGGAATACATCTATTTTTTCTGGTTTAAGTGTTGTCATCGTTATCAGACAAGATTATGAAAGTGCAGAAGGAAGATTTTGCACTATAGAAAAATGTATAATTTCTTAAAATGGGTAAGCTTCCAGAATTTAATCTTGACAAAGATTGTGTATTATGATTTGGAAAAAGGTTGTGTTTTCCTTGTAATTATTAGTTGAAGAAAGATTTTTTTTGTAATTTTCTTTGTTCTCCATTTTAATTCATCCTGGAAGTACTAAGTTGTTCCGAGACCTTCGGGAGTTTTCCTCATGGGATAGAATGAAAAGTGATATTGAAGAATTTACTATTAAATGTTTGACTTATCGAAAATTTAAAGAAGAGTAGTAGTTACCCAAGGGGATGCTTCAGACTTCACCAGTTCAAGAGTGGAAATGGGAGAATATATCCATAGACTTCATGGAGGGACAACCAAATAATTATCGATGTAATAATGTGATTTTGGTTATTATTGATCAACTGAAAAAATCTGAACATTTTCTTTCTATTCGAGATATAATGTCTTTAGACTAGATTTCCCAACTATACCTCAATGAGATTGTCAGGTTACATGGAGTTCCTCTTTCTGTTGTATCTGATCAATATACCAGGTTCACTTCTAGCATTTATAAGGGCCTTCTAAAGTCATTTGGAACAAAATTAAATTTCAGTTCATCTTTTCAACCTCAATCAGATGGGAAGTTAGAATGGACGATTTAGAATTTAGAGTATATGCTTGAAGACTGTTCAATTGACTACCAGGGTAGTTTGGATCAACATATTTCAATAGTTTAGTTTTATTATAATAACTGTTTTCATTCCAGTATTTAGATGGCACCATTTGAGGTATTGAATGGGAAGTAGTGTAGAACTCCAGATTTTTGTGATGAAGTTAGGTAAAGGAATTTTATGGGACTATAAATAGTAGATAAAGTAGATGTGAAAGTGAAGATGATCCATCAACACATGAGGAAAAATCAGAACAGGCAGAAAAGTTTTGTAGATAATAGAAGGAAATATGTCTCTTTAGTGGTAGGTGGCCATGTTTTCCTTAAGATCTCTCCTTAAAAAATTGTCGTACAATTTGGAATGAAAGGAAAGCTAAGTCTATAGTTCATTAGTCCTTTTGAAATCCTGGAGAGAGTTGGAACAATTGTAAAATGAGTAGCTTTTCCTCTAAGTTTGTCTCAGATACAGAATTTTTTTCATGTTTATATGGTGAGGAAGTATGTGCCAGATTCCTAACATGTGTTGAGCCAAGAAGCAGTTCAGCTAGAAAAGAACCCTTCTTATGAAGAGAAATCAATTCAAATTCTAGATCAAAGGGAACATTTATTGTGGAATAAGGTAATCTACAAGGTAATGTTTTTGTGGAGAAACCACATGGTACAATAAGTAACTTGGGTATTTGAAAATTCAATGAGGGAAAGTACCCTCAATTGTTTAATAATTTAAAAAAATCACAAGGATAAAACATCTTGAATGTTGGGAGAATGTAACACCCCAAGGTTTTCTAAAAAAAGTAAAATTCATGAAACATTGTTTTAAGTTGATAATTATAATTATCCTTAAAACAAAATTTTAGTACTTCTATGTTTTCAATTTTGAAAAATGGTCATCTACAATTGTGTCCAGTAAGTTATTTGAAGCCAATTAGAACAAACATGAATTTTTGTGAATTATAACATACCATTATGAATAGTAATATGAATAGTAATATTACCTTAATGTATATTAAATTTTATTATTATTTTATTTTCTTAAGGATTTAATATAATGACATTCTGGTTAATTTTTCAATGTGATATAAAAGCTGTTATAGAATTATAATTGTTAATTTTTGAATTAAGTTTGATTTTATTTAATAATAAAATAAAAAATAAATAGAATTTTTTTTTAAAAAAATGTAGTTCAATTTTGAAATCTACACATCGAAAAATGGTAAGGGAAAATTTTACGGATTTTTTTGAAATAGTTGATTTTTGTTGAATAATAGAAATGCAGTTGTGAGTTTTAGTGTGTTTAATGACATCATTAATTATGTAATAATGATGTAAAAAATTATGGTCAACTTATGTATATTAAATAAGTTATGAGGTGTCCAAATTTTCTAATACCATGGGAAAATATTAGTGGAAATCCCTGGGTTTTGCAAATATCACAAATAAGGTGTCCCGTGGAAATTATAAAAATATTCCCTCAATTTTTCTATAAATACCAACCCATTCAATATTTAAATTCATTACATATTCTACATCAATGAAGCTCTACCATCCTTACCTCACTATTAGTCTTCCCAAGTTTTCCTCAAGCCCCCACGGTCCCAACCTTCATGTTCTAGGAGGAACTCTACAAGGTAATAAAATTATCAACTTTTTTCTTTTTTCCATCCATGTTCTATTTTATGTGCTATAGAATTAAAGAATCCATAAAATGTTTTTATTTTCATCTTATTCATTATATATTATATATGATGATTCATTTCTATAATGGTGACCCTTGTCTCCTCTCTTTTTAATTTTTTTAAAACCATGTTGCATAGCCATTAGGCTGCTGAATTTTTGTAAGGGCTTTCTCAACTCTTCATTTATTTTGAGTTACTTTATTTTATTTTTATTTCCTCACCACATATTATACAAGAAGAATAAAAGCTCTAGAATCTTCTATATTTTTTATTTTCTCATTTTCATGGAAAATTCATCTGCAATATTCTTCTCCTCTCACACATATTCATGGAATAAAAAAACATTTTCCAAGATGTGTCAAAATTCGGACATCGTGGATGATGTGATTTCAATTTACATTAATTAATTCCATTCTTATAGTTGAAACAAGTAATAATATATGTATTATTTCTCATCCATGGTTCTATAATATTTTTTTACACATTTTTTTAATTTATAAAACAAAATGAAGTCGTTATTATCAAATAACCACTAAAATGATCTAAAAATCATTAATGTTTTAAATTATTAATAATCCTCATATAAAAATTCAAAATGATAAATTGTATAATTTATGTTACAGGAAATATGTAAATACATTTCCATTCGAATTCTGGAGTTTCACTTCCAATTGAAAATAACATCACTCATGATCCGATCATGGAAATCATATAAAGAACGCTCAAAAAACAATGGAAGGAACAACATAATAACAATTAAATGGTGAAATGTTGTTATAAAATGATCATATAATAGGATATAAATATGAATATTTTTATTAAGATAATAATAAATACATTTTAACCATTATTAAATATTTTTAAATAATTTTAAGTAAGACAAACCTGAGGGAAGGAAATTCCTAACCTGATTTCCATTCATTGAGTTAGCCTTCAACATCATTATTTATGTTGTGTTTAAATTTTGTTGTGTGATTAATTATGATTAAAATATTTTTAATTAGGTGTATTTTTATATTATATACATATTAATTCAACTCTATTATGTACACTTTCAATTATATGATATTGATAATTGACACCCCATTTAAAACCTCTTTTAACAATTCTGTTTACGAAATTCAAAATAAATGTTTTCATGAAATTATTAATGTTTTATGATTAGGTAATGGTTCTTGGGAATTTTTTCTGAATACATGTGGGACCTATATTTCACTACAATTAATTTTTTATTTGTATATTGGATGTCGGTCGTATGGTTACTCCACGTCTAACTGCGATGGTTACAAAAAGTGTAAGGTAGACGTGAGGGTTATAAATTATAAGGTAGTCATAAGGGTTACAATATTATGTAAGTAATTTCCCAATATACATATATGGTTTTATTTTTGTTATTATGTTTTGTGTGGATCTTGTGAAAATCTCATGTTTCACAATGTAAGTTTATATGTGGGACAAGTATGTCTTTTGAAAATGATTTCACACGTTAGAATAATTCAAGGGCTTATGTGTTCTTTCATTCTTTTTATATCACTTACTATGATTTCTATTCTAATCCCATGTTTTTAAAAGATTTTAATAGGTTATAATTATGTGTATGAAAAATAAGGATGTAATGTTAAATGATTGAAGATTTGTCAAAGAAATCATATTTCGAGTATTAATGTTTTATATTTTGAAAAAACTAGAAACTTTTTTCCGTAGTATCCTCTTGTATGAATGTGTTATGTTATGTATGTAAGGTATCATAATTCTCTAAAAATATAAAATCAAAAATATACTCAACGTGAAATAATTTATATTCTTGACTAAATTTCAATATCGAGTAACATTTTAATGTTGTGTCCTTATAGAATATCTATAGGTAATTATTTTTTATAGTTTATCTATTGAAACTAAACATGGAAATGTATTGGTGGATAAAAATTAAAATAATTTCACTAATAAGAAACTTTTTAATGTTGAAATATATAATATAATCCTTCCTTTAATATTTTTCTATAATTATTGGCTTTCCACCCAAAAAATAGAAATAAATTCAAGGAAGATGGACTATATCCACAATAAAAAATTGGTTGTTTATTGGATATTTTCAATGATTCAGGATGTTTGGATATAGAGTATTAAACTATTAGAATAGTTTTTTACTCTATGGGGTATATAGAGGTCCCAGGGTAGGATGGATTAAAGATAAATAAAGGATAAAGATAATGAAAAGTATCAAGATTCACTAAAAAGGAAAATCTAGATTTATAGAACGTATTTAAATGATTTGAAAATTTTTGTGATTAATGAATCATACATTTCAACATTTATAATGAGTTAATATATAAAAAAAATCCCAAGTAATTATATTACATAGTAAATTAGTGCCAAAATAGTGATAGATGTAGGTTAGAGAGAAATAAGAATATTTCTTAGGAAAAAAAACTGAAGAAAGTTGTTATGTAAATGAATAATTTTGGGAATGTATGTTGAAAAAGGCAAAAAAAACGATCTTAATCCCAAATTGAAGTGTTTGTATATTGGTAGGATGTGACACAATAAAGATCACTCTAAACATGACTTTTAAATCAAAATTAATTGAATAAATTTTAATATGATAATGGGATTATACTAAGAGATAAATATAAATATTTCATTTATTAAGGAAATTAAAAAGGAATAGATAATGGTGTTTCCTAAATGGGAAACTCAACATCTAGGAAAAAAATGTGAACAATAAATTAAATGTGACTATGTAAATATGTAGTATATGATTTATTTTAATGATCAATTGGAAATAACTAAACAGATTGGGAAAGGATTATAAAATGTATGTTTTAAAGGGAAACAAGTGATTTGAATTAATGATATTGAATTTCATACTTGTTCTTCTAAAATTGATGATTAAAAGACATAAGAGAATCTATGTGTAAGGTGTGAATAATCTATAAGTGGTACAAAGTATTATTCTCCCACTGTAAAAACATAATTAGATTTTGTTAAAAACATTATTCAAACACTAGGTAATAAATTTTCCCTAATGGATAATGTTAAAAAGACAATTAAATATCTGGAGATAGTAGAAAAGAAGAATAAAATTTTCATTATTCCCAAATAACTACATATTTGGAAAAACATTTATCTAGAATTAATATCTCTCACAATGTTAAAGATAGAAATTTTGGGTGATGATTATATGAGAATTTTTTTTCAATTATTCTATAATTACTGAATTATTTGTAAAGCTCCCAAAATATTCCATTATTTGTTATTTATTTTTACAAAAAAAAAAATTAATTGAAAATTTTATATGAGTTATGTATACACTGTACAAAATCAAGGTTCCCATAATTGAGTTTACTAACTACCATGATAATGAGAAAACTGTTTCTTCCCCTAAGGGGGAGAAATTTTAACAAAATATACCAAATAGTCTTATTACATTTTTTTATAAAATATAGATATATTACACAAAAAGTTAAAATTGATGTAAGAAAATGGCCACGAATCTAAATCCTGAATTATTTTATGTCTATTATAAATGGGATCTATATTGATCTAAAAAGGGGATTAATTATATCTTTCTTTTGAACGTCTTTATTTGGTTTTTGATAGGTGTATAGTTTTCATTTTTTATGAAAAATATAGTGAAAAGACCCTTAAGTGTTTTAGTAAATTTGGTATCAAATATATGATGACTTATTGACATTATTTGTGGAATGGTTAAATATTTCTTGTTTTCTACACTGTGGTTACCCATGAAGACTTTTATTTTACTAACCTAACGATCATTGTTATGATTAATGTGGTTTCAAAAGTATTTTAACAAGTGGAATTGGTTTTAATGTAGGAAAATGGGATAATAATATAGTTTTTATGTAATAATTGATGAATTACAAACATTAGTGTGATACGTACCCAATTTATATATTTA
This sequence comes from Viscum album, assembly GCA_963277665.1. Classification (NCBI taxonomy): domain Eukaryota; kingdom Viridiplantae; phylum Streptophyta; class Magnoliopsida; order Santalales; family Viscaceae; genus Viscum; species Viscum album. The sequence continues at coordinate 265,049,806 of OY728120.1, forward strand.
TATTTATTTTCAATAGGCGATGATAAATGATAACATATAATGACATAACAACATTTTTTTTGAATGAGAAAACATATTAATTGGGGGGTGATTGATGTTCACATGGATAGATTTCATTTTTTTCAAAGAATAATATTTCGTTGATTATAATAAATTGATTTTTTTAGTATAAAAGGTAGTAAAGACACTTCTACATTTTAAAGGATAGATTGAGTGAAATATCTCAACTTGTGTCGATTGATTTACCTTTTCCCATGAAAGATACAAGTACTATTAATATTGACGTATTTTATATATAATTTGATAGAATTTCAAGGAATTGAAATATTATGATGATTTTTAGAATAAACATTCGAGGCAAGTCTAGTTGAAGATATGATGTCATCATTCATTGAGTACCAAGTAAGACATTTTTAACTGTATTTCAAGATGGAGACTCATTTAATGGTGATTTCAGTTGTTTTTAGGTGATTGGTAAGGCACTAAAAAGGGTTTTAGGAACTTTGGTTTGAATTTTGTAACATATCCAATATATAGGATAGAGTTGAAAATTCGTAAAGGAAACTACATATGAGTCAATGACGTTTTCATATGATCCATTCTCCATCTATGTTACAATCATTCCAAGGCTCAGTATGAATCAATCTCAAATTAAGGAATACATTTTTAACAAAGGAATATGTTCATCAAATCTTTTATATAGAATATATAAATCATTCAAAGTTATGTATGAGTCATTTTGGGAATATTGTATGAGTCATTCCAAAAATTAGAATGAAAATTAGTAGTGGAACTATGGTAATTTATGGTTCAAAATATGTCCCATTTGGAAAACATTTGATTCATTTTTCAGTATTTTAATTCTATGGGGGATTCATTCCATATATAAATATGAATAATTACACTTCCACATGTGTAATTCATGGGTTTCTTATATGTTATGAACAACTATGTATGAAACATCTTAAATTTGGAATATAGATAATATTTTGGAAGAGTAAATTACTCTATGATATATCAAAGTAAATATATTAAATAAATACGATATTAAATTTATTTTGTGCATAATTTATATTATTCATTTATTCAACCACCATGATCATTCACAAGAATTTGGACCGAATATATTGTGAATAGGAATTTCCACCACCTCAAGAAAAATTGGAAAATCAAATGCATAGGTCTAATAACTCATGGGTGAGTAATTAAAGGTAATTTAATGAGGTGGATTTTATTGTGGTTCAAACAAAAAAATAAACTCACTGTTTTTGGGTTGGTGAGTAGGAATTTAAATTTTCCTGATATATGAGAAGATCACATGTTTCCAATATTTGAGTAGTTTCAAAATATATTTGGAAACACAGTTTTCATGAATATTTTATAATAAAAATATAATGAGATCCTAAATATGTGGATTTAATGACACAGAATTAACTCAAAGAATCAAGTGTCATTGAAAAATCCATAATAACCGTGTCACGACCCCCTCCCACCAAAGATGCACCTAATGAGAAGGCAATGGTGAAAGGGAGATAATGACCCCAGAGTCCCGCCTCTAGTAGGCCCCGGGGTGGCGACTGGCACCATGGGTATGAGTTTTCACAAATATGGGAGGCATTACCCTTTTTATTATTTAAGATCGGGAAATAGGACAAGTCAACCACCAACAAAATAAAAATAACAAGTGTATAGAAATAAACCCAAACCAATCCCACATGCATGTTTAAGTAGTTCTGAAACAAGGTACAAGTACAAGAATGCTCAAAAGTAGAACACCAAAAGAAACAAGAGTGAAAAAACTGCAACAATTCCAACTGTCCCGACCAGTAGGGTCCTGTATGGCCCGGGTAGTCCTCCTGGAAACCTGAAAGTAAACGTAGGGTGAGCATACAAGTATAGTCAGTACGGAAACCCGAAGCTCTCGGGCACATGTGGGGAGACATCCTAATGTCCTATGAGAACAACAAAAGAAACCTAGCAAGGAATTCTATCAACCTAACCTCACCAGCCACACTCACCAAAAACACGAACACAACAGGTAGTAGTATATTAGAACAAGAGTATTGGGTACCCCGCACCATTTCCTACTAGTTAGCTGCCCTTCCTAACGGAGAACATCCTGACGCTACCACACACTTCTCGCCCACACACACCTCGGCCTCACAACCACACATCCCGCCCTCACACACCAAGGCCTCACAACCACGCATCCCAACCACACACACCTGGGCCTCACAACCACACATCCCGCATGCACATACCTTGGCCTCACAACCACGTATCCCGCCCGCACACACCTGGGACTCATCCCAATGCTTCTTGGGAAATAGTAAAACCTTCTCGAAGAGTCCTGGGCTAAAACCCCGCCAATCGAAACCTACACAATGATTCTTGGGTGTAAGGTCACCTCCATCCATCATAGCCTATGGAAGAAGGAGAAGGAAGGAGCTAATAACTAAGGAGAAAACACCCTCTCCCATGAAATGGGAGTGTTCGGCACTAAGTGCTCATCATGGGTGTGGTGCGATAAAACACAAAGATACAGATATATATATATATAACAAACAATCATCCCAACCTATGGCTTCTAAACAGAGAGGCGGATCACGTGCCTCGACACTTCTATCACAAAGCATGCATATAATGAACAATCCCGAAACCCCATTTAAGTTTTCATGTTTCAAAAGAATCAGTTTATTAGTTCCTTAACTACAGGGAAACTATCCACAACCAACCACATCAATCTTTCGTAAAGCATATCCCTACCATCCACAAATCATGTTAGGAAAACACAAGCAACACATCCAAGTCCCTTCTTATTAACCAACCAACCCATTGATTATTATTCTCGTTCCATTACCATGACACACCATTTATTAACTCTTCCACTTTTTTATTTATTATTCACTACCCATAATTTGTACACATTCAAGCCCATCCCTGCTGCCCTGCTGTCAACCTCCATAACCACAACCACACCATACATAATTATCCCTTTAATGCCATTTATCACAGCCCTACTGCCCATCACCAATATAGCATTCACAACAACCCACAACCAAGACAACTGCAACCCTGCTACTGACCCAATCCACAACATCCCACAAAACACCCCCATCACATGGCATGTATCCAAGCCAACACCCACATGTTCATTATTCCATTTTTTTCAAATGAGGTGATCACACTATGGTTCTAGATTTTAAATCAGTCAACTTTATGTGATTAACCAAATTCATCATTCTACAATGTTCCATTCACAAAAATAGTCTAGAAAGATAGGACAACATTTAATTTCACAAGAAAAGGCCCCCAACGACTGTTATTTTCAGTAGGCATAAGCCTATTCAATTCACAACATAACAATAGGATAAAAAAGATAAACATAACAACTTCACCATACCCATTGTTTAACCAGTTATTATCTTCGTTTAATGGTTCAACCGTTTCTCATGAAAACAAGAGGATACCAACCCCGCATGATGCACAATGTTGAGAGACGAAGGTAAGATCCCTACCTCAAAAGGTTCTGATAACTGCGCTCCCCCCAGATCAACTTTAGAAGACATCCATCAGCGTCCGTCACTTCTGGAACAACCAGGAAAAACCTCCTCGGGTGGAATATGGTAAGGAAAGGGCAAAGTAAAGACAACATATCCAAGCTCAAAAGTTCGGCCTCATCATTACGATCCCGTGGACATTGAAGGATCGTAAATCGGAGCTCAGATGAAGAGGTTGTTGAAGAAAAAGAGCCATCGAGTCTCTTGGGAGAGCTCTGCTCAGAGGAATGAGGAGGAGAGGGGTGAGTTAAAAAGGAGGAGAGGACCCCTTCTTTTATAGGCTTGAAATAAAAAAGTACACAAAGAGTACTTTATGGTACACGGTGTGTACTTTACCATTGCACATGGTCACCACGCAGCTTCCTACACGACCTTCAATGTGGAACGCGGTCGTTGACTGGTCAACACATGGTTTGAGTGTAACGCATACGCGGGTAGAGACTACACGATGTATAATATTGGATACACAGCCTGTACTCATTTATTTCACACGGAAAGGACACGACCTTCAACACGGGGTATACCCAGCGAGGGGGTACACGGGGTGTACTCACACTACACAACATTTAGTTTCAAAAATTCTAAAAAGTGTGGGAAAAGTCCATTTTACCATCCATAACACTTTGTGACCTTCTTTTTGACAAATGAATGGGCCGGAGAGGTTCGGGCCATTACATCAGATACCTCTTATAACATTATCATCCCCAAGAATTAAAAAACGAACCTAGAGGAACCCAACAAGATACATCTTAGGGTTCTTGTTATAATAGGAACCCAACCAACAACCCTAATCATATGTGTTAGGATTTCCCTCTCTTATGACGAGATATTATCCGATTTAGGTGGCATTGACTCGCCTGCACGGGTTTAATCGCATCTGCATTTATGCGTCTTGATTAAGGATTGGGTCTTCCCACTTCTATATATTAGGATATTCCAACTCGTACTACCCCCAACACCGCAAAACCCACACACTTCCCAAACATGTGGTTTGGGGAAAATTCTTTCTCCCATGTCGAGATATTATGCGCTTTAGGAGGAAATTACTTGCCTGCACGGGTTCAATCTCATCCGCATTAATTCGTCTCGATTAAGGATCATGTTTTTCCCCTTTTCCCACACATCCAGATATGCTACACACTTCCATAGAACAAGGAATCAAAAGGTCTCACAAATGACAAGACAAGAATTCCACATATCAAAGGTACAAAGTATAACATCAAAAAAAAGCTCAGAAGAACAAAGCAAACACAAGTCAAAACAACTCCGGGTAGTGAGCATGCATCTGAGCCTCTCTCTCCAATGTGCTCTCCTCAAGGCTTCCATGCCTCCACTACACCGGAACCAAGGGAATGGTTCATCCACGGAGCACCTTCTCTTTGCAATCCTCGATTCTGACTGGTCGTTCCTCAAAGGTCGCGTCATCTACCATATCTAACTCTCCCTAGTCGATAACATGAGAGTCATCGTGTAAGTACCGACAAAGCTGGGAGATGTGTAAGATTTCATGAACCTTCTCCAACTAATGTGGCAGGGCTAGCTGATATGCCACCTCGCCGACTCGCCTCATCACCTCAAAAGGTCCGATGAAACTAGGGGAGAGCTTACTCCCCTTCCCGAACATCTGTTGCCCCCATCGAGGGGAAACCTTCAAGAACACATGATCTACCACCTTGAACTCCAAGGGCCTCCTCCGACAATCGGCATAAGACTTCTATCAATCCTGAGCCGCTTTCATCCTCTCACCTACAAGCTGGACTTTCTCTATGGTGCTCTACACTACCTCTAGCCCAAGAGCACCTATCTCACCAACCTCTTCCCAGAAAATGGGTGAACGACATGGTCTTCCATAAAAATCCTCAAACGGTGCCATGCCAATAGTAGTGTGTAAGATTTTTTTTAGGAAAACTCTACTAAAGGTATGTGTGGTACCCATGAACCTCCGAAATCTAGAACACATGCTCGCAGCATTTCCTCAAACGTATGGATAGTCCACTATGTCTTCCCGTCGGTCTGGGGGTGGAAAGTAGAGCTAAGGCGTAGCTGGGTGCCAAAAGCATGTTGTATCCCCCTCCAGATTTGTGAGGTAAACTATGTATCCTGATCTGAGACTATACTATTCGGAACTCCAGGAAAATGCACCACCTCGTCTACGTACCTCTCTGCTAAGGTACTCACCGGGCCCGACTCCTTAATTTCTATGAAGTGAGCCGATTTTGCCAGACGATCCACCACCACCCAGATAGCATCATAACCTCCCCGAGCTCTGGGTAGTCCTGTGATGAAGTCCATCGAAATTTCATTCCACTTCCACTCAGGGACATCTAATGGATGCAACAAACCACTGGAAAAACGGTGTTCAACATTCACATGCGGACACACTAGGAATTTAGCCACAAACTTCGCCACTGCCCATTTCACCCTGGGCCACCAAAACTGTTCCCTCAGTCCTCGATACATTTTTGAATCTTCTGGATGTACGGCCAAGGCTGGGATATAGAACTCACAGAGAAATCCCTCACACATCACCTCTGGAACAAACAACCTTCCATGAAAAAGCATCTGATGTCGGCTGTCCTCTGATAATCCTTCTGAAGCGTTTCCCTGATCGACACTATCCCGCATCACTTCTGACTCGGAGTCCCACCAATGAGACTCTTCCACATGCTGCAACAAGGGAGATTGCACCGTCATCTGAAAAAAACAGCCTCTAACACCTTCTACCCTGGCGTCCAAGTGCATGGCAGCCAATTCCCCCATCGCTTTCCAAGCATCAGTGGATTCCCATACCACTTCCTTATGCGACTACCTGCTCAGGGCATCAACCACAACGTTGCCCTTACCTTCTGTGTAAGAGAACATGAAGTCGTAGTCATCGAGGAACTCGACCCATCTCTACTGTCGTAAGTTCAGGTCACGTTGGGAGAAGATACAACGTAGGCTCTTGTGATCTGAGAAGTCCACAAAGTGCTCCCCAAAGAGGTAATGTCACCAGAACTTTAGTGCGAACACTACTGCTGCAAGCTCTAGGTCATCAGTGGAATAATTACGCTCATGAGGGAGTAACATCATAGACCCAAAATAGATCACTCCCTTCTTTGGAATCAGCACGCACCCCAGACCAAGGACAGAAGCATCACAAAACACCTCATACAACAACCCTTCCTCGGGAAACCTGAGTACGGGAGCACTGAACAACTTCTACTTCAGGTAGTCGAATGCTTTCTAGGACTGTTCGCTCTATAAGAAGACTTGGTACTTCCTAGTCAAATCTATCAATGGAGCAGCAACTTGAGAGAAGTTAGAAACGAACCTCCGATAGTAACTTGCTAACCCTAGGAAACTACAAATTTCTGCCACGCTCTTTGGTGCCGCCCAAGAAAAAACTGGACCCACCTTCGACTGGTCCACTGACACTCCATGCTGAGACACTACGTGCCCAAGGAAGTGTAATTATTGTGTCAAGAACTTACATTTCGACAATTTCCCGTAAAGCTGGTGGTGTTGAAGGACTTCCAAGACTGCCCTGAGATGCTCAACGTGCTCCTACTCAGATCTTGAGTTGATCTGGATGTCATCGATAAACACAATGACAAACTGGTCCAGAAACTCTCAAAAGACAAAGTTCATAAGTACCATGAAAATAGCTAGTGCATTCGTAACTCCAAACGGAATAACTATAAACTCAAAGTGCCCACACCTGCACCAGAAAACCATCTTCGAGATGTCACTGTCCTTTACCCTTTTCTGATGATATCCAGATCGTAGATCAATCATAGAAAACCAACCTACTCCCCTCAGTTGGTCGAAGAGATAATCTATCCTTGGAAGGGGGAAGAAGTTATTGACAATTACCTGATTCAACCTTCGGTAGTCTATGCATAACCTGAGACCACCATCTTCCTTCTTCATGAAAAAAACTGGAGCACCCCATGGCGACACGCTGGGTCGAAGAAAACCCTTCTCCATCATATCGTCAATCAGAATCTGTAACTCCCGCAACTCCGAAGGTGCCATCTGATAAGGGGCCATCGAAATTGGATGGGCAGCAGGCTGTAAGTCTATCCCGAACTCAACGCCACGTCGGTGTGGTAGAGTCAAAACCTCCTCAGAAAAAACATCATGAAATTCCCCAACAACATCTGGGACATCCATCATCTCTGCATCATCTGAAACCACTAATAACCCACCTAACAAGGAAAAGAGAGGCTTCACATGTTGGCCTCCCACTTGATAGCTCCTCTCACCAACAAAAGATACACACTTCCCGTCCACATCGGAGAACACGACTCTCCTTCGGAAGCAGTCGATAATGGCACTAACACAAAACAACCAGTCGATGCCTAGGTTGACATTGTACGGATGAATCTGTAGCAATAGAATATCCCCACTAGATTGATGCGGTCCCAACATCAGCTCACATCCCTGTAAAACACAAGATACGTTGATCTGGCCTCCAAATGGTGTACTCAGCACCAGGGGTACGTAATGTCTCTCTACGTCTTGTCCCAGAGCATGGGCTAGACCAGGCGCAACAAAGGAATGAGAGGCTCCTGAATTGAACAAAGCAAAAAAGAGAGTGATGAACAAAAAAATCATACCTCGCACCACCTCTGGTCCTGCCGGAGCTGTCAAATCTGCTAGGTACAACTATGCATGCCCAGATCCTCTACCTCTCTGATGTCGACCACCTCCCCGACCATGCCCTGGTTGAGGTCCCTAAGGAGCACACTATGGTCGGCCTCCTCCCGCAACGTCTGCCCTCGGAGGAGCATGGTCATGCTGCTGCTGGAAGGGCCTCGCCAGTTACTGGTGCTGCTGAGGTGGGTGCTGAACCTGCCCACCTCCACCGTACTGAGCTCGGGTTGGGCACCAACACTGAGTGTGCCCAAAACCTCAACAAGAAAAACACTTCCGTCATAGGCTCGTGAAAAAGGGATGATGACCGGATGATCTGAACTGGAACTACAGGGACCTGCTCCCCACTGGCCTGAACATGGATGGTCCCGTTGCAGGAGACCTGCTGCTGACCACCTTCCCCATTTATGAGCCTGACTGGATCCCCTCTCATGGTTCACCTCCCTGCGAGTGAATCCTCTCTAAAAACTCTACCTTCTTCTGTACTTCCAAGTACGTCGGATGGGTGAAGGGGGTGACAACATACTAGACCGAAGGACGAAGCGCCTCCTCTAAATGTCTCACCCGAGACTCCTCATCTGGAAAGAGATCCAGAGAAAAGAGTAGGAGATCATTGAACTTGATACCCAACTCTCGTACTGACATAATTCCATGCTGGAGGAAGAGGAACTCCTGCCGCTTCTCTACCTTGATCATGGAAGAAAGGAATTCCTCTCAAAATTCCTTCTCAAAGTCATCCCACAGAACCTCTGCCTCTATCCTCTCTCCGAGGTAGAGCGTCCACCACTATCATGCCACACCTCTCAGCTGACCGACTACTAGGGGAACACAATACATTCTCGGAGCACGGATCAAGGTAAAAGCATTCCCTAGATCCTCAAGCCACCCCTCTGTCTCTATATATGAAGTACTACCCTCGTACTTCATGAGGTTTTTCGGCTGGAAAGATCGTAGAGTCTTCTGCCACTGGCTATCTTCCTCCTCTAGGTCAATCCTCATCTAATCGACCGCCTGAATCTTTTGGGCCTCGGCTATCTGAGCCACCCGGGGACGACGTCTAGGTGACATAGTTGTACGGTAAACAAAGATCTCCTAAGCCCAAGTAGTATGGAAATTTCTCAGGGTTTCATTTTATCATTTTATTTAAATTTCTTTCACAGAACACCCAAATCAAGTAAAACACAATCATGATGATGCATGTACCTTCCATTGGGTCTCTACCCTACAATCAATGTAGTCTCACTTGGTCGTTTGGTAGGCTTAGAGTCCTTGCATCGGATCACGGGGGGTGCTAAAATCTCACGTCCTAGCTAGCCTTACCTGGCCTATGTCACACACCAAGATTAACCAACACTATTTCCCTATCATCCCATGAAATCCTCACAATTCCTAACTCCAGAATCCATCCCATCTCTTAACCATCACACCTGCTACCATTCTGTCACGCTCCCCTCCCACCAAATATGCCCCTCCTGAGCTGGCAATGGTGAAAGGGAGATTATGACCCCCAATTCCTGCCTTTAGTAGGCCCCGGGATGGCGACTAGCACCAAGGGTATGTGTTTTCTCAAATATGGGAGGCATTAAACTTTTTATTATTTATGATCAGGAAATAGGACAAGTCAACCACCAAAAAAAGAAAAAGAACAAGTGTATATAAATTAAACCAAACCAATCCCACATGCATGTTTAAATAATTATAAAACAAGGTACAAGTACACAAAAGTTGAAAAGTACAATACGAAAAGAAACACGAGTGATGAAACTGCAACAAATCCAACTGTCCTGACTAGTATGGTCCCACACGGCCCTGGTAGTCCTCCTAGAAACCTGAAAGTAAACGTAGGGTGAGCATACAATTATACTCAGTAGGGAAACCTAAAGCTCTCGTGCACAAGAGGGGAGAGATCCTAATGTCCCGTGAGAATAGCAGATGAAAACTAGCAAGGAATTCTATCCACCCAACCACACCAGCCACACTCGCCAAAAATGAAAACACAACATGTAGTAGTGTATAATAACAAGAGTATTAGGTACCCCACACCATTTCCCACTAGTTAGCTGCTCTTCCTAACGGCAAACATCCTAACGCTACCACACAATTCCCACCCACACACACATGGGCCTCACAACCACACATCCCGCCCGCACACACTTAGGCCTCACAACCACACATCCCACCCACACACACCGGGGCCTCACAACCATGCATCCCTCCCACACACACCTGGGCCTCAAAACCATGTATCCCGCCCACACACACCTAGGACTCATCCCAATGTTTCTTGAGAAATAGTAAAACCTACCCGAAGAGTCTTGGGCTAAAACCACCCCAATCGAAACCTACCCGAAGAGTCTTGGGTGTATGTTCACCTCAATCCATAACAGCATAGGGAAGAAGGAGCATGAAGGAGGTAGTAACTAAAGGGAAAACACCCTATCCCATGAAATGGGAGTGTTCGACACTAAGTGCTCAACATGGTTAGGGTGAAATAAAACACAAAGATACAAATATATATATACCAAACACTCAGCCCAACCTGTGGATTCTAAACAGAGAGACAGAGCACGTTCCTCGACACTGCTATCATGAAGCATGCATACAACAAACAATCCTGAATACCCATTTATGTTTTCATGTTTCAACAGAATCAGTTTATTAGTTCCTTAACTACTTGGATACTATCCATAACCAACCACATCGATCGTTCATAAAGCATATCCATGCCTTCCACAAATCAAGTTAGGAAAAATCAAGCAACACAACCATGTCCCTTCTTATTATCCAACCAAATAATTGATTATTATTCCTATTCCATTACCATGCCCCACCATTTATTAACTCTTCCACATTTTAATTATTATTCACAACCCATAATTTGTATAAATTCAAGCCCATACCTGAAGCCCTGATGCCAACCACCATAACCATGACCATATAGTACATCATTGTCCCTTTTATACCATTTATCGCAGCCCCACTGCCCATCAGCAACATAGCATTTACACCAACCCAAAACCAAGCCAACCACAACCCCACTGCTCACCTGATCTACAACAACCCATAAAACACCCCCATCACATGCCACATATCCAAGCCAACACCCAAATGTTCATTATTCCATTTTGTTCAAACAGGGTGATCACACAAGGGATCTAGATTTTAAATAAGCCAACTTTATGCATTTAACCAAATTCCACATTCAACAAAGTTCCATTCACAAAAACGGTCTAGAAATTTAGGGAAACATTTAATTGCACAGGAAATGGCCCCCAACAACCGTGATTTTTAGTCGGAATTAGCCTATTTAATTCACAGCAAAACAATATGATACACAAAGATAAACATAACAACTTCACCATCCCCGTTCTTTAACAAGTTATATTCATCATTTAATGGTTCAACCATTTCTATTGAAAAAAAGAGGATACCCACCCTGCATAACGCACAATTTAGAGAGACGGTGGTAGGATCCCTTCCTCAATAGGTTCTAATTACAACGCTCCCCACGGATAAACTTTAGAAGACGTCCGTCGGTATTCGTTGCCTCTGGAAAAACACGGCAAAACCTTATCGGGTGGAATCTAGGAACGAAAGGCCAAAGGAAATACAATAGATCCAAGATCAAAAGTTATGCCTCATTGTTACGATCTCGTGGCCACTGACAGATCATAAATCAGAGCTCATACGAAGAAGTTATGGAAGGAGCCTTCGAGTCTCTTGGAAGAGTTCTGCTCAAAGAAATGGGGAGGAGAGGGGTGAGTAAAAAAGGAGGATAGGACCCCTCCTTTTATTGGTGTGAAAAACAAAATTAGACGGCATGTACATTATGGTACATGACGTGTACTTTTCCATTTCACATGATCGCCACATGACTTCCAACAACGCCTTCAATGCGAAACGCAGCCGTTGACTGGTCAACACACAGTTTGAGGGTAACGCGTATGATGGGAGGGACTACATGGAATGTAGTATTGGATACATGGTGTGTACTCATTTATTTCACACAGGAAGGACACGACCTTCAACACGGGGTATACCCGGTGAGGGGGTACACAGAGTGTACTCACACTACACGGCGTGTAGTTTCAAAAATTATGAAAAGTGTGGGAAAAGTTTATTTTACCCTCCAGAACACTTAGTGACCTTCTTTTTGACAAAGGAATGGGTCGGAGAGGTCTGGGACATTACAAACCAATACTATACCTAAATTAATAATTCCTTATGTAATTGAGGAAGGAGAATGAGATTAATAATAAGGAGTATTTTGATATAATAATATCCTGTAGTGCGATTTACTGAGAATTGAATAAGCACAGTGAGTGGTATAGATATTCCAATGTGTTCTACAGTAATAATATTGAGTAGTAAAATTCCTTCTATTGAGTTTTTTAAATGACCCCTTCAAGGAATTTAAGTAGTTAGGAACTACTACATGAACTGATATATGTGAGATAAAATGAACCAATGAGAAGCTAAAAAATGTGTTGTTTAGTAATAATATCCTATAGTGTGATGTTATAACACATGGTGGGATGTTTGATATGCATTGTAGGATACTATGTCATGTATCTACCAATGTTAATAGTGGGTGAATATAGTATTGAGTGTCTCTCTAGTCAATGTAAGTAGTATAATTTCAATACCACACATTATTAAAAACATTATGTTCTATTAATTTAATATATTTCACCATTCAGGTAAGTCTAAGTGACATAAGAATGGATGTTGAATACATTTACTAAGTAAAGGGTTTAATGTAAAATGATATTTCATTAAAAGTGATCAATTATTTGAATCCACCATTTTTCCCACCAAACATTCTCACTAAATTACCATTAAAAAATAGTTTTAAGAAAATAAATATGAACTAAAAAAATGAAATCATGATGTTGAATATCATGTTGGACCCTCTAAAAGTAATATTAATCCATTACCAATGGTGAATTATTTAGAAGATTTATTAGTGGATAGAAAATAAATAAACGAGGTTAATTTTTATCACAACGATAATGAATGTTAATATTAAATGGTGTATAAAGAAAAATATAATTATCATCCACCATGTCCAAAAAATGTGAAAATAATGTTATTGATTTTTATGGATTCACCAATGTTCTACAATGAATTCATATGATTATATTTTCTATAATATCCCAAATTATTACACAAGTATAGATCAATATATGTTTTCAGTAACTCAATATAATGGACATAATATGGATGATTAATGAGTTCATATTGGTTTCAGGGGGTGTTCGAATCTTGTTTAGTGTTTGGAACCCCATAAGGTAGATAAATTAATTTTGAATCATTGTTAGTATGAACCATGTGACCCAGCCAACATGGTCTCTTATAATAGTGTGAGGTTGGATAGTGGGGATATGTATGGTACATGGTTTTTCCTAACTATGTTCTAGGAGAAACATTCCTAAAAAAATATATTTGTACATTTTAGAAGATATTTTTCATGTTAGGGACACGATTTATCAAACCATGTGACCTAACCATGTGGGCCCCTAGGACATTAGATGGTGCACGGATTGGAAAAATATGCATCCAAACTATGTGACCCAAGACTTTTGGGTGAAATGGATAATTCATCCATGATGAAATTTGTAAATTATTTTTATTTCCATTTTCCTTATTAGTGGACAAAACACTCTGTTATACAATTTTTGAGCTCCCAAGATGCATATGGAGTTCTTTGATCCTGTTAATCCTTCCAAAGTCTAATGAAAACATTGTTTGTTTCATTAGATCTGTGCTGGTAAGAAGTCAATTCCATTTTAGTCATTCCACATTTCTCTTTCAATCGAAAAAATTATCATGTTGTACGCTTATATTCCATATTTTCAGTGGATTGGTCAACTATTCATATTTCTTCTGATCTAGGAAAAACTAAAGGATGACACTAGATGAGGATATTTTTACGAATATGACGTAGGTAGTCAACAAATTATTCCTCAATTCTTGATGTTTTATAATATGTGTCACTGTGCTGCATGCATGTTTAAATGTGCGTTTCACCAAAATTTAATTGCTTTTAAATTATTACATTTTTTGAACTTAATGATATTATTATAACCCTTGATATAGAGTAAATCTAATATATCTAACCCATTGGATGTTTCCTCTATCATGATGAAATGGAATTAATGAAATTATAGACAAGGAACCTATTGGAGTGTTTGGTCTTGTAAATTTTGACAATATAAATTAAATGGATTGATGTAGTGTTTTCACATGGATATCACAATTATATTGAATTGAAATAGTTAGAGGTGAGTGGTAATCCCCCTTTACCTAATCAATTGGAAAATGGTTAGGCCCTGTCATTATTAAATGTAATTGAGAAATGGATTACATCTTGCCTCATATTATGGGTAATTGTTATTTTATCTAAGATAATATGTAAAGGAATGGAAAACAATTTGAATGATAATAAATGAGAAAAATTATCTTCCTTCTTTATCTCAAATCAGCATGATAAAACTTATTAATGAAATAAAATGGGAATGATGTCCCTTGAAAATGTTATAAAACTACATGCATGTAGACCCTCTTAAAAATATGAAATGTTGGAATCGTGGCCCTTTATAATGAAATACAAGAATGAAATCTATCACGAACAGAATCTGGTGACAAAAAATACCGACACCAAATTTGGGATGTGCCATGGGCCATGTATGGTGCCAGTATTGGTGGAAACCATATTCGGTTCATGACAGAATCCATATATATATATATATATTTGTTTTACAGATCAAGGAGTCCATTACTGTGATACATTATATGGGGTCCTCTATAATACTATGATAGTGTTCATGGAGCCCCGTATACTATTTTGACACCGGTCATGGCGTCCTATGAAAATATGATATCGGGGATGGTGTCCCATATAAATGTGATACTAGGAATTACAAACATTATTAAAATATCAGATTTGTTCTAGTATAGGTTGAAGTAGGAAGTGTCATTCTAGCTTTGTTTTAAAAATAGAGACAACCCATATGCAATTGTTATTAATGCTTTATAATGATTTACATTATCAGATTCATATTGTTTACACACACTAGGTATTTCGGTATTTTGATATTTATGGTCTATTGAAATTTATCACACAAAGTATATGGGATACCTATAGTACATAAGAAGTCTACATGTCGACATCTATAGATAAGGGGATTCATATTCGTATGGATGCATGACTTCTATCTTGACATATAATGGAGATAGCATCGAATGACCTGGAATAAACATCATATTCTAGATAGACTTTTCCTTTTCAAGATTCTTTTTTATAGTGTGTACAAATCTAATATATTCATCTCGTATCCTAGTTTTCCCTCTCTATTGACCTAAAATTGTTATTTATTTTCTAATATTCATTTACTACTTTTGAGTTTCGATAACAGTTTCTTTGTAATATTCATATGTTTCTATAGCCAAGTCATTATTATACTATTAACAATGTTTATATGTTGATTGTACCATTGTGCTATTTTGGTAACGAAGGAATTATCTCCCTATGGGCACACCCAAGTCTCTATCTCCTAGTCTTATGTCTCTATAATTTGGGGAGGTACACTTGATACAATGTGTCTATCTAGGCTCATGGAACTGTTGAGTGGAATCCACATCATGGATGTTACAATGTAATATCAGAGGATTATTTTCATTCCATAATATTTTGAGATAGTATTGATATCATTAAATAGGTTATGAAGTTTGGTAATGAGCTCTACATGGGCATACCTAACCCATGTTTAGTTAAAAGACAAATTTCCTCCAATAGAGATATCTATTTATTTCTTTTTTATTATTGTAATTTATTTGATTCCATCATTTGTTAAAGAAATAAATTTTTGATATTATTAAATATGTAATTGAGATTTATATTTTATACTTGGTTCGATGAGATGAGGGAAATGGAGCATTGAGCATGAATTATATTCGGCACCTAGTAGGGATTTCAAATGTCATTCATATGACATTTTATATATGAGCAATGTGATAATTTCATTTCATGTGATTTCCATGGGTGCTTTGACTATTAAAAATATAATTGTTAATGGATAAGGATTCATACTGGGAATTAAGAAAAACATAGTTGATACTTAGAGCGCATGATATTACTGAACAGTTTTTTAGCATATGTTATAGGAGACACCCAAAACAACCAACTATGGAATGTTGAGTCATGGAACCTTTTTCAAATAGACTAGAACATGTTAGGGTATGGATTGACCAGATTCCATATTTTGGTTCATAAGGTGTATGTGATCTTATGGTTTGTAAGTGGTGAACAATTTTATTCAAAAAACAAACAAAACTGTAATGTAATTATGTTTTCAAACTAAATGAAAATTTGAAAAACATAGTGCCTAACCTATTTCTAACCATAGTAGTGGGATGTAGGTAACTAGTCTGGTGTTCTATATAAAAGTATCTATCACCTAGACCGAACACATTGAGATGGTAGAGATGTTTGATTATTGCATTGAAAGGATTTTTATTGATTTTCGTTCTATATATTAGGATTATTCCATTTTAGAATCATATATAATGCAACGTTTTTGTAATTTTATATAAATAGACCCACAAAATCCTTTATTTGTACGCTAGGAGGGTAGTGGAGACCCTGAGGTGGCAGTCTATGAGCCTGTAGTTTTACTTTTAGTAGTGGATAGTATTCATGTTCTTGATCTGTGGAATGATTCCTAGTTTTGAGGAGATTTCATGGCGATTATTTATACCTTAAAGGGAGCTTTGTTCTATTCCCCCTCCATGATAGAGATGACATGGGAGTTCAAGCAGTATCATCTACCCACATTTTTGGAGGATGGTAGACCAGAGGCTTTAGATTTATGGATCGAGATTCTCATTCCAATATTGACATATAAGAGACACCTCCCAAGGGGAGACTTAAAATCACTACATAAATGTTGAGAGGATTTGTGAAACTATGATTGGATATTCTAAACCAGGATGCTCGATATTATGAAGTGTTTTGGAGGTACTTCTATTTGGGATTCTAGAATTATTTATTTCTAGAGATCCCAAGGGAAAATCATGTCAGGGAGTTCATGATCCCATAGATCATTTTGCTGACTATTATTGACTACACATCTTATTTTACAGAGCATTAGTGATTCATGCTTATATATACTAATGATGATCCTAAAAAATGTAGACGATTTGATGATATTATAATGAATCATATTGATTCTCAGGTCAATTTTTTATGATTGGTTACAATATCCGGTATAGTGAACCAGACACTTTCCAGTGAGTAGAACCTGAGGGAATTACACACTGTGATCTTCTAAGGTTCATAACATTGAAAAAGTAGTGGTTCTATGAGAGGTCATAAGAGGAAAATTGAGACTGCACATGTGAACATCGATAACATTTTGACAGCCATAGACAATTACATGTTATGTTACTAGTGTGGGAAGTCTGGTCATAATAGGCCCTAGTGTCATATATAGCTTGTCGAGTTCCAAGTTTATGGAAGATTGGGACTTCTTAACTATTTATTTTAGACCATCATTTCTATGCCAAGTGGGAGAGGATTTGTGCTAGCTCTATCTTCAATAGAATGTTTCGTAGAACCATTCCAAAAAGGTATCCATTTTACAATTGGTCATACATGTAGAGGAGGGGTGATGGACTTGATAACTAGACATTATATTTTTAGATCCATCAAATAATTATTGCTCCATGCAACCATTTTGTTGCATATGATGAGGGATTAAGATACATCTATTTAGACTGTGAGACAAAAATCTCAAGCAGTGAAGGTGGGTAAACTATTTATAGTCAATTTACATTGATCTAGCCTATATTTCTAGGGAAAAAAATGTTGTTTCTAATGCTTGGAGATGGGGGACTCATACCCTTCTAGTTCATTAGGCCAGTAGTGAATGTCTACTTATGGAACAGTTTTATGAGATTCATATAGATGTTCAGGACTATCATGAACATTTTTTTCATTCATTGTTATTAGTGACCTCTTCACTTCTGGATAATGTGAAGATGATATAGTTTTCATATGCACATGGGTTTTTCTTTTTATAGGGTATTACAAGTGAGGACCCACCTTTGGATTGGACTACTGATAATGAAAACATACTCAGTATTCATTGGTGGATCTAGGTTACCACAGATATAAGAGAGAAGCTTATGTAGGAGTCATGCACTTCTATGTGGTTAGTTCACCTAGGAATTTCTAGGATGTATCATGGTATGCATTAATTTTATTGGTGTCCCAATATTAAGATTCAGATATCATATTTTATCACTAGGTGTTCCACTTATTAGTATGTGAAGATAGAGCCCCAACAACTACTAGGCTTGCTACTAACAACACAGGTTCTTGAATGGAAATGTAAGGATGTTGTTATATATTGTGTCATTGGTTTAACGTGGTCACCTTAAATAACATATGCAATTTTAGGTAGTCATGGAATGAAAAAAAAGGCAGCCCCCATAATTTCTATCTGATAGACATTCTCATTTGATGGGTAGCAAAAATTGTACATCCATGATATTATCTTACTACTGTGGGTAAAATGTACTATCATTTCATATAGGGATGATCATTTCACATCAGGGTTTTGGTAGGGGTCGTATAAGGCTATGGCCACATAGGGGATTCTGATCATAGCCTTTCACCAGTAGACTGATGGATAGTCAGAATGATCTATAAAGGTTCTATAGGACATGATATTGTAATGTGACCTTGATTTTGGGGGTTACATGGAGAATAATATCCTTCTCATCAATTCCTCCTATGATAATAGTTATTAGGTGACTATTCAGATGACTCCCTTTGAGTTCCTATATGGTAGGACTAATTGTCCAACATTTTGATGACTAGAGGATAATGTTGTAGTATTGTAGGGTCCTCATCTCATTCATGGAACATCATATATGGTTTAGTTGATCAGATTCATATCTCTAATATTTAGTGTAGAAATAAATTATATATGGATCACCTTCAATGAAATATGGAGTTTGAGGCCAAGAATCATGTATTATTACGGGTATCACCTATATATGTGAATAGAAAAATTCAGAGGCAAGGGAGCTGCCACCATACATTTTGTGGCATTTTGAGATTCTAGAGAGAGTTAGGATGGCATCCTATCAGTTATTATTACCTCATTGGTATTATTCCATGAGTGATTTCATCCATGTTTCATAGCTTCATCCTTATCATGTCGACCCGTATCATAATTTTCATCCCCATCATGTTGAGTTATGAACTGATGTTTCTTTTGATGAGTGTCCTATAAACATCATTGACAAGGCCATGGAGGATCTATAATCCCATTCTTCCTAATAAGTACGTGTTCTTTGGAAGCATGGCTGTGTACATGATGAGACTTTGGAGTGGGAGGCCAATGAATATTCCTAATGTAAGGATTGGTTCTCAGATGGCGATTTTTATCACTTGGAAAGTGAACTCAATAATGATTTCAATTAATGGTGGAAGATGGAAAGAGCCTAGTTTTTATATAATGTATGGATCCTTGTAATTTTGTTTTAACTCCATATTATAGAACTAATACCGATGCATCATGAGTTTATAATGGTTTTGGGGTGCCCATGGATTGTTCAGAGTTCATAACCTTGTATATTGGAGAAAATAGAAAGTGTGAATGGTTAGTAGAATCCATGAGACCTGGACTATATCGTATCTCCTAAACTTGAGGGGATGGATACTGGGGGAAATAAGGAACACTATTTTCCTAATCTTTTTCCCAGGGGATGTACACCAGTTCATAAACTACAGAATTTTTAGTATAGGTGTTTTTCATGGTTGGTTCATGGTTTGTCTAACCATGATATGAAACCATGTGAGTACCCCCTTAGCACAATAGATGGTATATAATTGTTTTACAGTATGAGAAAACCCGTGGCTAAACTGTGCGACCTTAAATTTTTGGGTGAAATGAAAAATTCCTCATTAATGAAATTTTTGAACCCTTTATCTTTTTCCTTTTCTCCTTACAGTATATAGAAACCTCCACATTCCAAGTTTTATCTCTTATGATCTATTTGTTAGAAATTGATCTTTTTCATCCATCTAGAGTCCGTTTAAAACACCTTTCATCTCATTTTATCAGCATCAGTAAGATCTTGATTCAGTTTTATTTGTTCTTTATTTCTATTTCCCCTGAAAAAGTTGTCATGGTGTAGGGTCATATTACCTATTTTCAGGGTGTTATATTAATATTAATATTTCCTCCAATCTTCAATAAACGAATGTCTGATAATAAAAATTAATAGTTCTTTAAGTATGAGGTATGTGATCTATAAATTATTCTTCAATTCTTGATTTTTTAAAATATTTATCATTGTGCAGTATGTTGGCTTCATGATATGTTTCCCCTAAAGTATAATTTCATTAAATTGGGTACAATGTTTGGATCCTTATTATCTTATTATACCCCTTGAGATCAACTACCTATAATGTAGACACTCATTTGGGTGTTCCTTCTAAGATGCCTAAATGCCATTAATGAGATTGTGGCTAGAGAAGATATTAGAGTGTGTATTCAGTATTCTAAATTACGATATAATTACGTAAACGAATGGATATAGTTTTTCATCATGGAAGACACTCATATATTTAATTAATTTTTTTGAGATGAGTGGTAATCCCACATCACCAAATCATGTGGAAATTGGTTACACAATTTTCATTATTTAATGTAATTGAAAAATTGATTACAACTTGGCTCATATTAAGGGAAATGATGAATTATCTCAATCATATGATGTAAGGGCTAAACAGACCTAGTGAAATACAATATATGGGCATGATGAACCTCCTAATTTTTATCAAATGGGCATTTAGACCCTCAGTAGTGATGTTAAATGATCATGGTGACCAACAAACACATTATATAAATACAACCATGGGGACCCTCATATAAATATAAAATGTGGGAATAGAGACCAAGTATAATAAAATATGGGCATGGAATACCCAAATAAATATATTTTATACTGGAAACGGTGTATCTTATTGTCATAATGGTCATGGAATTCCCTATACTACTATGATATTATTCATTGAGTCCCCTATAAAATCGTGATACTAGGAATAGTGTCCACTATACTATTGTGCTCTAGGGAATGTCCTCCTATATACTACTATGATATTGGGAATTGAGATCCATATTTTACTATGATACTTGGAATGATGTCCCTTATAAATGTTATAATGGGAATGGAATCCCATAATCATTTTTTACTCAGCATAGTGTCCATTATAAATGTGATATTATACATTTCACCAATTTATACAATTTCAGAGTTATTCTAGGACATGATGAAGCCAGAAGTGAGAGCCTAGTTTCCTTTGGGGAACCATTAATGACACATTTATAGTCCTTGTTACTACATAACATTATTTTGACTATAGACTATCATATTCTATACACTGATGGGATATTCATAAATGTCATCACTGATGGCCTATAGAGATTTATCGCACACCCTATCTGGGCTTCCAATGATACATAGGAAGTATACTTGCTTGTAGGTGTAGATAAGGAGTGGCCTCATATTACAAATCTATGACATACTGGTTGATAAAGGATAGAGATAATAGTAGATTAAATAAATGAATCATGGGATACTAGATATATTTTTCGATTTTAGAATTTTTGTACAGCTTATATTGTACTACATGCTACTGCTTTTATCCATTTATACTAATTTTTATACATGAAATTAGAATTTATAGTATATCATTATATTATGTGTTTTGAATATTGATAATAGTTTCTTAGTTATTTATATATGATTCCACTTCTTATTCATTTTTATACCTCTTTCAATATTTTTTGTTGATTTTACTAGTGTACTACTCTGGTAATGAGGGCTAGTCACCCCAAAAACACACACAAGTCCATCACTTCTATTCATCAGACTCTGCAATTTAAGGAGATGTTATTGATTCCATGTGTCCAATCAGGATTATGGCACTATTGAGTGGCATCTGGGTCCGGGATGTAAAATTTTCCTCCATAAAAAGGAATTCATTCACTTGAAAAATAGAAATAGAGGTAAATTTTAGTGACTGAAAAAATTGTTGAAGTAGAATATCAAAAAAAACATTTCCCTGGTGGTGGAATATAGATCATCCGCAGTGAAAACGGAAGATGAAAAGAATGGTGTTGATAAAAAACTCTAAAAGGATATTATTTACATGGAAGGAATCAAATAATATAAATTGGTTTAGTGAAATGATCAATGTGTAATTTAAATTATTAAATATAGGGAAGGATACCAAATTGTGTAATATTACATTAATATTAAGGAAATAATTATTCCCATGTATTAACTAGAGATTTATCATGATCTAATTTCTTACGTATATAACTTTTTAAAGAAATTATGTTTTATCAATATTCATTGTCTATTTAATATAATATCAATGATTTACTACCCTTGATACTTCTATTTATATTTTATTTTTTGAGGTGGTCGATATTTTGAGTTCAGTTAACTTCTCTATATGATTTAATGACCAATATTTTATATCCCACAAATTGTATGTGATCATAGAATAAGTGGTCTTCAAAATGATTATTTTTTAATTAATTCTATTATTAGTGGTGGGTCACCTCATATATGTGAAATGTTTCCGAGTGATTTATCTAATCCCAATATTTCTGGTTTCCTAATTAATATTATGACAAAAAAATTATAGATGTTTTTCATGGACTAATGGGCGATTTAAATTGGTACTATACAAATAATTGTATGCAATCATATAAGTGGTAAATAATGGAATTCCTTTACTTGTTTTGAAGTGAATGAGTTATTTAGAAAAAATATCAAAAATAAGATTATAGAAATTACATTTTTATGGGAAATGATGAAAATAGAAAATTTCATTCCACTTATTTCAAAATGAATCCAATTGATGTTTATATTATAGATTTTTTCTTTATCGTGTTTGAACATTTAAAAATAATTTAATAGAATGAATTGGTTTTGATGAATAGAACAAAAACTATAAGACAATGTACATCATGGTTTATGGAAGAAAAATGATGATTGATTTAACCTACCAAAACTATTTATAATCATTTTTTATGGAATCAAAAATGAATGGTGATGAAAATTTCATGCAATAAGGTAATAGAAATCAAACATTGAGTGGATTTTTGGTGTTATTTTGGAATATCAATTAATATTTTATTTTCTACTTAGGGAATATTAATTGATTTAAATTTATAGTGAAAATATATTTTGAAAACATGATAACAATGTTTTCACCGAATATGTTGGTTATATAATTTCAAAGACTATAGTCTCACATAGTGGCTACAATCAACATTGATGATGTATTCTATTCTCAAAATTGAGAATTTTTTGGAAATTATGGAATCTATGGATTTTTCACCTTATAATTTGATATATAATGATATTTTATTTTAATGATTCAATATTATTATTTGGTCTTAAAACTCATATCTCACATCATTTTTGATCAATATATATTACACAATGAGATGATTTAATTTTTCCCCATCAACAGTAATGCATAGATGAAAGAAATGTGTTTAAATTGATGAATTTAATTATATATAATAGGTTACAATTTAATTTTTGATAAAAATGTAAATATTAATTTTTGATAATATTATTGTATAATGATAGAAATTTAAATATTTTTTTAAAAATACAATATTGATCAATTTAAATTTTTATAATAAGTACTAGTGATTAACTGGAATTATATAAAAAGGATTTTTATGAAAAATTTTAATTCCATAAAAAGTGGATAATATAATATAGTAATGGAAAATGAAAAAAATGAAACCATTAATAAGGTCAACGATGTTAGTCAAAGGGATTTGATTTATTAAAATAATAATTATCATACCCCTTTGGCATATTTATGTTTTATAAATAAATGAAATTACCCATAAATTTTGGATTTTTAAAATAAGATTCAGGTTTATTAATATTTATGATTTAAAAAATTTGATTATAAATTTAAAGAAGAAATAATTAATTTAATTTATGATTTCCCTATGACATTTTGATATCAATTAAATGTTATTTTCAATTCAATGTGATGAATCATTTTATGTGATGGAGTTTGATGTGTGTAATTATTCTAAATTTCTAAATTATTAATTTAAATTGGAAGATATGTTTCATGACAATTATAGTGATAAATTAGACATACATATGTGATACATTATAAATTTAGAACATAAATGGAATTATTAAAAATTTTAATTTAATATCTATTTGACGAGAAATTATATAGATATAATTTAATAATATTATGTTGTGAAAATAAATAAATGGATTACATAGAAGAAAATTCATTTAACCCTTACAAGATTTAAGAGAGAGTCTTCATATGATATTTGAAAAAGTATATATTAAATCATGTGAGAGATGCTGATTAATTACATAAGTAAAAGTAATTGAACTAAATCAATAGGTTATTTTAAATAGTGAATCTATGAAAATACTCAAGGGATTTATATTGTTAACATATATTATATTTATATATGTTATCAATTAACGAATTTAATTGGAATTATGATAAGAAAGAATTGAGTAATAGTGATTTGAACCACAATAGAAAAGAATAATGTGTATAAAAATTAAAAATGATTATCCTCCAAAGGATGTAAATAAATATTAATAGATTAATAATTATGTAATATGTATCCTATGGATTATGGAAATATATGTATGAGTAATGGTGTATATATTATAAATTAATGTTCTAGAATCTTTGTTATTCAGATTCATATATACAATGAATAAGTTTTGAAATATAGTAAATGTACATCATGTTAGTTTATATTTCATAAATTAATTCCATATGGTTGAAATTGATATCAAATATGTTGTATTTTTTCTAGAAGTATTATTCATTCACTAAAATTTAACCTTTATGTATTTTTATATTTTTTATTTAGGAGATATGAAAGTTAGAATACAATGGGATTGATGTTGAAGACCAAGAATATTATATTGAAGATATCTTATGCCTAATAAAAGGATTCTTGATTTTAGTAAATTAATTTTATTTTTGTATTTATATTCATTGATATGGGATACAATCTATTAACTAATTTATATCGATGTTGATTGGATATTATGGTGACTTCCATTACACTCAACCACTATTTGAGAATTCTATTTTGATAAAAAGAACCTACAACCATATAAACCATTGATCTAGTTAGATACTAGATGTTACTTATATGTATATATCTTTTTAATCACCCATAGATCCGGGTTGAGTAGAAAATATACTCATTAGAATATTAGCAGAGATGTGTAATTCCCCTAGAATCTCTAGTATGGGATTGGTGGAGATATATTATCCCCCCATCATCCCTAATATTGGATTCTCTTATACAATAATTCACCTGGTAGATAACAATTTTTCCCATCTAAAAATCTATGTATGATGTGGATGATGATGCACCGTGTATTTTCAATTCTTCCCACTACACTAGGTCTAAGAGAACCATGTATATAACCACATATCCAGTAGGAAATATGTGGATATGTTTATTTCCTCTAGAATTATGTGAATATTCATATATGTATATTTTATCCAACAAAATGATCTATGGGGCAGCAAAAGCATTGGGAGGAGGCCCAATTTTTGATTTTCATTAAAATATATGAATAAATATGGATCACTATAGGAAAACAAACTTGAATTTCAGAGATATTACCATGTATATTTAATTAATAATCTATTTAAATATATAATTACCTAACTCATTATATTCCCCATGTTTAATTTTCAATTTTCAATTTTTTCTCATTACCAAAATAATATATAATATAAATGAGGATCCCCCATGACATATCCATGTTTTTTCCATGAATATACAAATGATATTTTTGATGACCCAAGTGCTAGAGTTAACTAATTAAGTTACTCTCCCCATTTTTCATCAATAATAATAAGGATATATTTTTTCCCTCTTGGTTCTTGAGTGGTGATAATGTGGGAATTCTCTATATAGTTTAAGATTACATTAGATGATATATTTCATGTTTTTAACAAATCTACGTTGAAAAATGATATATTTTATATTATATACTTTTGTTTAAATAATTATAATTTTACAATGAAACATATGATTTTATATAATCTATGTGATACCCCATGTAAAATATAATAATAATATTATTATTATTATACATCATGATAGGAATTTAATCTAAAAAATTAATTAATATTTAGATATTTTATATAAACCAAAAAATATCATTTTCATTGAACTATTGAACTCAATCTATATTCACCTATAAAATGTATCGAACATTGAATAAATTATATATATTTTATAAAATATAATAAATATTATACTAACACAACTTGTGGATATATATTAATTTTAATAATGACATATCATGATGAATATTTTTATATTATCCTATTCACTAAAAATATCAATAAATAAAGGTTATAATAGTTATCCAATGAAAAAGAAATTAAGTGTTGAAACAAATATCTTGTGAACAAATTAATAAGATCCCATTTTAATTGAATGAATATTATTCCTATTACCCATATTTTTTTGATGAATAAAAAATTAATAGAATTTATTGATATTATAGATACACATATTATGTAACCTTCAAAGACTCTTTCTCATTAGCAATTTTGAAAACTAGAAAAACTTTAATGCACCCATAGAGAATTATATAAGACTAAAAACAAATAAAATTACTCCAAAAATTTCTATTATTAATATAATTTGTTTTTTAAGCTGTATCTCATTATGAAGGATTAATATTTTTGTCATCAACCTATATACATGAATTATATTTATATAAAGTCTAGAAACTAATTTTTATATAAACATCCATGCCCATGTATTTTTTAAGTTAGTTTCATTTCAGTCATGGATCCATAATTATCTTCTTCACTTAATATATCTAGGACCAATAATTTTTTTACTATTTAATTAAATAATTTTTTTTGACGAACCTAACATGTTCTACCATTCCATTATCAAATCTAACCATATTAGTCATCCATATAAAAATTTATGTGATCCATGACGCACATTAACAATGATCTCAAGTAAAATTACCAATACATTCCCTTGCAGATTAGAAAATACAATGACACATTAAAAATATGTATTTATCAATACAGGTGATGTCCTCATAACCTCCCTTCTTAGAGATCATAAACTATGAAATTCATTATAATATGTCTCAATTATTATGATCCCCTATAAACTAATAGTTAGAAATTATTTATATATCTTCATAATGATGTATCTAGACCAATGGAAATATTTGTTTATGAATATCAACATAGAAACTATGGGTTCTCAATATAGTATGGAATATTTTAATTCTTTGACGTAACAAAATTTCAAATGAAATTATCCCCATAATTTTTCTCAAATGAATATTCATTATGTGATATGACATTCATATTCTTGTAATTAAAATTAAATATTCAGTTTCGTTTATGGAAACAACTCTAATATTATCCCACATGTAGTAGTGCCAACTACAAAAAACTCGTAAAATATGGGATCTCGCATTAGGTTCATGATTATAACTAGATATGTGTAATATCCCAATGATAACCACCAAATATTATAATGTTTTACAAAAATAAAACAACACATACATCTCTATGTAATATAGTTTTTACAGTTTTAATGGATTAGAAATCAAATTATATTACTAATCACATATTACACCCAATGTGTTTTTTTTATAAACTAAATTCACAAATTTTTTCCCTTTCATCATTCATGACAAATCACCATAACTGGAACTTTTAATTTATTAGTTATTATAGTATGACATAGTCCCTGTAAAAATATTTTTAAATAGTTGAATGAGAATGTAAATCTCAGTAACTGGAATTGAAATAAACAGAATCCCTTAGACAATTGAAATATGAATAAACCCAAGAAATAAATAACCTTTAATAATAAATGGAATATATATTTCAAGAAGCCCTATTATGATTCCATATTCTTAACCACTAATTTTATAACCCTTATAATAAAAAATGAAATGTGATAATTCCAATATATTTTTTATCAAGAGAATAAATCATTCCAAAGTCATTGGGGGCTTGGGTGATATACACTAGACCTATCCATCGTAATTTATATTTCCAATTATAGATAACACGAGTATAACACATGGGATATTTAATTTCCACCAAATATAATAATAATTAATGAAAACTCAATAAAAAAATTAATTAAAAAGAATTGGTCAAAAAATTCTTCATTGATTTTTAAATGATTAGAAAACATAGGATAACGATATTATTACATAAAAAGAGAAGGAATTAATATTTTATGAAGCATTAGAGTGGAATTTGTGATCAATAGTTCCAAACATATAAAGTAATGATTTAAAACTAAACTGCTTAGCTCAAGTCTTAACGCACATTATATGTTACATAACTTCTTGAATAATGAAAGCCATTAATTATCATCATTATTTTAAATTTTTTAATTATTAATATTCCCTCTTATTAATTTATAATCATTTCTTATTTATTAAATCAGATAATTTTTTACATGGTTTGTTTTGAGGTTGTACAATCTATTGTTCAAAAATAGGATTGGTATAATGGTAAATGTAAACGATTGTTCTCCCACGATTCAATAATATCTAAAAGTGTCATGAAATATCTTTTATGGAATTATAGAATTATATTTATTCAATACCTTAATAGATAACTACTATTTAGAAAATATTCATTAGTATTATTTTTTAGATGCTTATAAATAAATTAATTTATTTAATATTAATATCATTCTCATTGTGACTATTTTATCATTTCAAAATGATAATAGAATATTTTTTATTTATTAATGTCATATTAAATAATGAAATAATTATTTATGAATTTCTATTAAAGGATTGATTTAAAATTAAAACACCATCTTTCACTTAGTTAGCTTAAAACCACCATAAGTGGATGATTTATTTTTAAAGTGATTAAAAGAACAGAAAAAATAACTTTTTTATATAATAAAAATGTTTAAATAGAATTGTATTTCTACTTTAAAAAATTTTCCCCTATTATGGGCTTTCTAAGAGGATAATTTAAATGGAAGGATGTGGATTATGAAACTTGTACATCAACATAATAACAACATTGAATAAAGTGTTGAATAAAAGTGATGTTGTGATATATACTCAATAATGGGAACAAAACATAGTTAATAAATTGGAATAGAACATTTTTAGATATATAAAATGATTTAATAGTATTTTTCATGTAAAATGTTATTAAATAAATATGGAATGTCTATGTTAATAATATTTCACTTATCCTTATAATAAATATGTTGTATTAAAACTTTCACCTTCATAGAAGAGTCGTTTTATAACATACCACCACTCTATGCCTCTGACCATTTTATGAACCAACAAAACACTACATGAAAATATTTGAAACTCCCCATACCCTAGAGGTTTCTAACTACTACTGATGTAATAAAAGGTTTTCATGGGGGAACTATTCTCCCATGATCATTGTATAGTAACAATGAATATTTAATGAAATAGAAATCATCCATATATAAACATACAAACCAGAAAAAATACCAACATAATACCCAACATCTCATGTGATAATAAGGAATGTGTAATTAATATTGGATACCTCGTGGAGAGATAATACAAAAAAATTACTAAATGAGTAAAATAAATTAGAGGGAAATGGATTATATCCCATATTATAATGAGTCATGCTCGGTCTCACCATCTATATCCAAACATGAAAGACAAAAGAAATATCAATGTCAAGAAGTACTCGAAAATATTACTTGAAAACAATAATAGAGTATTCTTAGGTATCAAATGGACATAGTGGATAAATAAGGGTGTGGGTACAACTCATTAAGCAAACAAAAATAGTGTCCCAAAATTTAACTAGTCTGACAACAATTCATGTCATAATACTCAAGGTAACCTTTTTAAAATATCCATGAAAAAATTTAACTGAAATCATATAAAAACAATTATCCTAGAGACATAGTTCACCATGGGATTGGTACAAACTTACCTAAAAAAATATCAGGTTGTCTTTGAGTGCATTGTGTAAACTTTCCTACCATCCCACTCATGAAAAGGGGAAATACACCAATCATGGTTTTAATTTGTAATACAAGGTAAATATACATATCAACAACACCATGATTCCTCTAAGGGAATATTATACCCCATTTTAACAAAAAATAACATTATACCTTGGTTTAGTTTTCATTGGTTTGTGAAAATCCATCTTGGTACCAGTATAGTGAATTTGGATTCATAATATTTGTTGAGAAAGAATGTTAAAAAGGTCAGTTGTGGAGTTAGAACATGAATATTGTCCATTTATATTAAAGAATCATAAATTTCATATTAATGATGCTCAAGAAGTGAGAAAAATATCATGTGGAAAGTGTTGAACAATATTATAGTGTTTTATATGTTTTTTGGGAAAAAAAATTGGGTGATGGAGTAGGATTCTCCAATGTTGGTTTTCCAAGGAATCCTCTTTAAAATAATTAATGGAATATAATTTTTGAATTTTTTTTTGTATTTTTGGGAATTTTTTTGATTTCATAAGGTTTCAATAATTATGAAATTTATTTTCATAAAATATTATTGTGTCGTGAAGCCAAAATAGTTAGTTACAAAATATTGAGAAGTTACATCAATGGAATATTTACATGATGCCATTTAAAGTGTGTAATTTCCCTGTTCAGTTATGAAGCATTTTGTGAAATGGAAGAGGATATGATCAATGTTTCATTAATGGTAGGAAATGTCTATAAATAGGTGGCTACACCTTCATTTTAGGGTAATAATCCATAATTAAAATCCAAATGCTCTAAATTCTCGAATGAATTTCGTTAATGATTTACTCAAAGAAAGAATTCATAATAATAACAATTTCATGAAGGAAGGAATTATCATGAAAGATAATTTTTTTAAAGTAAATAATTTAGGAACATTTGTGAGTTTAATGATTTATTACAATGGTTCATGAATGGTTTTTAGTTTTTAGAACATAAAATTATTATGATGTTTTGAATAGTTTTGTGAATTTTTGGTTAGTTTGGTAAATGCTGGGATAAGGGGTTTGAAAAGGATACTCTTACCCCAATAAAAAAATGTATTTACATATAACTTTATTGTATAAATGTATTGATAATGTCTATGAATATTGAGATTCATGAGGAACCAAATAATATGTAATTTATTTTTTCAGGTAATGAGAAGTAGAATATTTGGAAGGAGCATTGAGCAAGATTAATCAGAGAGAAGGGTGATCATTCAAATTCTAAATGGTGGTGAACTAGGAGGGAATGTGAGTCTGCTTCCAAATTTGTAATAAAAGTGTTCTCTAGTTGATTTTATACTTAAAATCGTTTCATCTTTATTCTTCTTGGATATATCCTAGTGTGGGTGAACCATGTAAAATTAATGTGTCTCAAAAATGAATACATTTTTTTCTCAAACATTGATAAAAAAGAGAGAGAAAATAGTGTTTTTAATGATTAAACAAGCTCTAAAGGGGGAGTTTTCTCAATCTATCATACCCTAATTCACCTACCTATCTTGTTCTTTAACCTAGTTCAACTAATAATTGGTATATATAAGAATGGGTAAAATCATTGGATCTATATATGTGATATAAATATAGGTTGTAATTAAAAAGGGGTTCCGATATTAGATAGAAAATTACTGTTTTAAGAAAAATTTCTATATCACTTCTTCTGATCATTAGGTTTGGATGTATTTACGTTTTTGATGTATGATACATCATCTTGCATTGATAGTGTAGTTTTATTAGAAGAAAACATAATATAATTCGATGTTTAATCCATAAGAATTAATTCCTTAGGAGGATAATTATAAAAAATCAATAAAATGTTGATTTCGTGTAAGTCAACATGTTCCATCTATGAAATTATTTTAAAAATTTATGAAGACTGTTCCATATTTAGAAAAGAAAAGTATTATGTTTTCTAGAACAAATATTTGAACCTAATAATGAACCCCAATGAGTCTATAGATGCATTCCTAGACTGGGTGAATGTTTTTGTGGATTTCATTTGTGGTCTCATAGTAATTACAGAAGATGTAATGATCATTAATCATAGTTTGAGAAGACATCATCGTTGGTTCAATCCAAAAGTATATATACATGATGATAAAGGTCTAAAGGAGTTGAAAATGGATATTTTTCTAAGTACTATTTTCATATAAGAGGAAAGATATAATGTTAATGTGTCTATAGTAAATGGGAATACCAAATAGGACCCATTCAAGTCCTTGAAGAATCCCACTATAAAAGATACCTTATAAGATGAATATATAGATGATTTCGTTTTTTTCATTTCTCAAATATTAAAAATAATAAAAGGAATGTTGAAAGGGAAACATACACAAGAATTCATTAAATGTGTAATAGTTTGACATCTTTATGTATGTTTACCTTATAATATTCTATTTCATTCTAAATATGGAGTAGAAATTCCCATGAATATGTATTCATACTATGTGAAGAAATCCAATTTTATGAGAAAAAGTTTCAAAAAGAAGAATCATCAATGACAATAAATTTATAGTTCAGATGTGTATGATGTTGAAGTGAAGGAGAAATGATAGTATCCTAGAGAAAATGATATGGTTATAGTTTTGGTTTTCTCCCTGAAAAGGGATTAATGTTAAAATTTTGATGGAGAAGGTGATGGAAGGATTGATCTATATGATCAATTAGAAACTTCTAACACCTGGATGTTTGAATAACATATTTTATCTATATAATTTTTAATAAAAATGTTTCATTGAAAAGATGCATGATTTTAAATTAAACAACAGATACCCTTAATATAAAATGACTATTATAACCTAGTCATTTGGTTACTGGGAATTAATATAACATACCTATTAAAAGGTATAAAAAATTTAAATCAATTATATATTTGTATATTTATAATTTTAATTAATATTTGTAAATATAATTAATGAAATTAATGATATATATATGTTATATACCTAATAAAATATTTTTTATATTCATCCAATGGATACTTATGTCATAGGGTATGAATAAACCCTATTTGATGTATAAAACCCAATATTTTTCAGAAGGGTAATTTTTTTCCTCTTAATAGGGAACCCCTTTTAATTTATTATTTTGAAACATTAATCAATTTTAGGACTATATGAACATGTTATTTTGAAATGGGATATAAATATTTACTTTGGATAAATTTCTAATATGTTTATGATAACTTTCATGTTTTGTTAAATAGTAAAGAAACACTAAATTTTAATTGTAAACAAAATTCATTATAAAAATAATTTATATGGTTATATTATAATATTTAATGGTTTTAAGGTATAAATTT
This sequence comes from Viscum album, assembly GCA_963277665.1. Classification (NCBI taxonomy): domain Eukaryota; kingdom Viridiplantae; phylum Streptophyta; class Magnoliopsida; order Santalales; family Viscaceae; genus Viscum; species Viscum album. The sequence goes on from OY728120.1 coordinate 265,083,431, forward strand.
AATATATAAATTTAACATTTAATATAATTTATATCACTATTATTAATGTCTCATTGAATTTAGACGTAAAAACATTTCTATCATTTGTAATGTTTTAAATAATAAAAACAAGTTATCTCATTCTGAAAATGGGATTGATTTTAAATTAATTACTACATCTTCTATGTTTTGAATTTTGAAAAAATTGGAAATATTTTTGGATAATTAGTTCAATCTTATGTAAATAGATTCAATTTATTTTTTGGAAGCATGAATAATAAATTTGGTAATTTTTATTAATACAGTAAAAGGGAAGTCCATGAAATTATGGGTAAGAATAATATTATAAAATTACCCTAACAATTTTATTAATATAATTGGATTATTTTCTTTCAGAATAAATCATCCTTGGGTCGAAATGGTATCCATTTCAATCCACTATGATGAGAATAGGACATTTAATTTCTCTTATTTAATGAAAAGCTAAAAATGTCTCATTAAAATTTTAATAAGTAAATTAATTTCTTTAAAAGTTAATATTAAAGATAAATTATATTATAAATACTCATTTTAAATCTATGATGTTTTTATTTTTCATGATAATTTATTTTTTATTTTTAGGAAATTAATAGTTACTTTAATAACTTAAACATTATTGATGAAGAAATTATTTAATTGATGAAAAATAAATTATATTGTTTTCATTAAAATAATATTACCCATTAAAAGACCCAAAAAATTATAACAATGTTATTGGTTGAGTATATATCCAACATAATCATCTAAGGGTGGAGTTATTTACCATTTGTAGCCTTATATAAGGGATTATGACACTTATATTATTTTATTTAAAGTGATGCTAAAGATGTCATATTCATAATTTAATAAGTACAAAATTTCAAATATCGGATTTTCTAGAAGATAAATTCAACTAAAAATACTTTTCTAAAATATAAAATATTTATCTTTTCCATATTATTTTATTTTTAATTTTTTTCAAAAAATATGTATATTATATAATTACACTACATTGATATAGTGATTATTTTAAAATTGAGATAACAAAAAAATAATATCAAAATGTAAAAATGAATATAATAGTGGATAATTAATATTACTAATTTAATTTATAGAAAAAATAGTATGCATAGTAATATTATAAAATATGTGGTAATAAGTTATCTTATCTTAATATTATTTTCATGTTAAGGAATTCAATAGTATAAAAATTGGTACTATAGATTATTTATCAACATAATTTCTTATTAAATACATTAAAATTCATAAAACATTTTATAAAAATATATAATAATTAAAATAATGTATAAAATATCTTAATTAATCCGTTTATGGTTTATTTTACATCAAATAACTAAATATTGGACCAATTTAGTATTAAATTATTTGTTACCACAATTAAAAATTAAATAGGATAAGTAAGTGTTATTTAAATAAGATAAGACTTAAATTGATAGAAATAGTTGTCAATAATTTTTTGGTTGATGATATTTCAACCATATATCATCTCTATCAAAATATTTGGGACATTTTAGGGGTTTTCGGGTAGGTTTTTTATTTTATTATAAATTAATAATTATGGAGTGTCAAAAAGTTCCCCTCACCTCAACTATAAAAGGGATCCTCCTCCCTCATGTTATATCTTAACATTGATACTTAAATATCAAACATCCCAAGTCATTTTCCCTTCCCAGCATATATAGTTAAATTCTACAGTTATTGTAATTCTTAAGAGACAAACACTATTGCCCTAAGAGGAGATTTAGAGGAAGCACTTTGAAGAAGAGGTAATCTCCTCTACCAATTCGTTCAAACTTATATATTATTCTACTTCCTCTTCATAAGTTTATTCATTACAAATTAATAACTACATCATAACTTATATAATAATATGTATTTGTAATTATGAAAAACCATATTCCACCTTCCATCCATCCGATAGAAAATTATATCACCAAGTGTGTGTACGTATGGCATACCATCTCAATGATGTGGTGTAATCTGTTTTTCACAACCACCTTACATGAAGGATATAACTATAGAAGTAATAAATATATATGATTATTGAGAAATTATATTAATTATTAAAATTATACACCATCCAATTCCCTACCATTCAAAAAATTTAGGAATGACATCATCGATCGTGTGTACGTATAACCAAATGTGTCTACAATGCGATGCGATTAAATATATATGATATTTATTAAAGAATAATTATCGAAATGAAAATAATGAATAAATATGGTATATATTTTTTAATATATTTTTAATGATATAACTGTTACTTAATATGGAGAACCCGAACATAATCGACAAGACATGCATAAGAACATAAAATTAGTTAATATCAGAATAACAAGTAACAATGATATGTTATAAACAAGAGAATTATAGTATTATCATATATGATAACATCAAAAATTAATATTATTCTTAAATAATTCAATGAAATTAATTAAATCCTTATATATAATTTTTGGATATATACAATGGAAATCTGTTCTAAGGCAAGAAATAATTTCGTAATCTCATTATTATTTGAGATTATTCACACTTAAGTATTTACTTGTGTATATTTATTATCCACATCAATTTTACCTAAATATTTAATATTATTTAAATTAATCTACAATTTTTTAAAGTCAGTTATACCAATTCAGGACTTTTTAAGAAAGTAATATTTTTTTGTTTTCAATACGAGGTTATTTTTAACATTTCTGGAAAAAGTATGAAGGGATTGTTTTTTATGTTATACGGCATGAAAATATTATTACACTTTTATAAATACCTATTTACATAAATTTTAATTTACAATATTTCATGTGTAATTTCAATTATATTATTTTAATTTAAAATTGTCTGGAATTTTGAGAAATTAAAATGTTTTCGAAGAAGAAATTATATATTCCTCAAGAATTAATTTCATTTGTTTTATCACAATTATTTTCCTTCTATGATAATATTTTTTAAATAGATTTATTTTTATATTACTATTATAAGTTTTATTTTATTTTTTTTAAGATGGAATGTTTTTTATGAACTCATTTATCTTATTTTTATTATTTTGGAATGATGTATAAGAAACCAATTTTTGTTCCTCGAGTAATGCTGAGATGAAGGATTTATATTTTTTTGAAATGTGTAATAATGATTTAGTTATGAGTTGGGTGGGACCTATAACTCCCTCCATTGCATTTTGTATTGATATATATATCATAACATAGACATGATTGGAATTTAATGTAAATCAGGTTCAGTAATATGAGGTTGGAATGAGGAGTGAACTCAATTCTGTAATGGAATTTGTTCGCTATGATGGTATTGGAAATGAGCCTTGACTAATAAGAAATGATTTTATATTATTATGTTTATGCTAGAAAATTTCAGTTCTTATTTTATGGATTTTTGTGACAATTTTGATCTTTTATGATTAATCCCATGAAATGATTTGACAATCATTTATATACTGGATAATATTTTCCAATGTTATGCTTTTATGTAATATGATTATGATTTTATTGATATATCCCCTATTTACCATTAATGAGAATTTATGAGCACCCTTTCTTTCATTTCTTTTTCTTAAGGTCATGAAGAAGGGTATCATGTAACATATGTCGAAAAGTATTATATTTATAAAGAAATAATCAGGAGATAATGAGATGTTTTATGAACTAGTTATTTATGTTTACCAGTTTCTAAAGACATTATACCTATATGGTCATGTAGTGGATTTATTATACTTTTTAATGAATATTATTCAATTTTTAATTAATATATATGTATGAAATGTATGGTTAATTATAAATATTCCATTGGGGAAATTTATGTTCAGAGATACAACATGAAAAAATATAACACAGTGGTTCATGTTACCAAATTCCACATACAGAGGTAGGAAGAAGAAATGTATGAGTTGAATGATTAAATTGAAATTTTTAATTCATAATTCCAGAAAACTCAAAAATGTTATTGATCACAATATAAATGATAAATAATTGAAAATAGTGGCTAATGGTTTGAATAACCCAGAAAAATATCAAAACAAACATATTGAAGAATATGATGTGGAAGCCATCAACCTATGAAGAAAATTATAAGATTAGGAGATACCCTGGACTCTTGATATGATATCAGGAAAGATGATAACATGGGTGGAATAAAATAATTAAGTGTATTATATATGTCCAAAAAATATAATTAACTATCATATCTAAATGAAATGGTTGATATTAGGCCTGATCACAAACAAAAATCTCTAATTATTTATGTTAGATTGTATTCACCCAATAAGTGGTTGACAATTTATTTGGATTAAAATTAAAATCAAAAGGTTCATATAAGCTAATAAAAATGATCTTATATTAATTAATCAATTGGAATCTGCTCGTATTAGGTATTATTGTGTGTGAAATGTTTTTAATTCCCAAAATTTATCATAGAAATCCAAAATGTATAGAATGGAACAAAGTTAGTAACTCTAGTCACAGAGAGATAAATATTCTAGTAATGATTTTCATTTGAATATATTATGTTATAAAGGATTTGAAAAAATTTATAGATATTTCTCACCAATAATGATATTGGATTTGTTTAATCATACCTAATTTTTTCATATGTAGAAGAAAAACGAATCACTAAATGATATAAAAGCGTTGGTCAACTATATGAATAGGGTTATGAAATATTTTTTACAATGATGATTTGTATCGTTAAGGGAATAGGCGACACATTCATTTTATAGGGAAATACCATGAATGGTAATCCTTACTTTTTATGTATAGAATATGATATTTTTCTTCTGAGAAAATAAATAAAATTGGTTGTGACATAAAAAACATGCCCATCTATTTAAACTGTTACTGTAAGTGCATATAAAATATGATGCATCATGATATCTCCCCATGCTATCCCATGATTTCACTCACACATTAAATACTTTTCAAAAAATAAAAATTATCATCACGATGTAGAAGGAAATTTAACAAATGTAAACCAGAGTGATTGAATTAGTGGGTGAAGATGTGTGTGAACATATATCTCAATTAGTCATTAATCAGAATAGGAATTTTGTTATTTTAATCAATGATTTCAATAGGATGGAATGAATATTTTTTATTTCATAAATATTTGATGCCTTTAATTTCATAAGATAATATTTTAGGGAAAATGGAAGGATTCTCTGATCAAATAATCTGATTTTTAGAATAGATAATGGTACAAAATTCTTTAACATATTAGTGTATTTTTATATTTAGAAACATAGGATAAAGAAAAAATGTTTCGATAGTGGGTACACCTAAATAAAATAAAGTGGTTGAGATGAAAATCAGTTTATTAACAACATGTAAAGAACAATTCATATTGATTATCTACTACCAAATAAACAACGGAATGACGTAATCTTGATATTAATATATGATTCTAAAATGGATTTATTATATGTGAAAGTAGAAATTATATTTTATGATGTGTGAGATAGAACAAATCCAACATTTAAATACATTAAAATAATTGATATATGTTTTTTATTCTCAACAAATGGAAACACATAATGTTTGAGTCCATAGAGATGATGATATATTTCATGGATACATAGGAAAAAACTAAGAATATAAATTCTATAACCATAGGTTTGGAAAAGAGGTTGAATGAAATGATATCCATTTCATATGGAATTAATAGAATCTTCATCAAAATAGTGAATAGTTCCCTAAATATATATTTTATGAGGCTAGAAACTCAGGGTAAGTTGAAATGGAAAATGTTGATTCAAGATAAGATAATAATAATGATATAGAGGAAATAAAATATTCATCTACATGGACACCCAAGGGAAAATCTGAAATTGATAGAAACAACATCATTTGTGATCTGGTTGCACAAGTATAAATATATAGAATGATAAATTTATTGGGAGAATATTTTATATTTTAAGAGGTGACTAATTTTTTTATAAGAAGCTATATGTGGGAACATAGGTTAGGATACGAATAAAGAACGTAATGAAATTGGGAGGAATTAGACATGTGATATTATTTTGATCCAAATAGATATGATATCCATCTAGGCCAAATATTTCTTCCAATACATACTAAATAATGATGGATTAGTAATTTTGAAAAATCCATGATTAGGGTAAAATGGATACTCCTAGATCAATGGAATCATTTATAATGTGACATTTTCAGCCTATTTCAATGCTAAGGAATATTCATGTACTCTTAACCAATGTAGTAGAAAAAAATTAAAGGTTTTCTAGATGGAAATGAAGTCCACATTTTGTGTTAGGGGTTTGGAAGAATATGTTTATATCAAACAACCAAATCAGTTTCCTCTCCAGGAAGATGATAAGAAATTTTTTTGGTTGAAGAAGGTGTTATGTTGATTAAAGAAGGCACTATGATTTTAGAATTGAAGACTATATAATCATTTAATGAAGCTCAATTTTCAACAAGGTGTATTTGATTCCAATATTTATATCATCAATGAATGTAATCAATGGAAAATGGTACTAATTTTTGGTGATGAAATAATTTTTATCAGATCAAATGGAGCATAATGATTATTGTTTGGAATTAACAAAATGTGAGTTCAAAATTTATATGATTATAGAAAAAAAAATTTCAATGGTTTTCTGGTGATTTATGGATGAAATAGAATATTCAGTTCTCCATAATAATATTCTAAAAATGTTATAAGAAGATATGGCATGGATAACTCTAAGGAAATGAAATCACTGGTAGTTAGATGGAAGAAACTGTCATGAGCTGATGACGGAAATGTGGTTAATGTCACGGAATATAAACATATCATTTTTAGTATATTTTATGTAAGGAAAAAATAATCCATTAATGGTTTTACATGTGAAAATATGTTAGGTTTCAATGCAATCCCAATGAAAACCACTTCTTTATTTTGAAAAGAATAATCTGATATATTAAAGAAATAGGGGAATTTGGATTTTTCTTTAATGGAAAATCTCAAAAATAATTGTTTGGATAAATAGATGTATATTAGTACATGTTAGTAGATGATATAATATCGTCTTTAGTTAGTTAATTCAATCTTAGAATATTGGTATTTCTTGTAAATTAACGAAATAATACTACATTTCATTATGCACCATAGAATATTAATATATTTCGACCACTCACACTTTTATCTAGTTGTTGTGGATAAATCAAACCCATAATGATATGGGAGTTGAATTGAAGTCTTTGATCATAATTTGTTATGATAATTCATGTTATATAATTTTTAGCAAAAATCTAGTCCATCATTAAGAGACATAGCACATTAAAATCATGTATCATTTTATCAAGGATAAGTTGGAACATGTTCTTATGATGTTGGAATATATTTCTAGAGAACATCAGGTTGTAGATATTATAATTATTTCCTTACCCAAATATATGTTTCAATGCAATTTTCTCATACTTAGTGTTTATTCAACTTCCCATGCATTAATATGTTTTGAAGTGTGATTTATTGATAAAATGTTATATATCACAGTTGATAGGTCTTTGATGAAATTTGTTGACTCTTTTGGAAATTATGTAATTTTTTGAAGAACTTTACATCGACTCTTGCTTCACATTCCATGTATGGATCACGTGGGATTAGAGTTTTTCTTTATTAAATCATTGAGATATATCAATAATCACAAGAATAATGTTTTTGTATAATATGTAATAATATTTAATGTAGTATCAAATGGTGAATAATTTTTTTTAAAAATCCAATGGTGTATATTTTCAAGATAAAACCATCATCATTAAATTGTTTTATTTTTTGGTTGATTGTGTTTATTAAAAGAGAATGTTGACAATGTAAGTTGTGTATTTACAAGAATATTTTTTACCAATTATGATGAAAAGGCTTCATGATAGAGCTATGAAATGATGTTAAATTACATGACTATGAGAAGTTTTTCAATGGTAATATTATCCTGATGTTTTAAGATGATATGGAGTTTGAGAATAGGTATGATGAGTTTAATGAATAGGTGGTGGTTGGCCTGAATGTTTCATGAAGGTGGGGAATTGTATGGAAATAGGTGGATTCCCCCTTCATTTGATGAGAATAATCCTTAATGGAAATCCAAAGGCATTGAATTCATGAAATAATTCCATGAAATATTACATCTCATGAACGATTCAAAATATTATATGTTTTGGGGGGGGGATGGAATATTTGTGAATAATATATATATTCATTAATAGTTTTGTGTATCAAAAAAGCTTAGAACTTTTTGTGAATTTCTGTTCATTTCATGAAGGTTTTTAAAATTTTCACGAGAATTTGGGTAGTTCTGAAAAATATGAAAAATGGGTTTCGTGAAATTGAAGCTTACAAGAATCAGAAGGGATTGGATCATAATTCATTGGTAAATATGTATTTATCATGTGTATGAAAGTATATATTCATGATTCAACAAATTAGGTGTACATAGTATTGATTCATGTTATGAAAAGAATAATCCTCCAAAGGATATGTGAACACACAATAGTTGAGAGATCAACATTCATTAAAATTGGTAATTGGATGGATTGTAATTATACTTGACCTTTGTAACCACATTTCACATTAGTGAATTTGTTACATAGGCTCATTTCCTTTGTATGATCCTTTTATGTATCCTGGTGTGGGTGAAAAAACTAAAATTAATGTGTCTTAGGCATAATTTCATTTTTGATAATAAATTACAATGTAATGGGAGATGATATTTTCTTGTTTAATGATGTAACAAGAACCAAATGGGAAATTTTAATCATCCATACCCTAATTAACCCCTAGTGTATTTGACATAATTTTGAAAACATTCACTCATAGTTCATTATAAACACAATCATCCCACATGTAAAGTATTCATCTCAGGATAACCAGAAATATCAACATCCCTCGAGGGTAGCCTTAAGATAATGTTTACCATTAGAAGAAAAGGAATATAAAATATTCATGAAGCTATGTCATAAGATAAAAAATTAGGGTATAATGATGATACACAATTCCATTCCCAAAATGTATCCAACTTATAATATCTAATGATATTTCAAAAACCATTTCCAGTATCAGTACCAAATTATAATTTCTCAATACCTTTTCAAATAAAACATTTTACACTTCATCAATGTAACAGATATGCTCTTTACTACACAATTAAACATAATTTATTATATAAAACCTTCACTTGATACAAGATAGAATATTGAGAGGTCTATTTTCATTAGGGATTATGAACATTACATAACAACATAGAACATAAAACACAACATCTTTATAAAAAAAATCTACATGAACATAACATTTCTTCGTACTTAACATTGCATGGGATTACCTGAGGACATGACTAAGAAAAGGGTGAGCTATAAAGCTCAGTAAAGGAGTAAACAAGTTATAACATGAATAATACAGTACATGTTAGGAAATATGAATATCAATTGAGCTTAAGAGAAACATGAACATAAAGGCATGATATAACATGATTATTATAACATGGAAATGTGGCATCAATATTTAACATGATATTAGAATGATCCAAGGATAATTTCACATGGATCATTTTTAAAACATCATTTCACATGAATTATATTGAGTAAACCCATATTTCACTTGACTTATCATGATATTAATCTTTATAAAATGCATTGGAGCGAGATCAGGGCACAATTTTCTTAATTATTTCATTTCATGCATAAGTACACCACATGGATCATATAACATTGAATCATTAAAAATCATCATTTATTCCATGATAAAAGAATTTTGAATTCATACATGAATCTCTATAATCAATATGTAAATGTGCATAAATGTGAATACCCTTGATAGAGAAATGGTCATGGTATTCACTACATAATGACATTGTCTTGGAAAATCATGGTGTAATTTCAGAAGAATAATGTCATGACATAAGAATACATAAAAAAACATTATGAGAGAAAAAGGGGTGTTTCATAATATTTACATGAAATATAAAGTAAGGGGGTCATATAGATACATGTCCCAACACATGAAATGGGATTTAGATGAATAATACAAAATAATTTCCTAGATATAAATATGGAGAGAGATATTCCTTACAGAATTTATTTACGGTAACAGGTGTACATGGGAGGAATTTATTAGAGATTAATGGGTCTCCCATCATTCAATAATAAGTATGGAATTAATGTGTAGGTTCAAAAACGTACCCCAACATTTTTAATTCAAATTAAAAGGCTACCACAACATTAAGAAATTTGGACAAAAATGAGAAATAGAGAAATCACTTACATGGAAGTGTGATCCCAAAGTCTTCTAAGAGGCTTGAGATAGGATTCATGGGAGATTGGAGCGCCTTTAAAGGATTACCGAGAGAGTTGGTCAGGGTTTGGTTGAGCTCCAATGTCATTTAGTGAATATGAAGTGGGAGCTTGGGTGGGATTGTGTAGGAAAAGAGAGGGAATACATTATTATTTTTCTTTTGGACACGACAGATTAAATAAATCAAAACCACAACCCAACCCATGGTTTTTGACCATGGTTTTTTCCAAAGGGGAGTGGAAAAAATTATTTTGTAAGGCCAATTTCTAATCTTATTAAAATATTAGGATTTCTTATGGGAGGTGAGTCACACTCTCAAGGAAATCATTTTAAAAGTTAAAATGTTTTATAAGTGTTGGAGAGTCCACTATGGCACCATAAAAAAAATAAAAAATTATAAAAAACTACATTTTAAGGTAAAACAAATATTGGAAGAGCATCCAATTTATATTATATTATTACATCATTATTGGGTCATTATGATGTCATAAAACACATTATATATTAAAATGATATTTAATTTTTACGCAAAAATTCAACTATCTCAAAAAATTATGAAAAATTTACCACTGGATAATTTAAGTGTCCTAATTCAAAAAATAATATTGATTTTATATAAAATTTTTTATAACTATGTGAAATTTTACTTTTAACATAAAAATTGACAATTTTTAAAAATCATGGGTTTTGTAGAAAACAACTTGAATGCCTTAAAAAAATTACAATTGTATTCATAAAAAGTATAAGATAATTTATATTTAATAAAAATTAATTTAATAAAAACATTATATTAAAATATTATTTAGTTTAGAAATCCAATAATTCATTAAAACTTATTTCTTAATTAAATATTAACTAAAAATACAATTTTTTTCTTTAAAAACTATTTTCAAAGTATCATCAATAAAATGAATGTAAATTATTTATTCTATAAAAAATTATACACATAATCATAATGCTAGGATCTTTTTAAATAACCCCTAATAACACCCGAATATGACCTAATGGTAAGGTATGCAATGGTGAGATACTATTAGGATAGCTCAGATAACATCACTTGGGTTGTAATATCTATCAACTTCCAATTCCCCTATAGGTGGTTCTGTTCGAGCATAATGTTTTGAAGCTCGATTTGGGCATGGTCAGGAGATAAGCCCAGTGATACCAACTCCTTTCTATGCTCTGAATAATGGGCATTATATGAACCAATTCTACTAGATGAGGCAATCATTACCTTTTTCTGAGTAAATTGGATTGGTTAAAGACATATGTTTATACTAAGCATATGATCACTTTTCAATGGCTATATTAGAAACAGTCAGTATTTTGAAATCCAAAAACATAAAACCAACTATGTACATCTAATTATTTTATGTAATAGGACATTTAATTAGATCAAGTGGAATTTTCGTTAATAAACTTTTGGGTCGTTACAATCATCCCCCTTAAGAAATTTCACCGTCAAAATTTCATTTTCCCACACTAAGACTGATGAGGGTAACTCTGCTTCATCACTTCCTCTAATTCGCACATTGTTTCTTCAAACAATTTGTTTTTCCACAACACCGTGATGAGGGGAATTGTATTATTTCCTAGAATGTTTTCCCTACAATCTAAGACATTCGCTGGCTTGTCTTCATAGGAGAGGTAATTCTCCAATGGTACCACCCCAATATTGAGTACATGTGATGGGTCAGTTATATATTTCCTCAAGAGTTATACATGGAAAACATCATGTACTTGAGATAGGATTGGTGGGAGTGCTAATCTACAGGCAGCCACTCCAATGTGATCAAGGATCTAGAAAGGGACGACGTACCTTGTACTAAGCCTTCCCTTTATTCCAAATCTCATAACTCTCATCCATGGTGATTTATGGAGGAATAATATGTCTCCAACATAAGACTCTAGGTATCGTTGATGATTATCAACATATTACATTTTTCGACTTTGAGCATCTTTAATGTTCTCCCAGATGGTCTTAACCTTATCCACAATTGATTCGATAGTTTCTGCACCTATGAGTGTTCTCTCACCATCTTCATCTCAACATTGTCGTGTTCTAAACCTCTTCCCATACATGACTTCATAATGAGCCATTTGGATACTTGAGTGGAAACTGTTGTTGTATGAGAACTCAACCAGTGGTAGATGTTGATCCCATCCTAAAATTAAGTCTATTCAACATTCTCTTAACATGTAGTATAGTGTTTTTATAGTCTTCTCATATTTTCCATTAGTTTTAGGACGAAAATCTGTAGTAAAGTTCATCTCTATATTCAGAGCATGTTGAACAGACTTCCAAAACATAGATGTGAGTCTTGTATCTCGATCAAATACAATAGTTAGTAGAACACTATTCTTTCTTACCACTTCTCTGATTTATATCCATGCCAGTTTATCCAATTGGAAACACTCTCCAGTTGTAATGAAGTGTGCGTTTTTTGTATGATGATCCACAATAGCCTATATAGAATTGTGTCCTTTGTATGTGTTTGGTTGTTCGGTGACAATGTCAATAGTGATTTTCTCCCATTTCAATGCGGGGTATGGGTAATGGTTGCATCATTCCCTTAGAATTCTGCCTCTCACCCTTCACTTGATGACATACTGGGCTTGTTGATGTATACACATCAACCTCTTTAATCATGTTATCCCACCAACAATGATCTTGGAGATCTCGATACATCTTTGTTTTCCTTGGGTGAATGGAGAAATTAAAATGATGTGTATCATCCAAATGTTCTATATTTTACTCTGGAGGTGATGGAACACGTAGTATTGATCCAAATCATACAATTCCATATGTGTTAACATTTAACTCTGAGTATTTCCCTTTTCCGATAGTTTCAACATTCTTATGAATTCCCACATCATCCTTTTGAGATTCCTTTAACCTTTCCAAAAGTGGCGGTAAAGAAATTATTTGTGAACAAATTCATGATTTTCCTTTATTTATGATTCCCATGTCCATCTTAATAAAATCTAAGAAGATTGGATCCATTTCAATTCACATTAATGATAAAATCGCTTGGTCATTTCTAATTAGAGCATCCACCACCTTATATTAATTCCCAGGTTGGTAATGGATTGATAAATTATAGTCTTTGATCAGCTATTACAATATTCTTCTGGGAATGTTCATGTCTTTCTGTGTGAATATACACTTAAGTCTATTGTTTTCCATATATATTTCACACTTCTCCCCAAAGAGGTAATTTTACCAAATTATAAAAGAGATTATTTCTACAGCCATCTCCAGATCACTTGTTTGATCATTTTTTTAATGAACATTCAATTTCCATTTAGCATAGACAATGAATTTTTCATTTTTCATCAACACACATCTCATTCACTTCTTCTAAGCATCACTGAATACAAGAAACTTTTCTCCACTTGTGGGTAATGGGAGTACATGCACAATGATAAGCCTCCTTTTTATCTCCTTGAGTTATCTTCACATTCATCACTCCAAGAAAACATTAATACCTTCCGAGTTATCTTGGTAAAGGGGTTGGACAATCGTGAAAAATTTCTCACAATTCGGTGATAATATCCAGACAACCCCAGGATTCTACGAATATCTGATAACGATGTTGGCCTCGGTCATCCATCATTTGCAGATATCTCATATGGGTACATAGATATCCAATTAATTTTGATGATATGACCCAAGAATGATACCTCCTTCAACCAGAACTCACCCTTTTTGTAAATTTCATAGTGCTTCTCCTTTCGTAAGGTCTCTCTTACAGTTCGTAGATTCTACACATGCAGTAACATGGTTTTAGAGTATATTAGAATATCATCTTTAAATACTACAACAAACATATAAAGGTAATTTATAAAGAATCTATTCATCAATTCCATTAATATTTTTGGAGAATTAGTGAGTCTGAGGGACATTACTATGAATTCATAGTGCCAACATCTTGTAAAAAAGGTCGTATTGGCGATATCCTACTTCTTTACAATTACATGATAATATCCCAACTTAAGATCCTCCTTGGAGGAGTATTGTGCTCAACTTTTCTTATAAAAAATGTCATCAATTAGTGGTAGAGGATAGTTGTTCATTATTGCGATTTTTTTGAGATCACAATAATTAATTCAAAGGTGAATTGACCCATCCTCCTTCTTGACTAAGAGGACCTATTCACCCCTTGGTGAAGCACTTGGTTATATAAACACTCTATCAAGATTCTCCTATATTAGTTTCTTTAGCTCCTGAGACTCCACAAAATCCATTCTATACTAAGTATTGTATATTATTAATGGCCCATGTATAGGATTGATTGATATTTCAACATATATTCTAGGAGGAAGACCGAGTAATTCCTCTAGAAACACTTCAGTGAATTCTCTAACAATAGGCATGTATTGAAGGATGGTTTCATCCTTAGACTTAATTATTTGACCTACATACACATGTTCATTGGGTAGTAATATCCACACTTGAGAAGATGGTTCAAATGATGATTAATCTTCCTCCTTGCTCTTGTACATAATCATGGGTCGAATCACCATATGGAGAGTGATTTACCACTCACGAAAATTTATGATGGATATATAAAAGGAATTCCAATCCATGCCACGAATTGCATCACATTCTACTAGAGGGTGTCTGAAGACATATTCTAGGATGTTAAAACAAAAAATTGTGATAGGGGAGGTGCTATATTCATATGATGCAATGATTTCCCCATTTTCCATTCTCATAGAAATCATTACTTCCATGATTTTTGGTGGTGTTGGGATTGTTCTACTAAAAATTTGGGATATAATAGAATTCATAAAACCAGTATAAAAAAGTAAGTTCACTATTCTTGAATGAATAACTAGTATACCAATCACTACTTTATTATTGGGGTTCTCTTTGGTGTAGTGATGGAAAAATGTTTCCCTTGCTGCCTTGGAGGTTGTTGGTTACCTTCGAAAACCAATGGCTTAGGGAACTGGATTGAAATTTACCATGGTTTATTGCAGTTCAAGTAATGGGAAATGCATTGAGGGTCAAATGAATCATTCCTCTCCTATGTCGCAGCTGCAGATTTTTCTTATTGGAAGTTAAATGGCAGGTTCCCTTCTCTTCCACACCTAATGCATTTCCATGTCCCCTTTAGGCAATTTCCAGGGTGCTTGTTTCCTCACCTTTGGAATGTGGGGTGCCATATTTCTGTAGTACCTTTGTATTTATCCATCAGAATTCCATATGTAAATTCCACCTTACGCTTAATATCCCCTGAGATACACTGATCTCTATTTCGACCTTGAAGAAATATTTGAAACTTTCCTCATATATCTCGAAATCATGGATCGGTAGGGAATTCCATAGGTAGGGTTTTATCCCACTATATAAGTGGTAAACCATGAATTTGGGGGTAACGATAAATCCTGAGTCATATCGTGAAATCCTTGTGATGTTTTCCTCATACGTTGTGATGGATTATTTTTCTATTTTCTTGAGGTAAAGGAAGTCACTTTCCATCATAAATAGGATGGTGAGATGAAAATATTTGTCGAAAAACATTTTCTAGAAGTCCTTCTATTTAAAAACATCGATATCCTCTTCAGTATTCTTATTTTTGATCAATTTCCACCATTGATCAGCTTCAACCTCCATTTGATAGGCTTCCATATGTACCTCCACATATTCCAAACATTGAAGGATGGAGAATATCTTATCAATGGTGTTGATCCATTGTTTGATGATTGAGGGATCAGATGATCCATTACAAGCAGGAGGACTTTGTCTCATTAAGATCTCAATTATAACATGTTATTTATTCAAGGGGTGGGGGTGAATGTTTCTCTTGACCCATGTTTCTGTTTGAAACTCGAGTTAAATGAGAGGGTATCGTGAAAACGTTCATGATTCCTGCTCCAATCAGATTGGGAATATCATTATAATAGTTGTCACATTGATCTTTGCATTGGTTGTTATCCCGAGTCCTCCTATTACTTTCCATTTCCTGGAATAAAATGAATGATAGTTTTAACACATATAGGTTAATCACAAGAAAAAAACAGATAACTTAAAATTAATATTATTTCATTAACTGATGAATTTATGGATTCAATCTATGTTATCCCTGATCCTCATCCAAACATATATTCACATGGGATTTTTTTTATTTCATTAGAAATGGTTCACACAATGATTATGAATTTACCAAATCATACCCTTTGGGAGTGTCATAAAAAAGAGTGCATCAAGGCCCATTATCATGCACCAGTTCCCATTCGAGTCTAGCTAAATGCGGTGTTTTCAGGTTATGCCTCTAGATAAATTTGTGCCAGTGCCACCTCTACCTGCTCGTATATAGATAGTGATTTATTTTCTTGATCAACCACTTACTCAGTACTCACAAAAATTTGGGGATTTTTTTATTATACATTGTCTTAACCCAATGTCTTTCACTTGTATTTTGAAATTATAATCAAAACAATAACTAAACCTATCATTTGATACCAACTATAACTACACTACTCTTTATTTCACCCATAAAAATTATTTATTACATAAAATAATTAGTTGAAATAATATATAATATAATTATGTCTAGTTTATTTTGTGCTTAGGAAAATTACATAATAAAATTGAACATAAAACACAACATCTTTATTGAAAACATCTTTTACATGACCACAATTTTGCTTTGTACATAGCATTTCATGGGATAACCTAAGGACATGCATAAGAAATGAGTGAGATATAATGCCATGTAATGGAGTAAAAAAGTAATAAAATGAAGAATATAGAACATGTTAGGAAATATGAATATCAATGGAGCACAAGAGAAACATGAACATTATGGCATGACATTGCATGATTATTATAACATGGAAATGTGGAATGAAAATTTAAAATGATATTAGCATGAGCCTAGACACATTGCACATGGAAAATGAGTAAAACCTCATTTAACATGAATAATAATGATTAAAATCACATTTCACATTATGAATATTGATACTAATAATTACACAATGCATTGGAGCTCTATCAGGTTCACCCTTCTTAATCATTTCATTTCATACATAAGTGTACCACATGGATCCCATAACATGAAATCATTAAACATCATCATTTATTCCATGATAAATGAATGAGGAATTCTTAGATGAAACATTATAACAAATAATTAAATGTACATAAAGTTGAATACCCTTGATAGTGAAATGGGTATAGAATACACTACAAAATGGATTTGGCTTGGAAAATCGTGGTGCAATTTCGGCAGCATAACGACATGACATAAGAATTAATAAAAATGGTTTATGAGAGAGAAAGGGGTGTCTCATCATATGTATATGGAATTTAAAGTAATGGGGTCATATATATACATTTCATTAAATTTGTATTGGAATTTAGATTCACAACACAAAATAATTTCTTTTATGTAAATGAGGAGAGAGAAATTTCTTTCAGAATTTCGGAATGGTAACGGGTGAACATGGGATGAATTAATGAGAGATAAAGGGGTATCTCATCATTAAAACATATTTAGGGATGTATGGGGAGGTTCTAAATCATACACCAACATTTTTATTTGAAATTAAAATGGAATAACAATATAAACAAATTTAGAAAAAAATGAGAAAGGAAGAAATCCCTTACATGGAAGTGTGATCCCAAAGGCTTGGGAGAGGCTTGAGAGAGGCTTCTTAGGATTATGGGGAAAATTTGGAGGATTTTTGAGAGATGAGTTCAAGGGTTTGTGGAGATACAAACTCATTGAGTGAAGATGAATTGGGAGCTTGGGTAGGTTTATATAGGAAAAAAGATGGAATTCATTTTTAATTAGGTCTTGGACACCACATATTAAACTAATCAAAACCACAAACCAACCCATGATTTATTCAAATAGTTTAATCCAATGGGTATTTGATAAAATTATTTTATAAGTTCAATGGACTAAATTCTTAAAATATTATTCTTACTTATGTTAAGGTGACTCACACTCTCAAGGAAATCATTTTTAGGGTTAAAATGTTTTAAAAGTCTTAGAGGGTCCACTAAGGCACCATAAAATTAATAAAACAATTCAAAAATCACATTATTTTAAAGGTATAACCTATATTTTCCAAAAAGCCTTTTTTTAGTATTTTATTACATCACTATTGGGTCACTATGATATCATAGAACACATTATATGTTAAAATGATATTTAATTTTTACCCAAAAAATCAACTGTCTCTGAAAATTATGAAAAAATAATGGTGGGATAATTTAGACATCATGATTCCAAAAATAATATTAATTTTATCTAAATAATTTTCTAAATATTTTAATTTTTACTTTTATAATAAAAACCAACATTTATATAAAATTCATAGTTTTTGTCAAAAACAACTTTAAAACCATAATAAAACTCATAGTTGTATTCATTAAATTTATACGATCATTTATATTTAATAAAAAATAATTTAGTGATAATATTATATTAAGATATTATTTAATTCAGAAATTCATTAATTTATCAAAACATATTTCTTATTTGAATATTGCCACAAAATAATATTTGTTCTTTAAAAACTATTTACAAAGTAACAATAATAAAATGAATGTTTAATCTTTATTATATAAAAAAATGCACATAATCATACTGATAGGGTCTTGTTACATAACCCTTGATAACACCTGCATGTGACCTAAGGGTACGGTATGCAATGGTGAAAGACTGGTGGGGTGGCTCGGATAACTCCTCTCGGGTGGTAATATCTATCAACTTCAACTTATCCCGTAGGAGGTTCCATTAGAGCTTAATGTGTTGAATATGGTCTTGGGCTGGGTCAAGAGATAATCCCAGTGATGCCACATTCTTTCCAATCTCTGACAAATGGGCTTCGTACAGAGCTATTCTACTAGAATAGTCCATAACATCTTTTTTCTGAGGAAATAGGTTTTCTTAAATCCCTATATTTATAGTAATAATGTGATAACTCTTCAACGACTATATTATAAATGGTTGGTATTTTAAAATACAAAAACATAAGTCCAAGGAAGAAAAAATAAATATTTTTCATAATATTTCATTTAATTAAATCAATATTAATATTCATTAATATAATTTTTGGTCGTTATATTCAATCCACATCAATTTTTCATACCAATTTGTGAAAAAATTATGCTTTTTAAAAATACCAAACTATGTTTAATAAAATAAACATAATTAATTATTTCATATTTTCATTCAAAACATAGAAAAATTCTATTTCAATTAGGTATAATTAGTTTTTCAATATTATAGTTTTATTTATTTATACATGTTGCAAAAACTAATATAAACTATTGATAGTGGTAAACTTTCACTTCAGTATCACCAATTAAGTGCAAACATTAATTTAAAACATTTAAATCATAATTTAATAAATATATTACAATAATCTGGTCGAAGAAAAAATTAATTTATAATGAATTCAATTTTTAATATCATTTTAGTATGTTACAATACATGCATAAAGGGTATTTAACAAAACAATACATTGAATGATTATTTTATTAAAATAGACCAAATCAAAGAAATATGTTATTGATTACACAATAAATGGACATAGAATTTGGTCAAGACTATATGATAAATTAAAGTGGAAACATTAAATAGGCTTATAAGTGTTCAAAAATATTGTATTGGCCTCTGGATTGATCTAAAATAATATATATATATATATATATATAATCCAAAATATTCCATGTAAATAAGTAATAACCAACAAAAAACCCCAGGGACATAGTTGAAATCAATAGAAAATAAAAAATGGAGGGGGATTACTCTTATAATCAAATTGATCTTTTCAACACCGTGGATGGTATGTAAGTAACCCATGAATATTGGGAGATTAATTATATACAAGGAGAAAGAAGGGATCCCCCTACACACATAGAAAATTGGCCTCTACCAAGCCATTTTTTTGTGTTATTGTGTAATGGTCTAGGGGGTCACACAACACTTTCTCCATCTTAAAAAAACCGGGTCTACTAGATAATTGGTGTTGGGAATACCATATGTCCTATAACAGTCTTATCATACATTAGGTGAACATAGAAAGAACTTCTTGTGAACTAGATTCCAAATATCTAGATGATGAGCCTATAATAGCCAGCTGACGAGACTCTACTAGAATGCTTTAGTCTCAGTTCATTCACTAGGGTCTTGTATTGATCCTTAAATCTATACAAACACCCAATAATACATAGAAACTTGGATTATAGGTACCCAAACTCATAGAACACTATTTTGATCCATGGTTTGAAAATCATATTGACCACTAGTTGATTTTTTTATTGAATCACATAATACATGTACGAGAATGGGAATTATAAACATTGTACCATAACACTTCTATATTTGAAAAGTATTAGTGGTCATCAATCCAAATAAACAACCTACATTTCTCACTTTACCCCCGTCAAATATTGCATTCCATTCTTAAACATCATTTTTATACCCTAGACTCATCATTCAAGCCAAGGCCCTCTGGCTATTCAAAAACCCAATACAAGAATCATCATCAACCCCAAAACTATAAGATGGATCTTACCTAATCCCATACATTATAAAATATAGTTTTTGTTGTTATTTGACTTCCATATATCTATTTGGTGATTCCTTCCATAATCATAGGCTTACAACAATTGATTCTTATTTCATAGCATTTCTTCCTTAAAACTTGAATATTAGAAATCTTCCCCCTTGTTCCAAAGATTCATCTAGAATTTTATTTATCTCACCAGCCCAAAAACAAATGAGAATTATGGTTTTACCTCATTAACCCTACACATTGTAGAAGACCAACTATGGATATATTCATAACAGTCATCTACGCATGAACTACGAATAAAATGTATTTTCCTCAAGTGTCTAGTCCAACTGAAAAGACACATTTTCCATCTCTAGAATGATACCTCTTATATTTCCGTCATCTTACCACATCCAAATCAATATTTAAATTAAATTTGAACCATCCTTGTTTGAATCGACTCGAAAATTCCAATCTCAAACTGCCAATGCTTTACCAACCTACCCCATTCATGATTCCTTGAATTATCCCACGACCACAAGAACATGCTTTTTAGAGTCCTTATGTAACTCCAAATCTGATTCCATAGTTAGATACATAAAACACTAGTATATTAATTATTCTTGAAACAAAATATTGCAATTTCAATCCATTTATCCTTATATCTCATAAACTCCTCTCGGTCCCAAGCATTTTCTCCGCAAGATCCCCTGTCGTATGAAGTTCACCATTTGTAATTCCCTATTGATTTCAGGTACACACCTCACATGTTCCACATTAGAATTTTGATTCCATAATGAACATTCCATGGTAATATCTAGAAGAATATGACCCTTCTAAATAAGCGTTACATTCCCATTACCGACACAAAACTCCCACCTTGGGATTTTCCTTGTCTTCACATATCCTGAGAAACAACCAATTAACATGACCCTTGTTCCATATCTCATTAAACTCAATTTTTTATGTTTTCATTCTAAATTCACACATGCATAAAATCGACACCAATTTCATCCCTACCAATGTTTCAATAAATGTCACCCATGAAGATTACATTGAATTCCGATAATAAATTTTTCACTCCAAACATTAGGGTTCACATACCCCAACTCCACTAGTGTAACCATCAATTTTCAACAGAGAACAACATGTACCACTATTTAGATTCGTTATTAGATCATCAAGAAAACCTAACAATTCAATCTGGTTTAAACATGATCATCTATACAACTACACTCTAAATCATCCAAAAATTCACATTCCAAATCAAAGACATATTAAATCCTAATGAATGCCCATGGCCTCTCAATTATCTCATTAACTCTTGGACACCTTGGTTTAAGAGGGTATTATAAAATAGGACTCCTGACACCCCCACAAATACTCTATGATTTCATGACCTATAATTTAGGGAAGCACGACCTATACCAAACCAATGGAGATCCTCCACTAATACTGAAATTATTTACAATGTAATTGTGACATACCGTCTAACCACTCCAAAAAAAGCCTATGTATCACCGATACACATCGCCTTTAGATCACTAAAGATAAAGTGGTTATTATTTTTTAACCACTAAATTACATATTTTAACCGATATCACACACATCCAGAACATGTCTACCACCTTAATCTCATCAAGGCAGAATGGTCTCAAGATCCCCCCACAACAATTCATCAATATAAATCAAAATACAATGAGTATATCATGAGTATTTATAGGATGACATGATTACTAAAAAATATAACAATGACTCAGAGATTTCCAATCTCACTAGACATGAGGTATCCTCATTGCTTATATACTACAAGCTAATCATTTATCCCATGTCACGTGAATTCATATTATCACCCATTACCCAATAATCATTCAAAGACCAAAAGAATATTCACAATCATCAAAATCTACAACCTCATTCCACCTTAGTCAAAACATATTTATAAATTCAAATATTTCTAAAAAGAAAGTGTTAGGAATCGAAATTATCTATACCCATCTTAAATAGGCATTAATACCAAAAATAAGAAATCATGTGCTTTTCAAAAAAAAAAGATCCAATGCATAACCATTACCTATTAAAACCGTCAAACAATCAAACTATCCTCAGTCATCAAAAACACCCCTAACACTTAGCTAACCCCTATAAAGGTCACCCACAATCATAGATAAATATGACTAGACTCAAGAACCAAAGTCATAATCCAAAGATCATTGGGATAACAGTAATCCCATCAATTCGAGTCCCACTAAACTAATTGACCACAGAACCACTCATACCCATGTTCTAAAACACAATGTTTTTAATTAACCAAGTACAAACACATACACTAGGTCACATACACCCAAAAGTATAAAACCAAATATATGGGTCATTCAAGACATGACACTCGATCTAGAATCTAATGAAAATCCCAAAATATCACCCACATACAAGGGTCACTAAAACCATGAATCTTGGTGACACCTCACAAACCCAATATTGCAATTCATCATTTGAAAAAATATGTAACCACCCACTATTTGGTATGCCGAAACCATTGAGGGTATCACGACACATAACCATGTGTATCACCACCTAGGTTATCATTATAACACCAATCTATCCATCCACAGAGTCTGGTCACAACACAATGAAGACTCATCACTATGGTATCAATGGATCGATAATTTCTTATTTTACATTACATAAAAACATTACCAATTTTAAAACCCCCAGGTTTATATTTTAAAATCTCCAATCACACTATGATTTGAAATTCCCAATCCTCATCAAATATCACATTCCATAGTTATTGATAAATACAATTCCATTCACATGTTATAGATTAAAAAAATTTATAAGTCACTTACTATAACTCTATTGAGCCAAAATCAAGTCCTCATAAAAATTAATTTATATTTTCTAATTTCCCAGAAGCTATATAAAGAGTTTCATAAGTATACTTCCACCATAAAACTAAATATAAACCATATAAATGGATATAGAAACATTAAATACCAACCACTCTCAATCATATGAAAAAATTGAAAATATAAATAAAATTTATAAATAAACCATAAGAGGTAAATCAACATCATATATAAATCCCATGATCTATGAACCAGATGCAGATAACGGATGGAAACTCAATCCAATGTTTTTATCATGAGATATGAATTAAAAAACCCTCTACTATGATACTAATAAAAGTGGAAAAATATCCTAAACAAATAAAATCACACCAAAGTGGACCACTCAATGTGTAAACTATTAAGTTACATAAAATAAAAGAAAAAACAATACCCCCTAGAATCTCAGCGTTTTCCCCACATATATTGGTGTATTCAAACTAAGATAAGATTAAAAAAATCCTCATCTAAATCCTCATATACAATATAATATGTCTAAAATATAAATTAAATGAAACATATATTTTTTCCTGTTTGTAACATCTCTCCACCTCGAGCATCAATCACGTTCCTAGACTAAAATAAACTGCATGACCATAGGAATGCCTCCCCATACTGTAGAGGCTACCTACTAGTGGTGAGGAAACCATAAAGAGAATATAACCTCTGGATATGATTATATTATGATAGAAATTAAATAATATAGAGAACATCCCAATAGACACATAACAACCATGGAATTATTTAATAAATAACTCAACATTACATGTAATAATGATGAAATAGTTATACACACCAGATCCCTCGTCGGTGGATTGTACACAATTATGAAAAAATGAGTAAAATAAATCAAATTTATTACTACCAATCACCCATATGGTCCCATGCCCTTCTGGATACCATCATCCAACTCCAATCCAGGACGATAAAAAAAGTATCAACATCAGGTCTTACCCAAAACCATTACCCATGGATATGAATGATTCATTATCAAGTACATAACATCTATTTTTCCCAAGAAATGTTTGAGTAAAACTCAATAGGCCACCGCCAATGGTATCACTAAATATAACTAGCCTAATTATAGATCTTGTATTGTTGATTAAGATAATTTGTTACAAATATTTATTTAAAAATTAAATAGACGGTATATCATAATCATTATTAATAAGGTCCATGTTCACATCGAGAATGGTACAAACCTCGTTTAACCCATCTCAGGGCATCTTATGCCACATTATGTAGACAATTCCAACTATCTCACCCTCATAAAAGGAAAATATAACCTTCCCTAGTACAAATAGAAATCCATGGGAAATATACACAACATTGGATCCCTTTGACCCCTAGGGGTTGTATTCACCTATAGTTAACAATAAATAATATTGCCCCTTCCCCTGGGGAAGTATTCACCTTGAGTTAACCATAAATTCATGTATCGTTGTGGGAAGTGTTCACCCCAATTAATAATAAATATTAGTCACCCTCAGGGCTGTTATTTACCCCAGGTTAACCAATATAATAAATCTAACAAAAAACATGATTCAATACATAAGAAGAGTTATGAAAATAATAAAATAAGGATAATCCACAATTCCATCATGAGATTGTATCAATTTTCCATTAAATAGACCATTTCAAATCTCATTTCCATATTTAATACCATTATAATATTTCAAAATACATTTTGAAGTAAAACTTAAAAAATACTACAAGACATTTCAATTTTCATACCAAAGGCTAATACAATTAACTTTTTTCAAAATACAAATATAAATTTAAAAAATAAAACCAATTAACCATTTCACATTTCCATTAGAGAAACAACAAAAAAACACATTCCATTTCCATTTCAAATATGTTTCAATATTACGTCCAAATGCATGATCTTTTTATTTTCATGTGAAAAATAATCTTGAAAGTTAAGAGGTCTGAAATTTCCATTCAATATCATAAATACAAACCACATATTCCTTAAAAACAATTAAAAAAAATTATGTTTATTAAAAAAAATAAGTCGATCTATAGTTAAATTCCCCCATAAAATAATCCACCTTTGATTTAATTTTCTTATTGTCCAATTAACACATAAAGTGTATTTAACCCATAAAAACTCAATGAGTCATTTTAAGTTGTTTTTTATCATGTCATGAAATATTTTTCTGGTTTAAAAAAATATAAAAAAAATTTAGAAAAGAATCTTTGATAATTTTATGGGGTCACCTAAATATTTTATAAGAGTGTGCATACATCATAAGTTGGAATCTTATTTAATAAGAATTTGAAGAGAGTATGAAACCATAAAAATTAACTAGAATTTGAAGATAACCCACATAAATATTGTGATATCAAAATATAAAAAATTTAATCAAGAAAAACACAAATATGACTCTTAGACTCAACTAGATATTTCATAATTAACAAAAAGAATAAAAAACACCCATCAATTGGGGGAGTTCCATGATGCCCATGTAGAGGGAAGAGAAACCACAAAATGCATATAAGATGGTTCTCTTACGTGCCATTTTTGTTCATATAAGGAAGGAGTGGGGGTGTTAAAAGAAAATTTTTCTCTTATTAAAAAAATTAAATGGGGCCACCATGTTACCTTTATTGGGATCATTAGCCAACTGGGGAACCCAATAAGATCTTCCTGCCCACTTGTTGGCCACTATCGTGTCGATGGACAAATCATGTGTAATAGGTGGGACTATAGCCACATGATAAAGTCTCATTTCTTTCCTTTATCATTTGGATTACTCATGAGACCCATCCTAACCACCATTAATTTGTATCAAAATGTTATCAGGGTGTACAATTTATTAGAACATTTTTGAGAACTAGTTAATAAAATGCATGTCCAATATTTGAAAAATCCATGATTTTTTCAAAACATCGAATACCCCTAGTGGCTTGTTATTTACACTTTTGGAAACACCAAATACTTTTGAGTATTAAAAAGTATATTTATATATGTATTTATATATAATATTGAGGGAAACTTGATTTTTTTTTGTGTTTTGGAAAGGGCATAATGTGTAGCCTTTTATAGAAATGATTCTATAGTATTTAAAAAAATTTAAATCCTTATAGGATAAGAATGTGGTGTTTAAATGGATAGAGGATAATTAAGGGAAAATTTATTAAATGTTAAAAATTAATCTTCATAAATAAACATAATATGTTATTTTTTTATTTTATATTAATTTGAAAATAAATTTCAATAAACATACAATTTATATAGATATTTAAGGTTTTTTTGTAATTTGACTCTAAAAATAAGTATAAAATTATAAAATTTAAGTATTAATATATATGTATATATATGTATATATATCTATATGTAATAAAATAAATATATTAATTACCAAAATAGTGAAGAAACATATTATTTCATACATACAATATTATATAAAATATTTTAAAAGTGTTGTTTTTACTATTCTTTTATATGGACATGCATTGCATCCTCACTGAAAAAACATTTAGATAATTATCCAATTATTTATTTATTTTTAAAAAATATTTTAAAATAAATATAATTTACTATTCATAATTCTTATAATAGATAACTATTCCTAATATATTTTCATTTTAATCATTATCATTATAATTATTTTAATATATGAATATTGAATTTTAGTAAGGGTAGTGAGCAATGTGTGTGAATTTGAATAATTAACATGTAATATAATTTTAAAAAACATGAATATAAATAAAATAATTCAATAATAATTATACATATCTATCATGTATATAAATTACTTATTTATTTTTTATATTAATCTCTAAGACATCATTCGTTACTTTTCCAATTTTGGGGAAGCACTACATTATCATAGAAAAATATTTTTATATTTATATTTATTTAAATTATGATTCATAATCATTGAATAATATTTGTATTATATTTCATTCATCTATTGCTATGTAATACATTTTCTGTATGTTATTATAATTTTCAATATCATAAGAGATATAAATAAAATAAGAAGAAGTCTGTTTGATATTAAAATAAATTATTTATTTTAAATTAAAATTTGAATGAAAATTTATTCCTCAAATTATTCAGTTTTAAAATAGATTATAAATTTTTTAAACCAATTCATTATAAATTTAATGATCCTAAATTCCAAAAAAAATTATTTACCAAAATGTTAGACAAAAATAGTGATTATAGAACACATTTGTAACTTATTTCCATATAATTATCATATATTTTTTATTAAAACAATTATCATATTTTGGTAACATATTGATTCAAAATATGTAATTTAATATAATATAAAAAAAATATATGTATTAAAAAAATCAAATAAAACATAATATATTAATGTACTACATATTTGTGCGTGGATGCAATCTGCTTAACAAATATTTTATTTTAATTAAAAAACATCATTATTGTTTCATATGAGGCCATAATATTTTCTATGTATTTTTTCATTATTAGATATCATTATAAAAAAATATGAGTAAAATGAATATCCATAAATAAAACAATATACAATGAATTAGAATAATATTATATTCCTATTTTTATGGTATTAAATATAGATTTTTAATTGATGTTTCTAAAAAATAAAATTCTTTAATATAAAATTGAAAACTGATAATAAATATTTCTAGAAATAATTATATGCTATATCCCCCTACATATATTATATCATCTCAATTTTATATCATTTGTAAACGTTTCATGTGACTTTTCCTTCAAAACATCTCCATGATCCCATGTTTCTTCTTCCAAAATATTATATTTTCATTAAACATTAATAGTAAATATTACCTTATTTCATAATAATATATTTATTTTATCGATAATCTAATGTTTCTATTCCACATAGTAATTATTCTTCTCGATCTTCACCTCTTCATATATCAAAATATAAGATGCATCAGGTACATATTCTCTTAATAAATATGCATGAAACAATTTATATACCTTATATAAACACTTATATAGGGTAACTCAGTTATCCATTGATATAAATTTGTCCTAGATTTGATATGAAATAATAAATCATTGTATTAATTTACCATTATTATAAAAACACTTACATTCATTCCATAGAGATACTTTAAGAAAAACATAATCTCATGACAATAATAAATGATCATTCCATCAATTCAATGAAAAACATTTTTGACTAAATTGAGTTTTTTGTAAATAAAATAATCAATTGTAGTTTGTTAAGCATCCCATTCACAATATATTGAACGAAAAAATTCTTTTTCCTAGCTGAATCACAAGAAGATATAATTTATCATGGTTTTACATATAATTCATCAAAATTTGGAATCATTTCACATTATTTAAAATTACAATTATATTTAAATTATGCCAATCAAATTTGTTGATCCAAAACACCATGATAATCCAATGGAAAATCCCAGATCCTATAAATTAATGTGTGACATTTTGAATCTAATATTCAATTATTTTGAGGAAAAAATTTATAATGAAACAAAACTCTAAGGGATAATTGATATACACCCAAAAAAAATATTTTCAAATCCAATATAACAATAATACATAATAGAAATATCAGCTTTATGTGTACTTATTATCACTCAGATATAAATTCGATAAATTTTATCTATTAAATATTATCTGGACTAGAATTTAAATGAGCATATTTAGACAAAAATAAAAAATAGCACATATTGATTTATTACATTAGATATATTTATTAATCATGATAAATATTAAATGGATATTTATTCCAATTTACATTTTGGAAATGAAAATGTCTTCAAAATTCCATATAGTTTTTTCCATATTTAAACTGTTGATGGTATAACATTTCAAGGAAAAATTTGAAATACCATTCTTCATTCATTCCCACCAAAACTATTATTGAATATCTCAGTAAATATTCATACAAACATGATTAATATATTATGATAAACTATGTGACCCTATAAATAATTTATTCTTTAACATGGAGACATTTAGTTCATGAAATATCATTCCAAATTGCTTGAATAATATTCCATCAAAGTTAAACCCATGTGAAATTACTTTCATTATCATATTTGATCCCTTTGGAAACACATGATCTTCTTCATAGACATACATTAATCTTTAAAAAAAGTATTATTTTACTATTACTTGTGATAAAATAGAAGACAGTATAACATGCACAATTTCAAATATTTTATGATTTAAATCATTAAATAATTTATCATGCTCTAATCATAACAATTATAATGATGAATTAAACATTTTTAAATAAAATAAGCTATTATATTTTTTTACATTATAAAGAATTTAATGAATTGTACAACCATAATATTTTATAAATAAAACCAAATAATTTCCCTTACATGATGTTATTTTTGAGTGAATATATACTTAAAATATTTTTAATGTATGAATATATATTACATTTCTCAAAATTTTAAAAATGAATCCAAATTTTAAAATAAAAAATTTCCACTATAAACTGAATTTCATATGTTGGAAAATTTTCTTTAGAGTTTATCAATTTTCACCATGAAAATGATATTTAGCAATAATTCAAATCAAAATACCAGACATACCTAATGAGGAAGTATCACTATAAAAAAAAATTAAACATTTTTAAATACAATTCAAATATTTTAGCATTATCCAATAATTTATGTAGTTCATTAATTTATTATTATATTATATTATCGAAATAACTTCAATACCATTTCTTAATAACATTCATAATGAGTTAAAAAACCAATAAAACTTTTCAAAAAACAATCAGCACTTACCCAGTAGTAATAAAACTATAAATATCTATGATATTAGTTGGTCTTAGACATTATTCCACTTAATTAGTTTTAACATGATCCATTTTCAAGCTATCTTTTGTAAAAGTATTCCTAGGGGACTAAATTTATTTTAATTATGACTCATATTTACTATTTTTTATATAAGTTCATTAATATTAAGTAATAGAGACCAACCCAAAAAAATTTCTCGTTATCCTAATAAATTTTCTTGTATACCAGAATATCATCTATTAATACCACTAAATGTTTGTAAAGGTATTATTAGAATACTCTTTTCCTCAAATATATATATATATATATATCAGTATAATTAAATCTCCCAATGGTTAGAAATTTAAACTCATTGTGAGCATAATTCACTAAAAATTCTTTCTTAGTAATATGATATTAATTTACCTTAAATTGATGATATTATTACTTTAGGACAATTGTTGTGAAAGAACATATCTCCATGGATATAATAAGTTATAAGGCTATAGTTATCAATAATTATTAATAAAAGTATCAGTATTGAGTTCTCTATTATCAACATCAATACTCATTGAACTATCCTTATTCTTAAATAATACATGTGTATCCCATGGAGATGTTATTTGATGATTGAAAACCATTCCATGTAATTCTGTTAATTTATTTTTCAATTTTAATATATATACAAAATCCACTCAATTAGGGGGAATTGAAATTGGAATATCATAATTGAATAAGTCTATAGTGAAATTTTCCTCATAATCCAAAATATCACAAGGAAAATAGTTGGTACATACATACAAATATTATTCCTCCACTTTCACATCATTTAGTTGGATAACATCGTCAATTATAATGATATTGGAAAGATAACATGATAAAATATAAATTAAAAATTTATAACATCTTGATAATTTTTCATTT
The DNA here is from genome assembly GCA_963277665.1 of Viscum album. Classification (NCBI taxonomy): domain Eukaryota; kingdom Viridiplantae; phylum Streptophyta; class Magnoliopsida; order Santalales; family Viscaceae; genus Viscum; species Viscum album. The sequence goes on from OY728120.1 coordinate 265,114,816, forward strand.
GTATAAAGAAATTCAAAAACAAAAACATTATCTTATTCTAGAAATTAAATATAACATCCTTTTATTAAAAATATTTCTTAGAATCATATCCTAAATGAAAATACATACACAAAATGACATCAAACTGAAATGTATGTATCAAATAAAATTCCCTTTAAACAAACTCCTTAAATAATTATATGAAGGTTTCAATAAATCATTGCTTATTCAATAACTCCACCAACAATTTTTCCCAAAAAAAAACACTCACTATTTCATAACATGGTATTTATATATCATAAAAAAATTTCCTAGAAATAAATGAATTTTTAGATGATGAATGATGTAATACAAGTTCACAATTTGAGTAAAAAATAATGTACTTGATTCCACATTATTTTATGAATCAATTTTTTTATTAGTAGTAAATAACATTACTATAAAAGTTTTCTCGTGATATTATTGATTTCTACATAGAATATTTATCATTGTAACATAATTTCATAAAGTGATGTCTCAATAAAAATAAAACATTTAACTTCCCTTCGACCACCTTGATAAAATATTTGTTCACCATTTTTAACATGACAGGTTTATTCATTACTCATATCACTGTAATCATAATCCATATATCCAAATTTACCACAATAAAATCATTTATCAGTTCATATAATACACTCCCTAGAATATTATTTACGAATACATGATTTAAGAGAAACTATACTCTAATTACTTTATATTTATTTCTTGGTTTTTCTCTATTTAATTTCACCTTGAGAACTACTATCTTTAACTTAATGAAAAATATAATATTATTAAAACTATATCGTAACATTATCTTCACATCAATAAATTTACCCATATCATTAAAATAAATTTATATCCCAATAAATTTATAAATTTGGTTTTATATTTATGTAAAATATATCCATTTTAATTTCATATTCAATAATAATAGTCATTTTATACCATCAAAATCTGAAAATTATTTCTTCATTAGTAGAAATTGAGTGATCAATTTTTTTAAAAAATAAAATACTAATTCTATTCAACATTTAATCACATTAGGAAAACATTTTTCAAAAATTTATTTTGAAAATACATTCCAATATATGGTATATGTTTCATTCAACTCTTTATTAATCTTAATTAAAGACCCCCATTGATCAATCTCACATTCACGATGATAAATAGAATGTGTTACCATATAATTCAATTAAAAAACAAAAAATTCAAATATATTCTTCAAATAATTTATCCATCCTTAATGTATCACTTCTTATGATGTTCCAAAAAATATTATATAATTTTATTTGAAAAAATTCAGAACTATTGAATTATTAAAATGTAGAGATTTTTTCTCTTTTTTGAAATGAGACCTCCATTAATGTTCAAATTTAATTGAGATAACATTGCATTAAAATGATCAGTTCTTACACGAAAAATTTTAGTTTGATGATATTAATGGGTATAACCATTATGTTCTATTCCTATATCATTCACTCAATTTTCATTTTGAAAAAAAATTAAAATAGGTACATATTATATATAATAATTAAAAAACCATTATAATGACAAGAAAAACACTGTCATGATGACATAACAATCAATGGTTTTATCCCAAATATTGTGTTACATTATTTCCCTACTAAAATTTTAATGCCTAAGGTTAATTGAAAACTGTAATGATACCATATTTAATTACTAGATTATAAAAATATATTTCCTTTTTTAATAAAATACTATATAACTTACATCTTAATGTTGTTTAGGTTCATATTTCGCTATTTTTAGGAAAAACATTACATTAAAAATAAAAAAATTCCACTTAGTGTAGTATTTTTGGAAATATAGTTTCATTAAGGAATAAAATTTATTCATTCAATAAAGATATCCATAACAGGTACATTAACTTCGTTACTATTTTTGAAATCCTTAAACCCAATAAAAGTCATTATAAAATGTGGTATTTTAATAAAAATATAATTGTTATATAAAAAATGAAATAATCCCCACTAGGGTATTAAAATATGTGAAAACCCATGAATTTTTTTTCTTTTAATAATATACTATAAGGTTATATAATCTCAAAATCACATATTTAATGAAATTATTCTATAGATGAATGAAATTAAGAAAACTCATAAGAAATAGTAATTGTTGTAAATGAATAATGAACATTTCTTGGGATATCATATTATAAATCACTCATTCAATCATTATTACAATAAATATTAAAATTAAATCACCAATTTTTTTACATCTAATTTATTTTATAAAGATAATAATAATTTACCCAACGCATTGGGGGAATACATAATTGGATTACACAATATAATTTATAATTCCCAATAATTATTTCATGAATAAAAGGAATATTATATTTTATTTAAAAATATATTAATAATCATTATTATTAACCCAAAGAATCAAAATTAATTTAAAATTATTCGATAAAAAATTACATGTGGAGTGAAAAAATAATTTTCAATATACATTATTGATAATTATCAATAAAAATATAATAAATATATTTCTATAAATACCTTATATAGGGACTTGATATAAATATTTCAAAATATTTAATGTATATTTTTAAATTAAGACCCCTTACCTCTAGTGTTGACTCAATTAATATATCCTCTAAATTATTAAATAGTAAAATAAAATTAATTTTTAAAATATTCATAAAATTATCAATTATTTTTATTAAATTATATTAATTAATTATTATATAATATTTATTTATTTGAATAACTATTCTTGTATCATTCATTTTGTGATTTTCCTATCGATGGTTGAAAACTAGCTATAGAATAATGGTTAAGGTCAATTATCTTTATAAAATTTTTCCAAATGCTCTATTATTTTCAAATAATATATACGATTTCATTAAAAAAATTGGAGGAGTTCAAAAAATTTATAGATAGATATAATTTAAATATCTTACATGATATTTCTAGTTTAGATACTTAAAAATAAAAATTTATGATCAATATTAATATCATAATTATAAAAAAAATTATTTTTATAGAATTATAAAAAATAGTTTTTTTAATAATACTTGTTATATTCATTAATTAAATCCATTTTTTGAAATATCAAATAAATTAATTATTTAAAAATAAAAAAATTATTTTTTACTAAGGTTTTGTGAAACATATTAGGGTGGAAGATGTTCTTTAAAAGAGTTTAAATGAAAATAACGATTAATAATTATTTAGTTTCATAAAATAAATTTAAAATAATTTTCACACTATTTAAAATTTATTTTTAATGGATTTCAATATTAGAAAAATGGGTTTTATATAATAAAAAAAAGTTATTGATCATAATAAAAATTCATCAAATAAAAAAAGCTTATGAAAAATGGTTTCCAGAATGGAAACGAGTGATATCTCATCATGAATGGGTTGAAAATATTTTTATAACATGATAAAAAATTTATATAAACTAAAAGACTATTTAAAATAGTTTTAGAGTATTATATTCTTAAAAAAATATGGAAATATTTAGTTTAAAACACATATTTTGTTATTTGAATTGACTACATTAAATAAAATCCTATTTCTTTGGAGAAGGGAACATTGGTTAGGCCATATCCTTATGAATATGGAAATGGAAGTTTATTAAGTTATTTGTATATAATTGTGAGAAAAATTAAAAATTTCATGTGTTTTTGAAATGGAATAATTTATATCTATTTATAAACTAAATTCAATTAAATTATCACAAATTTTGATAATTTAATGGTCAATAATGTAATTTTTAAATGTAAAGTTTCGCATAAAACAAGAAGAGATGAATGTTTAGACCATTAATCATCCCCAATTTCCTCATGGTCGGGTTTTTTAATTTTGAATTCTTTTATAAGTCATTATTTAAAAACCAAATCAATTTTTATATCTTATTTTTATAAATGGAGTTTAAATATATCTATGAAATTAAAATAAAAATCATGTTATTATATTTATATAATTACAAAAAATCATTAATATTCGACAAAAGTAATGAAAAACCTCAATTATTTGAAACCATTTATCATTACATATTTTTATAAAACCAATTTTAGTTTTCTTCTACATTCAAAATGATTTTCTCCACATTGCATCAACATTAATGATATTTATCACATTATTTAATTATATGAATATTAACGTAAATATTACTTATTATTTAAAATTAGTATTATATAAAACAATTTTTAAATTAATTTGATTCTTATATTTTTCATGATAACATTTTTTAAGATAAGAATTTTTCTTTTCTATCCTTACACATGCACTGGGAAGCGTTAGGCAAATAATAAGTTATAGAATTTTATAATTCATGAATATACATAAAAATAATTTAGTGATAAACATATTTATCTATAAATTATGTCAAAGTCTCCCAACATTAAATATATTGACACTAAGACACTAATTTTGAATTTTAAAATGTATCTCACACACTGCGTCAACATCGATAATTATTTTCACACAGATATATAAATATATATATATATATATTAAAATAATTATTATGTTTTATGAATATAAAATTCAAATTATATTTTGAGATTATCATCATCTAATACACATTTACTAGTTTTCTATAATGTTTAATAAAAAATATATATATATATTAATAAAATGTATAATTCCACTTAAAAATAAATTAATAATTAAAAAAGGAGTTTTAAACACAATTGTCTTCATAAACTTATTACCACATTGAATTAATACATTGATTATAAAAATAAATACTTTAAAAAATATATTTAAATAATATTAAATAAAATTTTAATTTATAATCATTGAGAATAACTACTAATCAAACTAGATATTATATAAAACTTCTATTACTTACTTTCATATCCTGCTCTGATAAATTTTTAATAAAACTCATAGAATATTAATGAAATTTTTAAAGAGATTTCATAACAAATAATCTCTTTTAAATCAGATATCGCATTTTTGAATTCTATAATTCACTAATGTTTTCATAATATATTAAAAATATCAGATTTCATTTTAAAATCATAAAAATAATATAAATATCCATATATAAATCCTCTTATAATAAATAATATGAAAAAATAAATATAATCAATTCGTTTTTTATTTTATGAAATTAATAATTTTAATGGAAAATTATATTAAATACAAGTCCATGATATATTATATAAATCCAAAAAAACATTACATCAAAAAATCCTGGATACTAAGGTACAAAATTCTTCAAAGGCTTTGATTTTTTTTATTATGCATACAACACTCACTTTTAGTTCACCCCTTTGTGTAATAATAGCTTATCGATCATGATTTTCATGTATATACTTTTTATGTCATTGTGAAATTAATTACTTATCTAAAAACAAAACTTTATTATTTTTATAATACAATATAATTTTACTTGCAATGCTATGTAAAACACTAAAATCCATGATGATTCCATGTTTCCACAAAACATTTAGATCACAATCAAAATACATTATATACATAGACTCAATTATATTATTGAGGAAGACTAGTTTCTATACACTCTTACAAATTATCACTTCCTATTTCTGAAAAAACATATCGAAATTACTTTTTTAGGCCTTTAAAATATATTTTTAAACTAACAAATATATACTCCCTTCCAACCAGTTCCTCGTCTCCCCAATAATCATTGTACTTGACCTTTTTGACTGAAAGTTTTCTTGATTATTCTTATATACATCCAATTTTTCTCAAAGTATGCTTTATAAAACATGCTCCTAACAGGGAAAACACAATAATTCAAGTCTCTACAACACTATGGATTCTAAAAATTCATTATATATCTATTTTTTAGGGATACAATTTCATAGGGAGATTCATTCCATGTGATAGAGGAAAAATTCATGTATTATATTTTCTTATCATGTATATTTTTACTACCATATAAATTTTTCTACAATGAATTACTCTAATAACCCTATTATATGTTTCCTAATATATTTTTATAATTAGAATATGGTCTTCTTAACCTATTTCCATTAGGTAGAATAATTTAATCAACCCTGTTAAGTCTATTTATAAGAAAAATATCTATACTCCATTAATAATATATCATCAATATATATCTCATGGAAATCCATTTTAATACCACTAAATTTCTCATGGGAACATAACATGTTTCTTTTTAAAACCCATGAATGAATCATTGTAACATAGAAGATAAATTTTTATCATTTGTTATTACAAAACCTTCTAGTGCATCATGTATACATCCTAAAAAATATTTTTGTTATGTACTATATTATTAATATCCATTTAATAAATTTCTTAATAAATTAATGATTTTGTAGAAATTAAAACACAATGTTATTTTAATATAGATACTGATGTAATGCTTCCACCACACTTTATTCCCTAACTTTACTGGAAGCCTTTAGTTACCAATCATTTTTCATAGGTATTAACATTCATATTTAGGTATATATTTGTAATTAAAACCCATTTCAACCAAATGTATTTCAGAAAAACTAGAGGATATACCAGAACAAAACATGATTGTGTAACAAGAAACCCATTTTAGAATTTAAATCTTTTTTCCACTGTGACAATTATGAGATGTTTATTTCTTCCATATTGGAAATATTCCCACTATTCTCAACAAAAAATTGTATCTATCCATGATGATAAGAAACCCACATCTCTCTAGTTCTATATCTTCTCTAGTAACATTACACATCTATTGTAAATATATAAATACATTTTCGACTAGGTTTTTTTGGGAAATTTTTATTTCCCCATTATTTTATATATCCAGTATTAGGATTTTCTAAATATATATGTCTCCAAAAATTTAATTTACATATGTTACCCAATTATAATAATATGGAATTCATTACAATGGATAAATTTATATCATAGGTATTATTTAAATAATATACTTTTATCTCTTTTGGATTTCCTATAAAGAAACCCCCAAAGCCTTAAGATTCATGTTTTGTTATTAAATTTTCATTAAATATGGTTTTACACCCCATTAATAAATATATGATTGAATTTATTTCTTCCCATTTAAAAACTCATATATTATTATCTATTCTACATTAGTTGGAACTGATATTTGATGTCATTATGTATATTACAATGCATATCAACAAAATAATAATCTATGATTTTAATAACTAATCATTTTTCTCTCGAATTATGAAAAGGTGTTATTATTCCTTTCATTGATTATATTATTATATAGTGTATAAGGATCATGTATTTCAGATTGTATCCAAAAATAATATATTTTTTCAATGATTTCATATTCAAGATACTCTGATCCTCTATAAAAAAATATTATTGATCAATATTCCATGTTTATTCTCTAATTAATTTATGTTAGTAAAATTTATAAATGCAATAATAATTATAACTCATCATGTAAAGATATACGTTTTTAAAAAATCTAAAAAAAGTAATAACTTACAAGAATCTACTGCAAGACTCTTTTGGAAATGCTCCATACCCGTATATGTTAACTAATTCGTGATGTTCGGTAGATTTCTTAACTCATAAAATAGAAGGATATTTGGTCATTTTACCTTGTAAAAAATCATGCAATATATAAAATTTACATATATAAAATTATTCTAAATATACATCTTAATATAATATCTTTAAATTATTTTTCTATACATGTTCATTTCAATTATTCATCATATGGGTGTAATATGAGCCAAATGAACTAAATTATTTATTTATTTACAAAACATGAATATTAAATTCATGAATGTGAAAATAATTATTTATATGTTTAATAAAATAATAAATATAATTAACTATAAAATTATCATATTATATTTATAAAAATAATAATCCATTCCATGTATAAACTTGATAAGAAATAATGTTTTTGGTTACACAAGGAACATAATAATAGTTCTTTAAAACCAAAATCAATCATTTTAGTAATGTGGGAAAGTAGTATCATATAGATAGTGTAACAAAACACACCCAATCAATATCTCAATGATCCACATCACCTTTATTATTCAATATTAATCTATATAGTTTATAGATTTTGAAGTAAATTATTGAACCAAAATCTATATCTAATTCCAAATTCACAGAAAAGGAATATTTTCAGCACATAATGAATTCAACTAAAAGATCTTTTTAATTGTTCATTGAGGTATAGGTATTCTTCCAATGGACCTTCTTTCGTAAAAAAAGAAAAAAAATATCATGGTTTACAGTCTCCACCTGAATCATTTATTTCTATAAACGGTTTTGAAAAGGTTCATTTATCGAAGATCCAACCATAAGATTTTTATACATATATTTTCTTTTGATCACTATAAATATAAATACATGTAACTACATATGTATTTATCCTCATATAAAACCAAATTGAGAATATTAGGGTGATATTTCATCATATTTTTCATATTATAATTACCAATAATGCTTTGGAAGCATGTAGGATGTGAGGAGTGAATAAATTCAATGAGTGGATACTTATATAACATGAATTCAAAAACATCCAAACAGCCAACATACCGAAATTGTACTATATGTACGATAAAATTTATTAATCAAATTCTTCCCACTTATTTTTATTTCTTAGAAAACCTCCTAGTATATATACATCCTATCAAATAAATTATTGTTCGACAAAAAATATTCTTTTTTGATTTAAAAACAAATATAGAGTCTTAATTCATTAAATTGTATAGGCATGCATATATAATATATAAATAACTCTTAGGGAAGGAAGAATATGAATATTCATTATCTTATGTCTCTAGGAATTAAGGATAATGATGCTTCCACTACATTGTTTATAGAAACATAGACTTATACTTCCATGACACATACTGGAAAGAGGAATTTGGATTATAATGGAAAGGAAATAATAAATGATTTTATTTATTAAATATATCACTTTTATTAAATTTTTATTTGATTTTGAGATTTCAAGATGATAGTTACACCATGAGATTAATCATCAAATCATAATACCAGGATTTAATGTAATCATTCATATGTGGAATAAATATGCAAGTTTTCTAGAATCATGATCTGAAAAATAAAATTTCTGGTATGTGAAAGATCTAGAATCAAGTTTAAAAACAATAAAAATTGATTATCTCTATAGAGTTTTTGAGTTACATAAATGGGAAATAATCATTGAAGAGATCACTAAGAAATATCTTCATTAAGTTTTTGATAATAATTAATTATAGTTTTAGAAATTAATAAAGGGAAGGTGTGGTAGATGATAAAAAAATATAATTGATGGATGTCATGATAATAAAATTCAATAACAATAATACATAATAATAAATTTAATTAAATAAAAAGGTGAAATTTATTTATAACTATCCAGGTTATTGCAATGATACCTACTCTTCACATAATCGTTATAATATATTAGTAATAAGAATTTATAATGTACTCAACTGAAATATAGAAGGTACATAATCACTCATATTAGGGTTGAATGTGGTAAAAAAATATTATTTTTATTTTAACTTATTTTCTCAATAGATGTGAGAATGTGAATTTTTAATTTTGAGAGTATCTTGAATATAATCAATCACCTAGATTTAATTTTAATATTTATTATAAGAGAATAATATATGGAATCACCCCATACCTTATCAATATTTTCTATCAAATTCCAATGCACCTGAAGTGTTATTAGAGAAATGAAGGCAACCCTATAAGATCTTATAATTACGTAATAATAGATTTCGAATATCAAATATCTAATTTATATATGCATGATGGAATAATTTGAAAAATCATTATATTGTTTATCTCAGCCTAGATGTTATTAATGATAAATTTTTTGTTTACTATAATTATGAATGAATCTCCCAGGAAACATGCTGATATGAGAAATTTTGGAAGTTGATGATACATAATGTAATGAAATTTTGAAATCCCAAATAAGAAAAGACTATAAAATGTTGACTGGAAACAAAAAATATATGTTAATATGGTATAATATGGAAATAGTTTTTTTAGAAATGTTAGTGATAAGGATGCTAAGGTATATATCTAAATATAATAGTTTCAATGTATAATAATTATTCAGGAGGATATTAATTATTTCTTATTTCTAAGATACTAATATCATTTTTTATGAAACATTAGGCTTTTTAGGGAACATATTAGCCAAATCAAACATTTCATCAAATTTATGATAAAATCCCCTGATATATTCTATACAAATATTTATAATATGGACTTTAAATAATAATTCCCAGATGATAAGTTACAATAAATTAATATTCTTTATAAAATGAAAAAATATTATATTATAACATTTTGGAAAAATGTATTTTGTTTTTGGATTTTAAGAGCATGTATATCGAGTTAAGAAGTCCTATAGGTTCTTTTGGTAGTTTTTGTAGAACAAAATTTTGTGCTTCCTATAGGTGGAATATACACAATAAACCCCTTATGTGAAATTTTAATTATGTTCTAGGAATATGCCCTGAAATACATTTATTGGATAAATATTATATCTCGTAAACCTTATATTTACATCATAAAATTATATCTCAAGGTAATTTAACATGGGGAAATGTGGTTTTCGTTGTATACATAATATGTGAAATTTACGCCATAAATTTCTGATTTAAAATTTATTGCCCACAAGCTTATATGTTTTTTGAATTGAAACCCTAAATCAAATATTATTTAATTTCCTTCCCTATTTATCATATCATATGTTCATTTGATGTGTGTTCGGGTGGTCTAACCACTCTAGATCACATTATCCCGCAAGCTTGATCTATAGTGTAATTGCTTGTCTCTATGTTGGTTAAGGAGACCATTATAATTCTTTGTTGATCTCATTATATAAATGATTTTTGAGATGAGTTTCTGTGGACTGATGATCATATGATAATTCATGTTTAATCCCATTTATATCCATTTTGAGATCATTATCTAGGGTCCAACCCATGTGTTTGTTGTGGTACAGAGTTCATGTTCCTCGAGGTATGATTTAACCAATCCTATCTACATTATACTTAGTTTATTTAATTCGATTACAATATGTTGGAATTGATACATGGAAGTCTATTTGTTGATCTGTATTACTCCAAGTGTATAGATTCCATTTTGGGTAATGTGAGAATCAAGTTTGATATAGGTGGTTCTGTCTCTAAATAATATTGGATGAACCATAATTTCTCTCGATTTTATAAATTTTATTATTAATAACATGGAATGATTTATGATTGTTTGTAAATAGATTTTTGGTAAATGAATGGTTTTCCCTTTTTTTTGTAAGAGAAAATTTATTTTCAATGAATTGTGAAATGAATATTAGAATGGGTTTTCTAAGTATATTTTTATCGAATAATGAATTTTTTAGAATTATTATTAAAATAGAAAGCCCTTATATTTTTTTGATAAATATAGATCATTGGAATCCATGGGTATTTAGGTGGAATGTTTAGTATCAAGACACATATATTATTATTTTTGTGGTGGTTCACTCATGGGGTGTTCCTATTATCAGAAGTCCTATTTTCGATGGGCATGATTTTGACATTGTTTGGGGGTATACACATGGGGTGTTCCTCTGCTCCATATGCATGTGTTCTATGGACTGGAGTTCACTAATAATTGGTACTGATATGAGTAGTTTTCTATCATATATTTTTGTGATCCTTGGCCTATTTTCCAATGTTTTTTGTATTTTTACAAGTAGTGATTTTATTTACATGCTTTGAGAAATAATGATTTATCCATTGGAAATGTTTCGTCTGCCTTTGTTTTCAAAATGTGGAAATATTAAAATATTTACCATGATCGTGATATAAAACTGATACACTACATCGCATGCCATGATTTTATTTAATATTTTTGTATTGTGATTATTTATGTAGAGACTTTATATGGTATTCATGTATGTGATCTAATTATGAATTTTTAGCTCACACCCTCCACACCCCATTAATAGTTTGTATACCTAGTATTATATTTCAATGGTGGAAAAAGAAAGTTGTCATCATGATGCTGAAAAGTTTATGTTACCAGGTTATAAGAATCTAGTAGTTATATAGTGGGATATTCCCCAAAAATGAGTTGGAGAAGAAGTTGTTGGTTTTTTGTTGTCCTTTTTGGGGATTTTATATATTTACCTTTGGTTTAATCAGGATATAATGTTGCATCACTACTATTCTTTCACATTGGTTATATAAAATATTTCTTATTTTTTTCTTTCATTTTTCCTTTCCATTTTTTATATATGTTATGTAGTTTGTTTCGTGTTAGATGATATAACTCCCTATGGTTGTTGTTTAATGTCCAGGTGCTACTCAATAGCCAATGGGTAGTGAGAACTCCCCTTAGATATGTGTATATTTGTCTTGTGTTCTAGTTTTGAGGGTTATCTAGGCGGGTTCATTACATATTATTATCAAGGTTTTGTTATGCTTAGTATTTGGAAGTTGATAGATGGGGTATTTGATTGTTGGTACATGAGAGGTAGGTTTTTGTGAGTTCTTGGCCATCTATTTCTATTGCAGGCCTTAATTAAACATGGATTTTTTTATTTGTGTCACTTATGTTGTGTTTTGATCTTCAATATTAGTCTCTATATATGGTTTCACGTTCACACAGAGACTTTTCATATTTTCTGATCATTATCTTGTATTTTTAGTGTGTATTATTATTCTTTTGAGATATATTTTGAGTGTTATAGTAGATGTTATAGTGGATGATCATTAAGGGAATATTCCTCTAGATCATAATCTTATAGAGGATAACATGAGATAAGTTCTTACATTGATTAGAATGTACCATGTGGTCAGGATAAAGAGGTTGAGACATACCTAGGTGATGGAGGAGAGAGTGATCAACCTCAAGTGTTCTTACATGATAATCATCCACCCATTAAGCGTACAAATGAACCAAAATCGGTGGAATACTGTTGGTAAAATATCAGTCATGTCTTCAAATTGTGGGATGCACCTGAGGCTATCTAGGTGAAGTGTGTGACCTTTATTTTTTAGGGTCCCAAAATGGAATGTTTATAATATATGGAATATGTAGATAGAAACATGGGAACATTTTGGGAGGGTTTCAAGAATTATTTTTTAAGGAAATTATATCTAGAGTCATAGATAATGGAAATGTATCTGTATTTCCTCTATTTGTTGCAGGGAGAGGGGTTTTGTTAGAGTCCACCAATAATTTTTTGGATGTGATTTATTTTTCATCAGATGCAGTGAGGAATGATATTCTAAAAGATTAATAGTTTATATAGGGGTTTCAACTAGATATTATATCACAAGTGTACATGAAAAATATTTCCACTAATAATGACACAATTGATAGGGTTATGATAGTAGAAATGACCAGGATAGGATAGATTGGATATTCTTCCCCTCCACTTCCACCCAACATCATGGTCGGTGCTGTGTAAGAGAATAAGAGGAATTGGAATGATCATTACAGGGTCAGGGTATGTTTTCAGAGATTGTTCATAGTATTTACTATAATTTATAACCAATAGTATTAACATGCCGTGGTACTTGTATGGAAAGGTCCAAAACACCTGATGTCATTATCCCAACTCGACAGAGATGTGCAATCCTTTTCAACAACATAACCATTTAAAAATGTTATTTTAGGTCATATATACACCCCATTATTTTTAGGTATCATTGAATCCAAAAAACGGAGTATTTGGATTCTTCAATTTCCACATAGTCCCACCCACATGACTCGACGTTGAAGTACCATCACATAGTTGATGATTTTCCATCAGAGGTTAATGTGGGCCCATTGATAGTCCGAGGTACAATTTTCATCACAACATCTATAGAAACATATTAATATTATATAGATACCTACTTTTCATTTATATATACCCATTTCATTGATTTAATTAAATATCTATCAAATCACATGTATTTTATTCTATAGTTGCTGACATATCTTTGAAATAATAATGATTATGGGTTTTAGTGTTCATCGTTTTCTATATCCATAGATGTTGTGGAGTTGGGATAGTAGTTCCTAGTTCTTGATCAAGATGTTTCGACATCTTCATCATGGTGAAATGGATCATTTAACACATTTATATGTTAATTATTATTAATTCCATTTTATTTTCCTTCATACAAACTTCAGATATCATGTGCTTCAAGGGGAGTAGGATCTATGGTATATTAATATAGGACATCCCCTACCAATTCTTATGGTTTTTTCTCTACCAATATAGTTATGATCGATGATGTTTCTCATTCAAATGATATTACCTTGGTTATTAGGGACTTACCTAATGTATTCCCATATCAATTGTCTGATCTATCTATAGAGGGGGAGGTATAGTTTTAAATTGATATGGTTCTTGGGTATTCTATTGATCATTATTACCTCTTATTGGATGAAAGATTATGAATTTAATAATCTCAATATCCTTTTAGATAATATGATGGAGAAGGGTTTTTTAACCATTTTTTTTCTTTTGGGTTAGGCACAATACACTTTTCTATGAAGGAAAGTGGTTCATTTTCAATTGTGTGTGGATTATTTGACGTTGAACTAGGTGAAATTTAATAATACGTACACAATTAACTATGTGGATGACTAGTATCATCAATTAAATGGTTTCAGTGGTTTTATAAAATCATTCTTCGGTTAGATTACAATTATATTAGGGTTCAGGTGTCTAAAATTCCATATGACACATTCCAAAGTAGGTTTGGACATTACAAATATATTTTGATGCCTTCTAGTAAAAACAACGATCCTAAAATTATTATTGATTAGATGAACTAGATATTCCATCAGTATCTTGTCATCTATTTAATTATTTTCATGGATACATGGGAAAAATATATGAATATAAATTCTAGAAATAGAGTATGGGAAACGTGGTTGAATGAAATGATATCCATATTGTAGGGAATAAATTTAATCTTCAACAACATAGTCTATAGTTACCTAATGATAGTTACTATGAGGTATGAAACTCAAGTTTAGTTGTAGTGGAAAATTTTGATTCGAAAAAAGATAATAATATTGAGATAGAGGTTGTCAAATATACATGTTCATGGATTCCAAAGTGACAATCTGAAATTGATAAGAACAACATCATTCGTGATCAGGTTTCACAAGTTTAAATATATAGAATGATATATTTATTTTAGGAATATTTTATAGATTAGGATGTCACTATGTTTTTTGAATAAGAAGATATAGATGGGAACATAGTTTAGGATATGAATAAAGTGCTTGATAAAATTGGGTAGATTTATAAAATGGACTTTCATTTTATCTTAGTACATAAGGGTATCATTAAGGACAAATAGTTCGTCCATTACAAACTAAATAATAATGGATTTTTAATTTGGTACAATACATGAATAGTGTAAAAGGGATAATACCATACTAATAGAATCATTGATAATATGACATTTTTACGTATTTCATGGTTAAATACTATTCATGTACTCAAGGATAATGTAGTGAAAATGAAATTCAATGTTTTCTAGATAGAAATTAAGTCCACATTTATTATAGGGTTTATTGAATAATAAGTGTATATCAATGAAATAGATTGATTTCTTGTCCTTGAATATGAGAAGAATGTTTTTGATGATGGAGAAATATTGATTAAAGAAGCCACCACGTTTTTGGAATTCATGACTAGATCATCATTTAATTAATCTCAATTTTCATAATGGTATTATTGATTCTATTCGTTATATAATCATGTAATGTAATCAATATATTATGGTGTTGATGTATGATGATGAAATAATATTTAACTAATGAGATATAGCATAATGAAGGTTATTGGCCGAGTTAACCAAATGTGAGTTCAAAATTTCAATGATTTGAGGAAAAATATTTTTCCTTTGTTTTTTGTGATGCTTGGATGAAATGGAATATTCACTTATCCTTCAAAATATTTTAGGATGGTTCTGAGAATATTTGGAATGGATAACTCTAAAGAAACTGAAACACTGGTGGTTGGATAGAAGAAACATTCCTGAGCTGATGAAGGCAATGAGGTTAATGTCACAAAATATATACATATCATTGTTAGTATATTGTACTTAATAATGACTCAAATCAATAATGGGGTTTCCATATGAAAAGTAGTGAGGTTTCAAGGGATTCCCAATGAAATCCACATACTTTTTGTGAAAATAAAACTATAATATATTGAGGCAATCACGAATTTCATATTGTTGTAAAAATGAAAAATATAAAAAATATTTGTTGGTTATATAAATATATTTTTCTACGGTTCAGTAGATAATAGAATATCTTCCTTAGTGAGTGAATTCTATCTTTTAATGAGTGTTTTTGTGGAAATTAATGAAATAATTTTATTTTTCATTAACAACTCTAGAATGGTAATATATTTTGACCACCAAAGAAGTTATACAATTATTATGGATGAATCAATATCAAAATGACATGGGAGTTTATGTAAAGTCTCAGATAAATTTTTTTATGATATTTCAAGAGCTATAATTCATAGTAAAAATAACATCCATCATTGAGAGACATATCACTTTAAAATCATGTATCATTTTATCAAGGATAATGTGTAACATGTTCTTATGAAGTTGGAGAATTTTTCTATAGAGCATCTTGTTACATATATCAAGAAGAATTCCTTACACAATGATGTTTTTAGAAGTTATTTACTATGTCTTGGAGTTCCTTAGACTTCCAACACATGAATATGTTTGTAAGTGTAACCCCCTCTCCCTATGGTATGGTATGATTTTTCTTATGTGTTGATATGTTTTCATTGTCATGATTCATCCACACAAGAGTGGCCATTATGTTCATTGAAAAGGGGGGGGGGGGGATATTCTTTGAATATGGAATGTGAGATGATGATGGGGGAGAATCGAATGGGATTTTAAAATCTAATGATGCTAAATATGATCAATCAAAGGTTATATATTACTGTAGATAGGTAATTTTTGAAAATAGTTGACACTTTTTTTGAAATTATGCGATTCATTGATGAACATTACGTGTTAATCTTGTTTCTCATTAAATTCATGAATCATGTGGGCATATATTGTGTATTGATTAAATAATTGAGATCTATCTACAATACCATGTAGAAAATTTCTTCACAATATTGAAGATTATTTAATGTAGTATTAACGGGTTAAGAATTTTCATAAAAACCAAAGGATTATATTTTCATGAAAAAGCCATCGTGGTTACATTGTAGATTTTTTGGGTTGATTGTGTTTATTAAAAGAGAAAGTTGATAAGGGTAGTTATGGATTCCATCATGATTTTTGAAAAATTGTGATGAAAATAATTCAAGATAGAGATATATAATGGTGTTAAATTACATGGTTATTAGATGTTTTTCAATGGTATTATTTCCCAGATGTTTTGAGATAATAGGGTGTTTCATGATTACGTATGGGGAGTTTCATGAAGAGGTGGTGGTGGGAATGAATGTTTCATTAAGGTGATGAAATGTATGGATATAAGTGTCTACCCATTAATTTTAACTGAAGAATCCTTAATGTAATTCCAAAGGCATTGAATTCATTAAATAATTTCACGAAATATTTATTTTCATGATGGATTCATAATATTATTTGTTTTGGGAAGGGTAGAAGCTTCCTAAAATATATATATATTCATTAATAGTTTTAAGTTTCACAAAAGCGTATAATTTGTTGTGGAATATTCATATTTTCATGATGTTTTTAAAAAAATTCATGAATAATTGGGTAGTTTTGGAAAATATAAAAAATTGGTTTTGTGAAATTGAATCTTATATGAATAAGAAGGTATTGGGTAGTAATTCATTAGTAATGATGTATTTATCATGTGTATGATTGTAGAGATTCAGGATGCACAAAATAATCTGTAAAGAATATTTATTCATGTGTTAGAAAGAAGAATCCTATAAAGGATAAGTGAGCACACAATAGTTGAGAGATCAATGATCATTAAAACTGTGAGTAGGAAGGATAATAGTTAAGCATTGAAAATTGTAACAACAGTTCAATTTAATGGATTTTTTACTGAGGCACGTTACCTTTGCACGATCCTTGTATGTAGCCTGGTGTGCGTGAACCAATTAAAATTGATGTGTCTCATTAATTATTTTATTTCTGATCATAAATATATATGATAATGGGCGAGAATATTGTCTTATATAACGATGTATCAAGAACCTAATGGGAATTATTTTAATCATGAATACCCTGATTAACCCCTGGGTATTTGACCTAATATGGATAACATTCACTCCTTGTTTACTATAAACACCATCATCCCTCAATTAAAGTAGTCATCCCAAGATAAACAGAAATATCAACGTCCCTCGAGGGTAACTTCTATATCAAGTCAACAACTAGAAGAAAAGGAACCAAAAATATTCATGAAGCTTTGACATAAGATAACAAATCATGGTATAATGATGAAACACAATTACATTCCAAAAAACTATCCAATTTCTATTATCCAATGCTGTTTCAAAAACCATTTTCTATATCAATACCATTTTACAATTTCTAAATACCTTTTTAAATAAAATATAACACACCTCTTCAATCCAATTCAATTATTCATACCAATGTATGAAATAATTAACCATTTTAAAAATACCAAATGCTGTTGAATGAAATAAACCCAATTAACTATATCACATTTCTATTCCAAAACCCAGAAAAAATCTATTTAATATGGGTTTAATTAATTTTTCAATATTTTAGGATTAATTTTTTTAGAGGGCCCAAAAGAAATCTAAACTATTGATTGTAATGAAATTTCATTTTAGAAACACAATTCAATCCAAACACTAATATAAAATCTTTAAATCATAATTTAGGAAATGTAAAACTATAATTTGTTCCATGGAAAAATTAAATTATAAAGGATTACATTTTTAATATCATTTTACAAAGTTACAGAACATACATAAAGGGTATCTAACTAAATAAAACATTGAATTATTTTTTTAATTATATTAGATCAAATCAATGTAATGTCGGATTGATCACACAATAAATGTACTCTAAATTTGAGAAATACTATATGATAATTCAAAGAGGACACCTATATTACCCTTATATGGTTTCAAACATATTGTATCGACCTCTGGAATGAGCTAAAATGTTATATTTATATATATATATTATCCAAAGAAATGAAATGGAAATAAAAAATAACCAACAAAAAATGTTATGAACTCATTTTAAATTAAAAGTTAATAAAAAATGAATGAGGATAACTATTATAGTCAAATATATATTTCAAACATTTTGGATGGTATGTAAAGAACCAATGAATAGTTTTAGGCTAATCATTGACTAGGATAAGGAAGGTACACCCTTACACACATAGAAAATTGGGCTCTAAATATCCATTTTGGGTTATGAAATAAGGGGCTAGGGGGTCAAACAACACTTTACCCATCATAAATAAATTGGGACCATTAGAATGTTGGTGTTGGTCCCACCGAATGGCCTATGGTAGGTTAATAATTTAGTAGGATAACCTAGGTAGAACTTCTTGTGGACTATATTCCCAATAGCAAGATGATGAGCCTCTACTAGCCAGCTGATGGGACATTACATTCATTCTTATGTCTCAGGTCATTCTCTGGGATCCTGTCTTGCTACTTCAATCTCCAAAACACCCATTCATACATAGAAACAAGGTTTCTAAGTACCCAAATACATAGAATACTATTTTTATTCCATGTTGGAAAATCATATTGACCACTTCTTGAAAAATATAATTTATTTATCAAAACAAAGAATACATGTATGGGCATGGGAATTATAAACATTGTACCATAGCACTTCTAGTCTTTTTAATTTCTCTATGGTCATCATTATAAATCACCAGACCAATATTGGTCACTTTATCCCACTAAAATTTTGCATACATTCCTAAACCATAGAAGAATAACCTAGACACATCATCTATGCCAAGGCACTCTAGCTATATAAAACTAAAGACAAGAACCATCATCATCCCAAAAAAATAAGAATGATATTAAAAAATCCCATCCATTAGAAAATAAATTTGGTGTTCTTATTCGACTACAATATAAATATTTGGTGGTCCCTGCCATAATCATAAGCTTACAACAATTGATTCCTATTTCATATCATTTCTTTTTTAAAATAGAATATTAGAACACATCCTCCATGTTCCAAAGTTGATCTAACATGATCTTTATCTCAGCACCACAAAACATAAATTAGAATGATGGTTTTATATCAATACCCCTCCTCATTTTTGGAATCCAACTACGTATAGATTCATAACCATCATTTATGTATGATCTTTGAATAAGTTGTATTTTACCCAAGAGTCTGGTCCAACTCAAAATAAACATTTTCCCCCTCTAGAATGATACCTCATATATTTCCTTAAACATACAACATCCACATTATTATCTCAATTAAATTAGAACCATCATTGGTCGAAACATCTCTAAAATTCCCATCTCCAATTGCCAATGCATTACCAACCTACCCTAATAATGATACCTTGAGTAATCCTACAACAATATGAATAGTCTTCTTAGAGTCCCTATCTAACTCTATGTCAGATTAAATATTCAGATACATAAAATTATAGTTTATAAATTCATATTCAATCATAATGTTTAATTTCCAATCCCTTTAGTCTTAGATCTCATAAACTCCTCTCAGTCCCAAGTAGATGCTCCTATAGATCCTATACCATATGTAGTTTTCCATTTGGAATTCCCCAATAAATCTAAGTACACACCTCACATGTTCCATATTAGAATTTTTATTCCATCATTAACTTTCCATAGTAATCTCTAGACGCATATTACCCTTCTATCTTAAGCGTTACATGCCCATGAAAAAAACATCACTACCTACCTTAATATTGTAATTATCTTCACATATATTTAGAAACTACAAATTACAAAGACCCATGATCCATTTCTTATTGAACTCAATATTCTTATGTTAACATTCACCCACGAATAAAACAAAAACTAATTTCATCCCTTACCGTGTTTCTATAAATGTCACCCATAATGAGTACATTGCATTCCGATAACCAATGATTCACTCCGGACATAAGGTTTTACATACCCTCACTCCGCTAGTGTAACCATCATGTTTCACCTTAGAAAACATATGCCTCTATATTGATGCATTATTATTAATTCGAGAAAACCTAACACTTACATCTTTCCCAAACCTAATCATCTATAAAACCACACTATTATTCATCCAAAAAATTCATGTTCCAAAACATGTACATATCAAAACCCAAAAAATGACCATGGCCTATCAAGTATCACATTAACTCTTAGAGACCTGGGATTAAGAGGGGATTAAAAAATAGGACTCATTACACCACCAAATATCCTCTATGGAGTCATGAGTTAACTTTTAGGGAAGAACTACCTCTACCAAACCACTTGATATCCTCTATCGAGACTCGAAATATATCCAATGTAATTGTGACGTACCGTCTAACGACTCTATGGGAAAAATTCTTATGTATCACCACTACACATAACCTTTAGTTCACATAATAGAAATTGGTGATTACTTTTTAACCACTCAATTATATATCTCAACTAGTATCAAAAACCTCCTTCACATGTCTACAACCTCAATATCATTATGACACAATGGTCGTAAGATCCCCCACAACATTTCAACAAATATAACTCAGTGTGAAATGACTATTAAATTACTAGTTATATGCTCACATTCCTACTAAAAAATCATAACATGCCTCGTGAATTTTCAATCACACTGGGCATGAGGTATCCTCAATGCATATACCCTACAATCCTAAAATTTTTCCCATGTCTAGTTAATTCATATTATCACCAATTACCCATGTATTGTTCAAAGACCTTAAGAATATTCAGAGTCTTAAAAATCGATTTCAGCATTAATCCTGAGTAAATACAAATTAAAACCTTAATATGGTTATGAAAAGAAAGAGTTCAGAATCCAAATGATCCTTACCATTCTGAAACAGTCTATAAAACTAGAAATTATAATTCATTTGCTTTTACAAAAAAAAAAGAATCCATTTCATAACTGTGACATGTTTAATCCTTGAAACAATCACAATATCCTCACACATCAAAAACATCCCCAACACATTACTAACGCATATACAAGTCACCCTCAATCATAGAGAAATATGACTGGAATCAATAACCAGAGTCATAAACCAAACTTCATTGGGATTACATTTATCCCCTCAATATAGGTATCACTCAACCAATTGATCACCGAACCAATTCTACACATGTTCCAAAACACAATGTGTATAATTAACCATGTATAACTAAATGCTCTTGGTCAGATACACTCATAAGTACTAATCCACAAAAATCTATCATACAAGAAAAGACCCTTTCTCTATGATCCAATGATGAAACCAAAATGTCACACACAAACAAGGGACACAAAAACAATGAAACGTGGTCACACCCCAAAAATGAAATATTGCAATACATTTTTGGGAAAATATGTAAAAACCACTATCTCATACCCAAAAACCATTCAAGATCTCACAACAAATAACCAAGATTATCACAACTTATTTTCTTCTATAACACCAAACTACACAAGAATATACTCTAGTAACAACACAATGTAGACTCATCACTATGTTATATTTGGATCCATCATTTCTTGTTTCAAATTACTTAAAAATTTTAAAATTTTTAAAACCCGATGGTTCATATTATGAAATATGAAAGCACTCTATGGTTTGAATATCCAAAACCTGATCAAATTTCAAATTCCATGATTATTGAAAAATATAATTCCATACACAAGTTATAGAGTAAACACATTATAATTATCTTACTATATCTCTATTTAACCAAAAACTTATCCTTATAAAAATTCATTTATATCATCTTGTTACCTATATGTTTGAAAAGGAGCTCCTCAAGAATATTTCCACCATACCGAAATATTTAAACCATATAATTTTATACTATAATATTAAATATCGACCACTATTAATCATATAAAATAACTATTAAATTCAAATAACATGATGAAATTAACCTTAAGAGGTAGAACAACATCATATGTAAATACCATGAATTATAAACCACATGCCACAAATTGATAAAAACTCAATCCAATATTCCTTGAATCATTTATGAATGCACACATCCTCTATTATGATACTGATAAAGGAGGAAAATGTCATAAAAATAACATCTCAAAAAGTGCACAACTCAATTTGAAAATAATTCAATTGCATAAAATATAAGTAAAGAACAACAATACGCACCCCAAAAAACTCATTGTTTTCCACACATATAATGATTTATTCTTCCATGAATGATCTTATTAAAAAACATCATATAAATCCTAGTATCATTTCTAATAGGCATAAAATTTAAATTAAAATATTGAATGATTTGTTTCTTGTTTGTAATATATATCCACCTAGAGATTCTCTCCAGTTCATAGACTAGAAAACCCATCAGGACCTCAGGTATGCCACCAAAAATTCTAGAGGGTGAATACTATATATGAGGATAGAATGGGGAGAGTATTCCCTCAGGATATGATTATAAATATAATGGAAATAATATAATATATATAACATCCAAATATAATCCTTACAAAAAAAATTGTTAATATATAACCCAACATTATAGGTGATAAAAAGAATAGTTATAAACACCAAATCCCTCATTAGTGGATTGTACACAATTTGGAAAAATAAAGTAAAATAAAACAAATTATTACTAGCTATCGTGCATATGGTCCCATTCCATTCTTGATACCATCATCAAACTCTAATCCCGGAAGTTGAAAAAAGTATTAATATGATGTATCACCCAAAACATTTACCTATGGATATAAATGATACCATCTCGAGTATATGTGTGCCTTGGTGTCCCAATAAAGGTGTGAATAAAACGTAGTAGTCCACCACAAATGGTATCACTATATATAA
Source organism: Viscum album (assembly GCA_963277665.1). NCBI lineage: Eukaryota > Viridiplantae > Streptophyta > Magnoliopsida > Santalales > Viscaceae > Viscum > Viscum album. The sequence goes on from OY728120.1 coordinate 265,138,725, forward strand.
CTAGTCTGATTATAGATCAAGTATCATTGTTTAAGATAATGTGTTAAAAATATATATTTAAACATTAAACATGATATATATAATAATCTCTATGACTAGGGTATATGTTCATATCAAGAATGATACAAACCTAAAATAAAAAGTCTCAGGGTGCCTTTAATGACATCTTTTAGACCATTCCAATGTCCAAGGGAAATATACCTATCCATAGTTCAAACTGGAATCAAAGGGAAATATACACATCTTTGTATCCCTTTCACCCCAATGGGAAGAATTAACCACAAGTCAATAATAAATACTAGTGTCCTAGAGGTGATGTATTCAACATGAATTGACCATAAATTCCAGTATCCTTGGGGGAAGCGTTCACCCCATGGAAACCATTAATATTAGTGTCCAACGAGGGTAGCCTTCACCCCATGTTAAACATTTTAATAAATTTAACCCAAAACACAAGTCAAGATATAAGAATAATTAAAAAATCATGAAATAAGGACAATCTAAAATAATAACTTGAAATTGCATCCAGATTCCATTAGATAGACCATTTCAAATCCAATTTCCATAATTTATACCATTTTCCTATTTCAAAATAACTTTTGAAAAAAGACCTAAAAAATACTGTAAGTTAATTCGATATTCATATAAAACACTGATAAAATTACATATTCTCAAAATACCAATAGATAATTAAAAAACTAAAGAAATTAACCATTTCAAATTTCCATTACAGAACCAAGAAAAATACACTTTTCAATTCCATTTAAAATAGGTTTACATATTTTTTTCGATTCTATAGATCTATTTATTTTTATGGGAAACAAAAAATCTTGAATGCTGGTAGTTGTGAAATAACCTTTCAATTCCATAAATGCATAAAAAATATACCTTAAAAATGATTTAAAAATAATTTATGTGTCTCAAAACATTAATTTGATCTATAGTTATGTTCCCCCATAAAATGTTAAACTTTTTTATTTACTTTTCTCATGGTCCAATACATACAGAAATTGTATTTAACATAGAAACAAGGGATGTGTCATTTTAAATTAAATTGGATAAAATAATGGACGAATTTCTTTTTCAAAACATAAATATAATAAAAATTTAGGAAATAATAAGAGATTATTTTAAGGTGTCACCTAAATAATTATTATGATAATGTAGACTTCAGTTATTTTCCTCTGGTTCAAGTTGAATTTGATGATAGTATGAAACCAAAAAAAATTAGTAGAATTAGAAAATAACCCACATAAATAATGTGACCACACAATATAGAAAATTAAATAATGAAAAACACAAATATGACTCTTAAACTCAATTAAATATTTCATTATTCACAAATCTAATCCAAAAAAAAATTAATTAGCAGAGTTCCACCATGTCGATGTAAAGGGATGACAACCCAAAAAATGAAAATCAGATAGATCACTAACTTTCCATTTTTGTTAAATAAAGGAAGGGGTGAGGGTTATAAAAGTATCTTTTTCTCCTATTAAATAAATGAAATGGTTGAAACCATTTTTCCATTCTTGGGATCATTAGTAAGTTGGTATAGCTAAGCAGATCACCATGCCCACTGGATGGCCACTAGCTTGTCAATGGACGTATCAAGGGTAGCTGGTGGTACTATATCATCATGTTGTAGTTTTCAATCCTTACTTTAGCCTTTGGATTACTCATGATACCCATTCAAACCAAAATTAATGTGTAAAAACAAGTGATAAGTGTAAAAAATCTATTAGAACATAGTTTTGACAACGAGTTCAAAAAAAGGCATGTCCAATATTAGAAAAATTCCATGATTTTTTCAAAAATATGAACACCCATATCGGTATGGTAATAACACTCATGGTGACACCAGATAATATTGAGTATTAAATGGTATGTTAAAATAGGTATTTTTTGTAATATTGAGTTAAAATGTATTTTTTTTTATTTTGGAAATGGTAGAATGTGTCCCCTTATATAGAAAAGATTGTATTGTATTTTCAGAAAATTTAAATCCTTGTAGGATAAGAATGTTATTTTTAAATTAGAAGAGGTTCATTAATGGATAATTTATGAAATGATGGAAATTAGTCATTTTAAATTTACATAATAAATTATTTTTAATGTTTTATTAATTTGAAAATATATTTAAATAAATTTAATATTTATATAGATTTTCTAGTATATTTTTTTAATTTGAGTCTAAAAATAAGTATAAATTATAAAATTAAAATTTTAATATACATATATATAATTACATAAATTTTATAATTAATAAAATCATGAAACCTATTATTTCATCCATACCATATTACATAAAATATTTTAAACTTGTGGTTTTTTTATTATTTTACTAGAAAAATCATTGCATCATCACTTCAAAAACATTTTGGATAATTATCCAATTATTAATTTTTTTAAAAAAATATGAATTTGAATATAATTTATTATTAATCATTTTTATATTATAGATATATTCATAATAATTTTTTTATTTTCATCATTTTCATGATAATTATTTTTTTATACGAATGTTGTCTTTTAGTAATGTTTTCAAGCACGATGTCTGCATTTGGATAATTAACATGCTATATAATTTTAAAAACCTGAATATAAATAAATATCATTCAATAATAATCATATATATCTATCATGTTTAGGAATGACTTGTCAATTTCTTATTTTATTATCTATGACATCATTCATTACTTTTCCAATGTTGTAGATGCACTCCATCAGTATAGAAAAATATTTTGATATTTATATTTTTTTAAAATTATGATTTATAATCATTGAATAATATTTGTATGATATTTTTTTCATTTACTATTATGTAATACATTTTCCATATGTTACTATATTATTCAATATCATTTGAGACAATGATTTAATAAGAAGAAGTTAAAGTAAATTTACAATCAATTATTTATTTTAAAATAAATTTTGAGTTAAAATTTATTCCCGGAAATATTCAATTTTGAAATTGATTATCATTTTTAAAAAAAATCCTTTAAAAAATTAATGAAAAAAATTGAATATAAAATTTTCTTTTCTAAATTTTTACCAAAATTCAAGACCAATATAGTGATTACAGATCAGATTTATTAATTATTTCCATATCATTCTCTTAGATGCTTTTATTTAAAAAAATATCATTATTTGTTAACATATTGATTCAAAATATAAAAAATATTTTATTATAATAAATATATATGTATTTAAATTTAATATAAAATCATAATATATTAATTTACTATATATTTGTGTGTATATGAATTACGCATAAAACATATTTTATTTAAAATAGAAAATATCATTCTTGTTTCATATGATGCAATAATATTTTCTAATTATATTTTAATTATTCAAAAAAAAATAAGTAATATCAATATCCATATCTAAAAAATTATATACTAAATTTGAATAAAATTATCTTCCCATTATTTATGATATGAAATAAATATTTTTAATTAATATTTATAAAATATATAATTCCATAATTTAAATTTGAAAACTGATAATAAATATTTACAAAATTAATTGGATACTATATACCCAATATATATATTATATAATCTCAATTTTAGATCATTTGTAAGCCTTTACAGGGACATTTCCTTCAAAAATTCTCAATGATCTCATGTTTCTTCTTCAACCATATGATATTTTCATTAAACGTTAATAGGAAAAATTACCATATTTTATAATAATTTTTTTATCAATAACATGAATTTCCCAATCCTTATATTAATGATTCTACTCAAGCTACACATCTTTATATATCAACATATAAGATCCTTCAGGTACATATACTTTTAATAAATATTTATTAACCAATTTATATACCTTATAAAATCTTTTATGTATGGTTACTCGAAAATCGTTGGATCTAAAATTTTCCTCAATTTAATATAGAATAATAAATCATGGGATTAATTTTCAATTCTTATCAATACACTTCCTTAATCTCCTTAGAGATATTTTATAAAGAAACATAATATCTTAATTAAAATAATTAATAATTCCTTTAAATCAATGGAAACCTATTCAGACTAAATTGAGTTATCTATATTCAAAATAGATCAATTTTTTTATTTTAACCATCCCATTCACTAATTATTGACCCAAAAACATCCTTTCCCTAACTGAATCCAAAGAAGATAGAGTTTAACACTATTTTCTTTATAATTTATCAAAATGTGTCATCTTTACTTCGGAATGAAAACTATAATTATATTTTTAATAAACTAATTAAATGTGTTGATAAACAACACCATGATAATCCAATGGAAATTCCAAGATCATATAAAATAATGAGCGGGTTTTCTAATCTAATATTTAATAATTTTGAGGGAAACAATATATCGTGAAACTTAACAGTAAATGTCATTTGTAGTACATTCCAAAAAATATTTTCAAATTCATGATCATAATAAGACCCAATTGAAATAAGAACTCAATGTGATTTTATTATTACTCAGATAAAGTGTTTATAAATGTTATATAATAAATATTATGTAGACTAAAATTAAAATGAGATTATTTATTAAAAAATAAACAATAGCCCAAATGGATTTATTATAGTATATATATTTATCAACCCGATATAAAATTAATGGATATATATTCCAATTTATATTTTTGAAATGGAAATGTCTACAAAATTAATTTTAGTTTTTGTTTTCCATATTTAAATTGTTGAATATATATCATTTTTAGGTAAAATTAAAAATATCATTCTTTATTAATTCCCACCAAAAATATTATTGATGATATATAAACATATTCATACAAAGTATTTTAATAGAATATGATGAACTATGTGACTGTATAAATAATTTATTTTTAATCATGGAGTCCCTGGGTTCATGAAGTATCTTACCAAATTGTTTGATTCTTTTTTTATAAAAAATTAACCCATGAGAGTTTACTTTTGTTATCAAACTTATCCCCTTTAGAAACACATGATCTTCTATAGGTACATAGTTTACTCTTTCCAAAAACTATTATTGTACTATTACATGTGATAAAAGAGAATACATTTTCAAATGCACAATATCCAAGGAATTATTATTTAAATCATTAAATAATAAGTCATTTTCTAAACATAAAAATGTTAATGAAAAATTATACTTTTGTCTAAAAGAAGCTACTCAATTTGTTATAGTAAAGGGATTTTAATTAATTTTACAATCATATTTTTTCAATTAAAACAACAAATTTTCATTACTTGCATTACTTTTTGAGTGAATATATACTATAATTTTTTGTGATGAATATATATATAACATCTCTTGCCATATAAAAAATGAATCCAAATTAAAAAAAAACAAATTACCACTATAAATTCCAAGTTCTTGTATAGGGAAACTTTTCCATCGGGGATTTCAATTTTCACCATGAAAATGATATTTTAGAATCATTTGTAATCAAAATATTAAAAATACCCTTTGAGGAAGTATCACTATAATGAAAAAGTTTCCCATTTTTAAATTAAAATTATAATGATTTAGCATTAGCCAATAATTTATTTAATTCATTAATATATTCATCTATTATATTATTTAATTTACTTCAATGCCATTTCTTATTAACATGGTTAATGAGTTAAAAAAACAATTCAATGTTTCAAAAAACATTCACCACTAACCCACTAGTCAGAAAATTATAAATATCTATTTTCTTTGTTGGTCTTAGCCATTATTCCACTTAATTAGTTTTATCATGATCCAGATTCATGATATCTTTGGTAACAATATTCCTAAGGGATGAAATTTATTATTATAAAGACAAATATTTACTAAATTTTCTATATAAATTCATTTATAATATGTTCAATAGACCAATCCTCAAATCATTCTCGCGATACTTATGAATTTTATAGTATATTATAACATAATCTACAAATATCAATAAATTTTTGTGAAAATATTCTTAGAATACTCTTTTACTTAAATCCATAAATATTTAAGGTGCATTAAATCTCACAAAGTGTATAAATATAAACTCATAATGAGAATATACCACTCAAAAGTCCTTATAAGTAATTTCATATTCATATAACTTCAACAAATGGAATTAGTACATGAAAAAATTAGTTGAAAAGGTACATATCTACATGGATATAGAAATTCAAAAGTCTATGATAAAGGTTAATTCTTTATAAAAATATCATTATTGAATTCTATATTATCAATGTAAATAATCATTTACGTATCCTTATTCTTATACAATACAAGAGTTTCACATGGTGATGTTTTTTTATTAATGAAATCCTTATCAATGAATTCTTGTAATTTATTTTTCAATTTTAACATCTATATTAATGTTACTCAATATGGGGGTATTAAAATTGGAATATAATTATTGAATAAGTCCAAGGTCAAATATGCCCACTAATCAGGAATATTACTAGGAAAATAATCAGTAAATACATCCAAATGATTTTCCCACATTAAAATCATTAGGTTGGATAACATCCTCCATTACAATGATATTGTAAAGATAACACGATCCTTTATAAATTAAAAATTTATTAACATATTTATATGTTATAATTTAAAAAATTAATTCAATAAAAACATTATATTATTCTAAAAATAATTTATATCCTCATTTTCTTGAGAATATATATTTTCTTAATATCCTAAAAGAAAATCCATACCAAAAATAACATAAAACTAAAATGTAGGTATGAAAAAAATATTTTCATATAAATCAATACCATATATAATTATATAATGGTTTCTATAAATCCTTATTTCATTAATAACACCACCAACAATTATTTCCAAAAAACCACTCACTATTTCTTGACATGGTATTTATATATGAGTAAAAAATTTCATCGAAAAAATGAATCTTTAGATCAAGAATGACATAATACATTATTACAATTTGTATGAAAAATATTGAATTTGTATCAACTTTATTTGATGGATCAAAGTTTTCTATATTAGTAGTAAATTAAATTACCATTAATTTTTTCTTATTAGATTTTAGATTAGCACATAGAATTATTATCAATGGGAATAGAGTTTAATAATGACACGTCTCAATAAAAATTAAACATTTAACTTCCATTCTATAACCTTGATAAAACATTGGTCATCATTTTTATCATTTTTAGTCTATTCATTACTCGTTTATCATTAATCATGTGCCATGTGTCCAAATTTACCACACTAAAATCATTTCTCAGATCACAGAAGACACTCCCTTGAATGGTTTATAAAAAATTATATATATAAGTGAAATTATATTCTCATTAAATTGGATTTATTTCTATGTTTTTCTCCATTAATTTTAACATTTAGAACTTTTATCATTATTTTAATGTATTATATAATATTATACAAACTCTATATCAAAATTCTCATTACATCAAATAATTTAATCATAACATTAAAATTCATTCGTAACCATTGCATTTTATACACATGGATTTATATGTATAAAAAATAGATCAATTTTAATTTCCTATGAAATAATAATATTCATTTTATACCATTGAATTAAGAAAAAAAATTATTCATTAGTTGAAATTGAGTGTCCCACTATTTTCATACTCTAGAAATACCAATTTTATTCTATATTTAATCACATTACGAATACAATTTTCAACAAATTAATTTTTAATTACCTTCTAATATATGATATAGTTGTCATTAAACTCATTTTTAATATTCATTAATGACTACCATTGATCATTTTCACATTCACGATGATAAATAGAATGTGTTACCATAAAATTCTATTAAAACCCAAAAAATTCAACTATTTACTCCAAATTAGTTATCCATATTTATATTATTACTTGTTATGAGGTTTTACTAAGTACTAGATCATTTTATTTCAGAAAATTTTATACTAGAGAAATATTAAAATGAATATAATTTTTTCTCTACGTTGAAATTGGACTACAATTTAGGTTCAATATTAATTGAGTTAACACAGCCTTAAAATGCATAGTGCTAGAACCAACAATTTTAGGTTGCTGATTTGAATGGAAATAGTCCTTGTGTTTTATTATTATACCATTAAATCAATTTTAAATTTGAAAAAAAACTTTAAAATTGGATTATATTAGATAGAATAATTTATAAACCATTATAATGAGAAAAACACTCTCATGGTGACATGAACATAAATAATTTTATCTTGTAATTTCGTTACATTATTTCCATACTATTATTTTAATCCCTATTGTTATGTGAAACCTATAATGATATCAATTATAATACCTAGAATATAAAAACAATATATTTCATTTTTAAAAAAAACTACATAACATACATCGTAATGACTATTAGATTCATATTTATAGATTTTTTGGAAAGTAATTACATTACAAAGAACACACTTCCACTCAGTGAAATATTTTTGAAAAAATAGTTTCATAAAAGGATACAATTTCATCATTTAACAAACATATTCATAATAGGAACATTGACTTAGTTATTGTTTTTATCTATCCAAAAATCCAATAAAAAACATTAGAATGTGTGGTATCAGTACACAAATATAATTAATATATTTAAAATGAAATAATACCCACTAAGTTATTAAAATATGTTAAGAACATGATTTTATTTCATCAAATAATACTCTAAGGATATATAAACACATATTCATAGATGAAATATACATGTTTTCTAAATTAATTAAATTTATAAAAATCATATGAAAGAGTAATTGTGATAAATCAATAATGAATGTTTCTTGGGATATCATATTTAAAATCACCCATTATGTCATTTATACAATCACGCTTATATTTAAATCATCAATTTTATTAAATATAATATATTTTATAAATATATTAAAATTTTACCCAATGCATTGAGAGGAATATATCATTTCCTTAACCATAACAATTTATAATTCCAAATAATTATTACATGAATAAAATATATATGATCTTTCATTTTAACCCATAATAATAATAATTAATGTTAACACAAAGAAACAAAAATTATTAAACATAATGGGATAAAAAGTTACTAATCGAGTGAAAAATGAATGTTAAATATAAATTATTGATTATTATAATGAATAATAATATAAATAATAATATTCAATGAGAACATTATACAAATATTTGATAGAAATATTTCAAAATATGTAATATATATTATTAAATTATGACCCCATACCTCTAGTGTTGACTCAGATCATATATCCTCTAAAATATTGAATAATAATAATATTAATTATTTAAAATAATCACAAATTATTCATTTATTTTTATTAATTATTATTCAGTAATTATCATGTCATATGTATTTATTAGAATAAATTTTCATGCATCTGTCATTTTGATATTTTACTATCGTTGGATCAAAAAAAGATTCAGATTAATGGTAAATGTCAAATATCCTTAGAAAATAGTAATAAATTCTCTATTAATTTCAAATAATATATATGAATATATTAAAAAATATCAGGGGAGTTTGAAAAATTTATAGATAGTTATAATTTAAAAAATAATCTATTATATATTTGGTATAGATACTTAAAAATAACATTGATCGTCCAGTCATAATATCATTATTACCAAGAAAATTTAATCATTATAGATTCATAACTTTTTTAATTATCCATTTTTATATTCAATAATTAAATCCATATTTTGAAATATCCATTAAATGATTTATTTAAAAATAATTTTTTTTGATCACCTATGTTGTGTAAAAAACATTATGGTGGAACATGTTCCCTCGATGATATTAAATGAAAATAATGAATAAAATTTTATTACTTCCATAAAAATATTTTAAAATTATATTTACAATATTTAAAAATTATTTTTAATGTTTTCCAATGTTAGGTAAATTGTATGTAAATAATTGAAAAAAATTTATTTATCTTCAGACTCATACATCAACTAAATAAAATCTTATGAAAAAATAGTTTCTATAATTGAAATTAGTAATATCATATCAAGAATGAGTCTAAAATATGTTTAAAACATGGGAAAATTTTATATAATCTAAAAGACTTCTAAAATTATTTTAGAGTTGAATATTATTAAATAAATTTGGAATGATTTAGTTAGAAACCCATACATTGTTATTTTAATTGTCTACTTTTGATAGAATACTATGCCCTTAGAGAAGGGAATATGGGTTATACCATATCCTTATTAATTTGGAAATGGTATTTTATTAATTTATTTATGTAGAAAAGTGTGAAATAATTAAAATTTTATTTGTTTTGGAAATGGTATAATGAGTCTCTCTATATAAAATAAATTCTATTTAATTATCACAAATTTCCAATAGTTAAGGGTCAATAAAGTAACATTTTAAGTAAATTTCCTCATAAATGGAGAAGAGATGAAATTTTAGACCATTAATCTTCCCTAATTTACTCAGGATAAGGTTTTATAAATTTTTTTATATTGTAAATAATTATTAAAACACAATATATTATTTTAAATATTTTATATCTTAATTTTTTTTCAATTTTAGAATAAATATAAATAGAAAATTTTAAAAAATTGTTTTTATATTAATATAATTAGATAAAATCATTAATGATCCTCAAAATTAATGAAATCCCTCAATTAATCTAAAAACTATATCTTTATTTATTCTTAGATAGCGCTTTTTTTATTTTGTCCTACATTAACAATGTTTTTTTTTCAATATTACATAAATTTAAAGGATAATTGTCAAATTATTTAATTTAATTAAATATTAACATAAATATTACTTATTTTTAAAAATCATTATTATATGAAACCATTTATAATGTAATTTGATTCTGAAACTTATCGTGATAACATTTTTTAAGATAAGAATATTTTCTTTTCATTACTTACACATGCACTAGAAAGCATTGGATAAATAACATGTTATTTAATTTTACAATTCATGAATATACATAAAAGAATTTACTGATGAACATATTTATCTCCAAATTTTATCATAGTCTTATATCTTTATATATATTTTCACTAAGACACTAACGTTGAATTTTTTAATGTCGCACAAGCACTGTGTCAAAATCGATAATTATTTTCACAGACACACACATATATATTAAAATAAAAGTTATTTTTATTTAATTTATTAAAATATATATGATATATTGATCTTATCATCATTAATGACACATTAAATAGTTCTCCATATTGTTTAATTACATTATATATATATATATATTAATAAAATGAATAATTCCATTTTAAAAAATTCATATTTTAAAAAGGAGTTTTATATAAAAAATTTATCACAAACATATAACCACATCTAATTAATGGGATGAATTAAAAATCAAATACTCTAAAACATTAATTAAAATAAATTGAAATAATATTTTCATTTATAATCATTGAGACTAATTATTAATCAAACTAGAGATTATATATCTCTTCTATTACAGACTATCATATCTTGATCTGATAAAATTTTAATACAATACCTTTCATTTATTTTTAACATAACATTTGAAAAATAAAATTTCCTTTTATTAAAATTAATTAGAACTAAAAATTAATTTCAATTCAAATAAAACTCATAGTATATTAATTTTTTTATAGATATTTTGTAACAAAATGTATTATTTTAAATCAGAAAGCATATTCTTGTATCCTATATTGCCATAATATTTTCATAAGATATTTAAAATATTATATATCATTTTAATATCATAAAAATAATATAAATCCCCATATATAAATCCCCTTATAAAAAATAATATATGAAAATAAATATAATCTACTCATTTTTTATTTTATGAAATTTGTAATTTTAATGGAAAACTCTAATAAATATATTTCCATGATATATTATATAAAACCCAAAACAAATTAAATAAATATTTCATGGATACTATTGTATGGAATTTGTCTAATGGTCTTATTTTTTTTATTGTGGCTACTCCACTCATTTCTACTTCACCCCTTTGAGTAGAAATATCTTATAGGTTGTACTTTTAATGTATATAATTTTTATATCATTGTAAAATAGATTCCTTATATAAAACCAATACATTAATATTTTTATAATATAATGTAATTGTATTTACACTGCAATGTACTATACTAAACACCTAGGCAAATTTATATTTCCACAATATATTTTGAGCTACATCCAAATACATTATATAACAAGACCTAATTATAGTATTGGAGGATAATTTTTTCTTAACACTCTTCAAACATATCAATTCTTATTGGTGAAAAAACCTATCATAATTATTATTTTATACCATTCAATTTTTTTTGAAACTAACTTCTATATACTATTTCACAACATGTTCCTCATATCCCCTATAAATAATGATCTTGTCCTTTTTGACTAAATTAATTCTAGATTGTTCCTACAACCAACCAATGTGGCCATCTTTAATCTAGTGAATGTCTACCTAAAATTATCTTTGAGTATTTAATTTAAAAATCTCTCATAATAGGGATAATATAATAGTTCCAATTGATAAAACATAATGGATTCTACTCATTAATTATATATATATATTTTGTTTGAGGAGACAATTTCATAGGGAGATTAATACCATGTAATAGTGGAATAAATCCTATATAATATTTTTCTATCATGTATGTTTTTAATAACTTATGAATATGTTTACATTTACTTACTCCAATATGTGTCTTATATCATTCCTAATTTTTTTAATAACTAGAATATGGGCCTCTTAACCTATGTTTTTTATAGAGAATCATTAATTCATCCCTGTTAAATCTATTTATAAGAATAGTATCTAGTTTCACATTAATAATAGATCATCAATATATATCACATGTAAAAAAATTTCAATACCACTAAATTTATCATGGGAACATAACTTTATTAATTTTATATCCCAAAATCGAATCATTATAACATGTAAGATATATTTTCCTCTATTAATATTACAAATCCTTCTAGTGCATCATGTGTACATCCTAAAAAAAAATTCTATTAAGTAATGTATTCATAATATCCCTTTACAAAATTTCATAACAATGTAATGTTGATGTATAAATTAAAACTCTATTGAATTTTATTATAGAGACTGATGAAATGTTTCCATCACACATTATTCCCTAACCATTCTTGAAGCCAGTAGTGACCAAAAATTACTCATATGTACTTACATTATCATTCAGGTTTATCTTCATAATTAAATCCCATTTTTACTAAATGGATTTCAAAAAAACTAGAGGATATAAAAATGATTTTGTAACATGAAACCCATTTTAGAATTCATATATTTTTCCACTATGAAAATTATGAGATGTTTATTTCTTCAATGTTGGAAAGATTCTCACTATTATCAAGAAAAAATGGTCCACATATACAATTAAAATAAACCCATTTCTATCTATTTATATATTATCTATAGAAATATTAAATATCTCTTATAAATATATAATAAAATTTTCCTCTAGGTTTTGTTGAATTTTTTTATGTCCCCATTCTTTTATATCTTGACTATCCAAATTGTAAAAAATCTATCTTACTCCCATAATTAAATTTACATATGTTCTCCCTTTATAGATATATGAAACTTATTGCCATGGTTAAATTTATATCTTATTTATATTTAAATAAAACCCTTTTATCACTTTTGGATGTCCTATAAATATACCCCTTACTCCTTAGGATTCATGTTTTGTTACAAAATTTTCGATAAATATGTTTTTAAAAACAATACATGAATATCTGGTAGGATATGTTTCTTACCATTAAATAACTCATGTATGATAATCTATTCTACATTATTTATAACCCATAATTTAGGTCATTACAAAGATTACAATACATATCCCCAAAATAATAATGTACGATTTTCATGACTAATCATCAATATCATCGTTTATGAAAAGGTGTCATTACTCCTTTAAATGATGCTATTATAATATGTCGTATAAGTATGAGGTATTTCAGAAAGTATCCAAAAATATTTTAGATAATCAATGATTTCATTTTCATAATACTCTGAACCTGTAATCAAAAAAACTTATTTATCAATTTCTATGTTTATTGTCAAATATATATTTATTCCTTTAATATTTCAAAGTAATAATAATTATAACTCATCTGGTAGACATATCCTTATCTAAAAAATCCCCAAAAAAGTAATAAATTATGAGAATCGACCTCGATCCTTTTCTAGAAATTCTCCAACCCTTATATGTTAATGATTTCTAGATGCTCTTTGGATTTCTCACCGTATAAACTGAATTGATATTTGGTCAATTTACATTGTAAAAAATCATGAATTATATCAAAGGTACTTACATAAAATAAATATAAATATAAAAATAGATATAATATCTTTAATTATTATTTAATATAAGGTTGTGTCAATTATTTCACAGATGGGTGTAATATGAGCCATGTGAACTAAATTCTTTATTTATTTTCAAGACATAATTTTCAAATTCATGGATACGAATACCATTATTTATATGTGTGATAAATTAATTATTTTAATTTACTATTAAATAATAAAATTATATTTTTAAAAATTAAAATAATCCTTTTTATGTATCAAAATGTAAGAAAAATAAGGTTGTTGGTTCTATTGGACACACAGTAACCGTTTTTTAAAACTCAAATCTAGCATATAAGTAATGTGGGATTGTGGTATCATATAGCTAGTGTAAGTAATATCATCAGATCACTATCATAAATATGATTATCACCTTTAGTATTCAATCAGAATATACTTAGTTTATATATTGGGATATAATTTTTTTGATCCAATATCTAAATCTAATTCCAAATTCATAGAAACAGAAAATATTTAACAAATAACGAATGCACCAAAAAGTTATTCTTACTTGTTTATTGTGGTATAATTATTCATCAAGTGTACATTCTTTCCACAGAAAAAACAATATCATGGGTTTTAGTCTCCCTCTAAATCATTAATTTCTATAAATGATGTCTTGAGGGTACCTTTATCATAAATCAAAACATAGGATTTATATCCATATATTTCCTTTAGATCACTATAAATATAGAATAAAAGTAATTACATATGTATTTATCCTCATTGAAAACAAAATTAAGAATATCATGGAGTGTTGTTTTGATATTGTTCATATTATAATTACAAATAACGCTTTAGAAGTATAGAGGATTTGAGGAGTGAATACATTCTATGTGTGGATCCAGGGGTATCATGAATCAAAATATATACAAACATTAAAAATTTTTAACTGTAAGTTTGATATGAAATGATAATTCAAATGATTACCCCTTCTTTTTATTTTTTATCAAACATCCTAGGAAATCCATGTCCTATAAAATAAATTATGGTTACCCATAAAAGATTCTTTCTCTATTTAAGAACATATATAAGGTCTCAATTCATTCAATAGTAGAGGTATTATAACATACTAAAGAAATAACTCTCATGGAAGGAAGAATAAGAATATTAATTATATTATTTCTCTTGGAATTAAGGTAATTTATTCTTTCACTACTTGGTTTACACAAAATGAGAATTATACTACCGTGACACATACTGGTAAGAGGAATTTGGTTTTTAATATAAATGAAATAAATAATGATTTTATTTTTTAATTATTTTTCAATGATTATGTTTCTGCTTGATGTTGATATTTTACAATGATGGTTACACCATGAGAGGGGTAATCACATCATAATACTTGGATTTAACGTAATATTGCATAGGTGGAATAAAGATGTGAGTCTTCTAGAAGCATGATCGAAAAAATAAAAATTTACGGCATGTCAAAGATGGAGAATCAAGATTAAACACAATAAAAATTGATTATCTCAGTATCATTATTTAAATACAATAATGGGAAATTATCATGGATGATATCATGAAGAAATATCTATAATTATTTTTTGGTAATCATAAATATGAGTCTTATAAATTAAGAAAGGGAAGGTGAGGTGTATGATAAAAATTACAAATGTAGGATGTCATGAAAATAAAATTCATTAAAAATAATAGAAAATAATAAATTTAGTTAAATTAGAAGTAAAATTTTATTTATAACTATTTGTGTCATTAAAATGAAACCTACTCTTCACGCAATCTGTATATTATATTTGTAATAAAAATTTATAATTGGCTTATCTAAAATATAGGAATCACATTGTCACTCACATCAAGGTTGAATTTGGTAGAAATTTTATAATGTGGGTTCCAAATTATTTACTCAAAAGATTAAAGAATATGAATTTTGAATTTTGAGAGTATCTTGACTATAATTAATCACATGAATTTCATTTTAATATTTATTATAAATGATTTAGATATGGAATCACCCCATCCCTTATCAAATTTTTCTACCATATTTCCTAGGCACCTTAAGTGGTACTAGTGGAATGTAGGAACCCATATAAGATAATATCATTATATAAGAATTGATTTAGAATATCAGTTTTCTCATTTGTAGAGGCATGCCTACATTTTATGGATACAAAAATCATGGTTGGAATATAGTGGTGATTCATTATCTTATTTCTCTCCGCCTATATTTTATTAATGCTAATTTTTTTGTATTTACTATCACGGATATTGAATCTCCCAGGAAACATGATGATAAGAGAAAAATATGAAGTTGATG
This sequence comes from Viscum album, assembly GCA_963277665.1. Lineage (NCBI taxonomy): Eukaryota > Viridiplantae > Streptophyta > Magnoliopsida > Santalales > Viscaceae > Viscum > Viscum album. The sequence goes on from OY728120.1 coordinate 265,155,277, forward strand.
ATACATAATGGTATGAAATTTTTATATCCCTATTAGGAAAATTCTATACAATGTTTATTTGATGGGAAAATATATGTAAATATGGGATAAGATAAAAATATTTTTGTAGGAAATGTTAATGATAAAAATGCCAAACTTTAGATCTAGAGATAATAGTTTGAATGTATAAAAATTATTAAGGATTGTATTATTGATGACTTATATTCAAGATAGTAATATGATTTAATGAAAAATTAATGTTTCGGGAAATATATTAGATGAATCAAACACTTCATCAAATGGATGAGAAACTTCCCTAATATAATTAGTCCAAATATTGATACTAGGGATGATAAATAATAATTCCCACATTATAAGTTACAAAGTATTAATATTCATTTTAAAATGAGAAAATATTATAATATATCATTTTGGAAAAAAATTTATTCTATTTTTGGGGTTTTAGAGCTTGTATAACGAGTTATGTGTTCCTAAGAGTTTTTTTAGTTTTTGTATTACCTTCTTTTTGTACATCCTATAGGGATAATATACAAAATGAACCCCATATGTACAATTTAAATATTGTTCTTGGAACAATTCATGAATGTTTTTTATGGTCTAAAATCATATATGTCGTAAACCCTATTTTTACCTCATAAAATTATATCTCAATGAAATTTAATGGGAGAAAATGTTTATTTTCGATGATAACATCATATGTGAAATTTTTTCCATAAATCACTAATTTAAAATTTACTTCCCTCATGCATATAGGTTTTTTGAATTCATAGCCTAAATCCAATATTATGTAGTTTCATTCTCCTGTACTCATATCCTATGTCCATTCGAGGTTGGTTTGGATTGTTCAACAAATCTAGATCACATTATTTGGCATTCTTGACCTCCAGCGTAAGTGGTTGTCTCCCTTCGGGTATGTGAGACCTATATAAATATTTATTTACCTCATTGTATGAATGATGTTTGGATGAATTTATGTGCGTTTATGATCATATGATAATTCATGTTTAATCCATTTCAGTTCCATTTTTTAGATCATTACCTATGTTGTATCCCATGTGTTGGTTGAGGTGTGGTGTTCATGTTCCTTGAGGTATGATCTAAAATATCCTCTCCACATACTATTATGTTTATTAATTTAATTATAATGTTTGGGAATTGATTATATGGCCACAATTTTGTATTCTATATTACTACTAGTGTGTAGATCCCATTGTTGGAAGTGTGCAATCCGATTTTGATGTAGGTGGTTATGTATCTATCCTATATTGGATGACCCATAATTTCTATCTATTTTATAAAATTTTTATGAACAAATTAGAATGACTTATGCGTGTGTGTTAATTAATTTTAGTAAAATGACGGGGTTTCACTTTTTTTTATAAGAGAAAACTTATTTTCAATGAATTGAGAAATGGATTTTGAAATGGGTTTTCTATATATTTTATTTATATAATAAAGTTTTTTTCATAATTGTTTTAGATATATAAAACCCATTGAATTTTTTTCTTAAATATAGAACCTAGGAATACATGGGTATTTAGGTTGAATGATTAGTATTTGGACACATATATTTTTTTTGTGATGGTTCACTCATGGGGTATTCCTATTTTTCATATACCTAATTTCTGGGGGCATGGTTTTGACATTGATAGGGGGTTTACACATGGTGTATTCCTCTACTCCATAGGCATGTGTTTTATGGATTTGATTTCACTTGTAATTGATAATGATATGAGAACTTTTATTTCATAATTTTTTTGATACTAGGAATATTTTCAATAGCTATTTGGATTTTTAAAATTAGTGATCTAATATAAATGCTCTGTAAAATTTAGATTTATCCATTAGAAATGTTTCATCGGTGTTTGTTTTATAACTGTGTAAAAATGGAAATATTTACAATGATCATGATATATAATATATGTACTACATTCCATGCCATGATTTCCTTTAATATTATCATGTTGGGAATATTTATATAAATCCATTACATGGAACACAAGTATGTGATTTTATTACGAATTTTTAGCACACATCCTCCAGACCCCATTGATTGTTTGTATACCTGGTATGATTGTTTGACGGTGGAAAAAGAAATATGTCTTATTGAGGTAAAAATTTTTATGTTAACTGGATATATGTATCTAGTGGTTATATTGTGGGAGATTCCCCATATATTTGGTGGATCAGTAGTTTTTGATTTGTAGTTTTCATTTTTGTGTTCTTTATACATACAACTATTGTTTAATCTAGAGTTAATGTGGCATAACTACTATTGTTTTTCATTGTTTATAGAAAATTTTTCTTATAGTTTTATTTCATTGTTTCATTCCATTATATATATGTTATGTATACTGATTCTTGTTGGAAGAAATAATTCCCTCTGGTTGTTGTCTAATGGCCCAGTGCTACTCACTAGTCCATGGGGATAGATATATCCCATTAGGTCTATGGATATTTAGATTGTGTGACAATTTTAAGGGTAATCCAGGCTAGTTCATTGAAAGTTTGTATAAATTAATGGTTATGGTGAGTCTTAGAAAGTTGATAGTTGGGAGATAGGATTGTTTGTACATGAAAGGTAGGTTTCAGTGAGTTCATGGCCTTCTATATCAATTTTAGGCCTCAAGTCCCCTTAATTTTTTTAATTTGTGCATCATGTATTTATTTTTGATCTTTGATATCAGTTTCTATATATATGTTTTTGATTTACAATTATACTTTTCTTATTTTTCAATCATTATCTTGTATTTATATTGTGTATTAATATTCTTCTCATATTTTTTTGAGAAATCCACTAGAGGTTATAGAGGATGATATTTAAGGGAATATTCCTCCAGATCATGATCTTATAGAGGTAATCATGAGAGATGTTCATTCATTGATTATAATGTACCTTGATTTTTAGAGAAAGAGGTTGGGGAATACCCAAGAGATATGGGAGAAAGGGATTAGTATCGACTGTTCCTACCAAATAATCTCCAATAAATTAAGGTTATGAATGAACCAAAATAGGTGGAGTATGGGTGGTAAATGATCAGACATGTCTTCCGATTTCGGTACACACGTAAGGATATGTTGGTGAAGTGTGTGAGCATCAATCATGAGGGTACTAGAATAGAATGTTGATAATATATGGTACATGAAGATAAAGAAATTGGAATTGATTTGATGGTTTTAAAGAATAATTTTTTACTGAAATTATATCTAGAGTATTTGATAATGGAATATTCTTTAGAGTTACTCTCTTTTCTGTAGGGAGAGGTCTTTTTTTCAGAGTCCAATAATCATTTTGTATAGCTGATTTGGTTTACATTAGAGGTAGTGATGAATGATCTTCTAAAAGATCAATAGTATATATAGGGGTTTCAACTAGATATATTATCACAGGTGTACATGAAAATTCATTCCACCTATCATGACACAATTAAAAAGGCCATGATAGAAGAAATGTCCAAGATATGGGAGACTAGAAATTATTCCCCTTCATTTACACCCAACGTTATCTTCAGTGGTGTGTAGGGGAATACAATGAATTTGAATGATCATCACTAGGTTAGGGTATGTGTTTTAGATAACTAAACCTCCTATTTACAATCATTTATATCCCATAGTATTCACATGACATGGTACTAGTACAGAAATGTCAAGAACACCTTATGTTATTATCCCAACTAGAAGGAGATGTGTAATAATTTTTGAAACCATATCCATTTAAATAGTTTCTTTTAGTTCATGTATACACCCCATTACTTTTAGGGATCTTTGAATCTAAACTATTGTGTATTCAGATGATTCAATGTTCACATGGTCCCACTAAATATGCCTTAAGGTTGAAGAACTGTCACATATTGGATGATTTTATAGCATATGTTAATGAGGGATGAATGATGGGAAAAGGTACAATCGTTATCATATCATCTATAGAAACATTTTTATTTGATATAGGTAACTTATACTAATTTATATCTACAAATTTCATTAATGAGATAAAATATTCATCAAATCTCATGTTTTAATGTATAGATGGTGGATCTTTTTAGAAATAATAATGAGTAGGGTTTTTAGAGATCGCCTTTTTCTATATCGATAAATGCTGTGGAGTTGGTCTAGTATTTCCAAGTTCTCCATCATTATTTTTTTGCATCATCATCATGGTGGAATGGATAATTTAACATAGTGATTATATTTACTGTTATCATTTTTATTTTTTGTTCTTTTCTAAAAACATGAGATATCTTGTTTTTCAAGATGTGTGGTATCTATGGTCTATTAATGTAGGACCTCTCCTACCATAGCCCTATAGTATTTTTTCAACCACTATTGTTAGGATCGAAGATGTTTCTTATTGAAATGATATTCACATGGTTATTTGGGAGAGACATAATGTATTCCCATATTAATTTTTTGATCTCTCTATATAGAGGGAGGTAGAATTTACAATTGATATGGTTCTAGTTATTACAATAATCGTAATTACCACTTAATGGAAGGAACCAGATAAGTTGAATGATCTCAGGATCCATTTAGATAATCTAATGGATAAAGGTTTTTCTCACCATATTAATTCATTGGGTTAGTCACAGTACGCTTTTCTAAGAACGAAGATGCTTCAATTCAATTCTGTGTGGATAATTTAAAGTTGAACTAGGTGATAGTTAAGAATATGTACCCTATAGACTCTGTGGATGACTTGTATCATGAATTAAATAGTTGAATTTGTTTTCTAAAATAATTATTTAGTCATATCATCATTAGCTTTGGAATGAAGAGTCTAATATTCCGAAGGACACATTCCAAAGTAGGTGTGGCCATTATGAATATATTTGGATTCCTTCTATTCAAAAACATGATCCTACAATTTTTGTGGATTATATGAACTAGATATTCTATTAGTATCTCCACATATTTTTCAATATTTTGATGCATGATAAACTCATTTATTCCTGATCTAAGCTTGATCATATGAACCATATGAATATGGATTTATGAATATTGTGGAGAAACACCCTTTTCAAAAATCATCTAAAATGAAATTTATAAAATCAATAAAACATTTTCTTGAGAAATTTGAGTTAAAATCATGTAATTTTAATCTATTCTAAGAATTTGATGGATTATTATCGTGGCACAAGGGATCAAAAAACATAGTCATTATTATGATAATATTATATCTTGTTGGATATTATCACTAATTCATCATGAATTTATCAAAATTAATGACACCATTGATTCTCTTTTAGTGAAAGGGGTGAAATTCACATGGGATGATAAACGGAAGGCTTTATTCAATGAATTAAAATTAATTATAGAATTGGAACATATTTTTATCTTACCTAATCCGATTATATTATATGTGCTATATATTGTTAAATCTTAAATGGGTTTGTGATTTTTTCTTGTATGGAAAAATCATGTGGTGGCCTACAACACTCATCATATTTTTCAAAATGAGAAAATTACCTCTCTCATGATTTTGATTTTCGATAGTATTGAATGATCTTAATTGTTGTAGGTATAATAATTTTGTGGACAGGTTCATGGACTTATATTATCATAAGATTATGATTTATATCCATTATAAAAATGAGATGAATATCATATACAAAATATGGGTGTATTACTTCCAAACAATAGTCTTCTATATAGCCTAAAACATGGGGAAAGGGAGTGTCATTGCTGAAACTCTTGGAAGGAATGTTTCGAAAGAGGCTATCATGGAATTGAAGGAAGAGTACAAAATAATGGGACACTTCACTCAGTTTAATCTGAAAACACATGGGGGGGGGGGTTTGTAATTTTTCTCACCAGTTTCTTGTCCTCCACATATCTTTGTGAGACTATTCAATAAAGTCAGCATGAAATGACTGATATTGTTTACAACTGTTTCACATACATATAGATAATGGAAGAGAAAATGAAAACATATGATTTTAACCATCCCCTTTTAATTATTTTTTGGAAATGTGCTGATGCTTTCATTTTCTTTTTTGTAAGATTAACATTTAATCACAATGGAAAAAACTCTAGATAGGTGGTGATTTATTTGTTTATGAAGGTTTTTCATTTCATTCTAATTAAGGGAGCATCTATTATTTAAGAATTGTATAATATCTATGTGAAATACATTGTGAGTTTTTATAACGGTCCCTATTATTTCATATTACATTAGGATCTATGGATATCCTCCTATTTATAAAAAGTATCTTGGAGGCGATGGAACATGAGCCCCAGACCAGTTGGTGAGGACTCTTTAAGTGCATCCAAGTGACTGGGGATCAAAACTTGGTGCAGGCATAATTTCCAGGGTATTGTAGTTGTACTGTAGTAGGTAATGTAGAAGGAACAGTGTAGTAATATAGTGCATACTGTAGCAGGAACTGTAGCAGGCACTATTGGCACTGTAGAAACTAGGAATATGCCCCAGAATGGGCCTTTGGGACACCAATTTGGTCCCTGGGTCCTTTACGGCCTTCGGGACACCCGGGAAATCAGGTCAGTATGGACTTTGGGCCACCTCAAGGCGTTCAGGCTACCTTAAGTGAATATGAAAACCAGACAACCTACATGGAACAAGCTCTATAAGAAGGATGAACAAGGAGTTTTCAACACAGAAAAAGCTAAATAGATTGCAAGAATGAGAGGGTGTGGCTCTGCCATCGCAATAATCTTGGGCATGCATGAGAAATCCTATCCAAACAACCATGCGAAGGTGGGGAGATGAATTCACAATGAAGATGATAGGGAGGAGCAGTTCAAGTAGTTAATCTGGGTTTTATGTAATGTTGGAAGCCTAGGGAAAAGATTCTTCTAAAGGCATACATACCATGTAACACTAACACCTACGTGCCTTTTAAGGGTTCCACCTCACCCCTTTAAAGGAGGATTATCAAAATAAATAAAAATAAAGGCATTCGGGCCAGTGGAGGAGGATCTTGGAGGCGATGGATACTCATGTGAAGTTATGGAAAACTTTTCACCCAGAGAAGGATGATCAAATGTGACATGACATTTAGATCATTTTTTAAATTCATTGTTCATGAGTATTGGATTTTATTGGAACAAGGTATTTCCATATAGGATTGATTGATATTTCATAAAATAATTTTAACCACTGATAAAACATTGACTACCTTAAAGGTTTTCAATAGGCTCCCATGCAGGTCAAATCATTATTGGGTAGAGGTGTGTGTGAAATCTCATATTAGACCAACTATTTTTAGGAGATGTCAATGACGATTTATGATATAAATAGGTTTATAGGTAAAACATAGAGTTCTATGAAATTTTATGTGGTTCATTGAAATCATCATTCATATTTTCTTTTCGGTGAATGGATTTTCTTTGTTTTTTATCCTTCAATGGGTCACCATAGGAATGTGAAATAAGGAAACCTGGATCTATTATATATTAGACTATTTGACGTTATTGACAAGGATGACAGCATTTATTTTCCATTGGAATTTTTAGATATTTTGAATGGTAACCTTGATTATTCCACATATATTTTCTTAGGAAATATGATAATTACCCTTCTCATGTTCGAAAATGTGATGATATTGTGTAAGATCCTAATTATCCCAAGGAAAAAACTAATTAGGATCATTGATATGCAGTTGAATTTCTTGTGTGTGATATCTATAATGTTTTTCGTAGAATTATGGAAACATGGATATGATTCTCATGAGACATGGGAGAATGATTCATTGGCGAGGGTGTGGTGGCATCACCTCTTTCCAAATTTTTATTCATCCGTGTCACTTCCCAATTATGGAATGTTCTATGGCTGGGATAATTTAATATCCAGGAAAAAAGGTCTTTATATTTTGTGTTTAAGAGATTATCTATTGGGATTGAAGGGGATATGAGTTATATTGGTAGTCCCTATATAACCATCTACTTATGCTACAAATATTGGGAATTTATTTCATAGAGTCCTCATTCATGAAATAAATATTGTAATGGGAACATTCCATAAAAATGTTTTAGGTAATAAAATAGTGTACATAATAATCATTATATTTAGGTTTCAAAATCATCCCTCTAGGTAATTTTACAAAATATGATTTTTTAGCATATATGTATTATGGGAAATGTACACCACAAATCAGTGGTTTATGATGTAAACACCTCATTGCACATATTTTTTATGATTTAATCTTGAATCATTATATATTATGTTTCCCCATATTTTTCTCATATCCTTGGGTTGTTCTAAGAATTTTTGGGTGTTATTTTCCCTTTAGATTCCTTCATTTAGCAAATATTGAAATACGACAAGGTTGTTAGTATCCCTTAGAGTATGTGTGATGTTTCATATTCTTTATTAAACTAGATATGGAAGAAGTGTTGTGCAATATTAAAGAGATATGATAATCATATACGGCTATTTTTTATCTCTTGTAGATATATTTTGAGATCATATTATAGTGTATATCCATAGTGTTAATTGTGGCATGTTTTGAGAGATCCTTAAGTTGTGATATGAACTATCATATTCACCATGAATTGTGATTATGTAATTTTATTCTATGACATTTTAATGAATTCGAGGGTATCTTTTTTTTATATTCATTTGGGTAGTAGATACCTTTTAGGGTAGTGTATAACATAAGTTTGAGGTTGTTGGTTCAATATCTAGCATATATTGGATGAACTATAATTTATCTTGTTCTTATAAATTACTTAATAAGTAATTTCTCATAGTTTATTTAATGTGTAAATTTTTTTTATACATGATAATTATTCCACTATTTCTGAATATTTTTTTTTCAAAGCGTTGTAAAATTAATTACAACAAGAGTTTTCCAATAATAATTTTGTGGAAAAAGTGTTGGTCATAATTGTTTTTGGAAATATGAATCCATTGAAATTGATTTGATAAATGAATCACATGTGATGCCTTTGGTACATTGGTGGATGTTTAGTATTAGGCCTCAACAATATTAATTGTTTGGAGAATAACACATGGGGTGTTCCTTTTATTCCTAGACCTTTATTCTTCTGAAATTTTTTGACATTTTCATGAGTGATAACTCATGGGTTGATCCTCCTGTCCTTTAGTTATTTTTTAAAGGCTATGAGTTCACAAGTCATTGATGTTGGAATCAGTAGTCTTCTACTGTAACATTCATTATCATTGGCCAATTTACTATTTTTCTGTGGATTTGTACTTTTTTTCCTAGTTATACATTCTTTGAGAAAATTTTATTTTTTTCCATGAAGATGATTCACCTTCCAATGATTTAGAACTATGGAAAAATGGAAGAATTTGCAATTATTTTGATATAAAAATAATTTACATTATTGAATTTCATATTCTCTTAAAAAATAGAGTATTAGTATTATTTTTATAGAGGCTTGATGAAGAAAACATGGGTGGGATCCAAAAGATCATATTTATTACACACCCTAAATACCCCTTTGATGGTGTGTAGAAGTATTATTTTCGATTGATGTAGGAAATGGAATTGATCCATTTCCAGGTGTTGAAGATTATGTCAGATGGGTATAGATAGATGGGAATGAGATGGTGGAGGATTTCCTACATATCACATAGTGTAGTGGTTGTTGTATTTTAGTTGTTCTTTCTTGTTATGTTGTACATGTACATGGAGATTAATCTAGATTTCATGGTGTATCAATACTGCTATATCTCATTTGTCATGGAATATATTAATTATATATTTCTTTAATTTTTTTACATTGTATATTTATGTCATGAATTTTCATTTAGGTCAGATTAAATCATTATCTCTATTTTTTTATATATTCACATCTCATATTGAGCTACCCATGTTTATCGGGAACTCACTTCACATTTATGGTTATTTAATTTGGTTTTTAGTTTTGATGGTTATTTGGGCTAGTTCAACATATGTATTTTATAGAAGGATATCAGGTAGTATAAATATATGTCATTCAAATCCATGAAAAAAGTTAAATAAAAAAACATAAATTTTTACACTTTTTTGAATCATTGTATGATGAGTAAATGGATGATATATATTAAATAATAATGTATCTTATTTAAAATAATTTATGGAAATGAAAAGGTAGTTATAGTGTTAACCAATGAATTATATGTTTTATACTGCATTTTATTTGATAATTTAAAATTGAATTTCCAAATGATAAAATAGTTGATTGTGAGGATAATGACAATGAATAAAGTTATTATAGAAACACTTGAAATAAGATCTCCCTGGAAATTAAAAAATTTAATGAGACTAAGAAAAGGCTCGTTATAAGAAAAAGAAGAAATATTTTCTTTAAACAAATGGTCTATTTCTGCACATTAGTTTATAAATTAGAATAATAAAATAAAAATTGTTAAAAATTTTAATATCTCATGTTGAAAAAATACAGATAAACTTGAATTAGTGATGAAGAAGGTGAAGATATATAAATTGAATTTATTTTGAAAGCTGATCTTGAGGAATATTTTATGAAAACCACATAATTATGAAATGTCTCAAGATTATTAAAAAGGTTGATGCTAATAAAAAAATGAATTTCACAATTAATTTCTTAAGAGTTAATTTAAATTCTATAATGAACTCTGGATTATCAATGAGAGAATATAAAAAAATGTGAAAATATTTTTATGTTAAATCTGATTCTAAAGATGAAACATTTACTAATGCCCAATATAATATTATTGATGCTGCAAAATAATTAAATATGATGAGATACGATTATAAAAAACGTTATAAATAAAATTTGGTCTATTTAAAAATGGTGAATGTGTTGGTAATATGGACTTTAAAATCTAAATATTTTAAATTTTTATTTAATATGAGTGTTGGTTTCAATGAAAACTCATGGAATATTTGGGGTAACAAGTTGCTTGGGAAGGAATAAATAATATAAATGTGAGATGAAAATGATTTTATATGGTCTAACCCTTCATAGAAAAAGGAAAAATGAAGCATAAAATGTATCCATTTAATAACGAGATTTAAATATATAGAATACACCCTATCATAATAGATTGATATTTAAAGTCTTTTATTGGTGTTATGGATTCTATGGAAATAATGACTATATTTTTTATTATAAAATATCATTTTTTTTGTGTTAAATAAGGAAATGTTAATGACTGAAACTTTTATAATTTAAATTCCTTTTTAAATGAGTGAATTCCTTATTAAGAAATTGAATTATATAAAACAATTGGACTACATTTGTTATCATGGGCCATTATATGATATATCATTCCAGATTTAAAATATACATTTTATAGTGAACATTAATGATTATTATATATATATAGTGTTATGGTAAATGCTAATTGATATAGAAGGAAGGAGTGATGGCCTCGGCCAACAGGATAGTCCCATAGGAGGCTCATTTATCAAATCATAGGAGGGATATAACATAAATGGATTTTTCCTTGACCAATCCCAAGATTATATTCAATAAGTAAACCATGATTGAAACAATTAATGGGACGATTTCAAACTCACCAGGATCACTACCCAAACGATGTATGTAGAACCATGCCACTGAATATCACCATCACACACCAACCCCTTCAGGAATATACCAGTTTGATCAAGGGATGAGTATTGAGACCCTAGAAATGTAAATTTCTTTATATTATTTAAAATAAAACAATGATTGTATTTATCCCCTTTTAATATTACATTTTAAATTAATTAATAACAATTTTTATGAAAAGTATATTTCGATACGGTGATACACAAACTCTCTTTTTGATAAATATACATTTTCAATAACATCATTAATTTTTTGGAATATAACAATTTATAAAATAGTTTAAACATTAATAAAATAAAATTATTAAATAATATTTATTAAATATAAATGATGATATTATTTTATAAACCAAAAATTAATTATAATTAGGTTCATAAAACTATTATTGTAAAAAAACATGTATTTTTTAATAAATGGATAAATTTATTTAAAAGTTTAAAATATCATATATGTATAATTATTTTATAAAAATTGTGATTATTTTTTAAATAATTACATTGAAATTATCAATTAATTAATTTTTCATTATTTTTTATGACAACAAATTTTTTGAGTATAAACTAAATATGGTGTAATTATGTGGTATATATTATGACATCATAAAATTGTAAAAGATATTTAATCAATACTATAAATAGTATCCTAAACCCAAATTATGTTACCCCTTTAATATTAACTCTTCTTGGTGTTATATGATTCATTTTACATACCCTTAATGAATCCTCCAAAACCTATGTTATATTTTACGGTTTTAATATAAATTCGTTATAAAAAATACTCAATTATATATCCAAATGGTTTTTAATTTCAATTGGACTGGTTTATGAAAATTTAAAATAATTAATACCACTAAAATTTGGTAGAATAAATCAACAAAAACCATTGGATTTTTTTGAGTTAATTTATTTTAGAGAGTCCAAAACCTATGTTTAGAAAATAAAAAAAACTCCCATATCATTTCCTCTATAAACCCATCCATGATCCCATTTTTTATCACACTATTCCTATAAATCACAAAATTAATATAATATTACATCTTTATATCCCTCCCAAGCTTCCCCCAATCTTGTATGAATAACCTCCCATGCTTGTTGAAGCATCCTCTCAAGGTAAGGGATTATCACCTTCTCACCTTTATTCGACTATCATCTTTATTTAATGCATTTTGATTTCAAAATTTTTGATGTTTGGTATTATTCATCACTTCCCTCATATATTCATTATGATTCCAATTTAATGACCTACCCACACCTATTTAATTCACAGATTCTATAAACCATTATGTACCCTCATTATCCTACAAATTTTTGTGTCAAACCTGTGTATTTTGAGTACTGATATCCATTTCAACTAAATGGTTTTCTTCTACTTATACCTATTCATTATTTATTTAGGATTTACATGTATATAACAATCATCCAATAATCGTGACACTATAATGGATGAAAAAAATTCTTCTGTTATATGATCCATCTGGCACACTACTTCATCTGTAGAATATGAATGTGACGGGTGAGACTAGAATTATATATCCCTCCAAGGAATTGGGTAATGTTTTAATCTCATTATATGCAATGAATGGTGTGTGTGAGGTTATTCTAGCAACAATATGTTATTCTTTCATAGAATTTAACCTTGACATATGTTCATTATGAAATGTTTTATTTTGATTCCACATTCCCATGTTACCTTTATGCTATCAGGATATATCATTATACATTGCTCAATATTATGATTATTAAAACTATTTTTGTACATTTATATTCCTCTTGGATCACATGTATATATTTTACTTATTCTATGCACTGTTTATTCGCTCATTGGTCTTTACGTCTCTCCACCTTTTTATGTATTTCCCCATGTTATCATATACTTGATTAGAAGATTGATGGGATTTTAAGGACATGTTATGGATGTTTTGATAAGGTTTTTTGATGTATGTATAAAATTATTTTGATATGTTCCTAATTTCTCAATTATAGAAGGAATTAAGATATTATAGGATTATACAATTTGTACATTTATGTAATAAATCATGAATAATTGTGTATTAAATAAATAGGCTATTATAGTTGATATCCAAGGAAAATATCAGAATTTTTTGGATTATTATTTGAAAAAAACGGTTTAATCCTTTGGTATAAGTCTATAAATAAAAAATCACTCCTAAATAATGGTAATTTATAGATTATTTTCATTCCATGAAAATAATTCTATGTATGGAGACAATGAGTTGATGTGGCTCTAGAATAAAGGTGGGTAAGGGAAATTCCCTGAAAAGGGTGGATTGATTGAGATTATATCATCACATAATGTATGAAAATATCCCTTACGTCCCACCTGATATAATACAATCAATGGAAATTATTTGGTAAATTCAAATGATATTTTTGAACCAGTAATATGGAAAAAATGTGCATAAGTGTTTATCTTATGAAATAGATCATGGATAACACAGATTGAAACCTAGAAACTAAAAGGGTAATGAATAAATTTCATTTTTGACTTATCCATTTATTTCACACTGTTTCCAATTTATGTGTTTAATATTTTAAAAATTCTCATCCTTAATTTTCCAATCATTCCTGTTAATCTATGGAAAATATAAGAGCTATGTCCAAACCTTATGTGAGATGTGTTGTGATTAATACCTAAATGTGATCCATATCCTTATGGGAGATAAAGTATAAAATCACGTGATTATGAAAAACTATATATCACAAATCATGATTACAAAATATCATAGTATTTAATTCCAAATCACAATAATTAATATTAGGATGAAGTATTAAAAAAATTCAATTGATAACCATGTCAATATAAATAATATTGAAATTTCTAAGTGTTAAAAATCTAGAAAGAGGTACCTAGGGAAATTATTGAAAGGAACTCATATAGGTTTTTGATATTGAAAAATTGGGCATAAGGTATCTAATTGACATAAAAAGTATATTTTAGTTGACCTAATGGATATAAATTATGTTCAAACTAAGGTTCCATTTGGAGTTCAATGTTTTAGATATAGAGAATTTGGGAATAATCCAAGCCAATGATCTATTCTAAGGGTTAACAAACATTATGAGAACCAATAATATCCAATAATAAGGGAACAAGAAATATATTATTATAAAATTGATCCTGATGAATTAAGTATATGTAATCACCACACCGAAGTTTAATTTTTTGTATTTTTTTTAAATTCAATCATATTAACATATAATATATGTTTTTTATGACATATTTCAGACCAACTCAGTTGATTCGATATCAATAGGGAATACTTCTTGATTCGTGTATATGAACATGAATTTTGTTGGAATTTAATTATTGAAAATATTATAATACTCCCATTAGTATAATTTGATGTTATTTTGAGCATTGATTGGATTTATTTATATAGATCCAGTATAAATTTCCAAGAGATGGAAATCACCCTCCATATCACAAATTACACTATGTTTCATTACAAGTCCAACAATGTGGATGAATATTTTTTAGTTTCATCAATATAAAAATGATTGTTATTTCATTGTCTAAAATAGTATATAAAACAAAATTTTTATACTAAAAAAATACTTGATACAATATAAATTTTTCTGATGTGTTTTCAGAATAATTTTATAGGATTCATTTTAGTTTTCATGTTGAGTTATCAATCTATCTCATACCTAGAGATTTCCAAATATAATAAACTTCATATAGAATGGTCTTTTATGAACATGAGGAGTATAAGAAACAATTATAATGGAATATGGATAAAGGGTCAATATTTCCTTGTTCTTCACCATGGTGCATATCTATCCTCTTTGTCAAGAATAAGGATGGGTCAATGTTCCTATGTATTGATTAACATGATCTAAAAAATATCATGATAAATAAAAAGTATCCTCAAACTCAGACGGATGAATTGTTCAATTAGCTACATGGAGCCCAATAACTCTACATGGTGGACCGTCAATTAGGTAATTACCTAGTAAACTTGAAGATGGAGAAAATCCTCAAGATTGTTTTATATATAGGCTATGGGAACAATGAGTTCATTGTGATTACATTTGGACTAAAAAATTCCCAAGATATCTATATGTACTTATAGAGTCATTAAGTATTACCTTTTGAAATTTTGGGTAGTATTTTTAAAAGATATTATAATCTAATCCAAATTTAATGGGGAACATGTGGTGAATTTAAATAAAGTATCAATGATCATGAAAATGGAAATGTCAAATGGACTATATAGTAAATATAATTTTTGGTTGGACAATGTATCATTGTTGGTGAATGGTATCAATATAAAATAGATATATATAGATCTTTCCAAAATAGAGGAAATTGAAGGATGGCTCGGACCAACATATGTAATGGAAATCAACAGTTTCCTTGGTTTAACTATGAAATTTTGACGATTTTTTAGAAAAATCTAATGAATTTAAATCCAACTAAACAATATTACTTGAATGGGAGACATGTTTTTGTAGCCAAATTAATGTGAAGAAATACTAAAAGTGATGAAAAATTATTTAATCACTACACCTTTCCTCACATTATCAACATGTGGGTGTGGATTTGGGAATTATCATAATAAATAGTAAAAGGGATTGGGTTGTGTGCTAATACATGATGAAAACATAATATTCTATTCCTTTATCTAATTAATGATCCATAGGAAGAACTACCAAACACTTGATATATAATTGGATTAGTGATTTTCACATTGATAATTTTGAAACATTATCACTACGTGGTGAAGTCTGACATATATATAAATCATAAAAGAATAATATATATATATTTTTTAAAAGAGGATCTAAATATGCACCAAAATAGTGTCTATATTTGTTTCTGTTTTACTATTGTTCAATCAACTGACATTTTTGTAAGACAAACAATGTGGTAGATGATTTTAGTAGACATGATGTTGCAACCCAATCCATGATGAGGATTTCATGGGACCACATATTTGTAGACATGAAATGAATGTGTATAGTAATTAAAAAATAAATATTTATTGTAAATTCCAAAACTAACTACTCAACCATATATTCTATAGGGGATCAGGGGGCCTAGAAAGATGATGAGTTTCCTCAAAATAAGGTCGAAAATATTTTGTAGTTGAATATTGTGGAACAATAAGTTATAATGTTTAGAACCCTGATATGTGACTTGTCAATAACATAAAGAATATGGAATTTTTGGATGATGTGCATATCACATAATAATATATTAATATATCAAGCACTATGATGAATATATATTTTCACAAAACACCTATAGATATCCCATAAAGAAGTAGATTTTGGAGTTTGTATCTTGATGCATGGTATTCAATAAAGTTTAGAATAAATGAAAAGATTGGAAGGGTATGATGAGCTCATTTACCATAATAGTATAGAAATGGGAAAATAAGACCAATTATTTCATTGGTGGACTACAAATGACCCCTGAATGTAATAACACAATCTCATTGGTGGCTGATCACCTTACCATGTCAATGCATTTTATTTCTACCATCGATTATTTATCTCTTGAACAAATATCCATGAAATATAGATTGGATGATGTAATGATATAATTATTTTCACTCTTATTATGTCTCATCAAGATTTCATGTTGGCCTCATGGTTTTAGAATTTCCATCAATAAGCATTTGATAGAAAACATAGATTCTTCCCTAGTTATCACCCTCAGAAATATGGTTAGTCTGAAAGAACCATTTATACTCTATAGTATATGATGAAATAAAGTTAAATGTATTTCCAAAGATTTTTGTAGAATCTCCTTCCCCTATTAGAGTTCAAAAATAACAATAGTTTCAATTTTATTATTCAAATAGAACCTTATAAGGCTCTCTATGGGAAGAGGTGTCAGACTCCAACATGTTGGGTTGATTTTGGAGAGATAATAATGATGTGACCTTTATTTATAGAAAATATTTCATAAAATATTCAAACCACTTCATATCATATGATATAAAAAAGTGTAGACTAAAAACTATTAAGAAAATCATCTACCAGGTCAGTAGTTTGAGGTTTGATATAAAGTGTTACTTCTCACATTATCTGGGAAGAATGTCATGAGGTTTGGGAATAATATAATGATTATTCATAGTTATATATTACTATATATGATATTTTATTGAATAAAAAAGTGAACTATCACCTAGAACTCCAATGTAACATATCTCAGGTACATGATATATTCCATGTATCCCTCTTGAGGAATGACATACCAGTCCCCTCACTTGTAAAAAATCCAAATGTGGTACCATTGGAAAATAATAATTAATATGAGGAGAAACTAGTTAAGATATTATATCATAGAGATAATGTTCTGTTAAATAATAACAATCACATGGTCAAAGAATTTCGGTGGAATGACATGTTTTAGGAAGAAACATGGGAATTAAATGTGGGGATGAAATAGAAGTATCATACTTTTTTAGTATAGGAATTGAAAATGAAAGGGGATAAATTTATGAATGAGGATACTATAATGATATAAACATGTATTAATGAAACTACCCTTTTAAATGTGTGAATTCCAAATTTCGAAATGGAATTATAGAAAACACATGCTGTAATTTGGTTGTTTTGGACAATTATATTTTAAATCGTATCTAATTTAAATGATCGTTAAGAATCGTAATGTTTGATATAATAACCTTCGTAAACATACCATTAAATAATATTATAAATATAGGCTTATGATAATGCCTAATTAATATAGAAGGGAGGAGTTATATCCACAAACACTTGGATTTTAACATATGATGCCCATTTATTAAAACTTTAGAGGGAGATAGAATCACTATGATTTAACCTTGACCAATCCCAATACGAGATTAAATAACCTAATAATGAGAGAAACTATTTTTGGGAGATTTTGATGCTCAATGATATCATAATCCAAATTATGTATGTCAAACTACCCAATGGAGATCCAACCCTCCACACCATAACCTTGGGAATTCGCTTGTGTAATTAATGGATATGTATCTTTACATTATAAGTATGAATTTATATATTTTATTTTTTATTACAAATTATTATATTTATCATTATTTTATATTAATTTTTATATGGGTAATAATGAGATTAATAAAAATTATATTTTGATACAATGAAATAAAATATTTATTTTTTTTGGAAATATATAGCTTCAAAAAAGGCACTATTTTTTATGATTTTTTTATTTATTAAATAAATAATATTTTAAAAAATCAGCAAAAAACTTTATTTAATAAATAGAATTTATAATATATTTTTTTATATCAAAATGAATTTTTTTTAAATGAAATCATTTTCAGATTTAGAAAACTATTATTGTTAAAAAACTAATTTGACTAAATAAATGGGTATTTTGATTTAAAATTGAAAAATAATATATTTAGATAATTATTTTGATAAAATAAACATTATTATTGAAATCACTATTTTGAAATTATCCAAGGGTTATTTTTTCATAATTTTTTGAGACAGATGACTTTTTTGTGTAAAAATTAGGTAAGGCATAATTATATATTATGTATTAAGAGAAATTAAAATTAAAAAAAGCGATATAATAATTTCTTTAAACAATTTATTTTTCCAAAAAAATGTTTCCCCTTTATAATTTATTATTTTAGGTAATTTTATTAATTTGAAAATTCCTTAATGATTCCAACAAAACATATAATATATTTTAAGGTTTTAAAGTTACATCCTTATAATCATGACTCACTTCCACATCAACAAGGTATTTATTAAAATTTGATAAGTTATTGAACATTTTAAATATATTTAAAATTTTAATTTTCAATAAACCATGGGAAAAATTCATGATATGGTTTTTAAGTTGGGATAATTTATGATATAGAGTCCATAACATATGTTTCGAAAATAATAATGAACTCCCCTCTATTTTCATGTATAGACCTACCCAATTTCACATTTATCTTCACTATAATTTTATTATCAATATATTAATCTTAAAATCCTTCTCTAGATATGTCCAAATTTTCCCTCAATATCTTAATGAGATACTGTCAATATTTTTAAACCATCCTCTATAGGTAAGGAATCTTCTTATTCTTCTCCATATTCAAGAAATTTATTTATATTATGCCTTTAGATTTCTGAATTTCTTTGGGATATGTCTTCTCACAAACCTACTAATTTACTAATGAATACCATGTGATACTGTCCCCAAATACCTCATTCAATACTTTTATAATATTTATATAAATTCATTATGCTGTTAAATTTATCATATGATATTCTCTACAAATAATTTTTGTAGTGCATTCACATCTCCATTTACACTAAAGGGAATTCACCTAGTTTTAACTATACTTAATTATTTTTGGATTTATGTGTATGTAATCGAGACACCATAATCATGTGGTTAATATTTATGACATATATCCTTATGTTGAATGATATATGTGGCAGACCTATATATGATTATCATATGAAAATGACCAGTGGAACAAAAATTATATATGACCCAAATTCATTGGGAAATGTTTTAATCGCTTCTAATGGAAAGTATGGTTATTGGTAGGTTATCCTAAGAACACAATATTTCCCCTGGTGGGTATCCTAGAATAATTTTTAGGAATTCATGTCATATATTGATTCCACATTCCTATGTCAACTTTATTCGTTCAGGACATATCATCAGGATAATGATTCTCACCCATCTAAAGTTACCTTCATATTCCTATTGGATCACATGTAATTTAATGCCTTATTCAATTATTTGTTAATACCATACATGGATTTGTTGATAACCCCATTCATATGCTTGTAATCAGGTCATCCCATGATGTTCTAGGTTAATTTTGGAATTCTAGGAGAATATTAAGGATGATTTCAACAATGTTATTATAACTCTATTTCATGTTCTATTATTTGTATTTAATTTCCAAAACAAAATAGTCTATACAATCTCCTGTTATTTTTTAATGTTTTCCATGATGCGATAAATACTTAATTAACATGCATAAAATATATGGGTGTTCATAGAAATAATGAAGGGGGATACTCTTAGAATATTGAATGAAATATAAATAATTGTTAATCTATGAGAAGAGATACACACAATCAATACAATAAAAAATATTTTATTTCCTATAAGAAATATATATAATATGAAACCGATAAGGTTATTATATTAATTATTCATTAAAACACATCCTTGACATATGCTGCAAGCTAATTATATTTTAGGATTTCATTGAAAATAAGTGATCAAAATTTCTTCCCATCATAATATGTCTTTGGAAGCTATCAATATAATAAATCCATTGATACATGATTTTGGATTTTCAATAAAAATGATTGGAAAACCAAAATATTGAATAAAAAAGAATTTAATGATGGATTTTTAGTATCTTTTTGAAAATAATGAATTATAAAAATTGGATAATTTTCTACAGTGATGTTGGAATCCCATGGAATTGAAATAAATGGTTATTCTATTTTTGGATGGGATCGAACATAATCTATTCAGTGTTATCCAATGGTTTTATGATTTAAATGAATTTATTTTCATAATAATTATTGTATTATAAAATTATTAAGATATGTATTAATTATCCCTATGGGTTAGATAGATTGTGGTGATCTATTTCTAATTGATAATATAAGTGTTTTTCTTTATTCTAGCAAAAAAGATAAGTATATGAAATAGATTATAAGTAATTTCCTTGTTAGTTATATTAGTATAATCTTGATCATATTGTGATATACAGTGACAATCATATCCCAACTAAATGTATAACAGTATGATATTATTAAAACATGTTAATAAGGGGAAATATTGAAAGAAAGTCGCAACAAGGTGGAAAATCATCCCACCAAGTAACTTGAAATAATAAATTAAATTTTATTTGGAATAATATTATATTAATAAAATAGGGAATAACTTTATTAAATTAAATTTTTTTTATTTTACGTGATTTTTTATTCTGATTTTCATGAAATAGAATTATAGATTATTTATAAGGTCAAAAATTCCAGAAGAGAAGTAGAGAAAAATGTTGGTGTTTAAATTAAGAAACTATGAATTGAATATGTAAGGGAGTTCATTATCAAATAATTTAAATACTATATTTATATTAATGGTATTAAACATCAAAATTGTTCACTATATACACACAAAAAAATAGAGTCATATAAATTAATAATGTAAGAATTTTTTAATTGGGAATTACCATGCTTGATAACATTAACCTCCCAGAATTCATTTTGAGTGGGGATATAAGTATAGTTATAGAAATTTAATATATATTTATATTCAGACTGAAATATAACAATACATGTTATAAAATGTGGTATAACAATACTTCTATTGGGAATTACTTTGAATTATTTGTTATTTCATGCTTAGTTAAATTCATGTACTCAGATATGGGAAATTTAAAAGGAAATATTGAGGAAAATGTGTTCACAGTATTCATATCCCATGATTGAGGGTAAAAATTCTAAAAAAAAGGCTACAAATTTTCTATATTATGATGTGATGATCATTGAAAATAGGAATAATTTTATAATTATTCGTGATGTGTATTTAAAAATTTATTAATAAGACATCATGTTGAATTATAAAAAATTTTGTGATGGAAAAACTATAAATGAATAAAATAATGAAAATATTTTTTTATAATAGAAAAATATTGATGATGCTCTTTTGTTACTGGGAAATTAAAATTCCCAAAGATTTAGAAGCGAATTGAACCAAAAAAATATAATAAAAAAAGACACCATTTCACATAAATAGAATGCTCTGTTATACAACCCAATTAAAACACGTAATTCATATTGAAATTTTTTTTTTGATGAGGTTATTCAGAATAAAGATTTGTTAAATTAATTTAACAAGGAGTTGGATTATATTAAAAATAATAACACATATAACCCTCTTATAAAACCAATGCGGTAGAATATAATGGAATATAGGTGGGATTTTAAAAACATGATCAATAAAAATGGTGAGATTTCTGTAAAATTTTATAATCAAGATTGCAATGGATATTATAATGATGAAAGAGTCTATTTTAATGATATTGTCTCTCCTTTATCAAGACTTGAAGAAATAAAAATATTCCTAGATGATGCAACTCAAAAGAAATTATAGATATATATAATGGATTCGAATTATACTTTATTAAAAGGGTATTTTTCATAAGAATTATTAATTGAGAAACCTTGATTATTTATTTTTGAATATAAAGGGACCATGGTTTATAGTTTAATGGAATGATTTTTATGGTTTAAAAAAACCCCTGAGGTTCTGGTATTCTATGATAGATATATTTTTTGAAAGGTAATATTTTCAATGAATGGAGGGTTTATAGAAAACTATGTTGAGTCAATAAGGATTCCATATGACTTTTCCATTCCATTATGTTTTGAAAATCAAAAACACTCTGTCTCAAGGAAAATATCATTTCCCATATGTTTTATCTTAATAAGAAATTTTCTTTCCCAAAGGAAATTTTTTCATTACATTTTTTCATTTTTCATGTTATAGTTTCTCTAAATATAGGTCCTATTATTTGTAATTGTTCAATTAATTTTCTTATATAAATCTTGGGAATCCTATAAATACATAGATATAAAGCATTCTGTTTTCAAATTCTAAATTCTTCTGAATTCAGATTCCAAATTCTTCTGAATTCAGATTCTGAATTCACTGAAATTCAGATTTTGAATTCTCTAAAATTAAGATTCCAAATTCCTTAGAATTCAGATTCCTAATACCATAGAATTATGATTCTAAATTCCTTATAACTTAGGTTATGAATTCCATAGAATTATGATTCCGAATACCTCATAATTCTTATTTTGAATTCCTTAGTATTCAGGTTCTGAATTCCTTTGAATTTAGATTCTGAATACCTCAGAATTCTGATTCTGAATTCTTGAGAATTCATCTTCCAAATTTCTTAGTATTCAGACTCTAATGTCTATATAATTCTGATTCTGAGTTCCTTGAAAAACATAATCTGAATATTCATCTAATATTTTCTCCAAATGTTTATTTACATAGACTATGAACATTATTTTCCTTAGACTCCTTAAAATTGCATTTGGTTGAGAAACCATATTTTTCATACCCATGTTATAGTAATGAAATGATGTCATATATTCTGTTTCTAACTAACCGTTGTCTGAGTGACACATGTATAGTTCTCTCCAAAATTCAAGGAAAAATATGACCGTTGGAGGAGGGAGCCGACCGTTGAGAAAATACCTATAAATAGGATCTCATTTGTATGAGCTCATTATAAAACACAAATGAACTTGTTGATTTATCTATAGATTACTAGAGAGAGAGACTCTCGTGCCTTGTGTGTACTAAAATTATCTTTCAGCTTTCTTCGTGTGACTCCAATTATTTCTGTGTAAAATCAAGGGATTACATGGATAAGAAGATAGAGGTGTCGACTACCTTAATGTTTGAATACTTTCGTGATAAAAAAGATAGAGGTCCCGACTACCTTGAAGTTCGAGGGATTGCGGGGAGAGGAAGACATAGTTCGTTATTTCTATTGAGTGTTTACCCTGGTGTGGGTAAGACAAAATTTTTTGAACGTATAAATCTAGGGACCTTTATCCACAGTTGTTGGATACCCTACTATTTGGGATAAATGATTCTATACTTGTTACTTGTATTGTTTCATGTTTATTTTCCACATCATTTTGATTAATAAGGAATGTATATATATCTTATAATTTCATTTACTTGTATAGTATGATTAGTAATATTCTATACACATTACTGTAGAATATTTTCCCTGCAAAGGTTTCTTAATTTTCATTTCTAGAACCATATTTCTAGAACAGATCAAGTTTCTAGATCTAAGATGTCATCTGAATTTACCTTTTTTTACATTATTAATCATAGATTGTTTTATATTAACATTAAATGTTCCAATGGAATTTTTAATGTATAAAATTCACCCCCTATTGTATATTGAGCATCTACATTCATATTTTGATCCAAAAATTGGTATCAAAGGAGGTCACAGAAATACTTATATCCAAATATAAGTTTTCTTTCTCATGTTTTTATTATTCTATATTTTCAATGCTTAGTATTTTATCCTTGTTTATAAACATTTATTATTAACATGTTTCTATAGAAAGAGATTTTCCTTTATATGGAAGGAATTAATGTTGGTTTTATTGAAAATCTAAATACTACCAGACCACCAATTTTTTATGGGAATGATTATGAATATTGGAGAGATCATATGAATAATTTTTATTAATACTGGAGTGGAAAAAATTGTTATACTTACTGAAGATAACAAGATTCCTGATAAGGATGTCCGAATATCAACTTAAAAACTAGGTACACAATTCTTTTTGTGTTCCAGGACCAAGAATATATATATTCAGATCTCTTCTTGTGAAGCTGAAAATTGTTTTTGGATGAAATTAGAGGTTACACATTTTGGTACTTCCAAAGTTATAGAAAAAAGAAGAGATATGTTTAGTGTATAATATCATGGATTTATATTTCCTTATGGAGAACCAGTTTGTAAGGTATAACCACTGTTTATGAATATTGTTAAAATCTTGTAATCATTGGTTTAAAAAGGTTTAGATGATGAGGAACTTGTGGACAAAAATATAGATATCATTCCTAACAAGTGGGAAAATAAGAGAATAGATAACGATGAGAATATTAAAGTATCTCAGATTACTCTTGATGATATTTTTTGAAATATTCTACAACATGAGACAAGAATGAAAAGAGATGCTGATTTGAATAAAAAGAAGAATGGAAATGGAAGTGTAGCCATTACAACTATGACAGTGAAAACTCTTGAAAGGGTTACTAGATGATAGTAGATGAAAGTCATTATTTTATCTGAATCAAGTGATATTGAACATTTTGAGAATGAATTAGGTAATCTTGCTCGAACGATGAACAAGATAGTTGGGATGAAATACATTCAATATCGTTTTAAGAAGGAAGAAAGAAAGGACAAGAAATAATCTGACGTCACTTGTTATGAATGTAAAAGAGCATGGCATATTAGGCTAGATTGTCCTATTCTTAAAAAAAGTATAGAATGGAAAATCATTTTGTGAGAATTAGAAAGAATTACTAGAAAGCTAAAGCTAAGAATGTTTTGAAAGCTAATGACAGCTTTAAGTAAATTTGTGGAGACTCTTCTAATGAAATCTCATATTATGAATCTTATAGTTAAAAGAATCTTGGTTTAATAGCCAGATTACCCATTTAAAATCATTGTCTAATGGTCAAGGAACACAATGCTGAATCTATAACCAATTTATCCTTGAATTATATCTATAGTGATAATAAATATTATAAATCCTCAGATGAAGAATCTTCTCCTGATGAAGACAATAATTTACCTACTTATGTTGAAGTTCCTCGGTTTTCTAAACTCCATGAGAATGAAAATTATAAAGTTAATAAAAAGCTTCATAAGTAAAATTATAGATTTTATATTCTTACTAATGAAGCATTAGATCTTTACCAAGATCATGAGAAGAAAATTCATGATTTTGAAGGTATTTCAAAAAACCTTGAGGAAGATAATCCTGAGAAGGATAATCTTTTAAAGGATCCATAAAATCTAATTGCTAAGAAAAATATTTTTGAGACTAACGCTACGGTTAAATAAATGTTTTTTGGATAAAAAATTATTTATTAGAATGAAGTCAGAAATAATTTCCTTGAGGAAGTGTTTTTAAAACATTACATCGGGTAAGGAAACCATTGATAAGATTTATTCTCAAATTCATCCTCTATGGAATAATTTTGGATTTGGTTATACTATTTCAAACCCTGTATTTAGTAATAATTATTTCTTTCCTCAAAGTGTTCCATTCTGTACTAACAGCCAATATATATGGAATTGGGAAATAAATTATTCCTTAAACAATAAATAGTCTCTAGGTTTTCATAAACCATATTTTCCAAAGAAAATTTGGATTCCTAATATTTTTCATTCTGAAGATTCCAGATAAAAGAATGTTTGTGTTCCAAATGTCATACACTCTTATTTTCATGAAAATAAAGACAGCCCCATCAACAGTACATGGTATATGGATAGTGGATGTTCCCAACACAGGACTGGTAACAAAATCATATTTGAAAAGATTATCTAGAAAAAAAGGAGGAAAAGTGACTTTTAGAGATAATTCTCAAGGAGAAATTATTGATATAGGAACATTGTTCTTATTGGAAAAATATTGATTTCAAATGTTATGTTTGTCAAGGTACTTAAACACAACCTTGTTAAAATAATTCAATTATGTGATGAAGGTTACCTTGTTAATTTTAGGAATGAAAAAATGTTTTGTACATAATACCAAGGAAGATTTTACTCTTTCAACCCTTAGGAAAGAGAATCTATAGACATTAAAATTAGAAGTCCGTAAGAGCCACAACCTACAATGTCTTAGTATAATAGAAGATCATTCTTCATTATGGAATAGATGGTTAGGAAATTATAACATTAAGAACCTATGAAAACACTCTATGAAAATACTGGTTAATGATCTGCCAGAGCATAGATATGATTTGTCAAAATTTTGTGATCCTTGTCAATATGGCAAGAAACATAAATCAATTTTTCAATTAGTCGGTAAATTATCAACCACTGATGCATTAATGTTGGTGCATATGGATCTTTTTAGCCCAATATAAACTGGAATCATTTGAGGAAAATATTATTTATTTGTCATAGTAAATTATTACACAGGATGTACATGGGTCTATTTTCAGGAAAAAAAATATGAAGCTCTTTAATATTTCAAACTTTTTAGAGCTCAAGTTAAAATTTAGAAAAACCTTCCATTGATAACTATTCATAATGAACACGGAGGAGAGTTTCAAAATTATGACTTTGAAACTTTTTGTAGTAGAAATGGTATTACTCATTAATTCTCAGCACCAAGAACTCATCAACAGAATTGTGTTGCTGAAAGAAGAAATAGAATTCATCATGAGGTAACCAGGACCATGTTGAGTGAATATTTGAATGCCAAAATTTTTGGGGCTAAATCTATTAGTACTGAATTTTATAAAATAAATCGTGTTTTGAATAGAACTTCTCTCAACAAAACCCCTTATGAATTGTGGAATAGTAAAAAACCTAGAATTTCCTACTTCAAGATATTTTGATGAAATGTATTCATTCTGAATACTATTGACAATTTACAGAAATTCACACCCAAATTTGATGATGGAATATTCTTAGTCTACTCCAAAATATATAAGGATTATCCAGTTTTCAATAAAAACACATTTACTGTTGAAGAAACAGTACTTGTTAAATTTGATGGAACTGATCCATTTGTTTTTAAACATCCTCAACCTACATCATTGGAAGTGTTTTTCAAAAACAAATTATAAACAATTGATTGAAGATCCTTATGATAAGGAAAATGTTCCAAAAAAAATTTCTAAAGTATTTACCCCAGAAGATTTCATACCATATGTTGATGAATAGGTTTTACAAAACCCAAATTACTTGTTTCTTAAGAATCATCCTAGTGATAGTATCATTGGTGCTGTAAATTATTCTGTAAGGACTAAAAGTTCCTAAAGAAATGAAGTAGAACATCTATAATTCATTTCCCAATTAGAACCAAAAATCACTGATGAAGACTTAGGTGATGGTGATTGGATAAAATGCATGAAAGATGATCTAAATGAAAATGAAAGAAATAATGTCTGGACATTGGTCGAAAGACCTAAGGAAACTTCTGTTATTGGAGTAAAATGGTTCTTCTGATATAAGTGTGATGAAAATTGAATCATAGTAAGAAATAAAGCTAGATTATTTGCTAAAGGATATAATAAACAAGAAAGAATAGACTATGAAGAAACCTATGCTCCTATATCTAGACATGATTATATTAGTATTTTACATGCCTTTTCAGCATTCTATAACATTAATCTCTTTAAAATGGATGCTAAATGACCTTTCATTAATGTTTTTGTTCAAGGGGTTGTTTTTATTGAATAACCTCTTTGTTTTGAAGATACAAAACATCCTTAACAAGTTATCAAACTTACCAATGATTTATATGGACTTAAACAAGCCCCTAGAGCTCGGTATGATAAAATTATAGGGTTTTTTCTTCAAAAAATTTATGTTAATGGAAATGCTGATCCAACCCTTTTTATAAAGAAAGATAAGAAAAATAATTGATTTTTCAAATCTATTTTGATAAAATTATATTTGGTACAACTCAGTAATCATTAACTGATTCCTTTGTGGATCTTATGAAATCTGAGTTTGGAATGAGTATGATGGGGGAGTTAACATTTTCCTTGGTTTTCATATTTCTCAACAACCAAAAGGAATCTATATATCTCGACATAAGTATATGAGAGTTCTTCATAAAAAGTACAGATATGAAAACACTTATAGTATTAGTACTCCCATTGGTACCTCAAATTCACATGATCATGATGATGCTGGGAAACCAGTAGACCAAAAATATCTTAGATGTATGATTGGAAATCTACTTTACATGATAGCTAGTCATCCAGACATAATGTTTGGAGTATGATTATGTGAAATATATCAATCCAATCATAAGGAATCTTCTAGGACCGAATATGTGTAATGAGATGCTCAAATACATGAGTGTGGGGGGGGGTGAATAGTATTATTTAAAAATTCCTTTGGAACTATTAAAGTTATTTTTAGAAAGGTTAAGCAATCATTCACAAAACCTCTTAATGAATCTTTTTCTTAGACATTCAACCTTAAGATAAAAATTAAGAACTGTTTTTTAAAGGAAAGATTCTTCCAAAAAATTTATAGAATAGTCAATATAATCTAAATAATGGAATTAGAAATAATAAGAATGTTATACTTTCTATATTAAACAAGGTTAAGATACAATAGAAAAATTAAAACAACTTGTAAAATTAAACAAGTAACAACAAGATTCTTTTAACCCAAAGGGAAGGGTATCCAACAACCTTCAATAAAGGTACCTTGATTTAAACTTTCAAGAATGTCTATCTTACCCAAAACTAGAAAAGCCCTCAATATGAAGATAGGTATCTTTCTTGCTATCCCTGCTAGCCCTCGATTTAGAAGGAAATCAGAACCGATGTATTCCAAAACCAGAAGCCCACGATCAACACAATTAGAGTCTACACAAAGCATGTATGAACAAGTTGTTCACACCTGAAAAATTTGTTCACAATATTTCCATAATGCACTGAGAGTTTTAAGAGCATATTTCTCAAGAGATCACATCACATCTTTTTCACTTTCATTAAGTTCATCCACTCTCTATATTTCAAGTTCTTTTCTCTTTCAAATGAGATTTTATTTATAGGAAAAATTTCCCAATGGTCGGCTCCTGTCCAATGGCCATATTTTCCTTAAATCACAAAGGGACCAGAACACGTTTCAAACATATAATGGTTACTTTGTAACATATCTTATAAAATCATTTCAAGCAACAAAATCGATGATATGTTAAAGACAAATGTTAAGTATACAAAGTCAAACAATCTGATAATATTGGAATGATACATTTGGCAATTCTAACATTATCAGGAAAATGAATTCTGAAGAAAATGAAAGTCAAATTGTGAAAATGGTATCACATATACATCA
Organism: Viscum album; assembly: GCA_963277665.1. Classification (NCBI taxonomy): domain Eukaryota; kingdom Viridiplantae; phylum Streptophyta; class Magnoliopsida; order Santalales; family Viscaceae; genus Viscum; species Viscum album. The sequence goes on from OY728120.1 coordinate 265,185,392, forward strand.
CAATCGGAATAAAAAATTGTATAACATATACACTAGAATTGGTATCATAAAAACAACATCACTTATACACTGGAATCAGTATCATAAAAAATTAATCACATATACACCGAAATTGGTATCATAACAAAAGAATCACTTATACACCAGAATCAGTATCATATAAATTGGATCACCTATACATCATTATCAGTATCATAAAAACTGAATCACATGTACACCAGAATTGGTATCATAAAAACTGAATCACATATACACTGGAATCATTATCATAAAAACTAAATCACATATACACCGGAACCGGTATCATAAAAATAGAATGAAAAATCATAATGACAGATCTATAATTATAACAGAATGTAAAATCGTAATGTCAATTTCAGAATGACAATTTCAGATCTTAATAAACAAAATAGAACATAAGAAAACGACAGAACATAAGAAAAAGTGTTTGTGATTTTCAAAACATAAAACCATAAGGAATGGATAAGACATAAGATAACCTTATTGACTCAACAATCTCCCAATTTTTGGAAAGCGCAAACAACATTGTTAATGAAGAATATATTGACCTAGATAAACAAGTATAAAAGCATATCTCCCTCTTTTAATGAGATTACATATGAATACAACAAACTCCCCCTTAGTTTATGTTTCCCAAGGATTGTATTCATGATCTTTGGAGTCCGATGTTATTAAGGGAATATCACCCCCTTAGATAGTCATATCTTCTTAAAACAGAACTCCCCCTTACATTGAACAAAAAACATTTTTCATACTTCCCCTTAATAGATTCTTCTTCTTAGAGATCTTCATTAAAATCTTCCTTCAAATAAATTCTCCACCTTTGTGACTCTTAAAAAGAGGGGAAAGGAATGAAGAAATATAAGATGTAATTATAAGGTTAAGAAAGAATACATTCAAAAACTAATGAATGAAATGAAAGAAATTTATTAAGATAATTTTAGCAATATGGTTTATATTATAAAAAAACATCAGAATGTAAATAAAATCATCCATCCTTCATCTGTTCAGACAATATCTTCTTTATCAAGGCTATGAGTTTATTCAATTCCTTATGATCTTCATCAAACTTTTTAACAGGATCTCCTAATCCAGATTATTCTTTTCTAAGGAAAAGATCCTTTCTTCTTGAACTACCATCAATTTCTCTAAATCTTCTCTGACATCTTTCTCACTTCTTAAATATTGGGAAATATAATTTATTTTACTAACCTTCTCAGAAATTAATACCTTGACCTTGTGTAACTCGGTTTCACAAGAATTGAAAGCTCCATTTGTTGAATCTATGAAGCCATTGAATTGTCTTAGCTCTTCATTGATGGTTTTGGTGCAGTTAAAGACTTTCATACCAGTTACCTTTTGATCTTTTTAATCAATAAAAATATTACGAAAGTCTGCTTCTTGATTGACTACCTTGTACATAAGCAAATTTGTCAGTTCCATCTTTTTATTAAGAGTTTCATGCATAAATTGACTATGAGAATCTATGTTTTTAAGAACCTAAATGATGCTGACCAAATTTCATAAATACATCATGAAAAAATCATGTTCAATAGATGAAGATGATTCAGAACCTCAAATATATTTTTCTTTTTCAAATCCTCTTGGAGTTAAGGTAGTTGGTCTCCCTATTCTCTTAGAGGAATTCTGAGCCATTTCCATAACATATGAGGCAACCAAAACATTCTTTCCTTTTTCATGATTTCAAATTGGTGATTGTTCATCCATAACATGGACAATATTAAAATATTAAATATCTTCTTCTTATTCTTCTTGAAATTCTTCCTCTTCACCACATTATTATTCATGTTCTTCTTTCTCCACTTGTCCCATTTAAACTTCAACCAGTACTTCATATTCATCTTTTACTTCTTTCCTCAACATATTCTTCAACTTATACTTCAGCATGTTCTTCAAAAACAAGTTTAGAGACTGAACTCGAAGGATTACTAAGGTAATCTACCAGTTCCCTTAAAACATCATCATCATCATCTTGATCTATTTGATCTTCCATTTCTTAAACAGGTTCTAATAATTTTAAGATATTCTTAGATTTATGTATTTCTAGAGTGGAAATAAATTTCTTATGAATGAATTGAGATTCCTGATGTTGATGAGAATTCTTTTTTCTATAACTTTTATAAGGGGCTGAAAAACATGAGTTTTTAATGATTTAATCTTCACGATATTCTCCTTATTTTCTTTATCCTGATTTTCATCTTTCTTGATTTTTAAGCCCTTATCCTCTACAGGATTAAAGCCAATGGAATGATCTCCTTCCATTCTGGTAGCTACCATTTCTCTCCACTTTGCTACAGTTGCATCAGAATAGGATTTTGGTTTCTTTAAAGGAGGGGGTGTTGATACTGGGATTTCAGTCATGGGTACTAGAAAACATGCTTCGTCAGGTTTTCTTTTCTTGGGTACTAATTTTGAAGATTCCGAAACATTTCCTTGATTCTGGAAAACCATTTATTCAAATGTCTTGGATTCTTGTAAGAACCCTACCTTCATTCTTCTTAGAGTTCCATCACTGAGAAACCTGATCTTGAAAGTCTTTGAGACTGATCGGCATAGGAAAATGAGCTCTTGAAGGAACAAGACTATTATCCTGGAGATAGTTGCTGGATACAAAAGTATCTGAGAAATGATGGATCCGACTTTTATTGCATGAATGGTGAGACAGATGTACTTCACCAATTTGATCTTTTTTAAGTTGACGTGAAAGTCAAACAGAAATATATCACATATCATTTGAGAGTCCTTGTCTCCTTTTCTAGGAATAATAAATCCTTACAACCAGAGTGTAACAACACGAGATTTTATGAGAATTATTCTTTTTAATTTCTTTGATATCTTTTGTTGTATGCTACACCAAGATTATCTTGCACTATACGCAACACCTTATTAGCTTGCAATATATGCAACTCTATTCTTGGCTCGTGTTACACACAATTTCAAGTTTTTTTTTGTGGAAAATATTTTACGCAACTTTAAGTATAGATTTTGTTTAATGTATAAATGAAATAAGTTTTGATTATGTTATACGAAAAATTGAGTGTATATATATATTCAAATGAATAATTGAAATATGGTTGGATTCTGTTTTACACAACAACAAAATATTCTTACACTACACTCAACCCTAACTTGGGTTACATTACACACAATCACGACCTTACTCGATAGCTTGTGTAGTACGCAATACTGAGTCTCACTAAACAAGATATTATTATAATGTTATTATGAAGTAGCCATTATGAATAGTAATGCCCACTTTTTGAAATTTTATAAATTTTGTCTTTTAAAATGGATATCATTTTTGGATTCGGAATATCGAAATTAGCCTAGGTTGAATTTTTGGTATTTTTCTGAAAACTGTCAATTTTTGATGAGTAGTGAAAACAATGGGTTACTATTTAAAAACTGAATTTTTATTTAATTAATTATATATTTTATTTAAATTTATTTTAGGGCAAAATTTATACATAACACCTATATAAGTTCAATTTAATTAACTGGAGTCATTTAATAATAAATTTAGATATATAAAAAATTTATTGAACTTTTCACCATCATTTACCCACCTCCTAGAAGAATTTGAAAATTCACAGAAAACATAATTTTACCACATCTGTGAGTGGAATTTCGAAAATCCGAGAGACACGGTTAATATCAAGCACTAAAATGTGGTTCAATGGGATGAAAATAATTTTCGGTGAATAATATCTTTTTACTTTTTTTACCACGTTTAATAGTAGACAGGGTAATTAAGGGTAACAATGATATTATTATTACCCTAACACATGTCCTAATTCTATTGGATAAGTGTAATCCAACCAAAAACAACCTTAGTAATAAAATATGACAATTTTGGCCCACTTGGATAAGATTAGGACATTTAATATTAATTTATTTAAAGAAGGGTTAAAATAGTTAAAATCAAAGTTTAATAACTAATTCCATTTTAATATAGGGTTATACATAAGATAAATTCAACTATAAAAATTAATTAGAAATATAAAAATATTTCCTACCTAATGGTATTTTACTTATAATTTTCAGACATTAAATAATATACGTTATTTATGACACAATGGTGATGCACTAATTACCTAAATGATAAAATATTAAAATAATTGATATTATAAATACCCAAATAAATGTAATTTGAGACTTTTTATGAATTAAACAAATTTTATAGGTTATTATGGTATGTTTTTATCGATTTAATTAACTTATTTCTAACTAATCATTCTGTTATGATTTTTACAAAAATCAATTACCAAATAGTGTCAAAATTGACATAAAATATTTTTTAAAACAAATATTATATTATTACTTGTTATTTTATTCATAGAAATCTTATGTTTGGCCAAATGACATAGATAAGTTAATATATATTAATAATAAACAACTTGGGGTTCGTTTGTCTTGTTATAGTATGTTTATTAAAATTAATGTGTAAGAAAACAAGAAGACATGGTAAAAGTAAAATTATTTAACTTAAAGTTAAATATAAATGATAAGGTTAAAATAGAAACCTAAACATATATTGATTCTAATGGATGAGAGGATTTAGACCCATCCCCACCTTATCATTGAAATAAGTCAATTTGGATCTATTTAAAATTGAATATTACTTTATTATAAAATAGTTTTTAGAGTTTTCCCAAAGGTGCCCCTCTCCTCCCTTATAAAAGGGCACCCATTCACTATTCTCTTAACACCCTCTTGATCCTTGAAGCTCGGAAAAAACCTGCCCATTTCTCTTCTACACTTCTCTAGAAAATTTTTGGAGGTTCGGGTCTTCTCAAAAGACCAACTCTACTTCATTAAGAGAAGGCTTAAAGGAGGTTCGTCGAAGAAGAGGTAATCTCTTCTTTCGATTCTCTCAAGTTTCTTTCTTCTTCAACTTATTCTCATTTAGTTTTTTCATTATAAAGTAATAACATCAGTATCACTCATATATTGATATGTTATTATGAATATGAAACTAACCTATTTCCCCTTTTATCCATCCTACGGAATATGAAATCACCACGCGTGCGTACGTACGGAATACTATCTCTACGCTGTGGTGTAATCAGTTTTTCTACCACCACCTTACATGGATGGGAATAATGGTGTAAATAAATAACTATATATTGTTATTTTAAATTGATATTTATTCTGTAATATTATAAATACACTTCAATACAATTCCACATTCATGTGCATGATATCATCGCTCGTGCGTACGTACGGACTACCGTTTCCACGAACGCGATGAGATTCATTTTCCATGATTAACCATTATAGAATGATTATAATGTATATATAATTAATAAAAATGAAATAGATGACATAATGACTCTACCGGATTTATGTATACGTATATATATATATATATATATGTGTGTCATCTACTTTCTTCCATTCAAGTCAATAAAGAATGTAAAACAATGTTCATGCGTATGTACTGCCTACCGTATGCATGAATGGTGTGGTTCATTTATTTTATCTATATATTATATATATATATATACAGAATATATATGATATATAAATCATGTTTTACATTCTGTATATAATTAAATCATTATATAATAATAATAATATCAAGAACAAGAATTCCAAACACGTACGATAAATGAAACAATTTTACCCTAAACTCCACATTAACATTGAATTGAAAAATGAACGGGTAATATAATTACCTGATTGAACCATATATGATATAATAAAAATGAATATGATTCAATAATAAGTCAATGAAATTATTTAAATAATCATACAGAAGTTTCGGATACATACGAAGAATATCGGACATGAGGTAAGGGATAACTTTTCAATCTTGTTCTTATGCAAGATTGTTATTCATAAGTATTTATTGGGGTTACTGTTATCATCCATGCCCATGTTTTCTAAAAATATTTTCATGTATTTTTAAAGTCATTTTTACCCATTTTTGACTTTTACTACATGGTATGTAAGGACTCATTCTTTTGTTTACATTACGAGATACTTTTTGACTTTTCCAGCAAAAGTATGAGAAGAATGTTTTTTTAACGTATATGGATTTAAAGAATTTATATGGTTTTATAAAGCCTTATTTTCATGAAGCTTCCTCCAAAATATTTCATGACTATTTTCAACGAAATATATTTCTTTTAAATATTTCATGACTTTTTGTGAAAATAAATTGATTTTGAATATGAAAGGATATTTTCCTCAAGAATTCATTTCAAATGTTTTATCAAAACAATTTTCCATTTATGATGACATTATTTCATATGTGTATGTTTCCAGTATAATGTCTCTAAGATTTACATGGATTCAATTTTCTTATGATGAAATATCCATTTGTTTTATATGGATTATGTGGTGATGGGATGTTGTTTATGAAACACATTTTATTCTTTCGGTTATGATGAATGTTTTATGTTTATTTTGTGGCACAAGTAAGAATGATTTCATTATGAGATTGGTGGGACCAATATCTCCCTCCAGTGAATTGGGTAAAGATTTATATCTCATGATATAGAAATGGATGGAACATTAGGTGAATCCGGTTCAGTGATACATGACTGGAACGTGGAGTGAACTCGATTCAGAAAGGGACTTTGTCCACTAAGATGGTCTTGGCAGCAATGTCTAGGCTACTATGGAAATCATAACAAGTATTGAATGGTCACCACAATTACATGATTTATTCCCATTCTATTTTATCAGGATTGATGTTCCTTTATGATATAATACTTACGTACTTCCATGATTTATATCTTTTCTCAAGATTTTCATGTTTAGATTTTATGTTCAAGATTTTGCATTCAAATGTTTATGGATTGTTTTATATTCTCTATGCTTACCCTTACTGAGCATTTGAGCTCACTATTTTTATGTTTTCTTTTCCCTAGGATATAAAAAAGGTTCTAGGTAAGTAAAAAAAAGGGGAATATATTTATGGGAGAAGTTTAAGATCTTTCACCATGATTAGAAGATTATTTTCTGAGTTTCCAAAGACACTAAACTATTACGGTCAATATGTGTCTGTTTTTGTTATGTATTATGTATTCTTAAAAAGTAATTTAATGTCCATGTACTTCATTATTTGGGTCTCTATAGTTGGTATCATAGGAACTTTTTAGTAAACCTTTGGGAAATAGGATGCGAAAACATTAGTGAGATCCCCAGATATATTTTACGGTATGTCTAGGGATGTCCATAAGGTTAAGTATAAGTATAGGTTATAGTCCTAGAATTATGGTAACGATTTTATAATTTAACCGAAGATTTTATATATGGAAGGAAATCCCCCTTTATTGTGTTGTTTTACCGAGAATATTTTTTTCCTCTCACACCATTCCTTTTGGGTTTTAGAAAATGGATGGAAAAATGAAGATTCTCGACAATGGAGAATATAATGGACAATAGAATGATATTTTTCATGATCAAGAAAATGAAATTGGATTTGGAAGGCGAAACATCGTTATTATTCCTAATCAATAATCTCATAAGATGATCAATAATTTAAACATTGGAATGTTTCCAGACACGAATAATGAGAGAAAGATGTAGTTTCATGATGATCATAGAGGAAAGAATGTTCAATTTCCCTCATGTAAATCATGTGAGAAGATGAATTAGGGAGATTGTTTTAAAAGAACTAGAAGATGCTCTGGGTGTGGAAAAGAAGGACACAAAGCCAGTAAGTGCAAAGGAAAAGGTTCAGTTAACACCATGGACAATGATAATGGTATTTCTATGAAATCAGCAATGATTAAACGTTTTCAATGTGGGATGTATGGGCATTATTCAAACCAATGCCCTAAGGGAAAATCTCATGAAGAGAATTAGCATTGTCGTATGGGTAGTATTTATGTTGATGATGATGAGGAGACTACAAATGATATATGATATGAAAGAAGTGTTGAATCTCAGTCAGTTGTTTAAGAAGGTATTGTAATGATTGTATGTTTATCATGATTTATGTTGGATAGTTAATGGTACTATGGAATAAAGAATCATCTAAGGATTGTTACACTATTTTTTTCCTAAAGTATTTGAAGGTATATGTTGAATTGTACCGGTAACCATGAAGGGTTATTCAGATATTTTTTGGAAAGTAGATGATCTGCGCATAATGAAGGGATAAAAAGATAATGAGATGTTTGATAGTATTCATGAGCTCATGATTGATATACGGACAAAGGGATATCATGGTTTGAGTTTATAGAATTTTTGGGATTTTGGTATGTGGAAAGAGTTAACTTTTGATAGCATTCATGTTTTCACTAAGGTTCAATGGGTATTAATTTTTCAAGAGAATACATGATTAAGGTATACACATTATTGGAATGTGACCAACAAGATATATGAGGGATAAATGATAGAATTCACATGCTTGTTATATGAGCTTTTTAGTAATCATATTCTTTATACTATGAGTTTGGAAAGATGTATTTTGGATAAGCCTATAGATTGGAATGGATTATGTGGGACATAAGATAGTATTGTTTAATTCTAGAACATTTTGTTATAATTGTATTGTTTTAGAAAAAGGATAACCTGCAGGACGGGTGACAACCCGTCACGTCGGACAAGGTTGCGAGAATCAAACCCACAACCGAAGTGCGATGTGCCTTTATTGCCTACCACTGGCCTACAGGAAGTCCCCGGTTTGTATAAATGTGTTTTAATTTATTAAGTGGTATGATATATGAAGTATAAGTCCATTTTAGGAACCAAATATGATTAATCTCAATATAGATGGACTTATGTATATTGATAACTTTTTCTAACCTTTTGTTTGAGACCGATGGAATGACCCATCATTCTATCACCTAATCTACTAACACATCGCGAATGAAAAATTCTACTTCCTTTCTTTAAGAGATGAAGTGGAAATTTTCCATGGAATGACCAATGGTGAGATTGTACAAAAATAAAGTATATATATATATTCTAATTAAAAAATTTCAACTTTAGGGAAATGATATTGAAAAGAAAAAATGTTGTCCTAGTGCCCTTATATCCAATGAATCAAATGGTACCTTAGATCATCACAAATTTATGGCTTTGTGATTGTTTCCTTTTTCATAGCCATGTTCTCTACCACTCTCCATCTGAACATGATGGATAGATTTTTCTTCCATATCATTATTTCCACCTATGTTCTCTTTTGCGGAAACCCAGTGATGAGTTAATATGGGTAACTATTATATTTCTAACTTTCCTTTTTAAAATGAAGTTTTAGTATTCCTTTTTATGATGTGGGTTTCTATGAAAGAAACATTCAAATAGTAAACCATTTATAACCCCGAAAAATTTCGATGGTGGAATTCATTTTAAGGGGGGTAGAATGTAACAACCCGAGATTTTATGAGAATTATTCTTTTTAATTTCTTTGATGTATTTTTTTATATGCTAAACCAAGATTATCTTGCGCTATACGCAACACCTTATTAGATTTCAATATATGCAACACTATTCTTGGCTCGTGTTACACACAATTTTATGGTCTTTTTGTTGAAATTATTTTACGCAACATTATGTATAGATTTTGTTTAATGTATACATGAAATAAGTTTTGATTATGTTATACACATCATTGAGTGTATATATATATATATATTCAAATGTATAAATTAAATATGGTTGGATTATGTTATAAACAAAAACAAAGGAGTCTTACAATACACGCAACCCTAACTTAGATTACATTACCCACAATCGCGACCTTCCTCGATAGCGTGTGTAGTACGCAATACCGAGTTTCACTAAACGAGATATTATTATAATATTATTATGAACTAGCCATTATGAATAGTAATACCCACTTTTTTAAATTCTATAAATTTTAAATTTCAATATGGACTTCATTTTTGGATTCAGAATATCAAAATTAGCCTATGGTGAATATTTGGTATTTTTCTAAAAACATTAAATTTTTGAAGAATAGTGAAAACACTGGGATACTATTTAAAAACTGAATTTTTATTTAAATAATTATTTATTTTATTTAAATTTATTTTACATCAAAATTGATACATAATACCTATATAAGTTCAATGTATTTCATTGGAGTCTTTTTATAATAATTTCATATATATATAAATTTTATTGAACTTTTCACCGTCTTTTACAAACCTCCTAGGAGAATTTGCAAATTCACAAAAAACATAATTTTACCGCTTCTGTGAGTGGAATTTCGAAAATATGAGAGACACGGTTAATATCAAGGACTAAAATGTGGTTTAATGAGATGAAAATAATTTTTGGTGAATAGTAATTGTTCACTTTTTTTTACCACGGTTAAAAGTAGATAGGATAATTAAGGGTAAAAATGATATTATTATTAACCAAACACATGTCCTAATTCTATTGGATAAGTTTAATCCGACCAAAAACATCCTTAGGAATTAAATATGACCATTTAGGCCCACTTGGATTTGATTAGGACATTAAATATTAATTTATTTAAAGAAGGGTTGAAATAGTTAAAATCAAAATTTAATAACTACATACTTTTTAATATAGGGTTATACATATGATATATTCGACTATAAATATTAATTATAAATCTAAAAATATTTCCTGCCTAATGGTATATTATTTATAATTTTTAGTCATTAAATTATTTATGTTATTTATGAAACAATGGTGATACATTAATTAAAAAAATAATGAAATATTAAAATAATTGATATTATAAATACCCAAATAAATGAAATTTGAGACTTTTTATGAATTAAAATAATTTTATAGGTTAACATGACATGTTATTATTGATTTAGTTAACTTTTTGCGAAATAATAATATTTTTATCATTTTCACAAAAATCAATTACCAAATAGTGTCAAAATTGATATAAAATAGTTTTTAAAAAAAATATTATATTTTTAATTGTTATTTTATTCCTAAAAATCCATTCCTTAGAAAAACGACTTCTATAATATTATATATATTAATAATAAACAACATGGGGTTTTTTGGATTGTTATTGTATGTTTATTAACCTTATAGTGTAAGAAAACAAGAAGACACGGTAAAAGTAAAATTATTTAACTTAAAGTTAAATCTAAATGATAGGGTTAAAATGAAACATAAACTTGTATAAATTCTATTGGATGAGAGGATTTCAACCCATCCCCACCACATATTTGAAATACATCAATTTGAAGCTATTAAAAACTTAATATGACATTTTTATAAAATAGTATTTTGAGTTTTTCCAAAGGTGCCCCTATCATCCCTTATAAAAGGGAACCCCTTCTATCTTCTCTTCAAACCCTATTGAGCATTGAAACTCGGCCAACCCCTACCCATTTCACTTCTACACTTCCCTAGAACCAATATATAGGTTCTGGTCTTCTCAAAAGACCAACTCTACTTCCTTAAGAGAAGGCTTAAAGGAGGTGCGTCGAAGAAGAGGTAATCTCTTTTTTCGATTCTCTCAAATTTCTTTCTTCTTCAAATTCTTATTATTTAGTTGTTTCATTAAAAATTAATAACATAATTATCAATCATATAATTATATGTTATTATGAATATGAAACAAACCTATTTCACCTTCTATCCATCCTACGGAAAATGAAATCACCACGTGTGCATTCGTACAGAATACCGTCTCCACACCGGGGTGTAATCAGTTTTTCCACCACCACCTTACATGGATGATAATAATGGTGTAAATAAATAACTATATGTGGTTATATTAAAGTGATATTGATTCTGTAACATTATACAAAAAATTCAATACAATTCCATGATCATGGGAATGATATCATCGCTCGTGCGTACGTACGGACTACCGTCTCCACGAACGCGATGAGATTCATTTTCCATGATTAACCATTCAAGAATGATTATAAAGTATATATAACGAATAATAATAAAATATATGACATAATTAAGCTAATGAGTTTATGTATACATATTTTTATATATTTTTCATCTACTTACTTCCATTCAAGTCAATAAAGAATGGAAAACATCGTTCATGCATACATATGACCTACCGTCTCCATGAACGGTGTGTTTCATTTCATTTATCTATATATTATATATATATATATACTGAATATATATGATATATAAATCATGTTTTACATTCTGGATGTACGTAAATAATTGTATAAGTAATAATAATATCATGAACAACAAGTCCAAACACGTACGAAAAATTGAAACAATTTTACCCAAAACGCTACTTTAGTAAGGAACTGACCAATGAACGGGTAATATAAATACCTAAGTGAACCCTATATGATATAATAACATTTAATATGATTCTATAATAAGTAAATGACATTATTTAAATCATTATACAGGTGGTTTAGATACATACGAAGCATATCGGACATAAGGTAAGGGATAACTTTTCAAATCTTGTTCTTATCTGAGATTGTTATTCGTAATTATTTACTGGTGTTATTGTTATCATCCATGACCATTTTTTCTAAAGATATTTTCATTTATTTTTAAATTCCTTTTTACCCATTTTTTACTTTTACAACATGGTATGTAATTAATCGTTCTTTTTTTTACATTATGAGGAACTTTTTTATTTTTCCGGCAAAAGTACGAGAAGAATGTATTTTTAACTTATACGACATGAAATGATTTATATGGTTTTATAAATCCTTATTTTCATGAAGGTTCCTCCAAATTATTTCATGACTATTTTCAATAAAATCTCTTTATTTTAAATAATTCATGACGTTTTGTGAAAAGAAATTGATTTTGAAGAAGAAAGGATATTTTCCTCAGGAATTCGTTTCAAATATTTTATCAAAACCATTTTCCATCTAAGATGACATTATTTCATATGTGTATGTTTCAAGTATAATGTCTCTATTATTTACATGGTTTCAATTTTCTTATGATTAAATATCCATTTGTTTTATATGGATTATGTGATAATGGGATGATGTTTATGAAACCCATTTTATTATTTGGGTTATGATGAATGTTTTAAGTTTATTTTGTGGAACAAGTAAGAATTTTTTTATTATGAGATGGGTGGGAACTATATCTCCCTCCAATTCAATTGGTAAATATTTAAATATCATTAGATAGACATGGCTGGAATGGTAAGTGAATCTGGTTCAGTGATAGAGGACTGGAACGAGGAGTGAACTGCATTCAGAAAGGGGCTTTGTCCACTAAGATGGTCTTGGAAGAAATGACTTGGCTACTAGGAAAATAATAACAAGTGCTGAATGGTTTCCACAATTACATGATTTATTCCCATTCTATTTTATCATGATTTATGTTCCTTTATGACATATGCCTTATGTACTTCCAATATTTATGTCTTTGCTCATGATTTTGATGTTTAGAAATTATGTCCAAGATTTTGCATTCAAATGTTTATGGATAGTTTTATGTTCTCTATGCTTACCCTTACTGAGCATTTGAGCTCACCCTTTTTATATTTTATTTTCCCTAGGATATAAAGAATGTTTTTATGTATGAAAAGAAAATTGGATGTTCTTTATGGGAGAATTTTAAGATCTTTCACCATTATTAGAAGATATTTTTTCTTAGTTTCCAAAAAACTAAACTATTACAGTCCTTATGTGTTTGTTTTCATTATGTATTACGTATTACGCAAAAGTAATGTAATTTCCATGTACGTAAATCATGGGGTCTCTAAATAGAGAGCTACCATCTTGTGGTTTGTTGAAAGATTTGTAATCTTCAGATTCTCAACATATTGGAGACCAAGATAATATAAAGCTTCAACCTTCTCAAAATAACCTTCTTTCTCAGGGAGTTTTTGAGATCATAGAATAACTTCCCCTTCATATGGAATGTTAAGAATGTTTTCTTCCATCATATAGGGGATTGTATATGTCTTATCATAACATTTTAACTTAAAAATATCCTTACCATCCTTTTGAATGAAAGTAATGGATTCATAGAAGTGAATAAGCAGGTCAGGGAAAACCATCTCTTGACATTTCTCCTTAGCCACACAAACACTCTCCCATCCATTAGTTCTTATCACCTTGGAAATAAGGGAGTCATATTTTTCAAAGAACATAGGAAACACTAATATTTCCCTAAATATAGACTAATCCTTTATTTGTTTGGAATTCGGCATCTGATCTGCTGAGGATTCAGGAGTCATTCGGGGGTAAGAGAAGCAAAAGAAATAGAATAAAGACTTTGACTGCAACAGAACATCAGCACTGAGATCAGTAAGGATGGTGCAATACTTATAAACGAGGCACCCCTTATATATACATAGTCATGACCTTTCAACATCCATAAGATAATCAAATGGTTAAAAAACTAATTTGATCTGACGGTTGAGGATGGATGTAGAAAATTTGAATTTCAATCTTTTAAAATAAGGTAAACCAGAATTTATAATTTTGATGTACCACCAAATAAAACTTTAGATAATAAATTAAATAGAAAGAAAGTGTACTTTTTGAATACTCTGAGATATTTATTGGTATTATTTTAATTATCTTGGATGTTTTAGATTCTATGATTTGAAAATCTAATATTTTCAAATCTGAACTTTTCAATTCCGAAAATTTTGTTAAAAACAATGAGAATGTTAAAAAACAAATCTTGAAGAAAGATAAAATTTTAGAAAGATAACTTTTTTAAACAAAAAATAAAATGTACTCCACCTAAAATAAGGATTAGTTTAATTTGAAGAGATGATTTAAACAAGAAGTAGAAATGAATGATTACCTTACAAGGATCATTCCTATATTCTTTTTAATGTATTATAATCTATCGGAAGGTAATGGTTTTGTAAAAATATCCGCAAGTAGTTATTATATTCCGATGAATTGAAGAATAATATATCCTTTATGAGTGTGATCCCTTAGAATGTGATGTCCAATATCTATATGCTTTTCATGAGAGGGATGTTCCTGGTTTTTACTTAGAGAAATGGAACTTTTGTTATCACACATAATTTGAGTCTTAGTAAAACTCATTCCATAGTCTGTGAGGGTGTGTTACATCCACAAAACTTTAGCACACGAACATCCAGTTTCTACATACTCAGATTTAGTAGTGGAAAGTTATATAGAATGATGTTTCTTTCATGACCAAGAAACTAAGGAATCTCTGAAGAAATTACAAGTTCCTACTGTACTTTTTATATCCATTTTACAACCACAAAATCCAGCATCTGAAAAACATTAATGTTCAAAATCATTTATAGAGGAATAAAAGAGGTCCATATCTAATGTTCCCTTTAAATACTGAAAATTTATTTTTACATCATTTAAATGTGATTATATAGGATTTGATTAAAATCTTGCACATAAGAATACTGAGAAAATTATTTCAGGTTGACAAGATGTTCTGTAAATTCAGCTTCCTATCATCCCTCTATAAGATGTTTGATCTATAGGTTTCCCTACTTTATCAATATCAAGATTATTAGAGGTTCCAATAGTATTACTTATACTCTTAGTGTTGTCAAAACTGAACTTGTTTAGAATATATTTGATATATTTATGTTGAGATATGTAAGTTACCTCTAGTTTTTGAGAAATTTTATAACCAAGAACAACTTTTAACTCACCCATCACACTCATCTCAAACTCAGATTTCATAATATTCGGAAGGGAATTAGTTAAGGAATGTTGATTTGATTCGAAGGAAATGTCGTCAACATAAATTTGAAAAATCATAACATCTTTCTTGTTTTTCTAAATAAAAATATTTGGATCAGCAGTTCCCTTATTATAGTTATTTTGAAGAAAAAATCCAGAGAACATATCATACCATTCTCTAGGGTTATGTTTATGTCCATATAGAGCATTAGTAAATTTATAAACATGATTAGGACATATTGTATATTCAAATCTCAAGGTTGATCTAAAAAACTTCACCCTGTAAATAAACGTTAAGAAAAGAACATTTTAAATCCATTTTAAGAAGCATAAAATTAAAGAATGCTGCAAAGGATTGGATAATATGAATAGATTCATGTCTTCCCACAGGAGCATAATATTCTTCATAGTTTACGCCTTCTTGTTGGTTATAACCATTGGAAACTAAACTTGCTTTATTTCTAACAATGACTCCATTTTCATCGCATTTGTTTCTAAAAACATATTTTACTCTAATAATAGAATATTCCTTAGGTTTTTCAACCATGATCCAAACATGATTTCTTACATATTCATTGAGTTCATATTTAATTATATTAATCTATTCTTCACCACCCAAGGATTATTCAAGAGTATTTGGATAAAATTGGGATATAAATGCTGCATGTTAAACATCATTGTTTAAAGAACTTCTAGTTATTACTGGTTGATTAACATTTATAATGATATTGTCACTGGGATGATTCCTGAGTAACAACTGACTTGGATTTTGAAAAACCTGTTCATCAACATAGTGTAGAAAATCATTAGGTGTAAATGTATTAGAAAATTTTTATTGAACATTATCCTTGTCTGAATGTTCTTCTATCAAATTTTGGTGATCATTTTTAGAAATTATATTAGGAAAAGATTATGGTTGATTAAAAACAAAAGGATCATTTTCATCAAAAATAACATGTACAATTTCTTCCACAGTATATGTCATCTTATTAAAAACTATATTGGCCTTAGAGTTAGTAGAATAACCTATGAAAATTCATTCATCGGATTTGGGTGAAAAATTATCTAAATTATCCTTGGTATTCAGGGTAAAAACTTTGCAACCAAAAAATTGATGTAAGATACTTTGGGTTTTTGACCAGTCCACTACTCATAAGGTGTTTTATTAAGAAACAGTCTTATTAAAACTAGATTTATAGTATATCAAGAAGTAGATATAGCTTCCACCCAAAAATTCTTAGCCATATAATATTCACTGAACATTTTTATAGTCATCTCTTGAAGAATGTGATTTTTTCTTTCGACATCACCATTTTATTGAAGAGTTCTTGGAGCTGGAAAGTTGTGAGAAATACCTTTTTTACTACATATATTTTTAATTTTGTTTTTCAAATTCTCAACCATGATCACTAGGAATATTTATCAATGATATATTTTTCCCATTTTTTACTTGAGCTCTAAAACTTTTGAAGTAATAAAAATCTTCAGATTAATTTTTGAGAAAATATACCCAAGTGAATCTAGTGAATTCATAAACTAGATCAAACACATAATATTTGCTTCAAATAATTCCATTTTTTATTGGACGAAATAAGTCTATGTGCACTAGCTGTAAGGAAATAGAAGTTGTAACTTCACATATATATTTGATGCTAGATTTACGTTTCTTTCCATATTGACAAGGATCACATACATTTGAAGAATAAAACATAAGTAAAGGGTAGATCCTGAACAAGATTTTTCTTAGAAATCTTACTTAGATTCCTTAAGTTACAGTGTCCTAGTCTCCTATTCCAAATACATGATTGATAGTAAAATGAACTAAGGCAATTTAGATCTTGACTTCTAATGTATTCTTGGATTATGGTGTATACATTCTCATGCCGAAGGGTAGAGAGAATAAACTCATCCTTGGAATTGTGAACTATACATTTATCACTTCTAAATTTCACAAGGTAACTTTAATCACAAAATTGGATAATGCTAATAAGGTTGTGCCTATGGAATTTTACAAAAAGAAAATTTCAAATAATAGATTACTAGATGAATAATGTCACCAATACCGAAACTTTCTCCTTGAGTGTTATCACCAAAAGTTACCTTTACACCTTTTGACTTTAAAATCATTTTCAAATTGTCTTTGTTACCATTCATGTGTCGAGATCATCCACTATCCTTGTAACATAGCAAGTTGGTACTTCCTTCATTATCCTGAAAAAGAAATATTTTGGTTTTTAGAATCCAAGCATGCTTGGATCCAGAATTGTTAGATAATAAGGGCTTTGGTAACCATATTTGTCTAAAAAATAAGCTTTATGAAACCCAAGGTATTGAACATTATTTAATGAATATTTATTCTTCCAGTAACCCCCACTTTGAAAATTCATACTAAAAGGGGCTCATGGAGGAACAAAATAATTTTTTTTTCTGAAAATATGTTTTTCATCAGAATAACCTAAACCTTGATTATTATCATGAGGTCAGATCTGAGAATACATATTATCATAATTTCCCTTACCAGAAGTAAAATAATAAATATGTTTGTTCAAATAAAATAATATAGATTTTAGTCTTATGACTAAATGATTTTCCTCAACAAAAATCGATTTAGTGTTAATTTTATCCTATAAAACATCTTTTTCTTAAGCGCGGTTTTTAAGATCCTTAGAAAGTTTATCCTTATTATAATTAACATTCTCATGTTTCTTAGAATGATCTTCTGAAACAAAATTTTTCTTATCAAGATCAATGGAATGATCCAAAATTTATTTTTTTAAAATAGATTCTCTAGAATTTTCTTTTTCAATTTTCATAGAAACATTACAATTTCTCTTTCCAAGCGACTTAGAAAATCATGAAACTTCCTCATAGAAAGGAAAATAATTATCATTATTTGATAAAGAAGATTCTTTATCTGACTAAAATTTTCACTTAAAGAAATATTGGTTATGGATTCAGCAGTTCGTACCTTATCCGTAAGACATTGTTTTTAAAATGGAGCTCTGGCTATTAGACTAATATTCTTTTTCTCAGAAGATTCACATTATGAAGAATCATCAGAAAAATCTCCCCCACTGGCATTCTATGTGTCATTAGATTTCAAGACATTCTTATGCAATTATCTGTATAGATTCTTCTAGTTTTTTTCATAATTCCTATCATTCTTGACTCTTTTTATATGAAAATGAAAATCAGGTCTAATATGACAAGTTATTCTACATTAATAGCGTGTCACTTATCCACCTTTCTTATCTTTTCCATCTATCTTCATGTATCAATATTTAAGGTTCTTCTCTCCATCAATCTTGTTCATCCTCCGAGCAAGATTTTCTAACTCATTTTATGAAGCTCCACTTTCATAAGATTCAGATTGAATGTTGACCTTCTTAGATATTGATCTTGTAATTTTCTCAGGAGTATTGGATTTCATATGTTTTGGAGTAGTTGTAAATGAAACACCTCCATTTCCATTCTTCTTCATGATATTATCAACATCTCTCTTCATTCTGGTATCATGATGAATAAGAGTTCCAAACAATACATCAAGATAAGTCTTAGTAACTTTCCTATTAACATCTATAACAGTCCACTTGGATTCCCATTCTTTTGGCATGATGTCAACAATTTTATCTACCAGATATTAATCATCTAAACCCTTTTCACCCATAGATTTTTGGAAGTTGAAAAAAGTCGTATATCTTTGTTGTACCTTACATATGGGTTCTCAATAAGGAATGCAGAAACCATAATACTCATCTCTAAGCACATCTCTTCATGTTTCAATGACTTTTGAATTTCCAAAGTGATTTACTTCATGATTCTTCTAGATACTATTTGCAACTTCACATGATGAAATTTGGCTATATATAATACTATCCATTGAACATAGTAAATTATTTCATACCGTAAAGTTTATATGGTATTCCACCTTTTCTGGATTAGTAAAGGTTCCATGTTCCTTATCAGGCATCTTATAGTGTCTAGTAAACATAATGTAGTTTTCTACACATGTGTTTATCAAAAAGGTCTTTAATCTGAATCTCCAGTACTCGTAGTCATTTCCATCAAATATTGTTGGTCTAGTATGATTGAGATTATCTAAAAATACAACATGGATGTCTTCCATACTAAAAATAATATTTCTTCCCAAATTAATTTTAAAATTAATTTTATATAAGAAAATATGAAGAAGATAAGAAAAATAAAACTAGAGAGAAAACTTATATGTGTATATAAGTATTTCAGAGACATCCTCTAATACCATTTTTAGGAACGAATATGTATAATGAGATGGTAAAATATAAGAGGGGGTGAATTTTATTCTTTAAAAATTCTATTGGAACCTTTACTGTTTAGTTTAACAAGGTTAAATAATCATTCACAAAGCCTCTTAAATAAACCATTTCACAGAATTACAACCATAAGATAAAAACATAAGAATGATTATCTTAAAGGAAAGATTCTACTTTAAGCATATAAAATTTTAAATCTAACCTGAGTAATTTAATTAGAAAGAATTAGAATGTAAAACTTTCTAACATCAACAAAGATAAGACACAACAAAGATATTAAAACAATAGGTAAAAGTGAACAAGTAGCAACAAGATTCTTATAACCCAAAGAGAAGTGTATCCAACAACCTTGGATAAAGGTCCCTTGATTTATACTTTCACGAACATCTGTCTTACCCAAACCCGTAAAACCACTCAATATGAAGATATATATATGTCTTGTTATCCCCGCAATCCCTTGATTTTGAAGTAAATTGGAACCTCTGTCTTCTAAACCTGTAATCCCATGATCAACACAATCGGAGTCTATAGAAAGAATGTGTGAAAAAATTGTTAACACCAAAAAAGTTGTCTATGAAATCTGCACAAAGCACTGAGAGTTATAAGAGCCACTCTCTAGAAAAAAATTCATAGATTTTTCACATTCATCAAGCTCATCCACTCTCTACATTTCAAGTACATTTATATTTCAAATGAGCTTGTATTTATCAGAAACATTTCCCAAAGGTCGACTCCTCTCCAACGGTCATATTTTCCTTAAATTTCAGTGGGATCTGAACATGTGTCAAACAAAAAATGGTAAGTTTGTATCAGATTTTATGACATCATTTTAAGTAATAGAAATTGTGTTATGTTAAAGATAAATTTTATGTATAATAAGTCATAGAATCTGATAATATTGGAATGGTGCATTTGGAAACTCTAACATTATCAGGAAAATGGATTCATATGAAAAAGTAAATAAGATTGTGAAAACAGAATCACATATAAACCATAATCAGAATCATAAAAACAGTATAACATATACACCATAATCGGTATCAGAAAATCGGTATCACATATACACTAGAATTGGTATCATAAAAACAAAATCTCTTATACACTGGAATCAGTATCATAAAAACTGAATCCCTTATACACTGGAATTGGTATCAAAAAAACTGAATCACTAATACACCATAATGGGTATCATAAAAAATAAATCACATATAAAATGTTATCAGTATCATAATGACTGAATCACGTATACACCAAAATCGGTATCATAGAAACGGAATCACATATACACCGGAATCAGTATCATAAAAATTGAATTACAAATCATAATGATAGATTTGTAAGTATAAAAGAATGTAAAATCGTAATGACAATTTTGGAATGAAAATTTTGGAATAAAAATTTCGGATCCTATGAAATAAAATAAGAACCTAAGAAAAAGACAGAACGTAAGAAAAAGTGTTTGGGAATTTCAAAACATAAAACCATAAGGAATGGAGAAGTCCTAAGAAAACATTATTGAATAGAAAAATATCATTTAAAGGTAGTGAAAATGATTTTTCTCTACCTAAATAGAACAATAGATCTTGGAATTTTTTATACTTATGGAAATGATTTTTTTAAATGTATTTTGGATAGTGACTTTATTGGGTGTAGAATGGATAGGAAATGTACATCTGGAACCTGTAATTTCTTAGGAGAATCATTATTTTTATTTGTCATGAAAAAAGAAAAAATCTGTCAAACATTCCACTATATAAATTGAATATGTTGAATTTGGATGTTGTTGTCCTCATGTATTGTGTATGCCACAAACACTCATAGAATATGGTGTGAGTTTTACCAAAACACAAATTTTGTGTGACAAAACTAGTTCCATTTCCTTAAGAAAAAACCATGCATATCACTCTCGTGAAAACATATAGATATTAGGAATCACTTTCATTGGGATCACACAAAAAAAGGATATATAATTCAATAATTTATCAGACCACAAGATCAACATGATGATATTTTCACAAAATCCTTAACCTCCGATAGTTTTGAAGATATTAAATAGATATTAGGAATGATAATCGTAAGGTATTATTCCATATTATCATCTTTTTGAATCCAATCTATTTACAGTAAGAAACTCTTTTTCATAGTGGGGGTACAATTTATTGTTAGTCAAAAAAATTTCGTAATGAAAATTTTTTCCTAGTCAAAAAATTTTGTAATCAAATTTTTCGTAGTAAAAAATTTTCATAATCAAAATTTTTGTAATCAAATTTTTTCGTAATAATTTTTTTTTCAGAGACAATTTTTTTTGTATCTGATATGAATTTTCCTCATTATGAGTAATTAGTTTACCTATTTGGATGGTATGTTTTCATTCATATGTCCTCGTAATCATCTATTTACTTGTTGGTATTTTTATCTTGTTTATGAAACTTTTTTGGATTAAATTTTTTCTTAAATAAGAATGTTTATCTTTAAACCCCACAAAAGATCGGAACCTATCAAAATCCTTATTTGGTTATCATCTCAACCGTCTTATTTGATCTTGATTACATCAACCATTGGATCAACCATGGAAGCTGAACTGTCACCTAAATCGCCTATATAAAGCCTCCTGATGGTTGTCCCACATCTGTTTTACAAAATCTTGTGTGCTGAAGCTCTGCCTCTGTATTTTAAGGATGTTCAGAATAATCAAAGTGTCCCTAGTTCTAGATGTCTACTGATGCCTCTCCTCGGAAAAAAATGTCAACTGTTAAGGAAATTCCCCAGTGGCAGATATACCGTGAAAGGTTTATCGATCTGAAGTGTTATGAAAAGTATGAATCTATTATATATATTAATGTAAAGATTAATGGTTGGGAGATTTTATGTATATCAAAAATAGGAGCACAGGATCTGGTGTCCCCAAAGTTGTTGGTAGAGTACTATGAAATAGTTACCTTTTTCAATGAAGGAGAGAAAGTTAAATTTCCATTCAAGTGCTATGGAAAGACCTACTCGCTTTCTTACAGCAATGAAGCAAGTCTGATTATAATTGTTTGCAAAGCGGAAGAAAAGTTTTGCACTAACAAATTACCTAATGAATCTAGATATTTTGATAAGGACAAGTCAATTGGGTGTCTTGGATTGAAAGGACTGAATACCCCAATGATAATTCATCTCTCTATGAGTTTTCGGATTATTGAATTTTGGGTTCAAGGATTTATAATTCAAAGAAAGTGTATAAGGATACCTTGAAGAAGAATGATATATATATATATATATATATATATTGGATCTCTTGGTGAACCTTAGGAAGTTAAATTTGGTTAAGAATATCTTGGTGACAATATAGAATATCCAGAATGGAAATATGAAGTCTCATATTTTTATGAATCCATCAAAAATTTCAAATATTATTGTCTTTTTCTATCAGTCATTCAAAATCCGATGAAATTCTACACAATGAAATTACAAAGTGATGTTGCTGAGTGATGATACATTAAACAGGATAAATATTGGCTTTAATAGTCAATCCAAAAAATTTCTTTATCTTTCAGAAAAAAAATTTGAAGCTTTCTTAAAGAAGCTAGAAGTTGGTGAATCATCTAATAAAGGTGGAAGGAAGAGGAAATCTAAGGAACCATAAGAGAAAAGAAAAATCCTTGTAGTCAAGGAATGTTAGTTAGAAACACCGAAGCTGAAGAAGAAAAAAGACTATCATGATAAAGTAGAAGCTAATTGGAGAGAAGATAAGAAAAACAGGAAAGAGGGGGAGCCTAAGTTTTCCTTGGACCATACTAAGGCCAAAGATTTGACGGAAAAGGCTACTGAGAAACATGAAAAGGAACTGAAAAGGATGAACAAAAAGAAGACGATATATAAGGCTGAGATTGTATAATCTCTTCTTAAGGCTGCAGAAAATGCCTCTGAGAAAATTTTGTTACCAGAATCCTTTCTACATGAATCATTACCAGACATTCTAGGGAAGAAAGTAGTGATTACAGAATAACATCATGAAGAATAAATAGTGGAAGAAGATGATGTGGAAAAATAAGAGGAAGAAGATGGAAGTTGGGACATAGAAGATATAATAAATAAAGTTCAAGAGTACCATGGTAAGGAAATCCCATCTATAATATTATCAATTCAGACTTCACAATATGAAGCCTCAAAAATTGATACACCTAGAAAATATGATAAGGGTGAAGAATATGTAAATAAGTCAACAGATCATGAAAGTAGTAATTAGGATTTCATTCATCCAGATGATCTAGTAGATGATTCAGAGAATGATATAGTTGAGGTAGATAAAATTTTTCTACTATCTGACACTGGGCATTAATCTCTCAAATAACAATACATCATTCTGAGAGATGACAAGGTAAAGTAGGTTATAGTAGATACACCAAGTAAATATATATTAAAGAAGAAATATATTGGTGATTCATCAAATAAGATAGTATAGGATGTAGAAAATGAATCCTCACCATCCAAGAAATGGGATTTAGAATAATCTTCCCTTGGGCATGATTTTGTTGTCCAGTCATTGAAAAGGTTGGTTGGAACTACTAATTTATTCCCAATCATAGATTCAATATTCCAGATGCTTCATCATGTGATAAATCAACATTCAGACTCATTTTCTAGGGTGATGAACATTTGTGTCACACTAGAAGCAGATTTCAAGACATTCCTCATTGGTTATGAAGATCATAAAAGGTCATTCAAGAATATGAAAAGTTTTTCAAATAAAACAATTGAAGAAATGAGAATCTGTGATGAGTTCCATGATATTTTCAAATATGCACTTGATACTGAAGATGGTAAGATCAATTATCTTCAAATAATTTAGAGGAAAAGTTAATACCTAAAGATACTACTCGGAAGAAAGAAGTAACGGGTCTAAAAGGAATGATTAACTCTGTGGCCATGAGTTGGAAGAGGGAAGGAGACCATAGAAAAAAAATTGAAGATAATCTTGTTAAACAAGAAGAAATGTTGAAAGCTCAGATAGACATTCTTAAGGCATATGAAGAGAAAATTCAAGCCCTAAAGAAGAAAATTGAAGTCTATGATCAGTTTCTTAAGTGAGCATAAGAAGATCACAGGGAGCCCAAGAAGTTTAGAACCATTGTGAAGGAGTTGATGCCAAAGGATAAGTAGGTATAATTTCATTACATTCCTATCTTTCTTTTATATTTCCTCATTGTAAAAATTCATTCAACATTAATGAAATTTTTGGATGATCTTTACATATTTTGTATGTTGTATTTTAGTACTAACGTTTCAGGTAACAATATTTTTTTTCTATTCCTTCTGTTTCTTTTTGAAAATCACAAAGGGGGAGAAAGGATGAATAAAAAGAACACTAAGAGATTTCCCTAAGTATGGGGGAGTTCATCCAATGGAAAATTCTTTTCAATGAATATTTTGGTATACAAGATAATAAAAAATCTCTTTCATGAAATCAAGAATACAATCCTTAGTGATTCCAAAGCCTAAGGTGGAGTAGGTCATATTCCCTAAGATCCATAAGTACATGGAGATATGTTTTTATTTTCAAATCTATAAAATTCTTAAGTCCTTATATTTTTGGTAGTAAGGATGTTTCTGCTTTCCCAAAGGGGGGTGATTATTGAGTCAATAAGGATTCGTTATCACATTACCATTCTTTAATGTTTTGAAAATCAGAAACACTCTACCTCAAGGAAAATTTCATTTCCCATAAGTTTTATCTTAATAAATAAATTAACCTTCCCTAATGAAATTTTTTCCTTATCAGTTTTTTTTCATGTTATAGTTTCTATAAGTCTAACTCATTTTATTTCAATGTTTTAAATTCAGTTTCATATCTAAATCCATGGTATCCTATAAATATATAGATATAATGAATTTTGTTTTTTGATTCATAATTCTTTCGAATTCAGATTCTGAATTTTTATGAATACAGATTCCAAATTCTTCTATAATCAGATTCTGAATGTTTCCAAATTCAGATTCAGAATTATTATGAAATCAAATTATGAATTCTCTGAAATTCAGATTCTGAATTCTATGATATTTAGATTCCAAATTACATAGAATTCAGAATACGAATACCTCAGAATTTTGATTCCTAATTCCTTAGAATTTAGGTTCCAAATTTCATAGAATTCAGATTCCAAATACCTCAGCATTCAGATTCCGAATTCCTTAGAAATCATGTTCCTAATTCCATAGAATTATTATTCCAAATACCTCAAAATTCTGATTCTGAATTCCTCAAAATTCAGTTTTTGAATTTCATAGAATTATGACTCTAACGTCAATAGAATTCTGATTCTGAATTCCTGGAAAAACAGAATCTGAATATCTGTTGAATATAGAATCCGAATTTTTATTTACATAAACTCCGAACATTAACTTCCATAGACTCATGAAAATTGTATTAGGTTGAGAAACCATATTTTTCTTACCCTTGTTATAGTTATGAAATGATGTTGTATATTCTATTTCTTACTAACTGTTGTTTGAGTAACATGTGTATAGGTCCCTCTAATATTCATGCAAAAATAAGACCGTTAGAGGAGGGAGCCGACCATTGATAAAGTGCCTATAAATATGATCTCATTTGAATGAGCTCATTACAACACACATATCAACATGTTGATTTATCTAGAGATTACTAGAGAGAGATACTCTAATGCCTTGTGTGTACTGAACTTCTTGTTTATCTTTCATCGTGTGACTCCAATTGTTGTTGTGTACAATCGATGGATTTGGAGGATAGGAAGACAGAGGTTCCAACTGCCTTAAAGTAACATTACATCCTTGATAAGGAATACATAGGTGTCAATTACATTGAAGTTCGAGGGCTTGTGGGGATATAAAGAAAGAGTCCGATATTTATATTGCAAGATTACCCTGGTGTGGGTAATACAAACATTCTTAAAAGTATAAATCAAGGGACATATATCCAAGGTTGTCGGATACCCTAATATTTGGGATAAATGATTCTACACTTGTAACTTATATTGTTTCAAGTTTATTTTCTGCTGCATTTTTATTAATAAGGAAACTATAACTATTTAATACTTTCTTGTACTTGTATACTCTGATTAGTAATATTCAAATACGCTTTAAGGTAAAATATCTGTCCCTGTAAACTTTTCTTAGGTTTCATTTCCAGAACCATATTTGTAGAACCTATCATGTTTGTAGAACTAATAGGTCTTGAGAATTTACCTTGTAAAATTTGTTAAAAATAAATAGTTTTGTATTAACTTTAAATATTCCAATGGAATTTTTAATGGATACAATTCTCCTCCTCTTGTATATTGATCATCTACATTCATATTTAAATCCTACAACCTATATGTGAAAAGATAAGAACATGTACACTTAATGTAATTGTACATGTTGATGATATAATATTTGTTGTCCACATGAAATATTCAAGTTAATATGTTTCAAAATGAATTATGTTTCATTTTGAGCTATCAAGTCTTAGAGAGATCAGTTTCATTATGTGATTATAAGTTGTCTAGGAGGAGAAATTTGTTTTCCAATCTCAGAATAAATATAAAAATGAATTGTTAATTAAATTATTCATTAAATAATATAAAAAATTATCAACACTCATGATAGTGTGTATAAAGGGTATAAAAGATAATAAAGGGAAAACTACAACTATAAAAGAATTCATGAAGCTAATTGGAAGCATGATTTACCTCAAGGCCTCAATACTAGATCATGATTATGTAGTAATATTGTGTGGAAGATACCTATGTAATACAAAATATATACACATGAAGGCTACCGAATATTTATCATATACATAAAAATAACATTATGTTATGGAATTATTTATAGAAGATGTAAAGAAATAAATTTATACACGTACATTGATATTCACTATGTTAGAAACTCTAAATATTTAAAAACAAAATCTACATGAAATATATTTTTAAAAGAAATTTATATGATATGGAACTATAGGAAATAGAATTTAGGGAATTTTTTACTTATGGAATTCGATTTTGTGTCTATTATAGATGCTTTTTGAGATATGATTTGAATAATAAATAGATTTGATGACTTGATGGTGATAATTTTGAGTCCATTGAGATCTACATGTCATAATAAAAGTGAAATGGATATAAATAACAATATATTGTACCACTATATATTAATATATATGTATGGAAAATATTATTACTCTAAAGATAATCTTACAAATGAATTTTGATTGGAAGACTATATATCCACAAAGGATCACCTTGAAGGCATATTCATTAGGGTCATACCAAGATATAGATTTGAATAGTTGAGGTTGAAATTTATTATTCAAGCATTCCCACATAATTGATGAATTATGTCATGCCCTATATGTTAGTAGAATCTATTTTTCAATGGTTATAATGGTATAAAAACTAAAATATATTCCAATTTAATAAATTTGGTATGGTTTTCGTAGAATAATGTTGGAGAATTTAGTGAATTATTTAATGGGTAGAAATTCATGATCACTGGGAAAAAATTTCATATCATCGTGTGATATAATTCCATTATAAATGTTTTTTTTTCTATAAATGTGGTATCACAATATTTTTCTCTATGAAATGATATGATTTTATGAATCCGTAAGATTTTTTGACTTATTATACTTAATAAAAATAAATAAAAGGGGGAAAATTAAGAACCCATGGATTTTTTTAAGTTTTAATATATTTAATTTTGATAATAATTGAAAAGGAATAAATGTTTTTGATATTTTTTTATAATTTTTAAATTCATGTTTTGGAAAACCTGAGTTGATTTCTTGAAATCTAGATTTGATAAATAGTATTTAAAAAAATTGAAAAGACATATATATGATATATAAATTATTTTTGGAAAATTTTTAATTTAAACCTATGATACTTAATATCAATATGATATTACATAATATTAAATATGGAATTATAAAATATATTTAATATCTCCCAAAGAATATGAAATAGTAAATTGATGTATACAAAAGATTAATTCGGTTATGTGTTACACCCCACATCTGATGTATAACATTTACTCTTATGTGTTTATTTTTATGAATGAAATAATTATATACTTCCAAATGATGCATCATATATAATTTGACACACATAAGATTAATCTAACAAGATTTATTTTTATATTTTTCATAAAAAGAATAAATTGATGATACATCATATTAAATCATTGATATTATAAAATTAATTTAGAATGTTTAAGACTAAACTATTATTTCTACTCATATGTAAGATATTTTATTAGTGTATGAAATATTAATTTGGATTTCATTGGGAATATTAATTTTTAGATCTAATGATATTGTATTTTATTTCACTTATTTAAATTTTATGAATCATTGAGTAATGATCCATGAATCATGATGGGATTGATAAATAAAGTTTAACATCCATATTACAGGATGAGATGAAGTTCAAAAATGTATTTATATTAATTCAACTGATACAAATATTGGATATTGATATAGGTTATGTGTAATCTTAAAGGAATGAGAAATAATATTTTATGGTAAGACAATGTTGATGATAAAACCTTAAGAGTAGTATAATTTGAGAACATCTATAGTAGTTTTTGATTATTTATAGTTATTAATATCAGGGAGTATATGATATATTAATATATATCAAATACTAACATATTTTATAATATTGAATTTGAATCTATGATGTGATGGAGAAGGGAGAGAATCATGGATATGAGTTTTTATATTTAAAAATAAGTGGTTATGAAACTATGATAACATAGAAAAGGAGGATCAAGTGATCATGCAATTTGGTGAGAAATTAAGGAGGAAAAAACATTTAGGTGGAATATTTGAAATTTACAAAAACAAATGGAAATTCGATATGAAGAAATTCTTTATAGAAAAGGAATAGTATTTCATTATAATGAATTTAAATATTCAATGAGGAGATCTGATATTGGTGTAGAACCATCCTATATTATTAAATATATCATTTTTGTTATATTTTGAGTATTATTGTAAACTAGAGGGATCCAGTCTAAAAAAATATTTCCAATAATTTCTATTATGAATGATTTTTGATGTAAATTTTAATAATTTCCCATTAAGTAATCACATTTATATATTAGTGAAAATTTAAGATTCATAGTCAAATAGAACATATAATTTACGTATTTATTGAAATTAGGTTTGAATAATGTAAAAATATTATATTCTTTTTGTTCTTTCAGAATTCCTATATACATGTGAGTGAGTGAAAGTCGAATATTTCAGGGATCTTGACCATAATATGTCATATAGGTTTATGTATAATGTTAATTTCTCAAATAAGGAAATAGTAATTATACCCTTATATTCATAGTATTTATTATCATAATTCTTGATAACTTTAATACAAATTATATGGAAAAGATAATGTCTGATCGGTAATATTTCTCATAACATTCATTTGAAGTGTGATTCAGACATTTCATTCTTCGATATTCATGATTTCTCTTAATAATTATCCCATAATGTCACAACAATTCATCAACATTCATGTCTTCAAAAAACATCTGAATCTCCTTATAAATGGATGAAAACACGAGACAATGGAAATTAAATGAATCATCCACACATCAATAGAATAAATTATTCTCATCCTTACTCAGCTATTTTATGGTGAAACGATTTCATTATTTTAACATAATGAATATTTTAATTAATTTTTTGGGATGTCTAATATAGCCATCATGATGTTTTGATCACTATATATCCTTAAGAATCATAATATTTGTGCCTTCATGACCTATTATATTTTAGGTTTTGATGTTGGATGGTTCTCAATGGAGGATAGGTGAGGTTAAGTGGAGGATGGAGCAATGGTAGAATAACTATTGTATTTTGACACCATAAAAGAGGAGTTTACACCATAATTTGGTAGTTTAGGTCCTGAATGGAAAATTTTTTATGGTTTGTATATTTCTACGGTGTATACCGTAAAATGTTCTTACTCAATGATAATTAAATTTATGGGGTAGGTTAATTCTTGGTAAATATACAACGTATTTTTAATAAGTTAAGGTTTTGAAGGTTTTATGAAATAATGTTTTTCATTATGGTATATGTTTTTAGAGCCTTTTAATTTATCCTATAAATGGGGTTTTCATGATATAAATTAGGTGAGTTATGTGGTTTTTATAGACCCAGTTTGGTTGATTCTCTTTTTATTTATTAAGTATTCTCTATGTCATTGTAAATTAACACATATTGATTTTTTTTGTGGTTTTGAAGCATGTATTTCCCCAGTTTGAACCTAGGGTAATATTTGATGATTTTGGGTGTTATATGGTGAGGTCAACCCTTTATCTCAATTTATTATTTTCATTTCCACTTCATATATCTCATATGGTGTTGTGGTTCTTATTTTTTGGTGAGCCGGGCTACGTTTTGATGATCTCTTGATGTTGTGTAGGATAATCCATCAGTTACTTGTGTGGTTGTGGTTGTGGTTTTTAGGCTATTTCATATTCACCTAGTGGTGATTAGTGAGATAAAAAATATTAATTCAAGTATGAGATCATCATTCTCTCCCTATTTACATGTAAGGTGAAAGATCTAAATAGTGGTTTGCTAAATTGGGTGGATATTATGGGTTGTAATAATAATATAATAAAATGGAATAATTGAAATTAATGGTTATAGAGACTAATTGAATATTTTGGATAATTTGATATTGTTTTTGATGATATCATCCAATATTTATGTCTTTCTGGAAATATTGGCAATTTAAATCCTTGTTTATATGAACTGTGTATGATACAAGGCAATGACCATTTCTTGGTTGTTAAATCTTCAAACCCCAAATAAAATGATAAATAACATAAATTTGGCTAAAACAATTACCGAGTTATTGGGATTGTGTGATTATTCCCATTATAAATTAAATAAGTAATAAGAATAAACACCTTAAATAATTTTTGAATGATGTAATTTATTGTTGTGAGGTTTTCTTATGCTTGTAGTTTTTTGCTATAAGGTTTTGGATATTATTTGGGGGTTGTGATGATCAGTTGGGATTTTTAGTGTGTGGGGTTTTGATTTGATTTGATTGGATGACATATATAAGTAGTAGAAAACTATGATGTGTTTGTGGTGTAAAAAGGTGGGGTGTAATGTGGTGATGATATGGGGAGTTGTTATACAGATTGGATGTGACATGAATTAGTTATGATGAACAGTGATACAGTTACATTGAATATATAGTTGTGTAGTGGTTTTTATGTGTCATTTTTGGGGTAATATGTTTTGTTTGGAGTGGTGTGGAAATAATGGTGGATGTGACGTGGCCAATTCATTCTATGATTGTTGTATCAATTTCCTGGTTAGGATTAGAAAAGTTATAAAGAGAAAACAAAAAAAGACTAGAAAATAAATGACGTAAGATTGAAATAGACATGTGGTATAAGTCATAAATTAATAGAATGTTAAGAAATTGTCTATTTAAATATGAATAAATTTCCATATTAATTAATGTTAGTAGAACATTTTATATACGAAAAGTGGTGAATTTGTCAATGAATGTGAATAATGTCATGTAACTTGTGTGTTGGGGTGTGGTGTAATGTATTTACCGATGTAAATAGTTGTAATGATTGATGTGTGGTGAATCTATGGTGACATGGTGTATACTATTGTGGTTTATGTGAACCCATAGTATGTTTATATTGTTCTATATATAGATCATGTATTTTCTATTATTTATAAACACACCCCACCAGAGTTTGATAATCTTACCAACAATCAATAGTTATGGGTGTTTTCCCCAACATTTAGGATTGTGGGGATATTTATGGCTAGCTACCCACAATTCCCTGCTGTTTCTTCTGTCGTGATGGATTAGTTGTATTAGGGTGAGATTTTGTGTGAGGGACTAGGTTTTTTTGGGAGGAATTATATTTGATGTGGAATCGGTGTGATGTGATATATAGTGTTCATCATGGATTGTGGAAGGATATAATGTGGTTTATATCATTAATGTCCATGATACCATAATACCATGATTATATAATGAGATTATGTGTTATTCACATGTGTCTTCACATGAGATGTGGTGTGTTGATGCATGATTCTAGCATATGATGTCAGACCTCGAGACGGCAGGGTAGGTAGGGATTCATGCTGACCCAAATCATAGATGTCCTATTTATCATTGAGTGATATATGATATGATGTAGTGGTTATTTGACATTTATGGAAGGGATGGGGGAATAATATCATCGATGTTGGGGCTTGAGACCATCAGATAAATGGGGAAACAATAGTGGGGATCATTTACTTGTTATGATATCAATGATATATTTCTATATTGGATGTGTGATTTTTTGAGTGAGCCTTTGTGAGGTCAGGATGCTATAATGGACCTATATATGTGATTATTGGTTCTATTATATATTCACTAAGGAATTATCATGATGCAATCACGTGTGAACTTGAGTATTAGTTATTTCCTTACTAATTATACATTTATCCTCACCCTCTGTATAAAACTAGTTTTCAGGTTTCCAGAAGATATTTAGGGATCAATGTGGACATTACTAACTTCGGTTGGAGTCGTAGTTGAGTTGTTGTTGTAGGACTTGCCTTTTAGTATTTTATATTGGAGACTTTCATATGTATTATTTAATTTATATATCTTCATTTTGGGTTGATAATATTTTTTTATTTTATATTATCCACTAGAGTTTTTTTGTGGTTTTTAATCATATAACCCAATCCAATTTTATTATAGAGAGTATTGCAACCCTTTAAAGATATTATTTATACACTCAGTTCCAGTCGCCAACCTTGGGAATACTGGAGGGAGGAATAAATTGGTTATTATCTCTATAATAGAGTTATATAATCCATAGATGATGGGGGAAATGAAAATTATAATATTAAAATTACAATATATCAGTTATATAATCCATAAATGGGTTATTATCTCTATAACATAGTTATATCATTTTACTCTTGGAGAGGTATTTCCTCTATTATCGCTGAGATGCTCAAGATGGTGTCATCATTGGTGTATTTAGTTGATTAAATTAATTCAATTAATTTATTTTTTAACATTATATATTCTTAATCCATTGAATCCCTGATTATATTCTTTATTAATCTATCTCGCCATGGTTACTCGTAAAAAATATTGCTGGAGGGAATTGGATAGAAACAGAGGGTATGAGATATTTCAAAAATATGAAATATATATTGATATTTATTATTGACGAATCACCAAAAATCCCTATAAGGATGTGTTCATCGTCAGTGATGGGTCTGTTGGAAAGAATGTTTTTTCTCATTCATTATTGCTACGTTATTCTTCATTTTTGGGTATATTAATTATTCCAAAAAAAGATCTCGAATTCTTGGACATGAATATTATCATATTTTAATTTTAATACTTATAATTATAAATATTATATTTTCATCCATTATTGAATGTCATTTGGTGATCTTCACCCAAAAAATAGTGTTACCCCATGCTTGAGAAAATAACTAATATAGTTCACATTATCCTATATTATTTTCCACTATATTATTCATGGTTTCTCCCGCATTAGTTTTTTTGGTTAGTGAATAGATAGTCCAAACATGGTCATATGATTAATTCATATATGCGAATTGTGATCAATATGTTTTGGCACGGAAATAAGGATGATTGTAACCAAATTCGATGAATAATAATATTGAATCATGAGATGGTTCATTGGAATGGGAATATCAGGAATCAATGAAATAGAAATAAATAATTTTTTGGAAGTGATTTTGATCTATGTTTCATTAATAGTATGGTGGGAAATAAACTATTAGAGACATTAAATCCAAGGATGTGTCATTTGGCATGGACTCGAGCAGATTACTAGTGATAATAGTCATAGCAATGGAGATTGAGGCACACTGTAGATTATGAGTGGAGAATGAAAGTACACAGAGATTAATTGGGATAAATACAAATCATGTTCCTTGATGGTTTTAGTGATTAGGGTTTCAATGAAGTTTAAGGATGACATGACATGTGAATCGACTATAGAAGTTGTATTTACCAACGTCGATCACCATCACATGTGTATAGGGTAGATGCATTGGTGTACCTTTATAGAACCATATCATGTGGATCAGGACCGCATGCAATATATATCATCACATGCATTACAAATGTTATAGGGGAAAACATTGACCCCCATTGATCTCGGAAATTAGGTACACAATACTACATGTTTTTAGGTAAAAAATTCATGGACTGATATGAGATAGTACATGACAATAAAACCCCTTAGGAGTTACATATTGTATTCCTAATGGTACATACCATGTACATTTCCTAACATAGAGTCATTTTTATCTCATTCATCAACACATGGATTTAGAATTATGGTTACTCTATCATGGGTTTTTTTATATAGAATGTGATGGTGGAATTATCTTCCTCACCAGATTTGTGATGATAGGTAATACTTTCAGTTTAGTCTCATTACATCCATAGGGTTTATAAAGAGGAATGGGGATAGAATTTAGAGAATTCCCAGGGATATTAATACCCTCGACATGTGTAGGTGATATAGTGTAGGTCCCTCACATCAGAGACAATCTCCATCACTCCCCTTTATACTTGGGGAATAGGAATTATAGCAATATTATTCGTATTCCATAAAATAAAAGAATATATAGAGAGTGGGTCTCCCAGGGCATTGTATCCTTCTCCATATGTTCACCCATGTCCGACTAAGATACGACTTAAATAAACCTGTGATGGGAAAAAAATTACGGGAGATTATGTCCATTAGATATTCCATTCTAGATATCTTACATAGATTAATACCCAATCCCCCAAGAAACTTCAAGATGATATGATATTTTATGACAATGTGATTCACTCATTAATGAAAAACTAAATGCCAAACTAATAGAATTATGAACTTAATATCACTATAGAGAAATAAAAAATGATTATCTATTCCATATACCTAATAAAGATGAAATCCATATCATTTCCTTCCTCACTTCTATTTCTGCCAAACATTCAACATTCATCACTAAAAATAATATGACCAATAATAATATACAAATCCCTCTCACATCTATTCCACAAAATAATAATAAAATATTAGATGTACTCATTGGGGAGTCCAAATATTCCTCAATGCCAGCATATAAATACCCTTGTAGAGGATCTTTTAACATTATATATAAGGTTATATATACTATATTATTGATATATTAGATGATTCCTTCCATCACATTCTAGTGTTTCTTCCATGAATTGGAAATGATACTCTTGACTAGTCACACCTCTTGTGTAATATACAAATGAGTGAACACTATGGATTACATGAATCTTTCACACATTGATGAATAAACACATTCTAAATGATTTATCCCTCATCACACATCATTAGTGCCTTATTTTTTAAGAGATTGATGTTTCTAGAAAGCAGGGTTGATAATGTACTTAATCTAAACATATCATATCTCATTATAATTTTTCGGACCTAATACATATGAGACAAACCAAACATTTATATTTCTTGTCACAATCGATTATCTTTCCAATTATCTTCTTATCTTCTCAATTATATTTAATCATGAAGCTCCCAGAAATTCATTTTTGTTACTTGAATCATCTTAAAATCTCAACATATTAACAAGATTTTATCCATAAAGAATACAAATATAATGAAAATCCAATCATTAAATGACCCTAAGTAGAAATATTTGTCTACATTTATCTAAATAATAAATAATTTTTTACATGAAAGAATCAAATTTATTTTCCCATTATCTTACTGGTTGTTTTAAGATATAGAGGATTATATTTATCTTGTACAGTAATTTTTTTAGAAAAAAAGAGACATGAATTTTCCCCCCAATTCATGTCCTAACAAAATTCTACACAAACACATTATTCCATATTTTAATTAATCTCACAGAATTATTTCAATAAATTTCCTCCTTCAAATATATATATAGAAATGGTTTCATTACATCAATTTCTTATAGTAAAAATAATTAGACGCAAACTTTCTTTGAACCATCTGGATAGATATACACTTACAATCTAGTGAAAATATTTATAAAAATATTATATATATTTTTAAACTTCTTAACCACCAACATCCCACTGTTCCAATTTCACCTGTCCACTTTATCCTAAAATGAAAAATACATTTGTTCTCAACTGAATTCATCATGAGTGGTAAAATCATAAGTTCTAATTTTTTATTCCATTGTAATGAATCTTACCCATCCATCATACCTACCTAAAAGTATCCCAAATTAATATGATTGGATACATATTCTGGACAATCTAGTTCTCCTCCATCCATTATAAGAAGATAATGAAATTCTTTAATATACCTATGAGTTAGTTATCTATCTTTTTAATCCCTATGAAAAGTAACATAAGGATCTAAAAATGTTTGTATTACTTCATGTGATGATCTAATTTCTAGAGTCCAATCAACCAATACAACCATTCAAGCCTAATAAACCCTTTTGATCTATAATATATCATTCATTTCCCTTTTGTTAAGTCATTATATTATTTCCATTAAATTATTTATAACTTGTATCTATCTGGATATACCATTCACATCAACATTAATTTTCATTGATTTATATTTAAATTAAACTTATCTCCCATCTACGTTATGAAAATTTTACAATATTAATTCATATATGAGAACATTATAGCTTCTTATTATCTGTCGATTTTCATCACTGAAATGAAAAAATCCCCTATTTGTTTCTCCACATCTATCAAAAAAAATCCATAGATTCATCATTGAGTTCCCCCAATATTTATCATCGATTTCATAATATAAATTATTACATAAAAATGATAGATATTGTGTTGAATTTATTTAAAAAAAATAGTCCTTCATGTATATGAAGTCAAATTAGTGATAATAGACTTCTATTTACTAAGTACACTATACAGTCGAATGATTCCACACAATTATATTTGATGACCTCTCTTTTCATGAAGGTACAAATCATTTTATTTTAAATTTTAATAATTGGATTAATATTTTTAAATTTTCACTATCACCTAAGGAAGGTCCTAGTAGTGTTTGGGGAATGTTGGGATCATAGGGATTCAGAAATGAAGAAAATGACTAGGCTACATGTTTTGATGAAATCATTCCTCCCAGCACACATGGTCTCTCTTAACCACGCGGGGTGAGACAGGGGTGCCGCAAGAGTGACAAGTTCGTTTGAAACCACCCGGATCTACTCAAATGTAAATGAGAGAAACTGAATACTTATTATAGTGGGGTTTCACATGGTTTTCTCACATTTTTGAAAAATGAGTTCCTTTACCAAGAAGGAAAATTCATTAACCAGTTACTCGAGCACAATTTTCACAAATTTTAGTAAAATATGAACCCTAACCATGCTCCCTTGTATTTTTAGGTGAAATTATCTTTCTTAACCTTATTTATAATTTAAACCTATTTTTGTATTTTATTTTTTCTCTAACAAATTTTCTACTATTTAATATCATGTATCTTCCCTCCTCCATCAATTTGGGCTTTGAATTTACTTCCGCATTAGAAGTTGAAATTGCTATTTTTGGAAGCATTAGATCACTCTTGAGAATGGGAACATTTCTTCAATTTCATTTGAACAACTCTAAAATTATGTCGATATTAAGGAAGGAGTTATATATGGACTTTATTAAAGTGGAAAATTAATTAAACAATGATTTTTGGTGTTTCATAGCTATGTTATTATTCCACAAGTTATAATTTTATGAGCATAACATTTTAATTGAGTACTTAATATAAACATGATCAACGCTCCTTGATACATGAATATTGATCCTTGTTTAGTACATTAGAAAATTATTCCCTCGTTTATAGAAATCCCATTGCTGTTCAATGTTGATTTCACTCATTATTTAATTATTTAATTGAATGTAATTCCACTTATGCATTTATATTGAGTTTTAATCGAGTTTTACCACCCCTTTATTAATGGTTATTGAATT
This sequence comes from Viscum album, assembly GCA_963277665.1. Taxonomy (NCBI): domain Eukaryota; kingdom Viridiplantae; phylum Streptophyta; class Magnoliopsida; order Santalales; family Viscaceae; genus Viscum; species Viscum album. The sequence goes on from OY728120.1 coordinate 265,224,272, forward strand.
AAGGAACCAAATACATGCATGTACCAACATATTGTAAGAATTTTCCACATAAGTTATTTCCCCATCAACTATTAAACCTATAAGTTCCTCTATGTAAATAATAAATTGAATTCTATGGCATTTTTTAATAAAATGGAATGAATTACATTGAAGGGATTTTTCATGACCTCTTTATAATACTTATTTAAATTAAATGGATGATGTTTAATAGTTATTACATGATGGTTTCAATACAATAAATGAACTAAATTGTTGAGTGTAATTCAGGTTGAAGGGATCAAACTATTACAACATTTACTATTGAATTCGTATATGAATATTAATGTCTTATTGAAGGTGGTCTTCAATGTTTAGATACATGAAAGGTAATGCCTTGTGTGTTATATTATAAATAATATTATTCCTTGACATGGTTTGTGGTATGATAGTAAGGGTTATGTTGATCATTTATGTATCATGATCCCTTACATTCGGTGTTTTCCTTGACATATTATACCATTGACACTTGTTGGAAGGTGGGATTTAGGTCCCATATAGCTTCTTTCAAGTGTAGATATGATGGAACACTCACCATATCGAGTGACGATCATGATGTATCCCAATAATTATGAGATTTAAGGAATTTAAACATTTTCTTGGGCTTATAGTCTCATTAGGATGGTTATAGATGTCTGACTTCTTCCTTGGTCCATCCATCATGTAATATTCCAGTTATATAGAAACTTACATCCGTACATACATTGTTCATATTGCTTTATTAAATATAAACAATATTATATATATACTACTAATATTTATATAATGACTTATTAGACATCCATTCTGTCTATGAGACGAATTACGTTGATCCACAAGGTGCCCTTTTGAATCCTGAGTAGGTGATTATTTATTTATTCATCATTAATAATTAATTATTTATGCCTCTATACTATTTAGTTACAACTAGTGGTTGGATTGCCTGTTTACAAACTTTGTTGTGGCCTATTTAGAATTTATCTCACACCATACACATGCAACTTTTAGTAACCCAGAATATTATCAATAATTGTATACTGATAAAGAAAACTAACTTTTGATGAATATTGATAGGTGTATTTACTAATGGATTAAAGGAGAATCGGACCGAGCCAAGGATAGAGTTCTTATAGGATCATATTTTTTATTTTTTATTTTCTTTGTATAATGATTATATTTGACTATTCTCTACTTTCATATCATCATGACATGAATACAGATATATTGAAATGCCTAATGGATTTTCATTATTATACAGTTTTTCATTTAACTATTCTTCCACTATTTATATATTCTTCCAATAAATTATACACTTCAAATGTAGTATTTTTATGTTTGTATTTGGTATTACAAGTATAGGGGTGTATAGTCACCCCACAATACAACCTTCACAAACTCAATTATATATGGGTGCCTTTGCCACATAGAGAGGCATTCTTGAGGAAATGTAACCCACCAGCTTAGGGAAAAGGATAAGTGGATTCTAGGTTGGGATGATACCAAGTCTTATTAATAGAAAAATTTTACTTTTCCTTACTATTTGGGTGTTTGATAGGAGACTAGGAGTTAATGGTATTTGTAATTTTCATTGTGTTTAGATTTTTCTATGCTGTGTACATGGGGAAACACAAATTATTAGTGATTGGAAATTGCAGTCACATATTATGTAATTTGTGGTTGATATGACAACTATGTTGGGTGAGACATAGGTTTTATAGTGACTTTATAATAGGTATGATTGGAGTTATAATTATTTACCTTTTCTCAATGAAATGTGGTCACTTTACTAGTTCGTGAATCGTTATATACATAATTGGACTACTATGTCATGAATATTTCCATTCCACATATCTTTTAATCATGCCTTGGACTATTTAATTTTTATTGGTCCTTTATTGTGTATTTGAAATGTGTCAACATTCATGAATCGGTTAGAAAACACAATGGACACTTAGATTGAGAGCATCAACCTGATAGTGTTTTCCTACATAAGTTAATGAAGACACCATTGTCAGTCAATTATGGAACGTTGATCCATAGACCGCTAGTCTTATGGGATAGAGCATGTTATATTATGGGTGAATCAGATGCTATATTTTGGTACATAAGGAGTATGTGACTTTATGAATCTAGAATGGTAACCCACCTAATTAAACCAAATTATGTTATTTAAACATTTTATCAAGAGAAAATCTAAAATAAATATGACATGTAATGTTAAATTAGTTTTCCAATACAGTTGAAGTAATGTTTAATACAAAATACCACCGTTAGTAGTGGTTTGTGAGGAATATATCACATTATTAGGGTCTCTATGGACTTTTATACCACCCCATGTCAAATTTTAGATTTGGAGGAGAGGTGGGATCAGTCTATTGGAAGGATATGAACCTAAACTAGTATTCTTTTTGAAATAATTTTTTTATATCCCTTCATATGCATGGGTTTATAATTGTTATATCATGCCTCCACACCGCCCTCCACTCGTACACCCTGAAGATGGTAACAGCCATGCAAATGAGGTTTCAGTCCATGATTCACTAGTAATTCTTCTTGTATTTCCACCCGTGGAAGATATTTATGTTCGGTATATGGTAGTCAAGGAGTAGATCCATGATGGATTTCTATGTATGTTTCATAATATGAATGGTGTCTCTCAACCTACCTTGAGTATATTAGAGTTTTCTAGTGAATTATAGTATCTACATCCTCCATCCTTTTTAGGGAATGTAAGACGAAATTCTATAGTTTCATGGAAAAATGTTGTTCACTAAATATTCGAGCATCTAGATATGCATCTAGAGTAGAGGTTCGAGGGTGAAGCTGATATGTTGGGTGATTATCCCAAGAGATTGGGGGACTTTGTCACCCAGGAGGATTGTCATTATAATATCTCCTAGACATATTTCCAGACTGTCTTATACATCTATTTCCATCCCCAAACTCTGAGGGATGACAAAAATATGAAATTCATGAATCTACAAAAGAGATGTATGTCTATTATGGAATAATTTACTAATTTCATCAAGCTATAGTAGTTCACTCCTACTCTATCATGTGAAAATCATATGAACACCAGGAAATTTTAGGATGGATTCTTATACTCCATCCAATAACAAGTCAATGAATTCTGGTTGGATACGTTTTGGAAATAATCAAGCAAGCCATTATTCCAGATAAAAACATGATGGTGTGAGTTTGGGTGGCTCAACACCTCAATCGATATGTACTTTTTCATCTGGTAGAAAGAGGAATTTCAAGGCTTCTTGGGGTGTCATTGTTATTTAGGCTCCAAAGTACGAACTCTTTCTTATATGACATATGTACGGGAAGATAGGAAACATGAATCCTCAGTGGTTATGAGATCTAGTGGAATACATAGGCTGCAATATGATTGGGAATATCCAAAACCAGTTTAGGACCTTTTGGCCAATGCCTAGTGTACGTGGATTTATTCTTTCCCATTTTTAGTAGTGTATATAGCAGTATCATGATAGGTTTGTAGCTGTAATACACACGACCAATCTGGAAAAGGTGGAAACCATGGAAGATATAGCGAGACTAATGTTTCTCAGTGTCAGTAGAGAGGAATCACTCAGGGTAGTTAAGTAGTGACTCATAGTCATGCTATTGGACAAATATATGTATTCTATCCTATGTCGAAGTAGAAAAGTGCCAATCCTTCTACTTTACGAGGTACTATTCTAGTAGACTCAAATTTAGTGTCTTCTTTATTTTAAATTGGTGTGTCTCACTATTTTATATCTTAAACAATTATGGGATGTCTGGACATCACGATCCAACACATATTTGGTATTATAATTCTAGATACTCTATTAGGTGTCTGGTCAGAGGGAGTTCTCCATTTTTAAGAATAACCCTTGAGATAAGATGATATAATTTTGTATGGAATCTTTTCATCTATGACATTATGTGTATTGATGTAATCATCCTAATATACTAGTTAGTTCCCTATCCATCACACATTGATTGAAATCAAATGAGGGAGATGTTTACCTCACTAGAGGGTGTTATGAATGTTCATAAGGGAGAATGTGTTCTAATTGAGAATAGAGATACTCCCCATGTAGAATAGGCTAGGTAATGTGACAAATCATATCATTAGTCTTTTTCCTGGATGAATAGAGGTTACAACCGACTATTTTACCTCCAGTAGTGGACAATTTTAAGGATGTCTTTCCTAATGACTTACCTCATCTACCTCCAGTGTGAGATGTCTAATTTAAAATTTAAATTGTTCAAGGATATGTTGTAGTGGCCATTTCTCATTTTAGGATTCTACATATATATATATATATATATATATTCTAGAGCTTAATAAGTAGTTATAAGACATTGAGTATAATGGATTTACATGCCCGACCCCTTCTCGTTGGGGTTTACTGGTATTTTTTTTCCAATATCGTAGATACTTATATATGGGATTACAGGGAATACCATCGATTGAACCCATTCAAAACAGATAATAAGTTTCAATACCATCAAATAGACAATCTCTTTGATTAGATATGAGGATAGAATGTGTTTTAACTGATAAACACATTGTTTTTCTATCATAAACAGTGTTTTGGTACATTAGAGATACCTTACACATATTTTAGGTGTATGTATGGTCTATACAAGTACCTTGCCATACCATTTGGACTCATGAATGCTTGTATAGTCTTCATGACCCTTAGTAATTGGGTATTCCACCAATATCTAGATTCATTAATGGAATTATTTTTTGGTGATATTTTATTCTATTCACACTCTATACATTTCAATAAAACCCATATTAAGATCTTGATGAATACACTAAGTCAGAATTATATATTTTCATAGATTAGAAAATGACACATTAGGATTGGTAAATTACACTTAATGTGTAACATTATCTCATTTATTGGATATTAAGTAGACCCCGAGAAACTGAGAGATATAGTTTCCATGGAGAATCCTGGTGAAATATTTGATATTTGGAGTTCTGTATCATTAACTGGTTAATATATGTACTTCATAAAAAATTAATCACAACTTGCATCGCTTCTTATGAGGATGAAGAATAAATCTGTAAAATTTGAATGGTTAGAAGATTTTGAAGCATCCCTTTAGGAGATGAAGTGTCATTTTACTTCAATACTGGTACTGATTCTACTAGATCATGGAAGGAGTTGTACTCTATACTATGAGCCATCAGGTATCAAACTTTGAGTTATTTTGATGCATAACGAGAGAGTTATAAAATATGGGTATTGTCATATGAAGCATCATGGGAAGAATTACCTGATACATTAACTCTACCTAGTTTTTGTGGTTCATGCTCGACGCTATTGGATACAACTATCTACTTGGTGAGAATGGTGAGGTATAAAATGACCACATAATCTTCAATTACATCTCTAAATAGCGGGATCACAATCTTAGATAGTGAAGGTGGGATGAATACCTATATTCTTTTGATTTCGAGCATGCCATCATTCCTAGTAATAGAAATATAGTATTAGAAATCTTTATTCATAAGACTCAAGTATATGAAGTTCAGTAGGCCAATGATGAATGGAATATCATGTATTTATTCTTAGATGTGCACATTGAGGATCAAGAAGACAATGATCACGTTATCCTCTTGGCCTTACTGGTGACCCCTACTCCTCTAGGATGAGTACAGATGATGAAAATATCTAACACAAAATGATTTTTCCTAAGGGGAAATGTATTAGATGATGATACATCTTTATATTGTACCATGGATGGGGAGGGTACCTTACTATTCCAATTGGTGTGTTTGGGTCCCAACTGACATCAGAGTGAAGATGATGTAGGAATTCCATTCCTTAGCATGGGTAGTTCACCTCAGTGTCACAAAAATGTATTGGGATCCATGATTCCAATATTGGTGTCCTTGTATAAATAAAAATATTTCCCGTTTCATCACTAAATGTTCTACCTATTATATAGTTAAGATGGAGAATCAACATCTATCATGAATTTTATAGCCATTCTCTCTTCCAGAGAGGAAATATGATGATGTTTTGATGGAAATAAGGACTAGTTTACCCAAACTAGCCTATGGAAAGGATACCGTGTTGGTTCTCATTGATTTCATGATGAATTTTTCACTCTTATTACCATAGTGAGATACCATCATTGTAGACATGCTCGAGAGGCTGTATGCGAGGGAGGTTATATATCTTCATAGAACTCCTCTTTCTATCATTTTTAATATAGATTTCATCTATATATCATTATTAACGAAGGGGTTGAATATGTAATTCGGTACATAGGTGATTCTGTGCATGGACTGTCACCCACACACTAATGGATAGAGAGAGCGTATGATTGAGGTTATAGAATATATGGCTTAGGAATATTTACTATAAATTATGGGTAATTGTTTAAAAACATCCCCATTGATTATTTAACTTATAATAACATATTTTAGGATAAAATCTAATTGGATCCTTATAAAGACTTATATGGTAGGTATTTTCGTTCACCTCTATGCTGGATAGAGGCTAGGGAGCAAGCTATGATTGGATCACCTCTCGGTTAGGAGACAATAGAGTAGGTACAGATGATCAAAAAGTTCATGATGACTGGTCACTCTAGACGATAGATTTATTAGAAGGAGGCAGGTGACCAATTGAGTTTGAGGTTAGAGACCGATATTTCTTATGCATCTCATCTAGGTTGGTCCATATACAAAACATGATGTACGGTAAGATCTCAATGATGTTTTTTGTACCATTTGAGGTTGTGAAATATATCAAACTAGTGTCTTACAAATTGTAATTTCAACATATTTCCCAATAAAACAATGATGTATTTCATGTATCTCATCATAGATGATATTATCCAAACCCATTACATGTCTTTTATCTTGATGAGGTTGAGGTGGATGTGGACACTTCCATCGAGGAGCATCCAATTAATATTTTGGATTAGAGCATGATAACAAAAAAAAGTGGTTCAGTTCCCTTGGTATAGATTCTATGCATGTATGATTAAGTACAATATGATTACTGGGAACATGAAGATGATATTCAAGATTAGTGGCTAAAACCCTTTGTTGATTATACATCTTTTCCTCTAAAGGAAAACTTAGGGGGAGGGGTTTCGTTCAAGAGGAGGTTATAATGACCCATATATTCATAAAAGTATTAATAGTTTTCTCTGAATTTTAATCATTGGTTTAATCTTATTAAATATTTTTTACGTTCTAAGGAAGGACTCATGAGCATATGGGACTTGTTTGGAGCCTGAAGTTTTAGATATGGGAAAATGACTTAGCTGCATTATTAGATGAAACCATGTCACCCAGCCTTCACAGCCTCTTCTAACCATATGGGCTAAATCAGAAGTGAAGAATGATTTTTCTAAAATAATGTGACTCTAAGAACATGATATTATAAGAACCTACAACCTAATAATATTCATATTTCACTTGTTTTTACCTTGTTTGGGAAACCAGGAGCCTTAACTATATGTTGAAATTACTTAAGTAGTCTCTTGAGCACAGTTTTTTCATGGTTTAAAAAACAACGTTCCTTAACATTGCTTGGTTCTATTATTGTGCTGAAATTACTTCTTTTCACCTAATTTAACTTTTAAATATGTTTCTCCTTATTCTTTGTGTTCTATGGATTTGCTCATATTTCTTCTCTCATATCTTTCCCCCTCTATCAACATAATTTCTGGAGTAACATCCATATTCAATGTCCAAATCAGTGACCATCAAATGAATAAAATCCATCTCGAGTATTGGATTGCATCATCAATTTCTTCCATCTTACTCTTAATATGTGGCTGATATCCTGTGAGGAGTCATTTGTGACCTTGAGGATGGTGGTATCATTGTTTTCCACATTAGGTGGATTTTTTATTAATATCACATTTTAATTTATCCAATCATATAAAATTTATTAATTCACCTTGATACACTACTCCCTACCAATGTGTTGTAGTTGGGATAATTTTGACATTGGTTATGGAAATCCATTGGGTTTACCATGTTTATTTTCCCAAATTAGATAGTTGTTCAATTGGCCAGAACACCCCCTATGAATTAGTCTTGGGTTCAAATCATGTCTCTCTACCTCTTTATAAATGGATATTTAATTATTTATCCTACTTTGTGTCTGTCATATAAAACAATTCTAATTTCCCATGAAAATTTCCCTATTATGGATGACTCCTTATAAGTTATTATATGAACTCGATACCATGAAGTTTTATTCATTATTTAATTTATTATAATGCAATAAATTTAATGCATTTTTCATGATTTCTCTCCCATAATTATATAAATTAAATGGATTATATGGAATTGTGTTTATAAGATGGATACCTTACATTATGTAGACTAAATGGTAGAATGGAAATGAAGTGGAAATACCACACCTGTTATGTCAAATTATATTGAATGATTATATGAATTGTAATGTCCAATTGGAATTAGAATAGGCTATTTTCATAAATTAAATGTAATTCCTCTTGTTTGATATTATAAATATGATAATTCCATAATAACAGATTTGGTAGGATAGTAAGGGTTCTGTTGGGAATGAAGGTATAACTCTCACTTGCATTGGGTGATGAGCATGAAATCTCACATAATTGAAACTAGTTGGACTGTGGTCTTTACATACTCTGTACCTTGTTTCACATATTGATATTATTGATCACTAACAATCTCATGTGGAAATCATGATATCTCTAACTTGTTGCGATATGTTGGAAATTTACCAATTTTCTTTTTCTTGTAGGCTCGTTAGACTAGTTGTGGTTGTCTGGGATTTTCCATGTCGCATCCAGTAACTAGTATTCTAGTTATAAGGCAAGTTATGGCTGCACATATTTGGTTTATATAGGTGGATTATATATTTAACTATACTATATATATTCACAGAATTAATGTTTATACATTATAACTAACCAGACTTCCATTTAATCCACGAATCAATGTATGTACATCCTCTATGTTTCTATTAAGAACTATAGCAGGCAGTTATTTATTTATTAAGAATTTTTAAATAATTTTTTATACGTTCACACTATTTAGATACAAGAATTGTTGGGATTACATCAAGACACAACTGGCGGTGGCCTTCTGTGATTTTATCTCACACTATACTCAGGAACCCATTTGTACTTGAGATGATTATCTGTCTGCAGCTATTGATAAGGGAAATCACCCTAGTACTGGTATTTAATATTCCTAATTATAGTTGTATTGTAGGAGTAGTGTAACAAGAATATGATCAAGATACCAGTGGAGTAGTTTTTTCTTTTTTTCTACTTTTTACAGCATGCTTGTCTCTTCATGTTTCCCTTCTATCTAACATCATGGCATGAATCCATTTATATAAAACTACATAGTGTCATTTGATTAATATACATTTTTTAAATTATCTATTCTTCCACTCTTTATTTATTCTATATATATATATATCATACACTTCTCTTGTTGTATTTTTGTATTTGTATCAATTTTCCACTCTGGTATGGATGTATAGTCTCCCCACTATACCACCTTCACACCCTAGCTACTACCTAGTGCCTCTAGTGTACGGGGACACACGCTTGATATTACATGACCCACTGGCATGTTTATATTGTTATGTGTATCCCTATTATAGATCATACAATATCATTGGATATTTATAAGGGAATCTCATTCTCTACACCTACTAGCTTAATATTTTATCCATTGTTTCATCCACGCCATTCTATATTCTTGTTCAGAGTATTGTATTATAAATTATTATCCCATGGGACTTACTTAGTTTGTACTCTATCCTTTTGAAATAAAACCAGGAATTATCAAACTAAAATAATTTTTGAGTACTTATTTCCTTATTATACACCATTTCAATCCACTAAATACTCAATTAAAATACCTCAGAGTGGTCTCTATGAAATTAAACTCGGACCTTTCTCATTGAACCGTGAACTAATTTCACAATTATTAATGACCCTCCATGAGATCAGTATGGGTATTCGATAAAAAAAATTTTGTAGAAAAGTTCCATCATACAACTCTCGGGTTTTCAGTTATTCATATTTAATAAAACATTTATTATTTTTGAGTATGAAAATATCATTGTTTATGTTGTTTATATGATCTACATTCAATATTCCATTATTATATTGAACTACTATGATTTTCTCACTATGATTCCTATGTTGATAATACAATAATAATGAACTATGGAATTTTATAGTTCCATAATTTGTTACTTCATGTAATAATATAGTCATACATAATGTTCTATGAATTATTTATCTAGAAAAATACATAGAACCTAGAATGGTCATCCACACATTGTTGGTGAAGATATTTATAAACACATTTTTATCCAGTTGGTCTATGGTAATAAAATTATTCCACCAAACATGTATTTATTGAATTTCCATAAGATCATAGACAATTTTATTCTACCTCTGATCCTTTAAACCCCCCTTACCTAAAAAATATTGTTCATTATCAGAATCTAAGTGAACCTTACCTAAATTTTAATACGTAAAAATTTCAATGATTTCCTTCTCTTTTAATGAGTGGAATGATGCTCAAGAATCAAATTTCTATGATTCCACCTGAACATTCACTTGTAACATTAAATTAATAGCCAATTAATCTCATATCAAATTCATAAAAAATGAACTCCTAAATTATTATTCAAATGGGTTCCATCTTATTTCCCCAAAATATTTCTTGAGATTTCCAATTCTCACATAATGACAACATTCTGGGACTCGACCTGTCAATTTACCTTGAAACCCATTGTATGACTTCTTATATAACATTATCTAGGGTTTCATCCAATTACTTGACATTCTTCTTCCATCTTAATTAATAGCACTGTAGAATGGTGATTTAAACACTCCTTGACTACAATCTATAATCAAGATAATCACCAAAATAACGTAAACCACTAATTCAATCATTATGTAAGAATATATTGTATAAATTTAAAATTCATTAAAACTCTTTATAAGTATTCATAATAATTTAAATTCCCATACATATTGTGAGAAAATAAATTTAAAAATATTAAGTACACTTCATAGAATGTAAAATAATTGATGTGATAGACTATATAACATTCTTCTAAAAATGTAAAACCAAACAACTTTGACCTCATGAACATCTTGTTTGTCATTGAGGTTTTATCATACCAATATTCTAGAGACTTCATTATCTATATTGATGTTTTCGACTCCCCAATTTGAATGTATACTTTTTGAGAAAATGACATTTGAATGAGTTTGAGAACCTTTCATTATAGAATATCGTGTTCTTCATTTTCTATATTCTCAAGACTGATTCTATTCAATGTGAGTTTTAAATATGTTTTAAATGATATAAGGATTATCAACATTCTCCAAAATCCAATTTCATTCCCATAAAACTTAGCAGTATGTGCCAAACAATATTATAACATCATCATGACATTACGTGAAAAATACTAGTAAATGAAAAATAATAAAAGTGAATGATAAATATATATTTTCTATGTTTGATCCTCTAATAATTGTTAGAAATTAATTATACATCAGACACACCATTGATTTACCAAACTCACTTTCTATGTACTCTTTACATAGTGGAATAACATGTTCTACACTCTCCACTAATCAGAGAAAACCTTATGATATGTATATACTAAATGATCAAAAGGTGAATACCCTTGTCACCACACCAATTTTCATATAGTATTTACCCATTTCATACAAGTCTCTACAAAATTTATGATAGTGTAAATAAGAAATAAGTAAAGAATTACATGGTTATATATGGTTCTGAAATTTAATTCCAAAAAAAGGAGAAAAATAAATACACATTTTTATTACTCATATGGTTCATAGTTTTTAAAATCAATTAGATAAACTAACTTAATAATATCTACATTATCCACATAAAAACACAAATGTAGTATAGTTAAAAAACCATATATATAAGGTACACTATCTAATCAATATGTCACAATTCTATTCACAATCATTGTTCAACACATCATTTTAGCCCGAGGACTATTAACACACTATAGAATCTATAAAATGACTATTGAAGTTAGTGAACTTTCAGTTGACCTTGTCGAGACCACTAAAAAATAAAAATATCATTATTCAAATGCATTGTCTGATAAACATTATTCTATTGAAAAAATAAAATTCAATACTACAATACCATGTTCATCATAGGGTCTAAATCTCTCATCATATAGTAGAAATAGTGTCACATAATGATGAAATTACTACCCAAAAATTTCCTTGTATATACAACACTAATATATGATTTAATGGATATGGTATATCTTGTTATATTATAGGATTCTGGCACATAAACATCCCACAAGGATCTGAATCTAGGGTTTTCATTTGCGTATTGTACTAAGGTAACCTATTTTTATAACCAATTGAGCAATATAATACCATTCAAGGACCTAACCCTGAGGTACCACTATAGTTTTTAGGGTGTTGTCCTCTAAATATTAGGACGTGAGCATACCCACATTCCATATTGAAGGATAATAATTATCCATATGATTTATATCAACATTTTATTATAGGATAGGATAAAAAATGATAATTTCACTACATGAGCTATAAAGACAGACACTTCCTGGGATTCAAGGAAATACAATCCCTCAAGACGCAATGGACTGGATAGAGCCAATGGATTGATTATTACACCTAATTCAAATGTTCAGTGATCTGATGGAAGACATTAGTGGTTGTTATCCAAGGGGTGAACCATCAATTTCCATTGGATTACTGTAAAATTCAAGGTAAAATAATAAAAGGAAGGTGAATAAATAGTCATATTCCTATGGAACAGATACATAAGAGTCACATAGGGGATTTCATTAGCAAATATGTGGGTTTTCATATACCTGATGAGGGAGATATATTATTTTGTATTATTACTCAACTAATCATGTAATAAAGGTTAGTCAGGATGTTGATGGGGCTCCACATCATTGGTAGTGACATGACCTGGAACATCATAATGGTTTTCAACAAAGTACATATGGGTAAGATTTGTTATAGGGATAGTAATCAAGGATGCTTCTAGATATAGTTGATATAGGGTTAAAAATTGGTTTCACCCAACATAATAAGAGGTAATTATTATTTCGACAATGGAATAGAATACAAAATTATAGATTTTTTAACCATCCATTATTTTACTCTTCAATAAATAGTTTTTGATATATGATTTTCAATGGGACCCCTATGATGACCTTTATATTAAGTGAACATGACTAAGAGTTATAACATTACCTGTATATTCTAATGATTCATGCATATAATTAGAAGAGACTAGTTTTCAAGGGACCACAATGTGGTTGTGATGAGTCCCATGTGATATGATTATTATAATAGAATATAGAATTATATCATACGCATATATTAACTTCAATAATTGAATTGAAATTTTATTTTGAGATACGATATAGGTATTCTAATTCATGGGTGTGTAGGATCTTCATTCAAAATGACCAGGGACAACACATGGAATATTTCATTTAATTTTCCACTAGTTGTTGTTTTTGGATTTATATGTTGCAGATACCATGCATCATAAATTGATAGTAGTGGTGTAGGATCATATGGTTGTTTTACTATAGGATGTGTCTATTTTTATCTCCAATTGAGAGGTCATTTTTAATGAATTACTACTTAGGAAAACTTTGGTACCTTCACATACATAAAATAAGGCCTCATCTACTCTAGGGAGATAGAAGAGTAGTTAGTGGACCTTAAAGATAAATGATTCTTAATAACTATTGTAATCCACTAGGTATCTTTAGTGTCATTATCTAAGAGGTTGGATGTGTTCTTGTGATTTTTTATTGACTATGAACACTTGAATCAGCTAAAATTAACGAAAATATACCAACTGCCAAGGAATATTGACATGATCAACCAACCAAATCGAGTAAATTGGTTCTCAAATATTGATATGAGGTAATTATTTCTCATTTTTTTTGTTTTTATGGAGTATATACATAATATTTAATGCATATTTCATTATGACCATTATGTGTTTTTGGTGATTCACTTTGACAATTCTATCAACCCTAATATGCTTAAGGCCTTATCAATGAGAAGATTCAGCCATTCATGGTTCGTATTATGGATGTATTAATCAATGAAACCTTCATTTATTCTTCATTATATGATGATCAATATATGAATCTATGAACCATTTTAGACTTAATTTCAGCACACTAACTACATGTAATGATCATAAAGTTTCATTTTTGGTTTTGATAGACTCGCTCCTTAGGGAATGTTTCCTCAGTGGGAAAAGTAGTTGTCGACCAAATGATGATAGAATATGTTCTGGCCTGGGATTCCCCACAAGATAATTTTTTAGGTGTAAACATTTCCTAGGATGGAGGGGTAATAAATGTGATTTCTAGTGGAGTTATCTAGGGTTGTGTGGGGAATGGATGTCCTTACCTAAAAGGGGTAACCATTTATCTTTTTTTAGTTACACCAAAATAATTAAATGAGTTTAAGTAGATATTGGTTAGTTAGTATATCTTAATGTTTTCGTAAGAATCCTTTGAGAACGTGTTATTCCATGATTCCTCTGGAGGCGGTTTTAGTTTTTTATAGCACAAAGGAAGATAATGATAAGATGTACGTCTAGATAGTTGATACCACATGAGCAAAACTATCTGACACTTAAATTAGATTTGGAAGTTGTATTGTTTTCATTTGATGGTGAGAGTCACTTCATTAGAGGTAAATAGTTCATAAGTTATATAAACTATAAGAATATCATGTTCATATTTTAATAATGGGATCTTATCCTGATCTATAGGTGTTTTTTGGTGATCTTATGGGACTATGGAATTGACATTTTCCATAATCAAGTAAAAGGGAAACATTTTTTATGATTACATTAGTGGGAGAAAAACTTTAATTTAATGGTAGAAGTATATGAGTAGTTGGGATCATGGAGTTTTTTAATAGTGGATGAGAGAAAATTATTTTATCTTTAATAAGTGGTAGTGTCCGCTCCACTTTTCTAGTTTTAAAATAGATCCGAAATAGGAAAAAAAAATTAGTTTAATGTTATGTATTACTAGATATTATCAATCAATAGACCATAAGGATATTCTAAAGGATGGAAACCTATCACCCTCTTTTGAGGATGTATTGTGATACCAGTAATGAGCTATGAGGAGGTTCTGGAAAAGATACATACTTCACCCTTAGTGTAATACAATATAGTGATTAATATATACCAATACCTCAGGTATAATTTTGGTGGGAATTTATGAATTTTTTTTTGAGGTTTTATCATAGAAAGTCACCTATTATAATCTTAAGATAGAGAACCATGTCCTAGTCTATTAGAGGTGACAAATTTAATTCAGGCGATCTTCAACTAATTCATCATGTTAGACAACATCATTACTATTTATAGTAAAATTTCTCTGGTGATATTGGGAAACTTTTGTGTGTTTGTGTGGTATGGGGGATATTTTCCAATAAAATTAGACTCCCTATAGGTTCACTTCTAACCATTAAAATTATTTTTCATCTCGGTAACAATGGAACTGGAATGAGGCATTTAGGGATCAGTTGGTATTGAGAACACTATTCAAACCATATAATGATATCCAGACCAAGTTATCCTTTCAGGTTATTGATGATATACTATGATATTTTCTATTATATTTAATCTAAAAATAATTTATCATTACATTTAGTTATTGGACATTTGTCACAATAAAATCCACCACCCCACCATATGCATGGAATCCTTTAAGAACCTATACATGAGACCCTACATGTCATCCTTATGCTATATGATGGTAGGAGAGTAGTAAATAACAAAAATAAAGAGTGATCAAGTAATCCAAGAGTGGATATTTTCCACTTAAAGCCTTTATATATCTTATTAAGTCTTATGATAATGTTCAATAGAGTTCTAATTAGGAGACCATATGTTCTAAAAGGTCACATAATGAAATAATTTTTTGATAATTTCCCAAGGAGTAAATCCTTATATGGTTTTCGGTGGTCCATTATATAACCATTGTATGGTGGGTGAAGCTACTTGACACCTACCACAATCACTGTATTTATACTAGGTACATGACACATTACATGGGCCATAGTGGAGGAGTTTCATGGATGATTTATTAAATTCCATTGATGGGAGAAAACTAGATATTGGGGATGGATCCAACTTCTCAGAATATCGTATAGAGATTGAGGAAAAATGGTAGAGGACTCTTCATCAATGATATATTACCTCAGGTCATGTTATTTGGCTATATGAATATTCTAAGGAATTCATAGGGAACTTGAGAGTATGAAGAGAGCTCTTCACAGTCAAGTTTTTTAGTATTTTTTTCTTTTCAAGAGGAAAATACTCAAATAATTGGTTCATTTATTGATGTTTATCTTTTAGGATTGGGAATTTATTATATTTTAAATAAACTTTTTCTAGTGGTTCATTGTTTCATTGTATGTTTCTTAGCATTGTGGATTATGGATAATAAAATATTAAATGTAACATATTTTTTTTATCCCTTTTTCACTTGTTAAATAGAATTATTATTTAATTCTAAAAATAAATCATATATGAAACTCAAGATAATTGTTTAATCAAGAGTGTGGGTTTAACCATATGAGTGATTTAAATAATATTTAAAACGAGATCATGAAGATCTATGTGTCAAAGGTGTAATTAATTAATTAAATTATATTGTAATAATTAATGGAATAATTAATTATTATTATATCTATTAAAATTCTAGAATGAACCTTTATATTCCTTATTATACACTTATTATATAGTTAGTCACTAAAAAACATAGATTGAGTTGGAGGGATATAGGGTTGGGGAGTAGTTAGTTGGGAGAGAAGAAAGATCCAATAAATGTTCCCCTTGAGGAATTTATAATGACACACAAATAGAATGTCTTATTATTTGGAGATTGATACATTCAAGGGTTAGGACTTTTTAAATTATATATTTCCTAATTCTATATTTTTTTATCATGGATTAATTAATCTGGATCAGTTTTATTTATAACATGGCCTTTCATATTATCGGATATTATTTACAGTATAAGAATTATATACCTATTATGTTATCACATTATTAATTATCACTAGTTAATCTACATCCCCTTAGAAATTCAAAACTATGTTTCGAACACCATCTAGCCATCAAGATTATTATTATTCATTTTTCATTATATTCATTAGGGTTCTTCCACCATAAAATTCTTTGGAATGTGGATCGATGATTAAAACATGTTCTAGTGACCAATTATGATCTATGGATTCTAATAAATGGGTTTTGGTTTAGTATAAAGGATCAATGGTTTATTATTTTATAAAGAGATATTATAGACCATTTGATGGTTCCATCACATCAAACCATTAAAAAACGATTATCCAAGAAGTGAGGTTTCATATGGTGTGATTTGGAACCTTATTTATTGAATTTTGTGAATGAAAATATACTACTAAAGTCACGATAAACATATATGTGCAATTTGGTGGTGATATTGAGCTCTATTTTTGGTTAAATTGTTACCATTTCGTTGTTTAAAGAATATTATATAATCTAGTTGAAGAACACAACTACACACATTATAGACTAGGTAAACACATGTCATGTACATCATTGATTATGAAAGCTTATTACTTAGAGTAGTTATGGACCACTTTTCATGTATAGAGAGTACACACCCAAGTAGTCATTTAGATAGATACATAGTTTTGGGAAGTGCCAAAGGATATGTATATCATCCCTTACAAGACACAGACTTTGGTGGCATCAATTGAGTACCCTTTTGATAAGACATGATGTCAAACTAGTCATACACATTATATAGTTGTAACTTTTAACAATAAGATATTTTATGATTGATGAATAGAAACCCCATAAGGGGATTCACAACACGTACCCGCAGGGCACATTCCAATTACATTTCCAACCACTGTATCATTTTTATCTTCTTACTTCATAAATAAATTTGGATGCATGATTACTTTTTGCTGTGAATTTTTCTATCTTGAATGTGATGTCTTAGTTATATTTAGAATTATGTTCGAAATATATGGCACAGTTTATTTATCAATATAGGTCTAATAATGGGTACTAGACATGGAATTGGGATTATTTACTGGGAAAGTACTTCCTAGAAGCCCATTTATCAAATAACATGGGCCCCATTAATCTTAGATTAGTTTTATTACTCCCACATATACATATATTTGGGTCCACTATCTAGAGAGTTAATACTCCACTATTTATGATATTATAATCGGCACGAGTCCTCATCTTGGGTCAGTAATTCCCCAAACAACACTTCTACATTGATAGAGAATGAGTCCCCTACTATATTTCTATAGATGTGGTAGAGGCATCAAGTTGGGTAGATCATATTCATATAGATACGAACAACATTTTTGTTAGTTGTATTTTCATAGGGATGGACTTTATTCCCATTTATGGGATATTTTATATAAATTGTATATATATTTTGTATTTATGGGTTACCATTTACCCATATTCATTTTTAGCGAATTAGTTTTTCATATCATTTACTTTTGGGGTTTTAGAACATCCTACTATGTATGAATATACTCACCCTTTTATTGATGTCTTTTCCCTTAATAGTCATGTATTATATAGATTACATATAGGTCGGTGAAAACCTTGGTGGATACTATGTTAGTAGGGATTAGTAGTATGTGGAGTTTGAATTATCATGTTATGTTCATGTCAGGATATTTCTTATTATAAAAGTAATTTTCCTATAATTATTTATATTGGTTTCCTAAGTCGATTATTGGTCATTTACCCAGTTTACCTTTGTGGATATGATAATTTTTTTAAATGTATTATATATATTGCGTTAATTTTTACTTATTTGTTCTGTATTATTAGGTACATTGTGGAGTTACCATTGTGTATAGGTGAATTAGTATATTTCCTCCCATTATGTGTGATATTCCTACCCTATTATGGTCCCCATCTCCAATAATATTTGAAGCAGGTTTGAGGTCATACACTCAGCTCACTAATGTCCAAGAAGGGGCTCAGTGGGTTGGGTAATGTCATCCTCATAATAAATTTCATGAATATAGGACAACAGTATTTGTAACATCCTTTCATAGAATTGTAAAATGTATAAGACACTATACAATAGCATAAATTATATACTGGTTAGAATATTCTACTAATCCAGGATAGTTCACAGCAAAATAAAATTCATAGTGTGTTCTACCATAATCCTCATTAAATAAAATATTAGGTTTTTACATTATCATGACTACTGATTAAGACAAAGTTATTGACATACTTTTTTCTCTTTATATGTTACAAAATTTATACACACCCACCATTGGATTTAGAGTACCTGGTCTATATGATATTATAATAGAAATGATCTATATTTTATTAATTTTAACCTAGAAGGATGACTTTTCTTGTTATTAAAAATTATTTTGGATAGCTAAATGTTTTCAATAGATATTAACTCATGACTAAATGATTAACTGAGTGGAATCCAAAATAATGAAATCCTATCTTCCGATTCCCTCCTAACATTCTTCCAAGTTACACTATGAATTCAATGGAAACATTACTTGATGTAATCTTTGGTAATTCAACCCAATATTTTGATTATAACTCTCTAATATTTAAATTAATGATAAGGTGGGAAATTTACATAGTTTTAAATCTTATTGAATACTAAATAGAGTTACAGAGGTTGTTTATGACATAATATTTTCTATTAAATTACCTTTGTTAACTTATAAGTAAATATAGATTAATATATTTTATGAATTATTTATAATACTATATGAATCTTACGTAAATAAATAACTATAATTGATAAAATAATTATTACATTAATTATTCATGTATATAATATTTAATATTTCAATAGTACAATTGTTAATTTCTATATGTGAACTAACACAAGTAATTAACTACAATCGATAAAATAAATAATTTATATTTTATTTTATTTTTATTTAAAAATGTTTTCAAATTTATTTACACAATTTGATCATGTTTAACTATGTATAAGATAATCCATTCATCAAATGAACTAATAAAAAATTATTCACCCATAAAATTAAATAATGATCGGAAAATATCATAATCTTTTAAACTTGTTTCTTTTTCAAGAGGTGATAAACCAACCATGAATCAATGATAAAAATCTCCTTGGTCTTTAAAATAGCATGAGTTATAGTATATTTTGTAAAAGTGGGTACACAAAACCAAACCCAAACAATACTTATCACTTACCATATCATGTATACAAAGTGTAATGCAAGATGTTATCTTACCATAATAGTGGTGATACTTATGGGTCCAATGATTATATGTAAATTTAATTAAATTATTTTCTTTATAAATAATTTTTAAAACGTCCAAACTATAAAGATAACCCTAATATACAATGAAAAAAATATTATACATATTTCATATGGTCAAGATACATAATATTGACTAGAAACAGATGATGTATATATAACGATTTTTGGGGGACTATAAGCATTGTAACATCTTCTCATTAGGTTTTAACTTGTTGATCTATTGTATAGGGGATCATAAGTATAGAACCTCTAATATGAACAACAAATTTTTAGGTATCATTGGTAATTCCAATTTATAAGCATGTTTATTGGTCTCCAGAATTGATAAGATTAAAAATGTGTGCAATTAGATCAATTATTGTGATTCAGTATGAAATAAATTACACATACTATGTTGATAGGTGGAATGTTAAAGGTGTAACATCATTGGTATGACAGTGGTTGAATTGTTAATATATAATTTTTAACTTTAAAAACATATAGGTGTCTCAGGACTAATTGACCAGGATAGTAGTACATTTTTAAATCCATAACCATATTTCTTAAAGGTAAAACTATATATTAAGTCCATCAATAAATAAATAAATAAAGGAAGAATAAAAAAGTGTGTTTCCATCCTTAAGAAGAATTTCAAGACAAAGAAATTATATTACATTACATCTGTTGGTAAGAGTTTTCAATTTTTATGACAACACTATGTAATCTTATGGGCCTTGAAGGGTTTCTAGCCAACATTCCTAGCCTATGAGTAGAACTCATTACTATCGAGATAAGGTCCAAGATGGTCAAAATATAATCACAATCAGATGACTCGAAAATTCTACATAAATATAATTTTATGAAATGGTGGTCCCCTCTAGGGTTCTAGTGATTTCAAATAGTGATTGATCTCTTAGAAATTATTAAATTAAATATTATTAGAGTTTATAAAAATATGTTTTGAGTTTTTGTACTATTTGTATACCCATGTAATTAAGTGAATACCAATGATATATTTTTGAAACGAATAGAATTATTTGATGTTCACTAATTATTTAAGGGGAGAAGTGATTTGAGTTATGGGACCAAATTTTTTCACATAACATATATTTGAATTTTCAAGTATGTGTTAAAATATTAATGATATTTATTGAAAATTAGTTTAGTTGTCATTTTCATCTAGTAATTATTTAATAGGTTATTTATATTTAGTGGTCTATGTATGATTTCTTAGATTCAAACCTCCCTATATAAGTACATTGTAGATCACTATTTTAATGACTATAAATCATATGACTTTGAGTCATCTTATATAATCTTCATGAATCTTATAGAGAGTATAATTCAATCTATGCACCATGATCTAGGCATCACTTTAGGATCAAATTCAATGTGCTCGAATGATTCCTAAGTAATCAAAGGCATCTTCAATTATCCATGCTAGAAAATTAAAATATATGCTTGATGAGTCTGAAATCTTTTGGAACATTTTAATATTATATATTGGGTTTTGAGTTTAGTTTTATCAAGAAACAATATACAATGATGATTGTAAAATTATTTGAAGTGAAATTGGAAGATGTGTGACTTCAATTTATGTTCTCTTGATTTATAAAAATTCAATGGGATACATGGGTTTTAACCAGGTTGTGATTATGTTTGTGATGAGTACATGATGGGAATACCAACGTAAAACATTATAAATTCTAGATATTTTAAGCTTCTAATTTGAACCCAATTCCAAAAAATAGTATCATAAAATCCAAATAATTAATATTGTCAAATTTAAAATTATGTTTTACTGAATTCTTATAGAGGGTATATCATTAGTCCCAACCTGACTAAAGGTGTATCGATAAGATATTGGATGACCAAATTAGGGACATAAGAAGTTCTAAGTTATAATTTTGGGGGTTAATTCGAAGAACTCATTATTATCAAGTTGATTATATTAAAATTTAATTAAATATAAATTATAATATGATGAATTGTATATGGTATACTATTAATTTTAATAGTACCTTGAAATTATTCTCATGAGTATTGTTGTGGGGTGTTTTCCATGTATTTTTAGAGTAGAATAAAAACAATATTATTTACATGTGTATAATATTATATATAGAAATAATAAATATAGGCACATGAATATATGAATATATAATATATATATAGGTGGATGATTAAATATTTTCTATATATATTTTATCATTAATATATATATATATATTTAATATAAGTAGAACCAAGAATATATTTTGGCACATGAAGTTATGGTAACAATCATTTAAAAAATAGAGGGCCCCATTTTTGGAATTGACCGCTCTTAATGGTAGGATACACAATAAAATTAATGGATAAAATAATAATTTTTAGAGTGGTACCCCATGATGGGGCCTTTTCCCTTTCCCACACAATATTATTGACCAAACCCCACTACCGAGTTAGCACAACCCTGATTAGTATGTGTTGTGTCATTTCCGACCAACCCAACCCTTCTGGTTTTTTTCATATAACTCACAACCACTCTGGGGGAGGGTTTTTAAAATACATGATAATACCATAAAAATATATAAAATTACTAAAAATATTTTAAATAATATATGGAATTTAATTAATCAATTATTGTAAACAAGTGATAAGTGTTTTGTGAGTAAAAATTAAATACTTTTATTTCTATTCATAAAAAATTTCTTCATGTTGTATTCCTAAAAAAATTAAAATATTTTTATGAAATTAACACGTGTCAACTAAAAAACATTCGTTAACTGGCTAATTTATTTTCCGTTTTATTAAATAAATTATTAAATTATACCAATATATATTTTTAATAATTATTTAATTAATGGTGATGTGTGCATCAACCCATCCATAATAACTTGTATAAGGTTTTATGCATCTATAATATGTTTTAATTACTAATATCCCACTTACCCAGGATCCCCTATAATGAATGAGAGTATTATTATTAAATAATGAAGATGAATGCTGATGATTTTTAGGTTGATACCTTGTGAGACACAATATGAGAATTTGATAGATTTAATGGTTCATCCCTGTATGTCAATTCACATGTGTTGTAACTCAAGTAGTTACCCATAGGGTCAGTGTTGATCCATTATTCTCTCAATTGATCTACCTTCATATCGGGTCATGAACACGTTAATTAATTTTATTTATACACAGATTATTAGATTATATTTTTGTATATTTTATGTGTGACCATTTAAAATAGTAATCAAACATTAATAGATAAAATTAATATGTGTATTGAATGTTTATTTTCCATTTATATAACATTAATGATGTCATTTTGGTCACATTTATCATGAAATTGTAAATATAAGAATATTACATCCACTAATAATAAAGAAAATACCTCACATAAATATTAATTCATAACATATTTCACAACTTAATTTTGAAAAAACCTGATTTAATGAGGTGTTAATCATACATAGATCAGGGGGCCTCATACTCAGAGGGAGTTCTTATTAGAGTAGTGGGTTGACATAACTAAAACACAAATCCAATAAATATTAATAGTTTTTTTTTTCAACTTTTGAGGTATGTTTTTCATAAATAAAGATAATGAATTATATAATATGGGAATCTATTGAACATATCAATGTGTTTAGAGATAATGTGGTTATCTAGTAGATTTCCCCCCATGAGGCAATCTGAGTAGTGTTGTATCCATAGCTTGAATGATGAGGAGAGGTTTTAAAAATCCTTTACACTATAATATGAAAGATACTAATCATTAAAAATGTAGTAGTTGAGGGATATTAGAATTCAATAAATTATTCGGAGAAATATAATATAATAAAAATTATAATTTATAATAATACGGAATAAAAATATATTTAAAAATATTATCATCTTTTTTGATGAAGTATGGAATTTAATTACATATATTTTCTATAATGCACATTGGAAAAATAAAATTTATAACTGGTATGAATTTACAAGAGTAATTTAGATGAGTGTGAAAAGTATTATGATATAATAAATTTTATTTTTCAGAGTACCCATAACATGTTTCACTACCTTAGGAAGCATGGTTAAAAAGAAGATTATAGGAGACACATGTTTGACTCATTGGATATTTACAACATATTTAAATCATTAATTTTCAAGTAGTTGTGTATGAAAACAAATGACTTGAATTTTATACCATGTTTCCTCATATCATATTATTTCACTAGGAGAAAATGAAATGATAAATTAATGAGACTATTATTTTAGTGAAAATGTATAAATTTAAATTTTTATCACAATATTTCAATACATCCATTTTAAATTTCCTCATCAACTAGATAATCCACATTTCACATTGGATTATAAAATGATTAATATGGAGAATTGGATTCACTACATTTTGTGTATTGTTAACCATGAAGTTATTTACATAAACAATGATTAATAATTAGTTCTAATGGTGAACAATTTAATATAAAAGGTGAAAATTCCAATCGAAAGTGGGATTCCAAAGGCATCTGCACTACATCCTCCAAATAAAGTAGTAAAAGTAAAAAATAGGGGGTTATTTTCATTTTGAATATTGAAATAATTCTATGTAATATTAATTAAGATAAATTAAATAGTAAGAAATAATAGGATTAAAATTAGTTTATTTTAATCATTGCATGTGATTTCTCTATTTCACAACATGGGAATTAGATTATGAATCTATGTCAAATATTTTTATCTAAATATAGTAACCATGTATTAATAGATTCATTAGAATAATTATGGTTAATTATTAAATAATATGAGATCGGATGACTCCATATTTAATGGTGAGAAATACCGAACTTCAAATTTCTATGTTCATTTTTTCTAGTTGAACACTTATTATGTATTACCAAAATAGGTATCTCCTGTCCATATTGGACATGGGAATACATTATTCCATTTTGGAATTAAGGTTTTTTATGTAAAATCCAACTCAACTATTAGTTCATCAATACTTCAATAATTGTAAATATTATATGAATATAAAATATAAAACTAAAATACTGTTTTTTGTAGGATAATTATTTGTATAGTATATTAAAAATTAGTTTTCAGTGATAATCCCTATACAGTTTTTAGTCTTTTAGATGCTAAAAACATTTTTTATTACTTGAAATATTATTTATTTGGTTTTGTAGAATAAAAAGTTTTAGAAAAAATAGTCATCCATAATGATTTTATAATTAGTTCAAATATAAATCATGAACAATTCCAATGAGAAGCTAGAGGTTAGTTCATATTATTCATTACATTCTATCATTATTTTTAGGTAATTCCAATGTGATGTAATGAAAAATCCTTGTTGGATGATATGTGATTCTTTTGTCCAATGATCCAAATAAGATAATTACAAAGATTTCACTCAAAATGAAATGGTATTGTGGATTATTCTTAAACTTCCAATTAGATATACAGTTCAACACCATGATGATAGTAGAAAGTGGATATATTATTGGACTAACCTGAATACATGGAAAATTAAAATTAAGTGAAGAGAAATTACTAAACATAATATTTAATAGACACATAAATGTCATGATATTAGTAAAAGAATATTCATTGATGATATTTAGCATTTCATTCAAAATCATCAATTTTAATTTTGAGACATCTTTTACAAATAGAAGTGTCAATACATAACTAAATGATAATTATTATGGTAAATGTATCTCATATGAATTAAATCCATTATGTCATACTCAATGTTATTATATTCCATAAGTTTTTTAGTCTTATGAAGATAAAAAACATCCAATAATTATTAAAAAATGTATATCTAAGGTAATTATCATATATGAATATAAGGATATTATTGAAATAATTGAGATAGAAAAATTATTTTAAATTGATTAAATATATTTCATCAAAAGGTTTCATGTATCTTTTTGTGATAATGATGGAATAATTTATCATGGTAAAATTCATTGATATAGATTCACATGTAGTCATCATTGTAACAGGTTCTAGAAGATCTTGTGGAAAAAGAATGATTCATATAGACATTCTATGTATTATTCTTAAAACTGTAGTGGTGGTTTCATATTTTGTAGGGAGGGTGTTGAATTTTTAACTAGGAATAATGAATTATACAATGAATTTGTAAATGGTAGTCAATAATGATTTTCTAGATTATATGAATTCATGATCATTGATTCGATATAACAAAATGATGGTTTCATTTGGGTAGATTCACTAATTGGTGTAAATATTTTTGTGGGTATTTAAGAGAAAGAAAAATTTGGTGGAACTAGTGTGGATATAAAAAGGATTGATTCAATATATAGAATCCTCAGGAATAAGTCATTTTAAATTACACCAATCATGGATTCAATTAGTGATCATTATATTGTGAATTAGATGGGGTGATCATCTTCATGGAAGGTTTCTTTATAATGAAACAAGAAACGAGCAATGAAAGAAAATAACTCCAATTATAAATGAAACTTTTATACTTCTATATATTGATTAATCAATGCATTTCGATCGTAGAATTTTAATTTGGAATGAAAGTATACTATATGTATAAAATTTGTTAGTTGGATTGCCTTTTCCCATGTAAAATATGTCAAGAACATATGAAAAAATGTTTTTTATTCCTACAGTTACTTAAGACTTTAACGAATGGAACAATCAAAATAATAGCATATTGTAGTGAACCATTTTCTAGGTAAAATGATCTGTTGAGGTATATATATTGGTCTCATTGAAAAATTCAATGTATAGAAAATGAAAATATATTTAAATACCCATTGTAATAATTAGTGAGAGAATTTATACCTATGTCACATGGAATAAATCTGTACATGAAGATATATACGAGACATCAGAGGATATTAAAATACTAATTATAATTCCATAATTATATGTGATGTATCTATCACATATGAAATGCAATGAACTTGATATTTCTAATATATACTTTTATGTACTAAAATATCAACTAAATCTTGGAGAACTGCATGAGAAGTAGTCAGAACTATCTAATTTTACTTTAGAGGGTACAAGTTATATGTACTTGGTACTTTCATAGGAAGGTAAAGTATTTATAAAGGGAAAAACTAGTATTCATGTTGATAAATATTATTTAATATAATAGTTATGCTATGGTATTGGGAAATGGAATCTCATTTAAGGAATTGATTTCTATATCTTAAATTACTGAGTACGTTTTGGCTTCTAATGCTTCTAAATAATAATATAATATGTAAATATTAGTTCCAGATCAAATAATTGAAATAATATTACTGAACAAGATGTCATGATAATGAAAAAGGAAACATTTTTATACTTTTGGATAAAATCTCATTTAAAGACTCACTCAAGTAGTTATAATCATAGATTGAAGAGTATCCGTGTTTTAAAACATGGTAGTAATGGTGACTAAATTTATAACCCATTATAAACATGTTCATATAATTTTATAACAATTATGTTGATGGTTATAAAGGTAGATATAATGAATGTTGGTGTTTTTTAAAAGAGGGTTCACTATACCTTAATTGAATAGTAATTTTCTATTACTATATCTTATTGAAAGAGTGTTATACATGATGTTATCTATCTATAATAGTGTACATTATTCCATGTCTTATACTAAGTTGGTAATATCCTCATTAATTAAATTTATTAAAAATTTGTAGTATTTTCCATCTATAATGATAATCTTGAGATATTTTGATATTAATCTTAAAATATGTCATATGTTCAAGATTGGTATTTCAAACTCGACTCAGGGTAAATATAATTGTTAAGTGCTGGGGGATTATATGTATTGAGACTTAATATCCTAATATTTGAAATTAGTGATCTCATGTAGTGAATATCATGAGGATAGAGCCTCTAAAATAAAATCCACATTTTTTGGGGTCATTGGAGGTTCCCTATTAAGAGAATTATTATTAGTCTCTAAACAAGAGATAATTATCATTGCGTACCATTTGATTTCATAATATTAATCATAACGAAAAACCTTTAAATTTATGTTCTAGAATGTTATATTACATTAGGTGCTTGATTATTGGTATGAAAATGGTAGAATGGTCATGATCGGAATAGTTACTTTTTAAAGGAAGAGATATCTCGATCCTAATTGAGTAGGATAATAGTACATTTGTTAAATCCTAAGGCATGTTGATTAATGGTAAGTATATTTAGTGATATCATGAATAAATAATTTTTTTAAATACGATTACTTAATTTCTTCATAATATATTATTATATATGACTATAAAAAGATATTTCATTACACAATGTATGTTTGTAGTAGGTAATCATTTCTATGACTAAACCATATGTCCATTGGGGAGTTTATTGGTTTCTAGAATCCACTTCTAGGCTTTGAGTAGAACTCAATACTATATATATAACGACCTAGCGGGTCAAAGAAAAATCCTATTAATATCCTTGTCCAATTATTATTAAATAGGATTTTAGGACATGGTGGCCCCCACCCTAGGGGTTGGGTAAATATTGAGTTTGACTAATCAATAGAAAATAAATAAATTCCATATTATTGAATTTTTTAATAATATGATTTGAATTTATTTAATCACTATATTCATAAGTAATTTTGTGAATATAGAATAAATATTGATCAATTGAATATTATTATTCAATCATTGTTATGTATTTCATGGTATAAACTAGTTAGGTTAATGACTAAAATTTTATCACATGATATATGTTTCTTATTACAAGTACATAATAAAAATACTAATGAAATATATTACACATTTTAATTGTTATTAACATCATTACTGATTATTTAAGAGGTAAATTTAATTCATGGGGACTAATTTAAACATTATAGAGTTAATAAACTGAATATAATAATTGAGGAACTCACCATTTAGAGTAATATTCATCCTATTATTTTGAGATCTCCCCTCTTTGTTCTATATCATCTTAGAGAGATATGTTTTCAATCCATGATCACTAATCTAGTAATACTTCCTCAACAAAATTTATGGTTATACTATGATCATCAGATCACCAAATGAATCAGTGATTATCTATAATAGCCCTTGGAAATCAATAATGTAAACATCCTTACGATTCTGGAACAAGTAAGGGTGATCTAGTGTGTTCGATGATTGTTTACTTTGCGAAATGATCTCTAACAAACAGAGAAACATATTTCTGATTGAAATAAGAAGAGGTATCATTTCAATTAATTTTTATTGATATATTTAAATTTCATTGGATCCATGTATTTTTATTAAGTTGAGATTAAACCGGTGATGATGTAATGATGTTGATCACAATAGAATTTTCTTTAAATTATTGATATTTCAAATGTCTTGTTTCGACCAAGTACCAATAGATTATCCCATTAACATATTTTCCCCTTATCTACATTCATAATGGAGTGGGTCTAGAACCATCACCTTTATATGGGATCTCTATATTTTAAAAATGCATAATCTAATGAATGTGCGGTGTATAAGTGGGATTTGGTTACAAAAAATCCACACACACAAAGAACCGTACAATATAAAAGAGGGGGTATGATGCATAGATCCTAGAATTTAATATAATAATAATTATCACATAATAAATAATGAAAATAAAAAATAATAAATTATTGAATCCAACAAATATATATGATTTCCAAATATCATGATCATTCATAATATGAAATAAACCTATATTTAATATTTCTTTCGTTCAGTTAAAATTATTCTTTTTATGGAGAATTACTAGAACTGTTAAAAAAATAAAAAATTAATAATTTATCTCAAATTATTCCCAATTTATGGTCCTTGAGACATAGATGATTAAATTAAATGTTATCAAATAAATTTACTTTACATTTAAAATGATTAAGAACATGATGTATACTTTAGAGGAACCAAAATGTGGACATACTATCTAATATTAAATACCATTACTATAAATTAAATAAATTTATGACATGTGCCATTACATGAATCATCATGTGATACATCATGTATTAATTTATTCATTTAGAATATACTACATGGTATGTAACTCCACATTGTGTCCCACTAAATACAGGATATGTTTTATTTTATTGAAAAACTATGTAGCCTTCCTATAATATGTGACAAAACACCACACAATTAATGTAAGGGTATTATAACACTAGAAAAAACTATTTATTACATGATGTGTAATCACCCATTATGTTTTATGTTCTAAAATTCAATACATATAATGAAATGACACCACAGATAGAGGTGCGAAATATGCTGGGAATTAATCTGTGTATACGGTCTATAGAGTGACATATGTCACCTGACATCCACTCTATCTATAAACTATGTATTCCTTGTCTGTTTGTGTGTCGAGATGGTACTGATTATATGATGTGTATTGAACCAACTTAATTATCTGACATAAAATGTCATTAAATACATGGTGTGTGTATTTTTTAGTGGTACACACCATGTACAGAAACTCTAAATGATGTAAAGTTACTATAAACCTAGGATTCATGCTTGCAGTCAATATATATTGTGTAATAGTTTCTATAATTGACTTATATTACACACCATGATTCACTCGATATGTTACTTGGGTAGAGAATACCCAATCACATTGTGTGTACTTATCCACTACCCACTGTGTAATCATATCATGTATCCAATGACTTTGGCTCCACCAAATGGGTTGTCATGAATTATTTATGAATTTTGGGCCTCCTCATGTCCATTCAATATCATATGATAATGTTTTCTTGACTAATGGACTCATAACAAAAATATACAAAATATTTCATCAAATTTGATAGACAAAATTGATAAAATTATTTATAAATAGTTATAAATTAAAATATTAATGTTATGATAAATCTTACTGTTTCTGGGACACATCAAAATCATTGGGTAGAGGGCAATTTTTTTATCCAAATCATTAGAGAAACTTAAAGAACTGGATGAAGGGACCCATGATTTTCATAGATAGTATCATTAACATAAAATTTCTAATTAAATTAATTATAAAATTACCATGAAATTTGTATTTTCCTTAATCATTTTTCTATCGAATATGTTTTTGTGTTATCTTTGCGATAATGAATCCAAATAGGGATCAGTATAGATGCGTTGAAAAGTTCTCTTGTAATCTCTATATTATTTTTTCGATTTTTATGTGCTAGAGAAGAAGAATCGAGTACATCACAATGACTTTTGGATCATAATGTGAATATATTATTTTCAATCTTGGTTCTTGAGAGGGGATAATATCAAAATTATATCATGGTCTTGAGACAACATTACATGAGGTCTTTTTTCTAACATATCTAATTTGGAAAATGATATATTTTCTATTATATACTTAGGTTTAAAATATGTTAATTTCTCTATATCCCTTACATGTCTATTTATTATAATTGATACCCCATATAAAATATAATAATATTTTTATAACTATATATAATTTCTATTAGTTAATAAATTTTTTACTAAATAAATTAATTAATATGTATTGTGAGGATAAAAAATATATATAATTTCAAATTGACCATTAATCATGGTCTATATTTTCCCATAAATTCATCAACCACCAAATAAAATATATTCATTAGATAAAATATAGTAATTATTATATTCATTAAACATATGGAAAAGTATTTCTTTTATTATTTATAATTCCATAACAAACTATTTATTTTACCATTTTCACTAAAAATTTAATAAATATATAATATTTTGAATATCATTTGAACAATTATTCATTTAAAAAAAATTCAAAACTCGTATTATGGATTAATATATCATAAATATCTATTATAAAAGTCTACTTTAATAAACAAAATATCTCTAATTGGTAATGAGATTATTCTTGGACATAATTTCAATAATGTTACATGAGATTTTAGACAATGTTGGATCGTAATATAGATGTATATGTATGTTAAATGGAACAATACAAGAAGGGGGTGAATTTTATGTTTAAAAACATTGTATTGAAACACTTAAGAAAGAACTTATTTTCAGAGTACGTAATATAATACAATTCACAACCAATATAATTGACTATACATGTATTGGATCTGATGGATATGTTATATTGTAATACCATAAGTAATGAAAATTAAAAGTATTCGAACTAAATACAATTATCAGAGTAATAAAAATGTAAATGATTCTACCATAGAGAGTATAGAATATATTAATAAAATATGAAATGAATGAATCATAATTTTGAAAATTACAATTGAATTTAATTTGGATAGATGGAGGAAACCTATAAATTTCAATTCTGTTATAAAAATTAGTGGAATGTAAAACAATTAATATTCATATATCTCAATGAGTAGGGTATCCTTTCACCCATGATAAAGGTATGTCTTACCATCACCTTGGTAAGCCCTTTATACAATAATGTACATGAGTGAATTCATATCATATGAATCCCTAGAATAACATGGTAATTGGAACCTTTGTTCTTCAAACAATTAAAGTCCCCAAATACGATGATCAGTAGCCCAAATCCCTATCCCTGGAATCCATCGATCATTATCACAATGATAAGACACACAAAGAAGAAATAAAGCACTTATACATATAAGAACATGGATCAAGCTATTCACTTATTGTATCTTCAAGGCTTTCATATGAATCAAGAGAGAAGTTACAATATCTCTCTCTATAACTTGATTGAAGCCAATGTTTTTTATTCTGGTTCAAATGACCTTTTATTTATAGGACTCATGTTCCAATGGTCATATTTCCTCCAATGGTCATATTACTCCGAAATATTTGGAGGTACTTGGAAACCTTTCATTAAAATGGTCAAAACAAAAAAAAATTCACAACATCATTTTGATTGGAAAATAACCATATTAATGACATCATTTTAGTTAGAAAATATTTAGTATAAAAGTATGAAACAATTAGTATTTATAACATGTAATTTATAATGATGATATGATAAGAGTTTAATACAATAATTAAGTTGGTTACTAGGCTTGTCATTATAACAATGAATATCATGATTACAAATTATAAAATGGTTACGATTCTTATCATGGTTATGAGAAAAAGTATTTAAATAGGTTACAATTCTTGAATACAATGCATAAATAGAGTATGAATGATAACCTGGTTATGATATATAAATTTGTTATGATTCATGTCTACAAAAAAAATAATTAACCTGGTTGTGATACATGATTATGATGTAGTACATAACCTAGTTACGATGCATGTGGTTATGGTTCATGTGGTTACGGTGCATGTACTATTTATGATACATGACCTGGTTACTATACAAGTGGTTACGAAGCATGACCTGGTTACGATATAAGTGATTATGACGCATAACCTAGTAACAATACGAGAACAATATATCTAGTTAAGTTATAAAGAAACATTCCATATTATGACAAGAATACATCATATATAAAAAACAATCTGATTGTTTAAAATTATTAAACAACATATGTGATAAATAATATAT
Organism: Viscum album; assembly: GCA_963277665.1. Lineage (NCBI taxonomy): Eukaryota > Viridiplantae > Streptophyta > Magnoliopsida > Santalales > Viscaceae > Viscum > Viscum album. The sequence goes on from OY728120.1 coordinate 265,258,091, forward strand.
GTGGTTATGATATATATGATCTGGTATTTCCAAAAAAAATTGATTGATGGGAATGTCGAAACATTTTTTGAGTCAACAATATCCACCTTTTTGGAGATATCAAAACAAAACAAACAATAAAGTCTTATCTCCCCCTCTGATTAATAACTATTTTGAATGTAATAGTCAATACGTATGATTCCACACTTGGTTTATTCAACTCAAAAGGGATCGTATTCTATTTTATTTTACATTAGTGTTATTCCCCTTAAAAATATATTCATGAAATTATTATTTTCAAAACTATTCTCCACCGTTGTGATTTTCAAAAATAATAATGGAATTTATTCATTTCTTATAAATGGTTACTGAAAAAAACGACAAAACCATAATTATTATAACAAGATTAAAATCATCGTATATTCTCTTTTTGTTTTTCCAAATGATTAAACATCAAAAGATTCAACTTTTTGAACTCATATCTATTCTCTATCATATTTTCAAGGGATTCTTGCCGAGGATTCAGCTTCTCATCCTTTTCAAAAATAACCATTTAATGCTTTTGGAGCCTTTGTTATAGAATCTGATTGATTTCTTCTTGAGCATTAATCTTCAATTCCTAAGTTTTAATCCATGCTTCATGGTTATTCAAATAATCCAACCTGAGTCTGTAGGACATCTCAAGGATCACAACTCAATTTGAGAGTGAAAGAACTTCATTACACTCATTCTACTACTTTTCCATTAGAAATAAGATCTTCAAAGACTATTCCTCGAGAGGTACCGGGTCTTTTAAGTAGATCAAAATTTTCATTCAACTCATCAGCAATCTTTTGATTCATAGAGTTGAAAATTTTTACCAGATGTACCAATTCATCATGTTTGTCGAGATGATTCTTGAGACTATCATCAACATTGTTTGAATACTTCACATCCTTATTGCAATCCTTAATTTTATCAGTAGCACATTCATTGAAAATCTTGAAATCATCTTCAATACATAGAAACAAGTCCATCAGATCCTTGATAGAGTCTGTTCTAAAATTATGAGCATTTGAATAAATTTCTAGCCTGGATTTATCTTTTGGAATGACTAGTATCAACTTTTCCAAACTATTTAATGCTTTTACGATGTACATAATTCCTTTTATAGTGATAGCTCTTTCAGATTCTGTGACTTTAGTGTATTGAGGGAGATCACAGAAATGTGTTTAAGTGCCGATCAATTGAGCTGGTTGATTCCAATTTATATCAGATTCTTCATCTTTCAGATCTAAAATCTAAATAACTATATTTGATAAATCCTTTTTAAGAATATTTCTTTGAAGTACAAGGATCCTATGATGGAAAATTTAATGATGGTACTTCTAAGTATTTTATGGTGTGGCTTTTCTTGTTTCTAAAACATTAAATGTACCAATGTGTCTGTCTTCCAATTTCATCTAACTAAAATTGGCTGCTTCACATAGTGATATCTGACTATTTATATTCCTGGTCATAGAACACAAAACACTATTGTTTACCATATAGTTTAATTGATATTCTTGTTTCACATGGTTGGTGAAGGTTCTGACTAAATTTTCTGGATTTTGTAATCTCCCATAAGCATAAAAAGGTTTTTGACTTCAGTATTAATAAAAACAATTCTAATCTCGATCTCTCTAGTACAAATAATCATTCCTATAAAAATAGGTGGTCTAGTTGGGTTTATATTGTCAATTGATCAAATATTAATCCCCACATTCACATAAAACAAAACATTTACTCTCCACATGTTATTATATTAAGTAGTTATAAACCTAAGATTTTCAATATAAATGCAATTTTCATTCAGAAAGAAATAAATAAAGTAAAAAAACAGTGGAAACCTTCTCTAATAAAAATGGTTGGATCGTATTATAAATGAATATGTATATTAGATTGAAAAACACAAGAGGTCCGGTGAATTATAGGTTTAAAAACATTGTATTTAAACACTTAAGAAACAATTTAGTTTAAGAGGCCATAAACTAATACAACTCAAAACCAATACAATTGATCATACAGGTCTTGGATTTTATTGATATGTTATGTTGTAATACAAAAAGTAATGAAAATAAAATGTATTCAAATTGAATAAAATTGTCAGAGTAATAAAAATGTAGATGATTATACCATTCATAGTATAGAATCTATTAATAAAATATGTAATGAATTAACCATAGTTGAAAAGATTACAATTGAATAGAATGGGTATAGTTATAGGACAGAAGAAAATTATCATTCTATAAAAAATAAAAATAGAAAATACAAATATGACAATACTTATATCCCAATGAGTAGGGTATCCTATCACCTCGGATAAAGGATAGTCATATGACAACCATGCTAATCCCTTGATACGATGGTCAACAAGACTATCTTCCTATCCAGATAATCCATCAATTAAAAATGTAATCGATACCTTTTTCTTTCAATCAGTTGAACACCCTACATACGATGATCAACATCATGAATTCCTATCCTTAGAATCCCTCGATCGTCTTTACAATCATTGGAAGCAAAAATAAGAAACAAAGCACTTATATAAATACATGAACATGGAACAACTTATTCAATTCTTTTATCTTCTTGTCTTTCGCATGAAGTAAGAGGGAGGTCACAATATCTCTCTATAGAACTTGATAGAAGAAAATGATAATTATTCTCATTCGAATGAACTCTTATTTTATAGCCTCAACTTCCCATAGTAATATTTTCTCCATCTGTCATATTTCTCAAAAAAATTCAGAGGGAAATTTACACGTAAAATTACAATGGTCAAAACAAATAGATTACATGACATCATTTTGATTGGTAAATAATCAACTTAATGAAATATTTTTATTTAGAAAATAGTAAGTAAAAAATTATTATACAATTACTATGAGTAACATGTATTTGGTATTAATGTTATGGTAAGAGTGTCAAACAGTACATAACTTGGTTACTAGGGTTATCATGATAATAATTCATATCTTGATTACAATTTATGTCATGGTTATGATTCTTAACATGGATAAGATGAATGATATTCAAACTAGATACGATGCTTGAATATATTCCATAAACAGTGTACGAATCCTAACCTGGTTGTGATACATAACCTGGTTATGATTCAAACCCTGGTTACAATTCCAGACTATGATATAATTATTAACCTTGTTAGGATGATTTCTTATGATTAAGTACATGACCCAGTTAAAATGCATGTGGTTACGATTCATGTGGTTACGGTGTATGACCTGGTTATGATACATGACCTGGTTAAGATACATGTGGTTACGATGCATGACCTGGTTATGATATGGATGGTTACGATTCATAACCAAGTACTGATACAGTAACAGTATATTTGGTTACATTGTAAAACATCGTTCATGTTTATGAAAAGAATACATCATATATGAAAAACAATGTGAGTGATTATGATTGTAAAATAACTTATATGATAAACAATATATGTGATTAAAATATGTGTGATTTGTGATTTAAAAAAAATAATTGATGGGAAATTCAAATCATGTTTTGAGTCAAGAGATACACTTATTTGGTGTCCCTCTAGGCCGCTTTCTTAATGAAAATATGTTGAACATAAATATATTCCATGATATATGTCAATCCACTTGTCAATGAGTCCATCAAGAGTGGACATTGGAGGAAACAAACCATTCTAATAATTTTAATGGGTAATATAACCCCTCTTTTAAATTGTTATCTCGCCAAATGAGATGCATACTCATTTCTCAATAATATATTCTCAATTTATATTTCATTGGATTTTTTAAATTAGAATATATATGAAATACCATGGACAGAAATTTGATTATACAATTATATTTTAATAAATGGGAATATATATCATCTTTCATTAATATTGAAGGTGAAAATCTATTATTTAATATTCAATTAATGTAATATCACATATAACACTCCCACCATATTCTTAAAAGTCCTGAGAATATCTTACCATAGTTATCATCCAGAAATTATTGTATTCAACTAATGAAGCACATCAATAAAATCCCTATGTATAAGGACTAATACACAGACAAACACATAAACTTGAGTTTAGGAATAACAATGATGAAAAAAATATATGGAATTATTATTTATGAGTATATCCTCATGACCTCCCTTCATAGTGACCACCAAATAATAACTTCTTGAGAGGAAGATTTAAGTAATAATAGTGATCACCACTTGACATTAAAACATAAACTTTGTTACAAATGATTGATACTTTTATATAATAGATCATATTTATTTAATAACATCATCATATAATCAAATGTTTCTTATTATAATATGTAAATTTTTTAACCCTTTGATAAAATAAAGATTCCATGGAAATTATCACATTAATAATTCATAGATAACAATATTTATTTTATAAAATATATATATTTTAGTTATCAATATTAATAATACTTTTGATTCTTGGGAATATACTAAAACACCATTATCTAGGTTCGTCCATATTGGAAGATTTATTAGGTGAGAAAACTATAAAGGATATAATAGAAGTTTTTTATTTTCATAATTTATTTTAAATTCATGACTACTATCCACATATGTGGGTAATTATATTAATAATATATGATATAATATGAATATGTTTTTAGGTTTTTACATTGGGTAACCTCATTGATGATGTGGATTCCATATTTATCTTGGCGATCCTATTGACTGTCTATGAATGCATATTATACAGGGTCCCTTTCAAGAGTTTTATATAAAAGAAATATATTATAATTATAAAAAATGATTCATCATGAATATATTTCTGACTAATAATTACTTATGCTGATTTTTTATACATTTTACATGTTAATGATTCATATAGACACAATATCTTCTTGGGGTAATGTCACAACAAGCGATGAACATATTGGGAATTATTTTTTCTCCATGAATACGAAATCTTTAATTTTTTTCATTGTGTCAAAGTAGATCAGAAGATGTAGATAGTGAGTGATCTAAAATTATAGAGATAAGTCATCGATATGGTATTTCAATTTTTAAGTTTCATTTCAAATAAAACCTTGTGTCATTGGATCTCAAGATCAAAATTTTTCATGAAATAATATTTACATTCAATGATATGTTTTTATTATCTTACATCCTATTTTTGGGATATTTTTTTATATTTTAACATGTAATATTTTGTGGATATTGATTCATTTTTTCATAGTGGGTTTTGATAAATGATAGAAGCTTATAACATCTATAGAGAGGTAATGACGACCTAAATTTTGTACACATACCTTAGAGGTCATTTATTTCCACTGCATAATTAGTTTGGGACCCTTGAGTCCCCTTTCAAACATTTTGGGATGTGAAAATACCCAAAAACATTTTATGAATATAAAAAATATGAATAATGCTTGAAATCCATGAAGGAATAGCATGATCAATGGAGACAAATTATGAATGGGAGCTTATAAAGATGAAAAATTATCACAATATCATCATAACAATGTTGGTACTGTGAAATATATATGAAATGAAATGAATTTTGTTTTAAAGTAATTTTTCACAAGATTCTAATGGAATTGAACAATTCTATTGATTATATATGGATGATATATTTTAAAAAAAGAAATTTTCTTTTAATTATAAAAAGAATAAAGATGCATCTAATTGATGGGATGATGGAAATATTGAATTTTGTGATCATTGAGGTTGGATACACTTAAAAATCGACATGAATTTTAATAAATGATTATAATGTAGAAGTCTATCAATTGAGAAACTCTTTATATGGATTAAAATAATAATTATAAGTTTCATATTATCATTCGGACACTTACATGATGAATCTAAAATTTAAATGGATATTTTTAAATCACAAACTCATTTTAAAATCATAAAAGGAAGACTGGTTTATGGTACTCCACTAAATTGGTGAAGTTATCATTTTCAGAAGAATATGGATATTAGTAGAAACATATTATAATTTAAAACAATTAAAGTTTTTTATATCAATTATTAGTGTTATTAAATAATTTATTAGAAAATTTTAGAATCAATAATAGTACCCAAATTTTTACTCTAAAAAAATGAATGTGAGTTTTGAACGCAAATTAATATTCAAGAATAAATTATAGTTTCAACCAAAATCAATGATTGAAATAAATATAAAAAATGAGGTTTGAATAGATTTGGATTAATCACTAAAATAAATAATAATTTTAAGACCATTTTATCTAAAATATAGAGGGTTATATATATTTATGAAATTCATTTGTGATGATTCCCAATTTTATTATGGAAAAAACAACCTTTATAACTCGTTTGAGAGAAAACCCTTACGTGGATTGAAGTCTCTATGGACCAGTTCCAATAATGGTGGCCCTAAAGCCAAGTGACTCAAATTACAAATTATGGTCCAAAAGAACCTATATATATTTATATAAGTATTTAATCATAATTATTCCACTTCAAAACTCTCACCCACAAGCCCACTCCCATATATATTCATTACAACACTTACCATTTATACCCCTATAGATTCCCCATCCTTTTGTTTCCCCCAAGTAATCACTCTCCACCCCATTCACCCAATCATGTGAGATCAACCAAAACCTTACCATTATACCTCATCATACACCCATCCCCCCCATCTCATGTCTATTAAGTTTTCCCTCATCCTACTTGTAACCCAGTCGATACCCCCATCCTTTAATTTACATCCATATGCACATTTTCCATCCTCATCACCCTGCCACATGAAATTTCACATCATTCATATAGACCGACCCCATTAAAAAAATTATTGGGCCCCCATCATTACCTTATTTTCATCATCTAATATATCACGTTGGAATCTCCCATTTATAAATTATTTTGATAAATAATAAACCTCCCCCTAAAATCAAATTATATGGTAAAATACATAGAATACGAAAATTCAGGTCAAACACTAAACCCCTACAAAAAGGATTCCAATTTCCATTATAGGTCACCACATGACCTATGTAATTTTAGAAATGATTCTAGATTTATAATATGATTCTTATTTGGATGTAATGTTTTATATTATTCTAAAATAAGAATATCTAACTATAGTGAACATATTCATCAAGTGTGTTTAGGGTACAATTGATTTTATTTTGGTGCATATTATATTAAAATATTGACATTTAATTTAATACATGGGATAAAATTTAGTAGGAAAATTCAATGAATATAAATTTACCTATTAGATATTATTTCCTTTAGAAACTAAATATATTGGTTAGATTGGAAATAAAAATAAATAAAATCTTTTTTTACAACCAATGACAACTATAATTTAGCTATAAATTATTTTAGTAAATAACATTCAGATATAAAAATATTTATATTATTTGGGTAAATAAGTGTAAGTGAAGATTGTAATATTCCATGATACCAAAAGTGTTATAATGTTGACAAATAAACTGGTACAACACTCATGAGTGAGTCATATTGAAATATGATATCATATATTTAAAATGAAATATTAGTAATGAATTATAATTGTGAATCCTAATGATTTTAATCAATGATAGAAGAAAATATTTAGAAAACCATAGGATATAACGATTTTTCGGGATCATCGAATTAACATCAGTGTTTATCTACATCCATAAACATAACGTGTTTTGGGAAATCTCATATTCCATATATATTTTATTATTTTCCTATATCGAAAACATTTAAAGGAATTAAAAATATGAGCTAATTTTTAAAAAATTAGAATTTATTTAGATAAGTAATATATAGTTGATTTTTCCTTGACATCAATGTTATATATGGTGAAATCAAAGATTTTTATGATTTAACGGTATTATGATCATAGAAATCAAATATCAATGTTAAATATATACTCATGTAGGGGGTATATGGTATAAGATATAGAGGGAGATATGATCTATGACAAAAATAAAAAATTGTGGATAAATGAATGTGTATTCATAAAAATTTAATGTTTAACTATTGTATGATTAGAGAATTATGATTAAGGCATACATTAATCCAAAGAATTCCCTCTTGAAACCTTATTTTATATACAAGGCATTGGTCATGTAGACACAATGTGATAATTAAGTAAATTTATCGTTATTTAATTGATATAGATAATATTTATTTTTAAATTTCACGTTTGAATAGTAACAATCCCATAGGGGAATAATGTTGGAAGTAAGGCCATTTAAGTGTAAGAATATTAGAATAGAAGATAATTTTATTTAATAATTACTAAAATTGGTTTTATTTTATATATATAGGATTTATCAAATTAATTATGATAATGGAGGATACATGGAGAATATTTTTATAAGTTTGATGAGTTTTATAGTTAATTTTCTAATGAATCCTAAAAAGTCATCACTACTGGTTAAATCATAGTGCAATAATTATTCTGGAATATTTTTTCTAAATTGGATTAAAAAATATTCTTAATAATGTAATATAATGGTGTAATTGTAATTTTGTATTGTTTAAAGGGGAATAATATTTCAACATGGGGATTTATAGCTAAATCATCATACCATTATCTGAGAGTGTATATGAGATGTAGTTTTTTCTAAAAAAATTCACACTATAATATTTGTGTGTTGCAATATGATGTATTGAAGAATAAAAATATAGAGTGGATATTATAATTATGAAAATATGATTATGATAAAATGGGATTCTAAAGGGAGAATTTTTATAGTGTATACCCTACGACTCAGATATTTTATAGTTTTTTTAGTATGCAATATAATATATTTTTAAAGATTGGTCTCTAATGTAACTTATTTTGTTATAATATATTTGTAATGGAATTAAGTAATATACCAATGTAATTTTCAATTTTATTTCAATTAAAATCAACATATGATTTTTTTTAGATTCATTAGTGGATTTATTTTATTCAGAGGCATGCGACAACATGCCATGATTTTAATTATTATAGAAAAAATTGGAATTTTGAATTTTGAAACATTGTAGTAAAATTTCGAAGGTTTCATCCAATCCTAGTATATGGATTTTAACGATAATTTCATAGAGAAGAAATTTTCATTAATGGAGGATATTTTTTGGAATCCAAATTGAATATGTTAAAATTGTGTGGTTAAAATTGTGTGATTAAAATGATAGAGGTTGATATGGTGATGTTATTGATTATATTTGATGTCCTGGATCTGAAAATATGTTGAAGCTTATTTAAAATACCCTTGATTGTTTTTTTCATAATATTATTAGTATTTACTATAAAAAACCTTCAATTAAATGAATTTTTCCATTGTATATTATAAATAATTGACATGATAGTTTAAAGGAGGTATTAGACCATGTTTTACATTAAGTCATTACTAAATCTTATACTCAAATATTAGAAGTATTTATTTATGGAACACCATCTAATTTATTTCTATAAGATCCTTCAATTTAACCATTTTTTGTGAAATAATTAAATCCTTGGGTAGTTGTATTTAATATTATTTAATTGATTATTTGGTTTTGTGATTTGATTTAACCTATTTAATATTTGTTTGAAATTGATGAAGAATATACGATTAAGGTTTGTATGAAAAAATGATATCATATTTCACCTCCCAATGTTTCCATGGAATAATGGTTGTAGCAAAACACTTTCAAAATTTGGAGACATGAAAAAATAATTAATATTTGAATCATGACATGAGAAATAATTTTCATGTTTTCCATAAATTAAATATATTCAATAATAGTCATAAAATTATGGTCATAAAAAGAAAGAATCAACCTGAATTTATACACTTGAATGTCTGTTTCTTGATGATATTGAAATCAAAAATATAATTAAAATAATTTTATAATTATATAAATAGTTTTATTATTATGAATTATTCTTATGTATTTTTATTTACACCATAACATCTTATGAGATTTATAGATTTTAATTGATGTGATGAGAATGAAATGATATATTTCGTAAAAGGTTTATTTCTAATATTGAAAAAATATAAGAATTAAGGACCTAATTAATATCTTTGGAATCATGTGATAATGCATAAATGTCATTGTACATGACACAACAAAAAATATTAGTTAAAAGGATGATCCATAGTTTGTTTAACATGAGATGAAACATGTTTTCGATGCATGGCCCATCAAAATTCATTCATTGATAAGAAAAATAGTGGTTATTCATTTTATCAACTGGTTCTTACAACAATCAATTTTGAATAACATAGATTATAGGGTTTGGATTAGGAAGAATTATAATTAAAATATAATATTTTTTTAAATCAATTATATCCAGATTAATGGTAACCTTTGTGGAACATTCTATGTGTGATATAATGATGGAATATATACTATATATACACCAGATGTAACTTTTTAGTAGTTTTATAACATGAGTCTATTTGAATTCATTAATAGTTATGATTTTATAGTAATATAGGATCATGTTACAACCTGAATATCATTTTGAATTTATGGGGAGACTAAATAAGTTTTTGTATATTAATAGATTAAAAAGGTTCATATTCATTATGTAAAGTTGGTTTTCAAAATAAACTTGATGATTTGAAATTTTTTATTAATGGGGAAACCCCTAATAAAATGAACTATGTTTTAAATAGTGATAAAATATTTAGATCCTGAAATTAAAATTGAAGATAGTACAAGAGACATTCAAAGAAAAATATTATTAGGAAAATATAACTATACAAATTTCATTGGTAGGTTTCACCAACAAGTTTTTACAAGACATTATAGAATGAGGATTTCATTATATTAATTTAGGAGTTGATAAATTATAATTTTTTTGGTAGCTCCTAGAAATATTTTTTTATTAATAAATATAAAATTTTTTACAATATGAATTCTTCAAAACAATGATAGTGAGAAGAAGAAGTAGTATGATACATTGATTATTGATTTTGTAATGGGTGATCTCAAAAAGAAGGAATATATTTCGATGAGACATTATTTAATTGAAAAACTCTGGAAATGAATTACTTTTTTCTTATTTATGTGCACATAGTGATTTCAAACATTTCAAAATGTATTTTAAGGAAGTATTAGTTAATGTATAACATAAGGAAGGGGATTACATTAAGAAAATAGAATGTTTTATCCCTGATGGGGATGGTTCTAAACTATGTATATTTAATTAATAATTATATGGTATTTAAAATTCACCCTACTTAGGGAATTGAAATTTTATAATAGTTTATTCGCGTGAATATTATGAATGGTAGTGGGGATATAAATTTCTATTTCATGAGACATGAAATAGTCAAAAAGTTTATGTTTTCTATAAAGATCAAATAGTTTTTTTATTAAAAAAATGTTATGATATGTGATGAAATTACTTACTAGAAGAAACGAATTTTTAAATGATGATGACTACAAAATGATATTATTTTTGGTTTTCATGCCATGAGTAGAAAATTTAATATATTATATTTATTAGAAACATATTCTAAAAAGTAATTAAAGAGTTTTGTAAGAGAATAATATAGAGTGTTATTTACTTCTATTTCACATGGGACTATGTTCTATTTTGAATTATAGTGAAATAGTGTGTATTAAAAGGATTTAAAAAATGATGATTAATTTATGTGACAGTGTTTAGACCATATATCAATTTTTTCCTAACACATTCGGCATAATCTCAAAATAATCTAGAGGGGTCTCATCATATTGTAAATAAATTTATATTATTTATATCAGTGGAAATATAATGTTTTGAATGATTTTTGATAAATATAAACATTTAAATCATTAGTGTTTTTCAATTTTATTAGGGATGGTGATATTAGTGATTGAAATTATACTTATATAGGATTATTTATATCAAAGGAAGGTGTGTTTTCTAAATCATTGAATGGAAAAACTAGGATTCATTTTGCACAATATGGATTTATAATGTCACAAAATCACAATACATAACCCAACTGATATGTATAAAGTCAAAAATCAATGAAATGAGGGTGGATATTACATATCCATTGATTATTGCGTGTTAGAAAAATATTAGTAATATTTAATGAGTAATGTTTAGAATTAAACACTAAAATATATTAGAATAATGTAATAATTATTCATGAAAAGGTTGAATATGGAGAGATAAATTTTTAGTATGTTTTAATTAATGATAAAGTATAATATATCTTAATGAATTTTCTAAATCCATATTCCTTCTAGTAATTGTAACTGTTTTTCAGAATCTATTCTCTCTCAAAATACAGTTGAGTTTGTTAATTTATTTTCTATCATTCATTCAATTCATTCAATTATAATAGGATGAAATAGTTTAAGAAGTATAATTTAAATCATTAAGATATTATTTTAAATTAGGGAGTTTATGATGGGGAAGAAGATGATACATTCCTTTCATGGGTATAAAGTGGTTATTGTTAGATGATGTTTTGAATAGAGATAACATTTTTATCCTATATCCTAAAAATCAAAAGTGGGGATCTAAGAGCCCTTGCATATAGGGGAGAATTGAGGAGACATTGGTGATAGAATATATAGAGATGAATTTTAAAAAATATAAATTCACACTATAAAATACATAATTTGTTTTATATTGAGAATTAGTAGATAATAAAACATTTTTCAATCAACTTGTGTACTGTTTAAAAAACTATCACCTCAAGAGAATTATATGAATAGTATCATGAAATTATTATTCATGTGGTTGAAATTTGGTTTCATGTCTTATCGAATATAAATATATTAATGATTATGAGGATGACCAATCATAGGTGAATGGAATGAGAATTTACAATGTGACATAATATAGTCCATAGTACTTTAAACAAATAGCATGGTTATGTGTTATGAAAAAAATATTTTGATGATCTCCAAGAAATACAATTTTAGATGTCATAGTCTATTACAGTTCTAAATGGTCGATTTAGGTAAGAAAAAATTAGGTGTGGGTTTTACCACTACATAATGTTATATGTTTAAAATTCATATGGTATACTTTTTCATGGTTTGATATAATTAAAATTAATGTTTAAATATTAGAAGGTAAGTGAAAAGGAAATGTTTTAGACAAAATATGTTTCAATGGATTCCAGAAAACCATTTCTAGTATCGTAGTCTATAGAGATAACTCTATGTTTTATTCCATGATGAATCCATATCTTGTACAAATATAATATCCCATAGTGGATGTTAAATATAATATAAAGGATAGGAGAAATGAACTCTACGAATTGAGGAATGTAATGGAATTTTATTTCATTCTTTTTTATCTAATTTAAACTAAATTCTTCATGTAATAAAAAGAAAACAAAGAAATAGTTATTATATAAAAAAATAAATGATTTATTATACTTGGAATAGTGGAATAAAACAATGAGATAGATATCCAAACAATAAAAAGAATTTCTTAAAAGAATATTAGTTAGTTTTATGGAGAATAATGATGCTGCAAACATGATATTACTCAAGAATTCATTTGAGATATACTTTCGATGATTTTTTAAATTGCTGAAACTAATTATTTATCTTTAATATATTACCTCATTATTATATTCTAAATGATTCCCTTTATTCCTTTTTGGAAAAAGGAATTCAAACTGAAAAAGATAAACCCCAAGAATGGTTCCACATGGTAAATATATGGAATGAACCCTATGAAAATATCATATTTCATCTACCATTTAATCATTTCTCTTAGTTTCGCATTATCACTAAACATGTGTTTTCATTCATTGTATGACAATTTATGTGGCATCGAAATAATTGTTTCGAATTTTCTATTTTTCGTGAAAAAAATTATTCACCTCCCATATCAGTGGTTGTTCATATTTTCATGAGCATATCAAAATGAACAATTCAATATATATTTCTTAACATTTTCAAAATAGTATAGATTGGTATGATGTAATATCCATAAAGGATCTTCTCTATCTTGTTCAATGTATCTTACCCCCAAAATTTTATTAAAAATGATATAAAATTAATATTAGATATCCAATTGATGTCTAAAATAATTAAAAAATTAAATAATATACAAATAATAATGTCTAAAATTATATCTACCCCACCAAGATGTGTAATTACACCATAAAGACATTTTTATCTTACATAAATACAAATGTTAAAATATATAGCATGAAATAATGGCGTCTCTTGATTAATTCCTATTGTTTTCTTTTGAATTTTAAAATATATATATATACACGTAATTATTTTTCAAATTACAATGATATTGTACATTATATCCTTCTATTTCTTTCTTTTTTTTCCAATAAAATCATAATAAAAATTTCATCACAAGTTGTTTCTCTTTTTTCCAATATCAATGGTGTGGGATTTAAAAATCCTTTTATGATATACAATGATAATCTTCTTCTTAAATGACAAGATTGATGATTTAGTTCGGTTATAGGTCACATGTAAACATGGAATAGTGTTGAAATTTTGAAAAATGATCTAAATCTATGAAAAAAATACTTCTAATAATCTTATTACAACTAGTATGTCAGTATTATATTTTATTCTCCTCTACATAACACTGTGGTTTGATTCCCCTCTCAACTCATTTAATCATAGGAGTTTGTAAATATCCCTATTTTAAATTCTAGGAATCATGGTATTTATTCTATATCAAGACATGTTTATTTTATCCATGATTTAGTACCTTTTTTTTCATCCAATTCATTTATTATATACTTATATTACCTTTTAAAACCCAATGAAACTCAAAACTATTACCTCTATGACATTGTTTTACCATTCCTTATATTTAAATATTTTTTGAACTAAATAATTTATCTAAAATCATTCATTATATGTATAAATAGATGTAATATTTATATAATTCCTTTAAAATACATTAATTTATAATAAATAAAAACCCAAAATTCAATACAATGTCACTACATTTGGATAAAAACAATGTTTCAATGTTCGCCTTCTTATAGTTTGTAGATAATTACTCTCGTAATTAAAATTTTTAAACATTATTCTATATAATTATTATATCTAACGTGTAATATATATATTCTCTATTATTTATATAAATACTATAATCATGGTTGATTTTAAGAATATGGTTTAATAGAAAAATATTAAACCATACCATTAGTTATTCTAAAAATATCCGTTATTATAAAACTGTAAGAACATGAATCTGTTTGATAATTATATATCAATAATAATGATTAGGATCATAATAATATTTTTATAATGGAAAATATAAAATAATATGATATGTGAATTTCACTAGGAAAAAAATTAGTTTAATAAAATTAAACTATAAAAAACAAAAGCCTCTTAAGTTGGTTTATCGAACATGGTCCTTAGTTCTCTCACAAAATCCTAATCATAATGAATATTAATAAACTAATGTTTAAAAGATCAGCTTCAATATGGATCCAATTAATCATATTAAATAATCATATTCACAAAAAATACAATAACATCTGATGTGTTTTTATTTTTGTAATTAGATTTATATGGATAAAATAACCAAAATAGAAATATGAATAAGATGTTTCACTTCCTATTAAAAAGTGAAACTTTATATAATACTAGTAAGTAACATGTAAATAAATATCTAAAAAAATAAACAATGAATTTAAATTAATTAAATGAAAATATTTTAACCATAAAAAATGTAGTCTATAACCCAAAATAATGGTATCACTTATTTTATACATAAAAGGAATCATGACTTCCCTTTCCAAGGAATCCCTCGATAAGAATGTCAGAATGGATTTGTATACCTATCCTAGAGAGACCTTTTTATGAATATGTGAATCACTACTATCCTAAATCTGGTTTCCTTAGATCTGATAGATTAGATTCTAAATATTCATATCCTTAGAATCCATAGATTGTTATGATGATTGGACACATACTAAAATGAAACTGTTCAAAAGGAGACAACCATACACGGTTTCCTTAGAACAACTCTAAACAATTACAAAGAGTAAGAATAATATGTTAACACAATGAAATTTAAAGTGCAGTCAAAAAATTATAAATTAAAAAAGAATTAATAGTCATCATCTTTAAACACTTCAAATCACATGGTATTTATATGCATCCCTCCAATAGTCATGTTGATCTCTAAATGGTTTTATTTATCTAAGTTTATCACAATGACATGAACACATGGCACTCAACAACTATATTGTAATTGACTTTTCACTGTTTTATTAACATAAACCATCATAGTGTAATAATTATTCATTACAATCGAAATAACTCTTATTTATTTGATTATAAACATAGTCAGTATGATATAATTCCTTATGATTGTCATTATGATAATCATTATGAGTGTCAGTATGATTTTTATCAGTACTAGTATCAGTATGATTGTTACAAAATTGTCAATTCCATAGACAAGAATGAATGCATAACACCTCATCTTAAAATGCTGAGTATGATGTTTATAGGTAATACACTCATTACAATAATCATAATTATTGATTCAATGTTTTTATACACATTAATTCTTAAACATGCTTTCAGTATGGTAAAATATAATGTTTTCTACAAAAAAATACTAAAACAAATAGGACATAAAAGGTTTGAAAAATATATTTTTATGAATTTGATTGGGACTTCCCAAACTAAAGAATTGGAAATGTAAGAAGTAAAATATTTTACTCAAAAATCTCTCACTTTTTTGGAAGGCAAAATACAAATACATAAATGAAAAAATATGTTTGAGTAATTTACTTTCAATTTATTTAATGAAGATTGAATTTAGAGTTAAACATTAAATCATAAAATCCCCTGAGTTTCTAAATATTCTTAATACAGTGGAGAGAACGATGCTTCAATATGGTGAACACCACTAATGGATATTTTTCTCCCCATTTCTGAATATCAATTCCTTTATCAACTCTTCAACCACTTTTTTAATAAATATTCCCCTATAAATATTTATCCCCCTTTAAGGTACATCCCCACTATATAGAGAAATTTTCTTAATTTGAGATAAAAACATTCACCCCCATTATATAAACTTCTTTCCATTTTGTATTTTTAAAAATAATATTGAAAGATTTTATGTTTCCTAAAATGTTAGAAACACATACATAAGAAACAAAATAATGAACTAACTAATCATCTACAATTATATTAAGGAACATTCAACCAATTGGAATTGGAAAACATTTAGACAAATTCTAATTGAAAAAAGAAGTATTTCATTCAAAATAAAAATTAAAATATTTTACGAGATAGAAAATACAACAAGACCTCAAAATTAAAATTAGTATTTCTATAATTATGTTCTCATTAAAGTATTTATTTTCATGAACTATTTTTTCTAAGGCTACAATGTTACATGTATTTCTTCTTAATTGGAATCTTTCTCAAAAAATTATTTATTTACATTCATCAATACATTAATTTCAATTTCATAATAGTTGACTCTACTCAACTCCAATTGAAAATATAGAATCATTCAATCATGATCATTTAATTCCTCAGTGTTTTTATTATTTGAATCTATGAAGTCCTCTACAAACATGGATGTATTATCCTTGTATTTAGATAATTTACTAATGGAATATATCTATTCATTCATGATCCTCTTCACATTAGGGAAATTATCATCATGTAACTTGAGATCAGCATCAACTAGATGATGGCATTTCTCCATTTGATTAAAAAATCTTTGATGATTTTTATAACATTCTTATAGATATTTTAGTTATTATTTAATATGAATCCCTAATTCCATTAGCAGTTTTGTTGGCATGTAATTCTGACTGAGGCTATCTTAAATTAAAAGTCATGTTGCTTCAATGCTAGGGAAATATAGAATTTTTCCTTTGAGTCTTTTCATAGAATTAACAATATAATGATTTCCGTGCACTTCTATTTTTTGAAAGGAATCTGATTGATCTTTGTGAATCTCATGAGGTTTAATCCATCTTCGGACAACTACCAATTCATTTTCATTCTCCTTATATTTGTTAGAAACCCAATTTACACCTTATTTTGAATCAATTTCATCAGATCGAGTTTTTGAAATCTGATTACGTTCTTAATTTGATGTGGACTTATCTCCCTATGATGATTATGCTTCTCCTTCAGATCATCAATCATATGTTATTTTTTAGTAGAATAGGGCATGTCCAATGATAATGAATCTGATGATTTTATTTGGTTTGAGTTTTTTCATTGACAACATTATTTTTATTATAATCTTTTTATATCTCATTATCATTATTCTAATTCCATTATTTACCTTCCCTTACCTCAACTTCTTCTTAAATTTTAGGGTATTATTTTTCTTTTTCTTATTCACAATATTTGACTTTACTATCAACCATAATTTTTTTCAAATTCCTCATCAACTACCTTATCAAGATCCTCCTCAAGCCATATATTTATTCTTATGTCTCTTTTCTGATAGCTACTATTTACTATTATTTTTATTAAATCTGTGGTACATATTCTTATTCACCAACATTTCCTCTCCCTTTATCATGATCTAAAGGAACATTGACGTGGATAAAAGAAGCTTCCTATAATTAGAATCCCAAATCTAAATTTTACTTATTATTCAAAAAAATTGGTTGAAGAACATTCAAAGAGGCTATCTCAAAACCTTTGAATAGATTCTCACAAATTTGGGTATCAGTCGTCATTTACGTTTTTTTCTTCATTGATTGTTCCACTAGGGCTTATAGAACCTGAAAATTCCCATGATGCCAATAGACACACACTAGGGGAATCACTTTCCCACAAAGGATCCTCTCTTGTTAATCCTCGATCTGCACTAGGTACTCTAGGATGGTCACTACATCCTCAATGTACAGCTCGCCCTAGTCGATGAAATGTGATGGGTGATGTATGTTCCTCCTCATCTGTGACACATAGATGAAGTCATGTACCAGGGGAAACTACAGCGGTGGAGCTAGGTATTACACCACCACTCCAACTCTACCCAGTATCTGAAAAGGACCAATTTACATCATAGACAACATGCCACCCCAGCCAAATCTCAACAATCATCAATGAGGTGAGACCCAAAGGAATAATTGGTATTTCTCGTTAAAATACAATAGTCACCACCGCCTATCAGGAAAATAAATTTTCAATATCATTTAGTCTTCATCAACTCATGGACGATTGATACCTTCTCAGTGGTAGCTCTCACCAAATCTGGACCCATGACTACTGACTCAATGGGGTTGGTCCAAAAAGTATGTGACCATCAATGTTTCCCATATAAACCCTCAAATGGTTCCATACCAATGGTGGTGTGGTAGTTGTTGTTATATGAAAACATCACTAGTTGTAGGTGTTCCTCCCAACCATGGTCAAAATAAAATAAACAAGCCCACATCATATCCTCTAGAACATGAATGGACCTCCCCTTTTGACCATATGTCTCAGGTTGGAACATTTTGATCAAGTGTAGTTGAGTTCTAAACACCTCCTACAATCACTTTCTCAACCATGATTTGAACCACTCATCTCGATCCCACACCATCGTTTATGGGACACCATGAATCTGAACTATCTCCTACATGTAAAGGTGCCCCAAGCTATCTATGGAACTCTTCTCCCTGATAGTTAGGAATAGGGATGACTAGGTGATTCAGTCAATGATCACCCAGATATAATCATTTCCCTTGGATTTTTTTGGTAAACCCATCATGAATTCCATCGATATTTCTTCCTACTTCAACTCTTGAACTTCAGGGGGTTAAGTAACGGTGCTTGAACCTGGTGCTCATCCTTCACCTTCTTGAAAGTAAGGTATCAGGAAACAAACTCGACTACTTTCATTTTCATACATGTCCACCAGAAGTGGCATCATAGGACCTAGTACATTTTATCCACAATAGGATGTAACGATATGGGGGATGTCAGAAACTCCCTCAGAACCTCCTCCTGCAAAGCCGCAAGCACAATTGTGTGTCCTCTAAAAAGGACTACGTGCTCCCCACCTTGAGAATATCTATCAGGAGAATGTCTTATGGATTACTGAGCACTTAGGATCTCAAAGTCATCGTCCCCAATATGTTCCTCCCAGACTCACTGTATGTGTGGAGGGGTGACAACCATCGACTTGAGATAATCTTCATCAACTACATCCACGAAGGATAACTATAATGAGCCAACTTCTCCGACTTCTTACTCAGCATGTGAAAACTTGATCTCCTACTGAGAGCATCTTCCAAGATGTTCCCCTGCCCAAGAGTATAGATGATATCGAAGTCATAATTATAGACGAACACTATCCATTACCACTTCCTTATACATAGAACATTCTATGAGAATATTTACTTAAGGCTCTTATGGTCAGATTAGACAATAGATCATTGGCCCCATAGGTAGTGTCACCACATCTTCAATACGAGAACTATTGCTACCAACTCGAGATCACATGTCACATAATTCTACTCATGAGGCCTTAACTAGAATGAGCAACAAGAAATCATTTCTTATCTCTACATCAGGACACAGCCAAGCCTGGTCCCTAATGTGTCACAAAAATCTATGTACTCGGCACCCTCTTCTAGAAATCTCTAGATTAGTGTTCTCAAAATAAACCTCAAATGTTGGGAATCATGATGGAACATCTTCATCCAAAAAAATGTCTTCCCCTCTTGGCTCAAGGATTTATTCAGTTCTGATATCCAAGAGAAATTAGGGATAAATCTCTAGTAGTTTCCCACTAGCATAATGAAGCTTCGTACCTCTGTCATACTCTGAGGTGGTTCCCATTCTAACACCACCACATCCTTGTATGGGTCCTCTCCTACTCCATAATTTGAGCTATAATGTCCCAAGAAGCGGACATCCTATATCCATAACATTTAATTTGAGATCTTCCCATAAATCTGGTGCTCCCAGAGTATGTATACAACCATCCATAGGTGCCTCACACGCTCCTCCTCTGACATAGATTTAACAAGGATATCATTGATGAAGACCATTAAGAACCGGTTAATGTATGGATGAAAGATCTAGTTCAAAAGTCCCATGAACTCTATGGGGGAATTATTCATTCCAAAAGGAATAAACATTTACTCGTAGTGACCGTAGCGACATCTGAAATCCATCTTTGTTATATCCTCATCTCATACTCGAAGCTGGTTATAACTCGACTTGAGGTCAACCTTGGAGAATCAACGTCCCCCTATAAGATGATCAAAGAGGTCATTGATCCTCAGAAATGAATACTTGTTCATCACCTTCACCTAGTTCAGGTGCTGATAACCCATCAACAACAATAAACATCCATATTCCATCCTGGAAAACAAAATTTGGGTTTCCCAATGTGAAATACTTGTGATTATGAAGCCCTTACTCTCCAAATCCTCCAAATACACCCTCAGCTTGCGATGCTCTGCGGGAGCTAACCAATAAGCTAGAGAGGGTATCAATGTCTTCATGGAATGCAAGTCGATGTAGAAGTCTATATCTTGTGGGGAAGTATCCCCATAAATCATCTGGAAAGACGTCCTCATACTCCACCACTACTTCTGGGAACTAAAAGAAGACAACAACAATTGTTCTGAGGATAAGCCTATCTAACTAATGAGTGATAAACTGCACCCTCCTATGCATGATCCCATTCTATTCTTCATGGGTATCCTTTTCACCAAAAAAAGAAAAACCTTATCCCATTGCAATGGACACACAACACTATTTTCATAAAAGTAGTCAATCTGGGAATCAACCAAAGATAACCAATCCATACCAAAAATGATATAGTAAGTCCTCGACACTACCTCATTGAGGTTTTGATCGAAACATTCACATCTAAGGGAAAAATTACACGGTCATCAAAGATGTGTGATGATCTTGTATCATCCAATATTTTTATCCATGCATAAGTGTAAAATCAACAGCTCTACCAAAGTCTCATTGTATCGCAAAAGACATATTTTGAGGAAGGAATGACTTGAACTTGTGTCTATGAGTACAACATGTAGGGTAGAAAAGACATGGATCATACCTCGAATCATCCCTAGAGTCCTTGTGTCATACACCTCGACCACATGAATTTGACCACACCCCTGTCCCCCAGCTCCCTATGTCTGGTGAGGATCTCCTGGGGTGGTGGTGGAATTATATCGAAGTGTCTGCCTCCTCCTGCATACCTCCCAGATCCTCTACCACATCCATGGAATAATGGTTCTATCTACTCCACTCTCTGCCTCTTCCTCAATGGTCAATCCACCACATCCATGTTAGTAGCGTGAAGGGTTAGATAGTCTGAAGAGAGATGTCCTCTACCATTCATGAATATAATATCTTATCCCCTGGATTACGGGATCTATCCTGAGAGCCATGGGATGTTGATCCCCTATCTTGGGTCCTCCTGTGATGTTTCCTTCATCCTGAACCCTCTGCCTGACATCAGATCCCTACTACCGAGTTCCCCGCACCAGTATTCCTGCTGCTAACTTCCACTAGTTATATCTACTCTACCATGAATATCTTAGTGACCAAGGCCCACATGAGCACTACAACATAAGTTGAAATGCATAGAAGGATGAAACTATCTCAAATGTCGCATCGTAGACCTCGATCGATAGTCACATCACTGAATTAATGATCTCTAACCATATCCATTGAATGGCTAGAATGGTCGGTGAACCTTGATGAATAGTCAAACACCGTGAAACTACCCTGTTAGAGATCAAGAAGCTCCTAGATATGCACTTCACATAGTGTAACTAAAGGTAACCCCTCCCTAACGAGTCGGTCAAACTCCATCCATGAAGGAGTCTCCTCATTGTTATTTTTTATGGTAAAAATCTCTCATCATCATACTAAACACTAAAAGAAGTATTGATACTTGGATAATCATATGTTATGCTAGGGTCCTCACTAGATGGAAAAATATGTTCACTGTGTCAAGACTGTCCTAATTCTTATGATGGATGGGCTCTCCTCGGAACCTGAGGGGTCTTTATATATGAAACTCATGGTGCATTCTCTGTCTGCACTCCTCGCCTGCTGGTATGGTCGACCCCACAAGCCGCTCCACAGGTGGTGGTATAGATGGTGAACCTCTTAGTGTTAATGCATGGGGGAAAAATCCCTATATCGAAGCCTCTTCACTAAGGGGGTCATACTCGTGATCGAGCTTCTGAATCCCAGCAGGTATACATCGTAGAGGCTTTCTGTAAAGAAACATGATATACCATGGTCAATGAGTATATCTTGATAACTGACACAAAGAAAATGGAAAAAACCATCAATTCCTATATGATTCATTAAGCTTTCTTTTATTTCCCTGCAATTATTTTTTTCATGTACCATGTTAAAAAGTAGGCTATCTAAGTCATTATGTTTGGATTCATCGACCGCCCGCACCAGATCTGGATTCTGTGGCCTTGAATGTTGTTCTTTAAAAAATTAAAGCTATTTCCCCAAACAAATCTCACATACACATGGTCCTAGGGTAAAAATAACCACCTCTGATACCACTATGTCACGACCCATCCCAGTGGGGTCTACACTTCCACTCCTTAAGCCTACATCCAATAGGCCAAGGGCTGGTGACTATCACCGAATAGGAATATAACTAACATGGGATGCATTTTCTACATAACTATACAGACAAACACATATCAAATCCCACAAATGATGAAAAGTAAAAGACACTAAGGAACCAAAAGGCATGAATGCAACTAAACCCAACCAACAGAGTTCAACCGAATGTAATGTTCAGAAACATACAGGGTCATAATAATAGCCCAAAAAAAAGAGTATGAAAACTAGAAAGTCCAACTAGTAATAACGAAGGAGGTACTGGGACTACTTCTAGTATTCATAGGAACTCCACAATCTATAAGGATCTCAGAAAGCACGGTCTGGTGGTGGTAAACGCTAGGCTCCATCAAAAGGCTTCTTATCTACACAAGGCACGGAACATGTGGGAAAATCATATACATGGGTCTGTATAACAATACTCATTTAAGGACCCCAAAAACCACAAACAAATTCAAAAATTAAAGGTACAGTCATCTCTATATAGTATGTTTCTACAAAACATATATCAAGAGAATCAAAACTAGATATACACAAAACCAACACACATAGTCCACAACGACTACATACCCATGATAGGGATTTTGTTTGAGGATTCCACAAAGCACCCATATAGGATAACTCACTCCAAGAGTCTGACAACATTAATGATGTTTGTACTAGATTTTCGGTTTGTTAGGATATGTCCCGATGGAGAACGATGGACTAATAGATCTAAAGGGAGAGCAGTTTCACTGATTTCGAGAGAACACACTCCGGAGTGGGAAAAGATCATGATACAAATATGAGGATCACTTCTAGGGCCTTTCCAAATATTGAAACTCATCCAGATTCACCTTCTATGTATATTATCAGTTTCTCATAGGATTATTCATGTCAATATCTGACTCCACCTAGGTCCAATAATGGATAAAGGATCTCACTCTATAACTCTTGGAGGGATACCTAACTCTATCCCATAATGTCCTATTGAAGGGATCATACACATATGGATGGAAATGATACTTGACCTTCCGGGGAATGAGAAAAGGGCTACAGACCCAAATGAAACCTCTCCTTTCAAATTGGGCAAGAAGATCAAGAAATGTAGAAGAGAGTACACAACATGTAAGTGTGGGCACATGTTGTGACCCTTGAATCTGGGTACTACCCATGTACACTAGCTAGATTCTGGAGAACATGCCATGTAACAACGTATATATAGGGCATGTATGAAGGATCACACGTTGTGTCGTGGTATCCAGGGTCCGCTCCGTGTATGCTTGTCATGTGCCCATAAAAAGTCTAAACTCGTGTATTCCAACCTGTGTAACTAGTACATAGGGTGACCTGCGTAACATGCCTCACCTTGCTAGGTGGTGGAGTAAAAAGCTTGTACTCCACCCTGTGTCCATTAATAGTCATAGATACATATTGAGTCCCGTGTAAAGACCCACAAGCCCTGTGATAGTAGTCACATGCATTGTCTACGCTTCATGTCACACGGTAACTGTAGTCATTGGTGGGTGGGGCCCACATTCCATGTCTTTCGAGAGCACAACCTTCATTTCACCATTTTTAGTGAAAAGACCTAGTCGCTACCATGCTGAAACAACACAGAGTGTTTAGTGAAAAACACGTTCTATTCTTCGTGTTTTTTCCAAAATGTCACGTCCTTCATTTCAAAACCATGGGGTTACTGTATTTTATGATTCAACCATCAAATCGATGTGAAACTATAATATCGATATTTCCTCGACATCACAATATTGATTCCCTTGTTTTCAGGCCTCCGATCAGCCCCGAAAACATGTCTCGATGCAACCTTATGAAAAAACACTCAATGAACGGTCCCCCTCAACCTGAGATGATTCATCGTCCTCCATATTCATCGCACCTACGCATTGTTGATGTGTTGTTCACTCTCTTATTTATGATCGTAGAGTCATGATACACTTTCGCAACGTTCCGTTTCTCGATGCCACGTGAAGAACTCAAAGAATACGGGGGAAGAGGAAGAATAAAATTAAATAATCCAAAAATAGTAATGATCCTCCATAGTTGAGTGAAATAGAATTGGTCATCTATAGTTTTTTATCAGGTTGAATCAAAAACTAATATTAAATACCTCGTGAATTATTTTCGAGAATCAATACCCCAAATGAAATGGGAAATAACACCCTCCCACAAGAACGCACGCTCCACGGATCAACCTGTTTGTGGGATGATCAAATATCATTGTTTAATTAAAGAACAATGAAAAAAACATTGAAATAAACACCCCTAACTTGATCATCGATGAAAAAAGATATCAGTTGTTGGTCGGGATTTGATTTCGTTGTGCAACGATCCACGTGTTGGAGTTCGTGACGAATTATTGAGGGATCCATTGAAAAGTCAATGCTCTGAATGCAACATATCCCTCAGATTTTTTATCCAGGCACCCATTGAAATGTAATTCTGTATTTTCAGGATAATTGCTTGTGCAAACTGTTTAAATGCTTAATTTATTCAATCATTTATTCTGGGCACTTCGGACCTCAGAATCGAATAGTATTGAAAAGCATGGTCTCAAAATAATTTAATATAAAATTAAAAAAAATACATGGAAAATTGGATAAATTCCATATTTAGTTATATTTAATCTACTTAATTAATATTTAATCATCATTACACTGACTTTTCATATAACGTTTATTTTGTTTAAAAACTGTTATTTTTCTGAAAACCGTTGTATTGTGTGTAATGTTTCTCTATATTAAATAATTAAAATAGTCCCTAAAAATAAAATTTTATAATTAAATTTATATTTAATATATTTAAAAATATTAATTTAGATTAAAAAAATGATTATTATTAATCATATAGTTAATATAAAATCAAATTTTTTCTGAAAAGGTCAGTAACTAAAATTCTGATTTCTCATCGCATATATCAATTTAATATCAAATAAAAAATATCAAATTATCTGAATTTAATTTGGAAAACGTTAATATATATTTGCAATCTGGATATTTTATATTATCTTATATGTTCATCAAAATTTTTAACCATAATTAATAGTTAAAATATTAATAATTATTCACTATGTTTAAGGTAAAAATTGATTTACCATGGGCTAAACTAAAATGATAATAGTGTAAATGAAATGAAAACCAATATAAAATATATTTTATAAATATATTTATTCCTTATAATGTATAAGGATATATAATCGTTCTTTTTGGAGATTTTTTATAGTTAATAAATGTGGGTACACCTTTTTCTTTTATCAAATTACCAGTGTGCCACTCATCAAATTAATAAAAGGTAAACCCACTCCTATCATCTTCAAACATTTTAATCACATTGGATCATCCAAAATATACACTAATATCTTAATTTATTACCTAAACAATACATGAATCCATCATTTTTATCATAAATCCATCCTAGTTAGGCTTTTGGGGCTTACCTAAAGAGGTACCAAGAAGAATTAGTGTCATGCTTAACCAAACATCTTTCTTTTATTTATTCTTCCTACTCCTTAAAATATTATTTGGTTAAGATTATCAAAATACCCAATTACCAATATTATAATAATAATTTATTATTATTATTACATAACCAAAATCCATACCCTCTTTCATCAAATGGGATAATAAATAATTAGTCATGTGTAAGGCAGACTACTGCCTCACGAACTCATGCCATTTTTTCCATCATCACCACTCATGGATTACTATGATGATGAATTTAAATTATATATATGATATTGGTGACATAATTATACTTGTGATATAATTATATAACATATACACAATTACTTTTAATTATGTTAAGGATGTAATAATGTTTCTCGTGTGTAAAAAAAATGATTGCATCGGGATGTAATGTGACTCATTTTGTACAAACACATAAAATGAAAGGTAATAAGTATAAATTTATTTAATATATATTATTTAAATGAAGTAATAGTTATATTTATGTCATATTTATAATTATGAAATGATAGTAAATCTTGGGTATTTTTATAATGAGAATTGATAATGTCTTTCATGTATATAGGGACTACCATCTCCACAAAGTGATTTGATTATTTTTTTCATCTCCAAAACACTTGGATGATATATATGTAAGTATATTGTATTAAATTATATGGTGGGATATTATATAATTAATAATATTTTATGATAATATATTACTTACCATCTTTCAATAATGATCAATGGAAAATGGAAATAGTATTCAAGTGTACATAAGGCCAACCATCTCGATAATTGTAATGTAGATATTTGTTCATAACCATAATTAAAAATTGTTTTTAAAATGTATAATTTGTAGAAAAATATTATAATTAATTCATGATTATTATTCAGGTTGTGTTTTTTAATTTCATCTTCAAACTACAGTCATCCTACTGATGTAATTTTTGACACACAAGCCAAATATTATTGACACACCAGAACGAAACATAATTTATTAGGTAATTTTATTTTACATGTTAATAAGTTAAATAAAATGAATAATAAAATTGGAAAATTTTATCAAGAAATTAAATAATTAAAATAAATTTATTTTTCATGAATATGATGAACCTA
This sequence comes from Viscum album, assembly GCA_963277665.1. Lineage (NCBI taxonomy): Eukaryota > Viridiplantae > Streptophyta > Magnoliopsida > Santalales > Viscaceae > Viscum > Viscum album. The sequence continues at coordinate 265,286,104 of OY728120.1, forward strand.
CATAACAATACAGACTCGTGTTAAGGGACATCATCTCAACTTCCGATCAATAGAGAATATTTTGAGATTATGCATCTATCTTATATAATAATGTATGTATACCTGACCTTTTACTTGTTATTTAAATGAACTTTTCAGCCACCATGACCTTTATTTTATTTCATGATTATTTTTCAATCATTCATTTTTCTTATATTTAAAACCATATATCCCTATTTCTTGGTTTTGTTTTTAAATGGGGGTTTAATGAAAAATGGTTTTAAGATATTTATAATGGTTATTTAAATAGTTTAAAATGTGTTTTTAAAAGTTTATTATAATGAATAGGAGATGGAATAAAAAGTATTTTTAATGAAATGGTACATGATGATTATATGAAAAATAGCTGATAAAACACCCCTTGAATTTACTATGTGTATCTTCTCAAATCAATTTAATTTATTTGATAGATTACGTTGCATTAAAAAGTTATCTTAAACGAATCGTGATATACTATTAAAAATTATTATTTCAACATGAATGTTGAAATATTAATGTGACAATTATGAATTCTATTCTATTCATTATAATAATAACCTCATCTATAAAAGTATAAATAAAATTAATTTATATCAAAAATAAAAATATATTATATTTATATCAAGGAATAAGCCAATAAATGTTCTAAAAATAACAACTTTAATGTAGGTATTTTTTTGAAATGTAGATGTTTATTTACCATTTTATAATTTATATAATGAGTTAAAATAAAATTTATTTTCATAAAATATATTCATAAATGAATATTTTTCTTTGTTATAACAATACGATCTTTCTATGAGGCCACATTTAATTATTCATAGTGTCATCAAATAAGTTATAATATTAAAATAATTAATTTTTTAAAAAAAACTGTTTTTAAATAAAAATTAAATTTCTTATATAAAAAATATTTTTAATAAAATATAGTCAATTTGTGAAATATAATCATTGAAAAAATGGATATGGTTATTTTATTATTTGATTAATATAACAGAGGTATTAGTAAATAGTGATATATAATAATTTAGAGTATTAAAAATTATATGTATCTAAATGAATTTTGGCATCCTAGATGATGTGTGAATGACGTACAAACCAATTAGATTGACCACATATGAACTTATTACTATAATTACACAATACACAACACTTTTTAAAGTGTTTATTAAAAATATTAAACAACGAAATTAATTAATCCAAAACACCACTCTTGACCCCTACAAATACCACCTCCTGTCCTCACACCACCATAGACTCCTATCTTGTTTAAATTATACCAAATTACCATTCCAATACTATTGCCCACAAATATTACCCAATTTTATTACCAAAATAGAAAATCCATGTCCCTTAAGGAGGTTAACAAAGAGACAACATTCAAGTGGTAAAATCAACCTTCTTTTTTGAATTTTTTTTACATTTCTTATTATCTCATTAACTCCCATTATAAAATGCTACATGACATCTCTAGTATCATACTGATACTAGAATATTATTTTTTAAATTTAAAATTCACCATCAAATCTCTTACATATCCTTTTTTTAAATGAAAACAATTTCCCAGATACGTCGATTTAACAACTTCATGGATGATGAGTATTAATTTTCCATTACCGCCTATGAAGAAGGTTAATAAATAATTATTAAGAATAAATTATATTTTTAAAATGTATATTAGGACTTTTTTTATATTTTTAAACTATAACATATACATAATTTTAATATTAAAACCAAACTACTTGTTGATGACCAAAAAACATCCAAATAAACATAATGATTAACATTAACATTTGATCAAATTAATCATTATCATACCAAAAAATATGATATATAGGGAAATATAAAATTATTATTTATATTAATAACATTATATTTCACTTCTGGATTTTTTTCTTTCACTTCATAAGATCTCCCATAATTATACACAATGGCACCAACTATATAATAATTAAATGAACTCTCCCAAAATAATGAAATTAAACAATATAACTCATTAATATGGACATAAATGAACTTACTAAATTTATAATAAATAAAATATATGTTGGAGTATTTATAAATTAATTATTTAATGAATATAATTTTATTATCCTATTTTTTAAGAATGAGTGAAAAATGATTTTGGATATAAGGTAAGAGATTTTAAACTCAATTTTAGTTTCTGTGAGAACATTGTCTTATTCTACACTAATTTGTTATTTGTAGTGGATATACATAAATTTGATGTATCATATATTGAATATAATTATATATATGGTATTAAATATTTTAATTGATAATTAAATATTTTATTTGTAATATGATTCGATTGGTTATAATGTGTTAATCTTTTCTAGTCTCTCTTTTTTTACTTCTGTAATATATATTATTTTTCACCAATAATTGATTTTGTGTGGGGTATATACTAACACATTGATATATCATATAATTAATATCATTATATTCATGGTATTAAATATTTCATTGATAATTATTATTTTTGGGTAAAACCCTTTGACTGGTTACAAAGTGGTAAGGGATTTCTAACCTCGATATTCATTCATTGGGATAAACTTCTATTTCATTGATTACGTTGTGTTATTGGAATCTATAAAATATCATTTGGTTGTCATAATTTTTAATTGTACATTTTTTATTGCGATTTATAGTGAATTTACATAATCTATTCATTTGTTAATGATATGATCTTTGTAAGAGACTTTGACTCAATTTTCATTAATTGATGATAATTTTGGATTTCATGCACCTATTTTCTTTTGAATGGTGTATTTAATTCCACTTTTATTTAAAATCATTATTTATTATAGATTTAATAATATAAATGTTTCTTTTATTATGGATATAATTATTTCATAATCCATATAATAATTTTTCATGTGGTGTTTACTTTGAATGATATATGATTAACTACGAAATAATGTTAAATATGGATGTTTTAATCAATATGGATATTTGCAGATAAGAAATACTGATTCATGAATTTGATCGATCATTTCGATATTTTAGGAATTATTTGTACTTACAGACAAAGGTGGGTCCTCATTATAGATAGAAGCATGATGCATTGGTAGTCTCATGAGATGACATTATTTTCCAAATTAAATGGGTTTTTACCCATATCGACTGAATCTTATTATAAAAGGGGTTCACAATAGAAGTACCATGTTTCCTATGATCATGGAGTCCAAATTATTAATCAATTATTTCAATATGATTTTTTTCATTATTATTAATTTGATTTTCACTAGGATGTTATACATGGAATCAGATTGTGATCAAGATATTGATTAAATGTATTTTTTTTCCAATCATTTACATTTTCATAATGATTATGCATTATACCCTCATGGTTCGAAGGTTATTGATTAAATGGATAGAATTATAGTTTTATATACCTTGTCATATTGATTACGTTTCATTCATAATTTAATCATGAAAGCATCAATGGTATTTAACCATTTCAAAGCATCTATGATAATCCTTATATTTATATTATTTTCCACATGTTATGAGGGTTAAATGATTAAATGGTTTCAAGGATTCAATTACATTACTTCATTATTTTTTATATTTGATTACCAATGTAATAATTTATCCATTTATGAATCTAATGATTCAAGACTAATAAACTAGTTGATCATTAATGATTTGAATCTTTTATCTATGACAATGTAATAATGTAAGACACAAGCTCAGGGATACTAGTGTTTCTGTATTCAAAGATGTTGTTAGAGGAAGATTATTAGCTATCTTGGAAACAATATTTCAATATAATCATAGGAAAATTGATAACTAAACACAATCATTTTGGTATTTATTAAAATTACAATTAGGCGAATTTTTATATTGTGGATCAATACTCAAGGTGATTATAGGATAACTCAGTGTGTGAATTATTTAGTGATGAAACATAATGGAAGGAAATAAATAACCATAGAAAATGTATGTATTTCCCCATATACCAATTCAACATAGCTTGTGTTGAAGCTAGGTAGACCCTGACCATATTAGGATAGAATACTATAGTTTTGAAGAATAACCATACTTGAATTGAGAGAAAATATTCATTAGGATATGAAACACTTATTTTAGATCATTTTATTTGTTAATATGCCCCATATATTATTGGGACTATTAATCAAGTTGTAGTTGAGGCATGGATCATGTCCAATGAATTGATATTTCTAGAAAATGTTTTGTGATGAATGGGAAAAGGTAGTGGAAACATTATATTGACTCAAGGGAGATTTGATCAATGTCCGTCATTGATATAGGACACTAAAGATGAATTTGAAATAGAATACATGGAATTGAAAACTCTTAAAGAAAAAATATTTGAAAAATATTTCCATTAATTTAAATTAAGTGAAAATATATATATAATTAATTAACATAAATTAAAAGGATGAAGAGATTTTTTTAGAGTATGAGGCTACAATTACAAGACTATATATGTATGTTTCATATTATATACATAATTATGAGATAAAAATTGGCCATTTTGAATGCCTTAGTGGAAACATATGACGAGAACTTGTTTCCAAACCTTTTCTCACCATAATATTAAATATTATTATGTTCCATAAAAATAGAGAATGGGTTTTATAGATACTATATGGTCAAGGTAAATAAAGATCATAATATTTATTCTTATAATAATTAAAAATATAAAGAACCAAAGAAGTAAAGGGGAATTATGCATTTTTTATAATTTGAATGTAGTCTAGAGAAAAAACCAAGAAATTTCTTGAGGAGAACATGACTATGATACAAGTGTAGAGTGAAGGGTCCTCAATCACATGAGTGAAAGGGGAAAAAGATATTGATATCCAGTGCTTCAACTTGAATGAAATGTTCTATTTTTCCAATAAATATCTCATGTGCCATGTGGATCTATTACAAAAGAGTCCAAGGGTAGATTGTGAAGCCTATGAGATCACTATTGTTGAGTTAGAAGTACACAATGATTTTTTAGTATGTATATTAATCCTATATAAAAATTTTACCAATGATTTATTTGATTCTACATCTTTACAATCTTTTATATCTACATGATTTTCCATGAGAATTAGACTTTTTCCTTTATTTAAGAATAGAGTTGAAATTAAAAACTTATATTGGATGTCTAATTAAATCAATGATGTGTTGGGTGGTCCCTATTATGATAATCATGCTTTATTTTCTGACCTTATAATCAAAACCATGCTTGATTTTTATTTAATCCGTGGTATATAATGGATTTAAAAATATTACTTGAAACATTATTGCAATAATAAGAAAATTACAATTTATGTGGAATATGTAGAATTCCTTATCATTAAAGAAAAAACATCATTATTTGATTATTATCTTGGTTCACACCCAGTAGCTCTACTAAGTGACATTCAATGGGTTGAAGAGAGACAAATATAACGGTATAAATATGGTAATTTCAAAATTGGGTATGTACCTATTGTATAGGAATAAATTTTCATAAAAACAAAGGAATTACTAGGACACCTCCATAATGTGAAGTTGAGTTTTCTATTGATTGAATCCCTAGTGCAAAACCAATATCAACAATTTCCTATATAATGGACATTGTGTAATTATTTAAGCTGATGAAACAATAGGAGGATAAAGTAAAAAATGTATTTATTCACCCTATAATTTCTCCATAGGGAGCTCATATTTCCTTTATTAAAAATTAATATGGATAAATGAGGTTTTCCATTTGTTATAGAGTAACCAATGCAATTATGAAATAAAAAACAAGTGTCTTTGGGTTTGCATTATTTATTTACATGATCACATTTATTGGTATCATTATTTTTCAAATGTTGGCCATTTTAAGAGATATATTCAATTTATTATAATGAATGAATATATTTCAAAGGCATGTTTTTAGATAAGTTATAATCATTACAGGTTTATATTAATTCCATTTGGATTGGGTATTGTGTCATCTATTAGTATGAATTTGATAAACAGAATATTTCAGTAATGTCTTGAGGATTTTATTGTGACATTTATTGATGATATTCTGGAATATTTGAAGACCTGTTAAGACCATGAAAATCACATGGGGATAATTCTTGAAACTCTAAATATGAATGATTTATATGGAAAACATATCAAGTGAGAATTATGAATTCAATAAATTTATTTTCTTGGAAATATTGTATCTAAGGATGGAATCTTAGTATATCGAGTGAAGATAAAGGCAGTCCAAGAATGGCCTACACCAATGAACCTAAATAAGCTATGTATTTTTATTGGTTTAGCGTGTTACTATTAGCATACTGTTCACAATTTTTCCTGATTGGATAATAGGTTCAACAATATAACATGTAATGTGGTTATGTCTGTATGTAATAAATTTTGTAAAAATACATTTTGAATAATTAAAGAGAAGATTTTTCATTGATCCTATTTTTACTATACCATTAAGAATTTGTTGGTTTTTTATATATAGTGATGCATTGATGAAAGTATTGGGTTGTGATCATAAGAAAATAGTAGAGTTATTACTTATGCATCAATACTTATGCATCAAGGCAGATGATGACTCATAGACAAAATTTTCTCATTCATGATATTGAGTAAAAATATATAATCGTTTCTCTAAAGATATGGATACACTATATCTATGGTGAAATAATTTCAATACATGTGGGTCTAAAAAGTTAGAAATATAAATACTCCTTGAAATAACATAACACAAGGAAAATAATATTTTTCGAGTTACTAAATGATTATGAATACTCAATACAATACCATCCAAGAAAATAAAATAATATAGAAGATGCATTAAGTAGAAAAGATCATATACTTCTGACCTAAATACTGATAGATAAATCTCCTATGTTAATGGATTTATTAAATATGGACATGTAAATTCTTAAAGAAAGTCAAACTTCACTCCTTTTACAAATGATTTATAAATTTCCTTTATGAAAGAAGAAACAAATTTCACAATCTGACGATGAGAATATTAAAAATAATCATAAAAGCGAATTAAATATAGAAAGCGGATGGAATTATAAAATTTAGTAATTGTTTATGGGTTCCATAAATACCTAGGATAAAAAGGGATTTTTTCTATAATTCTCATATATCAAACTTTTCTATACACCCTAGTAGTACCAAGATGTATAGCGGTCTGAAAGAATATTTTTTGTGGAATAATAGGAACCTGGAAATTGAAAACCATATGTCAAGATTCGTAGTTTTCAAATAGTTGAGGCCTATGAAAAAACATATTATAGGAATAATTCAACATCAACCTATTCCTATTTTTAATGGGTTGAAATTAATATGGACTATATCACAGGATTAAAAAATTCCACTTCAAAGAATTATGTGACATGTTTTATTGTTGATCCCCTTTCCAAACAAGAACATTTTGTTTCTATATGAGAAGATTTACCTCTTGACTACAAATAATGTTTTATATCATTGATGTTATAAGAATTTATTGAGACACTCTATAAATTTTGTCTCATCAAGATCCCCTTTTTCTGTCAAAATTATGGAAGATTTCTTAGAAGGATTTGGATACTGAGATTCACAGGAGCACCACCTACCATATTTATACCAATTGATATTTTAAATGGACTATTAAAACATTGGAATTCATTTTGAGTACATGCTCACTAGACATTCACGGTATTGGGGATTAGTATTTACCATTGGTATTAATTTCATATAGTAATAGTTTCCATTCATGTATTCAAATAGATCCATATGAAGAAATATATTGAAAGATATTTCATACACCATCTTGATCGGATAAATTTGGAGGAAGGAAACATATACGACAGTATCTTATAACTGAAACAATGATAAAGGAAATGAAATTTCAGGCTAATATTAAATAAACTCAAAGTAACAAAAAGTTTTATGCTTATAACCCGAGAAAGGATTTAGAGTTTCAAGTGGGTGATTATGTCGTTTTGAATGTATCTTCTAATAATGGTATCATAATGTTTTGTATGAATGGGAAACTGAGCACCATATAAAACAAACAATTAAAAATTCTATAAATAATTGGAGTTTTAGATTACCGATTAACAATGTCACGATTTCTCTATAATGTTCATGATGTGATACACATATCATTGTTATGGAAGTACTTTTGAGACCCAAAACATGTACTCAACTACAATGAAATAAAATTGGAACCTAATTTTCAATACATTGATGTGTCTATCGAGATTCATGACACTAGAGAGTATGTATTCAGAAATGATATGAATTTATTTGTAATGGTTCTCTATAAAAACCATAAAATTTAATAATAAATGAGGAAACCTTAGGACTTTATGAATAAGAATCCACCTCATTTGTTTAGAAGGTAATATTCACGAAAAATTTTGTGTAATAAATTTTTAATAGTGGGATGAATATAACAACTCAGAGAATTTACATTATGTACCCTCTTAAATAAATTCAATTTATTCGATAACTTATGTTTCACAAATTTCCTATCATAAATGAATAATGATGAACTGTTAAATATTATTATTTTAACATGTCTTTAGGAATAGTAAATTATTAGTTATGAATACTAGTCTTGAAATTCGAATAATGTACTCACAGATGGTAGTATTAGTAGAGTTTTTTTGTCTCATTAATAAAAATATGATATTTTTTATATTAAGGAATTATCCAATAATCATTTTAAAATTTAATAATTAAAAACCAATATTTGTTTTGAAATATGACTGTTTATTTAAAATTTTATAATTAATATATTTATGTAAAATAAAATCAATTTGTGAAAAATATCGTCATAAGTTAATATTTTATATTATTATAACTATAAGATAATTTTATGAGACCATAAATAATTTTTCAAAATGTCTTAAAATTAGTTACAATATTAAAATCTCTTTTTTTAATGATAATATTAATTGAAAAGTATATTTTTTATATTTAGAAAATTATTTTTGTAAAATGTTGACGATTTTTAAAATCTTCTCATAAAAATGATTAATGTTGATTTTTGGGATTTGTCGAAAATAGTTTAATTTGTTTTTCAATAATGAAAGACTATAACTTATGGCATATAACATTATCAATAAATAAATGATTTTATTTTTATTAATGTATGATGTATGGATTATGTAATAACCCATTAGTTTGAACTCATATTAAAATGTTAATGTAAATACTCCCAAGAAAAAAAACTATTGATATTCTTGATCCAAAATAATAATTACAAGAATAAATTAATCAATAACACCCCTCTTCATCCACTATAAATACCACCAAGCACCACCCCTTATCCTCACACATAAAAAGCCTTGTATTTTGTCTGAATTTTGACAAATTACATTAATAATAATTTTCCCCATGTCCAAAACCTTCTATTATTAATATAATACCAAATTCGTGTTTCTTAAGGAGCTTCTCAAGGTGTTAATATTCAAGTGCTAAATTCCTACATCCTTCCATTTTAATTTATTTTCTTTTCTAACCATATCCTTGAATCCCAGTATCCAAAGTGACATGAAAAATTTAATATCATAAATATAATATATTATTATTTTTTAATTTAATATACATCATCAAATATATTTTGTTCTCCTTTTTTCTAAAAATTAAAAGAATGTCTATATTATGTCGATTCACTACCATCGGGGATGATGTGTCTTTATTTTCCAATGCATCCTTAAGGTATATTTATAAAAAATTATTTTCTATAAACAATATATTAGTATTTATATTATAATTTGTTTCGTGAATTATAACAAATATATATTTATAATTTTAAAATACAAAAAACACCAGTTCATGATAATCATAAACTCTCCAAAACAATCAAAACGATTATAATTAATATTTTATCAAATGAATGATCCTAATACTTGAAAAAATGATATGTTGGAATATTTAAAATCCTATATTTATATTCATACCATTTTATTATATTCTGGATTCCTTCTTCCATTATAAATATACTCCTATAATTTTACGCTATGGAATTGACCAAAAATCCAAGAAATGAATGCTTTTGGAACAATGAAATTAAACATTATAACTCTTAAAAATGGACATAAATGACCATAATAAAATTATTATAAATTAAATATATACTTTATATGATCTTTATTAAGTAATATATTAATTTTATTGTATTTTCCTAGAAAATGTGTACATGTGAACAAATCATTCTGAAATAACGTAATAGTGTTTCCTCTCATTCATTATTTCTGTGATAAATTTTCCTTATTCACCCCTAATTTTGTTTGTAGTGAATATACATCCAATTTATTGGTAATATAATTAAAAACATTATATTAATGACATTAAATGCTTTATTTGATAATTTTTTCATTTATGGGGAATATGATTTGACTGATTAAAATGTGGTAAGGTTTTGACATCTCACTTTTGACATCTTTGAGATAAAATCACTTATTAACAACTAATTTAATTCGACTTTTTTATTTTTATTTTTAGTAAATACATATAATCTATTAAATTAATTACTGATATGATCCTTATAACAGACTTCATCAACATTTTCATTCATTGAGGCATATTTATTATGTCATGCACATCTTATCTTTTCTCTAGTGTATATAATTCCCCTCTATTTTAGGATCATTTTTCATTGAATATATCTTTATAAATATATATTTATTATGTCATTGATATAATTACTTTCTAATCCATTTGAGAATTTTTCATAAGGTGTTTTCTTTGGATTTTATTTTATTAAGTGGGGATAAAATTATAAATATATATCTTTTAGTCAATATAGATATTTTTTAAATGGAATTATAATTCATGAATTATGTTGATCAATAAAATATTTGAGAAATGATTTATAAATATAGAAATATGTGGCTCCAGGATATATAATTCCCCTTGATACATCAGTAGTCTCATGAGATGATAATGTTTTCAAAATTAAATGGTTTTTTCCAATAATTATAAAACCTCCTTGTGAATTGTCATGACAGTTGACGTTCCATGATGATTGTGATCATGGAATCTATATTATTAATCACTATGTTCATTGAGTATTCACATATTATTTTTCATGGGATTTTTAGTATGATATTATTGATGGATTCAGATTGTGCTCAAGTTATTTATTTATTGAATTTCTTTCCAATCATTTTCATTTCCCTAATGATTAATCCTTATAATATCATTATTGAAATTTTGGTGATTAATTGTCATGTATTCAAGCTATATATACCTTTCCATATTGATTAGGTTAAATTTATTAATTATTCATGCACTATGGGAAATAAAAGCATTTGTGATGAGTTTTTTATAATGGGACCCCTTTGTAAAAGGTCATTTGCGACAGGGTCCCGTTAGAAATACCTTTTTTGCGATGGTCCATTATAAAAAATGTATTTTCCATAGGAAGGTATCCCATTTGAAATACTTTATCTAGGTTTAAAAACCTCATTTGTGATGGACCCATCTAAAAAAACATTAATAAATAAATAAAATTATTAACAAAATTTAATAAAATAATGATAATAGTAATAAAATATTAAAATATTAAATAATAAAAAATAAAATTAATAATATTCTAATTTAAAAAATAAAAATTAATAAAAATAATTAAAAAACGCATTTTTGATAAAAATATAATTAATAATAATAATAACATAATAACGACATAGTAATAATATAATAATATTTATTATTATAAAAGATATAAAATAATAATAATAATAGTAAATAATAATGATAACAAAAAATAAAATAATTAAAAATAGTAAAATAATAAATAATAAAAAACAAATATTCCCAAAAATATATTTTTTTTTAATTAGAAATGAAAATATATGGATTAATAAAAATATTTCAAAATTTAACATTAAAATTTTTATCCTAAAAAGTATATTAATCCATGAGGGGCCATCTAGAGGGCTGGAGGAGACAGTGTAGGGAAATCCATCCCAAAACCAAGTGTCATATGTCACATGTGCTCCATCATCTTCTCATATTATTGTCGTTTCCATCAACGCATCTACTCATACTGCTGATATTATTGTCAATGTATCTCTTTCTTCTCCTTATACATAGTTTATGTAGAGACCCATATCATGTCGTACATATACATTACATTACTTTTTCAGAATACTTTATACATAACAAAAATAAACACACAAAGACTGTAATAGTTTAGTGTCTTTGGAAACTCGAAAAAAAATAATCTTCTAATCACGGTGAAAGATCTTCAACATCTCCCAAAAAGATCTTCCAATTTTATTTTCTTACCTAAAACCTTTCTTTATATCCTGGGGAAAATAAAACATAAAAAGGGTGAGATCAAATGCTTAGTAATTGTAAACATAGAGAACATAAAACAATCCATAAACATTTGAATGCAAAAACCTGAACATAAAATCTAAACATCAAAATCGTGAGCATAGACATAAATCAAGTAAGTACATAAGGAATATATCATAAAGGAACATCAATCAGCATAAAATAGCACAGGAATAATACATTTAATTGTGGAAAACCATTAATAAGATGATATTATTTCCATATTAGCCAAAGCATTGTAGCCAAGACCATCTTAGTGGACAAACTCCCATTCTGAATCGAGTTCACTCCGCGTTCCAGTCCTATATCACTGAACCGGATTAACTTACCATTCCATCTATGTCTATATCATGAGATATAATTCTTTACCCAATTCATTGGAGGGAGATATAGGTCCCACCCATCTCATTATTAAATCATTCTTACTTCTGCCACAAAATAAACATAAATCATTCTTCATAACCCAAAGAATAAAATGGGTTTGATAAACGTCATCCCATCATAACATAATCCATTTAAAACAAATGGATATAATTTCATCATAAGAAAAGTGAAATGATTTAAATCATAGAGTCATTATACTTGAAACATACACATATGAAATAATTTCATCTTAGATGTAAAATAGTTTTGAGAAAACACTTGAAATGAATTCTTAAGGAAAATATCATTTCATCATCAAAATCAATTTCATTTCACAAAATGCCATGAAATTTTAAAAAAATTGTATTTTGTTGAAAATAATCATGAAATATTTTAGATTAATATACATGAAAATAAGGCATTATAAAACTGTAAAAATCCATTCATTCTTTATAAGTTACGAAAAACATTCTCCTCGTACTTTTGCGGGAAAAGTCACAAAATTTCCTCGTATGGTAAACAAAAGAATGATTCCTTCCTTAACATATGGAAAAAGTAAAAAATGGTTAAAATGGACATTAGAAATTAATGAAATTTTTTTTAGAAAACATGGACATGAATGATAACAATAACCCCAGAAAATACTTACGAATAAACAATCTTGGATAAAAATGAGATTGGAAAGGTTATCCCTTACCTTATGTCCAATTTCTTCCATATATGTACGAGAATCCTTTATAGTGGGTTTAAACATACTATTAACTTGTATAAGAAGCATAATAATATTTATGATACCATATATGATTCACTTGTGACTTTATATTATCCATTCATTTGTAAATTCAATGTTAAAGCTGCATTTTGGGTAAAATCGTTTCATTTATCGTCCGTGTTTTGACTTGTAATTATTAATATGATTAATTAGATCATGATTAAAAAATTACAGAATATAAAAAATGATTTATATATAATATATTTTCAGAATATACATATAAATAATAGATCGATAAATGGAATTAAATACACCGTTCATAGAGACGGTAGGTCGTACGTACGGATGAACGATGTTTTTCATTTCCTTATTGAATTGAATAAAATTAAGTAGATGACATACATATATATATAACTAAATCCAGTAGCATTATTATTTCATATATTTCATGATTTATTATTATATATACTTTATAATTGTAGAGACTCGTATCTTGACGTACATAGACATTACATTACTTTTGCGGAATACCTAGTACATAACAAAAAACACACACACAAGGATCGTAATAGTTTAGTGTCTTTGGAAACTCAGAATATAATCTTCTAATCGTGGTGAAATATCTTCAAAATCTCCCATAAAGATCTTCCCTTTTTTACCTAAAACCTTTCTTTATATCCTGGGGAAAATAAAACATAAAAGGGTGAGCTCAAATGCTCAGTAAGGGTAAACAAAAGAAATATCAATCACATCGTATTCATAAGAACATAACATTTTGGAAATCATAACCTGCAAAAGAGAGCATAATTTCATAACATGGGATAAATCATGGTAGTGAAATGTAATTACAATAATCATAACTTAAAACATGAAACTTTGTGGCATTCACACATAATCATAGAGAATCATTTCTTGTTAGTCAAGACTCATTGCCAAGACTATCTTAGTGGACAAAGTCCCTTTCTGAATCGAGCAACCCTCGTTTCAGTCCTGTTTTACTGAACCGGTATAACCTACTGTTCCAGCCCTGTCTATCTCATGAGATATAAAATCATTACCCAATGCATTGGAGGGAGATATAGGTCCCACCCATCTTATAATGAATCCTTTCTTATGTGTGCCACATAATCATAAAACATACATCATCGCATAACACATGTAACAAAAATGGGATTCTTGAAACATCATGACATCATAAATAAATTCATATAAGATAAAGGAATTCATAAACATAATTCCATCACAACATAGTCAAATCAATGTAAAAATATGGATAGAAACAGAACCCTTTATTATCTTAGATGGAAAATAATTTTGATAAAACACTTGAATTGAATTCTTGAGGAAAATATCCTTTCTTCTTCAAAATAAATTTCTTTTCACAAAACATCATGCAATTTTAAAAGAAAGAGATTTTATTGAAAATAGTCATGAAATCTTTTAGAGGAAGCTTCATGAAAATAAGGCTTTATAAAACAGTAGAAATCCGTTCGTGCCGTATAAGTTAAAAAAAACATTCTTCGTACTTTTGTCGGAAAAGTCAAAAAGTACCTCGTATGACAAAAGATTCCTTTCTTAGATATTACTAAAAACTCACCGAAGGGTAAAAATGGATTTAAACAATTGTAGGTGGATGGAAATAATATTACATATTGATGAAACATGGATGTGGATGATAAAATACACCCCAGTAAATACTTATAAATAAACAATCTCAGATAAAAATGAGATTGTGATATTTCCCTTACATTAGGTCTGATTTGCTTTGAACGTGTCCGAATCTCCTGTATAATGGTTTAAATAATGTCATTGACTTATTATAGAATCATATTCATTGTTATGATATCATATATGGTTCACTTATGACTATATATTACCCGTTCTTTTGTAAATTCCATGTTAAAGAAGCGTTTTGGGTAAAATCGTTTTATTTATCGTAGGAGTTTTGACTTGTTGTTCTTGACATTATTATTACTTATATAATGATTTACTTACTTCCAGAATATAAAATATGATTTATATATCATATATATTCAGTATATATATATATATATAATAGATAGATAAATGAAATGAAAAACACCATTCATGGAGACGGTTGTCCGTACGTACGCATGAACGCTGTTTTCCTTTCCTTATTGTCTTGAATGGAAGTAAGTAGATGACATAAATATATATATATATATACATAAATCCATTAGCTTTATAATGTCATATATTTCATTATTATTTCTTATATATACTTTATAATCATTTTTAAATGGTTAACATGGAGAATGAATCTCATCGCGTCGTGGAGACGGTAGTCCGTACGTACGCACGAGCGATGATATCATTTCCATAAATATTGAATTGAATTGGAGTGGATTATACAATATATCAGAATCAATATGATGTTGTAATACCTATGTATAGTTATTCTTTACACCATTATACCCATCCATGTAAGGTGGTGGTGGAAAATAGATTACACCACGGCGTGGAGACGGTATTCCGTACGTACGCACGCGCGGTGATTTCTTTTTCCATAGGATGGATAGATAGTGAAATAGGGTTGTTTCATACTTATAATAACATATCAGTATATGAGTGATACTGATGTTATTACTTCATAATGAAACAACCTAAGAAGAAGAAGTGGAAGAAGAAATAAAGATGAAAGAATTGGTAACGGTAATTACCTCTTCTTTGAAGCGCCTTTTGGAGACCTCCTCTTAGGGAACTAAAATTGGTCTTTGAGGAAGACCAGAACCTCTAGGATGTTTCTAGGGATGTGGAGAAGAGATTTTGGCCGAGGTTGGCCGAGCTTGAGTGCTCAAATTGGTGTTAGGAGGAGGGGGAGGAGGTGTCCTTTTATAAGGGAGGAGAGGGGCACCTTAGGAATACCTCAAAATATTATTTTATATTAATGTCAAAATCGGTTTATAATGGTTCCAAAGGGTCTTATTTCGAAGCTAAAGTGGGGATGGGTCGAAATCCTGTCAACCAATAGGATTTAGACAAGTTTAGGGTATTATTTTAACCTTATCAATTAGATTTAACTCTAAGTTAAATAATTTAACTTTTACCGTGTCTTTTTGTTTTCTTTCACTATATGGTTAATACACTTACTATAACATGCCAAACGAACCCCAAATTTTATATTATTAATACATATATCCTTATCTAAGTCATTTGGCCAAACCTTAGATTTTTATTAATAAAATAACAATATTTGATTTAAAAACTATTTTGTGTCAATTTTGACACTATTTGATATATGATTTTTATGAAAGTCATAACAGAATTATATGTTGGAACCAAATTTATTAAATCAACACTAATATATCATAGTAACCTAGAAAATTAGTGGAATTCATAAAAAGTCTAAAATTACATTCATTTGAGCATTTATAACATCAATTATGTTAATATTTCCTTAAAAGGGTAATTACAGCATCATCGTTGTGTCATAAATAAATTAATTTATTTAAGGTCTAAAAATTATAAATAAAATATTATTATGTAGGAAATCTTTTTAGCTTTCTAATGAATATTTATAGTCGAATTTATCTTATGTATAACCCCATATTAAAAATGTTTAAATTATTAATCTTTGATTTTAACTATTTTAACTAATCATTAAATAAAATAATATTAAATGTCATAATCTAATCCAAGTGGACCTAAATGGTCATATTATATTCATAAGGTTGTTTTTGGTCGAATTACACTTATCCAATAGAATTAGGACATGTGTTAGGGTAATAGTAATATCATATTTACCCTTAGTTACCCTATTTACTATTAACCGTTGTAAATAAAAGTAAAAAGTTACTATTCACCAAAAATTATTTTCATCTCATTGAACCACATTTTACTTGCTGACATCAACCGTGTCTCTCGGATTTTTGAAATTCCATTCACAGAAGCGGTAAAATTAAGTTTTATGCAAAATTCAGTTTTTAACCTACCACTCAGTGGTTTCACTATTCATCAAAAATTGAACGTTTTCAGAAAAATGCCAAAATTTCATCCTAAGCTATATTTCATATTCCAAATTCAAAAATGAAGTCTATTTTACAAAATTCATAACATAGAAATTGCATTAATTAATTTTATAATCAAATCCCGCTGTTAAAACAAATAGCGTGATTTTAAGAAACAATATCTATCAAAAGATTGAAACTTGATTATGTCTTGTTTAAATGTGAAATTACATCCAATGAACAAAATTGTATTAAATTGTAAAAATATATTCTAAATATACTTTAAAACCACTCAAATTAATGATTTATCACTATTAATTATTTCGATTAAAAAAGTTGTTTTTAATTATAATTTAGTAATTTTCACTATTCATCAGAATATGAAAGTTATCCGAAAAGTACCAAAATTTCACCTTAGGCTAAATTCGATACTCCGAATCCAAAAATGAAGTCCATTTTGAGAGATAAAATTTCTAAAATTTAAAAAGTGGTTATTACTATTCATAACGGGTAGTTTTAATAATATTTTAATAGCATATCATTTTTTCGTGAAACTCAGTATTGCGTACTACACACGCTATAGAGGAAGGTTGCGATTGCGTGTAATGCAAGGCAAGTCAAGGATGCATGTTGTGCAAGCTCCTTTTGGTGTAGCGTACAACACAAGAAATTAGTGAATTAAAGAATATTTTTCATAAAATCTCGGGCTGTTACATTCTACCCCCCTTAAAATGAATTTCGCCCTCGAAATTCGTCGGGGTTATAAATGGTTTACTATTCAAAAGTTTCTTTAATAGAAACCCACATCGTTAAAACGAATACCAAAACTTGGCTTTAAAAACTAAAGTATGAAATGTAACGATTACCCAAATAAACTAATCACTGGGTTTCCACATAGGTGAAAATATGGATATGGAAGAGAAATCTAACCATCATGTTCTGATGGAGAGTGGTAGAGAACAAGGCTATGGAAAATCCAGTAAATCACAAATCCATAAATTTGTGATGATCTAAGTTACCATCTGATTCATCAGGTATATAATCACTAGGACAACATTTTTGGTTTTCAAGATCATTTCCTTAAAGTTGAAAATTTGAATTAGAATAAATACTTTCTTTATTTTGGTACAATCTCACTGTTGTTCATGCCTTGAACAATTTCCACATCATCTCTTAAATAAATGAAGTTGAATTTGTTATTCGTGATGTGTTAGTATGACAGGTCATTCCATCTGTCTCAAACAAAAGGTTAGCAAAAAATTATATACATAAGTTGATCTATAGTGAGATTAATCAAATATGGTTCCTAAAATGGACTTATACTTCATATATCATACTGCTTAATATAATAAAACTAGTTTCTACTAAACAGGGACTTCCTGTAGGCCAGTGGTAGGCGATAAAGGCCAGTCGCACTTCGGTTATGGGTTCCATTCCCACAATCTTGTCCGAAGCGATGGGCTGTCTCCCGTCCTGCAGGTTGTCCTTTTTCTAAAACTATATTACTATAACATACCATCAATAATATCGAAAAAAATTCTATCCTTAAACAATACTAACTTATGTCCAACATAATCCATTCCAATCTTTAGGCTTATCCATAATACTGCAGTCCACTCTCATAACATAGTGAAAACGATTACCAGAGATTTAATACCATCGTTTCTCCCCATATATCATAAGATATATCTTGTTGGTCACATTCCAAACATTCAAAGGCCTTAATCTTGTACTCTCTTGAATACCCATTGAACCATATTGAAAACATGAATTCTATTAAAAGTTAACTCTTTCCACATACCAAAATCCTCAAAATTCTATATACTCAAACCATGATATCACTTAGTCCTTATATCAATCATGAGCTCATGAATACTATTAAACATTTAATTTTCTCCTTATCCCTTCATTATGCGCATATCATCTACATTCCAAAAATATCTGAATAACCTTTCATGGATACTGGTAACATTAATCAGACAACAGTGTAACAATCCTTATATGTCTCTTTATTCTACAGTACCATGAGATTACTTATACAACATTACACATGATAAACATGTAATCATTCCACTACATTCTTAAACCATTGACCGAGCTTCAACAATTCTTTAATCTCACATATCATTTGTAGTCTCTTCATCATCATCCACATAAATACTTCCCATACGACCATACTGATTATCTTCATGAGACTTTCCCTTAGGGCATTGGTTTTCATAATGCCCGCGCATTCCACATTTAAAACATTTAACCATTGTTGATGTCGTAGCAATATCATTATTCTCATCCATGTTGTTAACTGAACCTTTTCGTTTGCATTTACTTGCTTTGTGTCCTTCTTTTCCACACCCAAAGCATCTTCCAGTTCCTTTGAAACATTCTCCTTGATGCCTCTTCCCACATGATTTACATAGGGGAAATTGAACTTTCTTTCCTCTATGATCATCATGAAACTCCATCATTCTCTTATTAGCCGATTCAGGAAACTTACCAAATTTTACTTTATTGATCATATTATGAGATTGCTGATTCGGCATAATAATGATGTTTGGACTTCCAAATCCCATTTCATTATGAAGAATATCATTCCATTGTCCATCATATCCTCCATTATCGTGAATCATCTTGTTTCCAGCCATTTTCTAAAACCCAAAAAAAATAGTGTGAGAGGCAAAAATCATGATAGGGAAAACAACATAATAAAGGGGGAGTACCTTCAATATCTAACATCTTAGGTTTAATTCTATGATCGTTAGCGTAGTTCTAGTACTATAACCTATACGTATACTTATCCTTAGGGACATCCCTAGACATACCTTATAAATATCTCTAAGGATCTCACTAACGTTTTCGCATCCTAGTTTCCAAAGGTTGACTAAACCTTTCCTCTGATACCAACTGTAGAGACCCGTATCTTGACGTACATAGACATTACATTACTTTTGCGGAATACCTAGTACATAACAAAAAACACACACACAAGGATCGTAATAGTTTAGTGTCTTTGGAAACTCGGAATATAATCTTCTAATCGTGGTGAAAGATCTTCAAAATCTCCCATAAAGATCTTCCCTTTTTTTACCTAAAACCTTTCTTTATATCTTGGGGAAAAGAAAACATAAAAGGGTGAGATCAAATGCTCAGTAAGGGTAAACAAAAGAAATATCAATCACATCGTATTCATATGAACATAACATTTTGGAAATCATAACTTGCAAAAGAGAGCATAATTTCATAACATGGGATAAATCATGGTAGTGAAATGTAATCACAATAATCATAACTTAAAACATGAAACTTTTTGGCATTCACACATAATCATAGAGAATCATTTCTTGTTAGTCAAGACTCATTGCCAAGACTATCTTAGTGGACAAAGTCCCTTTATGAATCGAGTAACCCTCGTTTCAGTCCTGTTTCACTGAACCGGTATAACCTACCGTTCCAGCCCTGTCTATCTCATGAGATATAAAATCATTACCCAATGCATTGGAGGGAGATATAGGTCCCACCCATCTTATAATGAATCCTTTCTTATGTGTGCCACATAATCATAAAACATACATCATCGCATAACACATGTAACAAAAATGGGATTCTTGAAACATCATGACATCATAAATCAATTAATATAAGATAAAGGAATTCATAAACATAATTCCATCACAACATAGTCAAATCAATGTAAAAATATGGATATAAACAGAACCCTTTATTATCTTAGATGGAAAATAATTTTGATAAAACACTTGAATTGAATTCATGAGGAAAATATCCTTTCTTCTTCAAAGTCAATTTCTTTTCACAAAACATCATGCAATTTTAAAAGAAATAGATTTTATTGAAAATAGTCATGAAATCTTTTAGAGGAAGTTTCATGAAAATAAGGCTTTATAAAACAGTAGAAATACGTTCGTTCTGTATAAGTTAAAAAAACATTCTTCGTACTTTTGTCGGAAAAGTCAAAAAGCACCTCGTATGACAAAAGATTCCTTTCATAGATATTACTAAAAACTCACCGAAGGGTAAAAATGGATTTAAAAAATTGTAGGTGGATGGAAATAATATTCCATATTGATGAAACATGGATGTGGATGATAAAATACACCCCAGTAAATACTTATGAATAAGCAATCTCGGATAAAAATGAGATTGTGATATTTCCCTTACCTTAGGTCTGATTTGCTTTGTACGTGTCTAAATCTCATGTATAATGGTTTAAATAATGTCATTGACTTATTATATTATCATATTCATTGTTATGATATCATATATGGTTCACTTATGACATTATATTACTCGTTCTTTTGTAAATTCCATGTTAAAGAAGCGTTTTGGGTAAAATCGTTTCATTTATCGTAGGTGTTTTGACTTGTTGTTCTTGACATTATTATTACTTATATCATGATTTACTTACTTCCAGAATATAAAATATGATTTATATATCATATATATTCAGTATATATATATATATAATAGATAGATAAATGAAATGAAAAACACCATTCATGGAGACGGTAGTCCGTACGTACGCATGAACGCTGTTTTCCTTTTCTTATTGTCTTGAATGGAAGTAAGTAGATGACATAAATATATATATATATATATATACATAAATCCAGTAGCTTTATAATGTCATATATTTCATTATTATTTCTTATATATACTTTATAATCATTCTTAAATGGTTAACATGGAGAATGAATCTCATCGCGTCGTGGAGACGGTAGTCCGTACGTACGCACGAGCGATGATATCATTTCCATAAATATTGAATTGAATTGGAGTGGATTATAAAATATATCAGAATCAATATGATGTTGTAATAACTATGTATAGTTATTCTTTACACCATTATACCCATCCATGTAAGGTGGTGGTGGAAAATAGATTACACCACGGCGTGGAGACGGTATTCCGTACGTACGCACGCGCGGTGATTTCTTTTTCCGTAGGATGGATAGATAGTGAAATAGGGTTGTTTCATACTTATAATAACATATCAGTATATGAGTGATACTGATGTTATTACTTCATAATGAAACAACCTAAGAAGAAGTGGAAGAAGAAATAAAGATGAAAGAATTGGTAACGGTAATTACCTCTTCTTTGAAGCGCCTTTTGGAGACCTCCTCTTAGGGAAATAAAATTAGTCTTTGAGGAAGACCAGAACCTCTAGGATGTTTCTAGGGAAGTGGAGAAGAGATTTTGGCAGAGGTTGGCCGATCTTGAGTGCTCAAATTGGTGTGAGGAGGAGGGGGAGGAGGTGTCCTTTTATAAGGGAGGAGAGGGGCACCTTAGGAATACCTCAAAATATTATTTTATATTAATGTCAAAATCGGTTTATAATGGTTCCAAAGGGTCTTATTTCGAAGTTTAAGTGGGGATGGGTCGAAATCCTATCAACCAATAGGATTTAGACAAGTTTAGGGTATTATTTTAACCTTATCAATTAGATTTAACTCTAAGTTAAATAATTTAACTTTTACCGTGTCTTTTTGTTTTCTTTCACTATATGGTTAATACACTTACTATAACATGCCAAACGAACCCCAAATTTTATATTATTAATACATATATCCTTATCTAAGTCATTTGGCCGATCCTTAGATTTTTAGTAATAAAATAACAATATTTTATTTAAAAACTATTTTGTGTCAATTTTGACACTATTTGATATATGATTTTTTTTGAAAGTCATAACAGAATTATATGTTCGAACCAAATTTATTAAATCAACACTAATATATCATAGTAACCTAAAAAATTAGTGTAATTCATAAAAAGTCTCAAATTACATTCATTTGAGCATTTATAACATCAATTATGTTAATATTTCCTTAAAAGGGTAATTACTGCATCATCGTTGTGTCATAAATAAATTAATTTATATAAGGTCTAAAAATTATAAATAAAATATCATTATGTAGGAAATCATTTTAGCTTTCTAATGAATATTTATATTCGAATTTATCTTATGTATAACCCCATATTAAAAATGTTTAAGTTATTAATCTTTGATTTTAACTATTTTAACTATTCATTAAATAAAATAATATTAAATGTCATAATCTAATCCAAGTGGACCTAAATGGTCATATTATATTCATAAGGTTGTTTTTGGTCGAATTACACTTATCCAATAGAATTAGGACATGTGTTAGGGTAATAGTAATATCATATTTACCCTTAGTTACCCTATTTACTATTAACTGTGGTAAATAAAAGTAAAAAGTTACTATTCACCAAAAATTATTTTCATCTCATTGAACCACATTTTACCTACTAACATCAACCGTGTCTCTCGGATTTTTGAAATTCCATTCACAGAAGCGGTAAAATTAAGTTTTATGCAAAATTCAGTTTTTAACCTACCACTTAGTGGTTTCACTATTCATCAAAAATTGAAAGTTTTCAGAAAAATGCCAAAATTTCATCCTAAGCTATATTTTATATTCCAAATTCAAAAATGAAGTCTATTTTACCAAATTCATAACATAGAAATTGCATTAATTAATTTTATAATCAAATCCCGCTGTTAAAACAAATAGCGTGATTTTAAGAAACAATATCTATCAAAAGATTGAAACTTGATTATGTCTGGTTTAAATGTGAAATTACATCCAATGAACAAAATTGTATTAAATTGTAAAAATATATTATAAATATACATTAAAACCACTCAAATTAATGATTTATCACTATTAATTATTTCGATTAAAAAAGTTGTTTTTAATTATAATTTAGTAATTTTCACTATTCATCAGAATATGAAAGTTATCCGAAAAGTACCAAAATTTCACCTAAGGCTAAATTCGATACTCCGAATCCAATAATGAAGTCCATTTTGAGAGCTAAAATTTCTAAAATTTAAAAAGTGGTTATTACTATTCATAACGGGTAGTTTTAATAATATTTTAATAGCATATCGTTTTTTCGTGAAACTCAGTATTGCGTACTACACACGCTATCGAGGAAGGTTGCGATTGCGTGTAATGCAAGGCAAGTCAAGGATGCATGTTGTGCAAGATCCTTTTGGTGTAGAGTAAAACACAAGACATTAGTGAATTAAAGAATATTTTTCATAAAATCTCGGGCTGTTACAATAATCATTCTTGAATTGTTAACATGTAAAATGAGTCTTATCGTGTTGTGGAGATGGTAATCTGTACTTACGCACGAGCGATGATATCATTCCCATATTTATTGAATGGAATTTTATTGGATTATATAATATCTTAGAATCCATATTATGTTATAATAATCATATATAGTTATTCTTTACACCTTTATACCCATCCATGTAAGGTGGTGGTGGAAAATTTGATTACACCACGACATGGAGACGGTATTTCGTACGTACGCACGCACATTGATTTCATTTTTCGAAGGATGGATAGAAGATGAAATAGAGTTGTTTAATATTTATAATAACATATCATTATATAATTAATACTGATTTTATTACTTTATAATGAAACAACTAAAGAAGAGGAAGTAGAAGAAGAAAGAAATTTGAAAGAGTCATTAGAAGAGATTACCCCTTCCTCGACGCACCTCCTATAAACTTCTTCTTAGGACACTAGAGTCGGTCTTTTGAGAAGACCAGAACCTCTATGGTATAACTAGAGAGGTTGAGAAGAGTAATAGTAAGGGTTTTTCTGAGCTTCAATGCTCAAAATAGTGTGAAGAGAAGAGGGAAGGGGTGCCCTTTTTATATGGGAGGAGAGGGGAACCATTGGAAAAACATAAAATATTATTTTATAATAAAGTCATATTTAGTTTATAATAGCTCCAAAGCGACTTATTTCGAATCTAAAGTGGGTATGGGTATAAATAAACTCAACCAATATGTTTTAGAAAAGTTTACATTACCAGTTTAACCTTATAATTTAGATTTAACTCTAAGTTAAATAATTTAACTATTATCATATCTTCTTGTTTTCTTAAACTATATAGTTAATAAACTTAATATAATAAGAAAAACGAACCCCAAGTTGGCCATTATTAATATATATAACCTTATTTACGTCCTTTGTACGAAACATAGATTTTTAAGAATATAATAACAATTAATAATATAATATTTGTTTTAAAAACTATTTTTTGTCAATTTTGACACTATTTGGTAATTGATTTTTTTCAAAATCATAAAAACATGATTAGTTCGAAAACCATTAATTGAATCAATACTAAAATGACATATTAACCAATAAAATTAGTGGAATTCATTAAAAGTATAAAATTACATATATTTGGGTATTTGTAATTTCAATTATGTTAATATTTCATTACTAAGGTAATTGTCGAATCATCATTATGTCATAAATAAATTAAATTATATAATGTCTAAAAATTATAAATAAAATATATTTTTGTATTAAATCTATTTATCTTTATAATGAATATTTATAGTCTAATTTATCTTATGTATAACCAAATATTTAAAATATTTGGGTTATTAATCATTGATTTTAACTATTTTAACTCTTCTTTAAATAAAATAATAATAAATATCCTATTCTAATCCAAGTGGACCTAATGGGTCATATTTTATTCCTAGCGGTCGTTTTTGGTCGAATTACATTTATCAAATATAATTTGGACATGTGTTAGGGTAATAATAATATCAATTTTACCCTTAATTACCCTATTTACTTTTAACCGTGGTAAATAAAAGTAAAAAGTTTCAATTCACCAAAAGTTATTTTTATCTTATTGAACCACATTTCATCTTTGATTTTAACCGTGTCTCTTTGATTTTTGAAATTCAACTCACAGAACCAGTAAAATTATGTTTTATGTATATTTTTAAATTCTCCTTGAAGGTGGGTAAAAGACGGTGAAAAGATCAATAAAATTTTTATATATCTAAAATTATTTTAAAATGACTCAAATGAATTAAATTGAACTTATATAGGTATTATGTATCAATTTTGACCTAAAATAAATTTATATAAAATAAATAATTATTTAAATAAAATGTCGGTTTTTAAATAGTAACCTAGTGTTTTCACTATTCCTCAAAAATTGAATGTTTTCAGAAAAATACCAAGAAATCACCCAAGATTAATTTCAATATTCAGAATTCAAAAATGATGTCTATTTTTCCAAATTCAAAACCTATAAGTGGAATTTATTAATTTAGAAATTAATTCCCATTATCAAAACAAATAGCGTGTTTTTAAGAATCAATAATTATCAAAAGATTGATACTTGATTATGTTCAAATTCAAAGTGAAATTAATTCCACTGACCAAAATTGGATTAAACGGTGAAAATATATTCTAATTACTCTTTAAAACCAATTAAAAATATAATCTGATCATATAAATTATTGCGATGAAAAAAGTTGTTTTTAATTAAAATATAGTGTGTTTTTACTATTCATTAAAATATGAAAGTTATCAGAATAATATGAAAATTTTATCCAAATTAAATTTTTATATCTTGATTACAAGTAAGACTTTCATTTTGTCAAAATTAACTTATAAACATGCCAAAATCTAGATTTATTGTATGTGCGCCATTAAAAGGCGGCAAAACTGCATTTTTTGAAAAATACTTATTTTACCCAAAAAATATATTATGTTCACATACTATGATTTTAGAAAATGTGTAAGGTGAATATTAATGTTATAAAATTAAAAATGTATTTAATACAATTCATAATGACTAGTTCATAATATTATAATAATATATCATTGTTTAGTGAAACTCGGTATTGCATACTACACACGCTATCAAGAAAGTCCGTGATTGCGTGTAATTCAAGCCAAGTCAGGGATGCATGTAGTGAAAGATCCATTTAGTGTTGCGTATAACATAATCAAACCTTATTTCATTTATACATTAAACAAAATCTATACATAATGTTACATAGAATAATTCCTACAAAACGAACTTGAAATTGTGTGTAACACTAGCCAAGAATAGTGTTGCGTATATCGAAAGCTAATACGGTGTTGCGTATAGAACAACCTAATTTCGGTGTAGCGTACAAGACAAGACATAAATGAAATTAAAAATAATAATTCTCATAAAATCTCAGGTTGTTACATTCTTCCCCCCTTAAAATGAATTTTGACCTCGAAATTCATCGAGGTTATAAATGGTTTACTACTTGAAAGTTTCATTCATAGAAACCGACATCGTAAAAAGGAAAACTAAAACATAATTTTAAAAACTGATGTATGAAACATAACTGTTACCCAAATTAACCCATCACTAGGTTTACATGTAGGAGAACAGTGGTGAAAATATTGATATGGGAGAGAAGTCTAACCATCAAGTTCTGATGGTGAGTGGTAAAGGACATGGCTATGATAAAGCCAAAAGTCACAAAGCCATAAATTTGTGATGATCTAAGGTACCATTTAATTCATTAGATATCAGAGCACTAGAAAAACATTTTTGGTTTTCAAGATCATTCTCTAATGTTGAAGAATTTTTTGAATTAAAATAAATACTTACATGATTTTGGTACATTCTCATTGTTGTTTATACCTTGAATAATTTCCACTTCATCACATAATGAAATGAAGTTCAATTTGTCTTATGTGATGTGTTAATGGATCATGTGATAGAATGTTAGGTCATTACATTTGTCTCAAACAAAAGTTTATAAAAATTTATTAAATATACATAAGTCCATCTATAGTGAGATTATTCATATATAGTGACTAAAAAGGACTTATAATTCATATATCATTCCACTTAATAAATTAAAACTAATTTATACTAACCAGGTACAATCTGTAGGCCAATGGTAGGGGATAAAGGCCTGTCGCACTTTAGTTCTTGGTTCGATTTCCATAGCCTTGTCCGACGCGATGGGTTATCGCATGTCCTGTAGGTTGTCCCTTTTTCTAAAACTACCATATTATGACATTCCTGTAATAATATCAAAAAAAGTTCTAGCCTTAAACAATACTATCTTATGTCATACATAATTCATTCCATCCTTTAGTCTTATCCAAAATACATATGTCCAATCTCATAGTACAATGAAAATGTTTACTGGAATGGTTAGATAAGAATCACTTGAATACCATCATTTATCCCTCATATATAACAAGATATATCTTTTTAGTCACATTCCAAACATGTGAATACCTTAATCATGTATTCTCTTGGAAAATGAACACCCATTGAACGTTAGTGAAAACATGAATGTTGTCAAAACTGAACTCTTTCCACATACCAAAATTCCAAAATTTCTATATACAAAAACCATGATATCACTTGGTCCATATATTAGTCATGAGGTCATGAATACTATCAACATATTATTTTCTCTTTATCCCTTCATTATGCACATATCATCGGTATTACAAAAATATTTCAATCACTTTTCATGGTTACCAATGCCATATTCTTATAGAAACCCCCCAAGGGACCAATATATAGGTATTCCAATATACCATAAATGTACCTCAACAACATTATTCTTTAATACAAATACATAAAGACATCAAACTATACACTTCAATGATTGTCATGGAATAATTCCTTCCGTGATTTAGAAGTAACCTCTTAGGTCTGGGCATTGAGTTGGGTAATGCCCATGTTCTCCACAAATAAGACATTGAACTTCATAACACTCTGTCAATCTATGACCCTTCTCTCCACACAGATAACATCTTCCCCTCCATTTGATGTATTAAATAAGGTTCTTCTTCCCTTATTTATAAATCTCAATCATCCTTTTTCTATTATCCTCAACAGGAAAAAATGCATAAAATTCAATCTTCCTCTTATTTGATGAATTGGGAATACCATTAAAGTTTACCTTGTTAATAATATATCTCGATGAATGATTCGACAAAATCAAAAAATATTTCTTTCTAGGCTTTACGAAATTTCATTGCTCATAGTTACCAATTTATCCATTGGATTCAATGTTGACCCAATTCCTTATGGTTCTCTCTATTGACTAAAACCAAAAACAATGGTGTAATAAATAGTTAAAATAACGAAGAACCACGTAATCATAAAAAGTTGTTTATGGGATGTCTAAATTATCACACATTCATTAATCCATGGCACCATAGGTTCACCCAAGGTTATTCATGATCGTCAATATAATTATAGGACTGTGACCTATAGTTATATGAAACCATAGGGACATCCCTAGACATACCTTAGAAATATCTCAAGAGATCTCACTAAAGTTCTCACATCTGAGTTTCCAAAGGTTTACTAAAACTTTACTCAAATTCGAACTGTAGAGACCCATAGCCTGGCATAAATATGAATTACATTAATTTTTTGGAATAATTAATAGATAACAGAAACAAACACACCAGGACCATAATAGTTTAATGTCTTTGGAAACTCAGAAAAAAATAATCTTCTAATCACGGTGAAAGATCTTCAACATCTCCCATAAAGATCTTCCCATTTGGTTTTCTAACATAAAACATTCTTTATATCCTGGGGAAAAGAAAACATAAAAAGGGTGAGCTCAAATTCTCAATAAGGGTAAACATAGAGAACATAAAACAATCCATAAACATTTTAATGCAAAAACTTTAATATAAAGTCTATACATAAAAATCTTGAGCAAATACATAAATCTTGGAAGTACGTAAGGAATATATTATAAAAGAACATCAATAATAATAAAATAGCATGGGAATAAAACATTTAATTGCGGAAATCCATTAATAACATGATATGATTTCCATATTAGCCAAGGCCTTGCTTCCAAGACCATCTTAGTGGACAAAGTCCCTTTCTGAATCGAGTTCACTCCTCGTTCTAGTCCTGTATCACTGAACCAGATTAACTTACCATTCCATAAATGTCTATCTCATGAGATATAAATCATTACCCAATGCATTGGAGGTAGATATAGGTACCACCCATATCAAAATAAAATCATTCTTACTTTTTCCACAAAGTAAACATAAATCATTCATCATAAACCAACAAATAAAATGGGTTTCATAAACGTCATCCCATCATAACCTAATCCATATAAAACAAATGGATATCATTTCATCAAAATAAAATTGAAACCATTTAAATCATAGAGACATTATAATTGAAACATACACATATGAAATAATTTCATCTTAGATGTAAAATAGTTTTGATAAAACACTTGAAACAAATTCTTGAGGAAAATATCAATTCTTCTTCAAAATCATTTTCTATTCACAAAATTCCATGAAATTTTAAAATAAAAGTATTTTGTTGATAATAATCATGAAATATTTTATATTAAGATTCATGAAAATAAGGCGTTATAAAACCGTAGAAATCCATTCATGTCGTATAAGTTAAAATAAACATGCTCCTCGTACGTTTTTCCAGAAAAGTCAAAAAAAATCCTTGTATGGTAAATAAATGAATGATTCCTTCCATAACATGTGTTGAATGTAAGAAATGGGTAAAAGGGACATTATAAATACGTTAAAACATTTTTTTTAAATCATGGAAATAAATGATAACAATAACCCCAGTAAATACTTATGAATAAACAACCTCGGATAAAAATGACATGGGAAATATTATCCCTTACCTTAAGTCCAATTTCTTCCGTATGTGTTTGAGGCTCCTAAATAGTGGGTTTAATCATATTATAAACTTGTAAAAGAACTATAATAATATTTATGATATCATATATGATTCAGTTACGACTTTATATTATATGTTCATTTGTCAATTCTATGTTAAAGCAACGTTTTGGGTAAAATAATTTCATTTATATTCCGTGTTTTGACTTGTATTTATTAATATTATTAATTAGTTCATGATTAATTAATTACATAATATAAAACATGATTTATATATAATATATATTGATAATATACATATATATAATAGATCAATAAATGGAAAGAAATACACCGTTCATAGAGACTGAAGGTCATACATACGCATGAACGTTGTTTTTCGTTTCCTTATTGAATTGAATGGAATTATGTAGATGAAATAAATATATATATATATAAATAAATCCATTAGAATTATTATGTCATATATTTCATGATTACTTATTATATAAACATTGAATTCATTCTTGAATTGTTAACATGGAAAATGAATCTCATTACGTCGTGGAGATGGTAATCCGTACGTACGCACGAGCAATGATATCATTCCCATATTTATTGAATTTAATTGGAGTGGATGATATAATATCTAAGAATCAGTATGATGTAATAATAATTATATATAGTAATTCTTTACACCATTATACCCATCCAAGTAAGGTGGTGGTGGAAAAATTGTTTACACCACGACATAGAGATAGTATTCCGTACATACGCACGTGTGGTGATTTCATTTTCCATTGGATGGATAGAAGGTAAAATAGTGTTGTTTCATATTTATAATAACATATCAGTTTATAAGTAATAATGATGTTACTAATTTATAATTAAAAAACTAAATAAGAGGAAGTAGAAGAAGAAAGAAATTTGATTGACTCGGTAGAAGAGATTACCTCTTCCTCGACACACCTCCTTTAAACATCTTATTAGAGAACTAGAGTTGGTCTTTTGAGAAGACCAGAACCTCTATGATATAACTAGAGAGGTTTATAAGAGTAGTTTACATGGTTTGGCCGAGGTTCAAGGCTCATATAGGTGTGAAGAGAAGAGGGAAGGGTTTCCCTTTTTATAAGGGAGGAGAGGGGCACCTTTGGAAAACATAAAATATTATTTTATAATAAATTCATATTTGGTTTATAATAGATCAAATGTCACTTATTTAGAAGCTAAATTTTGTATGGGTCTCAATCCTCTCAACCAACAGGTTTTAGACAAGTTTAAATTACTA
The DNA here is from genome assembly GCA_963277665.1 of Viscum album. Taxonomy (NCBI): domain Eukaryota; kingdom Viridiplantae; phylum Streptophyta; class Magnoliopsida; order Santalales; family Viscaceae; genus Viscum; species Viscum album. The sequence continues at coordinate 265,318,246 of OY728120.1, forward strand.
TTTTAACCTTATCATTTAGAAATAACTCTATGTTAAATAATTTAACTTTTACCGTGTCTTCTTGTTTTCATACACTATATAAATAATAAACTTACTATAACAAACCAAACGAACCCCAAGTGGTTCATTATTAATATATATAACCTTATCTATGTAATTTTTCTGAACCTTCGATTTTTAAGAATATAATAACATTTAATAAATTAATATTTTTTTAAAAATCAATTTTATGTAAATTTTGTCTCTATTTGGTAATTGAGTTTTGTGAAAATCATAACAATATTATTAGATCAAAAAACATTAATTGAATCAACAGTAAAATGTCACAATAACTTATAAAATTATTTTAATTAATAAAGAGTCTCAAATTACATTTATTTGGGTATTTTTAACATCAAATATGTTAATATTTCAATAATAAGGTAATTATTGCATCATAATTTTGTCATTAATAAATTTAATTATATAATGTATAAAAATTATAAATAAAATACCATTATATAGGATATATATTTATCTTTCTAATGAATATTTATAGTTGAATTTATCTTATGTATATCCCTTTATTAAAAAATATTTAGTTATTAAACATTGATTTTAACTATTTTAACTCTTCTTTAAATAAAATAATAATAAGTGTCCTAATATAATCCAAGTGGACCTAAAGGAACATATGTTATTCATAGGGTTGTTTTTGATCTAATTACACTTATCCAATATAATTAGGACACGTTTTAGGGTAATAATAATATCATTTTTACATTTAATTGCCCTATTTACTAATAACTGTGGTAAATATAAGTAAAAAGTTACAGTTCAACAAATGTTATTTTTATCTTATTGAAACACATTTTACTCCTTTATATTAACCGTGTCTCTCATATTTTTGATATTCAACTCATAGAAGTGGTAAAATTACGTTTGGTGTAAATTTTCAAATTATCCTAAGATGTGGGTAAAAGACGGTGAAAGGTTCAATATAATTTTTATATATCTAAAATTATTATAAAATGACTCAAATTAATTAAATTGAAATTATATAGGTATTATGTATCAATTTTTACCTAAAATAAATTTAAATAAAATAAATAATTATTTAAATAAAAATTCGGTTTTTAAATAGTAACCTATTGTTTTCACTATTCATCAAAAATTGAATGTTTTCAGAAAAATACCAAAAAATATCCCTAGGATAATTTCGATATTCAAAATTAAAAAATGGTGTCTATTTTTCCAAATTCAAAACATAGAAGTGGCATTAATTAATTATAAAATTAATTCCCGTTATCAAAACAAATAGCGTGTTTTTAAGAAACAATAACTATAAAAAAGATCGATGCTTTTTTATGTCCAAATTCAATGTGAAATTATTTCATTGACCATCATTGGATTAAATGGTAAAAATATATTCTAATTAAAATTTAAAACCAATTAAAAAGATAAGCTAACCATATAAATTATTGAGATGAAAATGATGTTTTTAATTAAAATATAGCATGTTTTTACTATTCATTAAAACATGAAAGTTATCAGAATAATATTAAAATATTATCCAAATTAAATTTTTATATCCTGACTCCAAGGAAGAATTTCATTTTGTCAAATTGAACTTATAAGCATATCAAAAACTAGATTTAATGTGGGTGCGCCATCAAAAGGCGGAAAAATTGCATTTTTTTTAAAATACTAATTTTACCCGAAACATTTAGTCTGTTCACATAATATGTTTTTTGAAAATGTGTAAGGATAATATTAATGTAATAAAATCAAAAAATTAGTTAATATTATTCATAACGACTAGTTCATAACATTATAAAAATATATCATTGTTTAGTGAAACTCGGTATTGCGTACTACACACGCTATAAAGGATGGTCGCGATTTTGTGTAATGCAAGCCATGTCAGGGATGCATGTAGTGAAAGCTCCATTTAGTGTTGCGTATAACATAATAAAAATTTATTTCATTTATACATTAATCAAAATCTATACTTAATGTTGCGTAGAATAATTCCTACAAAATGAACTTGTAATTTTGTGTAACACGAGCCAAGAATAGTGTTACGTATACAGCAAGATAATACGGTGATGCATACAGTGCAAGATAATTTTGGTGTAGCGTACAACACAAGACATCAATAAAATTAAAAAGATCAATTATCATAAAATCTCAGCTTGTTATAGTCTCTATAAGATCACTCTGAGATTATAATAGCTCTATATACTATGTTGCACATTATTAGGATTCTCCACGATCTCCACTAGATCTACACGCTGAAATCACATCGGTACCATAATAACTCCCATGCGTCAATTGAGAGATGATACTAATAACTCAACAATTCGTGAAGGAATACTGAGTCTCATGTATCCATTCTACATCATCAAATCCTGATGCAATGTAGGTAAGATCTGGGGTCTCAGCCTAACGCTCATGAAGTTTCTAAGACATCACAACCTCATATATCTCCTGCAGTTGAAATTTACAATTAAATTGGTTAAAATATTATTTGCAGATAATTTAAAAATTGAAAAAAAAACATACAGACCACAATATGAAGCTGGAGATCAACTCTAATATCTTTAGTTATAGGATTTATGTACATCCACCTATAAAAATCAAACTCCATAATATTATGTTTTTAAACCAACTATATTAATATAAAATATATAGATTACATTTATTGTTATGTAAAAAAATTTAAAAACTTCTTTATAAATTTTTTCTATGATTATTAATGTACGACTAATAGCTTAATGTGTCACCTCATGTCTCCCTTAGTTCCATCAACCAAATGATACTCTCCTCTGAATAGTATCTTCCATTTAATAATAACATAATAAAAAATAGGCCTGACATGAGATTTAATATCGTTGGTTGGCATAGCAGGACGAATCATATTCCATGACTCCCATATTCTACATAGTTTTCCTCATGAGATTATGAAAAAAATAGACTGCAATGCCCAAATGTCCAGCCCTACCATGACTTTTAGAGAGATTCCTAGATTATATCATCAATGGGATACTATAAACCTGATAAATAATTCATAATATTATGTTATTAAATAATAAAATTTCCACATATCTATTATTTATTTACATACCATTCAATGATCGAATTTGTGGTGATAAACATCAATGGGAATATGATCCAATGAAAACCTCACCCTATAAAAAAAATCCACAATATATAACTTCCCTATGTAACTACTATATGTTAAAATATTTGAAAAAAGATAGAATATTTTTAAACCATAATTATATATATAAATGAATGAATATGAATAAAAACTAAATAAAAGACACAATAGTACATACCTATGCATGTGTGGATCGAATTGAAAACATGGATGATTCTTAGGGATAATGTCATGAATTATCAATCTCACAAGGCCATAACACCTATGAGTAATCCCTAAACCACCAGTAGTGTGTGGGATTGATGATCCATCTTCAATCTGGTGACTAGGTAGATCATCCTCTTCTATCTCATTAAATAGATATGAGTCCATCTAAAACATGAAATGACTATTATGAAATAGTTGAAAATAAATAATATATATAAATATATACTATATATGATTATAACCAGAATTTAACCATGTCAATATTTATCTTTATCATCATCATTATATATGATGGTGTCAATATCTTCAAAATCATCCTTAATATCATCCATTTGCATTTGAGTTTTATTTTCCTCGTATATTTCCATTAAAAACTCATTTCTTACTTTAATAACATCATCATCACCATCAACCCTTAACTGAGAAATTTCATCATAAATATTTATGTCTCTTCAAGAAAATGATGTATTTGTTGTAGTCCATTTACAAATATCAATTTCTTTCACTTCAGTAGAACAACATTAATTTTGAAGAAACTAATTTTCTAGAGATTTCATTTTCACTATGCTCCAAAAATCTCTTAACTCTCTTGATATAGCATAATAATTCTCATAATAAAATTTATTACCCTAATGATAAAATAAGAATCATTCTTTTACTACAGAATGGATTTTATATTTAATATCATTGAATCCATTAAACAAATGAATATTCAATCCTCCCTCAGTATCCAACCACTGAATAAAAATTGGATTTTCATTTCTTCGTCCAAATTCCCCTCATTATGGACCATGAAGTTTTATTTTGAGGGATATTCAGATTTAAATTAACTAAATCATCAATAATGAATTTACAGCTGCAAATAATATTCTACAATTTATCCTTCGACTGATGCATTATTATGTATATTTTTCTTCAAATTATACATGCATCTCTCAAATGGGTACATCCATCAGAGGTGTACTAGTCCTCCCAATTTTTCTTCATATAGAAAATGTAATATAAAATGTTTTATTGAATCAAAGAATGGAATAATGGACATTTTTTCCATTTTACATAAAATTAAAAAAACATCTTCTTGAAATATACTTATTGCATCATAGTCTGTTATCACTACAAAAATTTCTTGGAAAAATATTATATTTATGTTAGTGCATCCCAGATAATATAATTCAAAATACTTATAAATATAATAGATATAATTCATTCAATTATAACATGACATCTGAGACCTTAAAGTTTTTTAATTTGAATTTTTTTATATCTAGAAAAATATGAATCATATCCATCTGGGAGACTCAATTCTACAGTCCACTAAGAAAATAATAAAAAATATATCTTTAGAAACTCTATAAGTAACTTTTGGATTTATAAACTTATGTGATTGGAAACTTTCAATCCTTTCATGTTTTGGACACCTTCAAATGTGGGAATGATCTAATTGTTCTATTAAATTATCCTTTTTCTTACCTGGTGTGTGCACAACTATATAAAATATATTTTCAAAATATTTCTTCTCAATATGAATGAAATCAAACTACTGATAGACCAAAAAAAATTATACTATGGAAGATCCCAAGAAATTGCCAATTTTAACCAATCATGTCTTTTTCAATTAAATCAATTCAATATTAATATATAGTTGGACCAAATGTAATGGAAGGTAACAAAGAAACACTACATTTCAACACAATACCTGAGATCATCATTGGAAGTCCAAAACATTCAATTGTGTCTTTTCTAAAATTATATCAGTTCCTCTAAAAATGATGATCATTAGGAAGAACTATTCCTTTAAAATTAAATAAATAGGGTTTACATCCATTAATGATCATAAATTCTTTTTAGTCTCTCATAGAATAATGAAAGGATTTTGGACAATGTGTACTCTAACTAGATGACATGCCATATGCTGGAAAGTCAATACTTGTCCACATCAATTCTGTTTTCAGTAAGTAATCATATTTTTCAACAACATCATGCATATTAACACCATTTATCCTCAAAAAAATTATCAACTTAATCAATGGATTCAAATAAACATTGAGATTCATTTATGAATTTTTTAGAATTAATAAGGTCCAAATGATATACAGCTCATTTTCAACATACAAGGTGGAAAGTTGAATGATGTTATAAAGACATTACAAAAACAATATTGACTATAGTAAGAACCAAATAGATTGATACCATTAGTAGAAGTTCCCATTAACACATTTTGAGTTTCTAAAGAAAAACACAGATGTACATGGTCTAACTGTTTCCATGAAACTCCATAAACTGGATGGTTTGAGCCTTTACCGGTTGAAATAATGCTTTTTTTCCATAACATCAATGATGTTGTGTTTTAAGACATAAACTAAAATAGAAATCTTGGTGTATTGAATAATTCCTCAAACTTTTTTACATCATTCAATCCATTATTCCATAGATGATCGTCTTTGTACCTCAATTGGTCTCCTGTAGGACAACTAATAAATGAATCATTTTCAGGATAATATAAGATTAACTCATTTTAACATACATGAATATTCTGATAACGAAGACACAACTTTTGAAAAATCCTCTTTCTCTCATAGAAATTTGTAGGCAACACATTTACTTAAGGTAATAGTTTATTAAGTAAAGATAATATCTGATCAAAAAAATATATTTGATATCCCTTTATGTAATTTAAGAGAGGTAAAATTTGAAACTGAATCAAATTTTCTAATCTTCCATCTAGGATATATGTCTTCCATAGTATACTTCAACCAATCATAAAATTGGGATGGTTTTAACTGAAGAGTTGAATCAATATCATCATGAGTGTCAATATGTTTAGAAGATAGGCCAACCACCACATGTACTAATTTTTTAAACATTGATGGATCACAAACCAATTTGTTATTATCATCTCTTGAACTACATTCACCATTTTGATACCAAAAGACATAATTGTTTTAAAACACAAATCACAATAGATAACCCCCTACAATGCCAAATGTGTCAAACCTCCTCACATCCCATTTCTTGTATGGACACATAATTTTCCTTACTGAAATAACTTCTCGTTTGATGGTGAAAATGATGAATATTCATAATTACAGTTAGTATATACACCATTTATACAGAAACCATTTTGATTGTACAACGATTTATCCATTCATGATCATGTAATAAAGGCTATTTTCGAATTCCATGCTCTATATTACAATAAAAAATATAAAAAATATAAATTTATTATGACTAATTTTATATATGAATGTTATGATAAAAAAAGAGTAAAAACTAAACAATCATAAATTACATTTAGATATTTTTTTATATATTTTTGGTTATTTTTCACTTGTTATTGCTGATTTTTACTAATAACCTTTAAGTACCACTAATTACATTTAAGTTTTACTAATTAATTTTCTAATATATTACCATTAATTATTATTATATATGACTAATTATACCTAATTACCACTACTTATTAATAAATACCAATAATTTTTACTAATTAATGATATTTTTTACTAATTACAATTATGCTTTACTAATTATCGATAATTTATACTAATTTTTTCTAATTTTTTAAAATTACCACTAATATTTACTAATTACTGCTAATTACCACTATTTTTACTAATTACTAATAATTATTCTTATTTAGGGATATTTATTGCTAATTATTCATAATAATTTCAAATTATTACTAATTATTAATTAATTTTATTATTTATTACTAATTATTCTTAATAATTTCAAATTATTCATATTGATTACTAATATTCCAAATTATTACTAATTATTCCTAATGAATAGAAATTATCACTAACAAATCCTAATTATTGCTAATTATTGGTAATTATTTCTAATTATTCCTAATTTTTTTAAATTATTTCTAATGGTTCCTAATTGTTCATATTTATTCTTTTTTATTCTTATTTATTCATATGTATTACTATTTCTACTATTTGTGACTATTTGTTAGTATTTATAACTATTTATTACAATTTATTACTAATTATTATTATTTATTATTAATTAATATTAATCATTAATAATTATTTCAAGTTATTACTAATTATTAGTAATCACTACTAATTATTAATAATTATTACTAATTATTACTAATTATTACTAATTATTAGTATTTATTACTATTTAATTCTATTTATTATTATTTGTTCATTCTTTTTTATTTATTCATTTTTTCCAAATTTATTCATATTTATTCTTCTTTATGGTTATTAATTCCAATTCATTCCTTTCTACTTCTATTTATTCACATTTATTACAATTTTTTATTATTTATTACTATTTATCCATATTTTTTAATAAGTATGACTAATTATGACTATTTATTACTATTTATTACTAAATATTTTTAATTATTTTATATAATTAGTAATTAATACAATTTATTAATATTTATTACTATTTAATAATTTTTTTTCTTTTTATTAATATTTAATACTATTTATTACTAGTTATTTCTAATAATTACTAATTGCTAATAAAAAATACTATTTATTATTAATTATTACTGTGGACGCCCGCTAAATAAGAATTGAAAAAATCATAAACGAAGAAACACAAGAATATTACTGTTACATTCCCCATCGAATCCATAGAGGAAGAGGATTGATGAGACTCAGGGATCTTATGAGCCTCTATGGGACTCGTGATCGCATGACAATTTCAGGGTCACGTGATGTCTCCAAGCATAGAATATATCCTATAGGGAAGTCCCATCGATCCCCCATTGATGAACCTTCCTTCTCTTATGAATTTCCTCTAGACAATTGTTGTTCACATGTTGACAGATGAATGAGCTCCCCCAAGCGGCATTGTTTACAATTGGAAAATGCACGCTTAACCCCATCAAATCCTTCGGAAAACATGGATGGATGACGTTCAATGAGAGATAAAACTAGTGGTCATGAAGATCACATTCTATATCATCATTGGGAATAATTAAATTTGTTAAGGATATGCAATCCAATTCACAAGACCCTTGATGTTTATTAGGATCAAACAAAGTACATAAATGGGAGGAGGTGAGAGGTTTCTACAGTCGCGGAAGGACATGTGACACAGATTTGACAATGCGCAGTGTGCCGCAAGTCCCCGAAGACATGTCTAATTCACCTTGTGAAAGCCCTTTGGCTAGTCAGTTTCTCCACATCGTTTTCCTCATTTATTTATAGGAAACTCCGCGGTGATCTGAGGAGAAACATATGGATTTTCCCAATGATGTGCTCGCACACCCCATATGACCCATATTGGACACACGACACATCACCAAAAAGAAGAGTAATTTTTATTGAATATACTCATGAAATCTCACATGATTCAAAACCTTTTTAAAATAAAACAATGGATATAAATGAGGGAGGATTCTGATGGTACTCTCATATGTAGAACACTTGCGATGCTCTATGGAAGTCTACAACACGGTCTCACGAGACCCCCAGAAAAATCATTGTTGTTTCACAGAAATCCCCAGTAAAGTCACCATGCATCTCTTGAATGCCATTTGATAAGTTCTTGCATATTATGAATACCCTTGGACAAGTCAACCTGTAAATAAATAATTCCATTGACACATATGCATGATCAAATGTGTCCCCATTAATTGGGTTTAATCCAATAACGGGATCATTGATGAGAGGGAACCACAACCATTGAAAATCTAGTGATTCCCTCGAAGTGGTGCATGACATAGACTCATGAAGGTTCATGGTTTTAGGACCCTTCACAAAATCTAGTCTATATTCACAATAGATAAGCCTCATAAATAATCGGATTACCCGGGTGTCTCTACATATAAATTCCCCACTCCGATATGAGGAAAGGTTGGGACTCTTAGACTCTAGATTATTCGACTCTAGATGATTCAACCCTTAGACTCTGTGGATTTCTAGGATCAATAGGTCACTCGATCAAAAATGTTTTATCTGGTAATACACAGATGGACAGTTGGAGAAATCATGTGCCACACATAAGGTGCCTCGTGTGATCATTCATAGATCATGTGAGGGAATATTAGAAAGGCGTTCAAGTAACATAACACGTTTATTCAAGGACATGTGATACTCAAAGGAACTCATATTGAATAAACCTAAGGCTTTCACATCAAAATGGTTCGAACCAAGAATATACATTGAAGACCTAAGCGAAAGACATGGTCTTTGACCCTCATATTCTCCCCTCGAGTAACCCACAGAAATTCCACATCACCAAGACATGTCATGTGAAATCCTCTAGACATGTCAAAGAATGTCTCACGGTCCTCCATTGGATACCACTTTTGTTTCATGAAACCCCTGAAGTCTATCATCTGAGACATTCAATTTCCATATGATATACTACCTAATTCAAATAAATATGTTCACTGATATAAGTAACATATAATGGATGCGTCTAAGAATGATGACAATATTCTCACATCACCCTCAAGGAAAGTCATTCAAGTTTCATAAAAAAATGTAGACATGTCATCTAGGACATGTGATGGCCTCTAGAGGTAACCATCTAGATCTTAAGATGCCCCTAGATTAGTTTACTAGGTCATGCCACACCCTCTAGACATGAATGAAAGGCCAAAAGGTTTCCTTAGTGTGTAATCCCAAATATTAAATGAACTACAAGAACTCTTCTTCCCTCAATAACTAAGATATGCAGTATGCCTTTCCACGGCCAATGATGTATACCAAACATCCTAAGAATTGTCCCAACATACATGTCACAAAAACATACACAATGATACTAATCATCAGTCCCCCCTTGTATCTCACATCGATCATAGTTCACATGGGCTTAGGGGAATGCAATGAACATTTGGTTGGACATCATGTCTTTCCACTCACTAGTGAAATCCCATTATGTAATCCTTGATGAGTGATATAGTATGAACACCCCACATATATGGGTATATACCATTGGTTATGTCCCAAGGGAATGATTGAACTATAACGACTCTGATTCTTTCCAGATCCAGGATATGTCGGACATCTCCTTGAGACCTATGATCAAACGTATGGTCTCTGAGTCCCTACAAACATGTCCTCTCTACAAGACACAAAACTATACTGGATTAATAAACTACATTGGTTTTGATTCAAGAAATAACACATATATGTAGGGTGCCTTATAATTTCTAAATCCCCTCCAATGGATATTAACAATATCCTTATATGTTAGAATGTTATAAATCACATTGTTATAGGGTTTTATCATATAAGTAGTCCACATTACCAATAAATGATAGAGAATGTCTAACATATATAGATTTATTCACTAAATACATCCGAATAATTTTCATATAAAAGTGAATTAACCAATGATCATTTTGTTAGACTGGCCAATCTTTTATTAGGGTTATAAATATATTCATGAACATGTCGGAAATCTATGAGAGAGTCCTTGATAATGAGAAAATTCCCCGGAAAAGTTTGTGTTGAGCGTAACATCCCATCCTCTCGAACAATGCCAGTCCCAAAGAGAAACTAGGCCTTAAAACCCAGATGACCTCTGGCCATTGAAAAGTAGTTATGTACCCAACTAAATATGGGGGATACATTGGGAGTTTCGAGGTAACGTGATAATGGTATCTAGATAAGTTAAATCAATTTCACACCTCAATGAACATTGAAACAATAATGGAGAACCCAACAAGAAACATTCTAATAACAGAATGATCGGTAAACCATGAATCCTGAAACATTTTTTGAATACCTATTAATAAAATGTATTAAATATAGACTGATCTTATAGAATATCATTGATAAAAAGGGTTCTCATTAAATACATAGATCCCCATTTTGACAAGTCTAGATGAGCATTATGGTCAAATCAATGAATATCATGAAAATTTTGTTAACCAAGAATATCTAATTGAGCACAGTATGCCTATGATATTACATTAACTAGTAACCTTTTTCATTGTCTTCGGCATTGATAAAGATATTAAAATCATCTCGATTTGGGTCAATGTCTTCATAATCGATCATTTTCTCCAATAAATGATCTGGTGATGCGTTCCCTATGCATCATAAAGAGACATCACCTAGTCAAAAACTCAAATGGAAAGTGGAAAATATGATGATTTCGGAGTACCAACGACATGGTACAACATCCACCATGGAAGCTACCAATGATATTCATCATACACGACAGCCGGGGAGTACACACCACCCCAGAAAAGACTGCTTATAAGACATTATCAGACATCGCTACTACCAACCAAATCATGAGATAATACTCGAAGCGTGATAAATTACACCTTCCATATCTAATGAAGGTGGTCTAGGATGTAGAATATGGATCCTTTATAATTGAGTTGTTTCCATGGAAGGAACCTATCAAAAGTTATCACCTAATCCACCCCGTTGGTACCCATTATCCACCTGCGGAGGGTACCATTGGATAGACAACCATCTCTGGTACCCACACATGGGCTACAAGGAAGACCTATCAAAGGGGAAAGTTGTTGTATATCCCTGAGAGGGATTATATCCCATGTCCTAATGATGATATTTGACCACATAGTTTAGTAGGAACTATCAAGTAGGCTCATATCCATGTAAGCTCAGAATAAGTCTATGGGAATATTCCCAAATCAGTCATAGGGTGGATCATAACCCCACCCCTTAGCGATGAAGGCCATTAGCATACTCTGATGGAACAATGATAATAGTTTGAGGAACTTATCCCAACATTAATCGATGATTTATTCCAGAAAATAATAGAGAAAAAAAATGTGTAGGCTTATATCCCTAAATATAAATGTCTAAAATATCATTATATTTTAGCAACAACTGAAGATCTCCAACAGAATATTCTATAACTGTTACTGGTAATGGGACAAGATCATACTTATATCCCCACTTCTAGGACATCTAAACAATCTGATCATCATGAAAAAGTGGTAATACCAAAGTAAATACACTCTCTTTCTCCCACCTAGGAAGATTATTAACATATTCTAATGAAGTGTGAGGAAATGGACCGAGATCATACACATTTTCCAACCGGGGCTCAACATGTAAGAGTGGAACATGCCTCAGGATAGGTGCACAAGCCAATCTAAAAATATTCAATGCATATTCCAAAGTACCATGATCAGGCTCATATCCATGTTCTATCTTGGGATCACCATGTGATAGGGGACCAATCCCGGGTATAGGATCATATTCATAACAAAGAAGTCTAACAAAATAATCTAAAGGCCTAGGATTAGTCATATATACCTAGCCTGGCCGATGATGACCATTTGAGAATAAAACAAGACACATAACATGCTCATATTCTATCCAATGAATATTCATTGAATATTCTAATAAATCATCAAAGAAAGGTGCATATTCCAACTTATATAGATTAAATACTGCACTATCCTAATTTGGAGGTAATATAGGTGGTTTCTCATAATCGTTCGCACATTATATATGTCATTTGACATATTTTGGAAGGTAATGCATATTAATACCAGGATCATAATCCTATTCCAACTGGGTCCAACCATGTGAGAGAGGAAAACACATCTGGAAAGGATCATATTCCAAACATGAAACACCAGTGGCATATCCCAAAGGCTTAAGATTGGTATCATACTCTCATCATGACTAAGGCTCGACAAAAGGGAAAGGCACATAACTCATGACAATCTCATATCCCTATAAATAAGGAGACAATATATTAGCATATTCGAACAACTTCATAGTTGTGGGATCATACTCATGCAAAAAAGAGATGGTAATATACAAGTAATAACAATCATCACTCAATAAGATCTGATTTCTCCACAATCAATAAATACAGGTTGGCATATCCCGAACACTACACAGAACATGGCCTATATTAATACAATTTTCAATGTCAGTGTTGTTAGGTTCATTCAAGACACATTTTCAGATAGCCAAATTTATGATGACACTTATATCAAATTCGATGTATAAGACATTCATTACCACGAGAGTCCTCCACATTGTAGCATGATGATTGAACGTAAGGAGTTTACTCTGGAAATCCACCATAGTCAACATCCCAATAGTGATATCTCAATGGGAAATTAAATACTCCATATTCCAAGAATCCTTTGTATAGATAGGTGATCCAAACCCTGATACATTCTTGTAGAGAGGTCCTCGAGACATCATGTTTAATGGAAAAAAGTTCCCATCAACATCCATCAACACTGCACTCTCATCCAAAGGAGAACATCAGAGCCAAATTCTATGGTCTAAATAGATGGAGGTGTGTAAGACTAATGAGGAGTAGTATTAAATTGATATATAGTGAGAGTTATCTGGAAATAACATCCCCATTATCTTCTGGCCCCTCATAACTTCAAACTATGAGATCCCTGACGAGCTAGAAAATGAGTGTATTCCACACCTACACCAAAATATGCTTGAAGATCATAAATGAATGAAGGATTTTTATTTCTCTTATATAGGATATGAGTGTTACAGTCATGAAAACATGATACTATATTTTCATCATGACCTAGTTTCTATATACATGTAATGGGTTCCAAAACTACAAAAGCATAGTGAAAATATACAACATGCTTTCCACCATTACTTCGTGACATTTCAGAAGCTGATCACCAAAGTCACATCATGCATCAATATTAAAAGATGGATAAATTACAAAGAATTACACATTTTTACTCTATTAGAAAAGCAAAACCCCTCAGATACGTCTTCTTTAAATGTTATAACCTATGTTGAAATTAGGGGACCAGGTAATCTCAGGGCTACTTAGTCAATATAAAGAAATACCCATACGTCAAAAGAGCCTAGACACAATGGATGGGGAGAGAGTATAGCCAACATGATATAAAAATAGTCCCCTCATGATATTATTAGGACATTCTAAACACATATATCAATGTTACGATCAACCAAAAAAACATCCCATATGGAATGGTTCTCACCATGGGTTGTAATCACACTCATTTCACGTGGGAGCATTGATGTGCCACATCTTGCAGGGCACTGTAGTAGCTTCCATAGTGTAATGCCCTGACCCCAGTTACCCAGAGTTGGTGCATTATTACATAACTTTGGCATGATCACAAAAAATCATGTCTCGAAAGACCGATTAGTTTATTAGCCTTGGAAATACTAGATACATTAATATGATTTACGATACATTGTCAAAATAAAACTACAACAAGAATGTCTCCATAGACCACACTCATATCCCTTAGACCATCCCTACAGGTCAGTCATAATATACTTCATCACATCCTTTGAAAAATAAAACATAGAAAGGGGTGAGCTCAGATGCTCATTAAGGATAACAATATAGCGAAAAATTTCATAAATAATCATAAACATTTTAAGGCATTGTATAAGATTAATACATAATACTTTTAAAAATAAATGTCAGCGTAATATGTCCAATATAAATAAATTAATTCCATTTACTTATTCTCATGGATATTTTACTAGTTGAATAACCACATGAAACATCAATATCCACTTTCATAATGATGGAATGCATAAAGCCAATCTTTCATAACCACATAATCCAGGCATTGTGCCTAGACTACAAATAAGATTTTTTGAAGGTCTTGTGCCAGGACACTAGTTTTAATAATCAGACCTACCGATGCATAGAGGAGCTATAGCAGCATTCACCCATCACATACTACGTATAATGCATTCCTCATATAAAAAGGTTTAATAGTAACATAATCATTCGTATTAAAACTAGCATATGAAATGTCAGTACATTATATATAAACCATGAATGGTGTAAACATAAAAAATCCATAGTCAAACATATCAAAAAACCATCAATACATTATAAATTTTTTGTATAATAATAAATCAAATTCAAATAAACTTAAAATACATCAGATGATGTTGACATAAAAGAAATCAAATCATTTTTTAATGAAAAAACTCTTTCTATTTTGAAATAATTTAAATTTTATATAATTATAAAAGAAAACAATTATCTTGAAAATATTATTATAACATTTTAATGGAAGCTTCTATGATGTTATAATTATGTAAAATAGCCACTCCCGCCGTATAAGTTAAAAAATATATTCTTACCTTAATTTTGTCAAAAAGGTCATAAAGTACCTTGTTTGAAAAACGATAGAAAGATTAAATTTAAAATCATTTAAGGTAATATAAGTGTATAAATTGAATTAAACCATATTATATTAAATAGTAAAGATTTTATGAAATTAATTTTTATGAAACATGGATGTGGATGATAAAGAGGTCCTAGAAGGTACTCACATATAAAACAACCTCCAATAATGAAGTGATTGTAGAATTAACCATTTCCTTATACTTTTCCTTGGTAGATTGTAGGTTAACCCCATGTATAATGGTGAAATAATTGTTATTAAATTATACAAAACCATATACATTTATATGATATCATATATGATCATCTAATATTGTTGTGTTACTGTTATTTCAACAGTATCATCATTTTGGGTGTTAACTGATTCGTTTTCCATTATATGATTTCTTATGTAAGTAATGTTTTGTATGTATAGGTTGTATATTATTTATATTAAGAATGATATTAAGTCTTTAAAAATTATTTTTAATCATAAAATGAAAATTAGTTTTGAATGGATATGATGGGGAATGAATGACATCACGTTTGTGGAGATGGTAATCTGTACGTACTCACCAGTGACAATATCATTCTTTTGATAATAAAATAGTATATAATTAGATGTAATATATTATATGAAGAATAATTAAAATGGTATAATTTTTATTTATATCAATTATACATCATTATTATACCCATCCAAATAGTGAAGTGTTGAATGACAAACTACACCATGACATGGAGACGGTAAGCCGCACGTACAAACGTATGGTGCCTTTTTAATTAATAGGATGGATATAGTAATGAATATTGTCATACCATTATTATAATAACATCACATTAGATATAAGGTACTGGATTTATTATTTTGGAAAGAAAAAAACAAAGAAAGGGGAAGTGGAAGATGAAAAGAACATGAAAGAGGTGATGAAATATTCACCTCTACTTCGGGTTCTTCCTTTTGATTTGATCAAAATGGTTCATTATGTTGGCATTCTGACTAAAGGAAGACCTCTAGGATTAAGGCAGGATAGTTGGGAGGATAAATGGGTAGGATTTGTCCGAGAAAATTTGATTTGGAGGTGTGAATTTTAGAGAAGGAGTCGTGACCTTTTATAAGGGGGGAGAGAGGAACCCTAAGAAAAGATAGAAATAATATTTTATAATAAATTCAAATTCGGTTTATAATGGCTCAAAAATGTTTTATTTCAAGGATAAGGTGGGTATGGGTCTAATTACCCTCAGAAAATGCGTTTTATATAGGTTTATGTCACCATATTGAACATATCATTTATATTTAACTCTTAGTTTATTAGTTTGACATTTACCATGTCTCTTGGTATATATATACGATATGGTTAAAAACAATTACGATAAACATCATGAAAACGTCATGTGGTTCATTAATGACATATATAATATTATTTAAGTCCTTTGAACTAACCATATATTTTTAGGAATATAATATAAATTAATAATATAATATTTGTTTTCAAAACTCTTTTATGTCAATTTTGACACTATTTGGTATTTTGTTTTTTTTTAATTCATAATAGCATTATCACATCGAAAAAAATTAATTTAATCAACCCTAGAATGTCATATTAACATATAAAATTATTGTAATTCATTAATAGTCTCAAAATTACAATTATTTGGATATTTATAATATCAATTATTTCAATCATTAATTAATTAGATAATTACTACATCATCATTGTGTCATAAATAAATTTAATTATATAATGTCTAAAATTTATAAATAAAATTGCATTATGTATGAAATCATTTTATCTTTTTAATGAATATTTATATTCTAATTTATCTTATATATATCCCTATATTAAAAATGATTTAGTTATTAAACATAAAATTTAACACTTTTAACTATTCTTTAAATAAAATATTAATAAATGTTCTAATCTTATAAAAGTGGACAAAAAGGATCATATTTTATTCCAAAAGTTTTTTTCGGTCTAAATACACGTATCCAATAGAATTATGAGAATTGTTAGGGTAATAATAATATCATTTTTACTTTTAATTACCTTATTTAATTTTCACCGGGGTAAATAAACATTAGAAGTTACTATTTACTAGAAATTATTTTATCTCATTGAACCACATTTTACTTAATGATATCAACCATGTCTCTCTTATTTTTTAAATTCAACTCACAGAGATGGATAAATTATGTTTTTTGAAAATTTTCATAAGCTTTTAGAAGGTGGGTAAAATACGGTAAAAAGTTCAATAATATGTTATGTATTTAATTTCATTATAAAAATTAATCCAATGAATGAAATTGAACTAATATTGGTATAATGCATCTATTTTCCCTTAAAATAATTTTAAATAAAATAAATAATTATTTATATAAAAATTCGGTTTTAACCAATTACACAGTGTTTTTCACTACTCATCAAAAATTGAATGTTTTTAGAAAAAGACCAAAAATTCCCCCAAAGTTTATTTCTATAATCAAAATCAAAAAATGATGTCCATTTTGAGGGATAAAATTTATAAATTTTCAAAAAGTGGGTATTACTATTCATACTGGCGAGTTTGATTGGTTGGGGTGTGTTAGAATCTTGAAGTTGTGTATAATGAAAGCTATTTCATTATTCAATGGGAAATGTATCGTGGATGCTTGGGGTGTTACATTCTCCCGTCCTTCAAATAATGTTTTCCTTGAAATTTCTAAAATACTACCACCTAAAATGATTTGGATGGTTCTTCATTATAAATTCCTCTAGTTCCAACGTTGCCTCTTCTATCTTATGGTTTATTATATATGACTTTTACCAGACGAGTTTTCCGGTTCATCAACACTTGTTCTCTAGTATCAAGAATCATGATAGTCACTTTGCAATAAGAATGGTCGGGTTACACTTCTAATTCCTCATAGTTGAGTTCATGTGTTGGTTCAGGCATGTATTTTCTCAACAGTGATACTTAGAACACGTCATGATCTTTGGAGAGACTTGGCGGCATTGAAAAACAGTAAGCTACATCCCCAATTCGTTCTATATTTTTGAATGGTCTGTATTATCTGGGACTCAATGTACACTTTTTACTGAATCATATAACTCCCTTCCATGGAGATACATTCAAGAAAACATGATCTCCTACCTAATATTCCAAATCCTTTCTTCGGTTATCAGCATAAATCTTCAGCCTACATTATGCTACATTGAAGTGGGTTTGGATATCCATGACATTTTCCATCGTTTCCTCAACATGTTCTGGGACATTGAGTTTTCTTTGACCAATATCATCCCAACACAGTGGTGTGCGACATCTATTTCCATATAATGCTTCATATGGTGCCATCCGAATACCTGAATAGATTCTATTATTATCGGAAAATTATACCATAGGTAAATATGGATACCACATACTATGAATGTCAAGTGAGAGAGATCTCAACATGCCTTATATGATTTGAATAGTCCATTATGATTTTCCATCAGTTTGAGGGTGGTAGGTAGTGCTCAAACGAAGTTCAGTATCCACATATTTCTGAAGACTTTTCCAGAATCTTGATGTAAAAAGGGGAACATAATCAGAAACAATCGATAAGGGTACTACATGTAGTCTTAAAACTTCATTAATATATAAACATTCCAGAAGTTCAAGTGGTAAATCTTCTCTTATAGAAAGAAAATGTGCTAACATGGTAAGTTGATAAAACATTATCCATATTGCGCCATTTCTTGTAGGATTATTTGGTAGCCCCAAGACAAAGTCCATCGAAATATCATCCCATTTCCACATAGGTATGGGAAGATGTTACATGGATCCTCTAGGATATTGTCTTCCAGCTTTCACTTATTGGTAAACCATACATGTCGACACAAAATAAGAAATCTCTCTCTTCATGTTGTCCAACCAAAACTTTTCCTTCAAATATCTAATAATCATGGTGGTACCAGGGTGTACAGTGAAATTGGAGCTATGGGCATCATCCAACAATTCCCTTTTCAGATCAGGTATATTAGGAACACAACATCTCATTTCAACCTTCAAAATTCCATCTTCAAATATAAAGTCACTCAATCTCCCATCGTTCACGGCATTAATTTTCTTTTGAAACTCCTCATCATCATCTTGAGAACTTTTTATCGTTTATAGTAAAGATGGTTTGGAAACCATTTGAGAAAGAAACGATGTATCACCTTCCATGAGTATTCCCATATCTATCATTATTAGATCCATTAAAATAGGATCTCTTTCAACTGTCATCTTGTTCAGAACTCCACGATCCTTTATGATAAAAGCATATACTACCATATTTTCCTTCCCCGAGTGGTAGTGTATTGTTCAATCATAATCCTCGAGTAGTTCAATCCATCCCCATTAACTCTTGTTGAGTTATTTCTGTAATAAAATACAATTCAAACTCTTGTGATCAGTATATATATCATATATTTCACCATATTGATAATGTCTCCATATCATCAAAGAAATTATTACGGCTGCTAACTCAAGATCCTGAGTAGGATAGTTTTTCTAATGAATTTTTAGCTGTTGTGATGCATAGGCATTAACTCTATAATTATACATAAGGACAAAACAAATTCCTTTCATTAAATCATCATTACAAATAACAAACACATCACTCCCTGATGGTAGAGTCAAGATAAGAAAATTGACTAATCTTCTCTTTAGTTCTTGTAAAAATTCTTCACACTCTTTTGTCAAACAAATTTAACCCTGCTATGTGTGATCTTGGGTAATGGTTCAGCCAATCGGGAAAAAATCTGAACGAAATGCCTATAATAATCTACTAAACCAATAAAACTGCATACCTCAGTTGTACTAATCAGTGTTGTCCATTCATGGACTGCTATCGTTTTAGAAGGATCGGGGGAGATTGCTTCTTTAGAGACAATATGGCCAAGAAAAGAAATCTCCTGAAGCCAGAATTCACTCTTGCTAAACTTCCTATATAATTCAATTCTTATGAGTTTTTTTCAGAATGGTGGACAAGTGATTTTCATGATCTTCATATATTTTGGTGTATACCAGGATATCATTAATAAATACCATTACAAATTCATCAAGATATTCCTTGAAAACTATATTCATTAGATCCTTGAAAACAGAGGGTGCATTAGTCGGCCCAAACGACGTTAATGTAAACTCGTAATGCCCATACCTGGTTCGAAATGATATTTTCAGAATGTATTACTTCTTCACACACAACTGATGATATCCATATTGAAGGTCTATCTTTGAAAAATAATGATCTCCATGAAGTTGGTCGAATAAATCATCAATGCATTATAGGGGATACCTATTCTTAATTGTTATAGAATTGATCTCATTGTATTCAATGCACAGCCTTATAGTCCCATATTTATTCTTAACAAAAAAGTCATGGGCTTCCCATGGTAAAACACTAGGGTGAATAAATCCTATATTACCCAATTCCACTATTTGTTTTTTCGGTTCCTCTAATTCCACAGTGGCCATTCTATAAGCGGTCTTCGATATGGGCCATGAACAAGGAATTAAGTCAACGGGAAAATCAATTTCTTGTTCTGGAGGTTGTCCAGGTAAATCCTCTAGAAACATATCAAAATATTGCTTCATAATAGGTACATCCTCTTTTTGAACATTACTTTCCTCACCCAAAGATATTTCATTATCTTCCTACCCAATAATTGAATTTAGTTGAGCTACTGGGGGTGGATCTAGATAAAAATCAGATGGTGACGAATCTTCTATAATGATAAGGTACTCCTTATCATCCTCAAAAATTTTAACCTCCTTCATCTTATAATAAATTTTCACATCATGGCCCAAAATCCAATTTATTCCAACAATTATATAAAATTAAATCATGGTTATGACAATGAGATAAGTAGATAAATAATGTATATATTCCTTAATGGGAACTAATCACAAAAAATTGTTGCAATGATACATCCCTTAGAAGTTTTTATTTAAAAATTCATTGTTAAATCAAATTGGAAATATCTAATTTTCATAGAAAACTAGGAAGAGATGAAATAATGCGATGATCCAGAATCAAATATAGTATTGTCTAAACTTGTGGAAATCATTAAATTACCTACAACCACATCTTTCGAAGCTTCAACCTTAGTAGAAGTGATAACATAAGATTTTCCATGATCCCTTATCATTTTATGAGGTAAGTTTCCATGGATATTTGGACATTAATTTTCAGAATTCCCCCATTCTCTATAAATGTAATAGTCAACATTGGCAGCCTCTTTCTTCCCCTTGCAATCATGAGCTTTGTGGCCTTTTTTCCCACACTATCAATAGACAAACATTCCCTTCAGGCTAGTACCTAGGTGTTTCTTTCCACATTTACTACATGAGGGATATTCAACTTTTCACTTATTCCCCTTATTTCCATTTCCAGAGTGTTCAGTAGATCTCTTCTTCTCTTTCTTTTCTTTAATGTTATATGACATAGGGAATTTCTTTTCTATCTTCATAGCACATGAGACAATATCTTCGTATGCCGAGAAGGATTGTGAGACTAATGATCGAAGGAGAATTTTTTTTATCCCATCAAATAAATGATCAATCATACTCCTTGGGATACATTTATAATATGTTACTTTCCTTGATTACCTTGTATGTTTGCCTCATACTTTGTAACATTCTCATCCTCTTTTTTTCTCAGACATAGAAATTGGATTTCCATATCCACTCAATGATCATGAGGAATGTATTTTTCTAATAAAATCTCTTTAAACTTCCTCCATTCCATACATGATACTTCATCATCATTATTTGTGTTTGGAATTAATGACCACCATTGGTCAGCATCTCTCGGGAGGTGATAAACTACCAAGAAAAAATTTTCCCTTTTGCTACACCCCAAAGCAAGAAATATATTCTCTATGGAACTTATCCATTTCTCATCTACTAATGGATTTCCACTCCAATTTATTTTTGGTATTTGTTTCCTTATGAGGTGATCTAACATTGATCCTCCACATTTTGGATCAGGGTTCTCCATATGGGTATGGTTATTATTCATAACCTGAGTGACATGTCCAGTATGGTGATACGATGATCACCACCAGTTGCTTCACCAGCTCCACTATAATTAACATGAGTATGAGGGAAATCTCTACATGGATTACATGCATTGATATAGTTTCCATTCCTCCCACTAGGTTCCATTTCTAAATAATGGAATACACTAGATTTGTTTATGAATCGCAATACATATTTCCAAACATTTAAAACACTTAACATAAATTGAGAAGTTTATGGATATAATCCATAATCATAAAAATGTCTTATTTGAGGAGGTATATAATCATAAATCCCTCATAATTATTTGTAATGAAAATGATAATTATCCTATGAAAATCCATCGGGAGTGTCGTAACCAAGAGTGCAGCAATGCACGTTGTCGTGCACCAGTTCCCATTCGAGTCTAGCTCAAAGCGGTTTTTTCAGGTTTTACCACTAGCAACATTTGTTCCAGAGCCACCTCTACCTTCTCGTATCCAGAAAGGGATGCATTTCTGGGAAAACTCACAAAATCACTACATTACCAAAATTCTAGGAAGTTCTTCTATATTAATCCTCAAAATCTAACTTAGGGTAATGTGCTCTAATCAATGTTTATCTAAATCTAGTTTCCATGGTTTGTAATAAACGTCCATTGATTCAACTGTAATGCCCCAACCCTAGATACCGAGAGTAGGTGCATTATTACATAACATTTACATGATCACAAAACATTATTTCTCGAAAGACTGATTAGTTTATTAGCATTATAAATACTAGATACATTTATAAGTTTTACATTAAATTTTAAAATGAAAACTACAAAAAAAAAATTATCCATAGACCACACTCATATCCCTTAGACTATCCTTTCAGGTTAGTCATAATATAAATATTCGCATCTTAGAAAAAATAAAACATAGAAAGGGGTGATCTTAGATGCTTAGTAAGGATAACAATATAGCAGAAACATTCATATATAAGATTAAACATTTTAAGGGAATGTATAAGAGTAAAAAATAAGCCATTTAAAATTAAACTTCACCATTATATGGAAAATATTAATCAAATAATTCCATTTACTAATTCAAATTAATATTATACTACTAGAATAATCACATGCATTGTCAATATCCATATTCATAAAGAAGTAATACATAATTCCAGACATTCATAACCACATAGCCAAGGCATTGTGCCAATACTACAAATAATATTTTCTCAAGGCCTTGTGGGAAGAAACTAGTTTATCTCATGAGACCTACCAATGCATCAATGAGCTATAGAAGGCTCCACCCATCACATAATAAGTCCAATGCTTTCATAAAATTAAAATGTTTAGACATTACATAAACATTCATATTAAAACTAGCATATGAAATGTCAATACATTATCCATAAACCATGAATTGTTTAAAAATAGCACATCCACAGTCAAACATATCAGAAAGCATTCAATACAATATTTATGTTTTGTATCATAATAAATCAACATCAAATAAGCTTAAAATACATCAAATGATGTTTACATATATGAAATCAATTTTTTTAGGGAAATATATCTTTCTATTTTGAAATAATTTAAATGTCATACAATTATAAATGATAAAATTTATTTTGAAAATATTATTATAATATTGTAGGGGAATCATCGACGATGTTATAACGGTGGAAAATAGCCTCACCCACCGTATAAGTTAAGAAAGACATTCTTCCCTTAAATTTGACATGAAGTTCATAATGTACCTTGTTTGGAAAACGACAGAAAGATTACATTCCAAAAAATATATGAAAAAATAAGGGTATAAATTATGTTAAACCATTTTTTATTAAACATTAAAAATGTTTTGAATTTTTTTTAATAAACACAGATGTTGATGATAAAGAAGTCCCAATAGATACTCATCTATAAAACAACCTCATATAATGAAGAGTTTGTTGAATTAACCCTTACCATGTACTTTTACTTGGGCGAGGGTGGGTTAACTTCGGGTATAATGTTGAAATCGTTGTTATTAAATTATAAAATAACCATATTCATTAATATGATGTCATATATGATATTATAATATTGCATTGTTAATGATATTTCAGTAGTATCATCGTCTCCGGTGTTAACTGATTCATTTACCTTTATATGAATTGTTATTTAAGTAATGTTTGGTTTGGATAGGATGTATCTCATTCAAATTCAGAATGATATTAAGTCTTTAAACATTATTTTTAATCATTAAATGAATATTAGTCTTGAATGGGTACGATGGGGAAGGAATCTCGTCGCATTCAAGGAAACAGTAATCCATACGTACACACGAGTGACAATATCATTATTTTGATATTAAAATCGTATATCAAAGGATGATATATCGTATATAAAGAATTATTAACATGTTATATTTATTATTTAAATCAATGTTACTTCATTATTATACCCATCCAAATAGTGAATTGTTTAATGATAAACTATACCACGACGTGGAGACGGTAAGCCATACGTATGTAGGTATGAAGATTTTGTCATTTATTGGATGGATAGAATTACAAATATGGTTGTAACGTTTTTATAATAACATAATAGTATATAGAATATAGTGGATTAATTATTTTATAATGGAAACAACAAAGAACGAGGAAGTGGAAGAAGAAAAGAACTTGAATGTGGAGATGAAATGTTTACCTCTTCTTCAGGTTCTTCCTTTTGATTTGATCAAAGAGTCTCCTTATGTTTTCTTTATGACTAAAGGAAGCACTATAATATGAAGGGAGGATAGTTGGGAGTATATTTTTCCATGGTTTGGTAGATCCAAATGGCTTTGAAGGTGTGAATTTGAGAGAAGGGGAAGTGCCTTTTTATAACAAGGGTGAGGGGAACATTAGGAAAATATTGAAATAATAGTTTATAATAAATTCATATTCAATTTATAATGACACAAAAATGATTTATTTAAAGGCTAAGGTGGGGATGGGTCGAAATAATACAATCCAATGGGTTTTAGGCAGGTTTAGGTCACCATATTAACCTTATCATTTAGATTTAACTCTTAGTTAAATAGTTTGACATTATCAATGTCTCTTTGTATTTTTATATTATATTTGATAATAAGAATACTATAAACATCCATGTGAAACTAAAGTGTTTCATTAATGACATATATAATATTATTAAATCCTTTCGTCCTAACATTAGATTTTAAAGAATAGAATATCAATTAATAATATAATATTTGTTTTAAAAACTCCTTTATGTAAATTTTGACACTATTTGGTTTTTTTGTTTTTTTTTAAATTAATAACATCATTATAACATACAAAAAACTCATTTAATGAACCGTAACATTTCATACAAACCAATAAAATTAATTTAATTTAACAAAAGTCTCAAATTAAATTTATTTGGATATTTTTAATATCAATTATTTCAATCATTCATTAATAAGGTAATTACGACATCATCATTGTGTCATAAATAAATTTAATTATCTAATGTAAAAAATTTATAAATAAAATACCATTATGTTGGAAATTCTTTATATTTCTAACAAATATTTATAATTGAATTTATCTTATGTGTAACCATATATTATAAAGGTTTTATTTATTAAACATAGAATTTAACACTTTTAAAACTTCTTTAAATAAAATAATAATAAATATTATAATCTAATATAAGTGGACCTTAAGGATCATATTATATTCCAATGGTTGTTTTTGGGTGAAATACACATATCCAATAGAACTAGGACATGTGTCAGGATTATAATTATATCATTTTTAACATTAATTACAATATTAACTTTTAATCGTGATAAATAAAAGTCAAAAGTTATTATTCACCAAAATTATTTTTATATCGTTGAACAACATTTTACTGACTTATATCAACCGTGTCTCTCAGATTTTTAAAATTCAACTCACAGAAGCAGAAAAATTACGTTTTATGAAAATTTTCAAAAGCTCCTAGGAGATGGGTAAAAGACGGTAAAAAGATCAATAAAATTTTATATATCTAGTTTTAATATAAAAATTAATCCAATTTATTAAAATAAACTAATATTGATTTTATGTATCTATTTTTACTTATGATAAATTTAAATAAAATAAATAATTATTTATATAAAAATTTGGTTTTAACCAATAACGTAGTAATTTCACTATTCATCAAAAATTGAATGCTTTCAGAAAAATATCAAAAATTAACACTAATCTAATTTATATATTCCAAATACTATAACGATGTCCATTTTGAAAGATAAAATTTATAAATTTCTAAAAAGTGGGTATTACTATTTATAACGACGAGTTTCATTGGTCATGGTGTGTTAGAATATCGAAGTTGCGTATGATGCATGCTATTGCATTATTCAAAGGGAAACGTACCGTGGAAGCATGGGGTGTTCATTCTCCCCTCCATCAAATAATTTTTTCCTCGAAATTTGTAGAATACTACCACCTAAAAATATTCAGATGGTTCTTCATCATAAGTTCCACGGGTTCCAACGTTGACTCTTTCAACTTATGGTTTCTCTACAGTACTTTTACCCGTCAAGTTTTCCGGTTTCTCAACACCTGTTCTCTAATACCAAATATCTTGACAGGCTCTTCGCAATAAGATAGATCGATTTCTCGTTCTAATTCCTTGTAGGTGAGTTCATGCATTTGGTTAGGCATGTATTTTCTCAATAGTGATACGTGGAACACATCATGTACTTTGGAGAGACTTGGCGATATTGACAAATAGTAAGCTAAAACCCCAATTAATTCTATAATTTTGAAAGGTCCGTTGTAGCTGGGACTCAATTTACCATTCATAACGAATCGTATAAATCCCTTCCATGGAGATACCTTCAAGAAAACATGATCTCGTACCTAAAATTACAAATCCTTTCTTCGATTATCAGCATAAATCTTCTGCCTACATTGTGCTTCTTTGATGATGATTTAGATAAACTTAACCTTTTCCATCATTTCCTCAACATGATCTGGGCCAATCAGTTTTCTTCCACCAACATCATCCCAACACATTGGTGTGCGACATCTCTTTTCATATAACACTTCATATGGTTCTATCTGAATACTCGAATAGAGGCTATTTTTATAGAAAAATTATACCAGTGGTAAATATTGTCCCCACATACCTTGAAAGTCAAGTGAGCGAGATCACAACATGTATTCTAATGTTTTAATAGTTTTTTATTATTTTCTATCAGTTTGAGGGTGGTAGGCGCTGCTCAATTGAAGTTCAGTAACCAGGGCTTTCTAAAGAATTTTCAAGAATCTTGATGTAAAAAGGGGATCGCGATTAGAAACAATCGATAAGGGTACTCCATGAAGTCTTAAAACATCATTAATATATATTCTTTCTAGACGTTCAAGTGGTAAATCGTCTATTATAACAAAAAAATGTGATGACTTTGTAAGATGATAAAAAATGACCCATATTGCATAATTTATTGTTGGAGTCATTCGTAGCCCCAAGAAAAAGTCCATTGTAATATCATCCCATTTCCACTCAGGTATGGGAAGAGGATGCATGACCCCTCTAGGATATTGTCTTCCAACTTTCACTAATTGGTAAACCATACATGTTGACACAAAATTAGTAATCTCTTTCTTCCTGTTCTCCAACCAAAAATGTTCCTTCAAATATATATACATCTTGGTGCTACCGGGATGTATAGTGGAATTGGAGCTATGGGAATCATCCTACAATTCCCTTTTCAGATCAGGTATATTAGGAACACAAAATCTCATTTCTACTTTCAAAATTACATCTTTATTTATGAAGTCCCTCAATCTCCCATCGTTCACAACATTAATTTTCATTTGAAACTCCTCATCATCAGCCTCAGAACTTTTTATCCTTTCTAGTAAAGATGGTTTGGAAAGAATTTGAAAAAGTATTGATCTTTCACCTTCCCTGATTATTCCCATATACATATTTAATAAATCAATGAAGATAAGATTTCTTTTAACTATCATCTTTTTCAAAACTCCATAATTCTTTATGAAAAAACAATATGAAACCATATTTTCATTCCTAGAGTGGTAGTGTACTGTGAAATCAAAATCCTTGAGTAGTTCAAGCCATCTCCATTGCCTCATGTTGAGTTCTTTCTATGAGAAAATATAATTCAAACTATTTTGATCATCATATATCTCACATATTTTACCATAGAGATATTGTCTCCATATCTTCAAAGAAATGATTACAACTTCTAACTCAATATCATGAGTTGGATAGTTTTTCTCATGAAATTTTAGCTATCATGATGCATAGGTATTAACAATATCATTCTGCATAAGGACATAACCAAGTCATTTCTTTAAATAATTGCTATAAATAACAAAACCATCAATCCCTGATGGTAGAGTTATGATAGGATAATTGACTTATATTATCTTCAGTTCTTGATGAAATAATTTCACACTATTTTGTCCAATTAAATTTAGCCCCTTTACATGTGAGGATGGTTAATGGGTTATCCAATTAGGCAAAATTCTAGATGAAATTCCAATAATAGCATTCTAAACCAATTAAACTGCATTCCTTAGTTATACTCGCCAGTGTTGGACCTTCATGTATTGCTATAGTCTTAGAAGGATCAGGGGAGAATCCATCCTTAGAGACAATATGGACATGAAAATAAATCTCATGAAGACAGAATTCACACTTTCTAAACTTCTCATATAATTCAATTCATATGAGTGTTTTCAGAATGGTGCGCAAATGATTTTCATGATCTTCATAGATTTTGGAGTATACCAAGATATCATAAATAAATACCACTAAAAATTCATCAGGATATTCCTTGAAAACCATGTTCATTAGATCCATGAAAACATAGGGTGCATTAGTCAACCCAAAAGGCATTAATGTAAACTCGTAATGCTCGTACCTAGTTCGAAATGCTGTTTTCAGAATGTCTTCCCTCTACACATAGTACTGATGATATCCATATCAAAGGTAAGTCATTGAAAAATACTGAGCTCCATGAAGTTGGTCATATAAATCATCAATACATGGTAGGGGATACATGTGGTTCTATTGTTATAGCATTGATCTCCTTCTAATCAATGCACGACCTCATAGTCCTATCTTTATTCTTAAAAAAGGTCATAGGATCCCCAAGGAAAAACAATAGGGAGAATAAATACATTATTACTCAATTCCTCTAGTTGTTTATTCAGTTACTCTAATTCCACAATGGCTATTCTATAAGGGGTCTTCGATATGGTCCTTGATCTAGGAATTAAGTCAATAGAAAACTCAATTTCTCATTTCGGAGGATGTCCATGAAAATCCTGTTGAAACACATCAAAATATTGTTGCACAATAGGTATATACTATATTTTAACATTCCTTTCCTAACCCATAGTTTTTTTATTCTCTTCCTCCCCAATAATTGAATTTATTGGTGCTACTGGGGGTGGATCTAGATAAGAATCAGATGGGGATATTTTTTCTCTAATGATATGGTACTCCTTATCAAAATCGAAATTTTTAACCCCCATCATCTTACAATAAATTTTCGCATCTTGTTCCAAAAGCTAATCTATTCCAAGGATTATATAAAATTCAATAATGGGAATGATGATGAGATCAACAGAAAAATAAAGTGTATAGGCCATAATGGAACTGATTCAAAAAACATTATTCCAATGATACATCCCTTAGGAGTTTTGACTAACAAATCCATTGCTAAATCAAATTAGAAATATGTAATTTTCTTAGAAAACTGGGAAGATATGAAATAATGCGATGATTTAGAATCAAACAAATCATTGGCTAAACATTATGAAACCATTAAATTACCTACAACCACATCATTAAGAACATCAACCTCAGCAGTAGTGATAGCTTATTCTTGTCCATGATCCCTTAGACATTTCTGAGGTAAGTTTACTTAGCTCTTAGGACATTCATTTGCAAAATTCCCACTTTCTCTACAATTGTAGCATTCACCATTGATAGCCTCATTCATCCCCTTGCAATCACGGTCATTGTGTACTTTTTCCCCACACTAGTAACAGACAACCATTCCCTTCATGAAAGTAACGGGGTTATTCTTCCCATATTTACTATCGGATGGATATACATCTTTTCCCTTCTTCCCCTCATTTCCATTTCCAGAGTGTTAAACATATCTCTTCTTATCATTATTTTCTTTAAAGTTGTAAGACTTAGAGAATTCATTTTCTGCCTTCATAGCACATGAGACAATATCTTCATATGATGAGAAGTATTGTTAGACTAATACATGGCATAGAAATGGTTTAACCCATGAAAAATATATAATTCATACTCCTTGGGATACGTATATAATCTGGTGCATCCCTTCTAACCTTGTAATGTTAGACTCCTTGTTTGCGACATTATCATCCACATTTTTCCTCAGACATAGAAATTTCACTTCCATATCCACACGATGGTCATGAGGAAAGTATTTTTCTATGAAAATATCTTTAAACTCCCTCCATTCCATACATGATATTTTATCATCTTTTTTTGTTTTGGGAATTAATGACCACCATTGATCAGTATCTTTCGTGAGGTGATAAACTACGATGATAACCTTTTCCCTTTTGCTACGCCCGAAAGCATGAAATAGTTTCTCTAATAAACTTATCCATTGCTCAGCTACTAATGTATTTTCACATCCATTGAATTTTGGTGGTTGTTGCCTCATGAAGCGATCTAACATTTACCCTCCACATTGTGTATTAGGGTGATCCATACAGGTAAGGTTATTATTGATAACCTGATTGAGTTGTCCCAGTATGGTGATATGATGATCACCAGAAGTTTCATCACCATATCCACAATAATTATCTTTAGTTGGAGGGAAATCCCAACATGGATTACATGTGTTGATATGGTTTCCATTCCTTCCAATAGGCACCATTTCTAAACAATGTAATACACTATATTTTTTTATGAATCGCAATACATAATTCCAAACTTATAAAGCACTTAACATAAATTGAGTAGTTAATGGATATAATCCATAATCATAAATTTGTTTTCCTTGAGGAGTTATATACTCATAAATACTTCATAATTGTTTTTAATGAAAATGAGAATTATCCTAAGCATATCCATCAGGAGTGTCGTAACTAAAAGTGCAGCAAGGACTGTTGTCGTGCACCAGTTCCCGTTCGAGTCTAGCTCAAAGTGTTTTTTTTGTTATTACCCTTAAGTACATCTGTTCCAGAGCCGTCTCTATATTCTCATATCTAGAAAGGGATTCATTTATTGGAAAACTCACAAAATCTCAATATTACCAACATTCTAGGAAGTTCTTATATACAAATCCTCAAAATCTATCTTAGGGTAATTTGATATAATCAATATTTATCTAAATCTAGTTTCCAC
The DNA here is from genome assembly GCA_963277665.1 of Viscum album. Classification (NCBI taxonomy): domain Eukaryota; kingdom Viridiplantae; phylum Streptophyta; class Magnoliopsida; order Santalales; family Viscaceae; genus Viscum; species Viscum album. The sequence goes on from OY728120.1 coordinate 265,350,042, forward strand.
AGTTTTTAATAAACTTACTTTGATTCAACTATAATGTCCGAACCATAGTTACCTATAATTGGTGCAATATTAAAAAACATTGTCATGGTCACAAAAGATCAAGTCTTGAAAGGCCGATTAGTTTGTTAGAATTGGATATACTAGACACATTCACAAGTTTTACATTACATTGTAAAATGAATACTATAACAAAATTTCTCCATAGACTACCCTCATATCCCTTAGATTATCCCTACAAGTCAGTCATAATATACTTCTTCGCATCTTGGGAAAAATAAAACATAGGAAGGGGTGAGCTCAGATGCTGAGTAAGGATAACAATATAGTAGAATCATTCATAAATAAGCTTAAACATTTTAAGGTAATGTATAAGTCTAAAACATAGGCCTTTTAAGAATTAAATTCTGGATAATATGGAAATTATTAATCAAATAATTCCATTTACTTATTCACATGGAGATTCTACTAGTCGAATAATCACATGCAACATCAATGGCCATATTCATTAATATGGAATGCATAATGCCAGACATTCATAACCACATAGTCAAGGCCTTGTGCCAAGACTAAAAATAAGATTTTATCAAGGCCTTGTTACAAGACACTAGTTTTCTCATGAGACCTACCGATGCATAAAGGAGCTATATCGGGCTCCACCCGTCACTTACTAAGATCAATTCATTCCCCATATGAAAATGTTTAATCATAACATAAACATTCGTATTAAAACTAGCCTATGAAATGTCAATACAATAGCCATAAACAATTAATGGTTTAAAAATAACACATCCACAGTCAAACATATCACAAAACATTCAATACAATATATATGTTTTGTATCATAATAAACCAACTTAAAAAAATCATAAAATCCATCAAATTATGTTGACATAGATGAAATCAATTTTTTTTAGAGAAATATATCTTTCAATTTTGAAATCATTTAAAATTCATATAATTATAAAAGAAAACAATTATTTGTAAAATATTCCGATAGTTTTGTAAGGGAAGCTTTGACGATGTTATAATGAAGGAAAACAGCCTTACCTTTCATATAAGTTTAAAAAGACATTCTTACAATAATTTTGATGAAAAGGTCATAAAGCACCTTATATGGAAAATGATAGAAAGATTCCTTTCAAAAACATATAAGGTAAAATAAGGGTATAAATGACATTAATCCATTATGTACTAAATAGTAAAAATGTTTTGAAATACATTTTTAAGAATCATGGATGTGGATGATAAAGAGGCCCCATTAGATATTCACGTATAAAACAACCTCTTATAATGAAGATATTGTAGAATTAACCCTTACCTTGTTATTTTCCCTGGTCGAGGGTGGGTTAACCTCATGTATAATGGTGAAATCATTGTTATTAAATTTTACAAGGACCATATACATTAATATGATGTCATATATGATCTTCAAATATTGCTTTGTTAATAATATTTCATCAGTATCATAGTTTCAGGTGTTAACTAATTTGTTTACCTTTATATAATTTGTTATGTAAGTAATGTTTTGTATTTATAGGATTTATGTCATTAATATTCATAATTATATTAACTCTTTAATCATTATTTTTAATCATTAAATGAAAATTAGTCTTGAATTGGTATGCTGGGGAATGAATCTCATCGCGTTTGTGGAGACAGTAGTCTGTACGTACGCACGAGCGATAATATCATTCATTTGATATTAAAATAGTATATAATTGGATGGTATATCATATATAAAGAATAATTAACATGTTATATTTATTATTTACATCAATTATACATCATTATTATACCCATCCAAATAGTGAAGTGTTTAATGACAAGCTACACCATGACGTGGAGACTATAAGCCGTAAGTATGCAGGAATGGTGACTATGTCATTTATAGGATTGATAAAATAAATAATATGGTTGTACCATTTCTATAATAACATCACAATATTTAGAAGATACTAGATTTATTATTTTAGAATGGAAACAAAAAAGAAAGATGAAGTGGAAGAAGAAATGAAAATGGAAGAGGTGATGAAATATTTACCTCTTCTTCGGGTTCTTTCTTTTGATTTGGTCAAAAGGGATCCTTATGTTTGCTCTATGACTAATGGAAGGCCTCTAATTTTATGGGATGATAGTTTTGAGGATATTTGGGTAAGGGTTGGATGAGACAAATGGATTTGCAGGTGTGAATTTGAGAGAAGGGGAAGTTCCTTTTTATAAGAGGGGTGAGGGGCACCTTAGGAAAAGATTGAAATAATATTTTATAAAAAATTCATATTCGGTTTATAATGGCACCAAAATGATTTATTTCGAGGAAAAAGTGGGTATTGGTCGAAATCCTCCCATCCAAAGGGCTTTATACTGGTTTATGTCACCATATTAACCTTATCATTTAGATTTAACTCTTAGTAAAATAGTTTTTCATTTTCCATGTCTCTTTGTATTTTTATATTATATGGTTAATAAACATAGAATAAACTTCAATGAGAAACTAAAGTGGTACATTAATGAAATATATAATATTACTAAATCCATTTTTCAAAACCTCAGATTTTTAGGAAGATAATACCAATTATTAATATAATATTTGTTTTAAAAACTCTTTTATGTAAATTTTGACACTATTTAGTGATTTGTTTTTGTTAAATTGATAACATAATTATCACTTCAAAAACAAAACACATTTAATCAACCCTAACATTTCATAGTAACCTAGAAAATTAATTTTATTCAATAAAAGTCCCAAATTCCATTTATATGGATATTTATAATAACAATTATTTTAATCCTTCATTTATAAGGTAATTACAACATCATCATTGTGTCATAAATAAATTTTATTATTTAATGTAAAAAATTCATAAATAAAGTACCATTATGTATAAAATAATTAAATCTTTTTAATTAATATTTATAGTCGAATTTATCTAATATGTAACCCTATATTAAAAATGGTTTATTTATTAAACCTATATGTTAACACTTTTAACACTTCATTAAATAAAATAATAATAAATGTTCTAATCTAATACATGTGGAACTAAAGGACCATATAATATTATTAATGTTTTTTTAGTCGAAATACACTTATCCAATATAATTAGGACATGTGTTAGGGTAATAATAAAATCTTTTTTACCTTTAATTACACTATTACTTTTAGCCGTGATAATTAAAAGTCAAAAGGTTTTATTCACCAAAAATTATTTTCATCTCATTTAACCAAATTTTACTTACTGATATTAACAGTGTCTCTCAGATTTATGTAATTAAACTTATAGAAGCCATAAAATTATGTTTTATGCAAATTTTTAAAAGCTCCTAAGAGTTTGGTAAAAGATGGTAAAAAGTTCAATAAATTTTTTATATCAAATTTTATTATAAATATGACTCCACTGAATTACATTGAACTAATAATGGTATTATGAATCTATTTTGACAGGAAATATATTCAAATAAAATAAATAATTATTTAAATAAAAAGTCGGTTTTAACCAATATCGCTGTGTTTTTCACTATTCATCATGAATTTAATGTTTTTTGAAAAATTCAAAAAATTCACCCTATGCTAATTTCGATATTCCGAATCCAAAAATGATGTCCATTTTGAATGATAAAATTTTTAAAATTTAAAAAAGTTGGTATTACAATTCATAATAGCTAGTTTGATTGGTCGTGGTGTGTTATAATATCGATGTTGCTTACGATGCAAGCTATTGAATTATTCAAAGGGAAACGTAGCGTGGAAGCTTGGGGTGTTACGCATTGTATCCATCTTGGTGTAAACTTTCACCCTCGGCCAAAAGAATATATACCACATCCTCCACCCCTAGAATCATTAATCCCTGAGAGGATTCAGTACATACCCTATGTAGCTACTAGGGAACCCATCCTACTAGGCTAAGGGTATTTATAACTCTATCACCATCACCAGTTTCATCATAACCTAAGAGTATCCTTCACACATTAGTGGTGGTTTCATATCTTCCTCGGCACACTGGTTTGGGGGGGGGATTTTAAATCTTCATGTATGCCCCTTGATTCATCAAGACCCCTACTGTAGTCATTGGATCCTTATCAATAAAACCAATCCATGCCAATGGAGACATAAAATGACCACCATCCCAAATGGATGGAGGAATTTTTATCATCATCAGCACCATATAGGGAATCTACCTTCTCTAGTATGGGAGGGATAGATCAATGGTCGACATGTCACCTATTCCTACCACAACAAGACAAACCATAGTTTGTCAGGGCTCTCTTGGAAACCATGAAAAGAAACTCCATCAAAGTCATTATCCATAGGCCAAGAAGGGAAGAGTTTAAAGAAAAGAAAATTAGAACCCACTAGTATGGAAAGCCAAAAAGGCCCAAAATGGTAAAGGGTTTGAATAATGACCACGATAGAAGTTTTCCAGAATCAACTTGTTGCATAGAAAGAAATGACACAACCACCATTGCCTGATTAGCCTCTATATGTTGACACCATCCACGTGGAAAACCTCAATCAAGAGGAAAATTTGGAAGGTCACAAAATAAAAAATTTATTCTATTAGGAGGGAGATTTGGATCCACCAAATGTGGTTTTGTGCACCTTAAATGAAAGAAGGATTCAAAATTTTGCACCATTGAAAATTGAGCTTCTACCTCCTCAGTGGAATACTATAAATGATAAATTGATGGATGTGACTATATATCATTTTCCATAAATCTAGGAATAGTTGTTGTAATATGAGTGTGAAAAATGAGCTCTTTAGAATCTCAATAGAGGGATACACTATAGAAATATTCATGCTTGCTGTCATCTCCAACCAGAGATGAATGTCCTCCCCCCCACCAATCCAATCTAAAGAGAGGTATCTGAGTACCATGTTTCCTCCTGATCAAGAAATCCATTCTACATAAATGAGGAAGCTAAAAATGATCCGGAATTCCATTTGTTGCAGTAATGACATCTTCATCACCAGTTAAATGTAGAGAACCAAATATTGATGTACGTAGACATTACATTACTTTTGCGGAATACTTAATACATAACAAAAACAGACACATAAGGACCGTAATAGTTTAGTGTCTTTGGAAACTCGGAAAATAATCTTCTAATCGTGGTGAAAGATCATCAACTTCTCCCATAAAGAACTTCCCCTTTTTATTTCTTACCTAAATCCTTTCTTTATATCCTGGGGAAATGAAAACATAAAAAGGGTGAGCTCAAATTATTAGTAATGGTAAGAATAGAGAATATAAAACTATCCATAAATATTTGAATGCAAAAGCTTGAACATAAAATCCAAACTTCAATATCATGACCAAAGACATAAATCATGGATGTACGTAAGGCATATATCATAAAGGAACATCAATCTTGATAAAATAGAATGGGAATAAATCATGTATTTGTGGAAACCATTCATCACTTGTTATGATTTCTATAGTATCCAAGATATTTCTACCAAGACCATCTTAGTGGACAAAGTCCCTTTCAGAATCGAGTTCACTCCTCATTCTAGTCCCGTATCACTGAACCGGAATCACATACTGTTCCAGCCATATCTATCTGATGAGGTATAAATCTATACCCAATGCATTGGAGGGAGATACAGGTCCCACCCATCTCATAATGAAATCATTCTTACCTGTTCCACAAAATAAACTTAAAACATTCATCATAACCCAAAGAATAAAATGGGTTTCATAAACATCATCCCATCATCACATAATCCATATAAAAAATGGATATTTCATCATAAGAAAACTGAAACCATGTAAATCATAGAGACATTATACTTGAAACATACACATATGAATTAATGTCATCTTAGATGGAAAATGGTTTTGATAAAACATTTGAAATTAATTCTTGAGGAAAATATCCTTTCTTCTTCAAAATCAATTTCTTTTCACAAAAAATCATGCAATATTTAAAAGAAAGTGATTTTTTTGAAAATAGTCATGAAATATTTTGGAGGAAGATTCATGAAAATAAGGCTTTATAAAACCATATAAATCCTTTCATGACGTATAAGTTAAAAAAACATTCTTCTCGTACTTTTGCTGGAAAAGTTAAAAAGTACCTTGTAGTGTTAACAAAAGAAAGATTCCTTACATACCATGTAGTAAAAGTCAAAAATGGGTAAAAAGGACATTAAAAATGCATGAATTCATTTTTAGAAAAATGGGCATGGATGATAACAATAACCCCATTAAATACTTACGAATAACAATCTCAGATAAGAAAAAGATTGGAAACATTATCCCTTACCTTATGTCTGATATGATTCGTATGTATCCGAACCTCCTGTATAATGATTTAAATAATGTCATTGAATTATTATAGAATCATATTCATTGTTATTATATCATATATGGTTCACTTATGTATCTATATTACCCGTTCATTTGTCAATTCCATGTTAAAGTAGCGTTTTGGGTAAAATTGTTTCATTTATCGTACATGTTTGGACTTGTTGTTCTTGATATTATTATTACTTATATAATGATTTACTTACATACAGAATGTAAGACATGATTTATATATCATATATATTCAGTATATATACTTATAATGGATAGATAAATGAAATGAAACACACCGTTCATGGAGACGGTAGGCCGTACGTACGCATGAACACTGTTTTCCTTTCTTTATTTAATTGAATGGAAGTAAGTAGATGAAATATATGTATATATATATGTATAAATAAACCCAGAAGATTAATTATGTCATTTATTTCATTTTTATTCATTATATATACTTTATAATCATTCGTGAATGGTTAATCATGGAAAATGAATCTCATCGTGTTCGCGGAGACGGTAGTCCATACATACGCACGAGCGATGATATCATTCGCATGATCGTGGAATTGTATTGAATTTTATGTATAATATTACAGAATATATATCAATTTAATATAACCATATATAGTTATTTATTTACACCATTATTCCCATCCATGTAACGTGGTGGTGGACAAACTTATTACACCCCGGCGTGGAGACGGTATTCCGTACATACTCACACGTGGTGATTTCATTTTCCGTAGGATGGATAGAAGGAGAAATAGTTTTGTTTCATATTCATAATAACATATCAGTATATGAGTGATACTGATGTTATTACTTTATAATGAACAACTAAATAAGAAGAAGTTGAAGAAGAAAGAAACTTGAGGGAATTGAAAGAAGAGATTACCTCTTCTTCGACACACCTCCTTTAAGACTTCTCTTAAGGAAGTAGAGTAAGTATTTTGAGAAGACCAGAACATCCATAATGTTTCCAGGGAAGTGGAGAAGATAAATGGGCAGGGGTTGGCCGGGCTTCAAGGCTCAATAGGATGTGAAGTGAAGAGGGAATGGGTGCCCATTTATAAGGGAGGAGAGGGGAACCTTTGGAAAAACTCAAAATACTATTTTATAATAAAGTAATATTCGGCTTTTAATAGCTCCAAATTGATTTATTCTGAATCTAAGGTGGGGATGAGAAAAAATTCTCTAATCCAATAGAATTTAGAAAAATTTAGGTTTCTATTTCAACCTTATCATTTAGATTTAACTTTATGGTAAATATTTTTACTTTTACTGTGTCTTCTTGTTTTCTTACACTATAAGGTTAATAAACATACTATAACAAGACAAGAAACCCCAAGTTGTTTATTATTAGTATATATAACCTTATATAAGTGTTTTTGTCTATACTTAGATTTTTAGGAATAATATAACAATTAATAATATAATATTTGATTTAAAAACTATTTTATGTCAATCTTGACACTATTTGGTAATTTATTTTTGTGAAAATCATAACAGAATGCTTAGTTCGAAAAATGATAATTAAATAAATAATAACATTTCATATTAACCTAGAAAATTATTTTAATTCATAAAAAGTCTAAAATTAAATTTATTTGGGTATTTATAATATCAATTATTTTAATATTTCATTATTTAGGTAATTACTGCATCACCATTGTGTCATAAATAACTTAAATTATTTAATGTCTAAAAATTATAAATAAAATACCATTAGGTAGGAAATATTTTTAGATATGTAATTAAAATTTATAGTCGAATTTATCTAATGTATATCCCTATATTAAAAAGGAAATAGTTATTAAACATTGATTTTAACTATTTTAACCCTTCTTTAAATAAATTTATATTAAATGTCCTAATCTAATCCATGTGGGCCTAAATGGTCATATTTTATTCCTAAGATTGTTTTTGGTCGGATTACACTTATCCAATAGAATTTGGACATGTGTTAGGGTAATAATAATATCATTTGTACCCTTAATTACCCTATATACTTTTAACCGTGGTAAAAGAAAGTAAAAAGTTACTATTCACCAAAAATTATTTTCATCTCATTGAACCACATTTCAGTCCTTGATATTAACCGTTACTCTAGGATTTTCTAAATTCCACTCACAGAAGAGGTAAAATTATGTTTTCTGTGAATTTTCAAATTTTCCTAGGAGGTGGGTAAAATACGGTGAAAAGTTCAATAAAATTTTTATATATCTAAAATTATTATAGAATTACTCCAATGAATTACATTGAAATTATATAGGAATTATGTATCATTTTTTACCTAAAAGAAATTTAAATAAAAAGTATAATTATTTAAATAAAAAGTCGGTTTTTAAATAGTTACCCCGTGTTTTCACTATTCATCAAAAATTGAAAGATTTCTGAAAAATACGAAAATTCACCCGAGGCTAATTTTGATATTCCAAATACAAAAATGAAGTCCAGTTTGAATGATATAATTTATAAAATTTCAAAAAGTGGGTATTACTATACGTAACGGCTAGTTCATAATAATATTATAATAATATCGCATTTAGTGAAACTCGGTATTGCGTACTACACATGCTATCGAGGAAGGTCATGATTGCGAGTAATGTAATCCAAGATAGGGTTTCATGTGGTGAAAGACTCCTTTTTTGTTGCATATAACAAAATCCAACCATATTACATTTATACATTTGAATATATATATATATATATATACACTCAATGTTTCGTATAACATAATCAAAATTTATTTCATTTATACATTAAACAAAATCTATACTTAATGTTGCCTAAAATAATTTCCATAAAACGAACATGAAATTGTGTGTAACATTATCCAAGAATAGTGTTGCGTATATTTCGAGCTAATACGTTGTTGCATATAGCGCAAGATAATCTTGGTGTAGAGTACAACAAAAGACATCAATGAAAATAAAAAGAATAATTCTCATAAAATCTCAGGTTGTTAAATTCTACCCCCCTTAAAATTAATTTCTCCCTAAAAATTCGTCGAGGTTATAAATGGTTTACTACTTCAATGTTTCTTTCATAGAAACCCACATCGTAAAAAGGAATACTAAAAATTCATTTAAAAAGGGAAATTTAGAAATGTAAGGGTTACCTAGATTAACTCATCACATGGATTCCACATAAGAGAACATAGGTGAAAATATGGATATGGAAGAAAAATCTAACCATCATGTTCTGATGGAGAGGGGTAGAGAACATGGATATGAAAAAGAAAACAATCACAAAGCCATAAATTTGTGATGATCTAAGGTACCATTTGATTAATCGGATATAAGGGCACTAGGACAACATTTTTGGTTTTCAACATCATTTCCCTAAAGTTGAAAATTTTGAATTAGAAGAAATACTTACTTGATTTTCGTACAAACTCACCGTTGGTCGTTCTTTGGAAAACTTCCAAATCATCTCTTAAAGAAATGTAGTTGAATTTGTCAATTGCGATGTGTTAGTAGATCAGGTGATAGAATGATGGGTCATTCCATCTGTCTCAAACAAATGGTTATCAAAAGTTATCAATATACATAAGTCCATCTATAGTGATATTAATCATATATTGTTCCTAAAATGGACGTATACATCATATATCATACCACTAAATAAATTAAAACACATTTATACTAACCAGGGACATCATGTAGGCCAGTGGTAGGCGATAAAGTCATGTAGCACATTGATTGTGGGTTTGATTCCCACAACCTTATCTGACGCAATCGGTTGTCGCCCGTCCTGCAAGTTATCCTTTTTCTAAAAAAATACTATTATAAAAAAAATTCTAGCTTTAAAAAATACTATCTGATGTAGTATATAATGTACTTAATCCATTCCAATATTTAGTCTTATCCAAAATACATCTTTCCAAACTCATAGTATAAAGAGTACGATTTCTAAAAAGATCATATAACAAGCACGTGAATACCATCATTTATCCCTCATATATCCTGTTGGTCACATTCCAATCATGTCAATACCTTAATCATGTATTCTCTTGAAAAAAGAATACCCATTGATCTTTAGTGAAAACGTGAATGCTATCAAATGTTTACTCTTTCCACATACCAAAATCCAAAAAATTTTGTATACTCATACCATGATATCACTTAGTCCTTATATCAATCATGAGCTCATGAATACTATCAAACATCTCATTATATCCTTATCCCTTCATTATGCGCATATCAACTAATTTCCAAAAAATATCGGAATAACCAATAATGGTTACTGGTACCATTCAACATATACTTTCAAATACATTAGGAAAAACAATCATGTAACAATCCTTAGATGATTCTTTATTCCATAGTACCATTAAATATACAACATAACTCTTGATAAACATACAATCATTCCAATACCTTCTTAAACAACTGACTGAGCTTCAACACTTCTTTCATATCATATATCATTGGTATTCTCGTCATCATCATCAACATAAATACTACCCATACAACTATGCTGATTCTCATCATGAGATTTTCCCTTAGGTAATTGGTTTGAATAATGACCATACATCTCACATTGAAAACATTAAATCATTGCTGATTTCATAGTAATAACATTATCCTTGTCCATGGTGTTAACTGAACATTTTCCTTTTCACTTACTGGATTTGTGTCCTTCTTTTCCACACCCAAAGCATCTTCTAGTTCCTTTAAAACAATCCCCCTGATTCCTCTTCCCACATGATTTACATGAGGGAAATTGAACTTTCTTTCCTCTATGATCATCATGAAACTCCATCTTTCTCTTATAATGTGAGTCATGAAACATTCCGAAGTTGAGATTATTGATCAGATTATGAAATTTATGATTAGGCATAATAACTATGTTTTGACTTCCAAATCCCATTTCATTTTCTTGATCATGAAAAATATCATTCCACTATCCATCATATTCTCCATTATCGGGAATCTGCCTGTTTCCCTCCATTTTCTAAAACCCAAAAAGAATGGTGTGAGAGGAAAAAATCATGCTAGGTAAAACAACACAAAAAATGGGGATTACCTTCGATATCTAACATCTTAGGTAAAATTATAAGATAATTACCATAATTCTATTACTATAACCTATACTTATACGTAACCTTAGGGACATCCCTAGACATACCTTATAAATATCTCTAGGGATCTAACTAATGTTTTCACATCCTAGTATCCAAAGGTTAACTAAACCTTTCCTCTGATACCAACTATTGCGACCCAAAGCTTGACGTACTTGGACATTACATTACTTTTTCAGAATACTTAATACATAACGAAAACAGACACATAAGGACAGTAATAGTTTAGTGTTTTTGGAAACATGGAAAATAATCTTCTAATCGTGGAAAAAGATCTTAAACTTCTCCCAGAAAGATCTTACACTTTTGTTTTCTTACATAAAACATTTCTTTATATCTTGGGGAAAAGAAACCATAAAAATGGTGAGCTCAAATGCTCAGTAAGGGTAATCATAGAGAACATTAAACTATCCATAAACATTTGAATTCAAAAGCTTGAACATAAATTCTAAACATCAAAATCTTCATCAATGACATAAATCATGGAAGTACGTAAGGCATATTTCATAATGGAACATCAATATTGATAAAATATCATGGGAATAAATCATGTAATTTAGGAAACCATTTAGCACTTGTTATGATTTCCAAAGTAGCCAAGGAATTGCTGCAAATACCATCTTAGTGGACAAAGTCCCTTTCTAAATCGAGTTCACTCCTCGTTCCAGTCCTGTATCACTGAACCAGATTCACATACTATTCCATCCATGTCTATCTCATGAGATATAAATCTTTACCCAATGTATTGGAGGGATATATAAGTCCCACCCATCTCATAATGAAATCATTCTTACATGTGCCACAAAATAAACTTAAAATATTCATCATAACCCAAAGAATAAAATGGGTTTCATAAACAACATCCCATCATCACATAATCCATATAAAACAAATGGATATTTCATTATAAGAAAATTGAAACCATGTAAATCATAGAGAAATTATACTTGAAACATAAACATATGAAATATTGTCATCTTAGATGGAAAATGGATTTGGTAAAACATTTGAAATGAATTCTTGAGGAAAATAGCCATTCTTCTTAAAAATAAATTTCTTTTCACAAAACGGCATGCAATTTTTTAAAGAAAGAAATTTTTTAGAAAATAGTCATGAAATATTTTGGATGAAGCTTCATGAAAATAAGGCTTTATAAAACCATATAAATCCTTTCATTCTGTATAAGTTAAAAAACATTCTTCTCGTAATTTTGCCATAAAAGTCAAAAAGTACCTCGTAATGTAATCAAAAGAAATATTCCTTACATACCATGTAGTAAAAGTAAAAAATGGGTAAAAAGGACTTTAAAAATACATGAAAACATTTTTAGAAAACATGGGAATGGATGATAACAATAACCCCAGTAAATACTTACGAAAAACAATCTAGGATAAGAACAAGATTGTAAAATTTATCCTTTACCTTACGTCTGATATGCTTCGTATGTATCTGAAACTCCTGTATAATGATTTAAATAATGTCATTGACTTATTACAGAATCATATTCATTATTATTATATCATATATGGTTCACTTAGGTATTTATATTACCCGTTCATTTGTCTATTCGATGTTAAAGTAGCATTTTGGGTAAAATTGATTCATTTATCGTACGTGTTTGGACATGTTGTTCTTTATATTATTATAACTTATATAATTATTTACTTACATACAGAATTTAAAACAGGATTTATATATCATATATAATCAGTATATATATATATAATAGATAGATAAAAGAAATGAAACACACCATTCATGGAGACGGTAGGTCGTATGTACGCATGAACACTGTTTTCCTTTCGTTATCGACTTGAATGGATGTAAGTAGATGACATATATATATATATATATGTATACATAAATCCAGTAGAATCATTATTTCATACATTTAAATTATTATTCATTATATATACTTTATAATCATTCTTGAATGGTTAATCATGGATAATGAATCTCATCGCGTTCGTGGAGACGGTAGTCCGTACGTACGCACGAGCGATGATATCATTCCCATTATCGTGGAAATGTATTGAAGTATATGTATAATATTACAAAATCAATATCACTTTAAAATAACCATATATAGTTATTTATTTACACCATTATTCACATCCATGTAAGGTGGTCGTGGAAAAACTGATTACACCATGGCCTGGAGACGGTATTACATACGTACACACACGTGGTGATTTCATTTTCCGTAGGATGGACAGAAGGTGAAATAGGTTTGATTCATATTCATAATAAAATATCAGTATATGAGTGATACTGATGTTATTACTTTATAATGAAACAACTAAATAAGATGAAGTTGAAGAAGAATGAAACTTGAGAGAATCGAAAGAGGAGATTACCTCTTCTTCGACACACCTCCTTTAAGACTTCTCTTAAGGAAGTAGAGTTAGTCTTTTGAGAAGACCAGAACCTCCAGAATGTTTCTAGGGAAGTGGATAATAGAAATGGGTAGGGTTTGGCCAAGCTTCAAGGCTTAATAAGATTTGAAGGGAAGAGGGAAGGGGTACCCTTTTATAAGGGAGGAGAGGTGTACCTTTGGAAAAACTCAAAATACTATTTTATAATAAAGTCATATTCGGTTTTTAATAGATAAAAATTAATTTATTTAGAAGATAAGGTGGGAATGGGTAGAAATATTCTCATCAAATAGAATTTATACAAGTTTAGGTTTCTATTTTAACCTTATCATTTAGATTTAACTTTATGTTAAATAATTTTACTTTTACCGTGTTTTCTTTTTTTCTTACATTATAAGGTTAATAAACTTACTATAACAAGCCAAGCGAACCACAAGTTGTTTATTATTAATATATATAACCTTGTCTAAGTCATTTGTCCGAATCATATATTTTTAGTAATAAAATAACAATTAATAATATAATATTTGTTTTAAAAACTATTTTATGTCAATTTTGACACTATTTGGTAATTAATTTTTGTGAAAATCATAATAGGATGATTAGTAATCAAAAAGGAAATTAAATCAATACTAATATGTCATATTAACATATAAAATTAGTGTAATTCTTAAAATGTCTCAAATTACATTTATTTGGGTATTTATAATATCAATTATTTTAATATTTCATTATTTAGGTAATTACTACATCACCATTATGTCATAAATAACACAAATTATTTAATGTCTAAAAAATATAAATAAAATACCATTATGTAGTGAATATTTTTAGATTTCTAATTAATATTTATAGTCGAATTTATATTCTGTATACCCCTATATTAAAAAGGAATTAGTTATTAAACATTGATTTTAACTATTTTAACCCTTCTTTAAATAAATTAATATTAAATGTCCTAATCTAATCAAAATGGGACTAAATGCTCATATTTTATTCTAAGGTTTTTTTTGGTCGGATTACACTTATCCAATAGAATTAAGACATGTGTAAGGGTAATAATAATATCATTTTACCCTTAATTACCCAATCTACTTTTAACCGTGTTAAAAAAAGTAAAAAGTTACTATTCACCAAAAGTTATTTTTGTCTCATTGAACCACATTTTAGTCCTTGATATTGACTGTGTCTCTCGGATTTTCGAAATTACACTCATAGAAGTGGTAAAATTATGTTTTCTGTGAATTTTCAAATTTTCCTAGGAGGTGTGTAAAAGACGGTGAAAAGTTCAATAAAAATTTTATATATCTGAAATTTTTATAAAATTAATCCAATGAATTAAATTGAACATATATAGGTATTATTTATCTTTTTTTACCTAAAATAAATTTAAATAAAATAAATAAATATTTAAATAAAAATTCTGTTTTTATATAGTAACCCAGTGTTTTCACTATTCATAAAAAATTGACTGTTTTCAAATAAAATACCAAAAATTTACCCTAGGATAATTTCGATATTCCGAATCCAAAAATGAAGTCCATTTTGAAAGATAAAATTTTTAAAATTTCAAAAAGTGCGTATTACTATTCATAATGGCTAGTTCATAATAATATTATAATAAAATCTCGTTTAGTGAAACTCGGTATTGCGTACTACACACGCTATCGAGGAAGGTCGCGATTGCGTGTAATGTAAGCCATGGTAGGGTTTCATGTAGTGATAGACTCCTTTGTTGTTGCGTATAACAGAATCCAACCATATTTCATTTATACATTTGTATATATATATATATATACACTTAATGTTGAGTATAACATAATCAAAACTTATTTCATTTATACATTAATAAAATATATACTTAATGTTGTGTAAAATAATTTCAACAAAAAAAATTTGAAATTGAGTGTAACACGAGCCAAGAATAGTGTTGCATATATTGCAAGCTAATATGGTGTTGCGTATAGTGCAAGATAATCTTGGTGTATCATACTACAAAAGACATCAAAGAAATTAAAATGAATAATTCTCATAAAATCTCGGGTTGTTACCTGAAATCATTCAGTCATAGGACAAATTGGGGATCTTATGGCGATAAAAGAATGCACACCTCATCATCCTACACCAACTCCATGTTTATTAGAGGTTGATCACAACTAGTTCCCCAGAGTTACTCAGCACCATTTAATCCCTGACTACTCGATTGGAATCCATGGATGGGTGACATGTACTTGTGTAGCCCAAATAGAATCCAAAGCCTAAATAGGTCGGTTATACTCCTCCACCCAACATAAAAAACCCCAATTTTTTTTCCTTTGACAGTGTAGGTGAACCTAAACAACATCTCACACACTTTGTATCCTGATGTGGGCTGATGTTGGGTCCTTGAGATCAATTGGGCAATTGAGATGAGGTATTTCGTACAGAATATGAAAATGAAAGCCTTCGTTTGGAATATTAGATTGTTAGGGGATATATTTTATGATGGTAAGTAATTCAACATCAGTTAATTTCTCAATTTTGTTCAATACTTAGGAAAACAGTGATCACCGACCTGTTGAACATCATGCAATGAGGGAATGAGTGGGAGTATGATTTCATAGTATGGTGGAATGGCTTAACCGATTAACTCAGTAGCCCCCTCTCACAGTATTAACTACTAGATGAATGTTCCAAAAATCATTGGGATGACTGGTAGACACCCATGATAATTTGAAATATCCAGGATGGTTTTGAGAGTTTTATGAAATATCACATCATCATCAAGAGTCTATTTAGTGTACCCAATCCATGTCTTAACTCGTGCTTATTTAATAGTGGATGCGTCTATATAGAGCATAAGATACATCATTCACTATTAATCCTGTAGAAATTTCCATTTCTGAAACCAAGAATTCTTCGAAACACCTAACACCTCATGTTGAGTGATGGAATCCACAAAATCACCCTTGGCCAGAAGTCCAGAGAAATTGAGTCGCCCAGGATTTGATGAATGGATGAACAAAGTATACTCCTTCCAAAATGAACACTTACCTAGATATTTATTTGAATCTACGTATACTAATCTACTCACAGTCTCGTATCCTAGAAGGCTAAATGAATTCTACCTCAATGACCCTCCCAATGTATTCCCTTTTCATATAATGTTGGATCATAATATCCATAATTTCTTCATCTTCAAAGAATTACTTCAAGGAATGGATAACTCTAGAATGTTGGCACTAGATAATTCCCCAAAGTATGTTGGTTACATAACCCAAATCAATTTAGAATAAGAGGACAGTTAGGTAGAATGTTCTATCCTAGAAATTGAAAATGTTTGAAAACTATATGACTTGAAACATTGGTGATCAAGCTCACACCTCGTAAAGGAAATGATTCAAAAACACATGATAGCTCCACCACCAAGTGAGGAGATGTCAATTTTTTCTTATTAGATGTGTGTGTGACCACCAAAATCTGAAAGAGGGAGAGGAGGAAGGGTAATTTTTCATTCCATAACAAACAATAACTCTTATATATTACATCCCAAAAACATCTAGTAATGGAGGTTCATTAGAGGCCTCCAACATTCACCCAATTCAAATCATCTTACATGATCACTTATAAGGGTTTCAACCAGATCAACCCATAAAATGGGTAAGGACGGTGTGACCTATGCCACTGGCAGTAGATAATTCTTCTACCTCTACACCTGCACCAGGTATATCTATACCAAATTACTTAGATCCTCATCTACACATCCATGAAAAACCCCATATCATTATGAACTGACCTATGTTACAAAATATGATGATCTAAAATAGCGAGTGGCAGCCCTAGTGAATCTCTCTGTCATCTAAATGACCCTTCATTCAAATAACATAAAGAGTTACTTATTGAAGCCATCTGGATCCCACAAGAGTTAAAGAAAACATTATATACAACAAAGGTGTGTCATGTGGAGAACAATAAATTTGAATGTCAAATAACCATCTCATTCATCGATCATGATGAGTGAGAATCCCATCATGGGAAAATCATACCTCTATATGCCTTGAGAAGACTCAATAATGTTAATGTCCAAGGAAGTATGATCAATAGTGGTTCTAGGTTAAATATTTTCCCAGTCTGGTCCCTTTGATGATTGTGGTATAGAAAAGGGGACATATTTCCTACCAATTTGACCATTTTGGGATATGTTAAGCCTAAGCACAGACTCCAGGGGAAAATTAGACATGAGCCCCAATGTGGAGAAGTCACATATAATATCATGTTCTTTGTCATCTTGAATACACGACATATAATTTCATAGATCAATTGAAAATTGTTTGTACCATCAATATTCTATCTATTTATGAAGTACCACATCAAGCGAATGGTCAGTATAATACACTGCGATAGGTCCCGCTTCGAGAATTGCATATCCAATTTGCCGAGGCTGATTTATTCAAGAAGGTGTGCATGAAACCAATTGTGGAGGATGATATATAGGTTGCAATGCGCAATTTATTATCTACAAACCATGTGAATCACTAGTTTATTCTCAATGATGATTATGTTCTCCACATAAACATGGTTGAAGTAGTTGCTAAAATTCCCATGGACTAAGCCCCTCCATTCCTTAGCGACAATGTAAAATATGATTAGTTCTAGCATTTAATGGTAATGACTTTGATATAAATTTATGGTTATGTCACTTATAATAGCCACCCTCACCTTGATAATGATGGAGAGGCACCCAAATTTTTTATCATCACTAATATAAGTTTCCAGAAATTCAGAAATTCAAGGGGATGAGGTTGATTTTAGGAACACCCCTCCATAATAAATCCATGGTATCTCCACCACCATAGATGAGCTTATAAAGATAAATCCTGGAATAAAATAAGACATGTGGCCCACACGAATTAATTCCACTGTTCCCCCTGAAGTGAATGATATGTACATTGAATTTCTAAAACAACACCAATAATTGATTTTATATTACTATTTAGAAATTCCCGAACTAAATCCATATGTGGATATACACCATATTTGACAAAATAATAAGGAATGAGGTTTCAAGTATGCAGCTAGGATGATGCACCCCCTTTACTCCACCAATACAGAGGCAGAAGTTGAAAAATTGATCAAATCCAAATTTTTATTAGAATCGCAATTTCCAGGATTTTTGTCGAACATCATACCAATTAAGAAGGATGTAACATCCCATTACATTTTCATGTAAATATTATGTTTCTATGTACCTCTATTTTAGAGTAAAGACATGGGTTGGATTTGGGTGAACATTTAAAGAAAAACTAGAGGACAATGTGTTGTGCAATGTTTGCGCACGGTTTGACAAACTCTGCGAACAAACTGTGCCTGCCTTGAAACCTGGACAGAAGCATCCACATGGGCGGTGCACGGTTTTTATAACCATAAGGCCAAGCCGTGAAAGAGGGGTGGCCGAGGTAGAAGCTCAAGCACGGTTAGAGCATGGTTTTCAAACCGTGTGTCCAAACCGTGCGGTCACTAAAAGGATATCCTTAAATTGTGGATCCCGCTCAGTTTTTCCTCTAAGTGCCTCGTTTTTCCTCCTAAGAGACCCTAACTCGGGATTTTTCTTCTCCAAAGGTTAGAGAGGGTTCTCCATTCATTCTGGATGTGATCCAAAGGCTCCTCTTGGTGAATCAAAGCTAGATTCTTGAGGTTTGTGATCATTCTTCATCATTATGGATTGGTTTCTTAGATATACATAGATATACATCTCCTATTATCTTAGTTTCGTAGATATACACCTATTATGGGTCGATATATGTGTGTGGTACCATGTTTGAAGAGATTTGGTCTTAATATTTCCAGGATAAGAGATCTAAGGCGGGTTCTTGAAGAAGAGACCCGGTTTTCTTGAGCATTCTCGACCTTTGTGGTTTTGTTCAAAAACATCGAGGTAGGTGGGTCCATCCCGACTTGCCAAATTGATTATCTTTTTATTTTATTGATTTATTTAAATAATTTATTTAAATTCAATTTTTTATGTTTCTTTAAAATAAATTGATAAAAACTGGATTCCATTGAATTGAGATATTTGACATGGTTTTCGTATGAAAATTTGGAAAACCCCAATTCCATTGAATTGGTTGTGGTTATTGAAAATTGGTCGATTTAAATTGTTGGATTTAAATTGTGGATTTGATGGAAATGTTTTCAATAAAAAAATTTAATTTAATTGTGGAAATGAATTTGTGAAATGATGGAATTGGTTTTGAATGGATTTCAAACTTATGAAAATGGCTTAGAATGGTTTGATAGAAACCCCTTGGTTTTATCTTTTGAAAGAGGAATGTTTTGAATAAAACATTTTTTGGTTTTACATGGAATGAGAATGGATCTTTTGAAATGGAAGAATGGGAAGGATCATATTTTAAGCATTCTTTAAAATAGTTCACCCATCATGTAAGAGCACATGCAAGACTTACATAGTTAGTTAGTTTTTTGGATACACTCTATGCTACGACAATGTTCTAAAACATACATGTGGAAGGTCACATTTCCAATGAGTTGGTGACAAGTCTTCTTTGGCCAGTCTCATAGGGACGTGTGTGTACACATCTTGCTTAGTTCATAGAGAGTGTGTAATCCTTTAACTGGTTAATACTATCATATCTTTTGGCAGATGAGCATGTTTCTCACCTGAATATTTATATTTATGATATAAAATAATGCCAATGCTTTTAAACAGTTTTACATGCCTTCTGAATTTATATAATCTATTTTATATAAATTTTTTACTTAATACATTGTTTTAAAAATATTCCATCATTGTAAAACCTTACATGAGGAATTTTCCATCATTTGAAAATGTATAGCATGATTTGTTAAAAATATGCTTTTGAATTTCCAAACCTGTTTATTTGAAAATCGAAAGCTTTTATATGGATAATCTATATTTGGCGTCTGTTATGGAATCATTGGTGATATCCTACTACGTTTAGGCTCACACACTACTTTTTCCTTTGGTTTTTTGTAGACTTTCTTCTTCCAGAATCGAGAAAAGGGATGAGACCTCTTGGAGGTGGTTCTAGCTGCTGATCTTTGGACTTGGTGAGTTGTATCCTTAGAGACAATGGGACTGTATTCCCTCTATGGAACTTGGGTTGTTGTACTTTGGATTTTTGTGCCTCTTTGTTTTCTTGTACATTACTCCCAGTGGAGTTTCGTTTGTTATTCATACTATTTTATTTCACTATTGTTTCTGCATTATTGTGGAAAATTTGTTTGCCCTTGTATGTTGTACAATGCCAGGTTCTAGTCGCCAACCCATGGGGATTAGGAATTCCCTTCGGGCTATGTCAGGGTCGGATCGGTTATCGGGTTACCAGGGTACCCGGGCTGGTTCGAGAAAAAATTGTATCATAAGGATGTTTTTAAAATATTGCCTTGGTGATAGTATGTATTTGAGTTTTCTTGTTAGGGCTTAGGAGGTAGTTGTGATTGAGTGCCTGTCCATCTCTCACCAAAATGAACCATAAGTCACCAGGGGTGGTTAGGGAAAGGCGACTTGTGGATTAGTTCAAGTATTTTCCCTATTTTTATTTGGATTGAGTGGAATCCAAATCTTGTTATCCCTTCTTTTAAGAGTATTTTTCCTTGCTACTAAGGTTGAGTATTAATCTAAATGTCTTCTTTGTTGTTTGCTGATGTTGCGTAGCATCATTCCTTTGAGGAGATGTGTAAATTAAATCCAAAAGAGGCTACTTATGAATCTCAGCAAGAAAGTCCTATTGTGGATCCAAGTTTGGTAGAGGTGATTGTTCACACTATCCAAACTCTTGGATATGCACCACCTATAGTCCCTGTTTAGACTCCAGATTTAGATCCTCAAAGTGATATTCTCTAAAGTAGTTCTCAAGTGTTCCTACGCCAGAAGACACCAGTTTTCAAAGTCTTCACTGACCCTCAACATGCTGAGGAATGGTTGAGTAAGATTGAACATCTCGTTGGGTTCTTGGAGACACCTGAAGTGATCAAGGTGAAGTTTTCCACCTTCGTGCTGGAGGGACCAAGTAGTAGACGGTGGGACACGATGGTGACGGTTTGGAAAGACAAGGGTTTGGAGTGGAAAGACTTTAGGGTTCTTTTCACTGATTTGTTCTATCCAGACTATATGGTGTTGGCCAAGGTTGTGGAGTTTTTCAAACTTGAGCAGGCCAACAAAACCATGACTGAGTACTCAAATTGCTTTGCTGAGTTGGTACAATTTTCTCCTGAAATTCTATCTAATGAGAGGATGAAGGATGAGTTGGGGATTAGATCAGATATCTGTTCTCAGGTTTTCTTACTGAAGCTACCCACTTCTCTCGATGTGCTGGATAGGGAGATGATGGTTGGGATGGATTTGGCAGGAATGTTAGGGTTGCAGGAAGTTACTTTTTCTTCTAGTGGCAGTGTTGTTTCCTTTAATGGAAAACAGAAGTGTGATGTTTCTCATGGCGGTTCTCGACAATAGAGTCACTCTAGGCCACCGGTAGCACCAGGAGGGGCTTCATTGACTTGATATCCGTGTAGAAAGGTAGGAAATTCTAAGAGGGTTTTCACTGAGGCACCCAAGAACTGTAGCTCCTGTTGACGTTTAGGGCACTAACAGAGATTCTGCCATCACTTCTCTACTCTGCGTAGTGGAACAGGATCATCAACATCTCCAAATACTGCAGGGAAATCAAATGATTCACGTTCAAAAGGGTTCCATCCACAGGAATCCAGAACGAAGCTTCTTCACGTAGTGGAAGAGTCGCCAGAGGTAGCTGAAACAGGTCCTGCAACTGTGCGAGGTACCATTACTATATCTTAGTCTTTAGTGACATCTCTTTTTGATATCGGTGAATCTCAGTCTATTATTTCATCCCATCTTGTTAATATGCATAATCTTTCTATGGATCTTTTATCCTGTGCAATGGATATTACTACACCCCTTGGTGTAATGAGAGAGAAAGGTCTCTGTAGTCCTACTTGTTTCTTCTCTCTATCAGATGTTGATCATTCTTGGAATTTCTTCTTTCTCAACATGAAATATTTTGACATCATTTTTGGGATGGATTGGATCATTTCCAATAAATCCCGGATCGATTGTTATCTTCAACAGGTCTACCTTACTACACCCAGTGGTGTGTCTCTCTTTTTTCAAGGAGAATGGGACCCAAGGTCAAGAAGAGATGGACCCTTTTTCCCAGAGTTGGGGAAAGGTATATCAGTGTTTTCTTTTGATCTAGAGATAGATTCATTGTGTGGTGATCTCCCTCCAATCATCGCTGAGTTTCCCGACGTGTTCCTTCAGAATTCTCTGGTTTGCCACCAGTAAGAGAGGTTGATTTTACTATTTACTTAATTCATGGTACTCAACCGATTTCTATTCCCTCTTATCGAATGACTCCAGCTGAACTAAAAGAACTGATGTCTCAGTTAGATGATCTTTTTGAGAATGGTTTTATACACCTGAGAGTGTCACCTTGGGCAGCACTAGTTCTCTTCGCCAAGAAGGCTGATGGTTCTATTCAATTATATGTTGATTATCGAAAGCTCAATTGAGTTACGATATGAACAAATATCTGTTACCACGAATTGATGATTTGTTTGATCAATAGAAAGGGGAAAGGTGGTTTTCAAAAATTGATCTTGGATTTGGTTACCATCAGTTGGGATAGAGGAATATGACATTCCTAATACCGCTTTTCGGAGTATTTATGGCCATTATGAGTACCTTGTTACGCCCTTTGGCCTAACAAATGCTCCTGAATTTTTCATGGCGTTGTTGAACAAGGTTTTCCATGAGTATCTTGATACTTTTTTGGTTTTCTTTGTGGATGACATTCTTGACTACTTTAGGTATGGGGAGGAACATGTTCATCAAATGAGAACATTTCTAAGTATTCTATAGAATCAGAGACTTTATGCCAAGCTTTCAAAGTGTGATTTCTGGTTTTGGGAAGTGAAATTATTTGGACATGTTGCGTCAGAACAAGGAATATCAGTTGATCTTGAAAAGGTGAAGGCTGTTATGACTTGGGAACAACCATGAAGTGTTTTCAAGATTCGGAGCATCTTGGGATTAGCACGCTATTATTTCCGGTTTGTTAAAGACTTCTCAATGTTAGCTTCTCCAATGACTTCTCTGAATCGAAAAAGAGTGAAGTTTTCCTGGAATGAATAATATCAGAGATATTTTGTTGAGCTAAAGAGTCTTTTGACTACTGTACTGGTGATAACTCTTTCTGTGGTTGGGATATCTTATGTTGTCTTCTGTGATGCATCAGGTTCAGGTTTGGGATTTGTACTCATGCAGGGTAATCATGTTGTTTCATATGGGTCTCGTCAGCTTAAGACTCATGAGAAGAACTATCCAACCCATGACCTTGAACTTATGGCTGTAATTCACGCACTTAAGTGTTAGAGACATTACCTTTATGGAGAAAGGTTTACTATGTATTCATACCACAAGAGCATGAGTTATATCTTCTCTCAAAAAGATTTGAATCTCCCCCAAAGGCATTGAGTGGAGTACCTACATCCCTTCAAATTTGACATTTCCAATACCTCGGGGAAGGGAATGTTGTTACAGATGCGTTATATAGGAAACGTCCAACTCAGGCTGTGAAAGAATCTTCAGAAGAGTGGATTTTGATGGTTCTTCTTTCTCAGTTTCATATTGGAGTTCAATGGAAGGGGAATGATGTTTCTTTCGCCAGTGTTTAGTTGAATTCTACTCTCCTCGTGTTAATTTTTCAGGAACAACAACTGGATGATAAATTTTGTGGCAATATGGACTTTGTTTATAGTGGGGAGACCGAAACCTTGTGTTCATTATCCAAAGTGTGTGTTTTGTGTTATCGAAATCGTTACATTCTACCGTTATCGGCAAAAAAGGATGTGATGGGGGATTTCCATAACTCCCATTGGGCTATGCACCTGGGAACCACGAAGATGTTATATGATATGCGGTGATAGTTCAGGGGGAAAAGTATGAGATGAGACATTGCTGAGTTTGTATCTCATTGCTATACATGCCAATAGGTGAAAGAAGAGCACCAAAAACCTTCGGGTTTGCTTCAACCACTTGAAGTACCTATATGGAAGTGTGATGAAATATCAATGGACTTTGTGGTTGGGTTACCTCAAACCCAGAGGAAGAAGAATGCGATCTGGGTTGTGATCGACAGACTGACCACGTCAGCTCACTTTATACCTATTCGAGATACAACCAAAGTTGAGGAGTTGGGAAACATCTATGTGAATGAAATTGTTCGTTTCCATGGCGGTCAATCTGCAATAGTCTCTAATTGGGATCCATAGTTTACTTCTTTATTTTAGAGAGGCCTTCAGGAGGTATTGTGATCTCAGGTCCATTTGAGCCTGACTTACCATCCATAGTCAGATGTTCAGACAAAGAGAGATATTAAGATCCTTGAGGATATGCTCCGTGCATGTGTTCTCAAATTTGGTAGGTATTGGGATGATCATCTGGGGCTAGTTGAGTTTTCTTATAACAACTGTTATCAATCTGCGATCAAAATGGCTCCTTTTGAAGCATTGTATGGCCGTTCTTGTAAATCTCTTTTATGTTGGTCAGAGATTGGTGAAATCATTTTGGTAGGACCGAGTTTGGTCCAAGAGACGATAGCTAAGATCCAGTTGATTAATCATATAATGTTGACAGCACAGAGTCGGTACAAGTCTTATGTTGATCATCGACGTAAACCTTTAGAAGTCTCAGTTAGTGACTAGGTGTTCTTGAATGTTTCACCCTGGTTAGGTCATCGATGGCTTGGGAGGAAAGGGAAGCTTTCTCCTTGTTTTCTGGGACCTTTTTAGGTTATTGGTCTCGTGGGGAATGTTTCTTGCCATTTAGCTCTACCACCCCAACTGACATCGATACATAACGTTTTCCATGTATCGCAGCTATGAAAGTACATCTCTCATCCATCCCATGTTGTGAGGTGGAATGATCTTGAGATTGAACCAGATTTATCTAGTACTGAACGACCAGTCAGGCTTGTCTATTCTGAGACCAAGGTACTTCATGGGAGAATGATACCTCTGGTACATGTACTATGGCAACATGGTTCTGATTCTCATGAGATGTGGGAAAGGGAGGCACCGATGAGAGAGCATTGGCCTCATCTTGTTGACGTGGATGATTCTTCATAGGCTTTCTGGGGACATAAAGGTCTTATGGTGGGAAGGTTGTAACATCCCGTTATGTTTTTAGGTACTTTTGATGTTTTTATGTACCTCTATTTTGGAGTAAAGACTTGGGTTGCATTTGGGTGAACATTTAAAGAAAAACATGAGGACAGTGTGTTGTGCACAGTTTGTGCACAGTTTGACAAATTGTGCGACCAAACTGTGATTGCCTTGAAACTTGGACAGAAGCTTCTGCATGGGCAGTGCACGGTTTGTCTAACCGTGCGGCCAAGATTTTCAAGAGAGGTGTCCGAGGTAGTAGCTCACACATAGTTAGCACACGGTTTGTCAAACCGTGTGGCCAAACCATGCAGTCACTTAAAGGAGATCCTTAAATTGTGGATCTCACTCGGTTTTTCCTCTAAGTGCCTTGTTTTTCCTACTAAGCGGCCCTAACTCAGGATTTGTCTTCTCCTAAGGTTAGAGAGGGTTCTCCCATAGTTCCGGAGGCGATCCAAAGGCTCCTCTTGGTGAATTGAACTCGGATTCTTTAGTTATGTGATCATTCTTCATCGTTCTTGTTTGGTTTCATAGATCTACTTAGATCTACTTCTCCTCTTATCTCGGTTTCTTAGATATACACCTGTTATGGGTATATGTATGTGTTTTGTACCAAGTTTGATGAGATTTGGTATTAATCTTTCTAGGAGAATAGATATAAGGCTGGTTCTTGAATAAGAGACCCGGTTTTCTTGAGCGTTCTCAACCTTTGTGGTTTTTGTCAAAAACTTTTTCGTAGGTGGTTTCATCTAAACTTGCCAAATTGATTATCGTTGTATTTACTAGATTTATTTCAATCATTGATTTAAATTGAATTTCTTATGTTTCATTAAATTAAATTGATAAAAGCTTGATTCCATCAAATTGATATATTTTACATGGTTTTTGAATGAAAATTTGGAAAACCCCAATTCTATTTAATTGGGTGTTATTATAGAAAATTGGTCTATTTAAATTGTTTGATTTAAATTGTGGATTTTATGGAAATTTTTTCAATTATATTTTTGAATTTAATCATGGAAATTATTTTTTGAAATGATGTAATTGGTTTTGAATGGATTTCAAACTTATGAAAATGTATTAGAATGGTTTGATAGAAACCCATTGGTTTTATCTTGTGAAAGATGCATGTTTTGAATAAAAACTATTTTGGTTTTAAATGGAATGAGATTGGAACTTTTGAAATGGAAGAATGGTAATGATCATATTTTAAGCATTATTAAAATAGTTTGCCCATCATGTAAGAGAACATGCAATCCATAGATAGGTAGTGAGTTATTTGGATACACTCTACGCTACAACAATGTTCTAAAACATACATGCGGAAGGTCACATCCCTAATGAGTTAGTGATGAGTCTTCATTGGAAAGTGTCATAGGGACGTGTGTATACACATCTTGATAATTTCACACAGAGAGTGTGGAATCCTATAACTGGTTAATAATATCGTATCTTTTGGCAGATGACCATGTTGCTCACCTGAATATTTATATTTCTGATATAAATGTATTATAATGATTTTGAACTGTTTTATATGCCTTCTAAAATTATATAAACGGTTTTATATAAATGTTTTAATTGAGCCATTGTTTTAGAAATATTCCATCATTTTAAATCCTTGCATGATGAATTTTACATGATTTGAAAATGTATAGCACGATTTGTTAAAAATATGTTTTTTAATTTACAAACCTGATTATTTGAAAATTGAAAGCTTTTCATTGTATAATCTATATTTGGAATCAGTTATGGAATCTTTGGTGATATCCTACTGGGCTTAGGCTCACACACTACTTTTGCCTTTGGGTATTTGTAGACTTTCTTCTTCCTGAATCGAATAAAGGGAAGGGACCTCTTGGAGGTGGTTCTAGCTGCTGGTCTTTGGACATGCTGAGTTGTTTCCTTAGGGACCTAGGGACTGTTTTCCCTCTATGGTACTTGGGTTGTGGTAATTTTTCCTTTTGTTCTTCTTTGTTTTCTGGTACATTACTCCCAGTGGAGTTTCTTTTGTTATACATACTATTTTGTTTCACTCTTGCTTCCGCATTCTTATGGAAAATTTGTTCCCACTTGTATGTTGTACAGTGTCAGGTTATAGTCACCAACCCGTGGGGATCGGGAATGCCATTCGGTCTATGTTAGGGCCAGATTGGTTATTGGGTTACCAGGGTACTAGGGCTGGTTCGTGACAAAGTATAATGAGATAATTAAGGACTACATTGAATTTATAGAACATATACTGCTTTCCCAAAGGATGAGTTCTCCTTTGTGATGAAAAAACTCTTGATCTATACCCCTAATTTCATCCATTCCCATTTCTTCATGTATGTGTACATGGGGTAAATCATATTAAGATGTCCCTCAAGGATGAGGAAGACACTTCCTTTAGAGTGCCTCGTGGGATCTTCTACTACCAGGTCATAGACATTGGAATAAATAATGCTAGTTCTATATGTACATTCACAATGAATTCCATCATTATCCCATTTTCGAGAAGTATAATAGAGTGTTATATGGAATAATTGGGGGTTAAATACTAATCGTGATGTTATAATTTCATGGATCTCCAAAAACTATTCCATGAGCTAAGAAATCACACTCTAATGATGAATCAGATGAAGCATGATTTTGGGGTAACATGTAACACCCCGACCCCAGTTACCCAGAGTCGGTGCATTATTTCGTAACATTGGCATGATAAAAAAAGATCAAGTCTCAAAAGACCAGTTAGTTTAGTAGCCTTGGAAACACTAGATACATTCATAAATGTTACATTATATAATAAAGTGAAAAATCACAATAACATAGTCTCTATAGTCCACGCTTCTATCCCCTTCAAACGGTCCTTATAGGTCAGTCCTAAAATATTTTTCTTCACATCCTGGGAAAAATAAAACATTGAAAGGGGTGAGCTCAGATGCTCAGTAAGGATAAAAATAAAGTAGAATCCTTCATAAATAAACATAAAAATTTATGTTAATGTATGACTAAAACAAGAGCCTTTTAAACTTGAACTTCAACATAATATGGAAAAAGTAAAATGAGATAATTCAATTTACTTATTCACATGGATATTCTACTAGTCGAATAATCACATGCAATATCAATAACCACGTTCATAATGATGGAATGCATAATTCCCGACTATTATAACCATGTAGCCAAGACCTCGTTCCACGACTACAAATAAGATTTTTTCAAGGCCTCAAGCCAAGACACTAGTTTGTCTCATGAGACCTGCCGATGCATCGAGGAGCTATAGCGGGATCAACCCATTACTTATTATTTCCAATGAATTCCTTATATGAAAAGGTTTAAACATATCACAAACCATAACATAATCAGACCACATAAAACATGCATAAAGGAAACATAAAATATCCACATTTCAATCACAAGACATCAATACAACACATTGATATAAAAAAACACTTTTAAAACCATTTTCAATACCAAAATAAAATAAAATTAAAACATTGTAATTACTTTTCATTTAAAAAAGATATGGCTTGTAGAGGAAGCTCAAACTCAAATAATGATCACGACGGTGGAGAAGTCTTTGTCACCACATACGTATGACAGAAAAACATTTCCTTTTTTCATTTAGTAAAATTCTTTGTATAAAAAAATATTTTTCTTGAATTAACGTAAAAGTCAAAGGCATTTATACACCGTATAAAAGAAAGTTGTGTATATGAAAAAATATGACTCAATGAAAGGAGATTGAGACGAAGTCCTTTAAAAATATAATTTTTTTTAATAAAATAATTCTATTATGTGTATTCACTATAAGTACTCATAAATAAAGTAAAAATACAAGATACAACATAATAATATCATGGCATAATTTGAAAGTAGGATATTATCCCAAAGAATAGAAATTGGGTTATGAAGTTCACTTACCTTATGTCCGACTTCACTCGACCATTCTTTAATCTTATTAATAATAAACTAGAGTTATTCTATACTGGTTAAGAACCTTTTTCAATTTTATTATCCCATTTTATATCACTTATTACAATGTTACGAAAATTATGTAGTCATTTAAGTTATTAACGGTCGTTTTGTCGATCTTTGGTACTTTAGTCAACAATAAACTTCTTATAATTACAAGTTGTTTATGAGGTAGAATATACATTTCTCCAGAATTATATTCATGATTTAGATATAATCTATATCATATATATCATGTATATACATTCATTCATAATATTATGTAACATTTAGCGGTACGAAATGAAATGCGCCGTTCAAGGAGACGGTAAGCCGTACGTACGCATGAACAGTACTTTTATTTTTATTTCGTATTTAATGGAATGAAATAATAATGATATAGAGATATATTATAATTAAATTATAATATAATATATAATATCATTTACACCATCCTTTATACATCCCACATATGGCATTAACGATTCAAATCACTTTGAGGGGGCGGTAGTCCGCACTTCCTAAAATTAAATTATCGCGTTTACCCATAATGGAAATCATAAAGGTATTCC
The DNA here is from genome assembly GCA_963277665.1 of Viscum album. Taxonomy (NCBI): domain Eukaryota; kingdom Viridiplantae; phylum Streptophyta; class Magnoliopsida; order Santalales; family Viscaceae; genus Viscum; species Viscum album. The sequence goes on from OY728120.1 coordinate 265,380,512, forward strand.
ATAAATGAGAAATACAGAAGCATAAGGAAAACATAAACATAATATATTTCATATATAAATATAGTTAAATCTTAATGACCACCATTATAGGTGTTAAAAGAATATTGAACAATCATCAATTCGTGAGGTAAAAATTCACCAACCATAGAAACAATATGTTCTTAAACAATTAGACGAAGGTGTGTGTAAGTGTAAATCAAATAAATCTCATAAAAACATCATACTATATTGAAGATACTGGTGTGGTTACAAAATAATGAAATAAAAATAGTTTAAGGGGTTGGAGAAGAAAAATAAATCAAAAGAATACAAGTGAAGACATTACCTTTAAATCGGGAAACTCTTTTTGATTTGAGCCAAAGGATTCCTTGGGAAGACTTCTGCCCAATGTGAGGCTTCTAGGAGTAAGAGTGGGAATATTAGAGAGTATTTGGGCAGATTTTGGCCGAGACAAATGGCTTTGATGGTGTGAATAAGGTGGTAGAGGTGGGGGCCTTTTATAAGAGGAGAGGATGGGCACTCTTGGAAAGATTGAAATGTAACTTAAATATGAAATGCTTTTCGGATTCTAAAGGTCCCACAATGATCTAGTTCGAGGATAAGGTGATAAGGGTTCTACATAGGCTAATAAAATAAGTTTTTGACAAGTTTATGCCTTATATTTTACATTATCGTTCCATTTTATTTGAATCGTTAATTAATGAGGTATTCACTGCATCATCATGGTGTCATAATCAATTTAATTAATTTAATGTCAAAAAATTATAAAAAAAATATCATGATGTAGGAAATATTTTTATCTTTCTAATTAATGTTTATAGTAGAAATTTTAACTTATATAAACCCATGTAATAATTGTTTTAGTAAAACAACACATGTTTGTGATAATTTTATTTTTACTTTAAATAAAATGTTATTAATGTCATTTTCTTACCCAAGTTGCTCCATGGGGTCCCCAAGTTGACCCATGGATTGTCATGGTAGTACATGACTCATCCAATATGGGTAGGACAAGTGTAACGGTATTTTAATATTTTTATAATATCATTTTTACCTTAAATTTCACAAATTAACTTTAATTGGGATTAATTAAACATAAAAGTTACTATTCACCAAAAAATTATTTTAATCCCTTTGAACAAAATTTTACTTCCTAATGACAAACATATAAGTTGGATTTTTGAAAATGAAATCACAGAAGTGGTAATGTTTCATTTAAAAGAAAAATCAGTTTTTAACTATCACTTAGTGGTTTCATTATTCTTAAAAAATTGCAGTTTTTCAGAAGAATGCCAAAATTTCACCCTAAGATATAATTGATATTCCAATTTCAAAAATGATGTCTATTTTAAAAAATTCCAAAAATGTAAGTTGCATTAATTAATTTTATAATTAATTCCTGTTGTCACAACAAATAGTGTGTTTTTAAGAAACAATATATATCAAAAGATTGACAATTGTTTATGTCCAATTTCAAAGTGAAATTAATTATAATGACAACCATTGGATAAAATATATTCTAGTTATACCTTAAAACCACTCAATAGTATAATTTATCACTATAATTATTTTTGATTAAAAAATTTCTTTTTAAGTATTTTTCACTATTCATCAAAATTAGAAGTTCTCAGAAAAATACCAAAAATTCAACATAGGCTAATTTCGATATTCTAAATCCTAAAATGAAGTTCATTTTGAAATATAAAATATATATAAGTTAAAAAAGTTGGTATTACTATTCATAATGGCTATATTTATTGGTCGTGGTGCGTTAGAATCTCAAGCTTGCGTACAATGCAAGCTATTGCATTATTGAAAGAGAAGCGTATAGTGGAAGTTCAGGGTGTTACATTCTCCCCTCCTTCAATAAATTTCATCCTCGAAATTTGAAAATTTTCATTGAAAATAAAATGTTGAAAATAGAAAATATCTTTGTGAAAAACCCACATCGGATATAGGGTTAATAAAAATATAACATTAAAATAAATAAAGAGAGGTACAAAGGTCACCCGAGATAGCCCATACTGGATTATATGAAAATATGGATATGGAGGAAAAACAAACCATCATGGTCGGATGGAGAGTTGTAGAAAACAGGATTAGGAGAAAGATAACCGCAAGAAAATCACACATTTATGATTGGTTAAACGGTCATTGAATCCCCAGTTGGAAAAGTTATCCGACAACGTTTTTATTTTAAGTTACCATTCATAATGTTGAGGAATTTATTAAAGATATTTACATAGAACTTAAGGAAATATACTTACTTGTCATGTAGGCTTTCATTCTTTAATAAATTTGTACCACGGACCCATCTATCACTCCAAATGGTAATAGAACTCAAAAATATTCTATTTATGCTAATTGTATAAGGTTCCATATTTTACCACATACCATTTAGATTTGGAAAACTATTTTGAATAACCAGGGACTTCCTGTATTCTAGTGGTAGGTAATAAAGGCATGTCGTACTATGGTTGTGGGTTCAATTCCTGCAGCTTTGTCCGACGCGACGGGTTATCACCCAACCTGCAGGTTTTCCTTTTCCAAAAAGTATAGTATTATAATATTCCAAAAATAATCTTCAGAAATGTTTTAACCTTAAACAATACTATCGAAATTTCATGTTAATTCATTCCAACCATTATAGTTATCCAAAATTCCTATATCTATACTTTATATAAAAGGTTTCTAAATTCCAAAATCAATTATAACATCAGATTCCCCAAAAAAATTAAAGTTTCTCTTATTGTCACATACTAAAAATATGATTACCTTCATCATATTAAATCCTTAATGAAAACAACAAGTACTGTAGTACAATCCTTATATATATATATCACATTATCCTAATAACCGGAATATAACCCATGAGTCCAAAAGCACCAATACATTAATTATTCCACTTCAACTGTAGTAACAGCATAAGATTATCCTTGATCCCTTAGCCTTTTCTGAGATAAGTTTCCCTGACGCTTAAGACATTCATTTTCATAATGTCCCATTTCCTGATAATTGTAGCATTCAACATTGATAGCCTCTTTCTTTCCCTTAAAATCACGAGCTTGGTGACCTTTTTCTCCACATTTATAACAAACTCCCATTCATTTTAGGCAAGTACCGGGGTGATTCATCCCACAATTATCGCATAATGGAAAATATTTCTTTACCTTTTTCCCTTTATCTGTCTGTTGTTCCACAATTATCTTCTTCTCTTGCTTTACTTTATTTTCATAAGATTTAGAAAATTACTCTTCTATCTTGATAGCACATGAGACAATATCTTTGTACGACTAGAAGGTTTGTGAGACTAATTCACGCTGGTGAAATGGTTTTAACCCATCAAAGTAATGATCAATATTACTTCTTGGGTTACATATATAATCTGTAGCATGCCTCGCTACCCTTGTAAATTTAGCCTCATACATTGCGACATTCTCCTCCTCCTTTTGTCTCAAACTCAGAAATTGCCTTTCCATATCCGCTCGATGGTCACGAGGAAAATATTTTTCTAATAAAATCACTTTGAACTCCCTCCATTCCATATTAGATAATTCATTATCTTCTTTCGTGTTTTGAATCAGCGAACACCATTGATCGGCATCTCTAGTGAGCCTGTAAACTACCATGACAACATTCTCTCATTCGTTACTCCCCAAGGTGTGGAATATATTCTCTATGGATTTTATCCATTGATCAGCTACTAATAGATTTGTACCCCCCATTAAATTTTTTGTGGTTTTTCCTCATAAAGTGGTTTAACATTGATCCTCCACGTTGCGGATCAGGGTGCTTCATACGAGTAAGGTTATTATTCATAACTCGAGTGAGTTGTCCCAGTATGGTGATAAGTTGATCAGCACCAGTTGTATATCCAGCTCCACAATAATTATCTTGAGCAGGAGGGACTTCCCTACATGGAGTGCGTTCATTTATACGGTTTCCATTCATCCCAATAGGTTCCATTTCTAAACAATGGAATAATCTAGATTAGTTTAAGAATCAAAATACATAATTCTATACTTGTAAAACACTTAACATAAATTGAACTATTTATGGATATAATCCATAATCATAAAAATAAATGTTTTCTTTGAGGAAGTATATACTCATAATCCCTTCATAATTGTTTGTAAAGAAAATGAGAATTATCCTAAGCATATCTGATGGGAGTGTCATAACAAAGAGTATAGCAAGGCCCATTGTAGTGCACCAGTTCCCGTTCGAGTCTAGCTCAAAGCGGTGTTTTCGGGTTTTACCCCTGGGTACATCTATGGTAGAGCCACCTCTACCTGCTCGTATCCAGACATGGATGTATTGCTCGAAAAACTCATAAAATCTATATAATACCAAAATTCTAGGAAGTTATTATATACTAATCATCAAAGTCTATCTTAGGGATATTTTCTCTAATTAGAGTTTATCTAAATCTAGCTTCCAAGGTTAGTCCTAAACTACCTCTGATACCAACTGTAACGCCCCGACCCCAGTTACCTAGAGTCGGTGCATTACTTCGAAACATTAGCATGATCACAAAAGATCAATTCTCGAAAGACCGATTAGTTTAGTAGATGTGGAAACACTAGATACATTCATAAATGTTACATTACATCATAAAGTGAAAAATCACAATAAAATAGTCTCCATAGTCCACACTTTTATCCCCTTTAGTGTGTCCCTGTAGGTCAGTCATAAAATATTTCTACACATCCTGAAAAAATAAAACATTGAAAGGGGTGAGGCCAGATGCTCAGAAAGGATAACAATATATCAGAAGCTTTCATAAATAAACATAAAAATTTAAGGAAATTTATGACTAAAACAAAAGCCTTTTAAACTTGATCTTCAGTATAATATGGAAAAATTAAAATGAGATAATGTCATTTAATTACTCACATGTATATTCTACTGGTCGAATAATCACATGCAATATCAATAACCACTTTCATAATGATGGAATGAATAATGCCAGACTATCATAACCACGAAGCCAATGCCTCGTGCCAAGACTAAAAATAATATTTTTTCAATGCCTCGTGCCAAGACAATAGTTTGTATCATGAGACCTGCCAATGCATCGAGGAGCTATAGCGAGCTTCACCCGTCACTTATTAAGTCCAATGCATTCCTTATATGAATAGGTTTAAACATATCACAAACCAAAACATAATCATACCCCATAAAACATGAATAAGTGAAACATAACATTTCCACATTTTAATCACAAGACATCAATAAAACACATTGATATAAAAATCACTTTTAAAACCATTTTCAATTCCAAAATAAAAGAAAATGATAGCATTGTAATTATTTTTTATTTAAAAAAGTAATGGCTTGTAGAGGAAGCCGAAACTCAAATAATGGTCACAGCGGAAGAGAAGTCATTGTCGCCGCATACGTACGACAAAAAAACATTCCCTTTTGTCGTTTAGTAAAATACTTAGTATAAAAAATGATTCCTCTTGAATAAAAGTAAAAGTCAAAGGGGTTTATACACCGTATAAAAGAAAGTTATGTATAAAACAAAATATGCCTCAAGGAAAGGAGATTGAGACGAAGTCCCTTACAAATATCATTTTTTTAAATAAATAAAATCTATTATGTGTATTCAATATAAGTACACATAATGAAAGTAAAAATACAAGATAGGACATAATAATATCATTACATAATTTGAATGTAGGAGATTAACCCAAAGAATAGAAATTGGGTTAAGAAGTTCCCTTACCACATGTCTGACTTCACTCGACCATTATTTAATCTCCTGAATAATAAACTAGTGTTAATCTCTACTTGCTTAAGAACCTTTTTCAATTTCATTATCTCCTTTTATATCACTTATTACAATGTTACGAAAATTATGTTGTCATATAAGTTAATAACGGTCGTTTTGTCGATCATTGGTACTTTTGTTAACAATACACTTCTTATAATTACACGATGTTTATTTTGTAGAATATCCATTATATCCAGAATTATATTCATGATGTAGATATCATATATATCATATATATCCAGTATATACATTAATTCACAATATTACGTTTCATTAAGAGGTATGAAATGAAATGCACTGTTCATGTAGACGGTAAGCCGTACGTACTCATGAACGCTACTTTCATTTATATTTCATATTTAATGGAATGAAATCATAATGATATAAAGGTATACTATAATTCCAATATAATATCATATATAATATCATTTACACCATCCTTTATACATCCAACATATTGCACTAACGATTCAAATCACTTTGAGGGGGCGGTAGTCCGCACTTCATAAAATGAAATTATCGCGTTTACCCATAATGGAAATAATAAAGGAATTCCATAAATGAGAAATACAGAAGAATAAGGAAAACATAAACATAATATATATCATATATAAATATATTGACATCTTAATGACCACCATTAGATGTGTTAAAATAATATTGAACAATCATCATTTCATGAGGCAGAAATTCGCCAACCACAGAAACAATATGTTCTTTAACCATTAGATGAAGGTGTGTGTAAGTGTAAATGAAATAATTCTCATAACAATATCCTAGTATATTTAATATACTTTTGTTGTTACAAAAGAAATAAATAAATGATTTTATGGTTTTGGAGAAACAAAATAATAAAAAAGAACACAAGTGAATACATTACCTTTAAATCGGGTATCTCTTTTTGATTTGAGCCAAAGGCTTCCATGGGAAGACTTATGCAAAAAGTGAGGCTTCTAGGAGTAAGATAGGGAAGTTTAGAGAGTATTTAGGCAGAGTTTGGCCGAGAAAAATGGCTTTTATGGTGTGAATAAGTTGGTAGAGGTGGGGGCCTTTTATAAGGGGAGAGGAGGGGCACTCTTGTAATGATTGAAATGTTACTTCATTATGAAATGATTTTCGGATTCTAAAGGTCCCACAATGATATATTTCGAGAATATGGTGATAAGGGTTCTAAATATGCTCATCCAATAGGTTTTTGACAAGTGTAAGCCTTAGATTTTACATTATTTGTTCATTTTATTTAAATCGTTAATTGATGAGGTAATCGCTGCATCATTATGGTGTCATAAAAAATTTAATTTATTTAATGTCTAAAAATTATAAAAAAATATCATGATGTAGGAAATATTTTTATATTTCTAATGAATATTTATAGTCGAAATGTTAACTTATATAATCCCATGTAATAATTGTTTTAGTAAAACAACACATGTTTGTGACAATTTTATTTTTACTTTAAATAAAAGTTTATTAATGTCATTTCCTTACCCAAGTGGCTCCATGGGGTCACCATGTTGACCCATGGATTTTAGTGGTCGGCCATGACTCATCCAATAAGGTTATGACAAGTTTAACAGTGTTTTCATATTTTTATAATATCACTTTACCTTAAATTTCGCTGATTACCTTTAATCGTGATTAATTAAACATAAAAGTTACTATTCACAAAAACATTATTTTAATACCATTGAACCAAATTTTACTTCTTAATGAAAAACATGTATGTCAGATTTTTGAAAATCAAATCACAGAATTGGTAATGTTTCATTTAAACGAAAAAACAGTTTTTAACTATCACTTACTGGTTTCACTATTCATCAAAAATTGAAGTTTTTCAGAACAATGCCAAAATTTCACCGTAAGCTATAATTGATATTATGAATTAAAAAATTATTCCTATTTTAAAAAATTTCAAACATGTAAGTTGCATTAATTAATTTTATAATAAATTCCTGCTGTAACAACAAATAGCGTGTTTTTTAGAAACAATATATATCAAAATATTGACAGTTGTTTATGTCCAATTTACAGTGAAATTAATTATAATGACCACCATTGGATAAAATGGTAAAAATATATTCTAATTATACTTTAAAACCAATCAATTGTATAATTTATCACTATAATTTATTTTGATTAAAAATTCAGTTTTTAAGTATTTTTCACTATTCATAAAAAATTTGAAGTTCTCAGAAAAATACCAGAAATTCAACATAGGCTAATTTCGATATTCTGAATCCACAAATGATGTCCATTTTGAAATATAAAATATATATAATTTCAAAAATTGGGTATTACTATTCATAATGGCTATTTTGATTGGCCGCGGTGCATTAGAATCTCGAACTTGCGTACAATGCAAGATATTTCATTATTGAAAGAGAAGCATATCAAGGAAGCTCGGGGTGTTACATAACATCAAGAATTTTCCTTGGGTTTGTGGTACACCACCATGAAATGGATGATTTCCCATCAAACAATAGTTCAATTTTATCAATTTCACCACCAAAAAATCTAAAAGAACCGAGGGGACTTCTAGGGAACCTTTCCCACATCCGACGATTCATATCAATCCTAGATGTAAAATATCTCCCCTTCACTAGTATAATGAATAAAAGAGTCTCCTGCCATTGGTATGATGAATTTCAAAAAATCCGAGTGAATGTCTCAAGAAGTTATTCGTTCAACCACTAATTTTGATTCCTTTGGTAGAAGGGATGCATCATATATTATATATAGCCACCATGGAACTCTCACAAGTCACCCTCATTTCATAGAAAACTTATTCCGGAAAAGATGATATTCTCTACCACCTCAACCAGACTATGATAGATATAGAGTTTGAATATTTTATTATCTAAAATAACTTCCTTGAACTCATAATTTCTATTTAAAAGCAGTGCCATTACATGAAGAACCACTATTTCAAACTAGTTTCTTGTATTGACCCTCCAATGTAAAACATGGGACCACCAATATTGATAAACAAAATGGCTCTATGGATGGTCATTCTGTAGAAATATGATATTTAGTTCATATCACATATCTTTTTGAATGGGAATGTCCTATGTGATTTCCTCACAGCACATCCTACCCAATAAAATAAACATGAATTAACTGAGATTTTTAATGAAGAGGTATTTTATTCCTATGTCACTCCCCAGACATGGGAAATGTACATTTATGGTTCCTTTCGTAGTTTGGTCTACAGAAGACTGAGAAACCCAATGCTCTATCGGGTTGGTCTAGGGATTTCATTTTTCTCCACATACAGAGAAATTTTACTTAAATTTTATAACAGTCTGAAGGCTGTACAAATAGGGAGCCCTCTTACTAATCCCTCATCGCTGGATTGGAACTATCCCTATAGCTACACATAGCCTACCTGAATGTTAAAGGGGACACTGAAAAATTGATTAAGATGATCAATAGATAAGATTCCATACAAGTATTAACTAGATCCACTCACATTATATGTTTGGTAATTTATAAAATAATTCCCGTTTCATCCATCATTGCATTAAATTCTCTAAAAACAAAATGCCCACACTGATGAAATGGATAATGCAACCACCATCCCAGAAGACGAAGATCAGGAGGAAGTAACCTTCTGCATTAAAAATTTATTAATGGTTTCATCATTCATTATATGTTATATGGAAGAGATTAATCATGAAAACACTTCCCTAGTGCATTATGATCCAACAAACACCCCATAATGGATGGTTAATATAATCAGCAATCTTTGGGAGAAGACTCATATGAAAGATCATGAAGGAATGGAATAGAATCAGTGCTCGGTAGAAAACATCACTCTATAGTATGGTCCAAATGATAAAAAAGTAATCTAAAATTTATTCTATGAATGATTTCTCTTCAGGTGCATAAAAGAGGGAAATGATCTCACTATTATGGAAGAAGTCCATGCATGCTTATACTACACCCATAAATCTAGAAACGTGATCTCCCCCAAGATCAGGAGGTCGAGATATTACTAGAAAACCATGATACATGTTTGTGTGGAATTCACCAAGAAATTTCATAAATTATAGGTTCGTGAAAACTTTATCCATCAATCCTGATAATTACTACATACAACTAATTATTCCATGCCATCTTTATTTTGGGGGGTGGATGTTGTGGGTCCATATCCCCTAGCCACTGCTAATATGTTCATGTACAATCTGACTACTACCATATTTTTTTCCAAATGGTCTAAGGGAATTCCCCCCAAGGATGTCGGGGTGAAGAATATTATCATAATTTTGATGTCCCATATCATCACCAAGTTTAGAGTCTCTCACAAATTATTGACAAACAACTAAATTTACATGTATTCCATGGAGTTTAAGAAGATTTACAATGAGTAATACGTAGATTTTAATCACTCATCCCACATTAATATAGTGTATATAAGAAAGATAGAGGCTTGGAATATTATTCTATCCAATATACTCTACAAGATGATGAATTAGGATAAGAGTTTTTGGCCATACAAACTCCTCCCTGCTTTATGGTACCACCGTACTACCTTGTGTACTTGTACAAAAGCAACACTATACTCATTGGAGTTCTAGACCGAGGACGTGTTACCTTTATCAGTACAACTTTCCACACATTTAATATCCATTTTTTAACATCATTTTAATTTTTAAAAATCAAAAAAGTAGTTGTATGAGTTACAGTAGTTATATGGGAATAGGTTGTGCACACTACAAAACATTGAATTTTACCAAAATAGGACTGCATGGGACATTTGTAAACATATTTTCCACCATTAATTCCATCATGGATAACTGGTTATGGCTCTAAGATCCCCAATGATACTAAGGAAGAAGATCCTGAAATTGGAACCCATGTGAGAAGGAACTTGCATCCTACATAAGGTCTATCATAATGGATCCTATTCACTGGACACCATAGAAGGGACACATTTTTCACCTCCCACCATTATGATATTTCTGAAGAAATACTTTTCATAACTATCAATAATAGGGAATAAACATTGTTGTAAGTACCATATTTTTTCCATGCTACATGATGTTAAATATCATGGTATATGTCAACCCAGTAGTAGGATGTTAAACTATGTGAGGTCTCTCGTCTCAAACTCATGACATTAAAATTTATAGAGATCATCGTTTTAGTTAAACTACATGGTTAATCTAGAAATTTGTATGGCTTGATTCCAAATATTAAAAGTTACGTAGTGATGACTGATCAATTATTATTTGGCCAATCCATATTATCATTATTTTCTTTTATTTTGGGCAATTGAATGTCCCTACCACATGATGTAAAATGACACAGATCCAATGTATCCACCTTCATAAATGGTGACCCAATTTTTTTATAATATGACATTAAACAACCTGGATCAGTGATTCCCATATCAATTCATGCCGATTCACCTATTTCCTTTATGTATGATGTTAAACTTCAAGTTTCTTATTGAACTACATAAGGCTTCGTTCTCATTTCCAATGAAATGCATAGGGATACCTCTGCCCTATATCATGGTCCAGTCACTACATGATACAAAATGACCCAGTTGTACCTGCATCATTCTTTTCATTGTTGGGAGACCCCTTTTGTTCCTTATTTATCACATAGAGCATAGCTCACATGAGATTATGAATTGCAATAGGAACATGCCATCACATGCATGGAATAATGTTATATAATAGGTGAAATATAGTTTGAAATAAAAGACCTTAAAATAAATACCATGAGTCCTTTTTTGCATGACATTATGTAGCATGGATGATTTCCAAGTCCCATGACCGTAAACTAGATGGTTATTCAAAACAATGTGCGGTTTGATTATCATTCCCAGACGATACTTAGTGACATCCCGAATTCTATACTTGGGACCGACCATAATATTCCAATTAATTCAGATTGGTCCACCCTCATCCTCACCAGATGATTTTAATGCACATGAAATTACTAGAACTATGTATGGAATTATTATCAATTTTTTTGATATACAAAATGATTCCTATATGTATATTATCAGGCCCAGCCACAAAGACCCCATTCATTCACATTATTTTAACTTCATCCTCACTACATGATGTTAAAATACATGGAATTCCAAGAACTACATATTTCATGAATGTGATCCTCGTGAGAAATGTAGTTACCCCAACATCTCCAATACTAGCCCATCCATAACATCCAATGAAAATAATTACCACCTTTTCATATGGGTTAGACTGCATAGAGTATATACCATTCAAGAACTATGTGTGGAAATATTCTCATCCTTATGATATATGTAGTGACAACCTAGACTCCATATTTGGACCTATATATAACATTTCCACATTTTCACATCGGTTCCCACATCCCCAACATAGGATGTCAAAACTACAAGGATGTATGTCCTAACTGCATGATGTTAAGCTGCACGGAAGTACTTCCTTAATGCTTGATGATAAATAGTACCGAATATTTCCATACCCCAGAACATTAATCTAAACATATTAATTTCCAAAATACATGATAATAAATTGTGTATAACTTATCCAATTTTTATTATATAACAAAGGACCGCCAGATACTTACCCTAATCAACAAGTGTATGGGGTTCTCTAAATGTATTTTAACAACACCTCAAATACATATACCAAACTTCAAGCCCTGAGCATATAGGTCACTGAAACCATCCATGGCCCATGGGAGAGATATCTAAAATCAATGTCCCTTTCATGACTATGTATAAAATCCCATGTATTCTATATATGAGCATGTGGACATCAACAAAATTATTCACTCTAAAAAAATGAAATTCCAATTATCATTTGACCTAACACCACTACAATAGCACTCAACACCTTAGTGTACCTAAACTAATCCCAATATGATTTTCCCATGTCATTTTTCATGTTTATAAGAACTATAATTGTAATATAAAACATTTCCACCACCTACTCTGAAATATGTAGGAGTAATCTCGACCCTATATATCCTAATTAGACTCTGGTGTATCATCCTCCATATTATGTCCATCTGAGTCATGTCCCTAAAATATAAATTTGATGGTCAATGTTATTCGAACTAAAACACTAGAACATAATAATCCAAATCTCAATATCTTAAAGTCCAAATGAACAAGACACAAGACATTTCTAGCTAAAAACCCTCAAAAGGCTACTTGATAAGAAGTTGACTCTCCTCCCACAAAACTCATCATTCTCTTAGTTTAGGAAAAAATTATAGAGAAAACATATACGACATAGAGATTAATGGGTATATTTTTTAGCCCTTGTAAAAGCCAGGATATTTCATCAATACCCACTAGTATAGGGAAAAAGTTAGAGAATTGTTGTCCACATCTCCCCGCAATGGGAATATGTTCATTAGGTGGTGGAAAAATGTTTAGGGAACTCAAACCATCATTGAATTTTACACCATCAACAGAATACATTGGATATGTTTGGGTGTGTCTAATATCAATAATAGTTCACAACCCTTGGACATGATATATGGATACAAGGAATCATTGCTTTACTTTTCATGCATGCCCATGGCTCATGTATATGTGCCTAAGGATATCAACCAAATGTGTCACTCTGAGAAAAGGACATTTAAATCCTCATGATACTTGATATCATCGTGATGGCATGAAACCCATCATCGTCTATACACCACTCCCTGTATGACATTCCCATATAAATATCCATACATGATCACTCTAGGTTGGAATTTAAAATCCGACGAAAAATCTATCTTAGTGGATTTGATATCCTTGATATTTTGTCACTGAGTTTTTCAACCATTCCAATGTTCAGAATAGGGAACTCTATTCTCAAACCATCAATATCCCACACCTTATGATTTGAAGCCATATTTTGTAAGGAATGATCTCCACATTAGGAGATAAACATCCCTAGGTTTGAAAAACCCATCCTAGATAGCATCATTTCCATACCCAAGTTAATCATTTGGACTTTTGAGTCATCACAAACCATTCAAATCCTTCAAAAATAAGTGAAGATCATCATTGAATTAGAATGATACCAGAAGAAAAGGTCCATAACACCTCCTCTATCTAAAGGCATCTCATACATATCTTAAAGGAGATTCAAACCGTTTCATCATTACAAACACTATGGAAGAACATGAATTTTCGGAATATCATGGTATATTCCCTGCATGTTTTCACCATCCCATATCCATAGACTCAATATTTCGGGTCATGATTTACATCAACCATACTCTACTTACCAAGGAGGGAATATTATCCCTAGTATTTCTCCCTCACCAATATCACCTCAATAAATCAGTCATACCCATTTGAAAGGATACATGGATTCATGAGACCCTTGACATGACTATGAATAGATTCCCATGGATCTTGTAGATGTGCCTATGGCCATCAGCAAAATTTGAACCTCTGTAAAAAGGGAATTCTAATCCTTGTGACTTTCAGCAACTCAACAATAGAACCCAGCACCTTAGAGTGTTTTAGGCCATTCATGGCATGCCTTCACCATATCCCATGATCATATAGAAGTTTCAAGATAAATGAACTTAAACTAAATTAATAGAAGGTCCAAGCTAAAACATCCTAAATTAGTCAACATATTTTCCCAACGAAAATATTCAAAACTAAGGAAACAAAAGGTCTAATCTAAATGTCCCTAAAATAAAGAAACATAAGGTCCAAGATAAATTATCATAAACTAATGAAACAAAATGTACATGATAAAAAAATCTAAACAAAAGTAATAGATGGTCTAAGATAAAATACCCAAAACTAATGAAACATAATATCTAAGCTAAAATACCCTAAAATAAAACAATTGAAGGTCTAAGCTACAATACCAGAAACCAAATCAGAACAACAGTTAACTCTTTATGAGTTTATAAGTCTTTCCATATGACCTTATAAACATCAATCTATGCTAACCAAGCCTATAAATTTTCAAAATAATGGATCTCTCACTATTTGGGATATATATTGTACCCAATTATCCCTCTACATATCAAGGTATTTAAAGATAGTTGGAAAAGATTACCAACATAGAATCTAGTATGGGTAGGAATTGAAGAGAATCTCTAAAAGAGAATCTCTTATAATTCAAAAATTCAATTCCAAAAATTCATGTTAACATGGTTGGGGAATCATTAGAGATTCACATAATACCAGACCAATAAGGATTCATACACACCATGAAGAGAAGGAAGCTAAACAATATTGGAGAAAGGTTATAAAATTCATCTATTCACAATTTCAATAAGGGGGGATATCCATGTTTTAGAGTCCATATAAGGCTTCATAAAAAAGAAAAAGAACTGAAATAAAAAATATTGAGTCATGATAAAAGATGGTTTTCAACGCTAGAAATATTATTAAGATTCTTACAAAAGTCATCAATGGAGTGTTAAAGTGACATTATACTAGCTTCTTCTACTTCTACCCAAATATGTAGAGCATCAACCATGGTTTTCAATTCATAAACTACCCTATAAATTATGGAAAATGTTATTAACAAGACTAAAACGTTAGAAAATCTATTTGCAGTCATGTTTACATACATCCATTCCTAAATAGTACAATCATCCATCTGCAATTCAAGATTAGATAGTAACTAGTGACACTGTTTAATTTCCCTCACTATCTCCATTAATATTTAGAAAGGAAAGAATAAATCACTAGATTGTGTAGATATTATTAATTCATGGGGAATAATTTTTTATCGAAGATTATTTTCTACAAAATATCATACGAAGTCTATTGATTGAATCCATTTTCCCCTAGTTCATGAAATAACTAGTGATGACAGTCCCTTAGGTTCTAGAATATTTCTAAGGGGGTATTAGTAATCAAGATGATAATTTGTTCCCAGATCATCTTATTATTTGGTTGGGGACTTGTAAGATGATGAGGTAGGTGCATTGTAAGGATGAATGACCAATCATATAATTGATATAATAGGATAAAAAGCTTGATATACCTCTCTCTCCATTGGAATATTGCATGTACCATGTTCCAGACTATTAACCTCATCAAAAGAATCTGACCCAACATCCAAATGACCATCATCAGAAAAATGTAACTTCATTGAAACCTCACTTAGGTATTCTATCAACTTAATAAATTCCATAGTCAATGGAGTTGTTTTTGTAAGAGGCATTTCCACATAGAGGATTAGATTTCATAACACACCATTACGATACATATTCACTCATTCAAGGGAATAATACATGGTAAGGGAAATGGGTGAATTAGTGGGAGGAAGTATGATATTGACTGTTGTATCTTCATATGACAATATCTTCCTGAATTGATAAATGATACCATGGTGTCATTTCCCTCACATGTTGGTAAATAGAACGGGGGAATCAATCTGATACAACCATACCGTTTTGAAATTTGATATGGTATTTATGGATCACTGATGACTCACTCTTCCACCCTGGCTATGAGGACCCCAAATTGAAGAGAGATCATATAAGATATTTCATCAAGGTAATCACTTCTATAATAAATAATCGAACCACTTAGAATATAGAATTTAGAAAATTCAAAGATATTAAAATGATATAGTATCCTTTTTACCTAAGTAGGGCATAGAGATATTTCCCTAACACCAAAAATGTTAAGTAATCTAGGATGGTATGTTAGTTATGTGACCCAAGATGCATTGTATTACTAATAAAAATGGATGTGCTCCCCTATCCCCCCAAACAGGTACTAAAGTGGAACAATGATTTTATAAGGTTTATAACCTTATTGAATGGGGCTTGTCATTTAATGAAGGAATTAAAGCACTAGTACTTCCAAGTTAAGCCTCCTTCATTCTTCAAGTTGTGCCGCCCTAACAAGTGTGCTTACATGTAATGTGGAACATCTGTCCACATCCAGGAAGAGACACCCATTCTCGAACATGGCTAGGAATCCTATCATCCTAAGGTCTACAAATCTTTTGGGTTCACCCAGTTGCCTCAAGAGGTGTAGTACCCTACTTTTGGACTGACAATATTTGAGCCATCAATTTTTTAAAAATATTGAGAGGGCATCATCTGGGATGAAGAACAATTTTTATAGCACCACTGCCACAATAAAAAATATTGTCCTAGCCTGTGAAGGAAATAATTGAGTGCATCATCGACTCTATCTCAAATGTTTTACAAAAAAAACATCTCCCTATTCAAAACTGGTGTCTTTATGGAATTTTACCAGATATCCAATGTAGGAAGTAATTCCTCATACATCACTCCAAGGGGAGGAATACCATCCATTTGATGGATGTCCCATAAATTGATACACACAATGCCATGAGGAATATTGAATGTGTTGTTCCCAGGACACCAATGGAAAATAGTCTTCGAGAGAGGGTTTGGCTTGTGTTAAATGAAGAATCAAGTTATCCACATGGCTTAATAAGTATAAACCCTAGATAGATCATCAAAAAAATTCAAAAATATATTTCGCACCCAAAATCAAAATATGCATTCATTAGAATAATTTCAACCATGATGGAGAACACATTTAGTGTACCACACACCATTGGAATTGTATAGAGAAGAGACATGTATACTTGTATAGATTTATTAAATATTTTGTTGGCTGAATTTCTCTCCATATGTACTCATATGAATGTTTTCCTATAGAAACGTTAATCCTTTGGTTTTATCTCTAACCAGTTGAACATTCCCAAAAATTGTGGACTGAATGTAATCAGGGGAACAAGACACCTAGTGAAACTGAAGATTAAAATAAGGGGGAGGTATGGAGATGTCATCTAGATGACTGAACCCATATAGAGGAAGTCGATGAGATAAGGGAAAATCTTGAATTGTAGATGGATATAACCTCCTAATGGTCTTTTTTCAGTGTCTACATGGTATTAGGTATTGACATTGACATTCCCAGGGATCATGGATCCTAGGTAGGCCAGAGCATAAGAACCAATATGATATTTGGAATCCATATAAAAAAACTAACTGGCACATGTCAGAAAAAGAAAACATAAAATCATTTCTAAAATAAAAAAATACATAGGCATGAAATTTCCAGTGCCGTTAGGCTCGCCACATGATTCAATATGGGATTCATGAGCCACATTAGATTTAAAGGGATCACTTGCTCTCCAAAGGACTTCTAGATCACATAACCCTTATGGGGCATCACACTAGGGGAATTACAGAACATTTAATACTCTTGATCATGTGACTTAGATGTGGTCATGTAATTCTCATGTTATCAAATTATCATGCCAGTGGATCTATCGAAGTCTTCAAGACAACCACATCCTACATAATTTTAGTCTAGAATATTACAAAATTCCAGTCTATAGTTAGGTCAAGAGACTGCATGTGTAATAAAGAGTCATAAAAAGAGTTCAATATAGACATACTTTTTGTGAAGACTCAAAAATATTACTCGTTTTTAGGTTCTGTGACAATGTATTTCGACCAATAAAAATTTGATGGTGATCTGGAGAAGGGGTTTCTGGTTGAATGAATTACAATCCACCCATATATATATTGAATTTGGTGGAATATCCAACATCACTAGGTAGAAAAAATTTCTTCATTTTGACCGAATGTCAACTGAAGAACTAGTTCATGACTACATAATGAACTATGGTAGACATTATCTTTCCTCATAAATGAGTCCTCATCCTCTCATAAATCACTCATGAGGGGGGAATTTTTTAATGGTTGCCAAATGGGAATTAAAAAAATCACAAAGGAAGAATCACTAAAATATTGTTGTTACCTTCCCCATCAATAAAAAGTAGGAATAGGATGGATGAGACTCTTGATCACATGATCCTTTAAGGGACTCGTGATTGCACGACCATTTTCAGGTCACACGATGTCTCCACACATATAATATAACCTGAAACAAGTCCTATGTGGACCCCTTTAGATAACCTTATTAGTATAATGAATTCGTTCCAAACAACTAATGGTCACATGGTGATAGCTAAATGAGCACCCCCAGGCGTCATGGTTTCTCATTGGAATTTTCATGAAAAAACAATAGAAAGCTATTGAAAATAAGGGGGGATGATATTCAAAAAGAGAGACCCCATGTTGTGATAAATCACACACATAATGTCATCATTAGCAAGTATAAAATTCCTTGACGATATCCAAGTATCTGATGAGACCCCCAAAAAATTTTTGAATCAAAAAAGGAGATAATGGGGAGGAGGTAAGAGGTGTTCATAGTTCCAAAAGGAAATGTGACCTACCCCCGATGATCTATATTACACCACGAGTCCTTAGCTACATGTATAATCACATCATAAAATCCATTCATCTTATCATCCTCACCAAATGGAATTCCTCAAGTATTTCTATGAAACACTGAGGGACTATTAGTAAAAATGGATGGATTTTCCCAATGAAATGGTCACACAACCCCAGTGACCCATATTGGTCACATGACACATCACCAAAAAATAGAGAAATTGTTCATGATTCTACTCATGAAAAATTTCATGAGACCCATCATATATAAAATAAAACAAAATAAAAAAATAGAGAGTATTTGGAATGTAATCATGGTCATAAAACACTTGCGACACAATTAGGTTGTCTGTATCATTGTCCCGAAAAACCCCCATAAAAATCATCATTGTCTCATGGATGGCCCCAGAAAAGTCATGAATCATCTTGTATAAGCCTTTAGACAGGTACATTGATATTTAAAAGGCCCTTGGAAATTTCCCAATGAAATTAAGTATGTCCTCAGACATTTCCATATTATCCAATGAGTTCCCATTAATTGGATATAATATAATAATGGGGTAATTGATGAGGGGGACTCACAATCTCTAGATGTCATGTGATTCCCTTAGAGTATTCCATGATAGAGTCACATGAAGCCTTGTGACACATGGTCACTTGACCTACTCAGGACTATACTCACAATATATACATCACATAAAACAATTAACAACATGGTGTGGGATTCCTATAAATTTTCCACTCCAACATGAAGAATGGATTAGACACTGAGACACTAGATTCTTGGACTATGGATGATTCAAATCCAAGACTCTATGGATTTCATGGAGAAACCAATCATGCGATTAGATATATTTCATTAGTTAATATAGATTTAAACATTCAATGAAACCCTATGCCTCACGAATGGTTCATTGCGTGGGTATCTATAGATCATGGGAATGAATTATGTCAAGACATATGATGAACAAAAAACATGTCTTCCTAATCAGGTGAGATTTAAAGGAACTGCTTCTGAGAAATACTAAGGCATTAAAATTTAATGTTTTGAACTAAGATTAAAATTGGAGGACATAAAAGAAAAACAAGCTCAATGAACCTCGTACACTCTGCTCGAGTCACTGGACGGCAGAAGACATCACCCTGACATGCCACACGAAATATTCTGGAAATATCCGAGAATGCTGCATGGTCCCCATTTTGATACTAGTTTAGTCTTGGTAATCACTTCGGGTCTATCATCTGATAGTTTTTACATCCTTAAAATATACTTCATGACTCATATAATGACTTCCACACATAGATTTCATGTCTCTTTGTTTCTTCTGGTAATGACAACCATATTTTTATTACACCCTCTGGGCATGTCAATCAGGACTCACAACACTTTATTGAAGTATCTTCTTGGAAAACAGATGAACACTAGAGGGAACCATGTAAATATTTCGATGTCCCCCAGACAAGTCATCTGTGTCATGAAGAACCCTCCAGACAAATAGGCCAGGTCAAATGGGCAGCTTCAGTGTGTGAGCCCCAATATAAAATGAACTACAAGAACACTAATTCATTCCATAACTGGAATATGTAGGAAACTGTTCCATTGACCTAGATCTATACCAAACATCCTAAGGACTATTATGGAATACAATTCCCATATACAGACTGCATTGGTGTAATCATTTGTTCCCCCATGATTCTATAACGGAGCATAGCATACGTTGGATTTGGGGGATGCAATGAACATTTCATTGGACATCTTGAATCTCCAATAACTAGGGAAATACCATTATGTAATCCCGATGAGTGTTATCATATTAACAACCCTTATATAAGAATATATATCTTAGGTTAAATTCCAAGGTCTTGATTGAAGTATGGTGACTCTAATTCCTACCATAACTAGGATATGTAGTACATCACCTTGAGAACCGAGTTCAATAATGTTGTGACTCAATACACGCACATATGTACTCTCCGCATGATACAAAACTACACGAGATTATTAAAACATGTGGATTTTGATTTATATAATAACAAGGATATGTAGGACACCTTATAATGGCTCAATCCCCTCCTTGGGATATTATTTATCTCCTAATATGGTTTCACATTACAAAGAACATGGTTATATTTCTTCATCATATAAGAATCCACCCATTAACAGAAAAGGATGGAGAACCACAAATATATAATATTTATTCTCTAATGATATCAGAATATTTTTTATATTAATGTTAGTTAACAGGTGACCATTTTGACAGGGTTACCAGTCTCGTATCAGGGATAGGAAGAGATTCATGAACATACCTTTAATATTTGAGAGTCCTATAATAGGAATTAATTCCCCAAAAAGGGAGTGATGAGACTGACCTCTCATCCTCTTGACCAATGTGAGTCTACAAGAGTCACTATCCTTGAAAACCTAGATGACCTCTGACATTTGGAATATACGTATGTACCAAGGTATTGATGTGGGAACCATTTGGAGTTTTTGGGAATAGTGAAAATGGTATCCTGACAGGAAAACCCCATTCCATGCCACAAAAAACTGAAAGAACAATTAAAAATTATTAAAAATTATTTCTATTTGTTACTACTTATTACTATTTAGTACTATTTATTAATATTTATTAATATTTATTAATATTTATTAATATTTATTACCATTTATTAATATTTTTAACAAAATGTTACTTTTATTAAAATTTATTAGTAATTGTTACTAATTATTACTAATTAGTACTAATTATAACTAATTATTACAAATATTTATTAATTATGAATAATTATTACTATTTATCAACATTTATTGTTATTTATTACTAATTATCACAAATAAATACTAATTAATACTAATTAATGCTAATCATTACTAAATAATACTAATTATTTATAATTATTATTACATAATAATAATTAATACTATTTAATGATTATTATTACTAATTAATATTAATTAATAAATATTAATAGTAATTAATACTCAATAATACAAATTACTACTAATTAATACCAATTAAAACATATTAATACTTACTACACATAATTTTTATTTATTTAGTATAGTTGAGCAATGTTATTAAAAATTAATACTTTTTAGTCTTAAATACAATCTTTAAATATTAACGAAACAACATATTTTTTTAAAAAAAGAAAAATAAAAGTATGTAATCATTATTTAATTTAATTAAAGATAGTTAATAATAATTATTAATAATATAAAATAAAATAAATTTATTAAAAAATAAAAGCAATTAATAAATACCATAAAACTGAATCTTTCACCAATTGCAAGCCTTGAAAATGTTTCCGCTGTAAAATTTAAAACATTGAATGACTGAAGAGAAAAATAGTATACTAGAGAAGAATAGAGGAGTTGAGATAATATTGAAATGGTAAAATTTAGATAAAGATATTTATACATTTGATCATTTGCAATGGTTTCTTTACAGTCGGATTCCCATCGCAAATAGTACTATTTTTTATTGGACCTATTGAAAATGCTAAACCTCCATATTAATTAAGCGAGACGATGAAAATATTATTTACAATGGGTACCATCACAAATACCTTCCTTAGGATATTCTATTTCTGACAAGAGTAAAATCCCATTGTAAATAATAAAATACACGAGATAGTATTTGTGATTGGTGTAAGCACCTGTCATAAATATTCTTCTTGTAGACTCTTATGCACTATGAGACAAAGAATTTTCTTATGGGATATGTAATCCTTATGCAAATATGTTCTTACAAAGTACTATGTACATCAAGAATAGTGTCTCAATGAAAATAGTATCTCCTAGTGAACTATTTTTCACAGCTACCTTCTACGTTTAAAATAACACAAAAAATACCTATTTTCCTAAATAGATGAAAGATTATATTTTATTTAACCCTTATTGATCATTTGATCTCACCCTTTTATTTTTTCTCCTTTACCCACATTATGGAGTTGAAATGAATAAATGAGTTATGTATGGAATTACTTTATTTCGTTCTGTTTTAAATGTTACTACGAATGTAATATAAGTACCATGTATGTATCTAGTTCTTCAAGACTACTACAATGATCAGTCCTTTATTATTTCAATATTGTATCTATGCCAATGTAATAAAGTAAAACATTGGATCCAAGAAAATGGGTTGCGGTCTTCATAGGTGAGTTTAATATATCTTATATAAACATTGATCCCCATTATATATAATTGTTGACCATGATATAACATATACTAAGGGTTGAGCAACATTATAGCTCATAAAAAACAAGCGATCCCAATATATGTTATATAATGGGAGATCCCAATTATATCTCTTAAATGTAATGGGTAATGTTCAATATCTTAATTGGAATGAACTTTTTAGTTGCCAAAGGGTTTATCCTCAACATTTCAATAGGCTCCCGTTATTTATGACATATATTTTAATGAATTCATGAATGAGATTCTCTAGGATTCCCTAAAGGGTTTTGATTTTTTCTATGGGTGTTAATGATTTTATTTCAAGAAAAAGTGTTTTTTATATATTAAAATGGTTTTCTTATTTTTCTCAATCCAAAATGAGATAAATGTAAATCATTTCATTCTTTTTATGATTTTAACTAGAATAATGATTTTCATTCTTTTAATGTAATGACCCCAGCCTAGTAGCATGGAAATAGTTCCTTTTATTATCAAATTCATATAAGATATAGGGAATCACATCCCAACTGACCAAATAGTTTATTATTTTTGGAATAGTATATACACAATTCATTATTACATTCCATATGAAAATGTCAAAAACAACATAGTGGATCCTTTGAGAACACCATTATTCTCCTAGTATAACTGAAAATAACAATCATAATAATCTTTTTGGAATCCTAGAGAGATATAAAGCATAAAAAATGGGTGGCCTAAAATTTTTAGTAATGGTTTAGTACCAGAGAGGATAACTTCAAAAGATATTAAAATTCTAGAATGGTCAAAAACTCAAATAAATATCATTAAATCAATAATTTATTTTGAAAATAACTTAGAGATAATATCGTAGTGAATGTATTTTTGATAATAATAGATGAAATACTAATTAGGGATATTATTAATTTTTGGAAACAAATTTCTCAGGAATCATGGTAATTCAACTGTCATGTCCTTTCACAAGACAATTTAACACTACAGGTTAAAATCATGTTCTTTTTGGCCAAATTCATCTCTATTATCATGACCGTTCACGTGATAGTTTAAAACTACTGGGTAAAATACAATTTGGTTTGTCCAGTTGATTTTTCTCACTTTATGAAATAATTCATTAATGGGATTTAAATATATTTTTCAACCCGTTCGTTCAGGTCCAATGCATTCCTTACATATCAAATAATCGATTTATTTCATAAAAAATGTTCCTCATTTTCAAGTATTTATATTTAATAAAATATCCATATTTATCAGTATTTCCCCAACTAAAATACCCATAAAAGAAAAAAAATAGGTTTAATGATATAATTATATTAAATCCTCAAAATAAAATTCAAAAAAAATTATTACATATATTAAAATACATAAGGTATTACTGAAATATTTCTTGTGTAAAATTCATTTTTTATTTGGAAAATAATTTTTCTTATTTAACATTTTAACAGGTAAAAATAAAAATTTAATTTGAAAATAAAATTTTAAACATGAAAATAAAATATCATATCAATAAGGCTTCTTGTTTTTGGGAAATCCTGTTTGGGTTGTATAATTTTAAAAATAATTCCTTCTCTATTTTTTCGAGAAAGCTCTAAAAGAACCATGTTTAGAAAAAGGAAAATATAATAACTTCCATAATTTTTTGGAAAATTATAAAATTAATAAAAATCAAATAAAAAATCATAAGATAATAGTAAAAACATTTTTTTGAACAATTTTTAAAAATATGGACATAGAATAAGGGGGGTTTTATGCTAAAAATTAAAAGCGTAATTTTTAAAATAAGCCAACTTATATTAATCATATCATTGAGTTGATCATTAATAAAATTAATACATTATCTATATTCATTATAAATACACATAAAAATATGAAAATAAAATCATAATATAATCTAGTATAATTTTATAATTATGTATAGTATGTCATAACTAAGAAGAATAAGTTTAACCCAGTGAATGGAAATCTGCTTAATAAAACCCATTCCATTATGTAATCAGTCAAATCGTATACCCCATAAAAGTAATAATTATAAAATGAAATATTTAGTACAAATAATATAATGATATTGATGATAAATTATATCAAACGGAAGTATATAAACTTGAAATAATATATTGGTGGTGAATAAGGCATATATCACATAGAAGTAATAATGAGGCACGAAACCATTACCTCACACATCCCTTTGTTTATGCATACATAAACCTCAAATATAATGGATTTAATAATTTCATTAATTAATTAATGAATTATACTCCAAATTATAATAACAAATATATTACTTTTATATCATCTTACTACCCATTCATTGATAAAAGTTTATTATTTTTAGAGTTTTGGGAGTGTTCTTTTCATGATATCATGTCCGATTTAGATATGTATAATTATAGATGTTCTGGTGAATTAAAAAACTACAAAAGTGAAATGAAATGGTATTCATGAACTTATATATGTTTTAATTTTCACATGCATAATTTTTTATATGAGGATGATTCATTTGAGAACATTATAATGATACATGTTTTGATTATGTTGGTGGTTTTTCGAACAATCATAAAATTGTTCATTTTTTAATATTATGTATATATGTTTTTTCCAGAACATGAAATATGTTTTATTATTCAATTTAAAATAATATTATTCATGAATAATGCTTTTATGAAAACCCTTTTATGGTGTAATGTGAAATAAAAGAAACATTATCCATAGAAAAAGTTAACTTCCAAAATTTGGAAAATTGTTTTGTTTCTTTGAATATGAGGAGGTAATGAAAGTTGTGGATATAATATATTCTATTAGAAACAGAAAATTTTAATATATACCATATTATTGATTTGTTGTTAACTAATTCATTATTGATGTTATTTGATGATTGAAAATTAATTGAAATTCCGAACAGTGGTTCAAGAATGTTACCTCTTGAATGTCACCATAATGAAGGGTCACTTAATGAATAAGGAATTCGTATTCTGCTACGATAAAAATTAATTTTACCTTAGAGTGTGGAGTGGAGTGGTTATTTAAGATATTTTAAAATATTCATGGATTTTTAGAAGAAATTTTGTTGTGAGGACTCATATTTATACTTGAGGCGGTGTGGTTTTAAGTAATTAAATAACGATTATTTAATATTTAAATTCAACATCATTTGGGTGGAATTAATTAAAAATAATTTGGTTGATGATTAATAATATATATTCTATTTATAGATTATAATACATTGAAACCAATTTAAATTTTAAATTTTTAGGTATTTTAATCACATACCTTTTAACTTTAACTAATTTCATTATTTTAGCTATACTATGGTAAATCATTTTTTACGATGTTAAGTTCATTAATGCCATATAATTAAACTGAAAAAAATGTTGAGCATATGAATCCAAATATTGAATCTATTTTACCTAATTACATACATCTAATTTGAAATTTTTTTTAAAACAAAACCAATAGACTCGAATGATACATGGGGTCTGAAAAATTGCATTTTTCGATCTAAAGACAATATAATATTTACTATATGACTAATAATTATCAATGTATGAAAAATAATTGATATTTAAAAATATATAGTCTATAATTTTAATTTAAAAAAAATCCATTAGTTATTATTTTAATGACATAAAAATTATTAACATTACATACTTTAATATATTTTTTAGAAAATTGCTGATTTTAAACACAAAAATCAACTTATTCTAAAATAAAATCTAAAGATAATTCAGAAGAATTTTAGTGCATTAAATATAACTAAAAATAATTATTTAACTTTAAATCATATTTAAATCATAATACGTTTATTAAATTTCCTAATTAACTGAAAAGAAATGAATGTTTTACAAAAAAACGGTATTTTCCATCATTCATTGAAAATTTTATGTTTTCAGAAGAATATAAAAAAATCATCATAATGTAATTTGGACCTGATGAATCTAAAAATAAATTTAATTTTAGAAAATAAATTTTCTAAATTTTTCTAAAATTAAATATATTTATTTTCGCATTGAAGGTAATAAATGTTTTCTGTTGAAAACATATATTTGAAGAATAAAATGGATTTAATAAAAATAATATGTTAATTTACTTCTAATAATTAAATTTGAATTGAATGTAAACTTAATATATATTTATTAATATATTTAATCCTATTAACACCTACCAATTTAATGTCTAGATTATAATTTTCATATTAAAATAATTATATTTTAGAGTTTTTTTAATGTTTTTGTTCCCTACAATATAAGCTATCAATCGTAGTGTTCATTTAAAATATTGGTGTGTTACATTATCCCATACTTATATAAATTGAGTCCTAATAATCAATACCATTTATTGGTAACAATGGAGTTTAAATTACCCTTTTTTGAATCCCACATCATAAAGAGGGTAAATAAAACATCTTCATAAAAAGAGGGTAAGGAAAATTATAATGTCAATGAAGAAATAGGATTCCTAACAGTTTGTCATTAGTGGTAATTAAAAAATCTAACATTGTATGTATATAAATCTATCATGTTCTGTTGTAGAATTATAGTCAAAATTTTCATCAAGATGTTAATTTCCACAAAACATAGACCAAATATACCTAAAAAGGTCATTAATATCATCGTAAATGATGATAGTAGGATATTATTTTGTTAAAAATTCATTTGGGAAGATATAAATACTTGATTTAATCTCAGAAGTACAATATCACCCTTTTGTGGTTCATTAATCAATCTAAACATTTTTTTGTAATCCAATAAATGAATATGTAATTAGAATGGAAATAAAAACGGTGGATCATCAGATACATAATTGGATTGCAATGTCATTCATAATACCATTCACATACATAAGGAAAGGGTAAGCATGGATTATTAAACATGAAAAAATATTCCTATGGTTAATTAATATATTTATCTCTGAAACCACATCATATGTTTAACATAAACTATTTCATAAATGGTTTCCATTATGATCCTTCTAAAAAAATATAATCCAAAAAATTTGAAAGATGGTCCATAAATTCTCAAAATCAACTTATCATTAATACCTAAAACTACTAAATGTATAACTTAAGTATATCCTACAAAATATGTGCCGTTGATTATCATATATTAGCTTGAAACATTGTAATAAAATGAATTACTATAAGTCCTTATTGAAAACTTGCATGATTTCTTATTCATGAAACAAAACACAGATTATACGATATTTTTCTTAAATCTAGAATGATTGTCAACATAATAAATGGTATAATTAAAAACATTATTGAAAATTATTTATTCAACTCCATGCTATAATATCATTAAAACCCAAACCTATTATCTCAACATTAGGAACACAATAAGTATTAACTTTACTTAAAAAAAGTTTTTTAAAAGATCAACATTAAACTAAGTAATTTTTATTAGAACCATTTGACACATGCTCTCAAATCCTATTAGAAATATCAGTTCATTTGGATACAGAAATTTTCATTGAATATAATAAATATTATACATTTTCAATGGATTTCATAGATCCAAATACATAATAAAATTAATCATTTCTTATCATCTATATCAATGGAATAATATTTTCCTTGATCCATTTTATTCTTCTAGGGTATATTCCCTTGATGATATGAGAATTCATTTTCATAGTGCCCCATCTCCTTATAGTTGAATAATTATAATGATTGTTTATTGAGCTTACAATTATGAGCCTTCTAGCCTTTCTCTCCACAATTTTGAAAAACTCTCATTCCCTTAAAACAAGTACCGAGGTATTTTATTCCACAATTATAACTTGTGGGGAAAAATTCATTCTTTTATTCCATTTATAAACTCTTTTTACATTCTATCCATTTCATCTATTTCTTTCCATCTGAATCACATGACTTGGAAAATTCCTTCTCTATCTTGAGGGAACATGATAACATATCCTCATCCTCATATGATGAAAATGATTGAGAGACTAGTTCCTTTAGAATTATATATTTAAGACCATTAAATTAATGATCAATATTATTGTTTGGATTACATACATAGTCAATGGAATAACATTATAGAGATAATTTCATAATAGAAAGATTATCATCCTCTAATTGTCTTAGACTCAATAATAATCTCTGTAAAAATTATTTATGTTCGTAAGTAATATTTTTTCCCAAAAAAATATCCATAAAATACTTCCAGTACATCAATTATATTACCAACTCCCAATTTGTGTTTTGAATTAATGACATCCATTGATTCAAATATATTTATATATGATAAAATTCTATTAAAACCATGTCCATTTCATTAAATACATAATATTGAAATATTTTCTCCAAAGAACATATCCATCGATCAACTATAAATTAATTTTTATTCCCACATAATGATGGATGTTGTTGTCACATGAAGTGGTCTAACATTATTACACTATGTTGTGGATTTTCCCACTCCATAAGGGTTTGGTTATTTCTCATAACTTGATTATATATCCAAATATGGTCATAAGTTGTTCAATTATAGAAGCATATGTCTCATTTTTAATTTTCCCATGAGGGAAATATCTACATCGATTGCATCTATTGATAGTTCCCAATTCCTTTTTCTATGTGAAATTTCTATATAATGGAATATACTAGATTGGATCATAACAATAAGAAACATAATGTATTATCTCAGAAATACTTAACATAAATAGAATATAAAAGTTTAAATAATATCCAAAATGATAATTTTGAAATATATTATACTATTTAAAATATATATCATAGGGTTTTGATATCTAATCAATTTTTCCTAAATCTAGTCCACATGCTTTATACTAAACATACTCTTATACCAAATATAACGATGATTAACCTAGTAGGCTAGAGCTGATTCCTTACATAATTACATTGGAATAAGAAAAAAAAATCACATCCCAAAGAACAAAATTATTTATTAGTTTTGAAAAAAATCATATATATACATTAAACATATAGTAAAAATGAAAATAAAAAATAAAACATTTAAAAACCATTTAGAAACCCATTATTATTCTAGAATTACCATACATATTGATCATAGTAAAATTATTTTCATCCTGGGAAAAAATAAAACCAATAGAAGTGGTGTTCTCAAATGATCAATAATGTCTATGTATAGCATATGATATATTAAATAATAAAATAAAATTATGGAATGATAAATAACTAAAACACAGAACATGTAATCAATAACAACGAACTAAAAGTATCTATATATAATATCATAGAAAAAATAACATGGATAATACTAAAGAAATAATAAGGAAGAAAATTCATAATTATTTGATTCTATGATCTCAAGAATCATGGTGCGTCTATTATAAATACCTTTCAGAAGAGGGTTTTCTACTACCAGGGATGAATATATTAAGTTCCCCAAATATCATTTTTACTATTAAGACCATTCTCAAGGCGGTTTAAAACTACTATGTCCAAAATGATTAGGGTTAGAGAACTTATTTTTCTCATAAGACCTATTGATGCATCAAAGGGATTTCAATATAAAGTATCCACCAATTATTTCAAGTGAAAAATATTCCATATATACCTAATAACTTATTTTATTCATAAACAATGTTCCATCTCATCATGTATCTTTATTGAATAAATGATACATATTTATCCATATTCCCCCCTGTCAAAAAACACATAAACCATCAAAAGATATATGATCAATGGTATTGTTAGAGTTTATCTTCTATATAAAACTCAATAAATTATGTTTCCATAAATTAATATAAATTTATGACATTACTATAATATATCATGTGGAAAATTTCTTTTTCACTTTTAAAATAATAATTAAAATCTAAAATTAGTGCATTTAATAATGAAATCATTTTATTAAATAACCATTTAAACTTTTAAATTAAATATAAAATCATTAATACTTCATAATGGCAAGAAATTCCATCAGTGTCATTTAAGTTAAAAAATACCCCTTCTGTATTTTTCTCAGAAAAATCACAAAGAACCCCATTTAGAAAACCAAAAAAAAATCATTAAGAGTATTATTTTTAAAAACATCACCATGAGTAAAAATAAAATTAAAAAATCATAATAGAATATTTAAAAAATATAAATAATTTTATAATATATTGAAATGAATGAAAAATTTAGTTTTAAGGGAAACATTAAAAAGGTAATTTTTAAAATATTCTCCCTCATTAAAATAATATAATTGAAGAGAGACTCAATAGAATTAAAATATTTTGTGAATTCAATATGAATGAAAAAAACCAAATTGAAATAAAATCATACGATTACCAAAATACATTTATTAATTAATATTAGTACTACATAATTATGTTTCATAAATTTATCCTAAATAATGAAAATAAGGTTAATAAGTCAAATAAAAATTTGTAATTAGTTTAATTTTTATTCCCCATAAATGTAATAATTATCTAATGAAACATTGGATTCCATGAAGATAATGACATTAATGAAATATTAAATTAAATGGTACTATATAAATAACACAATATAAATAAGTAGTGAATAATGAATATAACTCATAGCAGTAAAACTAGTGGGAGTCGTGAGGTTCTTCCAGGATTGTAAGGATAATGTGGTGGTCCTGAGTGGTATTTATACATATGTAGGGGTGGTTTTAAGTGATTAAATAAGGATTATCTTTTATTTAATGCTAACCAAATTTGGTTGGAATTAATTTAAATGAATATATTTGATTATTAATATAGTAATTCATGGTCATGGCATTTAAATGCATCAACCTCCCATTTAATGTTGTAGTTTTTAGTTATTTTAATCGTTTTCCATTAAACATTAAATTGTTTCAATTTTTTACCTATAATGTTGTTATTATTTCTCTTACCGTGGTAAATTTTTTATGCTTAAAAATGAAAATGAATTTATAACCTAATTTATACCTTTTTATTCCAAATATGTAATATATTTTACAAAATTCAGTTCACATATAACTCATAGAAGCGATACAAATTCATGTTTTATGGAAGTACTTTTTTGGAAAATATTATTTTAAATTACCTCCATGACTAATAAATATCATCTAATAAAACTATATTAATATTTACTGATATAAAATATATAAATTTGTTTAAAATATTACCCAAAATGAATTATTTTAACTACATAAAAGGGGAATTATTAGGTATATTAAAACCATTTTTAAAAAAAATTAAATTGTATACCAAAAAATAAATATATTCTAAAATAAAATATAATTTTTATTCCAAATTTTTTTTTGATGAAATATAACAAAATAATACTATGTTTTATTAAACAAATAATTATTACATAATGTTAATTTTAAATTTCTCATTTCTCAGAAAAGAATTTTAATTTTTAAAAAATCAATATTAAAACTATTTATTGAAAATTTTATATTCCTATAATATTATTAAAAACTCATTCAAATATAATCTTTACATTTTTAATCCAATAATAATGTTCATTTATTGAAAAAAACTTTTTATAAAATTTCAAAAATTAGATCAATTTTTTTTATAGAACAAAATAAAAATCTCTTTTTGAAGAAAATATATATTTGAATAGTTAAATGAATATTATAAAAATAATGTGTTCATTTCCTAATCATAATTAAATTTCTATTGAATATGTACATCATTTTTATTTCATTATATTTTAAATTATATTCACACTCTCCAATTTAATGTCCATTTTAAAATGTTTGTATTAAAATAGTAATATTTTGGAGTTCGTTTATGATCGGTGTTTTATGATACGTAAGATGTCAAACATAGTGTTATTTTAAAATCATAGGGTGTCAAAATTTTTGTATATTAATGATATTTTTTTATCATCCCATGTTTTAAAATGTTTTAATTGGGTTCATGGATGGGTTAGGAAAATAATTTTGTGAAGATAAAAGTCATGAAGATTTTACGTGATTGGAAATCATGGTTTGTATAAAATGATTTATATTATAAGGAAAATGGATACTAATCAGTAGTTTAAATTTTTTATTATAAGGAATTTTATTTATGAGTTATTAGATATTTCTCTGATATAATAAACCCAAAATGATACCCAAATTTATATAAGTGAATTCTGAAATAAAACTCAAGATTATTTAATGTTTATGGCCAGATCCCTACAGTTTTAATGAAAGGTCAGATTAGATAACATTAAAGGATATTATAATTTTCATATCCTTCCATTTAATTATTTTAAATTATGTTTATATTGAAATTATATAGCATTTTATGGTTACCTTGTTGATTTTACTAAACTATGTTTGTTTAGAATGTCTTTCCATTGATAAAATAAAGAAGCAATTATTCGAAATAATTGAGAGTAAAATATGATTTCAAATAAAAATATTGAAATTTTATTTATTTTGAACATTAAATTTTGAATTAATAAAATACTAGTTGAAGAAATATATTAATGATGGTGATATCTATATTAGGTAAACACATGATCTTTCTTGAAATTATATTTCTGTAGTTAAACATTTTATTAGAAAACATCCCACATTATTTTTTGGATCATCTGAATCAATAGTAGTTGAAGTACAAATTAATACCCTGAATAAGATATTTGGAATCATGGTTTGATTATAACATCAAAATGTAACCCTTTCCATATATAGATTTGAAGGTGAAGCTTATCGGTGGTGGTATTTGGATAATAATACTAAATATAATGATGATATTAATTCCATTGAATAGAAAATACATAATTACCTCTTAGTTGATAAATATATACCTATGGATACTTCAATTATGATGCAGGAAAAATTCATGGAATTAAATCAAAAGGATGAAGAATCATTGGTTGGATATAAGGAAAACACAATATGATTAGGCATGTAAGTACCAAAGTTTATTTCTGACCCTGATGGTAAAATTAATCTAATTTAACGTGGATTGAAAACACATTTAAAATTTTCATTGGAAACATGAGAATTTAAAATTTATGAAAAATTAGTTCACTGTGTTTATAAATTGGATATTGAGTTTACTAACATATATGTTCCTCAAGATGAAAATAGTAAGAAATGGTTAAGGTGGAAGGAATATGATAAGAAACCAGCTAGGTGGTATGGAGGTAATCCAAAAACCATTTCCAAGTGTGGTAAACAAAATTTAAATGAATTTTTTATAGTATATATATTGTGTTTTTAGTGTTTTTAGTTTGTTCATATGTCTCGCGATAATTAAGAAAAGTTTCATGAACAACCAAAGAATGGTGTAACGGATTTCCACCTATAGTGAGGTGTTTCAGTTTCAATGAGGATCTAGTAGTGAGGTATTTTAGTTCAAATGAGTTTTGTTAAAATAATAATGTGTTCTTAATATTTCTTATTATAGGCGGAAATAATCATGATCAAAAACAAAAAGGTGTGAAAATTTCATTTTATAATAATATAATTGATGCTACGAAATCTTGTAATGTGTTGAAAGATCCATAGAGCTCTATATTATTATAATTATAATCATATATTATTTGTTTTATAAACTCCGTTGAAGGTTATAATTGATGTTTTATTAAAGTATTTACTTAAATTTTGGGAGACATTTTTATGTCATTAAGTATATATAAGGCTTTGTTTTAACGTGAATTATTCTTATAATTAATTTTAGATAGGAGTTTTAAGGAATTGATAATAATTAGGTTTTATATGGTATTTTATTATTATAGTTTTAAGGATGGTCATCATATTTCTAGGAATGTTATAAGGGATAAAATTTATTGAAAAATGATATATTGATGGTTGGGACACAACCAATCACAACCAATAAGGTCACAAGGTTTGAACATATAGTTAAAAGTCAACATGGGTAAAATGGAAACGACGAGCCTCTATGATATCATGGATAATATGAAATCATTCATAAAATTGTATATATTGAAATACAATTATATATTTTATTCCAATAAATTATGTTTTATTACTTAGAAATCCATGGGAATAAAAAGTGATTTTTTTGTTTAGGTGATTATTATTGTTTCATAAGAGGATCAATATAATTTTTTGAAACAACATACCTTATGCAAACAATTTTGGTTATAGTTAGTTTTTAATGATACAAGGAATATATTTTTATCCTATTACAGATAATTTGATCCATTATTAATTATTTATTTTTCTTAGAACATGAAATGTTCATCCTGAATACTCATCAGTGGACTAATGTTGTGAGTGTATTGGAAATTGGATAATTAAAGAAATTCTTCTATAAAGTCATATTAGTTCCTTATTATTATTGTCAAAATATTAATGTAATTCCCGAAATATAATAAACATATATCTCAATTGAGAATATAATCCTATAATATTAATTTATAATGAATATAATGGTATTTTAAATCATCAAAGAATTAAGGATTCATGGTCAAAAAAATTCTATTGATCATTCAGAATCATATGATCAAGGATCCCTATCACTCTCCAAATTTTTTGGGACATTATTCTTTTCTTCCATGTTGATATCATCACTTCCCTTCAATTTTCTAATAATTGGAAACCTAGTTATGTATTATTGCAGATGACCTTTTTATTTCCATCAAACTATTATAAAAAGTACGTTTTATTGAACCTTTTTTATGAACCGGGTTCTTGAAAAAGGTATTGTTATATATAAAATCATTGATTATCAAGATAAATTTATAAATTTAATTAATATATATATTAAGTGTGTAAGTAGTAACACCATAATATTTTAGAAAATAAACCTATGTTCGATATCAATTTCAACATGTAACACTTATATTAAAACACACGAAAAATATATAATCATTATAACATAGTAGTTAAAATGTTGGCTATGAATAGTATTAACCACATTATGAAATATATATATATATACATAGAAGATAATATTAATTATTGATAAAAACATAGTAAATAATTAATAAATATTTATTAATGTAAGTTTATTATTTCAAAATATCATTTTATCAAAAATAAATTTTATAGATTTTGTGAGAAAATATTTTAATTAATATTTAAAAAATTAATAAAATTTAATTTATAAAATTAATAACAAAATTTAAATAATATCTGATAAATAATATTGGTGTGAAATTATGATATTTTTTCGAAATTATTGATTTTTCACTGAATAGTAAAAATTAAAATATTTTTTAAAAAGTCATTTTTTCCAATAAATAAACTAATTTAAAAGAATATGTTAATTTTAATTTGATTTAAAGTTACATAATTATTCTCTAGTTATATATTATTTAAT
The DNA here is from genome assembly GCA_963277665.1 of Viscum album. Classification (NCBI taxonomy): domain Eukaryota; kingdom Viridiplantae; phylum Streptophyta; class Magnoliopsida; order Santalales; family Viscaceae; genus Viscum; species Viscum album. The sequence continues at coordinate 265,416,871 of OY728120.1, forward strand.
TAATTTAAATTTAATAACAGTTACAATGGATTATAGTGTTTGTTGGTTTGGGTTTGAAAAATGTGACATTTCTAAAAACTATTTTAAAGTGAATAATGATTGTATATATTTAAGAATAAAAATATTACCAAATAATATATTTTTTAAATTATATGTATAAATTATATATCAATAAATATAAATTATTAATAAAAAACATATTGTTGACATAAAATAATATTTTTATCAAAATTACACTTCCTTAAAACTCTCTTTTTCATCTCATATCTTTGTTTAGTTTAAAATCATAATTTTCCACATCTATAAATTTAATTTGTTAAAATGGATTAATTATTTTCAATCATAAATTTTTTTATATAATTCATTCACCATAATTTTTAGCCATAGTGAATAGTGAAAATAGTAAAAATCATTTGTTATGGTTAATTTAAAAATGGATTTAACAGGGATTAAATAAATACCATATGGACTAAAATGAAATTAAATGTTTCTAAAAATAATTTTCAAGTTGTATTTAGACCTTATCGTGAATAATTTTAGATAATGGTCATTTTAGAGCCTTATGGAATGTGAAAAACATTAGTACACATTTATCTTATCATATATTAAAAATCTGCCACTCACCTCAATTATAAAAGGATACCCCCACTCCTTTCCTCTTCACACAATCAAATACCTTTATATAATAAAATAAATACCCAAATATATTCCTTATTTATCTCACCATGACCTAGATCCCATATCTTTATCATAAAAACTTCACAATAAGTATTTTTTTGCTTCCATTAGGTGGATACCTGAATAAGAAGTATTATGCTTGACCAAGAATCTATATTTTAGTACTACTTCCACCACTATAATATATTCTCATATTATGATTATAAAATAAAATAAGTATCCCAAAAAAATAATATATTACTTAACTAATTTTATAATCTAAATCCATCTCCTATGACATAAAATTGGATTTAAAATCTTTATTCTTATCTATGATGGCCTTCCTCCTTGGAAACCGATGTAATTCATTTTCCATCATCACATATCATTGATTGTTGTAATGATGAATTTAAGGTATATATATAAGTGATATTTATCAAATATTTATAATTATATATTTATTATATCAAATTATAATTTTTAATTTTCATTCAGTGGGGATACAAAAACGTCGCTCGTGTGTACAATGGACTACAACTACGTGGAGCGATGTGACGCATTTTTCACTAATGCATTACATGGAAGGTAATAAGAGAAAATTTAATAAATTTATGTAATATAAATGAAATAATAATGATATTCATGACATATTAATCTTTATTAAAATATAATATATTATATACATTCTTAAATAGAAAAATGATAATGTCAATTGTTTATGGGTGTACGGTTTCCTACAAAATGAGATGTGATTATTATTTTTCATCACCACAACAAATGGATGATATGTATTTATATGTACATATATAATTATATTTAATCAAATAATAATATTTTTTTATTTAATTATTAATATTATAATATAAAATAATACTTAATTTCTTTCAATAATTATCATTGAAAAGTGGAAACATTACTTATTCAAATGTATGGCCCACTGTCTCAATGACTATAACATGATTAATTTTTCATAACCACATTTCATGAATATTTTTGAATAATATTATTTTTTATAAAATATGATAATTATTTCATTATTAAAATTCTTTATATGTTGAATAATAATCACTCTATCCAATAATCAACCAACTAAAATAATTTTTGACACATAAGCCAAATGTAGTCGAAACAACTAATATTAACATAATTGAATAATTAAATTTATATAAAATTGTAATAAGTGAAATAAATGAATAATAAAATTTTAAAATGTTTTCAAGAAATAAAATAATTAACATAGTATTATTATTTAGGATGTTAAATAACATATGTGTCAAGTCAATCTCATGGTAGGGGACTTCATATTAATTTCCATTCATAGATGTTTTTTTTAATTTTATTCACATATGTTCTTTTATAAGATACATTTACGGCCCCTTTTAAATTTTATATAATAAATTTCTATATTCTCATGATATTTAATTTTTCTTTTAAAATTATTTTTCATGGGGAATATGATTAAAATTTTGTTAAATTGGTATGGGTCTTTTAAAAAATCATCCACTAAAGTTTTCCATTGGACTCTTTCTCTTAAATATGATGATTTGCAAAATTATTCTAGGAGAACATATATATAGACATAAAATATTTATATATTAAATTTTAAATCTATTTTTTACATTATTTAAATTTTTATATGAAGGAATATTTTTAGATTTTCTATTCATGTCATTTTGATAAACGATTAGGGGAATGTCATATTTTTAATGTATATTATGGCAATGTAGTTTTTTGTTATTACTGACATTATTTTATTCATGGATTCCATTTCGTGATTCCATGTATTTTGATATTAAAAACCCTATATACCTTTTTATATTTATTTTTTATTTAAAATGGTTATTTATAACAAAATGGAATTTTGATAAATAAAAAGGTTTTTTATATGGGTTCAAAATGGGTTTTGAAGGGTTTTATATTGAAAACCTAAAATAATAAACTATTTTATTATTGATATATAAAATGGTCACTATATTAAAATGGGTGAGCCATATATTTATTATATGGAGGTTTGTTCCCCATTATAGATCTATGGTGAGCCTAATCTCTCTAATATTGATATTTCAATTCTGTTACAGCACATCAAAAATAGGTGAGCCTCATATAGCTCATATAAATGGTGATACCCAATATAGTTCTCTAATGAATTAGGTAACATGCTTTGTCTAAATAAGATTTAATTAAGGAGTTTCCAATGGTTTTATATTATGGATTTAACTTCGCTCTAGTCACATGTCACACAGGTTTAAAATATGTTATAAATATTATTCTCTATGTTTCCAAATATTATTTTGATTTTAATTCTAGGGGTTTAAATGATTTTCTTTGAAAAAAGTTTTTTTTTATTTTAATAATTATATACTTATTTATTCAATGAAAATATAGATAAATTTAAATCATATCAGGTATTTCCATGTTTTTCATAGGACTAATAGTTTTTTATGTCCCTTATATCGGTTTTTCTGCTCACACCTCATTTTGAATTTTTTTTTAATAGTGTTTATAGTTCAGTGCAATAAAGGAAAAAAGTAAGGTTAATATTCATGAAGATTTTCTGTCAAAATAAATAATTCAATATTTAAAAAAATTATATTATTAAAAAAATCGATACTAATTAGAAGTTTCAACTTTTTATTATTTGGGGTTTTATGTATGAGTCCTGTCCAAATTCTCCTAAAAAACTAATGAAAAAAATATACTCAATGTGATTTAAGTGTATTCTTAACTAAAAATCAAGATTATGTAATATTTATGATTGGGTACTTACATTATGTTATCTTTAATGATCTGATTTTTCCATAATGTGAGATTAATATCTTCATAAAATGATACATGTACTATTATCTAGAATTTTCCTTAAGGAAAAATCAACCATGTTTTAATTTTATTCATTATTATTCTTCATTCATGAAATTACATGATGATTTTAAACAATTTTTCACAAGAATTATTTTTTGATAATATATGTCACACCTTGAATGCCTGTATTTTTTATATTTTATTATTTCTTGTCTCCTATTCATCGCGCCATGGTCTGTGCTGTGTCCCGACTTAAAATTTTCATCGTTTAATATCTTTTGTGGATCACAAGACTGTGCGCCGTCACTGCACTGCAGGCGGTCGTCCCGTCATTAGTCAGGTGTCTGTGCAAGTCTCTAACGATTAAAATAAATAAATCTTATTTAAATAAAGTGGGTTAAATAGGTAAATTGATATAATAAGAATGTTATTATATAATTGATAATTTCAATATTGATAAGGTGTTATTATGGTTATTATTTTTTATTTTTTATTACTTTTAGTTATTATCACCTTTATTATTATAACTTTTATGGTAATTATTATTTTTATTATTGTTTTAGTATAATTATATATATTATTATCATTATTTTTTTTATCATTATTATTCTTTTCATTATTTATATTATTATTATTAGTAATGCCAATATTTCTATTTATAACATTAATATAATTATTAATATTATAATTGAATATAAAAGAGACTAACCCTAGAATCTTCCCAAAAAACTGAACCAGCCCCCCTCTATCACTCCATGCAGCGCCCCTATTCTACCCCGTTTCGGCCTCCTTCTGCGCGAGCCATCCGCCCCAACATCTCCCTCTACACTCCGACTCCCTCCGCCCTCAAACACCTACAGTAGCCAGCACCCTCCCTCGCATACGACGAGGCCCTCCGCATCCTTGTTCATTCCACACTCAAACCCTCCAACCACCGGCTTCTTCCATGCACAGTGACAACACCCCGCCTCCCTTCCGCTCGGTCTTTTCCGCAGTGCGCCCAACCACTACCACCCCTGCTCTCCCCAGTCCTCCCCTCGTCCAGTCTACCCTCTCTCACTCTGTCCATGCCTCGTCTCCTATCTTCCAGCCTCGCCCTCATGTTCTCCTTGCAAGACCGCTCGCCCAAGCTGCACATTCCCTCTCCCTCCTCACTAGTGTGAGCTGCCGCCTTCCCTGCCTCTCTAGAGTGGACCTCTATCTCTCACCATCTCTCGTGCGCAAAACCCATCTCTGATGATAGTGGCCCTTCCTTCTCCTGGGCAACTCCGATGATCCAGACCCCATTCAGGAACCATGCCGGCAAGTTTCCCTCTGGATGACTATACCTACGATGAGCCCCCTATTGCACGTGACTCTTCCAGGAAACCAATCCTCTAGTCAGACAACCTCTCCACGTGATGCCCCTTGGCCGATGCACCCTCCTTCGGTCGCGATCTCGCCGGCGCATCTATCTTTGGTGGCCGGCCTCCCCTTTCCCCCTTCTGATGACGATTTCTTTTTTATAGGTAATTACTTCTTTATTTATGGTGTTCGGTTTTCCCAAACCCTATGTGATAGGGTTTCAATATTTTTATGGTTGATCCTACAATTGGTGGTCTAATGTCGATGTTTTAGGTTTGATTGGCTTCCCAACGGTGCGGTTGCATTGCAAATGAGGTTTAACACAGGCTTCGAGAGGGCTATCCACAGTCGATGTAGGATTCGTCGCTTTGACCCTGTAAATTTAGGAGCAATTTGATTTCTTGTATTATGATTATTATCATTATTATTATTTTCAATTTCATTGGTATTAATTATTATTTTTTATTTCTAGATTAATTGTTCTCATAGGAGTTATTTTTTCATAGTATGAAAACATTGTTAGGATAATTATTTTACATGTTTAAGTGGTTTGGCATGTCTTATGATTAATAATTATGGTGCAAAGATTATATTTTAAAGGAAAGTTGTTTTAATTTTAAATTTTTTAGCCTGATATTGTGAATTAGGGTGTGTTTTAATAGAAGGGAGTTGTGTGATGTGTAATAGTTTTTATTAAAATATGCACTTGTCTTTTTAACTATGCAAGTGTTGTATGTTCTTATACGGTGTGTTACAAGTTCTCGTTTAATTATAAAAAGTGGTTCCAAAAAAAATTCGGTGTGTAAATCGGTGGTTACCCTTTGGATTTTGTTTCATATATCTTAAAGTGGTTTAGTAAGAATGCAGGTTATGTGAACATTGTTTTGAAAACATGTTGAGCTAGTTATTTTTGCACTATTTGTTCGTTTGGATAATTTTAAGTCCGCATTTATGAATTTTAGTTATCTAATCGATTGCAGTGCATTGGAAAGATTTTTTTCCATGGACATATGATTGTCATCTTGCATGTGCTTGCACGCCTACTCGAGGCATGTCGCACCATCATGCTTGGATTTCATGTTGAGTTAGGTCCCCCACTACACTCGACATTTAATTTAGAATTTATTGATTGCTTGATATTTTATTAATTTTAATAAATGATAAATAATTTAATATAATTAATTTTAAAATGATTATTTAGTGTAAAAAGTTCCATTTATTTTATACACGACACTTGAAATATTTTTTTGATAAGCGGACACCCAATAGTGAAAAAATGCCCATTTCGATTTTAAATATAATGCATAGAATTTAGAATATAGTTTTGGTTCATTAATAAATGATTTCTTTTGATGTGTCAGCAAGTGTTTTGGTACACTTGAGAAATGAGAATTTTCATTATAATTGGTGAAGGCCCATTTTGCAATTTAATAAAATAAATTATTTTGGAAAACTCTCTTTGGGGTGACTCAGAGTTGATATTTGGTGTACATTGACTGCATGATTTGTGTGTGATGTTTTTCTACTTGTTTGATTTTGTTGGCTCACTCATTTCGTGTTTATTATACATGATGACATGGGAACTTGGAATTGTAAGTCAATATTCTGAGAACGATTGTTGCACTAGTTTAGATTACGCACTGCCTAGTGGACCCTAGTACATATGACACTCTGATAAGGGATTGGGCCCCTCGTTTAGGCCATGTAGGGAAACACCAGGCATTAGGGCATTATGACGTCATTGAGAGTAGGCATGCCTTCAGGATGAGAAACATGTATAGTATGTTATGGATTGTTCACGAGATCCTAGGTTTGACCCATGTTTTCTTTAGTATTTTTTTGGAGGATGATTTAAAGGTCTAGTTCGGTTGCTGGCCCATGTGTGCCACATCTTTCCCATTTCCCTTAGTGTGTATTTTATGTAGTCTGTGGATTTCCCTTTGACTAAAAATAGAAATTTGAATTTTACTAGCTTGAAGAAATGTTTTAAAAAGTAATACACATGTTCTTTTCAAAATTTAATCTTTTTTTAAATTAAAAAGGGCAATGGTCAATTACTTTTCTTATAAATGGAAGTGTGTGTGTAAAAACCCATATTTTGTATAACTTTGTTCATTTAAAGAATCAAAGTTTTCAATGGAAATTACCTTTTATAATTATGTCATAAAATAACATAAAATCACAACATAATGAACTACTTTGTGATAAGTGACCTTAAAACATAAGTTTGTTACTAATGTGTTTGGAATTTTGAAAATCTGACATACACGGTGGTGTTCAAGATGATTTTTCGAGTCTAATAAAACAATAATAATTTTTGGTGAATAATAACCAACCCTTATGAATAGTAACATACCCTTATGAGTATTGATATACCATAATTAATAGTAACCTTACCAATGATATTATAAAAATAATATTGAAGTGAAAGTATGATGTACCTATATTTTAGAATAAGTAAATGAATGTTTTAAAACTATTTTTTAGAAATAAATCGTAATTTTAATTAAATATTAATTAATCATATTTAGAAAGTTATTTTTGAAAAATGGAATTCTTATATGGTTTCTACATGTCGAAAAAAAGTTGGGGTAAATTTTTGGGATTCTTCCGAAAAATGTGAATTTTTTATGAATAGTGAAATACACTAATTTACAAAAATAAGCTAAATAATCTAATTATAGAGTCATGTGTGATGTTCTGCAGATGTAAGACTCCTTGGATCGGGAAACATGATAAAATTACTATTTTTGGTCAATCTAGAATCACTATTACTTCTCTTAGTGGAAATTAATAAACTAATGAATTTTATATTAAGGAAACCCCTCTCCCTTCCATTATAAAAACTTCTTTCACACCCTCATTTCCTAATAACTATCAATCTCCAAGCCTTCTATAAAATCTTCCCAAAAATCCTCCCAAGACCCTCTCCCACATCCAAGGGCCATTTTTCTCATCAAAAGAACAATCCAAGCTTCATTAAGGAGAATCTCAAGAGGAGGATTTAAGAGGTGATTTATTTCCCTCCTCCCCTTTAATTTCCTTTCATGTTCAAGTTAATTTCTTGATCTCTCCCCACCTATCATCATCCAAATGGTATTATGACTATGTTATTATACATCTAATTTAATGTTATGATGCTAATGGTATATTATATCATCCATTCCCTTTTCCCTCCTCCTTTTTATTTTATTAAGGAGAACATGGTTCGTGAGATGTTAATTTATCACCTTCAAGAACGACAAGTTTTCTTCTTCCATTTTATCCTTCAAATATAGTAACGAAATCATTTTTATTGTTGAAACAGAATATGTTATATGAATTTTCTCCTATTTAATGTTCTGGAACTAACTTATGACCATATTACTAGTGATAAAATTAAACAAGTTCATTATGATCAAAAAATCGCTCAAATTAACCCAAAAAATCATGATTTAATTATTATCTAATTATTCATCAAAATGGATCTAAAATAATTAATTTCAATATCATTAAATATCTTGTAATATCATTAATAACATGTAATATCAGTTCTTAATTTTTACCCATGTTCCACCCGAACATCAATTTATGAATACAAGTGAATCACTCAAGAAAACCATAAATACAATCATTCTTGATCAAGGTTTTAAAAATATATAACTCATCAAAAGTCACATGAAATCACTTAATGAAACCATAATTATCCAGATTAATATACAAAAGCTTCTTTATTTATAATTAATGATTATAATTTCATTATACAGGACATTAAAGAGAAGGAAGCATTCAGATACAAGGTAAGGGGAAATTCTCGAAACCAATTTTCATTCTTCGGGTTCGCCCTATTTCACTCCATTTCTGATATGGTTACTCCTTTAAAAAATCATCATTTTATTTCCTTTTCATGGATAAAAATGTTCACAAATATTGTTTATGTCACACAAAATGTTTTCCAAAAGAACTCTTCTTCTAAGAACTCACCTTTTACTTCTCATTCAAGGTTGATGGTTCTTGTATCAAGTATGTTATCCCCTTTTTGTTTTGGGAACCCAAGGTTTATGAATGTGTTCTAATGAAATTAAAAACATTCCTTTAAATGGTTTAGTTATGTTCATCATTGATTTATGTTCTATGTGGCATGCATGATAATGGTAATATAATGATGTGACAGGTGCACTCGAAATTATATTGCGCAATATGAATGTTTGAATGTGACAGATACGCTCGGAATTATACAGTGCTCCAATGCATTGGGTAAAGTAATGAATCTCATGAGTAAATGTGAAAAGTTTTGTGAACAATATGCTATCTTGGTTCACAAGTATGTGTGGTATTTTACCACTAATACATGATGTTTCATTTTTGATGCATTGCCACATTTCAAGTCTTATATTTATGCTTCCTCTCATGTTCATTATCTCTTTCCCATGTTATGATTATGCTTACCCCATGATATATTTTTCTTATCTATCCTTTTACTAGGCTTCTATCTCACCCCATTTTATGTATATCCTCAGGTGTCTACATGTACTAAGAAAGGGAAAACTGCAAATAAGAATCTAGAGAAGAAGAAATTAAATAAAATTTTATGCTTTATGTTATAATTGTTATGTATAGTTCTATTTTTCCCAATACACTAAACCATTGAATCCTATATGTCTAATATTTTTTTTTATCTTTAAAATGATTTAATATTAATGTAAGAAAAGGCAGGGTCGTTATAGTTGGTATCAGAGGAAAGGTTTAGTTATTTTGGGAATTAGGATTAGTGAAACCTAGAGAAAACCTATAACATGAGACTATGTCCAAATACGCACACAATAATATTTACATAGGGATCCCATATATTATGTTTTTGGTATAAATTGTTTAAATGAATAAGTTATTCATGACTTGTTTACTTATGTTTTGTTCTATCCCATTTTTATTTTAGAAAATTGTGGGAACTAGGAGAAATTAGGCCAACAACTCGTGCAAGGTCCAATGCAACGATTTCCCGAATGGCATCCCTAATGAATTGGGAGGTGGATTTCAAAACTTCATGATGATTCATAACCAATTACCTCTACTTATGAATAATAACCATAATAATGGTGAACATCCTCCTTCACCAAAGAGGGAGAAACTATCTATGAAATGTTTTATGCGGAAACAACCACCAACGTTTAGTGGATCATCTGATCCACTAGTTGCGGAAAAGTGGGTCAACACCATGGAGAAGATCCTTTCCGTTCATCACTATTCTGAGATGAAGAAGGTGACTCTAGTCATTTATCATCCTAACGGGGAAGCTGATCAATGGCGTGATTTGATTAAATACACCATGAAAAGTGGGGAAATTGAAGAGATGCAATGTGAAGACATTAAGATAGTGTTTCTTAATAAGTATTTCCCATGAACTCTTCATATGAAGATGGAGATAGAATTCATAGAGCTCTAGAAAAAATAAGGATAATCTGTCACAACCTATGAAGTGAATTTCACAAGGCATGAAAGGCATGCTTTGGGTTTTGTTGTTAACAATGATAGAAAAATTGATAGATTTTTTAGTGGATTAAAACGACACCTTCAAAAGGATCTTTAAATTCAATACTTTGGGAGTTATGAAGAATTTTTTTGATGTGGTAATAAAGTACAGATGGAGTTTGTAGAACGGCCCATGGATATGGGGGTAAGAAATGAAAGATGGAGTTTCAAGCTTGAGGATTTAATGACAAAAGTTGGAAGAAAACTCAACGACCCACATGCCAATAATGTGCAAAGTTGCACCATGAGAACTTCCTCAAAGGTACATGATAATGATTCAAGTGTGGGAATGAAGAAAACCATGCTCAAGAGTGTCGAAAAGACACAAAAAGGAAGGAGAATATAGAAAATGGTAGGAGAGATCCACCGATGGTTCAATGCTACAACTGTAGGGACCTAAGGAACTATACAAATTAGTGCACTAAACTTCATGTTCTCGAGGGTAATCAATGTCAGCAACCACCAATGCTAAAGGAACAAGGTAATGATAATGAAATCAAAACTGCGGAGGTGGAGCATGATAATGAAGTCTTACAAGGTACACTTACTATTCACTCAAGAATGGCTAATGTCTTATTTGATTCTGGTTCTATGCATTCCTTAATATCTTGAATGTTTTCTAGAACTATAGAATCAAAGCCCCGAATCCTTGATGTAGGTATATCTATAAAAACACCAAGTGGTGCAATCATTGAAACCCATGTGTTTGACTCTTCGCCTGTTAGCAAATGTGAGAAGATTCTTCCAGAAAATCTCATAATACTTCCATTTTTGGAATTCAATAGTATAATTGGAATGGATTGGCTCTCATTATATAGAGAACATATCAACTTTCAGGAAAAGGAAATATCTTTTTATATTTTGATCCATCCCATGCTCCTCTACAAATGCAAGGAAGATCATTAATCTCCTTTAAAAAATACATCAATAGTGTGGGGGTTGATTCCCTATGCAGAAGCATACCTTGCCCATATGGTTGAGTTGATGGAAAGTACCATCCTTGAGGAAATTACCATCATGAGGGAATACGGTGATGTGATTCCCGAAGTGTTACCTGTAATTCCCTTAGATCGTTAGGTAGAGTTCTCAATTGAACTCTTACCAAGAGCTACTCCTATCTGAAGGTTTCCATATAGGATGGCTCCTATCAAACTGGTGGAGTTAAAGAAGCAGCTACAAGAGTATCTCGATAAAGGGTTCATACGCCCTAGTGTATCACCTTGGGGTTCTCCGGTGCTCTTTGTGATGAAGAAGGATGGAACAATGTGACTGTGTATCAATTATCAGGAACTCAAAAATATCACCATAAAGAACAAGAATCCTCTTCCAAGTATTCATGATTTGTTCGACTTGTTAAGTTGAGCTCAATAATTCTCAAAGGTGGATCTTCGTTTTGGATATCATCAGGTAAAGGTGAAGAAAAAATATATTCAATAGTCTGCCTTCCATACAAGGTATGGGCACTATGTGTTTTTGGTTATGCCCTTAGGACATACTAATGCCCCTGATATCCTCATGGATTTGATTAATAGAGTCTTAAGACATTACCTTGAAAAATATTCGGTATTGTTTATTGATGATATTCTCATCTACTCCAAGATAAAGGAGGAACATTAAGAACATCTAAGACTTGTTTTGGAGACATTAAGAAAGTAGAAGTTGTAAGCCATGTTCATTAAGTGTGAATTTTGGATGAAATAGGTCACGTTCATGAGACATGTGATAACAAATGAGGGAATTCATGTGGATCCTTTAAAAAAAGGTGATTGAGGAATGGCCAAGGCCCTCTAGAGTCACATAAATCTATAGTTTTCATGGATTAGCTAGGTACTATCGACGTTTTTTGATTAACGTCTCATGAATGTCAAGATCGCTAACTATGTTAACAAGGAAAGGGGAAAAGTATGTCTAGAAAGATGAATGTGAGGGAAGCTTAACGGTGCTAAAGAGAAGGATGATCACTGCACCTGTACTCACACTACCAAAATGTAATGAATGTATTGTCATATATAGTGTTAATTCAAAGAATGTCATGGGTTGTGTACTCATGGAAAATGATAATCTGATAGCCTACGCATCACGACAGTTGAAGATACCTGAGCAAAAATACCTGACGCATGATCTACAGCTAGAAGCCGTGATTTTTGACTTGAAAATCTGGTAGCACTACCGTTATGGAAAGAAGTGTGACATATACACTTACCACAATAGCCTAAAGTATATATTCACACAAAAGGATCTCAACATGAATCAACGGAGATGGTTAGTGCTAGTCAAGGATTACGATTTCTCAATTCACTATCATCCTGGAATGGTAAAACAGGTAGCTGATTCTCTAAGCAGAAATGAACCTGCTACTCTATCCATGTTGTGGATTGAAAAAGTCCCTATCTTCTTGGATATGCAATGAATGGATTTGGAAATCATATGGGAAGGGGATACATCGTACCTTTCCCAAATTATTGTGAAACCATCCATCCATGAGAAGATTAAGTAAGAACAATGGGATGGTGTGGAGATACAAAAGAGGGTGAATGCAGTAATGAAAGGGAAGCTGCAAGAATTCCATATCGACGATGATTGTGTGACTCGGTTTGGAATGGGGCTTTGTGTGCCTTCATCACCCGAGATAAAGAAGGAGCTATTGGACAATGCACATAGCTCAACATTCTATATCCCTTATGGGAGTACCAAAATGTAAGGTGATCTCTGAGAACACTTTTGGTGGGATAACATGAAGAAGGATATTGTAGAATATATATCAAGGTGCGTGGTATGTCAGAAAGTTAAAGCTGAGCGAAAAAAGTCCAAAGGTATGATGCAGAAATTGCCTATACCCATGTGGAAATGGGAAAATGTTACTATGGACTTTATGATGGGTCTCCCAGAGATGTCGAAGGGAAATAATGGGATATGGGTAGTGGTTGACCGACTCAACAAGACGTCCCATTTTATCATTATTCGGGAAGACCTCTCAGTTGAACAACTAGCAATGATATATGTGAAGGAAGTGGTGAGACTTAATGGTGTTCCACTCTCAATTGGCTCTGACCTTGATCCAATGTTCACATCTAAATTCTCGAGGAGCCTTAAATATTCTCTGTGAACCGAATTAAATTTGAGCACGACCTATCAGCCCCAAACTGATGGCCAATCTGAAAGGACTATTCAGAATCTTGAAGATATGCTAAGAGCCTTCACTATTGAATTCGAAGGTGGTTGGGATCAGCATATCCCATTGGTTGAGTTCTCATACAAAAATAGCTTCCAATCGAGTATTCAGATGGATCAATATGAATCTTTGTATGGGAAGTGATGTAGAACTCCAACATGTTGGGAAAAAGTTGGAGAAAGAAAGATACTTGGACGCAATATTGTCAAAGAGATGATAGATAAGGTTCAAGTCATCCAGAAACACATCAAAGATAGTCAGAGTCGGCAAAAGAGCTATGATTTCAACCATTGAAGGGACATGGAGTTTGATATTTGAGATAAAGTCTTCATTTGAATATCTCCAGGGAAGAGATTCATGTGATTTGGGAATAAAGGGAAGTTAAAACCAAGGTACGTTGGCCCCTTTGAGATCCTAGACCGCATAGGAGTCGTGGCCTATCGTCTTGCACTTCCACCAAATATGGCTCATGTTCATGATGTGTTTCATGTATCACTACTGAGGAAGTACACACCAGACCCCTAAAATGTACTAAACTCAGAGGTGGTGTTGTTAGAAGATGATCTCTCCTATGAGGAGTAGCTAGTAATGACTCTGGATCGGAGAGATAAGGATGTAAGCAACAAGACAACCCTTCTTGTCAATGTGTTGTGGAGGAACCATAAGTATGAGGAATCAACTTGGGAACCAGAAGAGGCAATGAAGGAGAAACACCCTCACCTATCTGTGTAAAGTGAAATTTCAGGTGCGATATTTCTTATGGGAGGAAGAATGTAATGACCCAAATTTTTTCAATGGAAATTCCATTCTTATAATTATGTCATAAAATAACATTAAAATGAAAAATAATGAACTACTAAGTGATAAGTGACATTTAAACATATTTTTGTCCCTTCTATAATTGGAATTTTGAAAATCTGACATACACGGTTGTGTTCAAGATGATTTTTGGAGTCTAATAAAACAAAAAAAAATTGTGAATAGTAACCTGACCTTATGAATAGTAACAAACCCTTATGAATATTGATATACACTAATTAATAGTATCTTTACCTATGATAGTATAAAATTAATATTCAAGTGAAAGTTTGATGTACCTATATTTATAATAAGTAAATGAATGGTTTAAAACTGTTTTTTAGTAATAAACCGTGATTTATAATATATATTAAATTAATCATATTGAGACAATTATTTTTGGAAAATTTACATCATTTTTGGATTCTACTCGTCGAAAAATGTTTGGTGTAAATTTTTTGGATTTTTCTGAAATACATGAAATTTTTATGAATAGTGAAATATTGCAATTTACAAAAATAAGACAAATAAGCTAATTATATAGTCATGTGTGATGTTCTATAGATGTAATCCCACTTGTTTCAGGATCACATGATAAAATTACAATTCTTGTTCAGTCAAGACTCACTATTCCTTATCATAGGGGAAATTAATAAACTAATGAATTTTATATTATGGAAACCCCTCTCCCCTCCACTATAAATACCACCCCTCACACCCTAATTTCCTCACAGCTCTCAATCTCCAAGACTTCTCTAAACTCTTCCCAAACATCCACCCTAGCCCACATCCCACTTCCAAGAGTTACCGGTCTCATCAAATGACCAATCCTAGCTTCCCTAAGTAGATTCTCAAGAGGAGGATTTAAGAGGTAATTTCATTCCCTCTTCTCCTTTAATTTCCTTTCAAGTTCAAGTTCATTTCATGATCTATCCCCACATATTGTCATCCAAATGGTATTGTTATTCCAGTATTATACATCTACTAGAATTTTATTATGCTAATGGGATATTATATCATCCAACCCATTTTCTCTCTTCCTTTTATTTTATTAAGGAGAACGTGGTTCGTGAGGTGTTAATTTATCACCTTCAAGAACGACAAGATTTCTTCATCCATTTCTTCCTTCAGATATGATCATGAAACCATTTTTATGGTGGAAATAGAATATTTTATATGCATTATATCCTATTTAATGTTTTGTAACTATCTTATGACCATATTTCTAGTGATAAAATAAAACAAGTTCATTATGATCGAAAAATCGCTAAAATTAACCCAAACAATCATTATTTAATTATTATCTAATGCTTCATCCATTTAGATCTAATATAATTCAATATAATATCATTAAAACATTTTTAATATCATTAATAACATGTAATATCAGTTCTGCATGTTTACCCATGTTCTACCGGAACATCAATTTAAGAATACATGTGAACCACTCAATAAAACTATAAAAACAAACATTCTCGAACAATGTTTTAAAACTCTATAACACATCCAAAGGCACATAAAATCACTTAATTAAACCATAATGAACCACAGTAATGTATACAAGGTTCTGTATTTCTAATTAATGGTTATAATGACATTATACATGACATTAAAGTGAAGGAAGAATTAAGATACAAGGTAAGGGGATAATCTCATACCCAATTTTATTTCTTCGGGCCTCCCTCTTTCTCTCCATTTTTGATATAGTTACTCCATAAAAATTATTTTTTCATAATTTTATTTCCATTAATGGGATATAAATGTTCACCAATATTTTTTATGTTAAACAAAATGTTTTCAAAAAGTACTCTTCTTCTAAGAACTAACTTTTTACTTCTCAATCAAGGTTGATGGTTCTTGTATCAAGTATGTTCTTACCTCTTTATTTTTTCAACCCAATGTTTATAAATGTATTATTATGAGATGAAACTCATTCCATTCCATTTTTTATTTATGTTAATCATTGATTTATGTTCTATGTGGCATGCATGATAATGATAATATTATTATGTGATGGCTGCACCGAGAATTATATAGCGCAATATGAATGTTTGAATGTGATGGGTGCACCTGGAATTATACAGCGCTCCAATGCATTGGGTGAAGTGATTAATCACATGAGTAAATGTGAAATGATGTGTGAAAAAGATTCTATCTTGGTTCACAATTATGTGTGGTATTTAACCACTAAGACATGATGTTTCATTTTTTATGCATTGCCACATTTAAAGTCTTATATTTATGCTTCCTCTCATGTTCATGAACTCTTTCCCATGTTATGATTATCCTCACCCAATTCTATATTGTTATTATATATACTCTTACTGGGTTTCTTGCTCACCCCTTTTGATGTATATCCTCAAGTAGCTACATGTTCTAAGGAGAGGACAATTGTCAATAAGAAGCTAGAGAAGAATAAATTAAATAAGTGTTTATGCTTGATGTTGTAATTGGAATGTATGGTCCATGTTTTCCCAAGACACTAAAAATTTGGATCCACTATGTGTAATACTATTATGTTGTTTATCTTTACAATTATTTAATAGTAATGTATGAAAAGGATGTTTCGTTATAGTTCAAACCTGGAATTCGTAAATTTCTATATTTAATGGTAGTGCAATGGGAATAGTTTGTTGGGAATGCCTACTGAGTTTTAATACTCATGCCTATAATGTTTTTACTATTTTATTAGATTTTTTGAAGGATTAAATTGAGCTTGCTTGTTGCGGGTGAGAGTTGGTTGTGGACTGCTGAGAGACTATCAGAGCCATGAAGAGTTTTGGTCATGTTCAGGTTAGTTTGCTGTTATTAGTTGTTCTCCCTTTTTCGGGTCATTTATTTTTGTTGAAGTATTCTACTTCTCCAACTGTTTTACATTTCATTCACTTATTGTCCAAATAATTTCATCTTGTTTATTTTTGATTCCCGGCACTTTTTTCTAACCCGTGGAGATCGAGAACGCCCCTCGGGCCATGTCAGGTGCCGGCTCAGGTGACCGGTTTAGGGTCGACCAGGGTTGGTTTGTGAAAAAATGGTATCAGAGGGGCCCTTGTTATTTGGGGTGTTCGGTAGATGGAGATTAGGTATGTCGGGTCTTGAGTGGTAGGTACAGGAAGGACGTCATGAACCCTCACCAATTCCAATCCTTGAGTCGCCATGTGTAGTCCAGGAATTTCTTCTTTGTCTCGTTCTTCTTCGTTTTAGATTGATTGATGACAATAGAGGAAAACCGATGTTACATAATGATTTCACATGGAGTTGTGACCCATGTGCAGTCCGAGTACACAGTTTAAGTTCCTTCAAGTTGTTGATGCTTACTTGGGGCATGACCCACTATCATGTTGCCAGGTTAAGCATAACTACTATTCCTTCAGTCTGGTAATTTGATGCAAGTTGAGTGTTGTATTGGTTCTAACTGGTGTAAGATCCCTTTTGAAAATTAAAATGGGTTTATGAAAAGAAAAACATTTCTTTTAAATGAATTTAAATTCATGAAATGGGTTTTAAAACTGTAATCTCTTGGTCAAAAAAATCAGTATTTTTTGGAACTAGTAGAGATATGGTTTGGGTGTAACCTCGGGTACTCTATATGAATGATTGCACATGTGAGGGAATGAATGGGAAGTTTGTGTTGGTGCATATGGATGAAATCAGATAAAGAAATTTGTAAAGGTACATGGGATTACTGGGTTTTGCACATGGAAGTAAAGGCTTGACCTTGTTTTTATAAAGTGATTTTAAAAAGGGAAATGATTTTTGAAAAATTGAAATTGGTTTGAAAAGTGGGTTTGGGTATTTGGAAAATGGCCATCAAGGAAGGCAGTTTTTATATCTAAAATAAAAAGGTATTTTTGTGTTCTTTAGGTTTTGTTTGTTTTTTGAGATGGTTGTTTTTGGATGAAAACACTTTCA
This sequence comes from Viscum album, assembly GCA_963277665.1. Taxonomy (NCBI): domain Eukaryota; kingdom Viridiplantae; phylum Streptophyta; class Magnoliopsida; order Santalales; family Viscaceae; genus Viscum; species Viscum album. The sequence goes on from OY728120.1 coordinate 265,435,061, forward strand.
ATTATATTGCATCGGCGTGGTATTAGTTTTGGTTCTATGTTTTACATGTTGTTCAAAAAATGCCACCCAGAATGGTCCCCAATGTTTTTGATAAGTCATGGACAATTTTTGGTCCTTCTTGGACATTGTCTAAACTTAACGATTATCGGGGTCTGTTAAAGGTAGTTATGTGGTTTGAAGAGGTCAAGTGTGCTTTTAGGATGTTGGGAACTCCTGAAGCTATCAGAGTGCGTGTTGATTTGGAAATTTTTGAAGGTCCATATCTGGACGTATGGGAGTTTCTCGACCCACCGTCAATGAAAGTTAGGTTGATGTGGGATGTCTTCAAGTCTTTCTTCATCTGATGGTTTTACCAGAAGAGGTGAGGACGATGAAAAGGGAGGAGTTTGTGTGTATTCAACAGGCCCGACGGACGGTGAAGGCATATGTTGACCATTTCATGGAGCTTGTGTCCTTTTGTCCAGAGGCAACATCACGGGATTTGATGAAGAATTATCTCTTCATCGGGGGTTTTCGTCCAGAGGTGAAGGAGCATATCCTCTTTTCTATGGACCATCATTTTGATTAGCTAATGGATGAGGTGTTCTTAGCTGAGTTGGTCTTCGGAGTGAAGAAGGTTGGAAATCTAGCGTATCGAGTTACTCGCCAAGGTTCATCATCTAGTGAGCAGGGCGTGCCAGAGGGACCTATTCCTAAAGAGTCCTCTGTAGTGGTTATAACTTATTGTTCATCATATCATTCAATGTTGTGCCACCAGTGTGGCTGGTTTAGGCACGTGAATCCGTCATGTCACATCCCTCCGAAGACATGTCGTCGTTGTGGATGTCTTGGTCATCTAGAAAAGTTTTGCAGAAAGTGTCACCTGAATAATATGATGTGACTGAGAGTATACAGTCCCTTCTTGTGAGGTAGGAGATTCTTCAACCATCAGAACCCCAGCCACAGGTCTTGGGGTGATGTTCAGGCGAAGTGAGGATTCATTATGGGTGTGAAGCCTTGGTTCAGGTTTTGTGTTCCATGTTGGAAGTGGAACATTTAAAGCCTTTTCATATTTTCTTTTTCTGCATTTATTGTTTTGACGTCATTGTATGTTCATTTTTTCTTTGTGGAATTATTATATAAATGTTCTGTTGTAATACAATAGTTTTGTTTGTCGGAATATGGTTTTATGAATAGTTTGTTTTATTAAAAGTGTGTTTGACCCTTGTATATGTTGGTCATGGTTTGGTGGCATTCGTTTGGAGATGTAAGTGCCTATAGAAATTTCAAGGAATGTGGTTATACTCGAGTTCACTATTGAGATCATGTTCTTCTCGGAGGTATTTTTTCTCTCTAGTGTTCATAATTTTTTTTTGAGTTTAGAGTTCCATGTTTTGGAGGAGGTGTTGTTTCGATCGTGCTATAGAGGTTATTCTGGATCGGTTGGGAGTTCCCATGTCACCCCCTATCGGGGTGGTATGTTTGGGGGCCAAAATTTACACACCAGTTGAGTTATTATTGTGGGGATAACCCTATTGTGTTCTCCAATTATCTTATGTTGTGGTTTGTTCTAATTTTATATGGGCATGGATTCTTGTTTGGTGCATGGTTCGGTTGGGTGACTTTCTAGGGGTATAAAGTGTCTGTGTTGGGGAGAATGGTCACACACGGACTGCTTAAATTATTTATATTTTATTATTTTTTGGCTTCGGGTCATCGCCCCAAGGTCTGAGCTGGGTCCCGACATAAAATTTTCGTCGTTTAATATCTTTTGTGGGTCTCAAACCTTTGTTTCATCACATCATTGTCGGCGGTGGGCCCGTCGTTAGCTAGGTGTCTGTATAAGTATCTAATGATTCAAATAAATAATGTTTATGTAAATAAATTGGGTTAAATGGTTAAATTGAAATAATAATAATGTTATTAAATAATTGATAATGTAAATTTGGATAAGGTGTTATTATTATTATTATTTGTATTTTTATTATTTTTGGTTATTATCACCTTTATTATTATTACTTTTTGGGTTATTATTATTTTTATTATTGTTTTAGTATTATTCTTTATATTAATATAAATATTATTATTATAATTTATATTATCATTATTATTCTTTACATTATTTCTATTATTATTATTAATAGTAATACTAATATTATTATTTGTAACATTATTATTATTATTACTATTATAATTGAATAAAAGAGGCTAACCCTATAATTAACCCACAAATCCAAAGCACCCCTACCTCTTTCACCCTGTGTGGTGCCCCCATTCCCCCCCCCCCCCCGTTTTGGCCCTATTCTGTGCTAGCCAGCCTCCATGAAATCTCCCTCTACCCTCTACCTCCCTCCGCCCTCAAAATCATGTAGCTTCCAGCACCCTCCCTCACCAACGTCGAGGCCCTCTACATCCCGGGCCATGACGCACCCAAGCCCTCTAGCTCCCGGCCTCTCCCATGCGTAGCGACGACACCCTGCCTCCCTTATGCTCGGTCTATTCCGCGGCACGCCCAACCACAAATTCCCCTACTATCCCCATTCCTCGCCTTTCCCATCCGACCCTCTCTCGCTCCGACCACATCAAGGCTCCCGTCTGACATCCTCTCCCTCATGTTCGCCTTGCAGGACCGCTCACCCAAGAGGATCATGATATCTCCTACCTTACCAGTGTGAACCACCACCTTCCCTGCATCTCTTGAGTGGCCATCCCTCTCTCCCTCTCCCGCGAGAAACACCTTGCTCTGGTGACAATGACTCTTCCTCCTCCTGGGCAACTCCAATGACCTGAACAGCATTCTGCAACCTTGCCAGCACATTTCCTTTTGGACAACCAAACCTGAGGCCAGCCCCCCTACTACGTGCTACTCTTCCAAGTGACCTCTCCTCTTGTCGTACATCCCCTCCATGTGACCCCCCTTGGCTAGTGCACCCTCTTTTGGCTGTGATCTCTCCGACGCATCTATCTATGGTGACCGGCCTCTCCTTTTTCCATTCTAGTGATGTTTTCATTTTTTATTGGTAATTGCTTATTGATTTAATGTTTTCAGTTTTCCCAAATCCTAGGTGGTATGGTTTCAATATTTTTATGGTTGATCCTACAATTGGTGGTCCAATGTCGATGTTTTTAGTTTGATTGGCCTCCCTCAGGTTCGGCTGCGGTGCGAATGGCGTTTTTCACCGGCTTCGGGAGTGCCATCCACGGTCAAGGTAGGATCCGTCACTTTAACCCTTTAAATTTAGTAGTACTTTGATTTCTTGAATTATGATTATTATCATTGATATTATTTTTAATTTCAATGGTATTAATTATTATTTTTTATTTCTATAATAATTTTTCTGTGATGAGTTATTTTGTATTAGTAAGCAAACCTTTTTTGGATAATTATTTTACATGTTTAAGTTGTTTGGAATGTTTTATTTTTAATTATTTTTGTGAGAAGTTTAGCTTTTAATGTAACATAGTTTTCATTTTATATTTTGTTGCCAGATCTTGTGATTTAGGGTGAATTTTAATGGAAGCGATTTTTGTGTTGTTTAATAGTTTTTATTAAATTATGTAGTTGTCATTTTAACTAAGCAAGTGCTGCATGTTCTGATATAGTGTGTTACGAGTGAACGTTTAATTATAAAATATGATTTTGAATAGTTTTTGGGTGTGTAAAGCTATGGTTACCCTTTGGATTTTGTTTCATAAATTTTAAAGATGTATAGTAATAATGATGGAGATGCGAACTACGTTTTTAAAACATGTTGAGCTAGTTTTGTTTGGCATTGTTGGTTCATTTGGATCATTTTAAGTCTATTTTTATGTATTTTATTTATCTTTTCTGTTGCAAGAGGTTGGAAAGATTGTTTTTTCAAAGCCATGAAATCATCATCTTGCTTTTGCTTGCACACCCACTCAAGGCGTGTCACACCATCATGCTTGGATTTCATGTTGAGGTAGGTCCCCCACTACACTCACCTTTCAATTCATAATTTATTGATTGCTTGATATTTTATTAATTTTAATAAATGAGAAATAATATGTGATAATTAATTTTAAAATGTTTATTTAGTGTACAAAGAGACTTTTATTTTATACACGACACATGAAATACTTTCTTGATGAGAGGACACCCAGTGGAAAAAGAATGCCCATTTGGATTGTAAACATAATTCATAGAATATAGAATGTAGTTCTAGTTTATTGATAACTGAATTTCTTTTGATGTGTGAGAAAGTATTTCGGTTCTCTTGAGAAATGAGGATTTTGTTTATAACTGGTGAAGGCCCATTTGGAACTTGAATAAAATATATTATTTTGGAAAACTCACATTGGGGTGACTTAGAGGTGATATTTGGTGTATGTTGACAACATGATTTTTGGGCAATGTTTGTGCTACATTATTGACTTTGTTGACACACCCCTTTTCTGTTAATTATAATTGTTGACATGGGAACTTATAATAGTAAGTGAATCTTCTATGAATGATTGTTACATTAGTATTGATTACGCCCTGGCTATTGGGCCCTAGTATGGATGACACTCTTCTAGCGTATTGGGCTCCTCGTTAATTTCATATAGGGAAACACCAGGCATTAGGGCATTATGACATCATCGAGAGTAGGCAAGCCTTAAGGCTAAGTCACATGTATAGTATGTTCTGGATTGTTCACAAGCCTCTAGGTTCGACAAATGTTTTTTTAGGGTTTATTTTTATATGGTGGATGATTGGGAGGTCTAGTTCGGTTGCTAGCCCCTGTGTGATTCTTATTTTCCATTTCCCTCAGTGTGTGTTGTGTGTTGTGTGTTGTGTGTGGTTTTCTCTTTGACTAAAAAGTGAAATTTGAATTTATAAATTGCTCGAAGAAATGTTTTAAAATGCCATACACCTGTTCCTTTCAAACATTAAACTAGTTTTAAATTAAAAAGGGTAATGGAATGTTACATGTCTTATAAATGGAAGTGTGTGTGTGAAACCCCATATTTTTTATAAATTAGTTCCAACATGGAAATATTAAATTCATTATTTAAAGGTATTGCATTGGGAATAGTTTTTTGGGCACACCTACTGAGTTTAAAAACTCACGCCTATAGTGTTTTTCCAAATTTTATTAGTTTTGGTGAAGTTTTGACTTGATCTTTCTCACAGTGGGAGAGAGTTGGTTGTGGACTGGTGAGAGACCCTCGAAGTTGTGAGGATTTTTGGTCGTGGTTAGGTTATATTTCTCTTATTGGTTGTTCTTCGTTTTTTGTGTCATTTATTTTCCCTATGTTATTCTACTTCTTCTGTTGTTTTATACGTCTATCATTTATGGGAAAAATCATTCCCTCTTGTTTAGTTTTTATTCCCGGCCCTAGTTGCCAGCATATAGGGATCCAAAACGTCCCTCGAGCCATGTCGCGGGCTTTCTTCGGTGACCGGTTCAGGGTCGATCTAGTTTGGTTCTTGAAAATATAGTATACATAATATCATACTTGATTTGGAATATATAATTTTTAAAGGAACAACATTAATGGTCCCAACATAAACATTTCGTTGAGGATTTATATGTTGATTTAAAATTCAGCCCTTCATGAAATTAAAATGATTTTGGTTATAATTATTATGAAAAATATAATACTCTTTAAATTAAAATGTCCTTTTAAAGGATATTTTTTCCATTTGTTTCTTCCAATTAACATAGCTTATAAGTATTTTATTTTTTTATATGTAATGCACCATTTTACAAGCAAAGTAACCAAAAGAATTAAATTTTTTATGTTAAAAAATTTATTTGATTATCATTTCAATTGTATCTAGGTAGTATTTGAATTTCGTAAATACCCATGGTATTTATATTTGATGTTATTGTTAAATATTTTTATTTTTAAACCATTTACAATGTAATAATAAGTTTAACAATTTCTCCCATCAGTAAATAATCTTTATATCCATGTCCAAATATTACCTTATGTAGTGCAAAATTTTTTTTCAAGAACTTCTCATGCTTTCATAAAACTTATTACAATTTTTCTCTAGCCATATCACTATATTAGTTTCCAAATTATATATGTTTCTCACATATTTGAGATTTTTATTCATCTTATAAATTGTATTTCAAGTTGACCAATTATTCATAAATAGAATTTATTGTCTTTCTTCATTATTCAATAAAATATTTAGTTTAATCAATCACATTAGTTAGTTATTTAATATTCACCTTTTAATTTTTTTATTTTTATGCACTATTAAGAAATTAAAATCATATCACCCATTTATTTAAATCTATTACTTTCATATTACAGTTCATCAATATATTAATTTTAGACCATTGTTAAACTACTCATATCCTTTTTCTTCTTCTATTATGTTTCTAAATCCTATATATCACTTCTAAACTCAGTTTTTAGAAATAAAACCATCATATTTTCATTTTTATATTAATTTAATTTGATACGCATTAAAAATTATAAACAATATATCTTTTGATTTTGAATTAATCTTAGTTTACTCTTCATCAAATATTGATTCATTATCATCTTCATTTTTTATTATATATAATATCTAATGATGTTTTCATCATGTCTTATTAACTTATTGAAATTTAGTATAATGGAAATAATTATTTACATTTTAAGTGTGAGAAAATGTTAAATAATAATTATTCATGCATTATTAGACACCAACAAACAATTTAATGATATTAAATATTTTGAAACATTTCAATAGTGGTTTATCAAGAAACATATTTTTTTGTTTTGAATTTTCATTCAACGAGATATTGAAATTTATTGAAATGAAACATTCCTAAACATCTTCATTTTTATCTACAATAATTTCATTAATTTAAAATACATCATTTTGGACAAAATACAATAAATTCCTTTCAATGTCAGTCTCAATTAATTAGTTTAAAAAATTCATTCCAATTCATTAAAATTAACATAACCTATATCTCATTTCATATGTGTTGACGTATTTCTAATATACGTAGGTGGATTGTTTTTAAATATTAATGTAGTAAACCAATTTTTATGGGACCAAAACATAGATAATTTTTCTGTTTTGGAGTCTAGGTCGATAAAAAGGAAAAAATACAACTTTAAATATAGTTAATAACCTATAAATTATTATTATTGGTTTCATTAAGTTAGTATTAACATATGGAATTTTCTATATGGATAAATTTTGGCTATTTTTCAAGTAAATGTTTTTTGGTTGAATAATAAATATCATTTTTTAAATATATATTTATTCTATTAGATATAAAATTAATATATCCTAAATAATATATTGGATGCAAAATAAAACATTATTTTTTAGAGAGAATGGTTTTATTATTTGGTATGTTATAAATTATGTTCTCATGTAAAAATACATAGATATGGAAATATCAGGTCCTATAATAAACAAAAAAATTCTCTAATGAAATTAATTTATTATTTATATAGTGTTTTGATGTTTTTAGGACAAAGTATAATTCATTTCATGCATACTTATCATTGTGGAAATGTAATGGTGTTTTGGATGATTGTAGATAAATTTATTTTTAGATAGATTACGTTTAATGATTAGGCAAATATAATAAAAATGTAATGATTTCACTATTAATTAGTTATACATGAAATTACAAAGGATAAATCATGGTTATTCAATTAGGCTAAATAATAAATTCCACATTATATCATTTATCTCATTGAGACGATCACATCTTTGGTATCCCTTTCATTAAATAGAGGAATGAGTTACTATAATATTTTACTCTAGCTCATTTAACCCTAGAGGATAGTCCTCAATGTTCATCATGATCTTCAATCTAGTGGTATTAATAAAAAAGTGATAATTTATATGGATATGGAATTCATACAATGTGAAAATAATGAATTTGAAACAAATATGGGTTATATTATAGTTATTTACTGAGAATATACAAGGATGTGAATTCATTATAGTTTATTCCTTGAATTACAGTTGTTCTGATTCATAATTTATCAAAATTAAAAAAACTTTTTTTATTTTGGAATCATCCTAAAAAATCCAATAATTTCCTAAAAATACAATGTTTGATAGTTTTTTTAATCATCATTCTGGAATAATTATATTATAATGGAATGTTTATGAAAAAAAAATCTACTAGATTTTAATTTAAATAATTGAAAATTTATTCAATTATACTTTACCATAAATTTAATAACATAGTGATTATATTGGAAATTATGATATTAGAATAATTGATAATATTACATTCTATGGGATAAGAAATTAATCAAATAGGAAGTGATTATTTTAAATTACACATTATAGGATTGAATGTTTAAGATGAGAAAATAATTTTTATTAAGAAATGTTAATGATTATTTGTTTGAGATCACATTTAAAGAATTATTTGTTATTAATTGGAATGAAAAATAAGATCATGATATGTATTCAATCACCCATGACATGTTATTTTATTTATAATAATATTTTAATTATTTAGTGACTACCTGTTCTCTTTTCATTTTTATTATATCACTAATCAGTTATTTATGTTCCTAAACAAAATTTTAATTTATCCAAATATTTTTTATTACTATTCAGGTGGTTTTGTAAGAATTACATGGTGAATAATGGAGAATGATGATGATTGATGATGAATAATGAATAATAGTGAAGGATTATATGATTAGTCTTAGGACTAGTGTTTTTAATGATTTTATTCCTTCCCACACTCTCTTATTAATGAAATTCAATAACTATTATTCAATGGTTTGACTTTTCCACCATGTTTTATTGGTTTCTAATTTACTCCCTTTATTCATGACATGTATTATAATAATTTTTTCATAACTAAAATGGTGAATAGACAATTAAATTGTTTTAGGAACCTAGAAAAGAAATCATGAATAATTTCAGGTGTGGTTCAACGAATGAATGAATATCAAGGATTATATGATGAATGGTTCATAAAAAATCCTCTCACTGAGTTGAAATTCTGTGTTTTAGACAATAGTCTCTTCCATTAATGGAGGAATCACTAAAGGAAAAGGTGGAAAAACCCATTAAGTGTGAAGATAAATTTTCTAAAAAATCCATCACTACATGTAATGACATTCCTGACTACAATGCATTTTTAACGATTATAAGTTTATGTGTGAATTGAATGTCACAAAACACGAATCTATATGATTTGTATTGTATAAATAATAATTTGAATTATATTTAATGAATATTATAGTTATAATAATAACTATTATTTCACTTTTGGACACCCACCATGTAACACCATACCAAGTGTGTTTATGTGTACTCCAAATACACACAGAGTCTGTAGGGTAACATCCCCATGTCGTGTGCACCATATGATACATCATGTATTTTGGGAAAGGTAACTGAATCTGTATATATTTTTCATGGATTATTAATTCATAATCCCACCATGTAGTATTTTATTTTTTAAATTTATTATATAATAGAAAATTACATACAGTTGATACATTATTTAATCCCTTCAAAAATCACACTTCCATTATTCTTAGAAGACCTACATCCCATGTACATCTCTTGACACACTGTATAATATATTGTCAAATAAATTGAGAGGTGAATGTACATGACTAGTGTCACGACTCCTCCTCCAAGGCATGTTATGTGACTACCCCAAGACCACCTTCTATAGGTCAGGGGTCGATGACATGCACCTGAAAGGCATATCCTTAAAATCGGAAGGCATTTCCTAAAAACGTGTACACACACATAATAAAAACACAAAAAGAAAAAAGCATTTTGTAATTCTACAAAATTAAAAGTGTTAAATGATGCACAATGGTCTAGAATACAAACCAAACTAGAAGAAAAATACAGCGGAAATGAAAAACATCAATTGAGGTTGTCTGCCAAGGATCCTACCGGAAGGGTTGGTACAACTCGTCACATCAGCTCTCTGCACCAACTGGTCCCCTCCATGAACAATCGGGTCCTAACTCCCAAACATAATTCAATGATATTTTTCATCTACAAAAGACACAACATGGTGTGAGTGAATCAAATTCAAGGGTGAGTTTGACAATACACAGCTGGGACCTCGAGACCCCCCGAAGGTCTCCCATAATTCCATAAACAAAAAAACACAATTCATGGTCCTAATAACAAATAACATGTAATGACTCAGCTCAAACCCAGTATATAACATAAAGAACATGAATAAATATGATTAGACATAAATTAAGATAATATTATTCTATTGAGAGGCTTGTTTATTCTTTCCCACAGACGGTCTCTTGAGGAGCTGACCGGCAGAGAATCGCTAGGTACTGATCCAAATAGGATCACTAGGTTCTGACCCCCAGAGGATTGCTAGGTGCTGACCCACACAGGAATACTAGGTGTTGTCCCACACAAAATCTCCTGGTGCTGAACAAATGAGTATTGCTAGGTGCTTACCCATAGAGGATCCCAAGGTGCTAACCCACAAAGGATCTCTAGGTGCTAACCCACAAACGATTACTAAGTGCTAAACCACAGAGGACATCTATGTTCTGACCCACGCATGATCGCTATGTGTTGACCCAAACCAGATCACTGGGTGCAATCCCATGAAGGATCTCTAACGGCTGACCAATAGAGGTTCACTATTCTTTACTCACGTCACATCTAGCCACTGGATTCCCGTACTAAGCACGCATGATTTCTAGAAGGATCCACTCCTCAATCCACAGGTCATACCTCAACCACCCTAATGTCCAAAATAGATGTAACCCAATGAACCACCATTTCATGAGGATTCCAAAGCCACACATGGCGCATCAATCAAATGCCTGATATGTAAGTTATAGCAATTTTAGTTTTAGGGAGCCAGTTGGATTCGAATTTGTTCCAACCCGTACATACTCCAACATTCTCCAAAACTCAAGTGGAGTATCTCAAAATAACATCCTTGTCTGGAAGGTTCGAGTGCCATATATGGTTCGTCAAACGGATGTATGATTTAGGAAATATAGACATTTAAGTGAAACTGGTCCTCAATGGGCCCTGGTCCATTACAAGGGGCCAGGCCATGGGCTCTCCCCGTCTAGCCGATGGAAAAAACCTATCCTACTGGAAGGGTGTGGCCCAGTAGCTAGGTCGAATCCCCTCTCGAATGGACTAAATTACGTTGATGTCTTCAATTAGTTGTGATAGTTGGCTCCGCTCCACCTGGTTGGTCCGTGTGGACCGGTCAATTGCAGCACCTACGAGATGTGGGTCCATCTCTACCGCATCATGGAGTCGTGGCCCTCCTCCACGGCATGCTTCCACCGCACCGGTGGAGTATCCGCATGACACCAGTGAGGCCCCATTGGTATTATTTTCTTCATGTCTTATTCTACTATCCTTTTGACATGTTTTCATAATTATGTGGTCCCCATTTCCATCTGTCCACCGAATTAGTTAGTCTCCCATGAAGAACGTGATCAAACATCGTTAGAGGAGGGCCCGTGCCTTGTTAGGTTCTGCCCATGCCCTCCGCATTAACGATGTGATAATAAATGTGGTTCCATATGATCAAGATTAAATGAAACATTATAAACTTAAAAAATAAATCAAGAAAAACCCCTATATGGATTCTTTGAAAGGCAATGTAGACTAGAAAGAAGGGTCTACATATGATGGTGTTCATCAGTGTTCGTTGTCTCCCGTCAATTCCACCAATGACCATTGATCAATCACCATTCTTCTTTGGAGGGGAATGTAATTAGTGTTTCGTCAGAGCCTCCTCTTGTAGCTTTCCCAAAACATATGCTATAGGTTTTTTTAAATAGAAGAAAAGGAACTACCCATGTTGAATTATATTAATGTGGTTCATTAATTAATGGAAATTAATGTTCCATTAATTCAACTGACATTGAGGTTACATAACCCAAGGGATTTGAAATTAAATGACTCATATTAGAGCCTGAAGTTACATAGGGGTCCCACCATTCGACACTCAATAGTGAGAAGAGAACAAAATAACTCATGGAGTTATTTATATTAAATTTTTTGTAACATCTAAAAATTAACATTTTCGTTTGACCCTTTCCTATCATAGTAAATCTTCTCCTAAGGGAATCCTATCACTGAAGATTCAGTGGTGCTCTCGTATTTTCACTTTGAGCACTGGTTTAAAAGATTGAAATTTCTGCTTGCACATTTGGTGAATGTAATTTTAAAAAATTAAAAAATTATTAACAGTCTCCCTTGACAGGTGCCGGTTTAGGTTAGTCTCTTCCTATGGGGAACACATTCTCGTGAGCTCAATGGTACTCTTAGATCTCCAGTCCATGTTTTTGTTTAGGAGTTACATAATTTAACAATAAAATAATTGTTACATAATTTTTTTATTTATAGCCATAAACTAAATTCCACTATTGGCTATCACCGGCCATGGTTAGGATCTGCCTAATGTAATAACACCCTCACATTATCAGCGATGTTATCTTATTTTTAATCTGATTCACCATTCATTAGTTATATGAAATTTAAAAATAAAATAATTTTGTTTAATAATTTTATTTATGGTTATGCCATTTTTGGGATTTCTCACTAGAGGCCTGCACTAAATAAAATTAATTTGCGCCTAAGATAGACACGCCTTTTTGAACACAGTGTTTCCCGTAGATTTCTAATCCAAGAACCTGTTTATGAGTAATTCAACATTCTTATGAAAACCACTCCCATATTCTATTTAATTCTTTTCATTTTTCGATGGATCATTTCAGGCACTCCAGGATTATGAATCATGTGCCTTAATTTTTCAAAGTCTCATAATAATTCCATATAATTAAAAAATTTACCTTGAATTTCTTAGTCTTTACACAATCCCCACATTAGGTCCTTTCTTCCTTGAAATCCAAAACAAAGGAAAATCAATAAATTGGGGTACTGAGCATGAATCTGAGCCTCCCGATCCAATGTGCTCTCTTGGATGTTCTTGTGATGCCACCAAACTCGCACAAGAAGAATCGACCATCCATGGAGGACCCGCTCATATCGATCCTTAATATATAATTGGAACTATGCATAAGACTCCACATCATCAATGTCCTGCTCTCCCAAGTTGATGATGTGTGATGGTTCATGCACGTATCTCCTCAACTGCAACATGTGGAAAACATTATGCACCCACTGGTTATGTGGGGGAAGAGCTAGGCGGTATGCCACCTCACCAACTCAAGACCCAAAAGTGATGACTCCCCTAGGTATTTCCTACATATAGATGATCCGAACTATCACCCTTAATAGGTCTCAAATGGTTCATGCCGAAGGTGGAGTTATAACTCTTGTTGTATGCAAAGTCCACCATCGGTGTGTGGTCATCCCAATTGCGGACAAAATCGAGGACACATGAATGAAGCATGTTCTCAAGTGTTTGTCTGGTCTTCTTCATCTGAACATCTATATGGTGGTGAAAGGTGGTTCTCAAGTGTAGTTGAGTCCCAAACACCTCCTAAAATCTCTTCCACAATGGAGAAATAAAACGAGCATCACGATCTAAAACGATCATCGATCGAACAACATTAAGCTGTAAAATCTCCAATATGTAGAGGCGTCCCAATCCCACTACTGATCCCTGATATAGGATGGGTAGGATGTGGGCCGACTAGGTGAGTTGGTCAATGATCACCCATATGGAATTTTGTCCCATGGACGTATGTGGTAGTAATATTATGAAATCCATGGATATACCATCTCACATCCATTCCGGTACATCTAGTGGTTGTGATAAGCCTGTTGGAAACTAATTCTTAGCCTTCACTTGATAACAAGTGAGGCATCATGAAATGAACTCTGACACTTCATTATTCTTCACTCTCCACTAGTACTGAATCCAAAGGAACTTGTACATATTCTCCACACCTGGATGTATCACCAAATGGGATGTTTGGAACTCTCTCAACACCTTCTCTCGTAGAGTCACTAGTACCATGGTGCGTCATCAAAATAGGATGATATGCTCCCCAGCTTCTGAAAATCCTTCAAAAGATTGTCCTTAAAATATCTGAACACATTGGGTCTCGCAGTCAACGTCCCCAACCTATGCCTTTCAAATCCACTGAAGGCATGGGGGAGTGACAGTCAAGGAATGGTGGTATGTTTCTCCATCACAATCCATGAAGGATAATTGCAGCATGACAAACTTCTCTATCGCATTCCTCAACAACTATAAAACAGACCTCCTGCGGAGCTCATCTCCAACCACGCCCCATCACAAGAGTATATACTACCTCAAGGTCTTAGTCCTGGAGGAACTACATCCATCACCACTAACACGCTTCTAGAAATCCTATGAGCACCTTTCCATTCATGTGTAAGGGTATACCCATTAACTGAATGATGTTCCCATCGACACATTGGTAGTTGTTAGTCTCTCTACATGGACACTAGTTTACGGTGCCATTAGTCCATACATATCCTAGAATACTATGTATTACTAAGACCATCATCTTCATGTCCTCCAACTATACTTTTAGCTCCCAGAACTCTGTTGGGGCCATCTGATATGCATTTGTAGATATCAGTGTTGTCCTTGGGTACAAGAAATTGCAGAAGTACCTCACCCTGTGGGGAGGTAATCATGGAAACATATTTTTGAAAGGATGTTCCCACACTCATCCACTACTCTTGGGAACTGAACACTCAAAATACATTCTCCCACATGGGTGAGGCTGGACGAATCAAGAGTGATCAGATACAACCTACTCTCCATGATTTTATCACGTTCTTCTAGGTTTTCCTTTTTTTCTGACCAAGGAAAACCTCATTCCAACGTTGTGGATATACCACATCTTTTGTACCTAAAATAGTCAATCTGAGAATGATCTACGTATTACTAGTCCATATAAAAACTAATTTCGTAAGGCGCCGATGCTCCCGCTAAGAAGTTCCAACCAAAACTCTTGCCTCAAGGGTCAGATCCCACCATCATCATAAGTGTTATTATCATGTCTCCTCTCATAGGTATCTCCAGACATAAGGGTCACATCAACTGTTATCCAAAAATATAGGTCTTGAACAAGATTCATAAAATGGAATGATTTTCACATATTACTATTAATACGGAAGCTAGTAGTAGACACATATCGTACCTCGAATCATTCATTGAGCCCTTGGGTCAGACTCCTTGACCACATAGAGATACTCCATTCCCCTATCCTCTAACTCCCTGATCCTAGTAGGGTACCACATTGGGGTGGTGGTTGTACATGTCAAAATGTATAGCACCTCTTACTTCTCTCCTAGAACCTCTTATACATCTACTACCCCTCATATTCACTTTTCCCTGTCACTTACTCTCCTCGAAACATTTTACACATCCTTTTCTCTAAGACTGAAGTCAGTTTCTTACTTTCCCACTACTGACATTCACTGGATGTATATGCTCAGCTATAGAATTTTTAGGCATAAAGGTTCTATCTAGAACTATAACATAAGTAGGAATGCACATAGTAACAATGCTACCTCATATGTCCCTAAACACATCTTTTTCAGAGGATAGATCCCGGAAGTACTGGTCATATCTTATTCATGGAGTTTGTGTAATGGTCGGTATGTGTCAACGAATACTCAGTTACCGACATGTCTTCCTATTGAAAATGTAGAAGCTATTGAAAACACACACCCCATAGCTTTTTATGGTAATATATCCCATTCTTTAAGGAATGTTATCAAGCTTTTTCCATGGAAAATTCACCTCATTGAGATATAGGTGTAATATAAACACTTCCATCACCCTACTGATCCATGTAAAATGCTCACATCTAGGACCTCCATCTGATTTACTGGTTCCAGGGCAAGATGGAAACTATGTCACCACTTCAGTCTAATCCTTAGACTCATGTTAGTCAAGATCACCTTAGAATATGAGGGGAATTTTCACTAAAACTCAGGTAAGGCACTGAGCATATAAGTTTCATCTACTGGTAATGCCAGTAGTAAATGCTGACCAATGGGCAGTGGTATCCCTGGGACACTGCATGAAGGTACCATATCAGGAAATAGTCCTTGTACTGAATCCTCATCACTATGTGGACCATCGTCTTGGTCATGCATTGGAATCTGGTCTGGCAGTCTACGTAGAGGCATCATGAAAGGGAATCAAGATGAACTATGATCAATAAGTTATACTTGGTGAGATAACTCAACATATATTAAGTGAAAAACATTTTTAAAACACATGGAACTAGTGTTTTCGGGTACTGAGTCGGAAAATTGAACTCAAGGTCCCGTTTTATGGATACGTCAGCTATCACACCAACATTGGAGTCCCTAGAATGAAAGCAGAACTCAAGACACATAACACTAATTTCCCCCATTGAAAAAAAATCAGTTTATTATTTCATCAGTATACCAAACGTCATTTGATACAACATTGTCATCACCCATTCCCCAGGGCCCACTACATGACTACCCAAGCCCACCTTCTATAGGCGAGGGGTTGGAGAGTAGTACCTGAAAGGAAAATCCCTAAAATGGGATGGCATTGCCTCAAAACCTGTACACACAAAGACCATGAACACAACAAGAACAGACCAAGTGGTACAACTACTGAAAGTAAATGTGTGAACTAAAGTAGAATGGGAAAGAATAGAAACCCAACTAATAGAAAAATAAAAATGAATGGAAAAAAATCTCCTGAGGTTGTCCTCCAAGGATCCTAGTTGAAGGGTAGGTACAACTCGTCACTGTAGCACTCTGCGTCAATCGTTCACCTCTATGCACCATCTAGTCCTAGCTCTAAAACCTCAATCAATGATTTCCTTCATCTACACAAGGAAAAAACATTGTGCGGGCGAAGTCCATGCAGCGGGTCAGTATTACAATACCAAGTAGGGCCCCAAAGACTCACCAAATGTACTCCAGAATTCCACAAAAGAAAAAACCAAAAATCTCGATCCAAATCATAATTCACATGTAAAGACTGAACACAAAATAGGTATATAACATAAAAAATAAGAATAAATATGATTATTCACAAAGCAATATCATATTATTTTGTCGAGAGACTTTTGTTTCTAGAACGAACAAGGTCGCTAGAGGTGTCGACCCACAGAGGATCGCTTCGTGCTGACCCACACATGATTACTGGGTACTGACCCACAGAGGATTTCTTGATGCTTCCCCACACAGGATTGCTATTTGATGAACCACACATGATCACTTGGTGCTAACCTATTGACGATCGCAAGGTGCTGACCCACACAGGATCTCTAGGTATTGACCCAAACATGATCACTAGGTGCTGACCCAAACATGATCACTATGTGATGACCCAGAGATGATCTCTAGGTGCTGACCCATGGAGGATCGCTTGGTGCTAACCCACATAGGTTATCTAGGTGATGACCCATGAAGGATCACTATGGGTTGACCCATAGAGGATCAGTATTCTTTCTTCATCTCAAATCCAACAACTGGATTCCCCTACTAAAAGGATTCATTATTGTTGGATTTTCTCCATAATTCATTGGTCATACCTCAACTACCATGAAGAAGTATCTCGATGAACTGCCATATCAATAGGATTCCAATGCAATAGATGACACGTCAATCAAACACCCAGTCTTTATGTTATGGGAATTTTAGTTTTGGGGGGCCCGGTTGGATTTGGGTCCGATCCAAACTAGCTATACTCCAACTTTCTATGAAAACTAGGTAGAGTATCTCAAAGTACCACCTCATCCTATGGATTCCAAATCCAAAGGCGGTTCTTCAAATGAATGTCCAGTTAGGAGATATTCCTCTTTAAGCGAAACATGGCTTTAATGGGTTTGGGTCCAGTCTGACCAGACCCAGCCCAGTTCAGATCGGACCTGCCCGAAGGGGTTGGGCTGTGGGCTAGGACAGTTGGTCTGCGGGCTCGACCCTACCCACCCAACATGGTATGGAGGTTAACTCCCCTCCCTAATGTACTAAATTACATTCGGCTCTTCAATCAGCGGCGCGAGTTGGCGCCACTCCACCTTGACGATCCATGGGGACTGGTTAATTGCTGTTCCAGCAGGGCGTGGGACTACCCTCCACCATGGCCCTCCAACGTGGCATGCTACCACGGTCAACGTGTCCGGCATAGGATGACCACCCATTACACCATGGTTCCTTATTGACCAGCAACACTGGCCTCCACCTTGTCGACTAAGCTTCTGCATGCCAACACTGAAGCCCTAGTGGTCTGATTTTCTTCCCAACTACACCTACGGTCCTTCGGAGACATTTTCTTCGTTGAGTTTCCCCCTGTTCCATCATTCCTCCAGATTTTTAAGTCAACCACAATGAATTAAATAATTAATCGTTGGTGGATGGTCTTGGACATGTTCGGTTTGGCCCGCACCCTCTACGTTAGCATTATAAAAAGAAAATGGGTTATACATTATCAATAGAAAATGAAACATAAAACTAATTGAAAATAAGTCAAGGCAAACCCCTACACCAATTCATTGGATATTACTATAGAAGGGAAAGAATGTTCTATATCCATAGGTGTTCGTCAACCTTCGTCATCAACCATCAACTCCTCCAACGACCATCACTCGATCACTGTTCTTCATTGGAGTGGACGGTCTCTATATTTTCATTAGCTATTCCCATTCGTTTTATTAAATAAAAGATAAAGTAACCATCGATGTTTCATTTTATTAACGTGGTTCATTAATGAACTGTAATTAATGTTCAATTAATTGAACGAACGTCGTGGTTACGAAACCCAAGGGAATTTTCATTTAATGACTATTATTAATGTATGAAGTTAGACTTTGGTCCTGCCATTCACCGTTCAATGGTGAGAAGAGAATAAAATAACTCATTGAGTTATTTTATTATTATTTTGTAATTTCTAAAAATTAACTATTTTGTTCAAACATTGTCGGTTGATGATAAGAATTTCCTAATAGAATCATGGCACTGTGAATTCAACAGTGCTTTTAGATATTCAATCCAAGCACCTGTTCAAGAGATAGAAATCACCGCTCACTCGTTTATTGAACATATCATAAAAATGTTCGAAAATTATTAACAATAACCCACGAGCTGCGTCGGTCAAGGCTAGGATCTGCCTAATGGGACCACACCCCCACGATCTAAAAAATACTGTCATATTTCCAAACCGGGTTACCATTTAGGAGTAAAATATTTTAACAATAAAATAATTCTTATGTAATTATTTTATTTAGAGCCAAATACTAACTTACAATGTTGGCTTGCGCCGACCATGGTAATGATCTACCCAATGAAAAAATATTATCATGAGCTCTGCGGTGGTCTGCAATTTATAATCCATGTCACCATTAATGTGTTATATGTATATAAAAAATAATATAATTTTATTTAATTATTTTATTTATGGTTATTCAATTTTCAGGTTCTCTCACTGGAGGTTTTCACTTAGTAAACTTAAGTCGGGCCAAGAGTATCCTTTCCTTCCTGAATGCAACTGTGACATCATATTTCAGATATCAGAACCCTTTTAAATGTTATTACACAACCTTAGGAAAATTTCTCATGCACTATATTTAAATCTTAACAGTTTTTGATGAATCATTCTGGGCCCTCCGAGCCATAGAATCATATGCCGTCAATTTTTGATGTCTCGTAAGAATTCAATTTATTTAAAACAATTACATGGAATTTCTAGGTCATTACAACAAGACATAATGAGTGTACCCAATCATAACATATCATACTGAACACTCCATGTACATTGATTAAGGATGTATTATTTAAATATATCATCCCAGATTATAGCTAGGAGCCTATTAGATTCCATTTCAATGATAACATTATGAAACACATATATTCATCATATAAACCGTATATTTATTTCTTTTCATTATAATGTATGTTTTAGAATTTTATCAATGATGATAGAAAATTTGGGTATATAATTTGAGTATCCAGGGGTGTAGTGGCCATCTTGGAGGATTTCTATATTTAGGGAACTGAACCTACAACTATGTAGTGGATTGGGTGACCGTATGAATGGAGTTTTTTACAAGGGTATTAGTCCTCCATTCATGTAGTCTGGTACCCTGTTAAATGAATAAAAGTAAACACATTGGGTCATCGACATCTACATAGTTCAGTAACTTTTCTGAATGAGGTGTCTTCTAGTGGATAGAATTTCCCCTAAACTTCTATTAAATTGTTTTTGGAGGAGATATTGGTGATATACTGTGGATTCCTTGAGTACTTCAGTACACTTTGTATGTAATAATACTCTCTGAATAAATAATTTGGTTAAGTGGATAAATTATGATCATCATACATTTAACTTATAAGGAAAACACTAACACATTACTGAAAGAGTAATGACATGATGAATTTTTGAATTTTATTATTTTAATGATATAATTTATTAATTTTACTTTGATATATTCATCATTAGAGATTAAATTATTAAAACTACTAGTGGTTTGGGGATACATCTTATTACCCTTGATCACCATCATGGTGTGACATACTTTTGGGTTATATACTACAGACACACCAATTCATTTAGAAAACACTATGACTATTTATATATGATTTTTTCATTATTGAAATGAATTGAGCAATGGTGGAAGAAATCTTCTTATATTCCTTTATTTCATTTCTCAAAAATAATATCTGAATTTTTTCCCAACTTTTCAAATACTAATTTATATTAAGAGTTTCTATATGACTTTATTTTTCATCGTTCAATGTTATTTTTCAGATTCTTATTGGGTCACCAAAATCAAGGGCCTTATTCCAATGAGTGTTTTATCTAGTTAGATATTTGAATGATATGGGAGGTCTTGGTGACTGTCGATCTAGAAAAATCAATGTAGAGAAAATTATTTCTTATTTTTAGTGGTAGATGGTGATTGTAGATTATATTGATAGAACCTTATTGGGATCCCAAAATATATAGTGGAAAATGGAGCCTCATATCATGTTTCCCTCTGTGAGGAGATGTGATTTCCATTATTAACTTATTTTCACATTTCTGTGTAATCATATGTTTTGGTTATCAGTTTGGCTTTCCCATGAGGAATGGAGTTTTATATATGTTTTTTCTATGTATTATTTATAGTCTATGGATCATATTACGCATATGTGGTAGGTTTTTATAAGTTACGATTTACTATATATTATTGTTCCTTTTTGGTTATAGAACCCATCCCTATGTTGATTGTGTAAGAACCCGATTCTTCGTTTTCAGGTATGTCTTTCTTTTTCTTGGAGTTTTTGAGAAAAGCGTAATTTCTGGAAATTTTCGATGTACACGTCGTGTACTTTCTTAGTACACGTCGTGTACTCCTTTGCTGCTCGAGGGCGTGTTCTTGCCGTGTCAAGGCCAAACACACAGTGTGTAGGGCAGATGTGAAGGCCGCTTGAAGTGGAGTACGAAAAAACAGATTACACGTCGTGTACCGTAGTAGTACACGCCATGTATTTTATTTTATTTTTTCATTAAATACACCGGTGTTGCATCTAACCCCCAGAATCAACTTCTTCTATGTCTCGTTCGACCGAGAGAACCCGTACAACTGCGATCCTTCTCCAAGCCCCTGTGCCTCCATCTGTTCTTCGAATCGATCGATGACGATTGCGTTGGAACCGCAATGGTAGGCTCTCTCTTCTTCTATAGATTTATTTTCGAATTCCTCATCCTTCACAAGATATCATGGTTTGAGTTTTTTGGACGTTTTCTCAGATCTTCGACATTCTAAGGATAATCATTCATTATGGTTCAAGTATATTGATCTCCTAGAATTGAGGTAGGTGGTTTGTGCCTTTCTATAGGAAGTCATTGAATATTTTGTGCAATTCCACCAATTCCCTTAAATGGGGTATTGTCTGTGTTTCCTATTTTTGCCCTGTTGTTGCCATATTTTATTGATTTCTTGAGTAGAGGTAAATACCTGTAAATAGGGTACTTGTTACTATCATGTGGATGTTATTCCATGCATGTTTTTCTTGTTAATAGTTTTTTACAGTTTCCATGTCTAGTTGTATGATAGTGGAACATTTTTACTGTTATACTGTTGTACCATAGAATGAATACCAAGTAGTTATTGAGGTTTACATGGGGAGATATGCGCGCTATGCATGCTTGTTTTACACAGGGATGAGAGAACCTAGTGTAGTGGACCATAGGGGGAATGGACGTAAGGGCTTCTCAAGAGTGCCTTTAATTTACGATGCAAGACCAAATGGGGAATTGATGTTGAGTGCTTCTTAATAGAGTCTATAGTTCCTCGATGTGGGCCACAGGGGGGATGAGATGTTGAGTGCTTCCCCAGAGAGCCTTTTGGAAGATACGAGACTATAGGGGAAATTGACGGTGAGTGCTTCCTCAGAGAGACTATTCTTTAGCTCAACCAAAGGGGCGAGACTGTGTGTGCCTCTCAGAGGGTTTCTAGTACTTGTAGGTTGAACTATAAGGGTTAGTCTTTGAGAACTACAAAGGGGGTTACCTATTGTTCTTCTTGTTTATTGCCTGTTACTTGTGTACTTCTTATGCTAGACTCTGTGGATTCTAGCTGCTATGCGTTTTCCTGTTTACTGCTTCCAATATTTTTACTACCATGTAATCATTGACTATTAGGAACAGATCATTGGGTGGTTTTATACAGGGAACTTGTCTCATAACCTGGTCAGTCCATGCTTTTGGGTCCAAAAATATTATATTTTTGTAGGTATAGACATGGGCAAGATCCCTTCTACTTCAGGTACTTGACTTACTATGGACCTGGAGAGAATGGGACCAAGTTGTGGATTGCGATGTTGAGGAGTTTACGTGTTTTCTTTTACACATCAGTTTAGTATTTTATTTAGCATTGTGACTCGTTAGGATTCTTTTAAAGACATATGTATCATGCATCAATTTATATACATGTCTGTGTGATCCAGCTGCTTACTATAAGTCTTGAGCTGTTTACCATTTACTCTTGTATGGATGGTTACAATTTCTATTGTTGTGTAAATGTTTTTCTTCCACTGTGTACTCTACCAATGAGGGAATAGTTTCCCCATGATCACACCCAAGGTACTCCCTACTAGTCGGCAGCCTCTAGTGATTGGGGAAATGCGCTTGAGGCCATGTGACCAACCGGGTACGGGGCGCCTCTGTATGGCTTCCAGACCCGGGACATTAAAAAGTGGTATCAGAGAAGTTATTTTCTCTTGATTTACTGTTTTGAGCCTTTATCTAGGGATATTATAGATTTGGTACTTGTTATTAATCTGTTCTAAGGAGTAGCTAACCCGTGTATAGGGAAAAGCCATACTACCTCTTTAATTGCTGTTTTTTGGTTATTGAGATTTACGGTTGACATGATTTCACCTAGAGTGATTCACATGCCTTGTATTGTTATTGTTTTTGATAATGTGGTTCTATTTTCCATCGCAACCCAATGAGATGAGGGTATGCCATCTCATTCATTATATAGAAACTTGTTAGAAATCACATGCCATGAATTCTTACCATGCCATCTTGGGTGCATTAGCGATTGTATGTTGTTGTGATAATATTATTGTAGATTATTCATGTTGTTGTGATATATTATTTGATATAATCCCTTATATTTTTATAGAGAAATTGTTTGTATTGTACTTTACATAATTGAACGCTAAATTTTGGTTCTTGAGGCATTATGGGCCCTCTTGAATCGGAAATTGGTGAATCATTGACCAGTTTTCCTTATATATGACTGTATCAGATGCCAATAATTGATTCACAGGGAGTATGGGTCCTCACGGATCGGGATTTGGCACCTACTTGCCTTGTTTTCTGTGTATCTGGGATTCAGTGCAGTTTTTTATCTACTGCCCAGAAAAACCCAGAAAATGCGGTGTGTACTTTTTGACTACATGCCATGTAGTTTCAGACTGTTTCATTGACTGTGTGTGTAGGAACATGGTGTTGTAGAAATGACTTTAGGAACACGCTGTGTACAGTAGGTTCACACCGTGTAGTTTAGAGCCGTGTACCCGACCATTTCACTAACAACACGGGTCGGGGAAACTCGAGTAGAACACGTCGTGCTTTTAAGAACACACCGTGTAGTCTTGTTCTAGGTACCTGACCGTGTAACTAACAAAATGGGTCGGTATTATCTTCTCCTATACACGCCGTGTTTGTTTAGAACATGCAGTGTAAGGTTTACTTGTGTAGGCGGCCGTGTAACTTACAACACAGGCCGCCTAAACCTTGTCCCGTATATGTCGTGTCTCTAGGGAACACACCATGTAGTCTAGGGTAAAGATAGATCATGTGAGTTAGCCATGTAACGATACTCAGGCAGGGGAATAGAGTTCATGTACACATCATGTGTTAGGACAACACGCCATATAGTTTGGGGTGTTACACGACTAGTAGTGTAGGGGTACACGCCCATGTAAGTGGTATAGGAAGACACACCGTGTAGTTTTATACATTCCATGTAGTCATGTTTTATAAACTTGAACGTTTTTCTCTCATGTTACCGATTATTACTCTTGAGTTATCAGTCTTTGTTAATCCTGATCTTTGGTGTGATTTTGATCTTTCAGAGCTATACCTCTGAGACATCCTCTAGTTGTAAGTTAGTTGCGAGACGGTGATCAGACACTGGATATGGCAGATCAAGGACATCTTACAGATCCTCCTGCTACGCCAGCCATAGCACCAGCACTTATACCCATTGAAGGTGCTGATGCGCAGTTTAGGGAAGTATTTATGAGGATGATGCAGAAACTTTAGGGAGAACTGCCTCCTGCCACAACTATGGCAGACTTGACGTGGGTTTTCCAACAGCAGCATCCTCCTACTTTCTTGGGGGAAGGAGGACCACAAGCTGCAAAGTGATTGTTGGAAGCCATGCTGACTATCATTGTGCATCTGGAGACGCCTTCATAGAGGTGGGTCAATCTCGGTACCTACATGCTTCGAGACTCAACCAAGAGGGGGTGGGACATGATCTCACATGTGGGACATCAGCTGGTTATGTATTGGGAGGAATTCCAATGTGGGTTTTATGACTAATTATACCCGGCGACCCTGAGTTCTGGTTGATCCTGGGAGTTTATGAGTCTACAGTAGGGTACTCTATCTGTTATGGAGTATTCCTCTCGTTTCATCAGGCTGCAGCATTTCACACACCTCCGGGGTGGAGATGTGAGTTTATTGGCAAGGAAATTTTAGGATGGTATCAGGAGGGAGATCCTATCATAGGTTAATATCTTCCAGTTGACTTCCATAACTTCCATCATCATCCAGGCACTGATTATGGAGTGCAATCTGAGAGACTTCGAAGCTACAAGGCATGGTGGTTATGTTTCAAGAGCTAGTGTTCTTCTAGTTGACAGTAAGAAGTGCTGTAGGGAGTTTACATGCTGTGATCTGAGGAGGCAAGATACATCTTAAGGTATCTAGGTAGTATGCTAACAGTGTTTAAGGGAAGGTCACATGAGGCCATAGTGCCAGAGAGACCTAGTGGAGTACCGATCGTGCGGCAAGATGGGTCACCTCCAATGTTTCTGCCAGGTTTTCTCACAAGTATCTAGTGATAGGGATTCTTCCATGACTCCTCGTTCAGGGGAAGCACCACCAGTTTCTCACCAGTCGAGAAATTGGAGTTCTTCTGGCCATTCTGGCTAAGGGGGAGGTCTAGGTTATTGCAGTCAGTCACCAGTCTTTCAGCGTCAGCAGGGAGGATCATATCAGAGTGGTCAGGCAGGGTCACAGGGCTACGTGGTAGGTCAGACTTTTGTGGTGGAGAAGACCTATTAGGAGTAGGATCCTGGACCATTTATAGTTCGAGGTACGATCTTACTAGCCTCAGTTTTTTCTTCATCTCTTTTAGATACTGGTTCTACGCATATGATTATCTCTATTGCTTTTTTAGAGAGCCTTGGGCTCTGTATCCTTTTTTATGCTGACTTGTTGACACTAGACAGACATTTGGGGAAGAGGATATCTAGTGTATGTCAGTGTAGAGAGTTCCCTCTTGAGGTTGCAGGGTATCGTTTCTTATGGGATATATATGTCCTAGAGATGACATGCTATGATTTCATTCTCATGATTGACAGGTTGGTTCCCATCTTGGAAGTTTTCGACTGTTATCTCTATAGGATGAGTTTCATTTCACCATAGGGTGAACCTTTTCTTCATAGAGGCGAATGGGTTGTCCAGGCGAGTCGAGCAGGACTCGAGCATCATTGGATATTAAGTGTTATGACCCATATTTCTAGTCTTTATCTATATGATCAGGGGACTTCATAGCTAGACTTTCCTCTAGTGGTGGATCATTTCAGGTATGTATTTCTAGAGAACTTTTCAGGTTTTCCTCTGGAGCAAGAGGTAGACTTCTTTATTGATCCCATGCCAGGAGCAGACCGGTGTCCATTCCTCTTTATAGGATATCTACACCTGAGTTGCAGGAGCTCAAGAAGCATTTGGAGGAGTTGCATGAAAAGGGTTTCATCCGACCCCGTACTTCTCCTTGGGGTTCGCCAGTCCTATTTTCAAAGAAGGAAGATAGTACCCTTAGGCTCATTTTGGATTATCAGAAGCTAAACCAGTTGACGGTCAAGAACCGTTATCCCTTGCTGAGGATATATGAACTCTTTGATCAGCTTTTAGGATCCCGAGTGTTCTCGAAGATCGATTTGTGGTGCGAGTATCATCAGTTGCACATTAGACCATCAGATATACCTCTGACAGCCTTCATGAGTTGGTATGGTTTCTACGGGTATTCGGTCATGGCGTTCGGTCTCATGAACGCGCCAGCAGTTTTCGTGGCACTAATGAACAGAGTGTTCCATCCTTACTTGTACTCCTTCATCGTGGTCTTCATAGATGATATCGTGGTGTACTATCACACTAGACCCAAACATGATACTCATATGGAGATCATTCTAAGTACACTGAGAGAGCATCGACTTTATGCTAAACTATTGAAGTGCCACTTTTGGATGGACAAAATTATCATCTTCAGTCATGTCATCTCAGAGGAAGGAGTATATGTGGACCCAAATAAAGTGAGAGCTGTAGTTTCCTAGGAGCATCCGAAGAATGTTTTTGAGGTGCGGAGTTTCCTAGGGCTGGCTGGATACAACAGACGCTTCATTCATGACTTTTCATGCATCGATGCACCAGTGAAAGGTCTGACCAAGAAGTGGGTGATGTTCTTATGGTAAGATTCTTGTGAGTCAGCCTTTCAAGTGATGAAGGGAATGTTGACATCAGCACTGATACTAGTCTTTCCAAATCCAGGAAACAACTATAAAGTTTATTGTGATGCTTTGGGTACCGGGATAGGTGTTGTGCTTATGCAAGGAGATGGATTTGTTGCATACAGTTCTCGTCAGTTGAGGCCACATGAGAAGAACTACTTGACACACGATCTGGAGATGGCAGTTGTTGCTCATGCCTTGCGGTGATAGAGACATTACCTTCTTGTAGAGCACTTTGTGGTTTTCACCGACCACAAGATCTCATGTACATCTTCACTCAGTGTGATTTGAATCTGATAGAGCGCAGTTGGGACGAGTAACTTCAGTCTTTTAATCATGATCTTTCCTATACGCCATGAAAGGGAAACACAGTGGTAGATTCGTTGAGAAGGAGAACACGGATTCCAGAAGTTCAGCAGACCAACATTGAGTGGCAGCTTATGGATCTGTTCCCTGAGATTCATCTAGAGGTGCACGACAGACAGGGACAGGCATGCCTATCTTCTATAGCTATTTCCTCTACACTTCTTGATCGACTACGAATGAGGCATCTATCAGACTTAGAAGGCTTAGTCCTGTGGGAGAGTGTGCCAGGAGAGATCCCACTTCCTGGATGGACAGTGAGCGAGGTTGAAATCTTGCATTTCCAGGGACGCATATGGGTGCCAGTCGACATATGTGAGAAGCTGATGCATGATTTTTATTCCTCAGTTTGGGTAGTTAATCCTGTAATCACCAAGATGTAACAGGATTGTCATCTCCAGTACTGGTGGCCAGGTATGAATAGGGATGTTGCAAGTTTTGTCTTGAGGTGTTCTACTTGTCAGCAGGTGAAGGCAGAGCATCAGTGCCTAGCATTCCTTTTATAATAGTTACCCATTCTTGAGTGGAAGTGGAATGATGTCGTGATGGACTTCATGACCGGTTTACTGATGTCACCTCGAGGGAATGATGTTGTTTGGGTTGTCGTCGAAATGCTTACGAAGGTTTCTCACTTCTTACCGATCAAGGAGACCTTTAGTGTTGATCATCTAGGACGACTGTACATTGGAGAGATCATACATCTGCATGGAGTTCCAAACTCCATTATTTCATATAAGGATGTGCATTGTACTTCTCGGTTATGGCAGCGGCTTCAGAAGGCTTTAGGTATACAGGTACTTCTGAGTACAGCATACCATCCCCAGAAAAATGGCCAGTCTGAGCGTATGATCCAGGTGCTTCAGGACATGCTCTGAGCTTGTATTCTATACTTCGGTGGTTATTGGGAGAAGTATACCCCTCTGGCGGATTTCTCCTACAACATAAATATTTAGGTGACTATTTAGATGGCACCTCATGAGGCTTTGTATGGTAGGCCATTCCGATCACCTTTATGCTGGCTAGAGGCAGGAGAGGCAACTTTACTGGGACCTCGTCTTGTTCAAGAGACCTCAAAGCAGATAGAGTTGATTCGGAAGAGGACGGTTGGAGAACAGTCTCGATAGAAGTCTTATGCTGATCAGAGTAGACGAACTCTAGAGTTCGAGGTCGGGGATCGGGTTTTCTTGCATGTCGCACCGAGGTTGGGACACAAGAGAATTAAGATATAGGTTAAGCTTTCACCGCAGTACGTCAGTCCATTTGATGTATGGGAGAGAGTTGGTCTGGTTGCTTATCGATTATAGTTACCTCAGAGGTACCGAGCCATGCACAACGTCTTCCACGTATCTCAACTCCGATGTTACTTTTTAGACCCATCTAATGTCTTTCATCCCATGGAGGTTGATCTTGAAGTGGATGTGTCGTTTGAGGAGCATCCTATCCGGATTTTCAATTGTAGTATTATGGTTCTCTAAGGGTGGTCTGTTCCAATGGTACGGGTGCTATGGAAGCACAGGTGAGTGTGTGACGAGACCTGGGAGAGGGAGGCCGATGTACGATCGCAGTGGCCGGAGCTATTCCGGGTTTCTTCTCTTATGCCTCTCTAGGGAAATTCAAGGACACATTTCATTAAGGGGTAAGTTTGTAAGAAACCAGATCATCGTTTTTAGGTATGTATTTCTTTTTCTTGTAGTTTTTGAGAAATGAGGAATTTCTAGAAATTTTCTAAGTACACGTCGTGTAATTTCTGAGTACACGGCGTGTACTCATTTTCTGCACGACACCATTTGATGGCTGTGTTCTGGCCACACACACAATGAGACATCATGCTTGTTCTTGATCCCATTTACTCTATTCAGTTGATAAACAAAGAAATAATTTAGATACATTTTTACAAACATTATTTATTCTGTGAAAGGTAGTTAAATATTCTGGTGGATGTAGTGACCTTAATATTTTAAAATCATGGAATATATTATTGATCATTTTTGGATTCTAGATCTCAAAAAATTCCAAAATTCAAATGATACTATTGTTAAATAAATCATAAATTTTTTATTATATTGGACCAAATTTTTTTTAAGCCTGTGATAAATTTTTTGACTTCCTGATAAACATTATTTTTTTGGAGAATAATCAATAATTTTTAATATGTAAATCTTAATTCCATGAGAAAAAATGTTAATACCTTCCAAAATAAACAACATATAAAATTCAAATCCATCAGCTGTATGTGTTAAGGGTTATATTCTTAGTAAATATAAATATTTTGTATTCGGTTGACAATCCATGGATCGAGAAATTTATAAACAAAAAATAAGCAAGAAAATAATATAAAAAAATAATATATTACTAATATGTTTTCTAGTGAAGTTATCAATAAAACATCATATTTATGGGGAACATGTTTTTTTATGTGGCGATGAAGGGTCATATTGTAATATTCTCAAAATTGTTTTGGGAAGAGAGTTGAATTTTCTAAAATAGAGTAATTATAAGGAAAAAAATGAAGGTTTTAATTAGTGGTCTGTAAAGAAATATAAGATGGGAAATAATGAATCTCCAATTTGAGGAAAGCTAAATTCAATCATATTAAAATTTATTTATTGGAATGATCTCATATCTATACTCTCATTCAATCATTGGTTGAAAAAAAAAATTAAACAGTTTAAAATCTCTCTCATCGCACCACAAAGAACGGTCCTCCAAATTCTTCACATTCCTTATTGTGGCAGTGTTAATGAAAGTGGGAGAATTTACATGGCGAAGAGTTTCACGCATAGTTATAATGATAAATTTGTATCAAATTATAATTTTTTAATGAATCTATGTTTCAATAATTAAGAAATGTTTTTTTTTCATATTTCCAAGAATTAAATTATGTTTATTCTGGTTCTTCTTTTCTCATTATTGATCAACCTACATTCTTATAAAATCTATGAGAAAAATATCGTGGAATTTCATAAAAATACAAGTTTATGGAATTTTTTTCAATCAAGATGCACTTAAACATAATTTATAAATGATTAATGATTCCCTATAATTAATTTTATTATTATTTGAATAATAGAATATTTATTTTATTATCATGGTAATATGGATTTATTTAGATAATGATTATTTTTGAAATTATGATATTATAATCACTGATAATATAATGTTAAATGTGATAAGGAACTAATCAAAAGGAATGATAGTACATTATGTTACTCTATGATAATATTCATGTTGAAATTGAGGCAATTATTTTTATTAAATTAATTTAATTAAATTTTAATAGGTATTCTCTCCCTATTCATAAATAAGTTTTTATTTATAACCATAGGAATATCTAGATAGGTAATAAATTATCCCTAAGAACTCATCTATTTAAAAAATAATATTTAAAGATTAATAATCTTATTATTTCCTGACATGAATATTTCCATTAAAATCTATTACATTATTAATTTATTATTTATGTTTCTAAACAATATTAGAATTTATAAAATTTTGTTTTTTTTTATTTTGGGTCATGATTTGATGTGACTGTAGCCTGATGAGTATTAAATATCTACGATGAGTGATGATGAGAAAAGATAATGGATGAAGGAATACATGATATTGTATACACATAGTTGTTTTCTTAATTTCACATCTTATCATAACATCCAAAAAAAATTGTTATGAAAAGAGTTTTGGATTTTTATAATTTCCCACTAACTTTAAATCCTTGATTCATCCCCCCATTGTTCAAACCATGTCTTTTTCACATTTCTATGGAACTATAATGTCTAACCATCGATGGCGTGGTCTTGGAAATATGGAGGTGGTGGAATTAATAATTATGGGAATAATTTGATGAATGTAGCCACAAAAATGAATTGATGATTAAGGGTTCCAAAAATTCACTCAAATGAGGTGATATTATATTTCAAGTTGAATTATTTTTCTTGTAGTTGAGGCAGAACTAAAGGTAATGGTGGAATCGTTAAACATGTATGAGAAAAATGTTTCGTGAATTTTTTTGACAAAATGATGTGTTGTCTTTGAACCAAATTCCATGTATATCCTTATATTATGTTTTTTATTAATATAATATGACATTATACGAATATCTATTATATTATCCATATCTCTTTCCATTTTATTAAAATTTAGTGGTTGCAATATTTTAAACAATACACATCATGTGTATCTAAGTCAAATTCTAGTAAATTTGAGATTATGTACCTTGGTGTGCCACACATTCATACTCAGTCTATCTATTAAGACCCATAATCCAAGTACACAGACACACATGAGTTGTATTTGATGTAATATTGATCAATGTGAATAGAATATCCTTAAAGGAGGGATGGGTATGTCCCATATGTCATGTACTTACCCATAGTCATAATGTACTAGAGAACATTCAATATTCTGGATACACAACCTGAGTTATTCCAACATGTATGTGATTCTAGGAAGACCTACATGCCACTTACCCATAAGACACATAGTATAATATTTATTCTAATGTGTCAGGAGAAGGTAGAATATAAAAATACTTCATGAGTGAAACCTTATGTCATGTACCTTTCTATAAATATTATACCATAGTCATAACACAATGCTATTATTATATTTCCACCCAAATGAAAATTTCAGACAGATGATAATTACGTTATGGATTATTTTATATATAGAGTGTGATAGTAAAAATATCATCATTGTATATGATTTATATTAAAGTTGTTCAAGAGTAACTAATTTTTTATATTTGTATAAATGATAATGAAATGTTTGTGTGGACTGTTAGAGAATTCATGGGGTTGGTAACCCTCTTGGATAATGTCTATATCCAGGTAATGCCTAATCTATGTATATATTTGAGAAGGAAACACTACCACTTTATTTACCACCCATCAATGCATGAGTCATCCAGACATTGAGTTGGGAACGCTTTTTGATTATGCATGTTACACAAATCAGGGAACATATCCTCCATAGGGGCCAGTAAGTGTCTTGAAAAAGGTTTTTTCTTTCAAAGAATGAGTCCCCCATTTAATTACTAATGAGGGATAATTTTAATGATACATGCATCAAGTAGATTGGAATCATTGAGTCTTATAGTACTGATATTACATAAGATTCCACTCTATATAAAAACAATTAGTACCGTAACTATAGAAATAAAAATGCATTTATTTGATTAGAAACATTCTAACTTCATAGTTCAAGAGTGGTGATGTGACCATTGTGAGGTGATAAATAATTTTGCTAGTGTATGATTCATAGAATTATTAGATTCCCTGAGAATGATATCTTTGAGGATATAAAATTTCAGTGGTTTGAGGATTCTTCCTACTACCCTTGATCACCATTATGGTATAAAATATAGATGAGATTTGGACATCATAGACACAATGTATTTATCTAAACTATATGACTTTAAAAACATGTATGATGTGTTTTTTTTTGTTATGAGTTGATCTATAGTTATAAGATACATCCCTATGTTCCAATGTTATTTTTACTAGAAACCATATCTTGGTTTTTTACATCCACTCATGTTACTCATTTATACCACGGGTGTCAATATTACTTATTATTTTTTCTTTCATTATTAATTTTTTTCATCCTAAAGTTTTGTTCATACTCACCCCAATGAGATCAAATTAAAATATGTGTTGTTTATGTAAATTAAATAAAATGCTTGGATATGACTTTTTTATTTTATATATATATATATATATATATATATATATTTATGAAAAGTATATACATGGTGATGTTAGATGATGCACTATGAACATAATTTTTATTAATGGACACTTCCACGATGAAATTTACTAGTAGAGAAACATGGAGTATCTTCATTGGTGTCCCTTATTTAAAGGGATGGTGGTTCCTTGATTAAAAATAGTTTTTATATTATAGTGTTATCATATGATTGCTTACATTATGGGGTTTCCCCAGAGTTTTTTTCTTTTGAAGATGTAATTTATATATTTTGGTTATATTATTCACATTTTATTTCATAATTTTAGTATGTTTTCATTGGATAATACATCCCATATATGATGATAACCTCTTGGTGCTAGTCATCAGTCCATGGCATATTAGATGTGGTAATATAATTGAACACTTTTCACATCATCAGCATGGGTGGGGTCACGGTGTGGAATTTCATGTCAAATGTCAATAATATTTTATGTAACACCCCATGATTTCATTGTAAGTTATGCTCTATAAAATTATTCAACAGCTTGCACTAGACGCAATACTGAGTTCGAGCGCACCATGACTTACCATACTTTCCATTCAAAAAATTCTTATGAATAGTATTAAATAAATTTTAAATTTTATATTATCCATATATTTTTAAAATACATATTATGTGTTTCTTAGACATAATATAAAGACAAATTCATTTTTTCAGATAAAACAGGAATTTTTCAAAAATGCTATTTTAGCATTTTTTAATGAAGAACCCTTTTTTTAAATTCAATATATGAAACTTTTAAATATTCAATATCAAAAAATAAACGTCTTCTATAGAAAAGGGAAATAAAAATTTAGTTTGGCGAAATTATCGATGCTTTTTTGATAACATCCATATATTGATGAATACCAAAAAATTCTATATTTTAATTGAAAACAACATTTTTAATAAAAACAATTTAGTGTGATAAATTATAATTTTGAATTATTATTAAGTATAATTAGATTATAATTTTATCATTTAATCCAATTTTTGTCATTGGAAGTAATTTTACATCAAATTGGACAATAACACAGATTAATCATTTGATAGTTTTTACTCCTCAAAAAATCGCTTTCTGGTTTTGAAAAAAAACAATATTTTTTAATTTAATTTATAAATATTAATTGTGTTCAACTTGATAAAATATTAATCTTTATTTAATTTTTAATATCAAAATTACCTTTGTGTGATTTTTTTGTATTTTTATGAAAACCTTCATTTTTTGATGAATAGTGAAAACAATGCGTTATTGTTTAAAACCTATTTTTTATTTAAATAATTATATATTTTATTAAAATTTATTTTCAGAAAAAATATATACATAATACCAATATAAGTTCAATGTAATTAATTGGAGTCATTTTATAATAAAATATGATGATCAAAATTTTATTGAACTTTCTAACGTCATTTACCCATCTTCTAAGAACATTTGCAAATTTGCATAAAACATAAACATACAGCTTATGTGAATTGAATTTCAAAATTCCAAGAGACACAGTTGACATCATTATGTTAATTTTCATTCAATTGGATGAAAATAATTTTCGGTGAATATTATCTTTTCAATTTTATTTACAACAATTAAAAGTAATTTGGGTATTTATTGGTTAAAATGATATTATAATTTCCATAACACATGTCCTAATTATATTGGATAAGTGTATTTAGACAAAAATGAATCTTAGTAATAAAATACAATCCTTTTTAACCACTTGTATTTGATTAGGGCATTTATATTTATTTTATTTAAAGAATAGTTAAAAGAGTTAAATTCAATGTTTAATAACCAAACCATTTTTAGTATGTGATTATATAGAAGAGAAATTCGACTATAAATATTAATTATAAAGAAAACATTATTTCCTACATGATGGTATTTTATTAAAAATTTTGAGACATTAAATAATTAAATTTATTTATGAAAAAATGATGATGAATTAATTACCTTATTAATGAATGATTTGAAATAATTGATATTATAAATATCCAAATAAAACTAAATTGAGACATTTGATGAAATAAACATATTTTATAGGTTAATATGACAGATTATAATTGATTTAATTTATTTTTTTTATAAGTAATAATGTTTATTTTACTTTCACAAAAACCAAATACTAAACAGTGTCAAAATTGACATAAATGAGTTTTTAAAAGAAATACTATATTATTAAATGTTATAATATTCCTAAAAATATATTGATCAGAAAAAGAACTCATATAATGAAATCTAGGTCATTAATTAACCACTTGGGATTCTTTTGTCTTTTTATAGTATGTTAATTAACCAGTTATTATAATAATACAAGAATAAATAGTAATTGTATATTATTTAATTAAGAGTTAAATCTAAAAAATAATGTTAATGTGGTGACCTAAACCTATCTCAATACTATTATTTGACAGGTTTCCAACCCATCCCCACAATATCCTGTAAATAAATCTTTTTGTCTCCATTATAAAATGAAAATTATTGTATAATAAAAAAATATTTCAAACATTTCCCAAACTGACCCTCACCTATCTTATAAAAGCGTACTTCGCCTTCTCTCAAAATCACACATCCAAAGAAATTTGGCTCAGCCAAACCCTACTCAGATATATTTCCAACTAACCTCACTTGAACCTATATGACATATTGTGTTCAGAAAGCTACCCTAGGGATCCCCATTGATCAAATCAAAATGAAGCACCCGAAGAAGAGGTAAAAATTTCATCAACTCATTCAATGTTATTTTCTTCTTCCACTTCCTATTTAATTGTGGTTTCAATACCAAAATAATTACTCATGTACTTCGTACATACTGTGATGTTATTATAAATATGTTTCAACTATATTCATTATAATATAAATCCTATGAATGACAAAGTAAATATACGTGTATATGTATGGCTTACAGTATCCACGTCGTAGTGTAGTTTGTTATTCAACTCTTAATTATTTGTTAGGGTATAATAACGAGTGTAACTAATGTATGTAATAAATATAACATGTTAATTATTCTGTATATATAATATAACATCCAATTACATTAAATTTCACCTCTAATATAAGTATATTGTCGCTCGTGTGTACATACGGCTTACATTCTCCACGACGCGATGAGATTTTGTTCCCCATTGTAACCATTCAATAATAATTTTGATTTGATGACTAAAAATAATTTTTAAGAAATTAATATGATTATGAATTTGAATAAAATACATCCTATCCATAACAAACGTGACTTATATAACAAAACATATAATAGAAAACGAATAATTAAACACACAAAACAATGATACTTCTGAAATATCATTAACAATGCAATATTAGAAGATAATATATGATACCTTGTTTATGTATTTGGTTATTTTTAAATTTAATAAAAATTATTTCACCATTATACACAAGTTTAACAAACCCTATACTATGTAAATGTACAAGGTAAGGGGTTTTCATCTCACTTTATATTCCCGTGAGATTCATGCTATATTACCACTATTTCCTTTTGTGCAGTGTATGTATTTACCATGATTGTATCATTTGTGTAATATAAATTAATTTATGGGTATTTACACCTTCATTTTATGATCCATTTTCCATGGGGTGTGTGTTTCGTATGTTACCAAATCGATAAGGCGATTTCTAATTTCGATTTACACTCATTGGGTTTTACGTAAATTTCCATGATTATATTACTCCAAGATTATGTGTGAAATCACTATTTATTTATTTATGTAGTATTTTCCAATCCCCTTTGTGTGGATATAATTTTTATATAAATAATATCTTCCTTGAAAAATTCT
The DNA here is from genome assembly GCA_963277665.1 of Viscum album. Lineage (NCBI taxonomy): Eukaryota > Viridiplantae > Streptophyta > Magnoliopsida > Santalales > Viscaceae > Viscum > Viscum album. The sequence goes on from OY728120.1 coordinate 265,472,065, forward strand.
CATGTCATCGATATGAACTTGATAAGATTATTCTTAACTCAATTTCCATTCATTGAGTTAAACATCCAAGTCATTGTGTGGTTTTTACAAGAATATGTGTCAATGTCATATGATTTATTTACACTTTATATCCAATATTATTTAATGTATTTTTATATTTCACAAATTATTATATCATTGATATATCCTTAACCTATGTTTACCGTCTTTATAAGGGATTTCACCTCAGTTTACATTCTATTGTGACCCAGTTGTTGTTATGCACCAATTCACTTTTATATGGTGTATATAATGTTTTTATACATAGTATATCATGAATCCATTTACTCTCATGATATTATAATGTTTTTATTACCTCAATTATTTGTATTCAAGAATCTCGCATTTGGTTAGGAACTCTAAATAAAATTTCATTTTGATTGTTTTAAATATTTATTCTTCTAAATCATTTTCATTAATGCTCATGTTTTAAAAACGGTGTTACGGATATATTTCATTGGATATGACTGTTTTAAAATTAAATTATTTTTAAAAGATTAAAATTGGTATGGAACACGTTGATTAAAAAATCTATTTTTACAACTTATGGATAAATTTTGATACTTTTAAATGTTTTCAAGAAAAAGGGGATAGTTCTCTCAAATAGTTTCATGGATTGTTTCCATCTATGTCAATATCCTTCATTATTCATGATTGGTGTTGATAAAATGTTCCATATTATATTTATTGAGATTTATTTTACTTTGGATGTGCTATTTTTATACCATTAATGGTTTGTGGATAAAATATTGGAATTTCATATGCTAGTTTTAATATGAATGTTTAGATTATGTTAAAACTTCTTAACATGGGAATGTAGTGGACATAGTACGTGATGGGTGGAGCCCACTATAGATCGTCAATGTATTGGTAGGTCTCATTAGAAAAACATGTGTATTGGCATAAGGGCTGGAAAAAAAATATTATTTTTAGTATTGGCATGATGTATTGACTATGTGGTTATGATATCCGACATTATGCATTCCATCATTATAAAATTAGGTATTGATATTACATGTAATTATTAGACTAGTAGAACATCCAGGTAAATATCTAATTGACATTTCTTGATTTATCATTGCCATATTATGATTAATTGTATGAATAAATGGATTTTTTTAGTCTTATACATTGCATTAAATGTTTTTGCCTTTTTATGATAGTCTCTTATATATTTTTATCCTTATTGAGCATCTGAGCTCACCCCTTTATATGTTTTATTTTTCCCTGGATACGAAGAAGTATATTTCAATTAACCTATAGGAATAGGATATGATATATGAGTGTGTTCAAAGGGGACATAATGTTTTTTTCCATTTCAAGAAGTAATGTAAAACATATATATATATATAGGTCCTCCAATGATACTAATCTAATCGGCCTTTTGAGTCTTGATCTCTTGTGATCATTCCAATGTTTTGTAATAATGCATTGACTCTAGGATTATAGGGTCAGGGTGTTATAGTTGGTGTCAGAGAAAGTTTATTACAATCCATGGAAGATAGATATTGAAAAACTATGATTAGAAAGCAGTACCCTAAGATTGACATTGATGATTTATAGAGAATAATATTAAACATTTTGGTAATGTAAATATTATGCGGGTTTCCCAAGAAATACATCCCTATCTAGATATGAGTAGTTAGAGGTTTCTCAGGAATATATTTACCTGGCGATAAAACCCAAAGACACCGCATTGATCTAGACTCTAACAGGAACAGGTGCACATCAATGGGCATTGCTGACCTCTTGGTTACGACTCTACTAGGGGATATTCTTTGGATAATTCACATTATCTTTAGAAACTAATTTGAATGATTTTAATTTAAGACGAGAATAAATAACCTTGATTAATCCTAATGTATTTTAGATTGAAAATAAGGTGTGATGATATTTTCTAAATGACATTATGACTATTGTTACCCAAACTATGCTTTCTGGTTTTAGTCAATCACATGATATCAGGGAAGTCATAATAACAATGAACATGATGTGCATGGTGGGCATGATGGTGGAGATGAGAATCTAAAGTAAATGTTGATATGAATAAAATATATCATGTTCATGCATAAGCATGTTTCCAAAAAATGATCATGCATATATAAATTAACAAAATACCAAACTCAACAATGAAGAAAAAGGCAAATAATGATATGATATCTAGAAGTGGAGACCGTGGAGAAAAGATATCTCAATTTACATCTTGCGAGAATTGTGGTTGGAGATAGCTAGAAATGTGACTCAATAGAACAAAGAAATGTTTATGTGTTTGAATGAAGGACATAATGTAAATAATTGCCAAGGTAAAAGAAAGAGTACTATAGAAGAAAATAAAAAGGATCCTAAGAATAAATTTATAGTCATTTTCTATAAATGTAGGGGAAATGGGATTTACTTAAGTGAATTCCCTATTCCTATGATAACCACTGGGTCAAAGTTGAACCTATGTCCAAATTAATGGAAGGAGAAATGTTTAAAATAATTAATGCTATTTATTTATTGGATTACTTTGAATGAATTTTCACTTTTATTTGTAACCTTGATGTTTTTTATATGAAAATTAAATTTTAGAAGGAATTATCTTGTCTTTTGTGGATTTAGTTATAAAGAATCATTTGGGTTTATATGATCCTTGAATTTCAGGTAATTGTAGATTATTAATTTTTGGGATGAAAATGCGAGGTATGAAATAAAATTTGTGGTTAAATTATGCTATAGAAATTATGAGGAATTTATCTCATTTTGGGAATGTAATAAAATTTAGTTTTTTAAAAAGTACAACACACAAACTGTGTGACAACCCATCTCGTTAGAAAAAAAAATCTGAAATCGAACACACAACCAATGTGTGATTGGGGATTATCACCAACCACTGAACTACATGAAGTCACTGGTCAGTGTTACTAATTTTTTTTTATTTAAATGATTTTATTGAATAATAATAAGTTGATTTGGGATCATAATTTTTTTTTTCAAATTAATATCCTTAGTATAGGAAAATTATTTGGTTATTAAGTGATATTTTTTATATTGTATGATTTTTTCTCTGTTGGTAGCACTATATGCCTTTTGGAAAATAGAGTACTATGGGATTTCCTTTCAAGAGTAATGGTGGATTTTTTTTTATTTTGGAATAATATATGTTTTTTAAAGAGATTATGTTTATTAATGAAAATTATTAAACTATCAAATAGAACATGTGATTTGGTTAATTACACTTCATTATAATACAATAAGAGTTGTTGATGTTATTTGGATATAAATGATAAGATTTACTATGAAAGAATATGTGATTAAATTCTTCTGAGATTTGGGTTTCAATATTAGTATATATTATATTAACAGATTTTATGGAAATTTTTTTATTGAATGGTATTTATTAAACTTTTGGTATTGTTTGATTAATTTTTGGAAATTAAGATTATTATTTCTCAATATAAAGGATTATCCATTTTGGGGATCATCTGATCTTTTACTAACCATTTGGTTTTGGTTAATCTCTAAAGACAAGGGAACTATATATTTCAACCATTATGGATTATGATATTATCTATAAGTTGATTCTAGTGCTTTAGGTGTAACCAAGTCATCTTGAAGTACTCATCAATTGGAGAAAAAATAAGGTTGTGGTAGAAATTTATTAAATGAGGAAACTATACTTAAAAGGTATGTAAATGTATTTATGTTATTAGTAAATCACATAAATAAATTCCTCGAATTTATGAAATAGAACATAAAAAATGTTCTCTACAGCTATTCTTAATGGGAAACTAATTATAGTTTAACACATCCCAAGCATGTGGTTTTCTTATTGTTAACTTTATCCTGATCATGTTTTGTATCACTCTCCATCAGAACCTAAAACTTTTTTTACATATCCATGTTTTCCTCTAGGGAATCATAGTTTGGGTTATCTCGGGTGACCTTTGTACTTATCATTATTTCTCTAAAAGAGATTGTTTTATTGACACTTTTTCAAATGTGGGAAATTCAACAATGTTCCAAAGACCAATTTTATAATTGTGTGGACGAAATTTACAAAATGGGGAAAAATTTAACACCCCAATATATCATTGTATGTTATTTTCTTTATTGAAATCTAATATCTTGCACTACCCGCAACACTGAGTTCGAGCGCACCATAACTAACAAAACTAGACGTTCAAAAATGGTTCAGAATTGTTATCACTACATTTTAAATTTTATATACTCCATATAATTTTAAAATAAATATAATATTTTTCTTAGACATAATATAAGAAAAAATACAGTTTTTCAGATAAAATATGTATTTCTCAAAAAAATGTAATTTTTCTACATTTTAAAAGAGAACCCATTCTATATCAAATATTTGGCAGTTTTATATATTCAATTTGAGAAAATATACTTATTATTTAGATGCGGGACATAAAAATTTAGTTTGGATAAATTATTGGTGATTTTCTGATAACATTCATATTTTGATGAATAATAAATTAAATTAAATTTTAATTGAAAACAAATTTTTAATCAAAATTATTTAGAGTGTTAAATTGTAAATTTGAATTATTATGAAGTATAATTGGATTATATTTTTATCATTTAATCCAATTTATGTCATTGGAATTAATTTCACATTTAAATTGGGCGTAAACACATATCAATCTTGTGATAGTGTTTACTCCTTAAAAACCTGCTTTTTGGTTTTGACAACAGGAATATCTTATTAAATTAATTTATACTACATATATGTTTTTAATTGGGTAAAAGAGACATAATTTTTTTTAATTTGTAATATCAAAATTATATTTGGGTGAATTGATGGTATTTTTCTGAAAACAATCCATTTTTGATGAATAGTGAAAGGCACTACGTTATTTTTTTAAACTTGCATTTTATTTATAGAATTATTTAATTTATTTAAATTTATTTTACTTTAAAATATATAGAAAATAAAAATATATGTTCAATTTAATTCATTTGAGTCATTTTATAATAAATTTTAACGTATAAAATATAATTGAACTTTTTAACTTCTTTTAACAACCTTCTACGTACATTTGAAAATTTGCATAAAACATAATTTTACCACTTTTGTGAATTGAATTTCAAAAATCGGAGAGACATGGTAGACCTCAGTAAATAAAATTTATTTCATAAGGATGAAAATAATTTTTTTTGAATGGTAACTTTTCAATTTTATTTACCATAGTTAAAAGTAAATAGGGTAATTAAGGGTAAAAATGATATTATAATTACCCTAACGCATGCCCTATTTCTATCAGATACGTGTATTTCTAACATAATAAACCTTATTAATAGAATATTATAATTTTTATCAACATTTATTAGATTAGGAAATTTATTATTATTTTGTTTAAAGAAGATTTAAAAGTTCAAAATTCAATGTTTAAAAACTAAACAATATCTAATATTGGGTTATAAATAAGATAAATTTGACTATAAATATTAATTAATAATATAAAAACATTTCCTAAATTATTTTATTTTATTTATAATTATTATACATTAATTAATTACATTTATTTATGACATAATTAAGATGTAGTAATTACCTTATTAATGAATGATTAAAATAACTAATATTATAATTATTCAAATAAATGTAAATTGAGTCTTTTGATGCATTAAACTAATTTTATAGGTTAATGTGACATGTTTGGATTGATTTAATTTAATTTATTTTTAATAATTTAGTTTTTTTGACTTTCACAAAAACCAAATATTAAATATTTTCAAAATTCGTATAAATGAGTTTTTAAAACAAATACTATATTATTAAATGTTATAATTTTTTTAAAAAGATATAGTTCATCCAAAGTACTCATATAATAATATGTATGTCATTAATGAACCACTTGGGGTTCTATTTTCATTTCATTCTACGTTTATTAACCATTTATTATAGTAATACAAGAATTCATTTTAAAAGTTAAACTATTTAACAAAGAGTTAAATATAAAGAATAAGGTTAATATGGTTACCTAAACCAGTCAAAAACCTATAGGTTAAGAGTTTCCGGACCCATAATCAACATATCCTCGAAATAAATGCCTTTGGATCCATTATAAACCTAATATGATTGTATAATAAGATAATATTTCTGGATTTCTTAAAGTGACCCTCACCTCTCTTATAAAAATGTACTTCCCTTTAGACAAAATCACTCCTCCAAATCTGTTTGGCTCAGATAAACCCTAATTAAATATCTTTACAACTCCCCTCTCTTGATCCTAGAGGACTTATTGTGATCATAAATATAAGGCCCCAGCCTTAAACCTTACTTAATCTTGAGTTATTACAAGATTACACATTGAGGATCTTTTCGGGTTTAGAGTTTTAGAGAATTAGATCATAAAACTTTCATTACATTCCACATATAAACAAAGTGGATAAATAAAGATATTATTCTTCATTCCCATCAATGGAAACACATTTAAAATAAAACATGGATTATTTCTTTACACATCCTTGACTCTAACATCTTATCATGTACCTTTCCCTTGACTTGTGAAAAACATTTCAAAAACTTGGGATGAGCATAAAAACTCAGTATGGGTTATAAAAAAACATGGAAAGGAAACATGAGTTCATATATACATAATAATGAAATCATACTTTACCCATAAAACATTGGAACTTTAACATACCTCATAAAATCATGAATAAATCATAGATATCATAAGACATAAAGGTAACTTGAGGCATTCATAACATTCTTACGTAGGGAGTAACCCTCTTGGTTACGTTTGGAATACCCATCACAGTATATTCCTAAAATCTCTTCGGAGAAACCTTAACGTTTCACTCCTTCGCGTTACCCAATGCATTGAAGAGCTATAACGGGCTCACCCGCCCTTAGTTTATCACGGAACCACCCGTCTTCATAAAAATGCCCAAGAACCATAACATAATCACATCACATAAAACATGCATAAAAGAAACATAAAATTTCCACATTTCAATCACGAGATATCAATACAACACATTGATATAATAAAAACATTATGAAAACCATTTTCAATACCAAAGTAAAACATGGTATTTATTTTTCTTTTTAAAAAAGAAGGTATGGCTTGTAGAGGAAGCCGAAACTCAAATAACGGTTACGACGGCGGAGAAGTCGTTGTCGCTGCATACGTACGACAAAAACATTCCCTTTTTTCGTTTAGTAAACGCTTCGTATAAAAAAGATTCCTTTTGAATAAACGTAAAATTCAAAGGGGTTTATACACCGTATAAAAGAAAGTTGTGTATAAAACAAAATATGCCTCAACGAAAGGAGATTGAGACGAAGTCCCATACCTCATATCCGACATGACCCGACCGTTCTTTAATCTCCTGAATAATAAACTTGAGATAATCTCTACTTGCTTATGAATCTTTTTCATGTTCATTATTCCTTTTATACCATGTTATGAACATCATGTAATCAGTTAAGTTAATAATGTTCATTTTGTCGGTATTTGGTTCTTAAGTCAAAAATAGACATCTTACACTTACATGTTGTTAATTTGGTCAAAGTTTCATTATATCCATAATGGTATTCATGATGTAGATATCATATATGTCATATATATCCAGTACATACATGCATTTATAATATTACATCACATTTAGAGGTAAGAAATGAAATGTACCGTTCATGGAGACGGTAAGCCGTACGTACACATTAACGCTACTTCCATTTCTATTTCATATTTTCTGGAATGGAATCATAATTATATAAGAGTATATTATAAATCCAGTATAATAACATATATAATATCATTAACTTTATCCTTTACACATCCCACCTATGGTATTAACGAATCAAATCACTTTTAGGGGGCGGTAGTCCGCACTTCCTAAAATGAAGATATCATGTTTTACCCATAATGGAAACCATAAAGGTATGCCCAAAAAAAACAGAAGCTTAAGGAAAACATAAACATATTATATATCATATATAAAAATAGTGACATCATAATGGCCACCTTTGAAGGTGTTAAATGAGTGTTGAACAATCATCGTTTCGGGAGGCAGAATTTCGCCATCCACGGAAACCGTATGTTCTTTAACCATTTGATGTAGTTGTGTGAGAGTGTAGCTCAAATAAATCTTATAACAACATCCAAGTATATTGATGATACTGGTGTTGTTACAAAAGAAGTAAATAAAAAGAGTTTAGGGGGTTGGAGAAGCAAAATAAAACAAATGAACATGAGAGAATGAATTACCTTTAAAATTGTAACTCCTTTTGAGTTGAGCCTAAAGGCTTCCTTTGAAAGGATTAGGCCCAAAGGGAATCCTCTAGGATGAGGAGAGGGATGTGGAGGGATCAAATGGGCAGGGGTTGGCCGAGCCAAAGGCTTGAAGGGTGTGTGAAATGAGGTAGAGGTGGGGGCCTTTTATAAGAGGAGAGGAGGGGCACTTTTGGAAAGTAAAGAAATATTACATTATTTGAAAATGTGTCTCGGTTTTAAAAGGTCCCACATTGATAGAATTAGTGGATATGTTGATAAGGGCTCGAAATCCACTCATCCAATTGGTTTTGGACATGTTTAGTTCATATATTTTACATTATCTTTCTATTTTATTTAAATCGTCAAATAATGATGTCATCGCTGCATCATTATTATGTCATACATAATTAAATTTATTTAATGTCTAAAAATTATAAAAAAAATACTATGATATAGGAAATCTTTTTATCTTTCCAATGACTATTTATAATCAAATTTTGGACTTGTATAACCCCACTTAAATTTTTTTTTCGTAAAACATATTATGTTTGTGTCATTTTCACTTTAACATTAAATAAAAAGTAATTTATGTCATTTCCCAACAAAAGTGGATCCATGGGGTCCCCAAGTTGACCCATGGAATGTAATGGTTGGCCATGACACAACCAATGAGGTTGGTACATGTGTCTAGGTCATTTCATTTTATTAAAGTATTATTTATACCTTAAACTACCCTAATTACCTTTAATCGCGATTAATGAAAAAAAGTTACTATTCACCAAAAAATTATTTTAATCTCATTGAACCACATTTTACTTATTAATGACAACCATGTATGTCGGATTTTCAAAATTCAATACACATTAGTGGTAAACTTTCATTTAACTGAAAAATCAGTTTGCTTGATTATCACTTAGTGGTTTCACTATTCATCAAAAATTGAAGTTTTTCAGAAAATTACCAAAAATTCACCCTAAGCTATATTTGATATTCCGAATTCAAAAATGAAGTCTATTTTACAAAATTCAAAACATATAGGTCACATTAATTAATTTAATAATTAATTCCCGCTGCCAGAGCAAATAGCGTGTTTTTACAAAACAATAAGTATCAAAAGATTGACACCAGTTTAAGTCTAATTTCAAAGTGAAATTGATTCCAATGACCACCATTGGATAAAATGGTAAAAATATATTCTAATTTCACTTCAAAACCAATTCAAAACATAATATAATCATATAAATAAATTAGATTAAAAAGTAGTTTTGATGTAAAATGCAGTATTTTTCACTATTCATTAAAAAATGAACATTGTCAGAAAAATACCAAAAATTCACACAAGGTAAATTTTGATGTCCCAATCATAAATAATAAGTTTATTTTGACAAACATAGTTTATAAAATTGTCAAAATATAGATTCAAAAATGGTTTGCCATCAAAAGGTAGTAAAACAATCTTTTAAGAATATTAGTGTTTTCCATGCATAAGATTGTATTTATTTTCATTTTAAGCCGATATAACACTATCTTAATCATTAATAGACATAGATAAAAATATCTATTATTCATTACTTACTTGGGATGTTACATCCTTCCCCCCTTTAGAAAATTGCGTCCCCGCAATTTATTTACTTATCGAATAAATGGGGGTACTTATCCCTCATTGCATTTTCAGATTCCCATGTTGCCTCTTCAATCATGTGGTTTTTCCACAAAACCTTTACCTGATGAATCACCTTATTTCGTAACACTTGCTCCCTGTGGTCAAGAATCTGGACTGGTTGTTCCTCATAAGATAGGTTCTCTTCCAGCTGAACTACCTCTGGGCTCAAAACATGAGATGGATCTGGCATGTACTTTCTCAACATCGAAACGTGAAAAACATTGTGTACCTGAGATAAACTCGGAGGTAAAGCCACTCGGTATGCAACTGATCCAACTCTCTCCAGAATTTCGTATGGTCCAATGAACCTTGGACTCAACTTTCCTTTCTTACCAAATCTCATCACACTTTTCCAAGGAGAAACCTTGAGAAAAACATGATCACCTACCTCAAAAGATAGATCCTTCCTCCGGTTATCCGCATAGCTCTTCTGCCTGCTCTGAGTTGTTCTCATGTGTGTCTGAATCAGCTGAACTTTTTCTGCCATCTCTTCTACCAATTCTAGTCCCATCAACTTCCTTTCACCCACTTCATCCCAGAAATCTGGAGTTCGACACCGCTTCCCATATAATGCCTGAAATGGTACCATCTGTATATAGAATGGAAACTGTTATTATATGAAAATTCAACCAAAGAAAGATGTTGGTCCCAACTTCCCTGATAATCCATAGAACAAGATCGTAGCATATCCTCCAATGTCTGAATTGTTCGTTCTGACTGCCCATCTGATTGAGGATGAAAAGCTGTACTAAAATTTAATTCAGTACCCAACGACTTCTGATGGCCTTTCCAAAAGTTAGAAGTAAAAATTGGATCACGATCCGATACAATGGAGAGAGGAACTCCATGTAACCTGACTATCTCTTTAAGATACAAACGAGAAAGTTGATCAAGAGATAAAGTATCTCGTATAGCAAGGAAATGAGAAGATTTGGTCAAGCGATCAACAATAACCCAGATTGCATTATTACCTCGAGATGTCTTCGGTAATACAACAACAAAGTCCATGGATATATTCTCCCATTTCCACTCTGGAACTGGTAAAGGCTGAAGCATCCCTTTCGGTAGCTGCCGCTCTGCTTTAACCTGCTGAAAAGTCAAACACTTCACAGTAAAATCAGCAATATCTCTTTTCATTCCATCCCACCAGTAATACTCCCGCAGATCTCTATACATCTTAGTACTGCCCGGATGAACTGAAAATGGAGAACTATGAGCTTCACATAACAGCTCTCTCTTCAACTGTGAATCACAAGGCACACACAATATCTTCCCAAATCTCAAAACACAATCACTATCAATGTTGAATTCAGGCAACTTACCTTTCTGAACCAGCTCTACCTTTTTCTGCAACTCACTATCTTGCTTCTGTGCTTGCTTGATTCTATCTGATAGAGAAGATCTCACTGATACCTGAAACAAAACAGAAGGACTTCCTACACCAACAACTTCAATGCCAAAGTTCATCAAATCGTTAACCAAAGGATCACGTTCCAAACGCAACATTGTTAATGAAACATTACTTTTTCGACTCAAAGCATCAGCCACTTTATTTGCTTTTCCCGGATGGTAATGAATTGTACAATCATAATCCTTGATTAATTCCAGCCATCTCCTTTGTCTGATGTTTAACTCTTTCTGAGTGAATATATACTTTAAACTTTTGTGATCGGTATATATTTCACACTTTACTCCATACAAATGATGCCTCCAAATTTTTAATGCAAAAACAACAGCAGCTAGTTCCAAATCATGTGTAGGGTAATTTACCTCATGAGTTTTCAACTGTCGTGAAGCATAAGAAATTACCTGATCATTCTGCATTAGGACGCAACCAAGTCCTTTCAATGAAGCATCACTGTATATAACAAACTCACCATTCCTGGAAGGTAGTGCCAAAACTGGAGCATTCACCAATCTTCTTTTCAATTCTTGAAAACAATCATCACATTCTTTTGTCCAGATAAACTTAACACCCTTCCGAGTTAGCTTAGTCATTGGACTAGATAACCGTGAAAAATTTCTAACAAACCTTCGGTAATAGCCCTCCAAACCAAGGAATCTACGAATCGCAGTTACATTTGTGGGTCTTGGCCATTCTTCCACAACTTTTGTTTTTGCAGGATCAACAGTTATTCCATCTTTAGAAACAATGTGACCAAGGAAAGAAATTTGTTGCCACCAAAACTCACACTTGCTGAATTTCCAATATAGTTTCTCTTCTTTTAAGGTTTGAAAGATAACCCTTAAATGTTTTTCATGATCCTCTTTACTTTTAGAAAACACCAAAATATCATCAATGAAAACCACCACAAACTTATCCAAGAACTCATGGAAAATTCTATCCATTAAGTCCATGAATACAGCAGGTGCATTGGTTAGCCCAAAATGCATTACTACAAATTCATAATGGCCATATCTCGTATGGAACGCGGTCTTCGGAATATCTGCCTCTTTAACCTTCAGCTGATGGTACCCCGATCTCAAGTCAATCTTTGAAAAAAACTGACCTCCCTGGAGCTGATCAAATAAATCATTGATATGAGGCAAAGGATATTTGTTCTTAACAGTGATATTATTCAAGGCTCTATAATCAATGCAAAGTCTCATAGAACCATCTTTATTTTTAACAAATAAAACAGGAGCACCCCATGGTGATGTGCTAGGTCTAATGAAACCTTTCTCCAATAAATCTTGCAATTGCTCCTTCAACTCTAAAATTTCAATGTGTGCCATTCGATAAGGGGGTTTTGAAATTGGCTTAGCACCAGGAACTAAGTCAACAGTAAAATCAACTTCCCGATCTGGTATTTTTCCAGGAAACTCATCAGGAAAAACATCAGGATACTCATTTACCACTGGCACATCATTAATCCGAACAATTCATTTATTTTCAACGACGTGTGCAAGGTAACATTCATTTCCATCTTTTACAAGTTTCTCGGCCTCTTGATATGTTATCAAAAGTAAGGGTTCATTCTTGTAAACAAACTGAAAGTCTTTCTGAAAAGAAACTTCTTTAGCTCTACAGTCAATCTTAGCATGGTAAATAGAGAGACAATCCATACCCAGGATAACATCAAACTCTACTAGAGGTAGAACAATAAGGTTTGCAAGTAGGTTCTTTCCACAGATAAGGATAGGAAGATTCTTATAAATTCTTTTTTCCTCGACACTTCCCCCAGGTGTTTTTACCAAAAGTTTAGGAGTCATTTCATGAGATGGTATTCCCATTTTACTAGAAAAGGATTCAGAGATGAAAGAATGTGTAGACCCCGAATCAAACAACACACTGGCATAATCTGAAAAAACAAACAAAGTACCTGATACAACTTCATTTGATGGCCCGACATCTGCTGAAGTAGTTGCAAAGGATTTCACCACCCCTTTCTGCTTGTAGTCTAACTGCATCCCATCACTCAAGCTCCTTGTCGGACACTCGTTTGCATAGTGACCCATCTCATTGCACTTATAACACTTCACTAACTGTAAATCAAATTTGTTCTTACCTTCAACTTTATCCTTTTCAGTGCAATCACGAGCCTTATATCCCATCTTACCACATTGGTAGCACTTTCCAGAATTCAGAAGACATTCCCCAGCATGCCTTTTTCCACATTTATCACAAACTGGAAACTTAGTTTTCTTACCATCAGACTTTTTTGAAAAATTCTTACCTTTATCCTGCCACCTCGGTCTCTTCTTCTGCTGGTTGTTATAGAAAACTTGGTCATCGGCAAACTCCATTTCCACCTTCTCAGCACATCGAACAAGCTTTTCATAACTTTTAAACTCACGAGAAGCTAATGCCCTTCGATATTTTGGCTTTAATCCTGAGTAAAAATGATTTATTTTGCAATCAAGGTCCCGGATAAAATCTGGAGCATACCTTGCCAATCGAGTGAACCTTTCTTCATAGGCAGCCACTGAGTCTTCCTCTTGCCTCAATTCCAAGAATTTATTTTCCATCCTAAGTCGAACAACCTTAGGAAAATACTTCTCAAGAAACATACCTTTGAATTCATCCCAGTCAAGAGCATCAATCTCATCGGTGTCCCTGATATTTTTAACCATAGACCACCACTGATCTGCTTCACCCTCCAAACGGTAAATAACAAGACTAACCTTTTAATTGTCTGAACACCCCATGACATCAAAAATCTTCTCCAGTGTTTTAATCCACCCTTCAGCTAGCACAGGGTCAGATGATCCTCTGAATGATGGTGGATGTTGCCTCATGAAATGTTCCACCACTGACATGTTCCTCTGCGGTTGATCTGGCTGATCTCGTGCATGGATACCACCGCCATTTATCGCTTGATTCAACTACGCCATTACTGCAACAAACTGTTCAGTTCCAATTCCGACCATTTCTGGATGCTGATTCGGAAGGTTATTTCCTTCTGTATGCCTTCCTAGCACTGCTTCCCTGTTTCCTCTGCAGAAAACCATTCTGAACAAACATGTCTTAGATAAAGCAACATGGTAATCTTTAAATGATATATCATTTCGAAAAAAAATATTTTTGGATAATTATTTAATAGAATTATAACTCCTAAAGTTATCTAAACCTCCCTCTGATACCAACTATAAGGCCCCAGCCTTAAACCTTACTTAATCTTGAGTTATTACAAGATTACACATTGAGGATCTTTTCGGGTTTAGAGTTTTAGAGAATTAGATCATAAAACTTGCATTACATTCCACATATAAACAAAGTGGTTACATAAAGATAGTATTCTTCATTCCCATCAATGGAAACCCATTTACAATAAAACATGGATTATTTCTTGACACATCCTTGACACTAACATCTTATCATGTACCTTTCCCTTGACCTGTGAAAAACATTTCAAAAACTTGGGATGAGCATAAAAACTCAGTATGGGTTATAAAAAAAACATGGAAAGGAAACATGAGTTCAAATATACATAAGAATGAAATAATACTTTACCCATAAAACATTGGAACATTAACATACCTCATAAAATCATGAATAAATCATATAAATCATAAGACATAAAGGTAACTTGAGGCATTCATAACATTCTTACGTAGGGAGTAACCCTCTTGGTTACGTTTGGAATACCCATCACAGTATATTCCCTAAAATCTCTTTGGAGAAACCTTAACGTTTCACTCCTTCGTGTTACCCAATGCATTGGAGAGCTATAACGGGCTCACCCGCCCTTAGTTTATCACGGAACCACCCGTCTTCATAATAATGCCCAAGAACCATAACATAATCATATCACATAAAACATGAATAAAGGAAACATAACATTTCCACATTTCAATCACGAGATATCAATACAACACATTGATATAATAAAAACATTATGAAAAACATTTTCAATACCAATGTAAAACATGATATTTATTTTTCTTTTAAAAAAAGAAGGTATGGCTTGTAGAGGAAGCTGAAACTAAAATAACGGTTACGACGGCGGAGAAGTCGTTGTCGCCGCATACGTACGACAAAAACATTCCCTTTTGTCGTTTAGTAAACGCTTTGTATAAAAAAGATTCCTTTTGAATAAACGTAAAAGTCAAAGGGGTTTATACACCGTATAAAAGAAAGTTGTGTATAAAACAAAATATGCCTCAACGAAAGGAGATTGAGACGAAGTCCCATACCTCGTATCCGACTTGACCCGACCGTTCTTTAATCTCCTGAATAATAAACTTGAGTTAATATCTAATTTCTTATGAATCTTTTTCATGTTCATTATTCCTTTTATACCATGTTATGAACATCATGTAATCAGTTAAGTTAATAATGATCATTTTGTCGGTATTTGGTTCTTAAGTCAAAAATAGACTTCTTACACTTACATGTTGTTAATTTGGTCAATGGATCATTATATCCAGAATGGTATTCATGATGTAGATATCATATATGTCATATATATCCAGTACATACATGCATTTATAATATTACATCACATTTAGAGGTAAGAAATGAAATGTACCGTTCATGGAGACGGTAAGCCGTACGTACACATGAACGCTACTTCCATTTCAATTTCATATTTTCTGGAATGGAATCATAATGATATAAGAGTATATTATAATTCCAGTATAATAACATATATAATATCATTATCTTTATTCTTTACACATCCCACATATGGTATTAACGAATCAAATCACTTTTAGGGGGCGGTAGTCCGCACTTCCTAAAATAAAGATATCGTGTTTTACCCATAATGGAAACCATAAAGGTATGCCCAAAAAAACCGAATCTTAAGGAAAACATAAACATATTATATATCATATATAAAAATATTGACATCATAATGGCCACCTTTGAAGGTGTTAAATGAGTGTTGAACAATCATCGTTTCGGGAGGCAGAATTTCTCCATCCACGGAAACCGTATGTTCTTTAACCATTTGATGTAGTTGTGTGGGAGTGTAGCTCAAATAAATCTTATAACAACATCCTAGTATATTTATGATACTGGTGTTGTTACAAAAGAAGTAAATAAAAAGAGTTTATGGGGTTCGAGAAGCAAAATAAAACAAATGAACATGAGAGAATGAATTACCTTTAAAAGTGTAACTACTTTTGAGTTGAGCCTAAAGGCTTCCTTTGAAAGGATTCTGCCCAAAGGGAATCCTCTAGGATTAGGAGAGGGATGTGGAGGGTGCAAATGGGCAGGGTTTGGCCGAGCCAAAGGCTTGAAGAGTGTGTGAAATGAGGTAGAGGTGGGGCCTTTTATAAGAGGAGAGGAGGGGCACTTTTGGAAAGTAAAGAAATATTACATTATTTGAAATTTGTTTCGGTTTTAAAAGGTCCCACATTGATATAATTCGTGGATAAGGTTATAAGGGCTCGAAATCCACTCATCCAATTGGTTTTGGACATGTGTAGTTCATATATTTTACATTATCATTCTATTTTATTTAAATCGTCAAATAATGATGTCATCGCTGCATCATTATTATGTCATAATTAAATAAATTTATTTAATGTCTAAAAATTATTAAAAAAGTACTATGATATAGGAAATCGTTTTATCTTTCCAATGATTATTTATAATCAAATTTTGGACTTGTATAACCCCACTTAAATATTGTTTTCGTAAAACATATTATGTTTGTGTTATTTTCACTTTAACATTAAATAAAAAGTAATTTATGTCATTTCCCAACAAAAGTGGATCCATGGGGTACCCAAGTTGACCCATGGCATGTCATGGTCTGCCATGACACAACCAATGAGGTTGGGACATGTGTCTAGGTCATTTCATTTTATTAAAGTATTATTTATACCTTAAACTACCCTAATTACCTCTAATAGCGATTAATGAAAAAAAGTTACTATTCACCAAAAAATTATTTTATTCTCATTGAACCACATTTTACTTCTTAATGACAACCATGTATGTCGGATTTTCAAAATTCAATACACATTAGTGGTAAACTTTCATTTAACTGAAAAATCAGTTTGCTTGATTATCACTTAGTGGTTTCACTATTCATCAAAAATTGAAGTTTTTCAGAAAATTACCAAAAATTTACCCTAAGCTATATTTGATATTCTGAATTCAAAAATGAAGACTATTTTACAAAATTCAAAACATATAGGTCACATTAATTAATTTAAAAATTAATTCCCGCTGCCAGAGCAAATAGCGTGTTTTTACAAAACAATAAGTATCAAAAGATAGACACCAGTTTAAGTCTAATTTCAAAGTGAAATTGATTCCAATGACCACCATTGGATAAAATGGTAAAAATATATTCTAATTTCACTTAAAAACCAATTAAAAACATAATATAATCATATAAATAAATTATATTAAAAAGTAGTTTTGATGTAAAATGCAGTATTTTTCACTATTCATTAAAAAATGAACATTGTCAGAAAAATACCAAAAATTCCCACAAGATAAATTTTGATGTCTCAATCATAAAGAATAAGTTTATTTTGACAAACATAGTTTATAAAATTGTCAAAATATAGATTCAAAAATGGTTTGCCATCAAAAGGTAGTAAAACAATCTTTTAAGAATATTAGTGTATTCCATGCATAAGATTGTATTTATTTTCATTTTAAGCCACTATAACACTATCTTAATAATTAATAGACATAGATAAAAATATCCATTATTCATTACTTACTTGGGATGTTACAATAAATCCATCCTAAGGATCCTTTTTGATCAATTCAAAAGGAAGCACCCAATGAAGGGGTAATAATTTCATCACCTCATTCAAAGTTTTCTTTTTTCCACATCCTCTTTCATTTTTGTTCCAACACCAAAATAATAACTCAAGTACCATATACATACTATTATGTAATTATAAATATGGTACAACCATATTCATTATTCAATCCATCATATGAATAACAAAGTTACCATACGTGCGTACATACGGCTTACCATCACCACATCGTGGTGTAGTTTGTTATTCAACACTTCATTATTTGAATGGGTATAATAATGAGTATAACTGATGTAAATAATAAATACAACATTTTAATTATTATGTATATATAATATAATGTTACATTCTATTTCACGACTAATAGTATGATATTGTTGCTCGTGCGTACGTACAGCTTACCGTCCTCAGGACGCGATGAGATTTTGTTCCCAATCATAACCATTACCAAATAAATTTCATTTGATGATTAAAAATATTATTTATGAACTTAATATCATTATGGATATAAATCCAATACATCTTATCCATAACAAACATGACTTACAAAAAAACATATAAAGAAAAATGAACCGGTTACCTCCCAAAATAATGATACTACTGAAATATCATCAACATAGAAATATTAGAATATTATATATGATATCATATTTATGTAAGTGGTTCGTGAATAATTTAATAACAATAATTTAACCATCATAAAGGATTTTAACATTCCCTCAACTAAGAAAAATTAAAATTTAAGGGGTTTTCATCTCACATTTTATTCCCTTGAGATTCATGCTATATTGGAACTATTTCCTTTTGAGTTGTGTATGTACTGCCTGTGATCGAATTATTTTTGTAATATTATTTAATTTATGGGTATTTAAATCTTCATTTTATGATCGTTTTTTTAATGTGGTGTATGTTTTGTATGTTACCAAATCGATAAGGGAATTTCTAATTTTTATTTCCACTCATTGGGTTTTACGCAAACATCATTGATTATTTTACTCCAATAATTTGTGTGAAATAACTATTTATTTATTTATGTAGTAATTTTAACTCCCCTTTGTGTAGATATACTTTTTATAAACATAATAAAAACATTGATAAAATCTCATGTCATCTATATGAACTTGATACGAGTAATCTAAACTCAATTTATATTCATTGAATTAAAAATCCAAGTAATTCATGTTGTTTTTACAAGAATATGTGTGAATTTACTATGATTTATTTACATAGAATATCCAATAATATAGAGTGTATTTATATTTTCCCCAGGTAATTATGTTATTAATTTATCCTTAATCTAAGGATATAGTCTTTATAAGGGATTTCATCTCAATTTACATTCCAATGAGACCTCTTTGTTGTTATGATCCAATTCACTTTTATATGGTGTAAATATTGTACTTTGAAATATTAAATAATGAATATATTAATTCTCATGATATTATAATGTTTTTATTACCTTGGTTATTTTTAATCAAGAATCTCACTTTTGGTTAGGAACTCTAACTAAAATATCATTTTAAATGTTTTAAAATTTTATTCTTCCAGAACATTCTCATTAATGATCATGTTATAAAAATGGTGTTAATGATTAATTTATATAGAAATGTATGTTTCAAAATTAAAATTATTTTTAAATGATTCAAAGTGGTATGAGACACTTTGATTCAAAAAACTATTTTAAATAGCTCCTGATAAATAGTGAAACTTTTAAATATTTTCATGAAAAAAGGGATATTTCACACTAATTGTTTTATTGATTATTTTAATATATATTAATATCATTCATTATTATTGATTAAGGTTGATACAAACTTCCATATTGTATTGAATGGGTTATTCTTTGACAATGGATGTGCTATTTTTATACCATTCATTATTTTTTGTTAATATATTTACATTTTTTATGCCAGTTTTAATATGAATGTTTAGATTAGAATTTAATATATTCATATGACAAATGCAATGGACATAGTATGTGAAAGGTGGAGCCCGATATTACTCCTCGATGTATCTGTATGTATAATGATAGAAACTAGTGTCTTGGGACAAGGCATTGAAAAAAATTTATTTTAGTTTTTTCATGAGGCCTTGACTATGTGGTTTTGATGTCCAGTATTATGCATTCAATCATTATGAAATTAACTGTTGATATTACATGTGATTATTTGACTAGTAGAATATCAATTTGAATAAGTAAATTGAATTATTTGATTTATCATTTCCATATTATGCTTATGTTTATGTTTAATAAGATCATGTTTAACTATAATACATTGCCTTAAATGTTTATGATTATTTAAGATAGTCATTGCTCTATTGTTATCCTAACTGAGTATCTGAGAACACCCCTTTATATATTTAATATTTCCTAGGATGTAATGATGTATATTACAATTAACGTGTCGGAATATTCTAAGGGATATGAGTGTGTTCAAAGGGGACACAATGTTGTTGTTTTTCCATTTCATCATGTAATGTAAAACTTATGTATGTATCGAGTACATCCATGACTACAAAACTAATCTGTTTTTGAAAAATGATCTCTTGTGATCTTTCCAATGTTATGTAATAATGCACCGACTTGGGGTAACTGGGGACGGGGTGTTACATTTTAAAAAATTTGATATTTTGAGAAAGACATCACATTGATCATCCTAATTAAATTATTTACTCAAATGATTCATTAATTTTTTCATTTTAATACATAAATATAAATTCAATTTTTTATTAATATAGTTTATCTTTAGACTCTTTTAAATACTATGCATTTTATTCACATTTAATTGTTTTCCTATAATTGGATTGATGGTAGACCCATTACCTTAAGGTAGATTGGATGCTATAGGGATCTAGATCATGATTATTTCTATTTATAAGTATAGTCATCATTTTATTGTCCAATATAATAGAATATATATCCATCATATCACTAATTTATATTTATTATATAATTATATCTATAAAAGATTTATATTCCTCAAAACGTAATAGAATTATATATGTTTTTTTGTTTAAAATATTGGTCTCTTGAATTAAAAAAATTAATATGATTTGAATATTTTTTTCAAACACTTTTTTTGAATAATGATTTTGAAACCATTATTGGAATATGAATCAAAGTAAACATTATTTTATATAAACTCCTTCAGGTAGATATTTATATCATGTGGGAAGTATAAATTAATATTTCCAATACAGTAATAAAACCTCGAAATAACATATTTAATGAAAAATTGAATGCATAATGTATTATAACCAGGTCACTCGATATGATATATCTTTGGTATATACACATTGTGATATGAAAATGTATAAAATATTTCTACAACATATATTTTGAATAAAAATTTTAATTTTGGATCACTAAAAAGCTCCTGAAAACATCATTTTATTCCATGTACGGTCACTATAATGATGAATATATCAATAGATTTTTGGAATATAGACCCCTACAATGAATGAAATAGTATAATCACTAAAAAAATATAGTGATTATGTATTTATTTGGTTTATATATACATTAGAGTGTTGATCATATTCCTTAATTTCCAACCCTTAAAATTATAATCATTTATCAATATTAACCCCATATAAATGATACTATGTATTATTATATTCACCTCCCACTATTAATATATTTTATTCTCCTTTATTCAATAAATCCTTGAATATAAAATTTTATTAATTTTCTACCTAGAATAGTTATCTATGATCTCCTTTCCATTTAATATAATATTTCTATTCTTCCATGTGTTATACTGATTATGGTTATAAGAAAAAACATAATATTTTAAATATATCTCCCATAAAACACTATTATGCAATTTATTAATAGTAATATATATTATTTGTATTTTTATTTCAATCCACTATAACATGAAATTATCTTTCCCCATCGTAGTGTGGTTCTCTTGGTTAATTGTTGATATTTAAATCCACAATATGAAATCATGACTTCCCTAGATTATCTCCTCCAAAATTATTTTCCATTTTGGTCACATTTTCATCACTATAGTGTGTGTTTATATGACCCATACATGGTATTAGGGTTAAATGCATCAATGTGTTAAAATTATTGGTAAATTTCTAGTGGAAACTTTATCACAAACCAATTCTCTTTTAAATCCCCAACAACCACATTATTATTCTCTTGATCTCTATGAAGAAACCAGTGTTTTTTCAATTGATTTTTTTAAAATGATTATAAAAAAATCGTTCTGTTATATACCAAATTGAATTTAAAAATATTCTCAATATTCATTTTAAAATATTTTTCTGTCATGAAATAAGTCTTATAGTCAAATACATTTGATTAATAGATTATTATCATCTTGTATTCCCCAAAACATAACCTATTAAGTTATTCCACTCTAAATTCATAGAATTTTGGTTATTATTAACTATCCCACATCAAAATACACAAAACGAAGACAATTTAGTCTATATAAAGTTGTGATTTCATTTAGATATGAGGGAAACTGAATTAATGGGGAAGTAGACAAGGGGTTTGTAATGACTGCGAAATTTCAATATGAAAAAATTCCTTCTATGAATATATATTCATCCTATTTGTGTATAATATATAGAAAAAATCATATTGAAAACATAACAAAAAAATAAAAATTTTATTACTTCAATATAAAATAATACATTTGAAGAATAAATATTTACATAAAATTGAAAATCGATGAAGGACATGAAGATAACATAAAAAATATACCTAGAATTTGAAATTATAGTGCATTAGAGTCTCCAAGAAGTTGCATAAAAGTGAATAAAAATATAAATATAGGATAAAAATTAGAATCAACCAAGGAATTATATGTAAACATAATAAAAATGAATTTTTAAATGATGATTTGAATAACATGTGTTTATAGAATTTTTTATGCGTATCTAGGTGTTTGAATAGAAATAGACCATTACAAATAATAATAGATAATTGTAACGTTTTTTGGGATCTTGAGAGTAGTAAAATGCCTAAAAATTATTATAATTATATAAAATAACAGCTCAAATTATATAACTTAAAACCCAAAAAAGTATGATTTACAAAATTATTTTTTCACATATTTTTCTTAAATAATAATTTTTATTATAAAATTTAAATATTATAATCATATTAAATATTTTTTTATTAAAATATATATTATAATTTATTTTCAGTAATTTAATAATTAATAAATAATAAAAAATTGAGAAGAAAATAGTCAATGTAAAATAAATATAATTTACTATTGATAACAATTATTTTTTGATGTATTTAACGAATTTATTTAAATGTTAAATTATTTATATTTTGAATACAAATTTTATGAAATAGAATTAAATTTTTCGATTTATAATATCTAAATTATCATGGGATTAATTATTCTTATTTCCTAGAAAAATTTAATTTTTGGTGAGTAATAAAAAAATAGCATTTTATGAATACTCTATGTCTTATGGAATCATCCTAATATAAATATGAAAAAAATTATAAATGATTAAAATAATGAAATAAAATTTTTATAATTTTTTTTATAAATTTATTTCAAAATTAAAAGTTTGAATTTATATTCCTATATATATATATATTAATATTTTATTAGATTTATTTTACAAAATAATATATGGGTCTTTAAATTGTGTAAAATATTTTAAAAAGTAAAATTTTTATGACTGTGTTAAATTATCAATGACACCTAAAATTTTATATCATAAAACATCAAAATTCATCTTAATAAACACAATTCATAGTATTTATCTGAAATAATAAAATGATAAATAAATCATTCTAAAATATAACTTCTATATGTCTATTAAACCCCCTCATCCACCCCCATTATCCTCACTTCAAAAACACTTTTCCATGATGAATATATTCCCAAATCCCTCTAAACACTCTCTTATGCAGATTATTGATATTTTTTTAGACTAAATATAATGTAACCCAAATATTTTCTATACAAATATAACATAATTTTAGATGAATATTAAACATATCTTATAAAATCACACAGCCAAGAGTAGAAATGATTTTTTTGTATTCGGATACTAAATACATAGTCATATTTTTTAATGTAATAAATTCAACATCTCCACCAATTTTCATCCCACAGAGAACACTGATTTGAAATACACTACATAAAAATATTCCTCAAACCCTACAGAAAGGAACTATATGAAACATTGACCTTGGATTCTCAGTAAGGGTAGACAAAGTATATATCAATCCATGATCATAAGTGAGAATAATATAATAATAAGATTATTAAAACAGGATCCCATGTTAAATAATTCATACATAATCATTCAAATATAATTAATCATGAATCATGGAATAAGGGTTCTTCATAACAAATACATAGATAAAATGACTGTATAATGAATCAATAATCAATAATTATAAATAAGAACAGATCATATCTAGAAGAAATTAGATTTTGGAATAAAAATATGCATAGAAAACAATTTCATTAGTCAGTGATCACTGTAGAGGAAGTCAATGTGGATTTGGTTCAATCTTAATTATCCTATTTCCATAGTCACTCTTAACTCAAAAGTTTATCATATTGATCGTGTCTCGTACAGATCTAGGTTCACTCCCAATTCCAATCCATATTATCATATGTGATATAAATATTTACCTAATAAATTAGAGGGATATTTAATTCTAATCCCACCGATCAAGTAATGAACCAACTCGAGTTAGTTAGACACGCAACCTGAACCTGACCATCATGTAATATAGGATTAATAGGAAAAAATAAACCAGTATTGAGTAAAATCAAAACAAGAAAACCAACCATAGTACAAATATGAAACAAAGAGATACCAAAAATGCTTACAATATTAAAAACAAACTTTCTAGACTAGAAAATAATTCAATTATCGATGTGACCAAAATTCACCGCTAGTCCAACATGAACAGAAGGAAAAAAACCATAGAATCAAAAATGATACATGATTATGTTCCCTTTACATGAATCCTACAATTTAAAAATTAACAACACCTAGAATCATAATTAGGTTGTGAGAAAAATCCTAGTAGGATACTACCACATTTTGTATAAAAAAGGTATTATAGATAATTATATAATTATTTCTTTTAAAACATAACAGTTTTACAAATAATTTTTATTAATTCAATGCATTTGTAAATAATTTCCCCTTAGTTTTCATAGATTCCTTTCATGTTGTCAAACTAAACGCATGACTAGTAGAAGTGATAAAATTATAAATAATATCCATACATCAAGAGATAAACCAACAAAAATATATCGATAAAAAACATATCGTGTGAATATATGTGATACACCTCATATAAAATAATTCGACCAATAATCCAGGATAAATACAATTAAGTGAAAAATAAACACAATTGAATAAGAACCTAACATTTGAGAACATGACTATGTGACACTATATACAAGACACCAAAAAAATGTACATGAATATCATTGAATACAGTTGATATCGAGTCTAGAAAGAAGTTATCACAAAATAATACCTCACAGTGGTTTTATTCACACACAATGGCAACCCATGTATCATTCTCAATGAACCCATGTCTCCCAATGTGAAATATTCAAAATTCATTTCAAAATCATCATCATAATTCTTATAAAACATTTTTAATTCCATGCCCATCCAATTCATAGTTTTATAACTCATTTCCCAATCATGAAAATCTATTTCCAAAGAAAAATCCCCTCCTTATTTACAAATATTTTTATTTCTATGAAATCCTTTGAAATAACATATCACTTCCAATATATTGAAAAAAAACAATTTTTATCATGTAATAATTTCAATTATTCAAATATAACCATTGTTTAGAAACACTTAATTCAATGTGGTATAAACCTAGATGACTTCAATAACAATTAGTACATATCAAGTGAATGCCCTTCGAAGGACAATGAATGCATATAAACAGAAATGGAATGATAGAAAACACTATCCTGTCACAACTACAAACAAAAACATAGAAAAATCGTAGATGTAACCAAATATGTAGAAGAACTAGAATGATTACGTACATAAATATATTTAATCAGACTACAATAGGGATGAATTGCTGAAAAAAGTGACATAGGTGGACATGAATCACCCAAAAACTACTAGGATGAGCCTCTAGGTTGAGATCATGGAACCACACAATGAATGAAAAATGTCAATCATGTTTTACCCTAAAATACCAACTCATGACTATTACATAGCTTTTAATCCCTTCATAGGTTGTGTAATCCCTGAATCCCTTATATGATAAATTGAATTGTATCCTTTAAACTAAAAATCAAATATTTTCCGTTACATGACATGAACTTGTTACCCGACATGTAAATCATCCATTCATTTTGGATGTTCAAAAAATCATTCTAAAAATGTATAAAAATCGTGTAACCATATTACATATCATGTAAATCCCTAACAAACTACAAAAACTACATAATTAAGTTGAACAACTAAAAGGTGTGACTTTGAGAGTTCCCAAAACATGGGAATAACCCATCTAAGTCTTCTAATATTTATAACTAGACTCCTCAAATTAAAAAAAAAATCCATGAAAAATAGTTAATTTCTCTGGAAAAGGCTCTCAAACAGTGAATATTCCACCAATCACCCAAACATTGATGATAAAAAATCATAAATAATGAAGAACCTCCAAAGCATGATGGGATGTTACAATCTCCCAACCATAAATCATTTCATCCCTTATAAAGTCCTCATGATCCTTGATTTGAAAATAAAAATTCCACTTCAACCTCATTAAAGATTCCTTCTCCCACATATCATGGATATCCTGTATGCACTTCCACAACACACATACCCGAGGAATCATTTTTTTATACAAAAAATAACCTAGAGATCCATAATCTAAAATGGATACTCAAAAATTATTTTATTGTACATAATAAAAACATCCACTCATCGAACAATATGGTAAGGATCAGAAATTTACCTATTTAGCTAGGAAACATTATATATGTCATTTATTTCAGTAAAACCATAAAAATTACAACAAATATTCCTCCCATTATAATATTATAATGATCTCAATGGGCCACCAAACCTTAATTCCAACATACTCATTTTACCCAGATGACAATTTCAGAAGCATGGCGATACTATATGAAATACATAATTATTGACCCCAAACTCTATTGAATGATGAATATGATCTACAAAATATTTATGAAAACTCAATGCCATGATCAGTCTCATGTAGATCAACTACTCCATATTTATCCCCTCCTAAAAAACACTCATTTGTACCCCATAATGTTATCCCAACATTGTCCAATATAAGAGATATTTATATGGACAAGCATATTGGGACTCAAAGGCTTCAATATTAATTGATTCCTAATAAATATTTTCATATCCAAATTCAAAAAAATAATATTATTTTCCTAAGATCCTATAAAATAATGTACACAAGATCAGAGCATATCATCAAGAACCTATATAACCCTCTATGTATGTCTATCGATCTTATGATGATATGTTGTTCTTAAATTAATCTAGGAACCCATAGCCTCCTATAATCCATTCCCAAACCTTGATTTGAATCTCAAGTACCTATCAAAAATAGGTGAATAGGGTACCCCATGAAATTTCAAAATATCTCAAACATGTAAGTCTTTATGCATTTCCATATTCACTTTCTTAAAGATTGGTATGAAATGAGGTGATTTTATTAGTTGATCAATTATAACCCATATTGGATCCTTCCCGTGAGAATTTATTAGAAAAAAATTGTTGAAATATATGGAATTATCATCCCACATAGATACTTCATTGGTTAATGGGTTCAATAACTTTTTAGGTCTATGTTCTTCTTCCCCTATTATATTAAAAGTAAAGCACTATAATACAAAATCTTCAATTTACTATCTCGTCCCCTAAAACAAATACTATCGTCTGAAATCATGATACATCTTGGTATTGAATATGTTTATAAAACATAAATAATTATGTAAAATATCAATAAATAATAGAATCATCAAAAATTTAACAACAAACCCTCTACATAAGAAAAATTCTCCACTAATAGATAGAGACCACCCACCTAAGGTCTCCCCACCATAATGGAATTTACCAAGCACTGGATATCGGTGTGTATCACCTACTCAAGCAGAAGATACTTATAAAAACATTATTCAGATTTCCTCAAATAAGAAAACACTTACCATAATCATATTTCAATTATAAGAACATATTATCAAACAAACACATTGGGGACAAATCCTAAATTGATTTCTTAATGTATTTTGTCTATAAATTTTTTCTAAATGCATGGAAAACCAAATTCTCATTCCTAGGTGTAAAAAAATATCAAAATAAAATATTTAATGATAATTTATCATTTGTTTATGTCTCAAATTTGACTCCTGAGGATTAAAAATTTATTTCCTACTCTTATGATCTGAATATATCCTAAACTGCTCCCCAAATTGATACTAATGCCACATTTTTAGTGGACACATAACAGTTTCCAACTCAAGATCGTGGGTTGTGTATTTATTTTCATGATGGTATAACTGGCATGAGTAATAGGAAACCAACAGATTACCCTTCTTTCTAACTAATCTAAAATAGATACTAAATGCTTCATAGAATTCATCAAAACCCGATAATGTTTTATGAACAATCAAAACATGTGCTAATGTGAACATCACCTAGAGCTCATCAATTTTTTTTTGAAAAATTTTGTTCCATTCAAACTAAAAAACCTTATTAGTAAGTGATTTCATAAAAAAGAAAACATTGAGTAGTTTTGAATAAACCATCTATTGTATCCATCCAAGCCTAAGAATCATGGAATCTCAAAAAAATCTCAAGGATGATCCCAGGACATAACAGTATGTACTGATTCAAGATCCACTAAGATAGCCCTCTCAGATATCATGTTCCCTCAAAACCTCACATAATGAGTCTGAAACTCATACTTATAGTATTAAAAAAAATATTATATTCCATTAATATTAAAATAATAATATCCAGATGGTCTATGTGCTTATCTATTGACTTGGAGTACAACAAAATTTGATCCAAAAACATAAAAAGAAAAGTGTCTAAGAACCAATGTATGATTTGGTTCATCAAACCCATAAACACTAATAGATCTTTTTTGTGACCTAATTGAAAAACCAAACACTTCAAATGCCCATATCGAATCTTAATTGATTTAATTTTTATATCCTTTATTCAGACTCTAAACTGGTGGTACACTGGCCATGGTTCAATCATTAAAAAACAAAGATCCCTGATAAGATAATCCAAGAGATCATAATTACATGGAAAAGTTCATTTTTTATTAATATTTACATGACTTAACTTTCAATAATCAATACAATTTTATGGCACTCATATACCTTCTTATCAATTTTGAAAGGAAAATCCCATTGTCCCATGGTGTGATGAATAAATCCTTTAGACTCTAGGTCCTCAAGATGTAACATATGCTACCTTAACTCAGATGTTTCCATGTATAAAGATTATATATAAATGGGAATTGTAACATGGAATGGTCTATAGAAATATCAAACTATATATGGGGTGGTAAAACATAAATTTCATAAAAAATGATTTGTGGTATTTGAAATTCAATGCAAGATATTGACAACTGAAACAAGGGTCAAGAGTATTGTGGACAATATCTAACTAATGGCATAAGATTACCCATATCATCAAATAATGTTGATGATATAGAATAATGAGTTAAACCTATATCAAAATAATCCAGTACCATAGAATATGACATAAAAACTATATACCTAACTATAAAATACTCTACATCATATTCCTCTTTAACACAATATATTTCAAAATGTCATCTAGTCCTATCAACAGGATCATCTCCCTTAGACAATGTATTAGAACCATTACACATTGAAGAATCTATATAAACCACTGATCCCTGGGAAAAGTGGATAATTCAATATATCTCAGATATATCATTTAAAATAAATGATATCAATGGACTAATCATTCACAAAGATTTGATGTATTGGGAGCCTCTACCTATCTTGGCTTTGTTTGACCTCTCCGTCCACACAAGTAGAAGGAAACCTGTTTCATCCCAGGAAAACATCCCAATAACATCCCCTGATGAAAATTGAACACTATTGTGCTTTCTTTTCCCTCCACTAGGCCCACCCTATTTAACTAATGAACCAACTAAAGATCCTTGCAAACATGTATTTACATATATCTCATCCTCATCAAAAGTTTCCTTGTCAATTACCTCTATAAATTTATAAAGTAACATGAGTATCAAAATCAAATGAATATCATCCCTCAAACCTAAAAAAAACTTCTGAGACATCAGGTATGTAATAGTGACAATATCTAATTCTATTTACAAAAACTAATAAAAATGGTTAGAATACTCTAGAATTGTACACTCCCATGATCTGTGGTAAAAAAAACTCACATATTTTTTACATGAAAATTATTAGGTTAAATATAATGGTAAAATATTTTCTTTAATAACGTCCAGGTAAGTTCCACTTATAACATAGCTTGCATAATAGAGTCCCACAATATCCTTCTCAGTCCCTCAACCATGTATGTGAAATCCAACCTTAGAATCATAGAGGAATCTTTTATATGATGAACATACTCTCTAAACTCTCAATACACTACATGTATTCCTAGGGTACTTTATCTCCATGAAATATGGATGGATATTTCATAGTAAATTTAGAGCCATGATGCACAACATGTCTCAAGTTCCTGGTCCCCACTTACCCAATACTTTAAATATTGTGGGTTAATTCTTCTACCATAGGAGGTTCCACTTGGGTATTCTCACACGGATCTAGTCTCATATCTTCCTCTCTTGTATTTGGAAGATATATTCTGATAGAAATTTTAAATACAACTAAAAAACTAAATAATTATGATCAAATTCATTTATTAATGTACAAACATTATGTACGGATATCAATGAATTTAAAAATAATGAATATAAAGAAAGAAAAATCTACCAAAAAACAGTTCATTGAAATGAACACAAAAATTAAAATAAATATCATATATATTTCATTGAAATGGAATAAAAATCCAATTATAAAACCTAGTAAAAATTCATTGACCACTCATCTTAACCTATTTTAAATATTAAAACTAATCTAAGAAAAACTCTTTTTTCACATTCTATCCATATTATGATTTTCATAACTCTTATCTTCTAATGATAGAAAACAAAACATAGGAAATGGTAACACACATCAGGCTAAGAATCCCTTTATTACAAAATTTTAAAGAACCTCCCCAAGTCAAAAATACAATCCACTTGAATGAACCCATCACATAATATAGATAAAATAGAAATAACTAAACAAGTATTGACTAAAATAAAAACAGGAAAGATAGGTAGAGTAAAAGAGGAAACAAAGAGATACAATAAAATACCTATAATAAAATAATAAATCAGGATAAAATAGAAAAATTTTCAATTTCCCATGTGACCAACAATCACATCTATACCAACCCAAACCTAAGGTAACATCATTTATAAAAGCTGGAATGCTACAGAATTTCAATCCCTTTACCTAAATCCAATAAAACACCATTAATAATCACCCAAATTCACATGTATGATGTGATAAAAATCCCAACAGTATACCAACAATTTTCCTATGGAAGGTATAATAATGAGATTCAGAAAATATAGTTTTAAATAAAAAATAGTTTTTTTAAAGCATTATCATTAGTCCAATTAATTTTAAAATAATTTTACCATTTTTTTCATAACATTCAGCTGTATTCTAAAATGATAAACATGAAAGGTATAAGTGGTAAAATATTAAATCATATCAATATATCAAGAGTTAAATAGGTAAAAACATTTACATGAAACATCGTATCATGAAAACCTATTTCATATAACCTTATATAAAAACCTGTAAGTAATAATCCATAAAAAAAATATTGAGATTATTAAAAAAAATGAAAAAGGACATGATATCTATGATCTATCATATGGGACACTACATAATAGAAAATAAAAATCCTAAAGATACATAACATTTTATCCAATTGATATCGATTCCTTCCAGTAGATATCATAAAATGATAACTCCTAGTTTTGATATAGGTACACTAAAGTGGCTTATGTATCTTTATCGATTCCCCTAAGAATCCCAATGTGTAATTTTCTGATTTCATTTGAAAATCATGATAAAATTATTTATAAATCATTTTTAAATCCAATAATATTTTATTAAGAGTTTTAAAACGAATTTCTAATTCAATAAAATACATATTCCATGAAAAAGACCACTTGTTTTAAAAAAAATATCCCATTTACATGATATCATTTGAAACCACGTATCTCTTATATACCATGAAAACCCAAGAGGAATTTATTACAAATGATATCAAATTAATTAAATTAGCCAATTTTATTGAAACAAATGCCACAATGCCATAGAATCCCGACCTATATAACAACAATGACTAACAACTAAGGTTGCGATTTTTTAATTCCAAGGAATTCCATGAAAATAAAAAATGATCGATATAAAAAAAATTATCACAAATAAGAACACAACCATAGCCAAAAGCACAACCTAATTCAATTCCAAATAAAAAATAGAAGTATTCTGTACCTGGAGAATATCATCCCAACCATAATGATGATCAATCATTAATTAAAGTTACCCTTAGGGGAGGAAATCATCCAAAATCGCATAAGGGGAGCCTCTAGGTGAAGATCATGGAAAAAAGAATAAATTAAATATAAAACCACTAAATAAGAACTATCAAATCCTAACTCATAGAGTTTACAAGGAATGTAATCCCCTTATACATCATGTAATTTAAAAACCTCAAATACACTGCCAATCCAACACCATTGAATTGAAACATGATATTTTCTTCTACATGATTTGAACATATTACACTATTTTTAAATCGTTCATTCCATGTATCAGTTAATTTAATATATTGGGATATATAAAAAATCATCTAAATTTTTTATATGGTATGTAAATCCCTAACATACTTCACTAACTATATGTTTATTTATAAAAACACAAAGATCATACTCCATGATTTTTCCAAAATTGGGAAGAACAAAAGTAAATTCATCAAAACATTTATACGTATAATCCATTAATTCAAATAAACACACATCCCTAAACATTATGCCATTTTCACTAGAAAAGGGTCTCAATCCCCAAGTATCCCACAAAAGCACTCCCAGAAGGATGATATGAAACGAATAATCAAGGGGGTACTAGTAAAGCATAACAAGGTGTTACACATCAACTAATGAAAACCATACATAAATGTTCCATATAATCATAAAAGTAGTCATAATTTAATCACCCAATAACTTGATGAATGAAACATAGTTAATAAATATTTCCCCATAAATTAATTAACCAAAGGGAAAGAAACGGTTTCATAGAATAATAAAAATATCATAAAAATAAATTGTAACACAATTAAATAATCATTATGTTATAAAAATATCCTTTCCCCATTTAATAATAAAAACCAAATAAGGATTTTGAAATATATTAAAAATAGTATTAGTAGATAATTTGAACACAAATTTGAAATTAAGGATAATACACATTTATTTCAGTATATTTACAAAAAATTATAATAATATTTAGAAAAGTATTCTATTTTAATAAAACCTTGTTCACATGTTAATGAATCTTCATATAAAATAACACTCATTATGGAAAGAAATGTTTTTTGGTGGTAAGCATTAAAAATTATATTCCTATAACATTGTTTGTAAATAGTAATATATAACTTTATCCAAAAATATTATAATGATAGATTTAAAAATGATAGAAATGAATGTAATGTATATTCTAGAATGTCACCAAATATTTATTTTTAATTTATATACAATTATTAAAACAATTAAAATTAAAATTGACATAGAAGAAAATGTTTTCTGTCCAATTAGGAAATAAGGTTAGATTCCATTGAAAAATTTTCTTCAACATGTTTAAATATAAAAGATAGAATAATAATACAAATGGATAATAATTAAAGGAATATATATTAAGACATGATTATTTTTTTATTATATGATAAGAACCATCTGATTTCCCTCAATATAAATTTATCATAACTAATTTAGGAATACAAGGATACTGTAACATAAACCCTTACCACAAGTCTGTTATTCCATCATATATGTAAAAACATCATGTATAATAAATAAATATTTATTATAAATTTATTCTAGTTCCATATTCAAACATAAATACTTCATAAAATTACATTATAATTTAAAATCATCATATTAAAAACATTTCTTCATTAAAATTAAAATTTGGGGGAAAACTGGTTCGTTTTCCATGCATGGTTTGGTTCAATGGTTTCTATCATTCCATATTTTTCATGTTATTATAATTAAAAATATATAAATAAAATAATATAAAGAATATTTTTAAAATATATATATTAAAATCATTCATATATATCAGTTATCAAAAATTAATTGCATCACTTTGTGAAGATGATAGTTTGTACATATACAAGTGTGATGTTTTCACTTATCAATGGATGTAATGAAATGATATTAAATAATAATTAAACCTAATAGTATCATAATTATATGATAAATACAATAAATATTCATTATATATATATATATATATATCTTTATAATAATAATTTTAAAGTGAAAATGAAAAATGAATCGCACTGCTTTGTGGATGTGGTAGTCAATATTTACTCATGAGTGACATTATCATTTTCCAAGGGATGAGAATGAGATATAAAAGAGATCTAAAATTAATATAAATAATCTCATTAATATAATGATATTTATTATATCATTATAATATTTTTATAGAATATTTTTATGTTTTTTAAGAAGATATAAACATAAAAATATCAGTAAAAACACATACCTTTTCTTCCAGTATCCACCATTAAGAAATATCTTAAGGATTCTTGGATGTGTATTTCTCATATACCCATACCTAAAGGTAATGGAAATTAATTTTAGGATAGTATTTTGTTAGATAAAATTTAATTTATTCTTATTACTTAATTGTAATAATATTTTAATTAAATTTTAACACATTGAATTGAATATATTATGTACATATTTTAATAAATTCAATTATCAATGGTAATTAATTTATAAAATTAAATTTCATGCCTAAAATTAGTTTTTTATAGAAAGAAATTTTGTTTTCTACTTTAAAATTATTTTATCATCATTTATAACCCATTGATTACCAATTGATTATTATTATATAGGTGCATTGAATTATTTTTTCATAACTAATTTTTTCTTATTTATACCAAAAAATCTAACAACTGGATTATAATTGTCACAGTTAATAATATTATTATAATTATATATCATGACTCATTTAAACTCGGTGTCAGATATAACGAAATGTATCAAATACATAAATTTTATTTAAGGATAAATATATTATAAAATATTAATGGGTTGTATTCTTTCCCTGTCCATAATTGTACCCTAAATATTCCATCACTATAATAAAAAAATATATGGTTCATATTCCTTGTCACAACCTTAGTAGTTCCTATAACTTCCCTATATCTATGGTTTTTCTATGAAACTAATACCATGTTAGTTTTCCCGTTGCATAAAAAACCCAAGTCTATGTTTTTTGCAAAGAAACTATTACCGGGTTATTTTACCTGTTCCATAAAAATTTTCCTCTTTGATCATGTATCCCCATTAATTATTCCTCATAATATTTGTCATGCTCTAGTGTTATGACCTCTGAGTTCAACACAAGTAAATGATCAAGTATGAACATCCTCTATATAAACACATGAAACACACCATGAACATGATAAATATTTAGTGGAAGATCCATCTAATTTGTAACAATAACAATATGATTAATTTTTTTTAGAATGATATATCTAGATAAAATTATTTACTTGTTTACAAATTTCAAAATTATTTACCATGGATAAGTTTTTAGGAATAATTTATTACCAAATTTTAACATTAGATCTCGATGATGATTTTTAGTATAAATTAAAAATCAACCCTTTGCTTCCCATATGCTCTATTAAATGGATAAAACATTCTACGATATTTCTTCATATAACTGATGTAAAAATAGTTTTATTTATTTAACATCATCTTAAAACATTTTAGTCATTTCACTTATCTTCATATAGTTTTTCATATTAATTCAACATAAATATTCAGAAAAAGCTATTATTATAATAAAACATCAACATAGAAAGGTATTGATCACAACCACCTACAAAATAAATATATAATTCTATAAAAAAATTCATCTATTTTTTGAATGGTCCCCTTAGACGGACCACTGGATGTGGATGATATGTTATGATAAAGATAATGTTCATATTAAAATTTTGATTAAGACCTATATAGAGTATGGATGTAAACCGTAATCCTGATAATGTAAAATAGAATATGATACCCAATGAATTATTACAAATTAATTAATGTATATCATATAATTATAATCAAGGGAGAAATATTTTCTTGTTGTAGTGAAGTGTGATATCTTAGTAAAATGATCTTTTGTAACTCAAATATCATAATGGCCTTTAGATGTTTTGGGTACTATGGTGATTCAATCAATATGAATTTTATCGCATTTGAATTATGAAATGGGTAATGGTTATAAAATCCCATTGGAAAATAATATATCATCCTTAATATATTCACATAAAAATAATTTAAAACTATATTGTACAATATCCATTTTCATGTTATCCCTCAATAAGTACACATTCAGACTTCAAAACATATTCATTATTAAAGGATATATAGATGTTGATGAACAATGATCTTCACCCAATATTTCATGCTTAAAATATTATTTTTATGGGACATATACTCAGTTCATGAAAATTATTGTTTCATTAAAATCATTATTGTACTCAGGAACATTCATCACATTTATCTATAGTTCCATATCTCCCTTGTATACCCCTTTAATACTAACATGGATAGATGGTTGAAAATTCATCTATAGAAAAATGATCTGAACACATTCCTCATTATTTAATGATATATTTTTCATATGTATTATATCTCATCTAATCCTCATCCTTGAAAAACCATCAGAGTGTTGATATATTTGGAAATCGACCACATTATTCCCCTTCCCATGGTGGTAAAATATTAGGCAGTCATTTGCCTCTTTTCCAAATATTTATACATGAATATAAAATTCAATATCTTATGGTCTCTATATATATCATATCTTCTGCCATGAAGATACTACGTCAATATTTTTAATGTAAACAATACTATTATCAACTCCATATCATGATTTTGTTAATTTTTATCATGGATTTTCAATTGGTGTGAGGAATGTGCTATCAAAATATCATTATACATGTGGATGAATCACAACCCCCTCTTCCATAAATAATTATATATTAAAAAACATTATACACTATAGGGTAGTGTGAGAACAGGTACAATGATCAACCTTTTTTTAGAAGTTTAAAATTTTAATCACATTCATATATCGAAAGGAAACTAACAACCTTTCATTTAAAATTTGTTATGGTATTAGATATCACCAAGAAATAACCCAAAACTCATTGATGATATCTTTACAATCAAATAAATCTATGGATATCATGTGATATGTTTTTTTTAGTTAATTTCCTAATGTCATACATATTTTAATGATTATCCAATTAAAAATTGATTGAAATTATATAACCCATGTGTAAAACATTCTATATCCATAATGAATACATTATGAATTTCCATACATCTTCTAATTCCTTGAGATCTTCAAAATAATCTTAAAATTACATTAATGTTAATCCTTGATTAGGTAAAATATAATAATACCATCAATAAAGAATACTAAAGACTGATCAATATAATCTCTAGATATTAAATTCCTTAAAACTATAATTATAGAAGTGGTATTTGAATTTCTGAATGGAATCATATTAAATTCATATTGACCATGCCACATAAGGAAGGTCGTATTGGGGATATCCTTTTTTATGACACTCAATTAATCATATCCATAATAAAGGTCAATATATATATATATGTTTTGAAATTATCACTATTTATCAATCAATTCTACAATATAGTGTAATGGATTTGTTTTCTTGACAGTAATCTTGTTATGTTATTGATAATCAATAGATTGAAACAGTTCCCCATCATTATTCTTAATTAAAAATTATATATTCATCCCATGGTTGAACACTACAGAGTATGAATACCATATCATGATTATGTAGTAGTTTCTTATTTAATTATCATTAATTAAACTGATCCATTATATATATATTCTTTAACAGTTATATAAAACTATGTATAAGTTTTAATGAATACTCATATAAATGATTTGGGGGATGTCTAGGAATGTAATTTAGAAATAAATCATCAAAACCACAAAAAATATACATGTCTTCAATTTTGAGTTTTCCCCTAACCATTTGAGTTAAATATCCAACACGAATAAGTATTATTATCCATACAATAGAGCTAATTTCAATTGTAATTTTATTATAATCCTCCCAAAAAAGATGATCAGATGTTTTTTATAAAATAAAATGTAACTTCATTAGTCTACTAAATTAAATTGGATATTTATGTAGAGATATTTTTAATGAAAAAAGTCACAAAAAGTCAAATATTGGAAGAATGATAAGATTCCCATAATATTCTTTCTTCATCAAAATGACATCCATACTATGGGAGTGGAAGAAAAGTCTCACGTAGTTAGAGTAATTGTTTTTATCTATTGATATATTATATGAGTTTATATGGCCATGGATTTAGCCCATATATTATGTCGTTGACTCTGATAATTCCCAACATCCCCACGCATAAGTCATTAAAATCATAGTGGTACATTAATAAGAAATTGAATTAATTCCTCTAAAATCATTACGTTTCCTCTATAATTAGTTTCTTTATTCCATTATATTTTACAAATAAAACAAATTCCAATTATTTTGGGATATTTTCATAGGTCCTTATTCTTATTTTCCCGACATTTAAGATGAGGAATTTTCTTACCTCCATGTTATTTATCACCTAAAATTTATTGAATTAATTTTTTTATAAAATGCAATGAATTCTAAATTTCACCAAGGAACGTGATGTTAACCATAATTTGAGATAGGTCATTATTAATAATGATATGTTTCAAAATTCATCCCCAATATCATTTGGTTTATCTTGTGGATTAATATTTCATTGACCATCAAATTTTTTGCCCACATGAATCATATAGTTTTATCCGAGGAATAAAAATTCAATTTTACAACCAATCATAATTAATTAATCTAAGAAATCCTATATTTGTTGAAATAATTAATATGGTTATATAAATTTTGATACTAAATAATAACTTTTGATTCATTAATATCATTTAATATCACTATTTACTTGCATAAAATGTATTATATTTATCCTACTATACACCAAAATTATTTATAATGATAATGTGAATAAATAAATGAATAGCCCCCTAGATTATATAACAAGGTGTTCAGTCATAGTCCCACTCCGCATGCACTCTATGAATGTCTATTTGACACTCTAGAAGAATATTTCAGGAGGTTTACCTACATTTTGTAATTTTTTTCACTTTTCAATATTATTATATGGTTATCATTTATATTAATCCACATAATATATAATTTAACAATCATTTAATATTTTATCATATACATGGAATTATCCCTTGAGTTTTAACCGAAGTTCACTATTCCTAATCACAAAAAATAAATTATTCCTACTTTGAAACAAACTAATATGTCCCAAAAATTTCATACATAATTGTTATATAATTTTGGATGGATTATAAATACATATCATGAAATTACACACCCAAAAATCATAAAGGTGTAGTGTATTTTGAGACTGGATTTGTAATCAATTTTTTTAAAAAATATCCTCAACATGTCTTACAAAATCACTCTAATGTATTACACATTATATATATATATATATCCAACATAAAAAAATTTCTTTTAATTGGGGTAAAATATACATAAGAAAGGATAAACACAAAGTATATTTTATAAATGACATTCACAATCATTTGATTATATTTAATCATGAATCATAGAATAAAATTTTTTTATAAAAAAATCTATAAGACATATGTTTGTGTAATCATCAATAATAATTCACAAGATTTGCGAACATGTCATTAGTATAGGAAATATGATTTTGGAATATATATAAGCGATGAAAATAATTTATTTAGTCAAGTATCACTGATATGACAATCATAGTAGACTAGTTCACTCCCCATTCCATCATTTCTATTATCATGTTTCACTCCAATGGCTATTATAATGCATATAGTCTCTTACTAATCATGGTTTTCTCCACATTCTAGTCTATATTATTTCATGAGATATCAATAAATAAATATTGAATTAGGGAGGATTCAATTATATTCCCACCGATGAAATCTTAAAAACATAAATATTTTTTCACAACATCATATAAATTCATTATTTGATCATTGAAAAACATATGAAATGGTAATGTGTTTCATAAAAAATGAATAATAACATAATTAACCCAATGTAAAGAAATGGGTTACATATAATCATTATTAAAACCCCATAAACCTAATCCATATAGATAAAATATTTAAATAGTATCATTAAATCATATCCCGTTGGATGAATAACAATCCAAAATGGCTATTCCTAAAAATAAAAAAAAATATTATAAAAAAATATGATTATTTTATTGAAAATAATGAAAATATCAATTTAATTTTGGTACATAAAAAATTCTCAAAATGATGATAAACGTAATTTCTTTTATAATAACACTGTAAACATGTGATATTATCTAAAATGAAAATAATTTTCATTGTTGATGGAATATATGATCATGTAGTAAATGTTAACAAAGATTCCATTTACATTTTTCCTAAAACAAATTAAACATTTACTTCAAAACACATTTTAATTAGAGATTTCCAAATAATTGAAATGAAATTAAATTTTTTTGAACAATAATATAAATGATACTTTAAAATGGAAATGAACATTCTAACTTACATTTCATGAATCATCGACAATTAAGTATAGTTTTTTCAGCAAAATAAGAAGAAAGGATGAAATTTATTAAAAAATATCATTTGTCTTTTTCATTAACAAAGACATAAAATGGAATTAATAAATTAATATTTCTAAATAATAATTGAATAATAAATTATATGGTTTAGGGGATAATTATTTGAAAAATCCATTATTTTCAACTTAACAAAAACAATATTGAAAAGAAATGAGATTGTAATAGAAACCACAACCTCATGTCCCATATTTCATCAGACAACATTAAAAGTAATTTAAAATAAATATAGATGTTTTATATGCCTATTACATAACCATATTCATATATAACTTACTATTGAATTTTACATTATTATTTACCATTATTATTTTATTACCAATTCTTCATTAAAATGAATATTCATGTGAAAAATTATTCATTTTCTATAAATATTTTGGTTTGATGGTTTTGATACATGTAACATAGTCAGAGATTCATAATATAATGAGTCATAATCATTTTGTAATTTTTATTTTTACACATTATATATAATTTTATATCCATTAAATGTTTGTATGGATTAAAAATTAATTTCCTCATATAGTAGAGATGGTAGATTATATATATGCATGAGTGGTGCATCCACTTTTCAATGGATGGAATGAACGTGATAAAAATAATAATAGTCCACTGTCGAATCATAAATTTATCGTATATATTAATTAAATTTATCTTCATGAACATCCATGTAAATAAATATGGAAAATCAATTGCATCGCTTTATGGTGGTGGTAGTCCACATTTACAGATGAGCTACATTATCATTTTCAAATGATCTTGTTGAAATATAAAATGGATATAAAATTTAAATAAATTCATATAATAATAGGAAATAAATTTATTCTATCCTCTAAATATTTTTATAATATTTTGATGAGGTTTAATAACAAATATGAATGAAAACGATCATTAAGAACATATACATATACATCAGGTATCCTCCCTTGAGAAGAACTGTAAGGATTATTGGATTGTTATTTTAGGAATAAGATCACCTCAAGGTCATGTTTAACAATTTATTGAGTTTAGTTTTTAAGATATTTGTTTATAAAAACTAAAAATGTTGTGTGGAAAATAGTGGAGAGGAGGTTTCAATATATATGTGTGGGGGGTGGAACTTATGAAATTACATAAAACATTAAAATCTAATATCGTTATATAAAAGTGATAGTGGAAAAAAGAAACCCTAATATGAAGATAAGTATTATTTGGGTCTATATCCACAAAAAATTTATATTCACACTAGTTTTTTGGTTATATTATCTCTCATCTATTTAGTATTTCCCTTTATTAAATCATTTATCACATTCTGTAGTAATTAAATTTTACATCACTCACTATTCACAATTACCAAAATTGATAATTAAATAACTAAAAAATTGAATTATAATTCCAAAAATGGAACCCATTTTATCAAATTCAATTTGTTTTACTATAACAAATTCGTTTCATAATTTGTGAGTATAAGGCAATGAAAACCATATTTATAAATGAATAAATTTTTAGTAGAAAATAAATTTATTCTTTTTATATTATAATTAGAAAACATTAAATTAAAGTTAATATATATGATTGAAAATATTATCTATTAATTTCATTATAGCCATTCATCAATTGTAATTCATTTAATAAAAATATAATGCACACTTATGAATTTATTTTAATAGATTTTTTTGAAATTTAAAATGATATGAGTTTCAATGATAATCAATTGATAACTAATTAATTAATTATCTATTTTTTAAAAAAAATAATAATAATTCATTTGGTCATATTCATACATTCAAATCCAATAGCTAAGAATTATCTGGTACATTTTATAATAATATTTCAAAACTATATCATTGTTTTTTAAAATAACAGTCTAGAAAAAATGTCAATTATTTTTATAGATAAATATATCATAATATGTTTGTAATGTTAAATAAATATCCTACTCTAAAGGATATAGGAATATTCCAAAGGAGGTGACTCAAGGTGTAAGTTAATGGTATCAAAATATGTGTTTCAATTTCAATTCCCCTCTTACTGATTCTATAATATCTAAAATTAATAGAAAATAGTTTATAAAATATAATATTTAATATAACATTATATTGGATAAAACAATAATAATTACATGATTATTTATTCATTTGGTAAACTCAATTTCAAAAATTAATTTTTCCTATGGCAGTATTACCCAACTTATGTTACAGATGGTGTTTTATTTCCAGTAATAACATTCATGGATATTTTAAAAATTGTATTAAATATTTTATATAACATAATTTTATAATAATATAATATCTATTCATCAATTATAAATAAATAATCAATGTATAGTGATATTAAATGAAAAAAATAAAAGTTATTTTTAATTATAAAAAAAATTAATGTCAAGGATGATAATAATTAGTAATAATATATATTTCTGTTGA
The DNA here is from genome assembly GCA_963277665.1 of Viscum album. Classification (NCBI taxonomy): domain Eukaryota; kingdom Viridiplantae; phylum Streptophyta; class Magnoliopsida; order Santalales; family Viscaceae; genus Viscum; species Viscum album. Next base: position 265,515,661 of record OY728120.1, read on the forward strand.
TATACATAACTTCTGAAAAAATATAAAAATTATACCGTGAATCATCTATAGCTTATATAACCATTGTTTAGTATATTCCAACTGTTAGATCTATATTGAGGCAATTTGGGTATTATGAAACCATTAATCTCAAAAAAATTGATACACACAATTTTTTAAGTAATGGAATAAAACATTAAAATATATGAATTATAGATATGATAAAACATTTACAGTCATCCAAATTATGTAATTAATACATTTTAATTAACTATTTATAAGGTTACTGGTGTAATTTATTTAATTTGGGACTCAAGTTAAGTGTTCTTTACCAATATTTTGTCTTTCATAATGATATATTCTCTATCTCTTTTCATACCACTATATCTCCTTATTTTCCCATTAATTTGGGTATATTTAATTTTATTTAATCATTTTTTCATGATGTATAATATCTCATCCTCTTTTTGAATTCAAGATATATTAAGGTCTCTCTATGTTCCATTCCATTATTTTCAACTTGTTATACATGAAAAAGGTAACAATTATATTTCTTATTTCATTTTATTTATTTATCGTGATAATATAATTTTATTTCTACGGTTTTAAAAATCCTCCTGGTTTAATTGTATTATTTTTTTTGTTTTTTGGAGAATATTTTATTAAATCACTCAGACATATTTAGTTTTTCAATTTTCTTAAATTTTTGATAATTTTTTGTCACTATATAAATTCATATTCATATTTAGTTTATTTTTCCTTCTCCTTGAGATTTATTTTTATTACAAATCATTTTTTTATTATTAATATGCATGGTTTCTTAATCTATTTTTTAAGGGATCCTGTATAAAAAATCAATTATTTAAAAGGTATCAGTTTATAATTTTAACCATTTCATCCTTATGGGATTATTTTATGTTTATAATTTATTGAATGTCATTTTCTATATGGAAATAATGTGACTAATCAAATATGTTTTAATGGATGGTAATAAAATTATAGAGACCCCAATTTATAATTTAATTATTTATATCTCATAATATCATTATTTTTTGTTCTAGATACTGTTAGACTTGCCAATATTTTTATACATGGGTACGATGTTGCATGTCTTTTATATAAGGGTTTCTAGAGTCATGGTGTGGTTAGCCTCATCCATAGTGTTATAATTCCCTCATAGTGATAGTTGAAAAAAATTAATGATGCCAATATTTATAATCATTAAACATTTTTTGAATCTTATGACACATTGTCACAAATACCATTCTTCTATTATCCAGTTTGTGACTCATATATTTATATTTCAATGTCATTATTTTTGACTTGTAAAATGGTAACCCTGTTCAATACCAAAACTATGATTTAAGGACCAACCATTATTTTATGTATGCCCCCACAATATTCCATGTAGTGATTAGACAATGGTGGGAATGATGATCACATTTTGAAAATTCAAGTAATGGTTTTCATATTTCATTAACTCTTTTATTATATTATTTAATTTTTTATAGACATTAGACCTCTATATTTTAGGAGTTGTAAGAATATTTATATAAAAAAAATAAAGTAATGAAATGTGAAATAGATATGACACATTATATTTGGTTTCATAGTTTGGTTGACATATTTTTGGAGATTTTGTTTGAAAAATTAATTGTAAATTAACCCCAAAAACATAAAATGAATATTGGGAGTTGATATGAGATGATTTATATTTTATTAATAATTTTTTCGTTATATTAAAATATATATAAACATAGAGTCAACTAAATTCTAGTACGTCCATCCCTATGTGTTCTTTTTCTCAGGATGGAAATTTGAGGAATCATTTTAACAACCAATGTGATGTGAAATGAGATCATATCTCTTAAAAGACCACAAATAGTATTGGAGAAAATCCTCATGTATGTACATTCTCATTTAACTCATGTTATAAACAAAAACATTAACTGTGTTGAGTGATCAGATCATCCAACTAAGGATCATGTTGTTGTTGACTTCATTATATGTTAAGGATCACCCTCTATTGTTGGATCCTTTTAACTTTAATCATAAGAAAATAAATAAACTCCATTGGTAAGAACATTTATAACCTCAAATTCACTATGAAATAGAATGTGATAAAATCTATTTATCATTTACAGAAAAACAATCATAGTGGGGGAAAATAATCAAGATTAACAAGACTATGGATGATATTAAATTGATGTATATAGATGAATTCGAGAAGAAAATTTCGGTATATATTTTTCTTGAACCCTCCATAGTAAAAAGGAGATTAAAATTTCTAACTAAAGTAATGGAATATTGAATATATTGTGTCATAGAAATTAAAATTATATAGGATTTGATGTTAAAATAATAGATTTTTCATTGAACCAGAACGAAATATTGACAAAATCTTTAGTGTCTAAAATTAATATCCCTAAAAATATTTTGGGATCATTGACATTGACAAAAGTATAAAAATAATATAAATCTCCATTAAGGGGGAGATTAAGAAATTATAATCCCAAATTTCTCGTTCGATAATAGATAAGAGAACAAATAATACACATTAACTATGGTTATTCAATTGATAAACCTAATTAAAAGAAGAATACACAATTTTCTTCATGTATAATGTATGGAATGAAGCATAACTGAAACTGCGTCAAGGAAAAAATGTGATTATATGAGATTGGAAAATACGGGAATGATCTAATTGAGTTCTGAATGAACTATAAAAAATATATATAATATATTAAATGAAGGTTTATCATCATAGTACTGCCATCTTATAATGTTATAACTAAAAAGAAATCAGAAACTATATAACTCAATGCACCATTCCAAGGGTCATTAAGCAAAAATAATAGCCCCAACCACCAGATAAAAAATAATAACAAATATAATATGTTATAACTTATTCCAATTTTGATAAGGAAAACAAAGTGATGAAAAATAAACTTTTTATTCATTCATGAAAATAGTATCTACTTTTTGATTATAGATCAAAGCATTCATTTATATCATGCATGTTCTCTAGATATATCCAATCACCACAATAATACATAGAGTTGGATTTATTAGTGAAAACACCAATATGTTCAATAATTTATTATCAAGTATGTAAATCTTCTAAAATTAACATTAATGGTATGAATATTTTAGAAAATATAGTTATTCTCACTATAGAATAATTTTATGTTATATTGGGAATGCATTAATTAGAATTATTTAGATCCAATATTTACTACTAGGATATGGAAAAAAGTATATGATAAACCATCATATGATTTTGAGGATGAGAATGTATAATTGTAAATAATCTTTAGAAACAACATATCAAACATAGATAATATTTCATTGTAAGAAATATTATCTAGCTCAAATGATTGATGTAAATGAAAGGATTTTCCTTAATGAGGTTCCCATTATGATGAAGTATTCAAATATAATCCTAATTGAGATGATATTCCATCCTCGTGATTAAAAGGTTTTGTTCGATTTCAAACTTATTCATGGAAATCTTCCTATATACAAGAATACTCAGAGAATATCCCCATTTAAACAATTATAGTTAAATAATAAACTAAATTAAAAATAGAAAAGTAATTAATATGAACTAATTATTCTCCATGGGATTCATCTATCCTATTTTTCAAAAATAATGATTGATTATTTTGATCATTAGAATTTTAATGTGTTTATTCATTGATTATCATGATCTTTAAGATATCATGATAATGAAAGAGTATCATCTTCTATGGATTGATGACTTATTCGACCAATAATATGGGGCCTAGTACTTTTCTATCATATATATTAAATTGAAATTTCATCATTTTATGGTGAAAAAGATCATGTTATAAATAATCAATTATATACATGTTGTGGACACTATGATTTCATAATAATGTGATTACAAATCACTAATTATTCAAAAAAATTAATGGACATGATGAATATAACATTTAGAGATTTCATTACTAATTTTTTTTATTCATTATAGATGATATTAATATATATTCAAAATGTAATAGTGATTAAAAATAACAATTGTGTATCGTTTTAAATAAAATATAAAATTATAATGTTTATACAAAGTGAAGAGAAATTAAATTTGGGCTGGATATAGTCAAACTATTAAAGAATGTTAACATAATTAAGGAGTAATCTATCGACTAGTAAATGAAAAAGTTGATTAATCTATGGACTAAAACAAAAATCATGATTGAGATGCAATTCTCACATATTAGTTAGGTACAATAAATGGTTTTTTGATAACTTTTTCATGATTAAAAAAAAATGAATATAATAAATAAGAAATGATTAATTTTTTATTGGTATAATAATTTAAATAGAGCTATAGAGAATTAAATAAAATTTTATTCACAACACCTATACTCACACTGACCTCACATTTGGAATTATTCTAGATATATAATGAGTCTTTATATATTGGTTACTGTTGTGTGCATATGTAAATATAGATGTTGATTGCATATGCCCCAATAAAATTGGGGGTACATGAATAAAATTACATGAATCATGATTTGGAGTTGGAACTAGTAACATTTTCATGAATATTTAATTCCATTATATCTATGGATAAAAGTGTAAAATATATATTAATAACAAAAGAATAAATTATATATTCAAATATAAAAAAACACACAGGAAAAAATGGTGTTTATTGATTATCAATGATTTTGAAAGTTAAATAAATTACCATACATTAAAATAATATAGTGTATCAAATTCTCTATGAAATAAAGAATAATTCAACCTTATCTATAATAAGTATTTAAATGAATCTAATCTTCTTATATTAGTAATGGATATAAAGGGGAATCATAAAGAAGTGTATGATGTCCTGCCTTTTCAATAAATGTCACAAAAAACTATCTTAGATTAGATTAAAGGGAGATAAATTTTTAATGTGGATATGAAAAATATCATGGAAACAATATGGTAGTGGAAATATTAGAGAAAACAACTGATAAAGATAGTGTTTCCAGATTTGGGAAATTATTATGTGTGCTATCATAACATGATATATAGAAGTATATATTAGATTATGGATGAAGAGAAACATTTTTAATCCACTAATGATGTAAAATAATTTATATTGATCATATAGAGTAGTTTTTTTTATAATATGAAGAACAAGATCATTGATTATACACCAATTTACTTGAAAAGTTAAAATATTAAGGTAGAATGATTGGAGTCTAAGGGTATGGTGAATGTACATATAATTCCAATATAGAAATTAAAAAATATTACCATAGATATTATCATGGGTCTTCCAAATCATCTAAGAAAAAACATTCCATATGGGGTTTGGTGGTTATCATATAAAAATTGCACACTTCATCACCATTCAAGAATTCTTCTAAACTGTAAAATTGTCTAGATGTATATCATAGAGTTGGTTAGGTTGTGGGAAAACCCATTTTATATTATATAATATCAAGATTTGAGGATCTCCTAAATTATTAAGAGGACCCATTAAACGACATTGAACAATGAGTTGAACATTAGTAGTAAATATCAATATTAGAACGATTTTCAATCTCAACGAGACATTCAAACTATAGATGATATAACCAAATATTTATACATATAATTTAACGGGGGGTAGGATCAAAACATTATTTTCATTGTGTTTTTATATAATAATATCTTTCCCTCAATCAATAAAATTGAACTATATAAATCACTCTATGGGATGAAATGTATTATTATACCATGATTGGTTAAATTCATAGAAAATAAGATATTATGACCATAACTAGAAGATTATATAACCCAAATGATCTATGTTATTCATTTAAACATTAGATACACATTGATGTGACAGATTTTGTATATTCATAATCATCCTTTGGAACTATAGTTTAATGTTATGGATAAAACATTCCTCTGAATTACTTTTTAGATGACAGTTATCAAGTGTGGGGAAAAGGTAGAGTTAATCCCTTGGTATAAAAAACCCTTAAATTTTTTTATTGTGTTTCCTTTGTGTCATATCGACTTTCCCTTCCACCAAAAATGACTGCATTTCGATATGTGTCCCTTGTTCCCCTCTTAATTATGTACATTCAAAATCCCTTAGGGAACTAAATCTAATGGAAAAATAGTGGGGACATGATACCTCTTTTGAAGTGTTGTTAATGGATATAATAGATCATATATATATAAAATCCTAGAAATAATTACTAATAAAATTTTCAATGTATAATGGAAAAATCAAATGTATAAAGAGGAAACATGGGAATTTGTTGTTGTAATCAGAAAAAATATCTCCTCAAGTTTTTCTTCAATGGGGTAGAGGTGAAATTTTGAGGTTTAAATTTTTGAAGGGGGGAAGAATGTGTTAACTTATAAATTTAATGTATGATAAATTTTATTCATTAAATACATGTGTGATATACTTAAATATAATTAATAGAAAAAAACATACAACACATATTAGATGAAAACATTTATTTATTATATGAATATAAAACATAACATATGAAGTGAAAATAAGCTCTATAAAACTGATAATAATAAAATGGAATAATTAAGACAGAACATAAGATATATAAAATTTGAAATTATGTCCCACTGTGGTACCATTTAATTATAACAGATGTTATCCACACTGTAATTAAAAATATATCAGAAAAAAATTAAACTAAAAATAAACTTGATAAAAAATGGAAAATTGAATAATAAGGAAAATAAGTGTTATATATAGGAAGTTTAATAATTATCTGGTCATTGGAATAATTAATGACCTATAAAAATAATTACTAAAATCAATTTGCACAACAATTTACCAAGAATTCAGAATTTCACTAAACAATAAATCATCACTAAAAAAGATTTATTCTATGATTTTCAAAATAAATTCCATATCACACACTCAATTTGAATTCATTCCATTTATTTCTACAATGTGGAGTCGATAAAGAATTCCCATACCTCAAAGGTTTTGATGAAAACCACAATAGTCGAAGAAAGCTCAAGAAACCCAGGTCGATTCTCTAAAAACCTTCCTTATATCACTTCTCCTATTGAGATAAAAACCATATCTCATCATATTTGGCATCCACACAAATAGATCTACCCATAACGGGTGTAGATCTAAGAAACAAAGAGAAGAGGAGATGTATTCCTATGTATATCTATGAAACCGATCAAGAACAAAGAAGAACGATCACATACCTCAAGAATCCAACTTCGATTCACTAAGATAAGCCTTCAGATCACCTCTGAAACAATGGGAGAACCCTTTTTGACCATAGGGGAAGAAAAATCCCGAGATATGGCCTCTTAGGAGACTAAAAGAGGCACTTAAAGGTAGAAATGAGTGAGATCCACTTTTATAGGATCTCATTTAAGTGGACGAACGGTTTGGTCGCACTGTTGGACAAACTGTGCACTAATCATGCATTAGCCACTACCTCAATAGACCCACCATGCATGGTTTGGCCACACAATTATACAAACTGTGTGCCACCCGTGTGGAATCGCCTGCCTCAAATACCAACTACGCACAGTTTTGACAAACCGTGTGTCGTCTGTGCGACTTCCCCTTTGCCTCAAAACATCATTTAATGTTCTCCTGACTCACTCATTCATCACCCATTACATTAAAACAATTATAATCATCAATATAGGGTTACATACTTGAAACTGGGGGTAATAAATTCACTCCACCATTGGTCTTTCCATCTCGGGAAACTAGAAAACCTTCACCTAACTGATAGAGTTCCATCCCCTACTCTTTAATTTCTTTCTCACGTTCCCAAGTCACTTCCTGAATCTGACCATTCTTCCATAAAACCCACACTAGACCGATACTTTTTCCATGCAATACTTTCTACTTTTTATCCACAATCCGTACCGGGATATGTATCAACAAAGCATCTGGATCTAGGTCAATGTTATCTCATCTGATCATATGGTCAGGATCAGGCTGATAATTTTTCAAATGCGATACAAGGAAGACATTATGCACCAAACTGAACTTTGGTGGTAATTCCAACTTATATGCCACCTCTCCAACCCATTCTAGTATGTCAATAAGGCCAATTTATCTAGGAGATAGGTTTCCCAGCTTAAAGAAATGACAATGTCCAAGACTTGTAGAGATCCTCAGGAAGACATGATCACCCACAATGAACGACAAAGGTATTCGATAGTGATCTGCATAAGATTTCTGACGACTCTAAGCCGTCTCCATTCTCTTTATAATTAGCTAGATCTTCTCTGTTTTTTCATACATGGGGCTTGTTCCGACTAGTGAATTTTCACCAGTTCCCACCTAGCATAGTAGAGAATGACATGGACACCCATACAATGCTTCAAACGGAGCCTGTGTTTCGAAGATTGATAGTTGTTATTGTATGAGAGCTCCACTAAGGGTATATACTCCTCTCATGAGCCACGAAAATCCATTACACATTCCAGTAAAATATCTTCCTAGGTTTTTCTTGTCTTCTCAAATTTACCATCCATCTAAGGATGATACACCGTGATCATAGTCAACTGAGTTCGGAGGGCTCGCTGTGATGATTTATAGAAACGAGAAGTGAATCTCATATCTCTATATGAGACTATAGACACTGGTACACCATGACTCATTACCACTTATCATATATAGATTTTTGAGTGCTCTTCATCCATATGGGTTTTAGAAATTGGGATTAAATGGGCCGACTTGGTTAGATGAGCCACCATCACCCAAATGGCATCGTGTTTCTGGACCGTTCTTAGAAGACCTGTAAAAAAATCCACTGATATTTGATCCCATTTCCACAGTATGATGGAAAAATATTGTAGCATACTAGCTGGTCTATGATGCTCTTCATTGACCAACTGATATGTTATGCACCGTGAGATGAACTCGGCCACCGTCCTGTTCATGCCGCTCCACCAAAACTGCACCATCAATTCCTTATGCATCTTTTAAACTAGATGGTGTTATCCACAAGCCTTGGTTCATTCCTCCCATTCCCTGTATCCACAACATGAAAATCCTAGTCAATACTATGAACCATCTCTTTGTTCGCACATAGTTATGGTGCAACCACATTCTCTGTCGCCTCTTCTAGTTGGTTCCAACGATGCCTAACGGGTGACATTTCTAAACGAACAAAAAACGCCATCAATCTCAGTCTCTAGAAACTGATGGCTTCACATTTCAAAATCAATCACATCATCTATCACTATATTTTTTTCAAAACAACCTTTTTCCCTTGTTCAAACAATTTTGAAAACATTCCTCATGCAATTGAAAAATCAACCCATTTTCAAAATACACCAAATACCATGTTTTCAAAATCATTTAATTGTAATCAATCACTTAATTTTTCAAAAATTCACAACATGCTCAAAATCCATACACATTCCTCACAATGAGATATGAAATACTAGTGGGAAATCATTCCTATACAATGCATATCTTGTTTATCTTATTGGCTAATGCCATGAAAATGAGATTTACCAACATTCTAGAAGTGTATACAAAACACTTATGTACACACATCCCTGGTAACATGAAGTTCAGCATAAAAGGGTCATCTACATCCTTTTATGGTATACATTTCATGTTTCAGAAATATTATTTCCATCTAAGAATTCGATCCAAGTAATAGACAAGAATGGATTTCTACACCAAGACCAAGAACATCACTAACTAATTGTTAGGTAAAGACCAAACAAGGCGATACCATTTTTAATGACCCACCAATTCTCATTGGATTGAGGGTACTATGAGTCATTACTAGGCCTTAAGAGACATACCCAAGGCACCAATGTCTGGAAATAAATGTCAAAGGGTTTCAAATACAAGTTGGGGGAAGATTTATCCATTTAGAAATAAACCATAAACCCCCCAAGAATTACAAAAAATTCATTATATGATGAATGATAAAAAGAAAGACCAATAAACACTTCATTTTTATCAAACTGTATCAAATAACCCAATAAAAGAAGAGAAAACTAAAAATCAATGTACACAGAAGATGAACAACTCAATAATCTCAATAGACATTACAACTCCATGCTCCACAAGCTCCAAGCTCCACAATATCTCCCAAGCATCACCCCAATACACTAGAAATAAAATGCTTTACCATTACCTGTGTCCTAGAAAACAACATCTGCAAAAGCACCGATGTTCCAAAGTAGGGGAGGGTATAAAACTCAGCAGGTTTCTCTAATGACTTCCGTACTCATGCCACAAGGATAGAAGAGATATCCACCTTTATAAAAAAACATTTTATATAAAACTTTATCTCAAAAGCAGTTTATAAGAAAATATAAACAAGTTTCCAAATCCATTCATAACCAAATATAGTCCAAGAGAAATCGAAACCAATTTTGAAGCAAGTTATTTTTCTAGAAAAAATAACCAAACAATCTTAAGAACAATTTCAAAAACATTTCCTTTTTGTCATACCCAACCATTTTACAAACTCATGAAACAAACCATTCATCCTACCAAGAATAGGAGAGAATCCCTAACCCTTATCCAACCAAACCATGATGGGGGAGACTTCTTACCCTTATCCAACCCAAATGAACATGAAATCTTGATGGGGGAGAGCCCTAACCCTTAATCATCCCAACACTAATGGGGGACACTCTTAACCCTAATCTGTCGCGAAAGCAATATGAATGTTTGACTGGGGTGATCCATAACCCTTATCCATACCAACACTGATGGGGGAGACCACTAACCCTTCTCCGTCCCGAATTCAATTTGAACACACACCACATATACCCATATATCTTTCCAAAACACCCTTTCAATTAGAACACCTTTTTATTGAAAAAAATTTCAATCAAAAACTTTTCGAATCCAAACCATTTAAATTCCAAACCATTTTAATAAATCTCCCTTTTTATTGAAAACCATTTCCATCAAAGTCATTTCAATCTCAAACCATTTCAAAAAAACACCATTTTTATTGAAAACCAATTTTTCATCAAACCATTTACAATTTCAGAAAATTTATAATTTAAAATCAACATTTTAAATTCAAGAATCCAAATCACTTAGCACAATAGTTTACATTGATTTCACAATTTCACTAAAACCAAAAATCCACAACAGAGAAGATTTATTCTATTATTTTCACTATCAATTCAACACAACACACTCAAATTTGAAGCATGCCAATATGTTCTACTAAGTGGAGTTTCTAAAGAATCCCCTTACCTCAAATGTTTTGATGAAAACAACAATAGTTGATGAACACTCAAGAAACCTGGGTCGATTGTCCAAAAAACCACCATAAATCACTTCTCCAAGTGTGACCACGACCAAATATCATCATATTTGGCATCCACACACTTAGATCTACCCATAATGGGCTTAGATCTAAGAAACTGATAGAAGAGGATAAGTAGATCTAAGTAGATCTATGAAACCTATCAATAACGAAGAAGAACGATCACATACCTCAAGAATCCAGTATCGATTCGCAAAGAGAAGCCTTCAGATCGCCTCAAGAATGATGGGAGAACTGTCCATGACCTTAGGGGATGAAAAATCCTGAGTTATTTCCACTTAGGATCTTAAACGAAGCACTTAGAGGCAAAAAAGACTGAGATACACTTTTGTAGGATCCTAATTAAGTGGTCGTACAGTTTGCTCGCATGGTTGGAAGAATCATGTGATAACCGTGTGTTAGCCACTCCATCGATAGACCCTCCATGCACGGTTTCGCTGCACGGTTAGAGAAATCGTGCGCCACCCGTGCACAAGCCACTGCCTCCAAAACCAACTACACAAGGTTTTACCAAATGGTTTAGACAAACATTGTGCCATCCATGCGACTTCCCCATTGCCTCAAGACATAATTTAATGTTCTTTAGACTCTCCCACTCACCATCCTTAACTTTAAAACCATTAAAATAATCCAGAAATGGTTACATACTAGAAACCAGTGGTACTACCAAAATCATGGAATTATTTTGAAAAATTAATCATTAACAAGTTTTCTTCATGATTTATCCATTGAATAAAACCTAAAAACATATTGTGGGAAATGTGAATCATAATGTGAAACCCTATTATTATGAAAAATAATTTATCGAATTCCCAAATATAGTCATATGCATTTCATACTATGACACCATTTTTTAACCTAGGTTATCCATAGTCATTTTCAATTCCATTCTAGGAAAAAGGTCTATAATGAAAATGTTCATTAATCTAAGCATAAGAATTGATAGTTTCAAAATATGTGAATATTAATCTCAAAGTCACTGTGAAACATAATGATGTTTGATATATACATAAAAAACTCTTATTGGTGCTATTACCCCAAGATTTATTTATACCGAAAATAAATTAACATGTAGTATCCTGATAGGGATATTTGTTCTTAGAAAAACTACACTATTTATTTACCAAAATATTAGAAGGTATAAAATATATAGAAGTATCCTATGGTTTCTTAATAAAGTATTATCTTCCCAGTTTACAAAGGTAATTATACCTTACTCATATACCAACTATTAAAACAATTATTCATATATACACAATACACCATCATAGATGAACATTCATTACATAACATTATGATCTATACTTTAATCATAAACTTTTGGTGTCTTTGGAAATGTTAATCAATGAAATAATAGTTCACAGGAGATATAAAACATATATAACATGTTTTATCATTAAAAGAACCCTTCCTAGATATATCATACTAAGAACCATTTTTCATATCCTAGGAAAATAAAACATAGGAAAGGATTAGCTCATATTCTCAATAAGGATAAACAAGGTATATATCAGTGATCACTAAAGCCTTATATGGGCATCAGGGTATGAGATCATGATCTTAAAATTTGAAAACAATACCTAAAATATCATATATCATAATCATTAATCATTTTTAAAATCATGGAATTATATAATACATGAATCACAATGGAATATAAAAATATGATACCTGATAGAATAATATTCGCATAAGTCTTATGTTTATGGAATTCACATAATAATAGAGAATTATTACCTTATATAATGATCATTCATAAGTAAATCACAGTGGACTGGGTTCACACAATATTCCATCATATCATTAATTAATGTTAACTCATATTACTATCCTAGTGGAAATTTTATATTACTAAATTGGGTTCACTCTTCATTCCATTCCATATTATCTCATGACATATAAATCTTTACCCAATCCACTGGAGGGATATATAATCTTGTGACCGGTAATTACATAATGAAAATAATAAATATGTGTGATAAAAGATTATAAAATAATCATCATATTATAATATATTAAATGAAATGGGTTTCATTAACATTTAATCATAGCAATAGGGAATAACCACAAAAAAGAGACGTGTTTTATAAATGTTTCATAATAATTTAATTAACACATTGAAATAAATGGGTTGCCTAGAATATTCCTTACATCATCTTCATCATATGAAATCCATCGAAGAAGACTATATTTTATCATTGGATCATATTACTAGTAAATCATATGTAACATCAAAGTATATTATCTTAGATGAAAATTCCATTAAAAAATATCTATATTTTTTGATGAGGAAAATAATCTTCTTTTTTTGAAATCACTTCTTTAAAATATAAAATAATTTTAACTACTATAGAAATTGTTTTTTTGAAAAGAACATTAAAAATTAATATATGAAGATTCTGAAAAATTGGTTAGTCATTATAGTGGGAAATATCATTCATGTCATCTACGTTAAAACAAATATTATATTCATATTTTCAAAAAATGTTAAAATTACAACATTTGAAAAAAGAAAAGTTGAATTATTTAAAAAAAATTAAAATTTAAATAAAAGATTGAAAGGAATTTAAACAGTAATTCTATAAAATTATAAACACTAATTTGTTTTTTTAAAACATAGATATTAATAAAAATTATTTTCGATTGATGATAGAAATAATGTCGATTTTCCTTAAAATAGGATTTGGGTATCTTCTGTTATTAAACAAAGTAAAATGAATGGAAATTATTTAATATATAGAAATTAACATATAATAATAAAATTAATGATTTTATTTAGTGGTATATTATAAAATTTCATCATGTGAAACTTAATCATAAAAAATCATGATAAATAATAACATTGTAACATAAATCCCTTACCATAAGTTTGTCCTAATTAAATGGTAATAAAAACACATGTATAATAAAAATAAATTTATTTTGAAATTATAATTTAATATTTCAGATAATTATAATATCATATATGATTCAAATATAATAATTCAGTACATATTTATTGATAATTCATTATTAAAATCAGCATTCATGGTTTATAGTTGTTTTTTTATGTGAATTTAAGTTCTGCAGTTCAGGTAGATATGATTATATAATGATTCCATCATCCATGTAATGTTAATAATTATATAAATATCATATATATTCATTATATATTTAGTTCATAGTCTTCTATAAAATTTATTGATAGAAAAATGAATCACATTGTTCCTGAAGATGGTTGGTCGTACGTACGCATGAATGATGTTTTTAGTTATAATTGGATTGAATGAGCAAAGATAAAAATTAATTTACCATCATATAATTGTTATTATAGCATTTATATCATATATATTCATTAAAAGTATCCTTATTACCATCCATTAAAATTTTAAATGATAAAAAAATCACATCGCTTCCAAGATGTGGTAGTCCACACATACACAAGAGTATTATAATCATTTTCCAACAGAATAGAGGGAAATATGGTAGATATGATATTATAATTAAAAAAAATTATATTTCATAAATACCATATGTAATATTAAAACCCATTATAATAACTATCCACGAAATATGGTGATGGTAAATAAATTGAATCACAACATAGAAGCGGTAGTCCATATATATACACGAGCGAAACTATAATTTCGGATTTTATATAATATAGGGTGGATATTTTTAATTCCATATTTATAATAAAATTAAAATATATTTATGATAAATAATTCCTTATTAATGATTAATATGAAATATTTATATGTCTTAGATGATGAAATTAATTAAAATAGGCTGATTTAGAAGATTACTTCTCATGTTCTCCAAATTTAGATACATTCATACCGATTATTGTAATGGTATTTTCATAAAACAAAATAATTGAAATTCATCTATATAGATGGATAAAATAATATTTTTAAGGTTTAAGAGAAGATATGTGGATCAATGTGGTGTAGAGAATAAAAAGGAAGGGATTCCTTTTATATGTGGGGGTGAGGGAACACTGTGAATTTATTATAATATTAAAATATAATAAGTTAATAATTGATTAAAATGTCTAAAATAGGAAATATACTAGAATTAGGGATATTAAATGGTCCAATATTTCCAGGAATTTTATTTAGACAATTTTATGTTGAAAAAATACATTTATCAGTTGGTCTAACTAATAAGGTAATCCCGTTATAACAATTACTACAATGAATTTTTTAATGTTTTTACAGTATATTATGACATAAAATGAAATTGAAATCATTAAAAAAGTACTTTTAGAAAATATTATGTAATATAATTTATCATATTCAATTTACATAATTATATTAATATTATTAAAAATAAACCCAAAAAACACAATGAAAAGTAGTGTTGTAGAAAATAAGTTTTCTTAAGTATTAGAAGGTTTTAATAAAAAATACCATACAATATTGAATCCAATTATAATAATTGGGTTATTAATAATAAAATATGAAATATTTTTTACTTTAAAATAATTTTAGAACAAATTTAAACATTATAAATTATTGAATAAAAAATCTATTTTTCCATAAAATTCAATATTTTCCATTATTCATTTAAAAGTCTTCCTTTATAGAAAATTCTCAAAATTTCAATATATGATTATTTAAAAAGATTATTTAAAAAGATTATTTAAATATTGATGTTAATTATTTAAAATAAATTTTATAAAATTATCATAAATTAATTATATAAATTTCTAAAAAAAACAACATATGTGGGAAATTGTATTTTTAAAGAGTATAAAGAATTTAATAAATTTTTTTTACTTATTTGTCAATATATTATATTTATATAAATTTTTTTACATAATAATCCAGATTTATTAATTCATATTCATTCGACTAGTTTAATAGATAACTTATAATGGTAGGTCATATTACGATTCAATTATACTTGGTATTGTGTCTATTGCATGCTATTGGAAAAATTTAATTTATTTGTAGAGAAATATATCATATAAATTCAGGGTGTTACAATTATATTAAACATGTATATATGGGACTAGGGTTTGTTATTATTATTTGTGGTTTATGTTAATTATAATGTATAACTATGAGTATTCATGTTTTTTAATTAATATTATGTTTTTTTATAATTATTTTTTAATGATTGACTGAGGTAGATAGAGAAAGAGTGGAGTCATTTACCAAAACAATCAGGTCATTCTCACTACACATTTAAGGGATAACAATACACTAGGTATATAAGAATCTAAATCATAAAAAACCATAATGAAATCATTTCATAATATGGATAAAATAACCATCAAGGGGATTATTTAATTATTGGGTATGTCTTTAGTTGTACTTAGAAGGATATTTAATGAATGCTTGGTGTTTCTAATTAAATTGTACTTTAAATTCAATTAAAAAAACATAAGGTTTATTGTGAACCTGAATCATATGCACTTCTCTTATCTAACAAAATATTTAATCTTGTTGTAGTCCATTTCCACTTCCAGTTCTACTATCACACACACATATTAAATAATAAATAACCAAAACATATGAATTATTATCACTTAAAATATGAAAAACCTCTATGCATTATAGTTTAACTTTAGTATAAATAAATAATTAGTGAAATTTCTAGCCACCTTTCCCTTTATGTATGACTAGGTATTTGAATCAACCCATGGGAATAAATAGATTTCCAAGAATCTTCTTTATGTCATCGTCATCATAGGCCTTTCATTGGAGAATATTGTATTTTATCATTGTATTATATCCCTAGAAAGTAATAAATAACATAAAAGGATTATTTCTTATATGAAAATGAATAAACAATATATATATAATATTTCATGATGAGAATAAACATTTCATTCTGAAAAAATTTCACTAAAATATTAAAATTTTCAAATTACCATTAAAATAAATTACATTGAAATGAACCATGGACATTAATATAGGAATAATTAAAAAATTAAGCAATCATAAATGATTTACATGTCATTTATGACATGTGTGTTAAAACAAATAATTCTTACACATTTTCAGAGAGAAGATAAAACTTCCTCATTAAAAAATGAAAGATGATTCATTAATAAAAATGAACAAAATTTCAATCATGGATAAAAATGATATTAAATAATTATAGAATAATATAATCATTTTTTGAAAGAATATATATGGAAGAAAACTGAGTTTCGTCTAAAGAGAGAAATAATGTGGATAATTCTGAAAAATATTCTTTCGGTATCATGACTTATAAAATAGAGGAAAATGAATAGAAAGAATAAAGAATCTTGAAAAAAAACATATAATAATAACATTAATTTGTTGAATATATGGAATATAATAATAATTCTTCATTATAAAATTAATCCTAAACAATAATGAAAAATAATAAAATTGCAACATAAATCAATTACGACAAGTTAAACTTCATTCAAAAGTTATCTATAACCATTGATAATAAAATTAGATTTATTTTAAATATATAATATAATATTTTACATACAAATAATATCATATATGATTCAATTATAATATTTTAATACCAATTTTTTAATAATTCTGTATTAAATAAATATTTTATGGTTGATAGTTGTTTAATTTTTCATTTGAATTTCTGTTCTATAGTTCAGTTACATCTGATAATATTATGATTCCATCATCCAAATTTTTTTACTAATTATATAAATATCATATATATTCATTATATATTTTTTTATTATTCAAAAAATGTGTAGATATAAAAATGAATAACATCTTTCATGGAGATGGTAATTCCTACATATGTGAGAATGATGTTTTCACATATTGTAGGATAAAAGGAAAAAATAATGATTAAAATTTATAGAATAGTTATTATATCATATGTATCATAAATATTCATTTAAACTATCCTTATTAGCATCCATTTAATTTTGAAATGAAAAAATGAATCAAATCACTTGGTCGATGTGATAATCTACACGTATTAATGGGATCATTTATCATTAGCCAATGGATTAAAGGGAAAAAGGTAGAAAGGACATTATAATTATAGAAGAATTATTATTTCATAAGTATAATATTTAATAATTAAACCCATCATAATAATCATCCATGAAATATCATGATGGTAAATTAGTTATATCTCTATATTGAGGTGGTAGTCCATACATATGCCTGAGCGATGTTAGCACTTCCCATTTGATGGAATATAGGGTGGATATTTGTTGTTCCATAATTATAATAACATTTAAAAATATTTATGATAATTTATTCATTATTTTATGATGAATATCGTTGATTTATATGATTTATAAGATGAATTAAATTAAAAGTGGTCGAGTAAGAATATTACTTCTCATGTGGTCCTACATTATATACTTCCTTAAGGACCCTTGGAATGGTCTGTTGAGAAAACCATAACCTCCAATTCATCTTTACAGAAGTTTTGAAGATAACTTTAAAGGTTTTAGTGAACATATATGGATTAAAGTGGTGTAAATAACATAACGGAATAGAGACATTTTATAAGTGGGGGAGGGTGTACACTATGATGTTCTTAAAAGATGAAAATATAATAAGTTCACACTTGAAAAAAATAATTCCAAATAGAAATATATTAGAAAGATGGATATTAAAATGTAAAATTTGGCCATAAATATCATTTAGTCAACTTGTTTTGAGAATTTTCATTTATATCTTGGTTTAACCCCATATGTAATCCAACTTTAACTTTAACAATGGTGTTTTATAATATTTTTACAATTTATTAAGACTATAAATTAAAATTTAATCATTCAAAAAAATAAATTAAGATTCCATATATAGAATACATTTTATCTAATCAAATTCACCAAATTAGAGTAATTGTTTTTTAAATTATACCAAAAAACATGAAGTAATATCATTTTTATGAAAAATTAATTCATATCTATTAAATGATTTTATTAAAAAAAATTAAGATAAAATTGAATCTAATTACAGTAATTGTATTATTAATAATATAAATGAAATAATGACATGTTAAAATAATTTTTAAAAAAATAATCTTTTTATATTCTTGAATCATATAATATTTTTCCCAAAAAAATCTTCATTTTCCATTATTCATTGAAAATTATATCTTAACAGAAAATTCTAAAAAAATAAATCTATTATTATTTGACATGTTGATTCAAAATTTTATATTAATTATGAAAAATAAATTTTATAAAATTTTCATAAATTTATTATATTATTTTTTCCAAAGGAAAAATAATCATTTTTGGTATATATTATTTTTTTTAGAATATTATTCATTACTAAAAATTGAGTAATTATTTATAAATATACATGAACTATCTTAATCCTTTTAACATAATTTTACAAATTTCTTCCTTCTTTCTCATTCTACAGATTTAACAAATATCTTATAAAGGTATATGAAATTATGATTCTTTTATAAATGGGGTTTTGTGTATTTCATGATATTGGAGAAAATAAATTTATTTAAAGAGAAATATATCAAACACATTTTGGGTGATATAGTTATATTAAACTTGTATATAAAGGACGAGGAGTTGTGATTATTTTCGTGGTTTATGTTACATGAAATATATAATTGTGAGTATTAAATGATTTTTTACATAATAATAAGTTGTTTGATAATTTTTTTATTGATCATTGAGTGAGTCAGATTGAGTATGAGTGTAATCCTTGACCAAATAACTAGGTCATTTTCACTACAATTAAAGTGGTGAGAATACAATGGGTATATAGGAAACCAAATTATAAAAAACCAGAATGAAATCAATGCTCAATATAGAGAAAGGAAAAATCCCGGGGAGTCATGAATGTTTGAGTAATTCCTTGGTTGTCATGAGAGGTATGTTTAAGGAATATGTTGTATTTATAATTAAATTCTACTAGATAATTACATAAAATGAAACAAAAGGCATATTATTAACTTGATTCATATACACTTCTCTTATTTAAAAAAATTTAATCTTATTATTGTTTATTCCTGCTACCAATTCTACACACACACGCACATTAAATAAATATAACAAAAAAATCTTATTTATTATCAATTTTGACAAAAAAAACTTCACACATTTTAATTTCGCATCAATTTAAAAATCACGACCCATCCTCGGGACACGTGCCGTGACTATCCTAATCCCTCCTTCCATAGGTCAGGGGTTGGAAACTAGAACCAAAGGCGTAAATCCCTATGTTGGGAAGGAATTGCATTAATAAAAAGAAAACACACACAAATAGAGTACAAAACTGGAAGGAAAACCCTAAGTAAAACCGAATACAATGGTAGTGCTGAAAGTAAATGGGAAAGTATACAGAGCCAACTAAACAACAAGAACAAGTACAAGTAAAAAGAGAAAACAACTCCTGGATCGTCCAACGGGGAATCCTACCTGAAGTGTAGGTACAGAACTCGGACAACTCATCCGTGAGGTACATCCCATCTAGTCCAGATCTGAGCAGCCTCCCATCCATCACCCTCTACCTCGATCACTACTGACCATCATTAGCACAGAACACAAAAAGTTGTGGGCGAATCCTGTGCAGGTGTGAGTATAACAATACTCAGTATGGGTCCCCAAGACCCCCAAAGGTCTCCCAAAATCCACAATGGATAAACCAAATTAGTAAGATATAATCATGAACTATCAACCAACCTTACTTAGGTATATACCTATACATATACCTAAGTTACCAACCATAGTCTGGCTCCAACTCTTGAGCCCAAGCCCAACCCAGTCCCCAAAGGAAGAAAATTCAATCACCATGATGAAAATGATTGAAAGTCAATACTCATCTCACACAGGTATACATCTTTTGTAGAGTGATAGAGATGATCAGATTTAGTCACTAATTCATCTAAGTTGACGGACCCACAAAGGATACAGGACCAGCTAAGCTGTCGAACCCACATAAGATACAGAACCAACTATTCTGTCAGAATCATCTAAGCTGTTGGACCCACACAGGATATAGGACCAGTTAAGCTGTCGGACCCACACAGGATACAGGACCAACTATTTTGGTGGACCCACACAGGATATGGGAATAGAAGTTTTATATGTCAGACCCATGGAGGATTTTGGTAGAGTATTTATCGCTGTCAAACCCACAGAGGATTCCGGTACAGTATCGTCGCAATGAGCCCTAGGGTTCCCACAAACACCACTCTCGATTCCAAGAGGGTCAACTCCTTGATCCAACTGTTGATACATCAACTATCATGAAGTCTTGAGTTGATGTATCTCGTAGTTCCGTCTCATCATAAAGAACCAATGCGACAGATGACATGTTAATCAGACACCCGGTTTGAGAGTTATTGGCAATTCTGTTCTAGGGGACGGATTGGTTTTTTGTCTCAAACCAACCCGGTCGTACCCCAAATGCATCCAAACCTCATGTGGAGTATGCTAAAGAATCATCTCTTCCAAGAATACCATCTCCACAGGTAGTACGTTGATTAGGCACCCGAAGCCCAAGATATGGGCAGAAAGGTGGAAATGGCCATTGCGAGTCCTGGTCCGGTCCGACCTAGTTGGAGTGACCCAGCCCGACATGGCCTGAACAGGGGTCTACCCCAGTCTGAGGAAACAGCCCGGACCGCGGGGGATCCCCGGCCCAAGGGTTAGGCCCGACCTAAGGGCGGCACGGCCGTAAGCGGTGCGGCCTGTGGTAGGCCCGGTCGAGGGCGGACTAGCCGGTGGGCGACCCACTCGGTGGGAGGCCTGGTCATGGGGGGCCAGACCATGGGTGGCTGGCCATGGGCGGGCCAGCCGAGGGAGGCCCAGCCTGTGGCGGCCAGGCAGGCCAGCCTGCGTGGCCTGGTGGGCCATGCGTGGGAGGGGTGCCACACCCCCCATGTTCTGCTCCAAAGAAACAGGTGCTAGGCACCGGTTCTGTTGACCCGCGGGACCTGAAGGGTCCCAACTGTTTGTCCGAAACCACGGTGGATGGCCCGGCCCGCCACTTCAGCATCTCCACCGCGGTGCGACGGCGCCGCGCCACCACCGTCACGGCCCGACCTGGCCGCCACCTTCTGGTCCACCACGCGTCACAATAGCGCGTCGCTTATCCATCCTCCGCGGCCCCCCAACCGTGGTTCCTCAATGGCACAGTGCTATGGCACCGGGCCCCTTCAACACCGCCACAGCCCACCTGGCCGTGGCTTGGTTCCTATACGTGGCATGACAATGTTGCGCCCTTGCGGCGACCAGACGGCCTTGTACCGCTGGATCCTTTTTGACGTCCACCTCCATCATCATCAAATGGAAACAAACAAAGTGGGGAGGGTCGGGCCATGTTCGTGTGGTCCGAGCCCTCCTTGTCATATGATATCATTTGGCTTTCCAAACCAGAAACATGTACGATGAAGAACATATGCTAGAATTCAAAACCTCTACCTCATATTTCTTGTTCATTGATGACAGAATCATTTCATTGACGTTGGGGAGCATCTAAGGAAGTATCTTCATCGGCGTTCTTCACGGGTGGCTCCTTCTCTCTTATCTTGGATGATGATCGAGGATGGCCTTCATTGTTCATTGGAGATGAAGAGAATTCTTCGGAGATGAGGAGTGTTTTTCTTTGGGAGGAGGGCATTCTACAAGAGTTCTCTCAAAGCTCCACTCACCAAGTTCACCCAACAAAGGATTATTCCAAGCCCCAATAATAAAATGTAATACCTTGTTATAATAGTGGAAAAAATAATATAAAAAGATTCAAAAAGTTGATATTATTTAATGAATAAAACCCACTTAATTAATGACGGCGGAGGCTCAATAATTAAGGGGGAAAAGGCGAAGAGTTTCACCAAATTTAATTGAGGGTTCACAGGGGTTAAAGTGGATTTATAGAGGTCGGGTAGGCCCCAACACCATAACATCCTCCCAAGGGAGGTTCAGGTGTGGTGGCCCCCACCTCCAACCTCCCCTTGGAGGTTACAAATACCAATATAAAATAATGTTACATCGTTAACTTTATTTAATTTAATTAAAAAACCCCAAAAAATAAATTCGTCTCATGATAAAATGAAACTCCAGAGAAGGTCTCAATAAAAATTACCAATGGTACGAGTTCAACAGTGCCCTCAGATTTCAATTCCAAGAATCGGTTCAAAAGATATAAAACGTCGCTCGCATGTTTACAGAATGTATCTGAAAAAAAGTTATGATAATTATCATCAGCCACCCTCGACCAACTATGGTCAAAGTTCACCTCTACTTAGGTGAAATATGCCCCAACGAACCCAACGGTACCCTCAGATTTCAATTCCGATTTACCGTTTAGAAGTTATGAATTTTACAATAAAATAACTGTCAGTTAATTGTCTTATTTGTGGCCAAAAACTAACTTTCTCTGGTGGCCCTCACCAACCCAAGTTATTATCTACATAAAGAAAGCATACCCTGACTATTTCATTAGTTGTATTAGATTTTTAGTATGGGTTACCGTTTGTGAGTTATTAGCATTTGAAAAATAAAATAACTTTATTTAATTATTTAATTTACAGTTATGTCATTTTTCAGTTTTATCACAGGAGGCTCGCACTGATGAAACCTAAGTCACGCCTAGGGAAAAACTGCTATCATGAGTGAAACGGTGGCCTCAGATTTCTGATCTAGGTAACCGTTTATGTGTTCTTTCACTTCTTTAGGAAAAATGCTTACGCGAGTTAACATAAGCTTAACAAAAACATCAATGGATAATTCCGGGCACTCCGGACCATAGAATCACGCGCCGTCAGAAACTGTGGACTCGTAAAATTTCCATGTATTTAAAAAAATCACAAATATTCCTAGTATTTACATTCTCCCCACCCCAGGGCATTACATCCCTATAAGCTAAAACGTGAACTAAGTGAACAAATGGGGGTACTGAGAACGCATCAGAGCCTCCTACTCCTAGGTTCTCTCTTGGAGGTTCACGTGCTGCCAACAAACAAGCACCAGTGTTATCAACCATCCACGAATGACCCACTCCGGTTGATCTTCAATTTCTACTGGAACCACTATGATAGTCTCCCCATCGTCGATGTCCAGCTCCCAATGGTCGATGACGTGAGAAGGGTCGTGCACGTATCTCCTCAGTTGAGATACGTGGATGACGTTGTGCACCCAGTGAAACTAAGGCGTACGAGAAAAGTGGTAAGACACCACACCTACACTGCTACGGACCTGGAATGGTCCGATGAATTGCGGAGATAACTTGCAACCCCATCCAAATCTCTGTAGACCTCATCGAGGTGAAACCCATAGAAGGGCGTGGTCACCATAAATGAACTGTGGATGTCTCTATATCCTCTCACCATATGAATTTTGTTTGATCTGTAAAATCTTTATCTGCTCGTAGATGACCTCAAAAGGGGATGAGTGATATTCCCTCAACACTTCCTCCTAAAGTGACACTGGCACCATAGTACGTTCTCTGAAGAGGATGACATGCTCCCCAACTTCATAAAATCCATCAGCTGTCTGTCCTACGGATATCTGAGCATGTCGTGTATCACAGTTAGCATCCCCACACTGTGCCTCCCTAACTCACTAATTAATTGGGGGAGTGACTGTAAGAGACTAAAGGATGGCTGCTCTTTCACTATCCACAAAGGATATCTATAAAGAATCCAGCTGCTCTGTCGCCTCGCCTAGTAACTGTATAACAAATCTCCAATTGAATGCATCTGCTAAAACATTCCCCTTCCCAAGAGTATAGACTATCTCGATGTCATAGTCCTGATGGAACTCAAGCCAATGTAGTTGTCTCAGGTTCAGGTCTTCATGAGAGAAAATATAACTTAGACTCTTGTGATCAGAGTATACGCTTGATTGTTCTCCCATAAGATAGTGCCACCAAATATTCAAGGTGAAGACCAATACATCTAACTATAGTTCATGGGTAGCATAGTTATGCTCGTGATGTCTCAGCTGTAGAGAACCATAGGCACTCACTACTCAATCCAACATCAAGACACATCTGATTACTGTCCCTGATGCATCGTAATAAACTATTTACCCTACACCTTCCTCTAGAAGCCACTAGATTGGGGAATTAGTTAGCCTCATCCTCATCTCCTGAAAGCTCTGCTGGCATCTCTCCGACCACACGGAGGGTTTCCCCTTCTTCTCCAAAGCTGATAGTGGTGCTACAACTCTAGATAAGTCTAGCACAAAGGTAAGTTTGGCCGACTCATGAGTGATCGTCTACACCCTCTAAATCATGATTACATACTGTTTTTCCTGGGTTTTCCTTTTCAACATACAAGGGAAACTCCATCCCAAAATTATAGATAAACAACAACCTTTTTTCCTAATACAGTCAATCTGTGTATGAACCTTGGTTGCCCAATCCATACCCAAACTAACGTCGTAAGGCCTCGATGCCGCCACCAAAAGTTTATATCCGAAAGTCTCACCTCAAGGGTCAGATCACATCTTCAATGTATGTGTGATTAACATGTCTCCTCCCAAAGGTATCTCCATACATGAGAGTCAAGTCAACGACATAACCAGAAACTCTAGGTCTAGGACAAGATTCGTGGAAGGAAGGGATGATTGGAACCTATGTCTATTGATACCGAAGTTAGTACTAGACAAATACCGTAGGTCAAATCATTCCTAGAGCCCTTGGGTTACACGCCTGCACCACATACAACTACTCTTTTCCCCTGACCTCCAGCTCCCTGAGCCTTGCAGGGACTACAAAGGCAGGTGGTTGTAACATGTCGAAATGTTCACCACCTAGTGCCACTCTCCTAGCCCTACTTCCACGTCTCCGGCCCTACAAATTCATCTGTCCTTAACACTTCCTATTCTCGAAACATTTTACAGGCTCAATAATTTAAGACTAGTCCTAGTTTCGTGCTTTCCAACTACTAATATTCACTGGTTGTATCCACTAAACCAATGAAAATTCAACCACAAAGGTTCCCTCAAGCACCCTAACATAAGTATGATTTAATAAAGGAAAACGTGCTAGCTCAGATATCCGTAATCACACCTCACACTGAGGTCCGAGATCTAAATCAATGATCATACCATATTCATCGAGTACTAGGAATGAACGGTATGCCTAGATGAATACTCAACTACCGACACGTCATCCTGCCAAAGCTATATAATCTCTAGTAAACTCTCAGCCACCTCCTCAAGCCAGTCCTCTACCACCAATGAGTCGGGTTC
The DNA here is from genome assembly GCA_963277665.1 of Viscum album. Lineage (NCBI taxonomy): Eukaryota > Viridiplantae > Streptophyta > Magnoliopsida > Santalales > Viscaceae > Viscum > Viscum album. Next base: position 265,542,040 of record OY728120.1, read on the forward strand.
TCCTCGGATCCTGAGGGGTATCTGATGCTGAAACACATGCAATGCACTAAGCCTACAAGTGTCCTCTACCGATACTACCAGTTTCAACTGCTGACCAACAGGCAGTGATATAGTTGACACACTACCTGGAGGTACAATCTCGGGTAATGGTCCACGTACCGAGGCCTCATCACAATACGGTCCATCCTCATGGTCTCTCAATAAAAAAAGTATAGTACTTAATATCACCATATGCTATACGGGTGTCTCAACTAGGCAGAAGACTGTAGAAATCACCAGCAGCCAGCCCCCAATTGTGTGGTAATTTGTCTCGCCTCGAAACCATAGAGGCCTCTACTGCTGGAACTCATAAAATGCTCTCAGTCGGCATGCACCATCCCATAATGTGGTTGGTGGCATATTCTTCCCAATGGGTGGTGTTTTTGCTGGTACACCACTCGAAGGTGCCAACATAGTAAGAGGACCCTAAACAGGAGCCACGTCGCTCGGTGGGTCGTCGTCGTGTTCACTTTTGGAAACACTAGCTAGCTGTATATATTGCAGCGTCCTGATAAGGAACAGATATTCCAGAGTCAACAAGATATACCTGGAGAGATAACTCAAAGAGTTCACATATAAGACTCTTGAAAAGACACTCGCATTCTGTGTTTTCATGCACTAAGTCGAAAATCAGAAGTCCGGGTCCTGGTGTATGGATACATCAGCTGCCACACCAATAGTGGAATCCCTGGACCGAAAAACACACTCAATACTCTTAACACTATAGCATCCCAGTAAGACATATTAAAGTCATATGTTTTGTGGTAGAACAGACTCATCTGATACAAATTTTTCATTACCCATCCTCGGGACCCATGATGTTGCTACACCAAGACCACATTCCATAGGCCAGGGGCTACCAACTAGCACCAAAGGAATAAATGTCTATGCTAGGAAGGAAATGCCTTTATAAAAAGAAAACACACACAATCGGAGTACACAAATGGAAGAAAACACTAAGTAAAACTGAATACAAAGGTAGAGTTGAATGTAAATGATCCAGTATACAAACCCAACTAAACAACAAGAACAAGTACAAGTAAAAATGGAAAAAAGCTCCTGGATCTTCCACTAGGGAATCCTACCTAATGGGTAGGTACAAAACTCGAACAACTCATCCCTGAGGTACGTCCCGTCTAGTCCAGATATGAGCAGCCTCCTGTCCATTTCCCTCAACCTCGATCACTGATGACCGTCATCAGCATAGAACATAACAAGGTGTGGGTGAAGCCCGTGCAGGGGTGAGTATAAAAATACTTAGTAGGGTTCCCAGAAACCCCCGAAATTCTCGCAGAATCCACAAAAGATAAACCACAGAAGTAACATACAATCACGAAGTATCAACCTACCTTATTTAGGGATATGACCACACATATACCTAAGTTAACAATCATAGTCTGACTCCGACTCTCGAGCTCAAGCACAACCCAGTCCACAATGGAAGGAATGTCAATCACCATGATGATAATGATTGAAAGCCAAGACTCAGATCACATAGGTATACATCTTTTGTAGAGTGACATAGATGATCAGATGTAGTCACTAATTTATCTAAGAAGTCAGACCCACATAGGATATAGGACCAGCTAAGCTGTCAGACCCACACATGATACATGACCATCTATTCTGTCAGATTTATCTAAGCTATCAGACCCATATAGAACAGATGAATAGAAGTCAGAACATTCGGACCCATGGAGGATCCTAGCACTGTAGTTATTGTTGTCTAATGCATATAGGATTCCAGTATAGTAGTCATCGCTGTCGAACCCACGGAAGATTCCAGTACACTATCGTCACAGCCAACCCTAGGGTTCCCGCTTACAGCATGATGGATTCCAGGAGGGTTCGATCCTCAAGACAAGTGTTGATAAATCAAATATCAAAATTTCCTGATTTTATGCATCCCATAGTTCAGTATCATTATATAGAACCCAATGCGATAGACGATGCATCAATCAGACGCTTCGTCTGAGAGTTATTGGCATTTCTGTTCCAGGGGCCCTATTGGGTTTTTAGGCTCAAACCAACCCGGTCACACCCCAAATGCGTCCAAGCCTCATGTGGAGTATTTCAAAAGAATTTTCTCGCTCTAAGAATTTCATCAATGTAGGTTGTACATCGATCAGACACCTGAAGCCCATGATATGGGCGGAAAGGTGGAAATGGCCATTGCAGGTCGGGGTCCGTTCTGACTGAGTGTAAGCAACCCGACCTGCCGGGTTTGGAATGGGGTCCGAACCGATTTGAGGGTTTGACTGGATCCAAGGAAATGGACCGATCCTAGGTAAGCGCAGCCGTAAGCGGCCCAGCCCATGGGCTGCCTTGCCGGGGGCGTCCCGGCCAGTGGCGGACTGGCCGGCCAGCCTGTGTAGCTCAGTGGGGAGAGGAAACACTGTGAATTTCTAAAAAGATTAAAATATTATAATTTCTTAAAATATAAAAAATCTCCCAATGGAAAGATACTATAATGTGGGATATTATGAGGTCATATATTTTAAAAAATATGAGTTATACATGTTTATGTTGAAAAAAGTACATTTATCTCTGGGTTTGACAACCAATATAATCCAATTTCAAAATTAACTATAATAATTTTTTTAATATTTTTATTATTTATTCAGAATAAAAATTGGAAATGAAAAATTTATTAATGTAATTTAAGACTATATATATTTAATAAATTTTATAATATTAAATTAAAATATATAGATTAACATTATTTAAAATAAAAACCAAAAAAAGCGATGATAAGTAATTTTGTAGAATTTGTTTTTCTTATGTATTAAAATATTTTATTAAAAAATTCTAGGAAAATATAGATTCGAATGAAATTAATTGTATTATAAATTAAAAAAATGAAAAAATGTTACTTTAAAATAAATTTAAAAAAAATTTAATCTTTAAAAATTGTTGAATCAAAAAGATATTTTTTGATAAAAAATTAGTATTTTATCTTATTCATATAAAATACTATCATTACAGAATATTATATAAATTTAAATCGATGAAATAGTTACATAATTAAATAAAAAATAAAAATAAATATTTAAAATTATTTTTATAATATTATCATAAAATAATTATATCATTTTCTCAATAAATAAACAAATTCATTTTGTGTGGGAAATTTTATTTTTAAAGACTATAATGAAAATACTAAAAATTTAGTACTTATTTATTTTCCTTATGTAAATCCATTTTCCTTAACTTTCCAAAAAACATTCATTCCCATTCATTATACTTGTTTAATAGATAGCTTATAAATGTATATCATAATACTATTCATTAGTACTTTGTGTTGTGTGTTTCTATGATACTAAAAAATTAAATATATTTAAAGAGAAATATATCATAAACATTCTGGGATTTATAGTTATATTAAACTTTTATATAAGGTATGTTGTGTTGTGATTATTATTATTTTTTATATTAATTGAAACATATAGTTATGAGTGATCACGGTTTCTTACTTAATATTATGTTGTTTCGTAATTATTTATTGATCCTTGAGTGAGGTAGATAGAAAAATAATGGAATCAATATCCAACAAATATGGTCATGTTGTCTACACTCTATGGAATGAGAATAAAATGGTATATTGGTAACCAAATCATAAAAAAAGCATAATTAAATCAATACCCAAAATCAATAAGAAAAAAAATGAAGGAGAGTATTAAATTTTTGTGTAAGACCGTAGCTCTCATGGATGGGATGTTTAAAGAATATATGTGGGTTCTAATTACATTCTGTTGGAAATTTTCTTAAACAGAAACATAAGGTTGATTGTTAACCTAAATCATATTCCCATCTCTAATAACAAAAAAAATTTAATCTTATTTTTTTCCGTTCCAACATCCAATTATACTCTCACACAAACACATTAAATGAAAAATAAAAAAAATACTCATAATTAATATCATTTTATATACAAAAAACCTCCATGTAGTTGAGTTTAACTTCCCCATAAATAAATAATTTGGGAAATAACTAGCCACATATCCCTATAAAAATGACTCGGTAATTTAATTTACCCATAAAAATAAATGGGTTTCCTAGAATCTTTTTCAAATCATCATCATCATAATACATCCAAAGGAGAAGAGTGTATTTTATCATTTGATCATATCATAAGTTAGTAAAATTAACCTCAAAATATATTATCTTAGATGAAAATTCCATTAAAAATAACTATAATATTTCATGTAGAAAATAAACATTTCATTTTAAAATAATTTCTTTAAAATATAAAAATTTTACAAATACCATTGAAACAAATTTCATTGAAAAGAACATTAGACATTAATAAATTAACCATTAAAAAATTTGGTAGTCATTACAGTGGGAATTTTAATTCATGTTATGTATGTGAAAATAAATAATCCTTTCACAATTTCCGAAAAAGTTATAAGTTCCGCATTATGAAAATGAAAAAATGATTCATTTAGAAAAACAAATAAATATTAAATCATGAATAAATATGACATAAAAAATTCATAATAGAATAATATAATTTTTTTTGATATCATATATATGGAACAAAAAAATAGACTAAATAGATAAATAATATCGATATATCATAAAAATATTCTTTGGGAATTTTGAATTATTAAATAGAGGAAAATTAAAGGAAATAATGTAACATCTAGAAATAAACATATAATAATAACATTAATGTGTTTAATTAGGGGTATATTATAAAATTTCATCTTCAGAAACATGATCATAAAAAAGATGATAAATACATAGACTATGACATAAATCCCTAACCAGAAGATAGACTTCATAACAAAGTTATCTAACCTCATTAATAATAAAATTAAATTTATTCTAAATATTTATTATAATATTGTACATACTTATAGTATCATATATGATTCAAAAATAATATTTTAATAGAGTTTTATTAATAATTCCGTATTAAATTCATCGTTTATGGTTGTAATATATTTTTTTCATTGGAATCTATGTTCTATAGTTATGGTTCATATGATTATATCATGATTACATAGTCCAAAAAATGTTATTAATTATATAAATTTCATATATATTCATTATATATTTTCTTATTCTTCCAAAAAATCTAGAGATAAAAAAATGAATAACATCTTTCTTAGAGATGGTATATCATACAAACGAGAAAACGATGTTTTTAGTTATTGTAGAATCTAATGAAAGGATATAAATAATAATTATCATTTAAAAATTCATCATTATATCATATATATCATATATATTCATTAAAACAATCCTTATTACCATCCATTTAAAATAAAATAAAATGTTGTGTTTATCCAAATTTCTCCCCCTTTTGTGATATAAAAAAGAATGATAAATCATGGATTTTAACAAATTTAATGTTGCATTGAACTGTAGGTAAATGCTCTTATTAATTATTTATCAATAATTAAATCTGGAGTACTGGAATATCAAAATAAAGACAGTAAAACAAATAGAATGAAATAAACAAATTTTCATTAAAAATCAAAAATAGATATAAGTATTATAAACAGAGGAATCATGGTTTTTTGCAGTGAACAGGTATGGTTTATCTTCGCTGGACTGTATACTTGATTTCTGCTAATTGTTCTCTCATCCTTTTCATTAATCCATCACCAAGAATAATAACAAGATCTATAGCCTCTTGATTCATATGAATATCTTCAATGAGATTGACTCTGAAAAACTTGTGAAGCCATTCTTCTTTCTCCATAGACAAAGACAACTTCTCTGTGAATTTTTCTAAGATAAAAATGATTCCTGGCTCACTGGATGTTAACTGATCAACTAAGAATTTCTGATTATCTAAGAGAACAGATAATGGAGCACTGTTTCACTAATGATCTTGCAACCTATCATTCATATTTCTCATTGCAGGTGTGATAGCTAGAAATCTTCTGATTAAATCAGCTGAAGTGCCTGGTCCACTAGTAGCACTATTTCCAATTGATGAAAATTATGTCTCTATAAACAACTTCAGATCTGAGAAATCTGACTTCATAACCATTCCAGATTTCAACTTTCTTACATCATTTAGCAAATACTCTTTAAAAAATTCAACTACTTTTCTTGAAACACTAATCTCCATAAGCTTTTGAGATTTCAACTGTTCAGATGCTAAGATTCTTCTCAGATAATCATTCTCACATTGTAGTTGAGATAAATTTTTGTACAACTCTTCAGCTACTCTATTCCTTGAATCAGAAGCACCATGTGCTTCATTCGCATTCCCAGGTTCTGTGTTATGTAGTAGTACTAAAGGTAATGATTCAACATCAGATTTTTCTTTCTCCTTGTCCTGAGTAGGTTGGTCCACATATTTTTCCTCAGAGTCCTTTCCAGACTCTTCCATAGAAAAATCCTCTTGAAGAACTTCTGTGTGAGCTTCAAAATCATGTTCATCATGAATATCGGAAATTTTTTCATCTAATGAAATGTCTAAAATGATATTCTCTTGAGTTTCCATAGGTCTAGCCACTTCCTCACAAATATCTGCCTCTTTTTCTTATTGAATATCAACAGCAACATCAACTACAGCCTGTTGTTCTGATCTTTTCAACTATAATACTTTCATGATAAGGATATATAACAGTGAAATTTTGTTCTTGAGGTTGTTTAAAAACCTTTTCTTTGACAAAGCTGTAAGAGTTTAAATCTCTTGTAGTTAAATCAGTGGAAGTATTTTCCTCAGTCACAGGCCATTTCCTCTAAGTTTGAAGTCCCTCTTGACTTCTTTCTTCCCCCGTTTCTACCACTTCAAATCTGATCCTTCTTTCTGCAGTACTGACTCTCGATTCATCTTTTCCCTCCATGGACATTGTATATTGATCTTGAGCACTCTCTGATTCCTCATCTACTCCTACTGGAAAATGTTTTCCTTTAATAGTACTCCCGAAATATCCAACCATCCTTAATGTTCCAGCATTAAACACATTATTGTGATGATAGTTTACTCTAGCATCCACTAGTCTCACCATGTCATTCTTAAGAAATAGCTTGGAAATGAATCGACAAAAAGGATAAAAGTTCATTCGGGAGTCAATATGAAAACAACCTCTTAGGTATCTTACCATATACAGAGAAATATTTTGTTTTACATCATTGAGGAAAAGATACTTTATATACATATCAGGATATAATATCTTTTCCATCTCAGACATCCTCGGTGCAATCCTTGTTTTCACAAATATGACCAAAATTTTCTTGATTAGGCTCCAAATCCTAAATAAACATTTTCTTCCTAGTATTAATACCAAACATAAATGAAATTATTTCCTCTAATTTATGCCCAGAATATCCAATATTTTTCAAATCCAAATGAAAAACTCCCTTATGAGGGTAGTTGAGAATCTGATCAATTTCTACTGATGAGATTGAGAAATCCATATCCTCTATCTTAGACATCATATTTTCCTCAGTATCTCCCAGACTAAACTTTACATATTTGAAGATGTATCTATGTTCTACCTCATACATATATTCTTTATTTTCACTGTTGAACATCTGTTCAAGTTTCTGAAATGACAGTGCTTGTTTCAACAGTAGATTTGTTTGAAATAACCAGTCGAGATTGGTTACCTTTCTCTGTAAGGTTTTTTGTCCTTCAGAGCGTTGTTTCTTGGAATTTCTTGTCTCGGCTTCACTGGCACTTTTAGTCCTTGCCATATCTGCGAGAATCTATGAATGTTTGAAGCTTAGGATTTCAGAGGTTCGAATATTAGGGTTCACGAATAGAGGTGTGGTTTGTGGGTTCAAACAGGTTTCGATAGAAATGAAATGGTTTAGAAGTCGAAAGGCCTTATAACAACCATGATTCCCATGTTTTTAATAATCATTACATATATAAAAAAATTGATTATGCGGGGAAAAGAAACTTATTCTATTTGAAAAACAAAATAGCTAAATTATTTTAAGCAGAATTAAGAAAACGAACTACCGTTGTAAAATAAAATATCATTTAAAATCAAATAAACCAAGATCCCCCTTAATAAATTCAAACCTTTCAATGGGAAGAGGTTTAGTAAAAATATCAGGTAATTTAATTTTAGTACTAACAAATTCCAAAGATATATCCTTTTTAAGAACGTGATCTCTTAGAAAATGATGTCTGATATCAATATGCTTAGTTCCAGAATGATTAGGAATATTTTTTTGAAATATTTATAGCACTAGTATTATCACATAATATAGAATTATTATTAACATTTAGTCTAAATTTCATAAGAGTGTTTTTCATCCACAACACCTGGCACAACAAATGCCCACAGAACATATTTTCCCTCAGTTGTTGACAGGGCAACTAAATGTTGTTTCTTAATTGACCAGGACACTAATGATTTTCCTAAAAAGTGACAAGTTCATGAAGTGATGTTACTATCTAATATTCAACTCCCAAAGTCCGCATCTGAATATGAAATAAAATTTAAATCATAAGTTTTGGGATAAAGATGAGATTTATAAAAAGTTCCTTTTAAATATCTAAAAATTTCTTTAACATCAGTTAGATGAGATTATTTAGGATTTGATTGAAATCTTGCACAAAGACATACTGAATACATTATATCTGTCCTGCTAGAAGTAAGATATAATAAACTACCAATCATACCTCTATATATATTTTTGTCAACTAATTTTCAAGTTTCATCCAAATTAGGTTTTATATTAGTACACATAAGAGTTGTATATGTCTTGATGCTTTGAAGTACCAATTTCTTCAACAAATTAGTGATGTATTTTCTTTGATTCAAAACATTTACAAAATCATTTTGATAAATTTGATGTCCTAAAAAAAATTTAGTTCTCCCATCATACTCACTTCAAATTCTTTTTGCATTATCTTTGAAAACTCACGAAAAATGATTTTATTAGTTGATCCAAAAATTTCATCATCAACATAAATTTGAACTAATAAAATATTAGAATTCACAATTTTCTTAAACAGTGTTGGGTCTGCAATTCCAAGAGTAAAATCATTTTTTAAAAGAAAATAGCGTAATCATTCATGCCAAGATCTAGGTGATTGTTTAAGTCCACAGAGAACTTTAGTAAGTTTAAAAATAGAATTTTGGTTTTGAGAATTATAAAAACTAGGAGGTTTCTCAACATAAACTTCTTCCATTAAATAACCATTTGAAAAGGCACACTTAACATCAATCTGAAATAATTTAAAGTTCATTTGAGTTGCATAGGCTAAGAGGATTCTAATGGATTCTAGTGTTGCTACAGGTGCAAAGGTATCATCATAATTTATACCTTATTTATGATTATATCCTTTAGCTACAAGTCTATCTTTATTTCTAGTTATTATTCCTTCATCACCTTGCTTAATTCTAAAGACCCATTTGGTTCATATTACTGGATAGTTCTGTGGTCTTTCAACTAATTCCCAGACATCATTTTTTTTGAACTTGTTTAATTATTCTTACATTTCCATCATTCAGTTTTCAACATATAAAGCATCTTATATAGTCTTGGTTTCTAATTGGGATAGAAAGGAAGAGAATTCTACAAGATTTCCTATATTTTTTCTAGTTATTATTCTTGTATCTACGTCGCCTATTATAGTTTATAAATGGTGATTCTTTAGGGTTCTAGTCTATCTAGGAAATAAACGTAATGTTCTTCAGTATCATGTTATTCTGATCTAGAATGAATTTTATTTATATCTTTTTCAAAATCATTTTTCAAGTTCTCAAGCCTCATGTTATCATTAGAGTCAGATTCATCCATTTGATATGTCCTTTTCTCAAAGAGATCAGATTCATCAAATTTCACATGAATTGATTCTTCAACAATACATGACTTCTTATTATAGATTCTATAAGCTTTGGAAGTAAATGAATATCCTAAGAAAATTACATCATCAAATTTTGGATCAAACTTACCAAGATTATCCTGGGTGATTAATATGTAAACATTGCATCCAAAAACATTAAAGTAGTTAAATTTAAGATTTCTGTTATTACAAAGTTCAATGGGTGTCTTTTTCAAAAAAAGGTCTAATTAAAACTTTATTATTTATATAGCAGTTTGTGCTTATAGCTTCTGCCTAAAAGTAGGTAGGAAGGTTGTATTCATTTATCATAGTCCTAGCCATTTATTGAATATTCCTATTTGTTATTTCAACAATTCCATTTTGTTGAGGTGTTCTAGGTGCAGAGAAGTTGTGTTTAATACCCATATTTAAGAAGAAGTAATTAAATTACTGATTCAAAAATTCTCTACCATGATCACTTCTTAATGAAATTATTTTAAAACCTTTTCCCTTTTGAACAGCTTTACAAAAACTCTCAAATAAAGTAAAATCTTCACTTTTAAATTTCAAAAAGAAAATCCATGTAAATCTAGAATAGTCCTCGACTAAAATATATACATATAATTTACCATCCATGATTGCTACTCATTAAGGTCCAAACAAATCCATATGAATAAGTTATAGAGGTTTAGATGTAGCTATTTTGTTAATAGATTTGAAGGATGATTTTTGTTGCTTGACAATTGGACATGCATCACAGAATCTGTCACTTTCAAATTTGAGACTAGGAAAATCAGAAACTAAATTTTTCTTAGAAAACATATTTAAAACCTAAATATTACAATGTCCATGTATCCTTTTCCAGATCCAGGATTAATTTATTTTAGAAGTCATGAAATTTACTTGTTTTTTACACTAGGAATTTAAATCTAGGGAAAACACATTATCAGTTCTTGGTGCTCTAAATTTAAGCAACTTATTTTTGAAAACAGAACAACAATTGTTAGATAAATCAACAGCATAACCATCATCACATAGTTGAGAGATACTTATCAGATTGTGTTTCAATCCTTGTACATAAAATACTTTATTAATTGAGACATCTTCTGGATCTCCAATTGTTCCAATACCAATGATTTTTCCTTTGACATTGTCACCAAAAGTGACAAGTCCACCATCTTTTTGAGTGAGTGTAGAGAAATTCAATGAGTTTCCAATAATATATCTTGACCAGCCACTGTCCATATACCATATGTCCTTTTTTCTCTTGTAACATGCTCCCTGCAAAGACATTTACACAGATTACTTTGGTAACCATATTTTGTTGGGTCCAGTAGTGTTAGCTAGCAAGGATCTGGGAATCTAGATTTTCTTTGTTTTATATGAGTTGAATAGATCATTTGATACAAATTATTTCTTAATTTCTCTTATTTGAGGTTGTCTTATGAAACAGTTTTTAGAAATTTGTCCCCTTTTCCACAGTAATTAATATTTAGACTTTTTGTACATGGAATAAAATAGTTGTTGTACAGCTTGGGATTTTCACCTCTACTACCAATTCCAAATATTTCCTTTTTAATGACATTTTTTCCAAGGATTTAATTTTATGTAATTTCTCATTTCGTAAAAACAAGGGTTGTAGTTTTATAAGTTTCTACTTCAGTTTGCAACGATTTTATATTTGATCCATAATCTGTATTATTAGAATTAATTGAATAAATATTTTCAGTTAACTCCTTATATTGTTTTGTCATTGTATCTATTTAATCAGATACATCCTTATGAACATTTTTTAAAGACTTATTCTTCTTAAATAGAGATCCATATTTTTATGCAAGAATATTTCAGTAGGCTGCAAGTTTTTCATTAGAGTAATTAGATTCAGAACTACAATAAGAATAGTAGTATCATTTTACCTCATATGTTTCATCCATAAAACACATGTTGGATTTCAGATTTTCTTCCTCCTTCTCTGAGTCTGATTGACAAGTACTACTACAGTCTTCAGATAAAATCGATATATCATTCATGTCATTCTTGTCCTTATGTTCATAGTCATTTCTTTTTAAAAATTTATTTATCTTGTCTTCTTTTAGCTGAGGACAGTCAGGTCTGATATGCCTCATTTTCTTTCATTCATAGCATCTTACATCCTTATCATTTTTCTTATAGGATTTTTTGAAGCCTATTTTCGTTCTATTTAATTTTGTGATCCTTCGGGCTAGCTGATCTAATTCCACATCAGAATTAGATAACTTAGAACTCTCTAACATCTCTTTTTCATTTTTATTCATCTTTCTTTTTTTTGCTCTGTGATGATGCTTTCAAGGTAGTATGTTCTCTTTTGATGACCACATTATGATTAGTAGCTTCATCTTCCATCTGAGCTTCATAGATCATTAATTTTCCAATATGTTCTCTCATGGTTAAATCTTTGATAGGTGTTGAATGTCTGATTGCTACAGATATTCCATTCAATTTTGTAGGAAATACTCTCAACACTTTTAAATCTTGATCAACATGCTTAATGGGATCTCCCAAGGATGTTATGTTTTTGAAAATCTATGTCAATATTACATTCATTTGAGTAATACTCTCACCTTGATCCATTCTTAATGTATCAAATTTAAGGTTAGCAGTTGCATATCTCATTTCCCTGATATTGTTAGTTCCTTTGTAAGAAACAACAACAGTTTTCCACATTTCATATGTTGTTGGGAATCGAGATACTATGATAAACTCTTCAGGTCCTAGACCACATATAATTGAATTCATTGCCTTCGAATTCATATCATATTCTGCTTCAGTAGCTGCACTCCATGTTTCATGTTTTTCTGGTATTTCATATGGAGTTAGAATCTTAGAATAGACTTTGTATCCAAGATTTTTCAGATAGATGATCATTCAAGACTTCTAGAATCCATAGTTTTCTCCATTGAGGTATGGTGCTCTGACCATAGGCATTCCCTATCTTGTATCAGTCATCTTGATTTGTGTATAATCACTTTCATCTTGTTAAATCATTGTCAAAATGCTCAACCTCTGATACCAATTGTTGGATCAGATTACACCAAATATACACAAGAGGGGGGTGGGTGAATTGTGTCTTTTCAAATATCATTGTGTGATTTTGTTCTTCCATTTAACTTTAATGATATAAAATGATGCAACAGAAAATTAAATAGAAGAAAGACAAGATGTATTGTGGTTCGGGGAACAGAAGTCCCCTAGTCCACTCCATCAACACCCTACTCCACGAGCTTGGTAATTTTCACTATCTGGAACTCGTTTCAACAGACCGGTTCAGAACTAAGTACATGCAGTTGACACCTTTACAATCCAAGGAAAAACAAAGCCTTCTAGTTCACTTACAGAACCTACACAACATAGAATGAGAATCTGATCACTCATGAATGAAAAGAAAAGATTTTCGTATTTTGAAAATACTTTCCAGATGTTCTTCACAATTTCAACAACATGCAATTGACAGTAGATAGATCGTCGCCTTCAAAAATAATAATCTTCACATAATAAATGTTCTGAGTCGATCCTGTTGCAGTAGATATAGAAATATAATATAAAACATCAGGAGTAGAAAATTCATAGTAGATCTTCGTTGTATAACAAGTGAATCTTCTGTTGTGTTCCTTCCTCTTTTAACAAACAGAGCATTGATGCTCCTTTTGAATCAGCAGATCGGTGTGTTTCAGTAGTCTCTGTTTTTCTTTCTTTTTAGAATAATCTAAATATCACACCTGATCAATAATCATTAATGCAGTTTAAAAAAGCACATATAAATAAAAGAATGATAAGAACATCTCCTGTAAAATTAGATCCACAAAAGTAGCCTTTTTACATTCGATATTCAAACATTTGAATTAACAGATCAATCGTAACTTCCCTGAAGACTCGGCATAAAAATCTCCTTTTAATTCAACTACCAAATCATTGATGAAATGGTTTTGAATCCTTCAAAATGTTAGTTTAAAATAAGCCTTAAATATGGCATGAAATCCACCAAATAATCAGTGTATTGACCATTGCATAAAAATATCGACTTTAAATTCTCCGACGCCAAACAGAAGGTTAAGTTGAACTATATGTGTCCTCTGAACGTAAGGTTGATCACATAGTTTGACAACACAAACATGACATCAAACATATGTTTCATTCCACACTTAGGGTTGGCCATCCATACTTTTCTGTTTAATTTTCAAACATATGATAAAAGATCAATACTTTTACTTGATCCATACTTTTTCTAAGAACGTATAGTTGTTTTCAAAAGTAAGGTTGATGAACCATAATTTTGAGAAACAAACGTAATGTTTAATATTTATGTACGATTCTCCTTCCATACTATTCTGATATCCTGAACGTAGGGTTCCTTCCAAACATAGGGTTCTTCTTCCATACTTTTCTGATAACGTATGTTTGTTTAGCCATACATTTTCCTAATCATAAAAACAATGCACGGTTTCTATCCTTACACTACATTTATCTACATAGGGTATGAACAATGTTTCCAAAACATACTCACGCATATTCCAAATAAGTAGCGCATGAACAGTGTTTCCAGAACACACTAAAATATGAATACATTAATAATAAATTCCCGTAATTTCAATAGTAAAATAAAATGATAAATTACTGAAAATTTATTAACAAATAAAATCATTAGAAAATAATTAAGGGTATTTGTGAGCATCAAAATTAACACAAAGAGATAGATTATTAATATAAACTCCCCCTTTAAATAAAAATATTAAGTATTGTTGAAAACAAAACTTGTTCAAAAATATATTATGTGCAGATTTTATTTAAAATCAAATAAATGAATATTGTCAAAATTGACAAAATTGTTATTTTAGAAAAATAACATAATGTAGAACTGTTTAAAAATCAAAAAAATATTTTAAAATAATAAATTGAAATTTATATGGTCTACAATGTCATAAATTATCCAATTAAGGATAATACACAACACATAAGTAATTTTTTATAACAATTTAAAAATTAGAATCTTATTTCTACAAATTAAATTAAATAGATTAAATAAGGATAAATAAAGTTGATAACGTTTAAAATAAATGTCCAACAAGTTTAATTTTTTTGTTTTTGATGAGATTACAAACCTATCTCATCTAATCTTCATATTTGAGTCATTTTTGGAGGTTTTTTAGTGAGGTTGAATTTATTATAACTTAATATTTCTTATGTTACCAAAGGTGACCCTATCATCCATTATAAAAAGGGAACTATAAGGCCTCGACCTTAAACATTACTTAATATTGAATTAAATTAATAATTCACATTTAGGATCTTTTCAGGTTTAGAGTTTTAGAGAATTAGGACATAATTGTTACATCTCAAAAGATTACAAAGTAGACACTTCTACTAAGTTTCCATAGAATAAAAAAACTCTTAAAAAGAAACATGTCTAGTTCCATGTTTTATATAGCATGACTTTACCTTGATCCCATTCTTGACCCTATTCCACATTAAGGCCTGTGAAAAACATTTAAAAAAAACCTAGGATGAGCATAAAAAGCTTACTAAGGGATACACAAAGAATGAAAACTGTTAGTTTTTCAAACATCAAGTAAACCATGTATAATTTATCAAAGTAATACCTTCACCTTCATAAAGTAGTAAAAACTCTTCACTGAATAAAATATCATTACTAACCCTTTTATAACCAAACGATTACTATAAAAACCATATAAAGAACACATAAAGTATAAAGGTAACTTGAGACATAAACATACTTAATTAGAATAACCATATGGTCCACTTCAACATATATCACTTAATGGAATAGCCATACGGCCAACTTCCATACATACTTAATGGAATAGCCATACGACCGACTTCCATACCCAATGCATTGGCGGTTATAATGTAACCACCCGTCCTGGTATTCACGGTACCACCCGTCATATGGTTTATCACGTAACCACCCGTCAAATGTCCATGTACCATTATAAAAATCATAAGACATAAAAAAATATAATGGAAAGAAAACATTTCCACACTTTGATCACAATATATCACTTAAATATATTTACATAACAAATCCATTATAAAAACAATTTATAATACCAAATTACATAAAAGAGTATATGTTATTTATTTCATTTGAAAAAAACATTACGGCTTGTTCAGGAAGCCAGAGACCAAATAATACTCGTGGCGGCGAAAAAGGTCATTGTCACCACGTACGTTAAAAGAAACATTCCTTTTTGTCGTTTTGTAAAACGCTTCGTAGAAAAAGATTCCTTTTGTATAAAAGTCAAAGTCACAGGGGTTTATACACTATATTAAATAAAGTTGTGTATAAAACGAAATATGCCACAATGAAAGGAGATTGAGACGAAGTCTCTTACCACGGGTCCGACTTTACTCGATCGTTCATTAACGTCCTGAATAATAAACTTGAGTTAATTTCTAGTAGCTTAATAACCTTTTTCAAGTTAATTATTCCTTTTATATCACTTATTGCCATGTTATAAACATTATGTAATCATTTAAGTTAATAATGTTTGTTTTGTTGATATTTGGTTCTTAAGTTGAAAGTGGACTTCATACAATTACATGTTGTTCATGTGGTCAAAGGTTCTTTTTATCCAGAATGACATTCATGATTTGGATATCAAATATATCATATATCTCTAGCACATACATGTATTTCTAATATCAAATAATCATTTATAGGTAAGAAATGAAATGCACCGTTAATGGAGACTGTAAGTTGTACATACGCATGAACGCAACTTTCATTTCTATGTCATATTAATGGAATTAAAACTAAATGAGGGTTATGTATATTTTAATTATAGAATTATATTAATCATTTTTATGTAACATAAATCATATATATCCATTATATATATGTACTTATAATAGTACATTACATTTGGGGATAAGAAATGAAATGCACCGTTCATGGAGACGGCAAGACGTACTTACGCATGAACGCTACATTCATTTCTATCTCATACATTAATGGAATGAAATAATAATGATATATAGGTATATTATAATTCCAGTATAACATCATTTATAATAAGTTTAAATCATTCCTTTATACGTCCCACATATGGCATTAACGAATCACATCATTTTGAGGGGGCGGTAGTCTGCACTTCTTAAAATGAAATTATCATGTTTACCCACAATGGAAACCATAAAGGTATACCACAAATGAAAAATAAAGAAGAATAAGGAAAACATAAACATAATATATATCATATATAAATAGAGTGACATCTTAATGTCCACCATTAAAGTTGTTTAAAAGAAGATTGAACAATCATCGTTTCGTGAGGAAGAAATTCGCCAACCACAGAAACAATATGTTCTTTAACCATTAGATATAGATGTGTGTAAGTGTAGCTCAAAAGCATCATTAAAAAAATCCTAGTATATTAAAGATACTGGAGTTGTTACAAAATAAATGAATAAAAAGAGTTTAGGGGGTTGGTGAAGCAAAATAAAACCAAAGAATACAAGTGAATACATCACCTTAAAATCGAGTAACTCGCTTAGATTTGAGTTCAATGGATTCCTTGGGAAGCCTTCTGCCCAAAGTGAGGTTTCAAGGAGTAAGAGAGGGATTTGTAGAGACAAAATGGGTAGGGGTTGTCCGAGCCAAAGGCTTTGGAAGTGTGGGTAAGGTGGTAGAGGTGGGGCCTTTTATAAGAGGAGAGGAGGGGCACTCTTGGAAAGTAAGGAAATGTTACTTTATTTTAGAATGGTTTTCGGATTTTAATGGTCCCACATTGATGTGTTTCGAGGATAATGTGATAAGGGTTAGAAATCCACCCATACAATTGGTTTTTGACATGTGTAGGTCTTATATTTTACATTATCTTTCCATTTTATTTAAATCATTAAATAATGAGGTAATCGATGCGTCATCATGGTGTTATAAATAATTTAATTTATATAATGTCTAAAAATTATAGAAAAAATATAATGATGTAGGAAATCATTTTATATTTCCAATGAATATTCATAGTCAAAAATATGACTTGTATAATCCCATGTAATAATTGTTTTAGTAAAACAACTCATGTTTGTGACATTTTTATTTTTACATTAAATAAAAAGATATTAATGTAATTTTCCAACTAAAGTGGCCCCATGGGGTCCCCAAGTTGACCCATAGATTTTCTTGGTCGGACATGACACATCCAATGAGGTTAGGAAATGTGTCAAGTTTATTTCATATTATTACAACATTATTTTTACCTTAAATAACACTAATTACCTCTAATTGTGATTAACAACTTAATAAGTTACTATTCAGAAAAAAATTATTTTAATCCCATTGAACCAAATTTTACTTCTTAATGACAACCATGTATGTTGGATTTTTTAAATTCAAAACACATAGGTGGTAAAATTTCATTTAAACGAAAAATCAGTTTTTTAAGTACCACTTAGTGGTTTCACTATTCATCAAAAATTGATGTTTTTCAGAAAAATACCAAAACATCACCCAAAGATATATTTGATATTCCGAATTCAAAAAAGGAGTCAATATTACAAAAGTCAAAACATATAAGTTGCATTAATTAATTTAATAATTAATTCCCGCTGTCATAGCAAATAGCATGTTTTTATTAAAAACAATAAGTATCAAAAGATTGCCAGTAGTTTAAGTCTGATTTCAATGTGAAATTAATTCCAACGACCACTATTGGATTTAATAGTAAAAATATATTCTAATTTCACTTTAAAACCAATTCAAAAGATAATCTAATAATATAAATAAATTATATTAAAAAGAGGTTTTGAATTAAAATACAACGTTTTACACTATTAATTAAAAAAATGAATTTTATCGAAAAATACCAAAAATATACACAAAGTGAATTTTGATGTCCCGATTCTAATGAAAAGTTTTATTTGGTCCAATATAATGTATAAGAGTGAACAAAACTATATTTAATGATGGTTCTCCATCAAAAGGCGATAAGTGAACCTTTAGTGAAAACTCGGGCACATACGCCTAAAATTGAATTTTTCCATATTTTAAGCCTTTATCTTTTATTGGATAAAAGTAAAAACATATGTAATCATATTTTATTTATTTCTATCCATTCCCGCCAATAAAACGGCTATGTGTTAACTACCGTTTAAAATAATATTATTTTATCACTAATGTGCAACGTAATATTTCAAAGAAACTCTTTGTTGCGTATCGGGTACGCTATCGAAAATAGAAACCTCTTTAAAGTTAAATTAATATTTAATTCGTAAATATTAATAAATGTGAAAATGTTTTATTCATTATTTACTTGGGATGTTAAATCCTTCCCGCCTTTTGGGAATTGCGTCCTCGCAATTTTATTCACCTATCAAAATAAGTGGGGGTATTTATCCCTCATACCATTTTCAGATTCCCACGTTGCCTCTTCAACAATATGGTTTTTCCACAAAACCTTTACCGGGTTAATTACATTATTTCGCAACACTTGCTCTCTTCGGTCAAGAATCTGGACTGGTTGTTCTTCATAAAATAGGTTCTCCTCCAGCTAAACTACCTTTGGACTCAAAACATGAGATGAATCTGGCATATACTTCCTTAACACAGAAACATGAAAAACATTGTGTACCTGAGATAAACTCGGAGGTAAATCCACTTGGTAAGCAACTGATACAACTTTCTCTAGAATTTCATATGGTCCTATGAACTTTGGACTCAGCTTTCCTTTCTTACCAAATCTCATCACACTTTTCCATTGAGAAACCTTGGGAAAAACATGATCACCTACCTCGAAAGATAGATCCTTCCTCCGGTTATCCGCATAACTGTTCTGCCTGCTCTTAGTTGTTCTCATGTGTTTCTGAATCAACTAAACTTTTTCTGCCATATCTTCTACCAATTCCGGTCCCATCAGCTTGCTTTCACCCACTTCATCCAAAAATGCTGGAGTTTGACATTGTTCCCATATAATGCCTCAAATGGTGCAATCTGTATTTTGCAATGAAAACTGTTATTATAAGAAAACTCAATCAAAGAAAGATGTTGGTCCCAACATCCCTGATAATCCATCGAACAAGCTCATAGCATATCATCCAAGGTTTGAATTGTTCGTTCTGACTTCCCATCTGATTGCGGATGAAAATCTGTACTAAAATTTAACTCATAACCCAACGACTTTTGAAGGCCTTTCCAAAAGATAGAAGTAAACCTAGGATCATGATCAGATACAATGGAGAGTGGAACTCCATGCAACCTAACTATCTCTTTATGATATAATCGAGAAAGTTGATCTAGAGAGAATGTATCTCGAATAGGATGGAAATGAGCAGATTTAGTCAAGCGATCAATAATAACCCAGATTGGATTATTACCTCTAGATGTCTTTGGTAATCCCATGACAAAATCCATGGATATATTTTCCCATTTACACTCTGGAACTGCTAAAGGCTGAAGAATCCCTTTCGGTAACTTTCACTCTGCTTTAACTTGTTGGCATGTCAAACACCTCACAGTAAAATCAGCAATATCTCTTTTCATTCCATCCCACCAGTAATACTCCTGCAGATCTATGTACATCTTAGTACTGCCAGGATGAACTGAAAACAGAGAACTATGAGCTTTACATAACAACTCTCTCTTCAACTGTGAGTCACAAGGCACGCACAATCTCTTCCCAAATCTCAGAACGCAATCATTGTCAATGTTGAATTCATGCAACTTAACTTTCTGAACCAGCTCTACCTTTTTCTGCAACTCATTGTCTTGCTTCTATTCTTTCTTGATTCTGTCTGATAGAGAAGATGTCACTGATACCTGAAACAAATCAAAAGAACATCCTACACCAAAAAATTCTATGCCAAGGTTCTTCAAATACTTAACCAAAGGATCACGTTCCAAACGTAGCATGGTTAATGAAGCATTACTTTTTCGACTCAAAGCATCGTCCACTTTATTTGATATTCCCGGATGGTAATGAATTGTACAATCATAATCCATGATTAATTCCAGCCATATCCTCTGTCTCATTTTCAATTCTTTCTGAGTGAATATATACATTAAAATTTTGTGATCAATATATATTTCACAATTTACTCCATACAAATGATGCCTTCAAATTTTTAGATAAAAAACAATAGCAGCTACTTCCAAATCATGTGTAGGGTAATTTACCTCATGAGTCTTCAACTCACGTGAAGCATAAAAAATTACCTAATCATTCTACATAAGGACACATCCATGTCCCTTCAACGACACATCACTGTATATAACAAACTCACCATTCCTAGAAGGAAGTTCCAAAACTAGAGCATTCACCAATCTTCTTTTCAACTCCTGAAAATAATCATCACATTCTTTTGTCCAGATGAACATAACACTCTTGCGAGTTAGCTTAGTCATTGGACTAGATAACCATGAATAATTTTCAACAATACTTCGGTAGTAACCTTCCAAACCAACAAAAATACGGATCTCGGTTACATTTGTGGGTCTTGGCCATTCTTCAACAACCATCGTATTTTCAGGATCAACCATTATCCTATCATTAGACATAATGTGACCAAGGAAATAAATTTGTTGCAACAAAAACTCACACTTTCTGAATTTCCCATACAGTTTCTTTTCTTTTAATGATTGCAAAATAACCCTTAAATGTCTTTCAAGCTCCTCTTTACTTTTAGAAAACACCGAAATATCATCAATAAACACAACCACAATTTATCACCTGAATCAACTGAGCCATCACTGCAACAAACTGTTCAATTCTGAATCTGACCATCTCAGGATACTAATTTGAAAGGTCATTTCCCTCTGTATGCCTTCCCAGAAAAGCTGCTTTGTTTCCTCTATGGAAAACTGTTCTTATCACAGAAGTACCATAGGTGAAGCAATTTGGTAATCTTTAAATTCTATATCATTTCAGTCATACCATAAATTAACTTATACTTTTACACTTCTCTAACTCCTAATGTTGTCTAAACCGACCTCTGATACCAACAGTAAGGCACCAGCCTTAAACATTACTTAATATTGAATTAAATGAATAATTCACATTGAGGATGTTTTCAGGTTTAGAGTTTTAGAGAATTAGGACATAACTGTTACATCTCAAAAGATTACAATGTAGACACCTCTACTATGTTTCCATAGAATTAAAAAATTCTTAAAAAGAAACATGTCTAGTTCCATGTTTTATATAGCATGACTTTCCCTTGATCCCATCCTTGACCCTATTCCACATTAAGGCCTGTGAAAAACATTTCAAAACAAAACTTGGGGTGAGCATAAAAAGCTCAGTAAGGGATACACAAAGAATGAAAACTGTTAGTTTTTCAAACATCAAGTAAACCATGTATACATTATCAAAGTAATACCTTCACCTTCATGAAATAGTAAAAACTCTTCACTGAATAAAATATTATTACATACCCTTTTGTAACCAAAGGATTACTATAAAAACCTTATAAAGAACACATAACATATAAAGGTAACTTGGGACATAAATATACATAAGTGGAATAACCATACGGTCGACTTCCACACATATCACTTATTGGAATAGCCATACGACCAACTTCCATACATACTTAATGGAATAGCCATACATCCGACTTCCATACCCAATGCATTGGAGGATATAACGTAACCACCCCTCCTGGTATTCACGGCACCACCCTCCATATGGTTTATCAAGTAACCACCTGTCAAATGTCCAAATAACATTATAAAAATCATAAGACAAAAAACAAATATAATGGAAAGAGAACATTTCCACAGTTTGATCACAATATATCACATAAATATATTGACATAAAAAAATCCATTATAAAAACCATTTTCAATACCAAAATACCGAAAAGAGTATATGGTATTTTTTCCATTTAAAAAAAACATTACGGCTTGTTCAGGAAGCCAATGACCAAATAATACTCGCGACGGCGGAAAATGTCGTTGTCACCCCGTACATTAAAAGAAACATTCCTTTTTGTCGTTTTGTAAAACGCTTCATAGAAAAAAATTCATTTTATATAAAAGTAAAAGTCAAAGAGATTTATACACTGTATAAAATAAAGTTGTGTATAAAACGAAATATGCCTCAATGAAAGGAGATTGAGACAAAGTCCCTTACCTCGGGTCCGACTTTACTCGATCATTCTTTAACTTCTGGAATAATAAACTTGCGTTAATTTATATTTTCTTAAGAACCTTTTTCATGTTTATTATTCCTTTTATATCACTTATTTCCATGTTATATACATTATGTAATCATTTAATTTAATAATTTTTGTTTTGTCGATATTTGGTTCTTAAATCGAAAGTGGACTTCTTACAATTACATGTTGTTCTTGTGGTCAAAGGTTCTTTATATCCAGAATGACATTACTAATTTGGATATCATATATATCATATATATCTAGCTTATACATGTATTTATAATATCACATAATCATTTAGAGGTACGAAATGAAATGCACCGTTCATGGAGATGTAAGTCGTACGTACGCATGAACGCTACTTTCATTTCTATGTCATGTTAATTAAATTAAAACTAAATTAGAGTTATGTATATTTTAATTACAGAATTATATTAATCATTTATATGTAACATACATCATATATATCCATTATATATATGTACTTACAATAGTACATTACATTTGGGGATAAGAAATGAAATGCACCGTTCATGGAGACGGTAAGTCGTACGTACGCATGAACGCTACTTTCATTTCAATCTCATAAATTAATGGAAAGAAATAAGAATGATATAGAGTTATATTATAATTCCAGTATAACATCATATATAATAACTTTAAATCCATCCTTTATACGTACCACATATTGCATTAACGAATCACATCACTTTGAGGGGGCGGTAGTCCGCACTTCCTAAAATGAAATTATCATGTTTACCCACAATGGAAACCATAAAGGTATAACACAAATGAAAAATAATGAAGCATAAGGAAAACATAAACATAATATATATCATATATTAATAGAGTGACATCTTAATGGCCTCCATTAAAGGTGCTTAAAAGAAGATTAAACAATCATCATTTCGTGAGACAGAAATTCGCCAACCACAGAAACAGTATGTTCTTTAACCATTAGATGTAGATGTGTGTAAGTGTAGCTGGAACTATTCTTATAACAACATCTTAGTATATTGAAGATACTGTATTCATTACAAAATAAATGAATAAAAAGAGTTTAGGGGGTTGGAGAAGCAAAATAAAACAAAAGAACACAAGTGAAGACATCACCTTAAAATCGGGTAACTCTCTTAGATTTGAGCTCAAAGGCTTCCTTGGGAAGACATCTGCCTAACGTGAGGCTTCAAGGAGTAAAAGAGGGATGTGGAGAGACAAAATGGGCAGGGGATGGCCGAGACAGTGGCTTTGGAAGTGTGGGTATGGTGGTAGATGTGGGGGCCTTTTATAACAGGAGAGGAGGGGCACTCTTGGAAAGTAAGAAAATGTTACTTTATTTTAGAATGAGTTTCGGATTTTAATGGTCCCAAATTGATTTTTTTCGAGGATAATGTGATACGCATTATAAATCCATCCATCCAATAGTTTTTGGACATGTGTAGGTCTTATATTTTACATTATATTTCCATTTTATTGAAATCATTAAATAATGAGGTAATCGATGCATCATCATGATGTCATTAATAATTTAATTTATTTACTGTTTAATAATTAAAAAAATAATAATGATGTAGGAAATATTTTTATCTTTGCAATGAATATTTATAGTCAAAAATCTGACTTATATAAGCCCATATAAAAATTTTTTTAGTAAAACAACTCATGTTTGTGACATTTTTATTTTAACATTAAATAAAAAGATATTAATGTCATTTTCCAAATAAAGTGGCTCCATGGGGTCCCCAAGTTGAACCATGGATTGTCTTGGTCGGCCATGACACACCCAATGAGGTTAGGACGTGTGTCAAGTTAATTTCATATTATTACAACATTATTTTTACCTTAAATTACACTAATTACCTCTAATCGCGATTAAAAACATAATAAGTTACTATTCACCAAAAATTATTTTAATTTAATTGAACCAAATTTTACATCTTAATGAAAACCATTTATGTCGGATTTTTGAAATTCAAAATAAAGAGGCGGTAAAATTTCATTTAAACGAAAAATCAGTTTTTTAAGTACCACTTAGTGGTTTCACTATTCATCAAAAATTGATGTTTTTCAGAAAAATACCAAAACATCACCTTAAGATATATTTAATATTCCAAATTCAAAAATTAATTCCATTTTAAAAAATTAAAAACATATAAGTGGCATTAGTTAATTTAATAATTAATTCCCGCTGTCAGAGCAAATAGCGTGTTTTTATGAAACAAAAGTATCAAAATATTGACACTAGTTTAAGTCCGATTTCAAAGTGAAATTAATTCCAACGACCACTATTGGATTTAATGGTAAAAATATATTTTAATTTCACTTTAAACCCAATTCAAAAGATAAAATAATCATATAAATAAATTAGATTAAAAAGAGGTTTTGAATTAAAATACAACTTTTTACACTATTCATTAAAAAAATGAACTTTATCGGAAAAATATGAAAAATTTACACAAAGTGAATTTTGATGTCCCATTTCTAATGAAGAGTTTTATTTGGTCCAATAGAATGTATAAGAGTTAAAAAAACTATATTAAATGACGGTTCGCTATCAAAAGGCGATAAGTGAACCTTTAGTGAATACTAGGGCTTATACGCCTAAAATTTAATTCTTTCCATATTTTTGGCCTTTATCTTTTATTTGATAAAAGTAAAAACATATATAATCATATTTTAGTTATTTCTCTCCATTCCCGCCAATACAACGGCTATGTGTTAACTACCATTAAAAATAATATTATTTTATTACAAGTGTGCAATGTAAGATTTTAAAGAAACTCTTTGTTGCGTATCGGGTACGCTATCGAACATAGAAACCCCTTTAAAGTAAAATTAATATTTAATTCGTAAATATTAATAAATATGAAAATGTTTTATTCATTATTTACCTAGGATGTTACAGGAACCCATTCCCACTTCTCTTCACACCCTTTAGAGTCATGAAGCTCGGCCAACCCCTACCAATTACTCTTCTCAACCTCTATATTTATATCATATAGGTTCTGGTCTTCTCAAAAGACCAACTTTAGTGCCCTAAGAATAAGATTAAAGGAGGAGCGTCGAGAAAGAGGTAATCTCTTCTACCGACTCTTTCAAGTTTCTTTCTTCATCAACTTCTTCATCATTAGATTTTTCATTATAAAGTAATAAAATAAGTATCACTAATATACTGAAATGTTATTATAAATAGGAAACAACACCCTTTCACCTTCTATCCATCCTACAAAGAACGAAATCACTGTGCGTGCGTATGTACAAAATACCGTCTCCACGCTGTGGTGTAAACTGTTTTCCCACCACCACCTTACTTGGATGGGTATAATGGTGTAAAGAATAACTACATATAGTTATTATAACATCATACTGATTATTGGAAATTATATCATCCACTCCAATTCTATTAAATAATTATGGGAATGATATCATCGCTCGTGCGTACGTACGGACTACCGTCTCCACGAAAGCGATGAGATTAATTTTCCACGATTTACCATTTAAGTATGATTATAAAGTATATACAATAAATAATCATGAAATATATTAAATAATAATGATACTGGATTTATGAACAAATATTTTTCATTTACTTAATTCTATTTAATTCAATAAGGAAACGAAAACAGCATCCATGCGCACGCACGACCTACCGTCTCCATGAATGGTGTATTTCATTCCATTTATCAATCTATAATATATATTTATATTCTGTATATATATATTATATATAAATCATGTTTTACATTCTATAATTATTTAAATCATGATATATTTACTAATATCAATAACGACAAGTCAAAACACGTACGATAAATGAAAGGATTTTACCCAAAACGCTGCTTTAACATGGAATTTACAAAAGAACCGGTAATATAAAGGAATAAGTGAACCATATATGATATCATAACAATGCATATGAGTATTTAATAAGTCAATGACGTTATTTATATCATTATACAGGAGTTTTAGATACATAAGAATCATATCAAACATATGGTAAGGGATAACTATTTCAATCTCGTTTTTATCCGAGATTGTTTATTAATAAGTATTTATTAGGGTTATATTTATCATCCATGTACCTGTTTTCTAAAAATGGTTTCATGTATGTTTAAGGTCGTTTTTACCCATTTTTTAATTTCACTACATGGTATGTAAGGAATCTTTCTTTTGTTTACGTTATGAGTTACTTTTTTGACTTTTCTGTTAAATGTATGAGGAGAATGTTTTTAAACTTATACGGAATGAATGGAATTTTACGGTTTCATAAAGCCTTATTTTCATGAGGCTTCCTCCACAATATTTCATTATTATTTTCAACAAAATCATTTTATTTTAAAATTGCTTGGAATTTTGTGAAAATAAATTGATTTTGAAGAAGAAAGGTTATTTTTCTCAAGAATCAATTTCAAGTGTTTTGTCAAAACTATTTGCCATCTAAGATGAAATAATATAGTATTATTATGTTTCATGTATAATGTCTCTATGATATACATGGTTTCACTTTTTTTATGATGAAATGATATCCATTTGTTTTATATGGATTATGTTATGATGGGATGATGTTTATGAAACCCATTTTATTCTTTGGGTTATGATGAATTATTTATGTTTATGTTGTGGAACACATAAGAATCATTTCATTATGAGATGGGTGGGACCTATATCTCCCTCCAATGAATTTGGTAATGATTTATATCTAATGAGATAGACGTGGCTGGAATAGAAGGTTAATCTGATTCAGTGTTACAGGATTGGAACGTGGAGTGAATTCGATTTAGAAATGGACTTTGTCCACTAAGATGGTCTTGGAAGAAATACCTTGGCTAATATGTAAATCTTATCATTTTTGTAATGGTTTTCCACTATTACACGTTTTATTGACATGTTATTTTATCATGATTGATGATCTATTATGATCTATTCCTTACGTACTTCCATGTTTTATGTCATTCCTAAAGATTTTGATGTTTAAATATTATGTTCATGTTTTGAAGTTCAACCGTATATGGTTTGTTTGATTTTCAACATGCTTACCATTACTGATCATTTTAGATCACCCTTTATATGTTTTCTTCTCCCTAGGATATAAAGAAAGGTTTTAGGTAAGAAAAAAAGGAATGTCTTTATGAGAGATGTTGAATATCTTTTACCAAGATTAGAAGATTATATTTTGATTTTCCAAAGACACTAAACTATTAGAGTACTTTGGTGTCTGTTTTTGTTATGTGTTAGATATTCCGCAAAATTAATGTAATGTCCTTTTACGTCATGTTTGGGGTCTATATATTTGTGGAATATTTCCTCTCATCTATTGCATCTCTAAATGATCAGTTTCTTATTTTTTCTTATCCTAGATCCTTTCCCCTAGGGGGAATGTACATTTTTTGGGCTAATGCTCTTGGACTCCATTACTTCAGACCTCCGTAAATTTTCAATTGTGTGCTTTTTTTGCTCTATTTATTAATAGAATTAGAAAAATCCTTGGTGGTATGTATACTCACACATAATACAAATTTACCAAAACTCCATATATTACTTGATTAAATCGTACTTAATATTATTATTTAATTAATCTATATATAAATATAATAGTTTTCTTATTTATGTGATATTGTTTTGGAGTTTTTCTTATAGGAAAAAAATATTTGGGTAGTTTGAAAAGAATTTAACCCAAGTTGTTTAATTATTTAAAGAGATCCAACCAGTAGATCCTCCTCAATTAATTAAATATATATATATATATATAGATTATTATTTTTAAAATCAATTTAAAAGGATACACCTCAGACTAATAAAAGATAATAAACATAATGAATCATGTACTAATGTTGATGAGGGATTAAAACAGGTGATGGAATGGATATCCTTGTGTACATGATCAATCTGTTGATGTATTTGAAATTTTTTTTCATATATTACACACCACAAATGAAACTTTTAGCGAATCCAATGGTCATAGAATCCCTTATTCCTTAATAATTTTTTAATTTTACCCAATTTAAATTAAATGGGTTGGTAATTTAAAAGGAGAAAATAATGGGTTTTCAATCATAAAAATATCCATACATTAATCATAAATTTATATTTTATTAAATTAATTAAATAATTTCATCACCACCTTTTCAATATATAATACACATTCAATCAATAATAGAATATTTCATACTATATAGAGCATGGTATGTAAGAGTTGATTATTTAAATGAGGCATATATCCTTTAATTTCTAGATTAAATCATTGGTTTTGTCCAAATATAATGGCCTAATGAGTTCACGGATTATTCAGGGATGTCTATGGATTTTTCCTAGCATGGAACCCTATATGCGATGAATAGAACCGAGTCTCAGATTTATTATAAATTGAATAAGTTAGTCCACATGATTATCCCTACCCATGGGGGTGTTTCAATGGAAAAAATTAGGGAACTTTATTTTCCCTTATCATGCACCTAGGGATTCACGCCCATAATGGTGGTATGATATTCTTAGTAGATCCATTTATCATAGTAGGAACATGGTTTCTCAAACCGCACAACATCATACATGTCTGTTACCAAATTTTATTGTTGGAGGTGCATAGTTGGCATATGATTTGGCATATCATGCATTTATACCATTTGGCCAATATAATTTGAGTAATTTTACCATTTTTATATATACTATATTGTAACTCAACCCTCCTCTCCTTCATTTCCAGTAGATAGATGAGGCATTATTCCATATTTTTAGCTCTTACCCCCCATCTAGGTTTATCAATAACATTGGTATTATTACTCTAGTTAGATTTATGTTCATCACATTGGATTCACACATTTAAGATCACCATTCTTCTTGTTCATTTCATCATTTCACTTTCTCTCGAAGAAGTTATGTAGGTGTAGAATCATATGCCACATTTTTAGTCTTTTAATCTATTTTTTCTGTTTTCTCCCTATTTTTAAAAAACTAGAGTTTGGTACTGATGAGTGTTCCTCTCTTGGTATACGGTAGGTTTTATAGTTTATATCCATAAATTTTGAGATGTTTTGTAATATGTGCCCTCATGTCACACACCAGTTTCAACATTAATTTCCCCTGAAATGAATAGTTATTAATCAGATTCCATATTTTGGAACCCAATAACATTTATAGAACCTATGAGGAATTGGAGGTCATCGTCCATGAAGTGATCCACTCTTTTGGGTGTTTCATTTTGAAGGATAAACTTACCTTGAGGTTTGATACCCAAAAAACCTATAGGTGAGTTTTGTTTGACACCAAAATATGTAATCATATTTATATTGTATAATATATGTGATATTGAATGGATAAAAACCTATCATTTTATGATAAATTGAATATAGTTGAATGATACGACCATGTATCCAAATTAAATTTAACACATGTTTACATCCTTATTATTATTTAATATAAATGAGTTATTAATTAATTGTTATTTATGATTAAAAACATAACTATTTATAATTTATTAAATTGTAAATAGAGACCCATATATTATAGATTGGGAATGGAGACCCTTATGTACTATGTAATGGTCATGAAGTCCCTACAATATTGTTATATACAAGAATGAAATCTATTTTTAAATGTGATACATGGGCAGGTAGACCCTTATAATATTGAAATGTGCATAAAAACCATTTATAAAGGTAATTATGGAACGGATGCCCTTTATAAACGTGATACGGTTATGTAGACCCTTTATAAATATGATAAGGGAATGACAACCCTATGATATAATACTGGTCATGATGACCCTATTATATTAATCTATGAATGATGACCATTCAAACATGACACATGGGCTTGACATCCCATAAAATTATAATAATAGGCATGGATTCCCTTACTACTACGATAATGGGGATGTAGTCCCCTAAACATATGATACTAGGAATGGTGATCCCAATAACTATGATACTTTGAATGGAATCCCATAATACTTATTATAATCATGATATACTATATAGATGCAGAGTAACACCTCATGTCTAAACTAGTGGTTGTAGACACATATATGGTTGTAGATGTCACAATGTATATTGTCCATATATGTTCATATGCATGGTCACCTATTTAGATATATTTTGACATGGCCTAAATAATTTAGCTTCAACCTAAATATCCTTCAATATCTAGAGACAACCCTTTTATATTTATTATTACAAATTTTCATTATTATATCTACACACTACCAATCTATATACATGTAATTCCTAATTATAGACATCTTTGTTGGTGGAATACATCATTTATCTCACACCCAATCATGTCCACTAATGGTACCCAGGTAGAAAATATGCAATATGAGTGGATAAGGGTAACTATCCTCATAGATATGCATGAAATTTCTAATGAGTTAGGATGAGATCTTAGTAGTAGATGATTGGGATGGAACTCGGGTTTCTCAAAAAAAGTTGGCCTTTTTTTTCTTTTTTATATCATCTTCTTTATTAATGGAATGTGACTATGTATACATGTTTTCCCTATTTTTATGACACGTGACATCATCATATTTTTTATTTGATTCAGATTACTATTTTTATTATTATTCACTACATGGATGTTTTTACATGATACCACTATCTTTTCCATTATTTTTATGCTTCCCCTACTTACCAATTTTTAATATTTATTTGCTACTATGATAAAAGGTCATAATACACCCTAAAACACACCATTTCCCCTCACTTATGGTATAAAGTGTATGGCATTCAGGGAGGTGGACTTGAGGCCATGTGGCCCACTGGTTTGGTACAGTGTTGAGTGGTAGTAGGGTCAGGACATCAAATAGTTGTAAGATTTAATGTTTATTTTTTTTCTATTTTGGGTATAATTATATAGAATATTATAATGGCATTGGGATTTGGTAATGATTTGTTCCTGGTAGAAGCGTACTCTTATACTAAGAATGACCGATTTACCTAGCATGGGACATGTTGTATTTAATTCTTCTTATTATAGATTATTTGATTTCACTATTGGGTGATATTCTTGAATTGTGAAGTTATTATTACAGAAATTGAAATTTTTTTAACATAGACCAATGAAATGTGTTCACGTCATCTCATACAATATTTTATACACCTATTATAATTCACATTCCCTTGCAAGATGGAATAATTTCTTGATTGCATGAAATTTATTATGTGTTCCTTGAGTCATATACATGATATTTGATTACTGATTTATATTGGTGATTGAGATAAATAGTTTCTACCTATATTTCCAACTATAAAAATATATGATTTGCTTCATAGGCTACAAAAACACCCTAGGAAGACAACTATGGAACATTGAGTCATGGACTATTGATCACATAGACTAGAATGTGGTATGGTATGGATTTTGTGGATTCCAAACATTGGTTCATGAGATGTATTATTCATTATAGATCAAAATTGGTGAACCATTTGGTTCAACCATTCAATAATAAATTTTAGACGATTTTGAATTTGAATGGATTTGAATTTTTAAAACACTGTTATTAACCTATAATCGGCCTTAGAAGTGGGATGATTGTAGCGTCTCTTGTGTTATTTTAACTTATTATCACATAGAACATACTCTTTGAGCAGTTAGTGGGGTTTTAATATTATGTAAAAAGGAATTATAAAATGTTTATTCTAATATAAATTCCTTATTCCATTATTGAATTTTTCCGGAGGCATGTGTTTGGAATTTGTAGAGAAATTCCATCATGATATCCTTAAATTGTATAGCCTAAGGGTGGATATGACCATGCTATAAGGTGGTTGGCCTTTAGATTCTGGTGATTCCTCTACTAGTTCTTCATGTTTAACATCCTCCTACTCCCCAAGTGCAAAATAAGTACCAATTAAAGGATATTTTCTATGTCTTTGGCATACTATATTGGAAGATTCGTGTTATAACCGTTCAATAGTAGAGTTGACTCATGATTATTTCAATCCTAATATGCCCTTGGTTCTTGGGTATGGAAGACCACATGCTATAGTGATGTGACTCGAGATGAAAATGTCTAAATTCATGAAACTATAAACATATCCTAAGAGGTTTGTGAAGATCACCACATATATTCTTTTTAGATCCCCCAAATGCTCGTGGGATATTCATAACTAGGTGGGTTAGTATTGGGCAGTTACGTGGAAGTATTTATAGAGTAAATATTATGGTTATTTATTCCCTGAGTCCTTGATGGATAATATTTCTAGAAATTAATTTACCATCAGTAGGGTTCTATTATAGTTATGGATGAGTCAGCACATTTTATAGTGCATCAGTGTTATTACCATTTATATGACTGATGATTCGATGACTGTGTTATGATTGAAGAATTTACTTAGGTATCCTATATTTTCTTAGGTTATTTTATTTTGGTTTACTACCATATTTTATATATTGAACCATTCTCTCATTGATGACTAAAAAATATGGGAAGGAGATTATGTGATCTTGGGTCCTTCATGACCATGAAAGATTACTGGTTTAATTAATGGCCATAAGTGGCACTTTGAGACAATGTTTGTGAGAAGAAATATCTAAGTGATACCTACTAATAGATATGGGATTTTTTACCAGTGTGGATTGAATGTGAATAAGAAGCCATAGTGTCTTAGCGACTCTATCGAGTGCAATGTCTATGGTTGATTGGGTCATTTTCATCATTTCTACAAGAACTTCTCATCTATTCTGAGTGGTGGAGGATATGTATTACCTCAACCTTTAAAAATAGGTTAGTATAACCCAACTAGGTAGGAATATGGAATACTATCATCTATAATGTATGAGGATGTGGTCATTAATATGGTATCCATGCACCAAATATATGGCGCCATTAGAGTGGGCCAGCTCCAAGTAGTCAGGTTGTTATACATGGTTAGGGATCATCCAACCATATATATTCTTTGAATCCTTTACCATAGGATTTGGGTGAATGGTCATATAATGTCAATTATTCTATTATGGAATCCTAGATTATAACATATCCCTTATTAAATATATATACATTATACAATTAAATCTCTGGTGATATTGTGGAGATCATTGACCTTCATATTCAGTACTATTGTGTTATTATGAAACATGAAACCATTTTGGTTTGGTGATCAGAAAATGTATGCTACTGTAGGTATTTTCTTCTTTCGGTAGGAAAAAATCATTACTTTTTGGCATCGTCATCATTGTGAAGATGGGATTTGATTTTATTCTCAGGATGGACTATCTGGTTCACTGTCTTGCCTTTGTAGATTCTTAACAATAAATGTTGTAGTTAACATCACAAGAGATATGTACTTATACTCAAAAGGGAATATGGGATGTATAGGAAAGTAGAACTAGGCCAGAGAATCTTGTTATTGTTTTTTTCCTCCAAAATTGAAATCCATTTTATATTGGTTCAATAATTACATTAGATTATGTTCCATCCTGTAGTTGATAAATTCTGAGATGAGTTCCATGATGAATCTCTAGGACAACCTTCTGAGAGAGAGGTACCATTTATTATCTAGCCAGTACGTAGAGCAGCATTGATATCCATTACTCATTAAAGGATTGATACTATGGAGTATCTGGAGCTCTAGAGGCAGCTTGAAGACTAGAGAGTAATGGTTTTATATATCCCATTACATATGCTTCGGGATTAGTAGTCATTTTTTCCATGAATGTAGAAAGAGACCTCACGAGTTTCATGGAATGATGAGAATTTAATATACTTACTATAAAAACCGGAATCCCATACCTCATTCTACTGATCTCTTAGACCAGCTCAGTGGAGTAGGCATCTTCTTGAAAATTGACCCAACATTGTTTTATCATCATGTTTGATCCATGCCTTCAGATATTCTGCATATTAATTTCCATAGTTAGCACAGTTTTTATGAGTATCTTGTACTACTCTTCATAATTATGAATTTACATGTCTCATTAATGGATTTTATGAAGAGGTGTTTTCATCCCTGTATAGAATAGTTTTTGGTTCTCTTTGAGATTACATCTTGGTGGGTTGTTATAACCACAGAATCCATGACATAATCTTGAGATCATTTTAAATACACTAAGATTGTTTTATTTTTCTAATAATCTCAATAAATTTCACTTCTATATTAATATAGAACACATATTTGGGCATATTATATCAAAGGAATGAGTTTTAGTTTACCCAATGAATGTAAGAGCTTTAGTAACATCAGAGAAAAACCATTAATGTCTTTGACATATATTGATTCTTGGCGATAATTGGTTATTACGTTATTTTTATACAGGGTTTATCATTCTCTATAGAACATCATAAAGGATTTAATATTTTTTTTAATGTTATATGGTATTAATTATATCATAATTCATTTTATATTATAAAATGGATATTCAATTTAGTGACATTTTTATTTTTCATATACTAGTAGAATTTATATAGTGCATTTTGGTGCATCATGTATTAGGTGAGGATCTATTCTGATGTTGGAAGATCTAGTCATTGCATATTGGTCACCCACTCTGAGTCCTTATGAGAAGCATTAGATGAATCATGATCATGATTTTTCATATTTTTTTCATGATTTTCATTTTTTGATCCCTTACCTACATGGTGAGATTTTTTAGGTGTTTCCAGATAACAAAATCATTAGTTATATTTTCAAATTTTGTCACGTGAATCTTAGGAAATTACAATGGGATAAATATCTATAGTTCTATGACATCATGTTGTTCTATGTGATTGAGAATGGAATCTTTGTTTTTGATTATCTAAGCATGAGGAATAATATATAGGTTGTTTAAGAATACAGTATCGAGTGGATGTTTATGGTTTTATATTCTCATATGCACATTAAGATTCAAGAGTATCATGGGAATTCTAAACTTTCACCCCTATCAGTGTCCTTTTGAATTCATGAGAGGATAAAAATGTTGTAGTTTTTTTATCCTGAAGTTCCAGTCCTATGTGAGAGTATCTCATGTGAGGACTTACCATTGGATTGGGAAATCGCAAATAATGACATCCTATGTGTACATAGACATATCTGGGATCCCTTTGGTAAGATAGATGAGGTATTGTGTGAGACAAGTTCTTCTCAATGGGTAGTTCATCCAGGTATCTCTATCATATAAAATGATCGAATCATGGAGTTTTGGTGGAAATGATGAAGTCTTTGATAGTTTGTTTTATCATAAGGTGTTAAACCTATTATCTGGTTAAGATGTATAAGCAACATCCTATTTTCCTATTATATTTTTTGCCTCTCGCGAAAAAGAAATGGGTTGATTTTATAAAGGATTTTATAGTCATATTATTGAGGCCTCCTCAAGGTAGAGACCTAGTTTGTGTATTCATAGAAAGACTGAAGAAATTATCTCACTACCATCCTTTCCAATAAACATTCTTAGTTTATCAACTAAGAATATTATTCATATGTGTGATCATAAGGATGTATGGGGTCCCTCATAATATCATTCCAGATCGGGATTCTTGATTTTTGAATTTATTGGGAGAAACATATTACTCTCGTAGGGTTCTCCAATAATAATAGCTTTCATGAAATGATTCCAATGACTCTAATGAGGCCCGATATTGTAGTCATTCTAGTCACCACTATTCTGGTTAGATGCAGTACATGCATCACTTTTGGGTCCTATCCCCATTTAAGAGACTTTGGAACATTGTCATCTTATCATGAAATGGATGTATACATCCCTTTTTAAACCTAAATATAATGATGGTTACCATTGATGACCACTAGAGTTATATTTCAATGATCAATGTAACACCCCAAGCTTCCACGATATGCTTCTTTTTCAATAATTTAATAGCTTGCATTGTATGCATGTTTCACATTCTAACACACCGCGACCAAGAAAAGTAGTCGTTATTAATAGTAATACCCAATTTTTGAAATTATATAAATTTTATATTTCAAAATGGACTTCATTTTTGGATTCGGAATATAGAAATTACACTATGATGAATTTTTGGTATATTTCAGAGAATTTCTATTTTTCGATGAATAGTAAAAAAATACATAAAAACAACTTTTTTAATAAAAATAATTTACAGTGATAAATTATACTATTGAGTGGTTTTAAAGTATAATATGATTATAGTTTTACCATTTATTCCAATGGTGGTCATTAGAATTATTTTCACATTGAAATTGGACATAAATAATTGTCAATCTTTTGATAGATATTGTTTCATAAAAACACTATTCGTTTTGACAGCCGAAATAATTTTTATATTAATTACTGCAATTTTGGGTTTAGAATTTGGTAAAATGGATTCCATATTTGGAATCATAAAGTCTAAATTATGTAATTAAGATTATTTTGTTTTTGGACATTATGAATAGTAACGACGACAATTATCATTAATTATCATGATTAATTAGTAATTGGGTAGTTAAGGGTAATGAAATAATATCATATAAATATAAAATGACCCCAAGATGTGTCCTAATGCTATTTTATGTGTCATGGCCGACTATGGGATGTCATGTTCCAACTAAGGGGACCCCATGGGATCACTTTTGTATGATAGTAACATTTTATCATTTTATTGGTTAAAGAAAGGAAAATATAACAAATGTATATAACACGTAATTAAAAAAAATTTAATTTTGTCTACATAAATGATAACTTATAGTATAAATAGTCATTGGAAATCTAAAAATATTTCCTACATCGGGGTGTTTTTTTATAATTTTTAGACATTAAATAAATAAATTTATTTATGACACCATGATGATGGAGTGATTACCTCATTAATGAACGATTTAAATAAAATGAAAAGATAAGGTAAAATATAATACATACAATTTTCTAAAGCCTATTTTATGGGTTTATTTAAAACCCATGTCACCTTATCCTCGAAATATATCATTGTGGAACCTTTGAAATCTGAAAATCATTTCATAATAAAGTAATATTTCATGACTTTCCAATAGTGCCCCTCCTCTCCTCTTATAAAAGGCCCCAAACTCTACCACCTTATTCACACCATCAAAGCCATGTGGATAGGCTAATCTCTGCCCAAATACCCTGTCAACTTTCCTCCCTTAATCTTAGAAGTATTACCTTAGGCTGAAGTCTATTTAAGAGTCCTTTTTGTTCAATCCAAAGGGAGTTTCCCAAACAAAACGTAACGATCTCTCTTAACTTATTTTCTTTTATTTTACTTCTACAGCCCCTAAACTCTTTTAATTATTTTCTTTTGTAACAACAAATGTATCCTCAATATTCTTGGATGTTTTTATGAGAAGTATTCAAACTACACTTAAACACATATCCATCTAATGGTGATATAACATACTATTTTTGTGGGTGGCGAATTACTGCCTCATGAAAGGATGATTGTTCAATATTCTATTAATACCTCTCATTGTGGAAATTAAGATGTCACTATATAAATATATGATATATTTTATGTTTATGGTTTATTTATGCTTCTGTATTTTTCATTTATGGCATACCTTTATGATTTCCATTATGGGTAAACGTGATAATTTCATTTTAGGATGTGCGGACAACCGCCACCTCAACGTGATTTGAATCGTTAATTCCATATGATGGACGTATAAAGGATGGAGCTAATGATATTATATATGATATTATACTTGAATTATAATATACCTTTATATCATTATGATTTCATTCCATTAAATATGAAATAGAAATGAAAGAAGCGTTCATGCATACATACGACTTACCATCTCCATGAATGGTGCATTTCATTTCTTACCTCTAAATGTTATGTAATATTATAAATGCATTTATATACAGGATATATATGATATATATGATATCTAGATCATTAATATAAATCTGTAGATAATGGATATTTTTTCACATGAACAACTTGTAATTATAATTAGTTTATTGTTGACTCAAGTATCAAAGAATGACAAAACGACCGTTATTAACTTAAATAACAACATAATGTTCATAACATGGTAATAAGTCATATAAAAGTAATAATGAACCTGAAAAAGGTTATTAAGCAATTAAATATTAACTCTAGTTTATTATTCAGGAGATTAAAAAACAATCGAGTCAAGTCAGAAATGAGGTAAGTTTTAATTCTACAACCCCTTCATTATTCAAGGTTGTTTATATGTAATTATCTAATGGGACCTCTTTATCATCCACATCCATGTTTCTTAAAAATGTATTTCAAAACATTCATACTATTTTATAGAATATGGGTTAAATTCATTTATACCCTTGTTTTACTTTTTATAATAAGTTTATAAAAGAATCTTTCGGTCATTTTCCAAACAAATTCCTTTTTAACCTTTTTGACAAAATTAATGTGAGAATGGCTTTTTTAACTTATAAGGCAGGTGCAGCTATTTTCTGACGTTATAAAATCATTGAAGCCTCCCTTACAATATTATAATAATATTTTCAATGTAAATGTTTTCTTTTATAATTATGTGACTTTTAAATGATTTCAAAAAAAAGATATTTCTCTCTAATATTTTTGATTTCATCTATGTCAACATCATTTGATGGATTTTAAGCTTATTTGATATTGATTTATTATGATACAAACATCCATATAGTAATAAAGGTTTTTTGATATTTTTTACTGTGGATGTGTTATTTTTATACCATTCATTGTTTATAGAGAATGTATTGACATTTCATATGATAGTTTTAATACGAATGTTTATGTTATGTTTAAACATGTTCATATGAGGAATGCATTGGACTTAATAAGTTATAATTGGATCCCGCTATAGCTCCTCGATGAATCGGTAGGTCTCATGAGACAAACTAGTTTCTTGGCACAACGCCTTGACAAAATCTTACTGTAGTCTTAGCACAAGGCCTTGACTATGTGGTAATGATAGTCAGGAATTATGCATTCCATTATTTTGAATGTGGTTATTAATATTGCATGTGATTATTCGACTAGTAGAATATCCATAAGAATATGTAAATGGCATTATTTTATTTTATTTTTTCCATTATATGCTGAGGTTCAAGTTTAAAATGAATTTTCTTTAGTTATAAATTGCCTTAAATGTTGATGCATATTTATAAAAGTTTTCTCTATTTTGTTATCCTTACTGAGCATATGCGTTCACCCCTTTTTATGTTTTATTTTTTATAGGATGTGAAGAAGTATTTTATGTCAGACCAGTATGGATAGTGTGAGTTGATATTAGTGTGGACTATGGAGACTATGTTGTTTTAGTTTTTCACTTTATGATGTAATGTAAGACTTATGAATGTATCTAGTGTTTCCAAGGCTATTAAACTAATCGGTCATTCGAGACATGATCTTTTGTGATTAGGCCAATGATATGTAATAAGGCACTGACTATGGGTAACCAGGTTCGGGCCATTTCAGTTGGTAACATAAGAAGTTTAGTACTTACCTTGGAAGTGAGATTTTGATAAACACTGATTAGAGCACATAGACCTAAGATAGACATTGAGGATTAGTATAGAAGAATATCCTTGAATTATGGTAAAGTATAAATTTTTTGTATTTTACAAGAAATACATCCATGTCTGGATATGAGTAGGAAAAGGTGGCTCTGGCACAGATGTACCTAGGGGTAAAACCTAAAAACACCACTTTGAACTAGACTCAAACGGGACCTGGTGCACAACAATGGGCCTTGCTGCACTCTTGGTTACCAAACTCACGAGGGATATGCTTAGGATAATTCTAATTTTATTTACATACCATTACAAAGGGTTTATGAGTATATACATCTCAAATAAAACATTGTTTTTATGATTATGTGTTATATCTATAAATAGTTCAATTTATGTTATCCGTTTTACCATTATGGAATTACGTATTTTGATTCATGAACTGATCTAGTTTATGCCATTGTTTAGAAATGACACCTAGTGGAAGGGATGAATAATGTATCAATTCACACACTCCATTTAGATATTTTCATCATGCTCAAGATAATTATAGTGTAGGTGGTGATGCAACTGGTGCTGATCAGTTAATCACTATATTGGGAAAACTCAGTCAGGTTATGAATAATAACATTACACGTATGGAGCACCCTAATCCGCAGCATGGAGGATCAATGTTAGATCGCTTCATGAGGCAACAACCACCAAAATTTATTGGGGGTAAAAATCCATTAGTATTTGAGCAATGGATAAATTCCCTAGAGAAAATATTTCAGGCTTTAGGGAGTGGTGAAATGGAAAAAGTTTTCACGGAAGTTTACTGCCTCACTGGAGATGCTGATCAATGGTGGTCATTGATTCAAAATATAAAGGAAGAAGAAGAAGTATCAGGTATGGAATGGAGATACTTTAGAGATATTTTCATAGAAAAATACTTTCCTAATGACCATCAATCAGATATAGAAAGGCAATTTCTGAGTCTGAGGAAAAAGTAGGACGAGAATGTAGCAAAGTATGAGTCTAATTTTACATGGTCAGAGTGGAATGCTACTGATTATATACGTAACCCAAGAAGTAAGTCTGATCATTTCCTTGATGGGTTAAAACCATTTCTCCATCGATCTTTAGTATCACAATCCTTCTCATCATACGAAGACATTGTCTCGTGTGCTATCAAGACAGAAAAGGAATTATCTAATTCTTATAACAACAATGTAAAGCAAGAGAAAAAGAGAACGGTGGAAAAATAGACAGATAAAGGGAAATAGGAAAAGTCGGATTTTCCATTATATAATCATTGTGGGAATAAACACCCTGGTACATGCCTAAAAGGAATATGAGTTTGTTACAAATGTGGAGAAAAATATCACCAGGCTCATGATTATAAGGGAAAGAAAGAGGCTATCAATGTTGAATGATCCAATTATAGAGAAATGGGTCATTATGAAAATGAATTCCCCAAGCTCAAAGGAAACGTACCTCAGAAATGGCCAAGGGATCAAGGCCAATCCTATGATGTTACTACAGATGATGTTGAATAATTATTGTATTTGTGTTTTTGGACTCAAGAACAATATTATGGTTATAAGAATATTGTGATATTTATAAGGATTGTACTGCAGTACTTGTTGTTTTCATTATGGTTTTAATATGATGAAGGTAATCATATTTTTAGTGTGTGACATTAGGAGAAACTTTACTTTGTTTGGGGAATTTGATGTTACAATTGATTTTTGGAATTTACATACCTTTTAGAGAGGGTATTGACAGAGGTATTTTGGATAACAATAAAGGTTGGAATGGAATAAGTTGAACTTTGGATTGAATTGTTTAAGTTTAAAACATTTCTGATGATTATTTTGGGAATATTATAATACTAGAGTATTAGGAAAAGGAAAACCTGCAGGTTGGGTGATAACCCATCGCGTCAGACAAAGCTGAAGGAATTTAACCCACAACCATAGTGCGACATGCCTTTATTACATACCACTAGCCTAGAGGAACTCCCTGGTTATTACAAAATAGTTTTCCTAATCTAAATGGAATGTGTTAATATTTTTAACCTTATACAATTAGGATAAATATAATATTTTTGAGTTCTATTATATTTTTGAGTGAAAGATGAGTTTCTTGTAGGAATTAGTTGAAGGTTGAAGCCTTACATGTCAACTATATATATATACACCACTCTTTTTTTCTATATATAATTTAATTATTAAACTTTAGGAAAGGTATATTAAAATTGAAAAAAAATGTGTTATCCAAATACCTTATGTTTTGTTGATCTGATGATATTTTAAATTACTATAGATTGACGGCTTTGAGGCCCTCAATTTTACACTTGTTTGGGATTGATGACCTCAATCACTCCATACAAATATTTATATTATTCCTCTAATTATGTGTCTCTAATTGAAACCAATTTTCTCCTAATTGAGATCATAATTTATTGGTGACATTTTCATTTCCATTTACCTCTTATTAAGGCTAAATTTTATTAACCTTATTTCCGATGTGGGTTTTCCACAAAGGTATTTTCTATTTTCAACCTTTTATTTTAGAAGAACAATTTCAAATTTAGAGGATGCAATTTATTGATGGAGTGGAGAATGTAACACCCCAATCTTCCACAATGCACTTCTTTTTCAATAATGCAGTAGCTTGCATTGTA
This sequence comes from Viscum album, assembly GCA_963277665.1. NCBI lineage: Eukaryota > Viridiplantae > Streptophyta > Magnoliopsida > Santalales > Viscaceae > Viscum > Viscum album. The sequence goes on from OY728120.1 coordinate 265,585,008, forward strand.
CGCAAGTTTGAGATTCTAACACACCGCAACCAATCAAAAGAGACATTATGAATAGTAATACCCACATTTTGAAATGATATAAATTTTATATTTTGAAATAGAATTCATTTTGGGATTTGGAATATCGAAATTAGCCTATGTTGAATTTTTGGTATTTTTCTGAGAACATCCAATTTCGATGAATAGTAAAAAAATACTTAAAAACAACTTTTTTAATAAAAATAATTTATAATTATATATTATAAAATTTAGTGGTTTTAAAGTATAATTAGAATATATTTTTACCATTTATTCCAATGGGGTCATTATAATTAATTTCACTTTGAAAATGGACATATACAATTGTCAATCTTTTGATAGATATTGTTTTTTAAAAACACTCTATTTATTTTGACAGCGGAAATAATTTTTAAATTAATTACTAAAATTTATGTGTATAGAATTTGGTAAAAATAATTCTATATATGGAATAAAAAGGTCTAAATTATGTAATTAAGACTTTTTTTGGCCATTATGAATAGTAACAATGACAATTATCTTTAATTATCATGAATAATTAGTAATCTCATAGTTATGGGTAATGAAATAATATCATAATAAAATAAAATGATTCCAACATGTGTCCTAATGATATTGGTTATGTCATGGCCGACCATGGGATGCTTTTTTGCAACTTAGGGACCCCATGGAATCACTTTTGTGTGATAGTGACATTTTATCATTTTATTTGTTAAAGAAAGCAAAATATAACAAAAGTATGAAACACCTAAGTAAAACAATTTTAAATTTATCTAAATAAATGATCTATTATAAAATAAATAGTCATTGAAAATTTAATAATATTTCCTACATCATGGTATTTTTTTATAATTTTAAGACATTAAATAAATAAATTTATTTATGGCACCATGATGAGGAAGTGATTACCACATTAATGAACGATTAAAATAAAATAAAAAGATAAGGTAAAATCTAAGACATAAACATGTCTAAATCCTATTGGATGTGTGGATATCGAACCCTTATCACCTTATCCTGTAAATATATCATTTTTGGACCTTCAAAATCCTAAAAGCATTTCATAATAAAGTAACATTTCATGACATTCCAAGAGTGCCCCTCATCTCCTCTTATAAAAGGCCCCAATCTATACCATCTTATTCACACCTTCAAAGACATTTGGCTTGGAAAACCTCAGCCCAGATACCCTCTCAAATTTCCTCCCTTTATCCTAGAAGACATACCTTAGGCAGAAGGCACTTCAAGAGTCCTTTTGGTTCATTCCAAAGGGTGTTACCCAAACTAAAAGTAACGATATATCTTAACTTATTTTCATTTATTTTACTTCTACAACCCCTAAACACTTTTTATTCCTTTAATTTGTCACAACAAAAGTATCCTCAATATACTTGGGTGTTGTTATGAGAAATATTAGAACTGAACTTACACACACCTCCATCTAATGGTTAAAGAACATACTGTTTCTGGGGGTGGGGAATTACTGCCTCATGAAACGATGATTGTTCAATATTCTTTGAACACCTCTCATCGAGGCCATTAATATGTCACTATATTTATATATGATATACATTATGTTTCTTTTTTCTTATTCTTCTGTATTTTTCATTTATGGCATACCTTTATTATTTCCATTATGGGTAAACGTGATAATTTAATTTTAGGGAGTGCGGACTATCTCCCCCTCAAAGAGATTTCAATCGTTAATGACATATGTGGGACGTATAAAGGATGGAGTTAATGATATTATGTATGATATTATACTGGAAATATAATATACCTTTATATCATTATTATTTCATTCCATTAATTATGAAAAAGAAATCAAAGAAGCGCTAATGCGTAAGTGCGGCTTACCGTCTCCATGAACGGTGCATTTCATTTCTCAATTATAAATGTTATATAATATCGTAAATGATTGTATATGATTGATATATATGATATATATTATATCTAGTTAATGAATATAATTCTGGAGATAATGGATATTTTATAACATGAACAACTCGTAAGTATAAGAAGATTATTATTGACTCAAGTACAAAATATCGATAAAACGACAGTTATTTACTTAAATAACAACAAAATGTTCATAACATGTTAATAAGTGATATAAAAGGAACAATGAACTTGGAAAAGGTTCTTAATAAAGTAGATATTAACTATAGTTTATTATTCAGGAGATTAAATAATGATCGAGTCAAGTCTGACCCGAGGTAAGGGTTAATTCTACAACCTCTTCATTATTCATGGTTTTTTATATTTAATTATCTACTGGGACCTATTTATCATCCAAATCCATGTTTCTTAAAATTTTATTTCAAAACATTCATACTATTTTACAAAATATGTGTTAAAGTCATTTATACCCTTGTTTTATTTTTTATAATATGTCTATAAAGGAATCTTTCTGTCATTTTCCAAACAAGGTCCTTTTTACCCTTTTCGACAAAATTAAAGTAAGAATGTTTTTTTAACATACATATCAGGAGTGGTTGTTTTCCACCATTATAAAATCGTTGAAGCATCCATTACAATCTTATAAGAATATTTAAAATGTAAATGTTATCTTTTATAATTATGTGAGTTTTAAATGATTTAAAAAATATATTTCTCTCAAATAGTTTTGATTTCATCTATGTCAACATCCTTTGATGGATTTTATGTTTATATGAAGTTGATTTATTAGGATAAAAAACACCTTTATTGTATTGAAGGTTTTTTTATGTTTGACTGTGGATGTGTTATTTTTATAACATTAATGGTTTATGGAGAAAGTGTTGATATTTAGTAAGCTAGTTTTAAAACGAATGTTTATGTTATGTTTAAACCTGTTCATATAAAGAATGAATTGGACTTAATAAGTGACGAGTGGAGCCCGATATAGCTCCAGGATGCATCAGTAGGTCTTATGAGACAAACTACTGTCTTGGACCAAGGCCTTGACAAAATCTTATTTTTAGTCTTGCCACATGGCCTTGATTATGTGGTTATGAAAGTCAGACATTATTCATTCCATTATTATGAATGTGGCTATTGATATTGCATGTGATTGTTAGACTAGTATAATATCCATTACAATAATTAAATTGAATTATTTCATTTTATTTTCTCCATACTATACGTAGGTTCATGTTTAAAAGTCTTTTTCTATAGCTATAAATTTCATTAAATGTTGATGCATATTTATAAAAGTTTCTCCTATTTTGTTATCCTTACTGAGCATCTGATGTAACATCCCAAATAAGTAATGAATAATAGATATTTTTATCTATGTCTATTAATGAGTAAGATAGTGTTTTAGAGGCTTAAAATGAAAATAAATACAATCTTATGCATGGAATACACTAATATTCTTAAAAGATTATTTTACTGCCTTTAGATGGAAAACCATTTCTAAATCTATATTTTGACAATTTTATAAGCTATTTTTTTCAAAATAAACTTATTATCTATTATTGGGACATCAAAATTTACTTTGTGTGAATTTTTGGTATTTTTCAGACAATGTTCATTTTTTAATGAATATTGAAAAATACTGCATTTTACATCAAAACTGCTTTTTAATCTAATTTATTTATATGATTATATTATCTTCTTAATTGGTTTTGAAGTGAAATTAGAATATATTTTTACCATTTAATCCAACGTTGGACGTTGGAATCAATTTCACTTTGAAATTGGACTTAAACTAGTGTCAATCTTTTGATACTTATTGTTTCATAAAAACACGCTATTTGTCATGAGAGCGGGAATTAATTATTAAATTAATTAATGTGACTTATATGTTTTGAATTTTTTTAAAATAGACTTCATTTTTTAATTCGGAATATAAAATATAGCTTAGGGTGAATTTTTGGTAATTTTCTGAAAAACATCAATTCTTGATGAATAGTGAAACCACTAAGTGGTACTTATAAAAACTGATTTTTCGTTTAAATGAAATTTTTCCATATTTGTGTTTTTAATTTCAAAAATCTGACATACATGGTTGTCATTAAGAATTAAAATGTGGTTCAATTACATTATAATAAATTTTTGGTGAATAGTAACTTATTAAGTTTTTAATCGTGATTAGAGGTAATTAGTGTAGTTTAAGGTAAAAATAATGTTTTAATAATATGAGATGACCTTGAAAAATGTCCTACCATCATTGGATGTGTCATGGCAGACCAATACAAACTATAGGTCAACTTGGGGACCCCATAGATCCACTTTGGTTGGGAAATGACATAAATAACCTTTTATTAAATGTTAAAGTAGAAGTGACACACACATGAGGTGTTTTACTAAAACAATTTTTACATGGGGTTATACAAGTCATATTTTTGAATATAAATATTCATTAGAAAGATAAAAAGATTTTCTACATCATAGTATTTTTTTTATAATTTTTAGACATTAAATATATTATATTATTTATGACATCATGATGATACAGCGACGACCTCATTATTTAATGATTTAAATAAAATGGAACGTTAATGTAAAATCTAAAACCTACACATGGCCAAAACCAATTGCATGACTGTATTTATAACCCTTATCACCTTATAATAGAATTATATCAATGTGGGACCTTTTGAATCCGAAACTCATTTTAAAATAAAGTAACTTATCTTTACTTTCCATGAGTGCCCCTCCTCTCCTCTTATAAAAGGCCCCCACCTCTACCTCCTTACCCACACTCCCAAAGCCTTTGGCTCGGCCAACACCTGTCCATTTTGTCTCTACACTTCCCTATCTTACTCCGTGAAGCCTCAATTTGGTCATAAGTCTTCCCAAGGAAGCCTTTGAGCTCAAACCAAAGGGAGTTACCCGATTTTAAGGTAATGTCTTCTTTTGAGTCCTTTTGTTTTATTTTGCTTCTCCAACCCCCTAAACTCTTTTTATTCTTTTCTTTTGTAACAACTACAGTATCTTCAACATACTAGGATTTTGTTATAATAAGGATTAGAGCTACACATACACACACCTACATCTAATGGTTAACGAACATACTGTTTCCGTGGATGGTGAATTTATGCCTCCCGAAACGATGATTGTTCAACATTCTTTTAACACCTTCAAAGGTGGCCATTAAGATGTCACTATATTTATATATGATATATAATATGTTTATGTTTTCCATAAACTTCTGTTTTTTCTTTTTGGTCATACCTTTATGGTTTCCATTATGGGTAAACGCGATATCTTCATTTAAGGAAGTGCGGACTACCGCCCCCTCAAAGAGATTTGATTCATTAAATACCATACGTGGGACGTATAAATAATGGAACTATGATATTATATATTATATTATACTGAAATTATAATATACCTTTATATCGTTATGATTAAATTCTATAAAATACGAAATAGAAATGAAAGTAGCGTTCATGCGTACGTACGGCTTACCGTCTCCATGAACGGTGCATTTCATTTCTTACCTCTAAATGGTTATATAATATTATAAATGCATACATGTACTGGATATATATGACATATATGATATCTACATCATGAATAACATTCTGGATATAATGGATAGATGAACAACTTTTAATTATAAGGGGTTTATTTTTGACTCAAGTACTAGTGATCGTTAAAACAACCGTTATTAACTTAAATAATTACATAGTGTTCATGACATGGAAATAAGTGATATAAAAGGAATAATGAACTTGAAAAAGGTTCTTAAAGAAGTATAAATTAACTCAAGTTTATTATTCAGGACATTAAAGAACGACCGAGTCAAGTCGGACCCGAGTTATGGGACTTCATCTCAATCTCCTTTCATTGAGGCATATTTTATTTTATACACAACTTTCTTTTATACGGTGTATAAACCCCTACGACTCTTACGTTTATCCAAAAGGAATATTTTTTATACCAAGTGTTTTACAAATGACAAAAGGGAATGTTTTTGTCGTACGTATGCGGCGACAACGACTTCTCCGCCGCCGTGACCATTATTTGGGTTTCAACTTCCTCTACAAGCCATAACTTGTTTTTAAAATAAAAATAAATACCATGTGTTACTTTTCTTTTATTTTGGTATTGAAAATTGTTTTCATGATGTTTTTATATTAATGTGGTGTGTTGATATCTTGTGATTGAATGGTGGAAATGTTATGTTTCATTTATGCATGTTTTATGTGATACGATTATGTTGAGGTTCTTGGGGATTATTATGAAGACGGGTGGTTCCGTGATAAACTAAGGGCGGGTGAGCCAATATAGCTCTCCAATGCATTGGGTAACGCGAAGGAGTGAAACGTTAAGGTTTCTTCGAAGAGATTTAGGGAATATACTGTGATGGGTATTCAAAACGTAACCAATAGGGTTACTCCCTACGTAAGGATGTTATGAATGCCTCAAGTTGCCTTTATGTCTTATGATTTCTATTATTTATTCATGATTTGATACGGTATGTTAAAGTGCAAATGTTTTATGGGTAAAGTATGATTTCATTCTTATGTATATATGTACTCATGTTTCCTTTCCATATTTTTATATCCCATACTGAGATTTTTATGCTCATCCCAAGTTTTTTTGAAATGTTTTTCATAGGTCAAGGGAATGGTACATGATATGATGATAGTTTCAAGGAAGTTTCAAGAAATAATCCATGATTTATTTTAAATGTGTTTCCATTGATGGTAATGAAGAATACTATCTTTATGTAACCACTTTGTTTATATGTGGAATGTAACGCAAGTTTTATGATCTAATTCTCTAAAACTCTAAACTCGAAAAGATCCTCATTTTTTAATCTTGTAATAACTCAAGATTAAGTAAGGTTTAAGGCTGGGGCCTTATAGTTGGTATCAAAGGTCAGTTTAGATAAAATTAGGAGTAATAATTATATTAAATTATTATTCAAAAAAAAATTAGAAATTATATAGTATTTGAAGATTACCATGTTGCTTCATCTAAGACATGATCGTTCAGAATGGTTTTCCGTAGAGGAAATAGGGAAGCAGTGCTATGAAGGCATACAGAAGGAAATAACCTTCCGAATCATCATTTTGAGATGGTAAGAATTGGAACTGAACAGTTTGTTGCAGTGATGGCGTAGTTGACTCAAGCGATAAATGGTGTGTGGTATCCATGCACGAGATCAGCCAGATCAACCGCATAGGAACATGTCAGTGGTGGAACATTTCATGAGGCAACATCCCCCATCATTCAGAGAATCATCTGACCCCATGATAGCTGAAGGGTATATTAAAGCACTGGAGAATATTTTTGATGTCATGGGGTGTTCAGACAATCAAAAGGTTAGTCTTGCTATTTACCATTTGGAGGGTGAGGAAGATCAGACTTGGTCTATGGTTAAAAATATCAGGGACGCTGATGAGATTGATGCTCTCGACTGGGATGAATTCAAAGGTATGTTTCTTGAGAAGTATTTTCCTAAGGCTGTTCAACATAGGATGGAAAATCAATTCTTGGAATTGAGGCAAGAGGAAGACTCAGTGTCTACCTATGAAGAAAGGTTCACTCGATTGGCAAGGTATGCTCCAAATTTTATCCGAGACCTTGATAGTAAAATCAATCGTTTTAACTCAGGATTAAAGCCAAAATATCCAAGGGAATTAGCTTCTTGTGAGTTTAAAAGTTATGAAAAGCTTTTTCGATTTGCTGAGAAGGTGGAAATGGAGTTTTCCGATGACCAAGTGTTCTATAACAACCAGCAGAAGAAGAGACCGAGGTGGTAGGAGAATGTTAAGAATTCTTCAAAAAAGTCTGATGGTAAGAAATCTAAGTTTCCATTTTGTGATAAATGTGGAAAAAGGCATGCGGGGGAATGTCTTCTGAATTCTGGAAAGTGCTACCGATGTGGTAAGGTGGGACATAAGGCTATTGATTGCACTGAAAAGGATCAAGGTGAAGGTAAGACAAAATCTTATTTATAGTTAGTGAAATTTTACAAGGGCAATGAGATGGGTCACTATGAAAACGAGTGTCCGACAAAGAGCTTGAGTGATGGGAAGCAGTTAGACTACAAGTAGAAAGGGGCAGTGAAATCCTTTGTAACTACTTCAGATGACGTCGGGCCATCAAATGAAGTTGTATCAGGTACTTTGTTTGTTTTTTCAGATTATGCCAGTGTTTTGTTTGATTTGAGGTCTACACATTCTTTCATCTGTGAAAACTTTTCTAGTAAAATGGGAATACCATCTCAAGAAATGACTTCTGAACTTTTGGTAAAAACACCTGGGGGAAATGTTGAGGCAAAAAGAATTTATAATAATCTTCCTATCCTTATTTGTGGAAAGAACCTACTTGCAATCCTTATTGTTCTACCTCTAGTAGAGTTTGATGTTATCCTGGGTATGGATTGGCTCTCTATTTACCATGCTAAGATTGACTATAGAGCTAAAGAAGTTTCTTTTCAAAAAGACATTGAGTTTGTGTACAAGAATGAAACCTTACTGTTAATAACTTATCAAGAGGCCAATAAACTTGTAAAAGATATAAAAGAATGTTACCTTGCAAACATCATTGAAAATAAAGGAACTGTTCAGATTAATGATGTGCCAGTGGTAAATGAGTATCCTGATGTTTTTCCTAATGAGTTTCCTGGAATAATACCAGATCGGGAAGTTGAATTTACTGTTGACTTAGTTCCTGATGCTAATCCAATTTCAAAACCCCTTATTGAATGGCTCAAATTGAACTTTTAGAGTTGAAGGAGAAATTGCAAGATTTATTAGAGAAAGGTTTCATTCGACCTAGCACATCACCATGGGGTTCTCCTGTCTTGTTTGTTAAAAAGAAAGATTGTTCTATGAGACATTGCATTGATTATAGAGCCTTGAATAATATCACTGTTAAGAACAAATATCCTTTGCCTCATATCGATGATTTGTTTGATCAGCTCCATGGAGCTCAGTATTTTTCAAAGATTGAATTGAGATAGGGGTACCATCAGCTGAAGGTAAAGGAAGAAGATGTTTCGAAGACCGCGTTCCGTACAAGATATGGCCACTATGAATTTTTATTAATGCTTTTTGGGATAACCAATGCACCTGCTGTATTCATCGACATAATGAATAGAATTCTCCATGAGTTATTGGATAAGTTTATGGTGGTTTTTATTGATGAAATTTTGGTGTTTTATAAAAGTAAAGAAGAGCATGAAAGACATTTAAGGGTTATCTTGCAAACCTTAAAAGAAAAGAAATTGTATGGTAAATTCAGCAAGTGTGAGTTTTGGTTGCAAAAAATTTCTTTCCTTGGTCACATTGTTTCTAAAGATGGGATAACTGTTGATTCTGCAAAAACAAAAGTTGTGGAAGACTGGCCAAGACCCACAAATGTAACTGAGATTCGTAGCTTCCTTGGTTTGGCAGGCTATTACCGAAGGTCTGTTATAAATTTTTCACGGTTATCTAGTACAATGACAAAGCTAACTCGGAAGGGTGTTAAGTTTATCTGGACAAAAGAATATGATGATTGTTTTCAGGAATTGAAAAGAAGATTGGTGAATGCTCCAGTTTTGGCACTACCTTCCAGGAATGGTGAGTTTGTTATCTACAGTGATTCTTCATTGAAATGAATTGGTTGTGTCGTAATGCAGAATGATCAGGTAATTTCTTATGCTTCACGACAGTTGAAAACTCATGAAGTAACTTACCCTACACATGATTTGGAAATAGCTGCTGTTTTTTGCTTTAAAAATTTGGAGGCATCATTTGTAGGGTGTAAAGTGTGAAATATATACCGATCACAAAATTTTAATGTATATATTCACTCAGAAAGAATTGAACATCAGACAAAGGAGATGGCTAGAATTAATCAAGGATTATGATTGTACAATTCATTACAATCTGGGAAAATCAAATAAAGTGGCTGAGGCTTTGAGTTGAAAAAGTAATGCTTCATTAGCAATGTTGTGTTTGGAACGTGATCCTTTGGTTAAGGATTTGCTGAACTTTGGCATAGAAGTTGTGGGTGCAGGAAGTTCTTCTGTTTTGTTTCAGGTATCAGTGATATCATCTCTATCAGATAGAATCAATCAAGCACAGAAGCAAGACAGTGAGTTGCAGAAAAAGGTAGAGCTAGTTCAGAAAGGTAAGTTTCCTAAATTCATCATTGATAATGATTGTGTTTTAAGATTTGGGAAGAGATTGTGTGTGCCTTGTGATTCACAGTTGATGAGAGAGTTGTTATGTGAAGCTCATAGTTCTCCGTTTTCAGTTCATCCTGGCAGTACTAAGATGTACAGAGATCTACGGGAGTATTACTGGTGGGATGGAATGAAAAGATATATTGCTGATTTTACTGTGAAGTGTTTGACTTGTCAACAGGTTAAAGCAGAGCGTAAGTACCCTAAAGGGATGCTTCAGCCTCAACCAGTGCCAGATTGGAAATAGGAGAATATATCCATGGACTTTGTTGTGGGATTACCAAAGACATCTCGAGGTGATAATGTAATCTGGGTTATTGTTGATCGCTTGACCAAGTCTGCTCATTTCCTTACTATACGAGATACTTTTTCCCTGGATCAACTTTCCCATTTGTATCGTAAAGAGATAGTTAGGTTACATGGAGTTACTCTCTCCATTGTATCTGACCGTGATCCCAGGTTCACTTCTAACTTTTGGAAAGGCCTTCAGAAGTCGTTGGGTACTGAATTAAATTTTAGTACATCTTTTCATCCTCAATCAGATGGGCAGTCAGAACGAAAAATTCAGACCTTGGAATATATGCTACGAGCTTGTTCTATGGATTATCAGGGAAGTTGGGACCAACATCTTTCTTTGGTTGAATTTTCATATAATAACAGTTTTCATTCCAGTATACAGATGGCACCATTTCAGGCATTATATGGGAAGCGGTGTCGAACTCCAGCTTTCTTGGATGAAGTGGGTGAAAGGAAGTTGATTGGACCATAATTGGTAGAAGAGATGGTAGAAAAAGTTCAGCTAATTCAGAAACACATGAGAATAGCTCAGAGCAGGCAGAAGAGTTATGCGGACAATAGGAGGAAGGATATCTCTTTTGAGGTAGGTGATCATGTTTTTCTCAAAGTATCACCATGGAAAAGTGTGATGCGATTTGGTAAGAAAGGAAAGTTGAGTCCAAGGTTCATTGGACCATATGAAATTCTAGAGAGAGTTGGATCAGTTGCATACCGAGTGGCTTTACCTCCGAGTTTATCTCAGGTACACAATGTTTTTCACGTTTCGATGTTGAGAAAGTATATGCCAGATCCATCTCATGTTTTGAGTCCAGAGGTAGTTCAGCTGGAAGAGAACCTATCTTATGAGGAACAACCGGTCCAGATTCCTGACCACAGGGAGCAAGTGTTACAAAATAAGGTGAATAATCAGGTAAAGGTTTTGTGGAAAAACCACATTTTGGAAGAGGCAACATGGGAATCTGAAAATGCATTGAGGGATAAGTACCTCCATTTATTTGATATGTAAATAAATTTCGGGGACAAAATTTTCTAAAGGGGGGAAGGATGTAACATCCCAAGCAAGTAATGAATAATAGATATTTTTATCTATGTCTATTAATGAGTAAGATTGTGTTTTAGAGGCTCAAAATGAAAATAAATACAATCTTATGCATGGAATACACTAATATTCTTAAAAGATTGTTTTACTGACTTTTGATGGAAAACCATTTTTAAATCTATCTTTTGACAATTTCATAATATATGTTTGTCAAAATAAACTGATTCTTTATTATTGGGACATCAAAATTTACTTAGTGTGAATTTCTGGTATTTTTCAGACAATTTTCATTTTTTAATGAATAGTGAAAATACTACATTTTACATCAAAACTGCCTTTTAATATAATTTATTTATATGATTAGATTATCTTTTGAATTGGTTTTTATGTGAAATTAGAATATATTTTTACCATTTAATCCAATGGTGGTCTTTGGAATCAATTTCACTTTAAAATTGGACTTAAACTAGTGTCAATCTTTTGATACTTATTGTTTCATAAAAACACGCTATTTGTCATGACAGCGGGAATTAATTATTAAATTAATTAATGTGACTTATATGTTTTGAATTTTGTAAAATATACTTCATTTTTGAATTCGGAATATCAAATATAGCTTAGGGTGAATTTTTGGTAATTTTCTGAAAAACTTCAATTTTTGATGAATAATGAAACCACTAAGTGGTACTTATAAAAATTGATTTTTCGTTTAAATGAAAATTTTCCATCTTTGTGTTTTGAATTTCAAAAATCCGACATACATGGTTTTCATTAAGAAGTAAAATGTGGTTCAATGAAATTCTAATAATTTTTTGGTGAATAGTAACTTCTGAAGTTTTTAATCACGATTAGAGGTAATTTGTGTAGTTTAAGATGAAAATAATGTTTTAATAATAAGAGATGAGCTTGAAACATGTCCTACCCACATTGTATGTGTCATGGCCGACCAAGAAAGGCCATGAGTCAACTTGGGGACCCCATGGAGCCACTTTGGTTGGTAAATGAAATAAATAACTTTTTATTAAATGTTAAAGTAAAAAATGACACACACATGAGGTGTTTTACGAAAACAATTTTTACATGGGGTTATACAAGTCATATTTTTTAATATAAATATTCATTAGAAATATAAAAATATTTCCTACATCATTGTATTTATTTTATAATTTTTAGAAATTAAATAAATTAAATTATTAATGACATCATGATGATGCAGCGATGACCTCATTATTTAACGATTTAAATAAAATGGAAAGCTAATGTAACATCTAAAACCTACACATGTCCAAAACGAATTGGATGAGTGTATTTAGAACCCTTATCACCTTACCATCGAATTATATCAATGTGGGGCCTTTTAAATCCGAAACTCATTTTAAAATCAAGTAACTTATCTTTACTTTCCAAGAGTGCCCCTCCTCTCTTCTTATAAAAGGCCCCCACCTCTACCTCCTTACCCACACTCCCAAAGCCTTTGGCTCGGCCAAACCCTGCCCATCCTGTCTCTCCACTTCCCTCTATTACTCATTGAAGCCTCAATTTGGGCATAAGTCTTCCCAAGGAAGCCTTTGAGCTCAAACCAAAGGGAGTTACCTGATTTAATGGTAATGTCTTCTTTTGAGTCCTTTTATTTTATTTTTCTTCTCCAACCCCATAAACTCTTTTTATTATTTTATATTGTAACAACTTCAGTATCCTCAGTATACTAGGATGTTTTTATAAAAATAATTCTAGCTACACTTACACAAACCTACATCTAATTGTTAACGAACATACTGTTTCTGTGGATGGTGAATTTATGCCTCCCGAAACGATGATTGTTCAACATTCTTTTAAAACCTTAAAAGTTGGCCATTAAGATGTCACAATATTTATATATTATATATAATATGATTATGTTTTCCTTAAACTTCTGTTTTTTTCTTTTTGTTCATACCTTTATGGTTTCCATTATGGGTAAACGTGATATCTACATTTAAGGAAGTGCGGACTACCGGCCCCTCAAAATGATTTGATTCGTTAAATACCATATGTGGGACGTATAAAGGATGGAACTATGATATTATATATGATTTTATACTGTAATTATAATATACCTTTATATAATTATGATTCCATTCTATAAAATACGAAATAGAAATGAAATTAGTGTTCATGCGTACGTACGGCTTACCATCTCCATGAACGGTGCATTTCATTTCTTACCTCTAAATGGTTATATAATATTATAAATGCATGAATTTACTGGATATATATGACATATATGATATCTACATCATGAATACCATTCTGGATAAAATGGATACATGAACAACTTGTAATTATAAAGGGTTTATTTTTGACTCAAGTACCAATGATTGTTAAAACGACCGTTATTAACTTAAATAATAACATAGTGTTAATGACATGGAAATAAGTGATATAAAAGAAATAATGAACTTGATAAAGGTTCTTATATAAGTATAAATTATCTCATGTTTATTATTCAGGACATTAAAGAACGATCGAGTCAAGTCGGACCCGAGGTATGAGACTTCGTCTCAATCTCCTTTCATTGAGCCATATTTTATTTTATACACAACTTTCTTTTATATGGTGTATAAACCCATTTGACATTTACATTTATCCAAACGGAATATTTTTTATACGAAGAATTTTACAAATGAAAAAAGGGAATGTTTTTGTCGTACGTATGCGGCGACAACGACTTCTCCGCCGCCGTGACCATTATTTGGGTTTCAGCTTCCTCTACAAGCCATACCTTGTTTTTAAAAGAAAAATAAATACCATGTGTTACTTTTCTTTTATTGTGGTATTGAAAATGGTTTTCATGATGTTTTTATATCAATTTTGTTGTATTGATATCTTGTGATTGAAAGGTGGAAATGTTATGTTTCCTTTATGCATGTTTTATGTGATACGATTATGTTGAGGTTCTTGGGAATTATTATGAAGACGGGTGGTTTCGTGATAAACTAAGGGCGGGTGAGCCCGATATAGCTATCCAATGCATTGAGTAACGCGAAGGAGTGAAACGTTAAGGTTTCTCCGAAGAGATTTAGGGAAAATACTGTGATGGGTATTCCAAACGTAACCAAGAGGGTTACGCCCTACCTAAGGATGTTATGAATGCCCCAAGTTACCTTTATGTCTTATTATTTCTATGATTTAATCATGATTTTATGAGGTATGTTAAAGTGTATATGTTTTATGGGTAAAGTATGATTTCATTCTTATGTATATATATACCCATGTTTCCTTTCCATATTTTTATATCCCATACTGAGCTTTTTATGCCTATCCCATGTTTTTTTTAAATGTTTTTCACAGGTCAAGAGAAAGGTACATGATATGATGATAGTTTCAAGTAAGTGTCATGAAATAATCCATGTTTTATTTTAAATGTGTTTCCATTGATGGGAATGAAGAATACTATCTTTATGTAACCACTTTGTCTATATGTGGAATGTAACACAAGTTTTATGATCTAATTCTCTAAAACTCTAAACCCAAAATGATCCTCAATGTGTAATCTTGTAATAACTCAAGATTAAGTATGGTTTAAGGCTGGGGCCTTATATCTGAGCTCACCCCTTTCTGGGTTTTATTTTTCCCATGATGTGTAGAAGTATTTTATGACTGACCTGCTGGGATAGTCTAAGGGGATACGAGTGTGGACTATGGAGACTATATTGTTTTAGTTTTTCACTTTATGATGTAATGTAAGAGTTATGAATGTATCTAGTGTTTCCAAAGCTACTAAACTAATCGGTACTTCGAGACGTGATCTTCTGTGATCATGCCAATGATATGTAATAATGCACCGACTCTGGGTAGCTAGGGTCGGGGAATTATAATCATGTTTTTCTTGTGTATCACCCATACATTGGAAAAAAATGGATACATATGAAATTTAATCCATCAACTCATTTTGTCGAGTTATTTGATATCACTATGACTGTCAGGCTGGTATCCAATCGGTTACATTTACTTCATAAGTATTGTGACATGTTTTATTTCATACATGCTTTCCATCTTCATATTTATAATGGTGAACCATATCATATATTTGATCTTGAAGATGCTGAGTTGGATTTTGATGATTATTTTTAGTAATATATTATATAAATAAATTATTGAAGCATGAAGGACCTATGAAGAATGTCTATTCCTTTCGTGCTGGTGCTTTGTAATCAAATCTAAGAAAGTAATGCGGCATGGGAGATAGAATCCAATTAATGTTCTTAGTGGATATAGTAATTATCACATACTGTTTCTCATCCCTTTTAAGGTGATCTCGAGGATGAGTTAATTAAACGGGTAAAACTGTATAAAATTGGTTAGTATATGAGGTAAAACACCTTAATTTTAGGTTCAAATTTTTTGTGTTGACATAATATAAAGTATTAATGATATACAGATCCCTCAAGGGTACCCAGGGATTTGTTTTGGAGCTCTTAACCCTATCCAATGATGAATAGGATAAGGCCTTTTGATTAGTTCAAAACATGTGAGACATCTCACATTTTTATCCCTAACCATACAATGTGTTTCCGAGGGAAAGGTTGGGTGAATTGTTTTCTATAACCATATTCCTAGGGCTACATTCATGTATGATTGTTCTTCAATTTTTTGTAGATCCACATATCGTTATTGGAAAATAATTCCTTAAACTTTGTGTGGGTGTCTCCTGAATCAGTATTAGGTACATGGTTGCACACAATTTGTCTAACAATGTAGCCAAACCATGTGACCTAGTTATTTTGGGTTATTTTACCATTTATTTCTTAATTATATTATTATGTAACCCCTCCTACCGATAATAATTTCAGTGGATAGATGAAACCTTTCCACCAATTTGAGCTCTCAAACCCCTCTAAGATTGGTTCTTCGATAACTATTGTATCAGGACTCTGATTGGATCATTGTTCAACTAATTGGATGAAAGCCAGAAATATTTTCATTCATTTTTATCTTTCATCAATTTTCATTTTCTTGATGGAGATATTTAGGTTTAGGAACATATGACCTTTTTTAGTGGTTTGGACTATTTTATTCATTTTATCCTAATTTTTACCAAACTATTTGCTACTACTAGATGGGTTCTCTTATACTGGCATAAGGTATGTGGTATAGTTATTATCTTTCAATATAATGATGTTTTATAATTTTTGTCATTGTTCCACATACTTGTTTCACTGTGAGATTCACCTAACATGAATATAACATAATTTTCCCCCCATTTTATTTCATGTTGAATGTTATAGATCCTACATGAAGTTGGAGAAAGCTAACCTCCACATGATCCACCATTTTGGCTGTGCGATTTTAAATGATAAATAGAACTTCATGGTTTTAACCAAAAATACCTATTTCTATGATTTGATTGAAATCTATTTTTGTTACCATAATTGAATTGGATTTTTTTGTGGAATATCATGGGGAACACAATTATCAATTTAATTTTATTTTAATAGAGGTGTGTGGTACAACCACATCACCTAATTAAATAGAAATAATGGTAATTAATGTGTTATTATTGAATTTAAATGAGTTATGAATTATCTATTGTCTTTTTATAAAGCCTTGAAAATTGATAAATGAGTTAATTTAGAATGGAGACCCTTATGTTTTATTTTATCCACAGTGATCCTCATATACTATGTTATAGGAATGGTGTTCCTTTTATATTGTTACATACATGCATGACATCCATTTTATTATTCTGATACATGGGCATATTTAACCTTATAAATTTTATATATTAATGGAGACCCTTTATAATTTGGATGTGGCAATAGAGGCCATTTATGAAGGTTATATGAGAATGGAGACCCTTTATAAATGTGATATGGGTATAGAGACCATAAAATATGTTACTGGCCATGGTGAACCTATAATATGATAGTGGGAATGATGACCATTGTGAAATTATACAAGTGAATGACAACCATTATAATTATTATACTGGGAATGGCTACCCTTAATATTATGATATCGAGCATGGAATCCCCTATAACTAAGATTATAGATTTGGTCCCTTATACATGTCATATTAGTCATGGAATCCCTTGATACTAATGATAAAATTTCTATAGGTTATAGGTTTTGAGTTACACCATGGATCAATGGTACTTATAGTAGAAACATTTGTGGTTGTAGAAAAAACTATATATACATTCAATATATGTGTATATTCATGGTTACTGGGTAAAAAATATTCCAGTATGGTCCGAAGAAGATATTGTAGGTATGGTTTTCTCTCATGAACCAGAGTCACCCATTTTACAATGTTTATTAATAATTTTTATTATAATATCTACCCACATCTATGTTATATACAAAGAATGGATATTTATAGATGATATGGGTGGTGTCCCACTGAGTTTCTCTCACTCCCTATTTGAGATGTTGATGGTAACCAGGAAGACCATATGCTTAGAAGAGTAAATAGGCTATGAATGAACTTATGAATTTTTGAAATAGCACATGTCTTAGGATGATATATTCTTAGTAGGTGGCTAATTTTGTGTTTAGGATTCTTGGATAGATTTTTAATTATTTGGTCTTTTTGTATATAATTTATTGTATGAACATCAAACTTCTAGTGATATATGTTTTTCTGGTTTTTTAGAGACATGAAATCATCTTTTGTATATGAGTCATATTACAGTTTTTTTTATTATATGTGATTGTATGATTATGAATGCATAAAATATATTTTCCATTATTAATAATATTTTTCTATTTATCTATTCTTTATACCATTATTCTAATCTGACGAGAGGGCATATTATTCCCATGGAAACACCCTAGGCCCTCCCTACAAGTCGGCAGCCTTAGGCATTCAGGGAGGAACACATGAGGCCATGTGTCCCATAATTTTAATGAAACATTGCATGAGTCCCCATTCAGGATGTCATTGTGTATTTGTATAGATAATATAGAAACATTTCTATAAATATCCCATATATAATGTAGATCCACAATCAGTCCGAGATCTAGAATGACCCTCATATGAGTATCCCTTGAATCACCATGGAATCCAACAACTGATAATATACAAGGGTAATAGTTGAGTTAGAAACCTTATTATGACATCTAATGAAATATTTTTCAGCTTCCAAAATATTACAGGTTGATTCCCCATCCACAATATGCATTAAAACTAAAGTAAAATGGTTATTGGGGGTAGGTAAGTGAAGTATGAGAAAGATAATCTATTTTTAAAGTGTGAATATGACAACCCTGCTTTTTATTAAAACGTAAACATGCTTTATTACATAAAACATCACTTGATCCAACAAAGAAGATCGAGTGGTTTAGTGTATTTGGGGCATAGGATCATTAAATAAAAACATTAAACTTGAAATACAACATCTTTATTGAAAACTTCCTTTACATGACCACTACATTGCTTCGTACTTAGCATTGCATCGGATAACCTAAGGACATGCATAAGAAAAGGGTGAGCTATAAAGCCCAGTAAGGGAGTACACAATGAATAACATGAGGAGTACAATACATGTTAGGTAATAGGAACATCAATAGAGAATAAGAGTAACATGAACATAAAGGCATGATAAAGCATGATAATCATAACATGGAAATGTGGCAACAACACTTAACATTGAATTAGAATGAGCCAAGGCTCATTGCACATGGAGCATGAGTAAACCCTCATTGCACTTGAAGCACGAGTAATCCCTCATTGAACTTTAATTAGAATGAGTCAACACTCATTGCACATGATGTATCATGATACTATACTTTACCCAATGAATTGGAGCGCTATAAGGGGCACACCCTTCTTAAACATTTCATTTCATGCTTAAGTGTGCCACATGGATCATAAAACATGGATTCATAAAACATAATCATTTATTCCACGATAAAGGAATGTGGAATTAATACATGAAACATTATAATCAATAAGTAAATGTGCATAAAGGTGAATACCCTTGATGGATAAATGGGCATGGTATTCACTACACAATGATATTGGCTTAGAAAATCGGTGTGATTTTGGCAGCGTAACGGCATGACATAAGAATTCATAAAAATGGTTGATGAGAGAGAAAGGGGTTCCTCATTATATTTACATGTAATGGATAGTAAGTAGGTCATATAGATACATGTCCCAACAATTCAAAAGGAATTTAGATTCATGATACAAAAGTATTGCTTGAATATAAAAGAGGAGAAAAAGGTTCCTTTCGGAATTTCAGCATAGTAACGGGTGTACATGGGAGGCATTTAATGAAAGATAAAGGGGTCTCCCATAATTCAAACAATAATAGGGCAGTATGGTAGATGTGCGAAACCATACCCCAACATTCATAATTGAAATTAAAAGGGGAATACAACTTAAAAAAATTGCCAAAAATGAGAAAGGAAGAAAAAAACCCTTACTTGAAGTGTGCTTCCAAAGGCTAGAGAGAGGCTTGTGAGAGGCTTCTTGGGAGCTTGGGGCACCTTGAGAGGATTCTAGAGAGAGCAGGGTAGAGGTTGGACGAACTGCAAGGGCTTTGAGTGAGGAGGAAGTGGGATCTTGGGTGGGTTTATATAGGAAAGGTGAGGGAATTCTTTATTATTTAGGTTTGGGACCCCTTATATTAAAATAATCCAAACCAAAAACCATCCCATGGTATTTTCCCATGGTTTTTGGAAAAGGAAAGAGGAAAACAATATTTTACAAGGCCATGTTCCGAACTTATTAAAAAATTAGGGTTTCTTATGTGGAGGTGAGTCACACTCCCATGGAAAATAATTTAAAAAGGGAAAGTGTTGAATAAGTCTTGAGGGCTCCATTAATGCTTTGAAAAGTAAGTCAAACAAACCCAAAACCTCATTATTTTAATGATAAAACACATATTTTCCGAACATAAGGATTATGGTATTTTATTACATCACCATTGGGTCATTATGATGTCATAAAACACATAATATATTTAAATGGTATTTAATTTTTACCCTAAAATTTGACTCTCAGAAAATTATGAAAAATTCACCATTGGATAATTTCGACGTCCTGATTCCAAAAATAATATTTATTTTATCTAAATAATTTTCTAAATATGTGAATTTTCATTTTTAAAATAAAAACCGACATTTATAAAAATTCACGGGTTTTGACAGAAATGGCTTTCAAACCTTAATAAAAATTTTAATTGCATTCATAAAATTATAAGATCATTTATATTTAATAAAAATTAATTTAATATTAATAATAATATTTTATTAAAATAATATTTAATTCAAAAATCATTTAATTTAATAAAATATAATTCTTAATTAAATAATAACTAAAAACACCATTTGTACTTTAAAAACTAATTACAATGTATCAAAAATGACTAGAAATTATATTCATTATTATATACAGAAATAATGTACATGAACATGGTGCTACTTGTTTGTTACATAACCCCTTAAAATATCCGCATAAGACCTAAGGGTAAGGTGTGTGATGGTGACAGACTCTTGGGGTGGCTCGGATAACATCGCTAGAGTTGTAATTTCAATAAACTTACACTTTTCCCGTAGACGATCACGTTCGAGCTTGACTTGATGAAGCTCAGCTTGGGCTTGGTCAAGGGCAAAGGCGAAAGACGCCACCTATTTTTTGAGCTCCGACAAATGGGCTTCATAAGGGGCATTTCTACTGGATGAGGCCATCGCTTCCTTTGTCTGAGTAGAAATGGGTTCGTTAAAGCCTTATATTTATACTACTCAGATGATCACTGTTCAATGGCTTTAAAAGTAACGGTCACAAATCATAACGTAAAACTAAAGAAGTTGACATCTTATAAAAACATTTTTCATAAAAAAACATTTAACTGGATCAAGAGGGATTTTTCCTTAATGAAACTTAGGGTCGTTACAATATTCCCCCCTTAAGAAATTTTGCCCTAAAAATTTTCCTTTTCCCACACTAAAACAAATGTGGGTAACTCAGCTTCATCATATCCTCTAACTCCCAAGTTGCTTCTTCAAACTTGTGGTTTCCCCAAAACACCTTGACGAGTGGCATTGTCTTATTTCGTAGAACTTTTTCTCTACGATCTAAGATCTTCACTGGTTTCTCCTCATAAGAAAGATCATCTTCCAATTGTACCACCTCGGAAGAGAGTACATGTGAAGGGTCCGGTATGTACTTCCATAAGAGGGATACATGAAATACATTATGCACCTTGGCCATAGTAGGTGGAAGTTCTAGTCGATAGGCCACAGCCCCAACATGATCAAGAATCTAGAAGGGGCCGATGTACCTTGGACATAACTTCCCTTTCTTTCCAAACCTCATGACCTTCTTCCACGGAGATATGCGTAAAAACACCATCTCTCTGACTTTAAACTCAAGGTCTCATCGACGATTATCTGCATAACTCTTCTGTCGACTTTGGGCTACCCTGATATGCTGCTGAATGGTTTTCACCTTCTCCACCATTTCTTCGACCATTTCTAGTCCAAGCATCTTACGTTCACCGACCTCATCCCAACATGCCGGTGCTCTACACCTTTTCCCATACAGGGCTTCATATGTTGCCATTTTGATGCTCGAGTGGAAACTATTATTATAAGATAACTCAACCAGAGGAAGATGTTGATCCCATCCTCCTTTAAAGTCCATTGAGCACGCTCTCAACATATCCTCATGTGTTTGGATAGTCCGCTCGGATTAGCCATCAGTTTGTGGATGATAGGCCGTACTGAAGTTCAGTTCAGTATTCAGAGCATGTTGAAGACTCTTCCAAAACATAGTGGTAAATCATGGATCTCGGTCAGACACAATAGATAGTGGTACTCCATGCAACCGTACCACTTCCTTGATATATATCTGTTCCAGTTGATCCAAAGAGAAATCCTCTCGAATAGAAATGAAGTGTGCAGTCTTTGTAAGAAGATCCACAACAACCCATATTTCATTATTGCCTTTGGATGTCCTTGGAAGTCCGGTGACAAAGTCCATGGTGATGTTCTCCCATTTCCATTCTGGTATGGGCAATGGTTGCATCATCCCCTTAGACTTCTGCCTCTCTGCCTTCACATGCTGACACACCAGGAAATTTGATGTATATTCAGTGATCTCTTTCTTCATATTATCCCACCAAATTTTTTTTCGGAGATCTCGATACATCATTGTGCTCCCTGGGTGAATAGAGAAATTTGAACTATGTGCATCATCCAAAAGTTCCTTCCTCAGCTCCGGACATGATGGAATACATAGTCTTTTCCCAAACCGCTCAATTCCTTCTTCATTAACTTTAAACTCTGAGGATTTTCCCTTTTTGATAGCTTCCAATTTTCTTGGATTCCCGTATCATCCTTTTGAGCATCCTTTATCCTTTCCAAAAGAGATGGTTGAGAAATCATTTGTGAAAGGATTGATGATGTTCCCTTATTTATGATTCCCACATCCATCTTCATCAAGTCTAAGAAGATTGGATCCTTCTCAATTCTCATCATTGATAGAATAGCTGGATCATTTCTACTTAGGGCATCTGCCACCTTGTTCGCTTTCCCAGGGTGGTATTGTATTGAACAGTCATAATCCTTGATGAGCTATATCCATATTCTCTGGCGCATATTAATCTCTTTCTGTGTGAATATATATTTAAGACTCGTGTGGTCAGTATATATCTCACATTTCTCTCCATAGAGATAATGCCGCCAGATTTTCAAGGCAAAGATCACTGCCACCAACTCCAGATCATGCGTTGGATAGTTTCGCTCAGGGATTTTCAACTGCCTTGAGGCATAGGATATCACATTTTCATTCTGCATCATCACACATCCTAAGCCCTTCTTCGAATCATCACCGAATACCATAAAAAGCTCCCCACTTGTGGGTAAACTGAGCACGAGTGTAGTGATAAGCCTCCTTTTCAACTCCTTGAAGCTTTCTTCGCATTCATCACTCCAATAAAACTTTACTCCCTTTCGAGTTAGCTTGGTAAGAGGGTTGGACAATCGTGAGAAATTTCTCACAAATCGTCGATAATATCCAGCTAACCCCAAGAAGCTACGGATATCAGTTACCGATGTTGGCCTCGACCATCCCTCAATTGCATCTGTTTTGGAGGGGTCCACTGATATCCCATTTCTTGTGATGATATGGCCCTAGAATGAGACCTCCTTCAACCAGAACACACACTTTCTGTACTTGGCATAGAGCTTCTCCTTGCACAACGTCTCCAGTACAGTTCTTAAATGCTCCCCATGGTCCTCCTTGGTTTTGGAGTATATTAAAATATCATCTATAAAGACAACCAC
The DNA here is from genome assembly GCA_963277665.1 of Viscum album. Taxonomy (NCBI): domain Eukaryota; kingdom Viridiplantae; phylum Streptophyta; class Magnoliopsida; order Santalales; family Viscaceae; genus Viscum; species Viscum album. The sequence goes on from OY728120.1 coordinate 265,608,755, forward strand.
AAATTTGTCTACGTAATCTCTAAAGACTCTATTCATCAAATCCATGAATATTTCTGGAGAATTGGTGAGTCCGAAAGGCATTACTATGAATTCATAGTGCCCGTACCTTGTACTAAAAGCGGTCTTGGGGATATCTTCCTTCTTCACCCTTACTTGATAAAATCCTGACCGCAACTCTACCTTGGAGAAGTAATGTGCTCCACGCAGCTGATCAAACAAGTCATCGATTCTTGGGATATGATACTTGTTCTTTATCATGATTTTGTTAAGTTCACGATAATCGATGCAAAGCCGCATTTACCCATCCTTCTTCTTGACGAAGAGGACTGGTGCACCCCATGGTGATGCACATGGGCGTATAAACCCTTTATCCAGATTCTCCTATAGTTATTTCTTCAGCTCTTCAAGATCAACAACAACCATTCTATATGGAGTCTTGGATATTGGTAGCGCCCCATGTATAAGTTCAATTGAGAATTCAATATCTCTTCTTGGAGGAAGACCAAGAAGTTCCTCGGGAAATACTTCAGTGAATTCCCTCACAATAGTCATTTCTTCAAGGGTGGTTTCTTCCTTGGACTCAATCATCTGAGCCAGATATGCATGCTCATAAGGTAGTAATTTCTATGCTTGAGATGATGGAGCTAAAGGAGATTCATCTTCCTCCTGACACTTGTAAAGAATCGGGGGTCGATTCTCCATATGGAGTGTGATTTCCCTCTCGTGAAAATTTATGTTGGCTATATATAAGGAAAGACAATCCATGCCAAGAATTGCACCAAATTCCACCAAAGGGAGTATGATGATGTTCGCCGGGAAATTCAATCCACAAATTATAATAGGGGAGGACTTATATTCATTGGATGCAATGATTGCCCCATTTTCCGTACTCACCGACATATTTACTTCCAGGATTTGTGGTGGTGCTGGTATTTTTCTACTAAACATTCGAGATATAAAAGAATGCGTAGAACCTGAATCAAAAAGTACGTTTGCTATTTTTGAATGAATAACTAGCGTACCTGTCACCACTTCGTTGTCGGGGTTCACTTCGGCAGAAGTGATGGAAAAAGCTCTTCCTTGCTGTCTTGGAGGTTGTTGGTTGCCTCCGATAACCCTTGGATTAGGGCACTGATTTTCAAAATGACCCGGTTCTTTGCATTTGTAGCATTGAACAACGCGTTGAGGTTCGAATGGAGCGTTCCTCTCCTCTGTCGCAGCCGCGGGTCCTTCTTGCTGACAGTTAACAGCTAGGTGCCCTTCTCTTCCACACTTGAAGCATTTTCTTGTCCCCCTATGGCAATTTCCAGGGTGCTTCTTTCCACACTTTTGGAAAGTGGGGTGCTGGAACTTCATAGCACCGTTGGATTTATCCATCGGACAACCAGCATTGAAGTCCACCTTACGCTTCATGTCCCCATGATACCCCTGTGATTCTCCGATCTCCATTTCAACCTTGAGGGCACATCAGACAATTTCCTCATAGCTGTCGAAGACACGGATCGCTAATGCTTTCCGCAAGCTACGCTTCAGCCCACCAAAGAAGCGGTCAACCTTGCATTCGGGGTAACGACAAAGCCGGAAGCGTATCGTGCAAGCCTTGTGAATTTTGCCTCGTACGCTCCCACAAATTCTTCATCTTTTTTCTTGAGGGAAAAGAAGTCCTATTCCATCTTAAGACGGATGGTGCGCGGAAAATATTTATCGAAAAATATCTTCCGAAATTCCTTCCATTCCAAAGCCTCGATCTCCTCCTCAAGCTTCGTATTTTTTATCAACGTCCACCATTGATCAGCTTCACCCTCCATATGATAAGCCGCCAGGAGAACCTTCTCTTTTTCAGAGCATTGGAGGATAAAGAATATCTTTTCAATGGATTTGATCCATTGCTCAGCGATTGTGGGATCAGATGATCCGCTAAAAGTAGGAGGCCTTTGTCTCATGAAGCTCTCGATAGCGACTTTTTCTTTCTTAGGGGGGGTTGAACGTTACTCTTGACCCGTGTTTCTATTCAAAACTTGAGTCAGATGAGAGAGAAGTGTGACAAAGTTCGCGATTCCCGCTCCCATTGGATTGGGCATCTCATTATTACAATCATCACACTAATCTTCACAACGGCTGTTAGCCCGAGTTATCATATTACCGTCCATTGGATGGAATAAAAGGAAAGATAGGGGTAACACAGAAAGGGTAATCCAAAGACAAAAGTTGATGACTAATAAATAAACTTTAATCTCTTTAACTCATGAGTCTATAGGATTCAATCCAGGATTTTCATTATCTTCCTTCTAACATATATTCGTAGGGTCATTTTTCCCTTAATAAGGGTTCATAATAAGATTGTGAATTTATAAAAACATATCCCCCGGGAGTGTCGTAACCAAGAGTGCAGAAAGGCCCGTTGTCATGCACCAGTTCCCGTTCGAGTCTAGCTCAAAGCGGTGTTTTCGGGTTTTACCCCTAGGATACATCTGTGCCATAGCCGCCTCTACCTGCTCGTATCCAGACAGGGATGTATTTGTTTGATAAACCACTTACTTAGTATTTACCAAAAGATAGGGATGTTTTTATTATACTTAATCTTGTATCTAAGGCTTTACTAGGGTTTCCTAATCCAAAAATAACTAAACCTATCCTCTGATACCAACTATGACAACCCTGCTTTTTATTACAACTGAAACATGCTTTATTACATAAAACATCACATGATCCAACATAGAAGATTGAGAGGTTTAGTGTCTTTGGGGCTTAGGATCATTACATAAAAACTTTAAACATGAAATACAACATCTTTATTGAAATCTTCTTTTACATGACAACTACATTCCTTCGTACTTAGCATTTCATGGGATAACCCGAGGACATTCATAAGAAAAGGGTGAGATATAAAGCCCAATAAGAGAGTACACAATGAATAACATGAGGAGTAAAATATATGTTAGGAAATAGGAACATCAATAGAGCATAAGAGTAACATGAACATAAAGGCATGATAAAGCATGATAATCATAACATGGAAATGTGGCAACAACAGTTAACATTGAATTAGCATGAGCCAAGGCTCATTGCACATGGAGCATGAGTAAACCCTCATTGCACTTGAAGCATGAGTAATACCTCGTTGAACTTGAATTATCATGAGTCAACACTCATTGCACATGACGTATCATGATACTATACTTTACCCAATGCATTGGAGCGCTATAAGGGGCGCACCCTTCTTAAACATTTCATTTCATGCTTAAGTGTGCCACATGGATCATAAAACATGGATTCATAAAACATAATCATTTATTCCACGATAACGGAATGTGGAATTAATACATGAAACATTATAATCAATATGTAAATGTGCATAAAGTTGAATACCCGTGATGGAGAAATGGGCATGGTATTCACTACAAAATGATATTGGCTTAGAAAATCGGGGTGATTTCGGCATCTTAACAGCGTGACATAAGAATTCATAAAAATGGTTGATGAGAGAGAAAGGGGTTCCTCATAATATTTACATGTAATGGAAAGTAAGGAGGTCATATAGATACAGGTCCCAACAATTGAAAAGGAATTTAGATTCATGATACAAAAGTATTGCTTGAATATAAAAGAGGATAAAAAGGTTCCTTTCGGAATTTCGGCATAGTAACGGGTGTACATGACAGGAATTTAATGAGAGAGAAAGGGGTCTCCCATAATTAAAACAATAATAGGGTGGTATGGGAGAGTTGTGAAACCATACCCCAACATTCATAGTTGAAATTAAAAGGGCAATTCAACTTAAAGAAAAATTGACAAAAATGGGAAAGGAAGAAAAAAAACCCTTACTTGGAAGTGTGCTTCCAAAGGCTAGAGAGAGGCTTGTGAGAGGCTTCTTGGGAGCTTGGGGCACCTTGAGAGGATTCTAGAGAGAGTATTTCAGAGGTTGGATGAACTCCAAGGTCTTTTAGTGAGTAGGAAGTTGGAGATTGGGTGGGTTTATATAGGAAAGGTGAGGGAATTCTTTATTATTTAGGTTTGGGACCCCTTATATTAAAATAATCAAAACCACAAACCATCCCATGGTATTTTCCCATGGTTTCTGGAAAAGGAAAGAGGAAAAAAATATTTTACAAGGCCAAGGTCCGAACTTATTAAAAAATTAGGGTTGCTTATGTGGAGGTGAGTCACACTCCCATCGAAATTAATTTAAAAAGGCAAAGTGTTGAATAAGTCTTGAGGGCTCCATTAATGCTTTGAAAAGTATGTCAAACAAACCCAAAACCTCATTATTTTAATGATAAAACACATATTGGCCGAACAAAAGGATTATTGTATTTTATTACATCACCATTGGGGCATTATGATGTCATAAAACACATTATATATTTAAATGGTATTTAATTTTTACCCAAAAATTTGAATGTCTCAGAAAATTATGAAAAATTCACCGTTGGATAATTTAGACATCCTGATTCCAAAAATAATATTTATTTTATCTAAATAATTTTCTAAATATGTTAATTTTCACTTTTAAAATAAAAACCGACATTTATAAAAATTCACGGGTTTTGACAGAAATGGCTTTCAAACCATAATAAAAATTTTAATTGCATTCATAAATTTATAAGATCCTTTATATTTAATAAAATTTAATTTAATATTAATAATAATATTTTATTAAAATATTATTTAATTCAAAAATCCTTTAATTTAATAATATATAATTCTTAATTAAATAATAACTAAAAACACCATTTGTACTTTAAAAACTAATTACAATGTATCAAAAATGACTAGAAATTCTATTCATTATTATATATAGAAATAATGTACATGAACATGGTGCTACTTATTTGTTACATAACCCCTTAAAATAGCCACATAAGACCTACGGTTAAGGTGTGCGATGGTGACAGACTCTTGGGGTGGCTCGGATAACATCGCTCGAGTAGTAATTTCAATCAACTTCCACTTTTCCCATAGATGATCACGTTCGAGCTTGACTTGTTAGAGCTCAGCTTGGGCTTGGTCAAGGGCAAAGCCCAAAGATGCCGCCTCTTTTCCGAGCTCCGACAAATGGGCTTCATAAGGGGCAATTCTACTAGATGAGGCCATCACATCCTTTGTCTGAGTAGAAATGGGTTCGTTAAAGCCTTATATTTATACTACTCAGATGATCACTGTTCAACGACTATAAAAGTAACGGTCACAAATCTTAACGTAAAACTAAATAATTTGACATATTATAAAAACATTTTTCATAAAGAAACATTTAACTAGATCAAGAGGGATTTTTCATTAATGAAACTTTGGGTCGTTACAGTGAATAAATCATGTATTTTTGACATAAATATGTTTTCATATAGATACAACTCTACTTGTATTTAAAAATAATTAAACAACCATGTATTTTTTTTAGACCCAATAAATGGAAAATGTACAATTTCTAGGTAGTTGGGAATTGTTTCTAAACCAGAAAATGCATAAATCTGATTTTCTATAATAAATAAATGAAACATGTAATAATTGAAGGGAACATAAATACTAGTCAAATACACATATCTAAATATTTAAATAAGAATAAATATTAAGTATTTATTATATGATCAATTTTAATATAAAAAAAACATTTATTCATAATTTTGTTTTATCAAACTCTCCCACACATAAAAGTTTTTTATGAAAACCTAGAAAATAAATTATAATGAATCAAAAATAAAAAAAAGTAAGAATTTATATTAAAATAATAAAAATAAACATGTGTTTGAGTGAATAATCCATTGAAATACTACCCAGAATCTTTAGAACAATCATGTAAATTCTAGACTCATTTTAGCCTGTTCCTTTGTGTGTTTCTATGCTCTGTGGTGATTTGGGAAAGCCTATGGAAGGATCAGTGGAACTATGTAGTGGGTGTTTGGCACATTATAATTTCATGATGTGAACTATAGTTTAATATTTGAGATAGTAGATCATAGTTCCAATTTGATTTCATGGAATTATAAGGGAAATTTTAATTGTTTTTCTTTGGATTTAAAATACCAATTCATGATATGAGAGGTTGGACGATCAGATTCGATGAATATATTCCTGAATCCTCAAGAAATAAACATAATATCTATGGAAAAAATTGATCTATGTTTTTTTGATTTACGGGGTGAATATTTTTATGATGTTTAAAACATGTTCCACTCACGACATGAATTACCTATTCACATCAAGAATCTATGACTGTATTGTGCCTATATATCTAATCATTACCCTAATTTTCAGAGAAAACCATCAATTAAAACCCAAATATAAAAGGATATATGTGATTATAAATTGATTTTTGAATTAATTTTTTGGGGATTGATCACCATATTCTAATGTTCGGAATTTGGTGATCTAATGTAAGATTTACTTCTTCCACATTTAGTTTCTTATCTGAAAAAAAATTTCCCTCTTTTTTTTGTCTTTCCATTAAATTTTTATGATCTAATTTATCATTATGGTGTCATTTTATATTTTTTCATGGTTTCGGTGCGGAATTTTCATGGGGATGTAGATTATTTGTGAGAAAGGTGATCAGTGGTTAAGATTGTTGTTCTATTCTTGGGAAAGACTATTGAATGAATTGAGGTAGGAGATTAACTGAATATACTATTATTTTATATGAACTAATTATCTAATCATGATTTATCTCTTGGTTTCATGGTGTAATTAAAATTAATAATGAATAAACTAAATTAATGAACAAAAATGATCTATAGTGATATCAATCAAATGTGTTTACACTATTATAGTGATTTGGTTCTTACTTTACAAGATAGTGGTATATATTTTTTATTCTTAATCTTGAATATTTGTTACTACTATAATTATCATGTAAATTTAATGTAAATTTTTAAGAATGAAAATCCAATAATGTTGTCACATAAAAAAATTAAAAAAGAAATTTTTTTAATTTTTTCATTTATATATTTTAATGAAACCAAATGGTTATAGATGAATGTTTAATTGATGTTTTACCTATATATGTTAATATAATTGTGAAAAGAACATGATGATGGAAATTATTATCATTGTAATTAGTGAAAACACATTTTTAATTAAAATTTTCATCCTTAATTTGATGATGCTTGAAATTATGATTGAAATCATGTTTGAATAATTTATAACATGTCGTAGATAATTCCTTAGATCATATATAGTTATAAACTATGATAAATGTATTTGTTAATAAAATATAATAATAAAATATGTTGTTTGATAAAAATAAGAGTTTGGATCGAAGAGATCCAATTTTCATGTAAAGGATGTATAACATTTTGTACGTTCCTAGATACACTGATGACTCTTATGATTTCTTTGCCTTATGATATTTCTCTGTATTTTAGCCTAATAATTATATGTGATGTGAGAATGGGATGGATGATGGATAATGGGACAAGAAAGGGTAGGCCTAGGATTATTGTACTAGTAAACTCATATTACAATGGGATGCATAGTTATATGTGTTGTGGTATTAGGGATAAAACAAACATTGATAGAATGATTTTAAGTTTGGATTTCACAATGTTGTGCTAAAATATAAGATTATTTATTATTAATTAATCTATTTATGAACTAGTTGTTTAGGTTGGTTTTTTATATTCCTTTCCCCGCTGAATGATATAGTTGGTTTTTCTGGGTTACGAAAGTTTTTTATGGTGGATTAAGATGGTTCCTTCAATGATTAGAATTATTTAAAGATAAAGACTAAATAAATTTTTACCCCATTTGGCTTATGTCATGTTTTTATTAAATTCATGATTATCTTTAGAATCCATTGGAATTTATTTTTCGTTCCTAATGGTCATGGTAGTCAGTTGGTGACCCTCTTAAATAAATTTTATATAAATGATTAATGGCCAATTAGAAGAATTAATTTAATGGGATATATTTATTAGAATGAAATTAAAAAATTAAATATTATCTAATTATAATGTTCTTATATGATACAGAGTCCTTATTAGTGGATGAATGGTTTCATAGAGTTGATACCTAAAATTAAGACTAAGAAAATTTTTATGCTCATAGTGTGATTGTGAACTATATTATATCCAAAATTTTATGTGATTTCATACACTAAACCAAACATGTCAATATGGAAGCTGACACATAGTGGACTCTAGTAGTTTGGTATCCCTAATAACCAACTAATTTAAGAATAGATGGTTGACTACCCCTCAATCCCCACTCTCCATTCCTAATATTATTAATTTCTAACATACATGGTGATCGCCTTTCCCTTATATATTTTTATTTATATTAGTGGCATGTGGTTATTTCAAAAATAAATGTATCAATACATGTTTAATCCTAAGGATTATTATTGGTATGACATATATTGGTTATGATCTATTCATGTATAATAAATGATAAACGGGATGTGGTGTCTCAATAAAACTACTCAATTACAATATAGAGCTGTTTTATGGTAAGATAAGATGATGCAATGCATGGAATCAACAATATATGATTAAGATATGATTTGAGGCACATAATAGTTTTTTGTATGCATTAGGATTCCCAAATATTTTTTTGTTTCATTGTTATGGCTCTTTCTTAGTCCCCTTTTATGGTTCATGCAAAAGATATTCAACATGATTTTCCAGTAGATCCCCATAAACTACAAGATGATTATAATGAATATTAGAGGAGGAATATCCAATATTTTTAGTAAAAAAATCATTAAAATTGTGAGGGTATTATTTCAAAATTTGTCAAAAAGGATTGGTTTGAGGAGGTGTAGAAATCCTTCTCATTGACCCTTGCCAGGAAATAATACCATGTTTCGAGGGTAGTGACAATGTTTCATGAGAAAGTGATTTAGTGGTGGTTTATATTCCTCTAGGAGAATATTGAGTTCAAAATATCATGGGATACATTATAAGACATGTTTTGAGAAATTTTTCATTTCATTACTAGAATAGTGGCCAGTCACCAGGAGTTTATTATCCTCTGACAGGGGAGTTCCAATGTGTTGGATTTTGGGATCCATTTAAGGACCCTTCTCGCATATGCTTCCAACCTATTCCTGGATGAGGACTCTAGGTCACAGAACATCGAGGATGCTTGGTTTCTAGAGTACCATCCACAAATCACCCTGCAAATGCTATGGACTTATCAAGAGGTGTTTGAAATAGTAGCAGTTATTGAAAAGATGTTGACAAGAAAAAGATCATCATGAGAGGGGTTTTTCATAATTTTCCATGTATTAGTGTGATAGTACATGATTCCAAGATTCATTTATTGAATTTATTTAAAAAACATAGTGGTAGGTTCAAGCCCCCATCATATATATTCCCCAGGGGTGGAGTCCCTTAGTCCACTTCCAAGGGTTAACATGCATGTCTTTAATGTGGAAGGTGGCGTCATCATTTGGTAATTTTCTAGAACATTATGATTAGGAAGCATATAGAAGCTATTATTCATTAGGTTACTCAATTAAGATAGTTTGAACTGGTATTTTATCATCATGGTTCTTCATCATTATTTTAGTATAGGGGAGATGGGTTGGGATATGATATCATTTATATGCTTATATCCATAGAGAGAAGATCACATCCATGATGGAAGTCACCATCAGGGTTAGGAAGTTAGTGGAGATGATTTTGGTAATTATCATGCTTTATATTTACCATCCAAAGATGAGCCTGATATCATTTGATTTTCAAATTTCATGATTTATATAGGAGAAATTATTGTTTAAATGGGGACATTCACACTCCTTCATATGGTCTAATAATATCTATTCTTTGGTACATTAGGTTGATAGTATTCTTGTTCCCTTGGAATTTACTACCCTTGTTGGAGGTAGAGATAATCTATATGATGTATGTAGAGACTATGAGATACTATTTTGAAAGTAAAACTCGATGGGAGACATTATAAGTATATAGAAAAATCCATACAATATCATTCCCAACATGGAATAGATTCATTTTATTCAAGTTATTGTAGATTACATCACTATATGGATTGTGTTTAATGGTTATGATTGAGATCATGTAGTGTTCATTAGAAAAGAGACCCTCAGAGGGGTTCAATGATTTATTCATCCTTTTATACCATGATTTTCAAGTTGTGGTGAGTTTATTAAAGCCTTATTATGTGGTTTTATCTAGAATTTTATAAGAGTTCCCTAATTTATTACAAAGGAGGTTTTCGCCTTACCAACATGATGAGAGATTTCATTTTGGAAAGATCAATAACTAAGAAATGATTATATCTCAACATCTAAATATAGTATTGAACCTTATAAGATACGACAACTATGAGTAAAGATCAATAATCTTTTATAGTGAGGTTTTACTCTACTGAGCATGTCACATTACTGTACTAAAGTTATTTTGGCGGAGAAGGTTGATTTATGTTAACATCTTTATCGAAATTATCATTTCCTGAACTAGATTATAGTAATGAACCAGTATCCTTTTCTAATAATTAATTATTTGTATGATCACCTAAGAGAATATATTCTATTTTTGATGATTAATTTCTAATTGGGATATCATTAGATGTGGGTAAAATGTGACACTATTCATAATCCCACACTACAAATTCATTATAGAAATTACGAGTTTATTCTGATAGTATTCAATGTGATTAAAAATCTAGTTATATTCATGGCATTGATGAATAAAGTGTTCTGATAGTAACTAAATCAGTTCATGGTGTTCTTTTTCATTGACATCCATATGTACTCCACATCTATGGAAAAGTACATAGGTTATCTATAGTTAGTTTTGGTAGTTCTTCATCAAGAGATGCTATTCAGAAAGCAATTGAATTGTGAGTACTACACATGTGCAGTCCTGTTCACGGGGAATGACATGCCCTAGTATGATGTAGATGTGGATACATAAAATATTGAGGTAGTCACTTTTATGGATTATCTCAGGAAAAATGTTATGGTGCGGAGTATCCAAGGTCTTAAAAAGAACTTATTTGAGGTTTATTTCTTATTTCACATGGATTGTGACTTCCCTAATATCCATTTCCAGAACGAATAATGCATTTCTATGGGTTGATCAATGTTAGGAATATTTCAGGTACAAAATATAGAATTTACTCAATACTATAGTTTTTTAATTACCATAAGAGTGAGTTGAATTAGAGGTTTTCTATAATCCTTCAAAAATTAGTTTATGATGTGTTCTGATGTAGTAGATATCATTTTCTTCTTAAATGTCTTCATTGTTTTTCCCCAAGAACATAATAATTCTAACCATGATATTTTTTTGGCTGTAGATATGTTTTCAATTATTTTTTTAGGTTACCTCATATATAAGATTCTTGTGGGTATTTACTGTTCTCATGGGATAATGGTAATTCATCAACAAAATGATGTAAATTATGATATTTATAGTGGAAGAAATTCATGTATTATTATGAAATATATATTTCATATAAACTAGGTAAGGGTAATATTGTAGCTGATTGACCGAGTAAGAAGTCACAGAGTGATACCACGTGTGAATATAGTGATTTATGGAGAGTGATGAAAGAGATATCATTGATTCATCATGATATGGGAGAGGTTTGTGGAAGAGGTTCCCTTTACAGATTAACGTGAAGCCATCTATGGAATAGAAGGTAGAGGATTCCTAGCTGGGGAACATTGTGGTGTATTTCTATAGATATTGAGTTGTTAGTAGTGAAAACCCTAATGGGTAGTCTATGAATTTGTAGCACCCATTGTTTTTATAAAGGAAGATATGAATCTCGTTGGTGATACATGGGGCTTATCTATTTGAGTCACATTGATTTCCCTTGGTAGTAAATATTTGAATGAAAAAATATTAATTGATCTCTAAGTGGTGAGTTTTTTTGGCTTGGGTTTATGGGTACAGTTTAATATTTTTTTCCTGATTTTAGGCCATCTAAAAGGTGAAGGTCGAGAAACATGTTCCTGATGTTTTACTCTAGCTATTATATTGTCCTCAGTAGATGTTGGAGTAAATATTGATGGTATATTTCTATAGTTTTCTTGGATCATTTAGAGTATTGGATAATATATCACCTATATTGGAGTGTTTGATGAAATAATTAAATTTTATAGTGATCAAGGAGTCAAGAATAATAGATGTTTTTAAGGAATTACCTGAATGAGGTATTGAGACTCAAAGGATTTTGAATGAAAATATTCCTTAATAATGATCAACATTTTACCTATGGGTTGTGGAGATTTTCTATGAATCTTAAGGCTACCATTTATTCCTTAATACTACTATGAATCCATAGAATAATTGTCAAAAATATTGGACCATCCTGACTCTAGAGGACATGTTTCATGCTAGTGTCCTTGATTTTAGAGGTTCATGAATGAATCACTAGTCTTCGGTTGACATCACATACAAAATAGTCATTGAATAACTATTGGTATGGAACCATTTAACGAATCATATGTCTAGACTTTTCATTATTCATTATATTATACTAGGGACATAGTTTCAATAAATCATCAGAAAAGACTAGTAAATATCATGACATAGATGGTTAAGGTGATTCGTGTCAAGATTAAGCTAGTTAAAGACCATACAAATAATTATTTCAGTCATTGGTGGTGACCTCATCTATTCTATGTTAAATATAATGTGTTCCTAATAGTGAGCCTCATCATTGGAACCTAATGTTTTTACATTAGTGTAATATTTATCCCTAGTTTATTGGACCATTCAAGGTGATGTATCATGTTGGAATCATTTCATATGGAATATAACAACCCTTCTAAAGATTTAGATACATTGTGTATTCCATGTGTTACAACATCAATTTTATCTTCATTATGAATCTCACATAATAAAATTGGGAAAATTAATATTGATGATCATGTGACCATAGAGGGGTGTCTTTTGGAGATCCCTGACCTCAATAATAAGTTGGTATTTGGGTGTCATATTATATATGTTCTGGTCTTATACAGACATAGTAGTGTGAAGAATTGAACCTGGGAATTTGGGTCTTATATGTGCACTCAATATCCCAGGTTTCTTATGTTTCTCTCGATCATATTTGTGATTATTCGTTTTGATTTGCTGACTATTTCTAGGTAGATGAGATGGTTCTATCTTCCCTGATGCCTTATCATTGGCCTAACTCCTGTTTGAGATGAATATACCATGGGAGAGAGTTTGGGAGTAGGTTTATGTTGTTGCATTTTTTTGTACAGTATTCCTCTATGTGACATGGTTGATAAGTTGTTATTGATGAATACATGAGTGGTATCACATAGGATACATTTTTTGATTACCACTATTATTTTCATTCTCTCTAAGGTTGGTTTTAAAATCTAAAGGATGAGATTTTATTGGTAGGTATCAGATGAAAATAATTGGATCCTTCTACATTGTCCCTTGGAACTTTTCCAAGGTATGTAGTGAATTTAAGAATCCTAGAGTGGAATTGATGGAGATATAGGGATCAAAATTTTTTATAATTTAATTTTATGCTGTCAAATGTAGGTCATGATGTGAGATTGTAGTTTGTATCCCAAATATGAATTCATGGTCAGAGAATGAAAATTTAAATGGTTTGATTTTGTATGTGAACTATCAGTCCATGATGATAAAGGGTGTAGGATTAGATTTGATGAATCCATCATTGAAAACTCATGAAATAAACTATAAGGCTGTGACATGATTTGATATAAGTTTATTGTATTGAGGTGATGTGTTTTTCTGTAAGTATTAAAAATCATTCCATTCATGACCTGAATTACCAATTCACATAATGAATCTACATATGTAAATGTGACTATAAATATAATCTCACCATTAATTTTATGAAACCCTCTGATACTATCTCCAAACAAAGTGTCTACAGTTTCCTCTTTATAGTGTTTTGATCCCCTTTTGATAGGGATTGATCTGTAACTTCTCATGTTTCAATCTATGGCGATCTGAGGTGTGTTTTCCCATATTCCATTATAGTTTATTTTCTAATTATTTTTTTACTTATTATTTATATTCTCATGTTTTGGAGGATGATATATTTTATTCTTATGGATTTATTTTATTTTTGTAGTGTGTCTATGGAATGGTGTTCTCCAGGGATTTTAGTTCTGTTATGTCATATGTGATATGATGTTTGAACATGTTTTCCACTCTATTTAATGAACATTTAAAGCCTTGAGGTAAGGGATTATTTTATTATACAATTATTAATTTTCCAATAAGAAATGTTTTATTATTTTCTCTTAAGAAATTGTGGAATTATTGGAGATAATGAAAAAAAAATATTAATGAATTGAAATGGTTTTTGGTTGTACTGATCACATGTGTTTCCTCAATCGTAATAATTTTCATCTTGTTTTACAATATATAGTTCTATATATGATTATGATTTTACTATGTTCTATATTCTTGGTTTTATCATGTTAATTTGTTAAATATGTTTATAATATAAATCTATTAATGTTTTTACAAAATATTTGACGACAGTTTTATTGAACATGTTGATTATTATAATTTTATAAAAATAAAATGATTCATGATGGTTGTTTAGATGAGATAGTCCACAAATATGTTAATAATATTAGATATTGAACATGAATATGGAAGTGAATGTTTTTATAATTACTAACAATGAATGATTAATTCTTATTCTCTTCCTCATATTGTTGAATATTGAAGATGTCATTTAAAGCATATTTAAATAAATAAAAACTTATAGTTTATTATATATTATATTACATGTTGTTCTTGACTAAAAAAATGAATTTGTTTATCCAGGATAGCAATAAAAACATATATTTGATAAAGATATATGTTTTTAAATTAGATATCATGTTTTCATCTGAATTGTTAATGAATTTTTTAGGACCTAGATAGCCTATTGACTCAGTTCGGTATTTGTTTCAACATATGTTTACTATATATGTAATACATCCTATGTGATGTGATGTGAGCATTAGATGAATGATAGATGAATATACATGGCCACGAAGTCTCGAGAGATTGAAAGTAGTTAAAACACATGATAGTAGGTGTCATGGTTATATGAAAGGTGGTTTCATCGATGGCATCAGGATTACTGGAATGCGTTGAAGATGGGCCTGCCTATTCATAATCTAAAATCATGGATGCTTTATTTCTAATAAATAAGATAAATGGTCAGATGATTGGGTTTCTTTTTTCTATATTCAATTCCAAAATGAATCATGAAGTAGGTTATTCTAGATTTTGAATTTATTTTTGGGTAACTTAGGATATTTTCTAGAATACGTAGAATTAGGGAATGATAATTAATAATGAATTTTTTATCTTGTGGGTTTGATGTCTTTCTTGAATGAAATTTATGAAAATACTGATAAATAATGGGAACATTTTCTATATTCCTCATAATCATGGGAATGAGTATGAAATCATATTAATGAAATGTTAATGATATGTTTAATGGATAATTATAATAACAAATGTATAGAAAGATATTTAATGGGAAGAAATAAATAAATGGCACCTTCTATAATTCGTGTGTTCTTGTAGGACACCTAGTCCATTAAAATGTATGTTTGGTGTTTGAGAGAGAATAAAAAAAGTTGACGTACAGACTAGGTTATTTCCAAAGTTGTGGTTTTTAATTTAGATTATATCATGCATTTAATGTGTTTTCATACCCAACCCCTCCTATATAATATTAGAAATTGAAACCCAGGGGAATCTAGGAGCTAATTTTCCCTTGTATCCTTGTTGGGGTGGAATGTATATTTATATTAACTCCTCAATGTCCTTCTCTCTTATGTTGGTGGTATTTTGTGCTAGTATACATAATGGTCACCTTTACCATATATGTGTGGAGTGGTATGGGATAGATTTTGGATATTTCACACACATGGATCTCCATACCTATAATCTTATGCATTATTATAGGAATGACATGTATGTGTTGTGATGGATTGAGGTACAATACCTGACATAAGCGTTTTGGTGGGTCCTATAAACAAGTCATTTACAAGATGGATATGTGAGTTGGTTTGATGAGATAAGGAGATGCATTGGGTTCATGGATTGTGATGGAGAGATGATTTTAAAAACATGATAAATGTTATGACACATTATTCTAGGTTTCATTCGGTTGGATTACTTTCAGAGAGATAATTCATAGGACATGTGATGTTGGGGAGAAGTGGAAAAAAACTCGGGAAGTGGTAGTGGGGTACCTTATTTTGATATTATATTATATGTAATATTTAATGAAATACATAGTGATATATATAAATGATGAGGCTCAGAAATATTCATTCCAATTTAAGAGAAGAGTTAGGTTAACATATTGTTCACTAAGATTTATAAATATTATTTTATCTTTTGAAAGAGAGGAACCATAGAGGTTCTACATGGTATAAAATTTATTCTGAACATAAATATATATAAACTACTCCTAGGTCTCCATTAGCTCGTTAATGATCAGGATTTAATATAGAAGCTCGTGGATTATTTCAGAGATATATGTTATTTTTTTATCACTGTCTAGGATTAAAATTTGGTTCTATTATATTTCATTCAAATGTTTTATTATATAACATTACATGATTGTATTCTGGATATTTTACATTTACCTTGATCAACTATTGTGGGGGTGTTTCTATCATATCTCTAATTTCTCATATCTTAGAGGGTAATAACTCTCATATATGTGTATGATAAACCCTTAGTGATTGTATCAAAATCATGGCCAATTGGAGGATAGATTCATTAATCATTTTAAACATTACCTTATTACCAATCTAGGATAGATACCATGGCTGGAGGGGGTTGTGACATATTGAATCATTAAATTAATCATGAAAATTAGATTCTAGCACATTACTGAAATTCCTAAAATTATCAATTCTTCTTTAGAGATTAAATCCCAAATTATTAATTTAAAAAAAAAGTCACTATATCCATATCTATATTTTGTAGATCCATGTAAGATAAGTTTATAGTTCATCGACACCAAAAGGTTGGTTATCACTTTTATTGGTAACATAATTTGGTTGACTTTATACATTGATTGATAATGGAGTTTCATTATCATTTTGGGTATATTTCATTTTTTCACTATTAGAAGATAATAAAAATATTTTTGTATACCAAAAAATTTCAAATGACTCACCTTGATGAATTGTTATAAAAAATCTAGATGTCATGAAATTATAATCATGCAATAATAACCTGTGTGACATAAAAAAATCCAAATAATCACTTCCTAAAAATTATTAGTATGATTTTAAATTCAACAGTTTCTACAACTTAAACTAATCCATTGAAATTTAATTTTTAAATAAAACGTTTCATCATGAAATAATGAAGAATTATATTTTGTTTTTCTAAACACAACTCACCAAGCATGATGGTTTTTTAATCCAAGTATATGAAAAACATAATGACGTGTCAAAAGAACTATTTATCATTTTAGTAAAATAAATTTGTAAATGTTGTATCAATCAACTAAATTATATGTACAATAAACTAACATCATCGTCCATTATAGATGAATTATACATGTATTGAATAGTTTTGCACCTCTCCAACACATAAAATAAGAAACTAATACTAATTTCAAACTTTAAGTTAGTATTTATCGGAAACATATAGTTCATCATTAAATTCAATTTTCATGCACTAGAAATAAAATAATTGATTTGGAGAATAATACTCCCCTTATAGTGAAACATATTCCTTCCCAAGGCTGATATGAATGGAATTTCTAGACTCCCCCATATAATGTAATGTAGATACTAAAAAAATACAACACATAAACATAAGACCATTATTCCATGAAATTCAACATATATGAAAATCCACCTAGGATTTTCAATAAATTTGGATGAGATCCCAAAATAAAATAAAACATATATGCTATTGGGGATGAAATGTGAAATCAAATTATATATATTTTATTCAATGTTGAAAATGAAAAAAAAATTAAATGAAATAAAACATAAAAAAATTACATATATCAATCCCAATATTAATTATTTCATTTTCCACCCAGTGGGAACATTTTTATAGTCATTTTACTGACTATAAAAATCTACCCTCATCCATAATGTTATTTTTTAATTTATTTCATCATTGATAGTAACTTTTATAAATTATTATTCTATATGGGAACAAAATATGGTTCTAGTTATGTTGGTGGTATAAAAGAGACAATTTCATTGAAATCACACCATGCACATTCAACATACCCGTTTCCAAAAAATTATTAACCCCAATAATATTCAAATAAATCATAAAATTATGGCAGTTTAACAAAGAATAATATGAAACACTCCTACAATAGATGGTGATTAAATAATCAGGAATATTGAAACATAAAACCAATTTAGGATTGTTATCCTCAGTCATATCCCCTAACATAATGTGGAATATTGGAAAATAGATCATGATTTTCTATTAGGTCCTAACGTAGTGGCATTTTTTATATTTTTTTTAAAAAATTAGAAAAATAACTGTGAAAAGAAAAAAACAACACAATTTATTGTTTTAGTAAATCTAGAAGTCTACACCATTGTTACATAAAAATTGTGGTTAAAAATTACCTCTCTGGTCATCAAGGTGATAAAAATTAGTTTTCAAAACTCTCTCATGTAATGATGGTGTATTATGAATGATCCATCAATAATTTTAATGTAATAAAAATTCAGTGATGGTTCAACCAATTAATCAATCAATGTGATATGGAGAACATAAAAATAGAACAAAATCAATGGGAAAATTTAAATAAAATAAGATAAAAGAATGTTTCATATTCAAAATATCAAATGAGAAAATAATAAAAAATAATTTATGAAATTCATTTATCATGGGGATTTTATTATGGTTTAGTTTTTTATTGATAGAATGAATGGATTTATTATTTGAGACATGATTACTTAGTCTGGTAATTAATTATTTCAAATAGTTATTTTCATACAAACCCCAAAGTCATGATAACAAAATCAGTAAACATTCATGATTCCATCTATTTTGACCTCTTATATTTTCCATAATTATTTTATTCTTCATTTCATATAACATAATTTTTAAATTGTAGAATAAAATAATCAATAAGATTATAAATGAAAATCATAATCAAAAATTAAAACAAAGAATATAGAATATTCAATACAACACACTAATCCTATTTATTTCAATCTTCTCCATATAGTTATTATAAACTCATTGATAATGGAATGGTAATAGTCGTGATAAAAAACTCAACCCCTCATAAGGATATATGTGAACCTAGTATAGGGAATGTTAAATAAAGGGAAAAGAGAGATAATTATAGAATAAAATAAATAGCAACAAAAACTGGCATGTTACGCAGAAAAAATAAGATTTTGGGGAGATATAAGGTCAGGAAGGGATAAATTTTTTATAATTTATAGATAGGTTGTATTTGAGTTGAGCCTCTACGAATCCGAGGAACAATGGGTAGGATGTTGCGGGTGTACGCTTACACATGGGTCTAAATTAATAAAATTAAAATCATAACTATAAATGAATATTTTAATTTAATATTTATTTAATAAATATTTATTAAAAATATTTATTGTATATAAGGACCAATGAGTATTCCCCGACTAATATTTATATTATATATGGTATTGATTTTTTTAATGAAAATACAAGGGAATGGTCAACCAATAAGGATATGAAATGCATGTATAAATGAACTACATATGGAAATTGTGGTATATCACATGAGTGACTATCCAACTAGGTTAGGGAGTATTATCAGTATATATATCACTGTTATGAGGTGGAGTGAGTGATCTCTGTGCAGTGAGGCTGACTGGAAGGGCATTAATCAGAGTGAGGGAGATATTGACATTTTTTTCTTGGAATATTTTATATTACATCAGAGATGTTCCTTACATGATATATTTAAATGTGAGAGTATTCCATACTTTTATATATTCATGTCACCTATTATATTTTATACATATAAAAAATATAAAATATATATTTTATATCATTTTTTAAATTAAAATCATTTATATATAATTTTTAAATTTCTATAATTTTTATTTCTATTTTTTTAATGTTTGTAAGCTAATAAGTATCTCATGGACATTGTATTGTATTAAAGGATTATAAATTCATTCTACAGTAATTTTGATAATTTATAAAATTTAACATTTGTAAAAATCATTCTAGGTGATCCAGCTATACCCCATAGGAATTGTATTAAATTATTTACAATAAGGAAACATGGAATCGGTTTGGAAGAGTGAAAATACTTCATAACCTATAAAAAGGTCATCCATTATGCCATATTCATGTATTTATATTAAAAAATGGTTACATTTAGTGTAATAAATTACTTAACATGTATTACGATAAACATTCCATTTGTTTGATTTCTCCTCTATAGAATGATATAAAAGCCTTAACCATGCATACCTTTGGCATCTTATTTTTCTATCGGTGGAGTATATAGTGTGTGTATGTAATGAAAAAGGTGTATAACTTTAATTTATTATAGAAAAATCATCTAGATTATGGTACCTGTTATTCAATCTATATAGAATGGTATAAATTCCCAAGGATATTTGTTTTATATATTCTACTATGGGTGAGTTATGTTTCTTCTAATGTATACAGTGTGTCCTTTTCAATTACATGACATGTAATTATCCACTGTACTCAAAAAAAATATATAATATATTCATACTTATATTAAAACCCATAACATTTAAAAAACATTTTTAATAATGTATAAAAACACATTGAATAATCTACCAAACAAATTTACAATCTTTATACAACATCAAAATATTAAACACATTTTGGAAGCAGTAAACCCCCCCCAAAATTATAAGTTTCTTATCCTCATGAAATTACATATACCTTCTTCCCAATAGATGTATAAAATAATCTAGGGATCATAAATTAAATAATTTTAACTAAAAAAATATCAATTACTTGAGTTTTTATAAAAAGTACACACATTTATTAAATTAGAAACTCTGTAAAGTGAAATATACAAGTATATTTAAGTAATTATTTTTTAATTTTTATTTTTAAAATATAAAAAATTTAAATCAAAAGTTCCATTATTATTTAAAACAAATTCATATTACCCATATTTATCCTATCATGAATTAATTTGAGATATTTAATGAGTTTCCTAAATCCATGTCATATATTGACAATTTTATAGGCCACACAACTATGTTCTAAGGACCAATGAAGCTAAATAGGTATTTATTTTATATCGGAAGTATTTTTTTATTTAAAATTTTGTTTTTTTAGACCATAATTTTTTTTGAATGTCATGTACCTTTTTTGGAATGACTCACTCTTATTTAAAAACCAAAATCCCAAAATTTATGAAATGAATATGGATTGAAAACAAATAGTGTGGTATAAAAAATATCACTATATAACATTTACAAAATATAAATGATGGATTCAATTTTCATGTATTTCCTTAATTAAAATTACACAAATGAAATTTAAAAATTATAATCCATATTATAAAATGGAAAATATATACAAATCATAGAAATTTTATAAATATAACACACTATGAAAAATTTCTTATCTATCTCAATTTATATATAAAATCAAAATAATTCACCCATTCCAATAAATATATAAATAATACTATCAAACTAAACTTATAACATAGTATTATATAATATGAATGTGAAAATATTCAACCTTGATAGGTTGAGGGAAGTGACTAGGTAAGGTGAAAAAACCATCCCTTAAACACACTGAAAGCTGAACACGGTTCTATATATACAACATATTATTTTAGAAAGGACGATTGTAAATGATACAAAATCAGGGGGGAAATAAATAGATTTAGTGAAATAATAATTGGGGAAATAATATGAAAAGTTATAATTCTCAAAAATGGTTAACCTCAAAGGTCTTGAATGGATACTACTTGCTGAGATATCAATATAAATTATATGAAAATGTTTCATTAGAGGGAAAATAAATATTGAAGGTTTCCTTAAACACAAACAATATACTATGAAAAATGATGGTTTTTTTGATATATAAGTTTATAAATTAGTTTATGGGTTTTAAATGTATGATACTTCCTATATATAGGCACTAATAGGAGAAATGGAACTTTCCCCTGATGAAAAACCATGGCTAACACTGTCAACTTCTATGTTATGATTTCCTTATTTTATCATTACACTCTAAAATTATCACATATCCTTCGTGGTTACCACTCTTTAAATACTAATTTAGTTTTTATCTCCTCTTTTAAAGATGATATACCCCTGTATGTCACGATCATAAGAAAACAATAGAAAAAAAATAAAATGAAAACAAAAGATATATAAATATTGAAAAAAAAATCTAGGGAACATTTCATGGAATCTAAAATGCATGGAATGTTTTGTAATCAAAAAGTGAATCACATGTACATGAGAGATAATACTATACTACTTTTTTATATTAATAATAAAACTACATAGCATGTAGGATTTGATAGTGGTAATGTGGAGGCACTAGACTTTTTGTCGTCCACTATACATATATGGTATATTGTATACTCAGGTGAGAAATGTGGTAGACGATTTTTACTAATAGTTAACACTGTGTGTTTCCTAGAAGTGACTATTGATGTTGGGATAAAAAATGACCATATTACTACCCTTATATAAACTACACACGCTGTATGTACTTTTTTCCCTTGTAACACATATTTTGAGCCAAAAAACAAAAATTACCACTAAAAATCATAAGTAGTAGAATCACTAAGAGAGGGTTTCTAGCAGTAAATACATGGTTTTAGGAAATATTTAAGAAATTATTAGAAGTCTATAAAAGTCATGGATTTGTGATATTAGTTTATTGGTCTAAGAGTGACTCAGAGGGATAATTAGATTGTAGTATTGGATCTGGTGAAATGAATGGACCTAAGGTTTATAAATAAACCCACATGACGTATCCTTTTACACACACATTAGGTATTCATATAATTAAATAATAATTTTTATTTATTTTTTGATATATTTAAATATATGAATGTTGTAAATTCCAACTAAAAATGTGTGACTTTATTTATAAAAAACATAATGGAGTCGGGTAAGCTATAATGATTCAATCCTTGGTTTTCAAGACTACTATAAGGATCTAAATGGCGACCCACTTCTATTATCGTTTACATTAATATAGTTAATAATTTTTAAAAACCTATTATAAATGTCATATATCAAGAAACAAAAATAAGAATAAAAATAAGGAATCATATACCAATGTTCAAGGATGAATTCAAACCATTGACGACTCATATGCCCCCATGTTTATAAAATAACTAACGGTGGATTCTCTTATGATTTCATGAATTTATAATCAGAAATAAAAAAGGTAGGAAATCTAATTGTCATTGTCTCCTATATTAATTGAAATTTTTTTGTTTCATTCAGTCTAAATCCAATATTTAAATGATTTAGAGGGAGGAAAATGTTGATTTTTTGTGATAATAACACAATAAGATAAATTTTAATAAAATAAAAATATAAATATTTATATAGATAATACATCAAAATATAGAATAAAATCCACGATTGAATGCATATAATATATAGTTCCACAGTCAAAATGATCCTTTCTTGAGAGAAACTCAAAAGTAGTTGAGAATCATTACCATGATGATCCATAGGATTAATATTGTGTTAAGAATCTATTATAAATTCAATTAATTTTTTTATAGTTTCAATAATTATTTTAAAATTGATTTCTCATTCAAAAATTTTTAGAACACAAGTAAAATTATTTTTGAGTGGTATGTATTTCATGCATGTGAAAGATTCATGGTTGTTAAGTCCTCAATTGCACATGCACTATCCTATAGAAGTGGTTAATAACTTTTCAGTAGGGCTTTGTTGTTTTTGAAAAGAATGAAATCATTTTAAAATTACATTTTTTTATAATAATGTAAAATACAATATATCTAGGTTACCAAACATGGTTTCCAATCCTTGGAACACCAAAATGATCATTATTTTTTATAAATATCACATCCAAATAACAAATTATTCTAAATTAACTTCAAGGATGGTAAAATACAAAAGAATGAATCGTTAAAATCTAATAAAACAAACAATATAAGTCTATGAACCATTTTAACATGAATAAAATAGAAAATATCTATTTATTATTTTTTTTATCAAACTTCCCCACACATAAACTATGTTTTACCTCATGAAAACTGATAAAATAATTTCAAAGGTACCAAAAATGAAACAATTATGAAAATCATTATTCATATAAACTAAATGAACATGGTTTGGAATGAATATTTATTAAAAAAATACTGTTATTCTTCAAACATTCCTATCTCTAAAGAAAGAATGCAATTTAAACACAAACTCTGTATCTAAATTCCATTACTTATATCACTATTTCGTTAAATATGATTCCCCTCTTCTTAATTTAATATAAATTCACCCAATTTATATCCATATTCTTATACACATAATCAATGTTATTTCTTACATCAAATTTAAGTTTTACACTATTATAGATAGAATAATCATATTGAACTAAAACATAAAAGCATAATGATGGATTTTCATCATATTAGGTATTTTTTGTATGTGTGTTTTTAATTATTTTCAAATACTAAAAATTTAATTTTTACAAAAATTTTCAGATGAAACACCATAATGAATTTCTAAACCAAATAAATATATCATAAATTTAATATATGTAATTTCTGCATATGGAGTATAGC
The DNA here is from genome assembly GCA_963277665.1 of Viscum album. Lineage (NCBI taxonomy): Eukaryota > Viridiplantae > Streptophyta > Magnoliopsida > Santalales > Viscaceae > Viscum > Viscum album. Next base: position 265,633,445 of record OY728120.1, read on the forward strand.
CAAAATCAAAAAAAAAATACGTCACCAAAAGGAAAAAAGTAATAATCCAACCTCAAAATTTTTCATAATCTATGTCACTCTATCAAAATTTCATATTTTTGTAAAATTTAATAAGGTGTAAATGTAAATTTATTTTTTTAAATTTTCCTAGGACTAACCACTATGAATTATGGTTTATTAGTCCATACATATGAAAATCATCAACATACATGAACCAAAATTCATTATTTAAATAATTTTAATGCTTGGTATTTATAAAAATCCTTTAAATTATTTATAATACTAATATTTCTTCTCATACCATGAGAGAGGCACAATTCAAGTATGTTATATATGATAACCTCTTCTATAAATAAAAAATTAATTTTTTTTAAATTGCCTAATTTCATGGAGATATTTATATGAATCTTATTATGTTCCATTAATTTCAATCCACGAATAGTGGAAACAACATAATTTGTTATGAGAGAAATAAAACTCTTATGGTGAAATATATATCTTCAAAAGTCTCAAATGAATGGATGTATTCAACTAACTCATTTCATAAATTGTGGATCGTTATTAATCAAATAAAAAAAGTAAAAATAAGATAATTCATCAATGAATTTTATGATGGATAAAAGTAAACATTTGACTTAAAGTAAATATTCATGAGATGTCAGGGTTAATTAAAAATATAGTATCATAGGGATGAAATGTGAGGGAAAATTGTATTCTTTTTTAATTAGTGTTAAAAAACTAAAATGAAATGTAAAAAATACATTAAATATAAAACTACCTATTTTAATTTATTATTATTTCTCCCAATGAGAAAATTTATTTATGGTAACTAGATTATGTTCTAGATCCACCTCACATCCATAATCACTTAGAACATGGGGAATATTCTTCGAGAACCATCCCATTTTCCTAGTGCACTGCCTAATTTCTAATATATCTTTTCATTTTGATGGATAACGTGGTAGGTTGAAATAGAAGTGCATTAGGGATAAAAGGCATAAAAGGTGAAACCATGTAAAATTTTTTCTCTTTCTCACATTAGTCTCTCATGTAAATTATTTTATTACAGATGACTGAATCATTAGATGTGGGTATAGTATTTATGGATTCTAAAAAAAATTCATTCTCCTCAACTACATAAACAAAAAAATTAACATTACACAATTTGGTAGAAAGTTAAAATTCAATTGAAATTTATGATTTATAATCTTGTACCATTTTGGCAGTGGCTTCACATGTTGTATTACAACATTAAATATTTTCACAAGATAAATCATATCACAGAAGAATTAAAATCAATACAACTAGAATTTATATCATTTAATACCTCTTTAATTAAAACTAAAATATGATATTCTACTCCAAAAAACATGAAAATCCTAAAAAAATGAAAAGGAATGTTTTTATCTTATTCATGGTTATGGGAATGAAATGGAATGAATGTCTCACCTATTAAATTTTTGTAGTATTAAAATATTTCCAACATTAAAACACACACCCAACCCATCCTCTCTATCTGAATATAAGTCTTTCATAGTGTTTACTATATATTATAGTTTAACTACTAAAAACTAATGATTTTAAATTTTTTTATTAGCACATTTTTCATTTAGTAATATACTCTATCATTTATAGAAATTGTTCATAATTGATATTCTCAATAAGACCAATATGTTTTTTTGGATGTAGTGTTGGTATAAAGGAGTTAATTACATTTAAATAACCCCACCAATATTCATTATACCATGATGTTGAAAATGATCCATCACCCAACTAGTTTAAAAATGAACCATGAAACAATGGGATTCAATAAATATGAATGGGGAAGACTCCCCCCCAATTAATGATTAAATTGTATTAGATCTTGAAAATCTTCTGGAATATATGTGAATTCTCTACAAATTATTTCTCCTAACACAATTATCCATGTTATAAATTAGATTATACATGTCTCTTAGGATATGTGGAGGGGAAAATTATAAATTTTCCACAAAATGATAAATAACCACAAAGAAACTAACAAAAACTCAATTTTAATTGGTCAATGTGAGCCCTATGTTTATAAAATGTTTCTCAAAAAAATACCAAATATTTGACCTCCCAAATCATCAAGGTTAGGAAAAATAATTTCCTAAACATCACTATGTAGTAGTTCATTATAAGTGTCAATACCCAAGGAATCATATTACAGTCTCATGTTAATGAAATTTCATCCAATAATTCAGATTTAATTAAATGATGATAATATAAATTGAACAAAATTAAGGGAAAATGTTAAATAAAACTACATATATATGAGTGAATTGAGATTAAAATTTTCATTTGAGAAAATATTGTAATAATTTAATATTAAGAATATTAAATTTTGATGAAATTTATTTCTCATATGGATTCACATTTGTTAATGTTTCTTTGTATGACATCAAAATAAAATGTTATTTAAAAATTTATTCCATTTTTTTCTAGTTAATTCATTTAAAAAATTAACAAAACAACAAAATAGTGATGATAAACTACCACAATTTTCATGTGTTCATTTTTTTGGGATCCCTTTGGTTTTCCTTGAATATGATATCCTTTTATTTATTTTACATAATAATTAAATTATAAAATAATACCATAAATATAATTATATACTAAAATATTATTATAAAAAGAAAACACATCAAATTGATCATTTATTACAACACACCCTTCTATATTATTCACACCTCAGCACAACTCTTGTTTTCTTATCATCACTTAAAAATGATTTAATGATATATAATAAACTCAACCCACCCATGGATAAGAGAAAAACATAGAGTTGATAATGTAAATAAAATGGAAAATATAACAAATGAAATAGAAAAACCTATAAATGGTGATGAAAAACACATCAATGTATGTTAATATTAGAATGTATTAGTCGTAAATGAGGAAGGGTATGTCTTAATATATTAAATGTTTAGAGGGAGGGACATTAAATGTTTTCCCAATCCATATACGAGTCAATGGTGGATTCCCATGTTGGATATTTTTTTTCTCATGGGTCTTATGTAAAAAAATTAAAAACACAATATAATATTCATTTATAAACATAACAATCAATTATATAATATCTAATTAAAATATAATTTTAAAAAAGGTGACATGACATATTTCACAATAATACCTCTTGGGTTGGAAGAAGGATCGGTTTTCTACCCATATATTCCTCTAATAGGAATGTAACAAAAGAAAATCAATAAAATGGTGTGAAACATATATGGGAGGAGTTATCCTCTAATACTATAAACATTAATACATATACAAGATGTAATTTAAATAAATTTAGTAAATAATGAAACCAATTGATGTATATCATGAATGTAAATAATGAAAATATGAAAATAATTTTATACATTATAAAAGATTAAACATGGAAAAATATATATGAAAAAATTCAATTATAAGTCCAACAATATAATGTGGGAATAGATGCACTCTATGTTATGATGTGATCACTGACATTAGTAATAATTTCCATAAATATGAAATATCGAGATCAACTATGAACTATATCCACAATATCCATTGAATATAATTCCAAAAAATGTGTTTTTTACACATAAAAAACATGTGTGTTCATGAAGCCTCTGTAGGTTGGGTATAAATATACCGAATATAATGACATATAAATAGAAGAGGAAATAATGGTAGGAAGTCATCTCAAACCAAAGAAATAGAATATTCTGAAAGTGTATCAACTAAAAAAATTCATGTAAGTCAGTTGGTTTCGGGTGTAGTAGATGTGTTTTAGTAGATAGTGATGTATCAAAATTTCATTTAATAATATTTTCCTAGATCTGAGAGCGATGAACTTGCACATGAAATTTATTATTAATTCATTTAATATCTAAATAAATAATTACCCAGGATTAGATAAATTATTTATTAATGATTGTTGATCATCTGGAAAGGCCCTTCCAGATTTCCATCACTGCGCTTGTGAGGATCCAAAGGTAGAATTCCTAATCCAGTGATGCACACATGATCCAATGTCTCTAAGAAACATGACTCATTTACCAGTGCTATAATTCTGAATCAAATGTCTTTAATTGTTCTTTTTTTATTTCTCATTATTCGGTCTTGAATAAATACTCTCATGGGTTTCTAATACTTGTGAGGGAGATAGGAGGAGGAGTCAAGAGATAATTATATGTGCACAAGAATTATCTATTCCCGGACAAGGAATTGGATTCAATTTATTTTCACAACAGACAGAGGTATCTATATATAGAGCTGGGATTTAGGTTAAAAAATTTAATTACATAACAACCATAAAATATAATTAAAACCATTAATGAAATCTCATTCCAAGTAATAATAATTTTATTATTATTATTTTCATGATGTTCTAAATTGATCATAATTGAAAATAATATTTACTAACTTGTAAAAAATTATTTTATCACTATACACTATCTTGGTCTATTCGAATTACTCTTTCAATTATTCAACACTCAAAATAAAATTTTATTCTCTTAAATACATTTTTTATTCAGAAACTACATAATAAATACTTATTAAATATAATATAAAATAAATAAATATGTTTTAATCAAATTTTTTGTGAATAAATATTCATTTAATTAATGTGATAAATATTACATGGTTAAAATTATTACTCAGTTTTGAGAATATTATTTTTTCCATTATTTAAATTTGAATTGAATTTAACAAATACAAACAGAAAAACCTAGCATTTTACCCTCTAGTATACTTTCTCATTGTCATTAGGTGGTCCTACGTAAATACCAAGATAAATATCTATAAATAAGTCATGTCACCCAAGATAAATAGCTTATCCATTAATAACATTACATTCATTATGCATCCAACATTTAATAATTCCCACCACCATATGTTGTGATAAATTTTGTTAGAAAATCTATTTGAACGGGTTGTGTGTTCCATTAATGGTAATCATAAAGTCTATGGAAACATTCACACACTCATAGATAAAAATAAATAAATACACAAAAACATGATGAATTCCAAATGGTGGGAATGTTATCATAATCTCCTATAATGTAGATTACCATGCGAGATCATCATGATATGAAGTCATATCGGCTTACGAGTACTCAAATCTGACACTCTATATTCAATGTGTCCCATAATAGAATTTTATCCAAATAAAAATCTATATTAAGAATATTTTCACAGTGCTTCAAGGTTCTCATCATAGCAGGGAACTACTATGACCTTATCTATGTGAAAAATAAAATAGGAAAATATTACATTAATGTCATGCATAAAAATGAACAATATGTAATAAAATTAATTTTTAATTATTAAATCAAATATTAATGTAGTAAAATTACCAAGAGTTTGTTATAAGAAACCAAATATAAAAAAATCACACTTGGACTGGATCCAACATCCTACGACTTTCAGTCTGCTAGATCTCACATGATGATCATGTTTTTTATGATTTGACAACTAAGTCAACAGGTATGCAATGTCATTTTCCATGGAAATAATACTCACTATAGCCTCAGCTATTTAAGACAAATCCATCATGTTATGATACATTTTAAGTATGTGTTTCGTCTAATAATGTGACCTTGCCACTTTTGTGAGAGCCACCTCTGTATTATTCTCATAGTTGAGTGTGAGGGGATATCTATTTTTATGAAACTAATCAAGATCCTGTATTACAATGTGAATCCAAACTAAATCATTAGCTACCTATGAATCCTCAATATACATGTACACTCATATATAATCTAAAATAATATCATTCTTTTAGATCTTACAACATATAGAACCACTATTCAATGTAAATATGCATCTCATTTGTGTTTTCATGTCATTTGATCGCTTGGAAACTAGCATCTTCATAACCTCTAGTTACTAGCTCCTCAAATACTCCACTAACCTGGAATATATCCTTAGTAAACCTCATATTCATAAGGATAGCCTTGAAAATAATCCAATGGTGATCACATGGATATTCTTGATATATTCCCTCCACACATAATGCGTAAGTGAAATCTAGCATAGAACATGACATAAACAATGTTACCAAACCAATTGATAATGTGTATGAAATCCTTTCAATTCTATTTCCCTCTCCATGAGTCTAATGAAAAATTTTATTGGAAATATTAATTCCATGATATATTGGAAAAAATACCATATTGAATTATTCTATACATAATCTCACAGTATCATAACAATGTATATTAATTGATTTAGGTTAGGAAACGTCTTTGATCTATCACGATGGATCCTGATTCGAAGAAAATATGATTCCCCTCCATGTTAATAATGAAAAACTATTTATTCAACCACACCATTATAAACTATAATACTGATATTTAATTTCAAATAAGTAATATGTAATGAAGATATAATATTAAAGAAATTTAATTCACTCCCAGTAATCCATTTTTTGAAACTAGGCTCACAATAAATATTTATCAAATAAAATTTTCTTATGGATTAAAAAAAATCATGACACGTATGCTTTATTTAACCCATTAATGTATCTTTGCAACATTCATATTGAATTGGAATCATTTGGAGTCACAAACCCTTCAATTTGTGTCATATAGACATCTTCTTAGATGTTCATATTACAGCAGGATGTCTTGAAACATATTTTACATATCTCGTAGTCATTGTAAGCCATAATAGAAAGTATAATTTTGGTGGATTTTAGCTTTGAAAATGGTGGAAAGTTTTCATTGTAGTAAATGCCTTGATGATTTTTAAAACCTTTTGAAACTAGTCATGCCTAATATGGACTGACAGTTCTTTCCATGTACTATTTCTGCATCATTACCCATTTGTAACCAAACGGATTTACATAAACTCGAGGATATACATAATCCCCTTCTTGGTTTTGGTATATTTAATCCACTTTATAATTGAAGAATCATTTCATCCTGGAAATATTTTTCCACTTACTATATCCTCGTAGATTGGAGGATCATTATTATCAACTAATAATTATTTACCATTATGGGTAACCAGAAAAAATACTGCTCTGGTTCCATAACTTATCTTGTACTCTTACACAATACATCTGTCTCTAGAACTGTTTATTCTTCCTTGGGTATTTATGGACTCTTATCTTGTACCAACACTTATGTTCCTTGTTCCTTGACATTATATAACTTTATCTCTATCATAATATCTCATTTCGAGTTGTTCTCCTTCTCAAGGAATATTGAATTTCTTTCAACTGTAAATTTTTTGTATAAGGTTTCATATAAATAATATCCCTTAATTTCATTATGGTATCCTATAAACATACACTTTTGTCCGTGCGGTGAAATTGTGTAACCTGAAGAGATAATAAAAAAATTTTGATTCCCTTGACATGTAAATTCGATATCATGGATTTTTATCCCCTAAAAATATCGAATGGAATATCATTTATCAATTTATTTTGTACATGGTAAAGTATGTGTGCCTCTATTTAAACACATATCCCCAAAAGGATAAAGGAAGACTTGCATGACCCGTCATTCATCTCACCCTGTATAGTAAGGTGTGCTTCTTCCTTACTCTTATACCATTCCACAATTGTTTTTATGGAGGATTGTGTAATAATATGGTCCAAAAATTCTTTATGTAATCAATGATGTCTTGAATAATATATTCTCCAACATAGTCTAATAGGAGTTTTTTAATATTTCTACTAAGTTGGTTCTCAAATTCATTCTTGTATTCTGTTAATTTATAAAAATAATTTGACATAAACATCATTATGTAAATATATACATATCATATAAAATCACCAGTAAATTTTTTAATGTATGAGTACCCACCCCATGCTTCAATAAGAAATTCCCCCACACACATCAGTATGAATTAACTCAATAAGATCATTATCCCTTCTTCATTTCCAAAAAATGAGGATTTTTTCATGTTTTTGGTAAAAATGTGTGACATACAACATTTGGAATTATTTAAAAACAACCTAAATATTCACCGTAATGTAATTTTATCATGAATTTTTAATTTACATGACAGAGCCAGTTATTCCAAATTTGGGTGTGGTATGAGTCATGTGATGTAACATCATTATCAATATTCATTACTTGCTTCATGTAATCCAACATGTAAATATCGTTCTGTAAATGTGACCTACTATAAATAATTCTTATCTTTATAATAGAATAAACAATTATATCCAAATTTTAAAGTGAATCCATATGTATCAGGTCTAAATAAAAAAATAATTTTGTTGGTACATTAAGGAACATAAGAAAATCCCTTTAATACCAAGATTGTTCTAGTTAGCAATGTGAGGCGGTAGTCCTAGATAGATACAATATCTAGTTTAGCTCTGTTTTATATTCATATATCTACCTCCTATTGGTAAATTATTATAAATCAAATTGTTTATTATTTTTCAATAAATATGTGATCACCAAATAATGTATCTAATACCAAGTTTTAATGAATAGTAAAAATCAAATTGATAACAAACTCACATGAAGAATCCCCTTGATTCTTTATTTGGATGTATTTTTTCTTTTAGTGGCCCTTCTTTCTACATGTGAGACATATATCATCATGCTCCCATTCATCACCATTTATATTCTTCTTCATGGAAGGGCTTGAAGATGTTTTGGGATTAAATATCTATTCTTTTGGTTTTCAATTTATTCTCAATGAGGACAGAAGAATTTTTTCACTTTATATATTTTTTCTATTTGGTGAAGGAGGATAATATGATCTGGAATAGGGTTTTTAGTGTTTTTTATATCAAAATTTAAAAAAATGGAGAATCTTGAATGGGTGATTCCATAATGAGATTTGTCCCCAGTTCATCAGGGAGTTTTTACCCTAGAAACTCTAGGCAGTCAATGTAGTCAGTTATCATGAAGATGTTATGCCCATCAGAGGAACCCTATCCATGCTTATTCTGAAGGAGATACATGGAAATCTGAAACCATTCCTGTCTAGCTCACTCCTAGAAAAGACCAAGGAGATTCTCAATCATTCTATAAGCATCAATGTTTTAATGAGACATTAAGAGTTCACAATATATAGAAGAATGAATTATAAATTGAATGCCAACCATGTCATTGATATGTTTTTATAGATTAGGAACACAAAATCAAACACCTCATGAGTAAGAAGATCGGGAATTGAGGATTCAAGAACATATGATTTCCTTTCATGGCGTAGAATTACCTGAAGGTGTGTGAACCACTCCTGGAAGTTACATCCTTTGAATAAATTTTTTTTTCCAATATTGATCATATTGATAGTGTAGATGACGACCATTTCATTTTATTCACCAATTATAAGTGTAGTTTTAAGTACTTTTTTATTATAAATTAAGTGGGAAATAATAAATTTATTTAATTAATTAAATCTCCAACTATTATATCAATTCCCAATAGGGCTTACCATTGAACATCAAATTTCTAGTTTCTATGAAAATATAAAAGAAAGGATCCATATCCACTTAACATAACCCCAATAAGGGTCGGATAAGATAATTTGAAGGTATTTGGGTAGGAATGTATTTTACAACTACGGGAATGTACCTCCTTCATCCGCTGAGTGGACTCCCCAATCTTGAAATCATGACATATATTTTTTCAGCACTTCGATCCAAATTACACAATGTCTATCAAGGGAAACTCTTCTGGATGTAAAATGTTTATTTCAACCCAATTCATTAATAATAACTCCCCTTATAAAATTATGTTTCCCAACATGGTTTGGTCAAACATATAATTCTATTGAGTTATGTTCATAATCCTGTAACATAAGGATTAATTTCACACAATATTCAATTGGTGGATTTTATTTTAATATTCATAATTTTTATCTCAATTTATCCTTTATATTTCTTATTTATATTTATGTGGATTTTTATTTAATTAATTAAACATTTTTGGATAAAACATTTTTTCATAATCAATTTTATTTAAATTCTTTATTTTCTTATTAATTCATTCATTTATGTGATCATGGTATTGAATAAATAAATATAATTTTATTTAAAAAAACAAATAAATAAATATTACAATTAGCCAATCATGAGCTTATCTGAATGTCCATTTAAGGATCAGCCATTAAATCAACTTATTCTATATGGTAAATAGATCCTTATGTGAATCATGGTATGAGATATATAATTATATATGTCCACCTATGCATCATCGACTTGGAACCATTATGGTTCCATTTTAAAGCGTCTTTATGCACCATGGGATGATCCATTAATTACAATTATTTATTACTCACACTCATGTGAGGGGAACCAAATGATTGGATAAAAGTAATAATATAAATATCCTTGGAAACATATGTCATATATAACAAATAACGGAGGAATGAATTGCATACTGTTTTTTAATTTAATATTAAATAATCACACAACCATGTAATAAAATTAATTAAACAAATTCCAAAACATTATAAGGTTTTGTTCAAGATCACAATTGTTCATAAATGCAATGAATCTGAAAAATGTAACTATCTATATTTCATTTAATTATTCATTATTTATTATTCATATGAACACGCTTGTGTTAATTAATTAATTAATTAATTCCCATTCATATTAATGATTAACTAAACAAAATTGGATGTATGAATCAATATGTAATTCGTGGAAAAAATATAGAAGAACTATTACTAAAATATTTATTAAATCAAATTAATTGAGATTTTAAATTTCTTTAAAACCATTATTATATTGTCAAAGAAACAAAAATGTTCCAATCAATAAAATAATAGTTTAATTAATTTTTTTAAAAATATAATGAATTTTTAATTTTTTTTCCCATTCACAGTAGACTACATGGAATATTAATCGAGATACATACCGTGTAAATCAATATCCATATATCCTGTTCACACATCTGGGGATTCAGCATGTTAATTTCGCTAGACTACATGGTGTGTACATGCCAACTACACACCCTTTATCCACTTTCCACATTCTAGGATTTCCCATTCAACAGGCATGGTACAATAAAAGTACCACAAGTTTTTTATTTCTTAACACTTCTAGATATAATGAACATGGGTATAAGGCATGCGTTCTGGTCGCACATCATGTAACCCAGCTTTACCATCACATTATTTGGAACTTCTCGATAGAATCTCCATTCATACTTCTTTTTGAATAAATATATACGAAAATGAAACACTGAATGAACATGATTGATATTTCTATTCCATGATTATTCAAATCATATTAATGAATGAGTAACATAAAAGGAAAATCTAACAATTATTTTTCATTGATCAACAATCAGTTAAATAATTATATGTTTAAATTTAACCTCCCATTGATAACAATTGTTGGATCTGGATATAATGGAAATATTTTGGTGGAGGGAAATATATTAAAATTCATATTAATAATCAATTCACAAAACCCTGAGTGATGTTATTTCACAATGAATAAATAATAACTTCAATTAAAAACTGAATAAATAAATACCGGGGATTTGGAAAATTATTTTTTGATAATTGTTTATCATATGAAAAGGCACTTTTGGATTTAATTTATTGCACTTGAAAGGATCCGTTGGTATAATCCCAATAGTAGTGATCCAAACTTTCTCCCATGGTCTTAGGTCAACACAAAAATATCTTTGGGTGGTGGCCCAATGAATTGAATGTATTGAATTGTTCATTCTTAATCACCCATTATTCGGTCTTGGAGAAATTATATCTTCTGTATCTTGTTCTACTGTGGGAGAGAAGAGTATCTGAGAGAGAATTTTTTGGGTGGAAAAATATTTATTTAATTTTTTTAATCAATATAACATGAATAAAATTATTCCATTATCTTGACAATAATATTTATTCTATTAATTAAATTAAAATATAATTTAATCATAACCTACAGAAACAATTTTTCTGTGAAACACTAGGATTATTTCTCGTTGATATTAGAAAGGTTTACCTAATGTCTAATATTTCTGTCTAAATACTGGTCAAGGAAGCCAAGAGAAGTAATTTGAAGTCTGAATGATGGGAAAAAAATACAAACACTCACTATGAAATTTATCTCTTTTATCAAAATATAAGATCATGAAGGTTGGATGATGGTGTCATCAACCTATAAGATTGATACATCGTTATTTGAAAATCTTAAAAAAAACTCATCAACACACCATGGATATGGATTTTAGGGAGATGATTCTATTTCAATCAATGGGATGTTAAATAAACATCCTAAAGAGGGAAGGGAAAAATTATTCTTTAACATATCCATAAATAACATGTATCTTTTGATGCACTAATGTACCCTACTTCCCACCAATATATGGTGTGATAGTTTTGGTCAGTAAATCTAAGTACATGAGTCAAGGAATGCATTAATGATCATATTAAACTATGTTGACCATTACACATGCTCATAGATTGGAATGTCTGAGGACACCAAAATATGTGGAATTCCTTCAGGTGGGTATATTCTCATAATATACCATCTTGTATATTACCATGTGCAAACTTCATTAGAATAATTCTCATCATCTTACGATTAGTTTCACCAGACAATCTATATACTATGTGTCCTATCATAGTATTTTATCCAACCGTTGAACAATATTTAGAATATTTTTATTGCACATCAAGGTTCTCATCATAGTAGGGAACTACTATAACCATATCAATGTGACAAATACTCTATGAAATTATTATATAATGTCAAACCTAAAAACAACAAAAAATGAAATGAATTTTTTTATTTAATATTTAATACATCAACTTTTCATGTAATAAATCTAAAAATAGTTGGTTAAAGGAAAACTACTCTAACAAGGCCATCATTACACATATCTCAGCACTTATTAATACATATAAAAAAGGGACCTTATTATCCTTGTGCACCATAAGCCATGTGAACCAACATATAAAAATACAGCAACACCACTCTACATCAATAGTGGGTGACTGCGCCTCACCAAGGTAAGAGTAAATTGACTGAGGGAGTAATTGAACCATGTTGAAGAAAAAATCTTAACAAAAAGGGGATTAATGACACCATTGATGGAGAATCTGTCTCGACACATGCAGGATTATTAACGCCAATGATATAGGAATGAGTCCTGATATATGGTGGAGTATCTGAGATCTATTATTATGTGGAAGACACCTCTATATCATGTCCATGTAACCATGGGAGCACCGGAACCTCATACATATATGATCAGACATCAAAACATTATATAGAACCTAACACCATCTTTACTCTAAAAAATTCTCCTGACACATGTCATCTCTCCAGCAGTTCTTTGATAATCAAACATCCCAAAATCAATGTGTGTAGTGTTCAATGACTGAAGAGATTGTATAATGTTCATATACATGAGAAAATAGTCATAGTATGCTACTCAGAAATATATGATATTATTTTATGATAGAAGTAGTTAATATTACTATAAATAGCCTAATAAATATTTTTTATAGTTTGATATATAGAATGTAGCACTCTTGGAAAATTCTATTCAGGTATTGACATAGCTCAATACTATGTGGTCAACATGCACAAAATTTCAGTCATGGTAATAGGGATTTTATTCCTAGTTAGTCCATGGAATAAAAATTTGAATGAATATGGAACTCTATGTTATTATTACACTAACTACACAAAATATTTGGATAAACATGGACCATGTCTCTATGGAATTGGCTGTTTTATTACCTACATATATTCTAGGAATTTAATATCTGAACCCACCATGTGTCATTTATCAGGATTCAAAACATTTGTAAAGAGTAAGATGTTGTGTGGGATCTAGGTATCATAATTGAATATATGTTCAGTAAAAACTGAGGAACTCATCCTCCAAACACTTGTGATGTGACTTCAAATTTTCAGGAATATGATACATATTTACCATTGAAACCATAGTGTCACAACTGAGGGAAAACACAAAATTCATACAGGAGGGATACAATGTGGGTAGTCTATAATATGAAACTTACAATGCATTAAAATTTGATAAATATACATATTCTCCAAATTCTGAAAAACCAATGGCGCTATTAATACCAACTCTAATGGGGCCTCTATCACACATTATCATTATATTTTTGGACTTATTTCTATTTTTGGTCTATATTTGTTCATCCATTTATTCAATTATTCCTAAAACATATCGTGTTGTTACTACCATGTAAATGTTCCCATGTATTCATTTGTTTTCCTCCATTACAGAATCATGGAATCACCATAAAAATCAAACGACAATAACGGGAGAATATTTGACATGATGTGGGTCAGAGTAATACACAAGCATCCAATGAAAGTACCATGTTCAGGATTTATCAAAGAATATAATTATGTGAAAAAATTGAATTTTATATTCATGGAGAAATGGTTTCACAAAGGGACTCTATTATTTTAATAACATATCATTCCAAATGTAAATAAATTATTAAATAATAATTTTACTCAATATAATTTTTATTTCAAATAATTAAAATTATAAAAATATATTTTTAGGGAAATAATCTATAGAAAATACATGAAACTGAGGTACCATTCCCTTGTTGATCCCAGGATAGATTTAATATATTTAAAAAATTTCAAAAAATATTAATATATGAGAAATATAATTGTAATAAAAAATATTACAATCCTCATATATTGAGAAAATAATATAATAGAATTATTTATTCCATATTTACTATGAAAACATCACTTCTTCTATGATATAAAAATCATAAAATAATCATAATAGCACAATTAAAATTATTTGTGAAAATATTAAAAACATCATTATGTTCCCCTAAGGGGATACACAATAGAATAATTAATTATTACTATATTTCTTAATTTTATAAATACAAAGAATTTCACATAAAAACATGACCTTAATTAATAATTCTCTTCTTAGAAATAGATAGTTTTCGATGATATACAATGAGGTGAATACATAAATAAAAAGGTCAATCCTCATTGGTAATTTTTCAAAAACTAGTGATTACATCATAATCCTCAATGGGATATTTCACCAACACTTCACTAAACATTAAGAATGATTGAATTTGTTCTTTTGTGAATGTATAGGGAGAATTGAATTTTATTCTCTATGATATTTCACCCTTTACCAAGATAAATTGGAAAAATATCTTCTTCCAATAGAAGGTGAATAAGTATTAGTGAAGGAGGATGATTATGTATATAAATATCATTTATTAATTCCCCTATGAACATAAAATTAACTCCATAACAAATTCCTATATTTTACATTCATTAATGGTAAAGAATTTCCAAAATTAGAGTCTAAATAATTATATGTTCCATAACATCTCTATGTGGAATTATTCTTACCATGTAACATGACACACCATCCCTAACACACTCCACAATATATAAAATAACAATAACATTGATTTATATTTTAGACAAAAAAATTACAACTCTAGAGGTTCGATGAATGTTCGTGAAAATTATATATATCCTTAAAAAATTCCACAATTCCAATACTAATAATTTTGTAATAATTTCAATTCAGGACATTATTAAACTGTTATTAAAACACCACACACACAAAACTTAAAGTAATATTTTAAATTATAATTTTTTTTTAAAATGACATATATCCTAAAATAAATAAACCATCTTGATGACCACATTATGAAATATTTTATATGTAAGAATAAAAAATGGTCACTACATCCCCCAAACACTGTATATTTTTCCCCTAAAAATAAGAACACATGTAAAAATGTGAGAATACTGAGCATGTTTATAGTGTTCACCATCCAAAAAGCTTTCCAAAATATTCTCATGCTGCCAAAAATACAATATAAATTAGTAATGAATGATATTCCCATGTCAACCATCGATATCGATCAGGTACATGGTATATGTAATTTCATAAAAAATTTCCATCTCACTTCAGTCAATAATATGAGATGATTCATTCACATAACACTTCAGCTATGATATATGGAAAATATGTGCACATGGTCTCCCTTTGTAGGTAACACTATGGTTTAAAGGGCCTGAATATGTCTTCCTATAATCATTAATTGTCTCATGAACATAGTGATATCTCAATTACCTATCCCATCTTCTTAAAATGACATGATGGTGTGACCTTTAATAATTTTTGGTCAACCCACTTGAACTTAAATGGTCTCTACATTCTACCCACATAAAAATTATAGTGACTTCGAGTTGTTTTTATTTGATTTTGGATTGCCTTGACATTCTCTATTTACAATCACACAAAATAATGTCACATAATATATTTTTGAATTATCACAATCAAATAAAGGGGTGGCCTTTAAGGTCACCAATATAATACATCAAATGGATCCATACCAATAGTGGAGTGAAAATATAATAAGGGTAGGTGATCATCATGGATTCAAAAAATCTAAATCACAAACTACTATAATATCCTCATGATCCTAGGTGTTTATCCCACTCTAAAAAACATTATAGGGTTGAAAATTTGTACTAAAATAAAGTTGGATCCCCAAAGCCTCAAGAAAACCCCACCATAACCATTACAACAAATGAGTATCAGGGATAGATATTATCATAGAGGGTATGTAACACCAATATATTATCAATAGTTTTGTTTTCAATTTTAATATATTATATATCTTGTAATGCATGAAATGCTGAGTTAGGTTGTGTAACATGTATGAATGACTATCTTCAATAGCTTTCATTAAACGCAAGACCGAGTTTTACTAAAAACAATTATATTATTAAAATATTACTATTTAATACAATAAGATAAAACATAGTCATTAAATAAATTTTTTAATACTATTAATTAACATAAAAAATATATAGTTTATAAAAATATATTTTGAATTCATTGGTTATAAATAAATTAAAAATAAAAATATAAGCCAATTGAATTTAAGAAAAATATTTTTTGTAATCCTAAATGAGATTTGAATTACTAAATTAAATTAATTATGGTTTTTAAATGAAAGTAATGGAATATATATGTTTTATATTGGACAAAAAATTCTATATTCATCCAATAGATTTTATAGGAAAACTATATGAACAATCAAAATTTTATGCATAAAAAATGATATTTTTAAAAGGTAATTTTACAACCTTTTAATAGAGAACCATTTTTAATGCAATTTTTCACACATTTATATATATTTTTATAAGAAATAAAATTATAATTTTAAATTTTAATATAAAAATTTAATTTTGTTTAATTGATTTTATTTTCTTGAAAAATTACATGTGTTTATTAATAGTGAAAATTAATAATTTTTTATTTAAAAAAAGTTTTCAATCGAATAATTTATTATTAAAAATTAAATTTTTTATTTTTTTAAATTTATTAATAGATTATTTATTATCATGTTATTTGATGTTTTCCAACGGTAATAATTTTACATTTAATTTAGATAAAAACATATTTTAGTCTACTGCATGTTTAAACATTAAAAACCCATTTTTCACCCCATCGAGGGGATTGATTTTAAATTAATTAATGAAACATATATCTTTTGAATTATTAAAAATTCATTCAATGTTGTTAATTAGGGGGTAAAAACAATTTAAATTGATTTCTATTATTTTTTAAAATACGAATAGTAACATTATACATTTTGTTTTATTACTACCGCCAATGGTAAATTAAGTAAATAATTGTAAAAACAATATTATAAATTTTTTAAAAATACCCTAAGACATGTCCTAATTTCATTTTATGGGTGGTTTTAAACCAAAATAATCCTTGGTAAAAAATTATAAAATTTTTTAAGAAATTTTTTTGAGAGTATGACCTTTGTTATATTTTATTTATTGAAGAGATAAAGACTTAATACTCATATTTTAATAACTACTATAATTTTTATAAAGGGTTATACTTAACATATACTCGACTATAAATATTAATTTCAAATATAAAATTATCTTATTTATCATGGAAAATTATCAATAAATTTTAGGAAATAAATTATTCCTTTAATTGATTATACAATGATGTGTAATAATTATTTAATTAATGGAAATATCAAATTAGATATATTAAAATTAATAAAATAAATATAATTTAAATTATTTCATACAATAATTTTTTATATGGAGTAGACATATTAGGGATTTATTAAAAAAATTAAATTATCTTTTGTTTTAATATTTTTTAAAAATTCATGAAATGAATAGTTTCTAAATTATCATTAATGATTCTTTAAATTGAATAAAATTTTATTAAATGATATAATATTCATTTAAATATTAAAAATTATCCAAATGATTTTTATAATGTTAAAATTATCAACAATAATAATTTTAATGATCTTAGATTATAAATAAATCAAACTTTTTATTTTTAAATTGAAAATTAATTTATATTAATTTTATATTTTCAGATATCCCAAAAGTTCGCCTCACCGAAATTATAAAAGGATGACTCCTCCCACACTTTCTAAAACAACGCTAAACATTATCGATTGACCAAAAAACTAAAAATTTCACCTCCTAATATCCTTATCCATGGTATGGATTTACTATCCTTCCTAAAATACCATCTCTAGATCCCTTTATAAGAGATCTAAGGAGAGTCCATTGAAAAATATGTAGTTATTTTACCAACTCATTCAAGTTCATTTTTTCTTATCCATCATTTTAATGTTTTGATTCCATAAAAAATTAATATATATATATATATGATCATATATTTAATTATATATTATTTTCATTATGTGAAAATCATATTATACCTCTAATCCATCCTATGTAAAACAAAGCACTGTGTGTACGTACGTACGACTTACCATCTCCACTTCGTGGTGTAATTTTTTTCACCACTTTATTTGGATGGGTAAAGTGGTCGATATAATCGATATAAATAATAAATATGACATTTTATTTTTTCTTTATAAATTATATATCATCAAATTCATTACCCTTGTACCATTAAGCAAACGATATTGTCGCTCATGCTTACGTATTGCTTACCATCTGGACAACATGATGTGACTCATCTTCCATATGAACCATTCAATATGGTTATAAAATTTTTTATAATGAGTAAATTATGTACTTTTGAACATAATATCTTTCTAGATATTATATAAATATATCATATACATAATAAAAAGGACATACACAATAATACATGCATTGAAAAATGAAGAATTTGACACCCTAAATAAGGTTGATAACAACATATTATTAGAAAAATGATATAATAAGATCATATATGATATTATAAATATGGATATGGTTCTATTATAATTTAAAAAGATTCTAGAAACCATTATACGTGAGTTTAATGCACATTCAACTAAAATAAATTACAAGGTAAGGGTTATCTCCCAATCATATAATTATGCATGATGTTTTATTGAACGGAATCATTCTATCATTTTCCAAACGACGTACAATGTGAATTCATAGATGGAATGATTTTCTTTCTTATGAATTGTTACTATATTTTTCTGATCTAATTATTCCTTTATAGTTTTATGATTCCTTTAAAATATTTAAATATAATTTTCAATTAAAATTTTCTCTTTTATAATTTATTAGAATTTTAAAATTAATGATTTTTACCGAAAAATTGAGTATTTCCCTCATGAAATTTTAATGATTTTATTATATTATTTAATTCTATGTAAATATCATTTAATGGATATTTCTATTGACTTAGGTTGGTATCATATGATACCATTTACAATATGTTATTTAAGGTTTTATGATCAGATTGTATAAGGGTGTGTTTTTTGTCGACCATTCATGGTTTATGGTTTAAGTATTAACATTTTGTATAATATTTTTTTAATATGAATTTTTATGTTGTTTTTTTTTCACCCATTTCATATAACTATTGAATTAGATATATTATATTATGGGAGTGACCCACTATATCCCAAATATGCATCATTATTTCTCATGAGAAAAACTAGTATTTGTATTGACTTATGCCTTACAAATTTATATATGGTGTCATGGATGAATATGTGATGGTAAGTTTTTGTTTTCTAATATTATGAATTCTCTAATTATGAGACTATTTATTGATATTAAATGTAATTATTAAACTAGTATAATATAAAAGGTTATTTTTTATATCTCATGTGAATATTTAATATGATATTATTTATTTTTTTCATATTAAATTAAAATTTAAATCAAATAGTATTGTGATTTAGTTGTACACTTTTCGTTAATATTTTTTTCTTATTTATGATAGATTCCATTGTATGCATACCCATAATTAGTATCTAAGATCACCCATTTCATTTGTTTTACTTTTCCATTGATTCCACGATTTGTTCTATTACTAGAATTCACGGTTAATATTGGAGAATAATGGATTTATAAAAATATATTTTTATTATATTTTTTATTTTAAATTGTAATGTAAAGTTCAAGTATGTAATATAGCTTCTAGGACTTATAATATGATAGGTCCTTTGGGATTCATATCCTTTAGCTATAACAATGTAATAATGTGAGCCACCCATGATGGGATACTGGGGTTAGGGTCATTACTATTGGTATTAGAGAAGGTGTAGTTGAATAATTAGAAACTTGATTTAAAAAACAATGATTACTTAACATAACACTAAGACTGACATTGACGTTAGTCATATAAAAACATAATATAATTTTGTTAAGGAAGATATTATGTGGATCATACTAGAAATAAATCCCTTTATATAAACTACAAGTGTATCTTGTTTTGGAACAGATGAACTCAGGGGTAATATCTCTGATAAGGTGTGTCGGATATTACTCGACCTAACTTAGTACGTAAAAATAGGGATTACTACAAACCTAGTTTGAAACTCCTAGATGATAATCTTCAGATAATTATCATTTTCATTACAAAACAATAGGAGGTAATTAAAATTAATTATTTCCCCAAAGAAACAATGATTATTATTATGGGATTTTATATTCCATAATTACTCAATTTATGTTATTTTTTTTCCTATAAGAAAATATGAATTGTGATTCATAACCTAATTTGGGTAATTCATAGATTATAAATGGTTTCCAGTAGAAGGAATGTGAAACTAACTAATGAACATGATCCAAAGAGTAATAAATATTATATATTTTATTGTATTAAACAATTATTTCGAGGAAAAATAGTCTCCAATGAAATCTCAACATATGAGGAAATGGTGACACATGATAATAGGATAGGTAAATATTACTCCAACTATTACAGATTTAGATGGAAGGATGAGTGGAAAACTCTTCAAAATAAGGATAATGGGAAGAAGAGAAAAAATTATTTTACAAAATGTAATAATTGTGAAAAAAACCTCGGTACTTGCTAAAATATAATGAGTGTTTTCTATAAGTGTGGAGGGAAACACCACCATGAATTGGATTTCATAGATAATAAAATGGTCTCTAATTTAAAATGTTTCTACTATAATGATATGGGAAACTATGAGAATCAATGTCTCATGCATGAAAGACGTAAACCCAAAAAGAGGTTAATCGATCATCATCCGTATTAGGAAACTACCATGGAAAACCATGAATGATTAATTTTTTTATCTTGAGATTCATAAATTATGAAATTATGGAATTTTTTCCATGATGTTATGGTATTAATAATTATTGAATATATAACGATTTTACTTCCATATGATTTCATTAAGGATTTTAGAATTTCTATTGAATGTTACCATTAAAGGTGACTCAGTAGAAAGTTAATCTTTTTGTGAAAGATATTGTTGGTGGAATTATGACCCTAAATATGTTCCTAATACTATGATAATGATGTCAAAATAATGAAATGATTAATTTGGATTAGATAAATTGTATAGTAAAAACCAACTCAGAACAGATTAAAGAATTGTGGAAAAAAAGGTTTATTCCATTATTGATGGCGTTTACAACATTTTATTGATTTTAGGAGTATATCCAATAATCTATTTTCTAGTTATAGAATTAGGAGGAATGAAAATAATGTTTTATGTTTTAAGAAAATACATGAAAAAGCTATTCGTATCTTTGGAATGTGAAAAATACAATCCTCATCATGTTGTGTAAATTTTAATGATATGTTCATTTTAGAGAAGTTATGCACTTATGAAATGGATTAGGGAGATATTTAGTGGATACATTAGAGGTTAACATATTAATTCACCATATGATTATAGTTGTGATCTGAAATTATATAATATTAATTCAAGTCACAACAAAAAGATAATATAGCTTTTAACGAAATGTATCTAGTAGTAATATTTCCTTACATACTAATAGAGTGAAAAAATTCCATAACTCGAGGAAAAGAATCTTAAAAAATGTTAATTTTTATTAAATTTTTATTATTTTAAATATTCAATGATTTATGTATTTTAGGCCCCCAATTTTCTGTTGATCATTCACCTGATTGTGATTGATGACCTTAATCAGTCCATACAATGATTTTTGATTTTCATCCTTGTACATATCTCTAATTACCTATGATGTTCTCTTATTTGAGATCCTATTTTTATGGTGATGATTAAATTTACCTTTCAAACTTATTATTAATATATTTTATTAACCCAATATATAATGTGTGTTCTTCAATAAAACGATTTTCAAATATAAAACTCTGGTTTACTAAGAAAAATTTTAAATAGTGAGGATTTACTTTAATTAAGGTGGAGGTGAATGTTACAAAATAATATTTTACAATAAAATTATTCTTAATCTTAATATATACTATAGCATTTAATTTAGGAAACACTAAACAAGAATCTGTTACAATCAGGTTTGACTTTCATTGATAGATCCCATTATTCGCAAGACTGAGTTTTACCATAAAATAGTATATTATTAAAATAAAAATATTTTATATGATAAGATATATCCTATCTGTTAAATGAAATTCAAAAATAGTATTTAAAAATTCATTAAAATATTTGGTTTATATAAATATATGTGTAATTCATTGGATTCTACTAAACAAGAATTGAAAATATAAATCAATTGAATATAAAATAAATATTTTTACGCTACCAAAGAGATTTTTTTTTATAAATTAAATTATTTATGACTTGTAAATTAAATTGATAAAATATATATGTTATATATTTAATTTATTATTTTTTTATCCATATAGTATATTTTATAGGCATAAAAAACCAAGAAACCCTCATTTATAAATAAAAACCTACATTTTTTCTAAATGTAGGTTTATCATCTTTTAATAGAGAACCTATTTTAAATCCAATTATAAAACCAATAATATATTAAATTACAAAAAATACATTTCATATATTAAAAAAGAATATAAAAATCAATTTTATCAAATTTTTTATAATTTTATGATATGTTTCACGTTTTGATAAATATTGAAAAATACTACTTTTTAAATTAGATAAAAAAATTTCATCGAAATAATATGTTTTGTGAAAATTTATTTTCTATTGGTTTTAAACTATAAATATAATTATTTATCAATTAATCCAATTCTTTCCCTCATCATTAATATTAATTTTAATTTTGATAAAAAAAAATTTACAATTTTTTGCATGTTTAAACATTTTTAACAAGTTTTCTCACCCCTTTAATGTGATTAATATAAAATTGATTAATACATCTTATGGATTTTGAATTTTTAAAAATGGATTCAATATTTCGAACGGGTAGTTAAAAATTATGAAAAAATAATAATTTTTGGTCATATGAAATGTAACATTAATAATATAATTTTATTACCACGATCAAGGAAAAATAGGGCAATTAAAGATAAAATTAATATTATAAATATTAAAAAGGTTACCTAACACTTTTACTAATTTCATTTAATGTGTATTTATTTATTAAATCAATCCAAGTGATGATATTATGAAACCTTTAATTACACTTGGCTAAGAGGATAAAATTTATCATATTTTATTTAAATAGTAGTTAAAGATGTCATACTCATATTCTGATAACTATACAATTTGTTAAATACGTTTATTCAGAATATAAATATGACTGTTAGCAGTCATTTCAATGAAATTTTTTATTCTACATTATAATTTATATTTATTTTTTAGTAGAGAAATAATTATGTTAAAGGTATATAAAATTATGATGGAGTAATTGTTAAATTAATTGAAAAATCAAATAAAAGTTATAAAAAATATTAAAATAAATATAATTTGGGAAAATTTGTTTCATCAAATAAATTTCTATACAAAACAGACATATCAGTGATTTATAAAATGTTTTTTTGAATGTTATCATGTGTATTTTTATTTTTTTAAAATGTCAATAAATAAATAGTATCAAAATTGACATTAATGATTCATAAAAATAAATAAAATTTCATTATGTGATATAATATTCATAAAAATTTTAAATTTGGAAAAAATTATTAATGATAAATTTTTCATAAAATATATTTTTAGTGTTCTTTTCGAATTTTATTGTAACAATATTAACCCTTATAGAGTAAAAATTAATGTTTTCATTGTAAGAGTTGAAGGTTTTCATTAAGGGTTAAATCCAAAAGACAATGATAGGATTATGATCTAAAATTGTATAAAAATAATTGGTTTATAGAATTTCAACCCATATTAATCTTATCTTCTAAATAACCTAATTTTTTATCTATTTTGAATTCATAATTAATTTATAATAATTTAATATTTTGAGAGTTCCCAAAAGTTCCCCTTACCTCGAGTATAAATGGACACATACTCCCTCACATAATCACACCACTTTTATCCTTGAGTCTCTATGAATCCCAATATATAACTCCTAAAAATACCCTTATCGGTATTTTTTTAGTTCTATTATTCCAAATATATCATATATATATATACATATCCATTGATAAGAGATCTAGATAAAGTCTACTGATTAATATGTAATTGTTTAACTAAATAATTCAATTTCATTTACTTGTGTACATCCTATTTATGTGTTGATTCTATAATAATGCAATAAATCATGATTCCTATATATAGTGTAATTTTATTATTATTATGGTATTTCCATATTCCTTATTTAATCCATCCAATAAAAAAAATCACCAGGTGTGCGTACATATAGCTTATCATGCCCAGACCATTGTGTAATTTTTTTCACCACCACATAAATTATATGGTTACAATGATGGATATATTTGATATATATAATAAATATGACTCGATATTTAATCATTATAATTAATATACCATCAAATTCCAAACAGTTTCACCATTAATAGAATGATATCATTTGTCGTGCATATGTACGGCCTACAGTCTCCCCAAGGCTATGTGATTTATTTTCCATGTTAACCATTTAAGAAGGATTGTCAGACTGTATAAAATGATTAAATTTAATATCTATGGACATAATATATTTTTTGATATGAAATAAATATATAATATTAACAATAAACATGACTTATATGGAAAAACATGCATTGTAAAAAGAAGTAGTTAACACAAAAAACATGGGAAACATGAATTTTTATTAACAAAATAATATAAAAAGTACATATATGATATTAAAAATTATGATATAGAAATATAATAATTTATGAAATATATACATACCATTATAAGGGATGTATAATCACATTAATCTTATGAAATGTACTAGTTCAGGGTTATTTCACACTATCATTATTATTCAAGATGGTTTATGCACAAGTATCGAATATGGAAAATTCATCATTCTTGTCCATATTTATTATAAATGTTTCAATTTATTTTACTACTCTCCTTTTAATTTTTAATCTCGTTCTTCCAAAGTTTAAATTTTTATAAAATTACTAAAAATGAATATTTTTGTCATTTTCCAAATGAGGTAATTTGGGACTATTTAGAAGGAAGGAATGTTATTTAACATATGTGGCATTAGTGAATTTTTCCCTCTTCATTAAACCTTAAAACACCGAATATTCCATTTAAATATTAAATGAATATATTAAATGGGATATTTTCTATTATATGTACGTGAATTTTTAAAATAAATGATTTCAATGTAAAATAATGTGTATCTCTCTCATGAAATTTTATGGATTTTGAATAGTAAATTGATCTATGCATTTACATTTCTTATGCTAGTTTTCAGTATGAATTGTTATGATGTATATGTTTAACTCGTTTCATAGGAAGAATGAATTGGACTTTGAATGTTATAAGTGGGGCCTTATTTATCCCATTGATGCACCGTGATGTCTCATGAGACAAACTAGTTTTTGTATTTGAAAATGTATTACCTATTTATGTTTGTTGTCTTGGTCGAAGCCATGAAGGTATGTTTATAAGGTTCAAAATTTTTTTTCCAACATTATTAGATAATTTATTAATATTCTACGTGATTATTCTAATTGTAAAATATCTATGTCTATTCTTTATAGATCGGGTGATTTTTTATATGATATTGTTTATTCATTTTATATTATGTTCAAGATTATGTTAAAATGGTTTGTTTTTTAGTAATACACATTTCTTTAATATTTAGGCTTATTTATTATCACTTTTATTGAATTCTTACCCTTTTTGGGAATATATACCACCCTTTTTTATATATTATTTTTTGAAGGATTCCTATATGTGTGTTATGACTGAAAAGTAAGGTAAAAATATAAGAATAATGGCATACTAAAAAGATCATCAATGTGGTATTTTAAGATTTAAATGGTATTGTAAGGATAATATATGAAATCTGGATTGAAAAAATTATAAACTAATCATTCTTCTTTAATTTTAATCTTATATCAATGCCAATATAATAATACAAGACACTGATGCTGGGCTACTAGAGTGGAGGAAATTATAGTTTTTATCAAATAATGTTTAGTAGATTCCCTAGAAAATAGATTTAGAATGAAAAAAAATTAGGGAACATAACCCAATGATAGACTTTGGGAATAATCATAGAAGAACATCCTGATATAATGGTATTTTAAAATAGTAAACTCTTTATTAACATATGTGTCATTAACCTTATTTATGATCTTGGTTATTCAATAATATTATTTTCAAATATGAAGCTCTTGATAACTAATATTGAGGTAAAATTGTGAGGATGCAATTTAATTAAGGTGGGGAGAATATAACATCCTATGAATTTCTAATATATTTTTAATTTTAATATATTAGATCATTTATTGAATGAAAAACTATATTCTTATGTGTTATATGCAAGAGTGTATTTCATTGATTTCTTTCATTATACGCATGATCATGTTTTACCAAACAATAGTATATTATTAAAATATTATTATTTAATAAAATATGATACTAAATAGTCGTTAAATAGAATTTCTGAATAGTATTAATTATATATAAAAATATATGGTGTATTAAAATATATGATGAATTCATTGGTTACTAATAAATTAGAAACAAAAATATAAACCAATTGAATATAAATGAAATATTTTTATGCTCCAAAAGACATGTTGTCCTAATAAAATAAATTAAATATGACAAATAAATGAAATTAATTGTATATATATTTTATATAATGCAATTTTTTTTATTCATACATTTTATTTTATAGGAATATGATATGAACAAACTGAATCTTACACATAAAAACTTATATTTTCCTAAATGTAGTTTTACCACATCTTAATATAGAACCTAATTTAATTACAATTTTTGATACATTTATATTTTCTACATGAAAAAAATAATATTCTCATTTAAATATATATATATAAATGTACTTTGTTAGATTTTTTTGGTATTTTTTAAATAAGATTCATGTTTTGATGAATACTAGAAAATACTAATTTTTAATAGAAAACATATTTTTCATAGAAATGATTTATATTATAAAATTATATCTTTTTATTAATTTTAAAATATAAATATATTATATTTTTACCATATAAACAAATTTATTCAAAAGGAAACAATTTTACAATGAATTTATATGAATTTGTTTTTCAATATTTTTCTTGTTTAGATATTAAATACTCATTTTCGCACCCTGTTAAATGATTAATTTTAAATTAGTTACCACAAATTTTTTGTTTTTAATTATTAAAAATTTATTCCATATTTGGAATTATTGGGTCAAAATTATTAAAATATTTTTCTTTTTTTGGTTATATGACTATTAAATTTAGTAATATTTGTTTATTACCATGTTCATGGGTAAATAAGGTAATTAAGGGAAAACTAATATTATAAATATTTGTAAATTAACCTAAAATGTGTAATAAATTTCATATGATTGGTAGGATTCAGCCAGCATCATCATTGAGAAAAAATTAAAACCTTTTTGAAGCCACTTGGTTGACAATATTATATTTATCAAAACTAACTTGTAGAAAAGTTTAAGATGTCATAATGATATTTTTATAACTATATCATATTTAATATTGGTTAACACAAATGATAAATTTTAACATAATTTAAAATTTGAATGTTATTTTTTAAATTATTATAATACTTTATCGTTTTTATTTATGAAATAAATAATTATTTTAAATGCTGATATATTGCTAATATAGTAATTGTAAAATTATTAAAACTATCAAATAAATGAAATTAAAAATGTTCCCAAAATGTAAAATTTCATCATTGAAGCAATAAAAGACATTTATAGTTGACTTAGACATAATAGGGTTGTATTAAAGGATTGTTTAATAGTTATCAGCTGTATTGATATTTTTTAAAATGTTATGATACGAAAAGTTTCTAAATTGAAATTAATGATTCCTTAAAATAATATTTGATTAAATTTTTTAAAATTTAAGAAAAATATAACATTTGGCTAACCAAGTTTAATATAGTTGAATTTTTCATTAATGATTCATTTAGGTTTCTTTTATATTTTTATAGTAACAAAAATTAACCTTTAAAAAGAAAAACCATGTTTTCAGGGTATGAGTTAAAGGGATTAGGTAAGGGTTAAACCCAACCAAAATTATATAAAAATTATTTTTTATATTATTTTGATCCATATTAATTTCATATTTAATGTAAGTCACATTTGTATCAATTTAAATTTAAATATGTTTACTTTAATTTAATATGTTTAGATTTCCCAAAAGAAACCCTCACCACAGTTATAAAAGGGTACCTCATCCCTAACTTCCCCACACCAAATTGATCCTTTTATGAGGACCAGTCACTTCCCATTTCTTATGAAAACATCCTTACCTAATTGTTTTAGTTCCTCGTTTTCCAACAATACCCACTATAGATCCTTGAAGAATATATCTAAAGGAAGATCATAGAAGAAGTGGTAATTGTTATACTAACTAGATCAAGTTCACTTCTTCTTCTTCTTCCTATTCATGTGTTGTTTACATACTAAATTAATAACTCCAGTATCAAATATATTCTGTGGTTTTATAATTATTATTGTATAACCATATTCCTCCATTAATACATAGTTCAAAAATCAAAAATAGCGTTTGTACATTGGTTGGAATAACCATCTTTACACCATCGTGTAATTTGTTTTTCATCACCACATTATTTGGATGGGTGTAATTATTTATATAATAGATATTAATAAAAAATATTACATTATATTGATTTTTTCTAATTAATAAATCATCTAATTCGATATCCTTTTACCATTATGGCAATGATATTGTTGCTCAAGCGTATGTATAACCTATCATAACCATTATGCAATTTTATTCATATTCCATGTTAAAAATTAATTAAAAATTATTAAAATGGATATAATGAGTGAATATAATATCTTTGACCTTAAAATAGTTTTGGAGATGAAATAAATATATCATTTTCACAGTAAACAAGTTTTACATGACAATTATTTCATAGGAAAATGAAGCTGTTAACACTTGAATAATTTGTAATAATGAAATATTATTATCAATATATTATAAGAAGATAATATATGATATAAAAAATATGTATATGGTTCTATTTTAATTTAACGACATTATTTAAACCATTATAAAATATTTTAAATCACTTTCATCTAATTTAATGTACAATATAAGGTTTGTTTCACGATCTTAACATGTTTTGGGATTGTTTATATAGACGTATCTAATCACTAACATTTATTGTTAATGTACACTGTTCTTATAAATGTTTTCAATTTTTTTACAATTATCCTTATAATTTTTAAATTCCTTTCTACCCATATTTGACTTTTTATAAAATGGTTATAAATGAAATTTTTTATAGTTTTCTAAATAATGTGCTTTTTGAGTTTTTCAATAGATGGAATCATTTTTAACTTATGAAACATGAGTGGATTTTTCTTCTATAATTACTCTTTAATATTTTGAATCTTCCATTATAATATTACATGATTTTTTCAAATAATATTTTTTCTTTAAAAAATGGGTTACATTTTAAAAAAAATTATTTCAATATAAAAAAGGTGTATTTCTCTCATAAAATTAAATGATTTTATTAGAATATTTGAATCTATTAAAACACCCTTTGTGGAATATTTTTCATGAATTATGTTGGTCTTTTATTATTCCATAGACAATATTTTATGTAAGGTTTTATGACCATTTTAATTGTAGATGTTCTATTTTTATAAAATTTATCATTTATTGATGATGTATTCACATTTTTTATTCCATTTTTTCAGTACATTTGATTATATTGTTTAAGTTTCACCGTTTTCAAATAATCAATTTGTTGGACTTAAGTGTCATGTCGGGCCTATAAAATCCCCTTTGTACAACATTAGATATCAGGAGAAAAAACGGGTGTTGGTAATTTGCTGATGTCCTGCACACTTATGTATGGTGTCTTGGTTGAAGACTAGAATGTATGTTTATTATGTCTGATATATTGAATTTCCTAATTTTGAGAAAATTTATTGATATTCAATGTGATTACTTGACTAGTATAATATCCATGTGTTTATTTTCTAGATCCATTGACTATTTTTATGGTGTTATTTATACATTCCATATTATTATCAAGAATATGTTTTAATGGATTTGGTTCTTTTCATACATTTTTCCTTCATTTTCATGCATATTTATGATAGCTTCTGTTGTATTCTTACCCTTATAGATTATCTGATATCACAACTTACTTATGTTTTATTTTTAGTAGGATTACAATATTTCTATAATAAATGATATTCATAGTTTTCCTAGGAGAATAATGGTGTTCTCCAAATATTTTCTGATTTTAATTTTATGTTTTAAATAGTAAGGTAATGTTTATGTATGTAATAATTCTTCTGAAACTACTAAACTGATCAGTCCTTTTGGATTCGAAACTTATATATACTCAAATTTTATAAATTAAGGCATCGATGTTGAGATAATGGGGTTGGGGTAGTAATAGGTTACTCAATGCGATCATACAATATCATTACTGTACAAAAATGCAATGATATATATTGTTCACTTCTCACATATTGGAAAGAAGTGATTCAAATATCAAAGATAGACAAAATCACCTAGAAACTATCAAAATCCTTTGCAAATTTCAAATCCTAATCGGGAATTTTATCAAGATCGTATCCAACTTCCACTCATGAACCTCAAGGGGTTGTCTTAGACCTATGGGAATATAGTTCATGACCTTCACCTTCTACCCTGAAAAGCACTATAAAAGAAATTATGTCACACTTCACCTCATATAGGTGAAATAAAAACAATTCATATAATCATATTATAACATTTTTAGATCTGATTCCCTACCAAAATAGAGGTATGGAACTCCCTTTAAACCTACTCAGGCATTGATATATGAACTACATGATGTCTCTTGAAGAGAATATTGTTTTATAGATCTTCCGAAAATCCCATAGTTGTATCTCCTAAGAGAATATGATCCCACAATGCAACAGCTTAAATATATCTGATATTGTACCCCATCAATTTGTGATGATATCTAAGGGATATCACCATTTATTGAATTTAAGTAAAATATACATGTTTCAAATATGCTATCCAACAAAATAAATGTTTCTCTAAAAAAACCCCAATGGTTGAGCAAGATATTACCTAAAATTGTGCCCTTCCCGAGAGTATATCCTACCTCAAAATCATAGATTAGTTTTAAATACATATGTCATCCATACCTCGAATTGAGGACCCTCTATAAAATGATTTACACGGGGATATTTTTATTTTTCAAAACCAACAATTTATCATCGAGGAGGTAATTCCTATATATCATTAGGTAAAAAATAACTTTAGGTTATAGTCCCTGGATCAAGTAGTTTAATAGATTTTGTCTTAGTTTCATGGTGATGCATGTATTTTATGAATATATTTTAGGGTTTTTAAATACATTAATCTATAATATATTTCATATTCATGAAAATATTTGGACAATTTAACTTATTTGAAGATTTTTTGTAGGATACAAAAAATATTTGAAATGGAGAAAATGTGATCAATTTTTGGAGAAAAGGATAGTTCACATCATGACGCTTCACATCACAGCAAAACACTAGAAAATAGATCACTTACCACTATAATGGATTCTAATAGAACTCTCATGTGGACCAAAAGTTAGGAACTAGGGAGATAAAAATAATTTAGATCTTGAAATTGAGGTTTCTTTTCATGTCTTTCTTTCATAATGTGGAAACATTATAGGTCGTGATGTTCAGACATATCATGGAGAAAAGAAAAATCAATCAGAGGATAAAAAAACTTTTATATTATTTGAAAAAATTACATGTCATGAAATAGAATTATATGTTTGGAAGCATAATTTATTATTTCATTGTTTGTGAATTACATGTGGTGAATTATTTATTGTAAGAACCTGGTTTTCCCCATAGGTATAGATCCTTTAATTTTTTGTCGCATTCATTACTTTCTACCAAATATGGATTCCTAAAGAGTTATTAATGCTTTTGAGGGTGTATGAGGCTTGTTTAGAGCCCATGTACCATCTATTTTAGGAACAAATGCATGGGACATGGTTTATAGTAAATGTTTCTGGAATTTATCATGGATTAGAAAACAATACAGATTGTGTTTTTCTAGACAGATCCACCTCATATGGTTAGCACACGGCTATGTGGCCTAACCATGAGAACACCCATTTTTCTGGTACCCATGCATGGGATTTTCATGGTTTAATAAAACCATGAAGAAAATGTTATTTTAGGAGAACTATCTCTCACGGTTCATACAAAGTGTGACAATCCATCCAGACAAACTATGTGTAGGGTAAAAATCTTGTAAAATTTTCAGTGTTTACATTAATGATTTTTTTACCATCCTCTTCCTCCCTAATCTGATAACTAGTGGTATTACATCATTTTCCTCTCATTATGGAGGTTATTGAATCCCAGTGTTATGGATCATGATATATCCTTTATCCGGCATCTGATCGAGTTTTTGTGCATCACGTTGGTTGCGCAACAGTAAGCAATCATGTCGCCTTTAGTTCTTATTCTTCTATCTTTCTCTCGACATAGATATCATCCTGTGACATTTTTTTCACCTTTTTATAGATCTGAACCAATCCGATCTAAATCACAGTCCAATGTAGGTGGAAGATACTCATACAACATTATGTTGGGTGGCCAATAACATATCCCTAATCTTCATTGATCGTAGAATATTCGTTTGGGGCCCAAAAATATATTCAAAAGCAGTTTCGTAAATTTGCATGTAATGATTATACTTTTTAGAATAGTATTGTAATGTTATTTCCAAATATTTGATTAGTTGATAGCAGTTAAACCCACATATCAATCTGCATATGTCAAAGGTTATGCCAAATTTAGGATTTTAGTTTTTGGCATGTTTGAGCCAACGTTCAGGTTTGCCCTTTCTTGACCTTATTAAATGTGAGTAATCTTATAATAAATGGCTTGTGATTCATGATAATTCAAAAATGGTATTCACCATGTATTCTCACCACATAACCAGCATATGGTAAGTGATTCAAAATTATTATTATATTTGAAATGTAAAATAAAAATATACAATGTATAAAAAATGACATTATTAAATGATATTGAATAGTGGTCACATGTTTGTCGCACCCCATTCCATATTAATGGGATGTAGCGGGGTGAACCTATATAAATGAATATTCATTAATGGAAAATTTAGAATGGATTAAATGGATCCAATACTAGATGGCCAATCCAGACTAATGGAAG
Source organism: Viscum album (assembly GCA_963277665.1). NCBI lineage: Eukaryota > Viridiplantae > Streptophyta > Magnoliopsida > Santalales > Viscaceae > Viscum > Viscum album. The sequence goes on from OY728120.1 coordinate 265,667,403, forward strand.
ACAATGCATTAACCTAAGGAATGAATACATGATAACAATATCAAATACGTATGGTCTGACTCGAGCTCACCATAGATTCTGATAGGATAGTACCTTATCTTTCGGTAACCCCATTCTAATTCAAGGATGTGGTTTTAATTGTTTGACACCTACCGAGACATCAGTTCTTTTATATTCCTTGTATACCCTATATAATACTATAGGGTCCTTTAAATTTTTACAGGATACCTCGAATACACTCCTTGGATCCATCGTTGACTAGTACATGCCAAGGTGAAATCACATAGGGCCATGTCCTTGCATATACACATTTCACCTTGGTTGATAACCATGGAATCAGTTGGTACCTTTTTGTGTAATTCCTTGTATTATGATCCTTGGTTTACACTCATGACCCTTAACTAGACACAGATACTACTAAGTTATCATTCCACGAGATCTATGATACCTTGGTTATTTCCCTGGAACTCCCTCACCAAATATCATTTTGAGGTTTCCATGTTACGTATTAGAACCCTCGCTTCTTATACTATCATGAGGTGATGTCAGTTCGTACTATGCCTCATGTTTCCTATTAACATTAAATCATAATTACATAATTAATTAAATGGATTCATGTTTAGACACTAGCTGAGGGATAAAGATGGTACATTGGTATTTATATATTTTTTAATTCTTTATTTACTTTATATATGCATTCATATACAAAGAAATATTCCATTTCATGGGCCATATGTTATAGACAGTCTTGGAGGTGTCCCACTGAGATTTATCTCACACCCTCACTAGGCATTGTTTGGTACCTCGAGTATATTACATGGGTGCAGGTGTTGGCAACGGGAATCATACGACTTCAAAAAATTGATTTTTGTACGATGGAGATTGATGAGAGAGGACCGAGTTAGATCTTGGTTTCCTTAGAGTATCCATTTTTCCTTTTAATTTTTTGAACATGTCATTCCTCTTTTCTTATATCCATTATTTCATGTTTTTCTAGTGACCTGAGAATACATTATAATTGTTCCAATTGATACAATTAATGTTATTCACATTTATCAATTGCATCAGTTTTCTTCTTCTATTTATTTGTTTTATATATTTATTCTACTGATTACAATTCATTTATATTCTATCAATTGTGCTAAATTATTCTAATGAGGGAATTGTCTCCCCACAGACACACCCTAGGCCCCAACTTCTTGTTGGCAGCCTCTGGCATTCAGTGAGATGTGATTGGGCTCATGTTCCCCATCAGGCTCGGGGAACCCGTTAAGTGGTATTCAGGTCCGAGATGTGAAAAAGTTGTATAAGTGGTTTCTATTACATCCTTACTATTTTTAGACTATATATTGGAGAATAGAATTTCTTAAAACATGGTCATAAGTTGTGATTGGGTATTTCAACCCGATGTTTGGGGTAAAAACCAAGTCACCAAAATTATGATTATTATTCTACTTTTTTCTATTACAGTTGATGTTATTTTAGCATTAGGAGATGCACATTCTCTGTGGTGTTCTTGATTTTTACACTATTTGATAATTTATTTCATCCTTAAGTCGATGATATTATGGAATAGAGCATGGTTACATGTATCATTATACACACCTAGAGTATAGATTTCGTGCATACTTCCATGCCACATAGGTGAATTTCATTGCATTTTGTTTCTTGATATGATTCTGAATATAGAGTGATGTTTTGGATGATTAATTGTACATGTATTAATTTGGCTATGATTGTGTGATTTTTTATCTCAATTCTAGAAGTTTATAGGCCCTCATGGGTTAGGATATGTAATTTATCGAGTCAATACATTATGTTATAAGTTAGTGGGTGTCATTTCAGGTGATAGGTATACAAGAATACATTCATCACAAATGGCTACCCATTATATAGTGGATCATGAAATCTAAAATATATTGGTTTCCCATCATTACCCACCTTTTAATGTCTATGATAGGTAATTGAGTGATCCTTAAAATTAACTAATAAAGGACATGAAACTTACGATTGAGAACATACTAATACCAAGATGTCTAAGAAGGTAGTTTGGGGTGGTATGTCTTGAGTAGTGAGTTTTATTACATTCATATTATACTAGTGATTCTATATTATGCTTCTAATCTTATTATGAGATGTTTCCTTGCAATATTTAGACCAATACTAACAGGTCATCATCGTGTCATTTTCTAAGAGAGTGGCGATGAACATTCTTGAGACATGATTATCCCTAATCCACCATTTATACCTTTTAAGAGTGCCACTTGTGGCATATCATGTTGTAGCCAATCCAAGTACTAATTCCCAACTCTGTGATAGATTTACTCCGTTTGATGCAGATGATTGGTGCTCCATGGGTTGCACCTTTGACGGATAATATAACCAGGGAGTTCTGGCAGCAACATCCACCTACATTTTGAGGGGATGGAGGCTCCCAGGCTGCTAGGTCACAGTTAGAGGTCATGTTGTCTATCTTTGAGCATCATGAAACACTTCCCAATAAGATAGTAAACCTTAATACATACATGTTTTGGGATTCTTCTAGGCATTGGTTTGCCATGGTTACCCATGTCAGTCATCATCAAGGAATGTTATGGGATTATTTCAAGATGGCCTCCTATGGTTAGTTCTTTCCTCAGGAACTGAGAGATGATAGAGCCAGAGAGTTCCTGAATCATTAACGGGGTTCTATGTCAGTAATGAAATATTTATCAAGTTTCCCAGATTTATAGTGTTTTTCACCACTTCTAACTAGTGATGAGATATTTCATGCTTGACGTTTTGAGGATGGGATCCATTAAGCAATCCGATCACAGGTGGATGTGTTTCACATTCTTACCATTTATGTAATAGTTGATCTATAAATTCTCATTGAACGTATCCTAATGGACGACAAAAGTACTAATTTTTAAGGATCAGTTCCATGTTAGGATATTAGTTCTCCCGTATGTGGGAAAAAATACTTTGATGTTTTATATCTAGGAAGTGGCCGATTGAGTATCTAGTTTGGTAGCTATTTGGCGTGTCATCAGTCTGGGAGATGGGGGAATAAGAAGTGCAATGTGACAGAGAACATTTGGTGTGTCATGCTTGTGGCCATATGGGTCTGCTTCAGTGTTTCTACAAGACCATTCCACCAGTATCAATTAGAAAAGGATCAACATCTAATCCACATATAGGATCGAGTACTTTTGTGCCACGTCTGGAAGGGAGTTTGAATAGTCGTATTAGGTCTGGATGAGTAGTAGGTCATGGTTGTGGTAGTTCGACCACTAATCACCAGTAGCGCTATCAAAGAAATCATGATCTTGGTTATCCATCTTTTTTACAGGTCTATGGATCGGGTCAGTTTCAAGCATTATATCTGATACCAGAGAATCAGGCTAATGTAATATCTAAATTAAGAGGTACTATAGTAAAATGACCCTCGATAAACAGTTGGGAATACAAACGGGGGGAATATGCATGTTCAGGGCTTTCCCCTTGAGGATGGAAGTTACCATTTCTTGTGGAGTCTCTTTGTTCAGGGGATTCTGTACTACGATGCCTTTCTGAGGATTTAATAGTTAGTCAACTATCATGCCTTTGTAGACTACAATTGCAACAAGGTATCTTTTACATCACCATAAGGCACAAATTATCTTTTCCAAGGTGAGTGGGATGTCCTGGATATTAGAGTTGGACCAAAGCATCATTGTAAAGGTGAAGTGACCACCCAGATTTCAAATCGTTTCATTGAGGATCATGGATTACAAAAAACTGATTTCCATCCAGTAGTTGATCATTTCAATAATACTTTTCCCGATAAATTTTCTTGCATACCTACTAAGAGAGAGGTATATTTTACAATATATCTTTTTCTAAGAGCAACTCTGTTATCGATTCTTCTATATAGGATGGCACCTACTATGCTTTAGGAGATCATGTGACAAATAGAGGACTTATAGAAAAAAGTAGTTATATGGAACAATACATCCTCTCAGGGTTCACCCATGATTCTTTCTAAGAAGAGGGATGTAAGACATTTTTATCGGTGGATCAAAGAAGGAAAAACCAGCTTATAGTCAAGAACTGGTATCCACTTCCTCAAATAGATGATCTCTTTGACTAGATCTGAGGAGCAAATGTGTTCTCTTTAATCGACCTGAAATTGGGTTATCATCAGGTGAGAGTTCCACAATTAGACATACCTCATACAACTTTTGTAGTAGGTATGGACTATATGAGTATCTGTTATGTTGTTCAATCTTACGAATGCATCTTCTGTTTTCATGGATTTTGATTAATAGGGTTTTCCACCCCTATTTGGACTCTTTTGTTTTGGTCTTTTTGTATGTCATCTTGGATTATTCTCTCACTCATAACAACCATGTGAAACATCATGAGATCATTCTAAGTACAGTAATAGAGCATCATATTTATTCCATGATTTCTAAGTGAGGCTTATGGATTTACATGGTCCTCTTCTTGGGTCATATTTTCTCATATTTTTGAATTTTTTTGAACCTGAAATGATAAGTGATGTAGTTTCCTAGGAGTATCCCAAGAAAGTGTTTGATATCAGGTGTTTCTTAGGGATCTATGGATATTACATTCATTTCATAGAGGACTTATCATATCTTTCTTAACCACTTACTAGACTTACGAATTAGGGTTTTATGGTCATGTTGTCAGAATCATGCGAGAAATCATTTCAGGAACTGAAAGGGTGGCTTATCTTGGCACAGATTCAATTTATTCCAAATACAGATAATAGTTATATCATCTCATTTGATGTATAAAACATTGTCCTAGGAGGAGTGTTGATGTTGGAAGACATATTCATTGAGTAATAATCTTAGCATTTGAGGCGTCATGAGAGAAATTACTTGATCCATGAGCATGATCTAGTTGAAGTTGTCTATGCCTTACGTTGTTGGAAAAATTATGTATTGGGTGAGCACTTTGTGGTGTATCTAGATCACATGACCATAAAATAAATATTTTATCATCATGAATTGAATATCGTATAGTGAAGATGGGTCAAATATCTATAATCCCTTGATTTTGAGATTGACAATACACATAGAATGGGAAATGCGGTAGCTAATGCACAGAGTGGTAAAACTCATGAACATTCTATATAGGAAGCTAGTGATGAATTGTAGTTAATGGACCTCTTTTATGAACGTAATATGGAGTTTCATGACTGTCACGACCAGTCTTGCCTCTCATCCATAAAAGATACCTCTTCCCTCATTGAGAAGGTTATGATTAGGTAGTTTTAAAATCATGAAGGTTTTGTTCTCCGTGAAACTATATCAGGTGATAACCCACCTCCAGATTGGTATGTGAACAGAGACGACATCCTGCGTCTATGTGGATGTATATGTGTTCCTACATATTTGAGAGAGGAGTTGATGAAAGTGTCCCACACTTCTTAGTGAACTGTTTGTCTAGGAATCTTAAAGATGTAAAGAGATATATGAAGCTGGTCTTGGTGTCCAGGACTGAAACATCAGATTTTTGGCTTCATCAATAGGTGTTCCACTTGTCATCAGGTTAAGGTGGAGCAGTATTGACCCGGAGGCTTGTTATAGCCACTTCCAGTACAGGAATGGAAATTGGAATATGTGGCTATTGATTTTGTAGTCAGCTTATCTAGGTCATCGAGTGGTAGTGATGCTATCTGGGTAGTCATTCACAAACTAATAATATAATCCCACTTCATTCCTATATGGAGACTTTCTCAGTTGATGAGTTGGGAAGACTATATGTACATGAGATAATACAACTACTTGGGGTTCCACGTAATATCATTTTAGAAAGGGATTCATGTTTCACTTCATGGTTCTAGTAAGGTTTTTAGGAAGATATGTGGACTCAAGTACTTATAAGCACAACATTTCACCCGTACACCAATGGACAATCAAAATAGAAAAATCATGTTCTAGAGAATATTTCTGAGCATGTGCACTTTATTTCGACAATTCTTGGGGGAAGAATATCCCTCTAATAGAGTTATCTTATAATAACTGTTTTCAGTAAAAAATTCAGAGAGATCCTTTTGTGGCCTTATATGGTAGGCTATGTTGTTCACCATTGTGCTAGCTAATGATAGTAGAGACAACCCTACTGGGTCCTCATCTCCTTAAAGAGGTTTTTGGAACCACTTTTTGTATAAGGTTGTATTTTTTGTCAATAATTTTCAATGAAGATCAAAATGAAGGAGATCAAGAAGTACTCCGATGAAGTGGAGGAATGATAATTCAGACGATTGTTGTACTGATCATAAGTTCAATGAACATGTGTCAAAGGTGATACATTGTTTACCAAAATGAGTAATGTGAGGTGTAATCCATCTGAGGATAATTAACGAAGAATGGGGTTTTTTATTAAGACCATGCAATTCCCCATTATTTCATGAGATCCAAGGGTTTTTGATGAAGACCATGCAATTACTCATGATTTCATGAGAACCATGCAATAGACTTCTTGAAGAATTAACTCATATGCTTTTCATGGAGTAGATAATGATGGTTGGAGAAGAAGACAATGTGAAAGGGATTGGAATTCTGATATGGCCATGCAGAGATTGAAATAATGAGAAGGCCATGCACATCTCATTTTATAAGAAGATGATGGTTCTAAAGTTGTTCCTTCAAAGAATACATATCACGATAGTGGAGTTTGTGATGACAGCAGAAGAGTTGCAGAAGGATTCAAATCACCAAGAAGAAGTGTTTTTTAGGTGATTTTTCTTGTTGAAAAAGCAAACAAACGACATACAAACTTGTTGAAAAAAAGGATTTCATAATGGCATGTCGAGTTCAAGAGTTGTGGTCAACGATCTATGTTTGATTCAAGAACATCGACAGAGGAATGGATGATCTGGATGTGGTAAAAAAGAGAAGATACAAGGTGGCACCGTTTCCCAGTGTTTGCCCAATGTTTGGGCATGAAAATCGACAAATGGAGAAAAGTGTTTCTGGAAAAGGGACTTGCGCGCCTTGTACTTGAAGGCTTGGAAACTTGCGCACCATATGTTTTTGAGGATCAGAACATCAAAATATGGAAAAGGGATAAGGTTCGCGCAAGTTTTGGTGAGGTCACGCATGTGACTTGCGCATCGTGAAAGAGAATTGTGCGCCAATGCCTTTGAAGCTTGAGAACGTGCGCACCTATGGTTTTTCAAGATTAGAAGATCAAAATTTGGCAAAGGAAAGAGGTTCATGCAATTTTGGAAGTTGGTCGGGCAAGTGAATAGCAGGGGAAGAGACCTATGTGCCGAGACTTGCGCGCTAATGGTTGACTTACGCACTGTGGCGCATGGTGGTCAATTGGCCTATAAATACTGGACCACCCCTCCTCATTTCTTATGGAGTTCATCACATAGAAAAATAAGAGCTCCCATCGCACAGGTGTGGAAGTCGCGCCAGTATTGTGTGGTCGCGCAGGTGGATTTGCGCGCCATTATCTGAAGTTGTGCGCCTTTTGTTGGTTGCGTGCCCAATGCGGTTTGGGAGAGAAAGGAAGTATGTCGCATAGGTTAGAAGTTGAGGAAGGCAGTGTCGCGCAGGTGGTTTGGTCATACGTGTGTGCCAGTTTGGACCTGCGTGCCGGATACTTGTGCGCCATAGTGAGAATTTCACGCCGTAGTGATACTTGCGCTCCGTATTGGGACTTGTATGCCTGGATTAGAGAAGCGTGCCAGGTGTTGTTGGAGTGTACCCACCTTTCTGGAGCTACACAAGAGCTGAATGATTTCCAGATACATTCAGTGCAAAGTGATATTGAAGAAGAAATCTAAATGATACATACATGATCTCATGAATACATGGTGAACTGATTCTAATGATGACAAGTAAGCTGAGCATCATTTTTTGAGAAATCACATAAGTGATTGTGATTCAGCCAAACTAAGACAAGGGGATCTAGTGCATTCAGTCATTGTAATAAAGAAGAAGGATTGAACTAGAAAGAACATCAACTCTAAACCCTGATGTAAGAAAAGTCTCATGCTGAACAGGAGACAAAGAACTTCAATGCAAATATATTGAAGAGACCTTCACGTCTATAAATTGAGTTGGACTTCACCAAGGGCAGTGAGCCGGGGGGAGTCAATGGGAGTGACCTGTGGGACGCAGTGAGCTATCCATGACCTTTTGTAATGGTAGTGAGCCTGGGACAGAGTGACTGTGCCCGAACCTTTGTAATCTACAACTAGTGAAGCATAGTGGATTTTGGTACGACTGACAACCAGTCAGTGTATTCTCCTTGGATGTAGCCCTTTGCGGTGAACTAAGTAAAAATAGATTTGTCATCACATTGCATGTGAATGTTTCATTACTGATCATATCCATCATACTGGTTTAATCTGTTCCTACCAACATGGGAACAAGATCCATAATATTAAGAAAAAAAAGGTGACACCCTGATTCACCCCTCCCCTCTCATGGTGTCCTGAGGTTCTACAGAGGTATCGTAATAGGTTTAGTTGATCAGAACTCATAATATGTTTATAATTTGTTCATGTCACTCACCATGCTCAATGTCTTTCAAGTCTCACAAATTCGTCAACATCATGATGAACCGTCCCATACCTTTTATCCCGAGGCTTTTGAGTTAAATTTTGATGATTCCTTTGAGGTGTATTCAGTAAGAAACGCTGACCATAGCACAAAGGCTCTCTGAGGCAGGTATTTCCTTCTTGTACATGTGCTATGGAAGCATAACCATGTAAAAAATGATTCTTGGGAGAATGATGCTAAAGTACATTCTTGTTGGAATGCATTTTTCTTAGATAGTGTTTCCTTGCCCTTCAAAGGTGAACCTGGTGGCGAGAGTTCCTTTTACAGGAGAATACTGAAAGAACATTGTTTTTTCACTGAGGCATGTATCCTTTAATTTTCAATATAAATCGTTACTTTGGAGCTAATATAGATTCCAAATGAGTTAGTAAATGGATGGAGGGTGTATGGGACTTTTTTGGAGCCTGAAACCCATCATTTTGGAGAAAATTGGTTTGGAGAACAGTTTAGAGTAAACTTTTAAACAATTCAACATGATTTAAAAAACCATGCAGATTGTGTTTTTCCGAATAAAGACACCTCACATGGTTTCCACATGACCATGCGGCCTAACCATGCGTACACCCCTTTTTCCAGTTTTTCCATTAATGATATATTAACCCCCCCCCCCCCCCATTTCCTCCGCAATCAATGAACCAGTGGGATTATGCCATTTTCATCTCATTTTGGAAATTTTTTATGGCCCATGATGGGGATCAAATGATCTCCTTCATCGGGTATCAGATCAAGCTTATGTTCATCATGATGGATATGCAACGGTATGTACTCGAGTCCTCTTTAACCGTTCTTCTTCTCTATTTATCTCAACCTAGATATCATCATGTGTTTGTTTTTCACCGTTTCATAGATCTAATCTGATCAGATCCAAATCAATTGACATAACTATAGAAGGAGAGTCATGAAAACCTATGGTGGGTGGCCTATAACTCATCCCTAATGTTCATGAATTTTAAATATTTTTTTGGGGACCTTCGATTTCATTGGAAGCAATTTCTAGAATTTACATGTCATGATTATAATTTTTTGAATTGTATTATTATGATATTTCCAAATATTTGATTAGTATTTGGAATATATACCCACAAATCAATCATCCTCATATAATAGGTTATTCCATATTTGGGATTTTAGTTTTTCATCACATTTGATCCATCGTTCGGATGTGCCCTTGCTTGGACATACTAATGTTGAATCTTCTTATAATAAATTTCGTTTTATGAAGAAGATTTTCATAATGGAATGTACCATGTATGGTCACCACCTGACCTGCCTAAGGTATGTGCCTCCAATTGATTATTTAATATGAAATGTGAAATAGAAAATATATCAAGTATATAACATATCCTTATTAAATGAGTTTGAATAATGGTTACATGTCTTTATCACCCCTTTCTAAATTTATGGGAGGAAGCTAGGTGAACATCTAAAATTGAATATGCCTTAATGGTTAATTGAATGTTGATTAAATGGTTGAAATTGTACTTTTCTTATCCCTGCTAAGGGATGAAAAGGGATGAACCTAATGAATTAATATATGATTTCAATATCAAATTAGAATGGAGAGACTCGAGTTCGCCTTGGATTTTGAGAGGAGAGTACCTTGGGTATCTGAAATCCCATTCTGATTCAAGGATGTGGTTTTATTGGGCTTAAGTCCACCTAGATTCAAATTCTTTCTTATTCTTGAGATTCAGATTTTATAATTGTAGGGTTCTTTACATTACTATAGCATACCTCAAATATAGTCCTGGGATCCATCAGTTTCTAATTAGTACCATGGTGAAATCACATAGGGCCTAGTCCTTAATTATCCATATTTACCTCGGCCAATCACGTTGGACTTGGTAGGCGACTTATTGTAGAATTCCTTGTATTACAATCCTACGATTACACTCGTAACCCTTAACTAGAGTCAGATACTACTAACTTATCATTTTGTGAGATCTATATCTCGTTGATTATTACCATGGAACTCCCTTACTAGATATCATTTTTAGGTTACCTTGTTATATCATGGAAACATCACTAGTAATATTATCACAAGGTGATGTCTATGCTAGCTATTCCTCACATGACCTATTAACATTAAATGGTAATTAGATAATTAATGAAATCATTACATGTTCAAAAACCTACCAGGGGATGAAGAATGTACTTGGGTATTTAGTTATTTCGTATTTATTTTTTACATTATATATGCATGGCTACACATTGCTATATTCAATTACACGGGATGGATGTTATAATCACTGTTAGTGGATGGACACTAAGATTTATCCCAAACACTCTTTGGGCTCCTTTGGTACCCAGAGTAGTTTTCATGGTTGTAGGTGTTGAAAAATGGAAGAAAACATATTAAAACACATGATTTTTGGTTTCTTAGGATGGAGCTTGATAGCAGAGGACTTTGTTGGATCTCGAGATCCTTTTAATATTCTTTGTATTATTTTAGTTTTTGGACCATGTTATACCTATTTTTTTATATCCATGTTTTAAAGTTTTTACAGTGACATGATATTAAATCATCATTGTTATATTTGATATAATTATATTTATTCTCGTTTACCTAATGCATTAGTTTTATTTCACTTTTAATTTATATTATGTTTTTTTCAACTGATTATAATTAATTTATATTCCTTACACTATTCTACACTCTTCTAATGAGGTAATAGTATCCCTATATACACACCTGAATCCCTCACTCCTATTCGATAGCCTTTGGTGTATGGAAAGATGCACTTGAGACCTTGTGGCCTAGTGGGATTGGGTACCCATTATGTGGCATCTGGGCTTTGGTCGACACATTTATACAATGTGAAAAATCTGAGAAAACCCAAAAATATCCAAATTTGACATTTCAAGTAGCAGAGACTATTTTTAGAGCCCTATAGCATCCTATAACCACTTTTTAAATCATTTTGTTTCTAATAAATATTACCTATTCCATAGGGGATTCAATATATATTATGGGAATAGATTCCACACAAAAGGGAATCTAGAGATCAATGTTTTGAGTGAGAAGTTGTACTCTGCATGGTCCTGACAAATTTTATCTCCGTATTTCATTTTTGTTTCTCTCTTCTTTATTCCTTCCTTTATACTCATTAATCATTTGTATGAAAGGGTAATAAAAACCTTGTACACTGGTTATATAGAAAAATGTGGAAGGTGTGGTTGGAATTATTAATTTTTTTATTCAGGTATTTAATTTTCATTAATTAATTAATAAAATTCCAATATATTTATTCCTATATTTAGGGTAATTGAATTAAACATAAAAGTAAAAGTTTTTATTTTTCAACTAGTTCCCCTTAATTAGTCATGACAATTTTCACATTTATGATACTTGTGTTTAAAAAATTCATAGAGATAAACTTTTTTTTGTGTAACCCAAAATTATAGGATAAAGGGAAATAGGGGATTTCCAGATTAAGTAGAGGATACCAAGACCACTAGAACTACCTCAACTTAACTCCAAATCCAATAATGGTATAATAATTTAATTTCTAAATATACAATTTCACCAAATACCTAAATCAAAAAAACCCCTACATGATTTAAAAAATGATTTATAAAACAAAATTTCTTTTCATCATTCTCTCTATATTTCTTTAAAACACAGTCAAATATAACATCTATACTTCTCCCACATTCAAATAATATTTTAGAATATTAATTATTCTAATTTCGCCATCTATGAGGGGATAAATCCTGATAATTCTAGTATATTCACATAAATTAACTAATTATCATAGATCTAAGATTTATGAATTTTAATTTTGACTAGACACAAAAGAAAATAAAAAAATAAATTTTTGGCCCATAAAAATTATCTTCATTATTGGGGATTATTTCATTTTAGTATTTAAGTTTAATTAATTTTAATTTTTATGTTATTACATTATGTCAATTTTTTTAACATTGCATATTTATATTCTAGGGATTTCATATTTTTAATTTCTTATTGCACTAACACAACACACTTGCATAAGGGAATCATTTCATTGAGTAGGATTCCAACTAGTAGAATATCCAAAGAATGAACATAATTAAAACCATAGATGGTGTAGAAACAACTCAAAAAATTACTATGTGAGGAGTGTTTTAGTGAGATAGAGGGATGCATACACTCAATAATTGTAGGAGTCTATAAAATAAAGGATTTCAACCAAGCATCCTAGCACCCCCCCATAACTAGAAATCATTTAGCGATCCAAACAACCATTATCCGTATGATCTTAAAGAAAATGAAATTCATTGGACTACCACATGAAGATCCAAATGCACATCTAAGAACCTTATTTTGATCTATTATAAACATTTAAATTATCAAATATGTCAAATGATGTGGTAAGGATTTAAATATTCAATTATCATAGTAATATCAAACCAAGGAATGGTTTTTTTGCATTGAATACTCATTTCATCACCACATGGAATAACATGGAATGATTATATACAATCTATTCCATTCATATTCTATGTTGATGGAAATATATATAAACATTGTAAATTGTTTTCAATTTGAATATGAATCCCTCTACGTTTTTGGGGAAATATAGCATAGATATAACTAATAAATTCCAAAAATAAGGTATTGAACTGTGGATTCTAATATAAACTTTCTATATGGGAATTTTATTATAAAAACATCAATTCTAGTTAACCAAACTAGAAGATTCACTGATGGAGATATCTGTATAATAGAGTTGCAACATATTATATGAAACTATAAGTAATAGATTCAAATGGTATGGGTAATGGATGAAACAAAGAGTAATTTAAACAATCAATAACTATTATTGGATTGTGGGATATATTTAATACTTGAACAAGAAGATGAATAATATGATGGTCTAGGGAAAACCCCAACAAGATATATATATATATATATATAAGAGATTCACATTTTTATAATCAAAATCACGGTAATCAATCTCTGGTTTGGTAGTCATAACAATAATAAGGAAATGGATCCCATCAATGGGAACAAGGATACTAAAAATAAGCACCAAAGAGACCACCATGATGATATAGGTCCATATGTTTTATTAAACACCATCAATATCCTAGACATCTTTTGGGGATTTAGTCAAAGAAATAATAGAAGGAATGACAATCCAAAAGGTAGCACTATAGAATCTGTGGTTTCATGTTGTCTATAGTGATGATAATCCCAAAGAGAGTGTCAGATGACTACGTATGGGATGCCCAGAAGTTTGTCAACATGAAGAATTTAAATTCACTTCCCTATTGAGTGAAAAAAACAATACATGACAGACATGAATCATTAAAGATAAAATAACATGGGAATGTAGCTGAAGGAAAATAATCCAAAGGTGAATCTTCCCAGAACAAGACAATATTATAATTTCTAGAGAGTCAAGTGAAAGTTAATTTTGATGAAAACATGTGAAATTTCTATAAAAGTATAATAAATTTCATAATTATTTCCCTTTTTTACAGTGTCTCTCAATGATATTGACATATGAAAAACTATTGAAAGAGTTAGTGACCAAAAATAAGAAGATTGTAGATTTGGAACCATCCCACTGGAATTGGAGTGTATGGAAGTGGTATATAAGGACCTAACTATGAAGTAGAAATATCTAGTTTTATCTTCCATACCTACCTTTTTTGGAGCTCAAAAATTTCGAAAATCTTCATGTGATTTAGGTTAATGTGTCATAATATGTCATAAACCACTTATATGTTCCTAATGATAGAGAAATTGAATCCCAACAGATTTAAACTCTATCTAGATGATTGAATAGTGAAGTAAACCTATTGGTTCATCGAATAAATTCTAATCATTTTCAAAATATTTTACATTATAGTACACTTGTTATTGATGAAAATAGTATATGGATTGAATACACTCATTATAGAGAGAATATTATTTTTCCTTTGGGTGTGCCCTAATTTATGTTCCAAGTAGTGAACTATGTTTGAGAGTTAGAAGTGAACATGTAAGTTCTAATATCAACCCAATGATAAATAATGTTTATGGGAGAGAATGTACTAATTTGGAGAAGATAAAATACTAAGAGACAAAGATAATTCTAGGAATAAAGTAACTACTATTTTAAAATAGGATACCTAAAAAATGTACATATAATAAGAAAGAAATAATGAAAGGTCAGATCACTAACTCCAAAAGAGCGTCCAACCAAACCTAGTTCAAAAGGAAACATCATGTATGAATTATAACTATGAATCCATTTATATTATCAGGAAAGGGGATGAAATGGTAGATTACTATGATGGAGATCATGAAGGTGTTTCTTTTAGGAAGAAATATGATATTTAGAGAAAGGGGTAAAGGACTAACCTATATGGACATGACATTGATGAGACCAGTCAAGGATGTGGAATCTGAGGAACTATAAAACCATCAATCACCTAAGTTACAACTAATGTAGGTACATCCAAGATAATGATGGAAAAAATTTCCTTCCGTGAGGCAACCCATGTTCTTTGTATTTGACATCATTTTATTTTTATGAGTACATTTTACCACATTTAATATTTAAAAATTAATAGTTAATTTTATGTTCTTTAATATATTTATTTATATTTTGTATGACTATGAAGACACAAGAAGTAAGAATAATAATTTGTAGGAAAATTACATGTTCTTGACCAATTCTTGTGGTGAACTGATGAATGTGTAACCTATGTAGAAATCTTCAAAGAATAAGTCAAATCGGTGGTAAAATTTCAATTCTGAATTTTTTTAATGTATTACCCACATTTAATTACTATGGATCCTTAGTTAAAAATTAAATTTCTACATTTCATTTTCATTTTAATGAACTATAATGAGATACATATCTTCATAGGATACCTCACATGCCATAATTATTAATTTCATTGTCAAAAAAGTTTAAAGAGAAAAAGTGTGATAGAATTAGTATGGATAAACATGTGGATAAGGATTTGGGAAATCATGGTTTAGGTGGAATGTCAATTATTTTAGAATATATTTTTCTAATATTAATCCATTCATTGAATTTATAATATTCGGAATAATTTCTTTTTTTATTCATATTTGTTATAATGAGTGATTTACCTGACATATGTTCTCATTCCCATGACATCTTGTAAGACCAATATTTACCATTCTTTCAACCATATATTTACTTATAGACATGAGGATGATTACATATATAACTATAATTTAATATATTATAAACTATAACTACATAATTTTAACATGTAATATGCATGAGGGACAATTTTTATCCCTTATCTTGATTCCCACCTAATATTAATCTTTCTCAAACATGTTGAATCGATGAACGACCATGTTATGTAAGATCAATGAAACAACTCCATTTTATACTTTCCCACCTACATCTCAATATTTTATATGATTATCAAATTTTTATATGGAGGACATGGTTACTGGTGGAAGGGATTCATGTTTTGTAATAAATATGTGGGGGGGGATTTTCCTTGTATTTTTGTAAAGACCTCTCATTTAATATATTGATCACCCTCTTTAAAATTTATAAAAAATGGGTTGTGTAGTAAGTAATTTAAAAATCATCTTTACTTGACTGTTGATCCTATTATAACCATAATAAATAGGGTCATGAGGAGATCATTTTTGTTTGGGTGGTAGATGTAAATGTTTCGCCCAAAAAAATTCCAAAGGAAACAAAATGAAAAAATAAAGAGATATAGAATATTGAAGGGGTTTTGATTTATTTCATTTCATCACTCTATGATCATACTCTAAGATACTATATATAGAATATAATTTCATCATGATCTATTTGATTATCATAAAAAGTATATTATAGAAAACCTTTTTTAGTATTTCTTATTTTATATCATTTTCCAAGTTTCCCAAGAACATGTAATCTTTTGATCATAAAAGGTAAAAACCTCATGATTATTTGTGATTATGTATTTTTTTGTGGAAAATGTATATGGCATTGAAGACTATGGTAAGTGACATGTTCTTGAGGTATGTGAGAAACTCTATTTACATTTTTACCATGAATATGAGGGGAAAAATTAATTTCGGTAACATTATATAGGAATTCATATTAATAATGAATTTAAAATTGAAAGCATAAAAATGAAAAGTTGTGTCTATTTAAATAGGGAAAAGAAAAATATCTGAGAGATTTGATTCATTGAAAAATAAGTTGTTAATGGATATTCTTATTTTATGTTTGAATATTGAAATTCCCATTTAATAAATTTATTTTAATAACGTTGAATTTAAGACATGGTTGGGTGATCATCCACTGTAGTATGTTTTTGATTCCATCCTTGTGGATAGGTACAATTTCATGTTTGGGGGTATTTGATTCATTTTTTCCACACATATATTTTAGGAAATTTTAAAACATAAATTTTTTTAATATAAATTATATTATTTAAATTTATTTGGCCAATTTAATTGATAGTTTTTTTATGACAGGATACAAAAAATATTTTAAAAATGGACAAATATGATGAATTTTTGTTGAAAAAGAAACATGGTTCCACAATAAATAGTGTGGTAGTACGACACTTAAAGAAAGAAGTATTCATACTTTGAAGAACTCCAATGTAACATTCCTAGTGATTGAAACTGCATTACATAGTCTAAAAATGATTTTGGAGATATGAACATAAGCTTCACATCATGAAATCATTACGTTAAATGAAAATGTTACATGCTATGAAGTTGAGATAATGAATGATGAGAATGAAAATATATCATATGATAGAATGCAATTTAAATGATTTAGAGACATTTCATGATGTAAAAATAATTAAATGTCCTATGGAATGATGTTAATATTATAGGTTTTTTGAGTTACTTGTGTTGAATTATTTTTTTCTATGAAAAATATGTGATGACCCAGAAATTCATATTTTCAATATGTCAATTGGTGGAGACCTATTTCATGGTCCCATGATCACATATGACCCCTTTTGACTCCTTATTATTCTAATTCATTATTCCCATGCCCCATGGGAGTTTATAAATAGATGGATGAGGTGCCACCCCAATAGGAATCTAGATATTATAGATTAAAGAAAAAACTATTCAATATAGGTTCCTCACTAGTTCCAACTCTATATTTCTTTCAAAATTATAGTTTCTTTTATCCTTACTTTGTAATTCCTCATCTCAAGAATAATGGGGTATATCCCATCCCATTTTAGGGTGATGTTTTTAATGGGGTAATGTTCTTTTGGATTTATTTATTTTTCTTTTTCATGATTTTGTTTTCCCCAATTCATTAATAAAATTTCATTATATTTATTATTCATTTCATTGAAATTGAAATAAACCCAAAGAGAGCCCTTTTAATTTCCTAACTAGTCAACCTAAATTTGGCATGACTATTGTTTCATTATGTGTAGCCTGGATTAAAAATAATATGTAGACCAACTTCATTATGTGTAACTCTAAATTATCAGAATAAGGGAAACAATTTATTTGTTGTTTTAGGAGAGGATACAATGAAAATTGAATCGACCTCATCTCAAATCCAATTCCAAACATTGGTTAATAACATAATTTCTATAAATAATTTTTTTCTTAATAATTCAATCTAAAACAATCCGTCATTTATTCAAACATGATTTACAAAACCAAACATAATTTTCTTCATTTTAACATTATTTCTTCAAAACTTTTTCGAAACCAACATTTTTATTTTCCATATATTCAAAGAAAATTTAAAAAAAACATTAATTGAACGTATTTCACCATATCTATGGGATCTATCATGAACTTTTTTCTATATTCATTTTAATTAATCTTGTATCATTGTTCTGAGTTCTTAAAATATCTATTTTGATTATTCTCATGGGAAATAAATTTTCCCTTTAGTCTTATCACATAGAATCGTAAGAAATCATATAATTTATATATATTATCACCCCACCTCGCATTGAACTAGATTCATCATAATAAACCTCATTATCCACTCCGCCCTCAAGAAATATCAATAGTAGAACAATATTCAACCTCTTATTAAAATACGTGAAATATTCCTTGATATCGTCAAAAAAATATTTTTTATCCCTTTTGGGAAAGGGATTTAAGAAGGACTAAATTACTATAGAATTATGCAATAAATATTCAGTAGTATATCCCAAATGCTAGGAAACTACACACCTAAAAGGCCATCTTTCATGGATTTTATTCTATAACATCCACAATATCCACAACATCAATTGTAAAATCACTCTATAAGATTACATGATAATGGAAAAGGACATCCAAAATCCATAACCATCACATTAAGATTATAGAACAGACGATTACAATGTAATTCTAGAATAATATATGGATTTTTATTAAGAACCAAATCATCCATAAGTAAACTAGGATTACATAAAGGAAAACCACCATGAATCTATCAGAGTGTGAGATAATCTCTAATTTATGTGTTCAATGAACACTAGTGGTGAGTTCTTCATAAAAAATTGTGTAATTAATAACATATTGTGTTGTATAAATACATAAATGTAATATTTGATATGTCATCTTCAAACCCTTGAAGTATGTGGTAACCATACTTATGATTAATCATTAAGGACCAACATGAACCACTTAGTTTTCAAAATAGATCATAAATCTCCATAAGGTAGTTTTTTTTTATTTTCAAATGATCCATGAAATGATAGTCAACATAAATCCTCAACCTTATAATTTCATTCTTAGAATACAATACTAGAGATTCATAGTAAATCGTATTTGGACTAATTAATCATTGGTAAAAAAAATATCCTATAAGTATATCTTGTTCTCCTTGATGTCATCTGAGTCCATTTAATATGTATCTAATGATATAAGCTTTATCCTAAGGTGAAATTCAATTGCAAAATTGACATTATTATCCCTTTGAAACTCTAGAACATTCATTTGGAAAATGTCCTTATATACCTATACTATTGGTGGCATCATCTCCGATATAGAATCTGTGAATCATTATTTAAGGCTAACTGTTGAATGTGTAATCATATATAGTCTCCTTAGGTTCGACCTTGATCAGTACATCTAAGGGTCTCATTCGACAGTGACTATAATCCTTCACCCATACTATTGATTGAGTATATCTCTATTCCAATATAAATATACCCATGTTTGGGCTATAGAGAATAATCCCTTGATATGTATTCTTGTATAATGTCCAATATCTAGTATTATGTGGTCCTAATAAAATGTTTCATTAATAATATTATTATTATAAAAATTACTTATATGATACAGAGAGTAACAAAAAAACAATGGGAGTCTCTGTGAAAATAATTATTTCTTTGATCCATACTATAATTTCAATCTCATAAACAAAAGATATAGAATAAGATAATTAACTTAGAGTTATATTAATGATTATATGTACTAAGTAATAGAAACTTTAAGTCATACCTTGAACAATGTTATGTTATTCCTAATCAATGACCTCCATTTACTGAATATTTCCTATTCCATGAACACCACCATGTGATTTACAATGTTTCCTATAAGTGGTGGTAGAAGATCGAATCCCTTCCAACCATTGGATACTCCTCTTCCATGGCCACCTATTAATGGGACACCGTGAAAACAAAAAATATGTACCTAATATATATGTTTCCTCTACCAAATAGTTCCAACCACAATTCCTTATTTAATATTATATTCTACTCATCCAGTATAAAAGTATGTTTTCATATGTTAATGAACACCATATGCATTAAAAATTTTATTTACTTGTCGGTTGGATTCCCTAAGCAATATCTCTGTGCAATATCCCCTAGAAAAAGATCATAAATTTTAATGAATCTAATGATGAGATCCAACATCATGGAATCATCTAAAAATTATTGTTGACTCTATCTCTAGAAGAAAATAACATATTCTAGTCCTTACCTTTTCTTTACATACTACATCAAACATAGAATAACAGTTATATACAATAGTAGTATTATATCAACTAGTCATAAGATCATAAGGTATGAATAGTGATAAATAAATCAGGAAATTTATATATAAACATTTTCCTTATTTAAAATGTGATGATAAATTCCTGGGAAATATTTTCTAAATATTAAATTTAAAAAAATGTCACTATTTTCTAAAAGATAAACTATTCTACATATTTTATTTTTATATATATTATATATGGACCACTAATGAACGAATATTTTGGGGAAAAAAGATTTTTTATATTAAAAAATAAATAATAATTAAAAAATTTAATATCAATTGGTAAAAAATGAAGAGAAAAGAATTTAAATTTAAAAGGATTCTTTCTTTAGAAGACTTATTTTAATAGGTGTACTATTTTAAAATTTTAAATTTATCTGTTTTAATGAATTATTTTAATGAGTATTGATGATAGTTTTTATAATAAAGTATATTAACATTCATCTATTTTATTTTACTATTTATGGAATTTTATAAAAATTCTCATTATGTATAAGACATATTTTTCTAAAAAATCAATTTTCATATTGTATTTCAAGTTTACATTATTATAAATTTATATAAATTTTAGGAATTTATATTTTATAAAATATTTTACATATTAGGAATAAAAATATTTAATAAATTGATGATAAAGCTTTAAATTTTGTTCAAAATGAATAGTAAATATGGAAATAATTCAATTCTGCAATAATGGTTAAAGGGGTTAATGAGGGGTTAAACTAAAGAGATATTGGATAAAAAAATAAAAACTGTATAAATATTATTTTTAATTGTATTTAAATCCTTTATAGAAAAATAATATATTTATGGTATCATTGGATCCACATTTTATTAAATTGAATTTATTATATTTTAATGTTCATAATAATTACAAGTGTTCCACTCTCCATAATTATAAAGGGGTAGCCCCTCTATTCTATTCTAAAAACCATTAGAAAACATTATCTCAATGTAAACCTGCCAATATATCCTATAAAATTCCCTATACATTCCCTATAAAGAATTATCGTTTTAATAGACCAACCTAAGGGTCCTTTGTAATAGATTCTAAAGAGGATTATCATAGAGGATTTATATGTTTGTAATGGTTGTTTTCAATATTATTTATTATTATAAATCTTATAAATAATATATAAGAATATAAAAAATATAAAATCAGTAACCATACAATGATTAATTTTTTTATGTTAATGGTACAACAGTTTTATATCTTATTAATATTTATTGTAAAATAAAAAAATCTCTCATGCGGACCTACAGATTATTGTCTCTAGGAAGCGATGTCTTTTATATTTTATTACTCACTCACTTAGAAATTAATATAAATGAATTTAATGGATATATATTATTTTTATAACATAATTCATAATATATATATATATATATATAATATTGCCTACCTTCTTACCCTCCAATTCACTGCTAAATGATAATGTCGCTAGTGCATACTTAAGAACTACCAACTTAAAATGCAATGTGATTAAATTAAATTTACATTTTAAATGGATAGTTATAAGGATGAAATAAATAAATAAATATTATATTTATGATAAAAAAATTATTTTTTAATGGTAAATTATTATTTACCTTTATTTATTCCAGCTATTGAAAAACAAAAACATCATGTTGGTGTAGAAACAAACTGCTATCTCTAGGAAGTGATGTAATTAGTTTTTCACCACAAACATTTTTGAATGGTTATAAATTTTTAATGATGAATAAATATGATATATATTAAAAGAATTATTTTTTAAAGATTACTATTCAACTTCAATTATTCGTGAACTAGAACGGTTCAACTGAAATGAATGTGGAAAATTGACCTTCATTCAACTGAATAGTGATCTCAATGATCAATTATCAATAAAATGGTAATTGGAATGTATAAGGGGGTGATATATAGTTATATATATATATATTTGAATGTAGTTCTTCTAAATATTTATAATAAATCTAAATTTAGTATACAGGAGGTTATATTATATATGAAGAAAGATAACACTTAGGAGAGGGATTTGTGTTTCAATTTATTTTTATTTCAGAATTGTATAAATTAAATATCCAATTAGGGAAATTATAAGAGAATTTTCCATTAAACCTAATATATTATCAAATAATGTTTATATTTCTATGACTTTTATTTTCTTCAATAAATTTTTATCTCATTGCTATATAAAATAACTACGAACTTTTTTTCAATAAAAACAATATTATTTCTCCTTTTGGTCTCAAATGCTTATCCTCAATATCCAGGTTCTCTAAAATCCTTTCACATAATTCTACTATAATGACAAAATGAATTTATGAAGTTATTTTAAGAAAATTTTAATATTTTTAAAAATTCATAAAAGGTTTATTCTATTGTTTTCAAAATGATGCACATTGAATCATGAACAAATATTTAAAAAATATTTGTTTTATCATTTACTGTATGAACAATGTTTCCCAACTTCATAGACACTCTTTAATTTGACAATTACTTTTTCAGTCTATATGGTTATTTTAAATGGAAATATTTTCCTCCATATTATGTTAATTGATTTCTTCTAAAATATACAAAAATAAAAGGGTTGTTTTCTAGTGAGTATCAAAAAATATTTTGAATACGTATATAAAAGTTGTTTTTCATTATGTAATCCTATTTTATATATTTCTATGTCTCACTGGGGATATTATTTTTTAATCTAATCAAATTATTCCAGTGACTTATGATGAGGGTGATCATAGTATTATTTCATAAAAACTGTTCCTTTATATGGGTTAATTAATATATTATTATATAATGAATGTTCTTATAATACCATCCACTTCCTTTCTCTTGATGGATTATGATTATGTTATAATGATATTTTTATGAAACATTTTCATAACAATTGGTTATGTTATGATGAGATTATGATTTTTTATGAACTTATGAAACATGTATATATACATATTTATATATTGTTTACATTATAAGATAGGTGGGCCCAAAATTCTGTACCCCTCTAGTGTATTGGGTAAGGATGGATATATATTGGGTTAATATATCATAGAATGGGGATTAATCCTAGAAGAATAATGGAATTTTCAACTATTATTGTCTTGGGAGTGAACGGTGATCAAGGAAATGATAGATGTGGGATTGAACTTAAACCATTATTATAGTCGTAGATGTGAGCTAGATAAATGAATAAAATTAATATAAGTATGATTGTTCAACAAAATTCCTAAAACATTGTATAATTATTTTGATATGTTATGATAAATCATGGTTGATTTATGATGTTTCATCAATATTATGACTCGGTTTTATTGAAATGATAATGATTTATTCAATGAATCGTATTTTAGGATCATTAAAATATTGGTTATGATCTATGTACATTATGATCATGATTTAATCCCTTTATTAAAATCTTATTATTTCACGTGATAATAGACTGATTTATCTCATATTTACCATTACTAAGTATCTGAGCCCAACCTTTATTATGTTTCCATTTTCCCAAGGGTGTGAATATATTCTCTAAGCAGGGAATGTCTAAGAATGATACTATTAGAGAAGAATATTGTTTATGAGGTTCACGGTATATTGTGAAATAAGATTATTTTGTATCTAGTATCCAAAGTTTCTAATCCTTTGTGGTTATAGGCCATGTATTATTATATAACATATTAAATATTAATCTTAAATGATGTACTATTTATTTATTTTCTTCTTAGGTTTCCTAAGTTGGAATCAGAGTAGGGTTTAGTTATTTTTTGGAAAATAATTAAAAATGATGATAGAACCTACAAAACATATAATGATATAGATGTGACATAGTGTGAAACTATAATTAATATATATAGATAATAATTTTTCTTAATTTAAGAAATATGATGAATTATTTCTATTATTAAATAGTTTCTAACTATTAATTTTGTAGACTTTTTCACAACCTATGATTTGTTATTTTAAAAAATGGATGGAACTAGAAAAAATCATCATAACAATGAATATGATGAACAATATAAGGAGAAACCAAATAACATGGGAGATAAAATGAAAAATAATCTTTATATTCTCCTATAAAACTTTCAATAATTGAATCATTATAATATTATAAACGGGGAAAGGAGGGAAAATCCCACTATTGACTCTTTTGTGAGGAAACATCCATATTCATTAAATGGGTCCTCTAATACATTAGTGATTGTGAAATGGATCATTAAAACAAAAAATATATTATCTATCCTCCAATTCATAGAGGATGATAGATATTGATTCTAGTTATATCATTTTAATGGAAATGTTGATCAATGGTCATAAATTTTTAAGAATTTCAGACAAGTGGAATTAATATAATCTATGAATCAAAAAGTGTTAAATAATGTATTTTCCTCAAACTCTTCAAAATAAATTGGAGAGTTAATTCATGGAACTAAATAAATATGATGATTAATCCATTAGTATATATTCAAAAAATCATGATATTCAAGTTATTCATGGGGTTTTATATCAAAACTAAATTAAAATTTGATCAATTATTTTTTGGATTTCATTCTCTTCCTAAAATGGAATTAGGTATAATGGATATTCATAGATATAGTGAAATAATTCAATTTCCTCTCAGACTATAAATGAATGTTGGATACTCTAATTATTCTCATGGTTCTGTTGATAAAAATTGAATGATGGTATTTTGGGAAAATTATAAAAATAAAACCTATAGACGAAGGAAAATTAATTTTTCTTTAGGAATTATTTATCAAAGGAAGAATGAGAAAACTATATTTAGAAGTCTATTAAATTTTTTCATCTTCAACAATAATTCCATCAAGAAAAATAATTCTGATGTTATTTGAATAGTCTGTCCATTGAAAGGAATTGTGAAAAAGTGTAACAAAATGTTCCACAATCAAACAAATGGTTTAATTTCACAGAGTATGTAAATTATGCCAACTAGTGCATGAAGATGAGTTTTATGAAGAAAGTTTGTGTAAAAAACCTCCTAAGCCTACGGATAAACGTAAATCTCAGGTTATCATACATTATTAAGTGGTTCAGGGGAATGATGTTGTGAATGTTACACATACCGTCCACTCTAAAACAAATTATATCATATTTTATTCAATCTATACCTAATATTTTATATCTTAATTATATTGTTATAGTACCATATTACTTCCTCATTAATGATATGTTGATTTGGTAGTACAAATCATTAAAATAATGATGATCATATATAATTTTTAATGCTCCTCTCTTATATTTTTTTGGAATTGGAATCCTAAAAATATTATTTTTCTCCCTCCAATTTAATTTGATGTTATTTTTGGAAAAAACAAGAATTATTTATATAGATCACATATCAATATTTATTGAAAGGATGTTAAATTTGATATAGTTAATCAACCTTTGATAAGATATGATGGCGAGGATGAGTATAATCCTCTAATGGAAATTTATTCCACTTCTTAAGTATAACAACCTATTGAAGAGTAATATTTATCAAAAAAAATTTGGGGACAAACTATATATTTAATATATGAAACTTTTTGAGGAATATGTAAATGTATTTATTAAATTCTTTCAAATGTTTCCCTAAATTATTGAAGTTAATTTTTCAATATAATTCATACTTAGTGTTATACCAATTTCAATTAATCCTTATCAAACAAACCTAATTATATTATGAAATTGAAGAAGAATCTCCCTAAGAATAAGGAAAAGGGATTTGTACCCTCAGGTGAGTAATCATGGGGTGAATCTATTTTTTTAGATTAAGGATTGTTAAAAAAATTTACATTGATTATAATGAAGTTAACAAGATCACTTTTAAGAAAAATTATCATTTACCCTATATTGATAAATTGTTTGATCAACTACATAGAGATCAATACATTTCCATGATTATCCGTTGTTCTAGATATCATCATTTGAGGATAAATATGGTGGACAAAACTATGACATCCTTTCAAAAAAGGTATGATCATTATAAATTTGTAGTGATTAAATACAGAATTACCAATTCCACCCTTATATTTGTGGATTTAATTAATATATTTTTTATAGATTACTATCATTATTCAATTGAAGTATTTACAGATTACATTCTTATGTATTCATTAGACAATTAATAACATAAAGTTATTTTTTGGATTATGTCATAGACCCTGAGGAATGAGATGTTGAAATAAAAATTTACCAAATATAATTTATAGATAAAATTGGTTTATTATTTGGTTATATTATCACTAGTGAGGGTATAATGGTGGATGTTTTAAGGAAATGAATTATTTGGAAAGGGACAATATCATACATGGTAACTGAAATCATTAGATTCGATGGCTTATTAGGATACTACCGATGATTTTTTAGATATTTATCATATATATCTAAACAAATAACCATGTTGACATATATGGAAGCTAAGTATCTATGGACATATGAATGTGAAGAAAATTTTATGGAGTTGAAGAAAGGTTGTATTGGGAATATATGATCACATTTACCATTAGTGTAGAAGGGTTTCATTCTATAGTGATGCATAAATAATGACAATTGAATATTTTTTTATTTTATATGATATGATGATAAAATATGCCTCCATCTAATTGAAAATACATGAGTAAAAATAATTGATTCCTAGATTGGAGCTATAAGAGTTATGCATGCATTCACAATTTGGAGCTCTTATCTTTACAGTGAAAGGTGTGATATATATATATTATAAAATAATAAATTTTTTATTTACATAGAAATTATTCAATATTCACTAAATTATATTGTTAGAGTAGATTTATTATTATTTATCAATACTTTACCATCTTGGACTGGTGAACAATCAGGGTGATTCTCTATATTAGAAAGACCATTCTATTTTTTACATGATGAAAATTAAGAGAGAACCAATAATTATGAATTTATAGAATATGAATCTTGATATCTTGAGTAATGATAGTGATTTAATTTCTTTCTCATTTAATTTTACAATCTTATATCCATGTGATGAATTAAGCGACGATGAAGGAGGATGCTGAACTGAAAACAAAGGTTGGAAATGTTCATGATTTTTACCCAGATTACGATGGATTAATAAAATATCATAACCAATTACACTTCTGATAATTACTAGACATAGATATGGAGTTTTCTATTTATTCTCCTAGTTCATCATTATAAGTTCATATTATAAGTACGAAGATGCATAGAGATATAAAATGGAATTTTTGATGGGATAACATGAAAATGGATATTATACAGTATCTATCTCAATTACTATTATATATTAATGTTATGTCTCATCTATATAATTATAAGGGTATACTAAAACCACTACCCATACCATATTAGAAATGGGAAAACATCACAATAGATTTTGTAATTTGAATCCCAAAAACATCTAAAAGGCAGAATGTTTTTTGGGTAATATTAAATATATATAATAAATAAGTTCATTTAAATATCATCTAATAAATATTTTTCCCTTTGTTAGATTAATATAATACACATAGATTAAGTGGTTTGGTTTCATGGAATACATCATTTTTTTATGATGGAGATAATAGGTTTATGTTAAAACTATGGATAGGTATTCAATAGTTTTTGAATATGGGATTGAGATTTACCACAAAAAAATATCAAATAGATTGTTAGTATTAAAAGACCATTCAAAGCCTGCATGATATATTTAGATATTTTTCTAAGTATTTCAATGATTTTTTGGAACAACACCTTCAATTATTGTAATTATTTTACCATAAAATCTTTCACATGAGCATTCAAATGTATCCTTATGATGCCTTATATTTTAGGAAGTGCAGAACTCCAACAATATTTGATGATGTTGGATAATTAAATATTCAAGGACCTAAACAAGTTTAAAAAATTGAAATATTGGTTAAAGCTATTAGATATGATATTTTGTTGTCTTAGAGTCGATAGAATAGATATGCTGACAATTTTTAGAAAGATTTTGAGTTCAAAGGTGATGATAAAAAATTCAAATGGATATATAACTAGAATGAGGTTTTGATATTTGGAAATAATGAAAATATGAACCCCATGTATTTCATCCCTTTCACAATTCTTTATTATAATGGGATGATTTGTTTTCACTTGTATCTTCCACAAAATCACTTTTGTGTTCATAATGTGTTCCTTGTATTGATTTTGAAAAATTATGTTCCAAATCATGTTTCTTATAATAAACTCTATAGTTATTAATTGGAGTATGGAATTTATTATGAGGAACAATCAGTAGATATAATAGACCATATTGGGAAATTTATGAAAAATAAGACCACTCACAACATCAATGATTTGTGGCGAAACTATAAATTTAATGAAGCTATGTGGGAACTTGTGGATGATAATTGGAAAATTTATCCTCAGTTGTGTGTATTGAAATTATATAATTTTTAGGAATCATTTTTAGAAGGGTTTTGTAATGTATCATCCTAATATTTTCAGATATCTTTCACTTTAAATAAATGTGGTTGTTAAC
The DNA here is from genome assembly GCA_963277665.1 of Viscum album. Taxonomy (NCBI): domain Eukaryota; kingdom Viridiplantae; phylum Streptophyta; class Magnoliopsida; order Santalales; family Viscaceae; genus Viscum; species Viscum album. The sequence continues at coordinate 265,696,382 of OY728120.1, forward strand.
TTGTTTGAAAAAAAACATATCATAGATGAAACATGATCCATAATCAAAACATTTCATTCCATAGATCTTTAGATTGTAATATATGAATTGGACTGAATAAATTATGAAAATTATGACACAAAATTGTCCTCAATGAAAAATTATGGATTAATTCCTAGGAAAGAAGTACTAAATTGTAGTTGTGAAAAAGGAACCCCTTATCCTCTATTCTCAAAACTACTTGAGACCACTAAATGTAAAAAAAACTACCAATATTTAGTTATAAACTTATATATCCATGTCATATAGGTTCTTATCTTATTATAAGACCAACCTAATAGTCCATAAGAGGATAATAAAAAAATGGTTCTCAAAAAATATATATATGTTCTTACAGATATTTTTCATGTTTCTTTTCTCTTTTACCTCCTATAAATATTCTATCACCACATGAACATGATTAAATCAGTATATTTAATATAATTAAATTTTTTTATATTAATTTTAAATCATTTTTAATTTATATTATATGTAATTTAAAATAAAATTATCACCCATTTTTAAGAACATACTTCTATTTCGATGAAGTGATGTTTATTATTTTTTATCATCGTCTCACTTGCATAGTTATTTAAATGAAATTAATTTATATTTATGATTATTATAAAAAAATTATTATTATATATATAAGATTTATTGAAAACCTTTTTACCCTTATATCATTTGGTTAATGATAATGTCACTCGTGCATATGTGTGAATAACCACCTGCACGAAGCAGTGTTATTCATTTTTTTCTTTACTATTTACATAGATGGTAATAAGGATACAATAAATGAATTTACATGATATTTATGATAAAAAAAATTATTCTATAAAGTATAATTATAATGTTCATTTATTTTATTCAATTTATTATAATTTGGAAACATGACTAATTTTACGTACTGATTACATCCTCCATAAAGTGATGTAATTAATTTGAAACCACCAATTATTATGAATGGTTATAAAAGTGTCTATAGATAATAAATATTTTATATATGAAATTAGTTGTAATATATATATATAATTAAACTATAAATGAGATGAAATAATTAGAATCATTGAAAAGAAACGTACAATAAGGCAGACCCATGTTCACCGGGATAGTGATTTTAATAAATAATTGTTTGTAAATGGTTTAATTATAAAATATAAATGAATGATATACATTAATATATACATATATTTGATTCTGTTATATATTTATAAAAAAATAAATTGGTTATACCGAATATTTGAATTTTTATACAGGATGATGAGACTTAGGTTAAATGATTTATGTTACAATCTATTTTCATTTTGGTGTTGCATATGTTAAATTTACAATAAGGGAAATCTTATGATCTGAATCCTTTAAACCACACAAATTTTCTTCTCATATGGTAACTTCTATGTTTTTAATATTTTCATTAAATTTTTGACTTTTTTAGTACATAAAACGGCTGAGAAAATATTATTAATAACGACTAACCTTATTTTGGGAATCTTACTCTTCCATATTCATGTTCTCTAATATATATTTAATTAATATTTTCAATATACTCTAATGATTGTTTAAATTCAATTATTTCTATATTTTACATTCCTTAACAAAATTTACTTGTATTTTCTTGTCATTTTTCCAAATTTTTTACGTTTGAAATTTTCGCAAAAATAGAAAATGAATAATTATTTTAAGGATTACTACCTGTATAAATTTGTTCCCACAACCATAACCACTATTTTAATTAATTGTTAACTTAAATTTTTTAAAAAAAAATTGTAATGAAAATATTTTCTTAACTATTTTGGGAATTTTTTTTTAATATTGATAAAAGAAATAGAAATATTTTTATTTATTTTAAAATAATATTTATGTAATTTTATAAAAGTGTGTTTTCATAATTCTCTCATACTTTAAGGATTATGTTGTTTCTCTAGGTATGTTCTCTTGTAATTTTTTACACATTAGTATATTTATAATGATGATTATGATCATAGGATGATTTCATAATATGTATTTATTTCCATGTCTTAATAAAGCTATGATGAGATAATGAATTATATTATAATACTATCCACTTTTTTCTCTAGATGGCCTATAATTAAGGGATGATAATATATTTATGAAACACATTTCATTTCCATGTGATATTCAATGATGAAATGATGAATTTTATGTTGTATATCATAACTCAAATTTATGGTTTATATTAATTTTTGTGTGGGCCTCAAATTATATATCCCTACAATTCATTGGCTGAAGGTGTATATATCATGATATAATGTGTAATAGAATGGGAAGTGAACCTAGTTCAATAAGGGACTTTTTCGACTATGAATGCCTTGGAAGTGAACCTAGACTAATGAAATTATGGAATGGGTTGTGAACCCAATCCACAATGATATAATTTGAATAATTAATTATGTAATGAAATGATTTAATTTTCTTTTTATTATACACCAAAATTCCAATGACATGATCTAATTCTTATTATATAGTATCATAGGTCACGATTGATATAGGTTCATTCCTCACACATTTTAATCATGTATTTTTAAATTATAAATCATTCTGATAAGAGTCATGTTTTTTATCAAAGAAATATTGGGTATGAACTTTTCAGTTTGGATCATGATCTCATACCGCAGCTCATATCTAACGCATTCATATAATCGTCAATTAATATCTCAAATATTTAACTTATTGGGCATATAAGCTAATCCTTTATTATGTTTCTATTTTCTGTAGGTTATTAATATTAGTTCTATATTGGGTATTCCTAATAAGGGAAATATGAAAGAAGGAAACTATAAGAAATAATGAATTTATTTTAGGATATAAGATTATTATGTATATATTCTCTAAAGACACTAAAACATTGCTATTGTGTGGAATGTATAATTTTGTAATATATTGAATATTCTTCTTAATTGATATAATATTTATATAGGTTATGCTTTGTTCACCTCACACATAGAGGAAATCATTGATCACTAGAGCTTGTTCTAGTACCCTGTGTTGGTGGGAATTCAAAGGAGTATATTCCAACCTCAAATATCCAACCAATGTCCATGCTCAAATATCCATGATCAAAGGATTAAATCATGAATCATATCGATGGAATACATCTTGAGGTCTATAAATATAACAACATATTATGATATAGACATATTTACATTCTAGATATCCAAGTATACATGAACCAATAATATCCTCATATTCACTAGGTAGTAACACTCCATAAATAATTTATCAAACCCTTTCCAGGATATGGTGGCCTGATCCATCGGTGTGAGAAAAATTTGAAATATATGTATATTGGACTCTAGTAAATCCAATACTGTGTGAGGGGATGTATAATTTTGACATATATAGTCTATATCTCTAAAACAATAGAATGGAACCAACCTCTGATTACTATTATTCAACTCTACAATGACTACCACATGTTTTTTGGTGGGTCTAATATCTACTCAAATGGTGGGGGATCAATATTTTTTTTCACTGTTGGGGGTAACACCTCCCTATTAGGTCATTGGATTGAATCCTCGTCACATAAATGGTCTACATGATTAGACTGCATCACTAGAATGTGCTCAATAATTACCTACAACAGAAATGTGTCCATTATCTAAGGTGTGGAGTTTTATATTTAAGAAAAAAACTCATTATTAAGAAGTAATGTCTAGAAGATCTAAAATAATAAAAAAATGAATCATTTAACAATTAACATGAAACATGATAAATATACTATCCTATTGAATCATATAACTCATGCCTCATAGTTTTGAGTCTACTAACTGATTATTATAGTCTCAGTGAAACATTATGTGAGTCTCCTATAACAATCACTAGATTCCCAATTTTTTAGCTAAACATAAGACCCCATCAACACAATTTAACAAAGTATCCCAAAAAGTTATGGAATAACAAAACTAACACTAAAATAAATTCATAATAATTAAACTAATCTTTTATAATTTTGAAATGACTCGTCCCATGAGGACCTACACTAATTTGACCGTATAGAAAATGTTACACTGCAATCTTAACTCTAATAGGACACTGGTTGGAACCTTTTTACAATAAATAATAAAACACATAAAGAATGAATTATCTTGTAAACATATAATCCTACCCATACCACCATGAAATAGTACAAAAAAATGTACGCTAATAAATAAATAAACCATCCAAGGTATATCATACATATAAAAATGAACAATATCCCAACAAAAAAATATATCCAAAAATACATAAATAGGGGAAAATAGATCCCAATATCGAATCCCTAGTATGTCCTCTAATACATAGAAAAGATAAACAAAAAATTATGGAAAAATCACTAAAAATAACATAACCCACCATAAACAAGAACCATAGATATCCAATAAGAAATAACTCCACTAAGAATAACTTCAAACATTTCATCTTATGCACAAATATAATAAGTGTGGTAATAAATCGCATGGATACATGAGTATAAATATACCTTGAATAATTTCATAAAAATACAAATGGTAAGTATATAATGAATTCTTCTCCACCGACTGTATCCAGATATGCTAGAGGGTAACAAGTAACCCACATCATATAGGTTATCATTCATTATAACAAATTTAATTAGAATAAAATAATTAAAGGGTCCAAATTAAACAAATCCACTACAACCTAGGTGCAAAAAATTTAGGAACTACAAACCCCCAACTCAATAAATGTAGTAGGGAACCACCCCTAATCAAGAGATATAGACATCGATCAATGTCCCACCTTCCCCTTGCGGAGGAACATTTCATTACAAACAAGGTATTGTTGGATCCATAAATGGATCATATTATACCAAGACATAGGGGAGTATTAACTCCACTGATGGATGACCTTCCTCAACATATGGGGGATTGTGTGATATCAGTTTTTTTGAGACAATTCCATGTCAGCTGTATGTATTTAAAGGAGTACTTAAACTCCATATGTGGATCACCCAAACCAAACACTACGGAGAACCAAACTACATATATAATCTAAAAATTTCACCATGAATTCATCATCCCTCCAACAGAGAAATGATCTTCCAACTTCCAATACCACAATTTGAATCGTTTCCAATGATTGGGGAGGTTGATTTGTTATTCTCTACATATGAATGTCAATATAATATAACGTTAATACATCAATGACTATCATCCAGGTGAGGAATCACAGATATTTCTATAAATAGATTAGTAAATGGTGTGTTTAGTATGATATGTAGTGTATATAGTTCATGAGATATGATAGCCATGTACTATCACAACTTAATCCACATGAATTCAACATACATCAAATTTCCAACATGGTTACACATTGCATATATTTATGTGTTATATGACTTAAAAATACATATTTATATGGAACTCAATGTTATTCATATATAGACTACAAGAAATATATGGATATACATGGGGTCTTTCATTGTAGATTACTTGGTGTATAGTACATACACTACAACAAGGTAAGTATTATCTTCACAAACGAAGACTTATATCTTAGGATACACAACATTTATTACAAGGAACACGACATATGAGTCTTCCACTTCATCTTAGTGTGTAAACAGAATAATCAATGAGGCAATAATCCTCATGAAAAACATAAAGTCACTAGGGTTCACATGATATGTGATATTTATAGAACACGTAAAACCAAGAACTAAATTTCACATACCAAATAGTGTGTATCCTAGAAGGTTACATAATATGTATCCAAGAAATTTGAATATCCAATATATGTAACATTAAGAAAATTTTTGTTTCTCCCACATCAAACAATGCTGCCATGACTTCATTGACGTAGTGCCCTTGTGGCCCCCAACACACCATTCTAAGAAGTGTTTTTGGACTCCTTACATCTAATATTCTATCATAATTCATTAATTAAATGGTCTATACCTAAAACTCATCGTTTCATCCCCACCATGCACTCAAACCCATAAATTTCATTTTTTCCTTCATTATAACATCTTGGATTCATCATCTTACTCAAATAAAAAAATATCCAAGATAGTGGAAGTCGAAGGATCACATGACCTCATATGGGTATGTTCACGTTTAGGTCCCATCAATGAACACTAGTATTAGATAAAAATGGAAAATTTTATTCATTGTTATAACAATTCTCAACATGTTATTATTATTTAAATAAATTATTAATTAGTGATGATAAAAATATCAATCTTTTCAAACAAATTATTTATTTTTTATCAAAACAATTATTATAAATAAATATTCAAATCCAAAGAGATACCACATTTGAAAAATAATACAAGGTAGAATCCTTCTATCAAAAAATCATCACAGATATGAAGGTTTCAACCCCACATTCATCCCTTGATAGGAATAAAATATTTCAATAATTTAACAACCATTGATTGAGGGGTAATAGATTCAATGTAAATATATTATTTTCCTCTTGTGTTGGGAATATAATATGTGTCAAATATTTTTTGATTTTCCCATTGAAATTCTCCTTAAATTCGTGATAAAAAATGCTCATTAACACATTTTGTAGAATGAAAAAAAATTACTTATTTTCAATATAAATGTTTTAATATTAAATTTTTTTGATTATATATATATAATAAAAAATTTCATAAGTAATTATATGTTATTAAATATCTATATTTACTACCATTAAAGGAGCCTGGAATTTTGGACAAAAAACTCTTTCCCGTGGTTCCCTTTTATAAGGGTTCTTTCCAAAGAAATACTTTTAGGATTCCAATTGGATATTCAAGTCCTCCATTTCCTACACATAATAAATAATATATTACTTTTATTAATTATTAATAAATAAATAAAATTACTAAATACTAATTATGATTAAAAATTGCATATTCATAATTCGCTATAATCCTTTACTTGTAAATATTAATAATTAACTAATTTATATTAATAATATTATTGACCTTGTTAGTTAACAACAAATTAATTACTAACAAATTGTTAATAAATTATTAATAGTTATTTATTGTTGATTATATAGAAATTGTCAAATATTTAATTTCTTATTAATCTTATTAATAACCTCTAAACTAATTAATACCAACTTAATAAATAAATAATAATAATTATTGTCAAATAGTTATTTAAAAAATATTTTATATTAATATTTAATAACTAAATATTAATAATAATGAGTAAATTATCAAACTAAAAATTGTTAATTGATTATTTTTATCATGGTATTAATTAATTAACTAATTGTTTCTAATTAATATTAATTACAAAATACGATTAAAACTTAAATAATATTGATATCTAAAAAATATTTATTACACATTAATATTAATTAAGAAAAAATATTTCAAATTATTATTTTATAACTAATTGTTAAAAATAATAATATATTTATTAGTTAATAATTAATTCATAATTAATGAATATTTATTTACAAATAAAATAATTAATTATTAATTAACTAATAATTATTAATAAATATTATTATTCAATAACTATAAAATATAAAAAAAAATCATATTTAGTTAGTAAATAATAAAAATATTATTATTATTAAATTAATAGTTTTTAGTTAAAAATTTTTAAATTAGTTTTAATTAGTTAACTAATCTTTTCTAATTAATTTTTATTAATAATAAATATTAATTTCTATTAAATATTAACTAAAATTATGATTTACTATTTAAATATAATAATTTCCAATAAATATTAATTACTATTTATAATTAATTACTTATGAATTTTTATTAACATTGTACACTAACTAATTATAAACAATAAAAATATAATTATTAATTATTAATTAATTAGATATTATAAAATAATTTAATACCTATTAATGCTATTAAGTAAAAATTATGTAATTAATTATTTATTAGTTTATAATTATTAATTATTAAATTTATAAAATTAAAAACTAATATTAAAAATTATTATTTAGTTACTAAATAATATTTATGTTCACAAAAAAAATTAAAAAAATAATAAACTTATTATTTTTGAATTATTATTTTTAAAATAAATATTTATTACTAATTAATATTAATTAGTAATATATATTAATTAATAGTAAATATTAATTAATAATAAATATTTTTAATTATTCATTAGTTACTAATTAATAATAATAATAACATATTTATTATTTTTATTTATTATTTCGTCACTATTAATATTATTATTTATAATGAGGATGGTTTTTTAGAGAATGTAGCTCCTCCGTGGCATTTGGGGAAATGTTTTGGTGATGGTTTTTGTTTTGGATGGTTTTTAATGCTTTTGAAAATTTGTTGGCCCCTTGAGGAAGACAATCTATAGATCTGAAATTGGTGATGCAAACATGTCCTAAAAGGGGGATTTGGATATGGTTGAATCCAATTCTCCCACTATTAATCATGTAAACATGAAGTTGTAAAAATATTCGAATCGATTTCAACAACAGTCAGTTACTGATAGGTCTCAACAACATGCAACGAATGACAGTTTTTCTTACTTGTCATGTCATGACCATTCACAAATGAATCATGAAGCATATTGTCTTTCATTTATATAAGAGAGTGTGAAATTATTTCTAGATCAAATCAAGTAATACAAACACTCCATAATTGCTTAGGTTTCCCCTTTTGTGAGTAATCAGTCATTGAAAATTGAGGATCTTAATAAGAGACTCCTTTTGTTATGGGGCTTTGAAGGATGATGTATTCTTCCTATCAAGATGAGTTTATTTCCCATGGTATTTCCTTCAAATGGTCTTATGTACAAAGCCTAGAGAAACGATTTTGTGAATCTAAATCCAATAATATTGTGTTTCCAAGAGTAGGATCCATATTTAGATTTAAACTAGGTGAAGAAAACTATATTATAATCTAGGACCCACATTAAGGAGCTGAACAAGTATTTTTTGAAATCGAACATCCTATGGGATATTGCATCTATGGTGGTCTGGATTGTCAATATTAAAAAATATATGCAGTTTTCAACCAATGATCTATACATTGGTTGAATATGACATCAACTCAACTGTTGTAGAATCTATCTTCTAGGCTACCATAGATTTTAAATTTGAATTTAGTATTGAGTATGAATATATCCCAGATTTTGGATCCAACTGCAGATCAATTGGGTATAGTAAAGAAAAATAATGAAGAGGATTGAGATGTTCTTTTCGCATCAAATATTGTCATCGATTTGATGATTTTAGAAATAGGATACCTACATCTCGAGGTGATTTTTGTACAATGGAGTAGGGTTTCGAAGATATGAAATATGATGGTTTATCTTCATTTGGAGATAGTTATTATAAGCCTTCCATTGTGAATTTGATTGTGGATCCCATATCAGTTAACCATAATTATATTATTGGAAAGACAATTCTGACTGTCCATTTTATGGAACCTCATGTTGTGAAACAGTTGTAAAAAAATATTCAGGAACCCTTTGTGACTGTATCCCTTTTTTAGGGAAGTAATGACTGGTTCCATCATCCAATATGAGGTGTAAATGACTCAAATGTGGGTATTTTGGATTTTTTTAATACAGAAAAAGAGGGTATTTTGGATTAAGATATTTCAATTTATGAGGTAGTAGTGTAGGATCCTGATAATTAGTAGACTCCCCATGACATGGAGATTGCATCCAGAAATTGGAAGGGTAAATGAAAAAAAATACGTAAGACAAATAGGGTATAATTGGTCCTACATCAGAAGTTAAAATCATATCAACCTTTCTCACATCATATACTTGAGGAAAATATGGATCCTCCATCATGATCTCCTTATTTCAATAAGTTTTATATAATACATTTCGAGGCTGCACCACTTAATGTGGATAAACATGAAGCTGCTTCAGATGCTGCTATACTGGTGGGTTCAATGCATGAAGATAATTCTAAGGTTTGTATCTTGTATGATAAAAATATACAAAAGGATAATGACATATGGAATTCCAAAGTAAGGTCACATGTTTTTGTCAATGAATTTATTGGATAACATTTAGATCATATGATTATTTCTCATGGAGATGAAAAAAATTATACTTGTTTTGATGGCTTAAAGACTTCTTCTTCTCCTAATTTTTCTATTAGTTGTGTTATTCAATACATGGTTTTTATGGATTGGTAGGTTGAATTAGGGAATGAACATGTTCCAAGTTGTTTGATCAATTCATCTATTTTTGATTAAAATGTGAATATTTCAACTCATGATAATGTTTATGTTACTTGACAACACGATTCATTTAATATTGATGATCATCATGGTTCTATGGATGGAATGAATGTAATGTAAAATTAACAAGGTGTTTTCATGAATGAAATTATGATAAAGTAAATTGATGTTCCAAATCATTAGGAGGTTTCTATGAATTTTTCTAGGTGAAATTCGAAAAATGACTAAATTGGTGTGGCTAAATAATAGAATTTGGTTACTGCTAGTCAATAGGATGGTGTTATGAACTTGGAGCTTAGGTAACCAAATGATGAATGTTTATTATTTGGATTATTTCAATAAAGTTCTCAAGGAGCTGAAACTGATCATACTGAAAGTATAAGAGATGTACTTTGGATGGACTCTATGGGGTAATTTATCTCTTCAGGTGAGCTATCGATGGGAGAGAAGCCTTGTAAGCGAAGCAGGCATCCTCTTGGAAGACCCCCTCATAGTAGGGGAAGGTGTGGTCCTAATCTCACAATTTTAATTGATTTCCCTATGTTGTAGTTCCTTTTTTGTTTGGTTGATTTTAGGTATTTGATTTGTGATATGTTTCCCTTTATGTACATGGTAGTTTTGATTCCTCATTCTTTTAAAAAATGGTATTGGGACATGGCACCATATATGTACTTTCCAAAAAAATAGTATTATTTATATATAAATTAATTATTAATTATTTGAATCCTTCTCATTATTTATTATTAATTACTTTTTTTTGAAATTATTATTTAGTAATTAATATTTTTTTAAAAATTATAAATATTAATTATTTAGTTATTAGTATTTAAATGTAAATTTTAGTAGATAATTTTTTATTAGGTTTTATTATTATATATTACTAATTAATATTTATTATTAATTAATTATACATTATTAAACATAAAATATTTTTTTTTCACATAGGAATGGGAGGACCTGAATCAACACATTAGAAAAATACAAGGATTTCTAGGGCAAGCACCATTTAAAGGATAGTCCTGTTAGAGTATTTCAGTATGAATTTCAAGCTACATTAATGGAATAAATGAAGGATATTAAATTGTATATAAATTATAGTGAGACAATTTTTAAAATATATATATAACAAAAACTATAAAAAAATATACATCTGGATATATTTAAAATATGTATTTTTTTCATTTGGGAAAAGGTGTTGGGAAAGATAAGGCCATTTCCTGAACTTTTTTGAAAATTTAGATGGGGCCTTTATGCATATAGCCTATATGAAAAATGGACAAATTCAGCAAGGACCTTTCCACCTTATGGTCATAGTTTTTAGATTATTTCAAACCTATCAATATATTAATATTTATTTCATTAAAAAATGTATATTAAAAAACTCCCAATAGACCAGTTAGAAGTATCTAGAGAAAAAATGATAACCCACATTCACATTTTTAAACATGGGCCACCTATAGTTTAAAACCCAATGTGAACCACAACAAAAATTAGGGACATAACTATTAGGTTGGAAGTGGATAGACCCCAAAATAAAATTATGTTGTGAGAGAAATAATTTTGAGAGTCACCAACATAAGAAATGATAATAACCAAAGAGTAGAATGAAAAATTGGGACATATATATTATTAATGGGGAAAACCCCTACTTAAGAAGGATTGAAATACCATGGGGAATCTCAGTGAAAATTCCCTATGAATCATAGAGTACAAAAATCCAAGTAAAACTCGTGACATGAATTTCAAATACAATGTAATCCCCCATTTGAAAAAAACACACACAGATATGCCTCTTTCATTTCTTTGATAATAGACTGTGAAGATACTTCACCCTTTAGAGATCAATGTCGAACATGCGGCGTCTTCTCAGCACCTCATTGTACAACCTTATTTTACACTGCTTGCTGCATCCCATTCCCAAAAACCTTTACCCATGTATATTGTCTCCTTGAGTTGTTGTGAACTAAGAAATCATATCCTTTCCTGAGTTGATAACTCCCATTTAATTTCATCCCATATGCCACAGATCTTTTATGAAATGGATATATGAAAATATCCCATAAAATGATATCATGAGATATCACATGTATCTCATTCTATATGATACACTGTGGAAGGATCATGACTTTCCAAAAAAATACATAAATATAAAATATAGAAATTTGTGGGATGAACTCCAAGAATATCCCCTTCATCTAATTAAATAAAGAGATCAGATCCATAAACATAGTTGAATAAAAAACCAGTTAGTATTTCACCAACCTTGACCCTTTGCATAAAATATGACATCCCTATATTGCATCTCTGATGGAAACCTAAAAGTTCCCCCTATGAAAGAAATCCAAGTTCCGAATTTTTCTTCATACCTATGTCAGAACCATTAATATGAGAATCAATTGTATTTGCACCCGAATAATTCTACATACCACATAATATTGAGAACTTGTAAGAATCAACTTCTCACTATATTCAATATCCTCTGAGCAGTCAAAAACTATTTGAACATCACCCTGATCATTGATTTTAATTCTGTCTTTCCTAGTGTCACTATATGATGAAAAATAATTAGGTGAAAGACCTGAAACACCTAACCCGCCATGCTTGAGCTTTCAAAAATTATTCAACATATTCAATGGCCTTCCACTCATGCATGATGATCAACTGTGCCAAAAATATGATGATTTCCTCTTCACAATAATATTTTCCACATCAATGCATGCCTTTAAATATGTCATCTAAAGTGTGTCATCCATTCTTTCTCATGCATAAACCATTGATCATCTAGACATTTTCAATAATACACTACCAAATGAACTCATGATTCAATCATTATCAACAGTACAAGTAGATATCAAATTATAGAGTACACCTAGAACATTCCACACATCCCTCAACATTAGCATACAACCTACATTAATAGTTATACAATTATCACTATCACCAATGACATTATTAGAATCTTTATTTCCCATATTCATAATACAAAAGTTATCTTCTTCGTATAAATAAAATAAATCCCTCTTTAGTGAAATATGTCTCGACTTTACTACATCTTCCACCCATTTGGCGTATGGATCTAGCATGTAAAAATCAATGCCATGTAAAATTAAATCACCCTCACCCTAAATGAGACTTAAATCAGTATCCTCAAAATCCATTTCATGCTACTTATTTTCCTCCTTAATAATTTTTAATTCATATAATTATCCCTACACATGAACCACATTGTTGAAAATTAAGAACATGACATTTCGTCATGTGTTCGATTGACCTCTCTGATTACAACCTACAACTGTCTTAGATAGAGTACCACCATTTACTACAGATCCAACATCATTGTTCTTTTGTCGAGTCTCTTTCATAAAAAATGATAAAATCACATAATCCAACTTATGTGTGCCTTTCCCAAACTACAATGTGGTGATGAGATTATCATATGAATTATTTAATAAACATAAGTAAAGAAAAACCTTGTCTTTTTATTCGATCTCAAAAGTTATTTCATTACCATTATCATCGATCTTGACCTCCACATTAGACAACTCCATATAAACATTTTTGAAGTTGTCCAGATGATTTCCTAAGTCACCGTTCTCTATAATTTTCAAACATATAATCATTATTTCAGATATAAATGACTTTTGTGGGATTTTGATTTATACCTAAATTCAAAATTCTCCGAGGTCTCCTCCGGATCTGTCAAATTCATCATTTTCAATAGTGTATTATCACACAAATACATATGAATTGTTCTTGTCAACAACTATCTCATATCCTTCCAATAAAAATCTCTCATTGTCTCAACCTTCAATGATTTTTCTCTTCAATAACATTATTGTCCTATCAGGGAACATAATATTTTTAACACTTTACACCCATATAGTAAAATCATTTTTTCCAGTTAAACAGTTCAACGTGGGATGAAATCCAACTAAATGAATCCCCCATATTTAATGAGAATGAAAACACTGATAACCTCATTTAATTCTAGATATTGTGTTGAACATGGGTCATCCCCATAATAAAACATATTTGTGACAGTAATAATTGTTATAATCACCTAAATAAGTGATGAAGAATCCAAATTATAAAATAAAAAATGCAGACAAAAATTTTTAAAGTAGAAACACCCTCTATATAAAGTATTAAAAACCACATGTTAACTCAGAGAAAGTTCACTATAAATCATAAATTATAGAATTACTAGTACGACCAGAGACATGAATTGAAATTATGACATAAAAACAATGTATGAAACCACAACATGATATGAATTCATTTCCTATATGTTAATAATATGTGACAATATGTCACCCATTACAGATCAATGTCTAACTCACAGTGTCATTTTAGCACCACGTTGCAGAACCGGATTTTCCACTACTCGCTACATACCACACCAAGAAATTATCACCCATGTATCTACACTCCTTGGGATATTGTGCACCACAAAATTTTATCCCTCATTGAGTCACTAGAACCACTTTTATAGGCTCCCATATTGCTTATGTCTTCTTTGAAATGGATATATAAAAATATCTCAATTAACGATATCATGAGATATAACCTATATCTTATGCATGGAGATACACTACAGAAAAATCATGACTATCAAAAAAAATATTTAAATATAAAATATATCAATGTGTGGGATGAACCCCCAAATACAATCATTTCACACATTAATAATATCACCATCAAAATAGACACAACAATCATAAGAACCCACTTGCAAGGGTAGGATGATAAATATATTGAGGTCAAGAGATGATAATATTAGAAAACACTAGAAGAGGAGTCCAAAGTCATGTTCATGGATTCATGAAAGGACGATGATGTATTTATGAAGGATGATGTGTCATGGACTTGGGGTCTCCCATTGTGCTGGCTCGGTGGTGTGCCTGGGATGCACTGGGATTGTTTCCCTTAGGCGGTGGTGGATGCAAGGTGAAGGGGGTGTGGCCATATGTGGCATGATCATTGAAGATGTAGAATTATAGTGGGAAAAGAGGGATTATAGCAACACATCCTAGTGGTTTTTGTCACCAAAATATCATCTCAGACTTCAAAGAGCCAGTTTTGAATGAACCAATCTTGCGACCCTCCCTAAAGGACCAGTCTGGGCCGATGAGTGAGTTACGTGCATGATTCAAGTAGTTTGAGAAAAGAATTTATTTTTAACACAAGAACCCCTTGTACATTACTAACAAAGGTGATAAGGAGTCCCCTAAATTAGAATGTGACCCCCAGGCCAAGGCACATAATATATCAGGCTTGCACATAATAAAGAATCATGGTGTATAACCACATCGTGCAACTATGTTTATGGGTTCTAAATGTGATGATGATATTCCCAATGTCCCTTCATTTTGAATGTGAAACCATGTCCCATGCATACACTAAAGGCATGTTTCATACAAGAATGTCTCATTACATGCAACCCCAATGCACGACCATCCAATCACTTTCGAAATGTGATGTAAAACTAGATTTGTTTTTGGGGCCATTTTAAGGCAGACAATGGTGATGATGTGTGAAAATGCAGTGGGAACCTAGGGAAATGTGTTCTAATAGTTGAGGGTTTCATATATAAATATAATTTTACCCATTCACATTGGTGTGGATATCTGTAAGGTGAAGTGACTCTATATTGTGTGAGACTCTATCTCATTCATTATAATGCACAACACTAGAGAGGATGAACACTGAATGGTAAACAATTTTTGAGATAGATCTTATATATGCCCAAATATGACATAGACTATGGTAGAGTGATCCTTGCAAAAGTACTCCATATGTTGGTCAGGTTCATGAAAAATTAATCTCCCTTTGTACAACCCTGATCCATATGAAACTACAATGTTTCAATGAAAATCTATTTGATGTGTGCAACACAAAATATTATGGGAAACTATGACTCTTTAATACTTACATTTTCCATGTTCCAGATCCCTTTACTTGTGTAATTATTTTTCGCTACTCAAAAATGTTGTCTGAAAAAACATATCGGTCCCCTACCTAGTGTCCACAATGCTTATAATATGGCCATTCCAATTTTAATTAGTCCTCTACATTAATTCCCTAATTCCCATTTCTCCTAATAATAGGGAATCCCATGTTAGGCTTCCTCATTACTGCTCCACCACAACAGTTCCTATTCCACATCTCTCCCAAAGGAACATGATTACTGGTCACGTAAACCCTAGAGGTGGCATCTTTGAGAGAAATTGTAAACCTGTCAGATTCCCCCATAAATAGGGATCCCTTCCACATCTTAGGTGCATGGCATAAAACTTCCAATTCCATGTCTTATTCAAACTATATTTAACTTCACGACAACATCCATGAAATGTGACATTATACTATAGAATTAAACTATTCATTGAACACATGAATCCTCATGTAGGATTAAAATGGGTAGACCCCACACCTCTTACACTATGTAATAAACATAGAATTCCCAATGTATGACTCACATCAGATTAACATTACACATCATTTCTACTCCATGGTGTTCCCAGGTATATTAAACACAAAATTCCCAACAACACCATTGATTTGACATATCAGCACCATGGAAACATCCATATGTAAGCCCCACACCATCCATCATTGATTCTCCAAGTGTTACTGTACCAGCCCAAGATTTTATAAAAAATATTCTTTTTAATTTTATTAATGTCTTGTGTTGTACGCTACACCAAAAGGAGCTTGCACAACACGCATCCTTGACTTGCCTTGCATTACACGCAATCACGACCTTCCTCGATAGCGTGTGTAATACGCAATACCGAGTTTCACTAAACAACGATATGCTATTAAAATATTATTAAAACTAGCCGGTATGAATAGTAATAACCACTTTTTAAAATTCTGTAAATCTTATTTTTCAAAATGACCTTCATTTTTGGATTCGGAGTATCGAATTTAGCCTAAGGTGAAATTTTGGTACATTTCGGATAACATTCATATTCTGATGAATAGTGAAAATTACTAAAAAACAAATTTTTTAATCGAAATAATTAATAGTTAATTGGAGTAGTTTTAATGTATATTTAGAATATATTTTTACAATTTAATACAATGTTGGTCATTGGATGTAATTGCACATTTAAACCATACATAAACAAGTGTCAATCTTTTGATACATATTGTTTCTTAAAAACACGCTATTTGTTTTAACAGCGGGATTTAATTATAAAATTAATTAATGCAACTTCTATGTTATGAATTTGGTAAAATAGACTTCATTTTTGAATTCGGAATATGAAATATAGCTTAGGATGAAATTTTGGCATTTTTCTAAAAACTTTCATTTTTTGATGAATAGTGAAACTACTAAGTGGTAGTTAAAAAAACTGATTTTTTCATAAAACTTAATTTTACCGCTTCTGTGAATGGAATTTCAAAAATCCGTGAGACATGGTTGATGTCAGTAAGTAAAATGTGGTTCAATGAGATGAAAATAATTTTTGGTGAATAGTAACTTTTTACTTTTATTTACCACGGTTAAAAGTATATAGGGTAATTAAGGGTAAGAATGATATTAATATTACCCTAACACATGTCCTAATTCTATTGGACAAGTGTATCTCGACCAAAAACAACCTTAAGTGTAAAATATTATCATTTAGGCCCACTTGGATTAGATTAGGACATTTATTATTAATTTATTTAAAGAAGGGTTAAAATAGTTAAAATCAATGTTTAATAAGTAAATCATTTTTAATATGGGGTTATACATACGATAAATTCTATTGTAAATATTCATTAGAAAGCTATAAAGATTTCCTACATGATTGTATTTTATTTGTAATTTTTAGACATCAAATAATATAATTTATTTATGACACAAAGATGATGCAGTAATTATCTTATTAATGAAATATTAACATAATTGATTTATAAATACTCAAATGAATGTAATTTGAGACTTTTTATGAATTCCACTACTTTTCTAGGTTACTATGATATATTAGTGTTGATTTAATCAACTTGGTTCGAACATATAATTCTGTTATGACTTTCACTAAAATCATATATCAAATAGTGTCAAAATTGACACAAAATAGTTTTTAAATCTAATATTATATTATTAATTGTTATTTTATTCCTAAAAATCTAAGGTTCGGCCAAATGACTTAGATAAGGATATATATATTAATAATAAACAATTTAGGGTTCGTTTGGCATGTTATAGTAAGTGTATTAACCATATAGTGAAAGAGAACAAAAAGACAAGGTAAAAGTTAAATTATTTAACTTAGAGTTAAATCTAATTGATAAGGTTAAAATAATAACCTAAACTTGTCTAAATCCTATTGGTTGATAGGACCCATCCCCACTTTAGCTTCGAAATAGGACCCTTTGGAACCATTATAAACCGATTTTTATTTTAATATAAAATAATATTTTGAGATATTCCTAAGGTGCCCCTCTCCTCCCTTATAAAAGGGCACCTCCTCCCCCTCCTCCTCACACCAATTTGAGCACTCATGCTCGGCCAACCCCTTCCATTTTCTCCTCTCCACATCCCTAGAATAATCCTAGATGTCCTGGTCTTCTCCAAAGACCAATCATAGTTCCTTAAGTGGAGGATTCAAAAAGGCGTTCCAAAGAAGAGGTAATATCCATTACCGATCTTTTCAATTTCTTTCTTCTTCAACTTCTTCTTCTTTAGTTGTTTCATGATAAAGTAATAACATCAGTATTACTTAAATACTGATATGTTATTATAAATATGAAACAACCCTAATTCACCTTCTATCCATCCTACGGAAAAATGAAATCACCGAGCGTGCGTACGTACGGAATACCGTCTCCACGCCGTGGTGTAATCTATTTTTCCACCATCACCTTACAAGGATGGGTATAATGGTGTAATGAGTAACTATATATGATTATTATGAAGAAATATTGATACTGAAATAATATATATATATACTCCAATACAATTCCACGATCATAGGAACGATATCATCACTCGTGCATACGTACGGAATACCGTCTCCACGATGTGATGCGACTCGTTCTACATGATCTTCATTTCATAATGATTATATAAATGAATTGAATGAATGAATATGGTATATACTACACTAATACCATTCTGTAAATGAATTATCTATAACCTAAAGATAAGAATAAGAATTTATTCGACAAAACACGCATAAGAACAAAAAGTTATAAAGACCCGAGTAACAAGTAACAATGAAATATTACTAACAAGAAGCTAATAATATGACCATATATGATATCATATCAATATGTATGATTCTGGAATAAGTCAATAACATTATTTAAACCATTATACAGGAGCTTCGGACACGAACAAAGCAAATCGGACCTAATGTAAGGGAAATATCACAATCTCATTTTTATCCGAGATTGTTTATTCGTAAGTATTTACTGGGGTGTATTTTACCATCCACATCCATGTTTCATCAATATGTAATATTATTTCCATCCACCTACAATTGTTTAAATCCATTTTTACCCTTCGGTGAGTTTTTAGTAAAGAATTCGAAAGGAATCTTTTGTCGCTTTTTCGTACGAGGTGATTTTATGACTTTTCTGACAAAAGTACGAAGAATGTTTTTTTTAACTTATACGGCACGAACGGATTTCTACTGTTTTATAAAGCCTTATTTTCATGAAGCTTCCTCTAAAAGATTTCATGACTATTTTCAATAAAATCTCTTTCTTTTAAAATTACATGATGTTTTGTGAAAAGAAATTTATTTTGAAGAAGAAAGGATATTTTCCTCAAGAATTCAATTCAAGTGTTTCATCAAAATTATTTTCCATCTAAGATAATAAAGGGTTCTGTTTATATCCATATTTTTACATTGATTTGACTATGTTGTGATGGAATTATGTTTATGAATTCCTTTATCTTATATGAATTGATTTATGATGTCATGATGTTTCAAGAATCCCATTTTTGTTACATGTGTTATGCGATGATGTATGTTTTATGATTATGTGGCACACATAAGAAAGGATTCATTATAAGATGGGTGGGACCTATATATCCCTCCAATGCATTGGGTAATGATTTTATATCTCATGAGATAGACATGGATGGAATGGTAGGTTATACCGGTTCAGTGAAACAGGACTGAAACGAGGGTTACTCGATTCAGAAAGAGACTTTGTCCACTAAGATAGTCTTGGCAATGAGTCTTGACTAACAAGAAATGATTCTCTATGATTATGTGTGAATGCCACATAGTTTCAAGTTTCATGTTATGATTATGGTGATCTCATTTTTACTTCTATGATTTGTTCCATGTTAAGATATTATGATCTCTTTTGTAGGTTATGATTTTCAAAAAGATATGATATGATTTTTATTTCTTTTGTATACCCTTACTGAGCATTTGAGCTCACCCTTTTATGTTTTCTTTTCCACAGGATATAAAGAACGGTTTTAGGTAAAAAAGGGAAGATCTTTATGGGAGATTCTGAAGATCTTTCACCACGATTAGAAGATTACGTTCCGAGTTTCCAAAGACACTAAACTATTACGATCCTTGTGTGTGCGTTTTTGTTATGTACTAAGTATTCCACAAATGTAATGTAATGTCAATGTACGTCAGGCTTCGGGTCTCTACAGTTGGTATCAGAGGAAAGATTTAGTCAACCTTTGGAAACTAGGATGCGAAAACGTTAGTGAGATCCCTAGAGATATTTCTAAGGTATGTCTAGGGATGCCCCTAAGGATAAGTATACCTATAGGATATAGTCCTAGAACTATGGTAACGATATTAGATTAAACCAAAGATGATAGATATTTAAGTTACTCCCCCTTTATTATGATTTTTGCATCTAACACTATTCTGTTTGGGTTTTAGAAAATGGCTGGAAACAAGATGATTCACAATAATGGAGGATATGATGGACAATGGAATGATATTCTTCATGAGCAACCAAATGAAATGGGATTTGGATGTCCAAACATCATTATTATGCCAAATCAGCAATCTCACAATATGATCAATAAAGTAAAATTTGGTATGTTTCCTGACTCGACTAATAAGAGAAAGATGGAGTTCCATGATGATCATAGAGGAAAGAATGTTCAATTTCCCCTATGTAAATCATGTGGGAAGAGGCATCAAGGAGAATGTTTCAAGGGAACTGGAAGATGCTTTGGGTGTGGAAAAGAAGGACACAAAGCAAGTAAGTGCAAAGGAAAAGGGTCGGTTAACACCATGGATGAGGATAATGGTATTGCTACGACATCAAAAATGGTTAAGTGTTTTAAATGTGGAATGTATGGGCATTATGAAAACAAATGCCCTAAGGGAAAGACTCATGAAGAGAATCAGTATGGTCATATGGGTAGTATTTATGTGGATGATGATGAAGAGACTACAAATGATATGTGAGATGAAAGAATTTTTGAAGATCGGTCAATGGTTTGAGAATGTAGTGGAATGATTACATGTTTATCATGTGTAATTTTGGAATAAAGAGACATCTATGGATTGTTACACTGCTGTCTTTCCTTGTGTTTTGAAAGTGTATGATTAATGTTACCAGTATCCATGAAAGGTTATTCAGATATTTTTGGAATCTAGATGATATGCGCATAATGAAGGGATAAGGAGAAAATTAAATGTTTGATAGTATTCATGAGCTCATGATTGATATAAGGACTAAGTGATATCATGGTTTGAGTATATAGAATTTTGAGGATTTCGGTATGTGAAAAGTGTTAACTTTTAACTGCATTCAAGTTTTCACTAAGGTTCAATGGGTATTCAAGAGAGTACAATATTAAGGCCTTTGAATGTTTGGAATGTGACCAACAAGATATATCTTATGATATATGGGGATCAACGATGGTATTAAATCTCTGGTAATCGTTTTCACTATGTTATGAGAATGGACTGCAGTATTATGGATAAGCCAAAAGATTGGAATGGATTATGTTGGACATAAGTTAGTATTGTTTAAGGATATAATTTTTTTCGATATTATTGATTGGTTGTTATAGTAATATAGTTTTATAAAAAGGACAACCTGCAGGACGGGTGACAGCCCATCACTTCGGACAAGGCTGTGGGAATTGAACCCACAACCGAAGTGCGACTGGCCTTTATCGCCTACCACTGGCCTACAGGAAGTCCGTGTTTAGTAGAAACTAGTTTTAAAGTATAAGTCCATTTTAGGAACTATATATGATTAATCTCACTATAGATCGACTTATGTATATAATTTTTGCTAACCTTTTGTTTGAGACAGATGGAATGACCCGTCATTCTATCACATGATCTGCTAACACTTCACGAATAACAAATTCAACTTCATTTATTTAAGAGATGAAGTGGAAATTGTTCTAGGCACGAACAATAGTGAGATTGTACCAAAATAAAGAATGTATTTATTCCAATTCAATTTTTCAACTTTAGGGAAATGATCTTGAAAACCAAAAATGTTGTCCTAGTGATCTTATACCTGATGAATCGGATGGTACCTTAGATCGTCACAAATTTATGGATTTGTGATTATTGGCTTTTCCATAGCCATGTTCTCTACCACTCTCCATCAGAACATGATGGTTAGATTTCTCTTCCATATCCATATTTTACCTGTGTGGAAACCTAGTGATTAGTTTATTTGGGTAACCGTTACGTTTCATACTTTTGTTTTTAAATATTGGTTTTGATATTCCTTTTTACGATGTGGGTTTCTATTAAAGAAACTTTCAAATAGTAAACCATTTATAACCCCGACGAATTTCGAGGGCGAAATTCATTTTAAGGGGGGTAGAATGTAACAGCCCAAGATTTTATAAAAAATATTCTTTTTAATTTTATTAATGTCTTGTGTTGTACGCTACACCAAAAGGAGCTTGCACAACACGCATCCTTGACTTGCCTTGCATTACACGCAATCGCGACCTTCCTCGATAGCGTGTGTAATACGCAATACCGAGTTTCACTAAACAACGATATGCTATTAAAATATTATTAAAACTAGCCGGTATGAATAGTAATAACCACTTTTTAAAATTTTGTAAATCTTATTTTTCAAAATGAACTTCATTTTTGGATTCGGAGTATCGAATTTAGCCTAAGGTGAAATTTTGGTACATTTCGGATAACTTTCATATTCTGATGAATAGTGAAAATTACTAAAAAACAACTTTTTTAATCGAAATAATTAATAGTTAATTGGAGTAGTTTTAAAGTATATTTAGAATATATTTTTACAATTTAATACAATGTTGGTCATTGGATGTAATTGCACATTTAAACAAGATATAAACAAGTGTCAATCTTTTGATAGATATTATTTCTTAAAAACACGCTATTTGTTTTAACAGCGGGATTTAATTATAAAATTAATTAATGCAACTTATATGTTATGAATTTGGTAAAATAGACTTCATTTTTGAATTCGGAATATGAAATATAGCTTAGGATGAAATTTTGGCATTTTTCTGAAAACCTTCATTTTTTGATGAATAGTGAAACTACTAAGTGGTAGTAAAAAAACTGAATTTTTCATAAAACTTAATTTTACCGCTTCTGTGAATGGAATTTCAAAAATCCGAGAGACACCGTTGATGTCAGTAAGTAAAATGTGGTTCAATGAGATGAAAATAATTTTTGGTGAATAGTAACTTTTTACATTTATTTACCACGGTTAAAAGTAAATAGGGTAATTAAGGGTAAGAATGATATTAATATTACCATAACACATGTCCTAATTCTATTGGAAAAGTGTATCTCGACCAAAAACAACCTTAAGTGTAAAATATTATCATTTAGGCCCACTTGGATTAGATTAGGACTTTTATTATTAATTTATTTAAAGAAGGGTTAAAATAGTTAAAATCAATGTTTAATAAGTAAATAATTTTTAATATGGGGTTATACATAAGATAAATTAGATTGTAAATATTCATTAGAAAGATATAACGATTTCCTACATGATGGTAATTTATTTGTAATTTGTAGACATCATATAATATAATTTATTTATGACACAAAGATGATGCAGTAATTATCTTATTAATGAAATATTAACATAATTGATGTTATAAATACTCAAATGAATGTAATTTGAGACTTTTTATGCATTCCACTAATTTTCTAGGTTACTATGATATATTAGTGTTGATTTAAGCAACTTGGTTCGAACATATAATTCTGTTATGACTTTCACAAAAATCATATATCAAATAGTGTCAAAATTGACACAAAATAGTTTTTAAATCAAATATTATATTATTAATTGTTATTTTATTCCTAAAAATCTAAGGTTCGGCCAAATGACTTAGATAAGGATATATATATTAATAATAAACAATTTGGGGTTCGTTTGGCATGTTATAGTAAGTGTATTAACCATATAGTGAAAGAAAACAAAAAGACACGGTAAAAGTTAAATTATTTAACTTAGAGTTACATCTAATTGATAAGGTTAAAATAATAACCTAAACTTGTCTAAATCCTATTGGTTGATAGGATTTCTACCCATCCCCACTTTAGCTTCAAAATAAGACCCTTTGGAACCATTATAAACCGATTTTTATTTTAATATAAAATAATATTTTTGAGATATTCCTAAGGTGCCCCTCTCCTCCCTTATAAAAGGGCACCTCCTCCCCCTCCTCCTCACACCAATTTGAGCACTCAAGCTCGGCCAAACCCTGCCATTTTCTACTCTCCACTTCCCTAGAATAATCCTAGAGGTCCTGGTCTTCTCCAAAGTCCAATCTTAGTTCCTTAAGTGGAGGATTCAAAGAGGCGTTCCAAAGAAGAGGTAATATCCATTACCGATCTTTTCAATTTCTTTCTTCTTCAACTTCTTCTTCTTTAGTTGTTTCATGATAAAGTAATAACATCAGTATTACTTACATACTTATATGTTATTATAAATATGAAACAACCCTAATTCACCTTCTATCCATCCTACGGAAAAATGAAATCACCGCGCGTGCGTACGTACGGAATACCGTCTCCACGCCGTGGTGTAATCTATTTTTCCACCATCACCTTACAAGGATGGGTATAATGGTGTAATGAGTAACTATATATGATTACTATGAAGTAATATTGATACTGAAATTATATATATATATACTCCAATACAATTCCACGATCATAGGAACGATATCATCACTCGTGCGTACGTACGGAATACCGTCTCCACGATGTGATAGGACTCGTTCTACATGATCTTCATTTCATAATGATTATATAAATGAATTGAATGAATGAATATGGTATATACTACACTAATACCATTCTGTAAATGAATTATCTATAACCTAAAGATAAGAATAAGAATTTATTCGACAAAACACGCATAAGAACAAAAAGTTATAAAGACCCGAGTAACAAGTAACAATGAAATATTACTAACAAGAAGCTAATAATATGACCATATATGATATCATATCAATATGTATGATTCTGTAATAAGTCAATAACATTATTTAAACCATTATACAGGAGCTTCGGACACGAACAAAGCAAATCGGACCTAATGTAAGGGAAATATCACAATCTCATTTTTATCCGAGATTGTTTATTCGTAAGTATTTACTGGGGTGTATTTTACCATCCACATCCATGTTTCATCAATATGTAATATTATTTCCATCCACCTACAATTGTTTAAATCCATTTTTACCCTTCGGTGAGTTTTTAGTAAAGAATATGAAAGGAATCTTTTGTCGCTTTTTCGTACGAGGTGATTTTTTGACTTTTCTGACAAAAGTACGAAGAATGTTTTTTTTAACTTATACGGCACGAACGGATTTCTACTGTTTTATAAAGCCTTATTTTCATGAAGCTTCCTCTAAAAGATTTCATGACTATTTTCAATAAAATCTCTTTCTTTTAAAATTTCATGATGTTTTGTGAAAAGAAATTGATTTTGAAGAAGAAAGGATATTTTCCTCAAGAATTCAATTCAAGTGTTTTATCAAAATTATTTTCCATCTACGATAATAAAGGGTTCTGTTTCTATCCATATTTTTACATTGATTTGACTATGTTGTGATGGAATTATGTTTATGAATTCCTTTATCTTATATGAATTGATTTATGATGTCATGATGTTTCAAGAATCCCATTTTTGATACATGTGTTATGCGATGATGTATGTTTTATGATTATGTGGCACACATAAGAAAGGATTCATTATAAGATGGGTGGGACCTATATCTCCCTCCAATGGATTGGGTAATGATTTTATATCTCATGAGATAGACATGGCTGGAATGGTAGGTTATACCGGTTCAGTGAAACATGACTGAAACGAGGGTTACTCGATTCAGAAAGGGACTTTGTCCACTAAGATAGTCTTGGCAATGAGTCTTGACTAATAAGAAATGATTCTCTATGATTATGTGTGAATGCCACAAAGTTTCAAGTTTTATGTTATGATTATGGTGATCTCATTTTCACTTCTATGATTTGTTCCATGTTAAGATATTATGATCTCTTTTGCAGGTTATGATTTTCAAAAAGATATGATATGATTTTTATTTCTTTTCTATACCCTTACTGAGCATTTGAGCTCACCCTTTTATGTTTTCTTTTCCCCAGGATATAAAGAAAGGTTTTAGGTAAAAAAAAAGGGAAGATCTTTATGGGAGATTTTGAAGATCTTTCACCACGATTAGAAGATTACGTTCCGAGTTTCCAAAGACACTAAACTATTACGATCCTTGTGTGTGCGTTTTTTTTATGTACTAAGTATTCCTCAAATGTAATGTAATGTCAATGTACGTCAGGCTTCGGGTCTCTACAGTTACAAGAGAGTTCATACCTCAAAACATTAGTCTTCCAGGATCGGTCCTATCACAAGGCCTTAAATTGAAACATTTAACTATATGGGTTTTATCCTTATTTCATAAGTAGGGAAAATAGGATTCCTCCATGAGGTTAATTACTAAGATCCATAAAAATTGTTTTAAAATATTCAATCCTACTGACGCACCACTGGATCCACCTCAATAGTGAATTTTGATACATTGGTAAAATCATGTATTACATATTCCCTCAAAAGACCCAACCCTACATCAAACTGAATAAGGAATTCTAATCCCTTAGTAATCAATGGTTTGCCAACTTCTATCCTATGAATTCACAACAAGGTCTTCCTCAATAGGGAATTATGATTCATCGGTAAACTCATGTGTGACTTCTTTCATCCTAGGGATTCACCTCCAGATCCTCCACAATATGATGTTTTGATCTATCAAAAATCATAATTTTTAAATATTCCATTAGAGGGACTCACCTATGGATTTGACTCAATTTGGAATTTTGATCCACCAGTATACATAGGTGTGACATCTTCGCTCCGTAGGACTCACCTCTAGATCTACCTAAATAGGGAATTGTGATCCCTTTGAATACACAAGTGTGAAATCATCCATCCTAGGGATGAACCTTCATATTTAACATAATAGGTTGTTTTAATCCATTAGTAATCCCAAGTTAGAAATATTCACTCTTAGGGACACCCCTCCTGGATCAACCTCAATTGGGAGTCGAGTTCCACCATCATGGACCCACCTCGATAGGCTGTTCTGATCAACCACCATCATGTTGTGAAGTCATCCCTCCTAGGGATTCACCTCCTGAATCATCCTCAATAAGGTATCTAGATCAACCATCATTTATCCACATTAATAGTTCATTCTAGTCATCCATCATCTAGGTGTGATACCTTCCCTCCTAGGGACACACCTCCATGATCCTGATTAATTGGGTGTCCTAATCCATCTCCACAAGATGTTGGGACTATGACCTGATCCACCTTTATAGGGAATATTGATCCATCTCCATAGGATATAGATCCTATGACTTGGCCCAGAAAACACACCCCATGAATTAAATATGGGATTCCTAATGTAAATATCATATGAAGACCTATTCCTATAGAGTTAATTACTCTATGTATGGCATTGTATTCATTAGGTTCTTAACCCAAGATGCCTCATATGAGATTAACTCTAAAGTGGACGAGATATTTTTTCAAAATTGACCAAATGTATAGAAATGGACAGTGATGACAGCCATGACTACTCTCTTGACTAAAGGATTCTTCCTTATTATGATAGAAGCATAATAATTAACTAGTTTACATATATAGATGGTACCAGGAATGTGTTCCATTAACATGACTTAATCTTTTGTGGGAGACCTGAACATCGCAACGAGCCCCAAGGAGGAGTCCATGGATGAAGGAACAAAAATACCATCATCCCATTTAGATCAAGGGTCGTATGATTCTAATGAATGTGATGAAATCCACTTCCCTTTAGTAAATCTGAGTTTGGGGAAAACACAAATCAAGTGCGCATCAGTGCCCTAGTTTGGCCCCGGTGAAAGCATTAGAAACAGAAATGGTAAACACGATGTGAAACTCATCACCTCAAAATGGGGACTCATAGCATATGGATAATCAATGGATTTTCATGTCAACAGATTCATACATTCGATGTAATTTCCAAGTAAGAAAATGGTGGGACCATCATGGATCTCACATATGAATTGGGGTTGTTATTTTTGGGCTACCTGGGTATGTGACACCATCATGGATTCCCCATGGGATTCAAAAAAGAAGACGTTGATAGGGAATTGGGAATCAAATTACCTAAACCTTTACTAATGTTTAAATATACATTCTTTATTGGACTCAATCCATGAAAAATATGAAACATAGATCTTTTAGTCACTGGGGATGAAGGAATCTTGATGTGGAAATCTCATGCAACTATACTTAATCTATGACTTCATCCATGGATCCTATTTTTGGGAACACACACTGAATCTCACCCTCCACTATCATCTAGACGGGGGGGATCAGAACCTTGGTGTGAAAATAAGAATAGTATGGTTTCATTATTATAAGGGATATGACCCTCTACGACGAGGAGGCATTAGAATCCTATTGACACTACCACCATCGAGGCCCATTCCTAGAGAACTCCCCCCCAACCCACTCCACTGTTCTAATGTTGAACGACTTTAGGAGTATTCCGCTAGAGGGAATTAATGTCTCAATTACATAAGATAAGGAGGTATGGTACAATTGATTTTCACTGGTGGAGACTTTAACATGAGACCTTCCTAGGAGTTCCCAAAATAGGACTCATCAATGCCAGCTCCAACTGATCCCATAGGTCGAAGAGAGGGTGAGTTTCAATCAAACTTCACCATCTTCGGTTTAGAGAACCCAACACAAGCTTCAGGGGTAGAACCTGGATAATTCCTAATAAAGGGAGTCTTCCATGTCTCAAATTACCCCTTCCACTACCATAAAATCCAATAGTTTCCTTGAAATAAATTAAAAGGGAAACGAATTTTCCCAATTGGGATCAAGACCACAACCACCTCACATATATGTTATGATGAATATCTCAATCACCAACACCACAACCAACCATTATGGGCCATACCATGATGAGGAGAACTATATTATATGTCATCCCCACTCTTTTAGAATCCAATATAGAGGTCCCCCATCTAATATTACCGACCAATGTAGATTCCCTCCTCACTCCATCAGGGTCCAACACGAAAATCCTCCTCATTGCCTTCAGAAACCAAGTGGAGGTCCTCCAAACACTATCATCCAATATAGAGGTCCTTTCTATTTTACCTTAACAACTGAAGAAGGAGGTCATAACTATGTCACTAATGATAAAATAATTTGTCCTTTCTACTCTAACAAAAAATAATGTGGAAGTCCTCCTAGTGCCAAATACATAACCCACCCGGAAGAGCCTTCCTGGTGAATGAGTTTTAATACCCACCATTGGAGGAAAACCATAGGAATAATAATGTCATCATTGACCTCATTAGACTGTCAAATTTTGATGTGATGTGAAAATTGATGATGGCACATTAACCCTTACTACCAGAGCATGTGGAAGGAGCCTGAATGTTGATATTACTAATCCTTGAGGGTAAGGTCCAAAGGATCCCTAGATCCCACCATAGGTACCAGCATGCAGAGTATGTTCAGTCTCCATTCTATGTGATCAAAGTGAGGTATTCTTCATTTCCTATAGTTTCCCTCCTCTCTACCTCCACATGAAAAGTAGAGGATATTTCATGGTCTCTGTTGATACCTTTATTGGTGTGCACTCCATTGAGCCACATATGGGTATCATCACCTTCACAAAAAGGGAAGTGGTAAAAAAATGTATTTTATTTGAATGTGATAATAAAGTTGGAACTATCCCCGAGAAACATTATAACATGAATTAAATTACCTTCTCATTTTTTGAATCCTAACCTAGAAAACTAGAAACAGAACCAGTCTACATTATTTCTACAACAATATCCCAACCAATGAAAATCATGGTCTGGGATATCCATGAACAAGAACCTTTCTTTGAGAAATATGGAATTTTGGAGGCATTGGGAACCGACCAGTTATCAGTGGTTTTTTGGACACCTCAAGCACCATACATTAATCTCTTTAAGTCCCTTAATGAGGGGAATGAAAGGTATTTTTTCTATATCTTCTGGGAAACATATCACATCCTTCGTGATCATAATCATGCCTGTATAGGGAGTTAGAAGCACCTCAATTCCATCGACTAGTAGTGTATTTATGTCGTGATTTCCTCCCTCCTAGTATCCTAAAATCCTGATTCATATGGAAACTTCCAAAGCCATCAATGGACATACGTCAAGAGCCTCATAGTAATCTATTGAGTTTTAGATCTAGCATATCTTCATGTATAGATCAGTGGATGGGGGTATTATACTACTATTAATATCATCCTTATCATGTCATAGTACAACCTATCTAATGATGATTAGAGTAACCCTTTGGCTACCACCATGGTTAAATTTTTTATAAATAAATTTCTTTAGGATTAGAAGAATATGGTATCCATTATAGGGTATGACTTGGAGGATCCGCCTCAAGGGGCGATATAGTATGAGAAAGACCCACCAATAAGTGTCCACACTCAACATCAAAGGAAAGAACATGGCCATGGAGATCCCCTCAATGTATTATTACATCCTATCAATTGAAATCTTGATAAAGGAAAGGGATATCTCATTTACTCTAACCTACATCAAGAATACTATAAAAGTAGAAAAGGAACTTATAATGGCTTCCGCGCTCTATGTAACAACCCGATAATTTATGATAAGTATTATCTTTAATTTTTTTGATGTGAGCTGTATTATGCTACAACAAGATTATCTTGTGCTATACGCCACACTGTATTATCTTGAAGTATACACAACACTATTATAAGATTGTGTTACACATAATTTCAATGTTCGTTTTATAATAGTCATTCTACGCAACATTGAGTGTATATATATATATTCAATGTATAAAATAAATATGGTTGGATTCTGTTATATGATACAATGAAGGATTCATTCACAACATGCAACCCGAACTTGGCTTGCATTATACGCAATCGTGACTTTCCTCGATAGCGTGTATTGTACGCAATATCAGGTTTCACTAAACAATGATATATGGTTATAATATTATTACGAACTAGCCTTTATGACTAGTATTTACTAAATTTTGAATGTTATACCATTATAATTTCATCTTAAACATTTTCTAGAACATGGTATGTGAACAAAATAAATTTTTCGGGAAAAATATGTATTTTTCAGAAAATGCATTTTTTCCACCTTTTGATGGCTCACCCACATTATATATAGTTTTTAAAATGTTTATAAGTTAAATTTTACAAAATAAACTTCTTCTTTTGAATCAGGATATAAAAGATTACATTGGATAATGTTTTGATATTTTTCTGATAACTTTAATATTTTAATGAATAGTAAAAACATGCTATATTTTAATTAAAAACAACTTTTTTTATCGCAATAATTTATATGGTTAATTTATAATATTGAATGGTTTTAAAGTATAAATAGAATACATTTTTACCATTTAATATAATTTATTTCATTAGCATTGATTTTACCTTGAATTCGTAGGTTAAATCAATTCAATCTTTTGCAATGTTTTAAACAAAACCCCGTTTTCTTTCATCAACGAGATTAATTTTAATTTAATTTCTGCAACTTTTGTGTATTGAATTTCGAAAAATGGATTCCATATTTGAAATTAGTGGGTAAATATAATGTTAATAGGTTACATTTTATTTTTGGAAATTATGAATAGTAACTTTGGTAAATTTTATTTACCATAGTTAAAGGTAAATCGGGTAATTAAGGGTAAATATAATATTATAAAATTACTCTAACACATGCCAAAATACTATTTGATGATTAAAAGGCGACCCATATCACCTAAGGGTCGGATTAGATTCATTTAATGGACTTTTTTCCATGAAAATAATTTAATTATTATTAAAACCAAAGAAAGTGACAACGTGTCACTCTCTTAAATCTTAAATGTATAATAATTTTAATTTAGCGATATACTTCATGAAAATTCGAACATGAGTAGTCTACAGAAAGATAATAAAATTATATACATCATATGAATTTATTTATAATTTTTAAGGATTAAATAATTATCATTAATTATGACACAATAGTGATGCAGAAATTTGTTATCTTGTGAAAAATCAAGAATATAGTTTTTACTAAACTAATAGTGACCATAAAATGCACAAAACCCTGAAAAAAAACTTATTGATCATGTAAATGTAAACCATAATCATCCCATGGTCGAATATTGGACCATTTGGAGCCTTATAAAAGCGATTATGACACTTATATTATTTTATTTTAAATGATGCCAAAGTTGTCACCTTTATAATTTAATAAATATAACAATATAAATATTGTAATTTTAAGTTGATAAATTCTAGTAAAAGTATTATTGTGAAAGTTAATAGATTTATCTTAATCGTAGGATTTTATTTTTAATTTTTATGCAACAAATTAGTATATTAAATAATTATACAAAAATGTTGTAGTATTTATTTTATTTAGAGATAAACCAAATAAATGGTTTTAAAAATAATAAAATAAATATTATATGAACTATTTAATGTTCTACAGTAATTTTATAGATACATATGACATTTTATAAATATATTAAAGTTTTTAGTTCGAACATATCTTCTGTATATATTTTATTTATATTCAAATAAATGAATAGTGTCAAAATTGACACTATTGTTATTTTATAAAAATAACATATTATAAAATTGTTTAAAAATCAATAAATTTTTTGAAAATTATTAATTTAAAATTATATTGTCTAAAATTCTATTATGTATCAAATTATGGAAAATTCACAACAAATAAGTAATTATTTGTTATAATTTAAAATTTAGAATGTTATTACCACAAATAAAATTAAATCGATTAAATAAGGATAATTCAAGTTGATAATGTTTAAAATAAATTCATAACATGTCTACATTTTATTGGTTGATGCGATTAAAACCCTATCTCATCTAGTCTTCAGATATGATCCATTTTTTGATGTTTTTAAGTGGGGTTGGTTTTTAATATAAACTAATATTTCTTATATTTCCAAAGGTACCCCTCTCCTCCCATATAAAAGGGCACCTCCCCCTTCTCCTCCTCACACAAATTTGAGCCTTCAAGCTAGGCCAAACCCTGCCCATTTCACTTTCCCACTTCCCTAGAAACATCCTAGAGGTCCTGGTCTTCTTCAAAGACCAATTTTTGTTCCCTAAGAGGAGGTCTCAAAGAGGCGTTTCAAAGAAGAGGTAATGTCTGTTACCGATTCTTTCAACATTATTTCTTCTTCCAATTCTTCTTCATAGGTTGTTTAATTATGACGTAATAACATTATTATTACTCATATACTGATATGTTATCATAAGTATGAAACAACCTTATTTCACCATCTATCCATCCTACGAAAAATGAAATCACCGCGCGTGCGTACGTACGGAATACCGTCTCCACGCCGTGGTGTAATCTATTTTCCACCACCACCTTACTTGGATGGGTATAATTGTGTAAATAATTACTCTATATGATAATTATAAAGTGATATTGAGTCTGTAATATTATACATTCACTTTAATACAATTCCACGATCTTGGGAATGATATCATCGCTCGTGCGTACGTACGGACTACCGTCTCCACGACGCGATGAGATTCACTCTCCATGTTAGTCATTCTAGAATGATTATAAAGTATATATAATAAGTAATAATGAAATATATTCCATAATAATGATACTGTATTTATATATATATATATATATATGTCATCTACTTAATTCCATTCAATTCAATAAGGAAACGAAAACAGCGTTCATGCATACGTACGGCCTACCGTCTCCATGAACAGTGTATTTATTTCCTTTTATTGATCTATTATATATATGTATATTCTGAATATATATTATATATAAATCATGTTTCACATTATGGATGTAATTAATCATTATCTATGTAATCATATGTATAATTACAAGTTAAAACATGAACGACAAATAAAACAATTTTACACAAAACGCTACTTTAACATGAATTTACAAAAGATCTGGTAATATAAAGTCATAAGTGAACCATATATGATATAATAAGAATGAATATGATTCTGAAATAATTCAATGTCATTATTTAAATCACTATATAGGAGGTTTGGATATGTACGAAGCATATCGGACCTAAGGTAAGGGATAATTTTGAAATTATCATTTTTATCCGAGATTGCTCATTCGTAAGTATTTTCTGGGGTTATTGCTATCATATGTGTCCATGTTTTATAAAAGTATATTCATGTATATTTAAAGTAATTTTTACCAATTTTTTCTTTTACCCCATGGTATGGAAGGAATCATTCTTTTTTTTACCCTACAAGGTACTTTTTGACTTTTCCGACAAAAGTACGAGAAGAATGTTTTTTTTAACGTATATGGAATGAAAGGATTTTTGTGGCTTAATAAAGCCTTATTTTCATGATGCTTCCTCCAAAATATTCCATGAATGTTTTCAACAAAATCCGTTTCCTTTAAAATGGAACCAAATTTGGTGAAAAGAAAATGATTTTGAAGAAAAAGGATATTTTTCCTCAAGAATTCATTTCAAGGGTTTTATCAAAACCATTTTTTATCTATGATGACATTATTTTATATGTGTATGTTTCAAGTATCATATCTCTATGATTTAAATGGTTTCACTTTTCTTATTATGAAATGATTTCCATTTCTTTTATATGGATAATGTGATGATGGAATGGTGTTTATGAAACCCATTTTATTCTTTGGGTTATGATAAATGATGAATGTTTATGTTGTGGCACAAGTAAGAATGATTTCATTATGAGATGGGTGGGACCTATATCTCCCTCCAAGGAATTGGGTAATGATTTTTATCTCATGATATAGACATGGTTGGACGGTAAGTTAATCTGGTTCAGTGTTACATGACAGAAATGAGGAGTGAACTCGATTCAGAAAGGGACTTTGTCAACTATGATGGTCTTGGAAGCAATGCCTTGGCCACTATGAAAATCATAACATGTGCTGAATGGTTTCCACAATTACATGTTTTATTCACATGATATTTTATCTTGATTGATGTTCATTTATGATAAATGCTTTACTTACTTCCATGATTTATGTCTTTGCTCGAGGTTTTAAGGTTTAGATTTCATGTTCAAGTTTTTTCGTTGAAATTTTTATGAATTGTTTTATGTTCTCTATGTTTTCCCTTACTGATAATTTGAGATTACCCTTTTTATGTTTTATTTTCCCCAGGAAATAAATAAAGGTTTTAGGTAAGGAAACGAAAAGGGGAAGATCGGTATGGGAGATTTTGAATATCATTCAACATGATTAGATGATTATATTCTGAGTTTCCAAAGACACTAAACTATTATGGTCCTTGAGTGTCTGTTTTTGTTATGTACTAAGTATTACGCAAAAGTAATGTAATTTATATGTGCGTAAAGCATCGGGTCTCTACAGTTGGTATCAGAGGAAAGGTTTAGTTAACCTTTGGAAACTAGGATGCGAAAACATTAGTGAGATCCCTAGAGATATTTCTAAGGTATGTCTAGGGATGTCCCTAAGGACAAATATACGTAAAGGATATAGTCCTAGAACTACAGTAATGATATTTTAATTTTAACTAAGATGTTATATATTGAGGGTACTCCCCCTTTACTATATTGTTTTCCCTAGCATGATTTTTTCCTCTCACACTATTCTTTTTGGGTTTTAGAAAATGGCTAGAAATAAGATTATTCACGATAATGGAGGATATGATGGAAAATGGAATGATATTATTCATGAGAAACCAAATGAAATGGGATTTGGAAGTCCAAACATCATTATTATGCTGAATCAGCAATCTCATAATATGATCAATAAAATCAAATTTGGTAAGTTTCCTAACTCGACTAATAAGAGAATGATGGAGTTTCATGATAATCATAGAGGAATGAAAGTTCAATTTCCCCTATGTAAATCTTGTGGGAAGAGGCATCAAGGAGAATGTTTCAAAGGAACTGGAAGATGCTTTGGGTGTGGAAATGAAGGACACAAAGCCATTAAGTGCAAAGGAAAAGGTTCAGTTATCACCATGGACATGGATAATGGTATTACTACGACATCAAGAATGGTTAAATGTTTTAAATGTGGAATGTATGGGAATTATGAAAACTAATTCCCTAAGGGAAAGTCTCATGAAGAGAATCAGTATGGTCGTATGGGTAGTATTTATGTTGTGGATGATGAAGAGACTACAAATGATATGTGAGATGAAAGAATTGTTGATGCTCGTTCAATGGTTTAAGAAGGTAGTGGAATGATTACATGTTTATTAAGTGTAATTTTGTATAAGTAATATCATGGTACTATGGTATAATGAGACATCTAAGGATTGTTACACTGTTGTCTTTCCTTATGATTTGAAAGTGTGTGATGAATGGTACCAGTATTTTTGGAAAGTAGATGATATGCGCATAATGAAGAGATAAGGAGAAAATAAAATGTTTGATAGTATTCATGAGCTCATGACTGATATAAAGAGAAGGTTATATCATGGTTTGTATATATAGAATTTTTGGATTTTGGTATGTGGAAAGAGTTAAATTTTGACTGCATTCATGTTTTCACTATGGTTTAATGGATATTCATTTTTCAAGAGATTACTTGATTATGGTTTTCACCTGATTGGAATTGACCAACAAGATAATGGGGGATAAATGATGGTTGGTTGATGACATTTCAAGTAATAATTTTCTTTATACTATGAGCTTGGACCGAAGTATTTTAGATAATGATTGTAATTGATTATGTTGGACATAATATAGTATTGTTTAATGATATAAGTTTTTTTCGATATTATTGATTTGATGTTATAGTAATGTAGTTTTAGAAAAAGGAAAACCTGCAGGACGGGCGACAACCCATCGCGTCGGACAAGGCTGTGGGAATCGAACCCACAACGGAAGTGCGACTGGCCTTTATCGCCTACCACTGGCCTACATGAAGTCCCTATTTAGTAGAAACTAGTTTTATTATATTAAGAAGTATGATATATGAAGTATAATTCCATTTTAGGAACCATATATGATTAATCTCATCATAGATGGACTTATGTATACTTGATAACTTTTTCTAACCTTTTGTTTGAAAAAGATGGAATGACCCATAATTCTATCACATGATCTGTTAACACTTCACGAATAACAAATTCAACTTCATTTCTTTAAGAGATGAAGTGGAAATTTTTCAAATCACGAACAACATTGAGATTGTACCCAAATCAA
This sequence comes from Viscum album, assembly GCA_963277665.1. NCBI lineage: Eukaryota > Viridiplantae > Streptophyta > Magnoliopsida > Santalales > Viscaceae > Viscum > Viscum album. Next base: position 265,734,259 of record OY728120.1, read on the forward strand.
GAAAGTATTTCTTCTAATTAAAAATTTTCAAGTTTAGGGAAATGATATTGAAAACCAAAAATGATGTCCTAGTACTCTTATATCCGATGAATCAGATGGTACCTTAGATCATCACAAATTTATGGATTTGTGATTGATGGCTTTTTCATAGCCATGTTCTCTACCACTCTCTATCAGAACTTGATGGTTAGATTTTTCTTCCATATCCATATTTTCACCTATGTTCTCCTATATGGAAACCCAGAGATGAGTAACATTGGTTAATCGTTATGTTTCATACTTTAGTTTTTAAAATTAAGTTTCAGTATTCCTTTTTACGACGTGGGTATCTATGAATAGTAAATGATTTATAACCCTGATGAATTTTGACGGTGAAATTCATTTTAAGGGGGGTAGAATGTAACAACCAGATATTTTATGATATGTATTCTCTTTAATTTATTTGATGTCATTTGTTTTATACTACAATAAGATTATCTTGTGCTACACGCCACACTGTATTAGCTAGAAGTATACACAACACTATTCTTAGATTGTGTTACACACAATTTCAAGTTCGTTTTATAATAGTCATTCTACGCAACATTGAGTGTGTGTATATATATATATATTCAATGTATAAATGAAATATGGTTGGATTCTGTTATACGAAACAATGAAGGATTCTTTCACAACACGCAACCCTAACATGGATTGCATTACACGTAATCACGACTTTCCTCAATAGCGTGTGTTGTACGCAATATCAGGTTTCACTAAACAATGATATATGGTTATAATATTATTACGAACTTGACTTTATGAATAGTATTAACTAAATTTTGAATGTTATAACATTATTATTTCATCATACACAATTTCTAGAACATGTTATGTGAACAAAATAAATTTTTAGGGTAAAATAAGTATTTTTCAAAAAATGCATTTTTGCCACTTTTTGATGGCGCAACCACTTTAAATCTAGTTTTTGGCATGTTTATAAGTTAAATTTTATGAAATAAACTTCTTATTTTGAATCAGGATATAAAATTTTACATTGGATAAAGTTTTGATATCTTTCTGATAACTTTCATATTTTAATGAATAGTAAAAACATGCTATATTTTAATTAAAGGAAACTTTTTTTCATCGTAATAATTTATATGGTTAAATTATAATATTTAATGGTTTTAAAGTATAAATAGAATTTATTTTTACCATTTAATATAATGTATGTCATTACCATTGATTTTACCTTGAATTCGTCGTTAAATCAATTCAATCTTTTGCAATGTTTTAAACAAAAAAACATTTTCTTTCTACAACGGGATTAATTTTAATTTAATTTATGCAACTTTTGTATATTGAATTTAGAAAAATTGATTCCATATTTGGAATCAGTGGGTCCAAATTATGTTAATAGGTTACTTTTTATTTTTGGAAATTATGAATAGTAACTACGATAAATTTTATTTACCATAGTTAAAGGTAAATCGGGTAATTAAGGGTAAATATAATATTATAAAATTACCCTAAAACGTGAAAAAATTCTATTGTATGACTAAAAGTCGACCCATATCACCTAAGGGTCGGATTAGAATCATTTAATGGATTTTTTTCCATGAAAATAATTTAATTATTATTAAAACCAACGAAAGTGACAACATGTCACTCTCTTAAATCTTATAAGTATAATAATTTTAATTTAGTCATAAATTTCATTAAAAAAACAACATGAATAGTCTACATAAATATAATAAAATTGTATACATCATATGAATTTATTTATAATTTTTAGGGATTAAATAATTATCATTAATTGTGACAGAATAGTGATGCAGAAATGTTTTATCAAGTGAAAAATCAAGAATATAGTTTTTATTAAACTAATACTGACCATAAAATGCACAAAACCCTGAACAAAACATATTAGTCATGTAAATGTAATACATAATCATCCAATGGTCGAATATTTGACCATTTGGAGCCTTATAAAATCGATTATGACACTTATATGATTTTATTTTAAATGATTCCAAAGTTGTCACCTTTATAATTTAATAAATATAACAATTTAAATATTGTGATTTTAAGATTATAAATTTGAGTAAAAGTATTATTGTGAAAGGTAATAGATTTATCTTCATCATAGGAATTTAGTTTTAATTTTTATGAAACAAATATGTATATTAAATAATTATACAAAAAATGTTGTAGTATTTATTTTATTAAGAGATAAACCAAATAAATTGTTTTTAAAATAATAAAATAAATATTATATCAAATATTTAATGTGATAAACTAATTTTCTAGATACATATGAAAATTTATGAATCTATTAAAGCTTTTAGTTCGAACATATCTTCTGTATATATTTTATTTAAATTCATATAAATGAATAGTGTAAAAATTGACAATATTGTTAATTTATAAAAATAACATATTATAAAATTGTTTAAAAATAACAAAAATATTTAAAAATTATTAATTTAAATTTATATGGTCTAAAATGTTATTAAGTATCCAATTATGGAAAATTCACAACAAATAAGTAATTATTTGTTATAATTTAAAATTTAGAATGTTATTACCACAAATAAAATTAAATTGATTAAATAAGGATAAATCAAGTGGAGAATGTTTAAAATAAATTCCTAACATGTCTAAATTTTATTTGTTGATGCGATTACAACCCTATATCATCTAATCTTCTGATATTAGTCATTTTGGAAGTTTTTATGTGGGGTTGGATTTTAATAATCTAATATTTCTTATATTTCAAAAGATGCCCCTCTCCTCCCTTATAAAAGGGAACCTCCTCCCTCTCCTCCTCACACCAATTTGAGCATCCAGGCTCAGCCAACCCCTGCCCATTTCACTTACCCACATCCCTATAAACATCCTAGAGGTCCTGGCCTTCTTCAAAGACCAATTTTAGTGCCCTAAGAGGAGGTCTCAAAGAGGCGCTTCAAAGAAGAGGTAATGTCCTTTACCGATTCTTTCAACTTTATTTCCTCTTCCACTTCTTATTCTTAGGTTGTTTAATTATGAAGTAATAACATCATAATCACTAATATACTGATATGTTATTATAAATATGAAACAACCCTATTTCACCATCTATCCATCCTACGAAAAACAAAATCACCCCACGTGCGTACGTACGGAATACCGTCTCCACGCCGTGGTGTAACCTATTTTCCACCACCACCATAATTGGATGGGTATAATGGTGTAAATAATAACTATATATGATTATTGTAAAGTGATATTGATTCTGTAATATTATACATACACTTTAATACAATTCCACAATCTTGGGAATGATATCATCCCTCGTGCGTATGTACGGACTACCGTCTCCACGACGTGATGAGATTCACTCTCCATGTTAACCATTAAAGAATGATTATAAAGTATATATAATAAGTAATCATGAAATATATGACATAATAATTCTACTGTATTTATTTTTATATATATATATATATATGTCATCTACATAATTCCATTCAATTCAATAAGGAATCGAAAACTGTGTTCATGCGTACGTACGGCGTACCGTCTCCATGAACAGTGTACATCATTCCATTTATCGATATATTATATATATTTTTATATTCTGAATATAAATTATATATAAATCATGTTTTACATTCTGGATGTAAGTAATCATGATCTATGTAATCATATGAATAATTACAAGTTAAAACACGAAGGACAAATAAAACGATTTTACCCATAACGCTACTTTGACATGAATTTACAAAAGAACGGGTAATATAAAGTCATGAGTGAACCATATATGATATAATAAAAATGAATATGATTCTGAATTAATTCAATGAAATTATTTAAATCATTATACAGGAGGTTTGGATACGTACGAAGCATATCGGACCTTAGGTAAGGGATAATTTTGAAAATCTCATTTAATCTGAGACTGCTCATTCGTAAGTATTTACTGGGGTTATTTCTATCATTCGTGTCCATGTTTTATAAAAGTTTATTCATGTATGTTTACATTCCTCTTTACCCATTTTTACTTTTACCCCATGTTATGGAAGGAATCTTTCTTTTATTTACCCTACAAGGTACTTTTTTACTTTTCCGACAAAAGTACGAGAAGAATGTTTTTTTAACGTATATGGCCTGAAATGATTTTTGTGGTTTAATAAAGAAATATTTTAATGAATCTTCCTCCAAAATATTTCATGAATATTTTCAACAAAATCATTTTCCTTTAAAATTGCATGAAATTTTGTGAAAAGAAAATTATTTTGAAGAAAAAATGATATTTTTCCTCAAGAATTCATTTCAAGTGTTTTATCAAAACAATTTTTTATCTAAGATGACATTATTTCATATATGTATGTTTCAAGTATCATGTGTCTATGATTTAAATGGTTTAACTTTTCTTATTATGAAATGATATCCATTTATTTTATATGGATTATGTGATTATGGAATGCTATTTATGAAACCCATTTTATTCTTTGGGATATGATGAATGATGAATGTTTATGTTGTGGCACAAGTAAGAATGATTTCATTATGAGATGGGTGGGACCTATATCTACCTCCAATGCCTTGGGTAAAGATTTATATCTCATGAGATAGACATGGATGGAACAGTAAGTTAATCTGGTTCAGTGTTACAGGACTGAAACGAGGAGTGAACTCGATTCAGAAAGGGACTTTGTCCACTATGATGGTCTTGGAATCAATGCCTTGGCTACTATGGAAATCATAAAATGTGCTTAATGGTTTCCACAATTACATGTTTTATTCCAATGATATTTTATCTTGATTGATGTTCCTTTATGATAAATTCCTTACTTACTTCCAAGATTTATGTCTTTGCTCGAGGTTTTAAGGTTTAGATTTCATGTTCATGTTTTGGCTTTAAAATGTTTATGGATTGTTTTATGTTCTCTATGTTTTCCCTTAATGAGAATTTGAGCTCACCCTTTTTATGTTTTATTTTCCCTAGGAAATAAAGAAAGGTTTTAGGTAAGGAAACGAAAAGGGGAAGATCAGTATGGGAGATGTTGAAGATCTTTCAACATGATTAGATGCTTATATTCCGAGTTTCCAAAGACACTAAAATATTATGGTCCTTGTGTGGTTGTTTTTGTTATGTACTAAGTATTCCGCAAAAGTTATGTAATGTATATGTATGTCAAGTTTTGGGTCTCTAAACTCCAGTAGCTTGAGGACCCAAAAATGCTAATTCTCGACCTCATTGAGAAGTGGCATCCAAATTATAGAAATTCCCATAGGGATACCATATCTCCATTGGTGGGGCACCCAGTCCTCCTAGTCTAGATACCCCCATTTGATATAGGTATCTGTACATCCATAAAGAGTGGATGCTGGGGGATATGGAAGGAGAACAAGTTAGGAGTCACTGTACCCACACGAGTACCATAATTTTCATCAATGGGATCACGGTTGTTCATATACCTATATTTATGGTTCCACCCCCTATTTTATGAGACTATCAGGATATCATATTTCATAAATCTTCATCAAAATGATGTAATAGATACTCTCACCTCTCTCCTAGAATCGTTGGAGACATATTAGGTGCCTATCATGCCTGATGGGGAGTCATATCCAACGTTTTGGGATAGTGTTCGAGAACCCCCAGAGTTTGGAAACCCTATAATCCCCCCATTCAATGGAATGTAAAAACAATATAGCACTAGAACAATATTAATACATGGTTTGGACGTTTTTTGGGGACCCTAAAATAGTAAGAGGCTACCAGCATTTGATGCTTTCTGTATACACTAGAAAGATGTGAATATTTCTGGTACATCCAGTTTCCCATATGGTCCGGTTGTGGTTGGTCGGATCTCCAATGGTAGTTCGAATATCATTTCATACCCAAAATGGGATATAAAATTAATTCCAACCACTTTATATTTGAGTAGTAGCTTATAGAGTAATTTTTATACATTGTTTCTCTGTGTATGGGCTTCATGTATTCACATGACACTCCATTGTCCCCGGAACAACTATAATGATGTTCATTCTTAACATTAAGAGACATATACTCCCTACCCTCATCACCTAAAACATTATTGGTGGATTTCAGGGGTTTTAACAAAAGTAACAACATTTGTAAGAGGACTTATAAAGAAATAAAAAATAGTTGTGCAAGAATCCCCTATTAGATCTCATGTGAAGATCGATAAAATTAGAGGTTGATTCAATAGTGTAAGTAGAGGTTTCTCAGTTGATTCACCTATTGGCCCCTTTTTTGAAAGATCCTCACTATGAATAACCTTATCAAGTGCTTCCTCTCATAGCATAAAACCATTGGGCACCACCTCTCCTTGCATAGCCACCTAGATGAGAAAATGATGTTCTAGCCCCTGTTGGGGTTATGATCTCAAAATTCCTTTACAAAGAAAAGTAAATCATAGATACCACATAAACAATTCTCATGTTCAACGAAATATAATTTGTGACGTAGAGAAAAGTATATTCAAATACAAAGGGTGTGTGAGGCACTAAGAGGATGGACTCATTGGCTACCCTGATGATTTCGCATACCAAAAGGATCCTTGGACCCACCATCAAGGAATGATTTGTGGTCAAAAATTATATCTAGAACTAAGTGGATATTTTCTTAGTCATTTTGGATGAGGTTCTGGATTAGGTGACTCACGTATCTACTATTCACGAAATTGGTAGTCGATTCTCTAATGGGTGGTAGTAGGCCCTTATCAAAGGATCGTAGAAATATGATGAATGGTTCTCCTGAATGTAATTTTTCCACTCTCGTGACTTCATCTGTGATCATTTGGAAAATTTTGAACCTGCTATGGTTGTTGAACTCCCTCTGACCACTACATATACATCTAAATTCTATCGTTCAATGTCCTAGAAGAATAGAAACTGATGAAGCAAGGGAAATCTGAGTCCCCTTCCCGTACTGAAGCCATATTATACACTTAGGGACATCACAACTAATGGATTAGGATATACCCCTAAACATGTCCTTCTCCATACTATCCAAATGATGTGGAATTTTAATGCGCATTCATGAACATCATTGAACTAGTAGACCATTCAATGACACATGACGGTGAGTAATTTCATGAAATCCCATTGGGGGCCTCTGGACAACACCGTCAATGGAATGACCAAGAATATACATGCTGCCAAAATGCTTAGGGTAACCAAAAAATCAACATTACTAATACTGGGGAATATTTTTGGAGTATATTATATAAATCTCTATACACCTAGCATGATCTATTTGGAACACCACCATATCTATAACTGTTAGTTACCTAGGTAGCATATACATGACAACTTTTTGATCAGAAACTTTGAGCCAAATCTTGGCATTACCTGACCACATTAATTAAATTTTTGTTCATAGTGGGTCAGTTGGTCAACAATGGAATATAACCAACACAATTCAGAAACTAATGGATCAATCAATAGTATTACTTGCTCCCCCTATAATAGAGTAACACTCTATGGGAAAAAATATCCCCCGTATCAGAAATATTATGTATTCATGAAACTCATTTTCATAGATAGGAGGATTTGGATCCACATGGAATTCATCATATCATAGTAAATGCATGAGGTCCTTATAAAGGCCTTAAAGAGAACCCTCTATTTTTATGCAAAGGTAGTTTCCACTAAGGCTTATAATTCATTGAGTTTGAGAAATTAGAATTTCAATCCATCATCAAATTTTCTATGGAATGATGGTGCCATGATGTTTGGGAACATACCAACAATATAAATTATATTTTAGGTCAATGGCATGGAGACTTTCCACTTGCTAATGGATATTGGTTTTGGGATCAATATCATCCAGAACCAGATTCTCTAAGAGATTGGGTTGAAAGACGCATATTTGACTTCGTCCAACATGAAAATTTAGTGTTATGATATTTGTGAGAAGAAAACACATGGAAATGTAATAATAAATACTCAATTTTGTGTTGTGATATCAAGAAAAAAATTCATGGTATTTTTATGTGATACTTCCCAAACCACACAGTTAGGTAGACCCTAGATTCAATTTAATGCAACGGTCCCTCTTTCTCATCACAAATGCTTCAAATACACCCTCAAGGGATTTTTACGGGTTAAATTGTGTGATGATTCCCCCTTAGAATTCTGTGGGGAATAGTATATAAAATCCATATCCTAAAATAGAGATGAGAAGAAGATTTAGACCAATGGGGTTTAGCGCATCAATTAAACCAATGATCTCATAACCAAATTGATCAATAAATGGGCATACATGGATATCAATTTCATTCTACCAATTCGTTATATAGGGTCCACATCTCAAGACATGAATGGATTTTCCATTTTATCCAAAAAAATTGTTTTGGAAACCCTTAAAAAAGTTGCACCCATAGTTTACCTCATACTCTTACACTACAAAGTCCCGAGGGACACCAGAGGCCCCTACTCATATGATGTTCTGAGAGGTTATCCCTATGACAACAAATTCATGACATTATAATATGTTCTACAATGAATGGTTTGATTTATGAATAATGACTCGTTTCTATTTCAATGACATAAAAAATAGACCTTCTAGTCATAAGATGGAAAAAATGACTCATTATGTTTTTCACCATAGTTTCAGCAGAGCTATAACCTCGTGGTGAGGATTATGTGTCCCCCTTGTAGGCACTATTAATTCTCCTATGTTGAATGATATTGAATATCTACCTCCTCTTACTAAGTCTCCCTTCTCACCCTATGAAGATGATTAGTAAGATTCCCCTCTTACAGTTGAAGAGGTTGTCTCCATAATCTTTGATTTTTTGACCCTAGTGAACATTGATTACTAGGAGGGCAAGTGGCCAACCCCGATTAGTGTATCCATGCCTCAGGATGATAAATAGTAGTATGTTTCCATATGGAAATAAAATTGAGATGTATTCTCCAAGATCTATTAAAATATTCTTGTACTGGATCCTTAGTTTTTCATTAATCATCAGGGCCTCCTAGTGAGTCACTGAAGGATCTAGTTACTTCCCAGAAATATGAAACCCTTCAAGATTCCATGATTGAGATTGAATTAGACAATATTAACAAAGAATTTTTCTTATGGAAATCTAGAAACCCATTTTTCAAGATAGCTTTATCCCAGTTAGGAAGAATAATGGGAATCTCAGAGTCCATATCGATATGTGATTCCTCAACTTCCATTGTCCTAAGGGAAAAATTTCCCTTCTAGTGACATAGATATTGATTGAGGAAAAAAGGGTTCTCAGAAATATCCATCACAGATAGTTACTCTAGATACAACCATATTTGGATGGACCCTACGAATGAAGAATACACCAACTTTAGGGTGAGAAATGGAATTTTCTACTATCGGTGACGCCCTTCGGCTTAAAGAACACTGAATTCAGATATCAGTGGTCTATTCACCACATCTTCAATCCAATACATGGAAAATTGGTGGAATTATCTACTGATGATTTGGTTTTCAAATAAATCTAATGTCGCATACATCTCAATGATCATGATAAGGTGTTCAACTTCCTCCCTTTCCATCACTTGATGAATAAATTATTGATGTGTGGTTTTGGGGTTACCTATGAGGAGTTATCAAATATTCATTTTTGGAATAAATGTTTTACTATACTAAAAATGGTGTATGGTTTCTATTTTTTTCAATCCTAAATGGTTGATAAGGAAGTTTACATGGAAAGGGATCATACAGTTCAAGATGACAACAGTATTGAAGGTGGCACCATTTCCCAGTGTTTTCCAAATTTTTTGGGTCAAAAATATTGAATGTAGAGAAAGGATCTTTTGGAAATGATAGTTGTATGAAAGGTTTAAGTGTGTTTAGAAACATGTGAAAAGTTTTTTTTATCAGTGCATCAATATATGGAAAATTCAAAATATGAACGCAAAATTTTTAATGTGCATGAATGATGAGGGCACACCGAAGAATAATATACACCCAATGTGACCTAAAAATTTGATTTTTTTGCACTTGGAATGAATATTATGTTCATTGAAAAATACACATCTAAAACATGCATCTAAGATCATCGAGATATATAAATAGGAACCTACACCCACTCAAGACATAAGAATATTCCAGCGATGATCTTGTTACACAACCATGTGAATTTTTTGCCTCAAAATGAATTGTAGAGAGTTAATATCGCACCATTGTATTCATTTTTCCTAAAAAGTCCAAGTGAACCCTCTTATGAAGTTGTGAAAAATATATGTGTTGCATGGAAAAGAAGCATTGTGTGATAGACATCATGCATGAAAACTACCAAATAATGTTTGAAATAGTTGGAGATTCATGAAAGTGCAGTGTAGAGATTTTATAAGTATCCTGATATTGGGTATACTGATTATTTTTTTCATGTACATCATTAAATCACATCCATGAAAGAAGAGTCTCATTCTTTTCAGTGATAAATTCATCAATTCCAATCTATTTAAGAGACATTCAACTTGATAAACTCTGTAAGGATTATCCAAAGGATGTGAGCTATGGAGAGTCAAAGAAAGTGTTCTAATGGAGACAATGATATATCCCTATCCTTTTCTAAAGTTAATGTTAGCAGAATAGAGTGACTATTCCAATAATCTTTTATTCAACAACTGTTTAAGATTAGTAGATTTATTCTTGACCGGAACACTACCATCATCTCTTTTCATGATAATGTTTTATTGATGATCACATCCACTATATAGGTTTAATGGGTTCCTTCCAATGAGGAAAAAAGATCCACCACAATAAAAGAAGAAATTGATTCCCTGATTCACCCCTCCCCTCTGAGGGTACCCCAAGCTCATACGAGTAGTATCAGAGCCCAGGTTTCTGGTGATAAATATTCCCTACTTTTCCAACAAGGAGAATTCAGTAAATGTTAGGGGAGTCCACATATTTGATGGAAGTGACATTCAGATATAGAAGAATATAATGTGATATAATCTAAGATCATTTTCAAGGGATTTACTTTTTTCTGGTGCACTGTAAATACTAGTATCTGATCCAACAGGGCTATCTATGACTAATGTATATAGTAAAATTCTTAATGCATAAACTAAATCATAGAATTTTCTCACTATAGGACTTTCTAATCATGACTATCTAATGTTGATTATTTTTACTTCAAAAATCTCTATGTGGGAAAATATAGATAATAAATATGAATGAGACAATGATGTGAAGGAGTTTAAACTAAAAGTCATGCACAAAAGGATTGATGATTTAAATATACATCCTAATGAGAATGCAGGGTCCTTGTTAAATAGAATTACAAAATTAGCAGGTGAAATTTGATGGCTTCGGGAAGAAATCAAATTCCTCAACATTGTGAAGAAAATTGTGAGAAGGTTTCTACCCCTCTACTACCCAAAAGTGTCATCCCTAGAGGAAAGGAATATATCTAAACATTCTATGGAATATTTTATGATCTCTAAAGTGTTATAAAAAATTAGAGTAAATACAAAATATGTGATGAAGTGTGTTAGCAAGAAAATGGATTTCAAATCCATGGAAAAACTATAAATTTTAGGAGATAATATTGATGAATATAATGAGGAAGGATAACATCACTAATCCGTTGTAATGAAATTCAAGAGTTGAAAAGGTGGTTTTGAAGGAAATATTCCCATGGTACATTTTCATTATGGTAGAGTTGGTCACATTGATTCTCAGTGGTCAAGGATGATCGATAATGATTAAAGAGAATATGGAAACTCACATATGCCTCAGAAAATGATCTCTCAAAAGGGAAAAATAAATTTTGGAAAGAAAGTGTAATTCCCTGACCCCAGTTACCTAGAGTTGGTGCATTATTAAAAAATGTTGACATGATACAAGGAATCATGTCCGGAAATACCAATCATTTTAGTATCCTTGGATTTACTAGAAACATTCATAAGTTTTATAATACATAAAAAATTAAAAAAACAACAGTTTTTCTCCTAGTAAAACAATAATCTCCCATAGACAATCCCTATAGGTCAATCATAATATCCTTCATCACAATCCTGAAAAAAATAAAACATAGAAGGGGTGAGATCAGGTGCTCAGTAAGGATAACAATATATCCTAAACATTCATTAATAATAATAAACAATTAAGGAAATGTATAATACTAAAATATAATACTTTTAAACTTAAACATGAGAATAATATAGAAAATATAAATCAAATAATTCCATTTACTTATGTACATGGATATTTTACTAGTCAAATAATCACATGTAATATCAATAGCCAATTTTTTAATGATGGAATGAAAAATTCCGGACATCATAATAATATAGTCAAGGCCCTGTGCCAAGACTATAAATATGATTTTTTCATGGCCTTGTACCAAGACACTAGTTTGTCTCATGAGACCTAAAAATGCATCATAGAGACATAGTAGGCTCCACCCATTACTTAATAATTTAAATGAATTCCTCATATGAAAAGGTTGAATCAAAACATAAACATCCATATAAAAATTATCATAAGAAATGTCAATAATTTATCCATAAACTATGAATGGTATAAAAATTACACAACCACAGTCAAACATATCACAAAACCTTCAATATAATATAGAAGATTGTATCAAAATAAATCAAATTCAAACAAGTGTAAAATCCCTCAATGGATGTTGACTGTAACACCCCAAGCTTCCATGGTACGCTTCTCATTGAATAATACAGTAGTGCATGTTGTACGCAACTTCGAGTTCTCACACACACCACAACCAATCAAAGTAGCCGTTATGAATAGTAAAACACACTTTTTTAAATTTTATTTATATTATCATTCAAAATGGACTTCATTTTTGGATTTTTAATATCGAAATTAGAATAGGGTGAATTTTCGGTATTTTTCTGAAAACATTCAATTTTTGATGAATATTGAAAAACAGTGAGTTATAGTTTAAAACCGAATTTTTATTTAAATAATTATTTATTTATTTTTTATTTATTTGTGGTCAATATAGATACATAATACTTATATAATTTCAATGTAATCAATTGGAGTTATTTTACAATAATTTGAGATATATAAAAATTTTATTGAACTTTTCACCGTCTTTAACCCACCTCATAGGAGAATTTTCAAATTCACATAAAATTTAATTTTACCGCTTTTGTGAGTGTAATTTCAAAAATCTGAGAGACACAGATAATATAAAGGAGTAAAATTTGGTTCAATATGATAAAAATAATTTTTACTAAATAGTAAATTTTTTCTTTTATTTACCATGTTTAAAAGTAAAAGGGGCAATTACGGGTAAAAATGATATTATTATTATCTTGACACTTGTCCTAACTCTATTGGATAAGTATAATTAGACCAGAAACAACCTTAGTAATAAAATATGATCATATTTTGTCCTCTTGGATTAGATTAGGAAATTTATTATTATTTAATTCAAAGAAGAGTTAAAAGAGTTAAAATCAATGATTAATAACTAAAACATTTTTTATATAGGGTTATACATAAGATAAATTCGATTATAAATATTAATTAGAAAGATAAAAGTATTTCCTAAAAATTTTATTTTACTTTTAATTATTAGACAATAAATAATTATATTTATTTACGACACAATGGTGATGCAGTAATTAACGAATTAATGAAATATTAAAATAATTGATATTATAAATACACAAATAATTGTAATACGAGACTTTTTATGAATTAAACTAATTTTATAGGTTAATATGACATGTTAGTATTTATTTAATTTAGTTTTTCCAAATCAATAATGCACTTATGATTTTTAGAAAAATCAAATACCAAATAGTGTCAAAATTGACATAAAAGAGTTTTTAAAACAAATATTACATTATTAATTGATATTCTATTGCTAAAAATCAAAGGATCAGCCAATGGACTTATATAACGATTGGTGTATTATTAATGGACCACCTGGGGGTTTCATGAAGGTATATAGTAAGTTTATTAACTATATAATATAAAATACAAAGAAACATGGTAAATATCAAACTATTTAACTAAGAGGTAAATATACATGATAACATTAATATAGTGACACAAACTTGTCTAAAATATATTGGATAGAATGATTTTGACCCATCCCCACCTTAACATTTAAATAATCTACTTTTGAGCCATTAAAAACTGAATATGAATTTATTATAAAATAATATTTCTTGCTTTTCCTAATGTTCATCCCATACCTCTTATAAAAGAGCACTCACCCTTCTGTCAATTTCACACCTTCAATGCCTTTTGGCTCAGCCAACCCCTACTGAAATATTTTCTCAACTTCCCTCACTTCAACCTAGAGGCCATAGTTTGATCATAAATCCATCCTATGGAGCTCTTTTGATCAAATAAAAAGGAAGAACCCGAAGAAGAGGTAATGTTTTCACCACCCTCTTTCAAGTTCCTTTCTTCTTCAACATATTCGTTCTTTGTTATATCCATTAGAAAATAATAAATCTATTATCTCGCATATACTATGATTTTATTATAAATATGGTACAACCATATTCTATATTCTATCCATCCCTTTAATGACATGTCATCATACATGTGTATGTACGAATTACCGTCTCCACATCATGGTGTAATTGTTATTCAATACATTATTATTTGGATGGGTATAATAATGATGTTTAATTAATGTAAATAATTAATATAACATTTTAATTATTCAGTATATATGATACAACATCCAATTATATTTTATTTTAATATAAATGGAATGATTTTGTCGCTCGTGTGTACGTACAGAATTTCGTCTCCATGAACGCGATGAGATTCATTCCCCATCATGTACATTCAAGACTAATTTTAATTTTATGATTACAAATAATTTTTAAGGACTTCATATAATTATAGATATGAATAAGTTATAACCTATCCATAACAAACATGTCTTACATAACAAAGCATATAAAGGAAAATGAATCAGTTAACACCTGAAACAACGATAAGACAATGATATTACTAACAAAAAAATCTAAAAAGATCATATATGATATCATAATAATGTATATTATTATTGTATAATTTAATGAAAATTATTTCACCATTATACAGGAGGTTAACCTACCTTCAACCAACGAAAAGTAAATGGTAAGGGTTTATTTCAAAATATCTTCATTATCCGAGGTCGTTTATACATAATTATCTACTGGGATCTCTATATCATCCACATCCATGTTTCATAAAAATATATTTCAAAACATTATTACTATTTTATAGACTAAGGGTTAAATTCATTTATACTCTTGTTTTACTTTTAATAATATTTTTATAATGGAATATTTCTGTCATTTTCTAAACAAGGTCCTTTTTAACCTTTTCGACAAAATTAAGGTAATAATGTCATTTTAACTTATACGGTGGGTTCAACAATTTTCCACCATTATAAAATAATAGAAGCTTCCCTTGATAGATTATAAGAATATTTTAAAGGTAAATGATTTCTTTTATAAGTATGTGACTTCTAAATGATTTATTGAAAGATATATTTCTCTCAAATAGTTGTCAACATCCTTTGATAGATTTTAAGCTTATTTTAAGTTGATTTATTATGATAAAAACATCCATATTGTATTGAAGGTTTTTTGATATGTTTGACTATGGATGTGTTACTTCTATTCCATTCATGGTTTATGGAGAAAGTATTGACATTTCGTATGCTAGTTTTAATACGAATGTTTATGTTATGTTTAAACCTATTCATATGAGGGATGCATTGGACTTAATAAGTGACGGGTAGGGCCATCCATATCTCCTAGATGCATCAGTAGGTATCATGAGACAAACTTGTTTCTTGGCACAAGACCATGACAAAATAATATTTTTAGTCATGGTACAAGGCCTTGACTATGTGGTCATGATAGTCTGGAATTATGCATTCCATTATTTTGAAAGTGGTTATTGATTTTTCATGTTATTATTCGATGATTATAATATCCATGAAAATAAATAAATGGAATTATTTCATTTTATCTTTTCCATATTATGTTAAATTTCATGTTTAAAAGGCTTTGGTTTTATTTATACATTTCCTTAAATGTTTATGTTTATTTATGAATGTTTCCTCTATATTGTTATCCATGATGAGTATCTAAGCTCACCCCTTTCAATGTTTTAATTTTTTCCATGATGTTAAGAAGTATTTTATAAATTACCTATAGGGAATGTATGAGGGGATTTGAATATAAGATGTTGTTGTAGTTTTTTTTTTCAGATTTTGACGTAATGTAAGACTTATGAATATATCTAGTGTTTCCAATTCTAATAAACTAATCGGCCTTTTGAGACATGATCTTTTGTGATTATGCCAATATTATGTAATAATGCACCGACGCTGGGTAACTGGGGTCAGGGCATTACATTTTGTATCATAGGAAGTTTAGTACCAACCATGGAAACTAGATTTAGATAAAAACTTATTAAAGAACATATCCCTAAGATAGAATTTGAGGATTGGTATAGAAGAACTTCCTAGAATTTTTTTATTGTAGAGATATTGTGAGTTTTCGTAGAAATACATCCCTATCTGGATACGAGAAGGTAGAGGCGGCTCTAGCACAGATGTACCTAGGGGTAAAACCCAAAAACACCGATTTTATCTAGACTCAAACGGGAACTGGTGCACGACAATGGGCCTTGCTACACTCTTGGTTATGACACTCCTGGGGGTTATTCTTATGGTAATTTTTATTTTCATTAAAACCCATTATAAAGGGTTTATGATTATATACTTCCTCAAATAAAACATTTTTATTATTATGGATTATATCCATAAACATATAAATTTATGTTATGTTTTTTACAAGTTTGGATTTATGTATTGTGATTCATAAACTAATCTAGTGTATGACATTGTTTAGAAATGGTGCCAAGTGGAATAAATGGAAAACGTATCAATGCACGCAATCCATTTAGAGATTTCCCTCCTTCTCAAGATAATTATAGTGGAGCTGGTGATGCAACTGGTGTTGATCTGGTAATCACCATACTGGGACATCTCACTCAGGTTATGAATAATAACCTTACCTGTATGGAGCAACCCGATCCACAATGTGGATGATCAATGTTAAATTTTTTCATGATGAAAAAACCACCGACATTCAATGGGAGTACAAATCCACTAGTATATAGGAAATGGATAAATTCCTTAGAGAAAATATTACATGCATTGGGGAGTAGCAAAAGGGAAAACGTTTTCATGGCAGTTTACCGCATCATTGGAGATGCAGATAAATGGTGGTCATTTATTCCAAACACAAAGGAAGAGGATGATGTATCAAATATGGAATGGAGGGAGTTCAAAGAGATGCTCTTATAAAAATACTTTCCTCGTGACCATCGAGCAGATATGGAAAAGAAATTTCTACGTCTGAGGAAAAAGGAGGATGAGAATGTCGCAAATTATGAGGCTAACATTAAAAGGATAGTGAGGTATGCTGTAGATTATATAAATAACCCAAGAAGTAATATTGATCATTTCATTGATGGGTTAAAACCGTTTCTCTGACGATCAATATTCTCACAATCCTTCTCGTCATACGAAGATATTTTCTCATGTGATATCAAGACAGAAAAAGAATTCTATAAGTCTTATGACTTTAAAGAAAAAGCAAGAGAAGAATAGATCTGCCGATCAATCTGGAAGTGCAAATAAGGGGATGAATGGAAAAGTTGAATATCCATCCTGCAGTAAATGTAGGAAGAAACACTTGGGTATATGCTTAAAGGGAATGGGATTCTGTTACATGGGTGGTGAAAAAGTCCACCAATATCGTGATTTCATGGGAATGAAAGAAATTACCGATGTTCAGTGCTACAGTTACAGGGAGATGGGACATTTTGAAAATGATGGTCCTAAGGGTCCGAGAAACTGGCCTCAGAATAGTTCAGGGGATCATGGAAAGCTTATGTTATCACTACTGTTGAGGTAGAAGCTCTGAAAGGCGTAATGGCAGGTAATTTAATTGATTCCTCAAGTTTATACAATGATTTATTTGATTCTGGATCATTATATTGTTTCATATCTTCCAAGTTTTCTATGAAAATTAGATATTTCCAATTTTATTTAACAAGGGAATTTTCAGTTAAAACTCCTAAGGGAAGTATCACCAAAACAAAGTTTTCTGAATTCGTTCCCATTAGAGCATTTAAATGTTCTTTATTTTCTGATCTCATCATCATACCTAAGACTGAGTTTGATATAATCTGCATTATGGATTGTCATTCTGACCATGATGCGAAGATTTATTATAAGAAGATGGAGGTTACGATTTTTGATTATGATGATAAGGAACACCTTATCATTAGAGAAGAATCATCACCACCTAATTCCTATCTAGATCCACCCTAAGTAGCTCAACATAATTCAATTATTTGGGAGGAAGATAATGAAATAACGGTGGGTGAGGAAAGGAATGTTCAAATAGGGGATGTACCAACTATGATAGAATATGTAGATGTGTTTCTGGAATATTTACCTGGATATCCTCTAGAACGAGAAATTGAGTTTTCCATTGATTTAATTCCTGGTTCAAGGCACATATCGTAGACCCCTTATAGAATGGCCACTTTAGAATTATTGGAACTAATGTAAAAACTATAGGAATCGAGTAATAAGGGATTTATTCGCCCTAGTGTTTCTCCATGGGGAGCCCCTTCCCTGTTGTTAAAAAAGAAAGATGGATATATGAGGTTATGTATCAACCATAGGGAGATCAATGATATAAAAATAAAGAACAAGTATCCCTTACATCACATTGAGGATTTATTGGACCAACTACATGGAGTTCAATACTTTTCAAAAATTGTCCTTTGATCTGGATATAATCAGTTGTGTTTGAAGAAGGAAGACATTCTGATGAAAACATTTCAAATGATGTACGAGCATTATGATTTTACAGTAATGCCTTTTGCGCTGACTAATGCACCCTATGTTTTCATGGAACTATTTAACAGAGTTTTCAAGGAATATCTTGATGACATTGTAGTAGTATTTATTGATGATATCTAAGTATACTCCAAAATCGACAAAGATTATGACAATCACTTGCGCATTATCCTGAAAACTCAGAGAAGACATGAATTATATGGGATGTTTAGCAAGTGTGAATTCTGTCTTCAGGAGATTTCTTTTCATGGCCATATTTTCTCTAAGGATGGAATCTCTGTTCATCCTTCTAAGACAAGAGAAATCCAAGATTGGCCAGCACCAATGCGTATAACCAAGGTACGTAATTTTATTGGTTTAGTATGTTATTATTGACGTTTCGTCCAGAACATTTCCAGGTTTCCTAACCCATTAAAAAAGCTCACACGAAAAGGGGTTAAATTTGTTTAGAAAAAAGAGTGTGAAAAATGTTTCATAGAATTGAAGAGAATATTAGTCGATGCTCCTATATTGACTCTACCATCGAGGAATGATGGGTTTGTTATTTATAGTTATTCAAAGAAGTAAGTACTTGGTTGTGTCCTTATGCATAATGATAGGGTTATTGCCTATGCATCACAAAAGCTGATAATTAATGAGCCAAACTATCCTACTCATGATCTTGAGTTAGTAGCTGCAATATTGACTTTGAAGATTTATAGACACTATCTCTATGGTGAGAAATATGAGATTTATACTGATCACAAGAGTTTTAATTATATTTTTACACAGAAAGAACTCAACATGAGGCAAAGGTGTTGGCTTGAACTACTAAAGGATTAGGATTGCACGATACACTACCACTTGGGGAAGGCAAATAAGGTGACAGATGCTTTGAGCAGAAAGAATCATGGAGTTTTGAACAAAATGAGAGTTGAAAGGGATCCAATATTCATGGAGCTAGTAATGTTGGATATGGGAATAACCATAGAAGGTGAAACATCGATTCTTTTTAAAATGGTTTCCAAACCATATTTACTAGAAAGGATAAAGAGTTCTCTGGATGATGAAGATTTTAAAAATAAGATTAAAGCTGTGAATGATGGGAAATTGAGTGAATTTTTGTATGAAGATGGAATTTTGATATTTGGGAGGAGACTTTGTGTTCCTGATATACCTGATCTAAAAAGGGAATTGTTAGATGATGCTCATAGTTTTAATTTCTCTATACACCCTGGAAGCACCAAAATGTATAGAGATTTGAAGGAACATTTTTTCCAAGACAACATGAAGAGGTAGATTGTTGATTTTTTGTCAAGATGTATGGTTTTTCAACAAGTGAAAGCTCGAAGGAAACATCCTGGAGGAGTCATTCAACCTCTTCCCATACCTGAGTGAAAATGTGATAATATCATGATGTAATTTGTCATTGGACTACCAAAGACTCCTAGAAGGAACGATGCAATATGTTTTATTGTTGATCGTCTTACCAAATCAGCACATTTTCGTGCTATAATAGAATATCTACCACTTGAACGTCTAACAAGGCAATATATTAATGAAGTTGTGAGACTTCATGGAGTACCCCTATCAATTGTTTCTAATCGTGATCCATGTTTTACATCAATATTCTGGAAGAGTCTTTAGAAGGACTTGGATAATGAACTTTGTTTGAGAACTGCTTACCACCCCCAAACTGATGGACAATCAGAACAGACTATTCAAACCTTAGAAAACATGTTGATATCATTCTCACTTGACTTTCCGGGTATGTGTGACCAATATTTACCTCTAGTAGAATTTTACTATTACAAAATCATCCATTAAAATATTGGGATGGAACCATATGAAGTTTTATACGGAAAGAGATGTTGCAAACCAACCTATTGGGATGATGTTAGTGAAAGAAAACTCGTGGGCCTAGAACTGGTGGAGGAAACTATGGACAAGTTGACGGTAATCCAAAACCACATCAAAGAAGAGAAAAGTACGTAACAGGTTTATGTATATAACCAAAGGAATGTTTTTGAATTTCATGTAGGAGATTATGTTTTTTTATTGTATCTCAATGGGAGGTAGTTATATGTTACAGTAACGAAAGGTAAATTGAGTCCCCGGTACATCGGACCATTCGAAATTCTAGAACAAATTGGGGTTGTAGATTACCGTTTGGCAATGCCACCAAGTCTCTCCAAAGTTCATGATGTGATCCATGTATCACTGTTGAGAAAATACATGCCTGATCCAATGCATGTACTCACCAATGAGGAATTAGAACTGGAACCCGATCTATCTCATTATGAAGAGCCTATCCGGATTCTTGATACCAGAGAACAAGTGTTGAGAAACCAGACGACTCGGCTGGTAAAAATTTATAGAGAAACTATAAGATGGAAGAGGCAATGTGGGAACCTGAGGAACTTATGATGAAGAACCACCCGATCCTTTTCATGTAGTAGTATTCTAGAAATTTTGAGGATAAAATTATTTTAATGAAGGGATAACGTAACACCCCAAGCATCTATGGTATGCTTCTCTTTGAATAATACAGTAGAGTGTATTGTACGTAACTTTGAGATCTAACACACACCACAACCAATCAAAGTAGCCATTATGAATAATAATACCCACTTTTTAATATTTTCTAAATATTATCTTTCAATATGGACTTCATTTTTGGATTCGGAATATCGAAATTAGATTAGGTTTAATTTTTTGTATTTTTCTAAAAACGTTAAATTTTTTATGAATAGTGAAAAACAATGAGTTATAGTTATAACCAAATTTTTATTTAAATAATAATTTATTTTATTTAAATTTATTTTAGGTAAAAATAGATACATAAAACCTATATATATTCAATGTAATTCATTGGAGTTAGTTTAGAATAATTTTATATATATAAAATTTTAATTTAACTTTTCACCGTCTTTTACCCACCTTCTAGGAGAATTTGAAAATTCACATAAAACATAATTTTACAACTAATGTGAGTGGAATTTAGAAAATCCATGATACACAGTTAATATCATGGAGTAAAATGCAGTTCTTTAAGATAAAAAATAATTTTTTAGGAATAGTAACTTTTTACTTTTATTTACCACGGTTAAAAGTAAATACTATAATTAAGGGTAAACATTATATTATTATTACCCTAACACATGTCCTAATTCTATTGTATAAGTATAATTCTACCAAAACAACCTTAGGAATAAAATATGAACTACTTAGGTCCACATGTTTTAGATTAGGACATTTATTATTATTTAATTCAAAGAATAATTAAAAGAGTTAAAATCAATGTTTAATAACTAAAACATTTTTAATATAGGGTTATACATAAGATAAATTCGATTATACTTATTCATTAGAAAGATAAAAATATTTCTGAATAATGGTATTTTATTTATAATTTTTATACTTTATGTAACTTAATTTATTTACGACACAATGGTGAAGCAGTAATTATCGAATTAATGAAATATTAAAATAATTGATATTATAATTACCCAAATAAATGTAAATTGAGACTTTTATGAATTAAAATAATTTTATTGGATAATATGAAATGTTAGAATTAATTTAATTATGTTTTTCTAAATTAAGAAAGTTGTTATGAGTTTCACAAAAAAGGAAATACCAAATAGTGTCAAAATTGACATAAAAGAATTTTTAAAACAAATATTATATTATTAATCGATATTCTTTTCCTAAAAATATATGGTTCGCCCAAAGGACTTATATAATGATATGTGTATAATTAATGGACAATATGGGGGTCTATTGGAGGTATATAGTAATTTTTTAACTGTATAATGTAGAAATAAAAAGAATCATTGTAAATGTCAAACTATTTAACTAAGAGTTAAATATAAATGATAAGGTTAATATAGTGACCCAAACCTATCTAAATTATATTTTTTGGAATGATTTAGACCCATAACCACATTATTCTTTAAATAATACACTTTTGATCCATTAGATACCAAATATGAATTTATTATAAAATAATATTTCTAGCTTTTCCTATGGTTCCCCTCACCCCTCTTATAAAAGGGAACTCCCCCTTCTCTAAATTTCACACCTTCAAAGCCTTTTTTCTCATCCACCCCCTTCCCAAATATTCTTTAAACATCCCTCACTTCATCCTAGAGGCCTTTGTTTGATCTGAATACCAACATAATGATCCCTTTAGATCATATCAAAAAAAAAAAGAATCCGAAGAATAGTTAATGTTTTTACCACTCTCTTTCAAGATCCTTTCTTATTCAACATCTTCTTTCATTGTTATTTCCATTAAAAATAATAAGTCCAGTATCTATTATATACTGTGATGTTAGTATAAATATGGTACAACCATATTTAGTATTCAATCAACCCATTGAATGGAATGTCACCATACGTGCGTACGTATGACTTACCGTCTCCACCTCGTGGTGTAATTGTTATTCAATATATTATTATTTGGATGGGTATAATAATGATGTGTAATTCATGTAAATAATAAATATTAATTTGTAATTATTCTGTATATATTATACACCATCCAATTATATATTATTTTAATATCAAAGGAGTGATATTTTTGCTCGTGCGTAGGTACGGAATACCGTCTCCACGAACGCGATGAGATTCATTCCCCATCGTGTCCATTCAAGACTAATTTTCATTTGATGATTAAAAATAATGTTAAATGACTTGATATCATTTTGTATTTGAATAATAAACAACGTATCCATAACAAAAATGGCTTATGTAACAAATTATATAAAGGAAAAAAAATCTGTTAACACCCAAAACAACGATAATAAAAAGATATAACTAACAATGCAATGTTAAAAGATCATATATTATATCATATTAATATATATGATTATTTTTTTATTTAATAACATTTATTTTACCATTATACTTTAGATTAACCTACCCTCAACCAAGGAAAAGTACAAGGTAGGGGTTTATTTCCCAATCTCTTCATTATCCGAGGTTGTTTATACATAATTATCCACTGAGATCTCTTTATCATCCACATCCATGTTTCTTAAAAATGTATTTCAAAACATTCATACTATATTCTAGACTATTGTGTATAGCCATTTATATCCTTGTTTTAATTTTTATAATATGTTTATAAAGAAATCTTTCCATCGTTTTCCAAACAAGGTCCTTTTAAACCTTTTTGACAAAATTATGGTAAGAATATCTTTTTAACTTATATGGCGGGTGCATCTATTTTCTGCCATTATAAAATCATCTAAGAATCCCTTACGATTTTATAAGAAGATTCTCAAGGTAAATGATTTATTTTATAATTATGTGTCTTTTAAATGATTTCAAAAAAAGAGATATTTCCCTCAAATAGTTTTGATTTCATCTATGTCAACATCCTTCGTTGGATTTTAAGCTTATTTGAAGTTGATTTATAATGATACAAAACGTAGATATTGTATTGAAGGTTTTGTGATATGTTTTACTATGTATGTGTTACTTTTATACCATTGATGGTTTATCAAGAAAGTATTGACATTTTGTATGATAGTTTTTATACGAATGTTTATGTTATATTTAATCCTATTCATATGAAGAATGCATTGGACTTAATAAGTGACGGGTGGAGCACTCTATAGCTCCCTGATGAATCAGTAGGTCTCATGAGATAAACTAGTGTCTTGGAACAAGGCCATGACAAAATCTTATTTGTATTCTTGGAACAAGGCCTTGACTATGTGGTTATGATAGTCTGGCATTATGCATTTCAACATTATAAAAGTGGTTTCTGATATTGCATGTGATTATTTGATTAGTAGAATATCCATGTGAATAAGTAAATAGAATTATTTCATTTTATCTTTTCCATATTATTATGTTGTTCAAGTTTAAAATCCTTTTGTATTAGTTATATATTTCCTTAAATGTTTATATTTATTTATGAAAGTTTCCACTATATTGTTATACATACTGAGAATCTGAGCTAACCCCTTTAAATGTTTTAATTTTTCCTAGGATGTGAAGATGTATTTTATGAATGACCTATAGGGAATGTATGAGGGGATATGAAGACAATATATTGTTTTATTTTTTTTCTTCATTACGATGTAATGTAAGACTTATTAATATATCTAGTGATTCCTAGGCTAATAAACTAATAGGACTTTCGAGACTTGACCTTTTGTGATCATGCCAATATTATGTAATAATGCACCGACTCTGGGTAATTGGTTTCGGGGCATTTCATTGACATAGATGAAATCAAATGTATTTGAGAGAAATATCTCTTTTTATTTTGAAATCATTTAAAAGTCAATCAATTATAAAATAAATCATTTATTTTGAAAATATTCTAATAATATTTTATGGGAAGCTTCTAATGTGTTATAATGGAGAAAAATAGCCACACTCATCGTATAAGTTCAAAAACATTCTTTCCTTAATTCGTAAAAAAGGTCATAAAGTACATTGTTTGGAAAAAGAGGGAAAGATTCCTTTGATTTTTTTTATAAAAACTCAAACAATGGTATATATGGATTTAAACTATATTATAGGAAATACTAAAAATGTTTTGATGTACATTTTCAAGAAGAACGAATGTTGATGAGAAATAGGTCCCAGTAGATACTAATGAATTAATAACCTCATATAATAAAGAGATTGTAGAATTAACACATAATGTGTAATTTTACTTGATTGAGGGTATGTTTAACTCCTATATAATTGTTAAATCACTGTTTTTAAATTATTAATGAACCAAATACATAAATCTGATATCAAATATGATCTTTTAATATTTCTTTGTTAATAATATTACTGTAGTATCATTGTTTTGGGTGATAACTGATTCGTAAGACATGTTTGGTTATGGATAGGATGTATTTGATTCTTATCCAGAATTATATTAAGTTCATGAATATTATTTTTAATCATAAAATAAAAATTATTCATGAATGGTTATGATGGGGAATTAATTTCTTCGCATTCGTGGACACGGTAATCTGTATGTACGCATGATCGACAATATCATTCTATTAATGGTGAAGTCCATAGTAATTTGAAGGTATACCATATATACAGAATCATTAACATGTTATATTAATTATTCTCATTATTTATACTCAATATTATACCCATCCAAATAATGAAGTGTTTTAATAACAAATTACACCACGACGTGGAGACGGTAATCCGTATGTGCGCTGGTATGGTGAATTTTCATTCAAAGGATGGTATGAATACTGAATATGGTTATACCATAATTATAATAACATCATAATTTGAATAAGGAACTATATTTATTATTTTGGTTTGGAAACAGAAAAAATAAAAATGAATTTGAAGAAGAAAAGAACTCTGAAAGAGGTGGTGAAATTATTACCTCTTCTTCGGGTGTTTCCTTTTGAGTTGATCAACATGGCTACTTAGGTTGGCTTTTTGATCAATGTAAGGACTATAGGTTGTATTTATGGTAGTTGGGAGGATATTTCAGCAGGGTTTGTCAGAACCAAATGGATTTGGAGGTGTGATTTAGAGAGAACGAGAAGTACAGTTTTATATGAGTAGAGAGGGTCACTTTAGGAAATGCTTGAAATATTATTATATTATATAATAAACGTCAGTTTACAATGGCTCCAAAATGATTTATTTCAAGAATAAGGTGATTATGGGTCTGAAACCTCTCAACCAATAGGTTTTATATAGGTTTATGTCACCATCATATCTTTATCTTTTAGATTTAACTCTTAGTCAAATAGATTAATTTTACTATGTATTCTTGTATTATTATAAAAAATTGTTAATAAACATATTATAAAAACAAAGATAACCCCATGAGGTTCATTATTAATATATATTACCTTTCCTGTGTCCTTTTTCTAACCTTATATTTTTTGTAATATTATATAAATTAATCATATAGTATTTGTTTTAAAAACTCATTTATGTTAATTTTGAAATTATGGGGTATTTTGTATTTTTGAAAGTCATAACAACTTTATCACTTCTAAAAAACTATTTAGTCATCCCTAAATTTTTATATTAACCTATAAAATTATTTGAATTCATCATAAGTCTCAAATTACATTTATTTGGATATTTATAATATCAATTATTTTAAAACTTCATTAATAAGGTAATTACTGCATCATTATTGAACCATAAATAAATGTAATAAATTAATGTCTAAAAAATATAATTAAAATACCATTATGTATGAATATTTGTAATAATTATAATTAATACTTATTGTCTAATTTATCTTATATATAAACCTATATTAAAATGTTTTCATTATAAAACATTGAATTTTACACTTTTAACTCTTCTTTAAATAAAATAAAAATTATTGTTCTATTCTAATCCAACTAGGCCAAAATGATCATATTTTATTCATAAGGTCTATTTCGGTCGAAATGATATTTTTCTAATATAATTTGGACATGTATTAGGGTAATTATAATATCATTTTTACCTTTAATTACCATATTTACTTTTAACCGTGACAAATAAAAGTCAAATGTTACTAGTCCCCAAAAATTATTTTCATCTTATTGAACCAAATTTTACTTACTGATGTAAAATGTGTCACTAGGATTTTTGAAATTAAATACACAAAAGCTATAAATTTATTTTTTAAGAAAATTTTCAAATGCGCCCGAAGGTTGGTAAAAGAGAGTAAAAATTTGAATAAAATTTAATATATCTAATATTATTATAAAATGCCTCCAATGAACTACAATGAAAATATATATGTACTATATATATATATTCACTAAATATAAATTTAAATAAAATAACAAATTATTTAAATAAAATGTTGGTTTTAAACAATAATGTAGTGTTTTTCACTATTCATAAAAAATTGAAAGCTTTCAGAAACATACCAAAAATTCACCAAAAGTTAATTTTTATATTCAAAATCCAAAAATGAAGTCCATTTTGAGAAATAAAATTTTAAAAATTTAAAAAAATGGGTATTACTATTCATAACGACTAATTTGATTGCTCAGGTTGTGTTAAAACTCTATAGAGCGTACAACACAAGCTATTGAATTATTCAATGTGAAACGTACCGTGGAAGCTTGGGGAAATACATTCTCTCCTCCTCCAATGAATTTTGTTCTTGAAATTTCTAGAATATTACTCTATAAAAAGATTTTGGTTGTTCTTCATCATAATTTCCTTGGGTTCCCACATTTCCACTTCCATCATATGATTTCTCCATAGAACATTCACCAGAAGAGTCGCCCGGTTTCTCAAAAATTATGCTCTGTTATCAAGATTTTTGATAGGCTCTTCTCAATAAGACATGCCATGTTCAAGTTATATTTCTTTATAGGTGAGTAAATGTGTGGCGTCATGCATGTATTTTCATAACATTGATATGTGGAACACATCATGATCTTTATAGAGACTTGTAGGCATTTCCAAATGAAAATCTAAACTCAAATTTGTTCAAAAAATTTTGAAAGGTATAATGTATATGGGACTTGATTTAACCTTCTTACTGAAATGTATAACCCAACACCATGGAGATACCTTTAAGAAAACATGATCTCCTACTTAAAATTCAAAATCATTCCTTCGGTTATTAGTATATATATTTTTCATACTTTGATCTACATTGAAGTGGGTTTGGATAACCTTCACCTTTTCTGTTGTTTACTCAACACGTTCTAGGCCTACGTGTTTTCTTTCACCAACATCATCCCAACATGTTTCTGTGCAACATCTCTTTACATATAACGCTTTATATGGTGACATATGAATATTTGAATGGATGTTATTAATATATGAAAATTATACCTGTGGTAAATATTGATCCCACATACCTTGAAAGTCGTGTGAGAAAGATCTAAACTTGTATTATAAGGTATGAATAGTCCGTTCTAATTTTCCATCTATTTGAGGCTGGTAGGTTGTGCTCAAATGAATTTCAATATGCATGGTCATCTGAAGACTCTTCCAGAATCATGATGTGAAATGGAGATCACGATCAAAAACAATCTGTATGGGTACTCCATGATGTCTTACAATTTCATTAATTTATATTATTGCTTGAAGTTAAAGTGGTAAAACATATTTTATAGAATGAAAATGTGTTGACATGGTAAGTCGATCAATAATGATCCATATTTCATCATTCATTCTTGGAGTCTTTGGTAGTTTCATGACAAAGTCTACTGTAATATCATCCCATTTCCACTAAGGTATGGGAAGAAGTTTCATGACATGTCTAGTGTGTTGTCTTACAGCTTTCACTTGTTGAAAAACCACACATCTTGACATATAATCAGAAATATATATCTCAATGTTGTCCCAAAAAAAATGTTCCTTCAAATATCTATACTTCTTAGTGTTACCAAGATTTATAGAGAAATTGGAGCTACGAGCTTCATCCAAAAATTCCCTTTCTAGATCAGTTATGTTTGGAACACAATGTCTCTTCCCAAATTTCAAAATCCCATCTTCATATACAAGGTTGATCAATCTTCCCTCATTCATGGCTTTATTTTTCTTTTTAAACCCCTTATAATCATTTTGAGAACTTTTTTTCCTTTTTAATAAAGATGATTTTGCATCCATTTGAAAAAATATTGATGTTTCACATTCCATGATTATTCCCATATCCGTCTTTACTAGATCCATTAACATAGGAACCCTTTAAATATTCACCATGTTCAAAACTCCATGATCCTTTCTTCTCAAATCATCTTCCACATTATTTTGCTTCCCCAGGTGGTAGTGTATAGTGAAATCATAATCATTGTGTAGCTCAAGCCACTGTCTTCTCCTCTTGTTGAGTTCTTTCTGTGAAAAAATATACATCAAACTCTTGTGATCGACATATATCTCACATTTATCATCGTAGAGATACTGTCTCTATATCGGCAATGAAATGATTACATCTGCTAACTCAATATAATGAGTGGGATAGTTTTTTTCATGAATTTTTATCTATCGTGACTCATGTGAAATAACTCTATCAATATTCATAAGGACACATCCATGTCTATTCTTTGAAGCATCAATGTAAATAAAAATACAATCTTTCCCTGGTGGTAGTGTCAATATAGGATCACTGAATAATCCTCTCTTCAATTCTTTAAAACATTATTCACACTCTTTTGTCCATACAAATTTAACCCCTTTACGTGTGATCTTGGTAAATGGGTTATCTAATCAGGAAATGTTCTAGAAAAAATGCTGATAACAACCTGCAAAACCAATAAATGTAAGTCATTCAGTTACACTCATTATTGATGGCCATTCTTGTATTTATATTTTGAAAGAATGATTAAAAGAGATTCCATCCTTAGTGATAATTTGGCCAAGAAAAGAATTTTTTTAAAGCCATAATTCAAACTTTCTAAACATCACATATAATTCATTTCATCAGAGGGTTTTCAGAATAGTGCGTATGTGATTTTCATGATCTTTATTTATTTTTGAGTAAACAATGATATCATCATTAAATACCACTACTAATCCATCAAGATCAGCATTGAAAACTCTATTTATTAGATCTATGAAAATAGAGGGTGCATTAGTCTGTCCAAAATGCATTATTGTAAACTCGTAATGCCCATACCTAGTTCGAAATGCTATTTTCAGAATGTCTTCCTTCTTCACACACAACTGATGATATTCTAATCTATGTTCAACCTTTGAAAAATATTGAGATCCTGGAATTTGATCAAATAAATCATTAATGCGTGGTAGGGGAAACTTGTTCCGTATTGTTAAAGAATTGATCTCCCTTTAGTCAATACACAACCTCATAGATCCACCATTCGTTTTAAAAAGGAATAGGGGATCCCCATGGAGAAACACTAGGGATAATAATATCCTTTATTACTCAATTCCTCTTGTTTATCTTTAGTTACACTAATTCCACATTAGCAATTCTATAATGTGTCTTCGATATGGGCTTGAACAAGGAATTAATTCAATTGAAAACGCAATTTCTCATTCTGGAGGATGCTCCGGTAAATAATCTGGAAACACATCAACATATTCTTGCACAATAGGTACATTCTATATTGGAACATTCCTTTCCTCACCCATAGTTATTTCATTCTTTGCTTCCCTAATAATTGAATTTAGTTGATCCACTGGGGGAGGATCCAGATATGATTTAGGTGGTGAGGTTTCTCCTCTAAAGATAAGGTACTCCTTATCAACATCGAAAATTGTAACCTCCTTCATCTTACAATAGATTTTCGCATCATGGTCCAAAATCCAATCTATACCGATGATTATATAAAATTCAATCATGGGTATGATGATGATATCATAGAATAAAGAAAAATTATATACTCTAATGGGTATTGATTAAAAAAACATTGATTCAGTGATACTTCCCTAAAGAGTATTAACTGAAAACATATTTGTTAAATAAAATTTGAAATATTTAATTTTCTTATCAAACTGGGATGATATGAAACAATGCAGTGATCCAGAATCAAATAAAGAATTGGCTAAAATTGAGGAAACCATTAAATTACTTACCACCACATCATTTTGAGCTTCAACATCACCAGTGGTTATCATATATGCTTGGACTTTCCCCTTTAGCCTTTTATTAGGTACGATTCCTTAGATCTTAATACATTTATTTCCATAACTCCCCATTTCTCTACAATTGTAGCATTCAAAATTTTCAACCTCTTTCATTCCCTTACAATCATGAGCATGGTGGCCATTTTCACCACAATTTTTACAGACTCCCATTCCCTTTAGGAAAGTACCAAGTTGTTTCAACCCTCATTTACCATAGGATGGTAGTTCAACTTTTCCCTTCTACACCTTATTTCTATTTCCAGAGTTTTCCATAATTCTCTTCTTCTCTTACTTTTAATTAATGTTTTAAGACTTAGGGAATAAATTTTCAATCCTAATAGCACTTGAGGAAATATCATAGTATGATGAGATGGATTTTGAGACTAATGCTTGATGGAGAAATGGTTTTAACCCATAAATTAATCTACCAATCTTACCCCTTTGGTTACCTTTATAATATACTGTATTCCTTGCCAACCTTGTAAATTTAGCCTCATACTTTGAGAAATTCTCATCCTCATTTTTCATCAGACTTAGAAATTTTATTTCCATATCCGCTCGATGGTCACGAAGATATTATTTTTCAAATAAAATATATTTAAAATCCCTCCATTACTTATTTGAAACTTCATTATCTTCCTTTTTATTTTGAATTAATGACCACTATTGATTGACATCTCTCATGAGACGATAAACTACCAGGAAAAAATTTTCCCTTTCGCTACTCCACAAAGAATTAAATAATTTCTCGAAGGAACTTTTACAATTCACATCTAAAAATGGATTTTTTCCCATTTAATGTTGGTGGTCATTTCCTAATTAAGCAGGATAACATTGAACCTCCATGTTGTGGATCAGGGTGCTCCATATAGGAAGGATGTTATTCATAACTTATGTGAGTTGTCACATTATGGTGATAAGCTGATCAGCACCAATTGTATCACCAGCTCCACTATAATTATCTTCTATTGGAGGAAAATACCTACATGGATTACATTCATTGATATGGTTTCCATTCCTTCCACAATGATCCATTTCTAAACAATGTCATGCAATATATTAGTTTATGAATCACAATACATAATTCCAAACTAGTAATACAATTAATATAAATTTAATAGTTTATGGATATAATCCATAATCATAAAAAAATTCATTGAGGTGGTATATACAAAAAAATCCTTTATAATGGTTTGTAATGAAAATTTGAATTATCCTACTTATATCTCCCAGGAGTGCCGTATTTAAGAGTTCAACAGAGCCCGTTGTCGTGTACCAGGATACTCTGATCAAGCCCAAAAAACCATGTCTGTGTTTTCCCTCTGAGGTACATTTGTGCCAGATCCGCCACTACCTGCTCGTATCCAAATAGGGATGTATTTATTGGATGATTAAAAAAATCATTACATTACCAAAATTCTAAGAAGTTCTTCTATACAAATACTTAAAGTCTATCTTGGTGCAATGATCCCTAATAAGAGTTTTTCTAAATCAATTATCCATTGATTGTACTAAATGTCCTTTGATACAAAATATAATTCCTCGACCCAAGTCAACCAACGTCGGTGCATTATTACATAACATTTTCATGATAAAAGGAATCATATCCTGAAAGACCAATCAGATTAGTAGCCTTAGAATTAATAGATATATACAAGAGTTTTACAATATTTCATGAAATAAAAAAAACATTGTGTCTCCTTTTAACACAATCTACTCTCATAAACAATCCCTACATGTCAGTCATAATACACTTCTTCGCCGCCTGGAATAAATAAAACATAGAAAGGGGTGACCTTAGGTTCTCTGTAAGGATAAAAATATAGCAGAAACATTCATAAATAAGCAAAAAAATTATGAAAATGTATAATTCTAAAACACATGACTTTTAAACATAATCATGTACATAATATGGCAATGATATATCAAATAATTCCATTTACTTACTCAAATGGATATTATACTTGTCAAATAATCACATTTAATATCAATTAAAAATTTCATAATGATGGAATGCATAATTCCGAACATCATAACCACTTATTCAAGGCCTAATTCCAAGACTACAAATATGATTTTTTCAAGGCCTTGTGCCAAGACACTAGTCTGTCTCATGAGACCTACCGATGCATCAAGGAGCAATACAGGGCTCCACCCATCACTTACAAAGTCAAATGCATTGTCCACATGAAAAGGTTGAAAAATAATTTAAACATTCATATAAAAACTAGCATAAGATATGTCCATACTTTATACATTAACTACGAATGGTATAAAAATAACACATCCACAATTAAACATATCACAAAACCATCAATACAATAAGGAATATTTTATCGTAATAAATCAACTTCAAACATGTGCAAAATCCATCAATAGAAGTTGACATAGATGAAATAAAAACTCTTCGATAGAAATATATCTTTCTATTATGAAATCATTTAAGAGTCACATAATTATAAAAGAATTTTTTTTTAAATATTCCAATATGATTGTAATGGATCTTTGAAGGTGTTATAATGGAAGAAAATATCCACATTTTCCGTATATTTTAAAAAAACATTGATTCCTTAATTAGTTCAAAAGGTCATAAAGTACGCTATTTGGAAAATGATGGAATGATTCCTTTAAAAACATTTTAAAAAAATTCAAAAAAGCGTATAATTGACTTTGTCCCATATTATTGGAAATATAAAAAAAAATTGAAATAAATTTTTAAGAAACACGGATGATGATGATAAAGAAGTCCCAGTAGATACTCACGTATAAACAAACTCAGATAATAACAAGATTTAACAATTAACCCTTACCATGTACATTTACTTGATCAAGGGTATGTTAACCTGATATATAAGAGTTAAATAATTGATAATAAATTATTCAATATCCAAATAAAAAAATATAATATAATATATGATCTTTTAAT
Organism: Viscum album; assembly: GCA_963277665.1. Lineage (NCBI taxonomy): Eukaryota > Viridiplantae > Streptophyta > Magnoliopsida > Santalales > Viscaceae > Viscum > Viscum album. The sequence goes on from OY728120.1 coordinate 265,768,588, forward strand.
ATTTCTTTTTTAATAATATTTTAGCAGTATCATTGTTTTGGGTGTTAACTTATTTGTAATCGATTTTTTATGGATAAAATGTATTTGATTCATATATTGAATGATATTATTTTCTTAAGCATTATTTTTAACAATAAAATGAAAATTATTATGGAATGGTTTTGATGTGGAATGAATTTCATCACGTTTGTGAAGACGGTAATCCGTATGTGCGCACAAACGACAATATCATTCTGTTGATGGTGAAATCATATGTAATTTGATGGTATATCACTTATAAAAAATCACTAACATGTTATATATATTTTTTACATCAGTTATACTCCTTATTTTAACCATCCATATAATTAAGTGTTTGAATAAGAAACTACACCACGACGTGGAGAGGGTGAGCTATACGTACGCACGTATGGTGACATTTCATTAATAGGATGGATAGAATGATGAATATGGATGTACCAAATTTATAATAAGATAATAGTATGTATAAGGAAAATGAGTTATTATTTTGGTATGTTAAAAATAAATAAAGTGGATGTGGAATATGAAAAGAACATTGAAGTAGGTTACCATATTAACCTTATCTTATAGATTTAACTCTTAGTTAAATAGTTCAACTTTCACCATGTATTATTGAATTATTATAAAAAATGGTTAATAAACATTATATAAAAATCCATGTGAACCCCAAGTCGTTAATTATTATTATATATAACCTTATCTATGTCCTTTGGATGAATCTTTGATTTTTGGGAATATTATATCAATTAATAATATATTATTTGTTTTAGAAACTCATTTATGTCAATTTTGACAATATTTGGTATTTTGTTTTTGTGAAAGTCATAACACGATTATCACTTCGAACAAAATTTATTTATTCAAACATAACATGTCTTATATCCTATAAAATCATTCGAATAAGTATAATGTCTCAATTTACATTTATTTTTATATTTATAATATCTATTATTTTAATCTTTCATTAATAAGGTAATTACCGAATTGTCATTGTATCCTAAATAAATTTAAATATTCAATTTATAAAAAATATAAATAATATACCATTATTTATGAAATATTTTTATCCTTCTAATTAATATTTATAGTATAATTTATCTTATGTATAACCCTATATTAAAAATGAGTTAGTTATTAAACTTTGAAATTAACACTTTTTACTCTTCATTAAATAAAATAATGATAAATCTACTAATCTAATCCAAGTGGACCAAAAGGATCATATTTTATTCCTTGGCCTTCATTCAGTCGAAATACTCTTATAAAATAGAATTTGTACATCTAATAGGGTAACTATAGTATCATTTTCTTACCTTTAATTACCCTATTTACTTTTAACCGTGGCAAATAAAAGTCAAAATTTACTATTCACGAAAAATTATTTTCAACTTGTCGAACCATATATTACTTACTTATGTAAACATTCTCTCTCATATTTTTGAAATTCAATCCATAGAAGCAGTAAAATTGCGTTTTATCTAAATTTGAAAAATCGGGTAGAAGGTGGGAAAAAGACGGTGAAATTTTCAATAAAATTTTATACATATAATATTAATATAAATGACTCCAATGATTTAAATTGAAAATATATAGGATTTATGTATCTATATTTATCTAATATAAATTTAAATAAAATAACTGTTTATTTAAATAAAATGTCTATTTTAAACAATAACGCTGGGTTTTACACTATTCCTCAAAAATTGAATGTTTCATAAAAATACAAAAAATTCACCCTAATCTAATATTGATATTCAAAATCCAAAAATGATGACCATTTTGAAAAATAAAATTTATATAAGTTCAAAAAGTTGGTATTACTATTCATAACAGCATGTTTGATTGGCTGTGGTGTGTTAAAACTCCATGTTTAGTACAACGCAAGCTATTGCATTATGCAAAGGAAAACGTACTGTGGAAGCATGGGGTGTTACAGAATGAACAGAAATAGTTTTTTTTTCTATGATGATAATGTTAATGATGATGATAAAAAATTATTTTAGGTAGAAAATCCATATATAATTATGGAAACCAAACATCTATGATGGATACTATTGAGAAGTTTTAACCATTAAAAGACAATGTTGAAGATCATCAGTTCTGTGTGCATGCTGATTAAAAGATACCATTTAAGGATTCTTATAGTAATCTTGACAATCAATGTAATAGATGAAAAGAATAGAGTATTTTTGAAATTATTTTCAAATATGTTGATAAATATAATGATTTAATCGAATGACTGGAAGAATTATTTTGGAGCAGGAATCGAAAAATGGAGTTGTTGGGAGTAGTAATCAAAAAATGGAAGCTATGAGAACCTCATAGAAAAATGGAGTTGTTGGGAGCAGGAATCTAAAGTTACACAATATTCTCATAAAAATGATGGGTTAGAGTCTAATACCTTGACATTACTAGAAAGAGGTCGTTCCAAGATAAAATGTCTTTTCAAAATGGAATGGGTCTTTATATGGGTGAAACAAACATATCGTATGTGTTGTATGATTAAAGGAAGCCCTCTTTGAAGTATTTCTAGGTTTTAAAAGGAAAATGTATTATCAAAACCAAATACAGAAACCATGGAAAGTATGGTAATTCAGAGGATAAAAGAATAATACATGGATAATCAATGAATAGAAAATCCTACAGATGATTCCATAAGATTCATGGAATATTTATGTAACAAATTTATGTTAGGATCAATGAGGATAAAATTGAAAATTCTTCAATAAATTATAATGTTCATGTGATCGAATATGAGGAATAATGTGAAAATGGAAAAAAATAAATATAATGTTATGGGAATGAATTGAAAACAATCAGGTGTAAAATAATGATGTTGTCTCTAAAAAATACTATGAAGAGGAAACCCTAGCTAAAGCGTATTATATTGAACATCACAAGAGAAATCAAATAGAAAAAATTGATCAATACAACATCATCTGGGATTGGAATGCACCCACACAAATACAAAAAATGAAGAAAAATGAACAATATTCATTCATTTTACTTATGGAACCATCCTCATTTGAAGAAGATAAAAAGGATGAATCATGGGATAATTCAATGAATGAAGAGTTTGACCAGATTGATAAGAACCAAACATGGGATCTTGTCAAGAGATTCAAAAGACATAATGTTATTGCTATGAATTTGTTTTTTAAGAATATTTATTATGATCATGGTAATGTGATAAGAAATAAGGCATGATTGTGTTTAAAGTATATTCACAGATTGAAGGATTTGATGTTGAAGAGACATTTTATCATATGTATAGATATGATTCACCCAAAAATTTTCATACCAAGATAATTCATGGAGGATACAATGTTTATAAAAAGAATATGAAATAAAATTTCATAAATTGTTTTATTTAATCAAAATATTATATAGATCAACTAATGGTTTTTCTTCTTACCATAATGAAATGAAGGTCTGATGACTAAATAACGCTCTCTTTGGATTGAAGCAGGAACCATGGGCATGGTAATCTCAATTGGATTGTTATCTGAAAATGGATGAATTCCAAAGAGGATGAGTGGATCACAATCCTTGTGTGAAGAATTAATAGAATGATTAGTTCATGGTACTAGTGCATGATGATGGTAATATTTTCATTGGAAGTAGGAAGGGATCAATGGATGAATTTCCCAGTAACATGAAATTTTATTTTGAAAAGTCCATGATTGGTGAACTGACATATTTCATTGAGATGAAAGTGATTCAGTGTAAATACATTACTTTTCTCTCTTTGGAAATGTATTCAAGAGAGTTTCTCTGGAAATTCAATAAGGATGAGTCCATAACAATGTAGAATCTGATTTTGGTGGGAATTAAATTAGGAAGGAATGAGGATGAGACATCTGTAGACCCCCCAATGTATAGGAGAGTCATTTAAAGCATATTGTAATTTATAGTGACATTAATAGATTTTCTCAAATCAAAATGTTTGCAGGCCCACATTTTTAGTAATCCAAAGGAATAACATTTGGCTACAGTAAAAATAATCAAGAGGTACATTAAAGGAACAAATAGTTCAAGGTCATATTTTTTTATAGGAAGAGATATTGAACTATCATTATTTTATGATTTTCTTTAGGATATAGATGTAGTGCAATGAAATTAAAGATGTGGTGGAGAATTAATTATTGGAAAGAATGTGTATGTTGAAGAAGTCAGAAATAAGAAAGCACCTCTCTCAGAACTGTTGAAGCATATTATATTACTACTACAAAGGCATACACAAAACTACAACAGATGATGCAAAAATAGATGGATATTTGTGATGAGGTGAAAAAACCAAAGGTGATTCACTATGATAACAAGATCATGATAAATCTCACAAATAATCTGGTACAATATTCTCATAAATATAATATTGAAATTAGATATCAAATTTCTAAGGAAAAGGTGAATAAGCTATGCTTAAATCAGATCATATGAGAACTAATGAAAATGTGTCTTATATTCTGGCCAAGCAATTAACAGTGGTTGGGTTTGAGAATCGTCAGTTTAACCTCAGTGGCTAACCACCTCCCAGTGTAAGTGGAGGTTACGGGTGATCCACTCTCCCCAATTATGATAACTATTTAAATTTTTTTGTGCAAGTGATACAGGCTTAGGTGGGAGATATGATCTAGGGGGAGTATGTTCTGAGCCATTCACTGAATTAATACCAGTCATTTGGTTTATTACCATTTGGGGATTATGAATAAATTCAATGTAAAACTATGGATTTCAATGTGGAAATATTAAGAATATATATTAAAAATGTTGCAATAATGGAGAATGATGAGTTACAAAGGGGGATAATTAAGGGAGAAAAGGATAATGGAGAAAACACATTGGTGTTACGAGACAAAAATTAAGAACTCCAAAACAGGAGAACCCAATTCATTCTTCCCCTCTTTATTTCTTAACTAATCATTTCTCATGTGTAATTTGTGTGGTGTATGATTTTGTTCTTGCATATCAAGTATCGTTTATGAACATCTCTTTGTTGATTTTATCTGCATATTTCTAACAAACCCTAAGTGGGATATTGTTGGAACCATGGCTATTATGTACTGAAAAAGTATTATGGTTACTATTTTTTATCAACCCTGAATGGAAAATCATGTAGTTTACAAGGAAATAGATTTTTCTATTTAATCCGACAATAATTTTTAAGGTGGAATCAATTCCCAGTGTTTTCCAGTTTCTTTTTGGCTACAAAAATTTAAATATGGGGGAAAATGTTTTTTTGAAAACGGAGTTGTGCAAAAGATTGTAGGGTGTTTGGAAAAATTCAGGCAAGGATTTTTTTTGGGATCAGTGGATCAAAATATGGAAAATTTAAAATGTATGCATGAGATTTTAATGTTATTGAATGATGATTTTGCATAGAATAATATTAAATTCCTAATGAAACATCAAAATGTGTTTTGAATGCTTGGAAAAATATAACATGAACAGATGAAGGTGCATCAGAACCCTTCATGCAAGTTCATTGAGGCCAATAAATAGGCAACTACCCCCACTAAAGAATTAAACAATTCCAATGAAGATCGGGTTTCTATGCCACGTGAATATATTTCACACGAAGTAATTACAGAGAGTTAATCATGAGTGAAAGGAGTTACTTTATTCTAAAATGACCCAGTGAAAACATTAGTGAATTTACACAAAAGATAAGGGTTCTGTGGAATGTAAGGGTTGCCCAAAAGTCACTTTATGTGATAAATCCTAGATTGTGCTCGCAAGAGTATGTGTTGCGCACAAGTGTAGTGTGTAGCATCTATCCATCTCTTGAAATCTAGTTTGATTGATCAGTTATTTCAAGAGAATAAATAAAGGAATTTTATGATAGAAGCGTAACATAATTTTTAGAGATAATAAATTCAATTCCAATATGTTTAAGGTACCTTCCAGTTGATAAAATTAGTAGGAATTCTCCAAAGGTTTTGAGTATAGATAATTGACAAATGTGTTCCAAGGGATGGAGTTTGTTGTCACTGCACTTTTGTAAAGGCAGTGTTCCTGTAACAAAGTGACTGTGTCTCAAATCTTGTATTCCACAATAGTTGAGATTACAGGATTTAGGTATGATAGACACATTGTCTGTGTATTCTCCTTCTACGTAACCCCTAGTGTTAAAACTTGTAAAATTTTGTTGTGTAGTCTCTTTTCATGTTAATTGTTGATTGATAATCATATCTATTTTATAGGATAAATGAGTCACTTCTAATATGGTAACAAGATCCCTTAGAATAAAATAAAAATGTAGCACCCTTATTCACCCCTCCCCTCTCAGGATTCCAAGAGGTCCTACAGTCAAATGATTCAAATTAAATGTGATTTCCCTAGAAAAGGCCATGGCAATCAGCCAAATTCCTCCACCAACAAGCTGTTGGGAGCTGTGAGGCCTCTAAGGCCATTTAACCAACATACAACGATTTATTGTAAATATGGATGGGAATTATAATCCCTTATATAGTGTAGTAAAGAATGGAGAAATTAAGTATTGGGGTGTAGAGTTCTATACTGGGTTTGAGTAAGTTAATAAGTACCTACTATGACCACCATTTCTGATGCCACCCATTTTTTTAAAGCCTCTATTCCATTATATGATCTCCTTGGAATTTTCTTGTAGTTCCCATATATCCTAGAAAAGAATTGATAAAAAGAAAAATAGTCTGTAAAATCTCAATCACATGCTCCTCAACATTGAGACTAAATAATCCCATATCGAGAAGATCTTCCTCTCACAGGTTTTCATAGTTCATAAATTGTGGAATTATATATAGCATCATGAGATATTTATGGAGTGCCATGTAGACTACATGAAGTGTATTTTGAATCAAACCATGATGAGGGATGGTTGAAATTTTGTACATTTATCCTCTTGTAGTTCAAAATCATGTTTTTTAAGTAGAAATTCACTAATGGTATGGAACTGGAATATTTCATGGATTCCCATATATCCCTGAAAGAATTGCCTCTAGATGTTGATTTACCAAATGAGGTCGTCCTCTCTGTTTAAGAGGTTGTTCAATGTTGGTAGATAAATTTTAATGGTGCTTCCCAGATCTCTACATGTAGAAGGATCAACAATATAATGATCAATATTGTTTTTATAGGGATCAAATTCATCATGCCAAAACATTTCATCCTTCCGTATTCAGTTTTATTGTCAGGAGATTACACCAACAATAATGCATAGTACCATGCTATGATTATTGGTTTCAATTTGAACCATGGTAATGATGTCCATCTATTTTATTTCAAGTTAGAATCTAAGTTAATCTTCATGGAGAAAAATGGAGACTACATAATCAAGAAGTAAGAGCATGTTCCCCTATAGTAGAGTACCCATTTACTAATGTCACAGTTTCCTGCTCCGCTGAATGTGAATCAAATCACTCAGTCATAGAATTCTAGAGATGATGCCTGGTAAATCCAAGCCCATTTCTTATAGACCCTGAAAATCAAGACACGATCATTCAGTTGTCACACCGATGGTTCTTTCCACTTATATTTAAAATGATGATGACAATAAATAGTTAAACCAACTAGCTATTAGTTCTTCTATTACAGGACAATCAGGTCCTCCCAAAGTAATGAAAACAACCAATTGGACTACTCCATTTGTTGAGAGTCTCAATTTTAGAATTAATCTATCATAAAGAGCCAAGTTGGAGTGAATCATCCTGCATGTAGCATAGTTCACTCTCTAGATTATGCCTATCCTTGATCCAAACCTATATAGATGTGGGTTTTACGGAATTATTCAATATTTCATTCAATTAGAAGAGATATATTAGGTCATTCAAGTGTTTCATTCTGGGTCATCTGGTTCCCACAAGGATATATTGAATAACTCCCATCATATTCGAAGGATGGGATACTTCTCAGTCACCATGGTCCATGATTACATAGTGTTTTCGAATATATTTCACATATTTCATATGCATTCAAATTTTGTGCATCAATCACTGGATCTGCTCGACACTAATAACTAGTCATGAACCTTTGTAGTATGGGGGATCATAATCTTGGGACCATAACCACTCATAATATCTGGCCATTTCAAGTTCATTAGGACCACAATGAACTTCTTCTCCATGTTGTTACAAGTGACTTCCCTCCCGGTAGTCACCCATGGATCCATGACCAAGTTCATGAGCTCCCACATTAAACATTAGTTTAGAGTTCCCCACTATATTCTCATAGAAAATGGCTCCAACATTCGAGCTATAAAACTAACAAAATAGTATTCCATGTACAACATCCAGACCAACTATACTTCTCTCTATCATGAATAGAATAATGGGTAGATTGAGGAATTCAACATGACACTCTCTAAGATAATACAGAAAATGGTGGGGTAGAATAAAATAATTTGTCCAGACAAACTCCCCAATCCTCTCTCGGAATATAAGATAGAAATCATGTAATTTTACCTAGGTGACTCCATATTAAATAGTATTTAAAACATAGGTATTATTTCCTATCGATGATTAGTTATATTCTATTTGAATAGTTTTTAACCACTAGAAGAGGAAAGGCATGATGTGAAATCTATGTATACCTTTTTTGGTATCCCATGAAGAGAACATTATTCTAGCCTTTCAGAATCATGAGATGAACTAAAATAGGTTCACGAGAGATTTTAACATAAAGGATCAACTCTAATCATTCCTACATAGTGACATGGTAATAGATCTTATGACACAAATGATGCCATATAACAAGCCCCTAATTTTAGAGCCTATGTGGGAAGGGAATCACAAAATTAATATGGTCTATTCCAATGAATTATACTTAATGATCACCAGGGATGATGGGAATATCACAACACCCACCAATTCAATGTTTATCAAATAGTACTTATCATAATTCCCCCATGTCCATGCACCATGACATTAAAAAAAATTCAATTGTCCATTCAATATGGCCTTAATTATTTTGCAATGGTGCAAGCATTATGTCCCTGAGGTAATATAATCTTAATGGTATAGCGAGTACAACTTTTAAAATATTTTGAAATTTTTAATATTTACCACCGTAAATTAATTGTAGCACCATGGTCCAAGATCTTAAAAAAAACTATAATCCCCCTCTTGGTCCAATAATTATGACCATGAACTATATGTTATTATTCCTTTCTATATGAAACTAAACTATAAGAATATATATTGTAATAATTGTATGAAATTAATCTTAAAAAATCCCCATTTACTCACCACATAGTATTAAACTGCATCCTTACCCTTTGTGAATCACATAGGATACCTCATGGGTTATGTGTGAGATGACTCAATATGAACATAATAAGATATAAAACTATGTAATTTCATGAAACTCGCATGAGAGAGAGATATATATTCCTGAAAAAACTATGGAACCCCATCCTTGAGAGTGTGTTCAACTTCCTCCTTCAAATATTCCCCATCTATGTGCTCAAATGTGGTGTGGCATATATCCTATAGTGTTGATTTCCACATGGAAATTTTCTCATTCTATCTCCACTTTTCTAGTATTCCTTGATTTGGATCACCATAATCCTTCAAATCTAAAGAGGCATCCTAATTAAAATGGTATCCTTACACACTATCTCATGTCCGAGGATAAAAAATCAAGGGTTATTTAATAACAAATAGTTGATCCCATGTATTTAACTTGGTCAACAGTCTATCCTAAATTTTACCACCACATCAATGAGTAATTTTGTTATGATACATGTGTTTAAATCATTGTAAATAGTTTTTTCCTACCCATTAGTCACACTCCATTCATGGTCCACATATCAAAATTCAAAATTTACATACTTTTTCCTACAAATGTTTTGTTGGAACTCCAATACCCATGGTGTTACCCTCTTTGAATCTTTGTGTTCTGAGTAAGAAGGTTAGTGTCATTTGGAAGTTCTAAAATAGGGTTATCATTTCCCTTGTTGTGTGATTCCATGTGTATGTTAAATCCACTCACTACTCATTGTTTCCCACATTAAGTATGACTCATGAGGGCTTAGGCTTCCTTGAAGGATGTGTTCCCCGTTGGTCATGATTCAAAAAATCCATGTCCAAGTAGTATGAAATTAATGAATTTTCATGGTTTAATGAATTATGACCCTAAATTATTTTCATCCCCTAAAATGTGATCATTAAGACATTAAGCTAACAACATTTATATCCTAATGTTTTATGAATTTAAACTAAAAATCCTGATATCATCATCACATGATGTTAATATATGATCTTACCCTTTATAAAACTGGTATTCCACATACCATATATGTGGGATGATAAAAAAAATCATACCCTAAAAAAATGGGATTTCTTATAAAATATGTATGTGATGGTGGAAAAACTATACCAAATGTCATGAACATGGTATTACCTCATCTGAGAGGTTCCCCCCACTTTTAAAAATTTTATTCTTCCATTCTGTGTTCCAGAACTACATGTTGCTCGATTTTTATCCTCATTGGATACATAGTGAATCCTAGAGTCAACATCATCGTCCATGGATAAAAATTTGTGAAAAAACCTTCTATTTTTTCCCATTTAAAATTCCAAATTCATGACCTTAAACTATATGTAATTCTTCTCAAAGTGTTTATATGGTATGTGAGACTCCATTCCACTTTTCAAATCTGGGATTACCTCTTCTCGACCACACATCTACCCTTGAGACCAATATATCCCCCTTAGTAAAAGAATCATGACTTTAAACTATTTTCCACCTTTACTATAGTCAAATAATTGCAACATTAAACTATGTTGCATTTATTATGAGTTGTTTTCATGGTATGTGGGCTTATATTCCCTCCGTTAACAATGGGTTTTTCCTATTTACTTAAACACAAATTACCTCAATAAAAAGTTTCATTTTCCAAGAATCATGACATTTAAATATTATCTAGTAGTCCAAGCATCCTAAATTTAAATTTTTTTTATATGGTCTAGGTATTATGACATCAAAATATTTTAAAGTAGTTCAATATTGTTTCATGAGGTGTAGGTCCTCCTTATATCCTTCCATGTCATGTTTTAACTTTTTCTCTTCACCTAAACAACATAGAATGGACCGCCCTTTTTCTATGAATTTTGATCATAAACAACATGCATTCACCAAACTATTTGTGACATTATTCACATCATCACGGGATACATAGAGATTCCTATACATTCTGCCTCCGGGGCCAGCAAATGATGTACTGTAAAACCATATATTACCCCTAGTGATATCACCCTAGATTTCTATCAAAGGATTCCTTTTAGAGATAAGTCCCATTCATTTACCTTGAAACATTATCGGGATGATAATCCCTCATAACTCGATATGAAGAAGTATAGACCATCCCTCTTGACGTCAAATTTCCACCAATATCCTTAATCGAATACTTTAAATTTAAATATTACCATGTATAAATTTTTAATACCTCATATCCTAATATGGGATGATTAAATATCATCAATTTAAGGGATATCCCATTCTTTAATTACTCCCTTACCACACTACATCCCAGAACAATGTGGGGACTTATTATAATTAGTGATTCTAAGATATTTAGTTATAGTCTTTGTCCCCTTGATTTATATATCATGGGGTAATATCTTCCCCAATGATACGATGTTGAATTGTGGAATGGGTTTTTAATTTTTATTTTGGATGTGGGATTATTTAACCCTTCTTTCATGTTGGTTTATCTCTCATACATGCCACATAAGCCTCCTTGGGACACCCAATCCCACCCCATCCACCCCTACATTCTGAGTTCTGTGAATACTTGATTCCCTATATTGAGTGGTACGACTTTGACCCTAAAATCCCACATTCCTATGTGCATGATGATAGACTATGATTTTACCCTGTATAGAAATGAGATTCCTCAGACGTTATGTTTTGGACAAAAATAAAAAAAATTACCACTAAAAAAGGGATTCCCTATACAAAAAATATGGGATGAAAAAAAATACCCCATATAAAATCAAATATATTATTCATGTGAGAACATTTTAAATCCTCACCATATATGTAATCAATCCACTAGAGTTGGTCTCCTGTCACATCATGTATCATAACATAATGAGGATTGATTCCCATTATCTTGGAATGTTTAGTGACACTCAAAAATTTTATCTCAAGTACATTGTTGTCGTAAAATCATATTGTATATCCACCATCTTCTATTTATAAACATCACACTTTTTAGGTTATGATAATCAGCATCCACCCAATATAAATAGGCTCTATAGCAAAATTATGTGTGGATATATTGGCTCACAAACCATATTGGTCTTACTCCTTGAGGGATCATCAAAATCAAATATTGGATCCCCTATTTTGAACTGAGTAAATTGTTGATCATGAATTTGTTCACCCCATATCTTGTAAATCTAGGTATTGCACTCATTTTTAGAATCTGGTCAACACTTTTTCGCCTTTTAAAAATATAAACATATATAAAAATATTGGATAACATTATTTCTGGATTATTAATTATTTATTCAATAATTCACTAGGTTCTAGTTTTCTCCCTATGAATTTTGAATGTTGGACTCATTGGAAGAAACACATTAAAATATAAAAAATAGTATTTACATATATTGTACATTATACATGATGTGTACACATCATACACAACATGGATTTAAGCGACAAACACTCCTTTAAGTATTTACGTGATGTGAATCTAATACACAATAGGTAAAATCATTACACAACGTGATGATTTCAAATATCAAAATACCACTAAAAATGTATAACATATATGACATGTAGAGAATGCATGATGTGAGAAGTTGGAAGGATCACCCAGTTAGAGATATGAACAAATTATTTAGTGGGAATTTTAGATCTCAAATACAAAATGTGTAGCCAACATAAATGTATTGAAGATGTTTGGTGAAAGGTATCATATGCTAGTACACTATGTTAATGACTTACATGTTTTGTATCACTCATCATATTTATTTTTGAGGCTATCATTAATGTATAGAATGATTCAAATAATTTCTTTTTACTGTGACTTATTCCCTGATTGTATCGATTTTTCACTTTTTCCATTATAAACCCATTGCATTTCATTCCTTTAATTTTGTTTAAAACTTTTACATTTTTTTGTTAATCTACATATATTATTCATCCATTGTCAATCCATTTTTATTTTTGAAATCGTTTTCATAAAAAATCATCATTATTCATCAAAGAATTCCTTGTTCTTCATTGTTTCTATGTACACAATGTTTTTCTATGGGATTTCGGTTGTTTCAACTGTTTTACCTTGATTATTAATTTCATTAATCTTGGATCTTTATTCCCAACAGTATTTTGATTACGCATTAAATGTTTACTATTTCCATGTTTTTGATCATTACTGCATTGTGCAGCTAATCCACCTAGGGTTTGGGGTCGAGAGTATGGGTGTTTCATAGAATAATTGACTAGTAGATTGAACCTCAGAAACCCTATGGCTAGTAATTAGTTTAATAATAATTTTTCATCAAATTATCTTGAACGACCATGACTTCGAGAAGTTGAATTGAGTGAACCTAACCTAATTGGATTTGAGAGGGACAATGATGATTAGACAATGATTATTTATTTATATAATTTAAGTATAATCCACCAATTTTTTTTGTTTTACCCAGACTATGGGATTGTTACAACATAGGTAGATCCAATTGTATTGACTAAAACAAATTACTGACCTCTTCATATCTTCACATCAAAATTCATATGAATATACAAAGATAAATATAATTTTTTCATCTATTACGATATATGTAATTGACCCTGATCCCATCCTTTTTATCAATTATCAATCGAATTTACCTATCATTAATAGAAACCCAAAATTATTTGGAATGTGAGGAATCTTTCTACAGGGGTTTTTTATTATCCCTTGACTTACCATTGATCCTCGTGGGTACAACCCCTCATTTTTTATTTACTATGGCATAGTAATGAAGTTTATTTTGGGAGTATAAATTTATATTATGATCACTAAACATGATTATTCAATGACGCGTATGGGAGTGTCAAATTTTGTTTCTTTTTTGAGGAATACTATTTCCATGGAACAACAGCCTTTTAATTGAACCCCATATTAACCAACCCCCTATGAAATTCATATTTTTTCATCCTTGTATTTCCTTATACTTTTTCATCCATTACGTTTACCTTTTTCCACTCTCTCATTTGATTATTCTCAGTTAGTGCATTCTCTATAGACTATTGACTCACTCAAGAAGCCTAGATTCACAAGAACAACTTCTTCTTGATAATGATATCGATAAAAATATTATTTTCAGGCTTCGTAATTTCAATAGCTTCATTCAAAATTCATGCATCAAGACAACCAAAAATATGAAATATGTACCACCTAACAGTTTAGGTGAGGGACAAACACTAATGGAATGTCCCATTATGTACTATAGATTTTTATCCATTATTGGTGTTGCGCCAATAATTATGCACCCACCCATTCAAGTGAACAATTTAGAAATTAATCATGGACTCATTCATATAATATAGAACATGGGTTAGTTTAGTTGACTACAAAGTGAACACCCCAATGAACACATTTATAAAATCCTATAGTTTTGAAGTACCTTTTTCAATGATGCAGTGCCATTAGATTCTATAAGAATCTGTGTATTAATATTATTCTTGGAAGGCTGATAAATGTATTCGATTGAAATTATCGAACCCAGGTCAATTATGACATGGGAATAACTATCTTAAAAAGTTCTTTGGAAAATAATTCCCTCCAATATGGACATAAAAGATCCAGAATGACATTCAAAACATCACCTAGGAATATGGAGAATCATCTTCAGAGGCATGTGATATAATCAAGGAGCTAACCCACATGTGGACATATAAGGGAATTGAAGTATGGCTACAAATTCCAATATTCTACCGGGGACATAAATTGGTCAATGAAACTATAGTTGTTTCTGATAAGGATGAGTAATTACTCTTAAGACCCCCAATGTTGGATAAACCATTCTGGATGAAGTCTCACACTGTGCCAGTCTGTGAAAAAGTACTAGGGGACATACTTGACGAGGAATCTATTATGTGGAGGAAAGAACCTGCCTTACATCACATGTGAAATCCCTGAATAAGAATCTTGAGAATTTTCAACTACATATGGCAATCCTATCCCTCCTTCACTTATGATGACAATTCAATCACGTGGTATGTGAAAAGGTCCAAAGTCGTACAATGAATATAGGTCAGTCTAAGAGGAACTGAAATACCATGATTGTAATTATAACAATCCCCCTGTTTAGTTTATATTTAAACATGATTTATTACATTAACTTGCACATAATATAAATCAGATGATAATGCGGTCTAGTTTATTTGGGTAATAGGAACATTACATAACAATGTAAAGCCTTAAATACACATCTTTATTGAATTCTTATTTTATATGACCACAACATTCATTCATATATAGCATTGTATGGGATTATATGAGGGCATACATAATTAAAGGGTGATCTATAAATCCCAATAAGGCAAAAAAGAAGTAATAAAATGAATAATACAACACATTTTAGGAAATAGTCATATCAATGGATCATGAGTGAAATATTAAAATAACAAAATGATATAACATGATCATCATAACATGGAAATGGAGAAACAACAAAAAAACATTGCATCATTATCATAATGGAATTAGGTAAACCCCTTTTTGACATGATGGATAGAAGTCCAATAATGGAATCGAGAAAACCCATGTCCAACATGATATATCATGAAACTAAAAATTTCCCAATGCATTGGGGTGTTATCTGGGAACACCCTTCATAAATATTTCAGTTTCATGCTAAAGTGTGGATCATAGATCATAAAACATGGATTCATCCAACATAATCATTTATTCCATGATAGTATAATGCAGAATAAATAAATTTATTTCATATATCAATATGTATATATACATAGAGGATAATATCCATGACATAGTAATGGGTATGGTATTCTATACACAATTATTTTGGTAAGGAAAATCATGGTACAATTTTGGCAGCACAATAGTGTCATATGAAAATTCATATAATGGGTAGATGAGAGAGAAAGGGGAATATCATAATCTATACATGAAATAAATATTGAGGGGGTAATGGAAAATAAATTTCCAATATATGAAAATGAATATAATATTCAAATAAAAATGTTGTTCTTGAAATAGAAATGAGAAAATAGAAACCTCTTATGGAATTTCTTCATAGTAACAGCGTAGGTATGGTTCGAAATGGTGGTGGTTAAATTATCCCTCATTGAAATAAAATAAAATTTAATATAGGGAATTTATAATAAAAGGATGAAAATATGACAAATTGAATTTAAAATGAATAAATTCAAATATGGTTTCTTGAATTAAAAGGAGGAGAGAAGTGTGATGATCTGTTACATTGATGTGTGATCCCAAAGGCTTGGGAGAGGCATCATAGAAGATTAGGGGAAACTTGAGACCAAACTAGGGAGTATGGGATGAGGTTAGTATATCTTAAAAGAACTCAATTGAATAAGAATGTGTTCTTGGGTGGGATTATATAGAAAAGGTTGGGGAATTTATTATTATTTTGGTTTTGGACCCTACACACAAAAAAATTCATAATAAAAACCCATCAAATGGATTTTCTCTTGGTTTTTGGAAAATGGGAGTGATACACTATATTTCAAATGTAAAATTGCCGAAGATATTATAATATTTACTTTAATTATATGGACGTGAGTCAAAATATCAAGGGGATGATTTTAAAATATTATAATATTTTATATGTCTTGGATCATTCAGTAAGTATTTATACAATAAATAAATTAAACCTAAAATTACATTATATTAATGAAAAAAATATATATTGATGATCATAAATTTTATTGAATTTTATGACATGACTATTATTTTATTATGATGTCATAAAAAATAATATATTTGTACGATATTTAATTTTTACAAAATAAATCAACTATCTCAAAAAATTAAAAAAAATCACGGTTGGATAATTTTGATGTTTAAATTCAAAAAATAATATTCCTTTTATTTAAATACTTGTATAAATATTTTAATATTCACTTTTAAATTAAAAACCGAAACCTATTGAAAATTGATGGGTTTTAAAATAAATAGATTACAAACCTTAATAGAAATTACAATTGATAGCATAAAAATTATACTAGTATTTATTTTTATTAATTGAAATTTATAATAATATTTTATTAATCTATTATTTAATTCCAAACTCAATTTAATCATCAAAAATAGATTTCTTAATCGAATATGAATATTAACTGAAATTATTATTTGTGATTTAAAAATAATATACAAAGTAAAAATTATAAATTGAATGAATACTTTTTATTATATACAAAAATAATTCACATAATCATAATTCTAGGGACTTTTAACATATCATATTTTCACACTAGTATACTTCTAAGAGTAAGGTGTGTGATGGTGGGGAATTCATTAGGCCATTCAGTGAGTTTGTTCTGAGTTGTGATCACGATGAGCTGTAAGTTCTGCTATAAATGATTCCTCTCATGATTTGATTTTTAGATATATGCCTAGGATGGGCCTAGGGGAAATACCAGAAATTTTATCTCCCTCCGAAGATCTGATAAATGGGATTGATAGGGTGAAATCCTACTAGTTGAGGTCATCACTTATTTTGCATATGTAAAAAATATTTTTTCATACAATATATTTATACTAGTCATGTTATCATTATTCAAAAACTATATTATCAAAGGTAAGGATACATAATGGTCATTTAAATCCAAATGTATATAATAAAACAAAATGAGTGAATGTTTTTTTATATTTGTAAGAAATTTAAATAAAATAGATTTAATTTTATTCGTAACTATTTAGGTCATTAAAACCATCTCCCCTTTTGAAATTTCAACCTATATAATTTTATTTAACAAAAGAAAAATATTTGTGGGTAACACTATCTCATCACTTCCTTCAGTTCCCATGTCGCTTATTTAAAATCGTGGTGTCTTCAAAATACTTTGATAAGGGGAATTATATTATTTCATAGAACATATTCATTACAGCCTAAAATATTCACTGACTTCTCCTCATAAGAGAGCTCATTCTATAATTGTACAACCTCTGGAATGAGTACATGTGTTGGGTCTGGTAGATACTTCAATGAGAGTGAGACATAGAGTACATCATGTACTTGATACATGTTCGGTGGGAGTTCATGTCGATATGACACTACCTCGATACGATTAAGGCTATAAAAATGGGAAATGTATCTTGGAATAAGATTTAAATTATTCCCTAATCTAATTACAATCTTTCCTGATGATATGTGGATGAAGACCATGTCTTCAACATCAATCTTGGTCTCATTGAAAATTATCAACATAAATATTTAGACGACTCTGAGTAGCTTTGATGTGATTCTGGATGGCCTTAACCTTCTCCACCATTTCATCAACCATCTCAGGACCGATATGATTTTTTTCCACAACATCATCCAAACAAGTAGGTTTCATGAACCTCTCCCGATGAACAGAATCATAAATATCCATTTTGAAGATTGTGTGGAAACTATTGTTGTAAGAGAACTCATCCAAAGGAATATTTTGGTCTTATACACCTTGGATGTCTATTTACCAAGCACTAAACATGTCCTTATGTGACTGGATATTCCACATAGATTGCCCATCATTTTGAGGGTGATAGTCTGTGCTGATGTTAAACTCATTGTATAGTGAATATCGGAGACTCTTATAGAACACAAGAGGTGAGTATTGGTTGTATATTAGACACAATCTATAGTGGCACTCTATGTGGCCTTAACACTTCTTCGAGGTATATATGTTCTAGTTGATCTAGTGATAATTCCCATATAATTTTAATGAGGTGTGTATTCGTTGTATGTTGATATAAAAAAACCCAGATATCATTATTCCCATTAGATGTATTCGGAAGTCCAGTGAAAATGTCAATGGTGATGTTTTCCCATGTCCAAGTTTTTGTGATCAACGGTTGTGTCATCTCCTTAGACTTATACCTCTCAACCTTCACTTGCTGACATACTGTGAAGATTGATGTATACTTACCGAACAGGTTATTCATGATATCCCACCAATATTAATCTGATAAATCTCAATACATCTTCATGTTTATTTGGTGAATGGATGAATTTGAAATATATACATCATCCTAATTTTATTTATTTATCATTAGATTTGATGGAACACATAACAAATACATCTAAATTACATTGAACTATGACGATTTCCCTTTTCTGATAGATTATATTTATGACTGAATTCCCACATCATGATTTTGAGAATCCACTCACCATTCAAAAAGAAAAGGTTGATCAGTCAATTCTGATGGGATTTATGATTTTTACTTCTTTATGATTCCCATTTCCACCTTTATCAAATCTAAGAATATTGCATCCATTTCAATTATCATCAATGATAGAATTACTCATTCCTTTCTATATAGAGCTTATTCCACCTTTTTCACGTTCCTCAGTTAGTAATGGATTGAGTAGTAATAATACTTGATGAGATCTAACCCCCTCTATTTGTGCATATTCATCACTTTCTTTTTGAATATATATTTGAGACACTAGTGATCCGTATATATTTCACACTTATACCCAAAGGGATAATGACACTAGATTTTCAATACACATATCCCCACTACCAACTCTAAATCATGAGTGGGATAGTCTTCCTCATGAATTCTCAACTTCCTTGAGGCATAGGTAATGAATTTTTAATTTTTCATCAACACACAACATATTCCCTTATTTGAAGAATCTCTGATGATTTCAAAAATCTCAACACTTGTGGGTAGTGTGAATAAAGTAGAAAATATAAGTATCTTCTTCAAATCCTTAATTATTTCTTCACATTCATTATTCCATGAAAGCTTCACTCCTTTCCTAGTTAGTCTGGTATAAGGGTTTGATAATCGTGAGATATTTCTCACAAATTAGAGATAATGTTCATATAACCACATGATGTTATAGATATTCGTCACATATTTCAGCATTAGACATCCCTCTATTTCTTTTTTTGAAGGATCCACAGATATCCCATTGCATGTGATGATATTCCCGATAAATGAGACTTCCTTCAACTTGAATTCACACATACTATACATTCTATAAAGAATTTCCTTTCACACAGTCTCTAGTACGGTGCCTAGAATCTCCCCATGCTCCTCCTTGGGTTTTTAGTACCTTAGAATATCATCCATAAATACTAAAAAATACATTTCATGTAATCTATAACGACTATATTCATCTGGTCTACCGATATTGTAGGAGGATTAGTGAGTCTTATAAGAATTACTATGAATTCATAGTTCCTGTGCCATGTATGAAATATAGACCTAGGGATACCCTCCTTCTTTACCCTTACATGGTAACATCCTAATCGAAAATCCCCCCTGGGGAATTATTTTTCACCATGTAGTTGATCATAAAAGTGATCTATTCATTTAAAAGGGTAATTGTTTTTCTGTCGTGATTATATTAAGCTCACGATAATCAAGTAAAAGATGCATTGACCCATCCTTCTATTTGACGAAGAGGACTAGTGCACCCCAAGGTGAAGAATTTGGGCATATAAACCCTTTATCCAGATTCTACTATAGTTTTTTCATTAACCCCTCAATCAATACAACATCATTTTTTTATGGATTCTGGGATATTGGATACTCCTTTGGTAAAATATCAATCAATAATTCATCATCTCTTCGAGATGGAAGTCTAGGGAATTCTGTGGGAAACACATTAGAGAATTCCCTCACAATATGATTGTCTTCAAAAATGGTTCCTTCTATAGACACAATCACTTGATAAAGATATGCATGCTCATATGGAAGTAGTATCCACGCTTGAGATGATTATTCTATGTAATATTCATCATACTCTTTTCACTTGTATAGAATCAGGGGTTGATTCACCTTATGGAGAGTGATTTCACTATCACCACAATAAATGTTAGCTCTATATAGGGAAAGCCAGACTATGTCTGAAATTTCATCAAATTTTACCAACGGAAGTATGATGAGGTTATTAGGGATTTACAATCCACAAATTATGACAGGGGAGGAGTTATATTCATGTGATGTAATAATTTACCAATTTCCCATTTTCTCTAACATCTATACTTCTATTAATTTTTATGTTGTTTGGATTGTTCAACTAAAATTTGGGGATAAAAAAGAATACATAGAACTAAAATCAAAAATAACATTCTCATTTTTAAATGAGTATACAACCTAACTATCACCACTTCATTTTCAGGATTCACTTTGGTGGTAGTGATGGAAAAATCTCACCCTTTCTACCTTGGAGGTTATTGGTTGGCCGAAAAAACCATTGTATTAGGGAACTACATTACAAATTTCTCAGGTTCATTGATGTTTTAGTAATGAAAAATTCTTTGAGGATTGAATGGGGAATTCCATTCCTCTTTCATAGTAGTAGGTTTTCATTCATACAATGGATTTTTGTGTTCCCTACTTTACTTGAAATAATGAATTTCTTTGTCTGCTTCATTTAATTTCCAAGGTACATATTTATACACTTTTGAAATGTGGGGTGAATGAATTTTTTTTCACCATTGGACTTTTCCATCAGACCGCTAGTATTAATGCCCACTTTCTACTTCTTATACCAAGGATACCCCAATGATTCGCTGATCTCTATCTCGAAATTGAGGGAACTTTGGAAAATTCTCTCATTTCTATAAAAGTTTCGGATCTCTATGGATTTCCATAGGCTATGTTTTAAACCAAAAAATAAATGGTCAACCTTGAATTCAAGGGTAACTATAAAACTAGAGTTGTATCAAGAAAGTCTAGTGAGTTTTTCTCATACTCACCAATTGATTTTTCTTCCTTTTTATTTTGGTAAAAGGAAATCTATTTCAATATTAAGACCAATGGTGTGGGTAAAATATTTGTCAAAACATATTTTTTTTGGAAATCCTTCCATCCCATCACCTCGATATCTTCCTCAGGCTCCATATTTTTTATTAATGTCCAATATTGATTAGGTTCACCCTCCAAAAGATAAGGACCAGAAAAATATTATCTTTTTCGGATCATTTAAGTGAGGAAATGATCTTCTCAATGGAATTGATCCATTGTTCGAAAATTAATGGATCATATGATCCATTGATTGAAGGACGAATTTGTCTCATGAAGTTCTCAATTGATACTTGTTCATTCTTATTGGGATTTTGATGTTCCTCCTGATCCATGATTCTATTAAAAAATTGTGTTAACTGGGTGACTATCGTAATAAATTTTGTTATTCCCTCACTCATCATATTGGGAATCTCATTATAGATGTCATCACACTGATCGTTGAAATGGTTGTTTTCCCAATTCATCCTATTACTGGCCATATGCCAGAATAAATGGAAAAACATTGGGTAAATATTGTAAAAAATTAAACACATAATAGAGAATCCAATTAACAAATTGGGAACATTATAAACTACATTTATCTCCTTAACTTATGAATTTGTAAGCTACAATATATGTTATCCACGATCTAATTCTTATCATATATTCCAAGCTGAATTTTTCCTTAATTATGTTTCCTACTAAGCTTATAAATTTAATGAAGATTATCCTCCCTAGGAGTGTCGAAAAAAGAGTGCAGTAAGACGCATTGTTGTGAACTAGTTCCTATTCATGTCTACCTCAAAAAAAACATTTTTATGTTTTACACCTAAATACATCTATGCAAGATCCACCACTACTTGTTCATATCTAGATAGGGATATATTTTATAGATAAACCACTTAATATATAGTCACCAAAATTTAGGGATCCAATTCTTATAATTATTTTTATCCCTAAGGAATTCACTTGAGTTTTCTAATCCTTATCCAAAAAATAACTACACCTATCATCTAATTCCGACTTTAACAACCCTTCTCTTTATTTAATATTTAACAATGATTTATTACCTAATCATTCACTTTATAAAACACAGAATAGTGAGATCACTTGTATCCTTAGTGCTTAGGAACATTACATATCTACATAAAACATGAAATACACATCATTATTGAAAACATCTTTTACATGTCCACTACATTCTTTCATACTTATCAGTGCATGAGATATCCTGAGGACAAAAATATGAAAAGTGTGATCTATAAAGAACAGTAAGGAAGTAAAAAATTACTAAAATGATGAATGAAATACATGTTTAGAAATATAAATATCCATGGATCCTATGAGAAACAAGAACATAAAGGAACGATATATAACGATCATCATAACCTGAAAATATGGAAAAAACATAAAACACTACATCCTTAATATAATGGAATTAGGTAAACCTCTATACCAACATGATGGAATAAATTCCTATAAAGGAATTAGGTAATTCCCTATCCCAACATAATATATCATGATACTAAACATTACACAGTGCATTGGAGCAATATTAGGTTGCAATCTTCATTGAAATTTCAATCTCATGCTTTTATTTACCACAATGATCATATAACATGAATTCAATAAAAGTAATTATTTATTACATGACTGATGAATTTGTAATAAAGAAATTTATTTTAAAAATCAATAAGTATATGTGTCTGAAGATAAATACCCTTGATAGAGGAATGTGTATTTTTTCACTATATACTAATTTTGGCATGGAAAATTAGGGTTCAATTTCGGCAGCATAACATTGTCATACAAAAATTCATAAAATGGCTAGATGAGAGAGAAAGGCATCTATAATTATATATACTCAAATTGGAAAGTGAGGGGATCATGGAACAAAATATCCCAACATATGAAATGGAATTTATGATTTATAATACAAATGAAGTGCTTGAAATGGAAATGAGAAGAGAGAAATCCCTTATAGAATTTCGGCATAGGAACACCGTAGTTAAGGTTATAAATGGGGGAGACTAAATGATCACTCAATGAAATAAAATCAAATTTATAGTAGGGAATTTATTATAAAAGTATGAAACTATAACCAATTGAAATTAAAAAGAATAATTTCAAACAAGGTTAATGAACTGAAATGAAGAGAGAAAGGTGGATATCCTTACGAATGTGTGATCCAGAAGGCTTGGGAGATGCTTCACTGAAGCTAATGGGTGCCTTGGGAGGACCATAAGGAGAATGGGGATGAGGTTAGTCGAGATTTGAAGATCTCGAGTGAGGTGGAATGGGTTCCTGGATGGGTTTATATAGGATAACAGGTGGAATTATTTATTATTATGGTCTTGGACCCTATGCAATAAAATATTCAAAATGATAATCTGTACCACATATTTTTCCAATGTTGTCTAGAAAAAGGGATTGGTATAAATTATTTTTAATTTATATGTGGCGATGATATTAAAATATTTCTCTTTCTTATGTGGAGATGAGTCACACTTTCTAGGAACTGATTTAAAAATCATAAAAAAATTTAATATGTCTTGGAGGATTGACTATAGATTTATAAAATAAATAAATAATCCTAAATTTACTTTATATTAAATAAAATATTATATTTTGACAAAAATTCCATTTATTTATTTTTATCACATCACTATTTGTTCATTAGAATATCATAAAACACATTATATATTTATAAGTTATTTAATTTTTACCCAAAAAATTTCCAAAAATTTATGAAATTTTCACTATTGGATAATTTCAAAGTCATGATTACAAAAATAATATTCATTTTATCTAAATAATTTCTTAAATATTTTAATATTCAGTTTTAAATTAATAATGGATATTTATTGAAAATTAATGTGTAGGGTTTGAGATGGTGGGGATTTCGTGGGGAAATATAGTGATCATGGTTCAATCTGTGATCTTGATGAGCTTGAAATTATCTTATAAATAATTTCATCAGGATTATATTATTGGATCTAATATTGGGACCTGTATTGGGAAAATCTAAGAAATGATATCTCCCTTAGATGATCTAATTAATGGGCTTTATAGGGTATGATTCTACTAGTTGAGGTCATCACATTCATTGTCTATGTAGATATTATTTTTAAAAAAACTAAAATTATACTAGTCATGTGATCACTGCTCAATGACTATATTATCAACGGTAATGTTACATAACTATCATTTAAATATAATTTGATATATTAAAACAAAAGGCATGTATGTTATTCCTATATCCATAATACATTTTATTAAAATAAATGTGGTTTAAATCAAAAAAGTTTGGGTCATTACAGTAATTAGGTAAATAACAATCAACATGGCCAATAGTCCCAACATCCCCAATAATATCAACCTTAAAAGTACTATCAATAGATGCTAGCTAAATTGTAGTGGCATAAAAAACATGGATATTTTAAAAGAAAATTAGTGGATAGGTTTAACCCTGGAATAATGGACCACCTGGTTAACCTTAATATGTTATAGCTATATGACCACTACTGTAATTCCAACAACCTTTTTCAAGAGCTCAATAGTCCCCACATTCACTAAAAACTATGTTTCAATAAACATCTAGCAGGCCAATAGAACAATACCAACCTCTCTAATGTTTTCTCTAATTCCTACTATTTCCCTTTTTGAAGAAGGTAAATCCATGAATGAAAACTCAAGATACTAAAATGAAAAACCACACGGCTTCACTATATAACCCAGATCATCATATGTGTTTAATCTCTAAGACCTAATCTAATTGGCTATTGGGTACATTTCTTGATCATACTGAACATCATCTTATAGAGGAGGATAATGTTATTATTTTAAGATGTAGATATAATATGGATTTTCATAAACCATGTACAATTAACAAAAATAAGTAAAAATAATATTACAAAGAACATTAAGGGAAAATTGAGATATATAAAGATATGTGCAAGTTGAAGATAATGATAGAATATTTCTTTGGGGAACACCACCATATTAGCCTCTTCTATTCATTATTTTGTGGATGAAACATCCTAAGAAATATGGAAAATATAAAAACAGATTTGATATTTTTACGCACTTACACATCAAAATTCCATTACAGAGGAAATGGCTCAATTACCCAATTATGTAAGTATTTATAAAAAATTATTTTATAATAAAAATAAAATGGGTGACTTAGGATTCAACTCAATAAATTAATAATTATACACAATTTTCTAATGGATGATACCTCTGAATCTATGAGGCCCTGGAAGTTTCTCAATTCCATGCACCATAGGGACATTAAATTTTGAAAAAACCCTACTTTGATCTAGGATCAAGTATCAATCTAATTACATTGTGTGTATAAAAAAATAAGGGTCTCAACATACTAAAACCAATAGGGGTGTCACTCTTACATGTAAACTACTCAATCATGCATCTTAATGTATTGATCATGGATGACTTAGTAAGACACAAAAAATTCATTTTCTGTACTTCTTTCCTCAGCCTAGACATGGAAGAAGAATGATGTATTCCCCACTTTCTAGGAATACCATTTGTAACCAAAATATAGGTTCTAATTATTTTTATCCTAAGGATAATTCTTTTTAGATTCGGTGAAAATTGACTACATTCGATTTGGTAATGGTTGTTAAATAGAAGTAATGAGTATTAAAATTTTCAATCCATCTCTCTAACTGATTAGAGAAGTGATCATATGACCAGTAAAAATGGAAATAAAGACCTACCAACTAGTGAAAAGGTATATAGTTCTTCGAATAAGATGAAAACACCAATACCTATTAGAATGAATACCGTACAAACATTCATCCTCTATTTTTTCAAGGATCGTTCTAAAAAGGGAGTCTCCTAATAGTTTCAGTCTCCTATATCAAAATATTTCTAGATGTAGAAAATAGATAAATCAGTTTTTGAGAGGAAATCCAAGTTAAGTTCAATAGGCTATAATAGGGTGGTTTATTCATTAACAATTATTAGAGATTTTAGAGCATTATTTAGTGGACCTTTACAAAAAAGGTGTGATAGAGGAAAAATACACACCATGCAATCCTTTCATAGCATGTAAATTTCTATTTCCAAAAAAACAATTTGAGAAATACACGCCACTACAAAATAGAGATAATTTAAATTTGGAGACTCTTTTAAAGGTCATAAACATATGGTTCATGCTGAACCCCCCAATGATACCCCTCTTTCTCCACGACTCCTCTCCTCTTGTGAACTCCATCTCTCGACACTACCACACACATTTCCTCCCTTCCCAAAAACCGGCCCAATAAAATCCCACAATACCCCACTCCATCGTCTCAAATCCTTGATAATTCACCTCAATATGTCATGGATAGAACAAAGATCATCCCTAAACCTTCTCGCTGAATTTCATCCTATGCGTGATGACTCACATTCTCCCCCAAATGGTAGAAGGATTATCCTATTCCACCACTCGATGAGCCCTCTACCTCATCATCCACATCATCCAATTTGTATGATTCCACATATTGGGACAAAAAATAATATTCTAGTGGGCTTATGGTCATTTTCATCCTCTCCATCATCTATTCCTCCACTTTTCTAACACTGAAAATAATATTCGATTTTTTCATCTCGAAACATTGCAGATGGGGACCAAAAAGACATTGGACCCCGCATTGCTTGACTGCATCCACATTCACCATGAGGTACATGGCCTCATTGATCATATAAACATATCACCCATCACCTAGGTGCAAGAAATGTCTTTCGTGTATATCTTCCATGTGTTCTTAGCCACCATTGTGCTTCAAATGAAATCTTTTAATTTTTGACTCGGTGGAAGCCCTTGGGAGCTCAGACTGGACTATTTTACTATCATCCATGGGATCTTCTTTTTTGAGTCCAGCACCACCTATCATCCAAGAATTTCATCTCAGTACAAACAAGGAAAATGTGATATGAGTATGGTCTAAGACATCCAAATGCCCTCAGTGTGTCTATGGTCCTCACATGAAAAAAAAAATTTCACTTCGATGAGCTGCCCGGTGGATCCTACAAAGGGTCTTAGCTTATGCTATGCTATCCTGTAGTGATGAACATGGGAGTGTGTGCCAGATCGATGTAATTATTCTTTACTCATCCATGGGTGTCATAGTCATCAACATTTCCATTATGTTCAGGTAGTTCTTCCTAACCCAAGAATGGAAAGCTATGGTATGCTTTCAGTGGGCTCATTCATTTTCAATTATACCAAGAATCTCAGTAACATTGAAGAAACCCATCACCACACCACAATTGTCCAAATGGAGATAATTAGACTCATTATTATCTATAAGATATAGTCACTCATTAATTATGGTAGCATATACTAGTGAGATAAATATTTTCTTGAGGATGCTTATGAGGAATATTCCCAGCACACACCTTTCCCAACCAAGACAGAGTTCACTTCTCATTCCCACACTCCAACCACATCCTCTAACACCACCTGATACCCTACTCGTACAACCTCTATTTCACACTGTTTCTACACTAACCTTCCCCAACCCATTATCATACCCATAAAAACCCCTTCTTCTACATATATCCCTTCTTCATCTACCACTACCCTTCATACACCATCACCCACATCATCATTACGAATAGATCTTGGGATAATAAACTAGTTTTTTCTAGAGAACATACAACATATTTCACCCCACCAAGGAATTAACATTGTTAACCCTTCCCTTTTTACAATCTGGAAACAGACATCAGTATTCCATCTACATCCCATTACAAACCCAATATCATCATCAATCGCTCCCACCTCTGACACCCCGAGAAACCTTCCCTCACAAATTACGGACCCTTTTTACCACCAGGCCATTATTACGGAGAATTACCAATGGGATAAAGGACAAAAAATTCTACCATATATTTAGTTTCCTTTCATTGACTATGATTTCATACACATGGACACCATCCGGATCAACACCTCACCTACACAACTCATAGAGATCACTTTATTTTCTATGGAAACTTTATTGGTTGTCAATGTCCTTATGTATGTGTATATAGGGGACATATATATGGTTGGAAAGATTTAGAGACCGATAATTTTGGGAGGGTACTTAAAATTTAGTGGCATGAGAGTTATATCCTGACTCTTAGTTTCCCTTTTTCCCCTCCCCTATTATACTCTATCAAGGTATGTTTTTTGTTTACAATATATCCATGATTACCCATTGTACTCAATTTTACACATTTAAAGATAAGATAAACTCTTTTTAATCCCATTAATGCTTTACCTTTTTCATCATTAGATATATATATATATATATATACATTTTTCTAGCCATCTCCATCTCTTCTACCTCATATGCGATTATTGATGCACCTTTACAACCATAATATTCCCACCATCATCTGATGTATCAACATATAGATAAAATATAGTTACAAAATCAATCTCTCCCTTGTGAGATATGTTCTCAAAAAAAGTCCCCACCAAAATTATAATAGATTTTATTCATTCCATATGATATTTATGTTTGGAATACTCCTGGAGTTCTAAATCTCACCAAGATTCCCCACCAGCTCTGTTACCTAGCTACCAAATTCCTGTAGGAGGCATCAACCTTATGAGTTAATTGATGAAATTTAATTACCCATTTTCCATAAATTCAAATTAAAAAAATTATTTCTAGCTCTTAATGGGAGGAAACTCATATTTATTATGTTTTAATTATTCCTATTCATGTGTTTGGGATAATTGTTTTTCATTTTACTATAATTATTTTTTGATGGTCATTCCTGAAATAAATTTTACTCAAATTTTTGTATTTATCTGAGTTATTTTCTCTTAGTTTTGATTATATGAACCCACTCCTTTGTCAAATTCAAAATTTGTTAATCCAGGGTAATGTTTTTTATTTAGTATACATTTGGTCTTTATAAAAAGAATTTACAGTATCAAAATCTCCCATCAAGAGCCAAAAAGTTTCCCCATGGTATTACATTCAATTTAGGGATCTCTTGACTCCCAAATTTACTTTTCAAATTTCCATTTCATTTTATTATATGAAATAGGTGGTATCACTCCCATTATTATTACTATAATAGTGTGGAAACTCACTCATTTTAAGTGAGGGGGAGTTATTCTTGAGTTTCATTGTCGATATAGTTAGATTATTTTATGTTATTTCTTATCTAGTCATTATTTTCATTAGAAAACATTCTTTAAACATGAAAACTCATTACAAAAATTTATATAAAATATAATGATAAGTTGGATATTTTTGAAACCCATTTTTACTCATGTTTAGAAATTTCATCATGATTGATATGTTTATTACATTAACTCTATTTATAGATGCTAGATATTTTTTTGGTTGAATTAATACTAGATTTTATACACATAGTAATTTTAATTTATTATTTGTATAGTCCCTTTTTTATAACATTATGGACCCCTGATTTCATATTATTTTTCAAACATATTTTAAGAGAGACACATGGGGTTGGACAACCAAAAATTACTTGCATTAAGATCATATTGAGGATGTTGTTAAACATGTTCAATTATATTATGATTGAGGATGATTTTTAGAGATATTTTTTCCAGAGAACAAATTTTCATTTTTCCTCCTTTATCCAGTAGTATCCATGAATGACCTTATTGTGTGGAATACATTTCAATAGGATTCTCAATTCCTAACCAACCCATGGTAGTATACATGATTATTTTTTGTACATGTTTGGGGGAATTTTCTCTACTGATAGAAATTAGATTTTATTATTGAGGAGATGTACTACGAGACATTCACTAGACTAATATTATTTGTCCAATGATTAAAAAATTCATTTTTTATGCCAACCATATTCCTTTGATAAATATTTATTATGAAAAAATGCATTTCTTTGTGTATTAGGAAGGTAAAAAAGAACCATTATCAAGCTGATGAACCTATGATAGATCATATTTGGTTATGAGATATATTTGAGACCAAGCCTAGACATGATTTTTCAAAATATAAATAAAACGAAAAAGAATGGATCAAGTAAAATTTTTTATAGATAAATGATATACTAATGGACCCACCATGATCTTTGGAGCATCGAATCACTTTGTTCACGAGAAGTTACTTGATTTCACTATCCATGAAATTCACGAATTATACATTAGTAATTACCCTCCAATGGAGCTTGAATCTTATCACTTTGCAACATTCCCTTGATATATGAGTCATTTGAATAAATTTGTAGGAATCCCTCCTTATGGAATTTTATTTTTTATTTTCAATGTGGAGATGTTAAAACCAATACATTAAAAAGTTAGGAACATGTAGTCTGGGTTTGGGAATAACTACGGATAAATTTTACCATGAGTAATGTGAGAATATTTATTTAGAGTTAAATTATAAAAGGGTTATATAATATAAGGAGCAGTTATGAAATTGATTTTAGAAGGAAAATGAATGTTGATAAAGAGCTGCACTATGAAGAATTATTCATTTCATCCCCAATGATGATTATTGAAGGATACCATTTTTTATTTACACATTATTTTATTTAAATGGTTGTAATTAATTTTTCCTAATTTAAATAGTTTTTCCTTTGGAATCCCCATTGGAATTATTTTTTGTTGAGGGCACACAATTTTTCATGTTTGGGGAGGTTCGATAAACTAGATTTATATATTCATAATGGATATATTTTTCATGGTTTATTCTTGATTTATTCAATAGCTATTCAGGTTGTGGTTTGTTTTTCTGGGAATTATAAATTTTGAACTCAATGAAAAAAATGTTAAAAAAGGGAAAAATGGCCTTTTCATGTAGTGTACATCATACATGACAAGTAGTCCTCATTCACAACATACATTCGAACCAAAAAATATCCCATAATGTCTTTACATTACTTGGTGCTAGTAAATGATGTGTACATACATTAAAAAATTATATTTAATTTATCATATTCCCAACTAAAATAAAACTACATACATGACATATATTGATTTCATGATGTGAAATGTTTTGGAGGCTCACCCGATCAATGATATAAGCATATTCTTTGATAGAAATAATGGATCTTGAATACAAGTTGTGCATCCAACAAACATGACATGATGACTTTGGGACAGAAGTCCCTAAATCCAAAACATGATTTTAATGACATACACATCCTGTAACTATCAACCTATTTATATTTTAGGAACTCCTCCATATAAAGAATTTTACACATACTTTCCTTTTCTCTCATTTTATTCAATTTATTTCTCCCATTTTCATCCATTTTCTTTATAAACCCAATTTTAATTAATTAATTTATTTGTTTTGTTGATTCTTTGTGAATTTTTCATCATTATATTGTTTTTCATCATTCGTTTCAAATCCATTTCTATTTTATATGCATATTTCATCACCACTCAATATTCATCATTTATGTCAACACTATTTTCCATTGATTCTTCATAAACATTTAGTTTTTGATTGGACTTCCATTATTTTCAATTATTTGAAAATTATTCATATTTTATTAATCCTATGTTTATTCATTCTATAATTTTTTAGGATCATGAATAACATGTTTAGTATTTCCCAACATTTTATCATCACCTCCATTAATAGATAATCTGTTTAGGGTTAGTGTTTGAGAGTAAGAGTGTTTCTAAGACAAATGAATCTATACATGGAACCTTGGATATCCTTTCGCTAGTAAATAGGAATATTATAATTGTTTATCCAATTATTTTTCCAACATTAACCAAGAGAAGTGAAATGTAAAGAATAAATCCTATTTGGAGTTGAGAAAGACTATGACCATTATCATGTTAAACATTCTAGAGAGAATAAAAGAATAATTAAAGTATGTTTTCAGATATACCTTGACTATTAGATAGTTGTATCATAGGTAAGTCCAAAATTTTTGACAAAAACCAATTAGTGACCACTTCACTACTATGATTCATAATTTGTAGGACTACCCTAATATAAATATAGGATTATCTTATGTTACAAGAAGATAAATTGATCCTGATCCCTTCATATATATCTAAAATAAAATAAAAATATATAGGTTTAATAAGAAACCTGAAGAGTTAATGTTATGAATCATTTTAACGATTTTTTTTGATCGGGTGCTGACCTTCCAGTGATCCTCAATGGATAAAACCCACAACACGATATTTCTATTTCCATGTAGTAATTATATTTTTGAACTACAAATTTATAATCTTATTATCACTTCTGATAATTCGACAACATGTGTGGGCACAACCCCTTCTACGGGTTAGTCCCCTCTCTCGCAATGCTGTTCTAGAATATCATAATCACCCTCATAATATTTTTTGGTAACGTACTCTCCCCAATGTGTTCACCCTATGAAACAATTCATCACTATTCCAAATATGGTTTCTCGAAATGTGAATGGATCTGGTGGGCTTAAGGGATGGGTGAATGTTTTTCTCATGTAAGGTTGAGACACATGACTGTTACACGGTCAAAACTCTAAAAACATAAACTATGAGTCCATATCTAAGAATCCGGACTCAAAATTTTGTGTCAATCACCTGAGGAGTTTTTGTGGCATTGGGTCTTATTGGTACTAAATTCATGTTGGGTTTGTCACCTCCCAACAATACACATTTACTTTTATGATGTTCAACCCTATGTTCTAAACATCATGAACGTACACTATGTACTAGTTTTCTCCTAGATGATTTTGGTAGTGATATGTGGTCTTCTATTCCCCTCCATTCTTGTCATTAAATCTCTCATCAATTTCATGTTCATGTTCCTTCAAAACAAGAACCCCTATGATCCATGGTCCATTCCCTATGACCTTAAACCATTCACAACTTTCCCATTATGTTCTTCATTCAGTACGACCTCCATTGGACATCCATTTAAGTTAGGATTATACTCATTCATTCCAATATGAACACATTAGGGTTCCCATTGATCTAAAATATATGAGAATAAATTATGGTCCAACTGGTCCAAACTCTATTAGAATATATTGAGTTCCCATGGTCAGAACTCTATGACCTTTAACTAAGAGCCCATTTTCAAGTATCAAGATTTTAATCTATGTTCCAATCATTTGGGGTACTGTTGTGTCATATCATGTGGCCTCCTAGACCCATCCATTCACATTGTTTTATTACACCTCTAGGGTACATATATTGTTTTAAGAAACTCACCATATGAACAATGATCTACAACTTTAAATGAAGAGTCATGGTCCATGATTCACAACCTTCAACTATATGAAACATTCCTCAAAAATATTTTATTTTTCACAGATCCCTAGGCACTTCATTCATGTAGAGTTATGTCCCCTCCAAGCCACACATACCCCTTTGAATGATACAAATGGAACCAGAATTTTGAACCTCAAATACACTCTACCTTATGATCTATGTGTCACAACCATAAATTGTGTTTGACTTGACCCATATTGTTTCTTTTGGTTCTGAGTCATCTAATCTACTTTTTACTTATATACTAATATATTGTGTAACCCCTCGTGATACACTATTATTCCCTCTTCCACTAGGGCTAGGTGGGTTTCATATATATTGATTCACATATCCCACTCAAATAACATTAGATTGTGTGATACATCATCCTAACCGTACAATGTCAAAACTACATGTCAAATGTTCTCACTATATGATGTTAAACTATGAATCTATCATCCACACTTCACGAGAGAAATTTTGATTCCATATTAGGTAATATACATAGAATTCATGCCCTATGGTTTTTGTTATATACCACATAATTCATTTTCATTGACAATCACCCAGTATTGAAGACCCTGATTCCCAGTAAGATGATTTTGACCTTTTTTTAGACCGATATAGCTACACCAATGTTCTCAAAACCAAGGTTTTATAAATTACAGGTATGATGGATCACATTATAACATTCCATAACATCATCTACATGATCTTAAGGTACCCTAATTTGGATCCAAATTCATTACCACATACAAATGATCATCATAACGATAATGCTTCCGGGCCAAAATGTATCACCTATCATCAAGGGGTAATTCCCTAGTGGACTTCTGATGAAATTTTTAGGCAGGTCCTATTTTTCGAACATGGTCAATGAAAAACCATCATTTTTCCTCATCCTCAACAAAACAATAAAGGATGTTGTGTTTCGAACATGATCAACAATTATCCTTCATCTTCACGACACTACAATTATATTATATTTGTATAGCATTGTGATTCACACTCTTTTACCCTTTGTTTTTGTAGAATTGAATTCCCTCAATGTTATCCCATTCATGCACATGTGTTTGATGGAAAATTAATTCCTCAATTTTGAGAACCCAGTTCTCTAGCCATTTCCACTATTTGGAAGATTACTCCTAGTGGTTATCCAACAACGGAAGACCAAAAGTGATTGATAATTGTTTGACACTCTCATTTGAATGAGAAATACCAAATTCATCCCTTGATTATCACACCGAGAATGTCACATGTGATATTAAAGAATTTTCATTTCTTAAATCATGATCATTATGAAATTAAAAAAAATAAAATTTTAGGAATAAAATATTTCCAAGCATGCAAAAGGTTTTAAAAAATGAATCTTCAGTAGTTGGTGAGCTTCATCGACACACTACAACCTCTCTTACGTCCCAGTACAAATTCCCCTATAGATCCACTCCAGCAATTCAGTTTTTCATTCCTACCATCCTTTGGTGTGTGGTCTCTAAGACATGCTATAGCAGCCTAATATTTTGTTCATCATCCTTATCCATAGGACAATGTTCATCTACTCTGATCTTCACCCAGTCTTTCTTAGGCTATTATTCAGCTCTTTGATATACCACCTCCTTAGATTGATCATCAGTTTTCACCAGTTATGCCTCTAATTGGTGTTTTAACTCTTATTGAGCATCAATGAAGGTTGTCTACGCATTCAACTAACCCTATAGACATTGATTTTCTTTATTGGATCCTAGATAATTTGATTGATATCATATTTTTTCATTTCCCATCTGATATCCAAATCCTAGAACATTGCACAAAAACACTCAATGAGGTAGTCATGGACCAGTTCTTGGAGAGTATGATAATCCACCCCTTAACTGACAAGGTTATAACAATAGTTGAAAATTGACACCATATGGCTCACTATGTACACCTCTGGGGTCTCAGTGGTGAATTTTTCCAAGCTCCTCCAAGCCATAAACTGGACAATGAAGTTCTATTTAGAATTGTATAACCCACAATATTCTATCTCCGAAAGTGGTTTGAGGTAATATTTTTGGAATTTTTCATGGACTACATCAGATGGTTCCTCCTCTAGTACACTTTTGGTCATGTTATACTTTTTTTAAGAAGTAATTTGTCTCTATCCAACACTTCCTCATCCACATCTTCTTTTTCTTCCTTGATCTCTACCCCACCTGTGCAATCACATGTTTCCACTATTGTCTTTCCACCTAAGGCCATGTCCTATTCAACATGAATTTCCATCCCCACATGACCTTATACACTCATTAGGGAATGTGGATTAGATCCCATGACCACTTTTTCAGAGCCCACAAATTAGATAACTACATTAATAAGAGAACATAAGTCAATTTCATCAATAATAAAATGTTCGACAAACATAGATCACATAAAGGGAAAATGAATTATGGAGGATATGAATTTTACTAATACATATTTCCATATCCTTAATGGGGAGCTCATCTACACGAGACTCATCGATGGGAGTCGTCATTCAAATGGGTAGCACTGGGTCCCCTACTGTTGATTCAAAATCTCTCTGGATGTTTGTAAAGGACTAGGAGAATTAATATACATCATTAACTTTAGGAAAATGGATTTCATTATTGAGCCTCCCCAAGATACCATGTTTATAAATAGTAGATTAATCTATTAAGATTTCAGTACATGATCCCTTGAAGATGGCTGAGAAGACATGTGGCTCTTAAACTGAAACATCAATCTCATTGATAGGTGCACTAGTTGAGGAGACCTCAAACACCGTTTCTTAGGATTTCTCCCTAGAACCTAATGGAGGACCCTAATCCCCTCCAAAAGGATCCCTTTATCAATTTTTAACATTCTCTTAAATAATAAAAATTCCAAATATATCATCTCAGATAAAAAGAGTAGAAGGACATGAAGAGATTAGTAAATTAATATAATTAACTCAAATAGTTTGAAAAAGCTAAATTCATTTGAATGAGTGACTTTAACGACTCTCGAAGGGACATGTTTTACTATTGTCCAATCTCCATGATTCTCTATCAGTAGAACCTTATGTGTCACTATCAACTGATGCATCCTCAGTTGATTCATCATTAGTTGATGTCTCCTAATGAAGAGGCTCACCACTGAATATCCCCTAAACTAGTATGAGAGGTTGTTATGGTGTCCCACACGAAAGGTAAAATATATACAACGAATCTAGGTACTCAAAAATGATATATAAGATCACCTTGGTAGTGATATGAGAATCTCACAGATTTGGAATCTTGTTCCCTTCCTTTGTATGAATATACTAGAGTTTATATTTTTGTATAATCACCCTCCTCATTACCTAGGAGAAAATAATCAGAGAGAATATGAAACCATTAGTTAGCTCCAGGATATACCACAATATAAATCTTGGGTCCACCCTTGATCAAATTTTTTGTGTTTCAGATCCTATGTCTACTCCCATAAACACTATTTGGGATGGGAATCCCCTCCAAGTGGTGGGGGTACAAGAACATGATTCACATCGCCCATTGTTGGTTCACAACAAGATACCAATGAATCTTAGATCATCCCTCAAAGATAATTCTACCTACTACCTTGATGTTTTAGTTCCTCCCTCGGTAGAGCGATCAAATTTATACACTAGGGAAAGATAATTTCAGGGTAAGGAACCACACCATTGTCATCATAATCCGTAAATAGGGTTTCCATAACATTATTGAATGAAATGTAAGGGTCTCCACTAATCCTTATATATAGAAAATACACCAAATATGACGAAGGATAACAGAATATTCTTTTGATAGACCCTCTATATAGATTCTCCTTGTCATAATGTTAATGAGTCCAAACTTTCAAGGGAACCATGACAGGTTCTATGGAACAGATTAGGTTTTTCTATCCATTATAGAAACCATCACTCCACCCTAATGGTCTATAGGTATTCCATATAATTCATTGACCCCATCATGTTGATCAAAATTGATCCAATTGGGGTTGAATACATTTTCATGTGAAGTTTGTGTAGTTACAAGTCCAAAATGTGACCCTGCTCTTGCAATGCCCCATTGGCTGGACCATTGTGATGTTGTGCATTGATGGCTGCGTACCTGTAAGCAGCAGGATAATGTTGTTAGAATCTCCTAGCCTCAATATTAGGCCCCACTAAAACCAAAAAGAAACTGGAATATTCCATATATACCTATGTGAATGTCACCCCTTTCCACGAAGAAAAAATGGCTTTTGAGTTATGTAAACCCTTGTACCCCTAGATTCACCCAATTTGCGTCTATCACGATCACCATAATAAAAAGCATACTTGGGAATATGTTTCTATGATTCCTTTTACAGTGAGAATCTGGAAAATGTGGTAGGGGTCTATGAATGGAGTGTAATGGACTAACGACTATATATCCTCCACCATTCTATATCCCATATTCATGTATTTCCCTTCCTCAAGGATCAGAAAGTGATATATCGTCATTCTTTTTGGCAGAAACACTATACCCCGCTTCAGCTACCCCAAAATTTTCAATGTTGGGACCTTCCATAAGAACATACTCATCGATATATTCAATGAAATATCCTAATGGGAGGGGGAGTGTGATCAAAATTTACCTTCAAGACCTTAAAAATGTGATGTGATGGAACAAGAGTATGCTTCTTGTGAGCGAAATCATTTATTTCTTTGTGAAACTCAACATATTGGAATCCACAAAGTGGGATACCAAAAATGTAGTGTAAATTTGAGAGGATGATTCTCACCACCCAATAGAGAAGGTGGGAAATGTGTTTTTCTAGAGACAAATAGATGAGGAGCATGGGAAGTGTCTCCTGATGGAAGTATGTAAAGAATTGTGATGTCTAAAGTACCTCATTTTATTTAATATGGTGTACCTCTACACCATAATCCATGTAGGTGAAGGGTAAAAAATACCCCCAAGGCCCACTTTTCATCAAACATTCTTCTAGATTTCAGATCTTAGCCATTATACTATCCCGTGTTCTTGTAGTGGATACTACTCTAGAATATTATTTTATAGTGGGTCGGGGACTCTTTGGACTATTGTTTCCCCAAGTAACATTTATCATAGATAAAATCATTGTGTATATGGAAATGTACCCATTCAACTATGTTGGGTGACCATGAATGGTGATGTTCCAGTGGTTGAACTCATCGTGGCATGTGAACCAAAAGTGTGGCATATTGACATCAATTCATTGGTTGAACACTTCATGATTTTGCAAAATGTTGAATAGTAGAATGTTGTTTCATTGTATATATATCCATTAGGGTTTAGTGATCATTACCAAAAGCACATGGTTGT
The DNA here is from genome assembly GCA_963277665.1 of Viscum album. Classification (NCBI taxonomy): domain Eukaryota; kingdom Viridiplantae; phylum Streptophyta; class Magnoliopsida; order Santalales; family Viscaceae; genus Viscum; species Viscum album. The sequence continues at coordinate 265,808,054 of OY728120.1, forward strand.
CATAAAGTATCCTAATGTATTATGGGTTCTCCAGATTCCATGCTATTTTGACCTATTGTGCTATGGTAGTGGAATCAATATCAACAAGGTTGGTTTGGATTACCATTTATGGATGATTTGTGAGATCTATGAAAAAAATTTGCATGTGTGGGTGCTGGTAATGATATGCATGTGGTGGAATCCATGTTTGTAAGAGTGCACACAAAATCTCCCATTGGTCACAGTTGAAGTTGTGTGAAAAAAAATGATTCATGAAATACAAGGTCAAGGTTCTGGGTTTCATGAAATGGTTGAGATCCATGAACGAGATAAAAAATGTCACATGAGAAGTCAGAGGATTGTTCATTTGGAACAATCTAGATATATATAGGATATAACAAATGTTTTTCACATAAAAAGAAATTAATTTGTGGGACCAAGTCCATGAATTGTGTGCCATTATGAAAATGAGCCACTCACATCAGCGTTTGACATGGAAACAGAAAATCATTACCCTATCAACTGAGATTCCAAGGGCATTATTTTATGGCATCAAAATATCATATCAGACATCAAACATCATGTTTTGGATGAAAAAAAATATGCGAGCCACCGTAATGGGCTATTTAGGGGCTGATGATTGAGTTATGCACAATATTTTGGATGTTCACAAATATATATGTTTATTTATGCAATATCCCCTATAACATTCATTCCAATGGTGACTTGGATTTCGCTCAGTTCAAATTATTTCCCCAAGGCCATGCACATAAGATACAATTTTTGTCTTCAATAAATGATCACGGTATGCAACCGGATCATGAAAAAATGATGTTTCATACCAAATGTGACGAGGATCCATACATATTACCCTCAATAAAAATGAATTCACAGTTCTCATGAATGAAATAATGGTGTGTTGCATGTAAGAGAGATTATTTTCAGGAAACCCCAACATGAATCCACCAATTCGTGCACCGAAGGTGATGTGAAACTGGTCATGTCTCATTAACATGTCCCCACAGAAAAGAAATAAATTTAAATAAAAAATAGTTCTATTCCCAAGGAGTTTCAGACAAATAGTTTAGGTTTTAAGATATTAAAAAATTCTCACCCTTCTCCTTGGAGAGGCTCCCCAGAAGCGACGCTCTACTGCATGAAACTCTATCTCTTTTGTGATACCATGAAACACTAAATAGGATAAAACCTTAAAGGCAGATCAATTTTGTGAGAGACCACCTACGGGTCCAAATATGACTTTTAATATGGTAGATTTATCCTCTCACTTCAACTTCTATGGACGGTATGATTTCTTCAAAGAGAATCTGCCTTCGTGAAACCCTAATCAGCAAGCTAATCCATTGTTTTTATGTAAATCACATTGTTGCGCGTAACTCAGAATCTTGTGTGCAACTATTCCTCCTGAATCTATAAGATTCAACTATTATAAATACATATTCGAACAAATAATTTCTATGCAACACAATAGTGTTTCCCAAAAAATATTCTAGGTCCCCTACCCATAATCCCCCATGTTTATATTCCATCCATTACGTGCCTATAATTCATATGAATAATTACCATAATGCCCATTTATCCTTTTCATAGGATCCATCACATTGGGACTCATGATTTTCACTCCACCACTGGAGTTCCAAGGACATATTATTCCTAATGGTTCATGAGGGGTGCTCACATAATCCCTAGAAGTGGAATCTATAGGGGAAACATTGCAACTATCATGGTCAAACTTAAGGAGTGATCCCTTCAATTTCTGATAAACAGGATGTGAAATAACCAAGAATTATATTTGAAACATATGATATTAAACTGTGTGAAAATATACTCATAAAATGATGTTAAACTGTAGACTTACCTAGTTATCTAAATATAATAATCCCCCTATATTATAGACATGGGATGACCCCCAACCTCCTACCCTATGTAATAAATATAGGATTCTCCATGTTTGACTCACTTGGTAAGAAATTAAAAAATATATCAACTCCAAATAGCACATAGGAAGATTCCAGGCAGAAGCCCCAACCACATCATCACCACTTTATATAAACACACACGCAGCCTCCAAGTGTAATCCCAACACCATCCCTTATAGATTATAATAAAGGGACACTAGATTCCTTACCGCACAACATTAAACAGTATGAATCCATCTTGTCATATGACCTCAAACTACATCATCGAGGTACACATGTTTCGATCCTTGCCATTTATGTTGGGTATGTATGACACACCCTTGACGTTCAGTGATATTGTTGGTAAACTCATGTGTGAAATTTCTCTCATAGGGGAGAACCTCCTGATCCAACTCAATATAATGTTATGATCCATCAATAAACTCTATTGTAACATCTTCCCTCATAGGGATGCACCTTCAGATCTGCCTCTATAAGGTTATCTAACCCATCAGTGGACTTAGGTGTGGTATCTTCCCTCCTATGAGAGGAGAACAAAATCTTCTTCAATATCACATTATGATCCATCATGTGTGACATATTCCCACATAGGGATTCACCTATATATTAGCCTAAATTGGGGAATATGATCCATCGATAAACACTAATTTGACATATTAACTCATTTGGATGAACCCCTAGATCCACCATAATAGGAAATTATCCTCCATTGGTAAAATCTAGTGTCACATATTCCGTCAAAAGACGAACCTCCAGATCAACCTCAATAAGACATTCTAATATATAAGTAAACTCAGTTCTAACATCTTCCCTCTTAGGTATGCACCGACAGATATTCCATAAAAGGAAATTTTGAACCCTTTATAAGATGAGGTGAAAAATCAACCCTTCTAGGAACGCACCTCCAAATATACCCCAATAGGGTGTTATGATCTATCAGCAAACCCTGCTGTGGAATTATCCCTCCAAGAGATTCACCTCTAAGATCTTCCTCAATCAGGAATCCTGATCCACCATCCATGATCTACCTAAATAGGATGTTTTGATCCAAAAAATCCTTGTGTGAAATCATATCTACTAAAGAAACACCTCTTGCATCCACCAAAATTTTTAATCCTGATCCACCATACATGATTTACTTTAATTTGGATTTATGATCAACCACTCTCCAGGTGTGACACCTTCCCTCTTAGGGACACACCTCCATGATACACCTTAATTGGGAATCATGATCTGTCTCGAAATGATATTATTCATGTGACATGATTTTCCTTAATAAGGCATACTTAACCATCTACATGAGATATAAAACATGTGACCATTTCTATAATACCGACCCAATGCAATGAATATGGGATGCGTGAGGTAAAATGACTTGGAAAACATATGAATCTATAATTAATCACCTCATGGATAATATGGGATGGCTTATGTTCTAGGAATAAGACACATCATTTGATATTCCCTCTAAAGAGTAATATTTATTGGTTCCCAATATAAATAATGTCCAAACATTCCCATATATTCCCAACGTTACATATCTCTAAACCAATGGCTGATGGCTTGTTGATACATGATTAATATAATTAACTAGCATCCATATAGTTATGTAAATGAGGATAGGTTCCACAAGCATGACTTAATCATCGAGGTAGATCAAGACTAGTAAACATGCTCAAAGGATGAATCAATCATATTTGGAACCGTCAACCCATCATCCCATTTCAATCAAAGGGTATATGTCACCGATTGAAGTGATAACAGTATCCAACCTTTGGAAAGTGAGAACACTGGAAACGAAGAATCCGAATGTGGAGAAATGCAACTAGAGGGCCTAAGTGAGTGTTTTAAAAATATTGATGTGATGCATGATTGGAGGTTGGCCATATTTATTATGTTAATGAAAGGGATGGTGTGATGTAAGAGAGGGAATGGTAGGTGTTATGTAGTGGAGATCACTATAAGACTGATGCAGATGAGGTTGTCTGCTCTGGAACATAACAAAAGAAGGGGCACATGAATGTAGAATGATGGAAGTAATATGGCCTTATTATAATATTGGGGTTTTCTTTCACTGACAGTAGGATTTTGAAGGAGGTACTTGAAGGTAATGGATGCACCCATTTGTTTCTTGTAAAAAATTCCCAAAATTATACTATTTCGAAAAATAAAAAATGGAAAGAATAATTTTGAAATAAAAACTCATTTTTGAGAAAATTAAATAAGGATTAATAATACGAACATGAATATATCCACATTGAAAAAAATATTATTTGAAAATATTAATAATAAAATGAATAATACAAAAAATATTCAAAAAAATACTTAATTATGTTATACAAATTATGATTAAATAAATATGTATATACATATGTAGATACACACATAAACACTCACAAATAGATAAAATAATATTAATACCTAATTTAAAAATTATTTAAATTAATATAATTACAAATAAAATTGTACAATAATAAGAATAAATAATAAAAATAAATGGTAATATATTTTAATAGTAAAAAACTGAAATAAAAAACCCTAGATGTAAAAAAAATATAAACATGAAATATTAAATAATGTATAAACTAATATATATAATGAATATATACTAATAACAATATTAAATAACAAAACTTACTATGAAATTAACTAAAAATTAAAAAATGCTATGAAATATTCACGAACAATAAAAAGGATTTGACTAATTAACTAATTAAATATTTAACTATTTAAGAATATTAAAAAATCAATATGGTTATTTTATATCACACATAATATTTTTCACTCCTAAGACAAATAGTCTAAAATCATATCAATGTTCCCTTAGTCAAACATGAAGAAAATAGTAAAAGGTGTAAAATTTTCCAATCCATTCCACCTAGAAAATATCATACTTCATTTAAATACAAAATTTTCAAAAAAAACTCTCGTAAACTCGCATTCATTTCAAAACATTAATCTACAACAATGCATTACGTAACCAACATTTCCATCACTCTCATCACTCAAGGAAATTTATGAGAAAATATATGCTCAATTATCAAACACATTAATTATTACCATATTCTTTCCATGAATTTCACATCTCCTCTTTTAGAAATCACGATATTGAACTAATCATGAGGACTTCTCATATGGTTTAATTGTATTTGAGGATACAGGATGGTGGTATATAATCAAATTGACTTAATTAGACAAAAATGATATTTTAAACATCAAATATATTCATGATAAATGTCAATATAGATATATCCATTAAAACCTCACTACCCCACACATTTATTCCCATGAAATTAATAATTACTATATGGAAAATTGAATAAAGGGAAATAAATCCATAAAATTCAATGATAAAACTAACATGTGAGTTTCAGATCTAAAAAACTTTGGAAAGAATATAAGAGAATAACCCACATAAACATTATATAACTAAAAAATAAATTTGAAAATATTAATGAATGTAGGTCATATTAAATCCCTCTTGTTGTTTTTGTAATGGGTTATAATATTTTAGTTAACCCACAAAATTGGGGGTTGTTGCATAAGAATCACTATTTTATTCATTGTTTGAACTAAAAAGAATTTATATTTACATATTAGAAATAAATATTTAATAAATCTATTGTGAAATAGAAGAAATACAACATGGAGAGATAACATCTATCCATCAGCAGAAAATGAATCACTACAACCAAGAAAAACATCTCAATGATTAACTCATTCCCCTGTATTCAAATTGAAATACATCATGAAAATATTAAAAGTATGGGTAGGGAAGTGTATTTCATAATGGGATCATACTAAAAATGTTTATTAATTACATATATGTTAGAAACAAGGGATTAAATTCATGGTTGGATCATGGGGTTGATATGGATAAATAAATCAACAAATTGATCTGTAATTTCAGCATAAATTAAATAATTCATATCAATTTGACATATAAAAATGGAAAGTTCATGATAGCATGACATGTTGGATAGTTCCTTAACAAAAGAGACATTGTAAGAGATTAGAAATTGGGATAGATTCCTCATAGGTATGGAAATATTTTTTCAAACTAAAAAAATGATCATTAGTGTAAATAAATGTCTAAAAAGAATCATGTTCTGGAAAAATACTTTTAAATTGTGAAATGAGATTAGAAATTATTTATATCATTGTTTCCTGTATCTAATAATTTCAATAGGAATCAGGTGATTTGAATGATTAGGGTTACAAGCAGTATGTCCATAACTATATAATTATATCAATATAGCTATTCTTAGGTGGTTTTAAAAATTATTGGAATGTTAATTTTTTATCATTTTAAATTTTTAAAAAATCCTTGGGTAATTCTTCATGGTGTTTTGGAAGCATAAAATATGAAAAAAAAATACACCCCTGATTAATTTTATATGGATTTATGAAGGTGTAATATATCTAATAAAGTCCCAAAATGATTTACTTGTAAAATCTACAAGTATATAACACATACCTTCATCATATCAAATAAATAAAACCATAATAAAAAATTATATTGATGATACAAATATGTATATTTAATTCAAATAGACAATAATTACAAGAGGAAAAATAATAATTATAGGTAAATTCATTGCATTTGATTACTTAAAACAATGTTTAAAAAATAAATATATTAAAAGAAAAATAATAAAAATGGGTTACCTGCTATTGTTCACTATGACTACTTCTTCTTAATCCACATGTTGATGATACTCCATGATGATAAAAAGGTAATGCATATCATGCATCAAAAAAATTATTATTATGACTATTTAATGCATCCATAGTGAATTTAATTATCCTATTGAAAATTCAGTATCAAAGTGGCACAATTTAAGAAAATGGAAGGTGGAAAACACAAAGAATAACCTATCTTAAAATGAGGTAAATAAGTTTTCAGAGATCAAATTTTTATATTAATTATATAACACTTTTTTTTGATAAATAACTATTTCATAAAATTTAATAAATTTTAATTGATCAAAATGTAATTTTTTTCAGGTATTGAGGTTTAATGATTCATTATAATTTTAATGGTTACTTTTTAATGTTATTCCATTATTTAAATATATTTTAATTTTTTATAATTAATAAGATTTTTATTTGGTGTCTTAGTTTAAAATATCATCCCACCCATGGATAATCTTATGGTCCATCCCTCATACACATAGTGAATCAGTGGCCAACCCCATGGGAGAGTAACCTAAGGTTCCATCTATGGCAGCAAGGTCATGAATAGGCCTTAGTAGATTGGATGAAAAATGTTCCCACAAGTTGGGGCTAGTGGGACTGCATGGGTCAGTGGAATCCTATGATTCCAAGGTTTTTTTGCATTTTGTGTAATGGATGATTATCCACTATATCCCAATCCAATTTTTAGTGGTGTGATTTGAATGATATACTAATTTCTAGAGCATGTGGGTTTTCGATGTGGGAATCACATAGAATCATACATTATTACTCTAGTTTAATTGATATTGTAGAACATCGACCGCTCTATTACTTCTATCCTAGCCATAAGATCTATTGAGATTCATAAAATCCATCTGTTACGCCTCTTCTGATATTTCAGGTTCTCTGGATTATATTCCATACCTCCACTAATCAAATCGAAGCATTCATTGATAAACTAATCTGTTGTGTTTTGGAACAAGAACTCAGACATGTTTCATTGAATAATAATACATTTATTCATCATTTTTCATTCATCCAAGAGGTTTAGGAACAAGCTCCAGGTGCAGTATAACATAGTTTCATGTGGATGTTCATCCATGAAAACCTTGGATGAATTAAATCATGAATATAATGAGAAACATGTCACCAACATCACCTGTACAAGTCCTCCATTAAAAAATGTAGCTTCCCCGTGGTATGGATGCAACATTTAGCAGTGTTATTTTAACCTACCAAATGATGGTATCTCCTCATTCGTAGATAAACAACTAGTATCCATTGACAGAAGCTCTATTTGATGGAACCAGTAATAGTCAAATGCTCATAACAATTTATCAATAGTAGTTCCTTCACTATGAAATGGTTGACTAAATTTGATCTTTTCTTCTATGATAGTTCATATTCCTCTTAATAGCATGTTCTTTGGACACTGACAATATCATCATGACCCTCAACATTTTTCATCATCTGGTATTGTTCATCCAATGGATGCTTCTCTGTTTCATATCAATTGTAGCTACTCATTTAAAATCGTATATCATTAGTCAATGATAGATTATAGTGTTCGAATAATCTTATCATGTGACTATATATATATATATAGAATTGTATCTTCTTGGAGGTAAAAACAATATTATTATATTTTTTTAAAAGTAATTTCTGATTATTTTATCTCAAATAATTGAAATAAATAATTGAAATAAAATTTTATTATATTTCACTAAAATTTATTAATATATGTTTTTAAAAATTATTTTTTTCATATATTTTGTATTTTTCTCACATGATGCATGTTTTACACATGAATATTATTATTAACTTTTTTATGAAACTTATATATTTTAATAAACAAGATTTTTATTCATGATATATTTAGTTTGTTTATAAATTTTCATAATTTATTATTGTTTACTGATCATATTGGTAGTTTTGTTTTTATTTAACATATACATGTAGAGTGTGAAAATTAATTATATTCAATTAGGATATTCCAAAAAAATAACTGTATCATTATTTTTTTATAAGCTAATTCATGGAATGAAGTGAATATATCACATGATGCTCCAAGAATATATTTTATCAAATATATCCAGATTATTCCATTGGATATGTGATCAAGGGATAATCACAACTACATATAGAATATTCAATATAACTTTTTACTACATTATTGTGATACAAATTCTTATTGCTTACTCGATTAAAAATCTCTTCAAAATTTAAGTCCTTTTTGTGATGTTGAAGCAATTTATACTATAAAATCATATATTACTATAATGATTAACATCAAAAAAATTCATCATCATCATCATTAGATTGTCCTTCTAGGATTCAATGATTTTTTAATTATCCTTATCTTTATTAGTTTGAAATTTTTCAAGTATAATTTATTTTATTTACCAAAAAAAAGGTTCTTGACTTTTGGTTATTGTACCACCTAAAAAAATGATGTTAGTTAATCCAAATATAAATTCAGGTCAAGTTATAGGAAAAATAATCTATTCAAAATTATAGGGTTTTCCTCTATTTACTTATAAGAAGAAGAGTATGTAACATTTTCCAATACCTATAAATGTGTGTTACATGGTGGATATAATCATGTCATGGAGTAGAAAATATTGATGAGTGGAAAATGATCTTTGTGATCCTAACCACTATAAAATCTATATGTTCATATCTTTTATTTCTACTCTATTTTACTTCTTGAACATAACATTTTATTAGGATTCATTAATTAATATAAATCTGATTTAATTTTTACATAAATTTTTAAAATGAATATTAACCACCTCTAGTATTTTATTCATAACTTTTGTTCAAATAAATGGTATCGAAGGTGGTTGTTCAATAATGGATATTCAATTTATGTGTTTTTTTAATAAGAGATAAAAATATTAATATCAGAGGTGGTCTATGATTATTTACTACTTCTGTTTTTTATTTTATTCTCTATAATAAATTGATGATCATAGACCTAACAATCCAAGGAATAAAATTTTATTTATATAATGTGTAATTAGTCAATTCCAGTGATGGATAGATTCCAAAAAATACCCCATTCATTGGGGGTAGTTAATATGGAAAACATTAATAAAAATTAGAAGTGTACATGATATAGATTATTGTTAATAATTGGATTATCATGGAGAAGACATAGAACATATCAAAAACTAATATGGAGACAATTTTAGGTAATAAAATGGATGAGTATGTTTTGAATTATAATGATAAGAATATTTGTACTACACTATCAGTAGTTTTTTCTACATCCATGTTTCATATTGTAAGACAATGTATTACATAAGGAGCATACATCAAGTCACGCACTATGGGATTGAAAAGATCAATAGAACTAATCTATTAATAAACTTAGAAGAAAATATGGACTTCAATATGACGTATGAAGAGTTAGTGAAACAGATTTTTCCTCATTTAAAAAGAATAAAAAATAGTATGGGTTCTTTTAGTGATGTACTGGACAACATAGATCAAGTGGAAAGAGTAATGAGATCTCCCCTAAAATGATGACATGGAAAGAAGATCTCCATTGATGAGAGTAATAATTTTAAATACTATACCTTTGTTGAATTAGTGTGATTATTAATACATAAAGAGATAGAGTAAACAAACAATTCTACTGAGAATCCATAAAGGGAAAAGATAATGATTTAAAGTTTCATATTATTTAAATCCATAAAAATTCAAAATATGAGTTCATGGAAATTGAAATTTTGTGGTATAAATTTAGAAATAAAATTTTAATGTTAATGAAAAATAAAGGTGAAGAGAATAATTCTGTATGAATGCTCAAAAAAGAGTCACAAGAAAGATAATTCCATTAATTGTAATGATGTTTATGAATTAAAATTTTATGAGTGTAGGAAGAAAGGGAACATCAGGATAGACTTCCCTGAAATCAAACATTGAATAAAAGAAAACTATAAAGGGAGAAAATTAAATCAATTAGTGATAAGATATTGGGACTGCTCAATCAATTATAACTCACGTAGTGATTCTAGAAGTGAAGAAGGGACATGGAACCTTTCTATCATGGTTATATAGTGTAAGGTATAAAATTTAATTTTCACCCAATTGATTACTCCTACTAATGAATATCATAATTCATTTATATAGATGAAAATGAAACAATTTGTGATTAATTTTATAATTTAGTATCTATTAATTCTAATGTCAAACAATTGATTAATGAAAATAAAGAATTAATAAATTATGTAGTTATGAAAATTGAAAAGTATACTGACATAAAAATTAAAACTAATGAATTTCATAATGAAAAACAATATAATAAAATTTTAATGTGATAATTTTAATAATTTTGTTTCCTAGAATGAAAAATCTAAAGATAATTATTGTAACTACCAGAACAATTGTATATGTAATTCCTCCTTTTATATTAATTGAATTCCATTATAAGTAATATAGATATAGAAACACATGAACCAATTTTGTTTAATAATATCCATTTTTTTAAACATCCATTTTGTATCATTACCATTGATAATATATTCATTGAATAGTGACCACATGATTAGTATAAATATATTATTTTAACAAATCTAATTGACAAATAAAAAGGATGGGATTTCCTTGACCAGTAAGATCATACCCTATGAATCCCATTTATCATATATTTCGAGGGAGAATAAATAATTGGTATTTTCCATTGACCATTCCCAAGATTAGATCAAATAACTTAAGCTTGAGATAATCCATTTAGGAGATATGTTCAAGCTCATCATGATCACAACCCAAACTGTGTTCGTTGAACCACCCCATTGAACTGCCATCATTGCGCACAATACTCATAGGTAAATTTATGATGTATTATAGGGAAATGTATCAATAACCTAGAAATATGAATATTTACACCATTTTTTATAGAATAATGAATATATTTTAACCTATTATTGATACTTTGTTAATTAATTTTATATTGATATAATAAATTGCAAATTTTATATTTGGTTAATATTCCAATTAAATTAATGAATTTATAAATTAATTCATGTTTGAAATAAATAATATATTAATTAAATATTATTATTAAATAATTTTTATCTTATATTAATTATCTTTATTTTTCATGAAGTCAAATGTAATTTTTATAAGGGTTCCAAAACTATTATGGTCAAAAACCCAACATTTTATAATAAATGTCGATATTCTATTAAAATTGAAAAATAAAATATTTAAGAAAAAATTTTGATAAAAGGGGTTTTATTTTTGAATCAAATTGATGAAATTATAAAATGTTGAATATTTCATAATTTTTTATGCAAGTGGAATTTTTAGGTAAACATTAAATATCATATAAATATAATTTGTGTATTATGTCATCATAATGACCCAAAAAATGAGGTCATAAATACTATAAAGGGTATTCATGACCAAATATATGTTTTCCCATTAAAATAATGTGATTTTATATTCATTTGGATAATTTTATAATGCCTTTATTAATCCTCTAAAACAATTTATATATTATTAATGTTTTAAAATCATTTATTTTGGAGTGTGACTCACCACTACATAAGAAGTGGAAACATTTTATTAATTTACTCCATTGGACTTATAACATAATTCAAGACACTCCCACTTTTCCTAAACTATGGTAAAACCATTGGTTGTATTTTGGTTCCAGTTATTTAATTATGTGGAGTCCAAAGCATAAATAATAAAGAAATCCACATATTTTCCTATAAAAATACCTTAGAATATCGAATTTATCTTCACTTAATCTTATTTTATCACATAAATACTCTTTTCATGGCTCTCTAGAGTCCTCTTAAGGAACCCGCATACTCTAATTAAGACCCTACCATGCTTTTGGAGTCACACACCCAAGTTAGGGACCTTCCAATCTCCACTTTTTATCATGGACATCTTTTAAACTATCCCTAAATTCCCTTTATTTCTTATGTTGGAATATGTCCATGCATAACCCCATCACTATCAATTTTTTGTATATATAATTATATATTCCTTTGACTCTCATTAATTCTTACATGACCCTTCATGTACACCGTTTACCATGCAGAAATTTAGTAAGTGAATTTCCTCATATCATTTCCATTCAAGCACTACTTTTTTATTATATAAATTCAATTACAATTGATTATGATTGTATATGTTCTTCAATAATCCCATTACTTGTGATTTAATTTTTAAATTATGATATCCCCTATCTATCTCCTTAAGCCTCCTGAGATCCTTTATGTACAATCGTTACAATGCCAAAATATAGGTAGGGTTCTATTCTTTATTAATGTTTTTTCATTGACATAAGCCATATATTCCCAATTTATAATATTGGGATATGTTTTTTCATGTCTCAATTACTTACCAATGAGTTTCTACATGATGAGATACTCATTTCTCACTCATAGACCCATTTTTATGAATCATTAAGTGACACTGTTATGTTGTCGAAATATCACGGTGATTTCAATGCCAAACCAATTGTGTAGTGAATATAATACCCATTTCCTCTCATGGGTTATCACCTTAATTCAAGAATAATTTTTTTGGGGGTTTACATGTATTAATTACACACACCTTGATCCTGGAATAAATTATGATGATTAATGAATCAATGTTGTATGATCTATGTGGCACACTTAAGTATGAGAATAAAATGAATGTGACTAGTGCACCACTAAATATATATCTCTCCAATGCATTGGTTAATCATCTGTATCATGATACATCATGTTGGTATTTTCAGTGATCTAGATTCCCATATGGTACTTTTTACACCATGAATTCATGATGATTTATCCTTGACCAATGTTTACGATGTAGTGTTTTAAGTTGTTGATACATTTACTGGATTATGATTTTATTGATATTTCATGTCTCATTATTTATGTTTATGATTCCTAAGATTTCCATTCCCCATTGATATACATATTTTATGACATGGATCACCTTATTCAATGATTATTCCCATACTGGGATTTATATCTACGAATTTGTTATATTTTTTCCTAAGGGTTGTCGTGTAGTACTAAAATGGTTTGTGATTTTTGAAGCATGATAAGGATGTTTTCAATAATGTTATTGTATCCAATGTTCAAGATTATATTCTAAATAACTATTTCCATAATACACTATATATATTGACCTTTTGTGTTTCCTTAACTATATTCTTTTAATAAATCATATATTAATGTTAAAAAAGAGCATGGTTGTCATAGTTCGCTTTAGAGAAAATTTTATTTTTTTGGGATTAGTTTTAGAAAACTCTAGGGAAAGGCATTGGGGTAAAATTATGTTTATGAAAACATCCCTGATTTTTTTATTATTTACTATATTTTTTATCAGGAAAATACATCCCTTTTTCTAACTACAAATGCATGTGGTTTTGTCATAGATGTACCTAGAGGTAACAACTCCATCATGGTGTGTGGGGCCTGAATCGGTGTAACATAGTACCCAAAAACAGACCCTATTTTGCATCTGGTTTTGACACTCCCAAGTGATATTCTCTTATAAATTTATAATATAATTATGAACAATTATTTAGGGGAAAAATCAATCAATATTATATTTTAAAAAGTAGATCATGGATAACATATATCAATGCCTGTAAATTCGAATGTTAAAAAATAAATTTGATTTATAAGATATCCTATATTTTCATTGTATTACTCTTTAATGTGATTATTAGTTTAAAAATAGTAATTTTAAAATATCCTTTAATTATATCCAGTGTCTTGAAATAGGATGAATCAGGTAGACAATCGATGTGACTGGAAATTTAATGACTTCACTATTGATATTCCTTACCTGATAGGAGTTGGAATCACAAACTATGAAATGATAAACTCTCTATTATCTAAAGTTCTTAATATAAATATGTATTATGAGGACTTTCCAAATACCCTTAAGGTACAACATTCATAAATTGTTATATTTATGCAAAAAAAATCATCCAACTTTCAATTTATCATCTGATCCCTTAACATCGTAACAATGGATCAACTCAATTAATAAAATTTTCTCCATCCTTCAAAGTTATGATAAAGTGTAGGTTATTTTATTTCATTATCTTATAGTGGGAGAACCTGATCCATGGTGAAAATTTATCATGATTATGAATCCTTGTTAAGAGATCCAAGTAATGGATTAGAAATAATTCTAGAAAATGTTTATTGATAAATATTTTCCTCACAATGATTGGCTTAAAATTGAACGGGGTTTACTTAACCTCAAAAATAAATACACCAAATCTATTGGGACGTATGAGTAAAACATCACTAGACATGAATGATACACCTATAGCTTTGTATTACACATGAATATAATGATGATCACTTATTTGGTGGGAAAAAACCTAGTCTATGAAAATCCCTTGTGATCCAGGACATTGATAACTATTAGAAAATTATTTGATCTGCCCTAAAATTTGAAATTGATATTATAGAATCTGAAGGGTATCATGAGTTTAAGAATAATATGGTTGATTTTAATTATAGTGGATTAATGGAGAAATATAATGGTACTAATAAATTTGAACATCCATCTAGTATAATGTGTGGTAAGAAGCACCAAGAAAATTGTATGAACCCTATTCTAATTGTTGAGGTGTGTGTTTCTTCATTTCCTTTATCCAAAAGTGTTTTCTAGAAAATAAATAAAATGGGGAAAATCCCAATATTTATTGGTACACACTGTGTAGTTCCACACACCGTGTACTGTGGACGTGTGGGATAAGTATACAGGGCGTGTAGGCATGTCAGCGATGAAGGGTGTAAATACTGACTACATGCCATATACTTAGTATATACACGATGTGTAATCAGTCAGCAGGAAAATAGTAAGACAATGGGAGTAGCCACTAGTGGAACAGTAGTACCCACCGTGTACTCAAAAATACATGTCATGTAATCTTGTCAACATATGAACACTATGGCGGTAAAAAGTAACCGCCAGAGGAACATTTAAAAAATGGAATGTACATGTTGTGTACTTGAGATTACATGCCACGTAGTTATGTTTTTTCACTTAAAATAGGCAGTAGCCTCCTCATTTAGCAGAGGAAGCAGAGAACTCATTTTTGAGCTTAGTAGAGTAGTTCAAGGCGTAGAGGATCCCTCAAACGCCCACCAGGACTCCTATTCCTTCATTGACAATCGCGTTTGGACCACGTAGGTAAGACCTTCCCTCTTCTTGTGTCTTTCCTTACAATTCTTTCTAGAGTGGAAGTTATTTGGGTTTTAATGGGTTGTCATTCTTCCCAGATCTACATTGTTCTCGGACGTTTCGAGAGGCATCATTCGCGTATATCGATCTGTGGAGATCGAGTTTGGTGGTCGGGTGTTTATTTACAACTATTGAGTGATTTTTGTGTACCAATGTGCCTCATGCCCATGTTCGGGGTGTCTTCTGGATGAGGCATTAGCTGATAAGATATATATAATTGCATAGATAATCTAATGGTAAATATAAAATGCTATTTGGGACTGTTTCTTGGATCTAGGGCCACCCCATGGGTGAATTTCCCGAGGTTATCCATTTGGCCAGGGTACCCATGGGTATGCCATAATGATAGAATGTTGTGAGATTTCTTGAGAGGAAACATATATATATAACTAGATTGCATATACATTGGCCTCCGTCAGGTTACTTGCATTCCTATGGAATGACTGAGGGAAGTATTCTGTTTAGCCTGAGGGTAGTGTTTGTTTTCCCGAGTGTAATATTTCTTATTCCTATGGGCATTAGCTTCCATGCCTGAGGGAAATATCTCATATTCCTGAGGGTAATATTCGTTATGCATGTGGGCAGTCACTTTCAGGATTCGATTCCGTGTACCTGAGGGTAAGTATTTTCATGTCTGAAGATAATGTTTACTTTAATATTCTGTGGGGTGATTTCATTTGTGTACATTCCAAGCTAAGGAATAGTCTTGTCATTGTTAAATGATTATTGAAATGAAAATGTAACTATTATAGATTATTACTTTTGAGTACATCCTAGTTTACTGCATTTTATTATTGTGCATAGCTGTTGCACATTTTCACTATCAGTTGGGCATGGGACTTTGGTTGTTGCCTACTGGGATTCATTTCTCACACCCTATTTGGGTCATGTCTTGGGCCAGAAAAGATTATATTTCTACATGTGTCAATAAGGGAAAGGGTCCCTACACATGTACATGATTGTTGCAAAGGATTAGGAGAGCATGGGACAGAGTTTAGGCTCCCGATGTTGTAGTGTTCTTGTGCACTTCTTTGGTTTTTTAGTTGTACTATGTACTATATTGTATCTAATGGTAGTGTATTCTGTTTTGAATGAATTATTATAATTATAGACATATTTCATCATCATATATATATATGACTGCCAGTTATCTTTTCCATCTATTGTCTTTTTCTGGGTTATATTGTTACTTCTTCCGTTGTTGTATGATTATATATATTTTCGCAGTGCAACACTTCGACAAATGAGGTCATAGGTTCCCCAATATCTGTCCTTGGCCCTCACTGCTAGTCAGCATCCTCTGGAATTTGGAGAAATGTGCTTGAGTTCTTGTGGCCAACCGGGTTCGGGGCACCAATTGTGTGGTACCTAGATCCTGGAGGTTACAAAATGGTATTAGAAGAGTTTATTTTCTTTGACATACTGTTTGGTGCCTATAGTCAGGGATATTAAGGAATTGGTATTTGGTTATAAGGTGTACCCATGAGTAGTTAACCCGTGTACAAGGAAAATCCAATTTACCTCATGTTACAATTTTACTGAATTTTCACTCATACAGTTAATCTGATTTTCATCGTTGGGTGACACACTTGTGGTGTGATGATTATATTTTAATACTGGGATCTATTTAGTTGCAACCAGATTAGATGAGGGTATGACATCTCATGCATCATTTTGGTACATGTTAAAATCACATGCCATGCATATTTTCCATTCCATGTAGGTGCATTAGAAATTTCATTTCATTCTAATAAATGTTTTTCTATAAAATGAATTCTACTATGATAGGTACCTTGATAGATACGCCTACCTTTGATATGGAATTGGTTCAGGTTATGGTTGTGTTGATGGACGATAAACATTGGTTTCAGAGAAGTATGGGCTCTCTTGGATTGGAATTTAGCGGATCATGATCCAGCCTTTTTGTTGTGTTTTGTAATATAAATTGGAAGGGACGAGTGCTTAACATTGGTTCGTGGGGAGTATGGGCCCCCACAGATCAATATTTGGCATACCGAGGCTTTAAATTATTTAAAAGGGGCTCAAGAGTAGTTTTTGTGGTCTACTGTCCAGAAACCCAAACAACCTGATGTGTGGTTCTATAAGCACAGGCCATGTACTCTTCTCTTTTGGAAGAAATGAAAACAAATTAAGTACACTCCGTGTACCGAAAGTACACTTCTTGTAGTTGTTAACCGTGTCATAGGTTGTGTAGGCAGAATCATGAGATAGGGAAACTCTTGAAGGCACATGTCGTGTACCGGTTGTACATGATGTGTCATGTTGACCCTGTGTCGTCCCATGTAACTAACACAATAGATGGAGAAATATTCACTTAAACATGTTGTGCCAATGCCGATCATGACATGTTGTGTAACCTGGAAGCCGGACATGTGACTAAACACAAGGGTCAGTGTTATCCTTTCCAGTACATGTCGTGTCTATCAGGAACATGTCGTATGGTGTTAGCAGTGTAGTCGACTGTGTAGTTAACAACACGGGTTGGTTGGTGATTCATAGTACACATCATGTTTGTCTGGAACACGACGTGTAGTGTAACTTAGGTACGCATGCCATGTCACTAAAAACACGGGATGATGTTACCTTTTCTATTACATGCCGTGTTCATGTGGGACAGACTGTGTAGTCTTGATTGGTGAGGGACCATGTGGTTTTGGACATGTGGTTGGGGAAAAACAAAGTGTTTTACACACTGTGTACCTAAGGTTAACACACGCTAAGGCCAGTATTAGAACATGACGATGTAAGGGCTTAAGGGTACATACCGTGTGAAATTTAAACATATCGTGTAGTCACATTCAAAAGAGAACTGTGTGGCTTAGCCATGTAGGAGGACTCTGGCAGGGGACAAAAATTCTAGTAAATTCCGTGTGTAAGGGAAACATGTCGTGTGTTTGGGGTGTTACACAACTTGTTCTGGCAGAAGTAAATGCCCATGTGAAAGATATAATAGAACACGCCCTGAAGTTATTATACATGCCGTGTAGACTTGTTTTGTAAAACATGAATGTTTTTCCCTATTCCCTTCTTACGTTTCCAGTTCTTGGTACTTCATAATCCTAATCTATAGAGTGTGTTTGACCTTGTAGAGTCATGCCACCAAGATGACAATCAGTTGTTCGCAAAGAGAGATACAACAATTATACTCTAGAAACAGTAGGACATGATCTATCTATGGATCCTCTAGCAGTGCCAAATGTGGCCACAACCATTATACTGGACACATGCACCGATGCACAGTTCCATGAATGCTTCATGTGGTTCATGAAGACCTTCCAGGGAGCACCGTCGGCTGCCACATCTATGGAAGAGCTGACACGTATATTCTAGCAGCATCGTCTGCCATCATTTTTAGGGGATGGGAGACCATACGCTGAGGAGTCATGGATGGGTTCTATGTAGACTATCTATGAGCATCATGATACACCATCTGGGAGGAGTGTCAGTATCTATACTTATATGCTCCGTGATTCCACCAAGATATGGTTGGATGTAACCACCCAGACTGTCCATCACCGTGACATTGCATGGGAATATTTTCAAGTAGTCTTCTATGAATTTTTCCTTCCAAAGACACTGAGTGAAGATTGATCTTGAGAGTTCATGAATCTGCAGCATGGTGTCATGCCAGTGATGGACTATTCTGCCCATTTCACTGAGCTACATCATTTTTCACCAGTTCTGGTGGGTGATGTGGCATTGAGAGCAAGAATATTTGAGAATGGTCTCTTATATGACTTCCAATCACTAGTGAATGTTTTCAGGTTTCCTGCTAAGCAAGCTATTGTGAACCAGACATTAATTACTGAGCAGAACCTATGGGAAGCTAGTAGTGAGGACTGGGGTGGTTCGACACCAGTCTCTGGTACTACTTCTACTAGCATGAGGAAGAGGCAGATGTATTTCTCTCACGGTGGAAGTACTAGCCAGAGGACTTCTTCAGGTGGCAAGGTCATGTGATACCAGTGTGGTAAAGAGGGTCACAAGAGACCTTAGTGTCTACGTTACCTAGTGGATTGCTGAGCTTGCGGCAAGATAGGTCATATTCAGCATTTTTTTGTAGGGCATTTCCACCAGTGGCTAGTGAGAGGGGTTCTGCACAGACACCGTGTGAAGGAGCAAAGCTAGTAGATTCTTACCAATCTGGAAATGGGGATATGTTAGGACATTTATGATGAGGTGGTGGTCATGGCCATGGTATCTAGACACCAAGAACTCAGAGATTGTAGGGCGGGTCATCTTAGGGTAGCCAGGTTGTGTTGTAGGGCCCTGACACTGGGTAGGTATATGCAGTGCAACAGACCCCACATGAGTAAGATCCAAGACCTTCCACTATTAGAGGTACTATTCTTGTTGCTTTTGTTTTGTCTTTTGAACTTTTTGATACTGCTGATACACATATCATTACATCTATTACTGTTGTGGATATCCTTGGGATCTATGTATCTTCTTCATCAAATATCATGATGCTAGACACTCTGTTGGGGATTGGAATGGAAGGTGTGCATCAGTGCAAGTAGTTCTCCTAGAGGTTGTTGGGTGTCACTTTTTATGGGACCTCTTTGTCTTAGAGATGACATCCTATGACTCCAATAATGGGATGGACTAGTTGGTACGCTTTCGATCCTTTGTAGATTTCTATCATCGTAGGGTGAGTTTCACATCACCAGATGGTGGAGAGTTTCTATTAAAGGGAGAATGGGATTTCCAGGTGATCTGAGATGGACCCGAGAATCTTGGGCGAGGTGGAGTGATAGCCCATATGGAAAGATTATATATGGACGACCAGGGAACCTGTTAAAAGGATTTTACTCCAGTGGTAAATCATTTCAGGGATGTCTTCCTAGAAGACTTTTCAGGTCTACCACCTAAGCGAGAAGTGGATTTTTCTATTGAGTTTGTGCCAGGTGAAGCACTATTGTTCATTCCTCCTTATAGGATGGCTACACCAAAATTTCAGGAGATCAAGTAGACGTTGGAGGATTTGTAGGCAAAGGGATTCATCTGAACCAATACTTCCCCTTGGGGTTCTCCTATCTTGTTTACGAAGAAGGCAGACGGTACCCTCAGACATTGTGTGGATTATCGGAATCAGAACTAGTTGACCGTTTTGAACTGATATCCCTTACCAATGATTGATGACCTTTTTGATAATCTTCTAGGAGCACGAGTGTTCTCAATGATTGACAAGTGATTCAGATATCATCAGTTGTGTGTTATACAATCATATATACCGCTTACAACTTTTCAGATTAGATATTGTCTATACTAGTACTTGGTTAGGCCGTTTGGACACACAAACATGACAGTAGTTTGCATGGATCTGATGAATCGTGTGTTCCAACCATATTTGGATTCTTTTGTGTTAGACATCATGGATGATATCTTGGTGTACTCTCACACATGACATGACCATTCCACCCATAATGAGATCATATTGATTACCATTGACAGAGAATCAGTTATATTCTAAGATATCAATGCGCCACTTTTGGATGTACCATATTCACATCCTGGGACATATTATCTCAGAGGCAGGAGTTGGAGTAGACCTAGAGAAAGTGAGAGTATTAGTTTCCTTGGAGTATCCTAAGAATGTGATTGAGAGTCAGTGTTTCTTGGGGATGACTGTTTAATATAGGTGCATCATACATGACTTCTCCCACTTAGCCTCCCTATTGACAGGTTTCACTAAGAAGGGTATGAAGTTCATTTGGTCTGATGTTTGTGAGAAAAACATTCAAGAGTTGAATGGAAGGATGTCCTAAGAACTGGTTCTGATACTTCCTAAGAAAGGGAGGAGAAATAAAATTTACTATAATGCATTAGGTATTGGGCTGGGAGTAGTGTTGATTCATGGTGATTGAGTACTTGCATATGTGTCTCGGCAGTTGAGGCCACATGAGAGGAATTACATGATTCATAATCATGATATGGCTGCAGTTGATCATGTGTTAGGGTTTTGGTGACATTACCTCTTGGGAGAACATTTTGTGGTGTTTAAAGACCACAAAAGTCTTAAAAATATATTTACCCAGTGTGACATGAATTTGAGAGAGCGAAGGTGGGTTGAGTACCTTCAGTCCTTCGACATCGATCTTTCCTATACACCTAGTAAGGGTAATGCAATGGCTGATGTACTAAGTTGGAAGACTCAGATACAGGCAGTGCATGTGTCTAGTGGTGAGTGGAATCTTACGGCTTTGTTCTCTGAGTTTCATTTGGAGGTGCCAGATAGTCAGGGGAAAACTTATCTTTTATCCTTAGCTGTGACTTCTACCATCCTAAATAAAGTGAGGATGCAACAACTATCAGATTTTGAAGGCCATTTCCTACGGGAGTCGGTGAAAAGTGAGGACCCTAATCCTGGTTAGACGGTAGGCGATGATGAGGCACTGTGTATCCATGGACGAGTGTTGTTTCTAGGGGATATATGCGAGGAGTTCATGTGGGAATTTCATGCTTCATCTTGGGCAGTACATCCTGGAGTTACCAAAATGTTTCGTGACTTAAGACGTCAGTATTGGTGGCTGGGTATGAAAAGAGAAGTAGATAGTTTTGTTATGAGATGTTTTACCTATCAGTAGGTGATAACAAAGCATCAGAGGCTAGCCATACTGTTACAATAGTTACCCATCCCAGAGTGGAAATGGGATGATGTCGCGATGGAATTCCTGAAGGGGTCGTAGAGGTCACATCGAGGAAATGGTTTCATGTGGGTTGTTTTGGATAGACTGACGAAGGTATCTCACTTTTTGCCGATCAAGGAGACCTTTGTTGTTGAAAAGATCATGAAGTTTTATATCCTAGAGGTAGTATGTCTTCATGGGGTCCCTCATTCTATCATTTTAGATATGGACACACATTTTACGTCTTATTTCTGGTAGAGTTTTCATAGGGAACTGGGTACACAGTTTCTTATGAGCACAACTTACCACCCTCAATCCGATTTCAAGTCAGAGCCTACGATACTGGTGCTAGAGGACATGCTTTATCCAAGATTCCAAGACTTTAGGGGCACATGGGGGAAGCCCATACCCCTAGTTGAGTTTTCCAACAATAATATTTTTTAGGAAATTTTTAAGATGGAAAATTATGAGACTTTATATGGTTGACCGTGCCGATCACCCTCGTGCTAGTCGGAGTCAGGTGAGCCATCTTTACTGGGACCATGTCTTGTACAGGATACTTTAGAGAAGGTCCAATTGATTCAGAAGCAGATGGCTACTTCACAATCTCATCAGAAATCTTTTGCTGATTGCCGCAAACGACACATGGAGTTCTTGGTCGGGATCAGGTTTTCTTGTGTGTTTCACCGAGGGTGGGACATATGAAGATTAGGAGACATGGTAAAATTTCATTGAGGTATGTAGGGTCGTTTGAGATTCTGAATTAAGTTGGGCAGGTTTCCTAATAGTTGCAGTTACCATAGAGGTATCAGGTCATCCATGACATCTTCCACGTATCTCAGCTGCACTGTTATCACTCAGAGCCATATCACATCTTTCTACCCAAGGAGATTGATCTTTAGGGTGATGCATCCTTTCAGGAGCATCTGATTTGTATTATTGATAGGAGCAAAAATGTTCTCTGAGGCCGGTCAGTTCCTCTCGTATGGGTGCTATGGAAATATGGCAGAGTGTAGGATAAAACCTGGGAGCAGAAGACTGATGTATGTGCTTAGTGGCTAGAGTTGTTCTCAGATTTATCTTCACCACCCTTGGAAGAGAAATTTGGGAATAAATTACTTTAAGGTGGAATTTTGAAAGAACGTGATTCTTATTATTGAGTTACATACTTCTTCATTTCATTTTTCCAAAAGTGTTTTTGAGAAAATAAGGAAAATGGGGATAATCACATGATTTGTGGGTAAAGGCCATGTACTTTTCCATAGGCCATTACTTTGCCCGTGTAGGATGAGTATACATGGAGTGTAGTCTTGTAGGCGATGAATGGTGTAAAAACACACTACAAACCATTTACTTAGTATATACACACCTTGTATTCAGTCGGGAGGAGAATAGTAAGGTGGTGGGAGTATCCACCAGCAGAATAGTATTACACGCCATGTACTTAGAAATACACATCGTGTAGTCATGTCGACGGATAAATGGTTTTGTGGATACAAGTAGCTGCCAGAGGAACAGTTAATAATGGAAAGTACACACCATGTACATGATATTACATGTTGTGTAGTTATTTTTTTCACTTTAAATAGGCACCAACCTCTACATTTAGAAGAGGAGGTAGAGAACTCATTTTGCAGCTCGGGATTGGAGGCTGAGGCTTAGAAGAGCTCTCAAATGCTCACCATGACTCCTATTCCTTCTATGATGATCACGTTTGGACCAAACAGGTAAGCCCTTCCCCCTTCTTGTGTGTTTCCTTCCAATTCTTTATTGAGGGGATGTTATTTGGGTTTGAATGGGTTATCGATCTTCTCAGATCCATGTTGTTCTCCGATGTTTTGGGAGGTGTCGTTAGCATATATTGATTAGTGGAGATCAAGGTAGGTGGTCTGGAGTTAATTTACAACTGTCATGTTATTTTTGTGTACCTTTGTTCCATGAGCCCATGTTTGGGGTGTTGTATGGCTCACACCATAGCTAATAATATTTCTATAATTTAATAGATAATCTAATGATTAATATAAACTACTCTTTGGGATCTTTTCTTGGATCTAGGGCCACCTCGTGGGTGCGTTTCCCTTGGTTATCTGTTTGGCCAGGATACCAGTGGGTATACTGTAATGATACCCAATTTTGAATTTTCTTGAGAAGAAACATATATATAACTTGATTTCTTATGTTCTGGGCTCGGCCCGGAACTTTCTTTCCTATGGAAAGCCTGATTTCCATATTCTGTCTAGCATGAGGGAAATGTTTGTTATCATGAGGGTAAAATTTCTAATGCTTGTGGGATGTAGCTTCTGTTCCTGAGGGAAATATCTCGTATTTCTGAGGGAAATATTCATTAGGCATGTGGGCAGTGACCAGCATGATTCGATTCTATTTACCCGAAGGTTAGTATTTGCATGTATGAGGAAATTTTTTACTTGAATATTCACTATGGTGATTTCATTTGTGTACATGCCAAGCTAAACCACATGCTTGATATTCTTAAATGATTATTGAAATGAAAGTGTAACTGGTAGATATTGTTACTTTTGAGTACTTCTTAGTTTATTACATTTTATTATTGCACACTATTGTTGCACATTTTCACTTTCAATTGGGCACGGGCCTTTGGTGGATTCCTACTGGGATTCATTTCTCCCACCCAGTTTGGGACATGTCTTAGGCCCAAACAGATTATATTGTTATATGTGTCGAAAAAGGATAGGGTCCCTAAATAGGTACATGATTGTTGATGAGGAGTAAGAGAGCATCAGACCGAGCTTAGTCTCGCGATTCTGCTGCATTCATTTACACTACAATGGTTTTGTTGTTGTACTTTTACATTGTACTATATTATATCTAATTGTGGTGTATTCGATTTTGAATGCTTTCATTGAATTATAGACATATTGCATCATCATATATGTATGACTTCTAGTTATATTTTCCATCTGTTTTCCTTTTCTGGGTTATATTGTTACTGCTTCTGTTGTTGTATGTTTATATTTATTTCCGCTGCACTACACTTTGAAAAATGAGGTCATAGTTTCCCCACTATCAGTCCTTGGCACTCACTGCTAGTTTTTAGCCTCTGTAGTTTGGGGAAATGCACTTGAGGTCATGTGACCAACTAGGTTGGAGGACCCGTTGTGTGGCACCCAGATCGGGGATGTTACAAAAATTTCCTAAGGTGAAAGGATAATTTCTTTAGGTGCTGGAAGGAAATAAACCTAGCTAGGAAATCTCCACTGGAGAAACTGAATAATGTGATGGAGGAAAGTAATGCTCCTATTAATCCACAGTTCATTTTCAATTCCTCCAACCACAAGGAACTATGGAACATTGATAACTAATTCACTAGCACAAGGGTTTATGTAGAAAAAAAACAACCTCTAAGGCAGTAGGGCTGGGCATTTTCCATCACTACTACTGAAGTGGATCTTGAAAACAAAGTTTTTATTGGTAATCTAGTTATTCCATCATTAATAGAAGACGTAATTTTTTATTCTTATTATAAACATTACATTATATCACGATATTTTATTAGGACTATCAAAACACCATAAAAAAGAATGTGAGTAACGATGTTAGTTAAAATGGAAAATGGGGAATGAATTGCATCCCATGTATATAACTCCTCCCCTATCAATTTTTGTGGGATGACCTTCCTAATGAACCATTTAATACATCCTTTAGTGGAATTTTATGTATTTCTGGGAAAGCAATGACTTTTCCTATATAGATCCTACATAAATTTCTACAAATAAGAAACCACTCTCAACATATTGAATCGATCCCCAATTTTGTTCAAGTGAGAGGAGGAGGATGAATCTTCTCTATCACCATCTTCTCAAGCATAAATACTCTTTCCCCATGGGAAATTGTATATATCTCCAATGAATGAGTCTACGGAATGATCCATATTCTCAAATTCATGCCTATTGTGAGGGAATACAATGATGTGTTTTCCAAATTAATTTTTTTATGTTCATCGTAGTAAATATATTGAATTATAAATAGAGAATATACTTGGGTCATTGAAATGATCCAAGAATTTGTATATAATGAATCTTGTGAAACTTGAGGATCTAAATAAACAAATATAGGAGAATCTGATTAAAGGGTTTATACACCCAAGTGAATCATCTTGGGTTTCACTAGTCCTCCTCAGCAAGAAGAAGGATGAGTCAATCTCCCTTTTCATATATTATTATGAGCTAAATAAGATCATGGTAAATAATAAGTATAAGTTCCATGAATTGAGGACTTATTTTTAATCTATGTGGAGCACAATAGTTATCCAAGGTGGATATTTGGTTGGGATATAATCATGTATGGGTGAAGATGGATTATATCTTTTAGACCTATTTTCATACATGTTACAGGCACAATGAGATCATAGTAATTCCATTTAGACGCACAGATTCTCCTGTAATATTCGTACACATAACAAATATAATATATATATATTTCATCAACAAATATTTTGAATTATTTATAGATGATATTAAAATATATTTCAATATTAAGGAGGATCCTGAGGAGTATCTGAGAACCATGAGAAAGAACCAATGAATGTAGAATCACTATGCCAAGTAGAGTAAATATGAGTAATGGTTGAAAGAAGTCTCTTTCATGGGGAATATCATCACATGAAATGGGATATATAGAGACACCATTATATACAGAAGTAATTGAATGAGGGATAATTCCTACAACTATGATATATAATTTTTGTTTCCATGGGTTATATAGTTGTTATCATTTATTTTTGAGAAATTTCACATGATTTTCATAACCTATTATAAAGATAACTCAGAATGGGGTGATTTTTTTCTGGATGCAATAATATGAGGAATGATTTAGGGAGCTCAAAAAGAGGCTTATCAATGCACTAGTGCTCACACTACTGAAAATTATAGAACTCTTTATGGTATAAAATAATTCTTCAAAGAATGTATTAGGATGTGTACTGACGAAAAATGATAAATTTATAGCCTATTCCTCAAGGTAGTTGAATATTAATACGAAAAAACATCCCACGAATGATCTAGAGTTAGCAGATATAATATTTGCATTGAAAATCTAGAAGCATTATATCTTTGGGGAGAAGTGTGAGATATATCTTGAATATAGGATCCACAGATATATATTCACATAGAAATAGATTAATATGAACCGGTTAAGAAGGTCAGATATCATCAATGATTATGAATTCCCAATCAACAACCATCCTGGAATGAAAATATAGTGGTGGATCAATAAGTAGAAAATATCCTGCATTATTATCAAGGACAATTATTTAATTGGATCCAACATCTTTAGTACTATTAAGGATTGACATGGGGATCAATAATTTAGTAATATCATCAATACTTTCTGAAATAATTTTTGAACCATCTTTTATAGATAAAATAAAGGATACATAATTAAATGATGTGTAAATTCACAAGAAGGTGGATTCCATGATAAATGGGAAATCCTTAAAGATTAAAATTGATGAAAAATTAGTTGTCTAATTTGGGTCAAGATTATGTTATCTAACAAATCTAGATTTTATGAAATAACTTTGTGTTGATGCATATAGTTTTACTTTCTCCATTATCTCTACAATCATGAAGATTTATCCTGATCTCCTTGAGAACGTTTGGTATGACAAAATAAAGAAGGAAATTGTTGAATGTACATCATAGTGTCCAGTATTCCAACATGTTTAGGTTGAAAGGAATAATTATAAGGGGATGATTAATCTATTACCCATACCTACATATAAATTTGAGTAGATCACCATGTATTTTTCACCGGAATTTTGATGAAATCAAGGGTAAACAGTGATATATTCTTTTTTATGGATCGTCCTATAATGATAGCTCATATTATCACAATTTGAGAGGAATTATCATTGGCTAATCAATCACATATATACATTAGAGAAAAAATAATTATCCATGATGTAACACTATCAATTATATCTGATTGAGATATGATATTCAACACCATGTTATGGAAAAGTCTCCAACAGGTTCTAAAACTAAGATGAACATCAGTCTGGCCTATCATCTACAAAATGATGGCCGATCTATGAAAACTATTCAAAAATCCAGAGACATGTTGTGATGAGGTTCTATGGAATCAAAAGGGGGATGGGGCCAAGATATTTCTTTGGTCAAGGTATCTTACAATAATAGTTTCCACTCTAGCATCCAAATGGATTCTTATAAAGCCAATCATGGGAAGATTTGTAGAACATCTAAATATTGGGATGATGTTGTGGAACTAAATCTTATATGAACAAAAATATTCAGGAATGTGGATGAGAGGGTTAATACCATTTAGTAGGACATCCATCCTGCTCAAAGTCGACAGAAGTTCTACGCTGAAAATAATTGACAAGACTTATAGTTTGATGTTGGAGACATGATATTCTTCATAATATATCTATTGAATAATGTGATGATATTTGAGAAAAAGATAATTCTTAGTACAAGATACCTCATCCACATTTAGATCTATGATCACATCGGAGTGGTGGTCTGTTGACGATCACTCTGAGAAAACCTATCTCAAAAACATAATGTATTCCACGTATCCCTTTAATTTTAGTAAATAATAGACCCCTCACATGTACTTAATCTGGGTGTAGGACCATTAAAAAAAATTTCTTATGAGGAGCTGCTGGTGAAGATCATAGATCATAGAGAAAAAGTTATATGAGTTAAGACAATGAAACTTTTCATAGTGTTGTGTAGAATCCACATGTTTTAAGAAGAAATGTGGGAACCAAATGAGGTGGGGAAGAAGAATTAATCTCATATAATTTGATACGGGAAATGAAAATTTTGGGGGAGAAACTTTTTATGTTGGGAAGATTGTAATAAAATGAACTATTATAATTTCAATTCCTCATTTTCTTATTTAAAATTATTATATAGTAATATGGTAATAAAAAAATGAAATTATTTTGATTTTTTATATATAAATGGAATTAAAGAACCAATCAGTATCATTATGCATCATAATATATCTTTTGAAATGTGATCAAATGATTTGTATAAAAATAGAGTTCTAACAAATCCAATTTTCCCTGATAAAGGAAGTGATTGCCTCAACCAATAGGATCATACACTATGAATCCCATTTATTAGAGATAAAAAAGATGGATATAGTCACTAGTTTTTTCACATGATTCATCCCATGTTTATTTTCAATAACTAAGGTATGCTGGAAACAATTTATGGGTGATGTTCGGGATCATTGAGATCATGTCCCAAACCATGTTCAATGAACCACCCCATTAAATTCCCACCATCAAACACATTAATCCTTGGGAATTTGATGCAGTATTAAATATAATTGTATCATGACCCTAAAAATATTAATATTTACATTGTTATTTAGTTAATATTTGATCTATTGTGATCCAATTTTTTTACATTGTAAATGATTTTTATTTTGATATAATATTGATGAAATTTATTTTTTAGTTATTATTAAAATAAATATAATGAATTTATTAAATAATGGATGGTTGAAATAAAATATATTTTAATAAAATATTATTATCAAATATTTTTTAAAATATAAATTATTATGTAATTTTTATGAAGTCAAATGTATTTATTATTAGGGATCAAAAAAATATTATTGTCAAAAGACAAAGAATATCATAATAAATATATATTTTAGTTTAAACATGAAACTTCACAAATTTTGAAAATTATTAACATAAAATGATATTATTTTTTAATGATAATGACAAAAAATTTCAATGTTGAATTTTTCAAAATATTCAGATACAGTAGAATTCTCAGTAAAAAATTAAATATTGTATAAATATAATTTGTGTTTTATGACATAATAAGGATAAGAATGTGATGTGAATAGTACTATAAATCGAATTAGTGACCATGTATATGTTTTATCTATGGAATTATCTAATTTTATGTGTATTTGGTTAATTCTAACAATCTATTATGAATCCTCCAGAACAATTAGTATTTTTTTAATTTTTTAAAATCATTTCTTTAAGAGTAAGAATAACCTTTACAAATGAAATGGCACTATCTTATTATGTTTGGATCTTATCCTTATAAAATTATTACAACCCATCTAATTTTTTTAGAAACCATTTTAAAAAACTGTGGTAGATTTTTAGTTTTGGTTATTTTATTATAGAGATTCCATAATATCGATAAATAAGAGATCCCCAATTTTCCTATATAAACTAACACAAGGTTCCATTCTTATTAACTAAAACTCATTGGTGTGCAGACTTACCCTACCCACCACTATCTATAGTCCTCCCAAGGTGACCTCAAGATCTCTATAATCCTCTACCATGATTTTGAAGTCACACACTCAAGTAAGGGAATATCCACTTACATATTTTTAACAAGAAATACATGTTCTATTGTATTTATATTTTACGTTTTATTATGTTGAGATATGATCTTACATATCCCCATTACTATACATTTAATTTATAAATAATTACAACTTCGTTTAACTCTCATTAATCTTTCCATGATCTTTTCTATACAACTGTTACCATGCCGAAATTTAGTAAGGGAGTTCTCTCTTTCCATATCCACTCAAGAACTAATTTTATTATATGTATCATAAATTACAATTTATTATGATGGGATATGTTATTGCATATTCCACATAAATTCCACTTAACATTTAAATGATGAAATCTCCTCCTTCAACCACACTAATCCTCCAATGATCATTTATTCACACCTCTTACCATATCGAAATATAGTTATACTTATCCTCATTTTAATGATTATTCATTACATTAAGCCTTAAATATTCAATTTATAATGATGGGATATCTACTTCCATGTCCTTATTAAATCCCATTTCTTTTCTATGAGTTGATAGACACATCAAACCATTTTTATTAATCTTTAAGTGATGTTGTTATGATGTCGAAATATCATAGAGAATTCCATGAAAAATCAATTGTGTAGTAAATGCCTTACCCATATCCAATCAAATGGGTTTACTTTATGCACATATTATTTTGATTGTGAATTTATAGTTAATTATTACACACTACTTTATTGTCAAATAAATTATGATGATGAATTAATCCTTGAACCCATTATAATGATAATAAAATGAATGTGATGAGTGCGCATAGAATTATATAGAGCTCTGATGCATTGGATAATTTTTAGTATCATGATACGTCATGTTGGGATAGAGAGTGAACCAAATTCATTTATGGTAATTTTTTCACCATGAAGTCTTGGAGGATTATCCTTGACCAATGTCTATAATGTAGGGTTTTTATGTTGTTTCAACATTTCCCATGTTATTATTTTCATGTTATATCTTGTCATATTATTCATGTAAATGGTTCATACACTTTCCCATTCCCCATTTATTTGTGTATTGTCTAAAATGGATCTCCTTAAAAATTTTTATTCCATTATTGGGATTTAGAGATAGCCCATTTATTAGGGTTGTCCTGATGTTTCCCCATACAATGTTAAATAGGAATGTAATTTATAAGTATATTAAGGAAGTATTTAATAATTTTCTCATATCCAATGTTCAATATGTTATTATATGAAGATAATTATCAACAAAACTAGACCTCTTGATATTTTGGGTTTTTAATGGAAATGTTATTTAATAAATCATGTCTAAATATTAAAAAAAGATCATGGTTTTTATAATTATGATTCTTAGTCCTTAAATCTAAAGGAGGAAAATAAAATATATAAAGACATTATTGAAGTGAAAGATAAATATAAAGAAATAATTTTTATTTCTATTGAGTAATATTTAACTTATTTAGAGAATATATATAAAAAAATACGTGAAAATATGAATTTAATACACACCTTGAGGATCTAATATACTAATTTTTATTAATTTAGAAGCTATTTAAATGGATATTAGGAATTTGAAAACTAAATTTATTAATCTCAAAGAGTATTTATATTCATTTTTAAAGGTAAATAACAATAATGTAAAATTATGTATACGATAAAACAGACCTATTAAAAAAAATGATTTAGGTTGAATAATTTAATACTAATGTTAAATTATATTATTTTCGATAAAAGTTCAAAAGGAAATATTTTTTGCGTAACCTATTTTAAATATTCAATAAATGAGATTTATAATATAAAATTGTTTAGTAAGGTTTAAAAAATATTATCTTTATATGAAAACTTTCATTTATATTGGTTTATTTTATAAAAAACACAAAAATAATTGTTTTAAATATATTTGGGTTCCATAATTTTCTACTACTAATACAATTAGTCCCAAGTAAGTATAGGTACCAGAACAGACTATTTGATTGTTTAAATTATGGAAATATACCTTATAAGTCTATAAGACTCACAGTATTTATAATGTCTCTACTCTAAGAACATGGCATGTGACATTTCAAAAGGTCTAACCTTCTATTCATGTGATGGTGGCCTATTCAGATTTGGAGATAACTATAAAGGACATATCAATAGTATTAGTGTAGTTTGTTTTTATAAACCCGCTATAATGTAAGAAGTAATATATTAATATATTTTAAAATAAAATATAATAAGTATGTCATATCATTGTGATGTTGGATTAAATGTTATTTTTGAAACTTATACTATTACGATTTTGAAAAAAAAATATTTTCTACAAATATAAAAGTCTGTATTTAATCTATTGAATCTTCTAATATTACCAAAATGTTTAATTAAATAATTTTGGTAAAATAATACGAAATTTTATTGAATATGAGGCTTGGGAATGAGAAATTTAGACTATTAGAAAAATTTTCAAAGAATGAAAATTTTATGAAACATGTTAAATTACATAAAAATATTTATTTTTTATGATTCATGTCTAAGGTGTAAGAATAATAATAGAAGAATAAAATATATAAATGATGTTTTTACTACTATATATTTTTTACTATTAAATATTTACATATTTAAACCAATTTAACATATTATGTTTTGATGTATGAAATATTTATTTTAATTTTTAGGTGATTATAGATGATTTATCAGGATTAATTTCACATTACATAAAAAAATTGAATAAATTCTTTGATTTATGTGAACTTATAAAAACATCAATAATATATCCATTATCTCTATAATAAATGATATAGGAGGAGAATGTTTTTAATTATTATTTGATAAAATCTATGATGAAAATGTGTATAAAAAATATTTTTTAGTCACAAGGATACCACAATATAATTCTGTGGTAGAAAAAAAGTATATGTAAATAAATGTTATGGATACATCAAATCTTATGGAATTCAATGTCCATAGATATTTTTGGAAGGAGCCTCTAAATATATTTTTTCATGTTTAAAATACAGAATCTATAAGAACATTTTTCATAAGTCCACTTCAAAACTATATAAAGGGTTTCAACATAACGTTTTATATTTTAGAGTATTTGGATGAATAGACTTTATCTTAAATATAAAATATATTTTCAAAAAATTTACTTCAAATTGTGATGAATGAATATTCTTAGGATACTCCAATTATAAAAAAACCTATAGGGTTTTCAGTTACATAACAATTGTCGTTGAATAGTATATTCATGTTATATATAATGAATATTGGAATATTGATCAAAAATATGATTTAAACAATATAGATGATGTGTTTATGGAAATTAATTTTAGTGTATATAATTACCAATAAAATGAGAATGCACGAGTTAAAGGGAATAGTATTTCCTCTCAAACTGATCATAATGAGTAGAACACACATAAAGATCATCCAATTGAAAAAAAAAATAAATTCAAAACATATAATCGGGAACAAATAATATAAATTATATATTACATTACTATGTAATCATTGTGTTTGATACTTATTCTCTTACTGTTAACACTAATAAGGATATAATTGAATCTATTTGGATAAATATTATACAAGATTAATTGAATCAATTTTAAATGAATAAAGTGTATAATTTGGTTGAATTACCATATGATTAACCTAAAAAAAGTATTTCATTTGATTTTTCATAATAACCATGAAGAAGCTATATACATTATAAAACTAAAGAATGACTAGTTTATCAATGATATTCCTAAGAAGAGGGAATTGAAATTGATGATTCCTTTGTTCATGTTTCAAGGGTGGAAGTAAATTTAATTATTTTATCCTTTAATTTGTTTTCAAAATATATTATTATTACAAATGGATATAAAAAGTACTTTTTCAATGGAATAATTTCTATGGAATTTAAATTTTATAAAAAACCCTTTTATTTGAAAAAAGTAAATCATCCAATTTTTTAATCTTAATAAAACATTAGGTGGTCATAAGAAACCTCCCTGAGCATTGTAAAATTAACTAACGCATTTTTTAAATGAAGATGATTTTATTTAATGTAAAGTTGATTGTACCTTGTTTATAATGGATGTTATAATTGATATATTTATTATACATAGTTATATAGATGAAATAATATTTAGAGCTACTAATGAATTACTATGTGATAATTTTTATAGAATAATTAAAAGTGAATTTGGCATGAGCTTAATGGGATAACAAAAAAATTTCATTTGTTTAAAAATTAATCAATAAAAAGATGGAATTTTATTATACAAGGATAAGTATTATAAATAACGTGATAAAATATTTTACCGTGATTCTAATTGTCTAGGAAACTCTAAGGAGTTAAAATTCCAAAAATGTACATAGATGAATTGAAAGGATAGTTGATATTAAAATGTATAGAGTCATTATGGGATGATTATTTTTTCTCCCCAAATCAATACTAAATATAATATTCAATGTATGTTTATTTCTAGATGCATTCCAACCATAAGTAAATTAAACCCGAATAATATAAAATGGAAATTAGATATATTAAGGGAACTGTATGAACTGATATATTTTATTCAATTTATAATTACATGGATTTATTATCCTAATTTAATTTTGACTTTCATTGTGTTAGGATTGACTAGAGAAGAAATGTTTTTTCATTTTAATAGTAAAATTTAAATTTCATTGTGTTATGAAAAATAATTATTAGAAGCGTTTTTCACTATTGAAGCAATGTTTCCAAATGCTGGTATTTTTTTCACAATTTATATGGATTAAATAAACACTATGTGAATTTTATATTTGTTTTTAGGTAATAAATTTTTTTTGGAAATTATAGTGCAGTTTAAATTTTTAAAAACAATCTTCAACACTCTATAAAAAAAATAGAGATTTTAGATTTCATTTTCTATGGGATCTTTTAAATTTAGGTGATGTATATTTTGAATATTTCCATACTGAGAAAAAATTTCCTGATATATTCACTAAACCATTAAATTCTATCAAATTTTATAAAATGTTTCTTGAACTATATATTTTAGAAGTAAAATATTCTTTGGTATAGTTACTATTTTGACAAAATTACACTCCATTTTAAATACAATTTTCATTTATACAATAAATCAATTTTAGTATTTATTCTCCTATAATACTTGTATGTAGTTTATAATATTTAATAGAATAAGTTTTTGAAATATTTAATTTCAATGTACATATTGATAAATTTAAAAAAAATTATACAATGTTATGGAATATTGAATAAATGTTTGATTATATAATCTAATAAATTTGTATCATATTAGAGTTATAATCATTGTATTTATTATTTAACACTTTTTTTGATTAATTACCATTTCCTAATGTTAATTGATTTGAAATATTTCAAAATATTACCATTTACTATTTTCATGTATTAATATTTAATGATTTATTATAATTTAACATTTTACATTTTCTAATAATTCAACTAAACATATTTTAAATAATATGATTTTTATATTAATATTTTAATTTGGTGTGTTAGAGTTAAAAATTATCCAACCCATGGAAAATATAAATGGACATCCCTCAACCACATAAGGGACTAGTGTTCAACCCCATAAGAGTGTAGCCCGAAGGACCATCCAATTCAGAAGAGTTGTTTATAGACTCAGGTAGTGTGGTTTCTTTCCACTCTGGTTGGTAAGGTTGAATATTCCATTGTGGTTCGGTGCAAGTCCCTGAGGCTATGTGTGTGAGTTGTGTAATGGCTGTTGATCCCTCCGTAGAAAGATATGACTACAACGGGATTAGTTGAATGATATATAGGGGTTTAGTGCATGATGGAATCTGATATTAGAAAAATATAGTTCACTACACTATTCATTGGTTTTAAATTGGAAAGATAGTTCTTTGTCAACTCAATCACTTTTATCATGGTTGTCCAATCTACTCAGACTCATTATGTTTATCCTCTATTCCTTATTTGAGATTTCCAATTTACTCGACTATATGCCGGACCCCCAATTATCAAATTGATTATTCCAAGGATGAACTGATATACTGTGTTCTTGAAAAAGAATTGAGACAATGTCATTCAAACACTAATGCATACATGATACAATTTTATTTCATCTTGGCAGTCACATGAACAAGGTTTTTATTTATTAAAACATTTGTTATAAGAGGCCATTCATACATCCAATCCATGTCGTAATTAGATATTGAATATAATGACAATATCATGAATTACCTCACCTATAGAAATCCCTCTTGCGTGATGGTATATCCACCATGGGACAAAAACATTTTTTGGTAATTGTAGTTCAATGTACCACTCTATAGAGGCTCCTAATTTTTGTAAGAACTTCTAAATGCCACCAACATATGCTCCATTTGACGATAGAGGTAATGGAAAACCACAAGGAAATTTTCATCAACATTATTTCCATCACAATGAAATGGTGAACCATCGAAATTTTTTCACCATTGGTATATCATCTTTCCCTCTATAGAAATGTTCATTGGACATCGATGGTAGCAACATGACCCTACAATTATTTCCCCATCTATGACTGTTAATGTGACAATATCTTCTTTAATTCATAGAAATGTTAGAAACTCATATGAAAAGGTAGATAATAAAAGATAAATTAAAATTGTCGGCTTCTTATCACATGTCATGGAAGATGAGTATGACAATTTATTTTCAATGGCAGTAACACTGAGCTATAGTTAGGAAAATATATCTACCATTAGTTTAAATATTATTCTAAATATATAATTAATATTTTATGATGGTAAATTGAAATAATTCCTTTTTATAATGGTTATATTATATTTTTCTAAAAATTACAGGTACATGTTGTTTAAAAATAATTTCTAGATTATATTATGTATTTTTCACACTTATAGCATGTTTTACACATGCAGGTTATGATAATATATTTTATTACACATAATATTTTAAAAATGTTGAAGTTTATTCATATAAAATTTTATCATTTAATAAGGGATTACTATTTACTATTTTTTCAATAATCATATTTGATAATTTATTTTCTTTATTTCATATAGACATAAAGATCATGAAAATTCAATATATCCAACATGGTTTTTCCAAACAATGTTAACAGTAATGTTATAATTTTTTATGTTCAAACTCATGGAATGAGGTGATTGAATCACTGATACTTCATGAAGATGTTTTTTATGCTATGTTAATCCCATAGGGATGTGATCAAGGGAAAAAACTACATATAGATTCACTGATTAATTTTTTGTTAACATTGCTATGATACATATTATTACCACTCATTTAATAATGAATATCTATAACCCATTATTCATTAGTATGATCCAAAATATGATTATATTATAGAATCCTATATTACTGTAATGATCTTGATAATCAAACATCGTCGTCCTAATCATCACATAGTTCTATTAGGTTTCTTTGTACTTACTTTTCTTCTTATTATTCTTTTATTTATCAATTTTAATTGTTTGTGTCTAATTTATGCATTTCCACATAAAAACATGGCCTCTTCTTCTAGTTATTCTATAACCTAAAAGGAAGTTAGTGTTCTAAATATTGAACAAATGTCATGACATGAAATAAGATAAAGACACCTATAAAAGGTATGGTTTCTGCCCATGGGTATTTTTAAATGGTAGAGTATACAACGTGTTCTCATACCTCAAATATTTAGTTTCATAGCAGGTGCCAATATGCTCAGGGATTAAATATGGTTTTTGAGAGGACTTGTATCATAGTGATCTTAACTAAAATAAAATAAATGTGTTTATCTCATTTATTTCCTCTAAATTTCACTTATTGAACATATCACTCACTTATGATTCTTTAATTAATAATACACTTACTGAATTATTATTTAATATTTTGAAATCAATATTCACTCCTCAGGTCTTTATTATAATCACTTATTACAGAACATAGATATCATGTGATTCAAAGGATAAAAAATAAAGGGAATTTCTGTAGTGGACATAAGTTGTAAAATTTTATAGATTACCTCTTTGAATTTATATAAGAGGATAAATACACTTACCAAATTCATTCAATGATTCTTTTCTAACCATGAAAACCATGACTTTTGTGTCTACGTAAATCATGTAACTATGTTATTTTATATCTGTCACCACCAAAACTAGAAAATTCTTCGGTTGATGACATAATTCATGCTGCATGGGTTCATTGGTTTTTTTAAGGTCAAGATTATAGTTACTATCATTAGGAAATTTATGTGACGTTTTATTAACATCGATGGATGTAATAGGTTAGAGGATCTCAATTAGAGTTTGTGGTACTACTATAAAAGGAATGAAATCCTTTCCGAAAAGTTTCTTCTATATTTCCATCAATATGACTCTCCATTAGTACATGTGTGATCACAATCTTAGGTTCCTCTATGAAATTGAATTCTCCCATATTTTTTTAATATTTTGAGTTTCATTATCCATCATCACTGATTGATTATTTGACTTAATAATTATTTTATACATAACCATTTTGGAAAAATATTTGATGATAAAATTTATCATTTGATGGAGGTGAGTGGATTTTATTTGATGTGATGACCTCTGGTGTGTAGAAATCCATTTTGTCTTAATTTTATTCATACTCTATCGTAGAAAAAAGATATGGAATTAAATTCCATATTCATCATTAATGGAAATTTCATACATAAATGGTCAAATCTGATATAAATTTATTTATATATATAAGTGAAATCATTTCTTACTTTGTGATGGATGGGTTGGGATCTCGTATAATAGGGACATCAAATCAATTCATCTGATAGACCATTGTATTCAATGGAGTAGAATTCAAAACTATCACATTATTCAAGTGAAATTTTATTGGAAGAATTAGAATTTTTTGAAGAGGATAAATCAATTTTAGGATATGAAGAAGCTTAAAATTATTGTTTACTCATCATCAATGTTAGGAAATTATTTTTGTTTCTATGGAACCATACCAAAGCTTCCACGAATATATTTTTCTAAATTGGAATGTCAAATGGAAGAGAAGAGGATAATTTTGGAGGATGGGTCACATTATGTTAAATAATTTACAACACTGAAAAAAAGTTTCCATTTGATCTTCAATTATTCTTTTATATTCATTTGAAAATTTTATCCTTTTAATTTTCTCACTCACTACACCAAATGTTTTATTTTCATTAATGGGGATTTTTTAGGATCATGATGTCATTGGTTAAATTGAATTTAATCCACTAGTGGGAATGGTGGTTCATGTTCTATATGGTGATGAGGACACAATTGTGATGTTTAAATTGTGATGTTTTCTAACATTTATTACATAATAAAATTCTAATTGATTTACTATGTGTGGTGTTTTCATGATTAATAGTACGTTGAGAAT
This sequence comes from Viscum album, assembly GCA_963277665.1. Taxonomy (NCBI): domain Eukaryota; kingdom Viridiplantae; phylum Streptophyta; class Magnoliopsida; order Santalales; family Viscaceae; genus Viscum; species Viscum album. Next base: position 265,848,216 of record OY728120.1, read on the forward strand.
CGTATAATGATGGGATGTATTTTACAACCAATCATGGTGAGGTATTTTATTAGGGTTCATTAAACTAAATTGAATAATAATGATTAAAAAATTAAAATATTTTGGATATCTCAGGGGCGATGTAAACTTTTTTTCCATACCATGAAATGTATGGGAGTAGCTTGGGTATTGTTCATAACCATATGGTGTGGCCCACGCCATTCCAAACTTCTAGGTGCCTTGAATGTTTTTTAAAAATAAAAAATACCCATGGTATATTGCACACTTTTTTTAGTTTCATTTATTATGGACCTAAATCAGTCTTTAAGGAGATCCCAATTCTAATATTCTCTCTAGAAATTGGGCTATAAATTTGGTATATGATGTTACAAAATTCCAAATTTTTTTAAAAAAGTAACCCATTAACTAATATATATTTGATGATCTATGTCAAACCAGAAAGATAATGTGTTTATACGACAGTAATTCCCTTTTCAATGAATGTCAAAGAAATTTAATTTTCTCTGTATAATACTTAAAATAGTGAATAATATAAAAAAACTATTTAAAATTATAATTTAAATTAAATGAAACTAAATTCGTGATCTAAAAGGAATCTAATAGAGGGATTCGTATAGAGAGTATTTTCATAATTGTGACACCCATTCATGTGCATGAAATAACAGAGATATTCCCATTGTGCATATTTATATATGATATAATTTTTTTTGTTTATCATCATTCAATAAAATTTTATTTGTTTACATTAGTTATATTATTTAGTGTGTGAGGGAAGCCCGAACCATTGTAAAAATAAGCTACCATTTATCTATCTAACACAATATTTTTAATACGAGAATAGTAAATAAATATGATTCATTAACCAACTATAGAATTTATGCATACATTTTAACACTTGAGAAAATGAAGTATCCCAAGAAGCATTATCATAGATTATTTATACAACATCCATTCAATGGATATCATTGTGTAGGCTTACATGTTTCCTTAATTGAATCTCCCGATGAACCATTCATATATTCATCATCCTTCTTTACATATTGAGGTACAAGTAAACCATGGAGAGAATATGTAACCCATGAAAATGTAGTGTGATTCATATCAGTTCAGGGATACACAATGGCAGTGGGATTCCTTTTCCTCTTCATGAGAACTATCACACCATATTATGATGATGAATATTATTTATTTTTTCATTTGTGTATGATACATGTTAATTATATAATATTTTTCATTTCATTTCATCAAATTTTCGTATTATCTTACATTGTGATCCTAGGTAACGTGGTTTTAATTACATCCATTTATTTTAACTATTGTAAATAATCTTTAACAAAACCAATTAATGGAATTAGAGGGATCCATGCATAGGTTTTATGAAATATACATTGAAATGAATACGAATAAAAATAGAAAAATTATTTAGGTTTCCAAAAATTCTAATAAACAGGAATACACTTACTTTGATGTGCTACATAGTTGTATCCCAATCCTTTCTCTTGCAGAAATGGGATGCATAAAGGTAACTATGGCCTTGAAATCACACATCTGACATTCATGTGGGTATTCAAGACATTTCACATATGTGAGTGGTAATGTAATGGTAACTTGAGGAATACCTTTAAATAAAAGGGATCACGTAAGGGTAAACCCAATTTTCACAATTCTACATAATGGAATATAATATTTTACCAAAATTATATATCCTGACATAAATTTTTCTTTTAATTGTATCATCATTGATTCCTTTATGTAAATGGTTTGTGTATATGTAGTACCATTACTCATCATTACTAGGAATCCGTGGACATGATTGTTGATGTGTACCCTTAGATAGTTTCTGTTGTTTAATGGTCATACCATAACATTACCTAACTACATGAATGTAGTACCCTTATATGATTCTTTATTGTTTATATGTACCAAGGTAAGATGTTATTTACCTTTATACAAGGGATTCTAGATCGTTGGTGTTGGTTCCAAAGAATAAACGACATTGTACATTAGATTACATGACTATTCCAAGGAGAGAACAATAATAAAACTTATTATCCCATATTTATTTTTAATCTTTATAAAAGCTACATGATTGTAATGCCCCCAACCCTGGTTCCACTAAACCGGAGCCACGGCCCGGGTTGTTACATGACCTCAAGTGCGTCTCCCCATACACTAGAGGCTGTCGACTTGTAGCGAGGGTCCAAAAGGTCTTGTGGGGAGACTATACGCTCAATAACATATTAATACACATCAAAAATTAATTGAAATAGCTGAAACATAAAGGAACAATCCACTACATGCATAATAAACAAATCCCAGAACTGGGTACAGTCATAAACAACAATAAGTATGTCATCTCTCTATAGTTTCAAGGGATCAAAACCCAAAAGAAATATAATGGTAGAATCCCCATAATGGTATGGAATACAAGTCTATAACCTCATCCAAACATGTCCCATGTACAACTCGTATCCCTATAATAGGGCCCTTTACCTTCTCTTGACCTGCAAGAATGATATCTTCTCAGGTACCCAACATCGGTCCAAGCAGGGTGTGAGTATAACTCAATATGCCACCAACAACAGTTTCAACAAAATATCAAGCAAGGCTGAGATTGCATCAAAATGATAAATAAAGTCATGTAAAGGTAAAGAGTTCAATCAGTTATCTTTACATAAGATCCTTTATGTTAACAAACCATATGACCCATGACTATTATTAAGACAATTCATTTATCAAGTCACCCTTTTAGTGTGTTCAATGGATTAGGCATGATCAACATTTTCATCATGGGAGAATTAAATAAGTCTTATCTCACTAGGAACCATATCAAAAAAATTCCCAATATCGTCACCTCAAAACCTCAGTTTGGGTGGAATGAAACCGTTAGGGGAATAAAACTCCATCCCCTTCCCTAACCTGTTCTTTTAGGGGAGGAGGTAGAACCTCTGTCCAACTCAACTCGTGGGCGTAGAACATCAATTCAATACCCAAGTTGGAAAATCCATGTTCACTTGATTATTTACCATTCAACACAAATCACCATATCACAACGATATGTCGAAAAACATTTAAAACATCACAAGAATCTCAATAAATGGGAAAATAACATTATTTCCTCAATCCATTAACAAATTCATCATTTTTAATTACAGATCCCTTTATCCCCATTTCCCAGTTCCCTTACCTATCTAAAAACGCATATTCAATTATAATGTTTTCAACAAGGAATTCCCACAAATCCATTTAATAATGTTAAAGTATTCATTAAGGGTTCTAAATTCTTGCACAATTATATTACACTACTTAGCTTAATCTATGCCCGGAAAATATCGTCACACCTCGTGAGTGGAACTAATTGGCTGAGTCATTCTCTTTTCTTCCCATGGGGATCAAGAGGGTTAAATTTATCCATTATACACTCATTACCCCATATTAAGTAAAATTCAACAAGAACACATCAAATATGAGAAAAAAAAACCCTACATCCACAAATCTACACAAAACCCACAAGATATCATTTATAGACCACGTACCCTAAATCCTTTGACGAACGCACACCCAACCCAAGACATAGGTCTCGATTCAACCATCCCTTGAAGCATTACACCAAAACTCACCGATAATGTTGGGTTTGGGAGCTTCAGATGGAGAGGGAAATGAAATAGAAACCCTAAACAAAAAATAATGCTAAGAGGATTATTAGAGATACCTGAATCTTCAATCTACAACTGACGGTACTCCAAATGGATTATGATTGAAGGATATTGATCATTGGGTGCTCTTGGTCCCATTGGTTCATTCTTAAGGCTCTAAGTAAGGAGGGGTAGGAAAATCCTGAGTCGGTTATAAAATCTAGAAGTGGAATTTTTGTATTTTTTTTAAAGGTTTTGGGGCCGCACAATTCGCCAAACCGTGCACAAAACTTGCATATTCTTCTATCAAAAAGAGCCCCCTCGAATGGTTTATCTACACAATTTTTGAAAGTGTGCACAAATCATGTGGATGCTACTATATGAAAATATTCTTCTTCAAGGTTTACCTGGGTTGCCTACATGGTTAGTAATAACCATGTGCAAACTATGCAGTTATCCCAAAAAACACATTTCCCCACTTTTTTTTTCCTGAAACCCCAAAACACCCCCAAGCCTCCTTAATGTCTTTGGAAGGAATCTAATTGACCAAAATAAGGGCTTAAACCAAGACGTAAGTAAAACATACCTTACATATAAATCGAGAAATCATAAAACTTCCATACCATATAATGGCTTTTCATCGAGCTCCTCTTCCAGAGCATCATTGAGATTCTATAGAAAAGAGATTGAGACACTGGACCCACATGTCATATTCCCACACCCATGTTTCCTCTATAACATGTCCATGTTTCCCTTGAACCCAAACTAGGGGTTCACTCTTACCCCACAAAACATTCCCACTATGATCCACAATATTAAAAAGGTACTCCTCAAAGAATGCATCATCCTAATGCTCAAAATCCTCGGAATTTATCACTTCAGATGGATCTGGGTGACAAAGTCATTGTTTTGAAACATGGAAAATTTCATGCATCCCACTATACCAGAATGGAAGAGCCAATTGATAAGCCACCGGTCTGATTCTCTCTACCAAATCAAATGGAACCACATATATAAGTTACAGCATGCCATGCATCCGAATTCGATGGTGACCAAACATTGGAGACACCCTAATAAATAGACTATCACCCACCATGAAGTCAAGAGGTCTACAACAAGGATATGAATATGAATTCTATCTACCCTTAGCTATTTTCACATACTTTTTAATAAACTGGACCTTATCTAACGTCTCTTACACAAGGCTCGACCCTAACATCTTAGAATCCCCTGTCTCTAACCAACACAATAGTGTTCTGTATAGTCTCCCATAATGTTCCGCAAATGGTTCTGTCTAGATTATAGCCGAAAATCTATTGTTATACCAAAACTCAACAAGTGAAAGGATATTTTTCCATAAATGACTAAAATCCAGAATACATGATCTCAACATGTCTTAAAATAAAGAATTAATGCAATTTGACTTCCCATAAGTCTGTGGGTGGTATGACATACTCAGAACCACCTGTGTACTGAGTTCTTTCTATAGTCCCTTCTAGAACCTAGAGGTGGAATGCAGATCATAGTCTAAAACTATGGTTCTTGGCACACCAAGAAACTGTACTATTTCCCAAAAATATAACATCCCTATATAGTCAACTATATAGGCTTCCTAAAATGGATAGAAATGGTCTACTTTGGTCAACAGATCTAATACCAAACAAATGGAATGATTATTCTGAGGCATCCTCAGAAGACCCACTACGATGTCCATCGTGACATCATTACACTTCTATTATGGAATAGGCTATGACTGCAACAACCCACCAGACAGATGATGTTCAACCTTCACCTACTAATAGGTAAGGAATCATTCCACACCACCCCCCCCCACACACACACTTACTTCATCATTCCCAACCACCAAGACTGCCTAAATAGATCATAGTACATCTTAGTCCATACTGGATGCATTTCACACATTGTTGTGTAGAACTCGCACATCAACTCATCCAATATATCTGTCGGCACCACAACAAAACCATGAAGATAAGAAACTCCATCACTGATGAAGATCCAACAAGAAGGTGACTCCCCACCATTAAGTCATCCCTTCATAGCCATGCACCTTGGATCTACCAACTGACACTCTTTAATTAGGCTCAAGGGTGCAGACTCAACTGCTATAGATGCAAGGGTCATCTACCTGTTCCATTCCTGTACCTGCAAATGCATCTCCTCAATCAAGGCCATAATCACCCACTCCGAACAAGATTCCTAACCCACTCGATTAAGATTCATACTGCTCAGAGCATCAACTAAACTAATCCCTTTTCCCAGTCTGTAAACCAATTCAAAATCGAAGCACTATAAGTACTCGACCCTCTATTGCTGTTGAAGATACAAATCCCATTGAGAGAATATGTATTTCATACTTTTAGGGTTGTTAAACACTGTAAAGGGTTCTCCCAAAATATAATGTCTCAAAAACATTAAGGCATGAAACACAATAGGTATCTCCAAGTCATGAGTAGGATAATTGCTTTCATGGGGCCTCAAGTGTCTCAACCCATATGCTACAACATGATCATCCTGCATCAACATTACCCCATTTCAAACACCTGATGCATCACAGAACAAGGTATACGCATTACCTGGTTCGGGTAAGATCATAATCATTATGGTGGTCAACTATTTCTTCAGATCCTGGAAAGCATTCACACAAGCATCTAACCAAACAAACTTAACCCCCTTCTTGTTTAGTTCTTTGATCGGTATTTCTAAATGACATAAATCCCTAGTAAATATTTGGTAATAACCAGCCAAACCCAAAAAACTCTGAATATCAAAGAATTTCTTCTTGTGTTCCCATGACACCACAACCTGTACCTTTTTTGGATCCACCAACATGCCTAACTTACATATGATATGTCCCAAAAAGTGCACCTCATCAATCCAAAACTGACATTTTTATATCTTAGTGTAAAGCCTACTATCTCTTAGTGTACTCAAGATGATGTCAATATGTTTGGAATGATCTTCTTGAGTTCTTAAGTAAACCAAGATGTCATTAATGAAAACAACTACAAACTGATCTAGGTATGGGTGAAATATCTAGTACATCAAATCCATAAACACAGCTGATGCATTGGTCAAACCAAATGGTATATCTAGGAATTCATACATCTCAAACCTGCTTTGGAAATCCATCTAGGGTATGTCCAAAGTTATCTCCCTCAAATGATGGTATACTAATCTCCATTCAATCTTGGAAAACAATGAGGCACCTCTGAGCTGATCAAATGGTTCATCAATTATTGGAAGAGGGTATCAGTTATTAACTATCATCTTCTTTAGCTTACTATAATAGACACATAGCCTCAGTGATCCATAAACCTTATTAGTAAACAACACAGGTGATCCCCAAGGTGATGTACTAGGACTTATCAACACATTACTCTCTAATTCCTCCCACAGAACCTTTAGTTCTTGGAGGCATGCTGGCGCATTTCGGTACAGTTGAATGGAAACTGGCTCCGCTACAGGCAACAATTCGATCGTAAACTCAACTTCTCCCCCTAGTGGTAACCCCAAGAAGTCCTTAGGAAACACATCCTGAAACTGGTTCACAAAAAAAGGGAATACCAGATTTCCTTTGTCCCTAACATCTATCATAAGCCTTGCCAATTGGGCTATCATCTCCCCAATATGATGTTGTATCGACCATGCCTGGCCCACCTGAGTATCCCACTCACCATGAAGGACATGATTTCTCCCATCGAGAGTTTTGAATTTTACCTAATGTTAGTAATAGTAGATATGGGCTTGATATAACAACAAACAATCCATTCCCATGATTAGGTTAAAACCTGACATATTTAGGACTAATATATCCCATAGAAAACAATACCCACCATCCTCCAAATCACAACCCTTATATTTCTTAATTTCCTTGACTCACACCCCTAGCGAAGTATCAATAACATTACCCCACATGCGGTCTCTATAGTTAATACCAACACAACTACAAACGGAGCAGATATAAAGGAATGTAAAGAACATATATTGAATAAAGTAGTAGAAAATTTGGAAGGCACAAGAATCATACCCCAAACAATATATGGTCCTACATCATCACCTTTAGGTCTAGCCTGAACTACATGGAGGTGACATGCCCCTTTACCCTGGGCTCCCGCATGAGTACCCTACACTACACAACTCTATTGATAAGGACGATTATTCCCTAGTGATCCAAATCCTCCTCCCCAACCAGTACATCCCATTGAACTCCACCTTGCTGCCTGATATGGGGTAATCAACCACTTCCTACACACGACATCTTCCTCTGACCTATATCATTCCCCGACTACTGTGAGTTCCTGAAGAATCTCTGCATGTGGCCTAGCCTGTCGCACGCTCAGCACTCAACTTATGGGTGGGGACACTGGTCACGCTTGTGCCCCATCCTTCCACACTTAAATCCAAATACCTAGTCATCACCCTGAGAAGTATACCCCCTTGTATTTCTCTACACACTCCCACCCTAATGAAAGGTTCCAAAACTAGCACTTCCTACAATGAGAAGCTGCACCACTTACTCACCCATCTAGCGCAAAACATTCACTAACTGAACATCATTTATAGTTTCCTTATGATATAAGGGCCTAATATTCTATATTATCTATATTTTTCAGTCAAAATATATTCACCTAAGGCCTGATCTCACATCTCAGCCTGTCTTGGAAGAATTTTTCCACAAATACCATATCTCCTGTCAATATCAGAACAAATTATATCAAATATGTGGAATGGATATCATAGTCCATTACCTATATTTTCCCCTAAGTCAACCTCATAAAATCTTCATCCTTCTCCTACCTTAAAGTTTTTGGATAGATGTGGTCATGAAATTCCTCTTGAAAATAATTCCACATCATCCTCTCACCCTGCTCTGTATGAACCACAATGTCCCACTAACAATTTTATTTCCACCTCAGAATATATGCTGCTAACTTGACTCACTTCTCGAGAAGAGTCTCTAGATGGTCAAGAATATTTTGGTTGGACTCTATCTAGAACTCTGCGGCATCTAGGCCACCATCTTCGGTAATGTTTAGAGGTTGTTGTAATTGAAACTCTCGGGTCATCTCAAACATGCTCGATGCAAGCTTCCCTAGGCCTCGTTCGATTATCTTCATAAATAAAGAAATGTTCTCATAGAACTGCTCCTCCATGTCTATTTGTACAACCATGTTCTCTTGCTCCACTACTGTAGGAGCATGCTCAGCAACGTCCTCATGTCACCCAACTGGAACAATTCATCGAGGTGGAATTTCTCTACAATTCCAAACATGAACATTAAAACAAAAAAACCTTATCATAAGGACGAGATATAGATATGATCTTCACTTGTGATAACCAATCCACTTCGTTTACTCTAATCCAGAGATCCACTCGCAACCAATTCACTACCCTCGGCCATCTCCCTAAATATATGTTCAATTCGGTATTTAATTATTATGGTTACAAGCCTTATCTCTTACTCTCATTCTTACGATTTCCATTTTCCAATTCACCCTTATGATAAATTATTCTAGTCATACTTCTTAATCAAAACCCATTTTATAATTACTCATAGACATGATCACTTCCCCTTTTTACTCATTCATATGATCTTATTATTTGTAATTCATTAATTTTAAAAGTACATATTCATCATAACATTTACATCAAACACCCTAGTACTGTGTGTGTGCCTATCATGATGAATATCCCATTTCTATATTGGTACCTAGAATGATGCATGAATGCACAACCTCGTACCTTTCCGGTCAAGAGAGAAATATCATGAAACTGTTAAATCATACAATAAGTGAATCACCAAATTGTAAAATATCATCAAAAGTAAGAACACACAACAAGAAAAAAATCCCTTCCAAGGGTGACATGGGTTTCCCCCATACATGGGTTAACTATGCCAAAGAACGAGCTCATTACCAAGTCCATACACATTGCTAATCTCCAATATACCATCCCCAAATAGTAATAAATATAAATGAACTCCTTTGATTCCACATTGTAACATCCCAAACCCGGTTTCTACTAAATTTGTTCCCCAATCCGGGTAGTTCCAAGACCTCATGCACGCCTCCCCATATGATAGAGGTTGTTGAAAACCATCGAGGGTCCAAAAGGTCATGTAGGGAGACTATAACCTCAATACAAGGGTAATCCAAAATAGATAATAATTGAAATAGTGTAAATATAAGAGAAAAATTCAAAAAATCCATAATAACCAAATCCAAGAACAGGGTACAATCATAAACAACAATAAGTATGGCATGGCCTTACAGTGAGAAGTGAAAAAAAACCAAAAGAAATACTATGGTAGAATCCCCAAAATGGTTCAAACTCCAAATATGGAAACTCACCCAGACATGTCCCATGTATAACTCATCTTTATAGCATAGGGAACTTGCCCTTATCTTGACCTACAATAATGAAATCTGCTCACGTACCCAACAACGAACCGAGTAGGGTGCGAGTATAATTCAGTTGGCCACCACCAATGGTGTCTACAACATATCCAGAACGAATGATAGTGCCTAAAAATAATAAATAAATGCAAGTTAAGACAAATAGTAATATAGGATATCCTTACTTATGTTCCTTTAAGTTAACCTACCACTTGACCCGTGTTTATGACTAAGAAAATTCATTTATCATGTCACCATTTTAGTGTGTTCAATAGATTAGGTATGATCAATGTTTTCAACATGTGAGAATTAAACAATTCCAATATCAATCGGAATCATATAACAACAATTCACAATATCCACACCTCTAGCCACAGTCCGAGTGGAAAGCAACTGTTAAGGGAAGCAAACTCTGTCCCCTTAACTAACATGTGCATTTAGGGGAGGAGATAGATCCTCGGTCCAACTCAACCTCTGGGTGTAGAACCTCAATTCAATACCCCACTATGAAATGTCATGCACACATGGTTATTTATCATTCACCACAAATAACCATTTCACAAAAATTTATCCAACATCATTTAAAAGATCACAAGAATATCAATTAATGTGAAGATAACAATATTTCCGCAATCTATTAACACAATCATCATTTGTAATTACTTAACCCTTTGGCTACATTTCCAATTACCCATGCCTATCCCACTAGGAATATTCCAATATAATCTATTCAATTTGAAATTCCCACAAATTCATTCGTGCATCATAACATATTCATCAAGGTCACTATGATCTTCCACAACTATGTTAGACTACATAGCTAAATCAAAGTCTGGAAAATATCGACACACCCTACAGGTGGCCCTAATTAGTTGAGAAATCCTCCTTAAATTCCATGTGGATCAAGAATAGTCCATTTAACAATTTAAAAACTTTTTACCCTCTCTTAAGTAAAAATCAAAATTAACTCATCAAAATAGAGCATGAACATAAACCCTACATGAAAAAATCAACAAAAACCCAAGGGATATACTTTTAGACAACCTACCTTAAATCTATTGGAAAATGCACTCCCAACCAAATCCTTAGGTATTGATTTATTAAACCTTGATTCTTTAACTAAAAACTCACTGAAAAATTAAAGTTTTAGAGCTTCTAATAGAGAGGGAAAATAAATAGAAACCTTAAACCAAAAATGATAGGCAATGGGAAGATTAGCCTTACCCGAATCATCAATATGCAATGGATGACATTGTAAACAGAATAAGATCGAATGAGATTGATCATTGGGAGTTCTTGGTCCCTTTGTTTCATTATTAGGGATGTAAGTGAGGAGGGGGAGGAAAATATTGATTTTGTTATAAAATCCCAATGTGGCATTTTGGTAATTTTTAATGTTTTCTGGGCTGCACGGTTTACCCACATAGTTTTCCAGACCGTGTACTAACTGGGTGGATTCTGGTGTCCCAAAGAGCCACCTTGCATGGTTTTCCCACACTGTTCTCCAAACTATATGCAAACCATACAGAGGGTACTGTCTGAAAATTTTCCACTTGCACGGTTTACATAGGTTCCCCCACACAGTTAGCACTAACAGTGCACAGACCATGAGACTAGACTAGAAAACTCGTTTTCCCCCCTTTATCATGTCCCAAACCCCCAAACACCCCTGACCCTCCTTAAAGACGTTGTAAAGTACTTAATTGACCAAAATAAGGGCTTAAACTGAGATGTTAGTAAAACATACCTTACAGATAAATCAGGGATCTTACAGTGATAATATCCAAGAGTATATTTTTCATTGAGAAGGTTGTATAAGTTTACCACTATGATGAGATCCTTGAAATGTGATGTTGTTATTAATAAAAATAACTCTTTTTTATGATAACGTAATATGATCGCACAAAATATAGAGAGATCATAATGTTAGAGTACTCATAAATAGAAGGGGATTCTTCTCATGATGTTTTCACATGGTAATCTCCAAGATAGAAGATTATGATAACATACATGGTAGTATGAATTCTTCATGTTTTTCTATTACCAGATATTCCTAAATGTCTGCATTGTTTACTGGTCCTTAGACATTAAGACTATTATTAACCATTCTATAACTAGAGCACTTATATGTATTTCATAAACCATAACAAAAAATAGTTCATGGTAATGTTTTAGACGTTGGTTGTGTCATGAATGACATGTTTTCAATTAAAATTCAAAGTAAATATTTTCACCTTTATCATTATGTATCTTGATATCTCTTCCCTTTGATTGAAATATATATTTTACATTAAATTCCTTGTCCATGGTGTAACTGTGTCTATTTTAGATAGAAAACGAATGATATATCAGAATATAGGTTGATGACATAGACTTCCAACCTACATTATTATATAGAATGATAAAGGGATTATATTAACATTGACCATTAATATATGGTTTTAATCATTATAACATTAAGTTATTTGCCTTGGTTTTGTAGTCTCATAGCTTGGATGTAATATTGGACATCAGGAAATCTTGTATAATTACCAATAGAATGAATACTAGATGGTCCCAAATTATTTCTATCTATTGATCTCAATTAAATTATATATAAATTTAATTAAGGAAATAAATATTATTCGGAAGACAGCTAAATAATTTTATTCATTTTTTATCAATAACATAAACTAAATATATATTTATTCACTAGATTTATAGTAAATTTTATTATTTTATTTTTTGAAATATTTAATAAATATTTTTTTGGTTTGTTGATAATGTATTTATTTTTAAATTTTATTTCTTTTTAAGAATTAAATAAATTATGAGGTGTTTAAATGGTCCAAGACCATGTCTGGTGAGAAATAATAATTTAATTGTTATTTTCAAAATATTTTTCATTGTGTAAGATAGTTCATGCACAATAAAATAATAATATTTTAATTATTATTTTAGAATGGGGTTCAATAAATAATATTATATTAATTAAGGGATGGACTAAAATTTGGTAATATTTTATCCTAAACTCATTCACTATAAATATGTGTTTATATCGATAATGTAAGATTGGTTGAATGTTTATTATAGATTTTTATCACACAAAAATCATCTCTCACACTCTCAAACATCTTCACTCTTCCACTATTTAATGCAAAGAACTCCTCCACGCCCAACTAATCGTGGAGAGATTATGTTGAACAACCCAAAACAATCGATTCATCACACTATCACTCAATATTCAATTATTGTTGCATAGAGATTAATGGAGCATGGGTGGATAACCATTAAATGTATTCTACACTTGAATCATTAAATTGCAGTGAAGGTAATATGAAATTATTTTCAAATGTTCAACAATATCATCAATGAAATTGTCCTAATATTAGGTAATCATTTCATTCAATCCTAAAATACTAATTAATTATAAATTTAACATACCAGTCCCTTTATTGAGGTTTTGGTACACTCTAAATTAAAATAAATTTTTATTTAACACCCACCACCATTCTTCTTCTATTCCTATAATTTTATAGTGGTATCTGAGTCAGTAAAAGATTAAATATGTGATTAATTAATTGATAATTGATCAATGTGTTCAATAGTGGTTAAATTTTTCATTTCATATTATTTATAATGTAATTTATTTTGAATAAACATGTTTTCAACATTTAAATTTAATTATCTGTCATTCATAAATAAAACATGAAATATTATTGGAGATGCCATTAGGAAATGTCGAGGAATCCAGCACAAAGCATGGGATTACACAATGTATAGTCAGAGTACCCAAATTGTACCAAAGTTCACTATATTTGGAAATTTTGTGGGTTACAAAATACATCAATTAGTAATTACACATGGTGTACTTATTTCATACTACATAAATGATGGTTCAACCTTGAGCATGACATGTAGGATTACATAGAGTTTAGTTGGAATATACACTGTGTAGTTTACATGGGGAAGCAGTGAAATTTTGAAAATCAGTGAGGTCATTATACATGGTCAAACCACATGAGAATGATATCATGTAGTATTATTTATATACCTAGAAAGTATGTCATGTACATATCCTATTGTTCGTCATTCCCATCATCAAAAATACATTTTGATCCATTAAATGAGTTATGAAGAAACATGGATTGAGGGATACTTGACGTTTTACATGTCTCTATATATTGTGAGGTCACGAAGAACAAACATGTTTAGTTATTTAGTGGTATAAAAAAAAGAGATGAAAAGTGTAATACATGGTAAATAGCTATCTTTTAAATATCATGTAGTACATAAAAGGTACACAACTAAATCCCCATGCATGTAACATGAGTACCTACTAACCATGGTATTTAGTGTGTGGCTATTTAGTACATGATGTATAGTAACCTAATTAATGATAAAATTAAATAGATTTAATGATTAAATTATTGTATTAAAACATTATTTTATTGATTAGAACAAGTTATGTTTGAGAATTTCATAATTTTTTTAATGAATTTTAAATTCCGAATTAATTTAATGTTTTAAATTTTCTATTATTAATGTTTTCATATTTTACATTAATACCACTAATGGTAGAAAGTTATATAATAATTCATATAATCATTAAAATGAAAAATAATTTATTCATTTATTGATTAAATAATTAATTGAATCATGTTTATCTTAATAATAATGAATGACTAAATTATTAACTAGTTTTACATTTGTGTATTTAATGCATGTGTATGACAATTCATAATCCTGATCAAGAAAAATATATTTTTTGTCCTTATTTAATTTAATTTATTTCATAGGTTTAAAATTATTTAAAATAAATTAATCATTATAGACTATTATTTATCACTTTATTCAGTATTCTGTAGGAACATTATGTCCATGATTATTTATGTAGTCCCTAATATTATGGAGTATGCTATTTATAAGATGATGTATTGTGAACCAACCACTGGGTAGATTAGATGTGCTCGCCAGTGACTGATTGGGGCCAGTATAATTTTTTTGATTTTTAAATATAACTAAAAATAATATTTTAAATATTTAAATTTAAAATTGCAAATGATGGAGTTGTAAGAGGTCACAATGTCTCAGAGTGATGTTGAGAGTCATGCAGAGACCGAAGGTTAGACTAGTACCCCCTCATTTGATGAGGTGGCATGGATCCAGACGACCCATTATGGATTATAGAATGGCTTAGATGTTTGTATCATCTCTAGAGTGACCCCTATGGGGTTTTTACATAACCTTTGTGATGTCAGTGTCCAGTTCGAGATGTGATCGTAGAGAATCATCGCCATCTCATGCATAGTATGTGGATTAGTTGCGATCATAGAGTGATCGTATTCAGACTATGTGTAGTGAGCATGAGGAAAGGAGTCGGTGGAAGAAATAGTAGTACGAAGATTCTCTATGACCGCAACAGTAGCAACATCAGATGCTGGATGAGATGCATCGATGGCGGCAGGAGCATGAGCTTGAGATGGAGTATATCTGACGTCTGACTAACAGTTTGGGGATTCAGTTCTCTCCACCATCTCCTCTAGCTCCTCCAAACAACCCTCCAACTTGGTGATGTATTTTTATTTTATGATGAATCATTTTAATTTATTTTTTTTAAATTCAAATATTTAATGTTTTAAATAGTGTTTTTTATATTATTTCAAAATTATAGTTTTTTAATTATTATTTTTTTAATATTTAATATTTGATTAATTAATATATTTTTATATATTTTTGAATACACATATTTTTATTATATTAGTAATATTATAATTTCATAAATATTAATAATATTTTTATTTTATAAATATTAATAATTTTATTACTATATAAATTAGTAATTATATAATTAATTATAATTTACAAATATTAATATTAATATTTTATTTATTTTAATATTATATAAGATATATTATTTCATAAATAATATTATTCAATTAATATTAATTTTATGATTTTATTTATATTAAAATTATATAATTATTATTAATATTTTATTTTTTTAATTTTTTTTATTTTTTGTAATTTATTTTTAAAATTAACGATAGCCCTGTTGCAAAAGGATTTATTGTTTTATATTTAAGGAAGTAATTATGATGGTTTTTCATAATTAATAACTACTAAAGTCCATCAAAATAATGTAAAAAATGGGAAAATATTTTCACCAAGTCGGTGGGCCGTCACAAATAGTTTCCTAACAAATTATCTATATGGTTTTTGTGATGGTACTACTTCAGGTCGCATCTAATAATTTTTTGCGATGGCCCATCGATAAAAACTAATTTTTGAAATTCTATATTCTTCTATGGGTCATTTGTAATGGGGTCCCATTGGAAAATACTATTTACGTCGGGATCCCGTTGTAAATGACCTGTCACAATAATCCATATTTCCAGTAGTGAGTGGATCATTTCTCAAAAACATCTATGTATATATTATTGTCTAGATCACTTTCATTAAATCACATTTTGGGTGTCATCCTCATGTGTTATAGGGAAAATTCATAAAATATTAATTTTACAATTTATTTATTTATTTATTCTATACTCACTCATGTAATGTCATTACATGACCAATGGAACTCATTCTGCGACTACCCATGCACACCTCCAATAAGCTAGGGGATGAATACTAGCACCTGGTAGTAATATTACTAACATGGGAGGCCTTAGCCTGTGTAACTATACACACACAGACACATCTCAAATCCCAAAAAATGTTGAAATGTAAAAACAATTGAAAAACTAAGGAATGCATATATCTGAATCATACAACCAGACTACGGGAGGAAGTAAAAGAAAGTAAAAAAGGTCCAAATACAAACCACCAAAATGAGCCTGAAATCAATTCTAACCTAAATTTATACTTTGGTATTGATGTCAACATACCAAAGGAACAAACCTCAGTCTCTCCTGTCTCAATAAGTGGTTTCTGTATCTGTTCTATCTAGGACTATTTTAATGGGTCTATCATATTCAAAAGTCACGATATGTGTGGGTAATGCTCATGCTGGGGTGAGTGTAACAATACCCTATAGGACACCTTGAAACCCAAAATCATACATAAAAAGAATAAATTCATCTCTAGATATGGATATTTCTAAAATATATATATCAATATTTAAATAAAAAATATTATTCTATAGATTTATACTATAATTCGGAAAGAATGGAATAGAATTATACTATGTTTCCTACATTCCTCCTAGTTCTTAAAACTTAATCAAGAATTCCTATGATCGTTTCTAAAGGATGGTCTTTATGTTTTCTGGATAATCAAGTAAACACAATTTTTTGTTCAGTAATGTCTTCCATTATTTTATTTGGTTTAATGTAATTATGTTCTAAATCATCATCCTTGTTTTCATGAAAGAAAGGTTAGGTCTCATATTTTTTATTGAATCATTCTAGTAATCAATTTGAATCATTTTTGAGAGAAATGATTTCTTTTTAAAATTTCAAATGAGCCTCTTCTTCAATACTTCTTGAACAATTATTAAAAACCATATAATTATTGTATGTTTTAGAGTAACATAACATGATACCTTCATCAACATTTGGATTTAACATTCAATGGCTATCGTCGATGTTCAATATATAATCCTTCCATCCAAATAATTTATTATCTTGTCATCAATTTCTAATATTCCACAACACATTGGTTGTTTCCTTTGAAATACGTCTTATTAGTAATCTTTTAATAATATAACAAGTTGTGTTAATAGGTTCTTCCAAAAAATGAGTGGGAATTTTATACTCATATAACATAGCCCTAGAAATTCTAGATATTTGATATTTCTCCTTTTGATAATACCATTTTATTGAGGTGTCTTGGGGGTAGAAAATGAATGTTTAATTCCATTCGTAGAGAAGTATGAATTCAATTATTGATTCTGAAACTAACATCTATGATCACTTATCAAATTCAGGTATTTGACTTATTTTTCATTTTCACATTTTTTTCAAATGTCAATTACCGCAGAATAAAACTCACGTTTATGCATAAAAATTTAAACCCACGTAAATCTAGAAAAACCATTAATTAATACATAAACAAATCATATAACAGAAAGAATTATTGTAGTAGTGATTCCAATAGACAATCAATATGGACATATTCAAGAGGACTCAAAGTATAAACTTATTTAATTCATTTGATAGATGGCTTATTTTTATTTTCAATTTTTCGTGAAACACATAACATAATTCCATTCAATCTAATATTAGGAAAGTAAAAAATAGAATTCTTTTCACACAATTCCCTCAATGAAATTACATTGTAATGTCCAATCCTTATATTCCAATTCTATGATTAATAAAAATTATCATTGAAACATTTTATGTTTTTTCTATACATTTAATTATGATATAGTGTTTAAAAATTTTCTTTTTTAGGTGATTTAAATTTGAGACATTTATCATTGAAAACTATGTAGAAATAATTTAGAAAATGAATATAATAAAAATTATCAAAATGTTGAAAAATACTTATCAAATTTCTATTTAATACGTCAACATAAAGTATTTTGTTGATAATGATAAACTGTGGATTCCCAAAAGATCTAATTCCAACTAATTTTCATTTCAAAATATCTCAAAAACATGACATACCCACCAACTAAATTTGGTAAGTAATGAAAATTATAGTAGTCTTAACTCATATGTATTGAGCAGCCACTATCCATGAAAGATTTGTCCTTTATATTCTTACTAAAAATTATATACAAAGGAAAATCAAACTATAGAGTTATATTGTACCCAAACACTTTTGGGTCCTGATATGTTTGATATAAAATGTTTTAGGAATTAAGAGTTTTTTATGTTTTATAAATTTCATTACAGTATGTTTTGAATATTCTTTTGAATGAAAATCATTTTTAGTTCCACATATTTGAGGATTCATTCGTGATGAAATATTGACATAATGTTCAGATTCAATTCAATGAAATTATAACGACCCTTCATTTTCTTATATTAATATTACATCATTATAAAGATAAAAAACATAATAGTATTACACATAGAGGATCCAAAGGTTTATTTTCTAAGGAAAATTAGGACCATACATAACAATTACAACATCAAGCATAAACATTTATTTAATATCTTCTTCTATAGCTTATTCTCGGCACTTGTCATGTCCTTAGCACATATAGCTACCTGAGGATATACATCAAAATGGGTGGGACAGAATCCCAGTAATAGGATAGATACGAACAATATAGCATGGGGTTATCATAATAGTGACATGGTAAAGAGATCATGCACATGGGAGAAAGCATAAATATAATACCTGAAATGTGGAAATTCCTAAAACAATGAAACATCATGTCTTAGTAGTTCAATACCCCCACATAATTGTGAACCAATAAAGAATCATTTTCATAAATCCATTCTCATTAACTAATGAGATTAATAAATTTACCCAATGCATTGGAGCGCTATATAATTCTGAGTGCACCCGTCACATTCAAACATTCTTATAATTCCGGGCCCAACCGTCACGTCATAATATGATCATTATCATGAATTCCACCTAGAGCATAAATAAATGATGAAAATAACTAACCCATGTAATGGAATTGGTTTCATCTCATAAGAACACATTCATAAGCTTTGGGTTTCCAAAACAAAGAGGGAATAACATACTGGATACAAGAACCATCAACCTTGAATGAGAAGTAAAATGTGAGTTCTTAGTAGAAGAGTTATTTTAGAAAACATTTTGTTTGACATAAAAAATAGTGGTGAACATTTATATCCCAAAAAAGGAAATATAATGAAGAAAAAATTATTTTTAAGGATTAACCATATCAAAAATGGAGTGAATGTTGGAGAACCTGAAGAAAGAAAATTGGGTTCGAGAATTTCACCGTACCTTGTATCTGAATGCTTCCTTCTCATTAACATCCTATATAAAGACATTATTTTCATTAATTAGAAATAAAGAACCTTTTGTACATTAATATGGTTCATTACAGTTTCATTAAGTGATTTTATGTGAATTTGGATGAGTTATAGAGTTTAAAAACATTATTGGGGAATGTTTGTTTTTATGGTTTTCTTG
This sequence comes from Viscum album, assembly GCA_963277665.1. Classification (NCBI taxonomy): domain Eukaryota; kingdom Viridiplantae; phylum Streptophyta; class Magnoliopsida; order Santalales; family Viscaceae; genus Viscum; species Viscum album. The sequence continues at coordinate 265,868,314 of OY728120.1, forward strand.
AGTGGTTCACCTGTATTCTTAAATTGAAGTTCGGGTAGAAAATGGGTAAACATCTAGAACTGATATTACATGTTATTAATGACATTTCAGGAGTTCGATTTATCTTATAATGAATTAAATTAGATCCATGTTGATGAATCTTTAGATAATAATTAAAGGATGATTGTTTGGGTAAATTTGAACGTTTTTTCGATCATAATGAACCTGTTTTAATTTATCACTTAGTAATATGGCCACAAGTTATTTAAAAAACATTAATTAGGAAATAGTACATATAAAAAATTCTATTTCAATTGTAAATATGGTTTCATTACTAGATCTAACAGTAGAAATGGAAGAATAAAATTTGATGTTCTTGAAGGTGATAAATTAACCCCACACAAACAATGTTCTCTTTAATAAACTAAAAGGAAGAGGGAAAGGGGGTTGGTTGATATAATATGAAATTAGCATCATAAAATTCAAGAATATGTATAATACCATTGTAAAATTACCATTTGGATGAAGATAGATGGGAAGAGATCACGAAATGAACTTGAACTCGAAAGGAAATTAAAGGAGAAGAGGGAGAGCAATTACCTCTTAAATCTTCATCTTGAGATTCTCCTTAAGGGATATAGGATTGGTCTATTTATGAGACCAGTATCTCATGGACGTGGGATAGTGGCTTCAGAGGATGTTTGGTCAGAGTTTAGAGAAGTCTTGGAGCTTGAGAGGTGTGAGGAAATGGGGGTGTGAAGGGTGGTTTTTATAGTGGAGGTGAGAGGGGTTTCCTTAATATAAAATTCATTAGATTATTAATTTACCCTAAGACAAGGAATTGTGAGTATTGAATGACCAAGAATAGTAATTTTATTATGTGATCCTGAAACCTTTGGGAATACATATATAGAACATCATACATTACTCTATAATTATCATATTTAGATTATTTTTGTAAATTACGGTATTTCACTATTCATCAACAATTCAAGTATTTCAGAAAAATCCCAAAAATTTACCCCAACCATTTTTCAGTGTGTAGAATCCAAAGATGAAGTCCATTTTTCGAAAATAATTTTCTATATATTATTAATTTAATATTTAATTAAACTCTTGGTTTATTACTAAAAAATATTTTTAAAACATTCATTTACTTATTCTAAAATATAGGTACATCATACATTCACTTGAATATTATATTTATACTAACATAAGTAAGGTTAATTTTAATTAGGGTATATCAAAATTCAGATGGGTAAGTAACTCTTCATAATAATAGGATACTATTCACCAAAAATTATTTTTTTATTGGACTCCAGAAATCATCTTGAACAGAACCGTGTATGTTAGAATTTAAAAATTCCAAACACAAAATTGACAAACTTATGTTCAAAGGTCACTTATCACTTATTAGTTCATTATGTTGTGTTTTCATGTTATTTTATGACATAACTATAAGAATGAAATTTCCATTGAAAAAATTTGGGTTGTTATATTCTTCCCCCCTTAATAAATTTCACCCCCAAAATTTCACTTTACACAAAGAGGTGAGGGTGTTTCTCCTCCATTACCTCTTCTGGTTCCCAAGATGCTTCCTCAAACTTATGGTTCATCCACAAAACTTTGACAAGATGTGTTGTCTTGTTGTGTAGAACCTTATCTCTCTGATCCATAATCTTTATTGGATGCTCCTCATAAGAGAGATCATCTTCCTGGTTCACCATCTTTGAGTATAGTACATGTGAGGGTCCATTATATACTTCCTCAGGAGTGATACGTGAAAAAATTAATGAACTTGAGCCATATTTGGTTGAAGTTCGAGTCAACCGGCCATAGCTCCTATGTGGTCAAGGATCTCAGAAGGGCCAATGTACCATGGGATTAGCCTCCCTTTCTTCCCAAATCGCATGACTCTCTTCCATGGAGATATTCGAAGGAAGACTTTATATCCAACGTCAAACTCCATGTCCCTTCAACAGTTGTCAGTATAGCACTTTTTCTGACTATAAGAAACTATTTTGTGTTTCTGGATGACTTGAACCTTCTATGTCATCTCTTGGATAAGATCGGGTCTATGTAACATTCATTATCCAACTTCATCCCAACATGTTTGAGTTCTACATCTCTTACCATACAGAGCTTAATATGGATCCATATGAATACTTGAGTGGAAGCAATTATTGTATGAGAACTCAACCATCGAGAGATGCTGATCCCAAACACCTTTGAATTCAAGAGAGTAGGCTCTTAGCATATCTTCAAGAGTCTGAATAGTCCTTTCAGATTGGCCATCAGTATGGGGGTGATAGCCCATGCTGAAATTTAATTCAGTACACAATGCATGTTGAAGGATCCTCCAGAATTTAAATGTGATCCTTGGATCACGGTCACAGACAATTGACTGTCAGACATCGTGCAGTCTCACCACTTCCTTCACATATATCTTTTAATGTTGTTCAATCAAGAGTTCTTCCTGAATAGTCATAAAATTGGATGTCTTGGTGAGTCGGTCAACCACAACCAATATCACATTATTTCCTTCGACGGATTTGGGAGAACCTTGATAAAGTCCATAGTAACATTTTCCCATTTCCACATGGGTATAGGTAATGGCTGCATCATACCTCTGATCCTTTTTCATTCAGCATTAACTTGTTAATATACCAAGCACCTTGATATATATTCTGCAATCTCCTTCTTCATGTTATCCCACCAGAAGTGTTCTCTGAGATCATGATACATTTTCGTACTCCCATGATGGATATAGAATGTTAAGATATGTGAATTTTCCAATAGCTCCTTATTTATCTCAGGTGAATAAGTCACAAAAACTCGTGTTCCAAACGGAATCAAACCCTCATCGTCGATATGGTATTTTTGCAGCTTCCCTTCCATTACAACATTCACCCTCTTTTGTATCTCCACATCATCCCTTTTTTCATCCTTAATCTTCTCTTGGATGGATGGTTGCACAATCATTTGGGAAATTTAATATGTATCCCCTTCCCTTATGATTTCCAAATCCATTCTTGTAATATCCAAGAAGATAGGGTCTTTCAGAATCTGCAGCATGGATAGAGTAGTAGGTTCTTTTTTACTTAGAGCATCAGCTACCTTGTTCACCATTCATTGATGATAGTGAATTGGGCAATCATAATCCTTGATTAGCTCAAACCATCTCCTTTGACGAATGTTGTGATCCATTTTTGTGAATATATACTTTAGGCTCTTGTGGTCGGTGTATATGTCACGCATCCCCCCATAAAAGTAGTGCGACCAGATTTTCAAGGAAAAATCACAACTACCATCTCTAGATCATGCGTCTGTTAGTTCTTCTCATGGATCTTCAACTGTCGTGAGGCGTAGACTATCACATTATCATTTCTCAGGAGTATGCAACCCAAGCCTTTCTTGAAGCATCATTATATATCACAAAACATTATCCACTTTTTGGTAGTGTCAGTAAAGGTGCAATGATATGCCTTCTCTTTAGCTCCATGAAGCCTCCCTCACATTCTTCCATCCATACATACTTTACCCCTTTCCTTGTTAACATAGTTAATGGGATTTACAATCATGAGAAGTTCCTCACAAAACATCTATAGTACCCAGAAAATCCATGAAAACTACATATTTCTATGACACTAGAGGGCCTGGTCCATTCTTCAATGACATTTGTTTTTGAAGGATCAACAGAAATTCCCTCACTTGAGATCACATTTCCCAAGAACTTCACTTGATTAATCCAAAAGTCACATTTTCTGAAATTGGAGTACAACTTCTCCTTTATTAATGTCACCAAAACACGTCGTATATGTTATTCATGTTCCTCATTTCTCATGGAATACATGAGAAGATCATCAATAAACACTTCCACAAATTTTTCGAGGTAATTTCTAAAGACATTATTCATAAAATCCATGATGATTTTAGTGGCATTAGTATGTCCGAAGGGTGTCACCAAAAATTCATAGTGCCAGTACCTTGTTTGGAAGGTAGCCTTATGAATATATTCCTTCTTCAGTTTTACATGATGATATCTAGAATGAAGATCCAACATTTAGATGTATTGAGATCCTCTTAACTAGTCTAACATGTCATTAATCCTTAGGAGAGGATACTTTTTCTTTATGATGATCTCATTGAGTTCCCAATAATCGATACACAGCCCCATTTTTCCATCATTATTCTTCCCAAAGAGCATTGATGCACCCCCAGGTGATGAAAAAGGGTGTATGAACCCTCTTTCCATATGCTCTTATGGCTGATTCTTTAACTTCTCCAATTTGATAGGAGCCATCCTATAGGGACACTTCGAGATAGGAGTAGCTCAGGGTATGAGTTCAATTGAGAAATCAACCTCACGGTCTGGTGGAATTCTGGGTAACTCTTTGAGAAATACATCATCGTAATCCCTCATGATGGGAATTTCCTCAAGGTTGTCACTTTCTTTCAACTCAAACATTTGGGAGAGGTATGCTTCTTCGTAGGGAATCAATACCCACACCATTGAAGGATCTTTCAACAGAGATTCATGATCTCCCTTGAATTTGTAAAGGAGCATGGGATGGTTTGGAATATGAAAAGATATCTCCTTTTACTGACAATTGATATGTGCTCAATATAATGAGATCCAATTCATTCCCATTATAGTATTGAATCCCACCAAAGGAAGTGTTACAAGATTCGCTGGAAGAAGCTTCCTACATATGCCAACATGAGAAGGGTCGAACACTTGGGTTTCAATGATTTCACTACTTGGTATTTTTACAGATATATCTTCTTCAAGTTTTCAAGGCTTTAATTATATAGATCTAGTAAACTTGCAAAATATAAAAGAATTCATAGAATGAGAATCAAATATGACTTCTCCCATTATTGAGTGAATAAGAAGTGTAACATTTACGAATTCATTATCATGATCCACCTACACAGTAGTGAAGGCATAAGCCTTTACTTGTTCCTTTGGCTTTGGTGGCTGTTGACGCTGATTACCCTCGACAACTCAAGGTTTAGGGAACTGGTTTTCATAGTGCCCTATCTCCCTAAAATTGTAGCATTGAACCATGAGTGGTTATCTCCATTCATCGGCTATATTATCCTTCATTTTTGTGTCTTTTTGACACTCTTGATCATGGTGTCCTTCTTTCTCACACATGAACCATTTCCCCATCCCTTTGAGGAATTTTCCATGGTGCAACTTTCCATATTTTTGGCTTGTGGGTTGTTGAGTTTTCTTCCCACATTTTTTATTAAATCCTCCATCTTGAAACACTATATATCATTTCATATCCCCATAGCCAGTAGACCATTCTCTATTCTCCATATCCACTTTGATAGCACATCGAACAACTTTTTCGTAACTCCCATGGTCTCGAATTGAAAGATCCTTTCGAAGGTTTGGTATAAATACACTAAAGAATCGTTCAATTTTACTATCATTGTTGATAACAAAACCCAAAGCGTACATTTCCAGCCTTGTCAAATTTTCTTCAATGGTTGTGATAGATTCTCCTTCTTTTTCATGAGCTATATGAATTATCTCTTCATATTCGTACAAGGAGTTCATGGGAAATACTTAATAAGAAACAATATCTTAAAGGCTTCACATTCCATCTCTTCAATTTCGTCCCTTGGCATGGTGTTCTTAATCAAAGCCCGAAATTGATCGACTTCTCTATCTAGACAATAAATGTCTAGTGTCACCTTCTCCGTCTCAGAACAGTGAAGCACGTAAATGATCTTCTACATGGAGTTGAACCACTATTCTGTAACTAGTGGATCAGTGGATCCAATAAATGTTGGTGGTCGTTTCCACATAAAACATTCGATGGAAAGTTGATCTATCTTTGGTGAAGGAGGATGTTCTCCATTATTATGGTTATTTTTCATAACCAGAGAAAATAGGGTAAGCATTTCCATGATGTTTTGAACTCTACCTCCCAAATCATTGGGGATGTCATTCGGGCAATCGTTGCATTGGCCCTCACATGAGTTGTTAGCCTGATTTCTATTAGTTCCCAATATTTTCTAAAATAGAAAATGGATAGAGCATAACATAAGTAAACAAGTCATGAATAACTTTATTCATTTAAAAAAATTATACGAAAAACATAACATATGTGATCCCTATGTAAATATTCATGTGTGCATATTTGTACTTAGTCTCATGGTGTAGGTTTTCCCTAGGGTTCACTAATCCTAATTCCTAAATTAACTAATCATTTCCTCTAATACCCAGTACAATGCCCCTACCTTTTCTTACATTACTATTATATCATTTTAATGATAAACAACATAATAGTTTTACACATAGAGGATACAATGGTTTTCTGTCTTGGGAAAACTATGACCATACATAACAATTACAACATCAAGCATAAACATTTATTTAATTTCTTCTTCACTAGATTCTTATTGGCACTTGTCCTCTCGTTAGAACATGTATCCACTTGAGGATATACATCAAAAGGGGTGAGCTAGAAGCCCAATAAGAGGATAGATAAGAACAACATAGCATGGGGTGAGCATAATCATAACATGGGAATGAGATAATGAACATGAGAGGATGTATAAATAAAAGACATAAAGTTTGGAAATGTATAAAAATGAAACATCATGTCTTAGTGGTTAAATACCACACATAATTGTGAATATATCTAGCATCTTTTTCACACATCCTTTCACATTTACTCAAGACATTCATCACTTTACCCAATGCATTGGAGCGATGTATAATTCCGGGAGCAACCGTCACATCATAATATAATCATTATCATGCATGAAAAAAAGAACATAAATCAATGATGAAAATAAATAACCCATGGAAAAAATGGGTTTCATCTCATACGAACACATTCATAAACTTTGGGTTCCATAAACAAAGAGATAATAACATATATGATATAAGAACCATCAACCTTGAATGAGAAGTAAATGTTGAGTTCTTAGAAGAAGAGTTATTTTGGAAAAAAATTATTTTGACATAAACAATAGTGGTGGAAATTTATATTATAGAAAAGGAAATACAATGATAGAAAAATAATTTTTAAGGAGTAACTATATCAATAATGGATTGAAATAGGGAGAACCCGAAGAAAGAAAATTGTGTTTGTGAATTTACCCTTACCTTGAATCTGAATGATTCCTTCTATTTATCATCTTGTATAAAGACATTATATTAATTAATTAGAAATCCAAAACCTTGTGTACATTAATATGGTTTATTATGCTTTCCTTCATTTATTTTATGATCCTTTGAAGGAGATAGAGAGTTTTCAAAACATTATTTGTGAATGTTTGTTTTTATGTTTTTCTTGAGTGGTTCATTTGTAATCTTAAATTGAAGTTTGGGTAGAACATGGGTAAACATCCAGAACAGATATTACATGTTATTAATGACAATACAGGAGTTTGAATGATCTTATAATGAATTATATTACACCCATGTGGATGAATCATTAGATAAGAATTAAATGATGATTGTTTGGGTTAATTTGAACAGTTTTTAGATCATAATGAACTTGTTTTAATTTATCACTCAGTAATATGGCCATAAGTTATTTCTAGATTAGTAAATATGATATAATACATATAAAAATTTATGGTTCAACTATAAAATTGGTTTCTTGACCAGAGTTTAAGGTAGAAATGGAAGAAGAAAACACGTCGTCCTTGAAGGTTATAAATTAAAACCTCACAAACAATGTTCTCTTTAATTAAATAAAAAGAAGAGGGAAAGGGGGTTGGATGATATAATATTACATTACCATCATAAATTTCATTATATGATTAATACTATAGTTAAAATACCATTTTCATGACGATAGGTGGGGAGATATCAAGATATGAATTAAGCATGAAAGGAAATTAAAGGAGATGAGGGAGAGAAGATACCTCTTAAATCCTCATCTTGATATTCACCTTAAGGAAGCTAGGATTGGTCTTTTGATGAGACCATCAGATCATGGACGTGGGAGAGGCGATATAGGGGATGTTTGGTTAGAGTTTAAAGAAGTCTTGGAGCTTTAGAGGTGTGAGTAAATGAGGGTGTGAAGGGTTGTTTTTATAGTGGAGGGGAGAAGGGTTTCCTTAATATAAAATTCATTAGTTTATTAATTTCCCCTTAGACAAGGAATATTGTGTCTTGAATGAACAAGAATACTAATTTATCATTTTATCTTGAACCATGTGGGATTACATCATCATATCATAACACATGACTCTAAAATTATCTTATTTAGCTTATTTTTGTAAATAATGGTATTTCACTATTAATCCAAAATTCAGGTATTTCTGAAAAATCCCAAAAATTTACCCCAACCATTTTTTGACGTGTAGAATCCAAAAATGATTAAAAATTTTTAAAAATAATTTATTAAATATGATTAATTTAATATTTAATTAAAATTATGTTTTATTACTACAAAACAGTTTTACAACATTCATTTACTTATTCTAAAATATAGGTACATCATACTTTCACTTGAATATTATTTTTATACTATCATAGGTAAGGTTACTATTAATTAGTGTATATCACTATAAATAATGGTATGTTACTATTCATATGGGTAGGTTACTATTCATCAAAAATTATTTTTGTTTTATTAGACTCTAAAAATCATCTTGAACACAATTGTGTATGTCAGATTTTCAAAATTTCAAACACAGAAGTGACAAACATATGTTTAAAGATCATTTATCACATAGTAGTTCATTATGTTGTGTTTTCATGTTATTTTATGAAATAATTATAAGAAGGGAATTTCCATTTAAAAACATTGGGTCGTTATAGAAATTGAGAACTCTTAGGAAGATATTTATTTTTTCAACAAGGCACAAAATATTTTCCTCAATGTTTGGATTTTTTCATTTACTTTCAATTCCAATTTTTTCTTTTCATTGATGATTTTGACTAAGAATTTCATTTAAATAGTGATATCATTTTTTGTAAAAATGGTTTCTACATATCTAAAAATTTTAACATCCTTCTGTAGAATTTCAATTTGTTTTTTTTTCATCATTTAAAATATAATATATTCTATTTGATCTCTTATATAAGAAATATAATTATTTAGATTTTATTCTTCCCCAATAATTTAATTATAGATATATAAATGGATGTTATTTTTATTCTTGAAACATTCTGTTGGGAGAAAATCCATCAAGGAGTCCTCTTGGGTTTTTGTGTGATTGTTATTGTTTAAAAATAACAAATGATGAAGAATTAGTATGTTCAATGTTTTTTGAAGCAAGTTGTTAAGGCAGAAAAATTTCCTAATGTTTTCTATATTTTTCCCTTGAAATCAGGAGTTTTTTGGTAAATGAATGAATACCATATATGAGTAAACATTATGTAAACTGCGAGGAACAGTTCACAGACCATGTAAGAGATACCCTGAATGGTGATGAAAAATATGTAAAGAGAGGATTGAACAATGTAGCTCCATGCAAACTGAAAAGAATGGTACATAGACCATATAAAAAAATGGTTCAAGGGAATACCATCGGATCATGGGAGGCATGTTCTTTATAGAAGGCTTCTGGTATGCAAGGTTTCTCATCATTTTTACAAATTAAGCATTGATTGTTGGATCAATAATAGTTTCATTCATGGAGGATATCAACAGTCATGAAGAAAGAGTTGTGGTATGCAGACTACATATGAAAAATGTTTTACAAGAGGAACAGTACACATTAAAGGCTCTACGAGATCGATTATTTTTGAAAATTAATTATTAGTTTTTTTATCAACTTGCATATATAATGACTAATAATAACATCATTACTTAGTGAGACTTTCATTATTAAATATCATTACTCTAGAATTATTTTTTGGGTAGTTCTAAAATATGTTTTAACGATGTCTCTGAAGGAGAAGAGTTCATGAGGGATGATTTTTTAAATGGATTTTGGGGGGATCTACTACTCAAAATGAAAAAGGATTTGTGGAGGTGAAATGGTCCACGAAATCATAGGTTTTCCATGGAGGAGAAACCCATCCACGAAGTAGGTATATTCCATAGAGGAGAATTGGTCCACTAAGAAGATGTGGTAGAAGAAAAGATAAATACTCCATGGAAGGAGAGACTGCACATGGAAGGAGAGAAAGTATGTGAAGCCTTGGATAATCCACATAGGAGAGCTGGTCTACTGATTACATTCTCTAAATGGTGCAGCATAGTTCACGATGTAAAAATGTTTGTTCACGATGGGATTTAAATAGTTTGTGAATGTAATTTCACAATATAATAGTGTGAAAAATTGTATTTCATCTACAAGAAAAAAAAGGACTTTAACATAGAATATACCAATATTTATAAATGCATTAATTAGTTAAAATTAAGTTACCTACACTTCTATAAACTTTTATTGGATCCCTTTCATGATCATTGATAAAAGGATTAGAAAAACAGTAATCCTTTCCACTCAAAGAGAGTCAGGGAAAGTTATATAGTGATTGGACATTGGGAATATAGTGAGAGAACCATCCACCTTTTAAAAGTAGTGATCCTTGGTATCGATGAGTTCTAGATTGAACAAATATTCATGGAAGTGAGTCATAGTGGATTTGATATTATCAGAACATTTTGGTTTTAAGCTCCTTGGATGTCACCATGTGAGGGTGAAACCAGAAAAAAGCAATATGTACTTATGATTTCATTATTGTGTTATATTAAAATAATTTTTTCAGATATATATATGGATTGAATAAGATCATAATTAACACATCAGTGTAAAAAAGTAACACTTATAATAGAGTGGTTAGGATATATTAGGGCTGGAAAAATTTAGAAAATATTAGACATACACTGATTCACCCCTATCAAGGTATCTAGGACAGTTTTGGACATAACAATTGGTATCAAAGGCTATGTTTCTTTTATCAAATTTATTTATCTTATATTAGTGTTATATGGAAAAGAGATTAAATTCTAAGAAGAATAATAAGACTAGTGGAATTCCTCGGTGTGGAAGTTTCTATTGAAATAACATGATTTGGTTGAAGGAAACCAACAATGTACTAAAGAACGAACATGATGAATCAGATAGTGAAAATGATCACTCATTCAATGATGTTGATGGAATGAGAAAAAAATATGATATTAAAAGTTCATTTTGTACTATTGATGACAAAGAAATTAAAATATGATCTAATGGGGATGTTGTCTTAAAAATAAAATAATTGGATCAGTAACTGGTTGAAGAAAATAAATTGAATTATATCCATATCCATGTAAATGAAATTGATGTTAACAAGTTGAAAGTTTTATATAAAACACATTAACAATAGGATTATAATCTGAGGGAGAAGAATGATTCTTGTGTTGAAGAACATAAAAATAATATACAGCAATAGAAAAAATCATAGGTGATGACAAGGGGAAGAATAAAAAATCAAAAGAAATTCAGAATCTCAAAGACAAGAATGATGATCATGTTACACAGCTATCTGGACTCATTCAGGGGTTACGATGGTTCAATAACTGGGAGAATATCTATAATTAGAGAAAGATTATATGGGGAAATATAGTGCCCAAGGTAATCTTAAATTAAAAAATTCTTTTCATTTTCTATATGATTATCCTTCGGTAAGTGATGATGAAATGAAAAGAAATATGTTATTTATGATTAAAATCAAGAACATATTTTCTCATCTTAAAGGTCATACGGTTTGTAGAAAATCATTATTGGATATGACTATCATACACATGACAAGATGAGATTTGTTAACTGTTCTAGAAACATGAAAAATATTATAGATACTGAAAACATACCTAAAACAGTGTTTATAGAATGTAATTATAGTATGTTCTATTTTTGTGGGTTTTATGGACATGAAACAACTTTATTTTCATAGTTTTTGAAATATATATCATGATGCGATGATAGAAATATTTATAAATCTAAGATTTAGAAGAAGAATCCTTATAAATCTGAAAGAAGAGACTCTCATAAGAGTGTATCCATGAAAATATATTATTGTCATAGAATGGGAAACATCATTTTCATGTGTCAATAATCATTTGAGTGCATTATTATAATACACACTCAAGCTGTATCAACATCTCAAAAGAGAAATTATGACAAGAGGTTTGTTTTTAATGTGATATGTTTTATATGTTCTAATCCAAGTAATCAATCAAGATATTGTATATGATGAAATATAGAAAGAAAAATGAATTGAGAAGGATATCACCAACACTGGAAGTGTATAACAAAAAATATATAATAGAAAACGACCTAATAAGTTGAATCATAGGTTTACAGTCTTAGGGGAATATTTAGGAGCTCAATTACAAGAATTTTAATAACCTCTTATATTAGAATCACAAAAACATTCTCGAAACGAATGTGAATAGACTAGGAAGAAAAAGGGAGGAGATTCTTCAATGGTGATTAAGAAGAATTTAAATTCAGGGGAAGACAAAATCCTATCATGAAAGGGTGGAATGTAACATATAACTGATTAAAGAAAAATGAATAAATATTTTCTTGAATGATTCACATGCCATGCCCCCATTGAATGAAGTGAAACTAATGGAAGGAACCCTTCAGTGGAGGAAGAACCAAGTGGAGATGATAGGGGAAAATATTCTTTATCAAATAATGTATCATTAAAAATGTCATAACTATGAAGATTCAAAAAATTGAAACTATAAAAATGGGATTAAACAAAAAATTATGAAAATTCCAAGACTATGTATTCCTAATATCAAAAAAATTCATAGAATGTGGGTGAATAACTTTTATTCAAAAGGATAGAATAGATGAATATGACAAGTTAGTTGAAACATTCACAAAAACCATAACTTACTTTGCATGAAATTACTAACGGGATTATCCATTATCATCAATTAAAATCCTCTTCTTGTGGATTGTAGAGGATCCCCTATTTCAATGAGTATAAATTATACTAACTAATGATTCATGTGTTTTAGGTGATAGGGAGATAAAATCCAAGGGGAAGTTTCACCAAAAGATGGAAAATGGTGATGAGATGTGCTTCATAATGTCAACTAATTTGAATCAGTTACAAGAGATGAAAAATTAATCTAGAATAATTCCTTTAAATGAGATAATGGTTTATGGATACCAGAAATGTTTGGAAGTAATTGAGCGCAATAGATAGTGATTTTGTTATATCTTGTTCCCTACACCGTTTTCTAACAAAGTATGCATAGTGGTTTTTTTGATGGCTTAATTAAATGTTCCACGTGAGAAAAAATGATATATGAGATGAAGAATTTTTGAGGGTATTAATAGTGTTCCCAATAATAGTAATAGATTCAAATCATAGGGGGGGTCATTCTATCATTTAATCAGATGCATGACCTCAATGGGATAAAAATGTTAATTGTTTATATTTTCAGACATCAAGATGAACAATCGGGGAGATGCAAAAAAATTAATATATTTAATGATTATATTTTTTTTCTAGAAATATGGTATTAACTAACTATTTTCTAGAAACCAAGATTTTGTGAGAGAATATTGGCAATAGTTTGTCAAGAAGAAGGAAATGTAGATGAAAGCAATGATGTATTCATATTAGAATATGATTAGAATCTTCAACAACAGTGTGAAACGTTTCCTAGGGATAGTGATAAAGAGGAGGAAGTTGTTCAAGAGGAGAACCAGTTTTAGGATATGAATGATGAACTGGACGAAATTGAAACAACTCAGACATGATAGATTCATTCGAGTCTAATAGATAAATATATGTATGTGACAAAATGTGTATTTAAAAAAATAAATGATGATTCTGAAGAAATTAGAAAACAATAATGACTAGTGTGAAATGGGAACTCCCATATATAATATATAAATGTTGATGAATCATTTTCTCCTATTGTAGGGATAAAGACAATCAGATCATTTGTTGACATACTAGTGCAATGAAAGTACATTATTTTTCAGATAGATTTCAAGTCATAATTCCTGAATGGGGTTCTAGAATAAGAGGATTATATTGAGTGTCCTGCTGGTTTTCTATTTCATGATGATAAGAATAGAGTATATATGATAAAGAAGAAACTATTTGGGTTATAGCAAGCACACAATGTGTGGTATTCAAGCCATGATCAACTTATGAAGAAGACCAATATTTGGTGTTGTTGAGTTAATTACAATATACATGTCATCAATTATATTAATAGAAGGATTGTGGTGGTAGTTTATATGATTTTCATAATCATTATTGGATTAGATAAACCACTGCGAATACCATTTTTGTAAATCAAGAAATTTTAGTTTGAAATGAAAATTATTAGTGAACAATTTTTTTTACATTGTTTACATGTAACACATGGAAAAGATATTACATTAATTTATCAATATAAATATTCGAAGTATATTTTTAGAAGAGTTGTAATGGATAATTCTATGTATGTGATTACTCTGGTAGAAACCCTACTGAAACTGTCACGAGATGATGAAGGAAAAGTGGTCAATGTCACTAAATATAGGCACATCATTAGAAGCCTATTGTACATAGAAGTGACATAAATGATGGTTTTTTACATGTCAATAAGAATAGTATCAATGAAATCCTATGGAAAGACACATTCATGATTTGAAAATAATACTTCTACATAGAAAAGTCATAGTGGACTTCAGTTTGATGTAAATTAAAAAATATTAACTAGAGTTATTGGGATATACAAATACAGATAGGGTTGTATCAGCAGATGATATGAAATCAACATTAAGAGGTCCATTATATATTTCTATATTGGGTATTTTTTGGCTAATAAATAAACAATATTTCATTTCACTAAGAACAACATAAGTGGAGTATATTGTTTCAACTAATGCGTGAAAATGACTGTCGTGGATGAAGTAGAAGCTTTAATGTATTGGAGTTGATGTGAAGCCTCTCATTGTAATCCATTTATATAATTCATGTTATATAAATATTAATAGAAATAGCATCTGTCAATAATGGAAAAATCACTTAAAAATACATTACCATTTTATCATGGAGAATTTGGTGTAATGGCATGTGAATTTGGAGTATATGCCTAGAGAACAACACGTTTTCAATATTATACAAAAGTACTTATCCAAAGAAGCATTTGAAAATCATTTACTGGCTCTAAGTGTCCAATAAGCTCCATAAACATCAAAATAAATATGTTGGACCACACTCTCCTTTTAGTGTGGTTCTTTTTTCCCGAGTGTCCTATTGTTTTCATTATACTATAATTTATCCTAAAGAATTGACCTTTTAGTTCATTAATAAAGGGGGAGATGTTGTGGCTATTAGAAGGGAGAAAATATATTATTCAAGGAATGTGGATAAATTTATAGGAAGATTAGTGAGATAGGGGGATTTGATGCTCTTTGGGGGAGAAGTGACGTAGGGGGATTATTAAATCTAATAGTACAAGAATTGATTAGTCAAAGAATTATATATCATGAAAGACAAGGTTCATGATGAAATCATATGTATTGTTTTGAACGTAAATGAAATGATCCATTTATGACCATTTCATTAAATTTTTGTTTCTCACTCCGATCATGACTATTATGGTCTTGGAGTGTGTGTTGAGTAATGCCCTAGTCGCTATCATAATAACTTGAAGTTAATGCTTGTATAAAATGCAAGAATATTTAATCATGTATCATATTATAAAGATTTTCATCATACCCAATGGGGGATATTATTGGGAAAAATATATCAAGGAATTCTCTTAGTTTATTTTTGTGTGATTATCTTTATAGAAATTTAGTGATGACTAATAATGAGTATTATTAGTGTTTACCAAAGTAGATTGTTATGGCAGCACAATTTCTTAGTGTTTATCAATTTTCAGGACACAAAATCAAGAGTTTTTTTGGAAAAAATAAGGATTCCCATGTTGGAGGGGATAGTACATTGATCACAAGTCATAGATAACATACTGCATATGAGTTATGCTATATGGTGATAGAATATCATAAAAGGAAGGATACCACATAATAGCTTTATGCAGACATCGAAGCATGGTATGCATGCCACATATGTAAAACGGTTTGTGGGAAGGCTTGTAGTACATGAGAGGAATTTTTTTCATGGTAGGATTATTGTATGTGGGATAGATCATAATTTTTTAGAAATGTTCAGTGATTCTTGTAGTCGTGAGGGGTTTCATTAATAGAAGTGATTGGAAGCTGTGAATGAAGAGAGACAATATGAGAACTGCATAGGGAAAATGGTTCACAAGAGGAGCAGTCTGTAGTGAAGGATTTTCCTTGTCAAATGTTTGGGTAAATTTTATTGGAAATATTTTTGGATCTATTTTCTAATTATTTTACTTTTAATACCTTCATTATATAGAGTTATGTTCATTGTAAAATATAATTCATTTTCTTAGATTCTGTCTATGTTTGAAATAATTTCATGCTAAAGTATTCAAAAGAGTATAGTTCATGAGGGAGGATTCTATGAAATTATTTTTTGGGGAACTTCAGATAGAAATATAAATGGTTCTATGGAGGAGAAATTTTCCACAGAAACATTGGTGGTTCGTGGGGGAAGAACCCATGTGTGAAGAAGGGACGGTCTGTGAAGGGTGCATGGTATGTGGAGAAGAACTGGTGTGTTGAAGGAGAAACGGTCTAAGGAAGGAGAGATAGTCTACATATGTAGATAATTTCTAAATAGGGGGATATGGAATAGGGAGGCAGAGTTAGTCCATAGAGAAGAGGTTGTTCCTGATGTATACTCACTTTTTGGTGAAACACAATTCATGTAAGAAGCAGGATGTTCATAAAGAGACCTAAACTATTCAAAAAAGTAATTTCTGCAAAAAAAGTGTGAAGAAAATTTGACTTCATATATGGGTGATAAAGGGATTGAAAAGGGATTCTAACTATAGTTTTTTATTCATGTATTAATGAATGTGAAGGGGCCAACAATCCTATCAACTATGAGTGGTTCCCTTCCAAAATCATAGAGAATAGGAAGAGGATGTTGATGATCATTTACACTACAAGTGAGATAGATAATGATACCTATTGAGTTACCCTTGGAGAAATATTGATATGACCCCAAAACTTGTGAAGGTAGTGGTCATAGGAATATAAGATATCTATCCTAAACCATAATTATGGGTAGTAAGCCTTAGTGGATTAGGAACAATAGGAACATTACCATTGTAAGCTCCGTGGTTGTAGCCAAGTGATATTGAACTATGTCAAAATAATTCTATCATTGTGCTTTAATTCCTGCATTATAGTAAATTTTTTTATCAAATTAGTAAAGAATGAAAAAGATCATCATTACAACTATAGTGAAAAAAGGGACCCTTATAATTAAGAGGTCATGATCTATTAGGGTACGAATAATTTTTAAAATAATATCCATTTTCAAACTAATTCATAAAACGTTAAATTATAAAGGAAGAAATTTCCTTTGAAATTAACAATTCCATCATTTTAGGTAAGATTCAAAACGATATGGTCTGACATAGCAGAATAATCCCCTCATGTCATGTATGTTAAAAAAATTCATTCAATTGAAAAAATCCATAAATTACTACATTGCAAAATGAAAAAATATTCCGTTTATAATATTTTATAAAATGTAAAATTTTTATGAAGGACATTAATTTTTTTTTGGATTATAGTAAAAAAAATTGGAAATTATTTTTACAAAACATGGACAATGATGAATAATTTTCCTTAGCATATACTAAAATATAAACTATCCACTATAATATTGAGTTTATGAAAAAACATGTATCATGTACATTACTAATGGTGAATGTGATTTTACCTCACGTATAATGGGTCAAATAATTTTATTAAATTATACTAGAAACATATATAAATTTATGATATCGTATATGATCTTGTTAAATCATTTTGTTAATAATACTTCATTATTACCCTTGTTTCAGGTGTCAATTGCCTCATTTTTTACATATCTATTATCATTGAAGTCATA
This sequence comes from Viscum album, assembly GCA_963277665.1. Taxonomy (NCBI): domain Eukaryota; kingdom Viridiplantae; phylum Streptophyta; class Magnoliopsida; order Santalales; family Viscaceae; genus Viscum; species Viscum album. The sequence continues at coordinate 265,886,231 of OY728120.1, forward strand.
TTTCTCTAGAATGGGATATACATATATATATATACTATTTAAAGACTGATATTAAGTTCAGAGATATTATATTTACTAATTATATATAATTTTTTAATCATTCATATATAGTAAAACATGGAAAAGGTTTGTAATCAGGTCATGGAGATGGTAGGTAATATGCAACCTCCACCGATGATATCATTACATAATGTTGACAAGGGAAAATAATTGAATACATTGATAATTATAAAGAAACAATATCATTTCATAATTAATGCCAATATTCATTATATCTGTCATTATAACTATCCAAGTAAATTGGTCCTGAAAAACAAATTACACATGGATGTAGAGATAGTAGGTCATACGTACGCACATGAGGTGATTTCATTTTTCATAGGAAGGATAAAATGTGGGATATGGTTTTTAGAAAATATTAATATCTTTTCATCGTATAGAACATATTGTAATTTTTATTTATAATGTAAAGAACACATAAAGAGGTTGTAGAAGAAGAAACAATCATTAAGGAATCAGTAAAGATAACTACCAGTTCCTTAGTAAACCTCCTTTGGATATCCTCTATTAGACAATATGGTTGGTTTTTTGAGAAGACCAAAAACTCTAGTATTTGGAAAGGGAAGCTAATAAGAGAAATTGGTATGGATTGGTTGAGCTAGAATGCTCAATGTGATTAACTGAGATGATTGAGGACGTTCCAGTTTTTTAAATTGAGGTGACGCGTTGTTTTGAAATTTCAAAAAATAAAAAATTATAGTAATTAAATATAAATCCAAATAGAAAAAATAAAAATTTATTAAAAGATAAGATGGTAAAATGTTAAAATATAAAAAATTATTTTAGACATTTTTTGGTATTTTATAAAAAAATATCTCTTCGATTAACCCTTACATAACCAATTTTTATTTTAAATGTGGTAACAACTTTTTAATATTTTATTTTTTAAATTTCTACTTATTTGATTTTAATTATACAATTAATGAACAATTGATAACATTTTAGAAAATATAATAATTATTTTTTCTTTTTAATTATGTTTTTTGATTTTTAATTAATGTAATAAAATAATATATAGATAAAATATTATTACTGTCAATTTTAATACTATTCATTATTTTTTAGAAAAATATCATAACAAATGGCATATCTTTACAAAACACCATTAAAGCATCCCTAATATGTCATTTTCATTCATAAGATTCATGTATTACATTAATTATGCTAAATTATATTTATTTTAATATTTTGAATTCCATTTTTTGGATATTTCCAATATTAAACAATTATTACATAATAATTATATAATCCATTAATGTATTTTTTCCCTAAAAAATAGAGACAATTTTCATTGATAAAGATAAAATATTTTAGATTTAAAATGAATATTTACAATTCAATTGATTTTATTTATAACCCGATATTAAAATTGGTCTATTTATTAAAATATTAGCATGACACATTTTTAAAAGATGAGGACATAACCGATTTTTCTTCGGAAAAAGGGGATACATTTCAATAATATAATATAATATATTATAATTAATGTTAAATTCTTACACATGTGGCTTAAAATGTGTAATAATTTTAATTAAAGGATCATTTTGGATAAAAAAACACGACCATAATAATTAGGATAGGTGTTAGGGTAATTGTATTGTATTTATAATAATGGTTTACCCATAATTACCAGATTTACCCTTAACCATGTAAATTAAAATATTCTTAAATATTAATATTAATATCCCAAAAAATAAAACAAACATATATACATAATATCGCTACACAAATTTCAAATATGGAATAATTTTTTCAAAATTCTTATTATAGATGTTTTAGTAATTAATTCAAAATTCTTCTAACTAATGGTGTGAGAAAAAAATGGTTATTAATGTTTAAACATGTAAATAACTGAAAAATATTTATGTCTAAATTCAATGTAAAATTGACTATTAATACCATTATTGAGATAAATAATAAAAAATTAAAATATTTATACATTAAAATCATTAAATAATATAATTTATCACTGTAATTTTTTATGATGAAAAAGATGTTTTGAATTAAAATTTAGTATTTTTCACCATTCATCCAAACATAGAAGTTATCAGAAAAAAATTATAACTAAGGTGAATTTTTATATTCCTCTTCAAAATAAGAAGATTATTTTTATCAACTAAAATATATAATAGTGTCAAAACATAGATTTAAAATAAGTTCACCATCAAAATGTAGTAAAACAGTTTGTTAAGAAAATATACATTTTTAAGTTCATATTGCCTTTGTTATTGTTTTATTACTATAAAATATATTAGATGAATGCTTAAATATTTGATGGATATATAACATATTATATCAGAATATAATTTTCCTATAAATCATACAAATTAATTAAATGTAAAAAAACATAAAAAATAGTGGTTTGTTTAATCATTCGCTTGTGTTCATAGTATGATATCAAAAAATGTACATTTTTTCTAAAAGGAAAATATAGAAATGTCTTGTGGTGATATAGGACACACCACATCGTTCTCCAATGATAGTTAATCTATGAATTAACTGTGTATAACCATTTCAAACCTAAGATGATGATGTAATTCCTCATTGAAAATACCAAGAGATCTGAATAGAAACAATCCCCTCAAAGTGTCTGGTCACACAGTTGATAAAGATCTGTTTCTGTTGATTAGTCACTAGTAGGAGTCTACAATCCCAATGGTCCGGCCGAGGGATTAAATGAAATCTCTATGTCTCTAACAAGATATGTGGAATGAAAGAAATTCGCAACACCTATGTCTATAAATACTATAGATAAGGTAGAAAATGAATTGATCGTACCTCGTATCATTAATTAAGCCACTACGACATATGCTTCATCCTCCTACTGCTACCACCACCCCCATCCTCTAGCTATATAAGACTAGTGTTACCACAGACGGATAGTGTTGGTAAAAATTCTAAGAATATACAACCTCTTGATTCCATCCCAACTCATCTTCCATGTCCTATAAACTACATAACTATCTATTAATTCTGTTTCTGAATCCTTAGTAGCCTATGCACAGTTTCTATGATAGTTGTATGACCGGTTAGACAATCTTGAATAATACAACCCCCTTTTTTCGTATGATATGAATCGCATCTACCTAGGCTGGCTAGAACCATCTAATGATACCAAAACCATAGAATATCATTCCTAGGACCACTTCCTGAAAAATATTTCTTGTACAAGTCCAAGAGGATGACATCATCTCTATTTCATCAGGGTCCCTATTCCTCTTTTCACACTATCAGCAACCACTCAATATTTCTATGCATCCATGTAACACTCAACCAGAAAATCACTATATAGAACCCCATAATTGGTTGGAATGCATTGAGGGGTGAAATGGGGTTGGATTTATCTACAAAGCCATAAATCAATGGTCTAATCCCTATTGAAATGGTCACAAACTATATACATCCTATACTTGGAGAGATTTGTAATCCTCGATAAATAATCTGATAATTTCATGACGCCCTGATGGATCTATAGGAGCACAATGATAATCATGATCCTAAGAGTATCTAAATTGAAGTCATCTATGAAATGGTGATCAAACTCTAACCATGGTGGACACACCTATTTGTAATACTAGGTCACTAGCTCCCAACATCATCATATTGAGCCATGAAGATGGCTCGCCACCAAGACTACCAAATGATCTTCTTTTTTCCTGAAAAAATTGAAAACACAAGTCCCCACCTCTATCCATTCATCTACATCCTTTCGATTGACTCTCATTAGGACCTGAGGGGTCTTTGTTACTGAAACTCATGAAGGGGATAAGCCATTTCAACTCATCCACAGGTGATATGGGTACCAATTTCTTCTCTAAAGGTTCTGATAAAATTAGTGCCCCACCAGGAGAATACATCTTCAGATCTGGTCATAGTATCAATGCCTCATCACTGAGTAGATCGTCTGTGGGAACCTAATACTTAATCCTAAAGGGAATATTTCATGGTGGCATCCTAAAATTAAACAAGATATACCACAGTCAAAGAGTATATCTATATAGATTACCTAATAAGGGCATGGAAACCACTACCCATTCATATATGATGGATCTACCATTTTTTTATGAAAACAGATTCCTAATGAAACAAGATGAAAAATTGGTGATCAGAGACCTGGTGTATGGATACTTCTTTTGTCACACCATCACTATAGTACTTGGACTGATATATGAACTCAAAACACTAAATATTATTTCCCAAAACCAATTGTAGAGACTCATGTCATATGGTAGAAACTCTTTTGATACCACTTTGTCAAGACATATCCAATTTTGGCATATTTTATTACTCTTCAATCCCCCAACCACATAAATGGTGATAGATAATAGCACTGATGAGGAATATCTAAAACAAGGTAGGCCTTCACTTAATCACATAAACAGACACCCACATATCCTATCCCAAACAATGTTGAGATGCTAAAAAAACTAAACAACCAATCCATTCATACACCTAAATCCCACAACTATAGTATTTTTAGGATGTAATGGAATGTATCTGGGACAAATATAATCCCACGAAACTGAGTCTAAAAACATCTCCAACCTAAAAGTAAATGTGGGGACTACAGTCAAGATACCGAATGAACACTTCTTGTTCTGTCTGGTCTCACTAAGCACTATCTATTCATGGTCCATATAGGACACTCTCAATATATTTATCATCTAAAAATGACACAAAACATGAAGGAATTTTCCATACTCAGGTGAGTATAACAATACCACGAAGGTCACCCCGAAACCATAAGGAATACAATAAACTAATACATCCATCCCTATATACATATATATCTAAAACAAATATAACAAGAATATCTATATATAATAAACAAACATACGCATTCTAAAGGAAAGTCAAAATCCTAATGATATAATAGGATTAGAACTCAATGGTTCCATGAAGTACATGTCTAGGAGAACACACTACATAATATGAAAGCATTTATGGTGTCCTTATGAGTGGTAATGCTCGCCGAGTCTCGCCATAGGATGTCCAGAAAAATGTAAAAAAATATATGTTACATAGATGATGCTAACACCCAAGTCCATGTGGTATATGAATAACTCAATATGGATTAATACTCTCAATAGGGGATCAGTGGCTGTATAGTGTTAGTCACGATGATTCTAAAAAAATCACTTAGGGAATGAATATGAATATCAGATATCACTTCAAGCCTCATGGAAGGATTCCAAAAACATTATCCGTGAGGTTTTTTAAGGGATTAGTGTCATAGGAGTGTGATGAAATTAAATCCTAACCCTTAAGAAAACAATTTGGGATCAGAACCTATTGAATCATTCCATGATTTAGAGGATAATTTATTCAATCCAAAAAATTTAGGGGTACATGGAATATAGTAGGGTTAGACATCATTTCCCGTGAACTTGGGTCATTCCCTGGTAAATATCGTGTGTCTTATCTCCCTTTTCAATGCTTGTGTAATAGATAACTATGTGGCTAATGATAGTGTAATTATTTTGGTGTACACATACATGTGTATTCCCATGTACTGCAGGCCACTCCTTGTCCTTGTGGGAGTATATGGTTTGTCATTTCCCATATACTCTTGCACGATTCCACATACACTCTGTGTTATATGCCAATAAACAAGGGATATTACACATGTTTTGTGAAATTATGAAACACACTATTAAAGAAATTTCATTCCCAAAAGAATTCCACCCACTTAGAGGGCCCCACATGACATGTAGCTCTTAGTTAGTCTCTCTATATCTTGGAATTTTCAATATTCTCTTATCTGGTTTTTTTCAAACTTTCGATATCTCTGACATATGATTGGGGAAATGTATTGCTGAGAAAAATTAAGGAACTGCCTCATTCCAGCCTTCATGCTACCAAAAAAAATTTATGGTCCTCAAAACCATTCATAAAAAGTGATTATTCATCATTCATTATTGTTCTCCAAAGATCCCAAAATTGTGTATCTAAAATAATAGGATTCTCCATCACTTCCATCGTCACACAACAATCATCTTGTGAAAATCCTATTTCTATAATCACAGTTCCGTACGCCGTGAAAATGTTTCACAATGATCGATTCATCATGATATGTCTCACCATGGTCCAAACGATGAAAACCTGTGAGGAATGAAGAATCATGTAGACAATCTTAAGAAAAAACAAGAGTAATAGACCTCAATCTATGTTCATGTCTTCCTTGATTAATTTCCATTATAACAACAAATGGACAATCAAAAATCATAATAAAATTATACCAATACATCCATGTAATAAGTTTTATCCAGCAAATAGCTCATATACTGTTCTATATATTGGTTGATTTATCTATGGTCTTCATAAAAATTAATAACATGAATGGAAGAAACATAAAACAATGTCCTACCTCGAAATGGATCTATCCTTGATATAAAAAAATCCCACACCATTTTCGTTGGTGAGATGATTTGATTTTGTATCACACTGGTCATCATTCGTCAATGGAATCATGTTTCGAAGACTCTCTAATGATTTTTAGTGTTATGTGGCATACCCTATAATTTTTTCATAAGAATGTATAAAAATAATAAATTAGGATGTCACAGAAATGATTAAATGAAATGATTTCATTTATTTATTTTATATATTTCACACCTATAATTGATTTTACACAAAAATCATGTACCGACCAAGGTTGTATCACACCTTGGTTAAAACCCACATTCTAAACTCAAATGTTATCTCAGATTTCCGATCTGGGACCCAATTTAGATGTTATTCAAATTTTTTAGGAATAATACATGCACATGATATTTTATATATTTTCATTATATAAAAATATTATTTTGGGCACATCGGGCCTCATAATTTCAAGTCATCTCTCCACCTATTCTAAAAAATTATATATAAATTATCAAAAAATAATACATTGAAAATTCTAATCACTACATATGTGATATTTGATCCTCTCCCATGAGTGATATAATTTTGAATAAATAAATTATCTAGTATTTCCCTATAAGTGATTACTTATCTGGTATCACATGAATAAACAACAAATCATGTGTATATACCCCATAAAAATTAAATCTGGCACATATAGAATACAAATATATGAGATTAATATTAAAATATTTGGACTTAAATATGGAAAAAATTTATGTTTGTGTAATTACCATCACATTCTTTACACTTTGTCACAAAAATAATCAGTAAATAATTGAATAGACTCAACATGACATAAAAAATAATTCACCATGTATGCATCATTCCGAATATCACTTCTTGGTGTTGTTGTCAATCGCCAGCTCAGATGCATGGATCATCCATTCGATTGATCATAAACGTGAACTAACACACACATAGTCCATGAATGAAAAAGTTATTCTATTATACATATTTTTTGAAGAAATTAATTAATAAAATAATTCGTCCTTTAAAATATTTTTAGAACTATGCGAAAAATCTGATAAATCCCTTAACACCTTTAAAAATTTTATATACATCTGAATGGCGTTAAGGACCATTAAAACATTAATTTTGTGTAAAAGAGAAAGTCATTGGGTTCCCAAATTCCATTGTCTTTTGATGATTTGTTTTCAAAAATATGTTTGTATATTTTGTTTGGTTTTGTTTATAAATATATATAGATATATGAAATAATTTCTGTATAATTTAACTACTTTTAAATATGCTGAATTACTACAATTAAAGATGTATAGTCTTATAACATAAACCCTCACCCATGGAACCATTTTATAGAGAGGTTTTATTAGGAAATCCAAATAAATTTCCTATAGAGAGTTTACATTTTCCATTTCCTATGTAAGATTAATAATTTATTTTTATTATTAATAATTTGTATTCAATTATTATTAAATATTAATTTCTATTTAATTACTTGTAAATAATAATATCACCTAAATAATAAATAACAATTTATATTTATTGTCCAATATTTATATTTAATAAATCGATATGAATAAAAATAAAAACAAATAATAATTTATTATTAAATAATTATTATTAATAAAAAGTAATTACTATATTAGTAATTAAACAGTATTTAATTTAAATTTGGTAATATTAATTAAAATTAAACAAGTAATTGTTTATTAAATTATAATTATTACTAATAAATTAATAATAGATATTTAAAATTATTATATACTTACAAAATATCAATAATAAGGATTAAATTATTGAATTAATAATTAAAAATAAATTATTAATAAATTAGAATTAATTAATTAATTAATTATTTCCAACTAATTTTTGTTAAAATTAAATATCAACTACTAAAATATAAATTAAATAATATTACATAATAATTAATAATATTTATTTATATTAAATATTAATTACCTGTTAATATTATTTACTAGTAAATATTTAAAACTTTTAGTAGTAGTTATTTAGTAAATATAATATAGTTATTAGTTATTAGTTAAATATAAATTAAAAAAATATTTAATTAGATATTAGTAATATTATTTATGAAATAACTAATTAATTAATCATTGTTAAAAATTATTATTAAATAATTACTAATAAATATTTAAATATACTATTAAGTTACTAAATATTAATAAAAATGTTTAATTTATTAAATTGATAATTATTAATTAATTTTTATTTAAATGGATTAGTGATGGATTTGAAAAACAGACCCATGACTCCAAATTTATTAATAAAATTGAATCATAAAATGAAATGAATGGATTAAACAATGAAAAAACAGCAAAAAAAATCACTAAAAAATTCTTGAAATTGCCTCTTGTTTCAAAATTCCTAGGATATCATCCCTTTTCATTTGGTTGTCATCCTCATTGCCTCATCAAACCTTGTTTTGGGGGCACAAATTCTTCATCTAATAATGATTCGGAGGATAACTCCATCATGGCGCAGATCCTAATTTTCCAAAATAGATATCAAATTACCATATCTAAATTAGATAGAATTCCATATTCAATTCTAATTTTGAACAACTTCTAAAATATTAAATAATCATTAGAACCAAATATATATATGGCTCAATCATCGAATATGTTACTTTAAGATTCCAAAAAAAACCATTTTTTCGCCTCACTGTTATCGTCTTCAATTGTATTTTCACCATCATAGGCATATAGTGAAACAATATGATATTTTTTCCCCTGAAATGTTAAATCACTCAAAAAAGGCCTTTCAAAAACATCCATATGCATTTTTTATAATATTATTATATTTGGGTAGGCAACTTCACATTATTTTCAAAAATAATTAGTTAGTTAGTAATTAATATTATTAATACGTAATTAAAAAATGATTATGTACTAATTTATTAATAACTATGAACTAATAACAATTAATTATAAATTAAATAGTTATTTACTAATATTATCTAAATAATTATTAATCTTCAATAATTATTGTTAGTAGTTATTTATGAGTTAAGAATTATAATTATTTTATAGTAATTAATTTGTCATTAATTTTTATTACTAATTTATTACTAATTATTAAAAATAATAATAACAATATATTACTAATTATATGTCATAAATGTGAAATAAGAATCTAATATTGGAAATCCATAAGGATATTCAAGGAAAACCCCAATATAAAATGGATCCATGAGTATGGATGCAACCCACAAGTGCTGACTGCTTTAATTCTAGTAGTGATGAAAATTTTATTCTAGTTAAATTCAGATATATATATATATATAATCAAAATAATATGAATAATAATAATTTTTTAAGAGAGAGTACAAATGAGTTTTGGGTGAAAATTATTTCTCAATATTCATTAAAAAATATAAACATAAGATTATATTTATTAAATATATCTTTTTCAAATTACTTATATTAAAAAAACTTGCACCCAAACCACCTTCAATTTCAAATAAAACATGAATCTCAAAAAAAAATTGCAGACAATGCTCGATGCACAACTGAATCACCGTGCTTTCAAATGCGACACAACATGCATGTGATGGAAGGGAATCACATTGCACTACTATAATGAATATATGAGATTGGCACACTAGAAAAAGAGTCCAACATGATTATCGTTTGGAAAAAAATAAGTGTAGGTTAATATATGTTTTAAATATATTTTTTAATTTTTTATCCACAAGGGATCATGGCCCCTACCAACTTCCCTATATATTGAAAGGAATAATGGGGTGTGACTTCTTTTCCGGTCATCAATGAGGATAAACGACATGACAAAGATGGGTGGGGGTGGCCGTCCTCTGCCTAAAATAAATCTAAAGGTGGCTCAAGAGTGGCTACCATTCACCTAACATAATGTAGAAAGAATGTACCCTCATGATGCATTTCCCTTAAGTTCATATAGAATGTAATCCCACCCCTCCCCACGTTAAAACGTTTTCTTCTCTCTAAATTCCATCTCTCTCTATCTGAAATAAGTATCCTTTAACTTTGGTTCTTCTAGTGGCCTAGAAGTACTGTCATTTTTTTAATCATCATTTAGAGGTGTTTTTTTCATTTTTATATTATTTTTATATATTTTATTAATTTATTTTTTTAGTCAAATATATATTATTTTTTTCTTCATTAGTTTAGTTAAATATATATTGTTTTGAAATAATAGTTTTTATTAGTATTGATTAAGTTTAGATTAACTAATGAATAAAATAGGATATAATAATGATTAAATATGATGATTAGCTAATAATAATTGACTAGTGAATACCATTTGATTAACTAATGATTTACCAATAATTAGTTAATAATTACCTAATGATTACGTAACAATTAACTAATGATTAAATAATGATTAAGGATTTATCCACTAATGTTAGTGGAATGATTAAGGAACGATTAACTAATAATTGACTAATGATTAACTAATGAATAAGTAATGGTTAAGGAATGATTAAGGAATGATTAAGAAATTATAAAAGAATTATTCTCCAATGATTAAGGAATGATTAAGGAATGATTATGTAATTATTTAGTAATGATTATGTAATAATTAAAGAATAATTATGTAATGATTAAAGAAGGATTTAGGAGTAATTATGTAATGATTAAATAATGATTAAAGAATTAATATAGAATTATAGAATATTGATTAAATAATTAATAACTATTGATTAAGTAATGAAGAAATAATGATTAATTAATGATTAAATAGTTATTAACAAAAGATTAATGAATGTTTAACTAATTATTAATGAATTATTAAGGAATGATTATGTAATGATTAAATAATGACTGAAGGGTGATTAAATGATTATTATGTGATGATAAAATAGGGATAAAAGAATGATTAATGAATGATTAAAAAATGATTAACTAAGGACTAACCAATGATTAAATAATGATTTAGAAATGATTAAATAATTAATATACAATGATTAACATATTATTAAATAATTATTAACTAATGATTAACTAATTATTAGATATCAATGGAGTAATGAATAAATAAAGATTAAATAATGATTAAAAATAGAATAACTAATGAATGAATATTAATTAATTAATGATTAAATAATTATATCTAATTATTAACTAATGATTAATCAGTGAATAAACAATTATTAAAGAATGATTAAATAATGATTAATGAATTATTCACTAATTCTTATAGAATGATTATCTAATTATTAATTAATGATTAACTAATTTTTATGTAATGATTACATGTGGATTTAATTTGGATTAAAATAGAATAAATAGACCATGAAAGATGAAAAACTGGACAAAAAAGAGACTCAATTGCACACATAATTTTTCAGTTCTATGATTTAGATTATTCATCCTTAATTACACACTTTTCTCTTAATATTTATGGATATATTTTAGATGAATAACATTCTCTTTATAAACCATTAAACATAAATTTATTTAATTTAATAATTGATCTACACAAATTAATGTCATATTTTATAATATAATAAAACATTCTAAAATTGTTTTAGCATAGAGATTATGTGATTTTCTGATAACTCAAATACCTATTTGGGAAGTACATGTTGATGTGGGTCTAGAATATATGTACCTATGGGTAAAATCTGAAAACACATCATTGAGAAAGACTCAACTTGGAACTGGTAGATGAAAACAAGCCTTAATACACACCTTGTTTGATACTTCTAGGGGATATTCTTTATATGATTCAAATTTTTATTATAAAATATTGAAGCAAGATTATGTAGATAAAAATTTTAGTTGGAAACATTAGTATCATATTTTAGGATGTAAGAATTTTTTTAAAAAAAATTCATTATCATAATGATTATAATGCCAACCATTATTATCAATAGTACTCATAGAATTTTTTGGAAACAAACGTAAAATGAAGAGAAAAATGAGTCACTTTATTTATGAATGATAAAAGGAAAATATGACTATATAACGTGAAATGAATGAGAATAAACCCATTAAATAACGCATCCATGGTTTAAACACAAATTGAAATACCTTGACATATTTCAACATAATAAAGTTTGTATAATTTTGTATTGACTTATGAATTGATGTAAAATCCTTCTCATAATCATGTGGTATCTTAATAACAAATTCAAAATAGTCTTACATAACATTTTAATTGTCAAATTATTTTAGCTTTTTAATAACAAACCTCCACATATAGAGATGATTTAATTTGATGTCCAGAAGATTTTGAAAACAAAACTATCAAGTAAAAATCATTTGAAACTATTATTAAGCTACCACTTGAAAATACAATACATTTTACATCACTTCTGATTCCAATCAAAACTCATCCAAACTATGTTTTATAGGAAAATGTTAATAAATTTAATTTCAGTTTTAAACCATTCATATGTTATTGAATAGATTTTCTAGAGTTAATTTCACATTATATGATCATAATTGTCTTTTTATCATACATAAATATATTTATTTTATGTTTTAAATTATTTTTACCATAGTTTCCAAAACATTTTACAACTTATTTTCTAATAAAATTTTTTATAATGGAATATTAATTTCTTATTTTTGGTTATAAAAGGACATTATAATTTTTCCTTATCATAAAGATTATATTGTAAACCCTCATTATCCATATAATTTAAATTATATGTATCTTGATCAAAAAATATTTTTGACATAGAGAGTCATGTATACCAGACTACTGGAAATTTATATTATACCCAATGATTGAAAGTATGGGTATATCCATCAAAACCATGGGTAAAGGCTATACACACTATTTTAAGGAACTGTGTGAAACCGAGAAATCGGTATAGACCTGAGCTATACCCACACCATAAGATACCTATACCCAAAATTTCTAAACTGTGGGTATATGTGTAATCCAATTTGAATTTAACCCTATAATCGTGGTTTTCTAAATGCCCGTATTTCTTTTAAAAAAGAATGGATTGTGGGTTTTGATCCCTAGATCTCTATTTTACCATTATAGTTCCTAACCACTACCCCATTATGAGTTATTCATATATAAATATATTTTAACATATATATATTAATATACTCTATGCGTATATGTGTTATCATGATTTTCCCCCCATATAATTTTTTCCCTCCAGAATGTAACAAATTTATAATAACTGTTTTCTAAAACCATGTGTATTGGTCATCAAGAAAACATTATACCATGGTTTTTGTAAAATAGACGGTATAGGTCTCAAAAAACCCATGTACCCACAGTTTTTTCAAAACCATGGGTATAGGGACATTTTATAGTAGTGCATGTGTCAACTACTGTGGGGATGTTATTCAAGAAAAAAGATTCTTATAGTACACAACCAATAATAGTAGTCAAAAAATATGACTGTGTAACCTGAAGTGAACATGTAGATAAAATTAATTGTTTCTTAAATATGATACTTGATCAAGAGATCGTGTCTATTATATATAATAATTTTCAGTTCGCGTCTACATTATGTCATTTAGCTTGTCTATTCATTGCTGATGAGTAGTCTGTCCAAGTAATAATTTTATTATCTAAGTGGTTAGGTTGTTCCATGATCTATTTATTTGTTGATTTTCCAAATATAAAAAAGATTCATCATATTTTATGATTCTTTATACATACAAGAGTATTTGAAGATGGTTATTCCCAATAAATTTAGTAAGACCCTCAGCCCAGAATCCTAGAGACGGTGCATTATTTTTTTACATTAGCATGAATATAAGGTAATGAATACCCAATGACCGACTGGTTTAGCAGTTATGTAAAGCCATATTACATACAAAATACCCATAATACATTGAGAAAAATAAATTAAAAACATGACACATAATAAAATGAAATAAAATAAATCCATTAAATCATATTTAAAACTTTATTATTCATTTCATGGATAAATGAAACATAATAAGGGTGAACTAAAATTATCATTAAGGGTAGTAAAATTTGAATCAATAATTAATCAATGAAAATAAATTATCATGGCATGGTATATAACTATTAACACATTCCATTCAAATAACTAGATAAAAAAAATTCAAAATTTTAATGTAAGAACATAGTACATCTGATATTTAGTCAATGAATAGAAATGAAATTTATAAATTGATTTGTTGACAAAAATTATCAAGGATAAATAATGAATAAAATATCTATGAATTAAATTCTAAATTATTGTATTTCTTTTCTTTATTATATGAGGATTTATACAATCATGATACATCCTCTTGATCATTTCAAACTACACGTACAATCCTATTTAATTTTGAAAAATTAATTATCTCATGAGAACTTTTCGATTCATAGAGGATCTATATAAAGTACAGTATCCACCCATCGTTGCATATAAAAATAATTCCACATATATAAAAATCAATTTTCTTAATATATATTATTCATTATAAAATATTCGTACTGAATAAAAGATTTGAATTTATCAATAATTCACTAGTTAATCAAATAAGTATCAAAGTAAACACCATATGTGAAATGATATGATTTATAGGAAAATATTGATATCAATCATATTAAAATATTTACACTAGAAGAAATTTATAATGGAAATTTATTACAAAAACAAAGTGATATAGTGTATTTTCTTACATTAAGAAAACTGTTGAGGAGAATAATCTTCAAACATTCCAAATTGTCCCATACCAATTCAAAAAATTAGAATAATAATATCATGAATGCATGTCATTAAATGAAAATTATAATATCATTTTAATCATGTGTTTTATGGTATTTCATGAAAATTTTATTATATAAACCACATAAAAGTTAATTGGCTCATAATAAAGAATAAGTCTCAATGGAATGTAATTTGTGATGTGTTTCCCTTACTTTAACCTTCATTCTGTTGTTTAATTTTTATCCTCATATATATTAGTTTAAAATATTTTAGAAACTTGTAATATAATTATACTATTGTTTTTAATATCATGTATAAATTCCTTAAAATTGTTTATAACCCATTTGTTAACACTCTTTCATTAATCTCACTATTTCGAGTTTTAATAGTTTTCTCGTGTATATTTTATTATTTTATTTTTCGTTATCATTAATTAAATCATGATTTAACCATATCCAAATTGTAATCCATAAACTAATTTTCATATATAAACAGTATTTGGGTGTTTATAATAATATATAATAATTTTATATTAGAAATGATGTGCACCTTTCATGGAAACAGTAGGTCGTACTTACACATGAACGCTACTTTCATATCATTGTTGTATTAAAAGAATGAAAAATAAATTATACATATGTATATTATAATTTAATTTTAATATCTATGTTATATATGCTACATATTCTTATTAATTACATCCTTTATAAATTCCATGTATAGAATTAACGAGCCATATCGCTTTGTGGGGGTGGTAGTCAACACTTCCTCAAACGAAATTATTGTATTTACCGAAGATGGAAAGCATAATGGTATGATCTAAATAAAAATTACAGAATAATAAATACATTATAAATATAATATATATCATATATAAACATAATTTCCATCATAATGTCCTCCATGAGATGTGGTAAACAAATAATGAACAATCATCGTCTCGTTAGAGTGTAGTTCGCCACACACGGAAGTAGTATGTCTGTTACCCATTAGATTTAGGTGTGTTTAAGTGTACGTAGAACCGTTTACATAAAATAATCCTACTTTGTTGATGGAACTTTTTTTATATAGTCTTTGAACAAATAGATTTTATGGAGTTTATAATGGAAATAAAACTAGTGATCTTGAGAGAAGATATCACCTCTTAATTAGGTAACTTCATTTAGTTTGTAAAATAAGGCTTCCTTGGAATAATTATAAACAAATGGATTCATAAAGGACATGAGGAGGTATTTTTTGAATATTTTTGGGATAATATTCATTGAGACTATTTTGGTTTAGAGGTGATAGTAATGGGGATAGGTATTGGCCTTTTATAATGGAGTAAAATAACTTACATGGTATTTTTTGAAAATAAGGCTGGTGTACACACGTTTTTACCTAAAGAATACTTCAAAAAGATTCAAACACGAGTATGTTGGGTTAATTGATGAATTATAGAAATATAATTAGGTTTTGACTAGTATCATCCTCATTTGAGCCCTTAAGATATTTTTTTACATTTAATAAGATTATTTTTACATTAATAATTGTAATTAATTTAAATTACATTCAATAACATTTTTTTTCAAAAAACAAATTGGCCTTATTAGAAATTATATATTATTATTATTTAAAATAAGGAATTAATGTTTTCAAATTCTAATCATAGAGATGGAAGAATTTAATTTTAAATAATCTCACAGGCTGGATGAAAATGCATATTTTTAAAGTAAAAATGTCACAAAGACTCATATGTTTTTATAATATAATTATTTGTATACTTTATCCAAATGATGTAAATTGTATTAAATGATATTAATTTGATTTAATTATACTATAAAATTAATCTAAAACATAAATTACCCTTATTATTATGTTATATGAAAAAGAAGTTCTGAAATATATTTCACTACTTTTCACTATTCATTAAAAAATGAAGTTGTACAAAAAAATTCCAACAATTCGCCCTATGATAATTTTAATATTTATATTCCAAGAATGAAGCTAATTTATAATATTAAACATATTAAAGGGTTAAAAATTATATTTAATAGGTTTTATCCATCCAAAGGTGGAAAAACTACCGTTATAAAAATATTGTATTTTATATTTAATTTTGGGTTTGTTTTTATTTTATGCCTATAAAATATATTAGGATAGTGTAAAAATATATTTTTTGGATATATAATATATAAATTTATGACATTAATAATCTAAATGTGTTAGAATTTTATTAGATACAAAAAAATGGGACTAAGTACTATTTTGTTTAAATCAAGTGTTATGTATATTGTAAAGCTATTAACAAAATATAGTGGAAAATATGGAAAAGTATTGTGGTGATACATACATACCTCATAATAAAAATTCATCCTATAAATTTAAGGGGTATTACCTTAAAACAGTAGGGGTATTTTCCCTTCATAGAATCCTGTAGTTCCTATTTTTCTTCCTCTGTTTTGTGCTTTATCTTGAGTACCTTTACTAGATGAGTTGCCTGATTTCTCAATACTTTCTATGTATTTCCAAGAATATCGGAGGGTTCATTTTAGTATGAAAGGTAATTTTCCAAATCTATATCATTAGATATGAGCACATGCATGGGTTCCGGCATGTAATTCTTAATAATATAAATATAGAACACGTTATAAACCATTGATATTTTTAGAGGTAGTGAAAAAAATAGAAATGAATCCACCCCTTTAAATTTTTTCGAATTCATAGATACAGCTGGGACTCAGTTATACCTTATTACTAAATCTGAGAAAACAATTCCATTGAGATAATCTCAACTTAACATGATCTCCCACTTAGAACTCTAAATTTTTCCTTCATATATTATTATACCTCTTTTTCCTACATTTAGAGGATTAATATGAGCTTGGATAGACATTATTTTCATTTTCAATTCATCAATTAGTTTTGAGCCTAAGAGTTTTCTTTGAACAACATTATTCCAACATGTTGGTGTACGAAAATTCTCTTCATATATTTCTTCAAATGGAACATTTTGAATACTTGAATAAAAACTATTTTTCTAATTAAACTATACCAAAATTAAATATTGACTCTAAATACCATGAATCTTACGTGAGCATGATATAAACATGCCTTCCATTGTTTGAATTTTTTATGACTTCCCTTCAGACTATGGATAGTTTGAAATTCTCAAATGAAGCTCATTTTTGAGGTCCTTTTGAAGAATCCTATTGATTAAAATCACGGGTATCAATAGGATACAATTTAAAGAGGTTCACCAAGAAGTCTTACAACTTTATCAATATATATCCCAATGAGTTTATCAAGAGTTCTACCTTCTCTTATAGCAAGCAAATTGACATATTTTTTCAGATGGTCAACGATAACCCATATTTCATCATTCTTTATTGGATCCTTTCGAAGTCATGTGACAAAGACCATAGTAATTTCATCCCATTTCCACATAAGAATTGGAAGAGGTTATGAGATTCCTTTTTCATAAAACCTTATAAAATTCACTTTTTGAGAAACCAAACATGTGAACACATTATCCACAATTTCCCAATTCATGTTATCCCCCCAACAGTTTTCTTTGTAGTCCCTATAAAACTTTTTCCTACCAGGTTATATAGTGAAATTGGAGCTATGATAATCATCCATCCATTATATTATTATCTCAAGTATATATGGAATAGAAATCCTCATTCCAAATTTTAGAACAACGTCTTCACAATTTTTGTTTCTATTTTAATTTCATTTATGCCATTGATTTTCCTCTCAATATCCTCATCATCTGATTAAAAATTGTTTATCATCTCTAATAAAAATGGACTTTCAATAATTTTAATGATGATTGATGTCTCCCCGTCTTTAAGAATTCCCATTTCTATATTCTATAGATCCATGAACATAGGATCCTCCTCCATCCTAATTTTACCTAGACCTCCATTATCCTTCCTACTCAATGCATATGCCTCCTTATTCTATTTCCATGTGTCGTTGTTTATTGAGAAATCATAATCCTTCAGTAGGTCAAACCATCAAATTTGTCTAATGTTGATATCCTTTTATAAGAGTATGTATTTCATGAGTTTATAATTCGTGTATATCTCACATCATTCACCTTTGAGATAACGTATCCTTGTTTTCAAAGTGAATGTTATAGTTTCCAACTCTAGATCATGGGATAAGTAGTTTTGTTCCCGAGTCTTCAATTTCCTGGATGCATATGCAAAAACATTATCATTTTTCATTAAGACCCAACCAAGTTCAAATTTTGATTCATTAGTATATATAACAAAACCTTAACTCCGAGATGGTAGATTCAAAATTTATGAATTGATTAATGTTTTATGTAGTCAGTAAAATCATACATGACATTTATTTTTACAAAGAAACATTACCCCATTACATATAAGCATGGATAAAGAGTCAGCTAATACATAAAAATTATAAATGAGTTGATGATAGTAGACCACCAAACCAATGAAAATATGTACCTCAGTTATGTTTTTTGGAATATGAAATTCTCTAACATCCTTTTATTTTCATGGTCAACCAATATTACTTCATTGGTGCCAATATGACCCGAAAGGATACATCATTATTCCAGAAATCACATTTACTAAACGTCCCATATAACACTTTACCAATAAATTTTTTAAGGATGATCTACAAGTAATTATCATGGTACAAATAAAATTGAGAATACATTAAAATAACATCAATTAATACTACAAAAAATAATTAATATATTACATCAATACTCTATTAATTATGCCTATAAAAATAGAGGGTTCATTGGCCAGAACAAATGGCAATACTATAAACTCCAAATGTAAATACATCATCTGAGAGATATCTGTAGAATTATATCCTTCATGAATAAAAATTGGTGATACCCAGAATAAAGATCAGTCTTTGAATAATATTGGGCTCTATGAAGTTGATCAAACAAGTCACCAATACAAGGTAGAAGATACTTTTTCATTACTGTTATGGTATTGATTTCTAAATAATCAATGCACTACCAAGTGGGTGCAAATTTATTTTTAGAAAAAATGAAAAGGGACCCCCATGGTGAAACAATAGGGAGAATAAATCCATTATTATCCCAAACCATATTAGTTTCTTCAAATAAACTAATTATATAGTGGACATTCTATAGATGATCTTAAATATTTCTCTATAATTGGTGAATAAATCAATGGAAAATTCAACTTCACAATCAGGTTGATGTCCAGATAAATCCTCTTGTATTACATCAATGTACTCCTTCAAAATTAGTAAATCATTAATTTAAATATTACATAGTTATTTACTAAACATTTTTTACTCTTATTCAACAATAATTTAATCTAGAAGAACTACTAAGGGGGATTTAAATAAGAATCATGTGAGGATGTTCCTCCTCTAAAAACGAGGGATTCTATATATTCCTCATAAATTGTAATTTCATTACTCTTTAAATAAATATTTTCATCACATTTAATGATCCAGAATATACTAAGGAGAATATTAATTTCAACTATATGTTTGATAATAAGGTTATTACATAAATCACGTTCATGTTTCATAATTGGTACTTCGAAAGAAATATTAGTTAAAATGATACTTCCCTTACAAATTTTACCTTATAACTATATTATTAAATCAAAATTGAAATGTTTAATTTTCTGAAAACATTGGGTAGATATAAAAGGGTGTGCTGATCCAAAATCAAATAACGCATTGGATAAATTTGAAAAAAGGATTAATGTACCCTCCACCACATAATTTTGTACTTCTAACACCACTATAGTGATTGAATAATCTAGGCCATTTCCCCTAGTACTTTTGTGATAAACTCACCTAACACTTACAAAATTCATTTTTATAGTGACCCACCAACCAAAATTTGAAACATTGGAAAATAATTTGGTCCTTCTTCCTTTTACACACATGATCTTTGTGACCCATATCCTCACACATAAAATATACTCCCTTTAACTTCAAAAATTTTATAGGGTTCTTCCTCCAAATTTTTTCACAGGATATAAAATTTTGAGATCTCTTAAACTTATTAGATGCCTTCCCCTTTTCATTATTCACATATGGCCCATTATTCTCATGGATTTCCTTAAATATATTGATTAATGGAAATTTACTTTCCTTCATGACGGAATATAAAACAATGTATTCATATGATTAAAATTTAAAATAAATCAGTTTCCATCGAAGATTTGTCTTAAGACCTTCAGATAAGTGGTAAATATTTCACTATGATTTCTATATATAATCGATATAATTCATACCTAACCTTGTAATAGAAGATCCATAATCTAAACCACTCCCTTATTAATTATTATTTTAGCTATTGAAGTATATCTTCATCTCAGATTATTGATCATGAGGGATGTATTTGTTAATTAATATCTCCTTAAATGTATTACATTCCATGATTTTATATATTTTCTTCCACCATTTTATTTTTTATTGGATACCACCACTGATCATCACCACCTTTGATATGATAGACTCCAGGTGTAACCTTTTCCTTTTCCTTACATACAATGGCCTTAAAAATATTTTCTACAGAATAAATGTATTCATCACCTATAACAAGATTAGTAGTCCCACTAAATGAGGGTTTCCTCTGCTGTATAAAGAGATGCAACATTATAGATTCTCATTGTGGAATAGTTATATCCATTTGTGAAAGGTTATCGATCATAAATTAATTAAATTTCTATAATATTGACATTATTTGCTTCGATCAAATAACATTTTTATCTATTTCTTTAGGAGGGAAATATTTTTGTTTCGCATGAGTACTTATATTTTTCATTCTTCCAGGTTCCATTTCTAAACAATGGCATACATAGTATGTGATCAGAATATATAATTCAAATTCTTTATAGTCTATAACATAAATTTATGCATCGTAAATAATATAGTAAACAACATTGGTCACATCAGGGTAATCAATAATTTCAAATCCTCTATAGTGGTAGAACCTGAAAATTTGAATTATTCTAATTATCTCCCCTGGGAGTGTCAAACATGGGGCCTAGTAAGGCATGTTATCTGGTATGATGTTCCCTTGAGTCAGACTCAAAACATCTTTTCAGATTTATTACCCCTAGGTAAATCTGTACCGGAACCACGTCCACTTGTATTATCCATACAAGGATGTTTTTCTAAAAATACCCAAATAATCACTAACCTACAAAAATTATAGAATGTTCTTGTATACTTATCCTCAATTTCTATATTTGGTTTTTTCTACTTAATCTATATTTTCTTAATATTTTTTTCGTGTTTTCTATTAAACATCCTATGATACCAAGTGTACCACCCCGACCATAGAATCTCATAGAAAGTCCATTATTTTATTACATGGGCATGATTATAGGGAATTAAATCCTGAGAGACCAATAATTTTAACAATCATTGAAAGAAAATTACATATATGATACCCATAACAGCATGGTGTATAGAAATAAAAAAACATGATACATAATAAAATGTAATAAATTTCTTCATTGAATGATTATTAAAATAATTCTTCTTTACTACAGTGAGAAATGAAACATACTAAGGGTGATCTCAAATGTTCCACAAGTGAATATAAATTTAAATAGATAATGTACACAGGAGAATAAATTAACATGTAAAGTTAAATAATAGATAAAACATTCTCTTAAAATAACTATATAAGATAAATTCAATATAGCAAGGTAGAAACTGATACACATGCCATTTGATGATTGAAAAGAAAAGAAATTGATACATAGATTTGTTGTTGAAAAAAATAAATGATTAATACTAAATTAAGTATCTGTGTAGGATATTCTTACTAATTGGACATCATTTCGTAGTCACATGAGGACCTACACTATTAAGATCTGTCATCTGGATAGTTCAAAACTATTGGATGAAACCTGTTTAATTAGGAAAACATAATCAGCTCATGAGAAACTCTTGATGCATGAAAGAGATATATAATGTCTTGGAACCACCAATAATTTCTTGTCCAAATCATTCCTCATTTCTAATAATAAATTTTATCATTATACAGTATTACTTATCAAATATCTTTACTGAATAAAGTGTTGAGATTTATCAATAATTACCTAGTTAATAAAATATATATCAAAGTAAAAACCATATGTGAAAAGATATTGAGTATAGGATATAATATTATCTATCATATTTAAATATGGATATTCAAGAACATTTTCATTGAAAAGTTATTACAAAAAGTAGTGTGATTATAAATATTATCACTAGGATATTTCATGAGGAGAAAAATATATAAACATTCTGAAGTGTCCTATATGACGTTGAAACATTTGAATCATAATCTACAAAAAGTATGAAAACAAATGAATCTTATAATATCATGAAAATATAGGGATTTATTATATAATATGAAATAGGATTTATATACAACAAATAAAAGTGAATTAGCACATAATAAAAAATAAGAGGATATTCCCTTACCTTAAAATTCATTTTATTGTGTGTTATTTATCCTCCTATATAGGGGTTTAAAATATTTAAATAACTTTTGAAAAGCACATAATTATTTTTATAAAATCATATATTGATTCCTTATAATGTTTTATTATCTGTTTTTTAAATCTCTTTTTTAATGTAATTAATTTAGCAGTTATGTAGTTTTCTCGAGTATGTTTTAACTTATTATTTTTTGTTATAACTATTTAGATGAGGGTTTCATCTTCTAAAAAATGTAAAAAATGACTTAATTATTATATTTAACAAGTATATATTTTTGAGAATAATCTATAATAATTGGAGATTAGTAATGAAGTGCACCTTTCATGGAGACGGTAGTCCATACACACACATGAACACTACATTCATTTAATAATTGTATAAAAAGTTTGAAAATTAAATGATACATATATATATATATATATTATAATTGAAGAATAATATCTTTGTTATAACTTTTTCATAGGTTTCATTAAAAAATACATTATCGGATCTATGTATGGAATGATTGAGTTGTATCTCTTTGAGGGGGAGGTAGTCGAAACATCTTCAAACGGAATTATCATGTTTACTCAAGATGGAAAGCATAATGTATTGTTCTAATTTAAAAATATATAAGAATAATATCATTATAAATATCATTTATATAATATATAAATGTGCATTATTTAATAATAGCCACCATAAGTTGAGATAATTAAGAAATGAGAAACCATCATTTTGGGAGGTACTTGTTCCTCATACATATAAATATTTAGTTAATTACACATTAGATTAACATTTTATAGGTTTAGTTTGTACCATTTACATAAAAATAATATTTATATTTACGATAAAATTTTTGTTATATAATCATGGAATAAAGTTATTTTAGGGTGAGAAGAATGGAAATGAAACTATAGAGCTTAAGAGAAAATTTCAACTATTAACCATTTATCTTCTTTTAGGTTTCCCCAAAAGGAATCCTTGGAAGTAATTATTCCAAAATTGATTCTACATTGTATAGGGGTGATAATTTGGAAAGATATATGTGAAGATGTGGTCCATGCCTATATTTTTTGATAGGTTTGAGGAATGGGGAGAGGTGGTGGCCTTTTATATGGGATGAAAATGACTCGCTTGGTATTTTGGAAAAGAAATTTGGCGTAAACAAACTGAAAAAATTATGGCATCTTAATGGACGAATTATGGCCAACCAATGGGTGGTTTACAAGTGGATATGTCATTTGGGACCTTATGTTAATGGATTAGACCTTTATTACGCTTTATTTTACCTTAGTAGTTTTAATTAATTTTAATTACATTAACTAATTCTTTTGGTAAAACCCAAATTTGGTATTATTAGATATTATAAATTCATTTGATTCAAAATATATAATACTTTTTTAAAAATTTCAATCCAAAAATTTGATAAATTAATTTAAAATTCATCCAGTACACGGAACGACAATGCTAGGTTTTAAACTAGAAATTTTAAATCATTAATACATTTTTATATTCTTTTTCAAAGTAAAATTGATCCCAATTAACTACATTTAATTAATTTATAAAAAATATATATAATTATACATTATTACTTATATAAAATTAATTTTACAGTATAATTAAATTATTTGAAAGAATTGTTTTGAACTAAATTTCAGTAGTTTTCACTATTCATTGAAAATGAATCTTTACAGAAAAATAACATAAAGTCACCCTACGATAAATTTTATGTTTTTATTATGAAGATGAAATTTATTTTAATTTAGTTATCTTATAAATGGGAAAAAATTGGGTTTAATATTGGTTTTCCTTCCAATGGTGTTAAAACACTCTTTATAAACATTTATCATTTTATATGTAATATTGTGTTTATTATTATCTTATGATTATAAAATATATTATTTGAGTGATAGAATATATTTTTTGGAGATATAAAATATAAATTTATAGAAAAAACTATCAAATTATTTTATAAATTAATTATCTATGAAAAAATGTGATTATGTAGTGTTTTTTTATATTGGGGATCATGTTTATTGCAAAGCTATCAAAAAAATATGAAGTAAAATGTTTAAATCTATTGAGGTCCAAAATTGAGGATCTTCGTAATTATAAAAAAGAGGAAAAACTAGATGATCACATGGATATAAAATAATATCTGACTTTTGATGAGGATTATTTTAATAATGGAATAGACTGAGATAATTTTTCTAGTAAGGAGGGGCCTGTAGAAGTTAGAGATGATATTTCTAGGAATTCGTTGTTATAAAATATCCTCTTGCCATAATAAATCATACACCACTCTACACATATTTTACAGAATTAATCGAACATTATCTTGAATTTAACTATAGTTATTTTACACCTCCAAATATGTTTCTTGGAGTTGTAGTGGATAGGTTTTGTGAGATGGAAAACATTATATATTAGAAGGTATTTACATGCAATGATGTATTAAAAAAATACAAAAAACATTCCATATAAAGGGGATCTATAGATATTTAGTTCTAGAATTATTTCAGGAAAAATATATTATAAGGTGCGATAAATATGTGGATAATGGTAGATTCTTCTTGAGTTCAATTATGGAAAATTCATTTGGAGGTGGATAATTACGATGATTGAGGCACCTTATACATGTCTTAATGCAATCCTAAAAAATATCATACATCATTGGATTCTGAATTTGTGTCATCTTTTGTCATCACGATGATTATGACCTACCTTGATTCTCATATAGACCATGAGAATGAGGGGTAAAAAAACATCTGGTTATAATATTTCTTATAATAAATCATGTCCGGAGAAAAAAAGGTCATTGTAAAGGCCAATGATTATTGGGATAAACCGTATTAGTTTTTTCCACAATTTCTAGCCATACTGAGACATGCCGATAAATATTTCATATATCTTAATACAAGTAAACTTGTGTCTCATGATAACCAAAATTATCCATCTTATGTTTAATTTCATCAGCTCTTCAAGGAGTTCCTCCCATATATTTATGAACATCATTACCGCAAAGAGTTTATACCAATTTATGGAATGATTCTTTATGGAAAATACAAATGATTATTTTTAATTGTGGAAACAAAGATGGAAACTATTCAACTCTTCCACTTGCATTATCCATTATGGAGAAGGAAAACTATTAATAATGGAGTTGGTTTTTAGAACATATCATTAAAATTTTCACATGCACATTGGATGCATGTTTGATATCTGATCAACATTTTGAATTAAATGATTCAATTAATGTAGATCATGATACATTAAGACCCCTATATTAACTTCATCAGTACTGCATCAGACACCTTTCTAGAAATGTGTGAAAAAAATTCCATAATAAACCTATGAATAAGGAAATCACAAGGATTGGTATTCAGTTTATTTATTATTTTTTAATATTTCAAATTAAATATAATAATGATTTATGTGAAATATGATCACTTTTATGTAGTATTTTAGCTGTATCAATGATGGTTTGAACAATTTTTCTGAGATATAATCATGGATAATCATGGATTGTATGATTATATGATGTGTATTCCAAAAAAAGGACATTAGAATATGATAGGGTTAAGAGGTACAATTACATGTCCACTAAAAATTTGGAGGGCATCAATGGTGTTATTGTGTGGATTGACAAGTTACCTATAACTTACCTAGTTTAGAATATATTTCATAATTGTGTTTTGTAATTCATTGATAGAAAAAATCAATACTTGGATGTGATTACATTGGGGATAAGGCACAAAAGGAACATTAAATGAGATATTGAAGAGAAAATTGAAAAATTTTATTGTTATTAAGTGTTCCATTTCTACCTAGAAAACTCTCTATTTGAAAATCATTGGTGTTCAAACCCCATCACAAGTAGCAGTGGTGAAAAAATGTTGGTATTACTTGATGAAAGAAAATATCAATGCAGAAACATCTGAGCATTATGGTATCCATGCACAGATTCCTCTACATCATCTTCCTCTGTTAACATATCATGGGAAGCATATATCAATCCAATATACCAACTGGATAGCATTGGAAACTATTATGTTTCACCATCGCTTACTATTGGGGGTTAGTTATTGTGAAATACTCATATAACTACTATTATTGATACCAGACATCAACATGTTGCATCATCAAGGGAGAAACAAGTACAATATGATTGGGAATGTGATGGACTATCCTTAAGAATAAGGGAATTTTTTTGATATAAAGCATATTTCATCAAGATGTTTATTACCAAAAATTATGTCGTAACATTAATTTACCATGTTCAAACTCTCATAAAAAATGATCTACTATATCCAATGGGAACATTTCATAATGTGAATTATATTTTTTTGATATAAGACCCTTTATATTGTATACCTTTTTTCCATTTCTAACTAACGTAACTATAAAATAATAAAAATCTATTCATATTCACATTAAAAGGAATTTCATCTGTACATGTGAGGTGACATGAAAGCATAATAAAACTCTATATGGATAATCCATAAATAAAGAATTTGAGAAAATAATCATGAAACATACCATCATGTGATAAATCATAGATAAATTAAATATAACATAATTTGAGATATAAAATATTACTTAAAGTAAAACTAAGATTATGTTGGGTTACAAAAAACAATTTTTCTTCAATATCTAAACATTCATCTAACCATAAATTTTTATTTATATTTTTACACTTGATACTTATTTCATTATATTTATATAACGATGGAGGATAATACACTACTAACTGATAATTATAGTCATATTTCTAATGACGTGATAGAGGGTCGATAGGTTAAATAGATTTGGGTGTGTTGAGAACACCATCGTTATCACATTCTGCCTCTAAATTCCATTATACACTACCTATGCCATGCTAGATTCTACGTCATTTTAGTATCCGATTTGACATGTGTTTATTATCACCTACTTGTTTCCCACTTCAAGAGATGGAGATCGGAGAAACACAGATTCCACCTACCAAAGGGAGATATGCCAACCGCCAATGAAGATGTTGTCATCTCATTCGATCGTCCTATGTAGGGTGATGCAGATATTAGACCCACCCATGGAAACTAGATTGAGCATGTACATATATTTCTATATGTCAATATTTTAGTCGATCATTCTACTACAAATGGTGGGTCGATATCTATGAGGTGGATTGATATTCACATTTCATATTTACACCATGATGATGACGAGAAGGCTGTTATGGTTCATATAAATTCCTATATATTATGGATCATTGGTGGGAAACAATGTGTTGATCACGTAGGTATTCAAGTGAACATGATTTATTTGGGGATATTTGATGATTTTGAATAGTCTTGGAGATACCATTGGGGATCTGAAAGATTGGATTATAGTAACAAGGCATTATTCATGTAATTCTGCTCATATTGTATGGATATTGGGGTGTGTGTCATCACTCATCATATGTGGGCATGGGAGTGTATCCCTACCCTCTCCCCTATTGTTGGAAGTCAATATCTTGCCTAAATATTCTTTTTTGATGTTCCACATGGATGTAGGTATGATCACTCATCACTATTTGATTGTGATGATTGTAGGAGTTATTTAATTTAATTTCTTATAATTATCTATGTAGATGATGTAATTAATAAGTGGTGTCATGAAAAACACATCAGCAGTGCATTGAAACACCATTTGGGTGAATACTATTCCATGCTGGATAGTGTCCTACCCACTGACATGATAATATAGAATATTTATCTGAAAAAAAATTATCATCATATCATAAATTGATTAGAAACCAACATTTTTTTGAAAAATATCAAACATCATTTGAGATTTCATGGATTCTGTACTGAGATTTATTGGACCTGTTTTATGTATTATACACAGCTGGACATCATGATCTTATAGTTGAAGTGATTCTCATTCAATGTCATATTATTGAGTTGAACTAGCCAAATAGAGTAATGTACCTATTTGGATTTATTCAGTGCATTCCATTTCCACCATTATGATCATCAGTGCTTCATTTCATGATGTTGATGGGGATGCAGGATGTCGACTGGTGCTGAAAACATGCCAAGTATCTCAAACATTAGGGAAGATGAGAATCGCTTCACATTGAGGGTGTACATGAAATGAGATTATATCTTTCAAAATAGGCAATTTATGATAAATTTTATAGATTTAAGTCTACACTAAATCATTCAACACATGTTTGTAGTATTCAAGATATGTTATGTGAAAAAAATTTATATTTTTTTTTAATTTTACTATTTTCTAATTCAATTTGAAACACATAAATGCATACTTGAGTATAAAAAAAATAATATGCATGATTGATCAAGATGAGGATGAGGTTGGTACCTAGATAGTGATCTATGATAAGGCTAAGGGGATTATGACAGCTTATCATAAGGTTCATGTTATTATCTTTGATTTTCCACCCCGGGGAGATGATGTTCCATTCAATGGAGTGGATTTTCCTACTTAGGTACCTCATCCAGAAGCTGCTAAAGCTGATGATCCTTGATGCCGACGATATATACCACTTCATGCTACAATTGAAGTATAAAATTTTACATAAGTTTAGGTCATCCCTCTTTCAAAACATCATAATCTAATTAGGGATTTGAATTAGGATAAATGGGATCCATCTATATTGGAAGGATATCCATAGTTTTATCTGGGTGTAGATTATATGTGATTCTATCAAGGGACATTTCCCATGACTCTATATTTTCTACCAGAAATATCATAGGCTATATGGTTCCCTTAGGTGTCATGGTTAGGCACTTATAATAGCCAATTCGAAGATGGATCAGGTGCTTATTAATACACCCAATTGACACCTCCTCTGATTGAGACACCAGAAGTGAATCTGAAAGACAAGGATAGAGTGCATGTGGATAATCCCTTTTTAGGTCATCATACTCCACCCCATAACAAAGGCCAGTGACCTCAATATGGGGTCTAATTCACAGAGCACCATGCAGGAAAAAAATTCACCATTGAGAGTGACATTACTCATTCATCTATATGTTTATTAAAATGATGGAATTATTTTTTCTATCAATCATTATTATATTATTTCCCCTTATTTCAATTTTCATATATATTTTAGTTGTACTTTATATTTTTTATTCTTTCGATGTCTATTACATGAAATATATGAATATTTTTAAAATTTCTAGTAGGTAAACATAAAATATTATTAAATAAAAACAATCTATACAATAAAATAAAACATTTAACATATCCTATGAATCTAAAAAGATTGTGGAAAAACATAATTTCTTAAATAAATTAATTAATTGAAAATGAAAGAAATGTAAAAAAATTATAAATTCAATTGTAATAGTTTTAAAAAACTATATATTGTTCAAATAAAATTATGTTTCATTATTTTTTTTAAATAAATGTTTGTTAATTGAAATTATTTTTAATATGATCAGTATGTATTTCAAATATCATGTAGATTGTATTTGTATTTTAGAAGTTACAAACATTAAAATCCACCAACATAATCATTATTAAGATTCATTTTGGTGAATTTCAAAGAATGTGAATTATTAAATATTAATCTAATATAAGGTTTATTGAAAAAAGTGACTCTACATATAAATCAAAATTTTAAATAAAAAATCATAAATATAATTATTTAAATATAATTTATGTTAAAAAAATTATATTAAAACATAATTTTTTTACATTCCAATATTAATGACATATTTCTAATCCAAATAAAAAAACTATGTATATTTCATAACTTACAAACAGGAATATTTTTAGAAATATTAAAATGTATATTTAAAATATATTATATTATTTTTACTGAGAGGCTGAAGAGACCATAACACATTTCCCCTAAACCAATAGGTGGAAGGGATTTTACCCCCTTTCTACATTAATTTTCAAAATATTTATTCCCTATACTGATTTTACCTTTTTTTCAAAACTTGGAATTTTTTCCACTGTCATCATCATATATGCATGTTTGGAAGGTGAAAAAAAATGATGGATGATATAAAATCGACTTGTTTTATCCCATTGAGATTGTGTGGATGTATTCATGTTTGGAGCTACCAATGTAGCGTCTAGGAGTGTCGTAGATGGTTGTAGGCATAAGGGGGAAATACTGAAGCTATCCAACATCGTGGATGCATCTTTATAAAGGCTATAGAGGGACTTCGTGGGATACAACCTCGGAGTGCACTACATGAAGAGAGGCAAGAAACTATTTATAAAAATAAATAACATTTAGATATATATTCTTTTAAAGTGGTAATAAATCTTACAAAATTAAAATATTTGTATCCCATTACCTTGTCTTAAACCCAATCATCTACCACCACAACCCCAACAACCCCGCACTGATCCCTCAGCCCCTCTCCTTAACCAGCAGTGTCTAACCCTCCCATGACCACTCCCACCACCATCGATGGATGGAGGTTCCCCTCCACCTATCCCTGATAGAAAATGATTTCCCCTCCCCCTCTCCCTGATGGGTAGCACCCC
Organism: Viscum album; assembly: GCA_963277665.1. NCBI lineage: Eukaryota > Viridiplantae > Streptophyta > Magnoliopsida > Santalales > Viscaceae > Viscum > Viscum album. The sequence continues at coordinate 265,918,239 of OY728120.1, forward strand.
AATATTCCCTATCCCTAAAGGCCTTCTCCCTAATGGTGTCCATCCCCAATCCTCCAGCTCCCTGATATACTTATCCTCTATGGTGACATCCCCTCTCCCCTACCTCACTTCACGCCCCTGTGAACCAACCCCCTTGCTACCCAACATTGACTCTAAAACACTCCACTACCACTCAATAATGACCCCCAATAGCAAACCCCTCTTCCCCTTTTCTCAGGTCCTCTTAGGTCTGCTTCGTTAAAAGTATTTAATGCATGTCGGTTTTTTATAATGATTTTAATTAAATTAAATAATATTCTGTAATGTATTGTTGTAAATTTGGATTCCATAAATTGTAAATATGATTATCAATCTAAATTAGATTGATTTTATATTGTCATTTGAGAGTGAAATTCAATTTTTTTTAAATATACTCTAAACGGTGGACCTAGATAAACCCTAAATTGTAAATATAGTTTTTCAACTACATTACTAATTAATAGTGTATTTTGGATGAGTATTGGATGTTATTTTGATTATTTATTATAGAGTTCAATTTTTCATTGCAAGACACAATTCTAGAATTCCTTGAAATGCATTATTTATCAAAGTATCACCACATTGAAATTTTAATAGTGGAAATTTTTTCATAGATTAAAAATGATATTCTGAAAACATTATTATGACCAAAAATACTATTGTTCATTTTTATAAATTCTTTTATTTTGATTTTAATATAGATTAAATTCAATGTTTGGATAAATAATATACATTATTTTCTTATATATTTTACTTGTAAATCACTTTTAAAATTCCCACAATTCACATTAAAATTTTAATTGTTTCATATTCCATAGTTTTAATGCATCATATGAAAAATGTAACATTTTTCTTAATTAAGTGGTATTAATCAGAAAATCATATATTTTTAATTTTAATACCACTGTTAAATATAGTTTTAGTTTTAATGTTATGAGAAATAAACTTTTTAATATTTTGAATGGTTGTAATATTTTTACAGCTTTGTGTTAATGGAATTTAAATTGACCATGAATATATTTGAAGAATGTAAGAATTGGAAAGCAATAATAAAGCAGACCATGTCACTAGATATCATAGTGTTATGTTCTTATTTTGAGATATAACAGGTTAAGATTTTCTTAATTATTGATGTAGGAGCTATCTATTTAAAAACTCATGTCCCTATAAGAAAAAATTTAAATTGATAATAATTAAAGAAAAAATAGAGCTATTTTAAGGTTGTATTAATTCATTTATAAGATTAGTTTTTGTAATGTCGAATCAAGACCCTAACTAGGTCAATGATGATGTTCGGTAATGATTAATTATTATTCTAGTAGTTTTATTATAAACTTATATATTTATATCTGAATTTATAGGCATAATAGTGAAAATAAAATACCTATATATAAAGTTAAGACTAATTTACATGGGAAAACACCTAGTTATTCCATGGGTTTGGTAGATTATTTAGATTGCAAAATTTTAAACTCCTCCGTAGCGGTTGAATAAAATATATGTTTCTTGTTTATAAATTATTCTGATTGTTGAATAGAAATTAAGTATAATAATTTGATATTTAATTTTTTTTCCTTATTAATATGTGTCTTGGATATGGAACATTGATTCAAATTTTATCAAAATCCATAACATTTCTAATACTATATATGAAACAAAAAGTGCCCCACCAGAGAAAAATTCATTTTGAAATTTGATATATGATGCATTTGGATTTTTTGGATACAATGTAAGAGATATTAATAGATAAATATAACATAAAATTAATCCTAAAAATGATAATATTTCATAGAACATCATTGATATGAAAATGAGTTTTATGAAGTAGTTGAAGATTGGAAACTAGAACTGTATGATTGGTGTTCCATGTATTCAAAGTTTTCGTTTGTAATTTAGTTTTTTCAAATCATATCTCTCTTTAGAAATAATGAAAAATAATTTTCCATCATATTATATTATCATCATGATGTATTTAGGGAAGCTAATATCCCTGCATTATCATATGAGGTGAAGAAATCAATCAGCAAACATCGACTTGACTATACAAAGATAGATGCATGCCCTAATGATATCATGATTGACTAGGGATAATTTTATGATAAATAATAACACATAATATTTAACATAAGAATATGTATGTCAATGAACAACAATGGATGTATATCTCACAAAACAACATGGTTTAACCATGAAACAGTTATCCAAGCCAGCTCGTGATAAGGCCGAATAGGCATTACAATCTCCATGGTTGGAAACTAGTGTTGGGATTCAACGATAACGAATGAGGGAATTTTTTTAAAAAAATAAACTAATAAAAATAAATCAAAACATTACACATTACATAAAAAAAGATAACTGAACATCAAAAAATTCATAAACCAATCCAGATCCAAATACAACTACAGTGGAACAAAATAGAAAATTGAAAGAAAAACTAAACCAAATCCTAAATGGATATCATCTCTATGTGACCCCTTGGTCACCAACATCCATAACATATCCCACTCAATAGAAATAACGGAATAAAATATGATTTTTTCAATAAACTTGGGTCTGCCAATGTCGAGTGGAACAAGTAGGGTTTGGGCATAAAACAAATAAGTATGAATGTCCATAGAATCCATGCATGTAACTTCGGAAAATTTATATAAATTATATTTTGAAATACATATATGAAAATAGGATTTTAATTTTTAAAAAGAAATACAAATTTCGAATAATTACACATTTGTAAACAAAAAACTAAATTTCTAATTTATAATAAATTCTCATTTTTAACCTGATATCGATAACCAATAACTAATAAGGTGCCTGAAGGGGGGGGGGAAATATGAACAAAAAACAAAAAGAAAATAATATCCAATAGAAATATAATGAACGAAGGATTACAACTTCAAGGAGGCATATACTAAACAAAAAATGATAACCACATTGGGATAAAATTAATTTTGGAACATACTAATATGTAACAATGTAAATTACATATTCATCCCTAAAATCAATCTATGGACATACTTCATTCAAAACCACCTGCTAGTGTATGGTGGAACACCATAGTCAATAACCAACATGGCTTCACTAAACAGTACCCACTAGTGGAAAATCCCACCTAACACATCATTTATCCAGGGGTACCATTTTATCTAATCAGGATCCGAATGAATCCATCACTTGAACCTCCATATTAAAAACATGAAACCCATTAAAATAGTACATAAGTTATTTAACTGGACATCACATGGCTGATATTAACCATAAAACACACATTCAACCTTGAATTCCTTTCCCAAATGTTGTAAAATCTATGAAAATTCCCTCTCATGAAAAAGAAGAAAATAGGTGTGTTTATCATACATTGATTCTCTTTACATTCCTACCGGGAAGTAATGCATTAGAGTTTAAAAAAACAACCTAAAACACCACAAGATCAATAATAAGGGCATTGAAATTTAAAAACCAAATCCATTTCCAAAACCATTTCCAAACCATATAATAAAACATAGAACATGATAAAAAGTTCCAAACATTCATGTATATCATTTTGTTTGAAATTAACATCCTAAGATGTCAAATGGTCCATGAATTTTAATACATGCTTTAAAAAATTTATATAATATAGAAACCAATAATACATTAGGATAACGTTGAGAGTTTTAAAGAAATCCTACTAGAATATGGGATGGAGAATATGAGTAAATGGTGGGGAAGTGTTTTCAAAATTGGGGTTTAAGTTTGAAATTTATATAGAAATCCATTATCATTTATGGGATTATCCATGTGTGCACCCCATGCACATACGGATATTCCCACAACCAATGGAACATATATTCAAATACACAATATTAATATGTTTTCTTATTAAAAAAAATTTAAAACTATGACCCATTATAAGTATCAACATAGAAGAATGAATCAATACATCAACCAAATTTCCACAGAGAAGCCCAATTCATAGGTAAAACATTTTCAAAAACCCTAACCAAGGCCAAATACAGTAAAAAAATTCTCAGTTTTTATTTTTGTAGACAAATTAACATTTTATCCAATAACATTCAGGAATATAAATATTGATATTTTTATATAAATTCCATTAAAACAAATTTTCTTCAATTTTAAAACACCAATACACCACCAAAATTCATATAAATACATAAAAGTATATATAACACCTATTAAAATTAATTAGGAATAGCGAACCACTATATGAAATTTCCCAAAAATTAGATGGAAGGAAACACCTAACACAATTGCATGAGAATGCAATGAAGTTCTTGAAAAAGAAAGATCCCATAACAAGAATAAAACAACACCCATAACATAAAATAATTAATCCCACATTATCCAACTCTTACCGTTGGGGACATACAAGAAGCAACTAATCCAATAGAACCAAGAAACTGAGAGGAAAAGAGAAGATGAGGTAAAACTTCATTATTACATAAAGGTAACATAACTAGGAACCTTGAGGAAGATAAAAAATTGATGGATATTATATTTAGATATCTTTTGGATCCACCTTCATGAACTAAGGTTCCGAAAATGTAGAGAAACTTGAATTATGTTTAAAAATAAAGACCGGTAAATTTGGAATTTTATCTTTTTAGGAAATGGCTATGTTGCATGATTTGGCCCCACGGTTTTCCAAACTGTACGCCAACTCTGTGCACCCTACTAGAAGATGAGGACACACACATGGGATTGATTCACAGTTTTGGAAACCATGCACCAATAGTGAATATTGGTTATGAAAATTTGTAGATCTTTTTTCTATGCTTTCTTCATGGTTTGTGCCAACCATACACAAGATGTGTGCATTTTCTCAAACACCATGTCCATGCCAAATAGTTACTCCTTTTTCTTGCAAGATTTTTTCCAAACCACATGGAGGCTATGAAAGATAGACTATACAATAACATTTTTAACTAATAAAATCCTTTAGACAACATGTTTCATTTTTTCTCTCCAACCCATGTGGACAAGCCATTCATTAGGCTAAAAAACACATCAAATATTCAAAAATAAAAAACCCTCATCAGGGTCTCAACCGGAATATCATCCAAAAGATCTAATAATCAAGAAAATATACAAATAAATGAAAATCAAGATCTGGGGTTGATAATTCTCCTCACCAAAAAAAATTTTACCCCTAGAAATTTACATAGCCGAACAAAAAACAAAATTCAAGATCAAAACTAAACAATATAAAATAGAACCATAAACCTCAACCTGACATTACAAATACACAATTCCCACCTAACCATAACAAGATAAAGAAAATTACATACTTATTGTTCCTCCCCACCATTTAATGATCTACCCATATTCAACAACCCTATAATTCCCAACAAAATGAGAGACCTAGTAGAAAAAACTCAATCCAATCATTGAACCAAACCATGATTCGTCATGTCCAGAAGGCACAAACACCACCAAAATGTGAAAAACCCACCCTAAAAATGACCTATACAGAGAAAATAGATTAAATATTTACATCCACAAAACATTATTATAAAAACTACAAGGGATAGAAGGATATAAATACACATTAAACAAGTTGTACATTCAAAAACAAGGATAACTACAACAATATAGATATATCAAACCATCCCTACCCGGACATTGTAGAAACAATTAATCCATGGTTTCACACCCCCTTGAAATTCCAAAATTCATGAAGTGCTTCTCTCCTAGGCCTATAGATAGAGCCTCTATTACATAAAGAATATGTTTCACATTATTTAGATGCTGGTAGACTCCAATGAAGACTTCCGTTCTGAATAAGATGTTTGTGGAATATCTCCATGTGGACCAAACTGCAATATCATTGACCAACCTTTTGAATTTTATAGTAATATGGATTTTTTTGCCCAAACGTACCACAATACAAGCACACAGACAAGAGATCCAATGAACATGTGTCTAAAACTAACAAGGGAGATGACCCAGGAATACATTCCTTTGGTACCATCTCATGAGTGATAGATTCTATAGACCACAATTATGGAACCAAATTGGATAAAAAAAACTCATCCATAATATTTCCTGAAAGAACTTCCATGAATTATAGGAATTTATTCGTATTTTCTATTTGAGGTCCCCAAAAAAGATAGGGGATTTCAAAAGATCCATTGATTCTATCTATGGTGAAAAGGAACCAATCTCTTTAAAATTATCAATATAGGACATTACCATTCATTAACCATTCTGAATAGCTAAGAGATCTACCACATTCCTCACCATCATATCCTATGGTACAAAACATTTGATAAAATTAGTCGTAAATAATTCCTAGAACATCACAATATGAAATGATGGATATAATATCCCCTTCCACCAATCCAAACATATAATTTTAAATAAACTAAAAAATGGTTGTGACCTCATTGCTTTGGGTGTTCCCAATGACCTAAAAAACATTAAACATCTTCAAGACATCCCATGACATCAAACAATCCATGATCACCAGTAAAAATTTACAAAAACTAAATATATATAGACTCATCCACCCCACTAGGGGTCTGGGTAAGGCCAGAAACTGGATAACACATGCTGGAAACCATTGAGATCTTTCATAGTAGAAGACTCTTTCCAACACAAAATCCCAAAACAAGTCAACATTAATCTGAGAATCAATTAAAATAACCTCAATAGAACGAACACCAACCTCATAACCCAAAAATTTTAAAAAAAACCAAATTCCTCATTCCAAAATGACCATTTCCATTCTGTAAATCAAAATCACCTTATCAAATGTCCACATATCAAATACAGAGATAATTTTCCAATTTCAATCAAGCACCAAATCCATATATTAAAATAAATCCATGTCCCGAAATAAATTTTCTTTTAAAAACCCTTTATCAAAAAACAAATTATTTTCAAGTTCCATTCAAACCCATTGAAACCACACCAAAACGTAATTAAAAATAATTTTTTTGATAATATGGAACTAGAGGCCATTCATAACACAACCACTTAGTTTAGCAGACCACAATATGAGAAAGAACCATCCACTTGAATTATATTAAACCATGCACTAAGTATTAACATGGGATGTTTCTACATGTTTGATCAATTTGAAACACATGTTTAGTTCCTTTTATCAACATCACCCCACACAAACAAAACAAAATACAAGGACATGAACCTGGAAACCAAAAATAAAAGTCTCAAATCTCGTACTACCCCTGGTTACTCAAGGCCTGGATGAGAAATAGTTCACGAACCTCTTCCCATAAATACCTATTGTATTGTGACATTCATATCCATAGTCTTCATAATTTATCAAATAATAAAGGGATCCTATCAAACAATTTTTGGTGATACATCCTGGATCGAACCATAACCAATCTCCTAGTACAGTCTACGTTAAGGCCTGAGAGGTGTTTCCAATCCTCTCAAGATGGTAAATTTTTCTAGAAATCAAATATAAACCAAGTGGTAATAATGTATCCCTAAATGTAGTTAAAATAAAATAAGTATATCATGCAACATAAACCAAGGACAAGTGAACATCAATACATGTATACGCATATTCAGATCCTAAAACAACTGCATTGGAACTAAATAGAAAACTAAAAGAAAAAATCCCAAACCTAAACAAACACATTCTCCATGGGACCTGTTGGTCATCACCATCCATAACTCATCCTACACCATTGAAAAACATAAAAAAGGTGAACTTGAAAAATAGCTCGGGTCTACTGATACTGAGTAGAATAGGTAGGGTGTGACCATAGAACAACTCAGTAAGTATGTACTAATGATTCTAGGCATTTCCATCCCCCAGATACTCCACAACCTCTTGTTTTAAATTAAATATTTTGATTAGGTTTTTTCATTAAAATATGTTGAACCAATATTCAGAAATCCATATAGAAAAAAAATCATGTTGTTCAAAATTAAAAAAAAAACAACTATTTTTTAGACCTATCGTAATGACCAATAACCATGAATGTGTATAAAAGAATGATAAATATGAACAAAAAACAACTGGTAAGGAATTTCTAAGGAAACTAGAAATAATAGAGCTGTATAAATATAGGTATACATATAATAAATCAAATGAAATCCAAAATGATGTAAAAATAATGAAGGATCATACAAATATGTAATCATGGGAATTTAAAAGACATGCCTAGATGAAATACCATGATGTAGTTAGTTCAGACCCACCAACCAACGTATGGTGATACCCAATAGTGAATAGTCGACATGGAAACCATAACCTATCCCCACATGTGGAAAATCCCTTTTGGATTATCCTCTATCCATGGGGTATCGGTCCATCAAATCCAGAATGAAAGGAAACTATTACCCTATCCTCTAAGTGACACCAAACAAACACATTATAACATTACATTGGATATTGAGGAGGACTTCACATGTATGAAATTTACCATATCTCAATGATTCCATGATGCCTGTCCTTGCCAAAACCTAATACAATCTATGTGAAGGCCCTCTCATCATGATGATATCCATTGGGGATTCCATGATATATTTAACCGCTAAAGTGAAAATGATGATAACATGTAACTTGTGTTTTAAATTTACACCCCAAACACCATAATATTCCAATAGAGCCATAATCATTTCCAATCTAATTTCATTTTGAAAAGAAAGATAAAAACAATCATCATTTTAAAAAGGTTACTATAACGACCCGAAATTTTGAATAAATCTTGTTTCCTAATTTTATGTGTTATTTTATATTATTTTTATACTCAAAAAAAATGTTTAATTTGATAACATGAGTATAATTAAAATGATACCATTGGTGTTTGACTGTTATATGACCATTGGTCAATATGACCGCTGGAAACTAAACCTTTTGATTATTGTCCCTAAATACAAGAAATCTTGGTTAATTAGTATAGAAAGAAGATTCGATGGCCTCACACAGTAGTCTTGGACCGATCGAAGCCCATCTAACAGAACTTGGGAAGGAGGTAGCACCACTAGGCTTTGCTCTGGACCAAACCCAAGTTGAACTTCATCGTGTGAAGCTAGAACGGGATCGCCTTCGCGGGAAGTTCAAACTGATAGAAATTACTACTCGTACGATGTTGGCCGAGCCTCCCTCAAATTCTATAACCTTAGCACACCTTACACTTAGGTCATATGCTGGTGTGATAAAGGGATATGTAAGGATACCATAACTGCCTTGTGTAATCTTTTATTTTAAATAAAAATTGGGATTTCTTCTTATGATGAAGTTTATGAAGTTTCAAATGACCGGATAAATATAGTATGCCTATTTTTGATGAATTTTAGAGAAAGGATATTTTAAAAATGTTTATGTAAACCTTAAATAAATAAATTTTTTAATGATTTTCAAAAAATGGTCTTCTACAAATATGTTCAGTACGGAATTTAGAGTCTAATAAGATCAACTTAATTTTTGATGAATAGTAAATTATGAATAGTGATTTTATGCTTAGGATTAGTAATGTGACCAAATGGATTAGTAATCTCACTTAAAGAAATTATTAATATAATCTAGGTACCTTGATTAAGTAATGTGATTCAATAAAATGGTTAAAAAACAGTTTCATAAATTATTATTCAAGTATTAGTTTTTTTCGGGTGAATAGTGTTTTTTAATTAAAAATTAAATTAAAAATATTTAGAAAATTATTATTATAAAATGGATTTCATTTTTGAACTCAGAGCATCGATATTATGTTAAGGTAATTTTTGGGGATTTTTCTAAAAATAATGAATTTTCGATGAATAGTGTATTTATGTAAAAAATAAATTAAAAATATTTAGAAAATTATTTTTATAAAATGGAGTTCATTTTTGAAATCAGAGCATTGATATTTGGTTAAGGTGAAATTTTGGAATTTTTCTGAGAAAGTTGAATTTTCAGTGAATAGTGAAAATACAGTTTTAGGGTTTCAGTATGTTTAATGACATCATAACTGTGGCATGATGATGTCATGAGATATTTTAAAGGATTTTTGACTAAAGAGGATGAATTATTGTGTGGGGGTCCCCATGTGGCCTAACGTTATGGGAAGTACCATGGGAGGGCCATGCTTTTGAAAAAACCACTTTTGAGGTGTCCCTTGGCCATTAATGCCTTGTCCCCTCACATTCCCTATAAATACCAAGCCCTCCTCTCATATTTTCGACTCCAAAACCATCCTCAACAAATTTCGGGTCTCCTTACCTCCCAAGGAGTCCTCCCAAGGTTCCCATAATCCCTCAAGGTCCCAACCTTTGAGTTTTAAGAGTTACGTTTTAAGGTAAGGGATCAGACCCCTCTCTTTCTTTTCAAGTGATCTCTTTTATTTCATTCCTTTTATGCTCCATGTTCTTATGTTGGAGGATGTTATTTTATAATCCTATTATTCCCTTTTTATGTTAATATAATGAGAGATCCCCTCTTACTCTCATTATTTCGTTTTATGAAGTTTTAAGTGGCGCCATTAGGCTGCCGAATTTTTAAGGGATTCTTTCACCCTTCTCTTTTTCAACGTTTTACTTTCATGTCAAGTCTTTCAAGTTCCTCTTTATTATGTTGGGGTATGATCACTAAATTTATCATAATTATCTTTTATGATCACATGATGAGAGACCCCATCTTATCTCTTCAATTCAGTATTTTGAAGTTTTAAGTGGCGTCGTTAGGCTACCGAATTTTTAAGTGGGTCTTCACCATTCTCGTTTTGAAGTTCTACTTTCATGTCAATTCTTTAAAATTCCTTTCTATTATGTTGGGGTATTATCTCTGAATTTATCATACTGATCTTTTATGATCATATGATGAGAGACCCCATTTGATCTCTTTAATTCAGTATTTTGAAGTTTTAAGTGGCGTCGTTAGGCTACCGAATTTTTAAGTGGTTCTCACCATTCTCGTATTGAAGTTCTACTTTCATGTCAATTCTTTCAAGTTTCTTTCTATTATGTTGGGGTATGATCTCTATATCTATCATACTGTACTCTTATTTTCATATGATGAGAGACACTATTTGACCTTGTCAATTCAATTTTGTTGAAGTTTAAGTGACGCCGTTAGGCTGCCGAATTCTCACAAGATAAATCTTTTTTTCCTTCCTTTCATGTTCTTCATTTCATATGGTATATTTTCAAATTTCATTACCATGTTCTTAAATCCCTTATATTTTTTCCCTCTACTATTTGATGGGTCATTTATGAATGATCTACCCATGTCCCCTCTCTTCTCAATGTTTTCTAAAACCTTGTAACATAGCCATTATGCTGCAGAATTTTCGTCTCAAAGTGTCTCTCTCTCTTTTATAAAAATTATTTTATGTTATAAAGTGAATACTAAAAGCAATTATTTATATAGGGGTATTCACATATATATCAAAATGTTCTATTTTAAATTCTGGGAATTACATACATGAAACCCTCTTTCCCTTTCCGTGGGTTTAAAGTGACGTAAAGATCATGTCTTTAAAGCTGTTTTTAAAATGTTATGAATATGAAATGAAACCCATTTATTTTATGCTATATGGGTTATTTATGAAATGTTTGATGATGATATATGTGGCTCACATGATAATAAAGGAAAATTTAAGGGTGCGCCCTGATAGCGCTCCAATGCATTGGGTAATGATGTAACCACTAGAGATTACAATTTTCACGATACCTTGGTGAATAACCTTGGTAATTTTCAAATGACACATTGGGGATGGACCTTGGTGATATGTTCATGATTGTCTATGTTAAATGTTGCATCCACATCTTCAAGTCATGAAAAATGTTATTTTTATTATGATATATCTCATGATTTCTTTCTCATGCCATAATGTTCTTTTCATGACCTTATTGAAGTATCTCAAGTTCACATGTAAAATGTTTCTCTTGTTTTCCTTACTGGGCCTTCTGCTCACCCTTTCTTTTGATGTATATTCCCAGGATATGAGATGCAGTAATGAACCTAGGATGAACATGAGGAGAAGCCTTTCAAGTGTTTAAGAAGAATGTTTTATATTTTCATGTTTTAAGTTCGTGGTTTCCAAGACACTAAACCTTAAACATCCTCGGTTTTGTAAAATTTAATGAAAGTTTATGTGATAAAAAGGCGAGATTCTATAGTTGGTATCAAAGGATGGTTTAGTTATTTGTGGAAATTAGGATATGAAAACTCTAGGAAGAACCCTATAGAAAAGTTTAAATATATGAAATCTTCCTGGTATTTTGGTGGGTATTGAGTAAGGGGTTTCCAAGCAAATACATCCATGTCTGGATACGAGCAGGTAGAGGTGGATCTAGCACAGATGTACATAGGGGTAAAACCTGAAAACACTGCTTTGAGCTAGACTCGAACGGGAACTGGTACACGTCAACAGGCCTTGCTGCACTCTTGGTTACGACACTCCCGGGGGATATGCTTTGGTAAATTCATAATCTTAGTATGAACCATTGTTAAAGGAACAAAGATAAAATAAAATAACGGTTCACATAAGAATATAAGATCATGGATAACCAAGATGGGAACCTAGGGGATCACAAGTTAGGGTATACATTTCAACTACAAGTTATCCTTATATGCTTTAAGTTTCTTTTCTTGATTATTGGCTAAGTATTTAAGCCCTTATTTATAGTTTCATTTCTTAGTTAATGTAGGGAAATGGAAGAACATGTCTCAACAACCAATGTGATAGGAAATGCTATAATTTCCGTATTAATATGACAGAGATGATTAGGGGATTAAAAGATGATTATTATATTGGAAGACGTTCACTATTTTGAGGACCCTATATGATCGAGGTAAATAGATTACTACGGTATTTTCATTGAGGAGTAAGGTTGACTTATATTTTGAAGAATCAATGAACTTACGGTGGACTTATAGTAATTTAGGTTACTTATGGGAATGATTAAACTATCTTGGGTAAAATATGTTTTGGTTAGATACTTTTGTTATAAGATGTTAGGTGTGGTTGATGATGTCTGGAGATGAACAATGAAGTTTATTTTGGAAGACTATGTTATCAAATCCCTCTTGTATTTGGGTTTCAATCTTAGTTTGGTTTATTTTGAGGAATTTGAAGGACCGTTATTTATGGGATGGTCTATGATGAACTTTGGGTAGTACCATGGAACTTTGAAGATTTAAAAATAGTTTCCCTTCCTATGAGATTATTTCTATTTGAAGAGTTGTTTTACCTTACCCTTTCTGTTTTTGGGATAATGTTTAAAGATAGAAGAAATAGATAGTTAATCTTTTGTGGATTATGTGATTCTCTAGAAGATGATTCTTGTGTTTTGATGAGACCAAGTAGTTTTGAATGCTCATCATTTGGAGAAATGATTAGTTTTGGTAGAAACTTATTAAAGGATGAAACTCTACATGATGGTAGGTATATTTTCTTATTTTTTTGTTCTATGTAGTAAATGAAATCCTCAAAATTATGAAAAGGAACGTAAAAGAAAAACATTGTTGGTTTACGTTTCCTACTAGGTAATCAATGATCGTTTGCACACATCATAAGTTTGGGATTTTCTTATGGTTAACTTTCTCTTAATCATGTTCTCTATCACTCTCCCTCATAACTTGACCCTTTGTTTTTCTTCCATGTCTATGTTTTTCTACATGGAATCACAGTGTGGGCTAACTCGGGTGACCTTCGTACTTCACTTTCTTTCTTTTAAAGTAATAGTTTTACTGACTCCTTTTCTGATGTGGGACATTCAATGAAATTTCAAAACCTAATTTTAAAAATTACGAGGATGCAATTTCTTAAGGGGGGAAGATTGTAACGACCCGAAATTTTGAATAAATCTTGTTTCCTAATTTTATGTGTTATTTTATTTTATTTTTATACTCAACAAAAATGTTTCATTTGATAACATGAGTATAATTAAAATGATACCATTGGTTTTTGACTGTTATATGACAATTGGTCAATACGACCGCTGGAAACTAAACCTTTTGATTATTGTCTCTAAAGACAAGTAATCTTGGTTAATTAATATAGAAAGAAGATTCGATGGCCTCACACTGTAGTCTTGGACCGATAGAAGCCCATCTAACAGAACTTGCGAAGGAGGTAGCACCACTGGGCTTTGCTCTGGACAAAACCCAAGCTGAACTTCATCGTGTGAAGCTAGAATGGGATCGCCTTCGCGAGAAGTTCAAACTGATAGAAATTACTACTAGTGCGATGTTGGTCGAGCCTCCCTCAGATTCTATAACCTTATCACACCTTACACTTAGTTCCTATGCTGGTGTGATAAGGGGCTATGTAAGGAGACCATAACTGCCTTGTGTAATCCTTTATTTTAAATAAAAATTGGGATTTCTTCTTATGATGAAGTTTATGAATTTTCAAATGACCGGATAAATATAGTATGCATGTTTTTGATGAATTTTAGAGAAAGGATATTTTAAAAATGTTTAGGTAAACCTTAAATAAATAAAAATGTGTATTGATTTTCAGAAAATGGTCTTCTACAAATATGTTCAGTACGGAATTTAGAGTCTAATAAGATCAACATAATTTTTGATGAATAGTAAATTATGAATAGTTATTTTATGCTTAGGATTAGTAATGTGACCAAATGGATTAGTAATCTCACATAAAGAAATTATTAATATAATCTAGGTACCTTGATTAAGTAATTTGATTCACTAAAATGGTTAAAAAACAGTTTCATAAATTATTATTCAAGTATTAGTTTTTTCGGGTGAATAGTTTTTTTTAATTAAAAATTAAATTAAAAATATTTAGAAAATTATTTTTATAAAATGGATTTCATTTTTGAACTCAGAGCATCGATATTATGTTAAGGTAATTTTTGGGGATTTTTCTAAAAATAATGAATTTTCGGTGAATAGTGTATTTATTTAAAAAATAAATTAAAAATTTTTAGAAAACTATTTTCATAAAATGGATTTCATTTTTGAAATCAGAGCATTGATATTTGGTTAAGGTGAGATTTTGGGATTTTTCTGAGAAAGTTGAGTTTTCAGTGAATAGTAAAAATACAGTTTTAGGGTTTCGATATGTTTAATGACATCATAACTGTGACATGATGATGTCATGAGATATTTTAAAGGATGTCCGAATAAAGAGGATGAATTATTGTTTGGGGGTCCCCATGTGGCCTAACTTTATGGGAAGTACCATGGGAGGGCCATGCTTTTGAGAAAACCACTTTTGAGGTGTCCCTTGGCCATTAATGCCTTGTCCCCTCACTTTCCCTATAAATACCAAGCCCTCCCCTCATCTTTTCGACTCCAAAACCATCCTCAACAAATTTCTGGTCTCCTTACCTCCCAAGGAGTCCTCCCAAGGTTCCCCCAATCCCTCAAGGTCCCAACCTTTGAGTTTTAAGAGTTACGTTTTAAGGTAAGGGATCTGACCCCTCTCTTTCTTTTCAAGTGATCGCTTTTATGTCATTTCTTTTATGCTCCATGTTCTTATGTTGGAGGATGTTCTTTTATACTCCTATTACTTACCTTTTTATGTTCATATAATGAGAGATCCCCTCTTACTCTCATTATTTCGTTTTATGAAGTTTTAAGTGGCGTCGTTAGGCTGCCGAATTTTTAAGGGATTCTTTCACCCTTCTCTTTTTCAAAGTTCTACTTTCATGTCAAGTATTTCAAGATCCTTTTTATTATGTTGGGGTATGATCTCTAAATTTATCATACTGATATTTTATGATCATATGATGAGAGACCCCATTTTATCTCTTCAATTCAGTATTTTCATGTTTTAAGTGGCGCCGTTAGGCTGCCGAATTTTTAAGTGGTTCTTCACCATTATCGTTTTGAAGTTCTACTTTCATGTCAATTCTTTCTTGTTCCTTTCTATTATGTTAGGGTATGATCTCTAAATTTATAATACTTATCTTTTATGATCATATGATGAGAGACCCCATTTGATCTCTTTAAATCAGTATTTTGAAGTTTTAAGTGGCGCCGTTAGGCTGCCGAATTTTTAAGTGGTTCTCACCATTCTCGTTTTGAAGTTCTACTTTCATGTAAATTCTTTCAAGTTACTTTCTATTATGTTGGGGTATTATCTCTATATCTATCATACTGGACTCTTATGTTCATATGATGAGAGACCCTATTTGACCTCGTCAATTCAATTTTGTTGAAGTTTAAGTGACGCAGTTAGGTTGCCGAATTCTCACAAGATAAATCTTTTTTTTCTTCCTTTCATGTTCTTCATTTCATATGGTATATTTTCAAATTTCATTACCATGTTCTTAAATACCTTATATTTTGTCCCTCTACTATTCTATGGGTCATTTATGAATTTTTGACCCATGTCCCCTCTCTTTTCAATGTTTTCTAAAACCTTGTAACATAGCCGTTATGCTGCAGAATTTTCGTCTCAAGGTGTCTCTCTCTCTTTTCTAAAAATTATTTTATGTTATAAAGTGAATACTAAAATCTCTTATTTATATAGGGGTATTCACATATATATCAAAATGTTCTATTTTAAATTCTGGTAATTACATACATGAAACCCTCTTTCCCTTTCCGTGGGTTTAAAGTGACGTAAAGATCATGTCTTTAAAGCAGTTTTTAAAATGTTATGATTATGAAATGAAACCCATTTATTTTATGCTATATGGGTTATTTATGAAATTTTTGGTGATGATATATGTGTATCACATAATAATAAAGGCAAATTTAATGGTGCGCCCTGATAGCGCTCCAATGCATTGGGTAATGATGTAACCACTAGAGATTACAATTTTCATGATACCTTGGTGAATAACCTTGGTAATTTTCAAATGACACCTTGGGGATGGACCTTGGTGATATGTTCATGATTGTCTATGTTAAATGTTGCAGTCACATCTTCAAGTCATGAAAAATTTTATTTTTATTATGATATATCTCATGATTTCATTCTCATGCCTTAAAGTTCTTTTCATGACCTTATTGAAGTATCTCAAGTTCACATGTAAAATGTTTCTCTTGATTTCCTTACTGGGCCTTCTGCTCACCCTTTCTTTTGATGTATATTCCCATGTTATGAGATGCATTAATGAACCTAGGATGAACATGAGGAGAAGCCTTTCAAGTTTTTAAGAAGAATGTTTTATGTTTTTATGTTTTAGGTTCCTGGTTTCCAAGACACTAAACCTTAAAGATCCTCGGTTTTGTAAAATGTAATGAAAGTTTATGTGATAAAAAGGCGGGATGCTATAGTTGGTATCAAAGGATGGTTTAGTTATTTGTGGAAATTAGGATATGAAAACTCTAGGAAGAACCCTATAGAAAAGTTTAAATATAGGAAATCTTCTGGGTATTTTTGTGAGTATTGAGTAAGGGATTTCCAAGCAAATACATCCCAGTCTGGATATGAGCAGGTAGAGGTGGCTCTGGAACAGATGTAAATAGGGGTAAAACCTGAAAACACCACTTTGAGCTAGACTTGAACGGGAACTGGTACACGACAACAGGCCATGCTGCACTCTTGGTTACGACACTCCCGAGGGATATGCTTTGGTAAATTCATAATCTTAGTATGAACCATTATTAAAGGAACAAAGATAAAATAAAATAAAGGTTCATATAAGAATATATGATCATGGATAACCTAGATGGAAACCTAGGGGATCACAAGTTAGGGTATACTTTTCAACTGCAAGTTATCCTTATATGCTTTAAGTTTCTTTTCATGACTATTGGCTAAGTATTTAAGCCCCTATTTATAGTTTCATTTATTAGTTAATGGTGGGAAATAGAAGAACATGTCCCAACAACCAATGTGATGGGAAATGCTGCGATTTCCGTATTAATACGATAGAGATGATTAGGGGATTAAAAGATGATTATTATTTTGGAAGACGTTCACTATTTTGAGGACCCTATATGATCGAGGTAAATAGATTACTACTGTATTTTCATTGAGGAGTAAGGTTGACTTATATTTTGAAGAATCAATGAACATAAGGTGGACTTATAGAAATTTAGGTTACTTATGGGAATGATTAAACTATATTTGGTAAAATATGTTCAGGTTACCTACTTTTGTTATAAGATGTTAGGTGTGGTTGATGATGTTTGGAGATGAACAATGAAGTTTATTTTGGAAGACTATGTTATCAAATCCCTCTTGTATTTGGGTTTCAATCTTAGTTTGGTTTATTTTGAAGAATTTTAAGTACCGTTATTTATGGGATGGTCTATGATGAACTTTGGGTAGTACCATGGAACTTTGAAGATTTAAAAATAGTTTCCCTTCCTATGAGATTATTTCTTTTTGAAGAGTTGTTTTACCTTACCCTTTCTGTTTTTGGGATAATGTTTAAAGATAGAATAAATAGATAGTTATTCTTTTGTGGATTATGTGATTCTCTAGAAGATGATTCTTGTTTTTTGATGAGACCAAGTAGTTTTTAATGCTCATAATTTGGAGAAATGATTAGTTTTGGTAGAAACTTATTAAATGATGAAACTCTATATGAAGGTAGGTATATTTTCTTATGTTTTTGTTCTATGTAGTAAATGAATTCCTCAAAATTATGAAAAGGAACGTAAAAGAAAAACGTTGTTGGTTTACGTTTCCTACTATGTAATCAATGACCGTTTTCACACATCATAAGTTTGGGATTTTCTTATGGTTAACATTCTCCTAATCATGTTTTCTATCACTCTCCCTCAGAACTTGACCCTTTGTTTTTCTTCCATGTCTATGTTTTCCTACATGGAATCCCAGTGTGGGCTAACTCGGGTGACCTTCGTACTTCACTTTCTTTCTATTAAAGTAATAGTTTTACTGACTCCTTTTCCGATGTGGGACTTTCAATGAAATTTCAAAACCTAATTTTAAAAATTTCGAGGACGCAATTTCTTAAGGGGGGAAGATTGTAACGACCCGAAATTTTGAATAAATCTTGTTTCCTAATTTTATGTGTTTTTTTATTTTATTTTTATACTCAAAAAAATGTTTCATTTGATAACATGAGTATAATTAAAATGATACCATTGGTTTTTGACTGTTATATGACCATTGTTCAATATGACTGCTGGAAACTAAACCTTTTGATTATTGTCTCTAAATACAAGTAATCTTGGTTAATTAATATAGAAATAAGATTCGATGGCCTCACACAGTAGTCTTGGACCAATCGAAGCCCATCTAACAGAACTTGGGAAGGAGGTAGCACCACTGGGCTTTGCTCTGGACCAAACCCAAGCTGAACTTCATCGTGTAAAGCTAGAACGGGATCGCCTTCGCGAGAAGTTCAAACTGATAGAAATTACTACTCATGCGATGTTGGCCGAGCCTCCCTCAGATTCTATAACCTTAGCACACCTTACACTTAGGTCATATGCTGGTGTGATAAGGGGCTATGTAAGGAGACTATAACTGCCTTGTGTAATCCTTTATTTTAAATAAAAATTTGGATTTCTTCATATGATGAAGTTTATGAATTTTCAAATGACCGAATAAATATAGTATGCGTGTTTTTTGATGAATTCTAGAGAAAGGATATTTTAAAAATGTTTATGTAAACCTTAAATAAATAAAAATGGGTAATGATTTTCAAAAAATGGTCTTCTACAAATATGTTCAGTACGGAATTTAGTGTCTAATAAGATCAACTTAATTTTTGATGAATAGTAAATTATGAATAGTGATTTTATGCTTAGGATTAGTAATGTGACCAAATGGATTAGTAATCTCACTTAAAGAAATTATTAATATAATATAGGTACCTTGATTAAGTAATGTCATTCAATAAAATGGTTAAAAAACAGTTTCATAAATTATTATTCAAGTATTAGTTTTTTCAGGTGAATAGTGTTTTTTAATTAAAAATTAAATTAAAAATATTTAGAAAATTATTTTTATTAAATGGATTTCATTTTTGAACTCAGAGCATCGATATTATGTTAAGGTAATTTTTGGGGATTTTTCTAAAAATAATGAATTTTCGGTGAATAGTGTATTTATTTAAAAAATAAATTAAAAATATTTTAAAAAATATTTTTATAAAATAGAGTTCATTTTTGAAATCAAAGAATTGATATTTGGTTAAGGTGAAATTTTGGGATTTTTCTGAGAAAGTTGAATTTTCAGTGAATAGTAAAAATACAGTTTTAGGGTTTCGGTATGTTTAATGACATCATAACTGTGTCATGATGATGTAATGAGATATTTTAAAGGATGTTCGACTAAAGAGGATGAATTATTGTGTGGGGGTCCCCATGTGGCCTAACTTTATGGGAAGTACCATGGGAGGGACATGCTTTTGAGATAACCACTTTTGAGGTGTCCCTTGGCCATTAATGCCTTGTCCCCTCACATTCCCTATAAATACCAAGCCCTCCTCTCATCTTTTCGACTCCAAAACCGTCCTAAACAAAGTTCTGGTCTCCTTACCTCACAAGGAGTCCTCCCAAGTTTCCCCCAATCCCTCAAGGTCCCAACCTTTGAGTTTTAAGAGTTACGTTTTAAGGTAAGGGATCTGACCCCTCTCATTCTTTTCAAGTGATCTCTTTTATGTCATTCCATTTATGATCCATGTTATTATGTTGGAGGATGTTCTTTTATACTCCTATTACTTCCCTTTTTATGTTCATATAATGATAGATCCCCTCTTACTCTCATTATTTCGTTTTATGATGTTTTATGTGGCGCCGTTAGGCTGCCGAATTTTTAAGAGATTCTTTCACCCTTCTCTTTTTCAAAGTTCTACTTTCATGTCAAGTCTTTCAAGTTCCTTTTTATTATGATGGGGTATGATCTCTAAATTTGTCATACTGATCTTTTATGATCAGATGATGAGAGACCCCATTTTATCTCTTCAATTCAGTATTTTAATGTTTTAAGTGGCGTCGTTAGGCTGCCGAATTTTTAAGTGGTTCTTCACCATTCTCGTTTTGAAGTTCTACTTTCATGTCAATTATTTCAAGTTTCTTTCTATTATGTTGGGGTATGATCTCTAAATTTATCATACTGATCGTTTATGATCATATGATGAGAGACCCCATTTGATCTCTTTAATTCAGTATTTTGATGTTTTAAGTGGCGCTGTTAGGCTGCCGAATTTTTAAGTGGTTCTCACCATTCTGGTTTTGAAGTTCTACTTTCATGTAAATTCTTTCAAGTTACTTTCTATTATTTTGGGGTATGATCTATATATCTATCATACTGTACTCTTATTTTCATATGATGAGAGACCCTATTTGACCTTGTAAATTCAATTTTGATGAAGTTTAAGTGACGCCGTTAGGCTGCCGAATTCTCACAAGATAAATCTTTTTTTTTCTTCCTTTCATGTTCTTCATTTCATATGGTATATTTTCAAATTTCATTAACATGTTCTTAAATCCCTTATATTTTGTCCCTCTACTATTTGATGTGTCATTTATGAATGTTTGACACATGTCCCCTCTCTTCTCAATGTTTTCTAAAACCTTGTAACATAGCCGTTATGCTGCAGAATTTTCGTCTCAAAGTGTCTCTCTCTCTTTTCTAAAAATTATTTTATGTTATAAAGTGAATACTCAAAGCTCTTATTTCTATAGGGTTATTTACATATATATAAAAATGTTCTATTTTAAATTCCGGTAATTACACACAAGAAACCCTCTTTCCCTTTCCCTGGGTTTAAAGTGACGTAAAGATCATGTCTTTAAAGCAGTTTTTAAAATGTTATGATTATGAAATTAAACCCATTTATTTTATGCTATATGGGTTATTTATGAAATGTTTGATGATGATATATGTGTCTCACATGATAATAAAGGCAAATTTAAGGGTGTGCCCTGATAGCGCTCCAATGCATTGGGTAATGATGTAACCACTAGAGATTACAATTTTCACGATATTGTGGTGAATAACCTTGGTAATTTTCAAATGACACCTTGGGGATGGACCTTGGTGATATGTTCATGATTGTCTATGTTAAATTTTTCAGCCACATCTTCTAGTAATGAAAAATTTTATTTTTATTATGATATATCTAATGATTTCTTTCTCATGCCTTAAAGTTCATTTCATGACCTTATTGAAGTATCTCAAGTTCACATGTAAAATGTTTCTCTTGTTTTCCTTAATGGGCCTTCTGCCCACCCTTTCTTTTGATGTATATTCCTAGGTAATGAGATGCTGTAATGAACCTAAGATGAACATGAGGAGAAGCCATTCAAGTGTTTAAGAAGAATGTTTTATGTTTTCATGTTTTATGTTCCTGGTTTCCAAGACAATAAACCTTAAAGATCCTCGGTTTTGTAAAATGTAATGAAATTTTATGTGATAAAAAGGCGGGATGCTATAGTTACAGAAGTTACTTTATAACATTTAGTATCCAATTCACAATCCATGAAACCAAATGAGACTTGATTTGGAATACACACTTATAAACCACCTTTAATGTCACTTAGAAACCAATAACACATTTAATGAACATTGTGAGTTTTAATGATAACTTTTTATATGATGGGATGGATGAGGGGTAGGATGGAAGAGACGTGTTTTGATATCCTAGATTTATTTTGGTAATTTCTATTGAAATCTATTTTCATTTGTTTTACTATTCATATGATTACATCATGCACATATGGATATTCCCACATCCATTGGGAAACTTATTTTAATCCACAAAATTACAGAATGTTCTAATTGAAGATACACAAGTAACATTACAACAACTCACAAGGTTCCACACCAAATAATGAAATAAAAAATCACAGTAATTCCACACATATGACTAATTCCCAAGTAAACAAATATCTGAAACCCCATCCATGTAAAATCACAATCCCAAAATTCCAAATTTAATTTTAAAGGCTAGTTGATATTTTATCAAACGCATTTCATGAATATACATATGGGAATAATTCACAAAATCCCTCGGAAACAAATTTCATCAAATTCCAAACACAGAAACACCATCAAAAATCATATTAACACATCAAAAATATGAATAACACATTTTAAAATTAATGAGAAACACCCAAGAATCAAATGGAATGTTCTAAAAAGGAGGTGGGTGGAAATACCTCCCTCAAAGCTATGATAATAAAATGAGACTCTTATACAAGTATGGTCCAAGCCCATAATGAAATCCACACACTATATCATCTAATAAATTAACCCACATTATACAACCCTTACCTATATTTCTTCCAAGAAGGAACTGATCCATGAAGAACCAATAAAATAGGAGTGAAAAAGAATAATATGATAATATTGAATAAAAACCACTATAAATCTACCATGGATCATTGAGGGAGCTTAAAATTGATGTATATCAAGGGAGGGGAGATTTGATATCCCTCAGCATGCACCAAATATGATCAAGGGAGGAGAATCATGAAATAGAGGTAAAAATAAAGAGGGATGATGTTGGAATTTCAACTTTTTAATAAAATGGGTTATTGAAACATTTCATGGTTTTGTTGTATGGTTGTAAAATAATATTCCAATTGTGTGGACCCTATAATAAGAGGAGGACACCATGATAGATAGGACACACTACTTTTGAATCCATGTTCTGACCATGAAAAATGGTTTTCCCAAATTGAAGATCATCCCCTTAGGCTTGTCACCTATTTTACAAAAACTATGAATAATCTACGATCAAGTCATATTTGATGTCTCAAAAATAAAAAACATGATTAATTATTACTTTTTTGGATTGCATGGTTCAGTCCAAACCATGCACATGTAGTACAAGGAAAATCGTGCAAGAACAAAATAAACTAAAAACACCTTCCACAATAACCATCCACATGGTTTCTCCCGAACCCATTCCCAAAAACAATTTACAAAGGAAAACCCCCGATAAACATTAAAACTCATAAAATATCACTGATTACTCAACCCAAACCTCAACTAAAAGAACCAATAATCAACAAACAATTGAAAATAAAAGAAATCTAGCGATGGTGTGAGATAATATAAATCAATGAATCCCTCGGATGAAATAGAAGAAGAATACTCATCAAAATGTATTGTGTTATTTTCTTATAAAACTATACTGGTGTAGATTATTCATGTAATATAAGACTTCATATGACATTAGTTTGCATTCTTAGGCTAGTAATGATGGATTTATGAGACATCAAAAAGATTTAACATCATATAAACTTTTTGATTCAATATATCCATATTTTTTGTCAGATCCTATGAATGTGTGTTTGGGATTGGATTCAAAGGGTCTTAAACCTTGTAGGTACTTAATGTACTAATTATATAATTATGTTAATTGTTTTTATCCCAATAATAAACCTCCATTGATGTGTATGCAGAATTCATTTACATTATTTTGACAATTATTCGTGAATATCAAATGTCTCGAAATAAAATTGATGTATACCTTAAACCTCTAAAAGTTGAATTGTAATAATTATATGATTATCGAATGGAAAATATGTTTCTTTAACTATAATATTATTCAAAATTAATGCTAGTTTAATATAAAAAATTAGTGACATTCCTAAACTAGGAAATTTTTCTTATTAGAACACTCATAATGGGTTGTCCTGTCTAGTTTGTAATTGTGACTTTGAACCTCAGTGATTGCCTCAGTAGAAAATGTTTTTTTTCTATGTAATCATTTATTTATTTCTACATATTATAAATTTTGGTTTAACAATACATATTTAAATGGAGATATTAATATGAAAAATATACCAAAGTTGTAACCAGGTTCAGAAATATGGGGACAATTAACGAATTCCACTAAAAATTAGGGAAATGTAGTTAGATTATGGAAGGGGGGAAGGGTAATAGATAAAATATCTGATGTATATGGAACACAACTATATAAAAAAGAGTATATTTTTCTATGTTTTATAATAGCTTTTTAATTTGAAATGTAAAAATCATAATGTAAGTTCTATTGGGATAAAATAATGTGACAATGTAATATTTACATTGTTTAATGAGAAGAATAAATCAATGTTTCACCTAAATGAATGTAAGGAATTATAGTAAATGAATATAAAGCATGGTTTGTGGGAAATTGTATTGGAAATTATCCTTCAGTTATTTTTACAATGAAAATCATGAGAAATATATATTCCTTATAATTTTAATGAATATAAATGTTCTAGATGGATATTCAAGTAACATAAAATAGTTGTGTTGAATTTAAACAAATAATGTCATAGAGATTGAAAATTCTTGACTCACATATTCTGATGGAAGTGTTTTTTCTATTATGCTTTCATAATATGTTCCCTGAAAATGTAAATGTATTTCTCGATTATTTGGATACATCTTTCAGAGATATTTTTGAAAAAATACTAAATCCAAATGATCTTGATAAATGTTTTTTGAAAAATTACTCCTTTTTATTTGGATAGGTTATTTCCCCCTTCATTATCCACCTCCATAGTTCATTTTACTGTTCATTTAGTGGAATAAGAAAAACTTGGTAGACTGGTACACTATCAATGGATGTATCGAATTGAGATGTACATTGATATTATTTTTATTTTATTTATTGAATTTAATTTTATCAATTCATTAGGTAAATTTTTTGATATGTTTCTTAATTTTTTTTCATGTACTTATATCATTAGAAATCTTTTGTGAGGAATATAGCTCAAAATGATGGCTCTTTTTTTGAATGTTACATAGCCTAAAAGGGATTGACATTTTTTTTCTTGGTATTTGGATTGGATTGTGACTATATTCAATCAAGTATGATATGTTGATGACATCTTTATGAATTCTCTTTATGAAAACCATTCATTGGTACTTACAACATTTAAACAACACATTGGAAAGGGGTCAAATTTTACACTGAATGAATGAGTGTTTTTAGAAGCACATAGACATGTTCTACTCATTTTTCTTATTGTATATCCTTTTATTGAAAATTATAAATTGAAAAAATGGATGATTAAGGGGTTAATGTTAAAAGGATTTGTAATTTAAATAAGATGATAATAAAGAGACTTTTGAATGGTTCACCAATCATGAAAAAATATAACCATATTAATATTATTGATGGGAATTTATTTTATCTATGTTAATTGTAACACTTATCATCACACGATCCTATGTGGAAGGCTAAGATATTAGAGACTTACAATATTTCTCGCTTCATGATTTGTATAATATATCATGAATAATACTTGAAAACTCAATATATTTGTGGATTTACACTTGTAGAGGTGATATAATATTGAAATATGAATCGTATAATTCGGTTAAACAAACATGTTTTGTTTTTAATTGTATTATTCAAATTCATGTTGGTCAACATTGACTGGGGAATAACAAAACATTCATTGCATTTTACTCATATCAACTACTATCACCTGATCCATACAGGTGAGCATGTAGAGCATGATCGATTTATCATGGATTCACAAGAGATGGTTCTTTATTATCTACATTATGAAATAAATGAAGGTAAATTTTTTTGTACCCTTAATGTATACATACTTGTATGATATGGGTGATTAAGATCAATTGGTACTTTTTACTAGTGAACCTAATCAACCACAACACATTGAGCTGTTTTTTCTTAAAAATGTATAAACAATATAACATTCAAGATATTATGAATATAAATCACTTGTTTCAATTGTGGATTATAATAACTAATGAAATGTGAATGAATATAATTGAATTTATAAATCTCATATGAAAATATATTGTAATTTATCATTGATAATTGTTTTTTAAATATATATGTTGTTCTATATTTTATTTTATTTTTGGTAAAAAAAATTTCATTTTATACATATTAGATATCAAAACGCTTAGAATTAATATAAAACCAAGAAGAAAAGAAATTCAAGGTCCTAACCGATCAATATCTTATAGAACACCACAATTGTATTATTTATTGGATATTATTTTCTTTTTTGTACATGATACTATTAGAAAGCCAACCAATTCCCCAAATATTGATGGTATCGCACCATCCAATTCACCTCTAGCAATAAATAAGTTAGTCACCCATGAATCATGGGGATATTAGTGATTTTTTGTTACTTGTATGTATATCGTTATACAAATAAAAAATATTTTATTAATTATTTAATTAATTTATGAAAATGATAAATATTATAAAATAATATATATAAATATGAACCCAATATATGTATGGGACCTAAAGGACATAATGTTTATCATTTAATTTGATGAGTTTGTGGTGCCTTCCAGTGACCCTTCCAAGAACATTGAGAATATTTTTGGGAAAATTTCTTATGAGATGGCCAAATTTATCATTAATTATAAATAATGGACACATATTAAAAATTATTGGAATAATGGGATCTTCAAAAATAATTTAATGTTAATATTAACATAATATACATTTATAACTAAGTAAAAGTACCTGAGTAAATGTTTTTAATATAATTATAAAGTGTTTTTTTATATCTATATGTTTTTATTATTTTTATTTCCTAACATTGTTTCATGCCCATGGACCCGGAAAACATTGGGAATGAAATGGATAGATTTCAAATGGATATTATGGCATGATTTTAGTGACACATATCTAAGCTCAAAACAGATGATTGAGAATGTATCTAAAGGATCTTTTCATGAGAAATGAATGTTGTTTATTGATAATAACAGATATTCATCTCATGAGGTAATTACATATTTTACATTTTCTTGATTAAATAAATACAAGAAAATTATTATTTTTATTATTGTTTCATATTTTTTTTTGAAATATCTAAAAAATACTATGATTCAAGAGAATTAATTCATTCCTTGTATTGCGTAGTCGTAGAGTTTTTTGAGAAAAAAATTTTCTTTATTTTATCTATTACTATTTATATAAAATAATTATAAGAAAATGTTTTTCTAAAATTTTTATATTTTTTTTATAACTTTTAATAAATTAGGTAACTTTTTTAGATGAACAATGATATATTTTAATGTGCATAGGAAACCCAAATTTTATTTTGTACATGAAACTACCAATGATGTCAGAGTAAGTAATTATCATTGATATTTATTTTTATTTCATTATAATAAATAATAATAATGAAAAAGTTATTATAATAAGAAATTACTTAAACTGTATTAAATGGGGCATGCTACATGGATTAAAAGATTCCAATTTAGTGTCTTTTGATATATATTGCAGGCTTAAATTAATTTTTTTTAATGAATATTTATTTGTTATAATTTATTTTTCAATAAAATGTTTTATAGTTATGAAATAATAATATGGTGTTATTAAATATTTACTAAATAGGTAATATTATGAAGTCCAAATATTTTAAAAAAATCATTGTGTATATTTATTTATTAATAGGTTTACATTAAATTTCTCTCAGATAAGAACCCTTCATAATCATCATCATATTCAATGATCTATGCAGTTCAATTCTTTTAGGGATAAAGAATCCCAAACAAGTACATAGGATGGGTTCCATGCCTAATCCATAAACGATATTTTGTAGGGTTTCGTCATTATTTATTATTACACTAAGGGGGGTTGACTAGTGCCATTGATTGGGATTCACAAAGGGAAATCTAATTGTTAAAATAAAATGTGCCAGAAAAAGACTCTTATTGGAAAAAATATGATCATTGTAAGTTGAAAATGGATAATGATTTAGTTTATATATTTCATTGGACGAATGCCCTAATTCCTAATGAAATTTATAACCTTGTATCTCATCCTTTCAATGTAAATTTTTAATTCCATATATCATTCACACATTTTTAAAAAGATATAGAAATTCAATAAATAAAACAAAAATGAAAATTTTATATTGAAGACATTCACTTCAGGACATAAAGACCAAACAATTAGTGGAAATGAAGTGTTCTTGATTCTTATTGGTCAAAAAATAATTATAGATCATCATCCTTAATTTTGGAAATAATTTGATCTTTTTATCTAAAATTTGTCCCAGTAAATAGTTTTTAATGGTTATAATTCATTTTAAACTTATTTTGGGGGGTAATAAAAAAGAAAAACTTAATAATATTTCAATAAAATCATAGGAATCCAGTCATGGATTGATTAGTGGAATGTAGGAATTGACATAATTTCATGGGTTACGATTTTCATAGGATTAATCTAAATTTTTTTATAGTTTTATAACACTAAAATGAATTTTCAACAATAAATAACATATAGAAAAAATTGTATTGATTTAAAATAATGTGAAAACATCATTTCATTAATTTCGACCTATATGGATAGAAAAAAATTCAATCTGACATGCAGTGTAGGTGGAAGGAAATAGTAATCCATTTTTAATTGTATGAATTCATTTAAAAACATGATTATGAGGGTCCAAATTGGAAAATTATATTGTATTTACATTATATATAAGGAAAAACACCATATATTTATTCGTAAGATATAAGAACTGAAGAAACATCATTCTGAGTTATGGTTTTCCCTAGAGGCATGTAAATTCCATTTAAATGTTAAAGAAAAATATAACCAGCATACAATGGTAAAAAAAAATATAGAACATCCTAACATTCATGTGAAATCCAGATAAAAACACTATTGAGTTAATCATGATGTGTAAGAAATGAAAATATGTCAATCCAATGGGAAGTGTGGTCATAAGGTCTTGAAAAACTATTTTTAAAGGAACCTAGGCCTTTAATAACATATGTCGGTGGGTCAAAACTATGAAAATAATTATATTTCCATTAAATATTTGGGAAAATAAAATTGATTTATTGGTCAAATGTGTGAACTTTCAAAACATCATTATCATTTAGAGTTTTTACAGGATTCCTAAAAATGAAATATTTCTGTATTACAACACTAAAATGTTCTAGTAAATAGAAAAATAATAAAAAATTCCCTAACATTGACATGAAATCATGGGAAAACCACCATTGAGAAATTTTTGACATCAAATCATCAAAAACATGTTAATATAACATTCAATGTGGCTGAAATGAATCAGTAAACAATTTGAAATGTTAAAAAATCCATCAAAAATATTTTTCAGGGGTGTTCAAAACTAAGAAAAGTACATTATATTTCCATGAAATAATAGGGATTTTACCATAGATTGACTTTTGAAATAGAGGAATCAATGAAATGTAGTATTGAGTAATATTTTCCCTGAGAGTCCCATAAATGTGGTTTTAGTGTTTTAAAACACTAAAACATGTGTGTAACTATAAAAACCAAAGAAATGACCACATGTTGATATGAAATCATTGTAAATCTACCATATAGTTATCATGGATGTGTATTCATTATTAACACATAAATACGACAAGGGGTATGGTCATAAGGACTCGGTAAATAGATAAACAATGTACCAAATACTTTAAAAATATGTATTGGGGGTCAAAACATGGAAAATGATATTTTATTTGTAGTAAATTAGTAGATAATGATTGTAAAATTATTGGTGAAATGTAGGAACTGAAAAAACCTAATTCCATGTTGTGGTTTTCCTATAATTCTCTAAAATTTGTTTTTAGTGTTCTAGAACACTAAACCATGCATGTAATGGTAAAACTCCAAAAAAAATTAACATATTTAAGTTATATCATGTGAAAAATACTATTGAGTTATGTTTTATGCATACGCATAGACAATATGTCAATCCAACTGCAGTACGATCAGAATGACTTGGTATAAAGTTTTTAAAGGTTCTAACGCCTTTAAAAACATGTGTTAGATCGTCAAAACATGGAAAAGGTCATCATATTAACATGAAATCAGAGATAAACTACATTTGATTTATTTTTGAAATGTAGGAAGTGACGATACATAATTCCATGTTATAGTTTTCTGAGGATTCCCATAAATTCATTTTTAGTGTTTGAAAACACTACAATGTGAATGTAATGGTTAAAATCATATAAATTACCTCAAATTGTTTTAAAATAATAGGAAACCACCATTCAGTTTTTTTTCTATACAGATTTATAACATTTTAATATAATGTGTGGTGCTATTAGAAATACATAGTAAAGAGTTTTTAAAGGTACCAAAGCATTTAAAAACATGTGTCGGGGGGTCAAAACAAGAAAAATGACATTGAATTTCCATGAAATTATTATAATACAACTATAGATTCGTTTTTTAAATTTAGAAAATAATAGAACATCAGTCATAGTTAAGTGTACATCGGATGAATATAGACATGTTTTTATTGTTGTAAAACACTAAAACAAGTGTGTAATGGTCAAAAGCATTGTAAACTACCTCATATTGAGGTGAAATCATGGAAAACCCCCAATCGAGTTATTTTTGACATGTACGTGATGATAACATGTCAATCTAACATGGAGTGACTTCATAATGACTCATAAAATAGTTTTTAAGGGCATCATACCCTTTTTTAAACAATTTATAGGGTGTTGAAACCCAGAAAATGACATCAGGATACTATGAAATTATAATACAATAATGGTAGATTGATTTTTTAAATATAGGAACTAACAATATGAAATTCCAAGTTACGGTTATCCCAGGATTCCTATAAACACATTTTAATTTTTTAAAAACAATAAATTTTTTGTGTAATTGTCAAAAGAATATAAAATGACCTAAAATTGATATTTAGGCAAGTTAAAAATATAGTTGAGTTATTTTAGATATGTATGAATAGTCAACATAATAATCTAACATGCAGTGGTGTCAAATGTCCAATTGAATATTTTTTAAAGGAACTTAATACTTTTCAAATATGTGTGTGGGGGGTGTTAAAAATAGAAAAATATGTTGTATTAACATATAATCAGATAATTACATATATAGAATTATTTTCGAAGTGTAGTAACAGAAAACACTTCATTGTATGTTACTTTTTTTATTAGATGCCTATAAACGTATTTTTAGTATTATGAAACACTAAAACAGAAGTGTAACAGTAAAAAGCATATAAAATAACATCAGATTGATATAAAATCATGAGACAATCACCATTGAGTTATTCATGACATTTACTCATTGACAACACATCAATATAACATGCTGTGTTTTCAGAATGACTTGCTAAACAATTTTATAGTTACAAAATCCTCTAAAAATCTATTCCAGGGGTCAAGACCCAAAAAACAACATTAGACATCCATTAATTCATATGAAATTGGCCTTAGATTTATTTTTTAAATTTTGTAATTGACCAAGAATCACTTCTATTTATGGTTTTCCTAGGATTCCTATAAACACAATTAGAATTTTTTAATACCATAAAATGTTTTTTTAGTGGTCAAAGGCCAAGATAATGACCAAGAATTGATGTTAATTCATCGGAAAACCACTATTGATATATTTTTAATGTACACACATGGAAAACATCAATCCGACCTGTGATGTTATCGGAATAGATTTGTAAATAGTTGTTAAAGGAACCAAAGCCTTCAAATACATATAGTGGGGGTAAAAGTAGTAATAAAATTTCATATTAACAAGAAATCAATGGAAAATGATAATTGATTGATATTTGATATTTTCAATTTTGAGACTCATCTTTTTGGGTTGTCGTTATCATGAGATTTCTTTAAATGTGATTTTAGTGTTTTGAATTACTAAAACTAGCATGTAATGTTCAAAATCAAATAAAAACCTCATGTTGATGTGAAATAATTGTAGAACCACCTCTAAGTGATTTTTTGACATTAATTCATTAAAAAATCCACAATATAACATGAGGTTTTTTTGAATGACTCGGTAAATAGTTCTCATTTTACCAAGGCCCTTAAAAACATGTATCAGGGGGGTCAAACCAGCTAAATGAATCCTAATTTCCATGAAATTAAACTAAAATCACCATAGATTCATTTTTGAAATATGTTAATGGAAAATACTTCATTCCAAGTTACATTATATAATGAATTCCGATAAACATGCTTTCAGTGTTGTAAAACACTTCAACATGTGTGTAAAATTCAAAAGGATAGAAAACAACTTCATATTAATGTGGAATCACAGAACAACCATTATTGAAATTTTCATAATTATGAAAAAAAATCATATCAATGACATTAAAATTTTATTATTAAGTAAATTTCAGGTACAACACATGTCAATATGAAAATAAATTAGAAAGTTATATACTTATCCCTTTTCAATTCGATTTGATGAATAATATATTAAATATGTATGATTATGTTTTAAAAGTTTTTTTGAAGATTTTTTATTTGTTTTATGTCAAAAAATTTTCTTCTTTATTAATAAAATATCAAATTGTATTTGAAACATTCTTTATATATTCTAGGTTATTCTCATTCTTGGTTCTTTTGATAAATGATTAATTTTAAATTGTAGTTGATAGATATTTGTTGTGTGGAGTAGTTAGATCATTTTTATGCATAACATTATTTAGATGTAATTTGTGATAGTTCTTAATTTATTTGGTATGTTAAAATTTTATCAATAAATCTACTATAATATTGATATATTATGTTTAGTTTTAATTTATGTATTCATTTTTTACAGTTGATGAGATAATGTGGTTTATTCTAGTGGGTGAGATGATGTTGAGGCAGATAGATTCATCTAAATTTTTTAGTGGGAATTTATTAGTCATTGATCAATCATGGAAATATTATATATATGTGTGTGTGTGTGTGTCTGTGTGTGCGTGTCTATGTGTGTGTGTGTGTTCATTTGTGTCTGTATGTGTCTGTATTTATGATTGATGTATGGTTTGACGAAGGTTATAAGTTGACTATGAATATGGTGACTGGGTTTTTGGTGACTATGGACGTATATATATATAACTTTGGATGTATGATGTATGTATTATGGGTTTAGTATGATGTTATGTTTTATTTTATTACATATTATATTTTTTATTTATAATTTTTGTTAAATATTTTAATAA
This sequence comes from Viscum album, assembly GCA_963277665.1. Taxonomy (NCBI): domain Eukaryota; kingdom Viridiplantae; phylum Streptophyta; class Magnoliopsida; order Santalales; family Viscaceae; genus Viscum; species Viscum album. The sequence continues at coordinate 265,951,972 of OY728120.1, forward strand.
AAAAACATTTTAATAGAAATATTTAGGTTCAGTTATTATAAGCCACCATTAAATATATAACTAAAAATTATATCGTGTGGTATTTAATATTACTAACTCTAACCATAACCACTACAACAAATATTATCGGTTGTTACGTTTATTTTATATATTTTATTTTCATGTAATTTTTTTTTAAAAACATAGGTATTTAAATTCCAATCCACTACAAAATTCTCCAGAAATTACACATATCGAAACCACCATTGAAAGAAAAAATAACCGCAAAATGTATGTTGATCATGTAATATGTGGTGGTTTCGTAAACCACCTAGAAATAGTTTATCGATCATTTAAACCACTTCCAATACAAAAAAAATTATTGTACACTTTTTTTGTACTGTGAATTGAGGGGTGATCTGAAGAGAGGGAAGGATTGGTGTTATGAAGTGCACAATGTTGTAGGGGTTTTTAACATGTTTTTTTAAAAAATAAAATCATCATTGGTTTGTTCTTTTGAAAAATTATCCACAAAGTTATTAACACCAGAAAATACATTGATAATTTTAGGAAGATTCCAAATGTTTTTGGGGTGATACCACCTTATTCTGAATAAAAAAATATATTTATATTTATAATTAATAAAATATTGAATTTGATAAATATATAGGGAGAGGTAATTAAAACTACTGAATAATTTTCTAATACCTGGTATAATAAATATAATTAATTGTATAATTAATTTTATATTTCAAAATAATTAGTTTTGATTAATAATTTAGTTATAATGAAATCTTATTCTGAAATAATGTTTCATTTCTTTTGAATTATTATTATTTTATTATATTTATGAATAATAATAAAGATAATGATAATTATAATAATGATATATGTAATAGTATTAAATACTACTTTTTAAATCAAGTCATGTATAAAGAAAAACATCCCGAGTACCATTATTAATAAAAAAATAATAAGTGGAAATGATGTAGTGAAATGTAGCATAAAATTCCCCCATCAAATAAATAAAAAAATATAATGTCTTGGATTTCCCTATAGAATCCTTGTTCTTAAGTTTTCAGACTCTACGACATGGATATCAGGCTCTCCTCCATGTTTTGGGTTTTTGAGGAGGCTCATGATCATCTTCTGATGATTAATCAAGAGTTCCTTCTGGTAGGGAATGTATCCTGTATTTTCATGATATGTCTCTAAAGAGTATCTTTGAGTTGGAATTGTAAAATTTCTTTGAAGATGATAGAAATCAATTTCTGGATTGTGTGGTAGTTTTTTAGTCATTGAATTATGGTTCCATATTCTTTAAAATGAATCCAACCTATGAATCAGATAGCTTGGTGAAATACTCTTTGATACCCTGAGGCATCCTTTCATATTTATGATCCTTTGGGGGAGATTTTATAGTTATGTTCCTAACCCTTTTCTCTTCACATTCCTTGGTTGCATCCTATCTAAATAGATCATAAATAGATTTGATTTTCTCAATGAATTGGAGGAGACATGAAAAACACTCATTCTCAATTTTATCATCCCTTATATTATATGTAGGAGAGTCTAATAGAGGTTCTACATAATGAAGAAGCTCATGATATCACTAAAAATTCATGTCACCTGAGGTGCGAAGAGTTGATTCCTAGCCAAACTTATTAATATTCTCATGTTATAAATATTTACTAAGATTAAACATTTTAAACCCCTCTTAGCGGACTAAGATTATTGTTCCTTTATATGGGGACACTTTCATGCCTTCTTGATTTTAATATTTCTCACTACTAGGGATTTTACTATTCTATATGATGGTTCAGAAATGCTTTCAAGACGAACATTTATCTTTTAGTTCTTCTTGTCTTTATGAGGGGAAGCATCTAAAAATATTTATTTTCCATTATTTTTTGGAATAAATTAAACACTTTTCCTTCCACATTTTAATATAATATTCATCATGTGAAGAAATATCACAATCAAATTTCTCATCATTTTCACACACAATATTGGTAAACTTATAAATTGTATCTATAAGAGAGGTATCAACATGTATCAGTAACCCTTCAGTTTAATTTTAATCTGTGATGTGGACCATTATCTTGAAGACTTATTCAAATCCAAGTGTAAAACATAATTATTATTGGCTCCCACTATATCTTCAATGTCAATTAATCCTGTGGAAGAGACTATTTCCATGTCACCAGGGTATCACCTTGACAAGGTCATGACCCTTGTTCCTAAGCCTAAGCCTCTTTTCCCTAAATGAAATCTTGCCGGCCTTATGTTCCACACGCATTACATATTCTACTCTATTTACATTATATCCCCAATCATATTGACATAAACCATTCATGTTGCAATTCCTGTAAGATAATTTATAACAATAATTTTTCATTTAATTCCCTATGGATTTGTAGATATTTTTTTTATATTTCTCATACTCAACATTGATATAAATATCATCGGTGGGAGTATACAAGATGAAATTATCTATGTGTGTGGAGATACAATCTAACTCAAACAAAATCCTTGAACAGTTTCCAAAGAAGTCCAGTATGCTGTCTTTGTTAAGACAAACAAAGACAACACTTTCATTGACTATGTCATGTAATATCTTCATATGCCACATGGGCTAGTGACGTTAGTGTGACCAGATCCATAATCGTGAAAATGAATTTTTTTCCCTAAAACACATTTATATCATATGAACATTCATGGATGTGGAATGATCTAGGCTTCATGAACAAGGATCCATCAATCCACACTTGATGTATTGAGTAGTTACAAGGGATGATGTAGTGTAAGAATCAAGTTATTGTTCTGTTCCAAGTAAAAACATTTGGTAGTGGTAGATATATTGAAATTAATTTTAATATTGAGTTTCTAGAAACATCAATAGAGGATCTTTCATATCAAACTTATAATTAATTTATTTAACATTAGGTGAAACTAATAATTAATTTGAGGATTCATAATTCAATGTAGAAGGAAATCATATAAAAGGACCCTTACGGGTTTCCTTCATTGTGTTTTGGGGACCTAGGGATAGAATCACTCTAGCAGTGATCAACATGTTATCCTTTGTTATCCATGTAATGGAAGACGATTCCTTGTTTATAGATTGGCGAATTGATTTTCATTCATAATCAGAGTTGTTTAGACATCCTTTGATCATGAAGGAATATCTCTTATGTTTCATATTCTTGATATGAATAGAAATAGGATGAGTTGAGAGAGAGTTTTGTTGTGCACAATGATTCTCAAGTTTTCATTCTGGATACAAAACACAATAGACATAATGGTCTATTTATAGAGATATATTTTTGGTTGAAATAATTATTCAATTACTTTTCGGCACATAAAAAATCTAATAATTGTTAATAAAATCATTAAAACATAACAATAATATTAGTTGTATTTTTATGGAACACATCAACTTTCTCAATATCAAATTTTATTTAAATGGCTTCTTGAAAAATATTTGTCACCGGACATAGTATTGTTTCATTTAGACTAATCCTTCATTTATTAAAAACCCAAATAGATATTTAACATATATATTTCCTTAATAAATAAATATTCATGACTAGTAATAAACGAATAAAATTATCAATCATTCTTGACAATAATATTAACACGATTAATGAAATGTTAAATAGTATTTAATCATGATCATAAAAAACACTTATTTTCTGACCCTCAATGATTCTTTCTTGATTGAAATAGTTGAACACTCCTAGTGTCTAATATTACTGGATTGAAATAAGTCATGGAACATAAGATAAAGAACATAATATTATAATGATGTAAACCACATATGAATGCTTACTTTGAAATATAATAAATTTGTCTCAAAATTTCATCAATATAGTTTCACATATCTATCACTAACCTATATTCTCAATATGTATTCCTTTGAATATATTATATAAACACCCCATTAAATCATTAAAATGGACGATAGAGAAAATATTCTATTACATTCAAGCGGACTAGATATTAGTTTCCATAAATATGAATGGGATAAATCATTCCTTGAGTTATCAATTATTGGCATGTCAAAAGTGACAAACCCAATGTTCCTTACCTCATCACAAAAAAATGTTATCCCAGTTTTCAAAATAAAATCTATGTCTTAGAGTCTCGAAATGCATTAATTATAATATTAATGACTATAGACGATTACAGAGGCTGACAAATAGGAATATCTTATGACACCCAAACATGTAGAATTCATACAGGTGGATCATTTCTCATAATATTCCAACATGGAGACTACCAAATGATAACTTCAAGGGAAAAGTATCATCTACATAATATTACTGATAACATATAGTCTATATAATATTTTTACCATCATAGTATGTTATCTAAGACCAAAACAATATTTAATTACATTTTCATAGCACAATAATCTTCTAATTGTAGAAAGAAACTATTCTGAACTTATCAATATTATTTATAATCAAGGGAATTATTACATTAAAGTCAGGAAAAATAATGAAACCTATTTAATAAGAAGTATTTTTATGTTACAATAAATCAAATATACATTTAATGATAGTAAAAACATTTTTTCATTGGACACTATCACCTACAACCACATCCTAGAAAGACCCACATTTAGTCTGAGAGCCACCAAATAACTAAGACTCGTAATAAAACATCCTTAATCCAGCATCGTTACTCCCCCATAGGGATTATGATCCTAATGATGGGGGTATTTCTACCCATATTCATTCATTCCACGAACGCATCAGTATTGGATTCAACATGAGTAGGCGAACCATTCTTGATGATCCAACCAATGAAGAATTCCTTAAACGAAGCCAGGGCGATTTTCCCACATAAGGTTTTAATTTTGAAAGAATAATCGATCAAGAATTTGATATCAAGGTGTCATTACTGGTCTTTAATCCATCCTTGGATATCCCTATGGAATGATGATTGATGTCCACGATGTTTGGAATCGTCATGGATGATGAACCTAAGTAATAATTTCTCTCTCCATGGAGTTTCTCTTGCACCAACATCTCCTAACCAACATTATTAAATTCAACCATTAGTAAATAAAATAATTTAAATAAAAAATATAAAAAATATTATTATTATTATTATTAAATATAAAACGTTTTTTATAATTGAATTCAATTACTATTTTCAATTTATTATCTATTATATTAAAATAATATTATTATTAATTATTATTTTTAAATAATAATCATCCAAATAAATTCATTTTGAAATAATGGTTTTTTATCATTAATTTCAACATTATAATAATAATTATGTATTATTAAATACAAGAATAATTTAATTTCATATAACACTTATAATAATTTAATAATTAATATTAAAATATTAATTATATTACTTTTACCAATATTTTAAATGATTATTAATTTTTGTAAAAGGTTTTTATCAAATCATATTTATTAATGAATGTGACAACAGTGATGAATAGGGAACATGATCAAAAATATAAACTACCCTCATTAAGAAAACATATATACAAAAAAGTACAAAAAAATTCATAGACCAAAATTTTCAATTACAACAGAAAATACAGAGTTTGTAGAAAATAACCAGTTCAAAAAATGAAAAATCAATTCAGACTACATTAGAGTGAGTACTAATTTTATGATGAGAAACAACTCCACCGTGATAAAATGATATTAATACCATTCTCAATGAATTATCCTACTATCATGGTCTCCCTTCATCTTCTTCTTATTTTTGAAGACCCATGTTTTTAGAGACTATCATTTTATAAAGAAATTTTATTTTTTTTCATTAAAATGGTCGTTAGGTGTAAAATGTTCTCCCTTCCTAATATATTATCTTGGATAATTTTTATAACCACTATTTTCCCCCTGAATAGGTTTTTTACCCCAGGACAAGAGTTTGGTTGAAATCTGAGCCATTCAAATATTAGTGGAAAAATTAATATTTATTATTTATTAAATCAAATATCAAATTATTCATGTAGGCTCATTAAGATGTAATATATGAATGGAGGATTTTATTGACATCCCATCTCTATTATTGATTTCAAAATGGTTGTATTAACCTAGGCGATGCAAAAACATGATTCAGGCACTGGGGCTGTCCAGGGTCACCTTTTCTTCTTTTTTCTTTTTCTTTTCTTTTCATTATTTTCTCTTAATTATCTTCCTTCTTCATTCTACTTCTCATGTATTCACACCCGACGTCTCATGTACTGGATGACCGAGAGAGGAGATGGAGATAGAGAAAGGGATTGAGATATGAAGAGAGGGAGGAGCTTCCCTGAAGCTCTCAACACACGAAGTCGGCATATGGTGACTGTAGACGGAGAAATCAACCAAAACATAGGGGGTTTCTACCCAAATATAGTCTATTTATATGATTTTATGAAAACACAATTTAGATTCAGTTTTTAATAAATCTATGAACCTTTTATACTTGGTAATGGCCCCTAGAGGCCTAATCTTTTTATTTTGGGGTTTAAATGGTGGTTATAGGTGATCTGAGGGTTTCCCTTTTGGGGAAACCGGGCTACACGGCATGTAGTATGGGGTGACAGGTCGTGTGTTCTTCCAATTTGGGGAAGATGACGTTAAAGCCGTAAAATAATTTTTTTGGCCATGTAATCCATGTATTGTTACTCATACGTGGAGATTAGTACACAATCATGTCTAGCCATGAAGGGGTATATGGTCTTGTGGAGCACAATATCAGACCTTGTGTGGGTGAAGCATTGTATTGATGTACATGGCTTGTCCATAAAAATTTACAAGAATATTGAGGGACATAGACATTTACCACATGTCAGTTACAAGTCGTGTGCCCTCTTTATAATCTGTGTACCTCGGGTATTTACACTCCCAGACTAGGGGGTTACACACGCATGTGGGGTGATGGGAGTTCACATCATGTACCCTTGGGAACACACTCTGTACTAATCCCTTGTAACCCATTGAGGGTTTCTCATGTTTTCTTTCCACAATGTCTATTGTGTACCAATTATTAGTCCATTCTTTGTATTTTTTCATGTAGATCATAATGATGAATATCATGGATCATTCAAAGGACTTCTAATGGGTTTTTTTGGGATTTTATCTCAATGAATAGGTTAGTCATGTAGTTTTAGCATTAAAATATTTCTTAAAGTGTCAATCTACATGAATGATAGGATGGGTGTTTAGACCTACCTATTTGAGACCTCTTATCTGAGATGAGCGATGTGATATCTCATGTGGACTATGCTTTGTGGATGTGACCCATTGTGAGACAAGCCCATCCAGCATAT